>LR989952.1:2973444-5921888 GCA_905147015.1 Laspeyria flexula
AAAACATCGGCCTCACCAATATCCGCCGCAGGGAGTGATTCTATGCCGCCTATAACCAACGCATCACTAGTGGATATTTTCGTAATTCGCCGATTTTAAATATCGCAATAAAAAGCTAATTTAGAGACTGCCTGTAATGTACAAATGAAAACTACAAAAGTATTTTTTTCTCGGTGGCGCAGCGGGAAGTGTATACGACTGCTGTGCAAGAGGTCCCGGGTTCGATTCCCGGGTCGGGCGAAAATGGTATTGGGCTTTTCTATCATGAAATTCCAGTATTTAGATTTTCCCGGAGTTTGCTAAACAAATGATCCCGGTTGATGACAATAGGCTCGCCCCCTATTTCATGGGACCAAACATAGCTGGCGAAACGTGGGTGTGAAACACCTCTGCCTACCCCTTCGGGGAAAAAGGCGTGATCCAATGCTATTTTTTATCTAAATTTTCAACACGTTGACAAACATTCGATATATTTAACTCGAACAAATAAATTGTCCAAAATATTTTCCACGCACGTGCTTCGAAGCGTGTAAGTTCTGGCAACGGACGGAACTACCTACTATTAAGAATAATGCCCCTAATTTCATTAACGCAAACCACTTATGATTTACAAACAAAGTTTGTGGCAATAATTCACAGCTGTAAATACTGTGTTTACAAGGAGGTTTAATAAAAAGTAAAGTGTTTTGGAAAGAAAACTTAATTTACTAACTTCATCAATACAAAGACTAAAAATACGCTGAGCTTCAAAGTTGTCAATTCTTATTATAAGAACGTTTGCCAAATTGCCAATACATTATGTCATATGAGTGAGAGTTAGGCATCTGTGTTTTTAGTCAATAATATCTTGAACATTGATTTCAATACTGATAAGAAAAAAAAGAACTGAATAAGAATAAGAATAAGAATAAGAATAAGAATATATTTATTTGTTAAACATAGGTAGTGGTGATGTGAATGTTGACATTTTATTTATAACAGCTAGCTATGTTTTACCATCAGGCATACAAATATAAAATATTAATTTAAACATTGTTTTAAATTTTTTTTTTTTTTAAATGACAATATTCATGTAATGTGATTATAAAATGATTATAAAAAAATATATATGCTTACATGCTAAGAAAAAAATGGCATAATTTATTATTATAGCATTACTTAATAAATTAGGGTAAACATAAAAATTGGTAATTACAGAGTGATATCATTTAAAAATTCATTTAAATTATAATAACATTTATCAATTAGCAATTTTTTAAATATTATTTTAAACTTTATTAAAGGTAAGTTTTTAATGTCACTGGGTATTTTATTATAGATTTTTGGTGCCATGCCAAAGAAACTTTTATTCAACAATGCAGTTTTGCAGCTATAGCTTTCTAATTTATTAATGTACTGAGCTCTTAGTGGTGCCTCTCTTAGTCTAGAGATTTTTGGAAATAAATATTCATTTTGTTTTACAAATACAGCGGTTTCCAGAATATATAACCCCGTTAGTGTCAATATTTTTAGACTCTTAAAAAAAGGTAAGCAACTATCAATTTGTTCTATGCCACACATCGATCTTATGCACCTTTTTTGCATTTTAAAAACAAGCTCTCTGTTACACGAGTTCCCCCAAAAAATTATTCCGTATCGTATTACAGATGCTACCAATCCGTGGTAAGCTGTCAACAGAACTTGCCTATTAACTTTTTTTGATAATTGGAATAGTGCATAAGCTGATTTGCTTAACCTTTTGCATAGTTGTTCTGTATGCGCTTTCCAGTTAAGTTGGTCGTCGATAACTACTCCCAGAAATTTAGCCTCTTTCGTTGTTTCTATTTCATAATTTTCATATTGAACCTTAACATTGGGAATAGCACATCTCTGATGAAAATGCATAATGTGTGTTTTAGTTAAATTAATATTTAAATTATTATTATCAAGCCAGTTAATTATATTAAATAAGGAATTATTAATGTCATTTTCATAATCATTAAAGTTATTACATTTTATCACAGCTGTACTATCATCCGCAAAAAGCACCATTTTTTCAGTAATACATTTTGGGAGATCATTAATATAAATCAGAAAAAGTAGTGGTCCTAACACGCTCCCTTGAGGAACACCATGCTTTATACATCTAGATCCCGATAGGTATTTTATGAAATCCAGTTTTTAATTATTTCCGTTTTTTCGTTAGAAATAACAGCTACTAGCTTAGTTTCAATAATTATTATTACATTACTGTTGTAATACGTATTGGCAAGTACAGCGTAGGATGACCCCACCAGATGGCGCGACAACCTGGTCAAGATTGCTGGTGGCCGTTGGTTGCAAGCGGCAATAAGTCGCTCGCTGTGGTATAAATTAGGTGAGGCCTATATCCAGCTGTGGGCTTCGTTGGGCTGATATGACGATGACTGTTGTAAAACAATCAATATTTTTCCTTTTTTGGACATATGAACAAAATTAAGAATTTCCCAGAGTTTGGTAAAACATTTGTGTTTCTGGTAGACGACAATAGACTCGCCACCTATTTCATGGGACCAAACATAGCTGACGAAATGTGGGTGTGAAACACCTCCGCCTACCCCTTCGGGGAAAAGGCGTGATTCCATGTTATGTGCTGAACAAAATAAAAAGATGGAAATATCATCGACATGTTTGTTGGAGAGTTTCATACATGTCAGCATAATTTTATAAACCACTTGTTTACTCAAATGTTTATATTTGTATACGAAACATTAGAAACAAGACAGGTGTAACAGTGACTTTGACGAGAACATCCCAATGATGCCCTTGTGGAAAAAAGCGACAGTGTGCCAGCTAATCTGGCCTAAGGTTCCTTTTAGAAGCCGTAACTCTAACTAAATTATGATGTAGTGGATATCTTCGTTGTATCTAGAAATCTTAATGACACTTACAGACGTGATGTTTGTACGCTGCCAACTTTATAATCATATAAGTGTTTGAACTAAAATATTACCCGAATAGTGAGAGTACTATTGGAACAGTTTCTACTGAAATGAGATAATATATGTTTTCGACAAACGGCAATATCTAGTAAGAACGTTTGTAATTTTATTGCATTTTCTTACAACCTCTGTTACACAGTTATCGGATAATCTATTATTTCTTTAAGAATGTCATCATTACAACCCATAAATTAATGTCCCACTGCTGGGCACGGGTCTCCTCCAAACATTTTGGAGGAGTTAGAGAATTTAACCTACCACGTTGGCTAGACGGGTTCGTATATAGGGTTTTGTTTCGAATTTACCTTTTTTTGCAGTGCTCGGTTAGTCCCTTATTCGCCTGTACGATATCCACGGGTTGAAATGGGGTACATTATGTATTATTGATCCGTCACTATACGCTACACGGTCTAATAATGTATTTTCTCAAAATTGTGATGATACTTCTATACTTATATAATTTTATATTATTTATTAATGTATTGATAATATGCATTATATAGTTTCTGTTTCGGCACTAGAGCTTAAAAAAATAAAGAAAATTGTTGTACTCAGATGCTTAAAACGTTTCCGTTGTGACGTAGGAGTATAGTTTTGGAATAACGTAACGAAAGATGGAAGCGATGAAATGTTAATGAGATTTAGAGATGTTTCGCACGTTTGAAGATCAAAGTCACGAGTAGGCTGAACACGGGGCGACCGTGAATGTTCCGATATTTTAAAAGGTGATAAGTGTGTTAGCACTTTTAAGTACTTGTGTTCTATATGACATAATATATATTTTGAATTGACATAGAATTTTTCCAATAAATTTTATCAAACTAATAAAAATATTTTTTTTTTAATTTGTTTCCACAAATAAGGACACCAGGATCTTTCACATTTTATTCTTTTGATAATAAATGCTAACCGCCGCAGCGGCACAACATTTTTTTTTTGCTTTTATGATGATATCATCTAAGCCATAAGCCTGCATACCTTAGATTAAATCCATTACACTAAGTTCTGCCTAGATAATCTTAATGCAGATTAATGCCTCCCCAAATGAACTACTTCGCAAAAAAGCACTATCTAAGGAATGCAGTTTTACTTAATTGATACTAAAGCGTCATAAGCTATCATAGGTTAGGTGCTCGTAGGCCATGGCTAACACATAGAGCACGATTAACCATTCCAGTTTTCAGAACTAGGCCAAATAGATCTTGAAATCTCACTTTTAGACTAAACATAGATCAAGGCCGGAAAAACATATTATTTAATTATATTTTTCGTCTATGTATTATTTTTTTTACAGATCAATCGTACGATTAATGAACATATTATGGAAGGAGATATAACGCCAAATCGTCTCGTTTGATCTTTAAACCCAAACTAATAACAAGTAAATTAAATATTATACAAAATACACATTTTAATTTACAAAGAATGAAAGCCCTTTATCCATTACTTGAGGCAACAATAATATTTTAATAAAACATGGTCAAAATTTAGACATTTAGTACATTAACTAAATGTCTAAATTTTAGTGTCATGGTGATGCCAAGAGTCGTTAATAGGCGTCTAATGTAAGTTTATTAGATAGACAACATAATGCAACACTAATTGGACCTGACGTGACCGTATGTCTGCTGTCAAAAATGATCCCGAACTAATTACTACCAAAATACTACTTTCTTGTTTTTCTTTATAGAAAATTAGATAAATAAAAATAATTTTGGACTAAGCTACGCCTATATCTATACGCTATAACTACCTATCAAATTTGAAGACTACCGGATACGACATACGAAAGTAATATGTACTTCAAACAAATCTAGAACATTTACTTTTAAACTTTCGCGTTGCATGATAATATTTTATGATTTTAAACGGGAATATATAGATAAGGTATGTAAGTACCTAATGTATAATAGCGTGAATTCCCGTTTAAAATGATAAAATGTAGGATAATTTGAGAGAGGAAATTTGAGGAAAAACAAGTTGCCTGGAGCTCTCGTCGGTCTATTTCTGTTGTATGGAGGATGGGGATGTCGGCCTTGCCGTCCACATTCGCCGATTACTGTTATAAACAAACTATTTATTACACTATACCGATATATTTGTTACTTGGTGCAAGGCGTATTTGCGCTTACGTTACTGTTGTAATTATGTTTCACACTTTTCATCGAATAAAGATTAGAATTATTATTTTTCAATGACAACCAATGGAAAAAACCGAGCGAAGCGCGCCCTCCAGCTAGATGGACCGGGCGACTTTAAAAAGGTAGTTGGGTTTGACTGGATGCGGAAGGCGGAGGACTGCAATAGGCTGAAATGATGATGATGATGTAAATCACGCGGTCCAAGTCCGATGCCGACCGGCAGTACCAATGTGGATTTCACTTTGAGGAATTTATATGTACTAGTCATGTGACTTATTAGTACCACTTAAGTGTATGTCTGATCCACCAACCATCACTAGGCCAGCGTCTGTGATTATGGCTTAAATCCTCTTAGCTTTCTAGATAGAGGAGAGGAGACCCGAGCCCAGCAGTGGGACATTAATGGGTTGATGGTGGTAATGTAATTCGTGTAATTCGTGTAGTGACGGATTAAGAATACATAATGTTACTACCCCATATCAACGCTTGTGTGTCTTAAAAGGCGACTAAGATAGTAACCTTATGCAGAAAAGAGCACTGCAAGAAAAGGGAAATTCGAAACAAACCCTATACCAACCCGCCTGGCCAGCGTGGTATAGTAGGCTAAATACCCTCCACATTCTTTGGAGGAGACCCGTGCCCAGCAGTGGGACGTTTGTGGATTGAAATTATGTATAATAAGGTTATAATATATTCTCCTTTTAATATATAGAACACAAAATAACAGACAATTTATTACGTATCCTCTACAATTTATAAAATCCGACGACACAAACAGCTCATGATTTTCATTTCGCACGAATAAAAAAATCAATTCTAATAATATTTAAGATCATTATAAATTGCATACAACTTTTTAACATCGAGAATTATGTGGCGTGATTAATGTATTGCCGAAATATCAGTTTCGAGGTCAGCACAAATGTATCAAGAAATGATATTAGTACACGTTTGAGAGAGTTTGATAAATCATATTTATCTCATCTTTACTGCTAATAAATTGCTCTTGATAACCGCTAAGGTACATCGTTTATTTTGTTTATTTCGTTAGCAACTGCTGGAGCATGAAGTTAACTGCTACAGGAAAAATATTGCACTTAAATTCAAGGGTTATTTAGTGTCACCTTAGATCCATATTTTCTCCAACAATTTGTCATATAATTTACTTTAAAATTTTAAGGTACTTATAGTTCATTATGGCGAATGATTTCCCACTTCGAATAACACTACCGGAGCAAATGATATTCGATCTGTCCATCCACCCCATTAAACTATGGGGTCAGCATTACCGGGGTCGATAAAACTACATATTTTTTCCCAATTGCCCCGGGCAGGACGAGCGAGGCCGTTGGAACTTACTCGTTATCCGAGTATCCATGTCTAGGCTACGATAACCGCTTACCATCAGGCGGACTGTATACCTACTAGCTGTTTGCCTGGGGCTTCGTTCCCGTCGTTCTTTGTTTGGCCACTGCTAAGCTCCTTTTGGCTGTAGCGTGATCTTATTAGCCTATAGTTTTCTTCGATAAATGGCACTAATATGTTTTTTCAATTTGGATCAGTAGTTTCTGAGATTAGCGCGTAAACCAAACAAATAAACTCTTCAGCTTAATAATATTGGTATAGATTGTGTTGTGTGATATAAAAAAACTGTCCTAGAATTTTAAAATTAATAATTTTTTTGCCTCTATCATAAAACAGCCAGATAGATATACAAAATGTTCACTTACCAGTCCTTTCATTATATGACTTCTCAACATAGTTTCCATATCTGGCGTTGCTGAGGTCATCCAGTAGGGTGTCCAGCTCGGTCAAGTTTCCTCTACCACCACTGGTCCTCCCGTATCCTGGCTGTTGTGCATTGTAGCTAGGTGCGTGGCTACCGTAGCTCGACTGTGTGTTGTTATATTTGACTGGTACCACTCTCTCCCTCTCTAAGGATGATGTATTTTGGTAGGTGGGCTGTTGGACAATAGAGAATTAAAGATATAGAAAAATACGCCATTTGACGATTAATTCAAGATTTGGAAAATCAGTAAGACTGTAGGGACATTTTGATCGCAATTTTGTGAAAGTTTCTAAGTTATGATGATGATGATGAATTGCTAGATGATTTAAATTTTGCACAGATTATATTATAATAATAAACCGTAGGTATCATTTTAATCTTGAAATTATTATAAACTAGAGATTCTAAATAAGCCAGTTTAATCTTTATTATCTTGTAAACTAGATATGTAGTAGTATGTATAAACAAAAACATGAAGAGAGTTGCCAAGAGTCTTTGATGCACCCAAATTTAATAAATAGTACACATTTACGTCAGAACGTCATAAAATAAATGTGTCTACTAACAGAGATAATTTATAATCTCAGTGTGTAATGTAAATAAAAACCATACATACCTAACTTATAGGTTTTATTTTCACGATAAGTGGGTAAGATTCGACACTACACACAATGGGTCTCAGAGTCAAAGTCATCGTCCGTCGTTCTAAGAACGGTAAATAAAAAAAGGTCCAGACAAACGAGGGTTGTTTGCCTGAGACATTTTGCAGTCGCATTAAAATATAAATATCGGATGAGTTCTCTTAGGCATGTTTGTATCTTTCCTGGACTAATAATGAAGGTAGGTAGGTATATATAAAGGTTCCTTGTTGACTGGACGGAACCCTAAAATGCAATTAGGTACATACTTTATATTTAATAGACTTCTTTCAATATTCTTGTTTTAGAATTAAATTAAATAGCTTTTAGTTGAGATTGGATACAAAATGAGAACAGTAGTGACATCTACACGAGTTGTAATGCACCTATTGGCAGTTGCCCAAGCTTTCTTTTGGTGAGGGTGTTTGATACGTTCGAAACGAGATGGCGTTGTTCACAATATAAAGAAAATGTGAAACTGGCCATTGTCTCTGAAAGGGTCGAGTTCATTAATATATAGGCACCATCCATCATTAGATATTTTTGTTGAAAAGGGTGACTACAACTTATTGCATAATGTACAGCATATTTTATTGAACCATTCACATGAGGACATATATTTGATCCATAGGTTCTAAAGTATTTATTGAGCTATTCAACGCTCACAATATCTTGAATTCTTGATGGTGCCAGCCAATATATTAACGAACTCGACTGTACTCTTTTGCATGCATAATAGGTACTTTAAACTAACAATTTAAAGAAGATGGCGCTGGAATTTCGAGAACTTTAACAAATCATCCTACGACACATTGACATAAAAACAAACATCTTTATAATCATATATATAGTAGCATTTATTGGCCAGTTTATACTAAGATAATAATATGATCTCAGAACGTCTAGAGTTTATCAGTGAATGATAGCAAAAACAAAGTATACAGTGTGTTGTACAATGATTACTAGTTGCTCTTGACTTGTGCACTAGGCCACTGTTAGTAGGTCATACTGACTTCATAATGTATTCATACTATGTGTCACTTATATTAGTATATTGTTCTTGAATTGCATTACTAAAATGGGAGAGTTATAGGCTCAGGAGAAGATAATAAGGTTTTTCTTGTCATTACTGTCTTTGGAAAATATTTTTTATACAATGAATTTTCCAGTCACTCGTGGACCTGGTTTATAAAAACCTTTTTCATTCAATTTCGGAGTGCTGAGTTATTTTAGGAAACATCTTCATCATCTTGGGCAAAGAATTGTAATAAATTATATTATTACATATTAATAATGAAATCCAACAAGTATAATTGTTGTTATTTTATAAAGAACGAATATCTACATATATTAACATATAAGGTTATAAATTATAAAAATAGTAGGTATTACATGTAAATAATTTAAAACATACATAATATTCTACCCCTGTTAGAAAAAGGCATTTATGTGCAAATGAGTAAGTAATTACAGTACTTTACATCTTGTGCTAATTGAATTAAGGTTGATGATTGTGAATCAATTTATCAGTTTACAATGCTTTCGTCTGAGGGTGCTATATCATGTGAATTTTTGTCTGTTTTAACTTTTAAATTATTATAAATTGTTGGAATGTTCTGAAAATATTAATTACAGTCCCATTAGCGTGTATTAGCGTCTCATAGAATAGTGATCTAACTATAAACATAGCACGTTTGATGACTAATTTCTATGAATTTAATAGTCACTGGTAAATATTATTATAATGTTCCTCATCGAGTCATTACAATAATTATTTCATGAGCATGGCCAAAGTCTATCCTTGAGGATATATTTTATGGGAAATAGCATAATAATATAACAAACAAGATTACAAACAAACAGTTATTAAAACCGCATTCAATCAATAGTTTGAATGCTATTTTAAAAACTTGTATGTGTGTATCATCATTTCAACCCATAAACGTCCCACTGCTGGGCACGGGTCTCCTCCAAAGAATGTGAATGGAATTCAGCCTACTATACCACGCTGGCCAGAAGGATTGGTCTAGGGTTTGTTTCGATTTTTCCTTTTCTTGCATTGCTTTTATCTGCATAAGGTTACTAGTCTCCGACAGCCACGGGTTAAGATGGGGTAGTGACATTATGTATTCTTAATCCGTCACAACACGGATGTGTGTATACTGTATAGGTAATATTATACACATGCACATTTGCACGTAATTATATACTATACACAACGTCTTCATAATGTCGTCAAATAATTAGTACCTACACAGGCTACACTAGATATCACTTTCATATTTCGAAGGTATCCAGACTCAAACTGTTTGTCTAAATTTAATGTCTAAAGAACGTTTCTACGTTAGTAATTTTACTAAGTTTTTAGTTATTGCTTCAAATTTGACTGATTGTTTGAAGAATGTCACATATTTTCTATCTCCATTATGTTGTAAACTCGAAAAAAATAATAGTACTAACCCGTTTAGCCTACCTACGTGAAAAAGGGTAGTTATGATCTCCTTTACGACATTGGAACCATAAAATACACCGTAGGAATTTAGCTTAGTCAGCAACAAAAGATGTTATTTCATAAGTACATTTTTTCGTTGAACAAAAAAGAAAAAAGGAAAAGAGTTGGAGCATCCAACTCTTTTCCTTTGTGAATGGACAGAACATGATAAAATGATCGACTATTTCAATTCAGATTAAACTAGTATTTTGTATAATCCGTGGCATAAGTTGTTGCAAGAATAATAGAGATTTCAAATGAGACCTATAGAGAAAATATGCCATTACAAATAAGGTACAAGTTCATACAGTTTTGTGTCAATTGTTGATTTTTCATAACATGCTGCAATTTTTGTTTTTAACGATTTAATTTAAACTATATTCACGTAGAACTGTGATTAAGCTAATGCCATACAAGAATCCTTAGCTAAACTGAACCATTAAAGCACTGGATAATCTATGTTGTGTATAGCCAGCCTGTCGTATAGAAGTGATTCGGGTCAGTCGGGCGGGACCGTATTACTCAAATGAGACATTAAGTTTATTGTATAGCCGACCATTACGTCTTGAGGGAATATTATAATATAGTAATATCTTGGTAGAAAAATAGTTTTATTTATGGAATACACGATGAATACTGATGTATACTGTTTTATTTTATTTTATTATTTTATTTAAATTTTATGCACAATATAAGTTGTACAAAGGAGGGCTTAATGCCAAAGGCATTGTCTACCAGCCAACCTTAGGGTGATTTTCTTGTGAGTTACCATAGCATTCGGGCGGAATATTGCACTAATAGATTGTTCGGAGTTCATAGTTATAATCAATAAAGAAGATCTTGAAGAAATACAAGTAAATAATTAAAAAAATATAATATAACCCGACTACAAAAAATCAACAGAGCACACACGGAAAATGGATGTAATTATAATTCCTGATTAAATTTAAATATATAACTGAGGTATATATTTGTAATCTCAATTTGATTCCCTTTATTTTGATATCTTACTCGATACATTTGGTTAGAAAAAGAAATTAACTAATTTTTTAATACCTATCTAAGGACACTTGGGTTTTTGAGACGAATCTAATGAAACATTAATTATCGAAATCCATCCAGCCGTTTGGAAGAAACGTGGGAATAAAGAAATTTACAACAAGATACGCGCGAAAAACAATACCCATCCTGACAGTCGGGTAAAAAGGTTGTAAACTTAATGGAGGTTCACACTTCATAAGTACAGCTTTGTACGAAGTATCTATAGCAAAAAAAGATGCTTATGTAAGAATAGTATTTAAATTTATTTTTAAAATACTTTGGCACACACCTCTTTACCGCTATCGATAATTTCTAAAATCATATGAACGGACATTTGACTGACTGCTATGAATCCATAGATTACTATAGACCACTAAATTCTGTGATAGCTTACAGTTACACGTTGAGAACTAGATTTTTGATTTTGACTTAAATTACTTTAGAGATCAATCTGACACACACTGTACAAACAACATAAAATCCAACTAACAAAAGGATAATTATATTTTGATTTTGACCTAATACATAAGAAAGAAATCAATATAGACTACTCACCGAGGCAGGCTTAGCATAGTCTGATGATATATTCCTAGAGCCATTGATGGAACCGTAGCCAGTTGAAGAGGGAGAATTAAGGCTTCCTCCAGGAGAGCTCAGACGGCCTGGTGAGCTTCCTCTGCCAAGCGGTGAGCTGGTTCTGCCGGGGGATGTTGTCCGACCTCCTGGTGAACTCCGTCCACCTGGACTGCCGACCCTGACTCCAGGGTTGATGGAGTTTTGTAGGTCAGCGAGCAACGCATCTGGAAACAATGGAAATTGATTTTGAATATTGGTTATGTTATACTCTATGTAAATATGAGGCTAGCAGCCCAAATCTATAGTAGACTTAAGTTAGTTTGTAGATTAATTTGTTGGTTTCAATTGTGATTTCACGAAAAGAGTCTTGATACAGTGTAGAACAAGCGGCAAAACGACGATTTAAAAATGCCAAATTGGATTAAACAAACCAGAAAAAAAACCGGTCTAAGAAAATAAAGGTTCTTTGGCATCAGCTTTTAAACGTTCTTAGTTATAATCACGTTTGCGAATTCAATAATAATGTTTCCTTTCCATCGAATATTCAACATTCAAAAACTAATGTGGAACCGCTCTTCTCCTCAACGCCGTTAGAAGCTGATTGTTGGAATTTATTGTAGTAAATATTCCGAGAAGGGCTGATGGTATTTAATCGCAGCCATTAGATAAGCTTCTACTGAGAGGACTTGAATAGGTAATGTGAGAAGGAACTAAAAGCTCATATATCAGAAGTGCGAGCTATCGCATATAATATACCTACTTATATAAGTATGTCAATTATACAATAGGCTAACCGTCAGGATCCAGAATCCTGAAGCGAATTAAAGTGAAGCTATCAAGACTAGAAGATTGTTAGGACTCCCGCACTAAACGAAAGACTTAAAGTCTTGAGTGCTTATAATCAACCCCCTTATTACAAAATGTGGACTAAGTATTAAACCAGGTTTAAATTGACATAAGCCATTGTTTTTGTGTCAAAGTTTTCAATTTAAACCTGGTTTAATGCTTAGTCTGTATTTTGTAATAAGGGGGAATAAGTTTGCATATAGTTCATTTGTTCGGGTTATCTAATTAACATCGAAGCTAATGTATTACAGAGATTTTTAGGTGGAAATAAACTGTACCGACAAGAGCATATTATTTCTCTTAAAAAAGTAAAAGCGTCCGTATAGTTTTGTTTAAACTAAATTCTAAAACCGCGTGCGCACGTACGGCTCGTTTCAACAATGAAAACACATTCAGATTATTAGGTCAGTCGAATTTTAACTAGACGACTTTGATTTTAAACAGTCGTTAAGACCAATTGCAATGCTGCGTCTGCTCCGAGGAGAAATTCGGCTAATTTGTGAACAAAGCAACGGTGAACGGCTAACAAAACAGTTAACTGTGATTTATAAATAAATACCATGTTCTAGGTAAATATATCTCACAAGGAAAATGCTTTACTAATACAGAGAGCTTACACTTGAATTTAAAATATTTTAAACCTACTTTTAGATAGTATTATAAGTATTAAAAGACTCATAGAATAATACAAAATATGTTATGTAATTAATCATAAATAAGGTCTTAATTACAATTTTAGTTCCTAGGTTAGATAGGATTCGGTTTACTTTTCATCGTCATCATCATCATATTGGCCCAATATCTTTACTTACTTAAATATATTTTCTTTTAGGATCTGAAAAAATCCTTTCTGTTGATTTGTAGTGTCTCGGATCGTTATACAATTTAATGTTTAATTGAAAAAATCTAGGTAGATTTCAGTAAACGTGGGCCTTTACAATACCAGTTTTGAGAGCTTAGAGCTTAGGATTGCATATTTTGTAATCGAGTTGTTAAACCACATTAGAGTAAATGTCAATAATTTGCTGTTTTTCTCTAGATTATCATTATACATATTTGGGACATTCCCACCCTCACACCTAACACTGCATCTCCTGTAATTCAGAATTAGCATCAATGAACCCTTGAAAACAACGAGCTGACACTTCGGGAGTTAAAGGGAATACAGTAGGAACGCGCAAGTAAATGGATGAGTTTAAAAGCAAATAATAAATACTATTTTAGTTAAACGTATTCTTACTCTAATGTATATATTTATTTAACTAAGTAATTACTTGTGCTACATCACATTCAAGCAAACATTTATTCCGTCTGGGAATGAAACACTAAACTCGTCGACGTTTCAATGAATAGGACATACTTGGACCACAAAGATCCACCAAACCAACAGCGGGTCGTGTGCGGGCTTAAAACAAGATGCACAGTCAGAATTACGTTTTTAATTACATACACGCTTTATACTATTAAATCGAAGTTCAAGTTTGTTTATTTATAGACAGGAATAGTTAAGTATCTAATATTATATTTGAACATTAGAAACATACGCTCAAGTGCTACAGTTTTATGATATTGTCTGCGGTTCATGTCAGAAGAATAATAACTTCTTTCTTTATTATACAAACAAATAATCAAAAATTCGGGCGAAGAAATACAATATATTGCTTTGTAGTTTTGAACATATCTGTGAGTTATTAACAACTTTTTGGTGTGGAATGCATAAACTGTAGGTATATTGGAGATATGTAGCGCTATCCTATAAATTCTTTGATGAAATGACATCATGTTTGTGGCAACAAAACGGGCTCTTGTTAATTGAGTTGAATTAAATAATATTATGGCTGCTAACGATTAGGTAAGTACAGGACATTCAGTATGCATTGTCATGATAAATATTAGTTATTTTTCTAAGCATGTAGACTGGAACAATAATTTACAGTTATGTAGGCAGAGTGATAGCTAAATGTTCAAGATTCCCCGATAATATTATTTTATTAATGTCCCAAGATTTATTTCCAATTAGCTGTGCACGCGACTTCGTCCGCGTGGAGTTTAACAATAGAAACATTACTTTTTTCAAAGTAGCCTAAGGTACTCCTTATTACATCAGCTATCTACCAGTCAAAGTACCGTCAAAATCCGTCCAGCCATTCCAGAGATAAGCTGGAAGAAACAGACAGACAGATAGACAGACAAAAATTGTAAAAAAAAATATTTTGGTATATGTAACGTATACACATTCAAATGCATGTAGTAAAAAGCGGTAATTTTAATATTACAAACAGACACTCCAAATTTATTTATTTGTATAGATTAAATATTTGTGTATGTCGTTCTTAAGTACCTACCTAGGTATCGTTTATGTGATCTATATGAAATAAAGTAAAGATTTGAGTTGACTTGAATATTTTATGCTACCTACTATAATCTATATAAATAAACAAAATATAAGTGTCTGATTGTAATATCAAAATAACAGCGTTTCATAATTATTTAATATATTGTGTACAAGTCGCGAAAGTTTAAAGTGTTTTAGGACTTTTACTGGCGGACCACTAACGTCACACTCACAACAAGGAGTAACTTTAGGCTACTTTGATTTTGGAATAATATTAGGGTTCCGTGAAAAAAATATTCGAAATCTTGTGCACGGACTCGAGCAGACACTAGACAGGTCGACAAGAGAGGAGGTTGTTTAATATATTAATCGCTAACCAAATGTTTATATTTACCATACCCGGATAAAATCACCTTTAGTTTAATAATTATTTTCCTGAATAGTTAAGTGAGTTACGACAAACTTCCTATTGTAAAAAGTCAACATTATTAATATTATTAAAACAGTTTATACGTACAATTTATCATAATAATAAATTGGTAAATTTCTCCGCTCAAGCGCACACCCAGCCGATCGATACAGAGGCCCGATCACAAACTTTAACGTATCGTCATCAAGAAACAAAAACAATGTATAATAGATATAAAATTTTGTACAGCGCCTCTATTGTACGTGAGTTGAACTAATTTTGGTAACACGAAGTTTTGACATCTACTTTCGTCTGGTCGTCTATAATCGTATCGAGCTCGTATCACATTTTCATATTAAATTTAAATGCATAATTTTATTTTAGAAAAAAATATTGGAATCGATTCTGCTACTTATTCCGAACAAACTATTATTATATTAAATAGGAATAACGGTGTCTAAGGAGAGTGACTGTACTCTAAGCCTAATATTGACGGTTCCATGAGACTATACATTTTTTATACTGTTTTCTACTCGGGAGCTTAGATATAAATGAAATAAGTCAAGTCATCTTGTAAGGCTGACAACTGGGCATGTTTAAATAAGTACCTAAATACCTAAAGTAAAAGTTTGGAAAAATGTTTCCAGCTTTCGATAGTCGATAGGATGAGGTTCAGTTAACGTATCGAGCTCTGTACGATAACGTTACGAATACGCATATATTTCGTGCTGGGCTACAGATCAAGACTTGTTTGTCAGAAACTAGTTTGCTTTTCGGAGTTCAACGTCTCCTTAAAGACTTTTTTAAAGAATAATCTACATTAAATTGGAGCTAACGAAGTACGTAGCCCCTTATCGGCCGAGTTGCGCAAAATGCCTACAAGCAGATAAGAAATTTCACAACATCTCATTATAATAAAGCCTCTGTAGTATATACTAATAGGTAGGGGTGATACAAAATAAAGAATGTCACAGATGACACGTCGGTTTTCTGCGGTTATAATATGGGTTACATCATGCCCAAGTTAAGTCAATAACAAATAAATGATTCAAAGTCAATAAAACTAAACAAATACACAAGGACATAATACGTGCAAACAGAATAACAACAAAGACAAAATATAAGTACCCAATCCATTACAGGCTTGAAACACTTCAGCATATTCAGATTCGACTAGCGACGGATTCTTTTGAGGTTTCAGGATCTTCCCGTAAATATCATCGTTCACTTTATAATGAGAATGAGCCATTTTGCAAAATTTTACACAAAACCTTTTCGGTATCACTTATAACACCTTTTTGCTCACAACAAACTGGCCGGCGAATTCGCAAGAAACGCCATAAAATAACAAAAAAAAAACAGTTTTTGCTTCAAGGGCGGAGGAAGGGATTCTAAATTTAAATATATCTCCTTTGCCCTCGTGCGTGCAAGACGGGCGACTCTCTTATGGACTAATGCAGTACTGATTCACCTCGGCAAGCGCTAACCGCAAAAATCGCTAGCAGCCTAACACATTGTTCACATAAATATTTGTGATTCTTTAGACGTTCGTGTATTTGTTAACACAACTAGCGCCGACAGATGACCTCATGAATTAATATTTCGTACATGTCATTGCGTATTTGGACAATGTTAGCTGAATACATTATTGAGCTTAGAAAATCATTATTATCATTATGATCGAAACAGGTTTAAGATTTCTAATGCAATGCAGCGCTGAAAGTGCTTAAGGGTGTCTTCATTGAACTCGCTGACGCCGCTATGATAATGGACTAAGGCGTCATAGGATGACGCGTGTGTCATGGAATTTGTCTGCTAGCTCTCCGTGGCCAAACGAGGCGTGAAGATTGTTTTTGTCGTGGAAAGGATACAGATTAGTGAGCTGTTTTGGAATTCCTTAGAACCGTGAACTTATGGCCTTTGTATCAAAATTGTAGAGACGATGTACTATGGCAAAAGGAGTTTGAGTGATATACAAATTAAATACATAGGTATATAATTATAATATACAGGTTGGTAATTTTTTGTAAGGCCACCTGGAGGGAAAGTAGTCTAAATATGGTGATAGATAATTTTACTCTAAGGAAACCTTCCTTTATTTTTATGAAGAAACAAAACTGCATTCAAATATTTTCGGAAATTTGCTTCCCACACCCGGGAATTGAACCAGCTAAAATCCAAAAACAATAGTCATTATTTGATAATAATCAGAAGAAATTTACTCTCAGGTACTAAAGCAACATTAGATTAAAAAATAACAATTAATGTGATTATTTAATAAGAGATAACTAATAAATGTTATAAAGACGACTATTAAATGACTAATCTGTAAAGTGCCTGCCCGTTTATTTAGAGCAATTTACGTCAACGTTTTACAAGCGCCTACAAACTTTACAACAGTAACAACGTTGAATGTTTGCTTACAAACTTGTTGCTATTATTTTACGCGCAGGCGCTTGCGATATATTATTATATATAAACAAAGATGCGTGAAATGAAGAGTTACGTATAGTAATATTAGTAATACAATTATCTAACGGACGTTTTCAAAAATCTATCTACCGGCTTTGGCTACTAGAGAGAAAATTTTATAATTTATTAATGCTAATAATGTCAAATACCTATATCTCGAGTACCTAGTCAAATCGATCGATAAATATAATATGGAAAAGACACGTAACTTGGTAAACTTCAATAGTATTAGTAGTGATGACTGAATTACAATAGAGTAAGTAGGTACCTACGTTATTTTAAAATACATTATGTGGGTAGGTAAGCGCGTATTTTTAACTAACAGATTTTTATCTTTTTTCCTGCGTCATGGGCCTTATATTTATATTTTAGTAGTTGTTGCTAGTGACTTCGACTCGGTAAGGTTAAAAAGTATAAAATTTTTAAATTTCTTTGATTTTCAAGTATTCTGAATCATCTTTTCATAAATGCAGGCAAAGAGATCTTTTATCTGTAGACGACTGTTTAAAAACGCCAGTGTGAGACTATTAAACGTTTGCATTTTGCAAAATTTCTCTCGAGGTTGGGACATTAAAGAAAATATTTCATGTGTCAAACATTGAATCCCTAAATTTTAATCCTTGAAAAATATTCGTATTATAGGGGTTAAATGTATTAAATTAATCCATCCCATCCTCGATGTTAAATCCAATATTTTTACCACATTCACACAGAGCGCCATCTAGTCCCAAATTAAGCAATTATATTTGCTTGTGTTATCCAGTGGTGGGTACTATACTAAACAAGGTGATATATTTTTTTTTTGCAAATATACACATATATCTACAAAAAATCATGCTCATCACACAAAGATTTGTCCTGGGTGGGAATCGAACCCACGACCTTCGGCTTAGCAGTCAGGGTCACTAACCATTAGGCCAACAGGCCAGGCAATTATGTTCAAAAACAGTCAAAAGTTTATTGGACTGATTGATATCACATCATGTAGCGTCATTATGCCATCCAGTATCCGATGAATATTAAAAAAAATGTGGTTAGTGTAAACTCATAAATTGGGTATTTGTATCACATATTTCGTAATTTACCTGACAAGGCCGCGATTAGTTCCCCTTTGGTTATTATTCTTTAAATTTTTTACTCTTCCTGCCTAGACGTAAACCAGTGCATAAATCAAGTATATAAATAGGTATGCTGTAATATATATGTACGTTTGTAAACAATGCTGTACCCAATAGAACATTTTGCGGTATGAGCCGCAGCCCGCAAGGTTATCGGATAGTTGACACCTCGCCTTGGTCAACTGATACCGATACTTTCAATTGTTCTTCACTAACCAATGAGCATACTATGAATTTGTCATTGCTTTTACTAGAAAGCTACTATATTTACCAATTATACGACTAAGGGCCGATTTTTCCATTGCTAGATAGCTTTATCCCAGGAATAAATCTGAATCTTTGACAGTTTTTCTATACAAAATCAGTCAAACGTCAATTTTATTCTCCAGTTAAAAGTTATCTGGCGATGGAAAAATTGCCCCTAAATTACAGAGATAGGTACAATTCCTAAATTATGTATTACAACACGAACTATTAATGAATCGAAGTGTTGAATGAAACACTCAGTTCAAGGAAAATATTTAGGTAATTTAAATGATAAAGTACAGAATAATCTGGCAGACAAGATTGTATCGAACATGTTCACAAAACCATTAGTAGTGATTACGCAAGTTTTGTTTACGGAGCAATCCCAACCGCTCCACTAACACGCAACCGATATAGCGCAAGGCCGTACAATAAAAGCGACCTGACTCACGTATAAATTAGTCCATTTGTTCCACTTACCAAGATATACACTGAAATCTGTAAAGTACTTCCTCCAGTCAGTAGACTTCAGTTCAGGAGGATGCGCAGGTCCTCGTTCAGCACTATACTTTCTCTCCAAGATCGGGGAGAACGAAACGGATTTGGGGGATGCAGAGCGCGTGCGCACGGATGCCATCCCTCTAGTCGGTATATAAGGCGCGATGGGTCAAATTATCGGGCAGTCGTGGCTGGACCGCGGCTAAGAGTAGACTGGTTATTTTTGGTGTGATGCAGGGTTATCTGCGGCGCGAGCGGTGCCGGGTGATAGCGCGGTCACACTGTGAGCTGGCGACAGAGTAGCGCGACGCGCTATTCCCGTCAGGTGGTCATTTCCGCCGTTACGTGTTTCACAACTCGCGAACTAACTTCATTAACCTCTTTGTAAAAAGCGTGAAGAAAAATATTGGTTGTGCGTAGGGTGCTATAGTACCAGTATATTATGTAAGTGACAGGTTGGTCGTTGGTCAGTGGTCGGCTGGTGGCACGTGGGCGGGCGCCGCGCCGCCCTACACCGCGTGCGACTCACGTCACACGTGCGCGACTAGCGTAAACAATATTAACCTGTTTTCCCAACTTTCCTCAATGTGTATAAAAATTTGGTCTCTCGTTTACGAGCATTTATTTTTAATTGTGAAGCAGACGAATTTGAAGTGAACACGAACAACTGACTGGATGCAATTATGTCATTATTACCAGAGATTATACGTAATAACGCATGATAGCAGGAAACTGGGTCGACATTAGTAAACGTTTACGATTGTAGTAGAGTAAACAATGGTGCTATTATGCTTGAATGAGAAGCCCTCGGGTTTTGTTAAAATAATGTTTGTGATCGATCAAGTCCTACTTCTAGAAAGAATTTTAAATCGTTACATTGTATTTTATTTACTTTTCACGTGCTCCACAGTAGCATAATAAAATTTTATTATTTCAACCGGTAAGGTAGCCGTAGTAAAGAACACTACTATCATAAGTTTCTTTAAACTATATCTTTGCTATGGTATGTCAAACAAAAACGTCACAACTTTATAACAAAAGCTACGGGAAAAAATACCGAAGTACAATAACTTTAGATAAGTTTTTCATAAATCCCTTGCAAAGTATCTACGAATAATAGAACAATAAAAAAGTGCTTGTCAATTTTTCCAGTTCTTACCCGTGGTACTACCAACGGTACTACTGGTAGTACCACGGGGATTATTTTTTGCCCGTCGTACTACTACTCCGTCTGGTAGTACCACGGGAGATTTTGCATTACCCCTGGTACTACTTATTAATTTAACATATACATATTACAAACGTATTCGAAGTATGCTTTTGCTAGAAAAAACGAGACTGTTCATGCATATGTTTGAATGTCAATTAAGGGCTACAGAACTAAGGCCTCTGCCTCGAATTTTGCGTGCAGCGGGTCGGTGGCGGCGGCAGCGCGGAGCGGGCAACGCAGACCCGTTCTTGAAACCAGCAGCGGGCAGATCGCGCGGCACTATAGCGGTGTAGGGTTATGTGCTTGGTTGTGTCATCGAGATATTTGTTTTTATTCGCAAACGAAATGTCTGAACAACGGCGACAACATATTTTCGATTCAAATTCATTTCTAACGCTCGATTTATTGTGGGCATACCACTACAATGGGGCGCGCGGGCGGTCACTACTTCACTGGAGTGCACCGCTCGTTGCCCGCCCCCGCGCCGCTGCCACGCCGCTGTTTTCGAGGGCCGCGCCGCCGGTCCATTTGATTTTACGCATACGAAAAGATGTTGTCACCGTTGTTCAGACATTTCATTTGCAAATAAAAACAAATATCTCGATGACACAACCAAGCACATAACCCTACACCGCTATAGTGTCGCGCGATCTGCCCGCTGCTGGTTGCAAGAACGGGTCTGCGTTGACCGCTCCGCTCCCGCGCTGCCGCCACCACCGCCCCGCTGCACGCAAAATTCGAGGCAGAGGCCTTAGTTCTGTAGCCCTTAATTGACATTCAAACATATGCATGAACAGTCTCGTTTTTTCTAGCAGAAGCATACTTCGAATACGTTTGTAATATGTATATGTTAAATTAATAAGTAGTACCAGGGGTAATGCAACATCTCCCGTGGTACTACCAGACGGTGTAGTAGTACGACGGGCAAAAAATAATCCCCGTGGTACTACCAGTAGTACCATTGGTAGTACCACGGGTAAGAACTGAATTTTTCGATCATGTCAATACTTGCACTAACGTTAAATACAGTTTACTTATAAATAATAATTAGAGAAAGTCAATGTAAAGTTCACTGAGGAAGTTATTAATCAAATCATTGATTGGAGTAATGTCGAATACTGTTAAATTAAAACTTGTTAATAATTAAACTTTATGAATATATTATACATTGGGATTTATAGCATGCATTCGTTATAATATTTATTAGTATACTTGTATATGCATACGCATTTGTCTGTGAATGAAAGCTGGTAGCATCATAAATTTAGTTGTTTAACTTACAGGGGCCAATTCTCGTCAATTCGAATTCGTGATTCGAAAGTACTAGGTTCTAAAACTTTTGTTTTATGTTTCGATGTGTAATGCAGAATTTTACTATAGAGCAAATTGTCAAAAATCTATAATGTAGTTAGGAGGTCCCCGGAGGTACAAACAAATGCATTGATTTGTTGTACAATATCATGGTGTTAATCATTCATCAGTACCGCAGAGGACTGTATAAATAATAACCATTTATTTATCTTAAAAGGAAATTGTATACAACATTGATCTACAATTCATTGTCTTAGACATGGAGTGGGTGACGCCCATCCGTGTGGGTGTTCCCATACATGTACTTGAAGGTCGCAATACCTTAGATAAATAAATCTGCTGAGATAATAATGCAGCAGCTTTTTGTTTTTTACTTATAAACAAAAGATCTTTGATAACAAAACGTTTGGATGAGGAATTTAATGTCCATGTAATTAAAGCTCTTCGTACAAGACTTTTATGCGAAGAATTGACCTCTAACAGTTGCGCAATATGACATGTACATAGACCGGCTTAATGCTCAATAATGTTTAAGAAAATCACACAAAATAAAAGTAATAAGAAGCATAGTAAGGTATGATAGCGTTATTATGTAATGCGAAAGTTACATTAATGATATGGGTTACGGAACCCACATAGAATAGAAAATGGCAATAAACTTTATTTTATATTTATTACCAACACAAAATTAAAATTGCCACAAGACGTGGCCCATTAGCAAAACGTCATTTAATTACAATTCACCATTTAGAGAAAGAAAGAAAAAAAGTATTTATTTAGTATTATAAATAGGTTTACTATGAAATACAAATTCAGCAAAGTTATTGCGGTAGATTTTTACGTATAAAAATTTTATCAGCCATTTATAATTTTCAGATACCTAGTCATTTTTTTATAAAGCAAGTATTATATTATAATTGCCTTGAAAATCTAGCCACAAATGGAAATATCTAAGAATCTGACAATAAATTTGCTTCAAAAGTTAAAGCGAGCAATAATGTTTAAGCTATGTTGGAATGACAATTTTACGAATCTTTTAACGTTATTTGTCACGAAGTAAGTCACTTGATGGATGTGGGTTACTATGGCGTTAGTGGGCGCTGGACAACTTGTTAGCTACTTTACAACCTTTTAATCCCACACATAATTACTACGCGTAGCTTTGTATTAATGGAATTCTGCGTGTGATGTAAATCGAAAAACAATCTTGTTTTGCCGACAATATGGCATTTTGACTTGCTGCTATTTTTTACATTTTATATCCTGTATTTAGATGAAGTATGATAGTATCATAAACATCTACATTCCACATAAAAACTAAGAAAACTCTTTCGATAACTTATCTACTATGGTTTACTGGGAAAATAGAATAACTAATAAAATAATATTTGAATTGGTTGCTAGTCATAATTCGTTTTGACCAGTAAATGATTTTTCCTTTTTCCGTCCAATAATTGAATCCGCATTTAGGCCAATTACAGATACTTTGGTACCACACATATATGACTAAGTCTTGCAATTACGAGCAATTACAGAAATGCTCTTATTGAATGATAATTGTGTTTGGCAATCGTTACTCACGGCCTGGCTGAAACTATTTTACGAGGTGACCAATAGTTGCGTGAAACTGCCAATAAACTACTAAAAATAAAATACATTAGGTATGTTGGTTGTGAGTTCGTCACCAATGTTTGAGGTTGGAGGTCAAATGACAACCTTCGTGAGTCGTATTTTAGCTGCCCTAGACCAGATTCAAAATACTCTACAAATGGCTCTTCATGTTACTTTAATTACTACATTTTATTTCAAAATTCAATTATTTCAATATATCAAATTACAAGTCAATGGTTTATTCTCAGTGCCATACATTGGGTAGTCTATTCTATCAATTCTACTGAATTATATTATTATCTTTGCTACATGTTAAAAGCCCCTGGTAGAAAAAGGCGGTGGACAGATCATGTTCGCGATATAATCAAATCCGAGCTTCACATTGCTATTAACGCCGCCAATGATTGCAAGAAATGGAAAAGACTAGTCCAAACTCTCAAAAATCAGGAAAGAATGCTCAGGGAGGTAGAATTAAAAGCCGATGCAGAAGTAATAGACAAGAAAACTATTCAAAAATTAGACTTCATTTAAGGCTAATTTCTGACTGACAACTATGCCGTAACAGTGGACAGCCAACGAACGTTGTCGTATCGATATATTAGTCTGATTGACAGCCATAACCAATGGTCGGTCAAGTTGACGTTTTGACAGCTTTCAATTAATATAGACGTTGACAGTTGGTTCTTTGAATCGGGTCAGGTTGATTAATTTTTTTTATTGCTTCGGCTAAAGAAAAAGGCATAATTAAATTAATTTCTCATAACATTAAGGTTGTTATATTATATTATCAGAAGCTTGATCGTGGGATCTAACAGTTTGGGAGTGGGGACAAATACCTACTTTCCCTTAAAGAGATCACAAAAATTACCACGGATGTAACTGCGAGGTTACTATATGAACATAACAAATATGTAATTACTGAATAACTATAAAATATATGTATCCTAATCATACCTATATAATATTGACACAAGTGAAACTAAATACCAGTCAAACAAAGCGAAGCACATAGAAACATAATTCAAAGAGAGTTACGTCTTTATGTAAGGTCAGTGTGAATCAAGATTGTAACTCCGCCTTAGTCCAAGGCATAGAGGTTTAATAGCCAAGTCTTAAACCGTACACAATAGATTTCTTAGATTGAATATCTAACACAGACTAATAGATTTACGGTCGTTTTCAATATCCTATTTAGGTATCGATCGATTTGGCTTCTATACTCACTACTCAGGCCATCAATGTAGAAAAAAGAAAGAGTAAACAATAATAATAATTGTAGTCAATTGTTATAATTGTTTACTCTTTCTTTTTTCTACATTGATGGCCTAAAACCTGGCCTAAAACAGAAGTTAATTAAGATATAGTTATCTTAATTAATTTCTGTTTTTATTATTTTGAAATGTTTATAATAGGGGTTAATGTATGAAATTTCCGTTTTATTGTAATAGGTACTTCAAATTGACATAGAACCTTCATGGTTTGAGATTTTTGAGTGAAACTTTTTCACATATCGGTACCTAGGAAGTTCTTCTTTTAAAAAATGTGCAACATTCGATTATCGACTTTACGACTAAGTATATAATATGTGATGCCAATTCGGTTGCCTGTATAATAATAATTCACGGTAGATTCGGAACTAATTGAAAATATATGTACATATGTCAAAATAGAAAATACACCCAGTATTTGGCACCTGACGACTGCAGTGACATCAATATATATTTGTACCTTTATTACCTTGAAAAATCACAGGTAAAGTTTGGGGTTGCCAACTTTTTACCCGTCTATTTTCAGGGAAATATGAGCACAGTGATTTCTGACATTGGTAGATGTATGTAGATAGATGAATGAAGTAAAAATATTTGTTGGAAAAAAGTGTATCACTCAAAATCTATACAGTGATTAATGCTTGTGCAAATACTTAGCGAATACTCAATCTACAGCTGTGCATATGTTATCAATATAACACATAGACGTCATAATTCAAAAACAAGAACAGGGAAATCCATCTTAAAGTATGTATTGGTTTTGAAATTATTTTCTAAACATAGATATGGTTACGTAATAGTCAAGTATTGTTAAAAATCAAAAATTAAACTGAAAACCTGAAATACAAAGCGACCAACAAAAAATGCGAAAAAAATCAATTGAGATAATTAACGAGAATGAAAACTTCCTAACACGTGATTAAAACACTAGAAACTCAGGGAAAGCGCAACCTAATGTCTTGGAATCAGCAACGGATATAATCAGAAGTCAAAATTGCAAGCGTTGAAAAAAGAATATCCAAATAACAGCAATATTATGTCTGTGGAATTCAAGATTTTTGGCTGGAAGGGCATTCAGGGGCGCCTGCCTCTTTATAAATATTGACTGTTTGGGTTGCATAATTTAATTAGGTATACCTATTTAATTAACGTAAACATTGATACTGTTCATTTACAACTTCTTTCTTTTTATTATATCTCAGTTTTTCGAGCTTTACTTTTTAATCTTTGCTTATCAACAACAAAAAAGTACTGCTAATTATTCAATCCCGGAAACACTTCAGCATGTCAATTATCACCAATCAAACAAGAGCTATATAGATCGTATCAATTCTACGAAAATGTTTATCCTTACTCCTAGATCGATTAAGAGACGTGGCTCTATCTAAATTGGCTAAGATGACCCTGTTTTATTTATAGGCAATTAACACTAAAGACAGTGATGGCTTGTGGCTCAAATGCTATGGCTTCAAGTTTTGATTGACTGTTGACATATTGGGACGCGATGTAATGTTTGTGTACCTACAGTTGGATGTACGCGAAGGGGTCGACCTTGTTAAGTTCTGATGATATGCCTTATAATGTCAAATTACTTTTAAAGATCAACTATCGTGAGAAACAAAACCTAAGACCGATTTTAATATGAATAGAAAAATAAACAAGTAAATAATTAAAAAAATATAATACCTAAGTCTGCAAAAAATTAACAGATAAGCAACGCACTACAAAACCCTAAAAATGGTTGTATTTATTATTCCTGATTAAGTTTAAATATATAACATATGTATACTTGTAATCTCCATTTGAATCCCTTTATTTTGATACCCTACTCGATACGTTTGGTTAAAAGAAATTTTATCTACAAACAATTTGGCGGCAAAAGTCTACCGTTTTGATTTTTTTATACCTATCTAAGGACACTTGGGTTTTTGAGACGAATCTAACGATACCTTAATTGTCGAAATTCATCCAGCCGTTCGGAAGAAACGTGGGAATAAAGAAATTTACAAACATGCAAGATACGCGCGAAAAACAATACCCGTCCTGGCAGTCGGGTAAAAACACAATAACAGCTTTCAACACATATGTGACTTAGGTAGGTATGTACTTCTTTATCAACCTCGATATTGTGGACGTACACAAGAATCAGATGTAATTTAATTGAGGTAAGTATTTACGATCTGTTTGTATTATAATTAGCGTCCAAAACGCTAAAGATACGAGTGGGCGCAGTTATTTTTAAATCCACGCTCTAATTACTGCTTTGTTAGATCAAAGAGGCACTTAGTTCCCCAGCTCACAGCACAACGCACTAACACAAACGTACACTACTTGTAGCCGAATTAGTCTCACACACCACCGTCACAAATCGATTCACAGTACGCCAAGTGAAACAGTAAATGGGATTTAAAAACGCGGCATTACTATACTAGTCGTTTCGTTATAAGTGTCGATCGTAAGCGAACTCCGCGCTCAGTCGCAGGCGGTTACTTCGAATGGATGTCGTGGTACCGACTGACAAGAGTGCGACAGTCTCAGCGCCATGCCAGTGGGACGGTGGCTAATGATCTTAGCTTCATTGTGCGGAATTGAGCTAGTAATGGGCACATGTGGGCGATGGTAAGGCAGCTTACTACAGTCCAGGGTACCTCTACGAAGGCATAGCGGATTGCGATGTTCTCGGAAACCGCCACGGATGGGAATGCAGGACGCGGTCGACTGGAGGAATGCTACCGGCTTGTGCAGATTGCTTCCTAACTCGTCGCAAAATTATTGCAGATATGTAATATTGTAGAGAAAGCCTTGTCCTTGATACTTATCTTAACGATGAGCTAGTTTATTTATAACTATAATGTTTACATCGATCGCCTCATTTAATTATTTTAGAAAGTAATCTAATATGATTAATACAAAATTTATTTAGGATGTATCCAATACTCATCTCAAATTACAACAAAGTACGGAGTATTTTTTTCACGCGACACCGAGACCGATACAGAAGACAGACGCTAGTTTTTGAGTCACTTTGAAAGTTCAAAGTAATCATAAAAATAAGCGCATCAATAGTGTACCATAAAAGAAGACAAGTTATAGTTTGAAACGAAAACTGAAACGCCAAACAAAGATAGCTAACGACGATGACGAGGTACTACCATATCGAATCGCGTGGTCAATGCCATTCATGGTAAACTCAACTAAGCGTAAAACACCGAACAGCAAAACATTATTGTCTTTTTCGTTTCTAACGACAAGACAAGAAATGGAAAATAAATCTCAAAGCAATAAAAGGGCGTCAATTCTTTTGTAACTGGACAAAAGAGGTTTTCAAGAAAAGGTTACGAAAACTTAGTGAAAAAACAACGATATACTAGAGATAAAACAATTACTTGAGGGGTCGGGCGTAGGGTTTCTCTAAATAAGAAGTTAGGTAATACTTCATTAAGCGGTGCCAAATTGCCGATGCAGATGTGAGACTTCACACATAGTTGAATATGTTACGGAGTATAGACAACTATCACAGTAAACAATATACTCATAGATTACAATAAAGTATGTAACATAATTCACATACGAGTATAGTGAACAAAGTACCTAAATCCAGAATCCTAAATACAAATAGAAATGTGTTTAGTTTATAACAACAGCAAATAGGAAGGGACATAATAGTTATTTACCTAATGTTAGAAAATAGTTTAGCGTATGGAAAATTAAAAAATGTTTTATTATTTTTTCTAAAACCATTTATTATTTTATCATTACATTACTAACATTCCTTCTGAAAATTTAGCCAACAGCTCAGAAACAGCGGCAGATTCGTTAAAGTACATAATTTGCTACATGAATATCTCTGATAAGAAAGCGCCTCTATATTATTTTGATGATATGACTCTGCAAGAAAACATGACTGTAATCTAATTTCCATATTATTTCTTGTCTGTTTATCATACATCACAAAAACGCGCTCCTTCAGGGGTAAGGGATAATAAACATGGCGACAGGGAATATATCACATGTTTTTGTTGGTTCCAACTTTCAAACTGTTTTGTTAGTCTCAAAAACTTTTATTTCATTTATTGCACTTGAACCGATTTATGTCTTTAATGCTTCTTGATTGTGCCGAAACTGTTCTTGGATAATGCTGGTCATATAAGATTTGAAAAGTCATAATAATAATTATAATTATCATAATTATGCATAAACACAACATCCATCCATACATATTATAAAAGGCTTTGTCCTGACTAACTGACAGACAACGCACAGCCTAAACCGCTGGTCGTAGCGACTTGAAATATGGAGGGTGTGTTTGTCCTAATGTCTAGAGGTGTACTAAGAAAGGCTTTTTTAAAATTCAACCCCTAAGGGGATGAAAACGATTGTATGAAACTTCTACTACAACTTCTACTATCAAAATAAAAAATACCCTTATTAATATTTTTGACAAAAGTGGCTTTGGAAGGCTGAAATTGGGGATGAAACGTTGTATGAAAAGATTTTTGTTTTGAAGTTAACGATTTTCAAATTAGTAAATTTTGTTTTTAATATTTTTGATAGGGCCCATCCCTATCAAAAATATTATAAACAACATTAAATAGACAGTTCTTTGTTTTTCAAGGGCAAACTTTAAAATACGCTGGTGTGGACTTAAGAGAGAATTGTTTCTCGAACGGTCAAAATATATGTTGCTTGCTTCCGAGTAAGTACACCATCTTCATTAATTATTTTAGCTGCGCCAGATAAAAAACAAAAAACATCGTTTACAAAAAAGTGCTGTGAACAGCTCTGCCGTGCCAATAGCGTCTAACTATAAAACTATATCCACGCGAGCGAAGCCGCGGGAAAAAGCTAGTAACATAACTAAAACAATCTAAATAGCTCAAGCAAGGCATAGACCTACACCACCTATAGATAATTTTTAAATCTACTATGTGTATTCAAACAAATCCGGGTGTATTACTTAGAATAGCAAATATACGCAGCGCCCTGCCGACAACGAATTCCAAAACACTAATTAGGTATCACCAGGTATAATGAAGCGGTATCGTTTCCTGGTCGACAGCCGCGAGTGGGTGACGACTGTTTTTGGTAACTTGTCTTCAACTAGCCACTACGCGCTAGTCGCTACTCGCAATTGTAGGGCAGATGTAGTTAAAGGCGATGAGATTGTTATCAACACTTTATTAGTAAAGTATGATAATTATATGGAACTTCTTGCGGAAGAAGTTGTGGAATAGGAAAAAATATGGCCAAGCGTGATTTGGATTAGCGTGCTAAGGTTTTGTTTTTGTTTCTTTTTATATCACTAACAATAGTGTTATGGCGCGTGTTAGGAGACACCTATTTCCAGATTGCAATAGGCTGAAATGATGATGATGATGATGATGGGATATATAGTTGACTGGCCTGTTGGTCTAGTGGTTAGTGACCCTGACTGCTAAGCTGGAGGTCGTGGGTTCGATCCCCACCCTGGACAAATCTTTGTGTATAAAAATATGAGCATAAAGGTTTGTTCTGTGTCTGGGTGTAATTTATCTATAATACGAGTATGAATGTATTTACAAAAAAAATAAAATGTATTTAAGTAGTATATCAGTTGTTTAGTACCCATAACACAAGCAAATATAATTGCTTACTTTGGGACTAGATGGCGCTGTGTGAATGTGGTAGAATATTATTATATTATAGTTTGTTTTTAATGAGTACGAACTATTATGGCCTCATATTTGATGGCTGAGAAGATGAGTATGAGTACATTGAGTACGCAGAGATTATACTATTAATTGCAAAACAATTGAAAGCTTTCACGAAGCGCCTCCAGATAATGCCCGCACAACAAAATTGCAAATTTATTTTTATGTGTTCATAAAATACAATACCTACACAGTAGGTACATAATGATATGAAAGCAAGAGTGAGTGAGACTTCTCTAGTAACTTACAGAACTCTAAAAACTAATAATACTAAAGCTAATGACGAAAAAATATATGGTTATACGCATACGGTACTCGTACTAATGGGTTAAGAAAAAGCGGCTCATGTAAATTAAGTTTCTGCGTTGTTTGTTAATTAGGTTCCTACTATACAAAATTACATGCCGAATATATCGAGCGGAACTAATTTTTATATCTTACGATCCGAGAGATTTATTACCCAAATTGAGCAGCCCTAAAACTACAATTCAGTGGTTTTATTGCGAGCTCTTAATTGTAAGCGGCTTCATTATATAATAATTATCAAATCAAATTTGGATTATCATCTCTTATTATCAGTCAATTGAGTGTAGGTAGGTATCCCACTAAAAACTTTTTAATGTAAAATGTTGCCAAGATGAGATCATATGACTCGCACTGTCAAAAGTTATTAGATTTTTATTTTTTTATACCACGACGGTGGCAAACAGAGGTACGGTCCGCCTGATGGTAAGCGGTTACCGTAGCCTATGGGCGCCTGCAACACCAGGGGCATCACGAGCGCGTTGCCGACCCTTAAGAAACCTATTCACTCCTTTTTTGAAGAACCCCATACTGTAGTCCCTTGGGAAAACCTCGTCAGGGAGTTCATTCCACAACCTGATAGTTCTTGGGAGGAAATTCCTCTGGAACCGCGCGGTACGAGACCATTTCGCTTCCAAGGTGTGGGGATGAATTCCCTGCCGATGGCGAGCGGTGCGATGGTAGAAGGTGGCCGAGGGCATCATCTCAAACAGTTTTTCAGAGCACAACCCATTATACAGGCGGTAGAACACACATAGGGAGTCATAGTCTCTCCTCGCACTTAATGGTTCGATACCGCCTGTTAGTATAGGATCGTCGACGATCTCATGTAGAGCAAAGCTTCTAACTCTACAAGGCCCAACTTCACAAACTCTACACCTTAGTCAAAATATATATGGCTTCCAGATCCAGTGCTAAGATAGGTTTATAATCAATAATATCCTGCAACAGTGTCACGTGGTCACAGATCTGGCATTAAAAGTTCGTTAACGCCTTCATAGTATCTTAGATATCTAAGAGTAAGTAGCTAAACGAGCTTTTGTATTAGTAAGCCATGACAGTGATTACTGGCAAGTTTCATAGTAACAACAGTTAACATATGGTAAACAGTAACCTAGTTAAACACTATTGTGATTCAAAAATCTCATAAAATACAAGCAAGTATTTTTCAAACAACATAAACGTTACATCACCCGTTATGCCTATAATCCCCCGAAGCTATAAACTAAGGTATTGTACACCCACATGATATAAAACAGAAAATAATATCAAAGAGGTTCCATTTGCCATTATTTCACAAAATGAATAAAAGTACAAAGTAATCGTTTTTTTTTAATTTGTATTTTGAATATACGCCATTTAAGTGGAATCCCATCAAAATTGAAAATAGTGGTATAACTGGTACACAATTACGAATTCTGACGCCAAATTTTGAAGAAGAGGTTTCTTTCTTGTTTTCAAAGGTACATGATTATTTATAGTATAATTAAACTTATTATAAAGGTATCTACCGCAAAATTAAACTGTGCATTAAATAAGTCAGACCAATCTATATCAGTAACTTGCGTGTACAAGTCATGGAGATCTGCTTTACGAAAATTCCATTCAGTGAAATGTTTGATTTTTGGTTCGGATTAGTTGACGTATTAACACGTACGTTTATAGACAGAGACAACACAACATCGAGTGAAGGATAATAAGAGTCCATCGGAAATAGAGTTAACTATCGTAACACACGTTCTCATCGCTAAACAGATTTTAATGTGATTTTAGAATCAATATTAAATCAAGGTAAACGATTTTTTAATTTTAATTAACATTCCAGACCACCCATTCTTCATTTTGTTTTAAAACTATTTAAACCAATCCCCAATCATAACGTAAAAAATGTGTTTATGTCAAAACTCTTCCAAGAGTAAACTCATTTGTAAAGATAAGTTTTTACGACCACTTTCATTCATATCGTCTATTTAGCTACTAAAATGATACGGCCATTCGAAAGCTATACAGGGATATAAACGAAAAACATTAAAAATAGTAAAACATTCTTCGGGACAGTAAAATATATGTTCAACATTAAGTTGATAAAGCTGGTTCCATTTTTATTTCTATATCTTTCTACGAAGAGTGTATCATTGGAGCACTTATATCATTTTTAGAAAAAAAGGGTAATCCCCTTCATGAGTCCATAAAGGACCAAAGTCCAAAAGCTTTTTTGTCAGATGGTCTCTACCAAATAAGAATGCTACTTACTTTGCGAAGGACGTAAGACTTTCAGAGTTTTTTGGACAGGTGGCATAAGATAAGCTACCTACTCACTTTTTTGATAAATACGCGATTAATTTTTAAATATTTGCGATTCAATTTACGTGCAGAATATCATTTTTATGAAGACAACTATCATTTGAAACGGATTTATTGTTTGATATTGTTTGCAGCTAAGTTAATTTAAGGAGCATTAAAAATATTTTTTTTATCCACCTGAAACCTGTTTGCCACAAACAGGCAAACGGTAGGCGCCGCGATTACCGGCCTATGTACGTCCAGATCCAAACAGATTTACCACCCTTTTAGAAAGATCTCATGCTAAATTTCTTTGAGAAAACTTGGGCGGGCAGTTCATTCGACAACCGTAGCTTTCTTATAGAAAAGAAACAACAAACCGGATAAATAAAATCTTCACTCTACATGATAAATTTGGATACAATATCTGTCTCTTTTAATTGTATAATATAACTTAACTTTGTTAATGTACAAACTCTTATCGTCAACGGCTTGAGCGACACTAGTTCTCAGCGCCATTCATTGTTCAATGAATATATTGTATTTCACAGATACTGGACAATTTATGGCCAATTGTTCGTTCAAATATACGATTAATTCTAGACAATTTATAGTCTTCTAGAGAATGAAGGAGCTGGGTGCGATTGTGGGCACTGGACTTTAAAGTGCGACTTTAATTTATTTGTCTTGTATGTCTAGTAGTTAATTGTAGTTGTAAGTGTTAGCGCCTTATACGATGTGCCGTGAAGTGTGCAGTATTAAAATTACATTAAGACTGCTTCTGTAATAAAGTTTTAAGTTGATGTATTCTTAAATACAAACTAAATACATAATTGATTGATTCCAACTTAATTTGAATTTGACGACGCGATTGAGACCTCCATCCGTATGAACTTAATTTATAAGCCCATGTTTGTATAATAATGATATTTAATGATTATTGCCCCAGTCCCTATTAGCAAAACCGTAATGTTTTATAGATCACTACTAGAAGTAGCGCGGGGATACGCTCTCATCGCCGTTATTCTGTATTTGACCACTGTTCACCTCCTATTGGGCGTAGCGTGATGTTATATAGCTTATAACTTTGCTCGATAAATGGACTATCATGTGTTCAACCAAACAAACTTTTCATAATATTAGTAGGTATAATAGATATCAAATAAACGCATAGGCACATTCTAACGTACACAAATTATCTGCGGAATCTAAAATATATTAATCGAAAACAGAACAGGTAATTTAATATGTAAGCACCTAACATACTTGAAACATATCTCAAGTAACGATCTAACAATTCCATCACAACTTTCAATCGTACGGAATGTACGTATGTATAAAAAAAATCTATATAAAATTAATGACGTCCAAATATGATCACGATAATGCAAGTCCCATGAGAAACCAGTCGATCGCATATAGCAGGTAACTAACGTTGGTTTTTTACCTAATTAAACGTTGCTAGTAACAAATTGGATGGGAACTAGTACCACACCGGTATACTGACGGCTTCCTCGACACCCACTTCTTCATACCTCACCCCTTCGATCGCCTTAGCATTGTAATAAAAACTACTCAAGTTACGAGCGTATATGTGGCCAGTAAAAGGATTCATAGGTCTTAATATACTGGTCAAGTTGGCCTAGTGTTTGATTTCACAGGAAGTGTGTCTACTTCATCGTATTAAGGTAGCCCCCTATCGAGCATGGACTATAGTTAATGTTAATAACGTAGCCTTACTCAATCAAACGGTGTATGAATGACTGAGTATCAAGGAAGTTGATGGAATATTGCATGAATATGTTCTAATGGAATACGTGAAAAGTGTTTGCGTAACATTCATATCCAATAGGTGTTTATATGATGTTCTTTTTAAGGGACCTAAAGTGAGAACAATCGTAATATTTACAATACTTCTGACTGAAAGGTTGACGAGTGCGAAATGCATGTTGCACTCGCTTTGTCTCTTCTTTTCTCGCCTTGGAATAGATAAGGCATCTATTCCGAGTCCATTTTTACTCATTTATTCACAATAGTGACCTCGCCGAGAGCTTGTAGAGCCGCCATGAAGAGACAAATAAACAGAGCCCACTTGATAGCAAGCAATGCAATGATCCCAGACAAAAGAGTCTATAATACCAAGATTATTCAATTAACTAATTTAAAATCGCTGCAGCCTAGAAGATAGAATAAGAAGATAGACTCTTCAAGTAGCTCTATTGTTCGTATCCACAACAATACTACTCTAAGTGTCTTCTATAGAGGGGGAGAAAGAGGGTAAGACTTGAACCATACAATTTAAAAAAGGAATACGGATTAGCTCTCATCATCATCGTCATTTCAAACCATAAATGTCCCAAAGCTGGGCACTGGGTCTCTTCCAAAGAATGTGGAGGAAATTTGGCCAACTATACAACGCTGGCCAATTGGCCGATTAGCTCTACCTCTTATAAATTGCAGTCGAATAATGTAATCAGTTACTTCAATATTTTTTAAAGTCACATGGACAAATTGTAGATGTTGAATCGTTTGCAATTTGGGTAATATTTGTCAGAAAAATAGTAATTTTCATAAATAATATAAACAACACGAGCTAAAATTAAAATATGATTCAGAGTCATAAACTTCGCTATATTGTAAATGGATTCGACATTTATGGCTTACCACGCCACGACCATGAACATTACAATAGCATTGAAAATAATATGTTTGATATATAAATCGATTAAATTAAATTAATAAATCAATTCACTGATAAAAATAAAACAGTAAATAAATAAATATTTCTGTTTCAAAAATCTTGTAATATAAGTGAAGTTTAAATATCTGAAGTCAACAGTCGATCTAAGCTTAGACATACAGATTTTAAATATTAGGGCACTAGGCCAGCGTGTATCGATTAATTCTAAAACCCTCTCAGCTCTCTAGATAGAGGAAAGGAGATCGGACCCAGCAGTTGCTGATGATGATGATTCAACAGATTGTTTTTCTAAGAGCCAGAGGACACTCATTTTTAGTGCATTCGATTCTTCATCTATATCAGATTTCACCATTATTACTCTAATTTGATTTATCTCAATAATTGGCAACTTGTATAAACTGTCTTGTTATACATGAATAAGGCAAATTCATTGCACAAGCTAAGAAATGAAAGATATAACATTTTAGATACATAGTGCACGTGTAAATCTATTAGCGATTGGGACAGCTGGACACAAAAAAAAGGCTGTCTGGTTGAGCTGGATATTACGTACGTTTGACTTACATATATTTTTAGATTTCTAATGATAAGGTTATTGGATATAGAATACAAGTTGGTCTATTCATAGATAAGGAAATGCGGACAAATTTATATCCGTAATAAATGCTTGCATTTAATGCATTAACGCACAAACAGATTTAGTCCATCTTACGCAGTTTTATGTGCTATGAGTTGTGACTATTATTTCCTGCGTAACATTTCAATGATTTTAGTACGAATCGTTAAAAAAATTAGAACGCCAACATCCTGATTCCTGGTTGAATGGAAAGGTAATTACATTTGTAATATATTTCAACACTTCACTCATAAATCGAACAAATGTTACTAGTACTAACTAAGGGTCAGTAACGCCAATGTGCTTCTCCTGGTGATGCAGGCATTCATAGGCTATTGCAAGCTCTTATCATACTTATTTGCTATTGTAATGGAATACAAAAAAAAGTTGTGGTTAATAAACCCAAAAAAGAAACATACAGAATAGGTACCTAATGTATTTTGCATATTCTTAAATTCCCACAAAGCACCAACATGGTGGAGGGAAAGTACTCTAAACACTTGAGATAGATATTTTTTTTATTTTTAAAAAGAAACTAACCTTCGTTTAAATATTTACGGAAATTCGCTTGCCACACCCGATAATCGAACCAGCTAAAATCCAAAAATATAACACTGTAATTTTATGGGATCGATAATCATAAGGATTGCATCTCTCTAACTCTGTAAGGTGGCATTACAAAATTCCAACCTGTATATGTTCAAAGTCAGCTATGCGTCGCATCAAGAATTGGCACAAGTCCACTCTTAGCTACAAACCGCCAGGCAAGCATGCCATAGTCCCAAAGCGTGTACAATAATGAGTGCATTTTCCAGTAAGCTGCTCGCGCACCCATACTTGGAGGGACAGCGGATCCACAGAGCGATTTGACATGTTTGACACTATGATTGCTGTTATTTCTCAAAGCTGAGTCGCCGCCATGACAGTTGGACGTTTATTTATTAGTCGATCGTTATCTTTTATGAGTCGGCATTATTATCTTTCGCCCTTTAGATATCTGAGAGTGAATAAAGGGGTAATGGAGCCAGTGGGGTAAAGTGATGTATGCTCCTACGTAATGGTATGGTACTATGCATGTCCAGTCTCGTTTTAATAGAGAAGCCATTATTAATGAGGCACATGATATATTTAAATCTATCGTAGCGATCGAACCAGTAATATTGCAGTAAATCTTTTAGATGATGATTTGCATTAATTAGCTAGCCAGTATGCAGGGAGTTATAGTTGTATAACTTCTACGTCGCCCCTCGTCCTTCCTTCCGTCGTCCGTTACCTATATTAAATAACCACGGAGAAAGGTGCTATGATAGAAAATTGTAAATTCCTACTTTTTTGAACTCCCTCCCAACTTTGAATTAATCCACTGTAAGGATATTTGATGGCCTAAACCCTCACAGCTCTTTAGATAGAGAGGAGACCCGAGCCCAGAAGTGGGACATTAATGGGTTGTCGATGATGAAGAAGAATATTTAAGATCACATATGTTAATACTGCCATAAGTCACTAGTGCAATCGTGCGAGTGCTAAAATCGAATTAATTATGTGGTGCAGAACTGAGGTCGGAAGGCTAAAGTGCATTGTAAAACTTTTGGATGAACTGGATACTTCATGAATCAGAATTTTTGTTTTATTGTGAATCATTCGTGTTTGAAGCCAAAATGAGTTACGAGGAACACTTTTATGAAGAAGACATCATTTACAGTGCATTTACGATTAGTGCCTATGAAAACCAGTAGTAAATTTAACTGTTGCAAAAGACAGAAACGTGTAAAACAGGTGAGTACTGCAAACTGAAATAGAAAATGAATCATTCATAGCGCGCTTAAAACTCGATAATAAACGATAAGAGCCCGAAAGCTGTAAGTATCAAGTAGTATCAACTCTAGTAATATCTAATCATAAAAACATTTCGAGAGCTTTAAAATCCGTAAAGGTTTCAAGGCCTTCCCATAAAGAAACACAGGCCCATCATCACTCCTAAAACGAAAACAACAACCTAATTTAAATAATAATCCAATTAATTACATTCTTATTACCAAAAACGGTTAGGTACTTACCCGCCATTACGGTGACGTACTATTCCTTATTTGAAATTTAGAACCCTCACTGATGCTTTCTACACACCGGCTTTTCTACGAAGATTGTAAGTGTACTGCGTTATTCCAGAATGTTCGCAGTGGTATGCGTGCTCCCGCCATATGTTTCGTATAAACTCGGGATAACTAGTATTGGCAACCGGGCGTTACCATGTTATACCATCCTTTAGAAAAACGCGTGGGTGTTGTCTGTAGAGTTAAAGTTCTAGCGAATAACGTGAGGTAATTGGGTCGATTGTTCTATACAATTTGACAATGCGACCTAGCGTTAAATTACGGCAATTGAGTGACCTCTCTAGTGAGCCAAAACATTGCGCGAGGTTAGGACGCGTAGATGTAAACTGGGTATTCTAGGTTCAAGGATCCGCAAGTGACATTGCAGTTTTCCCGTAGACGTGGGCGGGCGGGTGCATTCGACGCGACGCACTGCATCGGTTAATGCACCCGTGACGTCACACTATGGCGCCGTCGCGCGCCGCTATAGCAACAACGATCGATTAAACGCTAAACATAAAAAAATACAATATCTTCTATTTACGAATTACATAAATATAAAATTATCTACATTACATAACGTGTTTTTTTTTCAGAATAAAATATCCGGTAGATTCAGTATACTTAATATTTTTTTCTCAGCTATTTGTAACGATCGCCATCTAGTTTATATTGACAGAACTACACATTGGTTTTATGACCGCAAGCGAGGCCTTCGCACAATTTTCATTTAGTTATCCAGCACACGGATAGATGGCGTGCTGTATACGAAGAGAAAACTTTTTAACCTTACTTTATCAATGAAATTAAAACATCATGAATGAAATGAGTCATTAGTTATTAAGACTAACTTGTTAAAATGCACTATTAAACATATTGAAACTAGAGTAAAAACCGTAGTGCAGTTTAAGGGTAAGGACTTGATCGAAAAAGGCTCTTCGTATAATTGTGTTACTATACAAAAGGTAGGAGAACTACTCATCAAATGGATTTGATGTAAAATTTATAGCAGATGGTCAAGCAATAAAAACTTCTTATATACAAATAGATACATGAATAGGGAATTTATTACATAACAAATATATATATATATATTTAAAAAAAATATCAGCAATGAACATAGCTTTCAAGCTGTTTCTGAACAAACAACACTATTATTCAACATTAAAACGGAAAACGTTGTCTGGAAAATTGACAAATCACATATTTTCACACAGCCAATAATAGTTGTGAGTTATAATAAGTGGTGACGAAAATAAAGGGTCTCTTGGACGAAAACACCGGTAGAGAATTAGAGAGAATGTTATAATAGTCAATATTGAGGTTATTCACCGAGTTATATAAACAAAATATATAATATATATACAGGGTGGAATTTTGTAATGCCACCTGGAGGGAAAGTACTCTTAATACTAGAGATATATAATTTTACTCAAAGGAAACATTCCTTTGTTTTTAAAAAGAAACAAAACTGCATTCAAAATTTTGCGGAAATTCGCTTGCCACACCCGGGAATTGAACTAGTTAAAATCCAAAAAAATAACATTCTGTACTTTTATGGCATTGATCGATAGGGTTAACAATAAGGATCGAATCTTACTAACAAACATGGTTATTTGGCACAACATGGCGAATTTCCGGAAATCGTTAAATGCAGTTATGTTTCTTTTTAAAAATAAAGGAATGTTTCCTTTGAGTAAAACTATCTATCTCTAGTATTTGAAGTACTTTCCCTCCAGGTGGCATTACAAAATTCCACCCTGTATATAATATATTATGTGTTTCAAAAGTTGAGAAGAGCTTACACTCGTATATTTATGAGGCATAGCTAGATCGATATAGTATTGATAAGAATACATAATGTCAACTCACTACCCCATCTCAACCCGTGGGTGTCGTAAAACGGCGACTAAGGAGGAGTAACTTTCTGTAGACAAGAGCACTGCAAGAAAAGAAAAAATCGAAATAAACCCTATACCAACCCGCCTGGCCAGCGTGGCTAAATCCGTTCCACATTCGTTCATGGGTTGAAATGATAACTAGATAATTGTAATTGCAGCCGGACTGTGACTGGACCGCAGCAGAAAATATCGCTCCTACTAAACGTTACAGCCACTTTCTTTTGTAATAGTATCAAAACCTGAGTGGCATTGTATATTGATTGCTAAAAAGGTCTTATGGTCGGACTCTATTATGTAAGTAAAGTAAAAAAACTATTTTAATGTCTATGAATTTATCCGGCAATTTTTTTTTCTACGTTTTTATTCCTATATCCATTTCACCGGTATGAAACTGTTACAAAAACTCTTTGACAATTTTGGGCTTGGTGGAAGATTTTACAGCTTCTGATTAATTCGTCCATGCTCAAAGACTGCAGTAGCAATTTGGAATCAAATGCAATATTCACATGTACTATATTAATGGTATTCCAAATGTATATAGTTCACATCAAACAGTATTTAAGTTTACTTCCAAAACCCAGGCATCTATACGAGAAGACGCGACGGCGCAAACTGGCCTACATGACGTCATGATACCAAGGTTTGTCGACATTGTCGTAGACTAATGGCTAGCTTGTCAAATAGTAATAATGGACACCCAACGTGATTCATTTAGTTTATCAACGCAAGGCCAGGGCAAGGCCGTGGTAGAGGCATTATAGTTTGATTGCTGATAGGAAATTGGTGATGTCTATAGGATAATAAGGGGGCTTATAAATACGCAGTTGCCTTATAATGGCGTTAATAGAGGACATGGTATGATTAAAATGCTTTTATCGTTTTCAAATACCTACATACATAGTTGGTACCAAGTGATGATCCCACATACCTGTTAAGTGTTACTTTACTATATTATTCTGGTTCTGTAGCATTCTATAATATTTCAAATTGTAACCAATTGAAATTGTAAATTACTTTGGCTTTTAACACACAAGTGGCCCTTGTTAGCGAACTGGCCTTAGGAAAATTTACTGACTCCTTTTAATGGCTTTAAATGACGTGCATAAGTATATCAATAATATATATTATATCGCATAAGCGATTTCAATTGGATATGCCGACAAATGGTCTTATATTGTTCAGAATGAGGCTATTTCATTACGGAAATTTACAATGCAAAACAACTACCTATTACAAGAAAACTACAATGAACAGACAGCTTATTTACATTAATTATTTAGAATTGATATTTGTTCGTGACAAAATGTCGTTTACGCCTCTTCAAGTCTGTCTTCAAATCACCTGGTTCATTGTCCTGTCAGAAAAATATCTGAATCATATCTCAAAAAAACATTTAAACAAGAATATAAATTGTGCCGGCTTCTAATACGAATGTTGCAAGATACAGGAATATTCAAATGATTGTCACAAATTAAAACCCAATGGGCATCTTGCCAATTGTTATAAATTAATTGCTACATCTAGTAGATATATACTTTGGTGCCAATGACCGTTCACTGCTAGCAAAAACGTATGTACAGCATAATCTAAACAGAAACTTCTTTTTTGGTTTTGACATAGACGATAGGCGGCTTACTATGAATTTCGACATTCAAATGTTCGGTTTTGATGACGTCGCTGTCAAATGTAAGGAAATTTAGATATGGTCGCTGTCACTTACAAACATTTGACAACTACATCAAAACCGAACATTCGAATGTCGAGATTCATAGAAAGCCAGTCCAGGAGGGACACAGCTAAATAAACAAATATCTCCTGTCAACAACAAAGTCAAAACAACAGACTTTATGAAACGTCAGCCATGATCAAAAGCTTTAATATCCAAAGAGAAGTTTGAAATACATATTTCCTTTGAAAGAAGAGAGAGCCGACTACAAAAGGTTTGATGTTGTAATAGCTGCAGCCACAAACGAAGTTTTCTTTCGAGTGTCTGTCGCTATACTAGAGGACCTACTCGGAATCTCGACATTCTCCTTACACCACATTGAAAATAACAGTTTCTTATGGTCGGCAATGCGCTCGTGATGTCCCTGCTGTTGTAGGCGTCCATAGGCCATGGTAACCGCTTACCATCAGGCGGACCGTACGTCTATATGTCACCAACCAATGTGGTATAAAAAAAAAAAATTAGAATGACACTAAAAATATACCATTAAATTGTAAGAAATAGAGTCAATTTACTATATTATACCGTGTAATTATAATTTCACGGTTTTGACAATATACCTGCGGCATAAATATTTTTATGGACTTCTGTCCGAAATAAAGTTTTATTAATTAATAATTAACTAACGTAAAATATCTTATTAAAAACTTAACAACTGCAATAAACTTGTTATTGCACCCACCTTGAGATTTCTATTTGATAGGAACCTTCTTCGTGGTAAACAGTGATTAGCCTCACATTATTTGAAAAGCTAAATCCTACTTAAAATGGTTAACTTAATAGCAATAACTATTACTTTCTCTAAGATTGTCTAGACATGAAACATTTAATAAGGATTATAACGTTATTATTTGCAGTAAGTACATTTAATGACTGTTAAAAAAGCTTTTTCAATATTGTTGATGCGAAGGTGTTTTTGTTTTCGTAGCAATAGATAATATAATCAATGGAGTTTTGAAGAAAATTGTTAGGCCGTTGATTGTTTTTCTCGAGAACGATATTGTTGATGCGAAGGTGTTTTTGTTTTCGTAGCAATAGATAATCAATGGAGTTTTGAAGAAAATTGTTAGGCCGTTGATTGTTTTTCTCGAGAAGGCTTGAAGGTATCAAGCTCATATTATCAAATACATAAATTATTATTATTAGCAATCCCTCGCTGCAATAAGAAAATTCTAGTTCTAAGTAAACGCAATCAAAAGATACAGCTGTTCATGTTCCTTTTTTTACCCGACTGCCAAAAAGGAGGGTAATGTTTTTCCCACGTATGTATATATGTATGTGGGCATAAATGTTCCATTGTGACCTTCTGGAGCCTAAACGGCTTGGCTGATTTTAAAGTGTGAGCTGTCATTAGATTACTATTTTTCACCCGAGTGTCATAGGTTATGTGATGTCAACAAAAAACCAATACGGCGGACGTAAACTGTCAAAACATAGGTTTTTTTGTTATTGCAATATGGGTATCAGATGAAAGCTAATTAATAGCCTAATTCAATTATATATGCACTAACTATTGCCCGTGGCTCCACTTGTCTCTTGTAACCTAAATAGCTTGACCGATTTTGAAGGTATTATATGGGAAATAAGTCACATTCATAATTAAATACCTAAATGGCACTTACGAAATTCAGAAACTAATAATATACATAATATTTAATAATATTTACTGACAAAGGCTATTTTTTGGCAAGCCAAGGCAGTCGGGTTTTTTGGTTTTTTAAATAAACACCCACTTGTTTATTATGATAAATTGTACTACTAGTAACAATTATTAATTTTTATACCTAATTATTAACCTTACAAAAATAAATTGATGAATTTAATAATATTCTATTAAGTACATCATAATGTTTTTATCAAATTTTTGCAATAATGTGTGCTTTACTTTATTTTTAAACATAAGGTAGGCAGCGGCTTGGCTGTGCCCCTAATATTGCCAACGTCCATGAGCGGTGGTAACCACTTACTGGGTTAGGTTAGGTGGGCCGCTTGCTCGTCTGCCACTTCAGGCAATAAAAAAAAAAAAGTCTGACATTCCTCCTGAAATGGCATTGTGTTAAATAACAGTGGCATAATATACATACGTGTTCTCTCACCATAGTAATTACATGTAGTTGGTTCCCTAAACTTATTTCTAGAAAGAAAGAAAGAAAAAAGAAAGATACATTTATTCGGTGCAACAACATTAAATAAACAATACAGAAATAATAATAATAAAAACATAACAGAATGCCTGAGCATGCAGTGTGTAACTTTAGGCGTTATAAATTCAGTATTATATTGAAACCATTTGTGTAGTGGTCCACGAATACCGCACTCATTCATAGAGGAGATAAGAGATTTCTCTCATTCACAGTCAATTGCATAAAAAGATTATTATAATTGTAAGTGTTGATAGAAGAGCGCTAAGTGTCAGGTGGACCACTGGTAAAAATTATTTCCCGTGGTGCAACTAGGTGAACTACGGGGAGGAAAAAAATTCCCGTGGTACACCAAGTGGACAACGGGTAAAAAAAAACCCCATGGTTCATCTGGGTGAACTACGAAGTGGACCACGGGAAATAAAGGATTTTGAAGTGCAAGGTGTTGTTATATTCGTATTCATCACCGAATCTCTATATCGAAGCCTATAGACCGCAGTCGGGTTATTTGATTTTTAAATTAACTCTTGTTGTTGAATATATTGACGATCAAAAATGTCAAAACCTATTAGATATTTCTCGTTCATGAAACTTGACAAGAAGCAATATCAAGTACACAAGTAAAGGAAAAATTCCGAGAACCGCACTGATGACACATGTCGTATATCATTGCAATTTAATATATTCAGAGTTTATGACTGACGAGAGATTTTAAGAAATTTAATATACAGGGATCGGAATTATTCTCGAGAGGACAAAAAAAGCGAATGTTTAAATTTACTTTTACACTATTTATGTGAGTATTTAATACAATTCCAGGTGAGCATCAAACTTAGAGTCTCCACTTCAGTCAATGTTGACAATTATCACTTAACAGAAGTTCCTGTAAAGCTGGCAACACGGCATGAGTCTGTGAGTGTAATAATAGTAAGTAACATACAGCCTTATTCGTACTTAATAAGAAACCTGAAAGCTTGTTCGGAATCAGTAGCAGAATCGATTCTAATAGTTTTTAAATCATGTTACCTATACTCTTTGTCAAAAATGTATTAAAATTTTGAAAGCTGGACACCGTTGTTTGTAGTGTATCAATAGCCGCCTGACATCTATGCCGCACCGTCTACTCGCAGCGCAGCGACAAATAATTATGAATTCTAAGGTACGATTCAGACCAACTGGCTCGCGTCGCGCCGCATCGGCAGCACAGCGTCCGCTGGAATCCGTACGCACTGCAAGCGCCCAGAAGTGCCGCTCTCTTTGCGCCGCGTAGACGTAAAGTGAAATATTATTTAAAATATCGCTTGAAGAACACAACTTGCATGATTCGCTAGCTGTTGCTGCACCGTAATCTCCGTACGACACACGGCCGACCGGCTCCGAGCGGACCCGACGGCAGCCGATTGGATGCCGACGGCGTCTTCGGAGCCGGTCGGCCGTCGCGACGCGTCGCGGGATGCCGACGGAGGTAACTATGCGTAAGTTGCATGCAAATATGAACTGTAATTACTGTTGATACATTTCAATGTTCTTTACCGCATTGTAAAACGCCACCCGGCGCGGGCCGATGCGAGCCGGTTGGTCTGAATCGTACCTAAAGGTACATAACTGCTGATATTAGGCAACAAAAGGCATTATATATAAGTTGTTTAATTCTTGTTTTTATATACAGAATAAAAATGCATTTAAATATTTTTTTTTTCTCTTAAACTTTTTTTATACTTTTTTAAATTACTCGTCAAGGCAAGTCATATGAACCCAAACTCGATGGAGTTGCGTCATTTGAAGACCGAGTTACCGTAGTCACCTTGCGGTCCAACATCAGATCTACTCCAATTTATTAAAGTATTGCAATTGCAATGCATTCAATTTATATAGGCATCCCGAATTTAATCTCAAATCGGACATCACTAAGTGAGTTAAATTTATATTGGAAGATTGATGACATACAACCACCGAAACAGGTGGATCCAAACATAAATTAATAAAATGTTATTAATTATAATAAATCAATCAATGCAAATTATTTATAAGCATGGATTTATTATGTTTTAATAACTATTTAGGATGGATTATTTACCGACAAGGTACAAGGTTAGTGCTCTGTGCGCCATATATCAAAAACACTTGGGAATTTGGAAAACTACAGCATAAAAAAACAAAAAAAAACTAAACTGTACAGCATTAAGTTGTAGACAATTTGATAAGCTTTCATTAAGTAGAAGGATTTATTCTCCTAGAACGTACCGTTTTTGAGTCATAAGCCAAAAACTCAAAAATGGTACCTTTACCCCCCTCCCCCCACTCCAACTCACCTCCGAAACGTCAGGACTTTTTAGTATTTTACTTTCTAAGCATCCTTAATAAGTTTTTGAAGAAATCGCTTAGGTTCCTTTTCACGCACTCTACACCCCCTTTATTGACTGAACTAGCGGTGGCGTGACGTAGCGTATTTAAAATACGACCATATATTTTTCTTTTGTTTTAATTAACGAGTTTAACTATTAGTTTTAACTTAATAACACTATATTCCAACTTGAGAAAACTTTCTTTCAAGCTGAAAACTCTATTCAATTAACGCTTTCAAATTAATAATAGTAGTCTAATTTCAGTAATTTTATTTCTAACTCACGAATATTACAACAGAAAACAGAACCCCAACTATCAGTAATTTAAGTCCTTCCTAAAAGAGGTTGAAGAGCAGAAAATCAATTTTTTTTTTATATTACCAAGCCCATTGATGTGAATTCCTAAATAATTGTAATAAGCAATATTTTTATTTCGCAGTCTCATAACAACTCAGTATTAGACGCCTCGTCTAACTTCAACTCAAATAATCAAGAAGGATCGCTTTTAAAAAATAATCCAAATAAGAATTTAAACGACTCAGACAAACAAGCTGATCTGAAAGGCCCTGGTCAAGATGAAGAGGATTGTTGGGATGAATATGAAGAGTTTGATCTAGATAAATTTTATGTCAGAATTTTAAATCCAGATTTGTTCTTGGTTGACAAAAAGAAAAAAATCTGCAAAGGTGATGTGTGTAAAAGAAAATGTAAAGCAACCGTACAAGAAAAATGTGATGGCTGTAACCCAACTATGGTCAAAGTGTTACAAGAACGCTGTGAAGGTAGATGCGGAAAACGAAAAAACAAGTTTATAGAACCAACATGGTCTTTTACAGAGTCTCTAGATTTTATCAAAGATTGTGAAAATGAAGCGACAACTTCTTGCAAAACAGAGTGCAGTAAAACTAATTCGGACGATGAGTGCAACAATAAGTGCTTAGGTGAATTTTTGAATGGAAATTTTTCTCCTTTTTGTTCTTTCTTGAAACCTTACAATAATGTAACTATTCCGCCAAGCAAATTGAATAGTTTTAGACTTAATCTACTCTCCCGAAATTATGATCAGTACGACGATCTTTCTGAATGTTCACTGATGAAAATGAAAGACTACGAATACTCGCTAGACGGTTTTATGGATGCGCCTATTTCGTACCCAGATGTATTACCCCTTCAGAAGCAACGGATTTGTAAGGGAGACGTTTGCAAAAGGAAATGCAAGGCAACTGTAGCAGAAAAATGTGTGACGGCGAATTGTAGTCCACTGGCGGTCAACATTCTACAATTTGGCTGTATTGGCAGGTGCAGACGTCCACAACAAAAGTTTCTAAAACCTGAGTGGTCTTTTAAAGAGTCAGTTGCTTTTATGAAATATTGTGCGCAAACAACCAAGAAACAGTCCCAGATTTGTCAACTCCTGATATCTTATTATGGTAAAGTGGAAAATCAGGATGGCGAAATAACTTCTTCTAGTGCTACCGAGGCTTCTAAATCTACCGAGGCTTCTAATGCTACTGAGGCTTCTAAATCTACCGATGCTTCTAATGCTACCGAGGTTTCTAAATCTACCGAGGCTTCTAATGCTACCGAGGCTTCTAAATCTACCGAAGCTTCTAATGCTACCGAGGCTTCTAAATCTACCGAGGCTTCTAATGTTACCGAGGCTTCTAAAGCTACCGAGGCTTCTATTGCTACCGAGGCTTCTACTGTTACCGAGGCTTCTACTGTTACCGAGGCTTCTAATGCTACCGAGGCTTCTAATGCTATTGAGGCTTCTAATGCTACAGAGGCTTCTAATGCTACCGAGGTTTCGAAACTGAATTCCATTCAGCTATTAAAAAAAAGCTGCCCCAAACACGAAAAGATAGTAATGGGGCCTGTTTTACCTTGGCCAATGCATTACATAGGATAATCGTGCTTTTCAAAAGCTCTGTCACTTTCGAATACTAACTACTAATATGTATAACAAATAAAATGTTCTTAATAAACTCTAATGTGAAGTTATTTTAAATTTACAAACACCGTGTATAATTTCTTGATCAAAAAGTACGAATTTACGTCAAGGACATGATATTGTTGGTTATAACCGATTTGAATGCTGTTTTTTTTTTATTCGAAAGGTTTCGATTGCGATAGGTCTTTAACATGTTTAATCAAAATCGGATCAGTCGATTCTAGGTTATTACGGCGCATGGCTCATGGAGAGCTGTAAAACCATTTTAAAAAACTTACGTATTTTACCACTAGCTTGTATGTACATTAAGGAGGTCTGTATATTGAATTGTAGTAAAGCAATATTTGGAAAATTTTGAACTTAAATCGCAAGTATCAAAAAGAAATGTAATCCCTAGAAATAATTATAAATTGAACAAACCCCACTGTAAACTATATGTAATAATTTATGTCACTTCCTTACAGCTATTATTGTTATCTACAATCCGGGGTCTAGGGTAGGGTATGTCTTTTATTTTTTATATCAGTTTTGTTAAAAAAATAAAAATTGTACTAGAATGCAGACGCGACGCGACGCCGCCGCTCGCCGGACCGTTCTGCTATTAATTGTTTATTATTATTATGATGCAATACTACACGGACCAAGTGGCGCGTCAATTTCCTTAATTTGAAATTTGTATTAAAAAATAAAAGAAAAAAAAATGTTTTTTCCTTGTATTTTTTATTTTTTTTACGAGTAGGTAGTTAGTCTGCTGTTTGCAACACCGTTGTCAAAAAGGCTCTAGTTGAAAATATTGGAAATAAGGAGTTAGTAAGAAGGAGAATTAGGGTAGTTGAGAAGAGAGTAAAGAGTGGTCAGCGCACGTAGACTACGGCGTTGACGTATAGGCAACCAGTTAAGTTGGGAACGAAAAGTAGATACATGATCATACTGTCGCAAATTAAGGCGTAACTAGTCGCCAATGACCTTGAGAGTATGGGTGGAGCTTAGCTTATTTCACTGCATATCCCCGCTCCTTTGCCAACTCGCGCACACTATAATACAATGGTCACAGAATAAGCGTAAACGCAGACATGCGCTTCTAGCTCGGCATTTTTACCTACGATTCCGGAATAACAGTTTTAAAATTGGTATTTTATTTTGTATAGAGAGTTTAAAGGACTCGTGTACACAATTATTTGTTTGCCAATATTTTTATGTATTGAGATTTTTTTAATTTCAATGTTTTGCTTTCGGTAGTATTTATGTAAGTACTTACATAGTTTTATTGGTACTTATTTATTATTAATATCGAAGATAATTATTTTATCTTGTAAATTATAATTAAATAAATAACTATTTTAACTTACTTTTGTATTAAAAAAAATATTTACCTATTTTCATTGATGAATTTAATGTTTTGTTTACAAACTTACTTTGTAATTACTAGGGCATCGGAACCGGTTTTTCCCGGAACCGAAAGAACCGGGAATTCCCGGTTCTAGGGGCTACAAAAAGAACCGGTTCTCAAAATATGAAGAACCGGGTTTTCGGTTCTTTCGGTTCTTCTACAAATTAGTGATTAACGCCGATCAACTTCGATCAAATAAGCACCAGATACACGCTCGCATACAAAACCAACGCCAAATAATGGCACTCGACAGTACTACATACTTATTAGATGTATGTATTTATTATACAACAATTCTGTAAATTTTATTAAATAAAATATTCAATTTTTTTCATTCAAAATATATCGTAATAGATTATAGATTTGATCAAAAGGGTTTATTCCCATCCAGTCACACCCAAACCTGTAAGTTGTAACACTGTTACTCGTTGGGAAAAAATTCTCATCATGTCACACTGTTATGACTGTTACTTGATGCAACTGCTAGCAATTTTTTTCTCCCAACCAGTAACACTGCCAAATATTTGTGTTACTGGAAGGGATAAAAAGTTACATTGAGTCACACTGTGTCTTGTTGGGAAAAGTAAACATTTTATATTCCCATCGAGTCACACGTTTTTTTTATTGTATTAGTGATTGATATTTTTATTATATAGAGAGTTGCTACTAATCGTTAGACAGTTGCTACCCCCGACATTTTTTAAAATAAACTACTTTTTGAGGTGATGAATCATTCCATCAGGTTGCTGGTCACCTATCCAGTGAGAACAAACTGCGTAAATGAAAACGATCATGCCATTCATCGACTTAAAATGTCGCTTTTCCAGAATATCCCTATTCATAGGTTTATTTTAAAAAATGTCGATGTCGATGAATGGCCACTGTCTAACGATTAGTAGCAACTAGCAACTCTCAAAAATATCAATCACTCATATAATAATAAGAAAATAAAAAGTATAAATATATAATAAAATGTTTACTTTTCCTAACAAGACACAGTGTGACTCGATGCAACTTTTTTCCCATCCAGTAACACCAATATTTGGCAGTGTTACTGGTTGGGAGAAAAAATTGCAAGCAGTTGCATCGAGTAACAGTGTGACATGACGGGAATATTTTTCTCAACAGTGTTACAGGTTTGGGTGTGGACTTTACGAACAAAATTCTAATAAATTAGCAAAAGAACCGAAAAGAACCGAAAGAACCGGGTACCCGGTTCTGTGTTGTCACTGGAACCGAAAGAACCGGTTCTTAAAATATGGCCGGTTCTCGATGCCCTAGTAATTACGTTATAAACTACTATTATAAATTGTAAACCATTTTATTGGATCATTTGAAATATTTTGTTTGAGAATATAGCTCGCAGAACTGATGGCCGATGGGGCAAAAAGATTACTCCTTCTAAACGGTTAGGAGGAGTAGTCGTCAGAAAATTCAAAAAAAAATATTAAAGTTCATAAATATTTGCACAAAAGGTTTCGGTACACAGCGAGAAAGACGTGACGGCTCTGCGTGACACCTTAGATTTATTTACTCGTCCCGCCGCGCTCGCTGTTTGTGTGTATATTATACCTGTAAGCACTATATTCAGTCGATAGTAAAAATGGAGCAACGAGCGACACAGCCTTCCCGTCTGAAGGCTAACGCCTGTCTGCCGCCCGCGCCCGCGCAGAGCACCTTTGAATTTCTAACGTACAGAAATCGTATTATGGCCTATTTTCTTAAGAAAATATTGATCGATTTACATATGCTATGTTCAGATTAAAGTAAATTTTACCACCAATTTATCAGTGTAAAAATAATTTCAAACTATAAAGCCGTTTTAAAGTTTTAGGGATTTTAAGATAAAATATATCTCAACTTAAAATATTTTTTGAGGCAAAAGTATTAGTCGTACGAAAATTTCATATGTTGAAAATGTAGTAGATAGATCAATTATCAAAATATATTTTTTTCAAATTTTTCGAACAAGTCGTTTAGGAGGAGTAGGCTTCAGAAAAAAGCCGTTTTTGGTGCAAAACCGAGGGAAGGCCCTTAAAAACGAATCGATCGAGTTTGTTAAGTAAATCTGCATCCAGGTCGAGATAGCACACATCACCATAGTCAATTATTGGGAAAATTAAGGTTTGCATCAACATCGTCTTAGTATTGGGCGGAAGAAAATTCTTCAACCGAAAAAGAGATCGCAAGGCACCGGTGACCTTACGACTAACGTTAGCGATTTGCGATTGCCAATTTAGGGTTGAATCTATCTGCAGCCCAGTCTTTGACGTCTTTACTAAAAGTGATTATAGAACCGTTAAAGAGCACAGGTGGTAGTGTAGTGACGTCTAGTCTACTCATAGCTCGTTGCCCACCTATCATGCTTGCTTGACACTTGGAGGGTTCACGTCTATCTAGTCGACCAATTCCCAATCATTATGAGGTCTTGATTTATCTCGCTAATCGCTGCTGAAAGATCTTCTACCCTTGCCTGAGCATAAATCTGCAGATCATCGTCGTTAAGATGATACGTACTGTGAAGATCGTGGGTAACAAGATTGATAAATAATGAGAAAGGAAGAGGAGATAATATACCGCCTTGAGGTACGCCAGAGTTAAGATTAAGCCAGTCCGACGTATATTTCCGTGCGATTTTAGGAATTACATAAAACATTTCTTAGGAATTGTATACAATGACGGATTACATACATTTCCGTTAAGATATGCAATAAATAAATTAATAAATATAGTTATCAATCGTCACATAATTTAATTTAAATTTTATTAAGAGTGTTCATACATTTTGAAGTTGCTCGCAAATAGGTTTTTAAGTCACGCACACAGAGCCGGAACACGCGCATCTCTAATTTGCAACTACAAAAAATCTATAAATAATTATATTTATCAATATATAAAATTTTTGAACATTGTATTAGTATTAGAACCTCTTTAATAGTATTTATGAAGGTTGTAAATTGTTAAATTAGTTATTAAGACAAATTTGCACACCATTGTTATGGTAGAATGTACTGATTCTATAGTTGTAATTGTTAATATCTGTTGTATTTACTATATTCTGGCAAATAAAAAGTTAAATGCCTGCGACATACAGCCAGACAGACGGACATGACGAAACTATAAGGGTTCCGTTTTGCCAATTTGGCTACGGAACCCTAAAAACACAATACTGTTTTTGGCCAATCCGAGAAAAGAACTCGGAACCTCTCTACACAGAAACAGAAGTAAACAAAAAACTATTTATCACCATCATCATATCAGCCCGACGACGTCCTCTGCTGAACATAGGCCTCACCTAATTTGCGCCACTGCGAGCGGTCAGTGGCGGTACGTTCATACAAGCCCAAAAGCCCGGCTTGCCCTACTAAAATGCTCGATCAAAAATATCTAATTCAAACCATTATCTATTTTAAAATTCGCGCGCTTATTTCCAAGCGCGAGCGAGAGCAGTGACTCGGTGCACAGAGTACATTTGACTCGGTGAGTGATGAAGCATCAAGCGAGAACGAGAGTTAGAGAGGCGCGCGCTGCGCGCAACAACTTTTTTTTCTATCTCGCTCACCCGCACGTTGGCTTGTTATGAGGCTTTTGACCACCGTCGGATCTCTCTTTCTAACCTATAGAGAAACTGTCGATTATTGAAATATAACTAGGTTAATTTATATATCAATCAGTATGAAATTATAAGCCGGGCTTTATGTATGAAGTTGTCGACTATGGAAGTGAAATGCCGCGGCCGCGCATGCGTACTCGCGTCTACTAACTTCACTCAGTTCATTTGTTTGACAGGACGAAAAGTTTTGGTTTTAATGTTTAGTTACTTTAAAAATTGTTAATTGTAAGATTTTAGTGATTATTTTGTATTTAGTGACATACAACAATGCAAGTAATAATTATTGTTCCTTGTGAGGATTAAAATGTGTTCAACTTTTGATGGGATGGGAAGAAAAGGTAAAATTTTTGAACTTTGTTCTTTGTTTATATTTGATTTTATTAATGAGAATAACCTCGAAGTTGCCTTGCTCGAGTTTATAAAGTTAACATATCTTGTTGTAACTATTACGGCTATGTAGTTCTTCGCTGAACGCGCATTTTTATCTCTTTAAACGTACCTATTCATACTTATCTAAGAAATAATATCAATGATAGTTATTGAAAAGCAGTTGTTGGCAGAATTAAAACGTTTACCAACATTTTATTCTTACATAATTAAGTCATTTCTCAAGAAAGACAGAATATAAATAATAGGTAGTCTTATAGGTAGGTAGGTACCTTTCTTATAGTCAGGCAAGGGTCAACTACCTACTTACTTAGCTATCTTCGTTTACTCAAGGAAACCAAAGGGCTTTTTTCAAAGCCACCGAAGGTATGCATAGTACCTATGCAATGCTGATTGTTTATTAGGTATATTCAATCAAGCACTAGCATAGGTACCTTCAATGAGCTTTGGCGGGGCGGCGCGGCGCGCGGCGCGACCCTCTATCAACATGTAAGAGAAATTGAACAAAATCCATAAAAAAACATTACACCCATCGCCTTTCCAGCGCAGTCAGGTTTGTTTACTTTTCATTGTATTATATTTAAGTAGGTACAAAAATAGCCTTCTGCCTATTCTGGAGTAGTCGGGTAAAAAGCATAGGTAGGTAGGTATAACGGGCTTGCCTTATCCTTAAACCCTAGGCACGCCACTGCGAGCGGTTTTGTCACATAAAACAAAACAAAAAAAAATCAAACAAATTACCTTTATAGGATATAAGATTCAGGTATGGTAGTACTATTACATATTCTGTCATCCAGGAACCAACGAATTGGAGCTAAAATAGCACGTAACGAAGCTTGCATACCACAGACTCACGTGCCGTCAACTCAGACGCACTAATTAATTCCTGAACGGAACATTGTATGGCTATGTTAGACCGACTGAGTTGTGGCTTTATAGGCGAAATTAGACTTGTAACTAACATCATTAACATTCTGTGAAATTGTGTTAATTATAATCTTTAGAATGTTAACCTTTTTAGCATAAGAAGATGTGAATCAAACGAAGTGTTGTTGTGTAGCTAATCAAAGATATTTACACAGAACTGGTAAACAATATATTAAATTCTGGAAAGCGTAGGCAGGGGTGCAAATTTTGCCCGCTATGTTAGGTCCCATATAATGGATGAGTCTACGGCCATTATCCGGGTACATTTCCAGACGGATACTGAGAATTTCTTGAGAGAAAACCCAGTATCTTTTTCCAACCTAGGTATCTAACTCAGAACCTCTAGCACTCGTAAAAACTCCCGGTGCCAACCCCAAAAGCAGTGCTTATGTTGCTGACATAACAAAAATCTCTTAAGATTATTGTCTATGCCACTTCAAGACTATAACTTGAGGCCTTATTTATTAAAGACACAATTTCTGGCAACACAATATCTTTACGAATACCTGAGATGTATGACCCATTAATTATTGATTAAAAAAAAAATCAAAGCAAATTATTCAAAATGATTAATGAAAGACTACATTAACAAGTAAATATAATTAAAAAATTAAAATAACCCGACTGCAAAAAATCAACAGATAAGCAACGTAATTATTATTTCCGATTAAATTTAAATATTATATAACATATGTATATATTTGTAATCTCCATTTGATTCCCTTTATTTTGATACGCTACTCGATAGGTTTGGTTAAAAAAAAATCTAACTTCTGACAATTTGGCACCAAAAGTCCGCCGTTTTATCTTTTTTTTTTATAATACCTATCTAAGGACACTTGGGTTTTTGAGAAGAATCTAACGATACCCTAATTGTCCAAATCCATCCAGCCATTTGGAAGAAACGTGGGAATAAAGAAATTTACAAACATTCAAGATACGCGCGAAAAACAATACCCGTCCTGTCAGTCGGGTAACAATACTCAAACGTTTTTGATAATAAACCGCGAATGCTGAACAAACGTGAACAGTTTTGAGCATTCAAACAAAATACGGGCAAATTTAATTATAGGTATAGGTGACTCAATTGCTAACATGAATCACATTATCGTTGTTATAAACATCATAACAGGTAAACTGATGCTTCGTATAAATATTATAAATTTGGGTCAATACATAAATGTTATTAATATCGCTCTCCATGTTTAAGGTAACATGCCTCCTAGCCTAGCTTTATTATAGAAAACACTACACTACATTAGGTAATTTATTAGCCCTCTTTCAAAAGGGAGTCACCACTATATTGCTCTCATTATTAAAGAGACAGAGTCCACCAACGAAAAGACACGACAATAGAAAGGAGATTTATTTAAACAACTAATCAAATTACAAGAGACGTGCACATTTTATTGAAGCAGTATTAAAGCTTCTTTTTAGGGTTCCGTAGCCTAAATGGCAAATAAAACGGACGGACGGACATGACGAAACTATAAGGGTTCCGCGTTATAGTTTCGTCATGACCGACCGTCCGTATGTCACAGGCATTTTACTCAAAAACTACTCAATGTATATTGATGAAATTTGGAGAATGTTTCTTGTGTGGACCGCTACTAGGTTTGGTACCTAGTTATATAATAAAAATAAAAAGTTTTAAGGTGGGCACTCCACACATGTAACAGTAGCTGAAAAATTTCTTTTTCAGCAACCATTTACCAGTTGCACATACTTCGATAGATCTTATAAAAACACTGGGGTTTTGAGTTTTCAAAATTTTTTTTTTTCTAAATTTTTTTGATTATTTTCGGAAATAAAAGTAGAATAAATTGTTTCCCCTCCCTCTATTTTCTAAGCCGTTATACTTAAAATCTGAAAAAAAATCAAAGATAACGCTCAATAAATACTTCCAACCAAAATTATTTTGAACATGATCGGATATACCGTTTTTTAGTTATTACCGAAAAACTGCGCTTCTCAACAAAAGGACGTAAGCGCTATGAAGATACGCTCTTTTGCTGCGGAACCATACATTGAGCATGGTCGGACAAGCTCTTAACCGGTTTTTTATATAAAAAAGGCGGGCATAATGCTGAAGTCGTTCTCTACCAGCCAACCTTTGCGTGATGTAAATATGAAAACAGGTAGGTTCAAAGTAAAAGATTTAAGAATGGAAATAACATAACTAATTTCAATAGTACCTATATCTATTGGTTTTCACATTATATCTCTTGTCTCCTTTTGCCTCTACTTTGCTGGAGTCTAGCACTAAGAGTAACGAAACATACCTGTGATACTCCTCTGCCTGCTCCTTTAGAGAAAATACATAATGCTAATGTTAAATGTTCATCAAGGTAACGTGAAAACAGCTTTTGAATACAATTCCATATATGGACGCTTTCGTCTGACCTCCACTAAGGTCTGACTCACTGTCCGAACCGTATGCGACTATGTGTATATTGTGCCACATAATAATATGGAAATATGGATGAGTTGAAACTACATACCAACTAAGTTGTGTATGAGTAATATTTCAGAACCGACACTCACTTAAATGGGGGAGCGTGTTCGTTTTTCTTGTTTTACGCTCAGACCAATAAAAAAAGATAGACGGTTCAACGAAATCTACAAAAATGAAGCCATCTGTTTGTCTCTGTGTGTGTTGCTGCCATTTGTTAAACTTTTTACCTCTCTTTTAGATCTCCCAGAAAGCTCGTCTGGCGGTTTATAGAGGGGTGCTGGTACCAATCCGGATGTACGGAAGTGAAAGCTGGGTTTGGCAGAAGAAGCATGAAAGTAGAATAAATGCCGTGGAAATGACAGCTTTGAGAAGTATGATTGGGGTAAATTTGAGTAATAGGATAAGGAATAATAATGGAACGTTGTGGTTTAAAAACATATATTGTGAATTTGTGACGCGAATAGAGAAAGAAATGTTAAGCTGGATTGGACATGTCAAAAGCATGAATGAAGGAAGAGTGACAAAACAAATATATGAGGTGAATGTGAAAGGAAACGTTGGTGGGGAAGACCTAGAAGAACGCAAATAGGTGACGTTTTAAAGAAGGGACAGATCAGGAGGGTATTCCTGTTCTCGGTAAACCGGCGAGAATGCATATAAAGACTGATGAATGTTGAAGAAGCCAAAAATGTATGTGAGAATCGTAGCAAGTGGAAGGAAATAGTCTCCCTAGTCGCCTATCCCTCTGTTGGGAAAGAGGCGCGATCTGTATGTATGTAAGTCTGAAACTTCAAAAAGAATATCAATAAGAAAGAAAAAAAAAAAAGAAAATACCAAACAATATACTTAAAGGCTAACCCTTCAGTTCAGTTCAGTTCAAACACTTCAGTTTATAAAGCCAATAAACTAATACTTGAATAACTTAGTTGTATTAGAGCAGGTAATAAAAGGTACACGTCCGATCAATATATGCATTGGGGGTTTTAATTACACTCCGGCTAAGGACAGATATATAAGCCGAGTGATTTGCATAAATATAGAAATGATAATTAGAATCTTTAGCAGGCAATCTTTGGCAGTGCCACATATATAGACATAGTAACGCGCTTTATGAATAAGCAAATAAGTTTACAAGCTTAATGAGCTATGGTCGAGCTGTAATATAAATATCTTTACGATTTACGATTACATCATTATCAATGTAAGGAGGCTGGCAAAGAGCTGAGTATCTAAGACGCTATTATCTTTATAAAATAAAATGCCTAATGTGTGTAAGCGCATCATTTCAGTACGGGTGCATTTATTTGGCTGGTACACTTTTGTTGTGTTCATAATAAAATTGTCAGGACAAGGTTTGTAAGAAATATTTTTTGGAATAGATTTGGATAGACAAAAATTGGTCTGAAAGCGGAGGACCGAGTGTTCTGGCGCGTGTTAGGAAGGGCCTATGTCCAATAGTGGGCTTCAATATGCTAAAATGACAATTAGCCGGCAATTTGCACTCGTGGAAGCCGTTGTCGCGGTTGAAGTTTATTATACCTCCTAGCACCCATAGGCTTCGCCTGCGTGGTATTTCGGTAAAATAATATGCCTATGTGCTATTTCATACAATAATCTATCTGTGTTTCAAATTTTATAATGATCCAATCAGCCGTTCTGGCGTTATTGAGTAACAAACATATTCATACAACAACACCTATACATCCTAAATTTCGGATTTGTAATATTAGGGATAGATATATGAGAATTTACGTTAGCTGCTCTGGTAAGGAGCATAACTAGCTTAATTCTAATCAATTCAATTCGATTCTTAAAATCGATATTAGCTTAGGTGATATTATACATACCTAATGTGTATGCGATGCATGCACACTGCACAGGCTAGATTGATCTTATCGAGACATTCTGCTAGAGAAAACTTCTGAGTATTCAAAAGACAAAGTGGTCACACACATGGAATAACTTGAGTTAAGTTTAAGTGGTTAAAATTATCTTTGCAAAATAAAATTACATTTATTCTTCTAGGTTTAAAAATAACCCTTATTAAATTCATAAGTTAAGAATGTAACCAAGTCAAACAATAAAATTACTTCTCGATTTCAGTGAGTTAACGCAAATATTAAGAAGTCATTAGATTAAGCCGAATTTTAGTTCGATTTTAACAATATTAATAGTTTCAAAAAAGGCACTTTGATACAAAATGCCGCGACATTTATTTAAGAAATACCTTCAATAAACCACACCGGTACCTTCCTGTTCACCACACAAGGGGATTACGTAGAAACAACATATTAGCAACCAGGTGTCACTGAGGACTTGTTTCCTCTTTAATAGCTTCCATCTGCGTAAGAGCATTATATCAGATGACCTCACAAAGGTCGATGTCAAGGTGAGTTTACGCCATTTATACGATATATTATTATTAAACTGTTCATTCAATGAAAACATGTTCCCTGTGTAATGGAGAGCTTTCTGTGATCTTACCGACTTCGATATAGGGAGTGTGTCAAGGATAGCTGCGTTTAATTGTACCGTCTGATAATTTAAATTTACAATAATAATTTAACTAATTATAATTTAAAAAACACGAATGCATGCAAACAGTTTCATTTTATTTAAAAAAATAATAAGTTTAACGGGTAAAGCAGTTCAAGTACCTGGGGCATTACATTAGCGAGAGCCTTGATGACCAAGCTGATATAGAGAGGGAGCGCAGGGCATTGGCAATCCGAAGTAATATGCTGACCCGCAGGTTTGCACGTTGTAGTACTCAAGTCAAACTCACTTTAATTAGAGCATATTGTCAATCGTTCTACACGTGCAGCCTGTGGTTCAGCTATACTCAGAGATCGTTTAATGCCCTGCGTGTCCAATATAACAATGGATTCAGGATGTTATTGGGGCTGCCTCGATTTTGTAGCGCCTCTGGCATGTTTGCGGAAGCAAGAATTGACGGGTTTCATGCCATTATTCGTAAGAGGCTAACATCAACGTTAAACAGGGTGCGGGGCAGCGCTAATAGCATCCTGAAGGTCATTGCTGACAAGCAGGACTCGAATATCCTGAAGGCCTATCTACGTGCACAAATAAGATAGTTCACTTACTGTTAACCTATTTGTTAAGTATTGTTGTAACATCTATTTGTAATACCTTAATTAATGTAAACATTTTTTATGGACTTCGGTCCGAAATAAAGATTTATTATTATTATTATTAACTGCCGTACTCAGAGACGTTTAGTAAAAACGTGTATTACTTAAGTCGATACAACTAAAGACGATTATTCAATGAAAATATTGTGTTAATGACAGATTACTGCTGCTGACGTGTCTGAGTGCGGCAGTTAGAGCCTCGAATTTTATGGTAATTTACGTAGGTACTTACTATTATGCACATAGATAAAACCAGTTGCGTTAGGTTCAGAAAGAGAAAGACCGAGACATAGTTAAAAAATTAGAAGCCATTCATTCACTAGGTGGGATCGTACAAGGACGAATTATGTGTAGTTAGTAACTAGTTACGTAGCTCTGGTTTCGTAGACGGCCTAAGGGGGAGCGAGAGGTATACCAGCGAAATTTCTCTGCAACCTAAAAGACCTTGCCACCCTCCGCATCAAGAACTTCATTAAATATTTGGAATGGTTCATTATTGTTAATCCTGGCTTACAGAAGAAACAATTATAAGTAAATGGGATTATCCCGTAGACCATACATACAATAGGGATAAGGACGCAATGATATGCGACACAACACTGTTGTTCAAGGGCAAGGTCCACTTTAATAACTAGATCAGTTTTGAAGTATCTTATTATGCATAATTAGGTCTATTAATCGACGAAGGCTATAAACTAAATAACATCACGCTACGGCCAATAGGGGCTGAGAATTGTGCTAGTATGTTTTAGGTAGAATAGTCGGTTTGTATAACTATAGATAATTCTAAGGCATGGAAATCATATCATATATTATAAAAGAATCACAAGAGATCGTACGTGCGCGTGCGCATACATTAATAAATAAGACGCCACATGGCTAACCTAGGCGATTATGTAATATCATATTATGTTGTGAATGACGGAACTGACCTTGCAACATTATACTATAAACTATGTGATATATTGTATTACCTACACCATATAGACTGGCCTGTTGGTCTAGTGGTTAGTGACCCTGACTGCTAAACCGGAGGTCGTGGGTTCGATCCCCCCACCCAGGACAAAACAAATCTTTGTGTGATGAGCATGAAGGTTTATTCTGTGTCTGAGTGTAATTTATCTATAATATGTACGTTACAAAAAAAAAAGTAGTATAGTTGTTTAGTACCCATAACACAAGCAAATATATTGCTTAATTTGGGACTAGATGGCGCTATGTGAGTGTGGTAGAATATTATATTAGATACCATCAGATTTATTTTATTGGATTAATTCGTTGTTTGTAATAACCCACCTGATTGTAAATTGTAACTGATTCTCATAGACTGGCAATGTTGGAGGCACAAGTAAACTATTGCTTATAGGCTGAAATAGCTGTATTGGCAGAATAAGGTCCAGACTCCAAAGAGTCTCGAGATTACGCCCTACATCGTCACAAATTCACAAAGTTTATCTCTTTATAATGTTACCCTTCGTGCGCGAGTCTGAATCGCACTAGGCCGGTTTTTGTAAACAAGTATTGGTGTAATATCTTTTACAAAAGCATCATCATCATCATCATATCAGCCCAACGACGTCCACTGCTGAACATAGGCCTCACCTAATTTACGCCACAGCTAACGGTCCTGTGCCGCCTGCAAACAACGGCAAAAAAAAAAAAACAAACGCCAATTAAATACGATTAAAAACAGGTGTTAGGACAATGAGCCATTTATCTAATTCAATGGATGAAATGATAAACAAAATCATTAATTTATAGTTTAATTCAATCGATTAGTACTCGTAATCAAACCTATACTAATATTATAAAGCTGAAGAGTTTTTTTGTTTGTTTGAACGCTAGGATATCAGGAACTACTGGTCCGATTTGAAAAATTATTTTAGCTTTGGATAGCCCATTTATCGAAGAAGGCTATATAACGTCACGCTATCGCGACTAGGAGCTGAGCAGTGGGCAAATAAAGAACGACGGGAGCGAAGCCCCGCTCGACTTCTAGTCATTTATAAGAGGTTATTGCATCAGTAATCGATACCTCGATATCGTAAAAGGAGTGTGATTAATTACTGCGTATGAGGTCTTGAATTCGATTCCTCGGTTGGTTAACAGCGGTATTGTGTTTTCCTGTCGTGAAATATTCAGTACCAGGCCCAAGTTTGGTAACGTGCATGTCTATCCTTTTAAATTTATTTTTTTTCTTTTAAATCTTTGCATATTATAAACATTTCCAGTTTTAAAAGGAATAAGAGGTGGCACCTGTTTAATAAAGAAATAATAAATATTTCAAGTAAGTAAATTTTAAAGTTGTGTTTTGAGTTGTGTGTTGTCATATGATGTGGATGTCAGGTCTGGACTATAAGTATTAATTTGTTCTACATAAAGCACGCTGGGACTTACAAGTTAATGAATATAGGCTCTCTGATCTGAAAATAACAGCATCAACGTCTGTAGATACAGTAAAACCCTGCACCATCAAAGACGCGGTTCATACCAGCGAACTTTCTATATAAGCTTGCTATAGCATTTTCCAAAGTGTAGACTTGAAAGAATAGACGGAGCACAAGGAGGTGAGTACGAAGAAGATTTTGTGAAATTAGTTGCAGTCTAGTTAACTTTGGTAACGACTAGCTTAGTGCCAATTCAACATTAACTTTGCAAAATTGAATTCTAACAATTTTATTAACCATTGATCTAAATAATTTTACTTAAAATAATAAACAATATTTAGTTATATCGTACGTCCTTACAATGTCACACCACAATATACATACCTGGTGTTAGTGACGAAACATTTAGCGGCAAATCTCTAAATTGCTTACGTGGGTAGGGCCACAATGACAATCTGGCTGTTAGCACTAATACAGCATAATAGAATTCTATATTATACTGTTTATTTATAACTCAAAAGCTTGAAGGAGTAGGTAGGTACTTACTTACACTTACTTCATAGCCAGGCATAGTCTTCGAGGAAATATTTAGACTGCACATGGTATCGACAGTTTACGAAAGTGTATTTTAAATTGTTTACAGCAAATTCACCTTCAGAAGTAATACTATAAAACAACGATTAGACAGTAAAAAGTTCGTACAGTTTGGTCACCACCCACGAGGTCTTCCAGGAATAGAAACGGCCGTCATAAAAGAACGGAACAAAACCGCAAACCCGTCAACTAATGCTAATGAAACCAAATTAACCTGACTCCAAACAAATAGGATGACTTCACTCGCAAGTAGCCTTTAAAACATCAAATCTAATTGAGTAGAAAACTATTAAACGACTGTGTGAAAATATCACAAACGTGTTGACACATCAAGTCATGAGAACGAACGAAGTATACGCGCCGAAAATAAACTTAGAAACATCATTAATACAATGGAAATGGTACATTACATGTGCTGTTCACTCGTTTGGTAAATAAACAAGCATAGAGCTCACTGTTGGACGGATGCACTCGAACACATACGCAAACAAACACACGAAGACCGGGAAATGATACCGTAAAACCGTAACCGCGTGCACGTAATTACTATGTAATTGATACACATCTGTTCCCATACACACGCGTTTTGATAGTAAACAAACACACAAGGTGAATCCTGACACAGTTTGATTTTGAACGTTACACAATTTATTCACATTTATTTAATAAAGGATTAATACTCACAGCCGGGCGATATGCCGTTCTCCTTCATAGCGCAGCGGAACGGATAATACGTGCCTGGCAGAACCTTGCCATACATTGTTCGATCCATTCTTCGACCAATCACAGCTGTCTTTTCCAATTAAAACACCCACAGGAACTACACCGGCGTCAGCACACCATAATCACAACCTACACACTATCCGCGTAAACTACGTCCTACGCGAAGAAAATGCATTAAACATTACGCACTTGTCAACAATAGGTGTATATAAGATGTAAAATGTAAACAAAAGGTTGTTAGAGCATTTATGCTCGAAATTGGGACTATTGCAAGGACACGATGCCACTATACGTTATCAATGATTCGTTTGTTAATATCGGTACTCATATCGATAATTTTCCTTTTGTCGATAAGCGAAGTGATAAGTGATAACGCAATGTCACGGGGGCGAGGTCGCGGTGCTCCGAGTAGAGTATTCGTCAACGCGGCGGAGTCACAACTAAAGTGTCGTGGAGTCGTGGAGCCGGCGCCGGCGCTCGCCCCAGCCGCCTAGCCGCAGTCGCACCGGCTTCACAATACTATTATTTATACGCAGGGACGGACACAAATCAACGCATTTGTCAAAATCGATCCATATGTTCCGGCTCTATATTGAATAATATTGATTTATAGAGAGAAACGATACTACGGACAATCAACTATTTTTAGAACGCGGGTTAGATAATATTAATTCATCTATCTAAGCCGAGTTATTCGCTTGATGTTTCAAAATAATATCTAGCTAATACCCAATTATTAAAAGTCGTCTAACGATATACATATCAACGATTAGAGAAGATTAATCAAATCAATAAATTAGATCAAAAGAAACTTGTGAATGTAAAGAATGATAATTAAGCCATACGGCATTCCTTTTATTCCGGGCTTTGGTGGAGTTGTCAGCAAGCCAGAAAAGGGGCTATCCATCATGCGTTCCTTGACGGAAAAAAATCTAATTTGGTAAAGTTACCGGCAAATTTCACCGCTCCCAAACCGCATCCGGGCAATACGAGGTGTACGTCCCTTGACTTACAACTTCCGGCTCATCATTCCACTCCATCACACATCACATCATTTTACGATTGTCATTATATAGAAGGTAAACTACGGCTTTGATGTATTTGAAAAGAAAGGGCCATAAAACGTTGCTTTAGAACTGCGTTAATTAATATCCCAGCTAATATAGAAGCAAGTTAAGTTAATAATACACTGAACATCTCTCTTTAAAACTATAAAAGTTACTTTACGAGATAATATAGGCTTCAAACATGAAAGTTTACTCAACGAAGAGCATTTCACAAAGTTTACGACTTGTCCATTTTATGATCGAACTAACTGTTCTATTGTTCTTGCTGGACTCTAATAAGGAAGTAAATATTTAAGCTGTACTCGCGAAGCGCAGTGCTAACTCAAATGGAGAACAAACTATCGTACGAAAGAACGCGGTACATTTGTTCAGTTTTCAATGACTTGCTTTGTATGGAAAAGCTGTAGAAAGTAACGGCATTCACCGTCGAACAACACTACAATCGTCATATTCAATTATTCAAACGTTTGACATTTCTAAATAAATACTACACTGAGAGACTCAACACTTGTCTTGGCCCTCAAATAATTACCTATGTAGCATTTTTAAGTCGTATCGGCCTTGATAGGTCTTGAACTTAGAGTACAAATTTATATTTGAATCAACGCCAAGAACAATCGTTACATCTGCCAAGGGTATTGAAAATAATGAAGAAACGTTAATGAAATTACATTTACAAAACATTAATTCAAAATGAAACGTGACGAGTTGGTGACGAGGAGTCATTGTTTTAACCACGTTCTATATTTAAAAGTTATTTCCGTTATCACTAATACTCAATACGTATTTTCGCGGAAAAGTATTTGTAAAATTGTGGTGTTCATTAATGACCTAGTCATCGAAATCGTCTATAATAATTAGACAATTAAGAGTGCTGTATCAGGTAACACTTAATATATAAAAAAAAAAAATAGTAAACAACCAGAACGCGGGCCTAAATTCTGAACCACGAAAATAGTTGAATCCAAACTTTTTCTTTCTTTCCCAAACAGTAGGTACGTTAGGAGTGGATCAACGCGTACGACTGACAGTTGTGAGGAACACGCAACTCATCGTCGTTGGTGACGAGGTGCTGACGTCACAAACTATATATTTACAGCCTTATAGCCTTAGCGAAACGATAGAGAACGTAATTGTGCACTAAATCACTATTTAGGTCAAGTAGGGAAAGTTTAATAGTACACTGATTTGGCAGACGCTGCGTTGTATTGATATAAAACGGAGTTCATGGCTGCGGTCGTGATTTTCAGATGACATCATACAATTAAATACAGGCAGCACAGGTCTGACATCACAAATTCGTTGTTATACACGTGACACATAAAATATTACAGCTAAATGCTGGTTTAAATACAATAATAACACGTCTTTACAAGTTTTCAATGTCACATTGGTGAAGCACCGCACTTCAAATTTTTTTCCTCAGCACGATTACGTGATGCCAATCATCTAAAGTAGGTGTGTCCTACGACATTCCCTACGGTGCATGACGACTAATTAAATTAATTAAGAACGCAGGAACTAACGGCACATTAGAGTATCGCGTGAATCGTGCGTGTAAAGTGGAGGGCAGTGACATAATATTTTAGTTGATTAGGAATAGGGAACGCACGAAATAGTAGACAAGAGTACTGCGAGGAAAGGAAAATTTTAAACAAATCCTATACCAACCCGTCTAGCCAGAGTGGTATAGTAGGCAAAATTCCCTTCACAATATTTGGAGGAGACTCGTGCCCAGCAGTGGGATGTCTATGGATTGAAATGATGATGATGATGAGAGAGATCATATAATTTTGGTAAAGATACATGCACTTAATATTTATTTATTTAATTATATTTCCACACTCATAGTAAATGTGTACAAAATTGAGAGCACAAAATCGTACAAACATCAAGAAGTCATTCACTAAAATTAATTGATTATTTTTGTCCCACCCTCACCGTCTCGATTCCGAACTCGAGGATCGGATTTATCGATGTGTCTGTGCATATGAGCATTCCACACTGACATGTAACAGATTTCTCACATTCCCTATGGATTCTTGACTATCTAATTAATCCCGCAGTTATATTTATAGAACGAGTAGGTATAGCAGTTAGCGTACATCATAGCTTGTTAAGATATGGTTCGAGCACTTAAGGTTGATTGCTTTTTAATGGGGAATTGCGTGTTCTATGTGTACTATGATGTAACTGATGGACTGCTGTTATATCTCATTTTAATCTCTTCCTCTGAGGAAAAGTCAGGTACGGAGTTATGAAATATTATGTTTTCGTGCAGACCACGTAAAAGTACCATTAACCATTAGTTTTGTTTGGAACAGCTGTTTAAATTACCTAGGAACGAATAAAATTTAGTTAGGATTGTATACGGCGTGACTGTTTTATTTACCATTATATTTTTATCCGTGTAGTGACGGATTAAGAATACATAATGACACTACCCCATTTCAACCCGTGGGTGTCGTAACAGGCGACTAAAGGGAGTTACCTTATGCAGACAAGAGCACTGCGAGAAAAGGAAAATTTGAAACCAACCCTTCTGGCCAGCGTGGTATAGTAGGCTAAATTCCCTCCACATTCTTTGGAGGAGACCCGTGCCCAGCAGTCGGACGTATGAGCTGAAATGATGAATACGGCGGAAACGTCTAAGCACAATAATTCACAAATGGTCGACATAACTACAAATATTAAGGTTAATTAATTATGCTTCTCAATGTTTAACTCAATGAACTTGTCTAGGTAATATAATTACGGCAACTCTGTCTAGAAATGATATGATGTATATATGATAATATGATGACATAGCAACTAAGTACGTAGTGTTATTTGTCGGTAACGAAGAACGTCTTTAATATCTGCCTATAGTTGACGAACAAACCATTCTGAATCCGACATAATATGCAAACAAAATACCGAGAGATAGCGAAAATGTATCAATATAAATAAACACATAGTACAACGTGGTTAAGTTGATATAGACAGTCTTCAAGTGCCATTCCCACAGTAAATACAACAGTCATTGATTGAGAAATTTGTTACAATACACAAACAAGTACCTACCTATAGTTTGTTATAGCTAAGTCACTAATGGCTGCAGAAAATAACTTTTGCTGACACCCTATCGCCTCGTCATGATTAATGACCCCCACCTACGTCGGAACCCCGCCTTGCAATCTTATAAAAGCTATTACGATACTCGTCAGTTCAGAAGAAATTAAATTTGTTAACCTTGTTCGCGTATGCGATTTTTCCTGTCTTTATTTTGTTTTCTACTGAGAAATCACAAGGATATTTGAAGGCTCATCAATAGGCGGGATGATAACATTTGAATTTTTGACTCTACTCTAGAGCCTATTATAAACCAACTTGATATGGTTAACCCTTCTCAAAGTTTTAGAATCCTAGGGTCACGAGCTCTGACCTTTGCAGGTTCTTGCCATTAAATTGCCGGCGATCTTACACATCGATCTTTTATTTCATCATCATCATCATTATCAGCCGTAAGACATCCACTGTTGGACATAGATATTTACTTATAAAGCAATATTATATTACGTGTAAACCGTGAAAACATATATTTTACGATAATGAATAAATATTTTTTGCCCGCGGCTCTACCAAAATGTCATTACCACAGTAACCTATATATCTAGGACATGGGCTATTTACTACGTCAAGCTATCAATAATGACACCGGGGTTTATAGGCCTTAAACAAGCTCTTTATAAACAACCAACTTAATTGATACGCAGTAGATCAATGGTTAATAAGAAAATTGTTGAAATTTTCTGAGAATCTTTATTTAGTCATCAACATATCAGCCGTAGGACGTCTACTATTGGACATAGGCTTCCTCTAAGAGATTTTCAACAGAACCAGTTGTATGTGGCTTTTATCCAGCGCGAACCTGCTGTTCGGATCAGATCATCTATCTACCTTGTGGGTGGATGTTCTATGCTGTGCTTGCCGGTGGGCTGTCTCCATTTGAGAAATTTTTGGCCCCATCATCATCATCAGTTCGGCGTCATATATGCCTGTGCCATTTAATAGATTTTCAAAATAAGAAAATAATTTAACATGTCAATGTTAAATGATTTTCTTATTATCTTATCAATCTTCATCTCTTCAGCTGACCAGCGAGTCAGCTGAAGATTGAATGTCAATTCTCGACTCTCGTAATATCAATTCGTAAAAAACTGCCTATATCTGTTTTACAAAACTCTATTGGCATTTAACTATTATAATGTTATACATTCATAACAGAATATTATAGTTAATCAGGATATAAAATTATTTATTTGTAAAACATCTTGTTTGACAACATTCCATTATTCTACAAGTTTAGTCTTCGACGGGTCCAGTAATTTTACGTAATATAATGGTAACACCAAAATTGATGATATGAAAATAAATAAGCTTTGGAAATGAAATTAAAACACATCATGGGTCACCCTCTCAGGTCTCTAGTTAGAGGAGAGGAGGTCCCTAGTCCAGCAGTGGGACTTAATGGGTTGCTGATGATGGGTCACTTAAATATAAACCACGGGTGTTGGTTTGGGCAGCTCTAATCAATAACATCGAAACTGTGCCAGTCTAGAAAATTATAATTTAACAGCTTTTAGTAAGATTAAGAAATTTGCGATTGCTTTGACTAGTAATGAAAGCCCATCAATCATATATGAGGACTAAGTCAATCCATTGTTGGAGTTGAATCTAAAAACTCCTTTACAAAACATTATCTCTTAATATAAGCAATAATTTATTAATACATTTACCAGTGGCTATGATATCAATTAGGGTTGCCAGATCGGAAATTTTAGGGTTGTTGTTGGGAGAAATAAATTTATATAACAAGTGTTTTTTTAAAAAAACCAAAAAGTCCGAGTGCCTTGCCTGGTCAAAAAGTAGCATTCGTCAGTCAATATTATTAATTATTATGTAGGTATATTATTACTTTGTGAATTTCAATAGTGCTATTTAGGTATTTAATTATGAATGTGACTTATTTCCCTCTTTTAAGTCCTTTTTAGGCAGTCGGGTTTCTAAAAATTAACTTTTTTGTTTATTTTATTTGAAAGCACGTTTTTTAGCTTTCGTTCTTATACATGTTTTATCAAAATCATTTAATTATTTAACTTAACTGAGCAGTGGCTAAATAAAGACGGATGGCAGCGAAACCTCGTATGCTGTAGCATGATGTTATATAGCCTACAAACAGCCATTGTTGACACAACGAATTCAGTAATTCACTTTTTTTATAAACTGATTTATATTGTACCTTATAGGATTTTTTACTCAAAATGTTAATATTTTATTGTTTGTCTAGAGATGTGTTAGGAGTATGGAGATTAGTGTAAATATCGGAAGAGTTGAATCCAGAAAGTAGAATCCAGAGGAATCCTCACCATCTGGCAACCCTAGATAAAACAAATACAACATGGGAGCTTTTGCGAGCTTTTGCTTAAAAGGCTCTTAGGAACAAAAACTTTAAACTTACTTTCACCCAACTAAATCGCAGAGTTTCACAAAATGTAACTGATAGTAGAACTGATAATACAAAAGTTATTTATAGTAGGTACATATTCTATTGTTAAGATTATCAACTGTCACTGTTTCAATACAATATTTGCATTCTCAGTAAAATGTTACTAAAAACAGTAAAATTATATTGTTTGTTTATTTAATGCAGGTAAGTAATAATATTTAGAAAATAAAAAGAAAAATTTTATAATATCATTTAAATCTCACATAATGATAAGTACCACCGGTCGTTGACATTTGTACGTCAGAGCGTGTTTATCATAGTTGGTTTGTTATAATAATATGTACACACTAGATAGATAACAAAATTAAATAGTGGCCATGTAATATGCCAATTGATCTATGAACCAGAGGTAGGCCAGGTATCTGATTTATAAATCAAATCGCAGTTTCCAGTCTCATACGTGTTATTAAAACAAACAAAATATTCGAACATAGGAACTCGCAAAATATGATAAATTATTCTTAATAAAGCTCAAAAAATTAGCATTTCAGGCTATCTGCAAACTCATGAATGAGACTAGATGATTCGTCAAGGCACAAAATATGCAAATTAACGAGTTATTTTAGCAGAACACGTCATATCATTTTTACAGTAACCAAACAGGTTATGATAAGACTAAACTTACCTAAATCATCCATTGTTCCTGTTAACGTCACGTCTCACTGTACACTTACACTACACTTAACTAGCGACACTATTTCCTTATTCTACTTGAACCAATTTAAGTTGCAAAATACTGGAATAATACTGCAAATCAAAGTTGAAAATTACAACCCAATTATGGCAATTTAGATATTTAGCATTTTTTGGCGTAATGTTGGTTCAAATTCAAATGACAAGTTGCCAAAACATTATGTACTTATATTTCTGAACGATACGAACGAACGAACTTTCAAACTTTGTTAGTTATAGGTAGAGATGGGTAGAGGGTTAAAACCCAATCCACCCACCTGGGTTAAAACCCGGGTGATTAGGTTTTAACCCGGTTTAAACCCATAACCACCCATTTCAGTGGGTGGAAATGAAAATTTCATTTAATTTGCTTAATAATATATTAGTAGATTATTGTATCGAGCAAAATGTTATCCATTACCTCACCGAGCATTTATTTGGAGCTTGAGCATCAGCGAGGACTCTAAAAAGCACGAGGACAAAATGAATCATTAAATGCAAGCTACATAATATGCTTTTCTTTCAATTATGGCAAGGAAAGTAGATGAACAATTGTTAGAAAAATAGTTCTAACTAGGTTCCCGCCATCTTTTGCAAAGATGCCCGCCATCTTGAAATTTGCTGTTTTTGGGCCGATTGCCTCCAAAATCGATATTTGACGATCTCGCTGACCACTTAGCATAGTTCTGAGGTTAAAATTGCAAAGATGCCCGCCGTCTTGAAACTTGCTGTTTTTGGGCCGATTGACTCCGAAATCGATATTTGACGATCTCGTTGACCACTTAGCATAGTTCTGATGTCAAAATTGCAAAGATGCCCGCCATCTTGAAACTTGCTCTTTTTGAACGGATTGCCTCCAAAATCGATATTTGACGATCTCGTTGACCACTTAGTATAGTTCTGATGTCAAAATTGCAAAGATGCTCGCCATCTTGAAACTTGCTGTTTTTGAACGGATTGCCTCCAAAATCGATATTTGACGATCTCGTTGACCACTTAGCATAGTTCTGATGTCAAAATTGCAAAGATGCCCGCCATCTTGAAACTTGCTCTTTTTGAACGGATTGCCTCCAAAATCGATATTTGACGATCTCGTTGACCACTTAGTATAGTTCTGATGTCAAAATTGCAAAGATGCTCGCCATCTTGAAACTTGCTGTTTTTGAACGGATTGCCTCCAAAATCGATATTTGACGGTCTCGTTGAGCACTTAGCATAGTTCTGATGTCAAAATTGCAAAGATGCCCGCCGTCTTGAAACTTGCTGTTATTGGGCCGATTGCCTCCAAAATCGATATTTGACTATCTCGTTGAGCACTTAGCATAGTTCTGATGTCAAAATTGCAAAGATGCCCGCCATCTTGAAATTTGCTGTTTTTGGGCCGATTGACTCCGAAATCGATATTTGACGATCTCGTTGACCACTTAGCATAGTTCTGATGTCAAAATTGCAAAGATGCCCGCCATCTTGAAACTTGCTCTTTTTGAACGGATTGCCTCCAAAATCGATATTTGACGATCTCGTTGACCACTTAGTATAGTTCTGATGTCAAAATTGCAAAGATGCTCGCCATCTTGAAACTTGCTGTTTTTGAACGGATTGCCTCCAAAATCGATATTTGACGATCTCGTTGACCACTTAGCATAGTTCTGATGTCAAAATTGCAAAGATGCCCGCCATCTTGAAACTTGCTCTTTTTGAACGGATTGCCTCCAAAATCGATATTTGACGATCTCGTTGACCACTTAGTATAGTTCTGATGTCAAAATTGCAAAGATGCTCGCCATCTTGAAACTTGCTGTTTTTGAACGGATTGCCTCCAAAATCGATATTTGACGATCTCGTTGACCACTTAGTATAGTTCTGATGTCAAAATTGCAAAGATGCCCGCCATTTTGAAACTTGCTGTTTTTGGGCCGATTGCCTCCAAAATCGATATTTGACGATCTCGTTGACCACTTAGCATAGTTCTGATCTCAAAATTACAAAGATGCCCACCATCTTGAAATATGCTGTTTTTGGCCTGATTGCCTCCAAAATCGATATTTGACGATCTCGTCGCCCACATAGCATAGTTCTGATGTCAAAATTGCAAAGATGCCTGCCATATTCAACGTTACTGTTTTCGAGTGTTTGAGATATTGGCATTACTGAAAAATTCGAGGCCGTGGTAATTGCGAAAAATGGACATAATTTTCGAAATTACCATCCCCGAAATCCACGAAAACGATACTCATATTGATATTATTGAAAAATTCGCGGACGCCATTTTGGATCCCAAAATTCACGTCATATTCGTAATTACCACCCCCGAAAACCACGAAAACGATACCCATAATGAGATTATTGAAAAATTCGCGGGCGCCATCTTGGATCCCAAAATTGACATAATTTTCGCAATTACCATCCCCGAAAACCATGAAATCGATACCCATATTGATATTATTGAAAAATTAGCGGACGCCATCTTGGATCCCAAAATTGAAGTGTTTTTCGCAATTACCATCCCCGAAAACCATGAAAACGATACCCATGTTGAAATTATTGAAAAATTCGCGGACGCCATCTTGGATCCCAAAATTGACATAATTTTCGCAATTACCATCCCCGAAAACCATGAAAACGATACCCATATTGATATTATTGAAAAATTCACGGACGCCATCTTGGATCCCAAAATTGACATAGTTTTCGCAATTACCATCCCCGAAAACCATGAAAACGATACCCATATTGATATTATTGAAAAATTCGCGGACGCCATCTTGGATCCCAAAATTGACATAATTTTCGCAATTACTACCCCCGAAAACCACAAAAACGATATACATATTGACATTACTGAAAAAAAAAATAGACGGCATTTTGGATGCCAAAATAGACGTACCAATAAAAAAAAAACATTTAGATTCTCTAAGTACCTACATTCATATTTTAGGTACGTAATTACATATTTTCATATTATTAAAAATACTGCAGAAGCAGTAGGTACCAATTCTTTTTAAATTAATGAAAGAAAGAAAAATATTATATTTAATGTTTTATTTTTATTATTTTGTACGCAAGTTATTATTTTTTTCTCCTAAATATTATAATTAATAATGTTTTTCTCTGAATAAAATAAGTTACAGCTACATGATATGTAAATAATACATGTAAACAGAAAAATACGAAAAATACAGAAGATTATGGTATAAGACCGTTTAATACGGTATTTTTCGTATTAAACCAAAAAGCAAAAATGGTATAATACCGGCCTTACATCTCTAGTCCAGAATAAACTCACACTCTTAGTCAAATTTTAAAATTGAGTGATAGTAAAAGATGGTGCGCACACATACACAAACCTATAGATATCCCGTCACCTACTAATATTTACTAATATACATTACATACATTTCAATCTCAAAAGAAATAAATATAGGTATAAAGATATTGCATAAACGTACACAACCCTCAGTTCGCAAGTCTGACTCATTCTTGGCCGGTTTTTAGTGTGTACTTTGCTAAGAACACTAAAGGAAGTAAAGGAATGCTATACAGCACCAGAAGTGCAAGGCGATGTAAGTATTCGGACAGCAACTTTGCTCAGTCCCGTAGACCCACATAATCCTTTCCATCACGTTATCGTTACGCCTTTGCATCGGTAATATTGAACCATAAAAATCGTCGACTTCAAAAATCTCCTCGGGCCCTTTAAGATGCCAAATTTAGTATGAAATCTAAGCCAATACTTAAACTCTCATAAACCAGTTGCATAAATATCAAAAGAGCTTGTGTCAAATCAAAATAAACGTACTAAATCAAACTATTTTACCATTTCAAGAACTCTTTAGTTTTAACCCAGCCAAAACACCCACTGGGTGGAATGAAATGGGTAATAACTGGGTTTTAACCCAGGCGTGGGTTTAAACCCGGGTGATTACCCATCTCTAGTTATAGGTAAAGGTTTGGTTTAATGCTCTAAGGTAAAGGTAGTCATTCTAATCGTTATATTTTCTAAATCAAAATATCTGCAATAATTATTTTTGCTTACAAAGAGAACTATTGTCTTCTTAATTAAATTTCTTAAATTTCCGAACGGATAAAACAGTGCTTCCAACCGAATGTCTGCAACACAAACGTCAAAAGAGGATCGTTCAACACTCGAAATAAAAATACATATTTAAAAAAAAAATATATTTTTTTAGGAAGTATTGTTACTCTCCCTTGAATATTCATTTCTAATACATTTGTTAATTTACACAAGCCAGTTGATCTCACAATCATAATGTTTATTTTAAATATCTATGAAAAATAATTATGATAAGACAAGACAGCAGAGCAGCAGTATCATTTTAGAACGACACAATAACTTGCTGTATGTATCGATTCATCTTTGCTGCTTTCGTTCGTGTTTATAATACGCCCAAATTTTGCTTGTTTCCTAGTTTTGAAAAAAGTTACAACATGAGTAATGCAGGGGAGCAGTTGACTCTAGCTAGAGACATAAAAAGAGCTATCGAATTGCTCGAAAAACTTCAGCAAAGTGGTGAAGTTCCTGCTACGAAACTTGCAGCACTACAGAAAGTACTTCAAAGTGACTTCTTGAATGCTGTTCGTGAAGTTTATGAGCATGTGTACGAAACTGTTGACATCCAAGGATCAGCAGATATAAGAGCTTCCGCTACAGCTAAAGCCACTGTGGCTGCTTTCGCTGCGGCTGAAGGCCACGCACATCCGAGGGTTGTAGAGTTACCAAAGACAGAAGAAGGTCTAGGTTTTAACGTAATGGGTGGTAAGGAGCAAAATTCACCTATTTACATATCAAGAATCATTCCTGGTGGCGTGGCAGACCGCCATGGAGGACTGAAAAGAGGTGACCAGCTGTTGTCAGTCAATGGAGTTTCAGTGGAAGGAGAGAATCACGAAAAAGCTGTTGAATTGTTGAAGCAAGCAGTTGGTTCAGTCAAATTGGTGGTGAGATACACTCCAAAAGTGTTGGAAGAGATGGAAATGAGATTTGACAAGCAGAGGACTGCTAGACGGCGTCAGAATTACAACTAACAAGTATAGATGAACTACTTAGTTACATGGTCAAGTCATGACTTATTGGTATGTTCAATCATAGAAATGAATAAAATGAGAAAGGTTTTATGGTGCCAATAAGATTTGTCATTTCAGACAGTATGTAAGAACTACCCTTTCGAGGGAACATCTAAAACAGATAGCACTGAAGAGTTCTTCATTTAAATATTGATTAATTCCAGCAGGCTATGCATGCTATTTATACACTAAGTATGTCTGAATAAGCTCAGATTTTTTATCTGAAGAAATGGCACTTATGAAAGAAAATATTGATAGTGCAATTCTAAGGCTTAATACAATTTTGTGTATGGTCTCTATAGTATAGAAAGGTTTAGTATACTTTACCTTTTGAATGTTATGCTACAACTGAAGAAAAATAACTGTAATTGTTATGCAATAGAACATACTTGTTTACCAACTAACACTGCATTGTAATATATTTCAAGAAATACCATGAAAAATGTACTCATTATTCCTTAATCTGCATAGATTTACTATGGAATAATGATATGATATGGGAATATAATGAAATAATAATAATATAAAGACTTTGTTTTCAAGCATTTGTACATTTACACTGCATCGACCTAAAAATGGTTAAAAATCCAAGTAATCCAAAAAACAAAAGTTTCGACAGGTTTAATGAATTTTTAAAACTTTTTTTTCTCCAATTTGATAAATATGTCAGTTGGATCACTGTCTTGGCTTCTACACTATCCATTTACTATTAACTGTATGAAGTTAAAACTATAGATTCCTATAACTTTGCTATATCAATTTATATTCTTCAATTGAGTGTGTAGCTATACATACTCCTTCCAATAATCTGTGTTCACTTTGGTACTTATACGGCGTACATATATTTAAAAATAAATAGGTTTTTTTTTGTATATAAAGAACTCAAATGTAAAAGCCGCCACACACCTGAATGTATACTTCCACAAACTCGAACTTGAGCAAGTATACTGTAACATGATTATGTGGGGAGATTTTGCACAATTTTATATTGTTGTAGAATTGCATAATTTGCAAAATTAGAAAATATAGAGGCTTACTCAAAGTTTATTTAAATTTTAATTGATATTTTGCACAGATAGCTAGAATCATGATAGTATATAGTCTTATGCACTATGCATGAAATTGAATTGTAATGTTGAGCTTAGAATAATAATTGTGTTACCTAGTTATACTCATATGACATATAATAAAGACTTTCATTATATTTACATAAATTTAATAGTCACCACATCATAGTATATTTGAGGTCATTTTTATTATCATTTTAGATTGTAATACTTAACACCTTTTTAGTGTATTAATACAAGAGGGAGTTACAGTACTTAATGAATTTATTATTAACAAATTGTAACTATTATTACTTGTTATGAATTTATTTAAGTTGTCAGTATTTTAGGAGGTATTAAATAAAAGTTTAAATGGAATAATGTAGTATTTATTTAACTTCTACAATAAATGAACAGGAGGATCATTATGTACAAAAATATTTCTGATGAAGCCTGCAGCCCAATCCTGCTAACACAATCGTAATCGTAGCCGATGGTCTCATTCGACAGCTGTGATTGGCTTATTAAGTCAATCACGTCATATTGCCGGCCTGTGATTGGTCGGTATTAGTCCATCGGTCTGCAATCGACGTGTGTAATTTAGTAGGATCGGGCCTCTGTTCATGAAGAGAACTATTGACTGAGCAAGTAGAATAAAAATATTTGGTAATGAAAATAGTTATTGAAAAATGGAAGCAATTCTAAATAAAGCATTTCTTAAGACAATAACTTATTTAAAAATCATGAGAAATGTGAATTGAACAGATTTTGGAAATGTATCTCAAAAACAACATGAAATGGTCTTAAATTAGTGTTTAATATGTACAAAGATACACACTGGTTAAGGGATTACCAGTTGTCAAAACCACCGAATCCATATCCACCCTCTTTTTTGGGTTTCTTGGCGGGAACTTCGCTTTTCGCCTGAGGTTTACCAGCTGAAGACTGTTCTTGTAAGTTAAGGTACTTTCCCACACCGTTTCTAAATACTTTTAGTGGTTGTTTCGCCTTTTTAGGTCTGACACTAGAGCCCTCGGCTTCCGCTTGCCTTTTTAATTCTGCAGCTCTCACCTTTACAAGCTGTTAATGAAAAATAAACAATTCATAATATTTCACCTACAGTATTTTTATATTATCATAGATTATATCCAAGATATGCGTCTATGCTACGTGACTAGGATTCCTAGGAAAACTTGCTTTCGCCCACATGGTATGTTCATAAAATGTACACTATATTAACCTTTAGAACGCCAGAGACGTCTATACACGTAAAATGAAAATGTGCTCACCACGCCAATGACGGCATGGCACGTCAAAAATGTACTGTATTTTAAAAGCTTGGCGCTCAAGGTACGGCGATACCAATTTGACGTGGCGGTCAAAAGGTTAATAGCCTCCAGGTCCTAAACTATAGCTATGGAAATTACGCCTTAATCACTTTAATGAAAATCAGTAAAGTGATTAAGGCGTGAGAGCTAGGCTGAGAGCGTGATTAGCTTGAATTTGTATTACCTCTTCCTCAGCCTCCGCAAACGGGTCGACAAATACTTGCGCGACCTCAATAACAATGTCGTGTATCGGACGATCCTTGTTGTCGACCTCTATTTGTTCCATAGCGGTCAACGTGTCCATGCCGCCAACTAGCTTGCCGAATATCGTGTGTTTACCATCCAGCTGCTTGCACGACCGGAATGTGATGAAACTGGTACAAAATAGGTTTTAGCTTGCAATTAAATTAATGGATTAACAATCTAATTGCGACAACTGTCCTGACTGGCGGCAGTTGAAAACGGGCTCTTTTGCCGAATAAATAGAGTGCAAAAGTACAGGTTCAAGATTTCTCAGGGTTCTCGAAGTTTTAGACAAATTAGATTTATAGGACTGGTGAAAGACGATATTATTCTTAGCGCCTGTTTCACCACTGGCAAATAAGTGCTAGATAGCCTATATGAAACTTAGTTGACAGATTTTTGACATATTTTTCATATAAAATCTGTCAAAAAATTCTCAGGTAGTTTATAGACACTTATTTGAAGGTGGTGAAACAGGCTCTTATATTTCATATTTCTGACTGTCCCTTAAATTAATTACACATAATTTTTTTCTCTCACAAATCATGAGCAAATGAACTGTGAATATAACAGTTTGTTTAGGAAATGTTACTAAATAATAGTACCTACTATAAAACACATAATGTAATAATTCACTTACAACTGTGATCCATTAGTGTTAGGACCAGAATTCGCCATAGATAATACCCCTCGTCCCGTGTGATGCAAGTTTGGTCTGATTTCATCTTCGAAAGGTTTCTTCCAAACGGATTCACCACCTAGTCCTGTGCCGGTTGGGTCTCCACCTTGTATCTAAAATTAAGAGATATCTGGATTGAAAATCTGAGTGCGCCATTAGCCGGTAATACCTGCTTATTTGTTATTAAAATGTTATACTTATGAATGGCAACGTCGCAATTTAGTATTCTATTTCGTGGTTTTCAATTTTTATTGTTTAATCAGAGCTATATTTTAAAAATATGTTCAATACTTATACTTTTTAGAATTAAGGGAATAAAGTGTGTAAATTTTTACGTTTATAGTTCTATTTATATGCAATTAACACATTGGAACTTCCAGGGCGTTCACGTAATTCTAAAAAGCGTATTGAACTTATTTATTTTCACTTACACTAAGTTTAACAAGCTTAAAAAAAAGATGGTATTCAAATTTTAAACTTACCATAAAGTTCCGAATAGATCTGTGGAACTTGGTGCCATTGTAGTAACCACTGTTGCAATGTCTTATGAAGTTGTCACTCGCTTTCGGCGTCACATCGCAATATAATTCGAAGTTCAGTGGACCAACATTCGTCACCAATCTTACATACCCTGAGTGATACAACAACAATGTAAAATTATATAAACTTAGTTAAATTTTGCAACTATATTAAATAATAAACCAATTAACCCTTTGAACGCCAGAGACGTCTATACACGTAAAATGAAAATGTGCTCACCACGCCAATGACGGCATGGCACGTCAAAAATGTACTGTATTTTAAAAGCTTGGCGCTCAAGGTACGGCGATACCGATTTGACATTGCGGTCAAAAGGTTAACAATAAAATAATCCAATTTATTTTTCTATCAAGAACGTTACTAATATTACCTATATTAATTCTCATCACAAAAAAATGTATACATAAACGCATTGAGGTGTCCATTAGGATCGCCTGTCTACTTATTTTATTATATATTATCTATTGAAATAGTTATAGAGTTGCTACTCATTGTTAGACAGTTGCTACCCACACCTTTATTAAAAAGAATATTTTTAAGGTAACGGGCCATTCTGACACAAGTTGGCTAGTCTCTATGTATATATATAAAGGTAGGCTCTAGTTTAGATTATATAAACGAGCCTTTAAATAAAATGGACAAATCTATCTATGGTCTATATGGGTATTTCTCAATGGGTTATCTAACCTTTTTTCTTCACCATGTCATATTTGACCTCATCCTCACATATGATGGCTGCTTCATGAACTGTCTCTGGCATCATAGCAGTGGATGTAAAGCTAGCAGCCACCATACCAGTGGAATAATGAGCTGCATTGAATTTATCTGCAACCTGAAAATGTTATAGATTTTAAAATAGACTTATTGCTAAAATACTCATTGGTATGCAAGCTCAAACTACGAAACTATAGTTTCTGGCCATTGATTGAAAGCTCAAATTTGTATACTCCAAAAGATTAATTTTTCAAATCAATTTATAAATATATAATTTAGTAATAAGAATGAGTTTTAGAAGTCTCTGAATACAAGGATACCAACCTCTTTTTTAACTTCCTTTTTTTCTGGCGCCTTGTATTCTTTTTCTAATTCTTGTAAAATGTCCTTTGTTTCAGCTGATACATGTTTCAGTCTTGCATGAGGATCTTTTCTCATTGCAATTTCGTCTGTAAAGACAAATTAATCACTTATAAGGATATAGATATAGTATATGAATAGACTTCAAAATATACACAAAGAAAATTAATTGTTGTTCACGGTTTTGGGCTGCCTTTTGCTTTGTGTACCCAGAGGATAATCTTTATGATTACAGCGTTTCTGCAAGCCAGGGACTGCAGCCCAAGAAGAATGAAGGGCCCTGGTCCTTTTACTTTTGATTTGTTTTTTCTCTGTTCTCCAATCGGAACTCCAATAATTGGTAGAAAGAAAGGGTTTACAGTATTTGACAAGGGAACAGTCACTTTCATTACTTAGTAATATTAGCCTAGGGCCCACAAATAACAAAAATGCTGATACCGGGGTCGGCCACAAGCTAGTTTGATAAGAATTTTAATTTAAAAATAAACCCATATTATTTACCTTCAGTTTCCACTCTCAAGTTATTCTTCACATGATGGAAAGTAGATATATTAAACTTATTCAACTGATTTGGGTCCTGTATAGTAATAATGTCAGTTCTAGCAAAAGGAGTGTCATGGATAAGATCTTTCCAGTTCTTGCCCTTAATGTTGAGCTGTTCAACAGCTTCATATGAGTAGACATTACCACTAGTTTTGATGGCGACAATATGGGAGTTCTTTGTGAATGGTTTAAATAACACAGGACAGTGATAATTTTGTTCAGCATTTTTAAAGAAGTTTAGCTTAGTTAATGACTTGATATCTAATTTCTGTAACAAGGTTTATAATAGAGAAAAAAATAAGATTCAACTTTATACTTATAGATAGTTACAAGGTTTATAATAGAGAGAAAAAATTAGATTAAACTTTATACTTATAGATAGAGTTAACAGTATTGTTTGGAGTATGTATGTGGCAATTTGAATGTAAAAATCGGTTGTCGTGCAGAGGACAAAGAAAGATTAGAAAATGTGACATTGTTTCCTTCTATAAACTTAACATGGTAAAAATATAAAGCAAAATTTTCTTAAGTGTTAAATAGTGATTAATTTCAATCATACGCACTTTACCAGTGACAGGATTAACTTTAAACTTCTTTACAAACTCTAGTACAGCTTGTAGTTCGAATATATTGCCATCAGAGTCACAATATGGGTCTTCAAAAGGTTGGAGGCAAAGGCAACAATGATCATATGGTAGGCGCTTGAAACTTGTGTCTTCCTCCGTTGTAGTGCCGGATCTTTTACCTCCATAGAGAGTAGTCCACTCCGTGTACGTTAAGTACCTGGATAAGTATAAAATATTTTGAATAATAGTAAGTAAGAGAACATGCAAAAGTAAACAGCAGGTTAAACTTACATTTTATCCTTTTGATGTTGTCTTTTACCCATTTTTATAGAATAATTCACTCACTAATAACAACTTCTTGTATAAACAAATGTACTCTATGTTATCAACTCAAGATACAAAATAATTCAGATTTTTTTATTTACAGTTTTACACCACCTCTTGAAGTTTGACAAATCACTGACCTGTCTTTTCAAATATTTAATACATCATCACCATAGAAAGAGATAGCTAATGACGGAATGTGTATCCTAGAAAGAAATGCACACATAAAAATGTTCAAGCATTTTGAAGTTCAGAGTATGAAACGCGAAAATGTCAAAATGAAATGAAGTCAAAACTATACCATTACCAGAAATAAAATTTTATATATTTAGTAGTAGCAATAGAAGTGAGAATAACAAAAAAAATTGTAAAAATTTTGAAAGGAAAAATAAAATGTTTATGGATTTTTTTATTGTTAAGTTTTCTACACACAGTTAAATAATTTGTTTTTGGTATGTACAGTATTATCTGTAGGAATAGGATGCAGGATGTGCCTGTATTCGTATTTTAATAAGTACTGGTAACACAGTACAAATCCAAAATTCTAAAAAAAAGTTAAAAAATGTCGGAAAGTGGTTGTGCTTCGTGTAATTTTTCTTAAATTCATTGTTTTACTTAATTAATAGAGCTTCTTTTTTCAAGCAAACTAGTTTCATTAGCTTATATTCTCCATCTGTAAGTATTCAGTCATTGTAACTACGGTTTTCAATGTATTTATTTTATACTGAGCTTGTGTGCATTCCGTGAATTTCAGTGGTTGTTTGTGTTGGTGAGGGTGACGGACAAATGGGTGAAATGTGGTAGAAGTGGATTCAAGCCCCGAAATCCTTGCCGGAATACATCCAAGTCAAGTTTCACTTTAAATAAGGTACATTTAATTTACCAGCTTATATTTCGGAGCGGCAAATGTGCGGAAAGTAACAGGCTCCCTATTTACGCTTTGCAGTGCGGAGCATCTAACACGGAGTTTCCATTGATCGTATTGCACAAAATTTGTACATATTGTGGATGAATTTATTTGTATCCTATCAGTTGTGTATCGGGAGGCATCTTTTCCATTGAATTGGGTCACTGGTGAATCAAATACTTGTAAATTATCGGATAACGCCAGCCCACAAGATGGCCGACTGTTATTCGTAAGGTACAAAATAAATCTTTTTCTATTACATTTTATCAGTAGTACTTTAGGTTGTATAGTTATCAAACGTCAGTAGTGTATTGTAATGTTTGTTTATTTCAGTTTGTATGTTTGCTTTAACATATAAGTATTGCAGCAATGTCTTTGTTCGAGTGATTATGTTCATGCTTGAAATAAAAAAAATGTTCATCTTTTGTTAGGTCGGTAGCTAAAAATTATGTACTTTTTATGTAGCAGTCGGTATTAGTTATGAACTCCACATGGTAATGAAGCGTATTGTGATCAGTGCTAGTCATATTCACCACCATGTCATTGCACTTTCAGTTTTTTTGCACATAACAATGTTGTGTCAATAACCTGTTTATTTTGGGAAACATTATTCCAAGAACATATCCATATCACAAACAATGCTAATTTCATTGACCGTCATGAGAGCATGCCTTTTAATATCCATTACTGTAACAGTTTCATTTTCATTTTGCATCACACATTAGCTAACTGGCTTGTTAACCATTTGGTTTAGCGGAATGAGACGTTTGGTGCTTTTAGATAATGTCCGGTGCGTCTGGTTCATCAGGGAGTGGAACGGGACGTGGCAGAGGAGGTGCGGGCTCTAGCGGAGCTGTAGCAGAGAACAAACCAGAGGCAAAAGAAAATAAACCAAATCCCAAGATGTCGAAGGCACTGGGAACATCAGCGAAGAGGATTCAGAAGGAGCTTGCAGAGATTACATTAGACCCCCCACCAAACTGCAGTGCAGGACCAAAGGGGGACAATCTGTATGAGTGGGTGTCCACAATCCTAGGACCACCTGGCTCGGTGTATGAGGGTGGGGTTTTCTTCCTTGATATCCACTTCTCTCCAGAGTATCCCTTCAAACCACCTAAGGTAATTATTAGTTATGTTTATTTTTCCATTAATCTTCAATATTAAAATTGACTTTATATTTTTAACCAACTTTAACAAAGAAGAGCAGGCCTACATTTATACAAAAGCAAATGGATCTACTTGTTTTTTATTGTTCCAAATCCTCATTATTTTGGGGAAGACTGGGATACATCATTAAATCCGACAATAGTGTTATAATACCTATAATTCCAAGAATAATACCTATGAGGTATTTCACACCTATTATAAAAGCAATCAATTAAATCAAAATTAAAAGTTAAATAACTATAGTTTTTTCCAAACATAAGTTTTTGATTACCATATCCAATGCTATGAGCCAAGTATTAGTGACACATGTCGTTATTATTTGTTTACTGCTACATGTGGTGATAACTTATACTTAACTTATTTAAGGAGATAAATTAACACCAAGGCAAGTTTCTGTTTGATTAGAACTACAGAGAGTTCCTTTATCTCACTCTCCTCTCTGATAACTTCCAAAATGACGCCATAACTTGAGAATGGCTGGACCAATTCTGTTAATTCTTTTTTAACCCCTGAAAGAAGAGGGGTGTTATATGTTTTTACCCGACTGCCAGGAAGGGTATTGTTTTTAAAAATATTCGTTCTTTTTAAAAGGCCGGCGAAGGTTTTCTTATTCTAAGCAGGTGACAGTTAGCCTGCATTTTGCTTATTGAACTTATGGCACGCAGTCTAGATTGGACATAGTAAAGATATCTGCATATTCAATTATGCTAGTTAAATATTTTTAACACAACATATTTCTCTCAATGAAGACGCGCCATCAACATGCATTTTGGCTAGTAGGTAGGTTTTTTGCGTTCCTAACCATTTTTCTCAGAAAGGTTCAACTTGTTTGTGTTGTTTTTTTTTCTTTAACTGTTTACCGAACCTTTGTCGACTCGAATCGACAAAGGTTCGATCGATTATATTGGTCTTTTACATAGGCTCTTGATCCTGATTAAGATTACTTTTATTTAGTATTTTGCTTTGAAGTTTGGCAATAATATTATTGTTATATTATTTACGTTCGTATTTTAAAATTAAATGATAATAAATATAATTGATCCAGTTATGGGTAGGTTTGCCTTATAAAATAATATTCACGGCAACGCGTTCCCGTATCTTCAATTATATTTTGAAAGCGGAAAAAGTTACGATGCGATGGTCATAATATAGGGCGAGGACAGACCTCTAAAAAAATACTGAGCAGGTCGCATTGCATCAATCAATGTCTCGCATCATATTCATTACTCGTCAAATTGTATTATGATGATGTTTACTGTGCGAGAGATGCGAATACTTAGAGCTTTATTTGCACTTACGAACCAAATAACGTGTACAAAAAGGATGACTAATGAATGAGTAATGAACTAAAGCATATCTGAAAAAGTTACAGGTACTGCGGCTGCTTGGAGACTTAAATAGCCCTACTTTCGTTGATGAAACTATTTAGTTGCTATTTGTTTCAATATAGTTTGGGTCATTCATTCGTAAAGAACCGAAATAAGGATTTTATCGTAGCGAAAAAAATCATTGATAAAAATAATTCATAGGTCTCTTAGTTCCTTCTTCTTCTAAAAGCGGATCTCTTTCAAGTCAACCTGAGCCGTCACAAGACCAACTCGTTCTTCAGACCACTTGTTTACTGGTTTGGGGGAATTAGCTCCAACTCAAAGAGCTTATCCCCTCGTGTCCGCTTTAGGAGAGAACCGGCTATGTCGACCAAAACAATCAGTAACCTGGCCATCAAAATTAAATGATGCATTCAGTCACACATACTTACGTTGTATTACACACTATTCATAACATATCGTGATTAAAGAACGCCGCAGTAAAATCACATAAGTGTGGAATTGAGGATCTTGTGGTTGAAATAACAAAAATAAGTACGTTTATCGTTTTTGACGAATGCTGTCTACGTTTTTTGTTCGACCCTAGTTTTTGCGCGATGTCCGAATAAGATCATTTCTAAGAATTTTGTCTTCAGGCTACAAGACCTAATGATTCGTCTTTTCTTTCTGTTTTGTCTGTCGATAGCATTTTTACTTACTTAAAACTTGAGTCATATCGTTGCCTTCTCATACAATAAATTGCTAAAGGATTATTCATCCTATGGCATAGTTTTGAATACTATTTCCTCCATACATCTCAACATTGATACCAGTCGACTGCTAGAGATTAATACGATAGTATCATAACATTATTCATCCTATTGCAAGACGCGATGACGCGGACCGGTCGTCACAAAAACTACCTGAATGTCCTTTTCCTCGAGATAGTTTCCTTTGTCTGAGCTCTTATTGTCATGACGTGATGTGTTGCTCGAGGATAAGTAAAACTTATGGATTTTCTTTTTTTATTGTGCGCTAGAATTGTGAACGAAGCAGATGAGCCTTTGTTTTGACAGTGTATTTATGTTTTCCACTGTTTTACTGAGTATAAGCATTGATGATAAATTGTCGCTATAGGTTTGAGGAAAAGATCCCATGTTGTCGTAAACAATGTCGAGCCTCTTTTCTGCGTAATTATATAAAGGTCTAGAAATATAAAAAGTTGAAAAGACTACATACAGAACATACTAAAATTTAAGGTTTTCTATAAAAACCTGCTGCAAAAGTGTTGTGACTTATTAAAATTGTAGCATTTTTTAATGAAGTTTTATAACGCAATAACTCGAAACGTATTTCTCGAAACACTGCACCGGTCCAAAACATAGTTGTGGCCTAACCATAGTTTGGCTTTACATTATTATAATTTCGAAATTCGTCATGTTTTCTCATGAAATAAGTATTTCAATACTTATTTCATGAGAAAACATGCCGAATCATTGATAGTTGCCAACTATCAATGATTCTCTTGATATACAGATTTATAATTGAGTAAAAATATTGAGAAAAGTTTCATACCTATATTATATTTGTGAAAAATATTTGTCTTCTCTGTTTAAATCAATCCAATCATGTAATCAGTAGGATATCTGATCCTTCTGATTACATGATTGGATTGAATGTAATGGTCATGAGTATATAATTTTTATATTGGTGATAACTCTGTTATGTTATATTAGATATTATGGCTATATTTCTAACGTGTAAGTTCTTGTGTTTCAGGTGACATTCCGAACTAGGATATATCATTGTAACATCAACAGCCAGGGAGTGATATGTCTAGACATTCTCAAAGACAACTGGTCGCCAGCACTGACAATATCTAAAGTTTTACTATCAATATGCTCCCTGCTGACTGATTGTAATCCAGGTAAATACTTTTAACTTACTAATATTGTAAATAGAAAGTTAGGGTGGATGAATGGTTGTCCATTACTCAAACGCAACGTGAGAACAGGTAAAGGGATTGGAATGAAATTAGGCAAAGAAATAGATAGTCCAGAATAACACATAGACTATTTTTTATCGAAATACCACGTAAGCAGAATCAATCAAAATGCCATTTTTACCTGACCCGGGAATTGAACTTGGAACCTCGTACACAGCAGCCGTATATACATACATCCACTGCACCATAGAGCCATGAGTACAAGCCTCTAATAAAGATGTTATACATCTATATCTAGTTTCTAACACTAAATTGTAATGCGTCGTTCTGTTGAGGTCAAACACCTCTCGCCCTTTCGTCCTTACGCTTGCTTTGTTCGTACCTCGCTCGTATGGTGCAGTTTATTTATATCGATACTAGTTTATTGACGACGTTTACAACAATATACACAGCTAAATATGATAGATGGTTTATAGTAAATGTTACATTTTGATGTCTTTAATTTCAATTTTGATTACTGAAAAAAAAAATTGCCTCACTGAAATATACAGTACAGTAACACAATTCACAGAGAAGAATTACACCTGGTCTCGGAACAATTATTCGGAGTTAAGTAAATATTTATCGAGTATGTGTCGCGCCGACAACGTACACTATTGCAGTTTAACCAGTTGACCAAATAATTTTAAACCACTGAACCAGACATACTATTTTATTTAATAGTTAGTTAGTTAATGGTTCTATTAGACTAAGCGCGCACTACGAGTTATTGTGGTTTTTAAATAGCGAAATAAAATCGTAATCAATTACATGACAAACCGTTTCATGGGGTAATCGGCTATTTTAAATCACAAACTATATATTTATAGTGCGTGGATTTTTCTGTATTTCTATTGCTCATAGATTTGTATCATTTTTCGCATCAATTTTTTATCGAAGTGTGCGCCGATTTTCTCGTCGTACACACGGCGATTTTATCGCGTATCGCGTAAGAATGTATAGAAAAACGTAGCCCGACGTTAATATCGTCGCGATCCTTTAGAGTAATAGAGATGTGATTATGTAGGTGTATATGGTAATAATAAGTTACGTGTGTACGTTTCAGCGGACCCGCTGGTGGGCAGCATCGCAACACAGTATCTCCAGAACAGAGAGGAGCACGATCGTATCGCGCGCCTCTGGACCAAGCGTTACGCGACATGATCTGTTTGCCGCCGCACGCCCGCCAAGGAACAACCTGCAGTATCATACTCAATACCATTCTGTTCTAAATCCATCCTGTTCACGTAAATGTAAGCTTATAACTATATCTGAACACTAGGACGCTCCGTGCGACACTTTGGTTAACTCATATACTTAACGAACGTACCGCACCGAGTGCATGATGTTTATACAGCTTATTAATATTTAGTTGCAATTAATGTGATGTCAACTTGCTTGAGACGGTCTCAATTGTATAATTTTAGAAAGACGAAAGATTTAGTTATGAATTGAACGATTTCTGTTAATGTTTCTAGCTCTGTGTTATATAAATACAGTGATAAGTTTACTAATGAAAGTGTATCGTAGGTTTAACCAGTGATTTGAGTCAATTTTGCCGCTATATCGCAATGATCTCATACACTTGAACTGTTACTACTTATGTGTAAGTATATCTTGACTATTGCGATACCTATTATACTATTAATTTGGGAATAAATCGCATTATTGTCTTGTAAAAATGTTTTTGATTTCAGGGTATATGTGCATGTTTTTGGTTCGATTAATATTTATAAAGACAAAAGAATCGTGACCGCTGTCAGTGTCCCCGCTCTGTCATTGAATGAGTCCTTTCCCTGCTGTGTGAAATTATGAATACGATAAAATTAATTGTGATATATTAACTTAACTAGGGGCTCTTGTTATAAGTGGGATATTAAGCTCAAATATTCCTTATAGCTATGAAGAATTACTCAATATTATTCTTCAGGTCTATGGGATAATCGTATTCTTTAAAGACAAACTCATACAAATCTATCAATCTGTTTCTTTTAATACATCATCTTAGTACATTTTCTACCTCCACCAGTACGTCTTCAAGTGATAAAATTATATCGTTGTAAACTGCGCATTTTGTGTTGTGTCTTAATAATTTTAGAGTCATCTTATCTGAAGCAAACCTGACAGTATTGGCAGCATTGACAAGTACAAAACCAATGGTCTACTCTTTTCCCGAATGAACAACTCCATTGATTATTTCAATGCTTTGTAATTATAATTAAGAATGTCTATTTGATTGACGCAAATCAATTAACTTCTAGTGAGATGTCACGTGTTGGCAGAGGAATCAATGAAAAGAGTATAGTTTTGTGAATGAATAAATATTAGTGTCGGGTGGTCAGCAATGTAGTGGATATGATCAGCTGGAACTTTGGGAAGTAACTATATATTATATTTATTGTAACATTAATCGAATCTAATCGGGTTTATTTACTTTATTTAGCGAAGGCCGAATTTAACATCAAAAGCCTTGTTTGACTGAAAATGGGAGACATTAGATAGGTTTATCAACTTGGTCCATTGTGTTAAGGATTAGATAGTCAAATTATTTGAAATTTATTAGAACTTCGCGACAAAAGATCCAAGGGATATTGTTTATTTGTTTTAAATTTGTGCAATCTAATTGGGTTTATTATGAAATCTTAAGTTATATTTTGCATTATCTGTATAAATAAATGATTTTGAACATGATTGTGTAGAATAGGTCTGGTATTAATATCCTATTTATTTTTATAATAACGATCTTGTGATGGTATAGTTGCTGTGCTGTGCTATCAGTAAGTTTTCTTAAATACGTCATTAGTATACTTATGTTGATATGACATGAAGTGAACCGACAATATTTATGCGTCAGGGAAGTACTGGTTATGGATTTGATGTATGTTTTACTCAATTTATTAGACAACACATATCAAATATGACATCGGAACGAATGAACTGACTTTCTAATCATTTGACAGCTACGTCAAAGAAGTGCCAAAACTCAGGCACATTGGCCTCCGCTCCAGTCTGACATCTCCGACTTTTCTAAAATATTCCGTTTTAGTATGTAAACAGTTATAGATGTAAGTTATTTTATTGTCTAGATAATGTATAATGTATGTCTTAACCCTAGTACTATAGAATCTTAGCGTTGTAATGATTTTAGCTAAAAGTGTATGTCGCGCGTATATGAATGTTTGGTGATACCGTCGTGTTATAATTTTTATAAAATTGAGTGATTTTGTTGTGGAACTGGTGCTGTGAGATTCAGATGCTTGCGACATACAACAGAGAGATGAATACTGATGCTGTATTCGGGACTGGATATATTTTGTCATTGTGATTTTTTAAATTATTTTATACTGTGACTCGAAATGTGTTGCTTGCAAGACAACAGCTGTATTTAACGCGACTGATGTTCCTCAAAACTCAACGTTCATGCTCTACCTAATAACCATCCTTTGTTACAATTTATATCATGGTATAAAATAGGAAAATAAAAATGTGTGTAACTAGGACACTGACCGCTGTTTCATTTTTTATTTAACCTTATATGACCTTGTCGCGGCGTAAATTTCTTTATTTTTTAAATTAAAACTCGTCTTAGATAATTGCAGATTTTATTATAAATATACACGAACTAGAAACACTTTGAAAACATTACAATGATCCAATTGTTCCGTTTTAGAATTAGATGCAATTTCTTTTTTAATGTTAATGGACTTTGCAATCGATGAGATCGCGTCATACGACATTGCTTCTAATAATTAAACGAATTGTACAAATCTAATATAATTGTGTGCACCACTCTACACCGATTAAATACGAAATATTAATAGTAAAAAGTACATTAATTCTAATATTATAAATGGTTGAATTGAGATTTATGACAATGTAAAAAGTAGGAAGTTTCAATACGATTTTGGCATAATGTATCCATTTCTACTCGAAAAATCAGTCTTCTACACTGAGCACACATTGTGGTCATACTTTATGAAAATCTGTGCATTGTGCTTTATCACTATTATTTGCAAATATGGCAAACTCCACACATTACAATATGTTGATACTGATCTCTCCGGATAGTCATATTCCAACAGCACTTAAGACAAAACATTTAAATCTTATAATAAAATAAAATAAATCTTCGAAATAACAATACAAAATAAATTATCTCAATATATACACAAACTGTAGAGGTGTACTTAATCACAACTTAATAAAAAAGAACGATCTTTCAGGAAATAATGGGCACTGCTATTTATGTAACGTCTATAACTAGAGATTATGTAAAAAGTACCGTATCTTGTGTTTTTATACAGTCTCGTATTGACTGCGGATGGAGCGAGCGAGACAGCATGCGAATATAACACCCAGGAGCTGAAATAGAAAAACATAATTATTAGATTTAAAACAGGCACTTGTTATTTAAAACAGTAAAATGTTAAAGAAATAGATGCTTGTAGGAAAAAATCTTAAATAAATCAGTTTTTAATTTTCTATACGCTAGACTATTTTCTAACATTAAATAACTTAAGCCGTCAAAATACGTTGTACTAAGATTCGAAAATGTTTACGATCCGGGAGCAATCCGACGAGTCAGAATCAGGAAGCAGGTTTAAAAGTTTAAGAGGGGGCTGACCTGGGGAGAGTTGACTACATTTATATCTCAAAAACTTTACGAAAATTTCCATGCTAATATTATTACTATTTTACCTGTACAATGGCGACTCCCAATCCAACACCGCCGAGCACCATAGCGATATCCTTGAAGTAAGTGACGAGTTTGTTGAGGCAGCCGGCCTTGTTCAGGTGGTCAGAGTCAATAGTGCAAGGCACCGGCGTGTCGCCAGCCATCTCCTGACCAGCGCAGCATGTGGCGGGTAAAGTAATGTTGTTGGCGGCCCAGTCCTGGGGTCCGTTGATGCCACAGCATTGCAACTGGAACATTTAATTTAGATTTTTACTATACATTTATTTAATATAATACCTACTGCCTTGGTGACCATAGCGGGATTGTCTGTGAGTTGCGATTACTACGTAAGAGACTTTATATAGTCGCTGTTGGTCCATTAAAGTTTACATACAAGTAGGTAATATATGTATAATATACATATATATAGGCATATTATGTCGTTCTATTTATTACAAGATAAAAATCGACCAACCGTGAAATTGACCCTTCAGGCTCAGAATGTCCCTTCCCAAAATGTCCCTAGGTTTCAAATAGTCTCCTTCACCTAATATCTACAATCGGGCCAAACGCGACTGAAAGTTCAGAACCGGAAGAGTTCCCGCGTTGAAAAAAACGGTACCTGTGTTCGTTCTTATCTTAAAATTAAAAAATCAGACCGGACCCCGGAGTCTGAAAATGAGCCCGGATAATGGCTATTAGCTATTAGCACAGGCCATTTTATTTAGATAGCTGACTATTATATAATAATATGTGGTGATGTGTTGTGCCTCTGCCAACCCCTTCGGGGAAATATGCAGTATGTTATTTACTTAATTTAATTTTTGTACGTTGTTGATTTCTGTCGTTTAATTAAGGTATCATGAATTATGCTAAGGCGTGAACTTTTTTTATTAGATGCACGTTAGACACGTTTGTTTTCATGGATTGTATTTAGTCACGTAATGATGACGATAGCGTAACAAATACGTTGCGAACCTGTTTCTCATCACGAATAATGGCAGGAATTAAAAAATGACTTGAAATTACTTTTTGTGCCGAATTAATGTACCTACCTATTGTTTTACCATTTTATTCCTATAAATGTGCTGTGGAACTACCCGCATTGGGTTGATAATAGGTAATTGAAACCTTTATCTGTAGGTAACTTTTATAAAAAACGTTGAACTCACGTGTTGGTATAGTTTTTCAATTAATATCAGCATCTGTACACACTTAAACTGCATATTTTCGATTGCAAAAGTTTCCATAAAATATGAAGGCGAAAAAGATCTTGTTTGCTGACTATCTGAATTAGAAAAAACCTGAAGGCTCATTTAGACAGATCAAATTAATGGCAATTTTGAATTTGATGCTGGCTTTGACTGGCTTGGCTTTGGCACAGACAAAAACAATAACGACACGATATCGTGGGACAGGCAGTCGATACGCCTAATGTGAAAATGGCCTTTGTCTTGCTGAAAACAAAGTAATATCTGGCTTGCTTTACAAAACTTGGGAGTGTAGTATATTAAAATTGGTACTTACATCAGTCTGCAGGATGTCGAAGGTCTTGGCTACGTCCTTATTGATGGGATATTCTTTGATGGTCTTGTTGAGGTGATCCACTATAGAGTTCTCTAGATCTTGTTGCTTCACATAACCTGCGATGCCGACTGCCAGCTCAGCCACGAAGATGATCAGCAGGAATACAGAGAACTGGAATTAAGATATTGGGAATTTAATATGTATTTAATTTGGCTATAGTAGTAAAGCCGCTTAGTCTACTAGCTTTCGCCCGCGACTCTCATCGTGCAAAAATCGGTGTCTTTGTGACAGGCGTTTAGGAGACAACTTTAAAAAAAATGTGTCTTATCTCATTTATGGAACCTACTTGTACACTTGTGAATTTTGTAGATAGTTCAAATTGTAACAAAACTATCAATTTCTTAACTCGACAAGTGTATACTAGACAACTGATATAATACTTAAACCACCACACATACCACATTCACACAGCACCATCTAGTCCCAAAGTAAGCAAAGCAATTATATTTGCTTGTGTTCTGGGTACTAAAGAACTGATATACATATATTTGTAAATACATATATATTATAAATATATTACACTCAGAAACAACAAATAATTTGCCCATCACACAAAGATTTTTCCTGGGTGGGAATCGAACCCAAGATCTCTGTTTCAGCAGTCAGGGTCACTAACCACTGAGCCACAGAGGCTTCAAATTAGTTGTCAATCACTTTGACATACTAATAAGAAATTACCCTGACCTAGTGTTTATTTTTGTACAAAATTGTCTTTAGTTGTTCTAGCTTTGGTCTATATCTAGGAGACGTAGATAGTCAAAATAGTAGCAACAATGACAAGATCTTAATGTGTGACGTCATCTGGCAATTGACGCTGGCTCGCTGCCGACGATAATTTAAGTACTTTTTCAAGTGCGTAGATTAAGTACCGAGAAATATTGGTATTGTCTAGAAAGTATACAAATAGCTGTGAGAACGTCGATTTCGAATTAATTTTAATCGGTCCAAAGAGACATGCACTAGGTACTTGAAACAAAATATAGGTACACAAATACACATGCTTCTTATACAGTTATGTTGGTATCTGATAGTCTAACCGTGCTTATCTAAACCAGCCCGCATCGTTCGATACAGAATACCTACTAATCGGTTATTGATTCCTACTTGAATTACTCGATAGAATTCAAGCTGTCCCATGCAGTGCTGAGCTGCCCCAATAACCCATTTTTCTAGTCCATCCATGTTAGAAAATTGTTGGAAAACGTAGGAAATAGATCTTATCTAAACATTTCGGCAGTAAGATGTCAATAAATACTACGATTGCTTCAAAAGGAGTTTGATTTTAAATGAAGGTAAAGTTCGTGTAATGACTGATATAACCAGGATAAAATATTTAAGTATTTTAGTATAATTATAGTAAGTCATTCGAAAGATTTTAATAATTAACACAACAACTTGTACAGTGCAAAAGTTATCCCAATCAGCTAACAATGCAATTTTCAATCCCACAGCATGGGACGATTGAAACGTCGCAAAATCAAATTTTTGGACAACCAAGTCGTAGTAACTATTTAGTACTCTGTGACCAAGTGTAGCTTAAATACTAAAGAATGGAAACCAATGGAAACTAAACTCTATTTGTCAACCTATTCATCACACATCTGCTTAAAGTCTACGACTGACCGCATGATGAAATACTTATCACAAAATGAAATCTACACAACAGCAATGTAATTACGTTTATTTCCATCAAGAGTGCGAATGTATGTATTCTGTTTCAGTAATCATGAACCAAAAACATTTAATTTTGTCTTTATCAAGCACGAGTGACAAATGGTTGTTTACATTTTACTGCACTTTAAACATTCCACGTTGATAAGTAATCATACCGGTCTAGACTTCTAGAGTGATTTACAGAATGTATTTAATGGTGATTAGTTTAGACTCATCGGAAGGTTATTTTTCTTCGGCTATGTTGCCCCAGCTATAGCTCGCTGTGGCGGAAATTAGGTGAGGCCTATGTTCAACAGTGGACGTCATTGGACATTCATTGTCAGGTTGTCCGATTGCTAGACAAAGGTCTCTTCAATGTTCTTTTTTGTGGCCAATTCTGTCCAGTTTTTAGCTTTCCAGAGACTATATTTTAGCCATTATTTATTAGGACTTGGTAGAGGTCCGATTGGAGTTAAAATCAAAGAACCACAACGTCTCCTTTCCACAAAAATCTCTGGAGATGTCAAACTCTACAAATCTATGCTAATATTATAAAGCTGAAGAGTTCGTTGGGTTTAACGCGCTAATCTTAGGAACTAGTGAACCGAAATAAATAATTATTATAATGTTCGATAGCAAATTTATCGAGGAAGCCTATATAATATCGCGCTACGACCAATAGGGGCTGAGTAGTGGGCAAAAAAGGTCGAAGTCCCGGGTAACAGCTAGTCATGTCATAAAATTTGCATGTAGGTAGTTGTAGGTTGTAGTAGGTAGGTATTTAACATGCAAAGTAACGTTGGTACTACATTCGCACTACCAATGCAAAACAGATATAAGTTGAGATGTGTGTACTCTACAACTTTCATCTTCTGTGTATAACTGTAAGGTCCAAAATTGTCCAGCGGCATTTCTCATCTTATAACTGTTTTGAACTGTGAGTGTGAATTATGTATTTTAGTATGTTTGAATGCAAATATTTATTTATCTAGTAGTGTAAATATACATTGTTTAGCATCGTCTATTGTGTCACATAATCTCTAGACACTGGGATTTACAATAAAAACTAATATTTATTTGACTTTAAGTACATAAAACCTAGTAGGTACATGGGCGGACTTATTGCCAAACGCATTCTCTACCAGTCACCCCTTGGGCGATGCAGAGATGATGGTAGATGGTGCAAACATAAAAAATGTGTTTCTTAAAAATGATAAAAATAATATAAAACTTGGCTTGGATGTATAAATACTTACATAATTATTTTTAATATACTTATAATAATACAATACGTACGCCCCTTCCGCATGTTATTATTAGGAATATTCCCAAAAAATATAAAAAACCCCACTGTTATCGCTATTTCTTCAGTACTGCGAATAGCGTACAAACCTAGTAGGTACATACTTTAATTGAATACATTATATACTAACATATAAATATATAATTAGGTTGCCGTATAAAATAAAGTATATATATTATATAATAATATAAAGGAAATATCATCATTTGAGGAAAGCTAAGCAGTTTTAGTTTGATTTGTGTTCGCAATCGCCAGAACAAGGTTTGTAAGTTTGTATAAAATAATATCGAAATTGGTTTTAGTTTAGTGTTTAGTATACAATCTTCAATAAATTGCACAACCAGATGAAGTAGGATGGGTTTCTGGTTTTGAATTGACTCTTATCAGACCGTATATACAGAAAAATGCGTGTAAAATTACCTTACATACGGTTTACCTGTGATTTGCGTAGAATTGCACCGTTCTTTCTGATTAATTCAGTTGGTATTGTTCTTTCGTGTCGAACACATGCATGAATTCACCAATCACGCAAATGTTTGTTACTGTTTACATATATATCAGACAATAACAATATTAATTAGTATTTATTACTCTTTATCATAAGCTATAATCTACGTGCTAAGCTTAGATTTATAAATATTTATATTAATAATCACAACAAATAAGTAGTCACAGATTTAATCTATTTGGATTGGATGTCTGATTCGCTACATGACTGTTCGACATATAATGGTATAGACACCGATATTATCAGCAAAGTGCAAGGTCGAGCGAATATTACCTATACAAACAACGTATCCTGGTGAGTAGTGCTGTTATGAATTTATTGAAACTATAAATGCATGTAGACATCAAGTTTGCGCCATTTGGCGCAACAAGCATTTTCCTTTATGCTGCGATGTGAGCTAATGGATAAACTTTGTTCGAATCGAATCTACTATAAAACATTGTATAGGTTCTTATAAAAGATATCGTACTACTCGTTTTTCAGTAAATAACTTTGTGTGGTAAACATATATTTTAACAGAGATATTTGTAACAATGCCGTGACATTTTCGCTCACGTCATCCAGCATCTTATTATCATATTTAAGAACGTTAACGATACTATATTATGCATTTAGTCATTTTACTGCTATTATTGAAGAAACAGAGCATCTAGGCATGTGGCTATATTTGTAATTATCACTATGGATATTTTTTTCTAAAATAGTTTGATTTATTTATTTATTAAACTTAAAATATATGAGAACAGCGCTGAATTTTTTTCTAAGAAAATAAGAGTATTGCAATCCTCCAAAACTTCTGAAAAATTACTTTAGTATACTAGTGAAGGTTTAAATTAACACATTTATAAAATACTTGAAAGAAAATTCAAATAGGAGTCGGCAGTTTTCCTTATATTTCGCTATAAACTCTAATAAATTGTTCCTTTAATTCCAGCGTTTAAAAAGTTTTGCAGTAGATTTATACCTACAGCGTGTTTAATTTGTGGCAGCTGGGCACATGACAGCTACAAAAGAATGTAATATAAAAACCATACACACAAATAACAAGGTGAATGGTCGAATGTCTGCAGCTGAGGAGGTATTTAAAGTATCTATTTAGAACTATGTCATCTCACTGGAGCATTAATTTTGGGACCAGAAATTCTTTTGAGGTATAAAAGTATTGATATCTTTAAGAATGGCTTTTCATTACTAGATAGTTTCCGGTTACATCTGTTTATACGAGTGTTTTGAGTTCTAAGGCTAGTGTTATTGTTAAATAATAAACATTCTCAATGAGAGGATAAACTTTCAATTAAGTTGCACTGGTACAAGTTACCCATCGACAACCTGAACAAGATTTTGTCTTGTATTTCCAAGAACTGTTGGAAACATAGATTTGTGCGCGGATCATAGGTCTATGGTTAGAAAGGTTATAAAACAAAATATTGTGTTGGTTATGACTATCTGAAGCGTTCGTCTAATCCCTAACCTCGTTTCACACTACAAAGGTTCCAAAACAAACAAATAAATTATTATTTTGTTTAGCACGCCTTTGTTTCAGCGGCGCGGTCGGTCTATTTTTATATTTATTTATCATGAATATTTTATAATACCATATATTTAGAACATATATTTTAAAAGCGGATACAATGTCGAAAGGTGCAAAAAGCTACCATTGTGAGATAATTCGTTGTTACTGACCAAGCGACCTTTTAACGTTATCGATGAAATGAACGATTGGCGTGGGTTGAACCTGACCAATTACGTTATCTACAAGTAGGCTATTGTAATTATTGACTGGGTAAAGTATGTTAACATTACTGTTCGATATTTTATTTTGATTTCTTTAATTATGTAAAAGGGACGTGGATGTCATTTGGCTGATATGATGATGAAGATGATGATGATGAATTGTAAAAGGTCAAGATAGGGGTCGCTTTCAAATAATATTTTCGGCATGTATTGCTTTTCTTTTTAAATATTATGTGTTCATCGATAGACTTTATGAGATCTGAATCTGAATAATTAAGAAATGAATTAATGTTGCAGAGTACCTTCCCAGAGGCATCTTTTAAAATATACAGCAACATTGTTCACACGTCTTTATTTAGAGAATTTCAACGAACACAATATTACATCCTGAGAAAATTTCATAACACAGTGCTTTGGTGCAATGAATTTGTTTATACGCGTGGCAAAACACCTGTCATAATAGCTTAGCACCCTAAAGAAGGGTCGCTTTATTTATAGTCGGATAGGGTGAGGTTTTCACAAAAGGCCTTATATTCCGTATAAAGAAAAAAAATCCCCGCGGCCAGTATACTGATTCATCTATGTATTTGTATTGTGGGAGCTCTGTGAGTCATCATTCATCACAATACATGATATCATGATATCAACTGGAATAATGATGAACGCTTATTTCGAACACGAAATATGAATTGTGAAATAAATAATGATGAATATGTTGTTGTGGGTTTAAAAATGTGCGATTTGAAGTACAGATGGATTTTACACACTTATTCGCATGTATTGCTACTGATTTATTAGTCAATTTGAATAAGGTCCACATTGTATTAATAATAAATTACTGTTATAAGCCAATGCCAAAGTATTACGAGGTACATATAGGTACTTCAGTTTTCTCGCAATGTTCGTTTACATACCTTTTGTATGTAATGTATATGTATCTTTCACTGTGTCGCCTGTGTCTCCATCCATTTAAAATCCAACCGCGATACCGCTCTCTTTCGAGAATGAATATATAAACATTTAGTTAGAACTTGTGTTGTCGGCTGTGCATTGATCAGTCAACTCAAGTGAGTCAAGTATTTCAAGTTGTATATACGAGTATAATATCTACTTTTGTACATTTCCAAATCATTTCAAGTGTGAAAATATTTAACACTTGTTGATTGAAACAATAGTAGTACACATAGTTACAAAATATAAGTATGTGGTAATCCATTTATCAATATGTCAACTTTTATTCCCAAGTATCTACCCTATTATTCACTGCTGGATTTTTTTTTGATGAAGTAACTTTAAACTTATTTTTACATCTGCTAGTGTACTCTAAAGTAAATCAAAATAGTAGTGATTTTTGTAAACCCAAGTTTCGTTTACTGAAGCATGTTGTAAGGGCCAATTTTTCGTAGTTTCCGAGTGTTTGTGTGTGTTGTACTTCGTTTTTACTTCACTGTTTCATCAGATATTTTTTCGTGTCAGAACCGGCTAAATAACAGTCTAATACGAATCAAAGGCAATTTGGCAAATGTGATGATGTGAATGAGATCTTATCATAGTATCCCTTTGAATTCACATAAAATATACCTTTAGATACTATGTAAAATAGTTCCTTATCTTAAAATTAATATGTGCATATTTATATATTTTTGATAATAACACTTAAAGAAACATTTTTAGCTTGATAAACATCTAACGTTAAATCCTTCAATATGAACACGGATGATGTCCAAAGACTCAAAGTAAATAACAGCTGAGGATTCTCAAACTTATGTATATTAGTCGAGTAAATCGTGTTTGCCACTAGGAAACCACTCTAATTGTTAAGAGTAGAACTTTGTATTTCGATAAAGCTTCTTTTCATATTTACTTACTACACTGGAGAAAGAAAACTATACAAAAAAAAATCCTGAACGCTGGTAACGAAGCGCAATCTTCCAGATATTCAACTTTTGCATGAAGTATAGTGATGAGCTGGTTTTTGTCAAAGAGACTGTCTCGATTTAAATTTTTAAGCATAGATATCCCTTAAACTATATAAATCTGAATCACGTCATTTATTTAATTCCTTATATAATTTCTCTATTTATTTTATGCACCTTCTTCGACCCATGTCTGCATCATCCTATAGGTTGACTGGTAGATAATTTATTATTATTATTTGTTGAGCTAAAAACTGTCAGGGGTTTCTTTGCAAAAGATACAACTAACAAAAGATCAATCTTGGTCGAGGTACAAGAGAGGTACGTAACCAAGATTGATCTTTTGTAGCGCTAAACTGACTGGTAGAGAGTGCCTCTGGCTTTAAGTCGCTCTTTGTACATTTCTGTGTATATAAAGTGATTACAAATAAATAAATACTGTGTACGCTATTTGAATGTTGTGATTAATTATAAGTACTTTATTGTTCTATATCAATATGTTGAGACGTGTTGTTTATTGAATGTGTGCTATCAGGCAATATGCCATTGTTCCGTTCCCAACAAAATATGACAAATTATGTTATTCTTTTTTATGCGTGGAATAAAACTGCTTTAGTACTACGCACTTAAGTTTTCAGGCAATATCATTGTTATTCTTGTAATTTTATAGCACAATATTTTGCGAATTATAGGAACTAGTTAGAGGGTGGAGCTAGTTGGCACAATACCAGATTCCCAGCTGATATGGATATATATAGCTATGTAGGAACGAATCCCAAAGATTCGTATGAAATTACGCGTTGTTTTTAAATGCACCAGGTAGCTGTCTTCAGCAAGAATTTATTTAAGTCTATCCTATAAAATAAATTCTAGAAATATTCATCTGCAACACGGTACCTAAACGATTTTGTAGTAGGTTTGCTATAGTTTCGTAAATTGTGTTCATCCGTAACTGTGATTTGTTACATCTAAAGCTCTGCTACATGGTTATAAACTTGGCTTCCACAGAGGTGCCCTTGGTGGATTCCAACCGTGTAGCTGGCTGTTGTAAACCAAATTTCATACAAACTACGCGGATGGCAACCAAGCTCCCACCAAGGTCATTCTGTTGGAACGCAAGTTTACAACCGTGTAGAACACCTATTATTCAGCTAACTCATGGCCTATATTTTCATTATCTCAAAGACACTTGGATGTGAATACCTTATCGTACGTGCTATTAAAAGTATTTAAAAAATCCCAGCATTACTAGTACTAGAACTAAGTTTTCTAGATAATCAGTGTAATAAAAGAGCAGTGTCATAAGTAGTCAAAACCGCGATATTAACTGAATCACAAGCAGAGGACACGAAGCGACACGAATGTAATTACAACAGTTTTTTTTAAATAGCGGTAGTGACGTAACAGGAAATTCCACTGGTCACTGTAAAGAGTTTAACTATGATTAACTTATCTCGTATCACGTCCGTACATTGTTTAATTAATGGTTTAGTATTTTTGATTAATTTAAAGCGACAAAAAACGTTTTATTTTGGCAATGGTTACTGTTTTAGATTTTGCTATATGATTTTGTGGATAATTCCCATCACAGTCTTGCACAGTCTTAAAAAACTGCAAAGATCTTTGCTCTTAACAAACTACCTGGCAAATTGTATTGCCAGAAGACTGTTTTATTTCACATAAATACTGATTGGACGATTTTTTCCATTTACATCGAGTTAGTTAGTAGACTTTTGTTGTATTGAAATATTACTGTAAGTATTGGTGGACTAAAAATGAGACTGCGCTATCGGCAATTGTCTTGACTCGACATTAAGGGAATGAAAGCGAGGATTCTCGACATTGAGGCAATAAAAACGTGGTAACTCTCACCGTTTCACGTAGAGTAACTTTTCACACAAAGTCTGACATACATACGTTTACACTCCGATTCAATGGACCTGTTTATGTTCACTCTTGAGGCTTCTGGGCTAATGTTTTGTAAATAAAATCAAGCAACATCTTTGTTTGAATGACATTGTATAAGATATCAATAAATTGTTTTTTTTATTACTTGAAGTAGCAGACGAACAGGCGGCCTACCTATGCTAAGCGGTTACCGCCGAATGGACATTGGCAATGCTAGTGGCACAGCCAAACCGCTGCCTAGCTAGAGAGGATAGCTCTCTTTAAACCTCATTTGAACATGTCATAGCGCTCAGGAAACACCACTGTAGGAAATTCACCCCAGAGCCGGTATGTACGTGGGAGGAATGATCGCTGAAACCATACCGTGCTTAACGATATCGGCTCCAGGTAGCGTGAATGGTGCGATGATAAAAAGACGACAATGACACCAAATACTGAATTTTATCGGTGCACTTCCCGTGGAACAATCGATGAGCACACAGGTCACAGAGTGACTCAAAGTCTCTCCCTTACCGATTCCCGATAGGTACCCGATTCTAATTTGTCCGTAAGATTGGGATCACCGACGACGAAATGGGTCATTTTACATGTTGATTTATAGATTAGTATGTAGATTTCCCATACACACTGTCACACCTTTGTTGCCGTAGTAGAGGTGTTGTAACAATGTTAGGTCTACTAGGCACGAATCCAGACTCCGGGCAGTTACTGATAATTTCAATTTGCTAATAGACATGTATCTACACTTGAAGGATTAATTATCATCGGTCTCCATATGCTACGTATGCTTATGGTAATAACGTGGTCTGGAGTTAAGTGCACTTAAGTGCAGCGGGACGGAATACCCGATAAGGTACTGTTTTATCTCGAAATATAATAAATAATAACTAGCGTTTCGTTGCGGCTTCGTATTTCTACTATAAATAGTTTGTATTACTGTTTTTTCTCTTAATATGTAAAAAATATTGAAGATTTTTTTCTATTTTCAGTTTAGACGCAACAGAAAGACAAAACAATCCTATTAATATTTATAAAATCAGAGTAAACCTGTAGAAGTACTTACAAATTTCCGCTTTTAGAAACCACACCTATTATAATATAGAATCTCTCACGGAATTAGAAGATTAGGGTAGATTTACGATTGCCAGGTTCAAATAGCGAGATGAAAAACAAGATTATAATAGTTTTAAGTGTTAAGAACGTAATAGCACATCGAGTGAATAAGCTGAATTGAATTCTATCTCATAATAAACACAGTTAGTTTTATATGTCTTCAATTATGTAGATATTTGTGCAAAATCGTAACTGTGGAGTGTGTAGTTGATGATACCATCCGTATACAAGACAGGTTCTTTATTTGAACAATTCATTATCCATTTTGTTTACCAGTTAATTTGGCGGCTGCTAATTATGACTATTTGAGGAGGTTATTGTTTTACCTACTCGTGAACAAAGAGCAAACCATTCTTACGAAATTATAATATAGGTGCTTGAATTTCTTCAGATGCTGTCACATATTTATAAAGCAGTTTGAATAAAAAACAGCCTTCTTATTTTGTCTCGACTTTCATGTTTAGCCTTGGTAAACTTGGTATTATATAAGTGTATAAGCTAAGAGATTTAAGTTTGAATGATATTTTGTACGAATTTTAGTAATAAACAAGTCCTTTTTTTTAAGAGCGTATTTACAAACAGAGTGGCAACGTCGCAATTTAGTGTCATATTTCGTAGTTTTCAGTTATTATTATTTAATAGGAGCTAGGTAAAAAATATGTTTGCTGCACTTTTTAGAATTTGGTGAAAAGTGTGTAAAAGGTACGAAATCATTGCGTTTACAGTTATATTTATATGCAAATAACACATTGGAAACTTGCAGGGAGTCATTTTCATAGTAAAATAACTGTAAGCATTACGGATAAGTACTTCCTTTTTCATACACTTTCACGTAATTCTAAAAAGCGTAGCAAAAATATTTTTAAGATATAGCACTGCCACTTTTTTTGTTAAATTAAGATTATCGTAAGGTTATGCTCGGTAGTCAGGTATCGTTTATTGTTTCGTAAATTTACATATCAACACAAGTAGGTATAGCAATGCTTTCACTGTTAGCACCTAAGTAACTCATTTCTAAAAATCTAGGCCACGTTCTGACGTAGGCATTCTGTGTGTTTATGCAGACAAAGTTTGATGAGACATGATGCCGTAAAGCAGCAAGAATTTACCAGATAGAAATTTAGTGTATATTTAAGAGCTGGAATTCAAAATGGATTTAAAAAGGAGGCAGTTATAATGAGTAGATTAGTAGTTATTTTGTTAAAACACATTCAAATAAAAACTTTCGCACATCCGAATGGTCTATCTATGATAAAGAAAGATTTTTGGCAATATATTTTTGTGTTTGTGTTGCCTTTGGTAAATAAATGATATATTTTTGCAATTGGCCATATATGCAGCCCCCTTCAATTCAGACTTTTGTCAGAATCAACAAATAGAAGAATTTCAGTTGATAGCAATACTAGCAATTTATTGGCGTAATACACCACAGCTAGCGAACCAACAGTCGAACAAGTATCGAAGTTTTATTCTAGCACATTCTCTAGTTCAAAAAAATCTTAGTCCATTACGAGCGAGCGTCTAATAGTGGATAATATATTAAGTAGAAAAGGATGTACCCATTTAGCTGTATCAGACGAGTCCACATTGTGAGTCAAAGGTCGCAGGTTGACTTCATCGCGGTCAATTGGACGCACACTTTGCTCTTCATTATAATCTAAAATACCTTTAATAGTTCGTTGCTCGTTCATTATAAGATTGGTATTTAGGACGCGATTATAGATCTTGTATAAAACAACATACTGATTATTTTGATTTAAACACGAATATGTTCTTAAAATTTCCTTAAACATTAATTCGCAAATAACAACCTTGACTTACAGACTTGTACGACGAAAATACCTTGAATAAATCGACTAAGAGCATAAAAACAAGTAATTCATGACGTCACTTGACATAATTGATCATCTGTTTCTAGCACAGCTTAAATAAATAACCGCTGTGACTATTTACTACAATACACCTACAACGAGTAGTAAATTGACCTAATACGATAATTAAGACTTGGTTTAGCTGTAGTTGTTTCAAACTGTGTATGTGCAACAGGCCGAACGTACTAGATTCAAGCTAGTTACGCAATAAAAGTGCAATTTGTATTACATTGTATAAATAGTACTGAGTGATTGTATGAACAATGTTGCACGTATGTGATTATGGATGTAGTGGGCGGGCGATTTTGCTATTTAATTCGTTTCGTAATATTAGCGTGTATTTATTGAGAAGAAATCAAAATAAGTATTCTCAATATTAGAAAGGAATTTTGATATCAAACTTATGTTATAATGCTCTAAATAAAATAAACTTGGAAGCAAATCAAATCACCATTATAATATAATATTCAGTTATTTTTATTCAGTTTGTTAATGTATATTGTACTAGCTTCCTTATATCAACAAAAAGTAGTACCCCAGTGTCCTTCTCCAGGACCTAAAGTATCGCAATATACTTCATCATCATTATCATTTCAGCCTATTGCAGTGAATAATTAAATAATTTCAGAATATCTACTTTTTTATTGGTATGCCAACTTATGTACCTAATAGATATAAAATCATGTAAAATCAATCTCAAGGGAACTGTACTTAGTTCTTTTGAGAAATAATTGACTGGCCTATTGGTCTAGACTTTAATGGTTAGTCACCCTGAATTCTAAGCCGGAGGTTGTGGGTTCGATCCCCGCCCAGGACAAATTTTTGTATGATAAGATAAAGGTTTATTCTTTGTCTGGGTGTAATTTATCTATAATAATATATATATATATTTAAGTAGTATTATTATATTATTCTACCACAAAATGCTTATTCACATGACTGTCATGTAATTGCATAATAGGTATCAAATTGCCATTGATTGATGTATATCTATAAATTAAATGTTCAATGAACTTCTGATAACAGGGTCAGACCTAATGAGAGGACATGTCGCCTCGCGTCATTGTACCGATATCCGACAAACACTTTTTATCTATGTTATAAATTGCTTGGATGATTTTTAAGTAGCTATTTGGTTAATTTTATTTTATCTCCTAAATTGATTTAAGGTAGTGGTGAACTCAAAAACATGATTGAAACGCATAGACCTAGGATCCGCGCGCTAAACGTATTTGGAAAGTACCTATTTGTAAAAAGATTAAAACATACATTAAAACAAAATAAGTTTGCGGCCAGTACCTAATACAAAATTAAAAAAGGTCTAAACAAGGGAGATACGATTGTATCAACTGATGGTATCGTCATAAAGTGCCTGGTAAGGTGTTCAATATAAAATGGGCTCCATGATTGCATTTTTGAACTTTATGATTTGAAAAAAAAAAATATACTTATATCAAAAACTAATCATATACTAGATCTACCTGTTAAAGATTTTTTAATTAAAATTCTGAAACTGATAGAAACATACCTGTAAAATTTAATTACCTTTTGAATTTTCGCAATCCAAAGCATTGAATGACTTTTAAAATAAAGTAGGTATAGTCTGGCCATCCGTTCTTTGCACAAGAAAAGAGCGGTAAATTAAAAAAAACAAGGGGTGACAACACCGACTATAGACTGAAAAAATGCGTTTGATACTATTATCTCAACTTAAGTAAATATCACCTTTCTAACTACGCCTTTGATAGCTTTCGGCATTATTTTTCAATAATTTCAAAAGAATATTGATTGAAAAACACTAAAAAGACAGTGACATGACAGTTCAAAAATATTGCCATGTATAGATTTTAAAAAACAGTCCAGTGCAGAGAACCGGTAGCCAGACTCTACACGTGATGCATGTGAATCCTTAATTTAATAACCCTTAATTTTAGAATACGCGCGGGGCTTCGCTCCCATTTTTTTATATTTGTCGACTGCTCAGCTCCTATTGGCCGTAGCATGATGTTATATAGAACTACCTATAGCTTTTCTCGATAAATGTGCTATTCAACACTGAAATATATTATTATTCAAATCAAATCTGTAGTCCCAGAGCTTAGCGCGTTCAACCCAATAAACTCTCTTTATAATATTGGTATAGATTTACAAGAATCGATCTAAAGTTGTTAATACTGCTACGGCTGGCATACATGTCAAATCAAATCAAATCAAATCGTTTTATTTGTTAAAACACAGGTGATAAGGATGGTTAATATTAACTGTTGTACATTTCTGTGTTTTGCCAATGTTGGCGTACAAATTTTAAACACTTAAAAAGTAAAAATAAAATCTAAAACATAAAGAACAGAAAAAAAAAATCTCGAAAAAACAATAATAAAATAAAGAAAATAATCACTTTTGTGTCGTCACAATACTAAAAATATATAGCCTATAACCTTCCTCGATAAATGGGTTATCCAACACTAAAAGAATTTAAAAAATCGGTTCAGTAGATCCCGAGATTATCCCCTACAACGTCACTAAGTTAACCTCTTTATAATAATAGCATAGATTACCGAAAACCTAATATGGCGCAATGTAAGTTTAAAATAATACAACTAGTTTAACTGGTTATAACTAGTAATAAGTACCGCGTGTTTTTCAACGTGAATGCCAATCGCGACACAAAAACTATACTTATTTTAAAACAAAGTCCCATACCACGTCTGTCAATCAATATGAACACGGTAAATTCAAAAACTATATAAATTATTTTGATACAGTTTTCACCAATGAACAGAGTGCTTCATGAAGAAGGTTTTGTAAGTAATACCCTTCATCATCCACTACTGGACATAGGTCTAAACAGCTGAAGAATTTCTTGTTTAGGTGAACGCGCTATCATAGGAACTACAGGTCCGATTTTAATATGTTTTAGCGTTGAATAGCCCATTTATCGAGGAAGGCTTACAGGCTTATAACATCACACTACGAACGATAGAAGGTGAGTTGAGAAGTGGCCAAACAAAGATGCAGCTAGTTATGTAATATGGTGAAATATTATGTATCAGTTCGTTTATTGAACTCAAAAGGCATTATTAAGCAGGTAGTTGCTAATTTGCTATTCCATTCATAGAAAGAGAATGTGAAGGACACATCTGTGCCCGCAACTTCTTCCGCATACATTTTAGAGCTCTCAATATTATTATAATAAATAGCTTCTTTAAAATGAATGTCAAAGTTTTGATTTGTTTTAGGACAATACAAAAACATGTTAAACTTAATTTTTTTAGTAACGGATAACCGCTCTTAACTAGTTAATCGTTGTCATAAAGGATCTAACTGTTTTATTAGGTAAGTACTATAAACGTACCTAAAAATGTTTCGTGAATCTTTATTTGGCGACTACTCAGCCCTTATTGGTCTTAGCGTGATGTAATGTAGCCTATAGCCTCTATAAATGGGCTATACAACACATACTGCCGCACTCAGAGACGTCAATTAATAGTAATCTGTCATTAACACATTTTTTTCATTGAATAAACGTCTTTAGGTGTATCGACTTAAGTGTTACACGTTTTTACTAAATAAACTTTAAACTTTATAGTTAAGTAACGTCTCTAAGTACGGCAGTTAAATAATTTTTCAATTTGGACCAGTAGTTCCTGGGATTAGCGCGTTCAACCAAACAGACAACTCTTCAGCTTTATAATACGAGTATAGTAAGTACAGTTATACGTATAGCTTCTAAAGACGGCAAATCACAAGTCATTATTATCAACAACATTGGACGGTGACATTATATTATTAGGTCGTTAGTACAATATCAATTTAAGAAATATTAATTTCAAATTAACTAAGTAATGACTGAGTCATCATCACTAAGTAGGTAAGTAACTGTCACCATGGCGTAGTTGTGGTCGCCTCGCCACTAACCTCATCGCGGTGTCCTGGGTCGCGAGTTCAATTCCTATACGAAACAAATATTAGTGTACACTGGGCGTGCTTTGAGTCCATTAATATGTTTGTAGACCCTCGCGACACAGGACTCGTTACCGGGTGTTGTCTTTTTAAGAAAAATAAGATTATCATGTCATGTAAGCACAGGTCTAACAAAGGACTAAGGTACTTATTAAACTACCGTATCTACGCTACTTTCTATCATTAAACTAGTTCATGACGTATCAACAGGAAAATCTGGCATTAAAATAAGGTGCAGAATCCCTTGAATGTTTGTACACTGCACAAAAAACTGCAAGCGGCAAGTAATGTGCTGCTTTAATAACGCATCACGACCTAAATGTTAAAACCCTTTATATTCAGAAAGGGTAGTAAGAGAGTTTCGTTAGCTATCTATATATTTAAACTAAATATAAGAATACAACAATGTTTCGACTTTCTCATCACCATGATGTCAGAATGCATATCAAACTGCAAATGTAAAACAGATGTAATTATGTTCAAGTTCGTCGGTCTCGCAATTTTTATCTTCTAAATATTATTATAAGGTTGAGAATTGTCAATCTGCGTTGTCATTTTTATAACTCTTTTCCAATAGAAGTGCGATGTGTAATGAATTTGCAATGGAAGGAAAACTTACAATAAAACCGTGTAGCAATCGGTGAATATCCTCCTCTTGCTTATAACAAGATCTGTGCCAATCAGTGCCATGTAATGATTCGTTCATGAAGATAACTAGATATATCCGGCTAATCAAAGCATAGTTAATTAAAAGACCATTAGTGCTATTACTAGGTATGTACCAATGTCCAGGCACAAGGAAAAAAATACAGACAAGGGCCAAATTTTGGCAAGTGTGTGTGCTGTTGGCTCTATGGAGTTAGGACTTTAATTTTTTTTTCAAAAAATCGCTCTTTTTAATACGGCATCGTGTAATCAGGCTAAAAATAAAACGTTTTTGCTCTTGGCTTTTTTTTGTCTCCGACCGATAGTTAAGCGGCAAATGCCGTTTAAAGATGCTTAGTGCACCCCGTTGGATAGCACACTTGGATAGGTTAGGTTAGAAGGCTAAGCCTTCGTAGTTATTTTTTTTTAACCACCCAGAAGTAGGAGCCCCGCGCAGCGGGGCTCCGGTGACACTGATACAGGAAAAAAAATTCGTGAAAAATTTCCTAACAAAAAGTCCTAACTCCATAGAGCCCCCAAGGATACACTTCAACCGCTGTTACTGCTGTACTAGCAGTCAAATAGAATAAAATCTATCACATACTTGGCAGTGTGAAAACTCTTCATCAGTCTACCCTATTTCAACAAATAATCGCAAATACCTGACTTAGGTACTTTAAAGACTTTATCTCAAAAACAAACTAACAATCGCGCAGTTCAGTAACAGAATATCGATTTCACGACCGTATCGACAGAGAAACCATTGAACACGGTGTCGGATTACTTTGTCGAAGTACTCATTATACGGCGTAGTAACCTTCATGCATATTTGTTACTTTATAGGGTAAACATTAGATACACGTACTTTGATATCGAACTTTTTTTCGTCGTAGATTTGTAGGAGGGTTACTCCCGTGATATAGACAATAGAGATATCACTTGGGTTGTTGATGATTATAATAAACAAACATTTTGCATTTTGTATGTAAAAAATCTGACTCTGTTGATCCCAAAATCCGAAATTATATCTGTATGTAAACATAATTATAAACCACTTATTCACAATCAGCTACTTGAGGAAAAACCCAAGATACCAATTAAGTTATACAGGAAAACCGAACAAATGCGAACATGCAGTTATCTCTATACATAGTTATACGTTAAAATAGGTACACTACAGTATGTCAACGAAATAATACCAATATACTGCTGCGCTACTCACACATATTATGTTTGAGCGACGTTAGAAAGGAATGCCAATATTTTTGCTTATTTAAATATTTCCAATTATCAATAACAGGAATATGTTATTTTAAAATCAAATCAGCAAATTAATAGCATTAACAGTTGTCAATTCTGTGGTTAAAACAAGAATGTTTATAAAGATACAAGGCATGTTTTGTGGTTTTGCCTCAATTCAATCATCAATTATTATTTCACTCATTTTGTTTGTTCATCATCATCATCATCATCATCATATCAGCCCAATGACGTCCACTGCTGAACATAGGCCTCACCTAATTTCCGCCACAGCGAGCGATTTTGTGCCGCCCGCATCCAACGGCCACCCGCAATCTTTACCAGATCGTCGGTCCATCTGGCGGGGGGCCGCCCCACGCTGCGCTTTCCAGTACGTGGCCGCCACTCGAGAACTTTTTTGCCCCATCGGCCATCAGTTCTGCGGGCTATGTGGCCTGCCCACTGCCACTTTTGTTTGTTAATTATTATTAATCTAAATAAAAAATGTTTTATTAGACCAGGCTTGTGGTTTCTTCATCGTCATCGTAATTATCATCCATAGAATGTACACTTTTTCAAATAGACTTCCTCAAGACATAAACAATCCTCTTATCCTTACATTAGCACAATAAAATACCTTCTAAAGAGAATTTTATTTACGTTAGATAAACAAAATTTATTAAATACTAGGACTTACCGTAACTATCATGCAATGATTCTCTTTAACAGCTCCACAGCAACCGAAGAAGGCAACGATAAACACAATCACTCCAACGATGATCAGTACAATTGGACCCGATGTGTAGAAGTTGGAGTCAGTCAGATCAATGTATGGCGAAGAGTTGATTTCAGCTTTAATGCCAACTATCAGGATTATTACTCCGGTGATCTAAAAAAGTTTAATATACAATTAATATTAAGCATAATTCAAACAAATTAATTACTTAAAAAATAATCTGCTTTGTCCTTGTAGTGACTAATTAAGAATATATCCACCCACTTCTACCCATGGGTGAAGACGACTAAAGGAGTAACCTTTAGCAGACAAGAGTACTGCGAGAAAAGGAAAATTCCAAACAAACCCCATACCAATATGTCTGGCCAGCATTGTATAGTAGGGTAAATGCCCTTCACAGTTGGGGGAGAACCGTGCCCAGCAGTGGGCCGTTTATTGGTTGAAATGATGATGATGATAATATGCTTGTCACTATTATAATAATAATCTTTATTTATAAAACCAGATACACAAATGAGTACATAATGATTGAAACACAGTTACCCACAACTGTGTTTTGGACAAAGTAAACTTTAATTAATGGCTGATGTTTTTAATATTCATTAACATTGCCAGCAACAAAACTGTATGCATTCTAAGAACTAAAAAGAATAACAGAAAGACAAATTGCTTATTAAATCTCCTACTTAGGTTATTTTTAATGTACAACGTCACACGGTGTTTTTTTTTTTAATTTAAAATCGTTTACGTAGTGTTTAACATTTTTGAATATGTAGGTAGATATACAAATGTATCTGTAACAGATGTCTGTAAAATACATGGGTATTTTATGATTTTATTATTTATCTAAACTTTCTATTGTTTATATACGCTGAAGCTAAGATAAAATTCTGTGAATAATGTAAATTAGTTGTGCAAGCGCTTCTTTGAATGTTCGAGACACATGAGTCACAAATACCCACAACAATGTTACTTTTTAGCTCAACTCCACATCATACCTACATAATAAAATTAAATTTTAACTTAATACGTAAGCTGCGGCTTTCGTAAATTACAGGTTTTTTAATTATAGTAGAAGGTGAACGGTAAACATATTGAAGTAGGTAGCCTTCGAAGAAAATATACTTACGGCGAACAAAAGATTGAAGCAAAATAACAGATATTTCACGCATGACATTCCTCCTCCAAGAGCCATTTTTAAATCTTGTATTATAATCTAATTATATCAATTTAGATCTGAAACAAAATACACTAATTTTAATAATTCTTTTCTCTACGCACTTTCGATCGAGGTAAACATCGATTGGGAGTTGTTGACACTGAACACTGTTGGTCAAGTACAATTTAACAATTTCACTTTCAATTGTTCGCTTGTGTCTTTAAATTGGAATGTATTAAAATATAGCTTACCGCCAAAATTTATTTTTATCGAAAAATTGAAACAATATTATTATGTGCACGAGTAACGTCCAATACGCGTCGGATTCAGCAAGTGTATGTGTATTGCCAGCACTATAATCACTCTAATGACATGACATGACAATATGGGTAATGTTGCCCACTAATGTCGGTAATTTCGTACCCAAAGACCAATAATACAAATTATTTTTATGTTATGCGGAGCGGAGCTAATCGGAGTTTGAAATGTAAATTATATAAAAGTACATGCCTAATAAATAATAATAAATATTTGGGACATTTTGTACACAGCGCCATCTAGCCCAAAGTAAGTTAAATAAATGCTTGTGTAATGAGAATATCTATACAACTCAACAAACAAAAATATTTCTAAATACATAATAAACATGGAAAAACACACTAACTCCGAAACAAGCCGTTGCTGATCACACAAATAATTGTTGTGACCAGGGGTTTGACCCCAAGACCTCAGTAAGTCAGTAACTGCAACCGTACTTACGCTGCACGCTGGCTATGCCATCGGAGCAGTCAGATAGTTTTCGACTGGCAAGCGGGCAAATCTATTCTAATATTATAAAGCTGAAAGAGTTTGTTTGTTTGTTTCGTTGAACACCAGGATCTTAGCAGTGGCGGGGTAGGGTAAAGCGTGGGCGACACGTGATCGCGCTTCAAACATTTATGTTATTAATTAAAAGCCTAGAACGAAACGAAAAAAATTCTTTTTTTCTAATCTATATCGTCCCACTGCTGTGCAATGATCTCTCCTAGTCCTATGGTCTTCCAGGATCTCAGCAATTAGGTACTGGTCCGATTTGAAACATCTTTTAGTATTGGATATGTACACCATTTATCGAGGAAAGTTATCGGCTATATAAGAGAGCTGAGCAGTGGCCAAATAAAGAACGACTGGAGCGAAGCCTCGCGCGACTTTTAGTTCAATTTCAAATTCACAATTATTAAAGAAGTTATAAATTAAACTAAGTACACCGATCACCATGCCCTTTTAGTCATCTTAGAAACTTTGTCTAGCGGCCGATTTCAATAATCTATCATATTTTGACATATTTTGTATGGAGCTTATGTCAAAATTCTAACTTTAGTAGCCAAATCCATAGATAGATAGATTATTCAAATCGGCCATAGGTCATATTATTCAAATAAAGAATTCATCTAGCAGAATTGTAGGGTCCGGCGATACACACCGATCTCGTGGAATATCTTCCAGCGACATGAATTGTAGACATGATTGTATTTATTTATTTAAAAGTAGTACCTACCTTCTTCTTCTTCTAGGTAGGTAGATAGCATATCCTGAATTATCCTGATTTTCCATTCTGTTTACCAACATTTCATTCAAGTCCTATCTAAATATAGTGTGTTATACTTTATTCATAGATTAGATGAATATGTCGAGATAACAAAGATATTGGCGACACGATTGATAAATGGGCATCTCATTTTTAGTCAACTTATCATTTTCAGTGGACATATTCAAACTTAAATATAAAGATTTTTAGTGTATAATGATGGCTATGAATATTAAATTTAGAGTTCCTCATGCTTTAAAATCAGTAAGATATTCATTAGCAGCTGTGAACGGAGTTTTTCTGGTGAGTTTTCTTTCTGACCTCTTAATTCCTGTAAAAAAATTTGTTTGTTGACCAATATCGACATGTTTTTGGTTAAATGAAACTGGTCACCAAATTCTTTCGGAAGGAAAAAAACGCAGGCTAAACGAATACTTCTATCAAAAGATCCAATTCCAAGGCAATAAACATTTTTATTATTATTTCAGTGTATAAACACTGCAATATTCAACTTAGTAGGTACTTTACCTACTGCAACATTAAATAATTTAACTTACTATTAGATAAAATAGGGCCTACTTCTTTTATGACGTAGGACCATTTTTAATATTTGTTTATTTATAGAAGTTCCTTTGCTGTGAAGTCCCTAAAAAAATAATGAATTTAACATATCCTGAAATATCTACTTGCGTTTCTGATCTTGATATTATATATATCTACCTACTGATAAGAAAGATTATATCATGAATAAACAAGATATTATATTAGCCTATTTCATCTTTATGAATAGCTGGCCAATCGTGCAGATGAATATGTTTATTTGAACTGCATTTCAACTCTAATGTGGAGTCCGCAGTTTTTCTTGGACTTCGTCAATGAATTAGTATGATTGTTACCTTAGATAGTTATGCTTTTGTATACTTATTATCTTCTTCTGACGTATAACTGGCCATTAATATCATAAATAAGGTTTCCTATGATGAAAAGCGCCTGCGTGAAAACTACATGCAAGCATTAATTGGAGGATAAATGTATCAGAGGGGATAGAAATTGAGAGAAATAAACTCACTTTTACATAACATAAAATATCATCATGCACATCACACCAGGTTCTCTGAAAGGACAGGCAGTATTGTGACGTAATCACTGCACAGAAAGCTGTGTCTGACTATAACGAAGTAATATTGGTACATTTTTTTTATTATTGACAGCTCACAGGACTTATGCTCCTCTTCGCTGGCATAGCTGTCTTAGTACAATACACGGAGTATGAAGAGCTGATCACAAAGAGGTTCTTCTCAAACCCCAACTTTGTCATAGCAACAGGAGTGATCATATTGTTAGGATCAGCACTTGGCGTGTACGGGGCTATTTCGCAGGAGTTCTATTTTGTCGTTGGAGTAAGTTATTATTGATTACCTAGGTACCTATAAGTTTTCCTGATAACTGCTATATAAAGTAAGTATATCATTGTTTTCCACAATGGTTGCAAATTAGTTCACGGCTCGCCTTCTTCTTATTAAGCCTTCTTATTATTAGCTTGAGACAGACCTTAGTGTTGGAATTTATCAAGTCCCACAGAAGGCTTGACTACCACATTAAGTGATAAATGGGACCAACGGTTTTACGTACCTTCCGAAGCACGGAGACGCACGAAAATGAACCCCCGCCAATACTAATTTATCTAGGCCATTTGTTTCTATCTCTTTTTTTAGAATTTCTAAATGATAGAAAATATGCAAGTAGTAAGAAATATTGATTAATACAATTTCTACTTGAAAATTTCGTTTCTACTAATATGACGTCTAAGCTCCTCTTTCTTAGATAGGTTTCTTACCTACGCCCCTACAGTAATTTTCTGATTAGGGATCTTTCCGGTATCATATAATAATAATATAGGGACTAGGGAGGCAATAGGTACCTAAATGAACTTATGTGGGTAGTTCTTATATAAGAAAAAGGTATTTCTGTTATTATTATCAGACATATACCATTTATATCTACCCATAAACAAATAAAACAAGATCTACAGCCTTCTACAGCTACAGCTTCTTTGTCTTCAAAAAACCATAATATGTTCTAGATAGAGTATTAAAATGGATTATCTTTATTTTTCTTTGTTTTACAGTATGTAGTTCTTCTGTTGGTAGTCCTAGTGTTCGAGATATCAATCATCATAAGTTGTAACGCGCTCGGCAAAGATGCGGAAAAGGAGATCAGAGCGACGATGGTGCATAGTCTAAATTATTACAGTTCCAGGATAGAAATTGCCCAGATATGGGACAATTTGCAAAGAGGGGTGAGTTTTGGATAATTATACCTACTAATATTATCTATAGATACTAATATTAAAAAGCTGAACAGTTTATTTTTAAAATAGAACGCGCTAATCTCAAGAACTCAATAAATCCGATTTGAAAAATTATTTGTGTTGGATAGCCCATTTAGGTATCGAGGATATAACATCATGCTACGGCTAATAGGAGCTGTGCAGTGGCCAAACAAAGAACGACGGGAGCGAAGCCCCGAGCAGCAGCTAGTATCATTATAATATGTTAAAGCAGGGTTTCCCAACCTTTACTTCGCTGAGCCTCCCCGAATCCAAAATAATATTTTCATACCCCTCTTAAGTTTCAACTAAATTAAGAAACACATAATAATATTTTTTTTATTTGAATTTCAATTAGGTACAATACCTACAGATACGACATATAATATATGTCGTATATATTATATATTTTGGAAAATGTGTACCTACCTATTATGCCTACCCTCACATTTTTCCTCGCTCCCCTGGTTGGGAAAAAAATGGTACTGGTAGTAACCGCGGGAGTGCTTCGTTTGAATGGCAGAATTTCAGTAACAATAATATTTCCTTATTTTCCCGGAGAGTGGCTAATTTGTTCTCAAAGCTAAAAGACAGCATAAATTATGTTGGCGATTGGTCTAATTCGTTATAATACATTGTGTTCATGTCGTGGGTGTAACGATGAGTCAAGACGTAAAAATAAAAAATTACACTCTCGATCTTGTAAACGTATTATTGCGGTCTTTGAACTGGCCCATTAATAATTCTATTAGAGATGATATTTTTCATTTAGTTGGTAAATATTATTTGCTTAAGCTTAAAATTATTTTCGCTGTGTCGGTAGATAAAATAGTTTTCTCGATGTAGAACTTCTTTAAAGTGACTTTACAATCTTAACTATATAGGTACAGATCGAAGACATACTCACACACATAATAATAATAATAATAAACCTAAGTACTACCTATATAGACCTACAGTGACCGGGGAGAGTACTTGTGTGAGTTTATATAGCGCATACAAGTATACTCACCGGTCAGTGTCACATTACAACTTAGATTAAACTGTCTATAGGGCCTCTTCATGTTGACTTCGGCACCATGTACGCCTTCCAAAAGTCCGAGTCACCATTGGCTCGAGATAAAGGAAAGACATACATAATAGTAAGTTAATAGTATAAGAAGTAGCAGTGGAGCACTGACTCCTAAGTCACAGGGGTTTTAGGATGGAGAGTTCACTTTTTGGGCACCTTACAAATAAATTTTTATACCAATGTGTGATGCTTCAATTATAAAGGATCTTTATCTGAATAAATACCTATTATCATTATTATTAAGTGCCGACAAGCGAAACAGAGTCTAAGTCAAAGGGCTCAAATGCAAGAATTTCTTCAATCGGTACCGTGACTCAGATATTATGATGATTTTAGTTCGAATGCTGTGGTGTCGCTGGACGTTTCGACTATTCATCGGCCGAGATCCCTATCAGCTGTTGTCACATAGACTACGGGACTGTATCGCCGTTTGTGTGCGAAACTGCTAATGCATACGGAATTGGTTGTAGTTCCGTGTTAGGAGAACACTTGGGTCAGCTGGCATCCACCCTGGCGGTCTGTGCCATTGTCGCCACTTGTATACAGGTAAGTTGGCAATATGCTTTTTTAATTTTGCAAATCATGCGATCCGAGTTCGATTCCGAGTATACGTACTAGTCACGTGACATACCACCTGTTAACGGTGTAGGACAACATCGTGAGGGATTTCCTAACGATGTTTTCCTTTACCGTTAGCACCCCAGAAGAATTTCTAAGGGTAAGTCTGATCCACTAACCCGCACTGAATAGCGTGTGTGAATTATGGCCAAAAACCCTCTCAGCTTTCTAGATAGAGAAGAGGAGACCCGAGCACAGCAGTGGGACATTAATAGGTTGCTGATTATGAGGTAATGTTAAATAATAATAGGAGTAACATAGGGTGTCCAATCATTTGACAAAAAACAAATGACAAATTTTCATTTATAAAACAACGTTTGACAAAATTATACTTGATAAATTTATCATTTTACAAACTATTGTTTAACAAACTACTCATTTGACAAATTATTTACCAGACAAAATTTTGTTATGCCAAAAATTTCATATAATGGATTATTTTTTAAACATGTAGAAGGCAAAACAAAGTATAACATAAATAACATTTAACAAAATAGCTAGGTTAGGTTAGGTTAGAACTGCGACCACAACGCGCTAGATCCGAATTCTACTTATTTCGCTTAGTTAAGCAGGCAGTGTATTTTTTTTTAAATTGACGTACTTCACTAAAATTATCCAAAATACCTCCTTTTGTAACATGCAAAAGGCGTTTGTTTTCTGTCATTTTATAAAAACACCAATTAGACAAACGAATTATTTAGTCAAGTGAACATTTTTAAAATAATATTTTAACAAGTGGAATATTTGCGAAGTAAAACATTTGCGAAACCTGTATTTTGCCAAACGATTATTTTTAAAGTAATGTGTTTTAGAAATGAAAGTTTGTCAAATTACTAGTTTACCTAACGTTGTTTTTAAAATGATAATTTGTCATACGTTTTTTGTCAAACAATAGTAAACCGTAACATAGACGTCCTTCACTTTTATTCATTTTCTAGAAAGAGGCGACTAGATGAACTAATCATTCATCCATGTGACATTGAATTCCACTAGGTAGCTCGATGAGTGACCTACACAGACAGCAATCTACCACTGATTGTTATAACTAAAATATAAACAACAGGTGAAAGCTGCAAATTCTCTTAAAGAAACATTATACTAATAAACTCGTGAGTCAGCTACAATAATCTAAGACTATAGACGCTAACGTTACATGTAGCAACTATGCATAGGTATTTTGTGCCGAAAAACTTTTTTGCTGATATAATTCTATTTTTGTCTATCACAAAAAAGTAGTAAAAGCAAGTACTAGTATTACTTTTAGCATAATTCTAATTCTTTGTTTCTTTTCTTTGTGTAAAAGTGAGAAAAAAAAAAATTTTTTTTTCTTATTTTATATAATTATCCGTGTAGTGACGGATTAAGAATACATAATGTCTACCCCAACTCAACCCGTGGGTGTCGCCGCGATTAAAGGAGAAACCTTATGCAAACAAGAGCACTGCGCGAAAAGGAAAATTCGAAACACACCCTATACCAACCCGTTTGGCCAGCTTGGTATAGCAGGCTAAATTCTCTCCACATTCTTTGGAGGAGACCCGTGCCCAGCAGTGGGACGTTTGTGGGTTGACATGTGCACAGAGGAAGGAAAACTGAAGTAAATCTGTTTCGCCATCGTGGCAACAGTTAGCTGAGAATGAGGATGTCTATGTTCAAAATATACCTAGGTATAGAATATAAACTTGACTGACTTGGAAGGTCATGTAAAATGTAAAATACATTATACAATAATTTATTTATGTTGACGCTAGATTTTGAAGCTTCGCTCATTGTGACACAGCTGAGAATAGAATTTTAGCAGCAAAAAATAGCCTACTGTTTTCAATATTAAATTATTATAATGAATAATTCATTAGACGTTCACGTTTAGGTACGTCTAATGTCGTAAATTAGCATTCGCTGTATCTAACGGTAGGAGTGTGTTCAGACCCTTTTTTCACCCTATCCGGGAATCGAAGCCGGGATATTTTGCACAGCAGTCAATCCTGTGCTACTCGGTGCGTCACCGAGGAAGTTTTTTTTGTAAGTCCTATTTTATAATGATTTTACGACGCTGACGTTCATGTTCTATTTTTTTTTTCTTTTTACTATTTTATAGACATTCCACGCAAGCGAAGGTACGGGCAGTAGGTAATGATATTTTAATATAAACCTACCTAATTTTATTTTTCTTTAATTACAGATAGTATTGGTAGCCTTCAGCGGCTATTTAGCGTATCGAACGAAGTATGAAGATGTGGAACTGGAATCCTAAATGTTATTGTAGGAAAATGTTCCTAATGTTTATTTAATGTGTTGTAGGAATATTAAGAATAACTATTGTACATTTAAAACAGGTTATTTGTTCATTTTATAATTGATGATTATGGGCGTGGGCTAATTGTATAGTTAAGCAATTAAGCAAAATATAGTTAAATACCTATAAAACATGTTTTAGACAAAAAATATATGTAAGTTACAAGTGGGTTCCAATCCCGGGTTAAGTAAGGTATCATCATCATCATCATCTCAGCCTATTGCAGTCCATTGCTTGACATAGGCCTCTCTCAACACGCGCCATAACACTCGGTCCTCCGCCCTCCAGCTAGGTGGACCGATGACCTGAAAAAGGTCGCCGGGTCTGACTAGATGCGGAAGTAAGGTATAAGTGTGTCCTAAACCGATTTCACACAAAAAGTATCGTTATGTATTACTTATTTATGAAATTGTAACTATCTAAGTATAATATAATAATTAAGTCACTAATTTGTAATAATGGAAACTTTAAGTTTACCTAAATGTAGTAATAATAAATACCTAATACAGATGTTTGTTTCTGTACAAATAAATTGTACTTATCAAAAAACGTAAAAAAGCACTCCAGAAAAAAAAAGGTATCTTAGTGCAGCGTGGGGTGGCGTCCATGGACCGACGACCTAGTAAAGGTTTTCGGGTGGCCGTTGGATGCCGGCGGCACAAAATCGGTCGCAGTAGCGGAAACTAGGTAAGACCTATGTCCAGCAGTGGGCGTCTTTGGGCTGATGTAGTCCTCATATGGATAATTTTGCCTAGTTTGAGGACACGACGATCATGTACCTTCCTCCAATTGAGAAAAAACTAAGATAGCTTTACTTAATTGTATCTCCTGTTTGGGATTATTAATCCTGCTGTGTGTAATGTGAATTTCACTTTGTGGAATTTATATGTACCTACTGGTCAACTCACCTACCATCTGGTGACGGTGAAGGAAACATCGTGAGGAAACCCACATACTCTAGAAGAAATTCCTATACCTATGATCTACCAACCCGCACTAGGCCAGCGTGTGTAGATTTTGGCTAGAGGATAGCTGAGGAGAGGAGACCCAAGCCCAGCAGTGGTACATTAATGGGTTGCTGATGATGACGATGTGTGAAAATTAGAATGGGAATGGGAGGTTAGTCGTGAATTCGTGATGGCTGTTGCACCTAGATTAAAGTTGGTTCTTAAGTGTGTTATTTTTTTATCATAGTTTATGATTAATATAAAATAAATATGTATATCAGGCATATTATTACATCATTGAGCAGTTTATGAAGGACACCGTAAAATTAGAAAGCTGTAGCAATATACAGATATACGAGCATTTATGAATGACATTCACGTCTGCATCCTGTGGGGGTAGGCTGAATTTCAATTGTCTCGTCGAAACGAATACCTATTCCTGCTTTCTCTATTTAGTCCAACACATCTCTGATATACAAAGTAGTATTAATGTAAAATATATTAGATTTTTTATTTAGTGTCAAGCATAAGGTATACATGTATATATGTATCTAGTTGTTATGTGATTGTTTAATTTTAATAAATAATATGTTGATGTTGTAATACTTGTTTCATTCAAGGTTAACAAGAATTGCAGGATTTACAAGTGTCGAATTCACTAACGTACACAATTAGAAGATATATACACTAATACAGGGGAACCTTATATCAAAAACTCATCATTCTTTAAGACGGTGACCATTGTAAACAGAAGTGAATAACGCACGCACACTTTTTACCATCTAGGTAATGTTCCGTGAGTGTGACTCCTAGTTAAGCGGATGCGAGTGATTTCCAAATATATGCTAAATATAATTTAAAGTAATAAAAGTTAACCACATCTTACCACGAACCCTCGGTATAGCTGCCGTATATTAAAGTACCTAGCACCTATTGTACGATCAGATCAGCGTAATAGAAGCACCAATCAAGGAGAATATAACCACGAGGTACGTTTTAGACCAATGCTAGGTAATCAACGAATGAACGTCATATATTGCCGATAATTCAAGGACATTTTGACAATTTGGTATTGTTTATATCAAGATCAAACTATTGTTTTATTATTTATCAATAAAACACTTTGTGTGCCACATAGGATTTTTTCCATAATTATACGTCTATAATTATAATGTAAGAAAACAGTACCTCACTGTGGCGGAAATTAGGTGAGGCCTATGTTCAACAGTGGGCGTCATTCGGCTGATATGATGATGAAGATAGGTCTGAGTGAAGGTGGCTGTAGGCCCCACCTACAGTTCTAAAAAGAATATAGGCCTCAATTTTCTTTAAAGAAAAGATAAATTGTTTGTACAATTATGGAATAGCTTGTGATAAACCTGCATCTAAATTATAATAAGCAGATTACAATGGAAATTAAGTTGTAGAATGGTATATGTTTTTCTTATCGCTGTACGTCGACGTAGGCGTAGTGAGTTAAACGAGCATCGTGCTGGGTTAAAATTAACACATTTTGTCATATCGACTGGAAATTGCGCGCGTAGCTATTGTGTTCTTACGACTTGCAACAAACCTTACTATAAAGTAAATATAAAAGTGCTGCAATTTTAAATATTTTAAACATAAGTATACAAAATTATAATAGAATTTCCTATAGCTCAGTTAGAGATCTTTTGTGTTTGAGAACGACGTGCGTCTCTGATAAATCTGCTTGTTTTTCTTATCAAGATTATTGTACCTACCTATAGTGATAAAAATATCTGTAGCCAGTTAAAACTACGGCCGTGGAAGCTGTCACGCGAGTGTCCACGTAGCAATTTGAATATTATTATAGTGAAGATGTGGTCTAAATTGTTTACGACTGTTAAATACATATTAGTGACGGTCAATTTTCTGTTTTTGGTAAGTAGTTAGTGTTGTTTGTACTGTGTTTTTGTTAAGTGATACGTGGTGATAAATGCTAGTTTCGTATGTGATATTTACAGATCACTGGCATTATAATTTTGTCAGTCGGCGCTTCGGTACAATCGGCTTACAATGGTTACCATCCATTTCTATCAGAGAGATTCTTCTCTTTGCCAGCGTTCTGTATTGCGACTGGTATTATTATATTCCTGATCTCATTCTTCGGATTTTATGGAGCGTATATGGAGAACTATCTTATGAATATGGCGGTAAGTAGAACATTATTTTTATCTAAACGTCAATAAGAATATGACCGTGAAAGTGTCTGTTATCTCATAGAGGTGTTCTGGTTCCGCGAAACATTGTAATTGTGATGATTGATGTTAAGTGATGCTGTTAATTGATGGCTCATATTAAGTTACGATTCGTGTAAATTCAGTGATCAAACTAGGTATCCGAATACGTTATGAGCACAAACTCGTAATTACCATTGGCTTGTCCTAATTTATCCAGAGCGATGCGTCAAAATCCCGTGGCTTACTCTAGTTTCGACATTAATGCTAACATTTTCCACGACAGACGTCACTGTTGAATAGTAAACATATTATGGCGATAGCAACGATATTCATGAGATAATTATTTATTCGTGAGAACATAACAGTTTTGACATAACAAGACGCGTGCCTGGTCCGGGACGGCCGGAATTAGCCCACTCTAGTTCACTCTTTCGGCATGAAGCTGGGTGCCCTAATTTCGCGCCATTCCATCTGTCATGGCGCCCAGAGAAATGTCACTTGTTATAGATCACCAGACACTAAATCTTTAATGATAGTAAAAGTAAATACTGTAATTTGTTGTGTAATATTTAGATATAAATAATAAGCTGCAAAACCAAAATTTGTGCCCTTGTTTTGTGCTGCGGAACAGTACCTAATTTGTTTACAATATCTGACAATTAATAAACAAAATCTATTGGTAATTTCTTGATGTATGACGTCGATCCTGACCGACAGAACTAATAAATAAGTAATAAAACAATACCCGTCCTGACAGTCGGGTAAAAATATTGGTGAAGGAAAATGTCATAAGAAACACATTAATTTGTTGAAATCCGAAAGTGATATCTAATCACCCAGCCTAAAGTTAGCTTGTGTGGATCAATCAAAACTCTTTGAATTCAATCAAAAGAGAAAGAAGATGAACAAATGAATATGAATGTGTAAAATATACCTAGACAGGTCCCTAATTCTAAAATTTTAGAATCCCACTTATTTTATAAAATAGCAAAATTAACGATAAACGGTTGGGTTAAAATAGAAAAGTACCAAGTTACGTGCAGTTTAAAGTAAATAGATAGAGCGGTGCAGCGAGGTTGTTTTCAACTGGTTCGATCCCGAGTCAGGCATAAATGAAATTGGGTGGTCTAAAGATTGTATCAGCCCAGAATTTGGATATATGGCCGGTTATTCGCATTAATGACTTGCTCGAGTCCTGTTACCAAACATAGCTGGCAAAATGTAGATGTGATGCAGTTCTGCCTACCTCTTCCAGTAAAAGGCTTGACAATATTTTTATGTTATATCTAAAAACGGCTTTTTGATGCCGATCAATATTGAGTGTTTGAAACTAAATCCTATGATTGTATGTTAAGTACTTACATGTTAGTTACATCTCTTTGTTTGCAGAAATAGGGCTTAATTTTGTAGATAGCTGGCGAGTTAGGTATGCCTGTATGTTAAAGATAAAAATGATTAGAAACACGTAAAAGTGCGATGTTTATCTTATTTATATTCTCATTGACAATATTGACGTTACGATTAATCATTGTTATTTTTTAGAAACATTGGCAATATTTGCATGAGAAAATATCATCAGCAACCCAATAAGTCCCACTGCTAGGCTCGGGTCTCCTCAGATTCAGATTCCTCAGGCCATAATCCACTCGTGCTGGCCTAGTGCGGGTTGGTGTATCAGATATATTCATAGAATTTTTTCTAGGGTATGTGGATTTCCTCACGATGTTTTTCTTCACCGTTAACAGATGGTAAGTCAGTTGACTAGTACCTACATATAAATTCCACAAAGTGAAATCCACATTGGTACTATCGGTCGGAATCGAACTCGGACCGCGTGTTTTGCACGCCGGTCACTTATCCATTCAGTCACCATCGCTTAAAGAATTATAAAGAAAATATATTTATAATCCAATTTGACAGTGTTTACAAAATTCTACATTGATTTTGGCCCGAGTATAGTATTGGAAAAATCTTAACATTAAACCTACAAAATATTCTTATTATATATTTAAACGACTTCAAAAAAGGAGGAGGTTATATGTTCGACTGTATGTATTTTTTTTTATGTATGTTCAACGATTACTCGGAGATTCCTGAACCGATTTAAAAAATTCTTTTTTTTTAAGTAGTAAGATTTATGGTTTCAATATCTGTGACAAAACCATAGAATAAGTAATAGTACCTAATAACGTAACAAAACTAAGAAAATACTGCGTGAATTAATGTGGACAATCTGTCATTCGATTAATTGATAACATTTCTGTAACATGAATCATGAATTAGGACGCAATTTTATCTTATTGTGCAAATACTGAAGAACAATTTACCTATTTGTAATGTAGGTACTGTATGTATGTAAATGTTAGTTAATGTAATGTACTAATTTAGGCATAATGTATTTATGCAACATATTATTTTTAGAGATAGACATTACAAAAATAAGCAATTAATAGCATTATGCCTTTTTCCCCTAAGCGGTAGACAGAGATGCGAATTTCAATATAGAAAAACCTAATACCGGCTTTTGGCCGACTCGAAAATAATAAAAAATATAATAAACAATGGTTAAACTAAATTTTTTAGATAAATTCAAATGAGCTGTTGAGAATGAGCAATCTTTCCAATAATAACCGCAATTTCGAATTTTGAATATCATTGTTATCTATGTATGGCAAACATGTATAGATAAGTTCACAAATATCGATACATTTTCTATCAATATCTGTAATCTGGCAGCTACATTGTGAAGAATGAATGTGAAGGGAAAAATTGGAAGGTGAAAGACCTAGAAGAACGTACCATGAGCAATGTTCTAAAGAAAGAACAGATCAGGAATACCCCAAATCGGCGAGAATGTATGAAAAAATTGATGAATGCTGAAGAAGCGAAAGACGTTTATCAGAATCGTAGCAGGTGGAAGAAAATAGTCTCTCCCCTCTGTTGGAAAAGAGGCGTGATATGAAATGTACATTAAGCAAAAATACGAGTACTATACATCAATAGGGAGTAGAGGTACCTATTCTACTAGAGGTATTTTTAGCCATATTCTTTCATAGAAATAATCATACGACCGGGGTGGATGGGCCTTACCCCACTAAATCTCAGATATTATGTACAAGTCTCCCGTAGTTTGTGGGGGACAGTTATTGCAACTTTCTATTGTTGAAAACTTGATCAAGTTTGAGTTTATGTATAATGTGTGCAAGTTTAGTTGAAGGTGTACTTCCGCGTCGTACACGTATCGAAAAGATTGTAATATTCTTTGCATAGGAAGTCATACGAGTGCGTCCTCTGATCCGCAATGTACGGATCGTACAATCTGCGCGCCACCGATGTTCCGAGGGGCAAGGCAATCCGATCGCTGCCGATTAGTGGAAGAAAAATAATGCTTTTGATACGATGTCTCCGAAACATTACTATGCTGAAATGGTGGACGCCTACCTTTAATTAAGACTAGCAATCGACTGTTGTCATACCAATGCGTTCTTGTTGTGATGTTCGAAAAGATTCAATATTCACGTGTCTAATTCGTTTGTATCTAAAATGTCTAGTAATTTGTGTTTTGTCCTAATTCCCCTGTTATTTTCAGTTTGCGGGTGCCATGGTTCTGATATTCATATTCCAATTGTCAGCATGTATTGCTGGATATGCCTTGAGAGGCAACACGGTGTCTTTGGTACAACATCAACTTATATCTACCATGAAACTGTACGGGCCAACCAAAAACTTAGAGGTCACCAAGCTGTGGGATGAAGTACAGAAAGACGTAAGTAGTTTTGTAACAATTTCTTTACATTTAACATATATTGAATACGTTTGTTCGTTGATATAAGGTTCGTCGAATAAATCAGCTGAACACTATTTTTTTTCCACATTGTTGGCAAATTAACTTTAGGTAAATAGTAGGTATTTATTTATTTACAACATAAAACTATAGTAAAAGTTGATTCCTTACAACAACATAACTAGTTTGCGGTTGTGATATCTTTTTTTTTTAAACATCGTGACGTACATATTAAGATACAATTCATATTTTTGCATATTAATTGATTTGACTTTTTCAAAAAAGATGCTAACGTAGAATACTTTTCATATTTTTAATATTGCATGTGACTTAAACAACATATTACCTAATTAATTTGTCTTAACGATGAGGAAAATGTCGCAGTAAAACATCTTTGTGATGAGCGTCATTAAGATAACCTTGAAGCAAGTTACGTATCTGATGAATGTTGTACTTAAATAGGAAAAAAATATGATGCTATAGGTCACTACACTGAAGTACACTGGCTTAAGTATAGGTATGGTATACTTATTAGTTTTGTTTTTGACTTCATATTTTTGTGACCAAGTCCAAAACCGAAATGAAATATAACTTTTGTTTCCATTCACTGTCTTTTTACCCGACTGTCAGGACGGGTATTGTTGAAGAATCCATTCCTTAATTATTTAGTGTTATTAGAGTATTTTTACTTATTTCCCAGTTTGAATGCTGTGGTGTCACCAACGCGAGTGACTGGCTGATACCCCTCGAGACTCAGGACACTAATGGCCTACCAGTCAGCTGCTGCAGGCTTGCTATTGGAGCCATCCAGACATTTAACTGCACTGTGGCTGAAGCGTACCCAACTGCCTGTTCCGACTCTTTCGGTTCGTGGGTGCAGTCACATGCGGCTGGTATTGGCATCGCTGGTGTTTTCTTAGTTTTAATGCAGGTGCGAATATGTTAATATTTTCTTCTTCTTATTTCAGAGCTTGAACTTTATGTATTGAGAAATTTTATAGTTAAGAGAGACTTATGTCATATACACACAGCCAATGTTCTGTGTGACAATTTCCTAAACGTCTAAATAAAAAAAAACTAATAAATAAATAAATAAACAAAATTAAATAATAAATAATAAGCTAATATAGGCTTGTGATACGGGATCTAGGTAACTGATATATTTACATAAATAAATTAAAACACCCAAACTTCAAAACCCGGGGATCGAATCCAAGACCTCAAAAGTTGTAGTCAGCAGCAGATAATGGCGGTAAATGTCAAGACATAATTAACGTTAGTTCAGGTTCAAGTTGAAACCGACCACATATAATATAATTTATATAATCAATAAAAAAAAATAGTACAGTAACGAGTTTTTTTTTGTTTCCAGGGTTTGGCAGTAGCAGGAGCGCTGTGGATGGCAAAAATTTCTAGAGAAGAACATGGAGCTTACCCATAAGGTTCTATTTTGCATAGTGAATTATTTGATAAAAGACCTTCAGAGAATGATGATGATGAACAAATCAATGTTTTGTTACAGCATTTAGTACGAAACGTACGTGTGCATTTTATTTATATAGTTTATTGAGTAATGTTTCAAGATGTTGTTATTTAAAAAGTTGTATTAATAAGAAAGTTGTTGTCTATTATTTTGTTGAACCCCAGGCCGCCGTAGAAAAAGTTTGTTAAACAATTAATCTCTTTTTTGAAATAATTATCGTTTATAAAAAAAAAATTACAAATTTTATGATAAAAATTTCAAACTTACCAACTTGTCATTCTAATTTCAAATAGTTACGAGAAATCTTTCTTTGCTGATAAAAAAAATAATGATTTCGGTAAAATGGGATGTATCTATAGAAAATTTTAAATCAAGTTCTTGCCGAGTTGCAAATTTAAATGATATTTTAAAAATAAAAACATTTAATGTAAGAGGTTCCTGTAGATATTTTGATAGCAATAAACATATCAGCACAAATCACTAGTCTTGCCACTCTTGTCACATTGATTTAGTTTTTAGGCATTTTCATTTAGTTAAACCTAATAATTATTGTACAAAAATAATTTATTTTTATTTATTCATGTCATTGAAATAATATCGTTGTGATTTTATGTGTAAATACAAATTATGTTGCATTTTCCATTCTTTATGAGTAGTACCTTGTTTATTTCTTGCTTGTACTTACTATGTTAGCTATTTCATATATTCCTAGTATAAAATGATTATTATCTTGTGTGTGAAAATGTACCTACTTATTAATATTTAGTTTTGTGTAATGTATGAAAGTAAATATTATTATGTAAATCAATTTTATTTTGTTTCATTTCTTGTGTTTAAAATATTTCCAATATTGATGATACAGAGTTTTTATTAATTGGCCGAGAATGTTTCCAAACTCCGAGCTAATATTGAGAATTTCATGACGGTAAAACTCAATACTTGCCGTTTTTTGCATGACCTGAATAGAACCCAGGCGCAGGATTCAAGAGGTCCAGGCAGTTAGAACTTTTAGTGGTTCTTTTTGTCGTCAATACTAATACCGTACATGTAGGCGCTATAAATGTGACGTGAAATGGAAATAGCTGATACGGATAATATCGATAATATAACTTGCATAAAAATACTAAGTGCATAAAACTTGCACAAAGAGCAATGTTATGGACCGTTACGCATCTCCTTCGTTGACCGTGTGCCGAATGTCGAGATTCGACGTAAAACGAAAGACGAAAATGTCGGAAAGCGGGTGACTACGTTAAGTTAGAGGTGGGCAGGACAGTTGGTAAGAAGGAATGAAGGACGGTGGACCAAGAAAGCCACAAAGTAGTGGCTAGAGAAGCTATAAGGGCAGACCACCGCCCCAATTGTCAGACAATATCAGAGGATCTCATTGGACCCGGCTGGCATAGGACAGGGAGAAGTAACGCTGTAGAGAAGAGGCCTATACCAAGCAGTGGGTGAAAGTGGGCAGATGATGACGATGATGATAAAAATACTGTCACACACAACGACTGCTAATTTCACATTACATCGAGAGGCAATATGATTGTTGTTCATTTAGAATTTTAGAACGCGTAAGCAAAAGTATGAGACGATAAATAATTTGACAGTAAGTACTTGTAAGCCTTTTGGACAGTTAATTAGCGTTTCTCGACGAACACAACTCTGTCAATAAATAAAATCGCGATCATCAGCTAATTTTATTAGAGTATTTTGTAACGTGTTACAATAAACGCGTCAGATTCAGTCAGTCAGTTCTGAAATGAATGCCTTTATTGTGTTTTATATTACTTAGTCAAATTAGTATTTTTTACATCATAAATTATTAATTTTGTCCGTGTAGAGACGGCTTTAGAATACATAAAACCACTAACCTATTTCAACACGTGGGTTTTGTAAAAGGGACCTAACCTTAAGCAGACAAGAGCACTGCGAGAAAATAAAATTCGAAACAAATCCTATACCAACCCGTCTGGCTAGCGTGGTATAGTAGGCTAAATTCCCTCCAAAATCTTTTGAGGAGACCCGTGCACAGCAGTGGGATGTTTATGGGTTGCAATGATGATATCAATATTTAGGTGTATTTTAAACATACTTTATTGGGTTTCATTTCATTGTATCAGTATTATGCTGATAAAAAAAACTGCGAGCGTGAATTCATAGGTCCTTGGGCTAACATGGCATATCCAATTAAAAACCTTTTGTCGAAAGCCCAGGTTTGCATCTTAAAAAACTTTTAGTCGACATCAGCTCTTGGAAATGCTTTTAGGACATGTCGACATCACCTTTGCGAAATATCATTTTAGCATAACGGGAAATTGGCTGACTGCGTTTTAGGTACTCAGCGACTAAGGGACATCACCCCTACGAAATGTCTACCTTACCTTTACGAAGTGTCTACATCGCCTCTACGAAGTGTCTACATCACCTCTACGAAGTGTCTAAATCACCTCTACGAAATGTCTACATCTTTTATGTTTGCTTCAGCAATAGTTGTGTAGTCCGATGGGTACAAGACATTCAGTCGACTTGACGTCTTTCCAATTTATGCAAGACCAAAACGCAGCCATGGAGAAATTGTAGCGTATACATTGAATGATATTGAGTTGTATTTTTTTAATGGTTCTATCAAAAAAATTGACGATAATATTTCACTACCGTCTTGATTAACTACAAATATGATAGTGCAGCCCTACGTAAAATTCTCTTAACTATTGGTCCTCCGACCTAGTATAAAAACATCTGGCCACTGTGATAACATTAGGGTGATATCAAACACAGTACACTACAATATTTATAATCTATTACGAGCGCAATGCAACAAAATTTCCAAAGATACTTTCATAACAATTGCATGAATAACGTATTTCAAACAAATAAGAAATTTAACCGCTTTGCATTAGTTATAGAACGAATAATAGGTACCTTGGTACGTGTCGGTTCGTCAACGTTGCTGTTCGACGAATGACCTTGGAAAACCGCTCAATAGTTTTTCTAACAAGGAGATCGTTAATCGCCCTCCTTGTTAGCGACGTTAAAAGTTTAAAAATCAAACGCTTTGCCACAACTATTCATTAATTGAAAAAATAACAAATTTATTTTATATGGTAAATTCCATTTTCCAAAATTAAACATTAGTAAAAAAATAATAACTGAAAATGCTAAAAGTAACTTAATTAACTATGTTCTCGTAAATGAATACTTAATACACAACAGTTATGTTATATTCATGAATAATAATAGCCACAAAATAAAAGGCAAACATACCAAATAATACCATTCTCGTTCTGAAATCACACATACATAACATTTACAACATAATGGTTATAATGACGTAGTATTTACCCATTAGCGCTTTAAAACCAGACGAGTTAATTGGCTGAAAGAAAATCGACGTGTTTTCCTTGCTTTATAGTGAAGCAGTCAATGTCAGACATACATAGCGAACGTTACCTTATCAGATGATAACAACCGAGTGAAAACTTCAGTACGTTGTGGATTATCGACTTGGAAACATACTAGTGCTGTGTTTAAAATGACGAAGAATAATCTAGAAGTAGGAATGAAGTGCATCAAATATATGCTGTTGTGTATTACGGCCATTTTTGTGGTAAGTTTTTCTATTTTATGGTATATAAATAGCGTATTGCAGTGATGATCCACAATTTAATTGCGACATTATTTATTTTATATGCGCAGTGTTATCTGTACTTTATTCGTTCGTCGTTCAAAAACAACATAAAATGGTATCTTGTCTTTAATTTTATAGACACTTTTATTTTCTTTTATTTAAACTTGGAATTTTATTAAATGCAATAAAAAAAATGTTTTATTGTTGCAAATTAGAGGAACTATTTTAGCAATCTTATCTAAACTATTTTACAATAGCTCCTTATTGATTCAACTGATAGAGATAAGAATATTATGAATCGCAAATGAAGGTTTCACAATAATTATTCTGAAAAAGTTGGTAAAATTGTAAATGAATGTTTGGATAATATAATAAGATTTATTTCGTTGGGAATACTAAATTATTGTCTAGCGATAAAGTACAAATGTTCTAATTAACAACTGAATGATAACGTTGAAGGTCAATTATCGTACCTGCCTAGCTTCCAGCACTTTGTGTAGACGTGCGATAATAGTGTTCCTATACGAGTATACATACATAGATAGATACATACATATACTTAGTGGCAGGTAGCCATGCATATAAGCCGCTTATCTACCCACGTAAGCCAGTTACGCTTTTGAGGTATCATGAAGTTATGGAAAAGAATTAAACATTTTTCATAACATATAGGTATCTAGGTAAAGTAATTGGGGATTTCCCGTTTATAAATTAAACTAACTGATAAGATGGTTATAGGCGGTGCAGATAACATACGACACTGTATTTTAGTGGAAAAGAGGTGAAGGGGTATTTTTGAGACACAAACTCATGGGCAGACTATAAAAAAAATGTTTTTGTGTTTAATCGAAAATCATGGCAATCTTGCGGATGGCCTTTGCGTAGGAGTGGGATATTGAGGTATCAGTGACAACAACAGTACACCTCGAAAAATCAGTGACTTTTCTTTAGTCTCCGAAGGGTAATAGGAGCATCACACCCGCATTTCGCCAATTATAGGTACATGTCTTAGTTGTTTAACATAACCTATTTGAAAGATTCTAAAAGCACAATGAGTCATGTTTGTTTAGTCGTGATATCGATTATTTATAGGTATTCATAACATTATCAGATAACTTTATCTATCTATATACATGACAAACAAAGGGATAGCATAATAAAAGGGGAAAATTATATGCATATTGGTATGTAAATGTATTATTAACGCCATTCTTGCATGTTCTATAGAATAATAGAATTTATTAGATATGTTTTAGGTGCTATTTTGCATAACAGGGCTTTAAATATTGATTGGTATAAAATAGTGTGACATTTGAATTAGTCATAGACTGAATAGGCGTATTGTGACTGGCTTTTTAGATATAGGCAAACTTCACCTTAAGTATAATACATAGTTTAACACTATGCTGTAAAACTTATGCTGTTTTGTGTAACGGCCACCCGCGATATTTACTAGGTCGTTCGTGTCAGTGGACGTCATTGGTCTTATATGATGATGATTCAAACAGTGAGAATAAGATATTTACCTGTGATAAAATGAGAAATCAATTTTAAAATGAATATGATGAAATTGGATATGGTGTGTGTTCACTCAAACAAAATTCGACGTAGACGGAGCCGGGGGTAACAGTTAGGTTCTAATAATTATGTAAAACTGCATATTGCGCTCTTCAAGATGCACTGAAATTAGGATTAAGGATTTTCTAACATAATATATTTATTTATATTAAATATCGGTGATCTGACAGAACTAGGAGGCGATTTTGACTGCGGAGCCTGGGCAGGCAATGAAATCAGAAAAAAGACTTTAACAGCTATGTACGACGCTTTGATATATCATGTACCTACTGGCCTAAGTTAAGCCCTTATTACACTACTAATTAATTTCCACCCGCGTGGTATGTCGTCGGTAGAAAGTAGTCTATGTGCTATTTATTCCAGACTATATTCTGTGTGCCAAATTTTGTACAGGATCTTGAGTCGTTATCGCGTGATTTAGTAACAAATATCCATACATCCAACCATCCATCCTATTTTCCGCATTATTAAGAACTAGAAGTCGCGCGGGGCTTCGCTCCCGTCGCTTTTGTTTGGCCACTGCTCAGCTTCTAATGGCCGTAGCGTGATGTTATATAGCCTATAGCCTTCCTCGATAAATGGGCTATCTGATACTAAAAGAATTTTTCAAATCGGATCAGTAGTTCCTGAGATTCTAGCGTTCAAACCAACAAACTCTATAGCTATTAATATTAGTGTAGATTAGTAAGATTACATTTGTAGAAAGTCTAATTATGAAATCGAAAGACGTAAGAAACATAAGTTAGAACACTTAGATTCCAATATAGTTCGATTGGAAGTCCCCAACTGCACTACTGCCTAAATTGTAACCGATTTAGATTTTTACAAATTGAATAAGAGCTTTAGATTGAACTCACATTTAGATATTGTATTTTATTAATATCCTGATATGGAGTATTATTGCATATTAAATCGAAAAGATAAGATAATACTTGTTAATAATAATATTTTTTTAAATAACTTTTTATTTATAAATAATACGTACCTACCTTTTGTTTCAATACGAAACTGAGCTTGCGCACCAATGCTAGTGAGATAAGAAATATCACTCAGAGACGACAATTAGCAGTAATCTGTTATTTTTTCATTGAATTACGCGTGTTTACTAAATAAACTTTAAAGTTAAGCAACATCTCTGAGTTCGGAAGTTAGAAAAACATTAAAAAGATGTCTTTTTGAATCTTTCGAAACCAATATATCATTAAATTTATAAAGGTGAAATTGTGTAGTCTTAAAGTAGTAGGTACAGATAGAGATTTTGACACAAAACATATTGTCATGTAGGTAACTAAGTACTTGAAGGAGTACATGACCAGAGGGCTAGTTTTTATCTCGCACAGAGAATCAGCATTGCCATCCAGCGTGGCAGTGCTGCTAGCCTTCTGGGCACTTTCCCTTGTGACAGTGATGCCGACGAATACTTTGACGCCTAGCCCATATTACCTTTTGTACTATTATTTATTTATGGTATTGTAAATAGTATGTGTAGATATGTAAGTAGATAATTTTTATTTAGTTTTAAAATATGTAATAACATTATTATAAAAGTACTTGAAGTAGGTTTCAAACGTCTATAAATAGACCATTGAGGAAGACTTGTCGGTATTAGAATAATAGAATTTTACCGCATCTCTATATTGCTCGTTTAGTTTGCTCTTGACATTAAATGTAGAGTCCGGCACTAAGGAAAATAGCGACTATTAGGCCAGTGTGTGTGGATTATATAGCCTACACCCTCTCAGCTCTTTAGATAGAGGAGATGAGACCCGAGCCCAGCAGTGGGACATTATTGAGTTGCTGACGATAGCGACCCAGTGCTACTAGTATACTCAGGCTGTGATAACCTCACTATTATCTTATAACAAGAATGTGGCTGCACCATTTTACAAGAAAATTATGTAAATGTTAGTATAATGTTTTAATTTTCCCATGAGTCGTTAAATAAAGTGACTGACGAGGTGTAGTACAAGGTCACTACAGCATTGTTCTCCAACGTTTATCAATGTTATTGATTTCATGCTATTATAAATAGCCATGTTAAGTACTGGCTCGGTAGATGACATTATGCACGCTATTACAGCCTTTATGACAAACATTTTACCAGCTGTATTGGGATGAAATGTATCGTGGAATTTTTAAATCATACTTCCTCTAATAGAATTAATAATATTATGAAATAGTTTTGATAGAGTAATATTGAATATTATTGAATCATTCAAGCACAGTTTTTTGGTTTGGTATGTGATAGTGTTTTATTCTTTAGGCTGCCCGGCTGGTTTCACAGCTGTCCTGCGTCCGTGTACGGGAGACCCGTACGGTTAGCGTCCGCAGTACTCTGAATTAAATCTTACGATGATGTACGGGCTTTAACCGGAGCGGGTTCCGTATGGACCATTCCGAATCGCTGTAACACGATGTTCTATGGCCTCATATAAATGCCTTCGTTCAGACGGACACGTTACAGATAGCCCGGACAGCTCTGAAACCAGTCTAAACACCTAAACTATTGGTAAATTAAATATACAGCACATTCAATTATTGCATCCGCAATAGCTTTGAAAAGAAGACGGTAGATTTTTTTTAATGCCTCATCATCATCACTTCAGCCTATTGCAGTCCACTGCTGGACGTAGGCCTCTCCTAACACGCGCCATAACACTCTGTCCTTCGCCTTCCGCATCCAGTCAGACACAGCGACCTTTTTTAGGTCGTCGGACCATCTAGTTGGAGGGCGTCTCTACGTTTGCCGAGTCGCGGTCTCCACTCTAGGACTCGCTTTTAATGCTTAATAATATTTATTCTCTCTTCACAATATAAATTTTCTTACAAAAATAATATAAAAAAAATCATATAATAATAATTATATTATATGATTTATAATTCAATTGCCAATTTAAGTAGTTTAAGTCAGTTCATCATCATCATCATCATATCAGCCCAATGACGTCCACTGTTGAACATAGGCCTCACCTAATTTCCGCCACAGCGAGCGATTTTGTAGTCATACCATATCTTTGAATTTCATCATTTTCATCATTACAACCCATAAATCAATGACGTACTGCTGGGCACGTGTCTTTGTATTTATTAATTATTAATTAATGGAAAACCATATTACGAGGAAAGTTTACTGTAAACTATAATATATTTACAATTTTTTCCTACTTAGCTTACAACCATATAGGTATTTGGGAAAATATTTTAAATGGGGTAACCACAACAACAAAATTAATTAATGTTCAATGTTCTTTAACACTATGTAGTTATTCCTAAAATATATTTTGAGATTAAACTTACATAACATATAGGTAAACGCTATCAGCTCTGCTTAGGGCACATACCTACGCAAAATGTGTTTGATAGTGAGTTTGTGTTCTAAATAGTACATAAGTAGGTATCTTATTTGAAAATATTTAAATAATATTTCTTCTAAGTCACGAGTTTTCAACGGAATATTTGGCAATGGAATGTTATTCCTTGATAACATTCATCTACAATATCTATATTTTATTATTATAAAGCTGAAAAGTTTGTTTGTTTTTTGTTTGTTTGGTTGAACGCTAGGATCTCAGGAACTATTGGTCCGATTTGAAACATTATTTAATGTTGGATAGCCCATTTATCGAGGAACGGTTATAGCCTATATATTATCACGCTACGGCCAAAAAGAGCTCAGCAGTGGCCAAATAAAGAACGACGGGAGCGAAGCCCCGCGCTACTTCTAGTCTAGTAACAATAAATATAATGATACACTAGATATGCTGCGAACTCGTATGCGTGGACAACTAATCTCGTTTTTTTTTAATTAATTATTTTTTCCAAAAATAAAATATCCTGAGTTATTTCTTGTGACATTAGCTATCCACTATGAAAAGTTCCGTCAACATCTGTTCTGTCAACATCTGTCGTTTCGGAGTTTTTACCTCATACAAACAGATACAGGATAGACAGTAAAAAAAATTACAAAGTGTATTTTTGTTATATTAGTAACGTACGGTCACTTGCTAAACTGCAAAAGATCCATAATTCTATCGACCCTCAAACCTAAGTTCTTAAAAAATGGCCTGAAATGCGTCAGGGGTTTTATTAGCTGTTATGGAAACTACTAGCGCCATGCAGTTTGTTTTTTTTTGTGAACTTGGCGAACTTGGCGAACTTGAAATGATAATTTTCATTGAAATTCATTCATTTGTAAATCCAGTATTGTTATTATTTTTTTAATTTTATTTATTTTTATTTAATTGTTATTTATTTAAGTTTTCGAAGTTTGGTCCAAGTAAATGCGGCTTAGGTAATTAGAAGTATATATTTATTGGGGTAGGTACCTTGGTCTCGACTATCGATTTGTACATACTAAATGTCAAGGTTACGACCTGCCTGTTCTCTACGATTAAAATCGATATCAAACGCTACCATATGGCTGTAAACCCCACGTGGTTTATTTGAATATAAATTTCGTTTAACTCTTTTGTTTACACAGGAGACACTGTGATGGGTTTAGGTGAGATATGGTTAGAGTGGAACCCTGTAAGGTGTCACCAGTAAGATAGGATTGATGAGTGCCAACCTAGCTACTAACAGGTCTAATAAGAAGTTGAAACTAAAGAGACGAAAAAAACCGCATAAAATTTAATTAAAATTCCAAGTAATTTCATGAATCAATAATCCGAATTAATTGATAATCGTATTCGATTAAAAGAATCAGTTAGAAATTGAAATATTATAGTTTCACATTGATTAGACTTCGAATTGCTTATGTAATTAAGTGGTTATTTAGATGAATTAAGTAATGGTAATGTACTCGTACCGTTTAGGTAAAATAAACGTAGGTAATAAGTAGTAATAACTAAATAATCATAACTATATGCATCACGCGAGCCAAGGCCGAACGTTTATACCATGACAAGCAAGGTCAACGGTTTCAATGTTTTCCATACACATGATATTTTATACATGAGCTAAGTGTCGGATTATCACGACAAACAAAAGATTCAAAAGGCTGTAATTTTTGAAGGTAGAACAAAGTACGTATACAATTTTGGTTTTTTTCCTTTTAGGTATATTTACCAAGTTTTTACACGGTTTTTAAGACCTGCTTCTCCCCATGGCATCACTTTTGTTTTATCAATAAAAAGTACCTTTGAAAATCTTTTTGGTTATACTTTTCTAAACCTACGTAGGTTCGTTACTAGAAAGTGTTCTATGTCGCGATTGTAGGTTCTTATGAAATTTGGCTAGATAGAGAGAGGAACATGGGAAGTGAAATGTGAGCGTAGTGTACACGGAAAGGGATCCCTTAAATCTACTCCTGGAATCCCAAGTCCAGGCACTGCCCGTTGTCCTCGCTCTACTACCCGGTGGACCCGGCACCCGCACGGTGAATCCATGGATTGCTAAGATATTCGTCTCTTTGTTATAGAAAATCTGAGTAAATACCTAAGTTTATTTCTGTATGAACAAATAACCTACAATTCGCAAGTACAAACAGTAATAGAAGAATAATAAAAAGCCTTGATTTTGAAAGATAGACTAAGACTTTAATAATATGAAGTTATCTCTGCAATATTTACCTTGTTTTGTTTGTTGTTAAAATTGATAACTAATTTGTGCAACATGTAATAAGTTGAGGACTTTTTCTCTTATATACTGACTTCGTAGACTACATATCCCCTACAAAAGATGTGGTTCTGTTGCTCCAGAATCGCTTCATCGTATTAGAACTAGCATAGTTATTTAAATATTTCATTTAATCATCGTTTTCTTTTTCCACAGTTAACATCAGCATTAATCATCTCAGTTGGCACAACGATCTACGCGATCTATCACGATGTATCGTTCTTCTTGGACGACCACTTCTTCTCTCCAGCCACCTTGATCATCGTCATCGGCGTCATCATGCTCTTTGTCAGCTTGTTCGGATGCATCGGCGCTCTGAAGGAGAGCACCTGTCTTGTTAATATTGTGAGTATATATTATATTACGAGTTTATATTTGACATAGGCCATCGTATAAGCTCGTTGAAGTGGCATTGGGCAGGCCATATCACTCGTATAATTGACAACCCCTGGGAAAATCCGTGTGGAGTGGAGACCCTGTGTCGGCAAGCGTACCTATTGTAGGACGTTCCCAGACTAGGTGTACTGATAATCGACTGATAAAAAGGGAGTGGCTGGCAAGCGCTGGATGAGAGTAGCCACAAATCTTACTCAGTAGCTTGCAATTGGTGAGGCCTATGTCCAGCGATCAATACGATTAATTCATGCCCTGATGCTCTTCCTCTTAAAAGATGTTAATAAACTTAAAGTCTAGTGGGTAAATAGAAGTTAGATTCGATACGTGGTCTTTGATTTCGAAATGTATTGAACGTTTTCTAATTTTGCGCTTGTCTCAGTTTGCAGTCATCCTCAGTATTGTGTTCATCTTGGAGATCGCAGCAGCTATTGCAGCTTACAGCCTGCGAGGCCAGGTCGCTAACATGTTGGATGAGAAGCTGAGGGTCACGCTGCCTTATTACTATGAAAATGAGGAAGTTGAAGGAGCATTTGATTTCATTCAGAACAGGGTAAGTTGGCTAAACGATCTATCGATACCTTGCTAGAGGCGTCAAACAATAATTACTGAGGACATTAGTAAATGCTAGTTTACGAATGGAATTTTCTTACATACGAGTAACATAATAAAGGAATTAAATAATTGCCAATAAAAAAGTATAAATCGGATGAGGAATCGAATCGAATTACATGAAAAGTCATTCATTAAGATTTAAAAACATTTATCATAAAAACTGGCCACCATTCGACACTGGTTATTATATAATTATGTATTTAATAAGCACGTTTCCTGGTAAAGAAGTAGGTATGCATTTCACAGCATTGTTTATATACTTAATTGTTCTATTATGATAACGTGACAGCTACAACATAAGAATTCTGCGTTTTCCCAAAACTTGAATCTAGCAGTTACGTCCTTCTATATTAGTTCTAGACAGATCTAGACTCTGACAGATTTAACTTTGATTTCTATAACCAGTCGTTTCCTTTCCCTTTCTGGAACGTATAGTCAAAAATCACGTCGACCTATAGAATAATCAAAATAAACCTTATGGTAATTGACAAAAGATAAAAATCGTATAATAGACGCATTTAATTTTACTCCCATTTGCCATTTAGAATCGATGGCGTTGTGGAACGAACCAAAGCTAAATTTGCTATTTCTTATATTTTCAACGGGTTAAAACTAGCTATTCATGAACGGATTGGGCACCTAATTAGGTTCTCAAATTTCTTTATAGCTAGTTCCCTGACGTGTTTTAACATATACCATACGTATATATATACGTATCAACTACCCACCCAATCACGTTATATCTCCTTCATTTTCCAGCTGAACTGCTGCGGAGTCGATTCGTACATGGACTGGAGTGTGGTGCCTCCTCCTGCAGGTGTCTCTGGCATCTCCATCAACAATATCACAGTCCCTAACTCTTGCTGCGCGGAAACACGCTATGAAATCGTCTCAGACTTAGAGATCGACGAGTGTGTGAAGTTGTACGCGAATGGATGTCTTCCTAGAGTCTTTTACTTGGTGTACCAGAGCGCTGGGTTACTTGGTGCTGGAGCAATGACCATTGCGTTCATTCAGGTTGGTATCTCTATAGATAAAATAATTTTTTTCTTGTTTCTTGTATTGTATTCGTAATTTAGAAAGTAGGACAAGGTTTTAATTAAATAATTAATTTGGCAAATCCATGGATATAAACCTTGATTCCGCTGCTTCTCTAAAAAAGTTTTCATATTGGCGTCTTTTACGCTCATATTTTATTATTACGCATTAAGATAAGAAGTAAATATACCTAATATATTTAAATTTAAGTTAAATATCTAACAAGAAACCATATAAATTTATAGAAGTTGCAGAAATGTAACATTTTAAATAACTGTTTTTTTCTAAGTCACTTATTAAATTGAGTCAGTGATCACACCTCTAACAATGAGTCGTGAATCTATTAATTCCTCAAAAATGTGATTTTTATTTACAATTTATGTATCTATTTCGATATTTGGTCTCATTAATTTCAGTTAATTTAAAATTATCGATGATGTTCAACTAAAATTACTTATAACAAGTACCTCCTTAATGGTACTTATGATTTATAATGCCATTCTAGATAACCTTTCATATTTACAAAGACATTCTTTGAAAATCATTGGATAACATAATGAATGTAGAGGCTCATGAATGAGAGAACTGTGAGGGACTTGATTTAGCATCTTGCAATGTTATCAATGAGGAGAGATCCACAAGAAATTTGTATTCAGTGCAAAAAGAGCGTTAGACAGTCTAATTATCTTTATTTAATTTTTTTATTTGACAACGTCACAAAGTGCACCAAAATTACTGACACGAACAGATCTAACCTAAAAATAACGACTTATCATGTTTATCGATACATCGAATTAACACTATCTTATCTTATTTCAGATAATCGGTATCGTGTTTTCGTTCTCGCTGGCTAGCTCGATTCGTAAAGCCAAATCGGAGCGCGAACGTAGGCGATGGGAGATCCAGGAACGAGTTATTAATGCTTATACATCACTCAACCCTAGTGATGAGAAGAAGGCGCCCGTTGTCTACGTACCTTTCCACGGACAAACAACGGCCTAAACTAATTCGAACAATATCTTGGCTTTGAAAATGTTTGAATAATGGATTCTGTAGTGAGTCAGAGTCAATTCTAAACGAGAGACTTTATGCATATTCAAAGCCAAGTGATTTTAATTTTGTAGGCTAATATTTAGAAACAGTTTCTATATTTTATGGTGTTGTGTTGTAGCGCCAATAATCTTTAGATCATGGAAAAGTGTGATAATCAATAACCTTATTTAGGTTATCAATGTTTTTTTCATGGTTTATATATGAAACCATTTATTTAAATTTAACATCTCTGTGTTTTTTGCCTAAATTCATGGCTTTTGAGAAACAACTGTCTTTGGCGCGAATTTAATAATATGTTTGTGAATGAAATAAGCATAATTATTTCGTACCGATAGAATAAGTTTTAATAATTTCACTGTACAGACGACCAACTTATAATGTAGTATGAGGCGGCGTCCATCTATGCCGAATACGCCATCTTGTTCTAAACTTTAGTAGTTCCTCAATTGACCCGCCTTAAAAATAAGTTGGTCGTATAAGTAAGAATCATTCCATGTGTGTTTTAAAACCTTTTCAAATATTTTAATATCTCCTATTGTTGAATTTCTTTATTTTTTCAGCAATCTCAAATCAAAATGGAGATTGGTGTATAATATTTTGTACTTAATGTACCTAATCCTTTTTTTTTTAGAATCTTTAGATAATGAAATTACTTACTCTTGTCAATATTTTTAACAATTAAGTATTATAAACGAGTATTGCAAAGAAATATTTTTATTTATACAATAATCGAGTAGTTTTATTTACTATTATTTAAAAAAAATAAGAAGTTTTATTTGATCTCATAGTTTGGTGCACAATATAATGAAGAAACCCAAGTAGGTACCTAGGTTATAATGCCATCAAAAAATAAACTTGTAAAAAAACCTTGGTTTTTTTGGAGACTTGTCTCGCAACTCAGTTTAGTATTCTACCGTAAAAAGTTGTATACCTCTGCCTACCCCTTCGGGGAAAAGGCGCGATACTATGTTTTCCTACTACGAGGTCTCTTGCCATCCAGTTTATTTGTAAAGATCCCCGCGACTCTGAACTATTCACGTAGCGCGGGCATTGGTTGATCATATCTTGTTTTTTTTCTGTGAATAAACAATTTTAACATTCTTTCAAACGAGAGTAGAAGTACTACGATCAATATCTGTATTGTGGTTATAGTTACTTGGTAACCAACGGTGTCAACACTTCAACAGTAGCGTGAATGTATAATATTGGGGATATCTAACTTAAAACGTCTGGATATAAGCGGTGTGGTTATTGACGAAGATATACCTAGGTAAGAATCACTTCTACGTAATTTAAATAAGATATGGATTTTCTTAAAATTAATATTTTTTAAGAATGTATTTGTTAGAATACGTCCCAGTGGCAAGTACGGATCATTGGTATTGTCCTACTACTAGCTAAGAGTAGTATTAGTTATTAGGGTTCCGTACAAAAAAGATACAGAAGGAACCCTTATGGGCTCACTCTATCTCTCCGTCTGTCACAACTTTATACCTCGGAATCTAACATATACCTATTCCGAGGTATAAAGTCGACATGAAATTTGTAATAGTTATTTGTGCAACAAGAGAGCAAAGTAGTTTTTTGCTGCGAGTGCTGATTTTGAATCCTGAGCAAGCGAAGGATTCAATGATTGAATCACGAGCGTAGCGAGTGATTCTAAAGTTGAATCCTGAGTGTGGTGAGGGATTCAAAGGCACGAGAAGCAAAAAACTTTGCTCTCGTGTAACACACATAACTTTTCACTTCAGCAGCGAGAACACTTTAGGAGAAAAAATAATAAACAGGAATATATTAAAATAAGAATAATAATATATAATAATAATAAAATATATTAAATAACTATTTATTGTGAATCCAATTAATTAACATTGTAGGTAGAGGTAACAATTAAATAAATTGGAACAGTTTAAAAGTTAAAAGTAAAATTTTATTTAAATTAAGGCGTGTTCGGAAATAGCACCCAAGATATTTTATTATTCTAAATATATTACGCAACATTATTGAAACTAGAAATAAATATTTACAGGTTAAATATCAGTTTTATTTGCAGTAAATACTTATTTTCGTTTTTTTGTCTTTAAGTTAAAAATTCAATAAATTATATTACATTAAAAGACATAATTATCTTTTTGCAAAATTTCTTTAGTTAGTACGAAATTCCGAACGTGTTTGTCTTTGAGGTCGAATTCAAAATCGGAACTTCGAAAGGACTGGTCTTTGTCTCTCTCTCTCTCTTTCTAATGGCGGGAAAGAGATAGAATGCGAATGTTTCGAATTGTATAATGAATCCAAGGCAGAATAAGATATTCGCGGCTTTGTGAAAAAAAAAATTTAAAAGTTACTTTGTCTCACTCAGTGAGCAAAATCGCATTTTGCTCACTGATTTCAGGCAGCAAAACATACATGTTTGAGCTACTGAAGTGAAAAAGATATAAACACTGTTGATACAACTCTATTAAAATTAAAAAAATTGGGAATTATGATCTTAAAATTCCCAGTATCAGCCTAGACTCTGACAATGAGCCTGATTGATAGCAATAAGCTAGTCCCCTATTACATGAGACCAACTAAACATATAATCGCTGAAATGTGGAAGTGAAGCGCCGCTGTTATTTCTGGGAGGAGGGGAAGAGGATTAATTTTTGGCCCCCGATACATTAGTACTCTACTAACAACGGTTCTACATCGTGACAGATACTAGGTTCGTCTATCTTTGCAAAGTTTATAAACATTAAAACTAAATAATAACTTAAGGTGGCTGAATGGATAAGGGACCGGCGTTCACGCGGTCCGAGTTCGATCCCGACCGGTGGCAGCACCAATGTGGATTCAACTTTGTGGAATTTATATGTACTAGTCAAGTGACTTACCATCTGCTAACGGTGAAGGAAAACATCGTGAGGAAACCCACATACACTAGAACAAATTCTATGAGTATGTCTGATCCACCAACCCGCACTTGACCAGCGTAGGTGGATTATGGCCTAAACCCTCTCAGCTCTCTAGTTAGAGGAGAGGAGACCAAGAGCCCAGCAGTAGGACTTAATGGGTTGCTGATGATAAATAACTTAACAGTCAAAAAAATATTTACATCATATTTTAATTATTATACACAGCTAACCTACTAAAAAAATCAGATACTCTATTCACAGATATTTCCAATAATAGAATATCTGGTTGAGGTGAGGTTTCTGAGGAAACGTACTCAAAAGGACTACTCCAACCCGATAACGTGGCTAACATTACCGCGTTGGATGGCAAGGCTAATGCGTTGCCCTAGGCCAGCTTTTTGGTCACGTGATACCTCAGAAACACGCTTACAAATTTCCCGATAATTTTTGTGAGAATTTGGTCCCCAGGTTTACGAATTTTATTCCACAAATATGCTAGAGCTAGAGAGAATAGCAAAACGCCTTTTTCCTCAAGGAAAGCAACTGTTAGTGTACACCCAAATTTCATCAGCTATTTGATCCCATGAAAAAGCCATCAACTGGGCACATGTCCAGACTCCAGACTCAACACTTTAATTAACAAGACACTAAAACTCAATGCTATTTTTACTTGGATGGATAATAATCGAAATTTGAGCAGCACTCGTAGGTACACAAATACCACTACGCCACCGAGGCAGTCATATGAAATGCAAATATTTACAAAGAAATTTTTTATTTAAAATACATTCTTCTATTGTCCTCAAATCCATTCCAATAATTTGTATTGTAATAATAACTTTATTTGATTAAAGATTCATAAAATTTGCATTGTTATTGTTTTATTTTTGCTCGCAGTGGCATTTTAGACACAGTTGAAGAAAACACAGTTAGTTCACTCCGAATATAGTAACAGTTGATTGCAGCGTTCAAATTAAATCTTACACAATAATAATTACTTATACTTATTTGCGGTACAAAATATGTATTAAAACATGGAGATGGATTAATGTGAAATCGTATGCCGTCATAATTCCTTCATAGCCAATATTGATATTGTAATATCTTGTATTGAATTATTTCTCTTCGCACTAAAAGTCTTCCAGCCTATTGGCATTTTCTAATTACATTTTTAATTCATTAGTAAGCAGAATCACGAGGCACGTGGTCCTCATTAGCTTGGACAGGAAAAGGGAAAAGTAAAAACATAACTTTCGTTTTATCATTTCAACTGCAAACAGGGAGTGCTAGCTGTATTTCTCAAACTGTGTCTAAAATACTTTGTTTTCGTAGCTGGAAAACATTGTGCCACTTACGTGGATAAAACAATTTGTTATCAGATCGTGTCGGAGTTATCAGCACGATATCCGAGCCAGGTATAAGGGCGTCAAGTGTTCTATCGGAAAGTCGTCTAAGTGTTAACCAACATGGCGGGCGCGACAAATAACCAGAGAATAAAATTTACGAAAACAGAAGCGGAGTACAATATGAAATCTGTCAGATTTCTATTGTTAACCATCACGGCAATGTTTATTGTAAGTATTGTTTTTATTAATTATTGATTTTCATATTAGTTATGCAATGTAAAGTTGACTGTTTTAAAATAGATTGTATTGAGTGTTATATGAGTGCTTGTCTGTATGTAATCTACTCTTGAGACTTAGTACACAGATTAGGTTCTTGGTAAGTACTGTATTAGGGTGAAATAATACAATAGTATACAATTGTGGTCAAAAGTAATTTTTATAGTTTCTGCGATGTTGAGTTATGAAGACAAAATTCACTCTGTTAGATCAGGTTTGGCCAAATTTTTAGACAGCAGGGCCAATTTTGTTAACACAATCTAATTGCCTATGGAATTTGGGTAATCGACTTGAACGGGCGGCGTCGAGTACACCCGTCTTCGGGAAATTTATTTCAGTTTTTGGGTTTATTAACACTAATTCGAGTACCTAAGGCCTTTCGTGTACCCAAATACGGACTAACGACCACATGTAATTGCGCCATTACATCAACTCGTACTACCATTTAATTAAAATAATTAATTTGTAGTAGTTAGTCTTATGGATTAAATTCCATTAAACGTAGAGTACTCCATCCTATAATATCTTCAAGCAAGTACCTATTAGGAAGTAAATTCTTATTCCTCCTATGGACAAAGACATCATATACCATAAAGTAGGCCGCTAAATTAATGGCAGTCGGTAAAAAATCTAGTCGGAAAAGTATATTGAATAAGACAATGTAACCTAGAGCAGTGATCAATCAAATATATTATAGATACGCAGTAATCTAGGTAGTTCTATTGCGTTGCTTTTTCCGACTTTGTTCCCTAGTTATGCGGCTTTAAGGAAATAATAGGAACACAATTTATTATAGCCAACGTTAATCCTGTATAGGGCCAAGACCTAAATTGTCGATAACCATTTTTTTTTAATTTAGAAAATCAATTGCTTCCAAATATTTACATACAACGTTATCATTTTCAATAAAAAATATCTTATCTTTCTACAATTAATCTATGTCTATTTCATAGATTACACAAAAGGGTTCGATTTTAAACAGTTATAACAAAAGAATTGATGGAATCAATGAAGTAACGTATACTTTCCATTAAAGTCTAGAAAATCAAGGAAGTTTAATATTAAAGTATCAACTCTTATCTTTCCTTTGAGTTGATTTTAGGCCCGAATGAGTCAATATCAATACAATCTTGTCATGAATAAGACATGACTTTCAATACATCTTCTATCTTCCAATCGAGTAGGCAGGAACTGTAGTGCTTACCAACTCCAAACTGTTTTTTATATATTTTTGCTAAAGCAACTGATTAATGTTCCATAGTTGAGCATTAACTCCTTTGTCTAGAGCTTTAAGAGTGTTGATGTTATCCAACACCCTTTCTACCAGAATAGATACTAGGCTGTGTAGTACTTAACTACGACTGAGTATTTGTGTCATTTCTAGAAAGTTACTATTTATAGTCCACAGATACATAATTAATTAATAAATAATTATGTATATACGAGTGAAAATCAGTGGTTGTTTGCCCGAGAACAGTTACTGTTGATACGAACATTTTCCTCCTTTCAATTAGGTACATTGAAATACTGGAGAAAAGAGAACCTAGACTCGCATTTATTGCAATGCACTAAGAACTAGAATTGATTGGACTCGATAAGATTTTATTTATGTAGCTGAGTAGCCTAACATCGTAAATTAATTGATATATCACCTTATTCTGAGTAACACAGATAATGTTATATCATTAATATTTATAATGCATTACATATTATATCTAAGGTATTATCTTGTTTTCGTAAGTTTATATATGTAATATATACATAGATACATTCTTTATCATAAATAAAATAACTTAGAAATACTTCATATTGTTTCAAATGTTAATTTCACAGTAGATTATTTTCTGAAAACGAATAGGTAACAAATTGAGAAGTAGCTAATTGATAAAATCATCGTATGGTAAACAGTTTTTTAGTTATTGTAATAATAGGGATCTTATCTAATATGCACTTAAGTCATTGATCATTACCTAGATTACTACAATTAAACATTTACGTTATGTAACTAGTACAATCTTTGTTTAGAATCGAATACGAATGACATGACAGTGTTATATTAGGAACATAGTTACCTACTATGCGAGTCAAATAAGTACGGGACTGTCAAAACAAGACGCCATTTTATTTCCCATTTTCACAAAGACACTTCATACCCATAAGTAGGGTCTACAAAAAACGAAACAATTTACAAGTACATACATACTTTTTCGGTTTGAAGATCTTTATTTTCTAAGTAAGTAGTGGTAGTAAGTTATAACAACAACAATTCAAGTATAACAAAAAGAACAATAACAAAAAAAAAAACATAACAAAAAAAATAAATAACAATTAAATTAACACTTGTAACAAAATAACTTAAAGAAACGAGATAAATTATTTGCCTATTTTATTTTTGCGAACTGTACAAAAATGTGCGCATTCGACTGAAGCTTGCAGCAAATGCTGTCAAGTGCGATCCCATTTTTATTTGATTCGCATAGTAAGTAAATTATTTGGCAATTAAAATAATTATTGTCACTGGACCTTAAAGAGGTATGTTAGAATATTTTTATGAAACCTCAAAAAGTGTGGAGATTTCGGCATAATACTAATCTGTTTGGACTGAGAATACCGTAGAAGAGAAATTCTATTCAGATCTTCAAAGAGAATTCGTTTTTGTCGTCGTTATTATAAATAAATAAAAATGCTCGCATTGTAATACTTGCTTTACAATGCTTGCGTCGACTGCAAAACAAGTCTCATGACATGTTTATTATGGCGAGTAAGACTTGCATCGTATAAATAAGCCCTTAGGTACATTATAATAATTGCCTTTACCTAAAATCTTAATAATATTTTCAGGCCATTTCTATGCTATTGATAATACTCGGCAACAGCGTCTATGGTCACTACCACAGCTACAGGTTCTTCTACGAGACCGGCCAGGTTGGGAGGTACGTCACTCCCGCTTCAATATGCGTGTTCCTTGGGTTGGCACTGCTGATTGTCTCCGTGTTCGGCTTCTATGGCAGCCTCAGGAGGAGCACCTGCCTGGTTAATGTGGTAAGTAAATATTTTGTTTTCCTCGAATTACTCATGAACAGTGATACCCAACTCCAGAAGTAGTACTTCTACAATGATGACAGGGAATAATATAGGTACTGTATATTTGTAATAATGTAAATGCAACGCGACTGTACCTATATTTGTCTATACTTAACACGCACGTAAAACGAGCTAATTAGAACCGTCAAAGCACTGGTAAAGTTATCTCTGAATTTACGTGTGATTTTTTGAGGTGGTCGCTTTGCCACAAACATCACCGTCCCGCGTGCCGAAGATTCAATTTCCCTGTATTACTATTATAACGGTATATAACGGTCCACCCAAACCGTCCACCTAAGTGGTCTGTTAGGAATTTTATCCATAACCGACAACCTAGACGACTGAATAATAAAAATTAGTTATTTAGTATTCCTAACGTTATGTTCACCTTGATAAACTGTGTTACTCACACTACTGGTGGTCGGTTACGAACAAAATCTCTTACTCGGCACCTTAGTGGATGGCTGGTAGTCAATTAAGAATAAAATTCCTAATAGACAAAACTAGGTGGACGGTTCGAACGGATCGTTAATAATAAAGGTCAATTTCCACACGAGACAGATATTTGCGTTGATGTTTGATTGAATTTGAGTCGATTAATTGTATATTTGTAAAGGCACGACTCAGAACATGGTTCCAAGTGCAGGCGTTGTCTTTTATGTTCACATTATACTTCAATATTATGCTTTTTATTAGGCATCACAAACCAATAAAATAAGCGTTTAAAACATGTTTCTTTTCAGTATGCATTCATTTTGGTTGTGGTTTTCATCATTAAACTCGTGGCCGTGTGCCTAGCGTTCACAATGGACGCTGAAACCTTACGGAGTCACCTTGAGATTCCTGTGCGTGATGTGGCAGATCCGGAGATCAGAGCTGAAATTGATATCTTACAACATTCAGTAGGTTTTTTATATCATTTTTTATTTAGTTCAACGATAGTACTAAGTTTAAACAAAAGTTTTTTTGAAACAATTATATTATTTAGATACTTACACAATTATTAAATCTTCTTAAAATTTACACGACAGAAAAGTCAGTACGTACTAATGAAAAAAAGGGTATACTATGTTTTATTAAGATAATAGTCATGAAATTGTAGAATGACAATAATAATATATTTTAAAAGATCTCCCCTAGAGACTATCACCAAGCAATTAAATTGTCACTGCTGGGGACATGATTTCATCATCTATAAACCTGATAGAGACCAAAAGAGAAAAACTCATGCTGAAAAATGTCTGTTACCAAAATTCTATATATGTAATTTCAGCTCGGATGTTGCGGCAGCAAAAACTACATGGATTACATGGGCATGCAGTTCCCTGAGGATATGGCGATAACCAATGTATCGAAAGTAATCGATGACCAGATGGTCTCCTTCATATTACCAGCGACGTGTTGTGTAGACCCTAACGAGAAGCCCCAGTGCTCAAGGATGTGGGCCTCAGGATGTCAAGATGCGTTGGTCAGTGTGATGATGCAAAACTCTGTCGTCATTGGAGTGCTTGGAGTCTCTGTGATGTTTATTAATGTAAGTATAGTCATCTTTATCATACCTATTATTTCAATGACGTCCACTGCTAGACGTAGGGCCTCACTTAATTTACGTCCACTCGAGAATCTTTTTGCTCCATCGGCCATCTCAATGTTTCAATTTTTTTTCGAATCTATTAAATTGCGAGTATAGTCTCAGGGTTTTGATCAAAGAGCGGTTATCGTCTTTTTAAAAAGGGAAAGAAAAATACTAACTACGATCTGACGTGAGGAAATAAGGTTACAAGAGGTTGCGGTAATTAGATACTTTATCATCAGAAATACACTAGATTAGATTTAATAAAGAACGACACGAACGTCGTTCTTTATTTGGCCACTGCTCAGCTCCTATTGGTCATAGAGTGGTGTTATATAGCCTATGTTACTCAGTGAGAATGTAGCTCTAACGACAAAAGAATTTTGAAATCGGTCCAGTACTTTTAAGTGTATTCGTTACATACAAAAATGCAAATATTTCCTCTTCATAATATACTAGACTAAAAGACGCGCGGGGCGAGGCCACTGCTCAGCTTCTATTGGCCGTAGCGTGATGTTATATAGCCTATAACCTTCCTCGATAAATGGGTTATCTTACACTAAAAGAATTTTTCAAATCGGTTCTGTAGATCCCATACAATGTCACAAACCCACAAATTTTACCTTTTTAAATTGTTTGTATATATAATATAATATAATATTAGTATAGATAGAGTATAACTATTTCTAGGTCACAGAGATAACAAATACAGTAATGCCCTTGTTATGGTGTCCTCATTGTCAAAAATCCCTTTGTGTGCAGTGAGAATGAAACGTGGTTGAATGTACCTGATATGAGATAATATTATTTATTCAAACGCTTAAAAGTAGGTACTATATAATGTGGAAATGTCCTACTTTTCAACTGTATACTTTCATGATATCGTAATTTCATTTACGAACAATTTTTGTCAAAAAGATGAAGGTCTAAAATGGAATAGTAGCAATTTAATACATCATATTTTCAGTGATAACGCTATACTACTTTTTAATGAAAAACAAGGTAATAATAAGTAGGTATCCCATTAATGTAAAGCTACTGTAGAAGGTTCTTGTTTTGATACAGAAGAAAAGATTCGATAGATCCAAGACGGTACAATACGCGCGTTCTAAGTTGGCCGTTTGTTAAGTTGCCGCTGCAAAACATTTGCGCATGTACTGTCACAATTTAGTTCCAAAAAACGACTTCTGAGTAGCCACTCGCGACTATTCAGGCGGCTCTTCGATGAACTAGCAGTACTATCACATCGTTAATTTCACTTGGTATGGCAATATATATATATATATATATATATATTATATTTATTTTTATTGTATATATTATATTTATATATTTGTAAGTTATATATTTTATTAGGTATATGTATTTTTGTATTTTATTCTTTTTTTTTTGTTGGAAATAAGTTTAAACTAATACGTGTAAATATAATTTTATTATTCATTTCATTTGCACCTACAACTCTCTTCTCTGCATCGCCCAAAGGTCGACTGGTAGAGAATGCCTCTGGCATTAAGTCCGCCTTTGTACAGTTCTTTGTGCATAAAGTTGAAATAAATAAATAAATAAGTTAGAGTCTCTCTCGAAGATCAACCCTCTTCCGCGTAGGAGAATTATTTGTCGTCGAATTTTCAATGGCTCCTTTAGACGATGTTGATCGCATACAAATATTATCTTCATATCGAAATTATTTACCAAAATATACTTCCGAAACACATTTCTATGGGTCCTCTAGTAAATATGCACCAAATAAATGCGAATGCGACCCAAATTTGGTTTTACTCGCGGGTGGTTATGTCCTCTCCTCCTTTTTGGGCGGATCACCTATATTGATGTAGTAATGGAACCGGTTTGTTGGTCACACACTGAAACTGGCAGACTAGATCTGTAATTGTGCATTCTAAAGTATTTATTGTAAACTAGTCGCATGGGGCCTCGCTCCCGTCGTTCTTTATTTGGTCACTGCTCAGGTCCTATTGGTCTTACCGTGATGTTATATAGTCTAAAAGCTTCCTCGATAAATGGGCTATCCAACACTAAAAGATTTTTTTAAATCGGACCTTTAGTTCCTGAGATCCTAGCGTTCAACCAAACAAACAAACTCTTTAACTTTATAATATTAGTATAGTTTAACGTTAGTTCTATGTTTTCAGTTACTCGGCATCATATTCGCATTACTGCTGGCTCGGGCTATCCGTAAGATGAAGAGTGAGAAGGCACTAATGACGTGGAAGATCAAAGAACAAATGATTATGGCTAAGCAAGTTGAGGAAACTCAGAAGACAGAAGATACCAACCACGTTTACATCAATCACCAAGCAAGCAGCGTCGCTTAAATTACGACAATTAGGAATATGGTTCATAAAAAAAAAAAAAATGTTTTTATTTAAATTTCTTATCGAACAGACATTGAAAACGTTACCATATGAAAATAATATCGAAGATTTTTTGTCATGGTTCCGATTATAATGATAGTTGATGGTCAAAAAAACATTCCTACAGCCATAGAAGTTATGTACCTATGTACAGCTGATCTAGAATGTAATGAGGTGACAATAATACTTACTAAAATGTACCTATATAAAATAATTAAGTGAATATCTATTGTTTAATTTTTTAACGAACATTTAAATACAAAGAGGTTTTTATTTTATTAATTACCTGTTTCTTTAAAACACTTGTACCACCTATGTTATAAAATGTTATTTTATGTATTATTAAAATGTAAATATTTTGTAAATAAAGAAAATTTTAATACCTAATAATTATTGTTTCATTGTATAATTATACAACACAATGTGAAATAATTTCTTTAAGTATCACTTTATCAACAGATTACAATTACTTGTACCTACTTAAAGAAAATGGATATAATCATATACCTACATAATGATTTTAAAGATGTGTGGCGACCATTATAGATTTTCTAGAGTTATAGTTACATAGGTAATAATGTTTTGTAATCGACAATTCAGGTTAATCAAGTTTATAACGTCCTGTTTGCTTTCATTACTCATCGTCTTATCACAAATAAATTACGCTACAATAAAATCATTTCACACCAAGCGAGTATGTAACTGAGTAAACCATTCAACGCACCACGCCGCCGTAAGATAACGGCAATCGATTCTATTTCACCTTGAAGAAAATACAATTTTTTCACCAGGCTAGTTTATATTCGCGAATCGCGGCTTCGTCCGTATGACCCACGGAGACTCAATATCATAGGGACAATTAATAACCTTTGAGTTATTCTGGTACATAAGCTACTAGCTTTTGCCCGCGATTTCGTCCGCGTAGATTTCGAGTGCAATTCATGAATTCCACAACACCCCACTACAGGAGTTGAATTTCATTTTACGTCAATATAGATAACATTTTCGTAATCAGCGTCCCTAAAAACGTTGAAAACGACATCCATATCAATTTCTAATAATTTTCACACCTATTTCATCCCTTAGGGTAAGTTTTTCAAAAACACCAAAAACAACCCATCAACTCACTTCTTAACTGAAGTTCACATATAACTTGAAAAACAAAGAACTGTCTATTTAATATTTCACCCCCTGAACCCATCCCTATCAAAAATATTAAAAACAACATTTTAAATTCCTATCCCAATACTAATTTGTAAAACGATAACTTCAAAACAAAGATTTTTCATTCAACGTTTCATCCCCAATTTCACCTTTTAAAAAATACCCTCATCAATATTTTTGACAAGGGTTGTCAAAAATATTGATGAGGGTATTTTTTATTTTGATAGTACTACCCCAAAACAAATTTTCAAATCTTTAAGTTAAAAAACAAAGAAGTTTCATGCAATCGTTTTTATCCGTTTTCACCCCCTTAGGGGTTGAATTTTAAAAAACCCTTTCTTAGTACACCTCTAGACATTAGGACAAACACACCCTCCAAATTTCAAGTCGCTACGACCAGCGGTTAAGGTTGTGCGTTGTCTGTCAGTCAGTCAGTCAGTCAGTCAGTCAGGACAAAGCCTTTTATAATATGTATGGATATTATATATTATTGTATCTAGTTTTTATCAATATATTCATTCGTAGTTTTCAGCAAAATGGTAATAAGTATCTATCCATAAACCGGAACGTCGTCCAAAAATTTTCGTTAGCGTTTTTAAAATTAATAGCTAAAGGAATGTTATTGTTATTAAGTTAAGTAAAAGCTGTATGTATCCTAGGCATGGATTTTACTTCGTATGAAGAGGAAGTTTCTTAGTTTTACTGTTGATGACTGAAACAGTGGGGTGGTCGACTTTACTAATATTGCCCTGCCGAGTGACGTGGGCTCGAGTCCCACACGAGGCAAATATTTATATGGTTCATAGATATTTGTAGTCTGAGTTTAATTTGTGTTCGTTAATTGCATGATTGTAAGGTCCCCCGCGACATAGGGGGCTAGTGAGTGATTCAGTGCGGGTGTTGTCTTAAAAAAAACATTTACATACACATATCCTGGGGGTTCGGAATCATCAGCAACCCATTTAGTCCCACTGCTGGGCTTGGTTCTCCTCTCCTCTAACTAGAGAGCTGAGAGGGTTTAGGCCATAATCCACTCACGCTGGCCTAGTGCGGGTTGGTGGATCAGACATACTCATAGAATTTCTTCTACGGTATGTGGGTTTCCTCACGATGTTTTCCTTCACCGTTAGCAGATGGTAAGTCACTTGACTAGTACATATAAATTCCACAAAGCGAAATCCACATTGGTACTGGCGGTCTGGATCGAACTTGGACAGCATGATTTGCACGCCGGTCCGCGGTTTCGGAATAGTAGTGACATATTCTACATTTCTACCATCACTGTTCGGAAAAGTTCACGTAGTAGTTATTTTAATTATAGAAAAATAGATTATAGGGAAGAACTTATGTTATCAAATTTGCCACGAAATTATTATCACAAGATAATGGATATCCGGCGTGTTGTATCGCCTTAGTAAGTAATGTATTGCTTTAGCAACTGTTATGTTTACAAAATGGTTGAAGAAGTGAGTAATGAAAGTGTTGTTTTGAGTGTAGCGAAGGCGGTTTTTAATGTGAAATATATGAGATTTATAGTATTAGCTATAATTGGTATATTGACTGTGAGTACCTACCAACTTATTTCTAACCTAAGTAAATTGTCATTATATTGTTTACATTCAATAAGCTGTGTAAAAGTCAAATGCCGCAAATGAAAACCAGTGTAATTTTTTGTTAGTATTTGAATGGGACCCCATTTACCCGACTTAGGCAGTGGGAAATCGGACAATTGCCCAGGGCGGCAAAATCTGGCATATGGTATGCTTTTTTCTTTCATTCATTGTGAAGTTCGGCAAATATTTTTTACTGCCGGATCGGCGAAATTGTAGGTCCATCCTGCAGCTGAATACTGTTGTCTAAAATAAAATTCTATGCCTAGTTTAGGCAGTAGGTATGTTTCATTCATAACATAACTATTATACCACCTTAGTGAATGCACCGTTTTTTGGGTACAATAAAGATACTTATTTTTTTATTTATCAGACGTAGCCCTCTTCACATTAATATTTTATTGTGGACTAATCCAGTGCTGAAATCCAATTAGATTAATGTAAAGTGCTAGAATATTCTATACGGACACTGAAAGATACGAGATTCTTCATCCACACCTTATTACAGATGTAATCTAAGAATCAGCGCACTGAAATAATATTGGTGCATTAGGTACGATTACCTATATTTACAGACGCATGTCCTTGACCCCAATCGATACCCAATCAGGTGATTTATTACTAACTGTTTAGTAAAGGTAGATAGTTTTAGCAAAATTATTATTTTTTTGTCGTAAGCTAATAGTGTATTAGGAATCACTGTTTGTTTGGTTTTTTTTTTCAGTTTAGATAGGTATCCAAAGGTAGATAGTGCATTTGATCCCTAATAGCAATGCATTTTTATTTTACGAATCGTCAAGCAAAATAACATAAATAATAATATATCATAATCGCGTAATATCCCGATAAATAATTGAAATAACAGGTAACGTGAAAAATCAAAAGAAAATGTCTTTGTTTTCAGGCGCTAGGCATAATAATGATAATATTCGGCAACATAGCACTATTGCATTACCATCAATTTGCATATTTCTACGAGGACGGTGAGATGGCCGCGTATATCACACCGTCAGCGCTGTGCATCTTCGTCGGATCGGCATTGCTTATTCTAGCAGGCTTCGGCTGCTATGGGAGCCTTAAAAATAGCACATGCGCAGTCAATACGGTAAGAGAGCGATTTTATTATTTGAAAACGTGTCTACATCACCTATTATAAGGGTTATTCAATACCCTGTGCAAATATCGATCAAATTTCATTAAAAAGTCGCCGTCGCTTCGGACAAATAAAATACTAACTTGCAAAGGTTCATACTTACACAGGGAATCTGCTCAAAATTCTAATCAATATTAGAAAGGTCATGTTTTGAACCCTAACGTGGGGCAAAAGGAGCGAAGGATATTTAAAAACAAAAAAAAAGGACCAAGGCATGTGTCTCTGATAAATTCTAAGCCGCATATTTTAGTATTTAGTTTTTTTTTAATAATTTGTATTAGATATGTATGGTTGCAATTTTTTTTTAAATAATTATTTTATTCCTTTTCGTTTCAATAGATTTTCCCTGTTTTTTCACTGTATTTAGTTAGATTTGTTTTTAGTTAGTTTCATTTTTTTTTTTTTTTTTTTTTTTATACCACGACGGTGGCAAACAGACGTACGGTCCGCCTGATGGTAAGCGGTTACCGTAGCCTATGGGCGCCTGCAACACCAGGGGCATCACGAGCGCGTTGCCGACCCTTAAGAAACCTATTCACTCCTTTTTTGAAGAACCCCATACTGTAGTCCCTTGGGAAAACCTCGTTAGGGAGTTCATTCCACAACCTGATAGTTCTTGGGAGGAAATTCCTCTGGAACCGCGCGGTACGAGACCATTTCGGTTCCAAGGTGTGGGGATGAACTCCCTGCCGATGGCGAGCGGTGCGATGGTAGAAGGTGGCCGTGGGCATCATCTCAAACAGTTCTTCAGAGCACAACCCATTATACAGGCGGTAGAACACACATAGGGAGGCAAAGTCTCTCCTCATACTTAATGGTTCGATACCGCCTGTTAGTATAGGATCGTCGACGATTCTCACAGCGCGCTTCTGAACCGAGTCAAAAGGCCCAAGCTGGTATCCAGGTGCTCCCGCCCACAGGTGACAGCAGTACTCCATATGGGGCCGGACTTGCGATTTGTATAAAAGCAGTCGTTGCCCAGGTGTGAAGTACCGCCTTGCTCTGTTGAGCACACCGAGCTTTTTGGACGCCAACTTGGCCTTATCCTCTAAATGACGTCGGAACTGAACGTCGCTGGAGATGTCGACACCGAGGATCCATATACTACGTGAGATGGTAAGGGTTGTGCCTTGGAACTGTGGGGCCACAGTGAATGGGGTTTTCTTAGCGGTGAACGCACAAACTTGTGTCTTAGTGGGGTTAAATCGGACTAAATTGTCCCGGCCCCAATCGGAGACTCTTGATAGAGTACTCTCGATTTCAGACACAAGTTGTTCGCGACTTTCTTCCACAATGGAACGAGGGATGTTTGTACGGCCCGTATAAAACGCGTCACCCGTACTATCGTCCGCATAGCAATGAATACTGCCAATAGACAGCATGTCATTGATATGCAGCAAAAATAGTGTCGGGGACAGTACGCAGCCTTGTGGGACGCCGGCGTTAATGTCCATGCTATCGGAGCAGCTCCCGTCGACGACGGTTGTTATGCGTCTGCTGGACAGAAAGCTGGCGACCCATTTGCACAATCCCTCGGGCAGTCCGTAAGATGGCAGCTTTGATAGAAGACCACGGTGCCAGACCCGATCGAACGCCTTCGCTATATCTAGGCTGACTGCCAATGCCTCACCTTGACTCTCAATGGCTGAAGCCCAACGGTGTGTGAGATACACTAGAAGATCACCAGTCGAGCGAGCATGGCGGAAGCCGTATTGGCGGTCGCTGACAAGTTCGTGTTCTTCTAGGTATCTTAGGAGCTGTGTGTTAATTACACGCTCCATCACCTTAGAGAGAAGGGAGGTTATAGCTATAGGCCTGTAATTCGATGGGTCTGATCCATCGCCCTTTTTGGGCACGGGGTGCACATGGGCGGTCTTCCACAAAGACGGAACTTGCCTACTGTGGTAAGAAAGCGCGAAAAGTCGCGTCAGCACGGGACACAACTCGGGGGCACACTGCTTAAGGACCACTGCTGGTATGCCGTCTGGCCCACTCGACTTATGGACATCGAGGCAGAGTAACTCTCGCCGGACTTCTCGTTGTGAGATTTTGATTTCCGGCATAGAGACTCCGCACCACGGGATGTTAGGTGGTACGGTGCTACCATCATCGTCCAAGGTCGAGTTCGAGGCAAAGAGTGTGCCAAGTAGGTCGGCTTTCTCTTTAGCACTATGGGCCAAGTTGCCATCGGCTTTACGCAGTGGTGGCAAGGACGACTGACAAAAGTTTCCCTCGGCAGCTTTGGCAAGCGACCAAAAAGCACGACTCCCGGAGGGGTAGGCCACCAGCCGCTCACCAATTCTGCCGACGAAATCGAATTTAGCTCTGGCAATCGTTCTCTTACTGGATCTCGAGGCAGCATTAAATTTCCGCTTCACGTCAGATAAATTTGGATCCTTATTCGCACGAGCCGTGGTCCAAGCCCTATATGCAGCTTGCTTATGAAGCCTAGCTTCCTTGCAGGGCCGATTAAACCACGGTCGCTTCTTTGCCCCTGCAGCGACTAGTGAGTTTGGAATAAAGCATTCCATACCCACTAGGATTGTCTCAGCGACAGCGGCTGCGCAGGAATCAGGATCATCTGACGTGAAACAGAGCTGCCTCCACGGGTACGATGCGTAAAAATTACGCAATCCATCCCAGTCTGCTGACTTATATTGCCACACGCGACGCAAGGCTGTTGGCCGGGGTGGGTCGGGCTGTGCGTGTGGCACTTGAGTCCGGACGAGACAGTGGTCGGATGAACCGAGGGGTGCTTCCACTGTGATGGTGTATCTGTCCGGATGCGTTGTCAGCAGAAGGTCCAGTAGAGAACTCGTATGGGTCTCGATGTCAGGTATTCTCGTTGGAGAATGTACCAGTTGCGAGAACCCATAGGCCAGAGCAAATTCATGAGCAGACCTCCCCGCGTGGTCGGTGGACCGAGAACTGAGCCACTCTATATGATGGGCGTTAAAGTCTCCTAAAACCACCAACTCTGCGGAGGGATACTGCTCAAGGACTTTATCAGTCGTCAATTGCAGGTGTTCAAAAAGCCGTGTTGTGTCCGCGTCACCGCTATGAGACCTGTATAGGCACGCATAGATGCAGGTGCGGCCGCCATTATCCATGCGTACCCACAATACCGACAGGTCCCTGTCTTCAAGGCCGTGAAGCCGGCGACAGCAGATATCCTCCCGAGCGTACATACATACCCCGGCTCGCCTCATGAACTTATGTTCGAGTTTGTAGCCGGGATATAATAAGTAAGATGTATCGGCCGGGCAGGATATCTGCGTCTCGGTTAGAAAAAGTAGGGTCGGCTTTGCAGTCTCGAGGTGGTGGTGGACTGCATTAAGGTTGGAGTGAATTCCCCTGATGTTGCAGAAGTCCACTGATGTGGAAAGGGGGGCCGCTGTAAAAACGTTTTTCTTTATCTTTTTTCTGGCCATAATGAAGGGGTGGGGTTAGGTTAAAGGGGATAAACTATGTTGACAGCTAAGGAGACAAATGCACGGTACAAGTTCACTGATAAGCCACGCAGGTGGTGCGGTCCGTGTGCGTAATGCACGGAAGGGCCCCCGGTCCCCCCACTGATGCAGCAGTCGGGTCCACTCCGGTCTCCTACTCCGGCACGACAACTGCACCAGGGATTTTACACGGGTTGGCGGTTCAGCCTCCCAGGGCGGAGATTAAAAGTCAACCCTGGGTTCAGGAACCCTACTGACCCGCGGGCGGCCAGCGGTCAGCCGTTTCACCGGGTCTCCCTGTACACTCGCCCACATTCCGCGCCCACGCAGCCAAACGGCAATAATAAGTACCACTGGTCCCCCGCTGTCAACATAGTCCCTCCCCAATGGGCCCTGGAAAACCCTACTCACCAACAGAAACACAACACTACCGAGGCAGTGCTATTATTACTGTGGTCTTCTGTAGGGTGGAGGTACTTCCCCAGGCGAGCGGCCCGATTCGAGCGGGGTTTACCCGCTGTACCCTACCTCCCATAAAAACATATACCTACTATATTTTTATAGGAGGTATGGCAGCTCTACCTCCTAAAGTTTAAACTAGTTTTAATTTTTTTTTGGGTAATTTAGTCTTTTTTAAATTTACAATTTTATTTCACTTTTTATACATAGTAAAATATACTATTCATGTATAGTCGAGTTCATTAATATATTGGCACACCATCATTAGATATTTTTGTTGAAAAGGGTGACTACAACTTATTGCATAATGTACAACATATTTTATTGAACCATTCACATGAGGACAAATATTTGATCCATAGGTTCTATAGTATTTATTGAGCTTTTCAACACTCACAATATTTTGAATCCTTGATGGTGCCATTATATTAATGAACTCGGCTGTAGGTGTTAAATTTGTAAAAAGTACTAGTAACAAAAAACAGCGTTGACTGGTGCTGCGCACTGTATATTACTGTATATTACACTGTATATTGAGACTGACCTGTTGGTCTAGTGGTTAGTGACCCTGACTGCTAAGCCGGAGGTCGTGGGTTCGATCCCCACCCAGGACAAATCTTTGTGTGATGAGCATAAAGGTTTGTTCTGTGTCTAGGTGTAATTTATCTATAATATGTGTGTATTTACAAAAAAAAATTTATTCAAGGTGTATATCAGTTGTTTAGTACCCATAACACAAGCAAGTATAATTGCTTACTTTGGGACTAGATGGCGCTGTTGAATGTGGTAGAATATTATTATACTGCTTTATAACATTTAGTAACTATTACAATTAAATGGGTTACTGGTTACTTCTATTATACTAATAAATAGGTCTTATGTTTTCAGTTTGCATTTATTTTATCTATCATGCTTATCTTTGAACTGGTGGCACTTGGTATGACGTATACTTTCGACAGGGCCTCAATATGGATAATCTTTGAAATTCCAATATGGGGCATCGCATCGGCTGATATAAGAGCACAAATTGATTTTATTCAGAGATCAGTAAGTACCTGTCAACTATATTAATTGTGTTACTATCGATGACATAAGGCACTGAAACATGGTATCTCTATTTGAGCCATATTTATTGCGTGATCGAATCAGGAATAAGAAGATATAAGTAGAGAAACAAAAGTTACCAATATTACACACCGGATTAGTAGGTTGAAGTGGCAATGGGCAGGGCACATCACGCAGAACTGATGCCCGATGTGAAGAAGGCAAGCAAGCACAGCGTTGGTGGATAGAGAAATAATAAATTAATCCGAACTGCAATATCGTGGACTGACTTTCGTACCTATGTCCAAGATTGGACGTTACGTGCGGTCGATATGGTGATAATATAATAATAATATTTCACCACATTCACACAGCGCCATCTAGTCCGAAATTAAGCAATTATATTTGCTTGTGTTATGGGTACTAAACAACTGATATACTACTTAAATACATTTTTTTTGTAAATAAATACATATTATAGAATTATAGATAATTTACACCCAGACACAGAACAAGCCGGTGGTCGTGGGTTCGATCCCCACCCAGGACAAATCTTTGTGTGATGAGCATAAAGGTTTGTTCTGTGTCTGGTTGTAACTTATCTATAATATGTATGTATTTACAAAAAAAATAAAATATGTAATTAAGTAGTATATCAGTTGTTTAGTACCCATAACACAAGCAAATATAATTGCTTACTTTGGGACTAGATGGCGCTGTGCTGTGAATGTGGTAGAATATTATATTATACCAACGTGGAAGTAGAAAGCTAATCCTTCTTTTCGGAGTAAAGAAACAGGCCGAGAGACAGGGTGTCGTAATAGATTAAGATGATTATTTAACGCTTGAAGTCACGCGGGGCTTCGCTCCCGTCGCATTTGTTTGGCCACTGCTCAGCTCCTATTGGCTTCAGCGTGATGTTATACCTACTAACCTTCCTCGATAAATGGGCTATCCAACACTAAAAGAAATTTTCAAATCGGACCAGTAGTTCCTGAGATTAGCGCGTTCAAAAAAACAAACAAACTCTTCAGCTTTATAATATTAGGTATAGATAAATAATTATAATTACTGTTAATTCACACGTGCATAACTGCCTCGGTGGCACAGCGGGAAGTGTATACGACTGCTGTGCAAGAGGTCCCGGGTTCGATTCCCGGGTCGGGTGAAAATGGTATTGAGTTTTTCTATCATGAAAATTCCATTATTAAGATCTTCCCGGAGTTTGGTAAACAAATGTTTCCGGTTGATGACAATATTAGGCTCGCCCCCTATTTCATGGGACCAAATAGCGTTGCCAGGCGTCCGGATAAAGCCGGACATAGGTAGGCTTTTTGATTGCGTGTCCGGCCAAAATAAACGGTGTCCGTCTTGTCCGGCTTTTGATAGGCTTTTTACATTTCGCAAACGAGCGAGCGCTGAGCGCAGGCGACGAGAGTCGACTGTCGGTCGCCCACGCAGCCACGCACGCACAATTTTTTTTGTCGTACCTATTAATACTGAGACAAAATCCTCAATAATGTAGGGTGTCCGGCTTTTCTACCCAAATGTCCGGCCAAACTGGCTTCTCTGTCCGGCTATTAGGTTTGGCGACCTGGCAACCCTAGGACCAAACATAGCTGGCGAAATGTGGGTGTGAAACACCTCTGCCTACCCCTTCGGGGAAAAAGGGGTGATGCTATGTTATGTTTTAATTCACACGTAATATTTTCCACAGCTGGGTTGTTGTGGCACTTTATACTTTACGGACTTCCGCAACCACGAGTTTCCTAGTGACATGGCTACCGTTAAGATAACGAGGGACCAGCAGATGATGGTCGTGCCAGCTAGTTGCTGCAAGAACTCAAACGTCGTAGAAGGATACTGCGCGAACATATGGGAGGCTGGATGTAAGATCAAGCTGATGCAGGAGATGGAACATAATGTGATGAGGGTTGGGGTGATTATGGCGTGCGCTATGTTTATTAATGTAAGTATACAGGGTGTATACGACGATACGACATTAAATGAAAAGGCAGCCAGTGTTAACCCTTATAAACATATTCTAATAAAAATTATTAAAAAAAAAGAAAAAAATAAAAAAAACTACACATTACTTTAAATAATTAAAGTCGAAAAATTTAAGAATATAAAACTACACATTATTTTTCTATCATGACGTTTTCGACATGACGACGACAAAAGTGCGGAACAGAGTAAGAGATAAGATAATATGAAAGAGTCAGAGATATTTAAATGAATTGAATGACATAATGACAACATACGATCAACGTAAATACCTACAGGTTGTTTAAAACTGTGAACAACTGTGACATAAAGAAAGTACATTTGCGTCTAAACTATTGCAAATTTCTGTTTAATTTTTTTGGTATAGCCTTCTAACATCACATGCTACACGTGGTTTCATTTAATGTCGTACCGTCGTATACAACCTGTATATGTGTTAATATATGTGCTACCTTAAATTTACACATATAAAATTCAAAGTCCTGATCAATTCACTGACTGACTGAGCTACCTAAATATAATAATAATATTCTACCACATTCACACAGCGCCATCTAGTCCCAAAGTAAGCAATTATATTTGCTTGTGTTATGGGTACTAAACAACTGATATACTACCTACTTAAATATTTTTTTTTTTTGTAAATACATACATATTAACCTAAACCAATCACTAATCATAGAGATTGTAATTTGGAGGGTACGTTCTTTGATGTGTATTTGTCCAATAAAGCTTTTTTGAAATTCAACCCCTATAAAATTATGATTGAACCTATTTTGTCTATGAGAATTAACTATGACTTAGAAATTTCGTACCTGATTCGGGATTGGTCTAAAAATAAAGCTGTAGCATGAGATGTAACACCTATAAAAGTGGTGTAAGTAACCGATAGAATCGAAAGTATCCGTACTCATGAGTCATGATGTCATTAAGTGTCGCTTCTTACTTATTCTTCTGATAGTGCTTACAAAAATAAAAAGACTACGATATTCTATTACAGTTACTGGGAATGATGTTCGCTGTAGTTCTAGCTCAAAGTATTCGCAAGATGAAAAGTGAAAAAGCGCTGTTACGGTGGACAATCCAAGAAGAAGTAATCGTGGGACGAGACCCTGAATCTAGTGCCAGTCATTCTGGAACCAACACCAGTAATTCCGAGACGGGATCTTGTCACGCTGTCCCTGGTCCAGGTAGACAGCTCGAAGCAGGTTCAAGTGGGGAACCTAAACCAGGACCTAGCAGAGAGCCCCAACCAGGCCCTAGCAGAGAGCCCCAACCAGGCCCTAGCAGAGAACCTAAAGCGGGACCTAGTAGACCTTTTGAGGGCAGGTCAAGACCTCCCATGAGTCTCTTTAGTATTGAAGATGTGGAGAGTGACAGTGAAGTTTAAAGGCCTTTACATTGGCGTAATTCGCCACTATTATAGACTTTATGGACCTAATGGACCAATAATTGGTTGGTACCTAGGAAGAGATACGCACTATTTACCAATTTACGCATTGTGTACATTGAAATAAGATTGAAAATTGTAGAACGCAACTGCACGTGCCTTAATACGTTTTACATTATAAGAAGGTACAAGGCCAGGCGCACACTACGAATTTATACGTTGCGAATTTCATTGCAAAATTAAATTGTAAGCGACTCGACTAAAAATCGCATCATAGGGTACAATATATCGCAAGTGTGTGAATGATATTTCAATTGTTCACACATTTGCATTTTTTCGCGACGATTTTTTGTCGCAGTTCGCACCCAAATTATCTACGTCTGTAACTGTAAGTATGTACTAATTTCTAAAGGAAAGCTCTCTTAGTTTTTAAAATTAAACGAAAGTAGATGCTAAAACTAATAAAAAGTTATGAGTAAGTTTAAGATAAAAAATAAAATAGGAATGTTATCAATCAATTTATTTTATTACACATATCCTCCTCATATTTACCACCATCACTACATACCATTCGTTATCATCAGCAACCCATTAAGTCCCACTGCTGGGCTCAGGTGTCCTCTCCTCTAACTAGAGAGCTGAGAGGGTTTAGGCCATAATCCACTCACACTGGCCTAGTGCGGGTTGGTCGATCAGACATACTCATAGAATTTCTTCTAGGGTATGTGGGTTTCCTCACGATGTTTTCCTTCACCGTTAGCAGATGGTAAGTCACTTGACTAGTACATATAAATTCCACAAAGTGGAATCCACATTGGTACTGCTGGTCGAGATCAAACTCGGACCGCGTGATTTGCACACCGGTCCCTTATCCATTCAGCCACCATCTTTTTTTTTTTATGTTACTAATATTTGTTATCATAATATATAATAGATAAAAGAGAGAAATTTATTGAATGATATTATGAATCTAGACCAGAATCACTTATATAATAAAATTTATATTAATAAATAGGTATAATACACAACATCACAACTACTTCACATCTAGTGACAAGAATGTAACAATTTTAAGGTCCCTTAACAAAACAATAACCTTTGTGTGAATTTGACCGTCACTTAGTTCATGGGCCACTTCATATTTCTGAAACTAATCTATACAAATAAATTTTAGAGTTAAAATTGGAGTCTGTTTATAATATTTAAAATAACCGCTTTATACTACATACCTATTCTTATGAATGTACATAATAATATACCAAAATAACATTTTTTTAAATTTTTGTTTGTGTCTGTTTGTTCCGGCTAATCTCTGGAACAGCTGGACCGATTTTAATTTTCGGGTCTTTTACTGGTAGATAGCTGATGTACTAAAAAGTAACTTAGGCTACTTTTATTTTAGAAAAATATTAAAATTATTAAAAGAAAACTAATGTTGCTTTTGTTAAATTCACGCGGACGAAGTCACGGGCACGGCTAGTTTTAAATAATAAAGAGGTTGAAATGGGAATCATAAATAGAGCTAGTTCGAGTGGACTATCATATAATAGAGCTTTATTTGCACATTCCAAAATGTATTTCCATTTGTATCTTATTTTATGTTGAACTATCTAACACTATATATATTATGTTACCAATAATTTACCAAATTTAAATTAACTAACTAATAGATAACTACACAGTTAACTATCTACTTCACCTTTACTTAACCTAGTTCTATGATCCCAAAACACTTTAGCTTTAGTCCTTATAACATCGCCAATGTCTTGATGCTTACCACCAGGTAGATATGGTGGTGTGAACTCTCTATAAGCTATGCACACCCTCCTCGTAGTGACATCTTCACGAAGAACACAGTGCTCCCAGTGGTAACGAGGCTCTCCATAAAATAGGAGCAAAGACCGCCTGAAAAGATAATGAAATAAGTATATTACTTTTTGCCATACAGCTAATTCTTATACCAGAAAGACATAGGATAGAATAATTAGTATGTACATTCAGACCGTTACACAAATCTGAAAGAACTAATAGAACCAGCCCTTTGTCTAAATGGTGCGACGACCCATTCAAAGTTGCATGGAACATTGAATGTGAAGAAAACATATATTACAAAGTGGTCCACTTTAGACGAGGCCCAACTACTGAAGGTGAATGTTTATTTAGCCAAAAATTATACACATATCATGTGTTTAATAAAACGTCCATAAGTTAGCGGACAGTTTTGGAGTTTTCAAAGCCCTACAATACTTTACTTATCATTGAACTTATTTTAATAACATATACCTAGATTATATTAAGTACTTAATCGTGAAATTGAGGTTATTGCACAAGAATTACAAAATAACATGACATATTATTATCCTCATGAATTATGCCTTCAAGGGCTAAGCTGACGTGAACTGTACCCACATTTCACCAGCCATGTTAAGTCCCAAGTAATATTGGGCTTATGGAAATTAACCAGACACATTTTCAAATTTTGGGCATTTACCGAGAAATTCATGGCATAAAAATGAATTACTATTTTCAATCATTTCATATATTATTTTGTAATAAATTTTGTAGGTACTTCAAGTGACTACCTATTACTATTGCTATAAAGTTTAACATTTGATGTTTATATAAGTAAATTTAATTCAAAGGAAATACTTCCATAATTTTACTATCGGCTAGGAAATAGAGTATATTAAAAAAGTATTACCTTGGCATTGGTATCCTAATGATAACATCCTTTTCTGACAGTGGCTTAGTCACTTTATAAGCAGATGGTCCATCATCAGAACTATTAATACTAATATTGCTATCTTTGACTATTGGTTGGAATTCATCCGCACAATCCAGATTATATTTCTTAATGTCGCCTTTGTATGGAATCATTGTTAGAACTAAATCTGACAAAGCATTCACTGTAACTATTCTCTCTCCCCAAATCCAACAATCATCTATGTGAGGGTCAATAGACGCGCCTTTACTAGGGTCATACTCCAAAGAACACTGTTCTATAACATCATAACTATTCAAAAGTGGAATACTCTCAAATCTCTCCTGCAAATATTTAGAAAATTCTGGAAATCCCTCGAAGTTACCAACAACAATTTTTTTCTTTTTAAAATTTGTCTTCGGGCCAAAGTTTTGCTTTCTTCTGCCACTTTGAGAAATGTCCCAAGGCATTTCATCAATATTCTTCATAAGTTGCTTTTCTTCTTGTTCTGTGATAAAGTCTAACTGGATATAAACTCCTGGATATTCAATAGAATCTCCTTCGTGGTTAGGATGTTGTTTATACAAGTCCACATCCCATCCTCGCCAGGCCTTATTGCAGAAAGGACAATAAACATAGCCTTTACTTTTGTTCAACTCCAACTGAAGCTTGAAATTATCAGCTCCATATTGCGTTTCACAAATCAAACAGGTTCTATAACCTTTGCAGCCACAAGGACGAGGCTTAGTCATTGTTATCCACGTTCTTAAGAGTTCAATTGAAGTTATAGATCGAAGGCACCGGCGACAACAGCATGGTGTTGTGAGAAATGTGAGACTTGAAGTAAGATAGGTAAGTAATATGATTATTGAAATTGATTGTCAATATTGACAGTGTTCTTGACAGTGTTCCTATTTGACACATTCGGTTTAAGGGCGTTCCGGAGTAGAGTAAGCAGTTTCGAATTTTGTAATTACGGTTTCTTCAAACCGATTTTTTAAAATTTAAATAAATTCAAAGAAGTCATGCAAAAGAAGAAATGAAAAATATTTCAGTATAATTTCAATGACAGAATTGGCAACGGTATAATTAGTTTCCGATTTATAATAAATTAAGTTTTATGAAGGACTATCGGAAGGATTAAATAATGCGACAGGAGGGTTGTGTTATGAAAAAAAAACACATCATGCAACTTTACTGTTAATCCTTTATTTATTTATTTATTACTATGTAGGTACTTATATAAAACAAGTATAACGAAATCATGTTTCTTTATATTAACCCGGCGCCAATGACGCTGGGTCATATTGACCCGAGGCAATTTTAAACGGACATATTTTTTTTTTGCTTCTATCACATGTTTTGAACCTTCGTGTAGCTGGAGATACAGCCCCCCTCTACCCGCCTCGTTGATATGATCAGTGCGACGCTGTTCGCGGAGTGAGATATACGTGCGTCAAGTTGAAACGGGTAAGTATGACCCAGCGTCATCGCTGGCGTCGTAATTTTGTGACTTACTTTTATTCGTTACTTTAGTTTTCAATGTTAATTTTCTTTGTTATTTTTTTGGTTTTTTATAAATATGTCAGTAACTTATGATCCGGAGAGAATAATGGCGTTGTTAGAAGACTCGGATTCTGAAAATGAAGATTTACAGGATTCCCAGGCTGCTTCCTACCGAAATCTTCGAACCCGCCGAAGAACCTCTCCAATAAGTTCCAGGATCTCGCAAAAGATGTCAAATATGTCCATCAAAGAAGGACAAGAAAACATCGCACACTTGTCAGGCATGCCACATCTTTGTATGTCCAAACCATTTTGTACTATACTGCAATAATTGCAGAAGTTCGATGGCTGTGATCGAGGAAGAAGAAGGCTGATCACTATATTTTTTTTATATAATTAGTTTTTTTGATCTCTTTTTTAGTCGATAAGACTATAAGTTCCTATTGTTTCTAATAATAAATAACTAAAAATTAAAAAATATAAACATGTTACGTTTTTATAGTTGATTTTGCATGTGTTACTGAGAATGTTAATACATGTTGATTTATTTGATTTATAAGTATTATTTTTATTTCAGTACCTAACCAAAATACCCTTTTTTGATACACAATAATTAAAATAACGAAAACTAAAAAAAGCTATTAAAAAAATAAAAATAAAAACCGGGTCACCATGACCCGGTGTCATCGTCACCGTAATTATTTTCACGTCATTGGCGCCGGGTTAATACAATAGATATATGAATCAACTATACAATAACATATTATTTATTCTCATGTAGATATTTTGATATCTTACATTTATTTATTTAAATATTAAAAACCATACTCACTTACATTCCTGTATTGATTTTTATACATAATAAAAAGTCTTTGTGGTGAATAAATCATATAAAATATTATTTTAATACATATTATTTATTAGATAGTGTTATGTATATGGTAATTAGAAAGCCCTTGTAGTGAATAAGTGACCGATATTATGATATATTCTTAAATTACGTCAAATTTCATTCAAAATGTAATGATAAAATACAAGTAGGTATACGTTTAACAGATAAAGTAAAAAGAAATGCAACACACATCGATGAATATCATCGTAGTAAAGATATTATTAGTATCTATAATTTATTATCACAAAAAGATATCTGTTTTGTATACATAATATGTATGAAATCTTTGGATATTTATACTTTATTTGATACCAAGACAGTGTACTTCGGTGTAAAAGTATGATAAATAAAATTTAGGTATTGTACTCATTACAAAAATTTTGTAGTGGCCTGCCACATTTCGGAAGTCCTCAAATCACTTAGTTTGTACTTAAATCTATTATTATTACTATTAAATTTTAATAGTGCTTTCGTCTACTATGATAAATTTAAATTCATTATTAATTTCTATAACGAGTGTATAATGTATTGTTTGCAGTGTTTATTAGGCTCAAAGAAACTTTTAATTAATAAATTGTGACATAAATGTGAAATTGTCTTTTGCGTTACATGTAAATAAGTTTTCATCTCCACATACTTAAATTACCAGCACCAAAAGGTCAATCATAAAAAATGCCTGCAATCTTTTTCAGTATGATGTTAAACATTTTATCGTAAATATAATATTTTTTCAATAACATTAATATAGCGTGACATAATTCTACGCGCCTACAATTATTAATATGCAACTTTAAAATGGCAGTGAATCATGTAAACCTACGAACTAAATTGTATTGAATCAATTTTCATAACATTATGTTTGTGATAAAGTGTCGCATCCACGATTTCCATTTCATCGAATTATGTAATTCAAGTACAACGTGTAATTCAGAAGCTTCAATATCAACCAGATATTCATTCAATGTGTAAACCATCATGTCCATCTGTGTCGTTCAATCGAGTTCTTCAAAGTCTATTACTTTGAATGTGGGGTGGGAGATTAGCGCGTGGGGCGGCGGCGAGGGTGTTGGTGGTGCTACCACAACCGCTGGCGGCCGTAGACCCGGCGCCATTTGATGCTAATCATCCACCAAGTCCCACAGCATGAGAGCAGCGTCAGTGCCACCCGCACTAATCATGCAGCGGTCGTTGAATAAGAAACGGGCGCTGTAGATGGCACCACTGTAGACTTTCATCTCGTTGTATTCAGCCTTTGGACTTGCGCAAGGATACCTGAAAAATCCTCAGTATTACCTACATTTGCTATGAACTAAAATGAAATGAAATCTCGTTTATTCATCTAGGTTACAAGGTAACACTTATGAAAGTCACAAGATAAGCCCCCTGATTCTGACTCGTCGGATTACTCCCGGATCGTAAACTTTTTCTAATCTTAGTATGACGTATTTTTACGGCTTAAGTTATTTAATGTTATAAAATTGTTTACCGTATAGAAAATTTAAAACTGATTATTATAAGATTTTTTCCTACAACCATCTATTTCTTTAAAATTATGTTTTTTAACTTTAACTAAACTGACATTTCCGGCCGAAAATATTCCGATAGCTCAGAATCAGGGGGCTGAATGTAACAGGTTATCCGAAACGTAGTGTCACCAAATTTGCCTACGACCAGTTCGCTGACGGGGTGGAGCTATGAGAAGAACTGACCAGAAACTCACGCCACTCTTTTTAAAAAAATGGATAGTTACAATCTTTTGTAATTTACAATTTAGGTAGCGTGTAAAGTGATGCAGCAGAGCACCACACCTTTAGATTAACGAGTTATAATAAATGTTTGCAAACTAAATAATAAACAAAAAGTGGAAAGACGGGCTCTGCGGTTGCATCACTTTACACATTGCTATACAGCCGTTAGGGGCAGTCAGTATCGCTAAAAAAACTTTTGTTATCTACATTTACTAAATTTGTATTTACATGTGTGGCAATATTTGAATATCTAGTAATTTCCCATGTAAAATATAATAAACAAAATGAGTACCTAAATAGACGAATGTATCCATCTAAATCACCGCTTACGAGGAGATCATGAGCAGTCGACCGACTTGCAGTAGAAATCAGTGTTGTCATTGGATAGAAACGATTGTTCCATATTCCTAGAAGTAGAACATAATAATAAAATTAAGTTCATAAGGAAAAAGTGGCACATGATTAATTAAGTTATGATGAACTGAATAAATCAAACAGTTGGAACAAATTTAAAAATATTAACAAATGATTCTTCTTCGAACCTGATACTAGGAATCCAACAGTAGAGTTATATGTCGACCACTTGGTGTCTTTCATAGCTACCGGACTCTTTTCTGGCGACAGTGATTTTATATCCCCTGCAAAAAAAAAATATTATAAGAAGGCTGCCATGCCATTAAAGTACTTATTTTATTAAATAATTTTGAACGTACAGAAGGCTAGATCGTAATCAGCTGTCACTGTTTGTAAATAATTGCCATCAAGACTCCAGTCAAGTTGGACGAGAGCTTGTGCACCTCGAATTTTATTGGATTTTTTGTATGAAAATCCATCGCGTGATACTCGGAACAAGTAAATACTGCCGTTTTGTGATCCTATAGCCATAGTATCACCAGCTGTAACAAACAAAAAATAAGCATAAATTTCATAATTTATTTTGTATGATCAAATCATTTGTATGACAATAGACACAACCCGAGCTATTTTCTTACCGGAATTATACGATAAACAACTTAGAGGAGACCCGCAAACTCTCAAAGTTGCGACATGGGTACCAGCGTCAGCATTCAATATGACAAGATGACCTTCTGTACTGCCGGCTGCAAGAGCTCCACCGCTTGGATGCCAAGCCAATGATACGCATTCATAACCAACCTGAAAAAATATTATTTGTAAAAGTATTTTCTAAATATGTCACGTAAATAAAATCATTGTTTGCTTTTACCTGAGTCGCGAATACTAATTTATGTCCCTTCCACAAAGCTATGTTTTTGTCATGTCCTGCCGTCGCAAACATTTCATCATCAGGGTGTACAGCTAATCCCATAAGTTGTTTGTGATGTCCAAATACCACCTGAAAAACCAAATAAAAAATTGTATACAGAAATACTATATGTATACATTACATCAGTGGCTTTGGTATCAAAATTACCTGATTAAACCTTCTCTGTAAGGAGCCCTCCATAATATTGTTTCGAGTAGTACCAACGTAAATGTTTCCATCGTTTCTGCCTGGTCTTTGAGGGTAGATGCTACGTACTCCACCCACTGACTCAGGTAGCTAAAAGGTAATAGTTATGTTTAATAGCTATAACATTTAATTCTACTTTAGATTATGTAATTTAGTTCTACTAACTTTTGTTTCAGTTATCCTTTTATAATTTTGCAAGGAGTCCCACGCTGCTATTTTCCTGTCTTTTTCTCCTCCAGAAATAAGAGTTCCTTCTGAGAGCATTACAAGAGAGCTAATACCTTTGATATGAGCCTGAAATTTTAAATATTAAAATATATAATAAATTTTGGTATTAATTATAGATTTTAAAGTTATCATTTATACTACTAAACATACTAATTTTATGTTATGAATTATTATTGTTTAAAATATTATATACTTAGGTACCTCAAATTCCATTCGTACAAAATATGCTCCATCGCTATCTACGCTATAAATTGTTATAAAACCATCACTATCTGCTGTCACGACATCTCCATCTTGTTCAAACTGCAATGCTGTCACATGTGTGCGAGAAGGCTGAAAAACAGTATTGCATAGTTAAATTACGGTTTTTTAACTTATGCTCGAAGCACTGCCCTATAATAAAAATTTCGTGGGAATATTTAATTGGGTTCGTGACTTCGAGTTTTTTTGTTTTATGGTAAAATTAGAAATTATTTGTTTATATAAATATAGCAAAAATATTATAAAAATATTTACTGGTTTTATGATGTCAGTGCGTTCAAAGAATCCATCTTTTCTGCGATTCCAGAAAGCCAGGTGGCCTTTACCATGTGTAATGAGCAGATTATCGTCAAGTGGATGGAAGGCGGCGCCGGTTAATTCTTCTTGTAATGTCTGTAAGAAGTAAACGAGTTAATAAGTAAGTACCCAGTTTTATAACTTTTCTACCACGTTACTTTACCTACATTTTTCACATCAGTACTCCTCCGTAATTATTAGCGACATTTATATTACATAATATAATCAGTAATGCGATAATAAGATAAAATAAGTAATACCTAGTCACAAATAAATAGTTTGCATAGTTCGAATGAAAATACCTAAGGCTGAACGCAAAAAATTGTTGCGATACGCTTGTATAATCGACTCGCAACTCGCACGTGAACCTTTGGCTCGCGTGACTTCGATAAGAAGTGTCCAGACAATTATGAAGAGTTATAACTGTTGGTTGCGAGAAAAAATAATATTTTCCTTCAAAGAAAATAAGTGTTACAAAATCGCGGTCATTCTATTATGATGGAGTGTGATTTTGCATGGTTGAAAGTGCGACATTTTCTTTTCATGAATCGTTAGGTCATAATAATAGACCAAGTTCTGACATTAAATAAAAAACAAAGATAAACTCACAAAGGCATTTGTATTTTAAAAGGGAACTACTTGATAGCACATTAATATTGCGCTGCTCTGATTCAGCCGAGACTTTCGAACGGCGCAAATACAGCAACCTAATCGGTAATTACGTATTTGAGCCATTTGGAGTCGAAACGATTGGGCCATGGGGTCCATGTGGATCGCGCTCTTTATAAAGAGCTCTCTAAACGCTTGACAGAAACGTCACGTGACCAGCGGGTTGGCTTTTTCTTGGCGCAAAGAATAAGCATTGCCATCCAAGTCCAAGCTGCGCACGTTTCCGACGGACAGTGGTATTGATGCGGAGGAATTCTTCAAGGCTTTTAATTTAAGGTAGGTATTTTCGTATTTTTATTTTGTTTAGTAGGTTAGTTTTAGTTGTAAATATTATTTTCTTTTAGATATTATATGTACATATTTTCTTAAGAAAGTAACAATGTTTGTTTATTCTTTAACATTCATTGTTCTATGATTTTAATATATTTAACTGCCAAAAGAAGAAGCCAAAAGAGCCTGCCACGAATAGAATAAAATTATTTAAAAAATTCGTAGCAGTTCGTAGCTCGTAGCAGCGTAAAGTCGTAGAGGGGCGTGTCCAAAGCCGTCCGTTCAACTTGAGTCGTAGTGTTGAACTTGCGACGAACGCTACGATCTGATTTATGCGACCACAACTGCATTTTCAAGCCTTATCTTAATCTATGGGCGAACTTTTTATTGCGTAAAATAGGCTATAATTTTTTTTTACGTTTAATTATTATTTTGTGGTCATTGCAACTTTACCGAATTTTAGTATAAATAAAAGTGTACCTGTATAAATATTAAATTACTATAAAACGGGTCTACGTCACGTATTATATTATAAGGAATAGTAAATACCTTATTTATTTGCCCGACGTTTCGATCGAATTACATCAATTACACCGATCGTGGTCACGGGCTGACTGAGGTGGCTGCCGAGCGTTGTCCTCGATGCACGCGGGTTTCTACGATTACCCTCACTTTTGTCAAAATTTTTATTTAAATCAGAACTATAATAACGGTATTTCGATACAGACAGTTCTCAGGTATTTACTATTCCTTATAATATAATACGTGACATAGACCCGTTTTATAGTAATTTAATATGTGTACAAGTCGCGAAAGTTTAAAAGTTTTTACCTGTATAAATCCAAATTTGATTGGAAATACACAAAAATATGTTATATATAAAATAAATAAATAAAAGTTATAAGCAATTTGAATTTTAAAGCAATCCAAAGTCTTTTATTAACAAAAGTATCTAGGTACTTCAAGTTATTTCACGTGACATATTACTCTAGAGACTTTATGTGTCGCTATCGGTGTAATCGCCACATCTTAATGTCTCCACGGACCTTGATACACAAGGCTGCAGACGATACGTCATACCGACCACGTGCATAACTTTCAGTTTAGTCTTTTATATATTTTTTATTAAACTGTCACGTGATCCTAGAATTTCACAAATGTCTTCAGCTTTCTGGAGAAGGCTTTAGGTACCTCTTTAATATGGTTTTGACAATGATATTGTATGTTAAAAAAGGTGGGTTTTGATAAGCATCAAACAAAACTACATTTAGCCAACGCATTAGATATAGTTTTTGAATACGGCGGTGACAGTATTGTTTGTGATTTCTATGGCAATAAATAGTAACTGTAAATGTAAGTAAGTAAATACTTTGTAATTCTTTTTTATTAAAAAATAAATAATATTATTATATATATAATAAATATATTTTTTTTAGTTACTTATTTTAAGATGATTATAATTTTGTTATTATTATTATATATTATTTTAAACTTAACCCTTTCGAAAGCTTGCGGTAACTCCAAAAATACGCGTCAGTAGTTGAGTCCAAAAATTTTGAAGCTGTGGGAGAAAACTGCTTATCTTGAAGTTTTTTATTGTGAAACAAATAGACTTACAGCGACTTTGCCGAGTAAATGTCCCCACTGCCATTGCCACACAGACAGGATACTCTCACGGCCTGCATCCACTGCCAACACGTAGCTGCCACCATTCTGTCGACCAATATATTATTATGGTAAATCAGATAACTACATACCCAAAGAGAATATAATTTTATACTTACATATTATTATATATAGAATAAAATCTAACGTTTATTTATATAATCTAGCTGAAGCATGGGTACTGGGCACTAATTGGTTTCATTATCTGATAACATTATAAGTAGTACAAATTCATAATTTTCCGACAAAGGAAAATTTTGTAATAATGGATAGGCTATTGGCAACAAGGAGAACTGATCTCACGCTGTATTCTATTTCCTATACACTTTAGAATTGCTGATAGAAAATTCCTATTTGAGATGCTAACATATTATTTTTTGTATACAACTATTTACGCATTAATTTTGTGTACAATAAAGAATTAACTTTGTGGTTTGGGCTTCCTGTGTTTTTTTATTATCTTGACATTATATTGGAAAAAGTTGGTATATTTTAAAAGTACTATAATACTCACAAGCTGCGAAAAGGCAACAGCTGAGACACCAGCCTCGAACTCAGCCATGCCGAAGACGTGTAGCGTCTGGAGCGTGTCGGTGCTCCAGATGCGCACGTGCGCCTGCGCACGACGTCCGCGGCCGGCGCGCTGTCCACTCGCCACCAGCTCTCGCGATGGGTGCAGTTCCATACTGTATACAAGCAAGTTTTACCGTTTACGTTACTGAGGCCCTCTTTCACCGCTGATAGTTAAGTATCTTGTAAATTATAAATAAGATTTGATGTTATATGTAAAATACATCAAATCTATCAACTATTTTAGACATTTCCCTACACAAAAATGCTCGTAAACGATGCGCCAGCTCCTAATTCTAAAACCGTTTAATGTTGTTGTCTTAGAACTTTAATGCAACTTTACCACTGAATGTCCTCCGTGTGTCCGATATAATGTCTTTGTGATTCTTCGTCTCTGTCGTACATTATAGCAACAGCTGCCACGTAGTACAAGAGTTCTCCAGTCGGTAACACCCAGAGGTTACGACGGGTGTCGGAACCGCGGTACCCGTAACTATAAAAAATATTAACTGTAAGAAATATAAATTGATATGTTTTACTGTTGTAGGAGTTATAAAAAAACTTACACCCAGTCGAGCTGCAGTTTCTTATCGGGCGGTGTGTTGTCAATAGGTGCATGATGTATTGGAGGGTAGAAAGTACGCCGAAGACCTCTTATTGTCACACGAATAGGTTCTTCTTTCAGAACTTCTAGGAGAGTGTAATCTGTATAGGAAATATTTAGGTTCAAGAGTGGAAAATGTGTTTCTTATTAAAATTTTTCCATTTAGCAACACAGTGGATACAAAAATGTAAGTATTTTTTAAATATTAAATTATGAACGTCTAACTAAATAAACTGCTCGAAATTCGAATACTATAAAAGTTGGTTCAATTATATTATTTATCGTATTTTGTATACAACAATAATAAAATAATTATTTATAAGTATTTATAATTATTTATAAGTACAATTTATTTTACTTTTACCTGAAGCACCTGAATTACGCACAATTTCTCCTTCGGGTGCGTATAGAATTCGCGGTCGACTTTTGCTACGCGCACGTCGGCCGCGCATGTCTTCCGACATCGGAGGTGCGGCCACATTGCCTCTTGATCGTGATCTATAATAAAAGTTTAAGGTAAATCATGTCATGTTTTAAATATTGATATTTTATTGCCACAAAGAAACAGTATGGTATTGAAGTTTAGGCCCAAAGGCAAGAATTACACTATTGTGTCGTGTCGCATCAAAAACAAGTGCTGCTAGGACACAAAACGACACAGTTATAGACTTAAAATTAAAAGCAAAATAAATATTTCTGAGATTAAAAATTGTCCGATAAAAATGGGTGCAAATTACCTTCTAATAGGTGACTCAATAGGTAAAGGAGCGCTGACTCCAGGACTCAAAGCAGGGGCAACCATTAGTGAGCCCAAGTAAAACGTCTCCACGTCGGAAAACTCGTTTCGAAGCTGAGAAAAACTTCTTACCTAAAATGTATAGCAAGTTGTAAGTGGTTTAGAATATACTTGCAAAAGAAACTCATTGAAAATCTTTTCAACATTGCATGAAAATGCAGACTAATTTCATGTTATCAATAGAAAGTAAAAAGCCTTTTATTTAAAATTTCACACGATTATTAATTATTTATCTATGTATGTACCTATTCGAAGAGGATGACTTGTCTTGAAGAGCCTGGGGGCTTACTGTATAATATTTATATACAAGGGACTGTTATCGAATGATAACAGTGACCCGTTCCCTAATTAATCAGATCGGCTTCAAAATAAATGTTTATTACTCTATCCACAGAGAATGCCTGATTTTCACATTAAAGTTATTATATACAAATTTTATTAGGTAAATACTAAAAGTTACATAACGTTACCTCTTGTCCGGTGATTGTGTACATTCGCTTAGCGCCACTCATTTTAAGTACCTGTCCTAAATCTTCTAAAACTTCCTCAAAAGGTTGTGTTGTCCGTAAGTTTAATAATACACGGCACTGGAACATAAAAAAACAGTAAAACAGGTACCTAGGTACTGTTTATAAAGGCACAGACTCTTCAAGGTGCACTAAATGTATCTAAAATTTATCCTATACCCTTTGTTAGAGTTACTTTTATGAAGTAAAGTTAACTCGTGTCACGGTTACATATTATACCGAATAAATTTCTTTGTTAAATCCACTTTATTTAACAGCACTTTTATGTTTATAACATTCTATTACCTTAAACGAAGCTGCACCCAACATTTTTGCACTAATATCCCATAATCCAAAAACAAAATTGCTCTAATAGCCGGTATTGGCACTAACAGCATATGACCTCGGACGAATTTTCGCAAAGCTTTCCTACCATCACGTGTGTTTACTACCCAAGGTCTTAGCATAGAAAACGTCTTATTATTGTTTCAGTGAATCGGAACCATGAATTCGCATTTACCGCTACAATCTTTGATCAAACAACTTTGAAGGGAAACCTTTCAGCTGTTTTTAATTACCAGTACTGTATTGTTTGGGTATATGGGCTTTACTGGTTTCAATTTGAAGGTAGCTGATGATCTACATAATTATTATGTGTTGTACTTCAAGTCTATAACGAAGGCATTACACATTATTTATTGAGCAACAATTTTTTTCCTCTGTTTTAAGAAGAAGAAAAGGGCTGCTCAAGTTGTAAAATTGCGTATAATGAATGAATAAGTATTAAATTTTGTTTAAATAAAATATAATGAGGCGCGTTATTAGTTTGCGAGTACCTTTAAGTACTTACACATAACTTAAAAACATACACAGCTAACCTATTAAAAGAAAAAAGAACCAGATACTCTATTTACAGGGAATTCCTATAAATAGAATATCTGATTAAGATCAGATTCCTGAGGAAACGTACCCAAAAGGCTAGCCACATTACCGCGTTGGATAGTAAGGCTAATGCTTTGCCCCAGGTAGAGGCCAGCCCTTGGATCATGTGATACTAAGTACTTGTATCTCAATATAGACATTTCTTATTTGCATAATAGGTATTCATCCAAAACTTGGCCCAAATGTTATGACACGTACTGCTACTACTATAGCTATCACCTAAAATTATATTGTTGTAGGTAATGCATGCAGCAATGAAAAATTTTCTATAAGTATCACCTGTATAGAATGGTCCATATTATTAATGATCCTGATGACCCTTCCACTGGCAGGTTTGCCGCCGCCGGGTGGGGGCGCATCCGACTCTGCGACCGATTGCTTGCGGGTACCGGCGCGTGACCAGGCACTGGTCGTCCCCGTGGTAGTCCCGCCATACCACATGCCGTTTTTCTTCCCGTAACTTGCTGCCTATGTGCCAAAAACAATAATTTAAAGATGTACTTTTGTTACTACCAGCTGAAAGTAAGTAATATTTAGTATACAATCTCAAGAGTAAAGAAGAGAGAGACACAGAAAGAATTTGAAGTAGAGTTTTATAAAATGGTTTTTGTTGAATATCAGTTTATCATGAATTTCTCCAAATATACACATTGTATCGTCAATTTTAACAAGTTCATGGGATTACTTTTACATTTTTTCTGATCAAAATACTAAAAAGACAGAAAGGTTAGATTTCGGAAATTAATATTCTGTATGTAAGAAGTGAATAAAAAAGCCCAGCGTCTTGTGCTTTTTGGGACACGATAAAATACTAGTCTGGTAGTCTAGAAGACTTATGAGAGTTAAAATATAAAATAGAAATGCAAAAATAACGACGATAAAGCTCGAACTCCATATAGCCGCACATAGCAGTGAACTTTAATTTATTAAAAAATAGAAATCAAAAGATTTAATGATAGCAATTGTCTGCCATCGTATTGACTGCAACTTCTTTCCAATATGGGACAATTTCGGCTATAAGAAGTCCAAGAGAAAGAGAGAAAGATGAGATGGTCTTTCGACAGCCGAGACCACAGAACAAGCGCGTTAAAAAATGGTTGTTGGGCCCCTTATCATTAGCGTTTTTCTAGCGTAGGAGCTACGCAGCTCAGACACCGCGATAACACGACAGATGCCGAGGTTAGTTGCTGCTTTAAAGATCAAATTAGACTGGGTCCATGGGTCTTCGTGATTGCCTCAATGCGTTGTATTAGCATGATAGCAATGAAAAACAAATTTTCATGTGGTCGTTCTGTCATTGCCACAAAGAATCGTAAGTGACACGAATTTCGTGATGTGGATATTTGTCAATGATCCACAGCGTTTTTCGCTCAATTATTATTTTCGGTCTTAGAACGTATAAAATAGTTGAAGACATTCATGATTCTTACATCTCGATGACCTCGAATTTGATCGCTGAATCTGAATTTATGAATAAAAAGCCAAATCCGTACCACCACCGACCAAGAAACCGTGGGTATGCACCATATGTACGTCAAAGACGTATTTTTTTTTGTTGTTTCAAACAACAACTTAGTTGTTTGTGTCAGTTAGGTACTACAACAACGCAGCATTCTCGCTGCGCCTGCGTTGCGAACACGTACACTGTAAAAACGCTAGTACCATCTATCAAGGGGTCCATAAATGTAACTAAGTGATACTATTTAGTATATTTGACTAGAGCAGTGCACTAAACAAGCTATTATTGAATTTCACTTGTCACCACTAGGCTATGTATTAAATGATTGCAAGACAGTCATGTTCCTGTTTTGTTACCTTCTGCATTTTCTTTTCACTCGGTACTGTTGCAACGGCGACATATGAATTTTTCTGTTTCAAGAAATAAGACTGGTTTACTAAGGTGTCTAAAATAGTAAAAGTAATTTGAACATTATTTATTTATTAATGGTAGTTATAGTTGTCGTTTGTAGTCTGAAGTTGACTATTAAATATGTTCGCTGCCTTGTGTTTCACGCTATAATCGGATGGGATCTGATCGTAATTTTTTTTGTTTACTACCTTTAGGGGCCGTGAAGATGTCAGTTTCATAATTATTCTTGAGGACTACCTGCCTACTAATTAATGGGAGAGTAGTTAGACCCTAAAAAACATTACTATTATTATGATCGACATGTAAAAACAAATACAATAATTCGCTAAATTTCGCACCAATAAGTTACTCAGCCTTGATAAAGTAAGTTAAAATATTATGAATGACTTGAGTCACTTGACTTATTTCAAGCTATTTCTTTATAGCCACGCATACCTACCGTCACATTTGCGTACTAAATACCAAAAATAAATCTGAAAAAATTTGGGTCAATGAGGGCCCGCTCCGAACTGAGCTTTGAAGGAAAATTACAACATTCTTTTTAATTTGGTTAATAAATTGTTGGACTTTATGATTATGTTAAAGCAGCCGTAGATTTTCAATGATTTTGGAGCGTTATGTCGGCTAGAAAACGTAAGGTGACCCTGACACAAATACATTGTTTGATAAATGTGCTGTTACGATGGGTGAAAACTTCGACTTGCATTAAGACTGGTATTCAAATTGCATTACGTACGAGTATATACGAGTATATTACGTACTTTTTTGTTTCATATTTTCGATACTTTATCGGTGGATTTATTGTTCAAAGTAGTACTTAAATCTTTTTTTAAACATTACGATAAAAAAAAATTAATCAACTTAACTACTTAAATACATAAAAGTTTTTTTTTTTCTATTTTTTGTTAGTAGGCATAAAATACCAATCCACAAGGATTGTACAAAATATGCCATCAAGTTGTTTAATTTAGCATTCTATATATTTTTCAAATTACGTTCATAAGCACAACCTCTATCCGTTTTAAAGCTAATTCACGTTTTCCAATCACTTACGTGTCAGGAATTTAAATACAAAAGCGGAGTTATTCAGAATTTTTATGGTTGTTTGGTAAATTCCCTGACTTCCGCTTCGTCGTTGACCGTTATTTTTTGTTTCCCGCAAATGCTACCTACAGCTTTTAACCTACTTTTGTTATACGGCCCCGATGTACACGTATGTACTGAATTTGGTCGCATGTAGTAGTAGTCTTAAATCACCATACAATAGAAAATATTGTTTTGAATTGCTTTAACTCAGAACGAATAAAAAGTCTGTTAAAATAAACATTTCGCTTCTTACAATAGGACAAATTATTTCGCAAACGTTTTTACTGATGTTCTGCAAAAAAATATTAACTATAAAATGTTTAAATTTTTGGATAGTTATTTTTCCTGAAATCCTTCTGAGATAATTTCGAAATGAAGATTTTTAACTAAGAAGATCGAACATAATTACGCGTAATTTCTTCTCAATTTTTTTCACGACAACAGCATTGTGTTGTGTGTGCATGTTGAAATTTCAGAAACTTATTTTGATTTAATGATTTACCAAAATTTACAAATTTAACATGAGTTTATGATTTCATAACTTGAATATATAATGAGGTTAAGGAAAGAATATGAAAGATTAAGCTCAAGTAAAAGCTCACCATAACTGATACCCTTAACTCTTCGTCGTCGTTCGTACAGTATCGAACCTTAACCCGCGGTATTTTGTTACAAGCACTCGGTGACAGCCGCGGCTGGCGTCCAGCCGACCACTGGCCGCGAAAACAGAAGCCTTGCTTCATCCAAATTATTCCGAAGTCCTTGGCCGGTGGTACTGACCGTCCTCCAAGGACAGACTTTATCGCGAGTCTGTGCGTGCAATTAGAATAACGTAACCAGTTAGATTGGCCTTCCCACCCCCTCGTAAATGTTCTGCATTCAATTGAGTCAGAGGTACAGAAGTATGGTTTTGCAGGTCTACCTTATGTGGTTCGTACACACGTATCGTCTAACACGTGTGAGCAAGGGAGTCGTCGGGCGAGGTCATGTCTCAAATTGCTGCATAACAAGTGGACTGCGGTGTTTGAAATTAATATGTCTGAAAATGTTAGTCATTTTGTCGTTTAGGTGGAAAATTGTATTCCGTGTCCATAAGGAAGTTGGATTATAAGAGTTCACAGTTTATTTAATGTTTCATAACGGTATATAGCCAAATATAAAATAAAATTGTGGACGGTAAAAACTCGCTATAGGTTGCAAGTTTCTTCGTATGTTTTGTATTTTATTGCACTTTTACGTCTTACTTATGTGAATATTACTTGGTTCCATTATTTAAAATATGGAGAATAACTAGCTATGTTAGTACTAAGTATTTAGCTAAACTTTATTAATAAATTACAAATGCACTTACCAAATAAAAACATTTTTGTGTTTTAAATGAAACAAAAATAATTAATTAGGCCCACACGAGGGCTGCAATACTAAACAAAGCTTACGTTTCAACTAACAGATCGCCAAATAACCTCCACATTTCTTACTCGATTCAATTGACGTCATCGTCTGAATTAAAGTACTGAAAACGTTATTTTATCAACTTGTATTTAATTACAACCATTAGCAACAACAAACACTGAAATTCATTTAAATATTACGCATTCATTAAGGCGTTTGTAATATACGCCGGATTACGCAACATTTGCGAACTGGACACGCAAGTCACAAGAACAACATTGGATTTTTTTATTGATAAGGCCTTATTAGCTGACCTATTTCCTCACTAATGGATTTTGTAGGACCTTAATAATCAAGAAAAAATATTCGTTGATTTATATAGTAAAACAGCTTTTGTACGAAAACTTTTGCGAAATTTAATTGTATTTTACATTTTAACCGACTTAAAAAGGATTTACATAGCATAAGTAGATCTACTTCGGTATGCATTTTATAAGGATTAAAAGATTCATAGTGTTGAAATATTATTTCTTATTTTTTATCGCCACTTATCGTGCGCGTTTCATTATGTAATGAAAAGTGAAATAACTGTTGAAATGAATTTTGTACTACAATTGTAAGATGATAGTCTAGGCTAAGCATCAGGCTTGTCGTTTATTTGCCGCCTTCTGCAAAATAAATGTTCTGTGTTGTGTTGTTCTGTTTTGTGCTGTGCAACTACTGATATTGCTGGACTACCAATTCAGTCTATAAAGGATTTATACTACTGCTATTTAGTATTTTCTACGACATATGCCTTCAGGATCCAATATAAGTCACAGCATGTTTGAAACTGATAGTAATTGAGCTCAAAAGAAGTTTAAGTCCAACGGTGGACTGATAATGATGATGTTAAAAGCTGTGCTACATGCTTATAAACTTGCCTTCCACAGAGCAACCAAGCTCCCACCAAGGTCTCTCTGTTGGTACGCAAGTTTATAACCGTGTAGAACACCTATAAAAACCAGTTCCGAAGTTTGTAAAAGCATGCTGTGAGCAATATTGACCCTTGACTAGACATCAAGAGTAGGAGATATCCTATATTTTTATGAAAACTTACGATAGGTTCGTGTGAATATGCTGATGGTAAAGATATGACGACAAACGGTGACTCTTCTTCGCTGTCCAGCATTGAAGTGTCAGCAGCTTGTAGCCACCGGTATCGGCTTGGTCGCCACACTTTCGTAACTTAACCCTACCCTTTTATATAATAACCCAAATTCTACAAAAACTGTAATACACTCCTAAGTTTTATAACTCACGTGGAATGTTTTCAACCGCAAACATTCTTATTCAAATTGTTATGAAGAAATAATTAGTAGTTCTGCAAGGTAAATTAGTTTAATAAAACACTTAATGTTTTGGTTAGATTCATTCATTAATTTCAACAGTTTGGTTTGTTTAATAACGATAAAAAAATGTTTCCCATGATTGTAGAGTATTATGTAAAGAAGTATAAAATTATGTGACTTAAGATGCAATTTAATTTGATCGTTTGCAACGCGGATTTATAATACACTTTCAACTGTAGAGTTTGAAACACACTCCAAACACTTAATGAAATGAAATCTTGATTAAGGTGGATGTTCCTATACGCCTTCTCCATACATTTTACTGGCGCTATTGTCTCTGAACAAAGACACTATTTAACATATAACAATTATTTATTTTATTTATCTGTATTAAATTGACAGAGTCCAATTATTCTCGTTTTTTTTTCTTAACTCAATTAGGCAATATAAGACCAAAAAGTCAATACGCGGGATTATTTATTGTAGAAAAGTGATAAAATGATACTTAATTGTTTTATGTAAAAAAGTGTCTGCACCTTAATCATCTAGGTTACAATATAAATCTTAAAAGTCACTAGTTAAAAATGTAACATGTTATCCGGAAAATAGTGTCAGCAAGTTTACCTACGCAACTGATCGATGGTAGACTGACAGGTAATTTAAAATATTAAAATAAGAAAAATAAATAAGCAAATGGAATAAATAAGAAGAAAATAAAAATAAATGTCTAACGCATTAAGTAATTGAAAGGTCTACATTTCAATTCAAAAAATTACCGAACGATGCCGACTACGAATTTTGCCGAAAGGTACTAAAGAGTAGCTTTCATTCACCCAAACTGTGTTGTGATACACTTTTTGTTAGTCTTATGAAAATGTCACTTGCGTTCAACACCTCGAGTCAAGTTCAAGTACCTAATGGGTTAAGTACTCTTCGTGTTATTATGCAGGACATTTGCATACAGTGATAGCCGTAACGTTACTGTGACGTTTGTCCGGTTGGACGGGCATATATTTGCATAAACTTACATTTAACGGGGAGATACACGATTTGCACGTTCCTTGCGAGTTATATGCTGTCGGGTTTGGTTATAGTCTGTTGGGACTGGCACGAGTTATGATTTTGAAAACTTAATTATAATATTTCATATACGTACATGTAGCTATATACAGTATTATCTGTCAAAAGCAGTTTTCTCTAGTTACAGTTTCGTTAGTCAAAAGAGGTATGTACTCGTCCTATGTAAAGGATGCAATTTTTAGTTAGCTGATGAAAGAAAACTCATGAAAGTGTTCTCAAAGTGATGAAATTTAGTTTTGTGGTATTTTACCGAACAAATTTTCAGATTCGGACCACTGTCATGTCAACTCACCGAATTTAAATAAAATTTAAATTTAGTATGCGTTAGATTTTTTAAACTTTAAACACCTCCACTTTTGTTTTAAATAAATTATACACTGGCCACTAGCTTTTCCTGTAGAATTTTAAAAGCAAATGCAGTCAATCAATTAAAGAACGTCAAAGAATAAAAATACGTTTTCTTTTTCTAAACTGGGCCACGGCGTAGGTCTGTCACCGAGATTGAATATCACACACGCGACTCTATGCGCTTTGTACAGCTATAAGAAAAAGTTATTGTAACCGGTTATTATTTACAATAGCGTGATCTCAATACTTAATAGCATTAGTAGTCGTTATAAAAAATAAATTATTACATTGTGCTTTTTATTATGGTAAGTAAACGCGATTATGGCACAAGAGTGGTTAGTGGAACAAACAATTTGAACCTACTTATGTAGTTACAAAGTTATCTTGAAAGACGTTTTGCAATGTAGACCTTACAAACCAAGACCAGAAAAATAAATTTATATCTGATGGTTAATAAAATATGATTAGATCTTGTTAATGAGTCTCAACTAAAGCGCAGACAAGAAAAAAAGAGATGAGGTGTAATCAACTAATATTTCAATTTATATAAAATGACAGTACACTAACTGCTACCGTATTGTTTATTTTCAACAAGACCTCCTCGCTTTTTTTTTGTCTCGAAAAAAAAACTTCTAATGTCACCCACAGTAAGTTGAGGTAAATTAAGCGTCTTTAGTGGCAATCGGAATGCCAATGGAAGTAATTGCAGAAATTACTAATCTGAAGGCTAATCTGAAAAGAAATCTTTATTAATTTTGCATTTGACATTGATCAAAATATTAGCAACAAGACAAGAAGAGCCGAATTTTTAAATGTCATACCTATTATGTTTAAAATATGTCATAAGTTTCCTAAGTTAAGTTTATTAATTTTAACACCAATGAAGATGAACTTTGTTGTCATGAGATATTACAAGCAGCTATATAAATTATCAATTCAAAACAAAAATGGCACAATGTCATACATAGATGTATTATTAAGTTATTTACATACCAAACAAACAAAACTACTTAGGTCATAAAAACCGATGCAACTTCAAAACATAAAGTGTTTTATTTTGATTGATTCACTTTTTAAGCACTAGTATTATTTTAATAACTATATTTTTAATTTTGTATTTGAATTATTATTTTTTTCTATTGGCCGATATTGGCAAACACGTCGTTATTCTCAGCGATCATGCAGGGTACTAGGCTCACAACAGCTGACTAATTTGCAGCACCAACAAAACAAAAGCCCTTCACAACAACAGAACAGCTTAACAGACACGCGAAGGACACACGAGATCATACTCTATATCGTACAAATTAAGTTTATATTACACTGGAAATCAGAGGTACGAATACGACGGTTGGATGAAGCAGACTATTTGAAAATTTCATATGACGGTGGAGGGAATGTTCGAGCGAGGGGTTGTCAAGGTCATTCTCAGTAGAATCCACGCAATGTAACTAAAGTACAGCCAGATATGCATCAAACCAGACGGGGGTTTAAGCTCTTTATATTTCACGTGACGTAATTATGAGCTGTTATGCCCACCAGTGGACGATCACGCGAACCGATAAGAATTTCGGCCCACCCATTATAGGTAACGTAAACAAGAACAATTGGTGCCAACCTTGATCTAATTTTATTATTTACTGTTAACTGTTTTACGCAATAAGTAACTTAATATTCGCTAATGGCTTAACGAATAATTATGGATGATTTTCTTGGATAAAAAGTAGCCTTGTCATTCCATAATTTCAAGTTATTTTTTCAATGACTTTTGAGTGGCCTGTTGGTCTAGTGGTTAGTGACCCTGACTGCTAAGCCGGAGGGTCGTGGGTTCGAACCCCACCCAGGACAAATCTTTGTGTGATGAGCATACAGGTTTGTTATGTGTCTGCGTGTAATTTATCTATAATATGTATGTGTTTAAAAAAAATGTATTTAAGTAGTACCTATATCAGTTGTTTAGTACCCATAACACAAGAAAATATAATTGCTTACTTTGGGACTAGATAGCGCTGTGTGAATGTGGTAGAATATTATTAAAAAAAAATGTTGAATTTTTTATATTAATTATTATATATCTTCGATTGAAATGTATGTAGGACATTCGCCGATTTCATTTTGCCTATCTACGGCTAGAAAAAATGTTATAAATCCACCAACCCTGACTGTCACCGTGGCGCAGTGGTTAAGGTGGTCGCCTCGCCACTACATCGCCGTGCTGGGTGACGTGAGTTCGATTCCCACACGAGACAAATATTTGTGTGATTCATAGATATTTGTTTCTAGTCTGGGTGTACTTTGTGTCCGTTAGTTTCATGTTTGTAAAGCTCCCCGCGACACAGGGCCTGTTCCCTAGTGCGGGCGTTGTCTTTAAAAAAAAAAAAACCCGCATTAGGTTAGCGTGTGTGGATTATGGGCTAAAATCCATCTCTCTAGATAGAGGAGAGGAGACCCGAGGCTAGAAAAAAATATAAAAAGAAAAAAGCACTTTGCACACTTTTATTTAAATAATATTTGGAATATTTTAAATATAAAACAAATATAATAAATATAAGTAAATGTTGACACATTTAACTATAATTATTTGCGATTATTTTAGCACCCTTTCCTTGGATTGAATATGGTGATATTATGCAAATGAAGGGTTGGCTGTTTATATTAATATTAATTAAAAACGACATGCAATACTATACTTAAACGTTACGGTGTAATTAATATAAATAGTGGAAACTTATTAAATTTGCAAATGTAAGTAATAACATGATTTAATTATTTTAGAATATAATCTATTATTATAATAATATATATATAATCTATAATCAATTATAAAGTGGCTGCATCACAACACACACACATCACAACTTCACAAAGCACATCAATTATTGGGAATAAATTTACCCGATGTCACTATAAGGTCCTTCAACTATTCGCATATAAAATCATTTGTTGCTATGTGAAAGAAGACCAAATGACCCGGCTTCACACGGACACAAATTACCGGTTATACCCGCGGTTTTTACACAAAATACCTTTATACAAACCTTGTCTTAACTGTTACGAAAACAATAAAAAAGGAATCGGCCGAATCGCTGTAGGCATCCTCAATTGATGCGCTTAAATGTCATTCATTCACATTCATCGAATATTGTTCTCTATTTAGTTTCTATAAGTGTACAGAATACAACACTATTTTACCTTGAAGTATTTTGTAATACAAGGAAGAAAAGCTATACCCAATTGAAGAACGCTTGACCTATATCCCTAATTCGGTGTGAGTATCGCAATTTACAATGTTTCGACACGGCCACTACGGAGCACGAACCGACGTACAACGGAACAAAAGTGCAATTTAGACATTTCCTACAACATCATGTACAGTCGGGATACTAAAGCTTTTTTAATTTTATTATTAGGTATTTTTATGATTTATCAAGGTTGCTAATTACTTACAAATTTAAATGATTAACTCCATGTGGTGAATGAGTAAGAAGTACCTATACAATATTTCATTAAAAAATAATTTACATTAAAATTAATATTTACTAAGTTTTAGAGTACCCTCTTACAGGTGATGGAAGTTTCTGGGCTTATAATACAGATTTTTTCAAAGTGCAGAAGTTGCCATACAAAAAAACTGCAGTATTAATATATCATTATGCAAAAAAAAACGTCGAGCAACAAACTAAATAATAAACATCTTTCTTTGAATCTAAATTTAGTTCCTAATAAAAACAAAACTGCAAAGCTAATTAAAATTTGCAGTAAAATTCTACAGTTCAAATATAACATTTTACTCAATTCCATACATTTTTTAAATTCACTTCCACATAAAGAACTTTATTGCGAGTTTTTCTTATAAAAGCAGTCTGCATATATTATGTTATGTAATTTACATGATGACTGTACAAGCCGCACCCTGGTCGTTAAAGACTCCGCATTATCGTATTGCCTGTATGAAATACCCATTTCCCCATCTATACAATAGTTAATGAATTGGGTTTTACTTTAAGCTTCGCTAAGTTTTATTTTAAGCTTCGCTCGATTTCTATCTTATACTTACTTCAATTATCGTATTTTAAGCACCATATCTCATAATGGCCCGAATGATATGTATGAGAAAGTGTAGTTTATAGCTTTTATTTGGAAATTCGTGCAAATAGAAATCTCTAAACACTGCAAGTGCCATCTGGTATAATTTTGAGATAGCGCATAAGACATTTGCCTCCATTATTGTCTGATAAGCTAAACTCAGTTGCATATGGCTGCGTGCTGTTGCCATTTATTGCGATTTTCATACAAAACTACCATTCTAATTACTGTCTTTTTAATAATTGATTTTTTTTTTGTCACACAAACCTTGTTCTGACAATTAAAAATACAATTAAATAATTATCCAAATTCTTCTTTACAAAAAGTCGATCAAAGGATGATGCTACGTTAGTGCTACGAACAGCTACATAGTGCTAAGAAATCAGCTACCATGCAGCTAATTTACTAATACTGTGGCATAGCGGTTAAGGTAATCGTCTCGAGATCGGTGTGCCGAGTGTCATGGGTTTGATTTCCACACAAGAAAAGTATTTGTGTGATTCACAGATATGAATGTTGCTAGTCTGTTTGTTTTGCGAACATTCATTTATATGTTTGTACAGTCTCTCTAGCCATTGGGCTTATTTCTCAGTGCGGGCGTTGTATTATATAAAGAAACAAGAAGAAAAATTATGAATGATTAGTGGCAAGCACTAAGAAAATGTATCATAACTTTAATATAATAAATAAGTACTTATGCGAAAGTGTTTGTTGTACTTTGCGGTAGGAAATAAATCGAAGTGAATTTTCGCATAGTTGTTGGAGAGCTGGAGATTGTTATAGCGAACTTTTGTATTGATATGCCACGTGAGTAACACTGCGGGCAAAAGCTAGTGTAGTAATAAAACTTCTTTTATCTTTCGTTCACAGCAAAGACCTTGAGACTGCTGAGGTTTTATTACATGAGGAAGAGAATTAAATAATGGGTATTTTATCTCTTTCTATTAAAATTTCTTTAGGATATCTGCGACGCCTATACAATTTGGTTTTAATTATTCAGACATTTTATTTATTATTAAAACACGACGCAAAAAGTGGGGTGTCATAAGTTTGACGTCTGTGCATATATGTGTCTGACTATGGCATCGTCCTAAACGAATGGGCCGATTTGTCTTAAAGTTAACATGATCATGATCGATTAAATCGATGCAGCCGTTTCAAGTTTATCGGCTCTTGTTCAGGATTACGTAAAATTTTCAATTTTGCTATTTTAGTTAGTCTTTAAATTATACCTGTTATTTAGTGTGAATTTTGTTCTTACCCAATTTCTTGATATGACGTCATTGATAACCTTAAGACTATTCGCCTTATTAGTTTCACAATTACCCTATAAATGTGAATAGCTATATACTTTGGCAATAAATCAAAAATTCGCATGACGTCATAAAACCAAGACCGGTACTAATCGTCATAAAATCTCAATAACTCAAGACTTATACAGCACTTGTTGTAAAAAATTAATGGAATTATTTACGCCACGACCCCGATAGCCATCTTGGAAAAAAAAAACAAGCGAGTAATGAATAATCGCGTGGATTCAAGTATATAGCCAACAATGAATACATGGTCGCCATAATGGTAGGGTTGTCACAGGGAGAATAAAAACTGCTTGCAAAATATTTGGGAAGAGTAGTATTACATTGTACATACTTAGTTACTTACACACATAGGTATATATACTCGTATTTTAAAATGTCAGACATTGTATATGGTACCTAAATGGCCGATTAAATTGTGTTGTACATTAAATAATAATAGATAATATAATAGATTAGAGAGGAGACCCGAGCCCAACAGTGGGACTTAATGGGTTGTTGATGATGATAAAATAAATAATAATAATTAATGATGAAATATAAAAAAAAAAGTTCTGCTCAATTCTGGATGTGCAATTGTGCATCCCATCCGCTTAATGTGCGTTTGCTATCCCTTGTACCAGACGTATCCTGAATTAATTACTATTCCTGAATTAATGATCTAAAGCACTATATTTATAACAAAAAAAAAACCGGCCAAGAGCGTGTCGGGCCACGCTCAGTGTAGGGTTCCGTAGTTTCCCGTCCGTTAGACGTGCCAGAAGTTTTCGATGGTAATTTTGAATTGCGAGAACCTATTTTAATAATTATTTTTTTGTTTGAAAAAAGATACGTTCAGGATAATAAAATATTATGTAAACGAAGTTAAAAAAAAAATACGGGCAAATGAAACTTGACCTCTGGATTGTATAGGCGCTCATACGATTCAGGGACCAAATTATATTGGTTAACTGCAGTTTCCATCTGTTGTTTCCATCCAAGTTCAAAATAATTTTCCTAGAAAGTCCTTATAAAGTTCTACTTTTCAGATTTTTTTCGTATTTTCTAAACTTATGGTTCAAAAGTTAGAGGGGGGGGGGACGCTTTGTTTTTTACTTTTGGAGCGATTATTTCCGAAATTATTGACATTATCAAAAAATGATTTTAGTAAACCCCTATTCATTTTTAAATACCTTTCCAACAATATATAACACATTAGGGTTAAAATTAAAAAAAAAAACACTTCCCACTTTACATATAGGGGGGCTACCCTAATAAAACATTTTTTTCCAATTTTTATTTTAGCACTTTGTCGGCGTGATTGATACACATATTGGTCCCAAATTTCAGCTTTCTAGTGCTAACAGTCACAGAGATTAAGCGAGGACGGACAGACGGACAGACAGACAGACAGACAGACAGACAGACATGGCGAAACTATAAGGGTTCCTAGTTGACTACGGAACCCTAAAAAGGTGTATACACCACATAGTTGTATACATAACTCATTTTTAAGGCTTGCAAATTGTGATGTGTCAGCCCTAGCGAACAATGGCCGCGTATTATAGTATTTACTTATTATTCATTTATTCATTCCTTATCGATGGCGTTGATGACAGTCGCTTTTTAGAGGTCTCTAGACATGTGATATGTGGGAATCTAGGTTGCAGGTTATGTCTGGGGTTTTTGAACAGATAACTTTAGAGCTAACTCGTTCGCCTAACGGGAATTTGTATGACTGCTATGTAAGATTTCCAGGACTTTTATAGACTCCTATAATGTGAGGAGTAAAATTGACAGTGCCAATCCCAGTTCTACGAAAAACACATAAAAGCATAATAGAAATTAACGTGCCAACAGATTGTAAAACATCCATAAGAAATAAAGATTGTACGCTCACATTTCTGTATAGTAATGCTATGAGCGCAAACAAAAATTTGGTTATTCTCCATATAATTTATTAAATCAAAAAAATATTTTTTTTGTCTTTGTACAAAATATTTATTAACATTCACTCTCTGCATCGGAGAGGTAAGTGTAGCAAATGGTAAGGGACTATATAATAATAATAATAACAAGATTAGTTCCTCCTCCTTTCCTTTCTCTTTTTTAGGGTTCCGTAGTCAACTAGGAACCCTTATAGTTTCGCCATGTCTGTCTGTCTGTCTGTCCGTCCTCGCTTAATCTCTGTGACCGTTAGCACTAGAAAGCTGAAATTTGGGACCAATATGTGTATCAATCACGCCGACAAAGTGCTAAAATAAAAATTGGAAAAAAATGTTTTATTAGGGTAGCCCCCCTATATGTAAAGTGGGAAGTGTTTTTTTTTTTTAATTTTAACCCTAATGTGTGATATATTGTTGGAAAGGTATTTAAAAATGAATAGGGGTTTACTAAAATCATTTTTTGATAATGTCAATAATTTCGGAAATAATCGCTCCAAAAGTAAAAAACAAAGCGTCCCCCCCCCCTCTAACTTTTGAACCATAAGTTTAGAAAATACGAAAAAAATCTGAAAAGTAGAACTTTATAAGGACTTTCTAGGAAAATTATTTTGAACTTGGATGGAAACAACAGATGGAAACTGCAGTTAACCAATATAATTTGGTCCCTGAATCGTATGAGCGCCTATACAATCCAGAGGTCAAGTTTCATTTGCCCGTATTTTTTTTGCTTTGAACACTTATTGTGACGGACGGGAAACTACGGAACCCTACACTGAGCGTGGCCCGACACGCTCTTGGCCGGTTTTTTATTTTTAAAAAAGCAACGCCCACTCTAGGTAGCAAGCCCTGTGTCGCAGAAAAAATAAAAAATAAAATATAAAATCAACGGACACAAAGATTTAAATTTTAAATAAAAAAAGATCGACAATAATATATACAATACGGAACCATTATTTACTTATTACGCAATTACCGTGCATGAGTAATAACACTAATAACGTTACAAGGCAAATTAACGATGCGGGAATAAAACTGGGTCACAAACACCTATTAGTTTTGTAATGGTTCAGATTATTCATTATGTCCTTTAATCTTAGTTATTTATTACTTCCTTGTACATGTTCTGACGCTACATTGGGAAAATTTGTATTTTTAACATTGGGGTCTCGAGTCGACTAAAGCGGTGATAATATGATAAAACAACAACAGGCCAAGTAAAATATAAAATACCATTAAAATAAAACTTGTAAAAAAACGAATTCTCGCAATCAGTTCTTCTACCGTAAAAACTAAAAAGATAATTATGTGATCCATGTAATACAAAATCGGTTAATTTATTCAGTCCCTACTTAAGGGACCTTCTGTCTTAAGTTATTACGTAATTAGCTAACCTAACAACATCTTATAGTGACCATATCAATATTTTTTTTTTATGTTTTAAATAAAATAGATTGACTTGGCCATCGCATGAAAACACAATGTATCTCACAAGTAATTTACTTATTAGAATAAATAAGATTGTTTAGCGCGATTGTCAAGCGAATCTATTTTATTAAAAATATTTTTTTTTTATTACTGCTATGGTCTTTATAAGATGTTGTTAGGTTAGCTATATAAAAAACTTGTACCACGTGTTTAGTACACCAGTCACTTATCCATTAACAATTGATAAAACTTATTACTAAAACTTAAAAATAAGACCTAAAGTTAGTGTAGAATTAAGAATACTGTCACTAATAATATTGTCACTACCCCATCTCAACCCGTGGATGTCGTAAAAGGTGACTAAGGGAACCTTAGCAGAAAAGAGCACTGCGAGAAAAGGAAAAATTGAATCCCTATATCAACCCGTCTGGCCAGCGTGGTATTGTAGGATAAATTCCCTCCACATTTGGAGGAGACCCGTGCCCAGCAGTGGGACGTCTTTGGGTTGAAATTATGATGATGATGAAAACTTAAAAACTGAATTTTATGCCTTCGCGTCCAGGGCACGGAGATGCCGTAATAACATGGTGGTCAAATCGTTTATTTTGTAATATTTTAAAGAGTGTGAGTATGGCAAAAGAGGGTGCGATATGACAGGTAAATAGATTACAGTAGCGCAATATGTGGCGCAGTGGGAAATGTCCTTGGTTTGTACATTATTCGATATCACTTGATTATATTTAAGCTAATTTTAATAAGATATGAATATGCTTTGTACCTGTATTAAGTGAAGCGTCTGCCACGTATGATTATAGATGGAAATGTCCTTGGTTTGTACATTATTCGATATCACTTGATTATATTTAAGCTAATTTCAATAAGATATGAATATGCTTTGTACCTGTATTAAGTGAAGCGTCTGCCACGTATGATTATAGATAGGTAAAACACGCGATTTTGTAAGTCAATTTATCAGTCGTTACATGAAATAAATAGTTAATAAAATATTGTTTTTTAACTTAAAACAAGAAACGACACTAAAAAGTAACAAAAATCAAGGAATTACAATTTTATAAGCAAGAAGTAGACGAGTTAGCAATGTGATCAACTTACGAAGTAGACGAGTTAAGGAAAGTGGACGGAGTCGTCCAGAGGGAATTTAAGAAACTAATAATGTTTACTATATGTACAGGATTCCTTTAACAAGCTTCAATGTATTAATAATTGTGACTGGCCTGTTGGTGTAGTGGTTAGTGAGTCTGACTGCTAAGCCGGAGGTCGTGGGTTCGATCCCCACCCAGGACAAATCTTTGTGTGATGAGCATAAAGGTTTGTTCTGTGTCTGGGTGTAATTTATCTATAATATGTATGTATTTACAAAAAAAAATGTATTTAAGTAGTATATACAGTTGTTTAGTACCCATAACACAAGCAAATATAATTGCTTACTTTGGGACTAGATGGCGCTGTGTGAATGTGGTAGAATATTATTATTATTATAATTAAAACTTTTGACTATAGTAGAGAGACGACACTCGCCCGACGACGAAGACGTTTTGAAATTCAAAATTTAAACGAGATGAGTTTTATTAGGTATTAATTATTATTACACACACAGTTACAGTTCTTTAAGTGGTACTTTTAATTAAAATTCATTAAAAAAATAAAAGCTTTAATTAATGTAATTATTTATTAAAAGCCGTTTTATTAGAGTATCTTTGCATATTATTTTTATGGAATCTTATTAGACTAATCGCGGTTTATATTAACTATTATATTAACCTTCAGGCTGCTAACTTTCACAAGTACCACCAACCAATGACTCGTCACAAGTAACTAGATGCAACTACTAGTCAAAAAACATGTAATCCGAACATTGCATGTTTTTATTAATTCTAAAAAGAAAACTATGTGATATCTCGCCACTATGTCTTCTAAAAGTATTATGTAATCTGATAAAGAGTTGACATATCATAGTTTTACAGTTAGGAATTGTGCAGACAAATCAGTACTTGGCGTACTTTTTGAACTGTGTTTTTTAGCGTAACCATTATTTCGCACTTACATAAGGAAGCACTGCCTGAGTTAGGTTAGTAACCTTAACCCATTACATAAAACTTCTAAAATTGGAAATCTTTTGTTATTGATTAATAAAAGAAGTGACACGTAAAAATAAACTTTATTACAATGATCCAAAACTCTGTTTTAAACTTAATAAAAATCTGTTCTCCTCTCTAAGCCGGTCTGTGTGAACGGACCCTAAGTATCTAAAAATTTAGTGTTAGCAAGTTGCCTTGATGCATATAAAGTGCAAGGTGCAAGGTACAATGCCCTCTATATGTCGTTGGCTACGAGCTACGAAGCTACGTAGCTCGTGCTACGAGCTAAGGTCGTAGCCATTTGACACGTCAGTGCTATTAGCAATACATCTTTTTTATAGTGATTATGTTATTTCTTTTGTTTGATTTGAATTTAATTCACGAACGAGTTTGTAATTAGTGTTATGATTGAAAATAGGATATTTGTAAAAAAAGTATTAATGGTTATCGTATTCTACGTAAGGGTTTGTTAATAAAAAATCTTCACATTTGAAAATTTAAATGTTCTCGCAATTATTACAACAATAAGATAGTTGAATTTACAGTTGACCAGAATCTAGTTATTATAAAGAATTATATATAAAAAATATTTACCGTTTTATGTCTAATAAAACACAAACTGGCTGACCTACTAATTAAAATATCTAGACTTAACGCCGTATGTGTGATTACCTAAATTATTTCGACAAAAGGAATAATATTACCATATCTTTGGCCCAATTTCTTTTAATACTAGACTTGAATAATAACACTTACTTACTTCAAAATGAATATTTATAAACAAACAATGTAATGATGATTATTTTCCCACAAAATAAAAATAAGAAACACGCAAATCTCAAATCTCTAACTACTTACCACTTATTCATCAATTTCCTAAGTCTTTAGTCGTAAAGTAATTTACTTGCAATTATTTATGTCGAGAGCTAACTCAAAGCTTTGTTTATATAATCAAAATGCAAATAGGAAGGTTGTTTAGTGCGTGGCTCTTATCCTCCGCCCTACATCTCGAAGGTCGTTCCCTACGACACTTGTATCACGAAAACATAATTGTTTTACGAATGAAGGAGTATAATTGAATACATTTTCGTTTAAAGTATGTGTTAGTATTATGTTTAAAAGATATTATTATTTGAATTATAAGAATGACGGGCCTGTTGGTCTAGTGGTTAGTGACCCTGACTGCTAAGCCGGTGGTCGTGGGTTCGATCCCCACCCAGGACAAATCTTTGTGTGATGAGCATAAAGATTTGTTCTGTGTCTGGGTGTAATTTATCTATAATATGTATGTATTTACAAAAATATATATTATATATATTTAAGTAGTATATCAGTTGTTTTGTACCCATAACACAAGCAAATATGATTGCTTACTTTGGGACTAGATGGCGCTGTGTGAATGTGGTAAAAAAAAAAAAATTAGGACATAGCGGGTAATCCCCGCTCATATCAAGCCGCTGACTAGGTAAAGTACCACCGCCATAAAGAAGTCCGCAGCCATAATAATATTATTTCCTCAATACATCCACAAATACTTCAGTTCTTCCGTGATCATGCGCTTGCAACAGCGCCGAAATATCAGACACTCAATAAAGATAATACCTAAAGAACATGGTCAATATCCCGGACACTATAATATCAAATTTACGACCATGACATCTTTAAAAGCTGTAATAACATTAGGGTTGAGTTCCTGCTGAAGAGTAGTGGTGCAGAGCTCATTGGGAAGGGAAGAGATTTTAAAGAGTAGACAACGTGTATTATGATGTTCCTGGTGTTGCAGACTTCCATAGGCTATGGTAACCGCTTACCATCAGGCAGGCTGTGTCATAGCCGTTGAATATATAAATAAATAATGAATGTAATATAAATTATTTTGAAGAATTCATTTCGCGGCAAAAAACAATTGAGGTCAGAAGATTCGTATCGGCGCTGTCACGTAATAGCTAAGGTTTTTGTACGCAGACCTTCTTGGATGAAAAGCTTAGATTGTTGGATAAAGAAATATGTATTTGTATAGTTTCTATGTAAGACCATAAATTAGTTGGTCGTCCTTTAGCAGTGTTACTTCATTTACCTACACCTAATGGTTTAAGTAGGTATACGATTATTTCTGATTATGAATGTATTAATAAATAAATTGGAAATAATAGATAGTTAATACGTAATGGTACCGTTACTTACATAAATCTAAGAATACAGCTACCATTTCTAATATCATTATAATCCCGAATCGTATGTCGTGTCTCCGCCGTAAAGATTTGAAACGTGTATGAATATGTTTCTTACCTTAAAAGTTTTGTATGATGACACAACATACGAAGCTCCATCTTCCAACTCTTCCAGCCTGTACTTTCTGTCTCCATCCATTCCAAAGATGAACCTCGCTCCCCTCGGCAACTCCAATCTCTCAGATAATCTATCCAACAACGCATCCATTGAAGCCAGATCTCTGCCTGGCTTGAACCGAAATTCCACTCCAGGATGAAACGGGTCCCCATTGCGGTAAAAGGTGACCCGTCTGGCTTTCCAGTAGTTGAGATTAGCGTATCGAGAGGCAGGTTCTGTTCGGTTTGGGCGCGTTGTTGCCTCAGAGCCTTCGGAAACATCATCGGTGCGTTGCGGGGGAGATGCAGGGCGGGAAGAACGCCAGTCGCCGGGTTCTCTCTCGTCATCGGATGGTGGTTGTTCGGTGACGGGTGGAGGTTGCGGCGGGGTCGGGTCGGGTGCCGGTGCTGGCTCGGCCTGTCGGCAGGGACGCGATAGTAGGCGCGGCCGGGGGTGCGGGCGACGCGACATCACTCGCGCCGGACCGTCCGCAGACTGGACGCCACACACCCCGCGCCCCGCGCAGCCTACTGCCAATCAACTGATACCACTGTCTATAGTTTCATTCATGAGTTGACCACGTGCTCGATTGATTGGTAGTAGGTAATATGTTCTTACAACTACTCTTCTAACACAGTGGAAAATTAATTTCTGTTGTCTCTATTTATATCTTATAAAACTACAATTCAGAATGTCGTGTTCTAAATAAGAAGAAGATACGTATTATAAAAATACCTATTAACTTTTGTCTACAATTATTATGTTTTATAATAAAGTGATTGAAGTTTTGTTTATATCGATGGAAAATTTAAGAAAATATACATTTTTAGAAATAAGTACCTACTTGTAATTTTTTTTCACTGATTATTTCTATATATTCTTTTAATGTTATGTAATAAATGATTGAAAAACTTTTTATCGTCATTTCAAAACGAGGTCGAATGGTAAATCAGATTTAAAGCACTTTATTTTCGTTTTAAGTTTCGCGTTGCATGATATTGGAAGCATAAAACACTATAAAAACCACTTTAAGCAATAGAGTTTTTGTGATATATTATAAAAACACAACTGAATATTGCCTATATGCCCTGATATGTAATTTAGGACAGTATTTTTTTTATAAATTAACAACAAATATTATTATGTACTCACTGTACAGTCCAATATAACAGAGATCATCACAACACCTTGACTTCACTACACAAACGATGCTTGAATGATTTGTGTTAACTTAGGTATAACTTAGATGTTTCTTTGATAAGGTTTAACGAGTTGTGGCCCTTGCCGTGACTAAGTTACCCTAGTCACGACTATCGACTAGCTTAACTAAACTTAACTTATAAGTGGTGGAAATAAATGATTCCAACTTATGTTAGTCATAAGGAAAATTAGTTACTCATATAATTGTGGTGATTCAACTTATGGAAAAACTTGACTTTGATTATAGACCTTGGGTTTGGTGAAAGTCATTGTTTTTGTGATTGAGTGTTGGAAATAATGGGATTCAGTTTGATTGTAGTTATCTATATTACTTTTGTTACAAATTGGATAACTAAAGATCTGTTTCACCATTAGATTTTATATATCTAATAGAAAGCCTATCTGAAACTTAAATTACAAATTCTTGACATATTTTTCAGGTAAACCTCACTTAAGTATCGAATAATTTGTCAGGCACTCAGCCAATGGCAAATTCAGCCTTAGTTTAAGGCCCAGTAATTATTATAATAGTACAAATCATTCGTAGATAGCTATTTAAATGAAGCTTTTACGTGACGTAAATATTGAATTATTGATTGTTTGAAAGTCACTTTATATTAAGCACCAACTTAAAACAGTATCAAACTAAACACGTTTTGTATAAAAAGCTATCGATTTTATAAAAAAATTACAAGAAAATTCTTTATAATATACATAATATGTCTGATAAACACGACATATTTTCAACAGGTAACATTGAAACATACTAACAGAAGCCCTCATAATATATAATTTACAAGCAATAAATCTGTACTCATAACCACTTGATTACGTAATAGGCTAATTAATTCACTTATAAATACATAGAATATTAATGAAATCTTACCACTGCGTTGGCTGCCATAGACTCTTCTGCTGCCATCATTTATCAACGATTACACAAACACATAAAACACTCGATAATTAAATACATAAACGATATCCCGAGCAATAATTTGCTAAACAAAAGAATCTTTACACCCGGAAACAAACAATTAACAAAAAAAAATGCAAAATGGTTAATTTAACGTTGATATAACACTTTACATAAGTATTTAAACATTATAAATGTCCTTTGAATATTTTAAAATAGTTTTAAAATGTGGAGGAGTTGTTTTTGTTGTTGAATGGTACTCGTAGTAGTCGTCCGGTTATGTTTTGTTAGCGGAACAGAGTGAGGAGAGTGACGGCAGGTCGAATGGGCGGCTACGACGTTGGCTAGCGGGCAGCGCACCCGTGTGCGGTCACATGGCGGGACCACGATGGAAAATAATCGATACCAATTTTAGGACACGGTTTTTTAACGTTGTTTTGATTCTTTTTTAGGTTTGATAATAACTTTTTTATATTTATGTATACATAATGAAAATAATTCTATATTTATAAAAAGGTTTTAAAAATTAAATGGTAGGTATATAATTTGTGCTTACTGGTCTTAGTCTTCATAGTAAAATTGAGGTGATTTATTTTCGCCACAGTGAGTTATTTTGAGCCGCCTGCAACCAACGTGGGTGGACGTTGGTTTATCTTTACCAGACCTATGTCCAACAGTGGACGTCATTAGGCTGATATAATGATGATGGGAACGTAGTTACTCTATATTATTTTGTTTTCAATTAAAATAATTACCTAATATTTAATAAATTACAAAATTTTGGTTATAATATCATACTGTTCTCTTTACAAATATTTATTAAGATTAATGTAATATAGTAAATTTATGTTTAATTTCAAGTATATACAGGGTGTATACGACGATACGACATTAAATGACAAGGCAGCCAGTGTTAACCCTTATAAACATATTCTAATATAAATTATTAAAAAAAAAGAAAAAAAAAAAAAAAAAAAAAAAAAAACAAAGCTACACATTATTTAAAGTCGAAAAATTTAAGAATATAAAACTACACATTATTTTTCTATCATGACGTTTTCGACATGACGACGACAACAGTGCGGAACAGAGTAAGAGATAAGATAATATGAAAGAGTCAGAGATATTTAAATGAATTGAATGACGTAATGACAACATACGATCAACGTAAATACCTACAGGTTGTTTAAAACTGTGAACAACTGTGACATAAAGAAAGTACATTTGCGTCTAAACTATTGCAAATTTCTGTTTAATTTTTTTGGTATAGCCTTCTAACATCACATACTACACGTGGTTTCATTTAATGTCGTATCGTCGTATACACCCTGTATATATAGTACCAAGCGGACAAATATGGCAACAATACAAAATGCTACATTTTTACCTTTAAAAATTACAAGTGTTCTCGCCACTAAGCAGTACACCGGTGCCCCGCCGGTCAACAGAGCTTATTGTAACGTGTTTATGTAGGTTATAACTATATTTTTTCACCTCTCTCACTTTTCGGTATGTTTCGTATCGCTTTTACGAGTCCTAATTACTTTTTATAATTCGTTATTTATGTTTATACGCTTAATATTTAGTTGAGTAATTCTAATAAGTTGTGTTCTAGTTTTAAAGTGTGTCGCGTGAAATATGGCTTATCTCGGTTTAGAAATTAAGTCAGAAAGAAACATGCAACGCGATGGTAAGATAACTGTTACTGCAATTATCTACGTTGACTGTACTACTTACTATATAAAATGAATGAGCTTATACCTAACATACAAAAAACAATATATATTTTGCCTCAATATCAACTGTAACCTATTCGGCTAGACGTTCGAAATATTAAATATATTTGATTTTTACGCGCATTAGCGAACGACACAACGTACACCCAGACTAGAAACAAATATCTATGAATCACAAATATTTGTCTCGTGTGGGAATTGAACCTAAGACAGTAGGCGCGGCGCAGTGATTTTAGTGTGAAGCGACCATTTTAACCACTACGCCACAGTGACAGTACATAAATATGTATTATTTGATGCGGACTCATCACTGGTGTTACTTGTTTCCTCACTAAAGTTCACTGTTGTTCGCTACGACATGTCTACAAATTTCGTAGCACTTCCGTAGACTTTGTAGCAGTTGTAGAACTACTGAGGTTCCCAAATAACAAAGACTTCAAGAACGAAGAAAAAGAACTATCAGGTTGTGGAATGAACTCCCTAACGAGGTTTTCCCAAGGGACTACAGTATGGGGTTCTTCAAAAAAGGAGTGAATAGGTTTCTTAAAGGTCGGCAACGCGCTCGTGATGCCCCTGGTGTTGCAGGCGCCCATAGGCTACGGTAACCGCTTACCATCAGGCGGACCGTACGTCTGTTTGCCACCGTAGTGGTATAAAAAAAAAAAAAAACTTACGGCCGATTTCAATAATCTATCTATCTATGGATTTGGCTACTAAAGTTAGATTTTTGACACATTTTGTATGGAGCCTATGTCAAAATTCTAACTTTAATAGCCAAATCCATAGATAGATAGATTATTGAAATCGGCCATTAGTAATTTTACCCTGCTGTACCAGGTATTCAATCTTTGATATAAAAATATTAAAAGCAATTATTTTAAAGATAACAAGTTGCAAAGAGCCAACAGTTATTGGTTGATCATGAAAGAGAGTATATGACGCTAGTAGAAAACGTATTCACACCAATCTAGGTGATTTCAAAGACAATTACCTAAAAATGCAGTCCAGAATTATGCACAAAAAATTGGCTACTTTAGTATGTAGACTATTTAGTTTGTGCTTATTAGGTCAGTAAGTTAATATTATTGAATAAATAGCAAGACTTAGCAGTTTGACATTTGCAAGCTCAAAGAATTAACATAAACTTGTTCTCGCGTGATGTACGATCCGTGCCCGTGTACGTTTAGCAGAGCAAACTCTATGTGTGCTATAAATTAAGTTTAATATTATTATACCAGCTGTGCCCGCGACTTCTTCCGTGTGAAATTTAACAAAGCGACATTACTTAATTAGAACGTATAGCGCGTGAGCCTAATGTTTATCTACTCTGGCAACCCCGAGTAGGATTTACCGCCCAATAGACAACGCGCATCACTAGTACACACTTTTTGGTCGTACATTTTTTATGCATGTCGTTCGCCGGCTATCCGTGTGTGTTTAAAATATAGTGATCAATGCTACAAGTATTCAGTGTTTCTCTTTACACCCCGTTCGCTGGCTATAAACGTTACTAAAATTACATTTTTTACAATTTATGTCTGTTGGTCTTTCTGTTCCGGTTAATCTCTGGAACGGCTGGACCAATTTTGACGGGACTTTCACTGGCAGATAGCTGATGAAATAAGGAGTAACCTAGGCTAGCCACTTTTATTTTAGAAAAAAAAATTATACAATAGTAATGTTGCTTTTGTTGTATCCACGCGGACGGAGTCGCGGGCAAAGCTAGTAAAATATAAAATAGATACATCTTATATTACTCGCCACTTTGTTTTCATTTTTGCGGGAGTTGTGCTTTAGTTTTTAAAACGTTATATACTAGTGATGAGTGATGATGATAATGATCTATATATTATAAAGCTGTAGAATTTGTTTGTTTGAACGCTAGGTTCTCAGGAAACACTAGTCCGATTTGAAAAAATATTTTAGTGTTGGATAGCCCATCTATCGAGGATGGTTATACTGGGTGGCGCAAAAGTAGTGGCACTAAAGAAAATGCTTTTTTTTTTTTTATTATACATTTTCTGTCATTCTGTTGTTGAAAATTGTGTAGTGAACAAATGTAAAATACACTGAAAATAAACATGGACCGTTTTACTCCCCAAGAACGTGGAATATCAGTGATAAGAACACAACGTGAATTTCGTCGACGATTTCCCCACCGTCCGGCACCGATTGGTCGCACAATTCGACGCTTTGCCACACACCCACTAAAAGTTACTGTATGGTGTGGCATCTGTGTTGACAGAGTGATCGGACCCTATTTTTTCGAAGACGCTGGAGGCAATGCGATAACTGTCACTGGAGAACGCTACAGAACCATGTTACGTGAGTTTTTGATACCCAGTTTGGACGAATTGGGGCTGGAGCACATCTGGTTTCAACAAGACGGCGCTACGGCACACACAGCGCGCGACACTATGGACTTAGTGAGGGACGCTTTTCCAGGCCGAGTTATCTCTCGTTTTGGCGATTTGCCTTGGCCTGCAAGATCACCCGATCTGACCAGTCCAGACTTTTTTCTTTGGGGTTTTTTGAAATCTCGGGTGTATGTGAACAAGCCACAGACTCTCGCAGCTCTAAAAGAAAACATTCGTCAAGAAATAACGAACATATCGCAGGAAGTGTTACGGCAAGTTATGCAAAATGTCATAAATAGGGCTCAAATGTGTATCAACTCTGGAGGTCACCATTTAAAAGACATCATCTTTAAATCCTAATGGTACGAAATTTAATGGCACAAATATACATTTAAAAAAATCTAAATCTAGTTTTCTAATTTAGAAAAAATGTTATAGCTGAACCAAATAGGGTCTTTACTTTTGCGCCACCCGTTATATATAATATCACGCTACGAGCAATTGGAGCTAAGCAGTGGCAAAATAAACAATGACGGGAGCGAAGCCCCGCGCGACATCGAGTAATATTATATTTGGCTAAAATAAGCCAATGAGGTGATTGTTGGCAACGTTATTCAAATTGTATATCACCTGTCTTTAACATATTTCCCTAAACAGGGAAGATAGCATTATTTCATCAGTTTTATATGCAGTTAGTACATATCGTAAACAACATCGTGTCGACACTCCAGTAATGTTTTTTTAAAATGCTTATTCGCTTAAGTGAGGAACAAACAAGCGCTTGTTAAGTCCAATTACTATTAAACGCGGTTCGTACTTGACCTGGTTATTAGATTGTTTTTTGTCACAAAACCCAGGCATTTTTGGTATTTCCTGTAGGTACTTTGTGTAGCTACGGGACGTAGGTGAGCTACGGCGTAGCAGAATATCATAGAAGTTATAATTATGACCCACTTCACCCACTTGAGTACAACTGCTGGGAAAGATCTCTTATGTTAAATCCCCAGGTTTGGTGATAGAGTGTAATCAGTTCTTATGGTGTTTCTTAAATATGGTCCTACCCGCCCTGTATTGATAACCGACTCGAAAATGGAAAATTAACTAATATTTGGTATGCATGTTCCTAATGTTCTAACTCTTTCAAACGCGCATGGATCAACTTCTTGATATGTCATCATTTTAACCCATAAACATCCCACTGCTAGGCACGGATCTCCTTCAAAGAATGTGGAGGGAATAAAGCCTACTATACCACGCTGGCCAGACTGGCTGGTATAGGGTTTGTTTCGAATTTTTCTTTTCTTGCAGTGCTCTTGTCTACTTAAGGTTTTTCCCTTAGTCGCCTTTTTCACCCTGGATTTAACAATCACACATACCTACATTACATTACGTTGTTATATGTACAATCAGATAAATACCTGCTTGACCAGTTTCCAAATATTTTCCTATGTTTTTGCTCATGATGATAAAAGTTCAAGACAGTAAGGCGTTCAACATTCTTAATACAGCACAGGTCTATACGAGAAGATTCTGTATTCCAGTACACACAGCAAATGTTTGGATACTGGTCGAGCAGGAAATAGCCTGATGGTACCAATAATTTTCAGACATTTTGAAACAAACTACTGCGCTGAAATTGAGAATTTGGAATTGTATCTATATAATGGCAATACTACTACTCACCCTATTACGTTTATGTGATCTAACATAGCCAGCAAAATGTGCCGGTCTACCCCTTTGGGGAAGACAAGCTTTAACGTGACGGTATATTTTTAAATCTAGGACTCTAAAGCGGAAAGATTTGTATTTTTGTATGTAACGAATCAACTTAAAAACTACTGAACCGATTTCAAGAATTCGTTCGCCGTTACAAAGCTACATTATCACTGAGTAACATAGGCTATATAACATAACGCTACGGCTAATAGGAGCTCAGCAGTGACCAAATAAAGAACGACGGGAGTGAAGCTCCGCGCGACTTCTACTAAAGAATAAAGGTAAATTATCAATTTTCTCCTACTTTACCGAAGTAGAACAATATTACATAATTATAACCGGGGACACAGCTGTATAGTACATTGTATAATAGTAAACAGGTATCGTGTCAGATCGTCACGATAACCAGCCTTCTTTATGGAGGGCAACACGCACAGATACTGGGAATTCATTTCCTTATTACTTCTACTCATAACTAATTTATATATAATAAGTTTATCTGAAATAATAATCTAAAGTGACAGTTGCTAGTAGCTGAAAACAAGGTCTTAGGTATTATTTCAACTATTATCTTTGTCTATACTATTTATTTACAACTTTATACAAAAAATAATGTACAGACGGAATTAATGCCGGCATTTTCTTGGTACCTACTAGTCAACCAGTAATGCAGAAAAATGACAGAAGTAGGTAGGTGCTGTGTGTGAGAAAATTATACTGTGTATTTTTATTTTCTATTATCTAATATAGATAATACAACTGCAGTAAAATAAATTAAAGTCTGATTGTTAATGCTTTTCTTCATCATTGTCATCATAACCCCTTTTTATTCACTCAGTCAAGTCAAAACAGCTATTATGTTTTTAAAAAGTTTATTACCATCATATCAGTCGTTAGACGTCCACAGTTGGACATAGGTATCCCCAAGAGAAGAAAAAGTTGCTGGGGTAGGTATAGGTAAATAATCCTTCATCATCATATCAACCAGATGTCTACTCCTGAAATAATTTTAAAAAAAGTTGCTTCCCTCTACGCTTACATTTTCTCAAATATGCAACGGATTTTGATGCAGTTTCAACGAATAGATAGAGTGATTCATGAGGAAGGTTTTTAGGAATATAATTTTATTAGATTTATGAAAGGGTTGGAATAAATAATAACTTTTTAATGTTATATTAGGAGGATGCTTTTATTTAACATTCATCACTTCATTGGTTTTCAAACATAATTATCTTTATACATACTATTCGACATCATAAGACACGGCCAATAAATGAAGCTTTTTAGTTCTAAGCTGAAATCAACCATCACGTCTTTAGTTTAAAGTTGATATTAGTTAATGGAGTTTATCAGTGACAGGCACTAAGTGACACCGATGTCATAACACGGGGCTTCCGGTCGTCGATTGGTTGTTTAGAGGTTGGATGACACGCCCGCTCTGAGGCACGCCCAGTAGGGCTGAGGATTTCACTCAGGTTGCTAAGTAACAAGACTTGTTTATACGAAGGGAAACTACGTAGTTTTTTTTTCGGTGCAAGCATAAATTATATACTCTCGATTCGTAGTCTGCAGACACTGTGTCATGACAGCCCTTAAAAAACAGAACAAAGAAAAATATTGTAGGTATGCCTTTTAATTTTAACCTTGAAGATAGAGGTGTACGCAAACTTCATGCGTCGCTCGAATCTACAGGGTTTTTATATAGACAGGTACTGAGTATTTATATGAGGTTTTTGTTTTCAATGACTATTTAGCGGTCTATCTGATGGGAGAGGAGGACACCCATAGATATGGTCAATGTCAGAGACGCAACCGAACCCCGGCGCCTCGGCGACGTTGCCCATCTTGAGAGACCCACTCTACTCATGACCACTTGTCTGACTGCAATATGAGAAACAAGAACACCCACTTCCATTTGATCTTGGCAAAATTAGGTATTCCTGTTATAATACAGTGACGCACAACTTTATACTTCATAATAGAAGGGCACACAACATCCAAATAATGTTACAGTCACATCATTAATCAGTTTTAATAAAACAAGCAAATCATTGTGCGCTGTTCGATACATTTAATACTTTCCTTCGCCAGAGCATTATTAAGTAGTTTTCCAATTAGCTCAAGGCTAAGAAAGGCGATAAGAAAATTTACTGCGTAAAGGTGAGGAAGTTGACCCACAAAATGTTTACAAAATTGTAGGCGAGGGAATGACGTGAACAGCGGTAGCGTACAGGAGGCACTCGTAATCAACGTCGAGCAAACGGCGTTTGGATAGGTCAGTCCATAAATGGGTAACGGCTTTTGGAACTTTTACGAACACAATAATCGATCAGAAAGTAGGTACGTACACTCAGACTCCAAACAAAAATCCATGAATCACAGAAATATTTGATTTGCTGAAAGAATGGAACACAAGATATTCGGCACGGCCACAGAACAGAGATAGGTTTTGGCACGGCGATGCTGGTGGTGAAGTGAACCTACTTCGACCACTACGCCAATAACAGTTACAAGTGGTCATAAAACCGACTAGCCCCCTGAATATTTTCGGCCAGAAAAGACAGAACGACAGTATATATAGATAAAATACATTATGTATAAAAAATCGATGGATGTAAATAATCTTACCTAAGTATATTAATCAGATTTAAGATTTTCTAAGATTCGAAAAAGTTTACGATGCGGAAGCATTCCGAGGGTTCAGAATCAGGGGGCAGGAACAGACTTGAACACCGATGTTCTTTCCTTAGATTATGACACCGTATTGTACGTTTCTTTTCCCTCATACGTGAGCATTAATAACTTGGTCCCTACCATAGACCTAGGATCCGCGCGCTGCGGAATCTATGGTCCCTACTAACATCTGTACCCCGACAGGAGCTTCACGCATGATTTTCTTTTAAGTATAAGTAACTACATATTAAGTAGTTTTAAAACCGGTTAAGAGCATGTCGGATCATGCTCAATGTAGGGTTCCGCAGCAAAAGAGCTACGATGTTCATCATATATACACTAGTATTTGAAAATAATCCAACCGATTTTAATGAAATTTCATGAGTCTGTTAAATTGTTTCAGCTTGAAAGATTGGATCATTTCGAGAGAGATAGGTGGCGCTGTTGGTAGGATAACGACCACATACAGAGTGGAATTTTGGTTTTATTCTTATTTATTTTAACACATTTGTTAGATAATTCAATACTTATGGTTGAACCTATAGATCTATGCCATAAAAGTACAGGATGTTATTTTTTTAAAATTTTAGATAAGTAAGTTTTTCAATTGCTTAGTAAGCAAATTTATATATCACTAGCTTTTGCCCGCGACTTCGTCCGCGTATATTTCGATATTACATAGATCCTTGTTTTAAGTGCAATTCATGAATTCTACAACACCCCACTACAGGAGTTGAATTTCATTTTACGTCAATATACATAACATTTTCGTAATCAGCGTCCCTGAAAATCTTGAAAACGACATCCATATCAATTTCTAATAATTTTCACACCTATTTCATCCCTTAGGGTAAGTTTCAAACACCAAAACCAACCCATTAACTCACATCTTAACTGAAGTTCTAATTGCGTATTACCAAACATATAACTTGAAAAACAAAGAACTGTCTATTTAATATTTCACCCCCTATCAAAAACATTAAAAACAACATTTTAAGTTCCTATCCCAATACTAATTAGCAAAACGTTAACTTCAAAACAAAGATCTTTTCATACAACGTTTCATCCCCAATTTCACCCTTCCAAAGCCACCCTTGTCAAAAATATTGATGAGGGTATTTTTTATTTTGATAGTAGTACCCCATAACAAATTTTCAAATCTTTAAGTTAAAAAACAAAGAAGTTTCATACAATCGTTTTTATCCCTTTTCACCCCCTTAGGGGTTGAATTTTAAAAAACCCTTTCTTAGTACACCTCTAGACATTAATACAAATACACCCTCCAAATTTCAAGTCACTACGACCAGCTGTTTAGGCTGTGCGTTGTCAGTCAGTCAGGCAGGACAAAGCCTTTTATAATATGTATGGATGTATTATTTACTTGATATTTTGTTTTTAAATGCAAGTCTTTACCCGTTATAAACAAGCAACTACTTTATCTTAGTCATTATAAAGGATTAATGCTAAGGATTTTGTATTTGCTACAAAATTATCCAACACCCAAGTTCAACGACTATTACTGCTAAACTAATAAAGTTATCTTAACCGCTATAGTTTTCATTTAAAGTTCATAAAATGCGCTATCATCATGAATTTTTCCAGATTTTTCAAGCCAGCAGTTTAGCTTTTAGAGGGGGGGGGACGCCCTACTGGAACAAAAATTTGCTCTTTTAAGTTTAATATTTCGTAAATGGACCATTAAATCGAAAAATAATGTTAGTAACCCCCAAGTCATTTTAGAAGATCTATTCAACGATACCCCACACAATGGGGTGGACAACAAAAAAAATATTCATCGCCACTTCACATGTATGGGAGCTACCCTAAAAAAAAATATTTTCCAAAATTTTATTTTACCACTTTGTCGACGTAATTGATATACACACTCCTACAAAATTACAGATTTCTAGTACTAACGGTCTCTTAGCAAAACCTCGGACAGACAGACAGACAGACAGACGGACATAACGAAACTATAAGGGTTCCTAGTCAGAACTACGGAACCCTAAAAATGTAGTCATAAAAGATTATTTATATTTTCTTCTAGTCAAGGTAATAAACCTACTTATAAAGCTGTAATCTCTTATCGTATTTACATAATCATAATTAGATTTGAACTTAGATTACACAAAATAAAACTGTATGTACCTAGGCGTTCTGAAAGGTTTCTTGACTGATGTGGTTACTTGCTAATTGTAATTGCGTGCTAAGATAAAAGATTTTAAATCTGAATTTAACTGCCGTCACCTAATTACAAGGTACAGTTTCTTTTTACATAAACTTACTCGAGTGCTTAAGGATTATTTTTTCATTCTATATTTGTATAATTGTTCATGCATGCAAGGACATGTATTTTTATTCTCTGATAGCAGGTCAGACAAAAAAGTCACACGGTAGCGGTAGGTCGGTATATAATGTACCTACTCAATAATTAATATATAATTATTTGTATAGAAACTTAAAACTTATGGCCTCTTCTATTTTCTCCAAAAAAAAAAGTGTGGTATCTGTAGCTATAAAGCTGAAGAGTTTGTTTGTGTGGTTAATGGGTGAATAAAATCCATAATATACTGCTGTTCTTTAGGGTTCCGTACCTCAAAAGGAAAAAACGGAACCCTTATAGGATCACTCCGTTGTCCGTCTGTCAAGAATATTTTTCTCAAGAACGCGTATTGGTATAAAGCTGAAATTAATATTATATACTCGAAAATTAATATTATTTTGTCGAATTATCTTGACGATCAAAGAGTCAAAACCTATAAGGGTCTACCTATAAGGTACTTCCCGTTGACCTAGAATCATGAAATTTGGTAATTGAAGCAATATCAATTTGCACAAGTAGGTAAAGGAAAAAATCCGAAAACCGATCTAGTGTAGTTATACTTACCTACGACATGTCATAGCGCTCGGGAAATACCGCTGTAAGAAACGCTGGTTCGAATGAAAATTTATTTTAGTGTTATACGTACGTATTTAGTGTATAACTAGAAAGGCTGATATTCTAAATTTGTTTACTAAATTAGGAAGTTAAATTAAAATAACAGAGCACATGTAACACACGTATTTGCCTATCAACTTTACCTTTACCTACAAACGAAATACCCATTATAGCTTTAAGCGACCCGCCAAATACCTATGCAAAGAAAATAAGGGCAAACGATACATTCGTGACAATATAGCGTGTACCTACTAGAACCTGTACCTTTCATACTCAAACAACTTTTATGTCCCAAAAAATAAAGTCGAATTTTCTGTGATTTTTTTGAACAATAGGAAGGTATCGTTCTTGTATTTCGTAGAAATGATGGCTAGACTAAATAAATGCTGCCTTATGACATTTGTTCCACTTTTTCTGAGATTTATCGAGTGTGTGAGGGGATTTTTTTGTGTTTGTTCGCTAATTACAAGTCTAGACTGTTAAAACGCTGTAATTATTTACATTGTAATAAGATTTTACCGGTACCTTTGTTCATATGGCTGTTAGCAAAAATAAAACGGGACATTATTTTAATGTTAGCTACTAGGTAAATATTTCTCAGTGGAAAAAGAAATCGGCCAAGTGCAAGTCGGACTCGTACACCGAGGAGGGTTCCGTACTGTCAGGTATTATGGCAAAAAAACATAATTTCAAACAAAATGTTTAGCAAACAAATTCAGTTATGTGGTCGGGCTTTTTTGATGATTACAATAAAAGTGCGCTAGTTAGAAAAATCGTTCTCATTTTTTAAATCTTATTAGTGTTGGATCAGAAGTGTATAAAACTATTCCAAATTTCATGTCAATAGCCCATGTAGAGATAGATATAACTTAGAGGGACGGATCGAGAGACCTTCCTTCCTTTTGTACCTTTTTGGTACGTAACCCTAAAAAGGTCATAAAATGAAAAAGTATTTGTCGTTTTTGATCTTGTCTTGATGAACAAAATTTCCTTGTTAATACTTTTTTTATTTTACCTATACATTTAATTTGTAACAAGTTAATAGGATATTTATATTTAAAAATTAAACACAAATTAAAAATGTATGTTTGCAATTTTATTCAACAAATAAAAAAATAGAAAATAATTAATCTTTTGATTTTTTCTTCTTTTTCTTTTTTGGCGCCTCATTTAAATCAGCTATAGAATTGTCTACAGCCATTTCAGAATTGTCTACAGCCATTTCAGAATCGTCTAAATCTATTTTTTTACTTTTCTTTTTCTTATGTCTAGGCTCTGATTCTATTTCAAGTATGTCTATTTGTATATCAACATCCTTTTTTCGCTTTTTCTTCTTTTTAGTGATTTCTTCACTATTATCCAAGTTATTTATAGAGTCTTCTTCATTAATCTGTATTTGATTACTTTCATTGCGTTTATCTTTTTTCTTTTTCTTTTTAGGCACTTCAGATTCTTCTACAACTAAATTATTTAAATTTTCAGTAATATTATACAATTGATTATCATCATCATTTCTACGTTTCTTTTTTTTCTTTTTGGGAACATCTTCAATGCCTTCAGTACTGTCTAATACTTTGTCTATGTCCGTATTCTCATTATCATTTAAACTTAAGTCTTTATTTTTTTTCTTTTTACATTTTTTAGATTCTTGCACCATTTCATCCTGTGCTACATGTTCAGTAACACCATTTTCCTCAATTTCAGTATCAACATTATTTTTCTTACTTTTAGCCTTAGCCATATTTTCCTGAGCTTTTTCTAGATCTTTCTGGTCTCTATCGATAACAGCCAAAAAGAAGCCTGTAGTTAGATCAGATTCAGGTCTTGCATACATGCACCTAGTACCCATACTACCGTACATTCCAGAACCGAAATTATTCCACTGGCCCTTAAGCATCTCCTTGACATCCTGAACCCTCCACTTAGCTCTTGAAGTCTTTACCACGTTAGTAATTACTCTCTCATTCTCTTCAGGGAATAAAGAACATGTGCTGTAAACAATACGTTTGGCTTTTGGAAAAGCATTCATGGCATGCTTCAAAAACTTTTCTTGAAGTGATGTTAACTTTGCTAATCTGGTGGTCTCTATGTAGTTATGCACACTAAAGTCCATACCTATAAAATAAACGAAATCCATTAAGTTATAAATCATCATAATATAGTTTGAGAGGATGAGTCATATTTTCTTTCATTACTAGATTAAGATTTCATTTGGCTTGCTTACAAAGCTTGACTACGTCTTTAGCATTTCCAGTTTCCATAAGAAGCGGTTATTACTTACCATTAGATAAGCCACAAGCTCCTCGACTACATATAGCAAGAAAAACAAATAAGGAGTCTTATTACCTGATCCAGAACAGCTAGGATCTAATAGAATGTACTCAACATCATCCATTTCACCTCTCTTGATTTCCAAAACGTCTTTATTTATAGTTTCCACGCATTGAGAGCTGCTTGTTTGTACGAATTCGCATAGCAACTTATATCTTTGTTCATTTCGTTCTACTGCATATATTTTGCCCTGAAAATATCCAAGAAGAAAATTACGATTTTGGTTAAAGTTTCAAGCTGTGTTCAGACATAGCTAAAACTGCGCGGGTACCGCGAACAATTTAAAACCATGGCCATAACGACCATTTAAGGCCATGTCGGTGCATATAACCGACCATTGGCGACGCCTGCACGCCCCTCACCGCCGCGTCGCCGATAGGCCTTTTGTGATGATCATGTTTCTGGAACCGCGCGATTCCCGATGTTTGAACGCAGACTTAGAGTTCGTTAATGTAATTCATGGCTGATGGAGTATTGAAAAAAATTGAAAATAGTAGAAAATAATAGTTACTGATCCCATCCTCTTCATACTAAGCAGTTGGTATACAACCATTAGATTACCATGACAGTAATAATAGTTTTATTAATATAGTAATAATCTTACAGTATTTTTGATGTATGCTGCCAGTTGTGTGGTTTTCATTCCAGGTGCTGCACACATGTCCAATATGGTACTGCCCTGTGGTGGTGCTAACAGATGCACAGCCATCGCTGTGGCCTGTATAAAACAATCAGTTTCTTATTTGTTTAAAGTAGGTTACTTATGAAAAAGATGCACTTATTCACATTGAAACTATATGGTTGACCAATTTAAAATTTACGAAATGTTTATCATTTTGGAAAGAAAGCTGAGGACCGAGTACAGTGGCGATTACTTCACCGGAAATGTGTTGAAGAAAGAATAAAAGGGAATATGTATATTGATGTAGACAATTATTTTTTAACTCTAACCTTATCTTGCAGAATAATCTTCTTCTCCAAATACAATTCATGTTCAAAAAGTTTAGTTCCACTCGCAAATACAAACATAATCTTCACATGATAGTCTTGGGTAAAATCTTCTTCTGTTAAATTCTGTATCTGTTCAAGATAGTCGGAGTAAGAGCCTGAAGTACAGCGGACAAAACGGTAACCTTCATCTTGAAAAGCTCGAATCGCATCGGACGTAGTCAGGAGATTCGTGTTGATGCGTACATATCTTGGTCTGCGTGGAACTGAACCAATTAAATAAGTTATTACATATTATATAAATGCAGTATTGAATTGTTCTTAATACTATTGAATGTCAATTTTACAGAAAATTATACTGAGATAGGCCACAATAAATTCTCATGTGATTAAAAAAACTAGAAAATTAAAATTCATAATATTTATGGGTTGATAAAAATATCACTTGGCATTTTATTATAAACTAAATGTTGCATATTTTGAAATGATTGTAATCACTATGCAATGTTGATCATTTTGGATAAACATCGATGGATCAATGAGATCACTATGTAACTTATCTATTGAAAATATAAAGTAACTAGGTATTACCTAGGAAAGTCAAGAGGATTATTAAAAAAAAAACCCAATAAATTACCAAGTCAAAATTATAAAATACAAACATTATATTTTAGTATTTTCATTTTGGTATTGTATAAAGGCAGCACAGGACCGCTTTGCAGTGGTGCAAATTAGGAGAGGCCTATGTTCAGCAGTGGACGTCGTTGGGCTGATAATGATGATTGTATAAAATACAGAGCCTATTATTGTTAAGTACAATAGCTGTTTTTTTTTTACCAATATCATTATTTATGGGTCTAATAAGTACGCTACAATGAAACAAGGACTCATTTTAAGCATTTAATAACTAACCATAAATTTCAGAAAACATAGCCATATAAAACATTTGGTGAATGTTTTTATAAGTACAACAAAATTGTGTGTATTATATTCAAACATGTGTTGTGTGACACATTAATACTGCATACAAAAGTGGAATGTCAGTAAATGCAAATAAATATCATTCTTTCTTCAAATTCAGACTTCTCTCTGCTGCTGTATCTTCAGTTGCAGGTGGATCATATTTATGCTGGTCTATCACATTTCCGTGTTCATCATACTCTTTCTCATGATATGCTTTGTACACATATGCAAATATTATTATGTTAACAACTATTACAGAGGCAACTACTGACCACGCATTCACTACAAAGGTATCTGAAGGATACACTTCAGTCAGAAGGTGGCGGACAGCGAAAAATGCAATGAATGGTAATGTAAACATAGCCATACTGTATAAAAATAGTTGTGCCATAACCCATACAGCCTGTTTAGCTTGAGGAGAAAGTAATGGTCCCTGATCTCCATCAGCCATTGTTATTCTATGGTGGGATTAGATCTGAAAAAGAATAAAAAAAACATAATTACCTTCAGTCTTCAAGTCATCTTGATGTTCAGATGTATATTTCTCAAACTGCTCTTTGTATGAAAGGACTGTTTGTTCCGGCTTGCTTTTGCCAGGTAAAGCCTTTTTTCCGAATAGGAGTTCTGCAGTTAAAATTTTGGCAAGCCATGGATCTAAGCGGGACTCGTTTTCTAATATTTTACAGTTCTCAAATATTTTGTCTATGTCAGCCGCATGTTTGACTGTTTCTGTTATAAGTGCGAAAAGCACATTCGTCCTCTGTAAATACGACAAACTAGTAGTAGTAATTTTGTATAACTTTTAAACTTCTATTCAAAAAATCATCTAAGTAAATACTTACAAAGTGCTTAAGTTTATTGTCGTACAATAACGTCCTGACGCTACCACCTTCAGTGGAGATTTGCTTGAAAATATTAGCAGCTATTTTGTAATGTCTTGGTACTTTGACTGAATGTTCAAACATCTTATTTAGCCTTAGACATTTGTAAAAAGCGTCTCGTTATTAAACATTAGCCAATAATGTCTCTGATTATAATTTAGTGTTCTACTGTTCTGTTCTGTGCAATAATGTCACGAGACCGAGATACTAACGTCAAGTTTCTAAATTGAAGGTTAAGTAGCGTTCGTCAAACTCAACAGTTCCGTGACCTAGATAGACGTGGGATAGACCTTCAAAATAAAATTCTTACTTTTGTTCACTTAAATACCATAAGTACGGGATCCCTGGTCCAAATTTTTTTTTTACTGTCAAGCTTATTTTTCGTAAGTAGCTTCATTTCGATGAGACGTCCAACAATTTCGTATTCCAAAAGACTGATTGAGGTAAGGGTAACTAACAGACGTAGCAAGGATATATACCGGACCGGGAAGGAAATACCGGGACAAGGTACCACGCAATTTGTAGGACAATATGACTGTTCAATTACATAACTAAGTAAAAATGAAAAAATCAGCTGGTTAAGTTAGGTGACCTCGTTATCGATAGAATTTGGTAGGGTCCCCTCCTTCGATCAAACCATTGATTTTGTAGGACCATATTTTTTTTTTACTTACTTAATGTTAGCGACGATTAAAAGTGTATTAACAACAAAAATAAAAGCGTGTATTATGTATAAAGTGAAAGACAATGTGTAAGTGATTAATAAACTATAGAAACTATATTATTAAGTGTGTAATGATTAAGAAAGAGTGAAAGACATTAAAATTATGAGTGAAAGTGTTAATTAATGTATAAGGTGTTAATTTATGTACTTTTATACTGATAAATAAGTGTAAGTCTTAGCCTTTTATAATAGGAAATTGTAAACATTTTTATAATCATCCCTGTAACAAAAAATAATGATTATTCTAATGTAAATTAAATTTGTTAAACTTTAAACAAAATGTATAAGAAAAAACCAAGGGACTCCTGATTTGTTAAAATTATTTAAGAGATTGGTTAAGCGATAATAAAAAATAATGTAGGTACTATTGTGATTGGCCGGCTGCGACCGGCAGAATTATATAAATTGAGCGCACTTTCACCGTAGTTTCATTCCGAATCCGGCAGCCAACAAGTAACATCTAATAAAGGAAGCTCTCTGGGAAAAATAGTATTTCATTTGGAAGCACCAGTATCCCGCCAGCGCACCCTTCAGTCTACAAACCCTATCCACGACACTTAATATTTATGTAATTACGTTGTGTGTGTTACGTTATCCCGATATTTCCTTCCGGTCCTTTATACCCTTGTTACGTCTGTTAGCTACCACAATCAAACTTTTGGAATACAAAATTGTTGGGCGTCTCATCGAAATGAAGCAACTCACGAAAAATTAGCTTGATAGTAATAAAAAAATAATTTGGACCAGGGATCCCGGACTATATTATAAACTCCATTGAGTTACGAAAATTAAAATAATTTAGTCTATTTATGATACTCCTTTTATTCTCAATTTTATAAATTACCTATTAGCATTTATTTTTGTTCTGATGTTTGTTTAATAAAACTACAATATTCGATATTCTGAACGCAGCAATTTCAACAGTGTCAACCATAGACAATAATGCGTAATTTTTTTTTATTTAATAACATTTTCTGCGGTATTAAAAGATAATTGATAAATACTCACTAAGCTTTTATATAATTAATTATTAATATATAATACATTACGCCACGAAATTTGTGGGTTTTATTCTAACAACAACATCAAATCTTAAAAAGCCTAGGTTTAAATAAAAAACAAGCTTTGAAAAATGTCATTATTCTACACCATAAACAATTTACTTTGCTCATAGTTTGTTGCACGTAATCTTTATTTACAATTTCACAAAAACATATTTTAATAATTTTAATTCGTACATGCCATAATAAATAAATTATGTAAACGTTTTGTGTGGAGGTAAATTATTTAGTGCCTACGTAAATAGTTGTTTTGATGTTGTTTGTGTAACATTATCGATGACAGTTTCGTTTCGAATGGCGATATGCTCCTCGTAAAATACCAGGAAATGCTATGATTCAACATCACTGAGGTTTCAACAACAGTGACTAATGTGATGTGTGCATTAATTTCAGTTGGATACAGTGACGGCTTCACTGTGGACGCAAGTTATCAGTGAAAGTTTGTAAAATGTCGCGAGGGTAATTCGAGTAACCTGGGAAAATAATACCAAAACAATGGTTCCTGCGCCGAGTTGTCCGTTTACGTACGACTATTGGACGACGACGCCGTCGGACGTCGTGGAACTCACATGTCTGCTGCCAAACTCTGTTTACATTCCTGTGAGGATAAGTTGGGATGCCACTATTCAGGATGTCAAAGAGGTTAGTGACAGGAAGGAACACCCTTGCGTGACTCACGCCTCTCGCCGACACGATATTTTGATTGCAATTTTGGAAAGTGGGTCAAAGTATTGAGTAACATGTTTACAGAGATAAATTTGTTGAGTACATTTAGAAAGTAGTGTACATTGTTTATAATATCATGCACTATTTTGTATCAAGTAGGTGGGTGCTGAACCCAAATTTTAAAATAACACAATTTTTGTGTATATCAATAAAATTATTGTTATTGACATAAATTTTTTTTTTTAGTTTTAATCCAATATCATCATTTTAACAGCCCATGACTTCAACTGTTGGACATAAGCCCCACCTAATCTACTATACACTGTTCATTTAATAAAAGAAGGAATTTCTATCATTAAATTATAATACAAATCCCATACCAAACCATGAAAACATTAAATTAAAGTGGTTTAGTCCTCTGGACATCTTATTTAAAGAATATTCCTGTAAAAGAATATTTTTAGCTGATAGATATATGGCTCAAATGATATATATATAATATATATCATTTGAGCCATATATAATAATATATATATAATAAAAATAACATCTATTCACTACTTTATTTTGTGCTGTTGACAGTTAATAACAATGGATTTGACTCAAGGATGTTTTGTTTACCTTTTATGTCAAACTTTATTGAATACACACAAAATAATATTAACAAATCAAACTTGTATGATAAGAAAATGATTAACATTTATTTTTTGAATAATAATCAGTGTTTGACATAGGTAGTTCTATTTCCTAGTTTTCCTGACCATTTTCTTAACATGGATATGCCCTGTTTTATACATATTAATTTTATGAAACTGGATTATTTTGAGACTTATTCTAAAATCATCATAATTTATTGCTTTATGTATGAATTATAAATGAACAGAAGATTACTTGCTAGAATGTAATAACATATGTACAAAGTTGCAGACAGGTCACTTCTTGATTACTAAATTCACCCTTTTTACCTGCGTCTTTACTGTATGTACTTCTGAAGAAAAAGAAGAGGATAAAAAAATAAGATTATAGCAACCCTCCTATTAATATTTCAACTGCACCGCTTCGTCAATCGGTTATTCAATATGGCTGTCATCGTTCGTAGTGTGTAGCTACTCATTATATCTGCAACAGTTTAACTTCGCTTAATAAAGCAATATTCGGGTACATATTTTGTAGAATTAACCTTAGTAAACAACTATTGATCATCAATATGTACTTATTAACATCAAAACTTAAGCACATTGACCCAAATATAAATATATATAATATAATAAATTCTATTCTTTACCTATGCCGATCACTGATAATAATATAAACACAATTATTATAGTATAAATAAATATCTTGATATAGCAAGATATTTATTTAGACTATAATTTGTAACAACTAAAAATTTGTATGAATGTTGGGGTCTGATATACAACTTTATCTAATATAATATTCTTATAGAATACCATTTGGCTGCAACATGGGAAAAATCTATATTTGTTTTCTATATTCTATATTGTTATCTATATTGTTCCATTTTCAATTATTGTATGCATAGGATATAGGATAAAAAAGGCTTCGCACATAGAATGCTCATAATTTTTACCAATTTTCAGCTGTATACAAATGATTGTAAGCTTGAATATTTATATTTATGTATATTATATTAACCCTCTCAGCTCTCTAGTTAGAAGAGAGGAGACCCAAGCCCAGTAGTGGGACATTAATGGGTAGCTGATGATGATATTATATTAAATTCTATTCTTTACAATTCTGTTGTCATGAAATTATAGTTTATTCTTGTTTAAAAGCATTCTTAACACATAATTATTTTTGCTACCTCAATGGCCAATGGTTTGTAAGAAAATTACTTAAATATAATATTTTATTTCTGAAAGATATTGTTGGCATTTTATCTAGTTCACAAAGAAAACTTTCTGATACTGTGGTTATTGAATATGAATCTTATTCCAGGACCTGTGGGACAGGGCAGTCAACTATCCCCTATTTGGGATGATGCATGAAATGTCAAGTTATGTGTTCCAATTTGTCAATTCACTCGCAGTAGCAGAGGAAATTGAGGATGAGACAAAGCGTATCCGTGATATTAAACCAGTGTGTGGTGTCTTTATTATTGTAAAAAGATCTATTGAAAGGCCTGGAGAACAATTGCTGAACACACATATAAGTCATTTGATTGGGAAACGTAAGTATTGTGAATTATATACAAGTTATAAAACGAAAAATCCAAGGAAATTTAAAAAACAAAGTTTTAAGTGTTGTTTTCGTAATCTTATTTACATTACAATTGTTGGGAATTCCCCTAAATTGATGGTTTCATTGTTTTTCTAAATTTAAATATGTAATGAATTGAGTTGTTGTATTCTTAATATCTCCAAAATCATAATAATCCAAAAATACACTATTTTACATAAAAAATCAATTTGTTATACTGTTTGTGTTTTCATTGAAAACTGTTATTAGGGAATTTATTGAAAAATCATAATTCTTAAATACCTAGCCACAATGCGGTGTCCAGCAATTGTGTAGAGTGACTACAAAATCAGGGAGCTGACCTCTTTAAAAGCATCATCATTTTGACCCATAAATTTCCCGCTGGGCACGGGTCTCCTCCAAAGGATGTAGAGAGAATTTAGCCTACTATCGCACGCTGGCAAGACAGGTTAAAAAACAATACTAATACCCAATGCATAGTTTTACTTTTCACTGTACATAAATAATTCTTTCTAGGTTTAAATGAATTCGACAACATTCGGAGTTCAGAAGTGAACGATTTTCGGATGCGGATGCGGTACTTAGCTGAAGAGAGTCTTATAAAGAGAGCTCAAAGCACGTGGTTAGAAAGACTTCGGTATCAGTGCCCACCGAGACTTGCCGAGCGGAGTGAGATACCTACTACGTTGAAGCCACACATCAATGCCACATTCAACTTTATACTTGTCACCAAATTCGCTAATTCAGAGGTAAGTCAGAGTTATCTATGAATGTCGCTCGGAGCTTGCCTTCTGTCGTTATTTATTTGTCCAATGCTCGGCTCAGTTACAGATAATAGGCCTCTTAATCATCATCATCATATCAGCCCAATGTCCACTGTTGAACATAGGCCTCACCTAATTTCCGCCACAACCAACGATTTTGTGCCGCCCGCATCCAACGGCCACCAGGTCGTCGGTCAATCTGGTGGGGGGCCGCCCCACGCTGCGCTTTCCAATACGTGGCCGCCACTCGAGAACATTTTTGCCTTTTGGCCTCTTAATACAAGAGCTTAACTTTAATTCAGTTACTTAAATCGACACTTAACTACGTACTTCAATACTGTTTAGTCTTTACCAGTAAATGAGGCACTTTTCCAAGTGTTTGTGTAATTTGACGAGATAAGGTGTATTGTAATTTGAAACGTCTGGTCTTGTTTACTCATTGTTGCGATACTGACCTATTCAAGCTTTGTTAGAACTGATATCCATCCCGGTTTCTTTTTAAATGGTGTTAGTAGCAGTCATGCTACTGCCGACGCAGAATGACATGCTTAAATGGTCTCATGATCAATTTTGTTAATTTACTGAATTATTTTGTGGTTAAGTAGCTTTTTTTATTTTAATTGAAGCACAGTTTAGTGGCTCCTTTTTGCCTGATGGAAAGTCGAAAGAGGAGCTGAGATTACACTGGTAGCTAACAACATACCGAAGTGCCACGTAGCTTAAATTAATATTTGCCGGAATTCTAAGAATGCATGGTATAAGAGAATTGATTTTGCGTTTTTCTATTCACTTTATATTTTTACTAGAAGATGGCGCTACGCTCCCGTCTTTTCTCTCTCGTCTTTATTTGGCCACTGCTCAACTCCTATTCGCTGTAGCGTGATGTTATATAGCCTATAGCCTTCCTCGATAAATGGGTTATCCAACACTAAAATAATTTTTCAAATCGGACCAGTAGTTCCTGAGATCCTAGCGTTCAACCAAACAAACAAACTCTTCAGCTTTATAATATTAGTATAGATTCAGCTACCAAACACTATCATATTATTCACATTTGTAGACAGAAAAGTACAATCATACATTAACATAATTGTTAAAAAAACTAAGCTCTACCTATATTCATACATTTATTCAAATGAACTAAACCATTGACCCATATTAGCCTAGATACCAACAATAACTAACGTACATTAAAAGAGGTGGGTAAGTGATACGATCAGCTGAATGCAGGTATAAATAGCGCAGACTTGTCTAGACACTATTACACTTGGCGCCTCTCGTAATCATTGGCAATGACAATGAAATTTACTGATGTTTTTCTTCGACTTCTTATTTAATAAATCTGGTGTGTAGTTCTAACATTTGATTGTTTTATTAGACTCAATCGTGAAGTATCATTTGTTCACATTTCACTGTACAATTTGAATGGAACGTTAATATTTTAACGTTGGAATTTCTCTTCATAGTATTTTTGCGCCACGTACTCATTTGTCAACGTCTGCGTCTGTTTCTGTTGCTTACCTATAAAAACAAGTTTTTATTAATATACATTGATACTTTTGTACTACAGTTTTGTTGGATCTGAACTAAACACAGAGGATATTTTTGAACGTGTAGGTAAGTCTCTCAGCTCAAGAGGGAAAATACATTTAACATTTCAAATTTGACACGTAGCCTGACATTAAAGCGAGAGCCAGATGGTTGTAATCTTGGGTTCTAACAGAAGTGGCCTTATATGTAATCATGAGATTCCATCTAGCCGGCAGATGTAATCCATATTTTATACAAACTACATGGATAGCTTTTAAAGTCACGGGCTGACTGAGGTGGACGTGACCACGATTGGTGTAATTCGATCGAAACGTCGGGCAAATAAATAAGGTATTTACTATTCCTTATAATATAATACGTGACCTAGACCCGTTTTATAATAATTTAATATAAGTACGTGGATAGCATTGAAACTTCCATCAAGGACACCATTGTTGGAACGCAAGATTACAACCATGTGGCAAGCGCTTAACAGTAAAGTTTTATAGATGAAGCTTTAGCTTTTTTTATATCACGTCGTTGTGTAAGGGTTGGACCTACGTATATCGCCACACGGAATCGTACTTTTTTGTTTCTATAACCTTCGGTCATTTGAAACCGTCTACCGAGAACGAGGGTGGGAGATCGACCGCACAGGGTGGAATCATATGATGCGCTTAGCTCTCACTCTCTATCTCGCTATAACTGTTCTAAGGGACAGAAGCATATAAAAGGTCCCGGATGGTGTGGCACGAGGTGCAACCCTTGACGTCGCTGTCCGTCGCGAAATGCTGCAGCAAACAAGCAGCGGTACCATCGCGTTAAACCGTGATATTCGTTGTGTAATGAAGTTTTAAAACTTATTTTTCTACGCTCATATTTTGATTGCACTTATATATTTAAATGCGTGTATCGAATAAAAGCGTAGAAGACACAAAAATGACGCAAAGGCATCTGTTCTGCGTATGTTTATTGAACGTCTTCGGTCTACAACTAATAGTGTTAGGTACGATTCAGACCAACCGGCTCGCGTCGCGCCGCATGCGTACGGCTGCCGCGGTAGCCGTACGGGTGCCGCGGCAGCCGACAGCGTCCGCTGGAATCCGTACGCACTCCAAGCGCCCAGAAGTGCCGCTTTCTTTGCGCCGCGTAGACGTAAAGTGAAATATTATTTAAAATATCGCTTGAAGAACACAACTTGAATGATTCGCTAGCTGTTGCTGCACCGTAATCTCCGTACGACACACGGCCGACCGGCTCCGAGCGGACCCGACGGCAGCCGGTCGGAGCTGGTCGGAGCCGGTCGGCCGTCGCGACGCGTCGCGGGATGCCGACGGAGGTAACTATGCGTAAGTTGCATGGAAATATGAACTGTAATTACTGTTAATACATTTCAATGTTCTTTACCGCATTGTAAAACGCCGCCCGGCGCGGGCCGATGCGAGCCGGTTGGTCTGAATCGTACCTTAGGCGTCGACCCCACTGCGCGCGGTCTAGCGGTCAGAGTGCCGAGTTCTAGTTCACAGTAATCATACGATAGTCAAGAATCCCAAACACCAAAAGCAAGCAGTTGCAATGTACGCAAGTGTGAACGCAGAACTCTCGGAACTCTGATCGCTCGACCGCGCGCAGTGGGGTCGGCGCTTAAAAGGACCTATTAAGCCAAAAGCACTGTTCAGTCTGTTACCAGCTTAAGAGGCAAGGAAACTCTCTCTCTACGTTTATGCATCCATTTGTTCTTCTAACTGAGCCTCAGGCTCCATTTCTTCTATGTCATTTTCACCCTCCTCGAGCCATTGCATCATCATTGCTTTTGCTTCTTCTCTGTAATAGAAAATCGAACTATGAAATATGACTGCGTTATATAAGTTCAAATCTCTTTTTATCTGCAATCTATTCTGACCCTACGATACTACGAAGTACCTACTTATATAAGCAAAATATATCTATACAAAAAAAATAAAAGGGAGTGTCTGTTTGTAATATTAAATAAACCGGTTTTTACTACATGTATATGAATGTATATACGGTACATATTCCAAAATAACATTTTATACAAGTTTTGTTTGTCTATCTGTCTTTCTGTCTGTTTGTCTGTTTATTCCGGCTAATCTCTAGAACCGCTGGACCGATTTTGACGTGACTTTCACTGGCAGATAGCTGATGAAATAAGGAGTAACTTAAGCTACTTTTTTTTTGTAAATACTTACATATTATAGATAAATTACACCCAACCTTTATGCTCATCACACAAAGATTTGTCCTGGGTGGGGATCGAACCCACGACCTCCGGCTTAGCAGTCAGGGTCACTAACCACTAGACCAACAGGCCAGTCTGTTTTTTGTTGTGTTTTAACTGGCTGGATTTTGTGTCAGTTTATCTGTATAGTCCGTATTTTATGTTTAGAAAAACATTGTTACCTTTCCTCTGGAGAAACGACGCCTTTGTTAAGTCTCTTCAAGCGTGGCAGTGAAGCTAGTATTTCTGTACGAATCTCTTGGTCTTCTTCAGCCTCAGCTGAGTTCTCAGCCTCATCGATATTTCCTCCCATAATTGGACAACCTTTTACTACTAAAGTTTCTAATGCTGGCAACACCTGAAATATAATTTAATTTTAAGACTTTTGTAATATTATTTGTTCTATAAGATTTTGAATAAATGAATTTGAATTCGAATTTACCCGGTTAACGTCAATGCCTTTATTTGAGTGTATGTCTTTTAGCAAATTGGAAGGTTTTTAAACTCTTTAATGTAGCTAGTATTATGTAGTAGTCATCAAATGAAATTTAAAGCTATAACGCTCTTGTACACACCTAGTAAAATCGCTAGGTCTCGAATGGCAGCCTAATTTCATTTTAGTAAAGATAGTGTTACAACTCTCACGTGTGTCATTTATGCAATAATTATGATAAATAAAGTACCTAGCTTCCGCCCGTTGCTTCGCCCGCGTGGTATGTATTTTATACCTATAAACCTTCCTCTTGAATCAGTCTATCTATTAAAAAAAACCGCATCAAAATCTGTTGCGTAGTTTTAAAGATTTAAGCATACATAGGGATATAGGGACAGAGAAAGTGACTTTGTTTTATACTAAGTAGTGATTTTTAATATAAAAAGTACCTACCCTACTTAACTTACCCTCAATTTTTTAATTTGTATAAGAGTAGCGACTTTGCAGTAGCGTAAGTTTATATAAGTTAATTTTGTCTGTTCTTTATCGAAACCATCCAAGAGACGTATTGGATTGGCACGCATATGTAGAATCCTCAAATTGACTAGCTTTTCTAATCCTACTAGCGAAGTAATTTTATTGTAAGCTAAATACAAACTATCTAATTTTGGAAAATCTAAAGTTCCAAAATTAGTAATCTCATTGTTTCTAAAATCCAAACATTTCATTTCTGGCATCCTGTTTTTGAAATTTAATTCTTTTAAATGATTAAAGCCAATCTCTAAAGTACTGAGTTCGGGTTGGAAGACGTCTTCTACCGATTTTATGTTGTTGTTGTTAAATATCATCACTTGGAGATATGGCATACTCTTTAAAGCCGCCGAGCTAAGTCTGTTCTTGTCAGCTTGTAGTAAGATTAAGTATGGCAACCCCGTGACCACTTGCAATGCTGTCAGGTCTAGTAAGTTCGAAGATACGTCGAGAAACTGGAGGTGTTTGAAGTCTTTTATTATGTCAATGTTGGTAAGAGCCATGTCCGTAACAGCTGCTTTTAAATATGTGTACCTGTTGATAAATTAATACGTAAATATTGTAGAGCTATTATAGTTTTTAGTTTTGGTCATATCATCGTCCAGTAGTAGTCAACTTCTGGACATAGTCCTCCAAAAAAGTGCGCCATAAAACTATATCCTTGGGTTACGCTCCTATACGGTACGAGAAAGGAGGAGAACTACAATAGACGTCCACTGCATCAAAAAAAGTCATTAAGACATTCTCGACCTGTGTAGACGACAGGTCGAGAAGCCGTGTGAGGCATTTATCCCGTGAAGTATTTCAGTTTGTGTGCACATGCCTCAAAAGGGGTTTGGTTTTTGACAACTCATCTTTTCTCTGTAAAAATATTATTGGTAACTTTAAGACGCTCACAATAATGAAAATCCGTTTTAACGTATGTACAATTATTTGATGTTTAAAAACTATATTATAATAAATTAACTAACAATTTTCAAATGAAATTTAAAAATAAAAATGCCAATAAGTTAGTTACAGCGAGCAACTTTGTGCCGTCTGCATCCAACGACCACCCGCAACCAGGTCGTCGGTCCATTTCGTGGGGGGTCGCCCTACACTGCGCTTTCCAATAAGTGGCCGTCACTCTCTAACCTTTATCCCCCATAAGAAAATAAAAATAGGAAGTTAAATGAGGCCTATGTCCAGCAGTGGACTTCATTGGGCTGATATGATGATGATGTTAACCACCTATTATTACATGGATAATGCCTAACCGCTGGCCAAACGCGGATGTGATATATAGTATTATAAAAGGGTAATTCACGCGATATATTAGGTATTACATATTTTGCTTGACTTTTCGACTAGGTAACATCGGCTCTGGTCACATATTGACCGGTAAGACCATGTATATTTAATATATTTTTTTAAATGTCATGCCACGCGAGTGTATAGAAATAAATAACATTATTTTTTTATACCACAACGGTGGCAAACAGGGCTACGGCTCGCCTGATGGTGGCCATCACAAGAGCATTTCACTAGACTCAATTGTCTAATAATAGTAGTTAGTATTTACCCATCGCCGTCAGCAGTTTTACCAAGAAAGCTAAGTCTTATGCGCACTTGAGCTTTGTTTAGGTATGAAGTGGCAATTTCTTCAGGTTCGACCTGTTCTAATTGCTGCTTAGCTGTTTCTTCTTCTTCGACTTCGTCGCGTATCTCCTCCTCATTTTGATTTATATTAAAATGTGATTTCAACATTCGACCTGTTGTCTAATTTTTGCAATATCTATTTAGCAAATTAAAAATATCAGATTTTTTTTACGATAGATAAAATCATTAGATACAATTATAAACGTCAAAGTTAGATGTTAACTTTGACATGTGGATATTCAACCTTATTTGGCTACATTTTAATTTAATACACAACCTTTTTGGTAATATTAAACTATTTTTATAACGTGATTTAATAATATAATATGTGATTGATAGTGATATAAAAGTAAACATAAAATCACAAATCTCTAATTTACTTTGTACACCATGCACTTTTGGTCGTCATATAATCATTTTCGGGGTAATCAAATATTAGTGTCCGACCGAAATTTCGGTTTCGGTTTCGGTTTCGGCCGAGTTTCGGCCAAAAATCAAGTTTCGGCGACAGTTTCGGTTTCGGCCAAAATTGGCCGAAACTTTTGCCGAAACCGAAACTAATTTTGGAAGTTGTCGTGCACGCTTGACTAACTTCATTTCTCGCGGCAACGCTTTGGCGGCCCTATTCGGGAATTGTCGTGCGCCGTTCGGATAGCTCTGTAGCAACAAAACTTAGTCAGTGCGTTATCGCCCGACGCAAACAATCTTTACAGGTTATGCTTTAATGGAACTGATTACATGTAAATTTTTGTTTCGTTTCTGTACTTGATTGATTTATACAGGGTCTCTCGTAAGTAATGAATAACTCGTTACAAGCAAGAAAATCACATTTTTATTTCAGGGCTGCCAACGGTGTGAAAATGGTATACACATTTAGATTTTTTTTAATTATGCTCCTTTGCCCACTCAATCCGTTGCCATTTCAAGAAATTTAGATATTTTTGTGTAATTTTTTTAATAAATATTGTAAGTAGAAAATAACCTCGCTTTATTATTGACATGCCCTGGTAGCTTTCGCATAGATTTTGATCAACGCAAATAAAAATGTTACTAGATACTATTCAACTTAAAATTAGAATCTTAATTAAATAAAATCATGTCTTGGAGTATTTTAACATAAATCACCAAAATTGCAGCATTTGTTGAAAAATCGAAATTTCGACCTTGCTTAGTTCTTTTGCTCTTGTAACTAGTATTTATTGCTAGCTCAAGTACATACTTTTATATCTTTTTATAATCTACACATACTAGACATGTTATTAAGATAATGGGCAGCTATAGCACCGTACTGTTTTTTCACAATCAAGGGTGAAAACTACAAGTAAAGAAAAAAAATTGAAAAAATTCCCTGAAATGTTAATTTTAATAATGTTTTACGTTAATGAGGACTCAAAATGTAATTAAATTAAATAATGCAAGTTTCCAGCAGTACGATATCAAAAAAATTACACAAAAATATCTAATTTTGTTAAAATGGCAACTGAATGAGTAGTCAAAGGAGCATAATTAAAAAAAAAAAATTAAATGTGTATACCATTTTCACACCGTTGGCAACCCTGAAATAAAAATGTGATTTTCTTGCACCTTGACATTAGAGCTACCACCAGGTAACGGGTTATTCATTACTTACGACAGACCCTGTATAGTTAATTAAATATTGAGTCAGTAACTTTGTTTTGTTGTTATTAACAGATCAAGTCACATGTAAAAAAAAGATTGTAAATGAAAAATGTGAAGTGTTTTATTTGTTAAATTACGTTGTATAGGTAAACTTATTTCAAGATTTACTGTGTTTCCATTTCATGTCCTAATTAATGCAGAATAATGGGTAAAATGCACCCATTTCAGTATTTTAAGGAATTTTATACTTGCTCACGTGAGTTTCGGCACAAGCCGAGCCAAGCCACGGCCGAACATTCGGTTTCGGTTTCGGTTTCGGCCGGAAAACCAGTTTCGGTCGGACTCTATCAAATATACAATGCATCTAGCTATATTAAAATAAAAACAAGTTCTCCTTAGACGGCCCGTGTTTCTATTGCGATTATATTTTGTATGTATTGTTTTTTTAGGTTGGTTTGTAAGATGACTAAACCGAAATACGAGTATAAAAAACATTACTCTCTTTTTTTGGCAGTCGGGTAATAAGGCTTCATACTAGCGGTTCGCGCCTAGGCGGTTCGTGCCCAGGCGGTTCGTTTGGGCGGCTCGTATTATTGTTTAGCCGCGCGTTCACCAGCGTTAGTGCGTATGAGCCTGATATGTATAGCCTATAATAGAATCTTTCCTTTTGGTCAAGTCTACTGTCAGTGACCCGTTGCGTTTTGTTGGCTCGTTATATCGTTCGTTGTATCTATCGATAAGTTGCACACTTTTTGCTACTAACGGCCGATTTTAATAATCTATCTATCTATGGATTTGGCTGCTAAAGTTAGAATTTTGACATAAGCTCCATACAAAAATCGGACATAAGATGCCAGTAACTCCAGTAGGTATCTGAGTTTAAAGTATGGTAAGTTATTGAGACCAGAACCAGACGTTAAAGTACACGGTGTAGATATACGTATTAGAAGTCAGTATGTTGCACTATTGACTGGTGTAATAATACGTTAACAGTCTTTCGTTATTTTGTGGTCGATTACCTATTCTGCACCGTGATCATTATCATATCAGCCGCAGGAAGTCCACTGCTGAACATAGGTAATAACAGTAATATAATATAATATATAGTAATAGTAATATTATTTTCTATTTGTTTTAACAGTTCTCATTCACATCAAGTGTCCCCACGAATCGCACACCTCTACAGCACATAGAGGTGATCCTTCACAAGTTCGCTAAGACCCTCAAGATGCGAGTAGAAAACCCGAACAACTACGTCCTTAAAGTTTGCGGCCGTGAGGAGTATCTTTTCGGCGACTACCCCCTTATACAGTTCCTGTACATCCAAGAGATGCTGTTCACGGATGGAGTGCCTCAAGTCATGACTGTCAGCATGAATCAGTTGCCGCTTACTCGTGAGTTGGTTATTGTGCTATTTCTCAATTTATTGTATTCCACATTGTTTTGTAAGATATTTAATATTATTAACATGATATCAGTTATGTACTCTGTCGGGCACAACAAGTGTAGGAGAGAGAATGAAGGGGGCTGATTATTAAAAAAACATGGATGTGCAGGAGGGATTAAAAGAAACGCGTAAACGTTCAAGTCAAATTAAATATAATTATTTTTATACTAAACAGCTAAACGCGAGCGTCCCTACCCTTACTGCTTACCTGAACGACGACGTTTGACATCGGAACACTCGAATACAATGCGAAAGAAAAAGAACGAATCGTCGTGGAACATTCACAAGGACTACTCGTGCATCATTCAGAGCGTTAACAAACTTAACGTGGATCCTGGCAGGCAGACTGTTGAGGTGAGTTAAGGCCTCGATAGGTAGTACGCTGGTCAGACGATATCCAAAAGATGTACGGAAAATTTTACTATGAAAATAACGCTCTGCAAGTTTCCGATGTGTTATTTGCACATAAATAGAAATTTAAACGCAGTGATTTCTTACCTTACACACTTTTCACCTAATTCTAAAAAGTGTAGAAAATATAATTTTAAAATATAGCTGCGATTCAATAATAAATTGCGACTTTGCCACTCTGTTTGTAAATAAGCTCATAGAGTAAATTCAGACATGTAGTGATAGTAAGATATACATTCAAAACTTATGAAACAAACAATTTAGGCATCAAAGAAGTTTTGCTGCGGTATTGTTTTTTATTTATATCCTATCAGGTAATTACCACTGTGTAATTTACGCTGGTAAATTTAAAATATAAGGACTTACAATCCTCAGCCTTATGAGAAACAAGCAGCAACTATTTTTAATTGTCAATTTGGAGACAAGTAACGTCCGTGGTGTAAAAATTACGAAAGATCAAACACCATTAATTTTAATATAATTTTAATAATGATGTATGTTTTTTCTCAGGTTGTGTGCCAAGTGGGTATATTCCACGGAGGCAAGCCATTGTGTGAGACACAGAAGACCCGCGCGGCGGTTATCTCAAGCGACGGGGTTGCCCAGTGGGACCAGGAGTTGACATTCCCTATCAAAGTACACAACCTACCCAGAATGAGTAGGGTCTGCTTCGGCGTCTACGAGATAGCTAAGAGCAAAGGGAAGAGGAAAGGAAAGGATTCTAATAAGGTAAGGTTTAATTTATTGTTAAATAATCGAATAGAATGGACAGCATTTAATAAATAAAAACATATGCAATAGGTAGGTACACAAAATGGTAATTATTTTATTTGTGGGAGACTAATACCAAAACTAAGTCTGGGCCTGTATTTTAGGACAGGTCCTCACGGAAGCTTACAATACAATGATGATAAGAGAATTGAAAAGGAAATGGTTATTAATTTGTGATAATGTTAGAGCGCGTGATATGTTTCTCTTCTGTCTCTGAATCGTTCAGTCGTGTCCCCGGGACGACTCCGGCGGCTCCATAAAAATATAAATATGTGTTATCTATGGCCGGCTTCGTGGGCGACATGTTTTGTGTCATAGACATTGAGAACGTGTTTATTACTACTATCTACTACTACTAAAATCGATGACTTGGTTCCTAAGAACAGATCTCCCTATGTTTTGGAGTTTGAAAGAAAGAAGACTTGCGCATACTGACCGAACTTAATGTTACCCGTATATTAAGCAATGGTGGCTGAATGGATAAGGGACCGGCGTGCAAATCACGCGGTCCGAGTTCGATCCCGACCGGCAGTACCAATGTGGATTCCACTTTGTGGCATTATTTTATATGTACTAGTCAAGTGACTTACCATCTGCTAACAGTGAAGGAAAACATCGTGAGGAAACCCACATGCCCTAGAAGAAATTCTATGAGTATGTCTGATCCCTGACTCTATAATTAGAGGAGAGGAGACCCGAGCCCAGCAGTGGGACTCAATGGGTTGCTGATGATGATACTATATTACAGGAGGGAGTGAACCGTCTGACGTGGGCGAACACGATGATCTTCGACTACAAGGAGCAGCTGCGCACGGACGGCGTGGTGCTGAGCATGTGGACGCACGTGGCGGACGACACGCAGGGCGACGACCTCGTGCTGCACCCGCTCGGCACCGTCGTGTCCAACCCCAACACTGACTCCTGCGCCGCGCTGCAGGTCAAGTTCTCCAAGTTAGTACTGCACGCTTTTTTTTAACAACGAGACAGTTTTTTTATTGCAATTTTAAATCCTATTAAATTAGATTGATTTTACAAAATCATTTTTATTTATTAAAATATAAAAGATTAATATCACAGTATATCGCGACGGTTTTAAACGTTGTGTTTCTTGGGAGGAGAGGCCAAAATACAAATATATGTATGTATATAAAAAATATAGTATAATTTACAGATAAACAGTAGGTACTTTTATATTCTAATGTAAATATTGTTTGACTAATTATTTCCTTTTTTATTTTCTTGTTTCTAGTTACGACTGTCAAATACCAGTGTTATTCCCTAAAGACGAGACGGTGCGAGCGTACTCTGATCATATAGAAGGCGTTTCACCTGACCTTATGGAAAGACTGAGCAGAGATTTCGAGCATTTACGAAATACAGCTGAAAAAGATCCCATGTATGAGATGCACGAGCAGGACAAGAAAGACATCTGGGCTTGCAGGTAAGAGCGATCATTTTGTTATTTTACTTAATATTATATTAACTTTTTGTCAATTAGGAATTTAAACTGAAAACAATATATAATTTTTCTGCCACAAAGTTCTTAGTATTTGCCCGGAATCTGGAAGTACCTCTGCTTATCCCTTCTGTGAGACATGTGGAGCTATGTTATATAAAGACTAAAAAAACCATTCATCATTATCAAATCAGCCCAAAGTGCCCACTGTTGGACATTGGCCTCACCTAATTATCGCCACTGCGAGCGACCATTCGTGTATCTTGTTTATAATAACTTTTGAAATATACGCCGGTCCCCCCCAGGGAGCGGTTCCGCGTGGAGTCCCCGGAGCTGCTGCCGAAGCTGCTGTCGTGCGTGGAGTGGGGCGAGCGCGGCGAGGCGGCGAGCGTGCGGCGCGCGCTGTGTCACTGGCCGCTGCTGCGCGTCGAGTGCGCGCTGGAGCTGCTGGACTACGCCTACGCCGACGCCGCCGTGCGGACCTTCGCCGTCAAGTGCCTCAGCAAGATTAGGTACAATGACACTAAATCTACCGTCAAACTATTGTCTCAATTTAATTCGCTCGAACTAACCCAAAATTATAATACTTACATGATACGTTTGTCCCTCATCCAGGGCGACAGACAAAAACACAAATTTAAAAATTTTTAACGTCATTTTTTTAAGGTTATTTTTCTTTATTTTGAAATATCCTACGACAATCTCGGTATTTTTTATATTTACCTTAAAAATAGTCATTTTTCTGGCAATGGAAAATTTATGAAAATTTAAATTTAATTTAATATTTGTCGGACAACGCTATCCTACATGGTGTTCAAAAACTTAAAGAAAAAAACCTAAAAAAGGAACGTAGTGTATCATTCACAAATTTGCTTTATTGTCACTTTGGCTTCTGATAGAGATATTAGAGCGTTATCAGGTTTTCATTGCTTCGGCTCGTTTCAATATCTTTATAAATTGTAATTGGAGTCTGAAAATAAATAAATTTTCTTTCCTTCTTTCCCCGTGTCCACGCGCGTATAATCCTTGCTGTATTTAAATCAAACACGCGTGTTCGATTTAAATAAAGTATGACGCATAAATAAAGAAATACCATACTATATTAATTAGTCCAATCTAAAAGTACCTGTCATTTACTTCTGTCCTAGAAATAGCAACAAGCAAGAAATGAAATGGAGGGTGACGTCCCAATTCGGACTCCTAATACTAACCTCGATGATAATCATAAAAAAAGGTTACAATACACCACTCGATCACAAAAATGTATGCAAACCAATTAAATTAAACTTTTATTTACAGTGACAATGATCTCCTCCTATACCTACTACAGTTAGTTCAAGCTTTAAAACACGAGTCGTATCTTATGTGCGACCTTTCAGTGTTTCTGCTCAAGAGAGCCTTCAAGAACATGACGATCGGACACTACCTCTTTTGGCATTTAAGGTACCTATATCTTATAACATGTTTCATTAAATAAATTTTATTCTAGTTGGTTTATGGTTTAAAATTGCTAAGTAACTATTTGTTACTTACGTCTTTTTGTGATTATGATGTATGTGAAGAGAGTGTGCATCACTTATGCAGCCGTGAAAGTAGATCCTCTTAAAAACTGGAATTGAAAATGTATTACATAATTATTTTTTTTAATTTAATCCTTCTTATGTTTGGGAATTGTCACACACAAAATTGAAAATGTTACTATTACGAAAATCAATCAACTATATTCCTTGAACAAATACAACAGGTCAGAGATGCACGTACCGTCAGTATCTATCCGGTTCGGACTGTTACTAGAAGCGTACTGTCGCGGCTGTCAGGACCACATCAACACTTTCACTCAGCAGATCGCCTGTCTCGACAAACTCAAGTGTAAGTATTATATTCCTGTTTAATACTAGTTGTATAAGAGGTCGTATACATAAATACAGTAATTTTTTTAATTTTATTTGCCACCACCTAAGCTCCCCATGACCGCCAAATGAAATAGCGACCTATATTGCTAAAATAATAAGAATATTATTATTTTAACAATATTTTATTATACCTACTAGGTTCTACCAAAGTCGTCCATAGGTAAATACTTTTTATATAAATGCTAAACAAGTAATGGAAAAATTCAAACCTAAGACGGGATTTGAACCTCGCTTTGCATTTATATAAAATGTTAAACCAAAGCGATGGAAATTGCTTAATATTTAAGGTAAATACTTATCGACGACTTTGGTAGTAGTATATAGAATAGAAAAAGCATAAATATAAAGACATTAAAATTTTGGTTGCTTCTGGAAATGGATAATATAAAAATAAAATAAAAATATTTACCTACAATTTTTGCTATTCGGTTCTGTTTTCAAAAAAATATCGAGCCATTTAAACTATCATTTTACTAATTTACATACTAAAAAGATTTCAGTAGGTACCTATTTATTATAAAATGTATTTGTAATGAACATTGTAGGGGCGAGTCAATGTGTAAAGCAGAAGAAAGAAATCAAGCAAGCGCGCACAGCGTTGATCCAACACTTACAAGAAGAGCACTGTGTGGAGACACTGCGGGACTTCGTGTCGCCTCTCAACCCCACCTTTGTGTGTAAACGGATCAAGTACGTATACAATATGGTGAAGTTTTAGCTTATAACTATTTTTTAACCCCGACTCAAAAAGAGTTGTATTATAGGTTTTACGTACACTGTACGTGTACTACTCGACCGAAACAATCAGGCGCATGACAGAAATGCGGTTACGGCGCCTGCACCCTGGCTTCTACCCCTTCTACCTCTCTACCTCGACTGGCCTGTTGTTCTAGTGGTTAGTGACCCTGACTGCTAAGCCGGAGGTCGTGGGTTCGATCCCCACCCAGGACAAATCTTTGTGTGATGAGCATAAAGGTTTGTTCTGTGTCTGGGTGTAATTTATCTATAATATGTATGTATTTACAAAAAAAAATGTATTTAAGTAGTATATCCAGTTGTTTAGTACCCATAACACAAGCAAATATAATTGCTAAATTTGGGACTAGATGGCGCTGTGTGAATGTGGTAGAATATTATTATTATTACCCCTTCGCTTCCCCTAATGACATGACTGTAGTCGTGTACTCGCTCTCGACAGTGACCACTATAGCGCTTGCTCAATTTTGGTTTAGTTAGTTTTATAAAAATAAAAATGTTTAGCTATCATGCGCCTAATTATTTTGGTCGAGTGGTATCTGTGTGACATCGTAGCTTCTAAACGAATAGGCCGATTTTGATACTCTTTTTTTTTTGTTTCAAAGCTGACTTGATCTTGATCGTTCTTAGACGATGTTTTATTAAAATTGGTGCATCCGTTTCAAGTTTATCAGCTCTGTCTGGTGACTTAAATTTCAATTTTGTTGTACTTTATCGAAAAGTGATATGACTTGAGTTTTTAGTCTCAAAAAAAAAATAGTGTTTTAAGAACTGAATAATAAATAAATAGTAACGGAGATTTAAGTATCCTTGCGTGGGAAGAGTCTGACAGCGATGAACCTTTCAAACGCCAATTTACCCTCGGAAATACCGAACTTACTATGTTGGAACCCGCAACGATTATTATCCACTTTCCACCACCATACAAACTATACACCATAGCAATGCGGAAGACAAAAAAATCTGTATCTAACGGTATTAATGAAATGTGGTATTTCAGGCCAGATTTCTGCCGAGTGATGGACAGTAAGATGCGACCGTTAATGTTGGACTTTGAGAATGTAGACCCGACGGGCTCAGACATTCGTATCATATTGAAGATTGGAGACGATCTACGACAGGATATGTTCACCTTACAAATGCTGCGTATCATGGACAGGCTGTGGAAAAGTCATGGATATGATTTCAGGTAATCTATAACTGACATTTTTTTGGTTGAATGCGATAATTTCAGTAAATATTGGTCGGATTTTAAAAATTCTTTTAGTTTTAAATAGCCCATTTATCAAGAAAGTCTATATAACTTCACGCTACGGCCAATAGAAACTGAGCAGTAATAGAAAGCGGTCAAGCGTTCGTTCGATGTTCACGATACGCGCTCATTGCGTTGTATTACGTCCTGGTTGGGTCGGGGTGTCGTAAAGAGGGTCCCATGAAAAATAAAAAAAAATTGTTTTACGCATGGTCGACGGAGCCCCGCCCCGCGGGGCTCCTACTTCTGGGTGGTTTAAAAAAAAATAACCACGAAAGCAAAGGCGGGAGCTTCGCTTTGCTCCCGCCTTAGCCTTCTGACCTGCCTATCCAAGTCGGGATGAACTAAAAAGTAATTTCCTCATATCTCCGAAATGGAAAAATAACGATCAATACAAATTCGATCAAAATTATTTTAAGTTTCAACTCCATATAAAAAGCGAAGATATTTTTCTAAGTGTCGGGACCCTTTTTGCGACACCCTAACCCCTGATTGACCGAGGCGGTCAGAATGCTTGCTGTGTGGGTCTGTTTATGTATCTGAAAAATTGATCCCTTAAACGCTTGACAAATCCCTATATAGGTACTGTGTTTCACAATGTAAGTTTTGTAAGGAAATTATCAGGTGGGCCGTAAACTTGTTAAAAGACATCATCATCATCATCATCTCAACCCATAAACGTCCTACTGCTGGGCACGGATGTCCTCCAAAGAATGTGCACGGAATTTAGCCTACTATAACACGCTGGCCAGATGGTTTGGTGTAGGGTTTGTTTTGAATTTTCTTTTTCTCGCAGTGCTCTTGTCTGAATAAGGCTACTCCCTTAATCGCCTTGTACGATACCTACGGGTTAAATGGATTATGTATTAAATTAATTAAATATAAAATGTATTTAATTTGAGATTATGTTTAGATTGAATCCATACAACTGCATATCGATGGACTACGCCGTGGGAATGATCGAGGTGGTGGAAGATGCAGAGACGGTCGCTAACATTCAGAAGCAGAGCGCTCTGTTCAACGCCGCCTCCACTATCTATAGATCTACGTTATTACGTGAGTAATCAACTGTAATATAATAATAATAATATTCTACCACGTTCACACAGCGCCATCTAGTCCCAAAGTAAGCAATGATTTGCTTGTGTTATGGGTACTAAACAACTGATATACTACTTAAATACATTTTTTTTTTGTAAATACATACATATTATAGATAAATTACACCCAGACACAGAACAAACCTTTATGCTCATCACACAAAGATTTGTCCTGGGTGGGGGATGGGGATCGAGCCCACGACCTCCGGCTTAGCAGTCAGGGTCACTAACCACAAGACCAACAGGCCAGTCAACCATAACATCATACTATCAATAATACCTATATATTTATTTTTAATGCCAGTTTGTTCTGTTATTTAAAACCAAAGCCTATCTGTCATAGGACTTTATATTATAAACATACACTATCTTAGACACAAATTACATTTTGAACGCATAATAGTGTTTTTTTAGTGTCGCGATATTTAAATACATAATAAACATAGACAATAGTTTAATTTAAATACTTAAAAAAAATACATATAGTCGAATATAGAACCTTCTCCTTTTTTAAGTCGTTTAAAAACAGGTGTTGCACGCGTCTATAGGCTACGGTAGTCTACGCTACCATGCTAGCCAGACGGGTTGCTAGATATAGGGTTTTGTTTCGAATTCAACTTTTATAGCAGTGCTTTTGTCTGCTTAATATCACCTTAATCGCCTTTTACGACATCCACAGGTTGAAATAGGGTATTGCCATTATGAATTCGTAATCAGTTATTACACGTACATGTAACGATACAATGTTATAATACAGAATGGATCCGCAAGAACACTGAGAACAATGAGAACGCGTTCAGCAAGGCGGTGGACGAGTTCACGATGAGCTGCGCCGGCTACTGTGTCGCCACCTACGTGCTCGGCATCGCCGACAGACATCCCGACAACATCATGGTGAAGAGGAGCGGACAGGTAACGTACACTTTTTATTTTTTAGGGTTCCATACCTCAAAAGGAAAAAACTGAACCCTTATAGGATCACCTTTACGTAAAATATTTATTTTAAATTACCCGTTACCTACCTTTGTCTTACATTTTATTCACCAAAAGAAATGTATAAAAAATGCATTATTGTACGGAACCCTCGGTGCGTGAGTACTACTCGCTTTTGGCCGGTATTTTTATGTAGCCTGTATCGTCCTACTACTGAGCAAAGGGCTCTCCCCCTGAACATTCCACTGCTGTCTATTTATCAACTTTAAATTTAGGAGCATAAGGTCTGTATTTAAATCAAGCAATGAGTTGTGACTCGCAGGGACTAGGACATACATATTAGCTAGAAATAAAGTTTTTTATCATATTTTTATATTATTGTTCTTTGTTAACAGCTATTCCACATAGACTTCGGCCACTTCCTGGGCCATTTTAAGCAGAAGTACGGGTTCAAACGAGAGCGAGTACCGTTCGTGTTGACACACGACTTCATACACGTCATCAATAAAGGACAGAAGGGCTCCGGTGACAATCTACCACTCGACTTCAAGATATTCAAGGATCATTGTGAAATGGTACGTTTGTATAGTCGACAGTAAAATTACTTTACCAGTTACCACCCTTAGAGTGAATGTCGTATGCATATCACTAAACTATAATGTCTATTATTGCTTGCAATTGACATCAGACACAGTGACAGTTGTCGTCAATACCGCGACGTCAATATTAATAATGAGTCTTATTTATTTTAGTTAAAAGTGGTAAAGCAAAGATATGGTCGCCTATATATATAAAAAAGAGAGACTTTTTCTTTGTTTTTTTTAAGTAAGTCGCAAAAAAATTGTCCCGAATTTGTTTCCACTATGGACTCTAATTCTGTCATTTTTTGGCAGACGTAGGGCCAGATGGTTAGTAGCCTATAGGCATCTGACGCTTTCTCTGAGATAGATTCTTCAGAAGATAATACCTATTTTCAAAATGAATGTGACACTAATTCATTTTCATTTCATTATTTAACAGGCGTTCCAAATCCTTCGTAAGAACGGACATCTGATCCTATCATTGTTCTCCATGATGATCTCCACCGGTCTACCAGAACTGAGCTCCGAAAAGGATCTACAGTATCTTCGTGAAACACTCGTAAGTACTTCTTCATAGTTGTACACTCCTGACGGAGGTCGTGGTCGTCGATCATCTGGTCTAGTAGGTTGGTTGGGGCTTTTGTGAAATTTCTTGTATCTCTCTCGCTATTTATGTAACTTGAAGGATAATTTTTATAAATGCAAAAGTTAGTGATGTTCGATGTGTAATTGTTTCTTGTCTCACGCAAAAACTACTACTGCTAGGTGTGATCCAACCCTTAATGTTATTCGATTAGTGAAATAGTTGTTAAAAATTGTTCCAGTAATTTACTTTTATAATATTAGTGTTGGGAGGAATATTGACATCATTAGTAGCAAGCTAGGGTTGTCACAATCACGTATGATAATTATTTTTTTTTGTTATTAGGTAATGGATTTATCCGAAGAGAAAGCAATGGAGCATTTCCGACAGAAATTCAACGAAGCGATGAAGAATTCGTGGACGACATCATTTAACTGGGCGATACATAATTTCGACAAGAATAACTGACAGTGACCGGTGGGCAGACGGCCCAAGCGCCAGCCGTCTAAACATACCCCACAGACCCTCTAAACGTCGCCGGTAACCCGGTAAGACCAGTCACTTACCGGTATATGACCGTATTACCGTTATTACTTAGACTTGACTTTATTTGGACTTTTTTTATATATTAGAACAGATTTGACAGAATTGAGATTAGGTTTGCAACAATTTAAATATTTTTTTCTTTGCAATATTGTTGCGAAATATTCGCCAATAGCTTTCTGAGTTTCTAACGGCTTGATAAAATTCGATCTGAAGCCTATATATTTAATAGGATCGCTTAAAATTATGCCTGTTAATCTGACGTAACATTTAAATATTTACAGAAGAGATTGTATAATATTACTATGATCGATAAGGTTCAAGGCCGGCGGGAAATTTTGCACCGTATGTTAATACATAGAAGAACGAAGTAGCTGGCAGACAAATCCCTACTTATATCCGCTTTATATTGGCAGTGGATATTATATTGCTCAATATCGCAGATATGGCATGACTTATAAACTAAAATAATTTAGATACAAAAGGACTAAACGTTAAAAGTTTGTGTAGTTAAATGAGTTTAAAAGTTATGTCTGTATTCTATCGTCACAGGTTTTTTAAGTATATTATAGCGGTAATATCGGGTCTTAACGGTAATATAATAATTGAGGTAAATAAATGGTCTAAAGCGAGCATTAATACGATCACATTAAGGTCCATTTCAGAACGTAATTTATGGCGTAAGTAAGTCGCAATAGCTTTACAAGTCGCTTGCAAAACGCAATAAAAAAGAAAAAAACACCAACTAATTGAAAAAAAAGCTGCATTTTTCTTTTTTTTTAATTAGATAATATTGTGTAACTTTTAATTAATCGATTGACTGCAATAATGATCGGTAATTAGCGGTTACGAACGATTCATCTATATCAGTTCTTAAATGATATTTGAGTGTTGTAATTTTTTTATGTCATCATTGACAAATACCCACAAATATTGCGCAATTCACACTATTATCTACCGTTCTTTTGATCTTTACCGAAATATTTTTTTCTGTAAATAAATATGAAAGGACTGATATAGAAAGGGTTGTCACCAAAGTTTATTGATTTTGCTTTAAATAATATGCTCGAACAAGACCTAAAAGGGGAACATTATATTTATGTGATAATAAGTAGCTATCAGTTATCACCCAACTACTTATAATAATGTGGTTTTCCAAGTATATAATATTCTCGTAATCAAATTAATATAATTTTACAATAATTTGAAAACTGAAAATAGCATAAATTGTGTAGGTACTCAATTTATATATATATTTTTAGTGTTCAAATATTGTGCAAAATCACTAAAGTTGGCAACCCTATTTGAGGTCCTTTGTACACAATAATAAATATAAATAAACAATCATCTAACCGTTGTTAAAAGTCGTAATCTTATCTCTCGGAAATTTTAACTTTGTGCTTACGAATATAGGGTTGAAATTTCCTAATGTAAATGATTAATTTTATGCCCTTTTTCATCTGAGGGTGCGATAAGTAAACATGTATCAACGCTAGTAATCAATGTTGGTCAATTATTGCGAATATTGCCTAGTTATCGAGTAGAGCGAGTGACAGAAATGTGTGACGTGTTCTAATTACTTTCTAGGAAGGCTAGCTATTTACTTTTATAGAAATGCAAGGTAAACATTTGATGTTTGAATGGTGTGAACATTTTGAATCCACATAGAATTTGTATAAGTATGCCTGATGTTCACTTAAAATGTATAAAATGCATTTGATTTACATATTGGTAAAGCTCTAGCCAATTTGTAAACGAGTTGTCCGTCAGTCGTGACGCCGACTTGAAGACATTATTACTTTATATTTATAATCGTCTGTGTGACAAGAGCTTTACGATCTTTATATAGTTGAGATGAATGTATTTATATAAAAAAAATCATTCATATAGAGTACGAAAACATGAGATACTTCTGGAGTTCAAATTGATCTTACACATAGAGTTGATTTAATAAAGCGCATGTCACAAACAGTGCTATTGAAATCTCAACTCTATGCCCATAATTTAAGTTCATTTTGCATAAAATTAAATATACGAATATTCCTTCCAATCGTCAAAGTCACTCGCTCAAATAATGCTAATTAAAGTGTTGTTGCCTCTTACGTACACCACGTACGTTCGTGTACCATCGCTCGCTCACTGCGCGTTATGTACTAGAGTGAAAGTAAATATGTTGGTCCCGTACATTGGTAAGAACATAGACAACTTATGTCATAATCTTACAATCATTTAATCCACCATGTTAAGGGAAAGTGAGGCCTATTACTGAAATATTAAGAGCGCATTTGCAATAGGTTAGTTGGACAATTTATGTCTGAACGACCATCAAAGCCAAAAGTCGGCAAATGAAAATAAAACCAATTACTTAAATGTTAAGAGCGCATTTTCAATTACGACTATTATGTGGTACATCGGATATCATCAATATCCCTATTTTATTATTTTTTGGGTTGGATGCCGACTTCTTTGCTACGTCGACCACTTACTGATCTATTGTAGCGCCTACACATACACTTGGAATTTCTTCTAGGGTATCTGGGTTTTCTTCACCGTCAGCAAATGGTCAGTCACTTGACTAGTACATATAAATTCCACAAAGTTAAATCCACCAACCCGCACTAGGCCAGCGTGAGTGGATTATGGCCTAAAACCCTCTCAGCTCTCTAGATAGAGGAGAGGAGACCCGAGCCCAGCAGTGGGACTTAATGGGTTGCTGATGATGATGATGAAATCCACATTTGTAGTGCCATGCCGGTCGGAATCAATCTCGGACCGCATGATTTGCATGCCGGCCACTTATCCATTCGGCCACCGTCGCTTATAATATCCCTAATAATGTTAACTATTTTTATACATAAAAGTAATCCTGTTGAACTAAAGCTTACATAGAATTTTAAATATGAGACATAGAAGTACGGTTTTTCTAAATAAATATTGTTCTATGACTGTTATTATTTCTATATAAGGAAAATAGAAGACGCGCGGGGCTTCGCTCCCGTCGTTCTTTATTTGATCACTGCTCAGCTCCTGTTGGCCGTAGCGTGATGTTATATAGCCAATAACCTTCCGCGATAAATGAGCTATCCAACACTAAAAGAATTTTTCAAATCGGACCAGTAGTTACTGAGATCCTAGCGTTCAACCAAACAGCTTTGTATAATTAAGTATAGATGAATGAAAACATAGCCTAGCTTGTCTACGTTCGTCAATGTTCGGGACGTGGTTTTCCAAAGACTGATAGTGTTTTATGTATAGTGTGGTACAAGTACAGTGACGCGAGCTTACCATGGTGGTCACTATCTAGTTATAGTTACGTAAAAAAGATACCTTTAGTCAATGATATTGTGTCGACATGAAATCGCCGCTTGTCATTCAAAAAAGTGATTTATTGTCCTGAATTTAACGTCTAATTCTATATGACTAATATATGCCATACGAATAACTGCTTTATTGGCCCATATTTAAAGTCTAATTCTGTATGACAATTACAAATATTAAACTGTTAAACATTTTTCAAATTCTTAAAATTGATAACGATCTAATTAAATGTGCTTTCTTTATGGCAAAGGTCAGAACGTCCCTTAGAAAATATTAGATCGAAATTGAACAGCATAGTTTGTTAGGAATGTATTGCCTTCCTTTTATAATAGCGATATATTTGAAACGCGTATAATGTATGTTCTCTGTCGTATTTAGAGCAGGACTAACCAACCTTTTCTTTAAAAAAATATTGGGCAGTTGTATGTACTATATAAATATACTTATGTTTATAACAAGAACAAGATCCGCGTGCCGAAATTAGATTTCTGATAGGCAGCGTGTTGGCCGAAACGACATATTTGTAGTTGTCATAAAGAATAAATAATTTTTCAGACTTGCCAAATAAGTTCTATAACAGCTATATTTTTGTTGATAATATGGCTTTATCGTCAATAGATCACTTAAATTACAATTAGAACCTTAAATCTCTGGCTTTGGGGCATGTTGCGCTTTAATTTGCATTGTATCTCCGCGGCACTTAGCAAAATAACTTAATTTTTAGATGCGTGAAACTCCGCTTAGCAATAAATTTGTCGTAGACACAATACATTTCTAAAATGTATCATAATAATATTTAGTTGGAGTTCGTAGGCATTATGACTGGTCCTATTTTTGACATGAAGTATCAGAAAAGGTCGTCTTTCGCCTCGGCTCTCTTCGAGATAAAGCGTGCGGCGGTCGATTTGGCTGTGATATAGGCGCGGTAAGTATGGGCTCATTAGTTGAAAACATTGCTTTTAAGTATATTCAGTTACTCGGTGTTAAAATAAGTTCGGTTTTCTGTAATATAATTATTATTATTGGAGCACTTGAGTAGTAACAACAGGTTTTGACATTCGTCAAAATTAAACAAATTACATGTTAAATTGAAATATCGATAGAGCGAACAGCGTTAATCTATCGATAAGTTTATTCTAATTCTTAGCATTTGGTCGATTGTTTTAGATGTATTATACCCGCCACACAACTTCAAAGTATTCTTGCACAAATTAGACTTGTGCAAGTTTATCGTAACGTGTGTGGGAAAAGTACGCAATTTTAAAGTAGACATGCATATTTGCCACACACATGGCGGGCGTTAGACAGTTAATGAATAGGGCTAATAATATTTATAGTATAGCCTAAGTTAGTGAATATTTGGATCAAAATTTTGTTTTAATTTAAGATTAAGGATTGCGTATACTAGTTAATTGTAAGTAGGATGTCTGTCGTGGGAAGAGAAGGTAGGATAGGCCGCCGCACTGCTCATACCCTTTATAATAAATTTCATTATCGTAGACACTCGAAATGCACGGTATTTAATGAAATATGTTATAATATATAAAATAAATACAAGGGGAGGTTATAGAAAGAAATGTTAATAGACTGAATGATTGATGATTTTCCAGAAGTTGTGGATATATTTAATGTATGGCAAAATACCGTGCATTGAAAAGTGGTTTTCTTAACATTATATTAGGCGAATTGCTCTCATTTCTAAGCGTAGATGTAATTAGTAAAACATTGTTTTTGCACATTCATTTCGTGGATGCCCTCACTTTATAGCGATAATATTCCATTTTGTCGATATCATTAATTTATATCGGAGATACTACTTATTTATCGATATCGATAAATAGATGTCAAATCACCTAGGTTTGTCGTGCATTCATATTTAAAAGGATGTTTTCATATAGGGGTGTAATTTAAAACATAGGCTTAGCAGTATTATATTCTATGATCGTAATCAAAGTAAAGATTCGTTTTAAGTTTTTTTGTATAGTTTCACGCTACCTCATGCTGTCGTGTTTTAATCGATAAATTAATCGATATTTTGCTTTCTTAGACACTACCCATATCGGAGCGCTAGATAATCGCATTAAAAACTATATGCACAATGTCGATACGCCCGGGCAATGTGTAAAATTGACGGGTAAACTATTATAAACAACATTACCCAACAACTATTTTTCTTCTTTAGAATTTAAACACGTTCTAGTAAAAATATACACGACCTAATATCAACGATAATATGGATTTTATTATAATAATAAATATGCCTTATAATAGTCTAGACTTAAGTTGTTGCTACACAACAGTTGTGAACGTTTTAGATCAATTGTTATGCATATGGGGTTCTCTAGTATAACCGATGCCCAATTATAATATAATTCTCGATTCAAAACTCACTGTTAGACACGAAACCCACTGAAGCGGTGAAGAGACGAGAAGAGAGAACGTTGCCCTGTTTCACAACTGGCAGATAAGTGCTAGATAGCCTATCCGAAACTTAATTAACAGATTTTGGATATAGATATCTTTTATATAAAAGAAACATAAATAATATAATATAAAGATATGTATCGAACTGCTTCGGTGGCACGTCAAAATTTGTATTGGTTTTTTCTAACATGAAATTTTCAGTATCAGCTGGAGTTTGAAAACAATTGTAACGGTAATAGGCTCGCCCCCTATTACATGGGACATAATATATGTTTTAAATATATAACTAATAGAATATCTCTAGTTTATATCTCTCTTCTCGTGTCGTCTTCGCTTTAATGAGTTTGGGTCTTACACGTGGCAGTTTAGATATTACCCGGTCAATGTCAGGAAAGATAACAGTATGCTATTTTGCATTTGTCCTAAACTAATAAAAAAAAATACTTGTTTTAGCAACGTACTGAATACTAAAGTTTAGCCTTGACTTTTAAATCTAAGTCGCGTCGTGTTAACTTGTCTGTCGAATAATCACTTAAAATAATAATTAAAACTTTATGCCAATATCAATAGTTTCATAAGTGTGTATTCGATGACTTGGAATATTATTTATATGATGCAAGTTTTGTATAGAGAGGTAAATTTTTCGAGGAGTAAGATAAAGATGATTTGTAAATTGTTCTCTAATCTTCATAGATGTTTATTGTTGCCAAGCTTATTAGATCACTCACGTTTTATCTTATGATTTGGCGAGTTAAGTATTACCGCGTGAGTTGCTAAAAGCCTTACTAAACACTAGGCTCTATCACCCTCTTACTAAATCCATATAGGAACCCGACAAGACAGCTGAGCACTTGTCTGTCCTTCCAAGATGATATTTGTATCTTAATCGTTGTTACCATACTTTTTGGGGATGAAAAGATATGATGACAGAGTATTCTTACATCTAAACCATAATTTATGGAGGATATTTAAAATTACATAAAACCTGCATCGTATAAATAGTCTTCAGTCACAGTTATTGCATGTCAATGGTCTTCAATATAATAAATAGTCATAATCTACGGATAAGTCATATAATAATAGTACCTAAAAGTTGGTGAATAGAACACAGATTCTCTAGAACAATATGTGCTAGCTTGTGAAATAAAACGACAGAATAAATCGTCCTTAACAAGGGGCTATTAATGTTTAGATTATATTCTATCAACCGATTAACACTACTTAAAAATATGATCACAAATCTATCAAACAGGTTTCTAAAAAAGTCTATTTATTAATGGGATTAAAAAAATGTTAACGGGAACGAGGAATGTAATCGTTGCATTTTTTTGTAATTCCTAATGAGCTCAAATCACAGATTAACTATGAATTAAATAAATGGACTTATTTTTTACACTTAATTACATATTTTGCAATTCTAGAATTTGATAGAAATTTATTAGAAATCCTATGAAATGCTATATTTATTGTGTACAAATCGGTATGAGGTTGAATATAATCAAATTATAAATAGTCTCTAAATTCGACACATAATGATTGGTGACAAAGTTTTACAAATATAAAGTGACTCAAGGTCGAAATAAAATCAATAGCAAGAATAAAGTTTTTACTTAAAAAACTACATTTTAAGCTAAGTCCTCTTTGAGTAAGACAAAAGGATAGTTCGAAAATTTATCATAAATAATAATAATTATTGATCAAGATCGACTTTGCTTTGACCTTGACCTTTGACCTTTAACCTTTATTTACTTTAATATTTGAAAACTATCCCAACTAAAGTGCCGATTTAAAGAAAATACTTCAAATAACTTGGATTAACAAAATATACAAAGTCTCAGACTATTCGGCTTGATACGAAATTTAACTTATAATTGTTAAGCTACAAATGACAGAACAGATATGCCTTTACCTCGAATAATATTAGACATATCATGCCATTCAATAGTTTTTAGATAACCGCCAAATTATTGCCTATAGACATTCGAATAATTTTTTTCGACATTTTTTTGTAATTAAATTGTCATTTGCGTTAACTAATAGATATTATGACATCGGTAAAAAGCGTGTTACCGTATTAGACCAGAAGTGATTACGAATAAAAAATTGTTCCGGATTTTGTACATTAAGAAGTTGTTTTCCTCGCTAATTACTATTCGTAGACATTAACTAGACATGTGATTATAAACTAAAACTTCCGATAATAAATGATATGACATTGTTAAAGTTTGTCTGAAGGATTTCTGTCACGGAATAAAAAGACACAAAAATAATACAAAAATTGGTTTTTATAGCTTTTGTATGAGTGTATTCCCAATTACTTAACAGACAAATAGAGCCACAACAGAGCATTTATTGATCACAAACAACCGCAAGATATATTATAAAACATGCAAAAAAGACAACTGGTTTTTAACTAGTAAAGTACCTACAGAAACGAGGGAGAAGAAGCGAAGCGTTTTAACATATTAAATACACGTGTCTTAATCGCGTGAGAACTTTATAAATAGGCAACTATTCGATGAAAATTATTTGAATGTCAAAGGCGTAATGTATAACACCAAATTTATATTACAAAATACAAAATAGCGTGGCCTTTTCCTATATATTAGTACCGTTGAGCACAGAGTCCTACTATCTAGTCTTTATCTCATGCGTGAAGGTATTGGTAATATGATAGATATCTCGTGGTCGCAACACATCTCGGGTATTGAATTATTAGGTCATTTTGTCGCTAGGATATACTGCCCAGCAACTTAATACGTGAAAGTTTAAACGACAGTTATATACTATGTATGCTTGAAATAGTTTGAATTTGTGCTTGCGCACATTTGATGTGTTATCCTGATGGCATGGCTAAAATCAAAATCGAAATCAGATATTTTGTAATGTTGTCGTGAGTCCAAAAATATCTCAATAAAAATTACGTCTCAGTGCGGGACTCTCAACCTCTAAAGAAGCTTACTAGCCTGCTAGTTTCATACTGGTTAGACGGATTTTATTTCAAGCAATATTTTTTTTACGACATGTAAATATTCTTGTTTGATGACATCAGAAGATCCAAACTAAAACAGACATTGTATTGTACTCCGTCACTTCACGATTATAAAATGTTATAATATATGCGTGATATTATAATAAAATGAATTTCTAGACTTCCCATAATACTACGACGTAATTCTCACAATAAAAGCCGTAAAAATATATATTAAGTATGTCTATGCTAAAATCAAGTGAACTTGAATATATTTAATGAGATATTTTAAACACTTACTGATCCGGTATTCTAATGAATACATTTGCGTGAAGCTGGTTTTGTGTGTGTGAATTTCGGGTCCTAGTTGTCTCTCACCCATCCACCTTTTGGTGATCTGCAGCGCCGACTCGCGGGCTCAAGGCACCATTTGGTGCTAATTTTGACCTATAGCCCTGGACCGAAGTGTAGAAATCATAGAGAGAGAGGTTTCTGCTTAACAGGGGTACCACGGTGTCAATCGCATTGGCTGTTTGCGACTATTTTCATATTAATTTTGTAGCATTGTACCAATTAGTGTAAAACGACGCATATCTTTTTTGCCTTCTTCGTTTCACACCATGGTGATTTGGACCAGTATAATAATAAAATGTCCTAATCAACAATGCCAAAAAGAGTCCTACGCTGTTTCAAACTTTAGTGTAAATCGACGAAGACAAACAAGACATTCGTCGATTGACACCATGGTCCCAAACAGCCAATTCAAAAAACGTCCTTGTGCGATTGACACCGTGGTGCCAATAATTCGTTGTGTCAAATGGCGAACTACCCCTTAACAGTAGAACAAAATTAATGCCTCTAGGATAAAATAATATATGCCAAAAAGCTCATGGTCTGGAAGTTAAAGAGTTGAAAACCAGATAGTAGAGACCCTGTGCATCATCACGGTATAACAAAATAATCCATTTAACACTGCCAAGTGAACAGTAGACTGACCGCGTCGCATTATTTAGCAATAGTAACGATGTACATAATATATACAAGATAATAACTCAAGCTCAGATAATGATAAACTAGCGCACATATGTGTTTGTATTGTTATAAATAATTTACTAGTAGGTGTGAGAAAACTGTATTATGTCTTCATATAGAATACGAGAGATACCGGTGTAATCCGGTAAAAATATGAATCAAAATAATACCTATGCATTATTTCTGATACGCGAGGTGCCCTGACACCTTCAAGAAGGTTCATATAGTTGCCTTTGTAGGCAGCCACGTTAGACCTCTACAATGTCAGGAATGATTGCTCTCAAAACATTATTAAGAAAATAAAATATAACTATACAGTCTTTATCCCCCTTATTACAAAACACGGACTAAGCATTAACGTCAATTTAAACCTGGTTTAATACTTAGTCCATATTCTGTAATAAGGAGGTATGCGTTCCTATGATATCATTGACCCAATCTCGAAAATTTGGCGTGTTAATTTATAATGGTTTCTGAAAAAACTATGGCAATCTCAAATTTGGAACGAATGCCCGGTTTCTGAGCCTACAGGTGCGAGTTATTGATAGGATAAAATATAACTTAAATAAATTAAAAATGACAAGTTAAAATGCCAACAATTCTCTAGCTATAAAAAATTGTTATTTATAAAGAAGCGGTTTTGTCAAGTCGATAGTTTCGACACAACTCGCCTAACCGCTTGTTGACCTGTTTGAAGGCATGAAGCCCTTCACATGTTATAAATGAATATTCATATAAAGTAGTTTAAACTTAATAAGTCTAATAAGGTTTATAGGGAGAAATCGCTATGTTACGAGTAGCAGTAGGGAAAACTTTGGGCTTCAAGCAAAGCTATTTTACGCAAGGGCTTGTCTGTGTGTAACGGCGTTGCCAATGACCTTAGGTGAAACGATCAAGAAGACTGCTAGTTCTTGTACTACCTTCTCTATTAGAAAAAAGTACCTAGCGCAAGTCTAAAATTAAAGTGATGAAACTCAAAACTGATGTTCTTGCAAGAAATATTTCCAAATGGAATTTTAACGTTCTTTAATTATCACTTTTTATGAGCATATTTAATGAGATTTATTTATTTTTTTGAGTTGTATTTAAAAACTATGCCATTAGTCTATATGACAATGTCATCAAAATCTTGATAAAAAGATCTCAAAATAGGCATAATAATAATACAAATAATAAGAGCCCTCGAGAATCTCCCCTTTAGAAATTCAATAAGTCTTTACTGACTTTAAAAAGAGGAGGTTCTTTAAATACAGTTTTCTCATACTAAAGTATAGTTCCATAAGCCTCTCATTGCCATAAAACATGCTTAAATTACTTCCTTTTAGAAACAGTAGCTTCCTTTATCGAGCATATGAATCGTAATATTATTTTATATAAGGTAAGTCACCGTAGACTTTAATAAAGTTGTAATCGTTTTGCAAAGTTGGAGACTGGCAGCTGTAAAATTTATATTTATAATAAATTTATACTCAAAATATGGTTCATTGTAACTTATTACTACCAGAAACGAATCTGACGACAATTTGTGACGTCAGATTTAAAATTTGAATATGTATTTCTTTCATTAAAACTTTCGTGACGTAAAACAGCTGTGAGTTTATATCTTTGACAAATTTATGTACCAATATATAAATATATGAACAATAGAATTAACAAATAACTGATTAAAGCTCGCTAGTCTGCAGACTTTTAATCGGCCGATAGTTTAGTCGGGCTATTAGCCCATATCAAGGTTAACAATAACACTGCCTCGGTTGGGTAAACAGTTGATGAATAGTGTTCAGAACTCGTTGGGAGAGATGAGGTTAAAAAGAGTCGTTAACGTGCAAGTGATGCTCCTGATGTTGCAGGAGTCCATAAGCGGTAACCGCTTACCATCAGACAGGCTGTAAGTTGATTTGCCACGGTCGTCTGATAAAAAAATTGTTTGAAGCAATTCGTAGCACATCGAACTTATTTATCGGCCGATAGAAAATCGTTTGTCGTTGAATAAGTGTGTATGATCCAACTATTGGATAGAAAGTCTGCCGACTGTGACTTGGTAAAATAAAAGAGATTTTCCGAATAACATATATTAAAATAATTCAGGGATAAAATGCAGTGAATAATTATATATAATTTCTCGGAACAATATTCTGATAGTCTTTGTTTATTGAAAGACTAGAATAATTTATTATTTAAGTTGAACAGTGAATGTATGATGTGGCACTTAAAATAATTTGTATGGTAACTGTACGGCTGTGGTATACCGTGCGAGTTATAATGCTTCCTATATAGTGCTATTTAATATATTCGTTTAGTTTATATATTATGTTACGCGAGTCACTGTGGAACCAACCATATTATGAATTTTCATATGAATTCATTGTAAATTAGATTTACCTATTTGCCCACCAAAGGCTACAGATGAAAATGTGCTGTATTTATGAAGTAATAAGGCTAAAGTTGCATTCGTTAGTCTGTACTATTATAATATCTAATTCTGGCGTTATAAAGGTTAACTTAGTAATCACATGTTTCAGAAAGAATTTGTAATTTTTTTGATTGATTCATAAATTAATTTTTGCATATTTGTTCGGTGTTATTAACTGAAGTTAAATATGCTGATTTTAATTATGTCAAACAGAACTAAACGGTAAGCATTGAAAATAGATTTCTATGTATAATATCATCATTTCAACCCATAAACGTCCCACTGCTGGGCACGGATCTCCTCCAGAGAATGTAGAAGGAGTTATAAATATACTTTTATGAATATAAGTTTAACTAAATGTGTATGAGGGCAAGGCTTGTTTCACTACTTGCTGAAAAATGTATGATAAATTACCCAAAACTTAAGTGACAGTTTTTATATGAGAAATATTGTCAAAAATTTGTTAAGTACTTATATTTCAGATACGCTAAATACTTATCAGCAAGTCGAAAAACAAGGCCTTAGACTATTAAGTTTTTTATTAAAAAATAAACAGTCTGTTATATTGCAGTGTAATGTTGACAAGTTGATATGAATGTGGTTCCTCAGTCGTCTCGCATCTCGCAACGTTATATATTAAACACACAATTTCCTTTTGTGCAATGTAAATAGTACAGTTGTCTTATTTATATGTTGAGAACATTGTGAAGAGTGCGTGTATAGTTCGTATGTATGTATGTATGATGTATTCTTAATTATGCACGATGGATAATAAGTTCGTTTAATATGATACTGGCGTGTTCGAATACACCGGTAGTAAGTTATCACCAAATATTATTGAAGTTTTAAGTGTTAAGTTCATCGAGTAATAATATAAATATTAATTAGCCATAATTATTCCTAAATCATTATTATTGTTAGGGTCATACATCTCAGTCTGCATACAATAGTTCCTTTATTATGTGTCATTTTAAACATACTACTAACGAAATGTGTAATAGATACGTTTATTGTATAAAGTAATTTACTGAAATATTTGCATCTATCTCAAATGTCATTTTGTAGAATAAATTAAAATTATTATATGACGCTTATTTTTGTGTGTTATTTAACAGCCCTGTCATATTTTACGACTGTTGAGCATAAGACCTGAATTTGATCCCGGACTAAAAAAATGTTTAGTATAGGATTTTTTTTGTCTTGAAATTGCCCAGCTGACAAAAATATTAGGTTTCGGTTTAGTTTAGGTTAATGTCAATAAGCTTGCCTAAAAACATAATAGGCGAACTATAAAGTGATACAACCCTGCCATCACAGCGTGATCTGTGTTTTAATTTAATTACTTTCTCTTTGATTTTTACTTAACTGGTTTTGTTGTCTTCTCGTAATCTGAAAGATTCATACTAAGTCAAACAAACTGTAATTACAATTAATTGAAGTAAAAATAATCACCATTATCATTAAAGCTAATAAGAGATTGCTCATATTAATGTAATTTGAAGACTGCATAGCGACCGGAGCAACTCTAGAAGTCAGAACGAAGTCGTAACGCGAGCGAGCACGTTGTTTCTTACCAATCAACGGTTTAGTCTGTTTAGTGTCTGTGCCACTCAGCGAAGGAACACATCGATTGACCTCTCGTTTACGCGCATTTCCCGCCAAAAAGTGAAGTTTATTAGAAAATTCGTGAACTGTGTTACTATGTCTGTGATTGACTGACTATTTTTTGTTTATTTATATATTATTTATTACGTTAAAAAACTAAAGATGACTGCCGGCAATGAAGAGCACGAACCCCTTATTACGTCTTCAGTTGACAATCAGCGTGTTGCCTACAATAATTCGCCACAAGTAAGTGCTAAATTATTTTTTTTATTTAAGTAAGTGTATTGTAACTTATATATTTTCAACTTTTACCTAAATTAAAAAAAAAAATGCTTTATTTTCCGTTCCAAAAATATTTCCCCGCGACACAGGCGTTCCCTAGTTCAGGTTTTCTTTTTTAAGAAAATTTAACTTCCAGTACCTACACATTTATCGAAAATGTGATAGAAATACAAAAGAAAATCCATTTTACTGAAGGAACCAAAATGACTTAATGTCTGGCTTATACAATTAGAAATATGTAGGTAAGGACTTTAAAATTAAATACCTACCTAACAAATAAATATTCATCGAAATAATAATGTAAGTAGGTAAATATTATTATTTACTACTGAGTTCGGTAATATTCTACATGTTTTAGTAGCTACGTAGGAACTTACATACCTAAATAGTTAGCCAATCTGCGATATGCTCTTAGACCAATTCACATTCAATTTAAACTGTCTAGTTATCTAGTTTCATTCATAGGGTACCTATGATATAGTTATCGTATGTATGCAAAAGCTGATAGCTATTTATGTATCAGCAATATACTATTGTGCCTAGGTACTATATTTCTTATTCTTATTACGCCTCTTTTGTAATTTTTTTATTTAATTTTAGATTGTTTTATCGTATAATTATTTTAAATGTCGTGTATACATGACGTGTAGGTACACTACTCATTCGCCCCGGTTTCACAGAGTTGAGTTTTTTTCGCTTTCTAATACTCATAAACTTTACGGAAGAAATTGTGTAAATTAGAGTGAAAATTGTATCAAATTTTATTACAACATGCCCAAACAGACAGACACGCATAACAACTTCGTTTTACTATTTAAAATTTTCTTTTAACGTCCAACAAATACTAGACATTCATACGTATGTTATTCAACAATGTGAATTAGTCGGAAAACCTCCCAATTCGCGGGATTCAGAATCAGATGACAGACCTACAATCCAGAAACCATTAAAATATTTACATTCCAACAAGAGTGTGACTGATTAATTCAATTAAACAAATACCAATCAGATACGGCTTCCAAAAATTCCATATTATGCTCCATGTGAGTTAATTATAATATTAATCTTATAAACCGGACTATATGCTACAAGGTTGTTTTATAGACGACTCTAGTTCCGTGGGTTAGTGTTCGGGCCAAAAAAAGTTTAAACAGGTTCTCGTTTCTAATGCACCGGCTTCGGTGGTTTTGGAATAATCCACGATTTCGTTCATGAGTTGTCAACTTGAATTATATTATTATTCGCTCCATCTATTACGTCATACTTCAAGTAAGGCGAACATAAATTAAATGCGGTAGTTAAACTGATAAACAATTCTCCTGCAGTTCTTCTAAAGATCTTCTATTAAATTATTTAAATTAAATATTATCTACTATCTTCGACCGAGTCCCGTGTAGTGACGGATTAGTCCGTGTGGTGACGGATTTAGAATACATAATGTAATTTCAACCCGTGGGTGTCGTAAAAGGCGACTAAGGGTCCTAACCTTCAGCAGACAAGAGCACTGCGAGAAAAGGAAAATTCGAAACAAAATTCTATACCAACCCGTCTGGCCTGCGTGGTATAGTAGGCCAAATTCCCTCCAAAATCTTTGGAGGAGACCAGTGCCCAGCAGTATGACATCTATGGTTTAAAATGATGATAATATAAAAAAGTATAAAAATAAAATAATGATGAATGTGGCTTCGTTCGCGTAGTAAATTGGAAAAATGCTTGTCCTTGACGAACCATTACTTGGTTAAGGAGTGAAAGCTTATCAAACAAACTCACTTCCACAGTTACACGTCCTATTATTACCTACTAGCAGTCGCGCGGGACTTCACTACCGTCGTTCTGCCACTGCTCAGCTCCTATTGACTGTATCGTGATGTTTTATAGCCTATAACCTTCCTCCATAAACAGTGGCGTGCCTAGGGTTTAAGGATAAGGCAAGCCCGTTATACCTACCTACCTATGCTTTTTAACCGACTACTCCAGAATAGGCAGAAGGCTATTTTTGTACTTAAATATAATAAAATGAAAAGTAAACAAACCTGACTGCGCTGGAAAGGCGATGGGTGTAATGTTTTTTTATGGATTTTGTTCAATTTCTCTTACCTGTTGATAGAGGGTCGCGCCGCGCGCCGCGCCGCCCCGCCAAAGCTCATTGAAGGTACCTATGCTAGTGCTTGATTGAATATACCTAATAAACAATCAGCATTGCATACATGCATACCTTCGGTGGCTTTGAAAAAAGCCCTTTGGTTTCCTTGAGTAAACGAAGATAGCTAAGTAAGTAGGTAGTTGACCCTTGCCTGACTATACGAAGACCTATAAGACTACCTATTATTTATATTCTAAATTGACTCGTCTGTCTTTCTTGAGAAATGACTTAATTACGTAAGAATAAAATGTTGGTAAACGTTTTAATTCTGCCAACAACTGCTTTTCAATAGCTATCATTGATATTATTTCTTAGATAAGTATGAATAGGTACGTTTAAAGAGATAAAAATGCGCGTTCAGCGAAGAACTACATAGCCGTAATAGTTACAACAAGATTTGTTAACTTTATAAACTCGGGCAAGGCAACTTCGAGGTTATTCTCATTAATAAAATCAAATATAAACAAAGAACAAAGTTCAAAAATTTTACCTTTTCTTCGCCCATCAAAAGTTGAACACATTTTAATCCTCACAAGGAACAATAATTATTACTTGCATTGTTGTATGTCACTAAATACAAAAGAATCACTTTAAAATCTTACAATTAACAATTTTTAAAGTAAGTAAACATTAAAACCAAAACTTTTCGTCCTGTCAAACAAATGAACTGAGTGAAGTTAGTAGACGCGAGTACGCATGCGCGGCCGCGGCATTTCACTTCCATAGTCGACAACTTCATACATAAAGCCCGGCTTATAATTTCATACTGATTGATATATAAATTAACCTAGTTATATTTCAATAATCGACAGTTTCTCTATAGGTTAGAAAGAGAGATCCGACGGTGGTCAAAAGCCTCATAACAAGCCAGTGCGGGTGAGCGAGATAGAAAAAAAAGTTGTTGCGCTCAGCGCGCGCCTCTCTAACTCTCGTTCTCGCTTGATGCTTCATCAGTCACCGAGTCAAATGACATGTACTCTGTGCACCGAGTCACTGCTCTCGCTCGCGCTTGGAAATAAGCGCGCGAATTTTAAAATAGATAATGGTTTGAATTAGATATTTTTGATCGAGCATTTTAGTAGGGCAAGCCGGGCTTTTGGGCTTGTATGAACGTACCGCCACTGTCCATAAATGGGCTATCCAAGACTTAAGGAATATTTCAAATCGGACCAGTAGTTTCTGAGATCCTAGCGTTCAACCAAACAAACTCTACACAGCATTATAATATTATTTGATTTGCTCTCTTATACATCCATACATATTATTAAAGGCTTTGTCCTGACTGACTGATTGACTGACAGACAACGCACAGCCTAAACCGCTGGTCGTAGCGACTTGAAATTTGGAGGGTGTGTTTGTCCTAATGTCTAGAGGTGTACTAAGAAAGGGTTTTTTAAAATTGAATCCCTATGGGGGTGAAAAAGGATAAAAACGATTGTATGAAACTTCTTTATTTTTTAACTTATAGATTTGAAAAATTGTTTTGGGGTAGTACTATCAAAATAAAAAATTCCCTCATCAATATTTTTGACAAGGGTGGCTTTGGAAGGGTGAAATTGGGAATGAAACGTTGTATGAAAAGATCTTTGTTTTGAAGTTAACGTTTTGCAAATTAGTGTTGGGATAGGAACTTAAAATGTTGTTTTAGCTCTGCCCTGCCAATAGCGTCTAACTATAAAACTATATCCACGCGAGCGAAGCCGCGGACAAAAGCTAGTATTATATAATTGATTTGCTCTCTTATACATATACCTCTTACAGCATCGTGTGATTAAAAAAGACTCACCAACATTGTATTAATACTAAAAATTTATAGAACGTTTTTCTTTTCTCGTGTATTAACTACATAAACACTTAATGCAAATAAAATGATAATTAAGGAAGTCACCTCTAAATAGTCATTTTTTATCATAACGATATACGATATTGTAATAACTAGAGAATAGTAAGGTCAACGGATAAGTAGGATGTCATCTTGGCGAGTACGAAGCCCTGTGTTAGCTACACTAGGTAGGTACCTATTATCACGGTTGATGGTCCTGCGTCTCGCCCATTTTATCACATTATCACCAGTTTATTTACCTTACAAATATACGTGCATTGAAGTTGAGAAATTACAATTTAAGCTAAGTCGAAACCAAAATATATATACATTAGCGTAACAGAATGTCACCACGATTGCAATACCTACTTGTATAATAAATATTGGTAATTAAGTAAATTGAAACAGTAGCACCTCGGAAACGGCTGAAGCAATTTGAATGATAAATTACACGTTTATAAAATGTTTGCTTTTAATTTTATCTGAATAGGAAATATCTGAATAGAAGTGCGCGAATTATACCAAAATACAACAAGTAAATATATTTAAAAATTTAAATAACCCGACCGCAAAAATCAACAGATAAGCAAAAGACCGAAAATTGTTGTAAGTATCATTCCTGATTAAATTTAAATATATAACATATGTATATATTTGTAATCTCCATTTGATTCCCTTTATTTTGATACTCTACTCGATAGGTTTGGTTAAAAAAAAAAATTAACTACTTACCATTTGACACCATTAAATTATGTATAATCTCTTTTCTTTGAATATATGTAATCTCCTTTTGATTCCCTTTATTTTGATAACATACGCGACCCGTTTGGTTAAAAAAAAATTCTAACTTCTTGCAATTTGGCGCCAAAAGTCCGTCGTTTTGTCATTTTTTTTTATAATACCTATCTAAGGACACTTGGGTTTTTGAGAAGAATCTAACGATACCTTAATTGTCCAAATCCATCCCGCCGTTTGGAAGAAACGTGTGAATAAAGAAATTTACAAACATACAAGATACGCGCGAAAAACAATACCCGTCCTGACAGTCGGTTAAAAAAAGACTAAACGTACCTAAGTAATTCCATCATCGCAAAGTTGCAAACAAACTGGAGTTATGTGATGCCACGCCATGTTGGGACCACCAATGGGATTTGATCGCGTTAGCAACTTCACATAAGATAAATGTCATCATCATCATATCAGCCGCAGGAAGTCCACTGCTGGACATAGGCCTCCTCAAGAGATTTCCAATAGGGCCGCTTGTATGCGGCTTGCATCCAGCGCGATCCAGTCTCTCTGCGTGATCAATTCAGGAATGAGGAAATCCGTAGAAGAACCAAAGTTACTGACCGACATTGCCCACCGGATTAGCAAGCTAAAGTGGCAGTGGGCAGGGCACACGTACGTACGTATCACGTAGAGCTGATGGCCGATGGGGCCGAAAAGTTCTCGAATGGAGACCACGCACCGGCAAGCACAGCGTAGGACGCCCACCCACAAGATAAATGTAGTTCTAAATAATTATTTATCATATTTGACTGGTTAGAGACCCTGACTGCTAAACTGGAGGTCGTGGGTTCGATGGGTTCGTCCTGGGTGGGGCCCAGGACAAATCTTTGTGTGATGAGCATAAAGGTTTGTTCTGTGTCTGGGTGTAATTTATCTATAATATGTATGTATGTATTTACAAAAAAAAAAAAAAAAGTATTTAAGTAGTATATCAGTTGTTTAGTACCCATAACACAAGCAAATATAATTGCTTACTTTGGGACTAGATGGCGCTGTGTAAATGGGGTAGAATATTATTATATTATATTATTATATTTTAGTATGAAAACTGGTGTATTTTGAAGAACGTAAGATCACATATGTGACGTCACATAAGCCCAGTTTGTTTGCACTTTTATCCATCTATCGAAGCATGGTAGTCCAAATAATAGTTGTTTCTATATGACCAACATCCTACCCAAGTCCTCGATATCATTAGTAGTCACAAGATTCTACGAAGTCTATTCATTGATCGCCACCAATTCAATACAATGGGCCACTTCCTGTGGTAAAAGAAAAATTATCTGGGAGGGACAGTTTATAACGATATTTTAGTCACTAACAATAAGAAAACAAGAACATCAGGAATACCAAGAAATATTTGGCATGAAATTAGCAAATCCTGAAATATACGAGTACCTATCTACCTAGGTAGATATGTTTCATTCTTAAGAGCAGGGTTCTATGGTAGACTTCTAGACTTACTGTTTGACCATAAATTCATCCGAAACAGAATTCGTTTCATGTTAAACCTACAGGTCTTTTTGAAATAAAACCAAGCCAGTTTTGTATTGTATTATTATTGTTCTTTGCTTGGCCACTGCTCAGCTCCTATTAGCCGTAGCGTAATGTTATATAGCGCCTTCCTCGATATATAGGCTACCCAAATCTAAAATATTTTTTCAAATCGGACCAGTGTTCCTTCAACTAAACAAATAAACTCTTCAGCCTCATAATATCAGTATTGATAATATAATAATATTCTACCACATTCACACAGCGCCATCTAGTCCCAAAGTAAGCAATTATATTTGCTTGTGTTATGGGTACTAAACAACTGATATACTACTTAAATACATTTTTTTTTTGTAAATACATACACATTATAGATAAATTACACCCAGACACAGAACAAACCTTTATGCTCATCACATAAAGATTTGTCCTGGGTGGGGATCGAACCCACGACCTCCGGCTTAGCAGTCAGGGTCACTAACCACTAGACCAACAGGCCCGTCATCAGATAGTATAGCTTTACTAAAACGGTGAATTAAACCAGAACTAGGTGTCTATAACATATACGCATGTGTGGACTATTTCTGCACTATTAAGGCTGTCTAATAGTCATATTAAAGGCAAAAATGAATTTTGTACATTGGTATTTTACCCTGCACATCGGTGCACAGAGTTCTGTCAACTTATATAAAGATAATTAAAAATAGAATAACAACAATAGAAATAGAAATATGGCAAATAAGTAAGAAATAATAAAAAGTAGCAAATCCTTCCCCTAACTAAAAAACAAATATTAAAACGAAGCAAACAAATAAAAATACTACTAAGGTCTTGGATTACGTCCAAGGATCTACACGCGGAGTATACAGAAAGTGTACTCCACTTAAAAAAAAAAGTCATATTGTTAGAAAACAAATAGAAAGGAAATTTAAATCAGTAAGGTCATGTGTCAATTTCGTTTAACTCTACATCACCCTAAAATGTAAACTGGTAGAGAATGGTTCAGGCATTCAGTCCGTTATTATACACCTACATTAACGATGTTTGTATGTAGCATAAACAATTATGAAAACACAATGATCAGTGGGCTGATAAAAGACATCTTATCAGATACATTCATCATTTCAACCGACGTTTATGGGTTTTGCTGGGCCATTGCTGGGCACGGGTCTCCTCCAAAGAATGTGGAGGGAATTTAGCCTACTATACCACGCTGGCCAGACGGGTTGGTATAGGGTTTGTTTCGAATTTTCCTTTTCTCGCAGTGCTCTTATCTGTATAAGGTTACTCCCTTAGTCGCCTTGTACGACACCCACGGGCTGGGATGGGGGAGTGACATTATGTATTCTTAATCCGTCACTACACGGATTAGGTATAGATACATTATTTACACAGAATTCACATTTCAACTTAGTGAAAGTCTTTTAAATAGGTAAATTACAAGAATTCAGAACGCGATCTTCTTAAAATTATGTTTGTGTTCTTCATATTACATAATAATAAAAAAAGTTTTGTTTATTTCACATTTACTGAATAATATAAGAATAAACAATCTGTAAATTTCGAATGTTTGTCAATTACTTAGTTCTAGATCTAGACAGATTAATTTGGAAGATAGGCAGATTAAGTTACGTAAAATACTAATGGTTTGAAATAATCAAACTGTGTTATTTCTAGAACAGTTATGGTGACGATTGATTAATTTGATGTTTTCTCGGCTTCACGGCTCACGGCTATCCTAACCATTACACACACAAAAAAATCCAAAGCCAATCTCTGGCCTAATTCATGAACAAATATAGGAAATTAATGTTAATGTAGATTTTTTTTCTACATCATTAATTTAAAGTATACAATATATTATACATATAAGTTATATTAAAGTATACATATTACAAAAAAAAATTGTCATCATATCGCAGCCTATCACTGGTCGCACACGTATTTTGCAGACCCTCAAACACATGCTTTCAATTTCGAATTACACATATTACAAACTTATGAGTAGAGAACTTAGCCAATTGTTACTGTTTCATTATTAGTCTTGTCCATTTATTGCCAATTATTTTCGTTAAATTATTTGACCATCGGACAGGTCGTCTACCCTTTACATTTATATACTTATTTATAGAAAAATAAGAATCAAATTTCCTTATTTTAAACGTTGTTATCACCAATTTAGTCGAAGCTCTAATATTCAAGGTCACTTAAAAACTTATACCTATTAGTAGAACAGCTACCTACATTAAAAGAAAAAAAATAACAAAAACTATCGTAAACAATATGCAAAGAATTTAGGTGTGTTATGTATGGTAGGATATATATTATTATACTCGTATTTAAGTATATGGTTGTACTTTTGTTTATACCAACACTATGTCTGTTTTTTCTTTTCTACTTGCATCCTTATCTCTCTGTTAGTTTTTAATAAGTAAATAAGTCTTTGGATATCACCACGTATAGACGTAAGCTACTCTTATTTATTACGAAAAACGACGTAACTACCAGTAAATTGCAGTGAAAATTGTATCGAAAGTAATAAAGCTTAAATGCGACTTAGCCGTGATAGTAAGTACTGTAATGTATTCACGTGATGTAGTTCATACCAGATTCCGGATAAAAAACCAGAGCATTGTATTAAAAAAAAACGTTTCTGTGAGCTCTAACATGCTCTATAATGTTTTTTTTCTTACAATTATCTAAAACAAGTCTGCTTCACCCCATAAAAAACTATCAAAGCTATGTTGTTTAATGACGTGATTATATTCGTTCAACGATACTTTGTGTCGAGGATGTCTAGATATTTGAAAAACCGGTCTTACTAAATGTGTATAATCCTCACCTATTTAAACTTCCCATTATATTAGCGTATATACAAATAATGTGGATTCATAAGTAGGTGTTTTATCTCATATTTTGAGATGAAAGGCTATGTTTTTTTTCAGTTGTTTTTTAGTATACTGTAGTGATTGTCTCCAGGAATCTATATGTAATGATTAACTGGCAAAGCGAACAAATTATAGATTGTATAATATATCTATATTTATATAATAATAAGGCACATAGCGACAAATTTAGCGCTCAATAGTCAGCTCAAGACGGCTAGAGCGTTACGTAGGGACTTACAAAGTAATCCGACACTATGTTCCGGTGGACTACCACCCCTAATTCCGGGTGGTAATCAAACACCGAATTATTAGAAAGGTTTCTTAAGAACTTGTTTTTATTTCGGTTTGTGGACGATTATATACGGGTGGATGGAACCTAAACAGATGTAGAGCAGTAACGTTAGAAGGATTCTTTAATTGTGAAGTTGTGTTGTCGTCAGATATTTTGTTATCTAATTGTTGCCTGAGGCTTCGCTTCCGTAGGCTATATAACTATATAGCCTAAAGCTTTCCTCGTTAAATATGTTGTCTAGCACTATAATATTTATTGATTCAATTCGAACCAACAGTTTCGGAGATTATAATAAAAAAAAAAGATTTGAGTTGTTTATCACAATAGTTCTCTGTTTGTCCATAAGAATTATTGTGTTAAACATGCTTTTCTGATACCTTTAAATAAATGGTTTTCGTTTTACAATTTAAAAAAAATCTAAAATCCATAACCATAAAATGATAATTATATCATATATAGTTCCGAATCCGAAATCTTAAATAATGTTAATATCCGTATCCGAAACCGGTATAATATTTTTCAAATATCCGTATCCGCATCCAGATCCAAAATTGCAAATCAATAACATCCCTGGTTGATCTTGTTATCACACGCAGGGCAGACGAATTTTCCTTCTTTTGCACAGGGTTAACTATATTGGTATTGTATTGCGATTTAATTTAAAAGTCACTACTTTTTGAATATATTTAAAGAATAAACTTAGTTATACATACTGATTGTCCGTTTATATATAAAATTTAAATTTAAAATTTATTTCACATTATCTATTATATTATCTAATAAACTGGATTTGTAAATGTCAACATTATTAATATAAATTTACTAAATAGATTGTATAAAAAATATTTTAAATAATAGTGTAAATGTTATTTGCAAAAAAAAATATGTTAAAATATTGATAAAAGTTTCTAGAAAACTATGGAATAACCTCTTAGGATTTAGATAAATGGCAATTACCTAAAATTATTTATTTTTACGTTTTGATTCATTAAATTAGGTTATACACCATAATCAAAATTTAGTATATTTAAGAGTTTTCATGTTCACGGAAACGTTCGCCACTAAAACCATCGGGAATGTTTCCGAAAAAAGTCAAAAGTTTTCAATGTCGGATTTTAAATAACGTTTCCGATCTGTGCAAATGTATGATGATAACTTACAGAGCTGTGTTAATTAGGTTAATGCTAATGTAGCATTGATCAACTGGTAAAAGTATATAGTAAGCTCTTGTAAAGAAAAATAAACACTAATTTATATAAATTTCTTTGGAGATTCATTTATATAAAATATTTTCATTACGGATGGCAACACAAACTTAATAGCCAACTTTTCCGTCATACTTTAGATTTTAAGGTCAGTAAATGTTATTTAAAATAAACTATAATAATAAAATAGAATATCAGGTTTCTTTTTAAATATAATAATATATAGTCTGTATTTATATTATCTAAATATTTAGACAAGTCAAACAACGAATAGTAGTACCTATCGCTGTTTGACATTTACCTACACGATCTAACGGAAATACGTCGCTGTTAAATCAAATCATTGATTGATTTATTATGTAACTAGATTAGTTCAAGTGCTGGAAGTAGTCGCAAACTATGATTAGTGATCATGCAATTTGAGAGGCCTATGCCCAGTAGTGGACTTGTACAGACTAAAGATCATGAGCTCTTCGAGCCAGCTGCAGGCAAAACATTTACGGGCATTCAAATTCAAATTGTTTATTGTTGTTGTTCAAACGTGAACAAGTCAACCAAACCCTGAGTAATTTAAAAAATGTTACAAACACCACGTGACAATATAAAATTACTTAGTATCCAAGTAATTTTCCAGGCAATGGCTTTAAACTGTTGTTAGCGATACGATACTTTGAAAAGGGGAAAAGAATTAAAAATACTTCAAACATTTAAAAAAATAGGTTAATATAAATATCGGTAAAAATAAATTCCATTCCATTCTATTTTCTTTATTTTTAGAACTTTTTTCTTTTACTTTATTAGCATAAATTAGTAGTTTAGAATTATATTTATAAAAAATTGTGAATGAAATCATTTTAGTGCAAGTTCAAGGTATTTTAAATATCTTCGATGTGGAAATCTAAAACCTAGTTTTTTGCGCAATCTAAAAAGTCGATAAACTGAAGCTAATGGTACAATAACAACTTATTTGTCCTCTGTTTTAAAGGTTGTAAAATCGGTAATCATCAAATGAATAACAAGCGGAAATTCTTGTTCACTAGTTGAAAGAGTATACTTATAGGTACTTAATTATAATAAGTATGCAAGTTTACGATCCATCATCAAGATAACCAACAAAGATCAGCTTAAATTACCAACGAATTAATTAGACAGATGACTGTTTCAAATAAAAGGTTATCAAGTGTTCACTGGAGCATCCAGTATTAAAAAACGACTAGGTACTTTAATACGGCTTATTTCCACCCGCTCCACGATTTTGTTCCCAAGGGCTCCAAAAACTTATGCAAATTTATTTCTTCAAAACTTCTGATTTCCATACATTTATTCCCAAGAGCTCCAAATGATAGTACACTATCAAAAAAAGATCTACTTACTAGTATGTTCCCGACAGCTCCAAAACAAACTACGGTTAGCAGAATTAAAACATGTTTGTATTATAATAATTTTTTTATGGCTATTTTGTTGAAAGAATTGCAAAAGATCTTGTAGATAAGTCAGTCTTATTATTAATATCGTTCAAGTTATCTTTGCAAACATTAAAAAGCTTTGTTTTAATATGGGAGTGGCCTGTTGCATAATATGTCATCACCCAAACTTGAGCGACTAATTATGCGAGAGACTTTATTATTGTTCTAGCTTTTGTCAACATTTTCGGTCCTAAAAGTTGTTAAAATCGAAATTGATAGCGAATTTAGTAAGGGTATATAAGATATATATAAGACAAGCGATGGTGGCCAAACGGATAAGTGTCATGCGGATCGAGTACGATTCCGACCGGGCGGCAGTACCAATATAAATTTCACTTTGTCTAATTTATAATAATATGTACTAGTCACACCATCTGCTGACGGTGAAGGAAAACATCGTGAACAAAACCCACATACTAGTAGAAGTAAATTCTAAGTGTAGGTATGTGTGGGCGCTACAATAGATCAGGTGGTCGACAAAGCAAAGAAGCCTCTATGGCGTCTAATCCAAAAATAATAATAAATAAAAAAGAGTATAAAACAGCTGTTTCGTAAGATAAATACTTACTCAAGGTCGTACGCTTATAACCATCTACGCATCGCCGTGGTCGATGACATGTAACAGGAACTTGGGCTTTGATCATATAATACCAGATTCTTCCAAAGGAAACGTTGAAAGGGGAAGACCTAGAAGAACATACCATGACCAAATAGGTGACTTTCTAAAGAAGGGACAGATCCTCAACCGGCGAGAATGCATGACAAAGACTGATGAATGTTGAAGAAGCCAAAGATGTATGTCAGAATCGAAGTTGGTAGAGAATGCTGGCTATAGTACACATATTTTGCAAAAATTTTTTGAATATTACCAATGTAAGGCAGGCATCAAACATCATCACTCGAAACAAACCCTATACCAACCCGTCTGGCCAGCGTGGTATTGTAGGCTAAATTCCCTCCACATTCTTTCGAGGAGACCTAGGCCCAACAGTAGGACATTTATAGGTTGAAATGATGATGATGAAGGCAGGCATCTTGAAATTCTTATTTCTAAAAAAATATTATAAAAAATGCACCGGGTCAATAAACTGAATAAACCGAATTTACATATAATTCTTATTTCAAAATATGCGTCAAAGGAATCAACTGAATACGCCGAATTCTAAAATTGACCCTAAACCGAATCAAAACTCTATCGGCCCTATCCAATATTCACATCAAGCTCCTCGTGCCAGACCATGTGACTAACACAACTAGTTTCGTATATAGATAGAACCGCTACACCGACACCTTTTTGGGTGTGAAAAAAAATTTCAAGTTGAAATGATTAACCTATGATTTTTTATGCGTTGTAGGTATTATGTAAATTTCTTGAAATAGTCTGCTTTTTATTGCCTTTAGTGGCAGACGAGCTAGCGACCCACTCGATTGTAAGTACCGCCGCTCAAGGACGTTAGCAATGTTTTAAAATTTATTAAGGCAATGTTAGGGGCACAGCCTAGCCGTTGCCTACCTCGAGAGGATAGCTTTTTTTAATCCTCGTTTGAAGGATTACTTTTAATTATGACACAGACTAAGTTTATGAGCTGCTAGCTGTGCGTGTGCTGCGTGTGTGTGAATTTATAGAATTTTTCTAAAATAAAAGTAGCTATTGTTACTCCTTATTACATCAGCTATCTGCCAGTGAAAGTCCAGCCGTTCCAGAGATTAGCCGGAACAAACAAACAGACAGACAAAAACTGAAAAAAATAGTAAAATTTTGGTATATATGTACCGAATATGCATCCATATACATGTAGTAAAAAGCGGTTATTTTAATATTACAAACAGACACTCAAATTTTATTTATTTGTATGTATAGAAAAATATAGTAATATTGGTCATAGGCTTGTTAATATCTCAGTAGAGAAAAAAATAACGAGTTTCCCCACCTAGTGTAAGTCACCTAATTAATATTAAAATATCAAATACAAATCAGACGCAGTCATTAGTTCAGTTCGTATAGGCATAGAAAGTCAATAGTGCAGTTAACAGATTTAGTGAATATAGTGACGACATCAGAAAACACATGGGACCACGACTATTCTGTTAAGAGTGAACAACTAAGAAGATAAAAGGTTTTGAAATTGTACAAAAATAATCGTACCTACATAATATCATAATGTTTGGAAGATAACTGTTCACAAGCACACTAGGTCCACCGATACATATAATATACCAATGTAAGGTAAAGGCACCTATTACGGAGGTATTTCGCAACATTTGAAAGTAAGAAACAAAAATAAGCATTTCTAAGCATTTTTAAAGGTGTAAACTAATTTTATCGTCTAAAGTGGAATCTATATTTTGAATTGCTGTTGAGCCTATGTTACTTTTTATGATATTTCTTATTTTAAAAAAATATTTAAATAGTCGGGTCGATTTTCCCTAATACGGAGGTAAAATTTTGGTCAGAGCCTATTACGGCGGTAGACGGCTCCTAATACGGAGGGTCAGAAATTATATTCATTTAAGTTCCGTACAAATAATATTTATTAAATGATATAAATGTTTCATTCAGTTTTCATAAAATTTACAAATATAGTATAACCGTGCATTCACACACGCGTTTTAAAAAGAGTTTCAGGTAATTAAAATAACGTTGATTTTTCTTTTTACGTTCAGTAAAATATGAGATAGTAAACCTACATAACAGATGGCATATAAGTAATATCAGTGCCTCAAGCTTTTAAAATTTATATAGATTTTACATTTTGAAATTGGTACATAGTTACAAAATGATTACATTTTACAAGTTTTAGTAGGAATCCCAAAATATTTTTAGAAATAAATATAGGTAGCCTATGTTACTCGGTAAAGACGTATCTTTCAAACGGTTAAAGAATTTTTTAAATCGGTCTCGTAGTTTTGAGTTAAATTGAAAGAAACAAAAAAAAAACAAACAAATGTTACATATTAAGTAGTAATTGCAAGTTAATAGAAAGCTTGTAAAAGTAACATAAATTTAAAAGTTTTTATCGCTTCTGGTTTTATCAAAAAAACATGCATAAGTATCAATTATTTACGAAACCCTAAAACTTGTAATTTTATGTTCCATGATGAATAGGGCCGTAATAGGAGATCATAGAACCTAACACAGAGTTACCTGGAAATAATTACCACCGTAATAGGAAAACTACTCGTGTTTTTAATAATCCTAATTCTGACCGTTAAAAATTTCGATAAACAAAAGAGTGTAAATGCTTAATCAAAAGATAACAGTTTTTTGGTTCAGATGTGTAAAACTCAGCCAACAGTTATACAAAATAAATGATTTGTGATAAATTAAAATACACCTTCCTATTTTTACCCCTTCTAAGAAACCAACATTTTGTACTCAACAGTTTTCATATTTAACCAGATTTCTAATTAAAAACACATACCGCAGAATATGGTTTCTAATTTATGAGATTAATAATTATTTCAACTAAACTTGGAACTAAGTCAATAAGTTAATAATTTGAAAGTTATAAACAATTAAACATGCCCAGTACTTTTCCTATTTCGGAGTTATACCACCGAATTAGGATTAATCTATAAAATTCGTATCCTATCACGGCGGTGTTTTATTTCTTATTTTTTGGGTATAAAACAAGTTGCAAATATAAAACAAGCTATTTAAATAGTTAGTGTAATAGTAAGAAAATGCTATAAATAACACATAAACAAACTTGAACGGCTTATTAATACGAAAAACTTAGTTTCTAAATATTAGTGTACTTAGTTTTGTCGTTCCGCGTTTGTATGGAAACCCCTCTTACGTCGATGCCGTTACACAAACTGATTGATCTTGTTGTGTTGTCAATGTGCTATACTTGCAAACTTCAGTTATGTCATGAAGTAATAAATTTAGAATAAGTAGGTCCCGTTTTGGTGTACTTAAACTAAGAAAGACAGGAATAAAACTCGAAAATAGAAATACCACCGTAATAGGAGCCGATTTTGACTACCTCCGTAATAGGTGCCTTTACCTTATCTAGTAATAGGGCTAAAGAGTAACTTATCAGATAAACTCTTATTCGCATAAAAGAAGAATTATTAGCAGATAAAATTATTTGAAAAACACCGCATTTTAATTATTTTCGTCATTCATTTTATATTTGTTCAAACTGTATTCTATTTGTAGATACACTTTGAATATAGACAAAATTAGCAATTACATTCTTAAATAAAACTACAAATTGCTACAATTATAATCAATTATTATCAATCATTATAACAAAAATTAACAGACATATCTCTCAAAATTAATAAATAAATTTTCCTCAACCAGGATGGTCGTACTCCTGAATCTTCGCCGCGAGGAAGTGGGGGAGAAACAACCCTTGCTATACCCCCCTCTAGAAACTATGGTGCCATTGGAGGGACTGAGAAAGTCACGTATACCTGGGCAGATATCAACGCCTTCGCTACAGAGTCCAGGTCTAGAAGTCGAAAGTTCTGGAACTTCTGGAAGCCATCTCAAACAGGAAGGTTTCAGCAGAGAAAGCAGCTGTTGAGGAATGGTGAGTGAACCATTGTTTAACTGTTATAAAATACGTGATCTATGAAAATATTAACTTTCATGGTGATATTTAGGTTCTGCAAAATTACAATTTTAATATTTGTTTATCGTTTACAAACAAGGCAGGATCTAGTTATTTTTAATATATATCGTTATATAAGTATTGATGTAACTGGATCAGATGTCTCTAATTTTAATAATTTAAAATCAACAAAATAAATTAAAAATTGGCTCTTTAAAGTAAAACACAGTAAATAACCAGTTCAACATCAGTCTAATTACAATAAATTAATATTCTTTATTAATAATTATTCCTGTTTTATTTATTTTCATGTAAAATTGATAACAGCTGTAATACGTAACTAATTTTAATTATTATTCAAACTCATAAATAATTCATTAATCGGCCTTTTTTGCAATTAAATACTAAATTATATTTGACGCTAATATAGTCTACCTAGACTATATTAGCGAATATATTGTAGGTACACATAATATCATGTATATATAATTATAATTTGTTTATCAATGATCTCGACTTGTGAGGGAATCAATAAAGATCCTTATCTCAATAAACCTAAGGAGCAAGTAGTACTTAATACAAACTTGTTGACAGCAAAATTTAAATAAAACGGAATAAAATCTACTACAACAAGATTGTTAAGGCTTTTAATAATATAATAATAATATTCTACCACATTCACACAGCGCCATCTAGTCCCAAAGTAAGCAATTATGTTTGTTTGTGTTATGCAGTACTAAACAACTAATATACTACTTAAATACATTTTTTTTTGTAAATACATACATATTATAGATAAATTACACCCAACCTTTATGCTCATCACACAAAGATTTGTCCTGGGTGGGGATCGAACTCACGACCTCCGGCTTAGCAGTCAGGGTCCCTAACCACTAGACCAACAGGCCAGTCAAATGACATTATCCAAACGCCAACGATTCTCAAACAGATCAATATTCAACTTCGATGAGACCTACAAAGGACCAATTTTAATGACAGACTCATATATACTATTTTTGCACTAGTAGGTACACCAACTGTCAAAATTATGGATGCAGTAGAATACGTATAGGAATATCATCAAAACCTATAGAAGGTTTGGACAGAACACTTGAAAATAAAACACTCACACATAGATAAGAAAAAAGCTCAAAGTTCAACACATTTATGAACACCTACACCATAATCTATAGAAACTGCCTCGGTGGCGCAGCGGGAAGTGTATACGACTGCTGTGCAAGAGGTCCCGGGTTCAATTCCAGGGTCAGGTGAAAATGGTATTGGGGTTTTCTATCATGAAATTCCATTATTAAGATTTTCCCGGAGTTTGGTAAACAAATGTTCCCGGTTGATGACAATAGGCTCGCCCCCTATTTCATGGGACCAAACATAGCTGGCGAAATGTGGGTGTGCAACACCTCTGCCTACCCCTTCGGGGAAAAGGCGTGATGCTATGTTTATGTTTACATAATAATTATTAAGCAAAAGCTTTTGAGAGATGCCTCTGCCAACAGGGGACATCAAATGGTTAAAGTCAAAGTCAAAAGTCAAATCTTTTTATTTCATTTGTATCACATACATGATACTTATGAACGTCATACAAAGCCAAAAAAAAAGGTGTCAGCTTTGCCTACGGCCACTTCACTGACAAGGTTGAGCTCTGAGAAGAACTTGGCTAGATGCATAAGGATGTTTTTGAGAGATACCTAAGTGGGTATCTCTCAAAAACGAAATTATAACACTCGTGTCTTATTATAATTTAATCTCTACTGAAATATTTTAATATGGTTCCAGCCGACTGTAACGTGAACGTGATAAATGTTTGAGAATCGCTGATGTACCTATACAATTGGTAGATTATTGCCAATATGAGATTTGAGATTATCTTAACGTTGATTGTTATCTATCTACAAATTAATGAGTACCTTTTCCTGTTACCAAGGTTTTTATTTTATTTTAATAAAACTTGTAGTCGTTTTTGGTCCGATCTTATCTTCATTCATATATTTACATTTCAATGTTGATATAAAAGATAAGATTGACAGATGTTTTGAAACAAAGTTGACGAACAACATTCCAAATAACCCAAATAATCTTACTCGAACTAGGAGTTTTCCTATCCACGTGTTGTTATTCACAATTAAAATTTCTGCGTACAGTTTAATTAAACCAAAAAGTACCTAATTATATATGCTTTTATATTTTAAAAGGCTTTATTTATCAAAAATTATTTATGAATTTAATAATTTACATAAGATGCAAATATAATTCTGCAAACATTACAAACATTACTTTACTTTATTGTACTGTAGATTAGCTACATATATTTACTTCTCTTACGGAATAGGCAGTAATAGGCACTTTCTATATTTCCTCAGTTCTACTCAAACCTTGCTCTGACTACCAATTTTCTCTCATCGTTCTCGACTCTTGTGCTTCATATTCATTCTAGTTGTCGGATTGGTACAACCGTTCTCGAGTTTTGTGCTTCATATTTATTCATTTTTTTATTCATATGGATAGTTAAGAGGTAGTTAACTTACCATCTGCTAACGGTAAAGTAAAACATCGTGAGGATACCCACTTTCCATAGAAGAAATTCTATCTGATATGTCTGATCCACCAACCCGCACTAGGCCTGCGTGTGGATTATGGCCTAAACGCTCTCAGCTCTCTAGATATAGAAGAGGAGACCCGAACCCGCAGTGGGACATTAAGAGGTAGCTGATAAGATGATGATGAATTAAGATTTGTTATGAAATTATTCTATCCCAGTTCTTTATCATAGTGAAAGTCCAAACATAAAACGAAGATATGAAAATAAAAGCCTTTATTTACCTACTTCCTTCTTTTCCTCGCAGTAAACGGTGCAGCATACCCTGGCGAGCTGCTGGCCATCATCGGCTCTTCCGGCGCCGGGAAGACCACGCTTCTCAACACGTTGACATTCCGCTCTCCCGCTGGAGTGTTATCCAGCGGTACCAGAGCGCTGAATGGTCAGCCAGCGACGCCTGAAGCGTTAGCAGCGCTATCGGCGTACGTCCAGCAACAAGACTTGTTTATTGGTACTTTGACTGTTAGAGAGCATCTAATATTCCAAGTAAGTCAGATGATGTCGTTTTTTTATTGGAGATTTTTAAGAGAGGTAGGGTATGGATTTGCAATATCCCCACTGAGGAAATACCTCAACGCTGCAGCCATACCTAGTAGGTAACTCTGCCCCAACAGTGTACTGTTATTGAAAAACAAAGCAAAAACAAAATACTACAGTGTTTTGTTTTCGCTGCTGAGATAATGGTCTCCAGATTTCAATAAAAGGTGCTACTCTCATTGTCGGAGAAGGCGAGGACATAAATTTTTAGGTTACTTGCTTTTGAAATCACTCACAAACATTTCAGTTAATTACCTACATGTTACAAAAACTTGACCTATTAAACCATTAGAAGCAAATAAATAAAATTTGATTAATGTACTTAGTTACTTAGACGTTATTTGTCCATCTTTTTTAAAAACTTTATCTAATAATTGAAGGTCGCTCATTTACGTATTAACCTTATGTAACGAGCTGTCTAATCTTCATGTCCCATAAAATACGAAATACGAAAATTGGATACATATTGATTAGCATAAAGAATATTAAGTATACAATCTGTACGCTCGAACAACAAATAGCAATGTTTGGCATTTTGACTGTAGACAATTAAGAAAATAAGACATAAGAACTTATATTCCTTAAAAATAATGTAGGTATAATATAATACTATTTTGGTAATACGCTCCAATTTTCTAACAGCGCTTGGTGCCGCCATGGCATTTAAGGTTTTAAAAACTTTTACAAATATCACAAAATTTTCAGTCACAAATATTAACGATGTTTGTTTGTTGTCGTCAGGCTATGGTGCGTATGGACCGACACATACCGTACGCACAGCGCATGCGCCGAGTTCAAGAAGTTATTAGCGAGGTATGTACCAATAACATAGCTTATAAAAAATTATTTGTAGGTATGACCTTACTTGTTTATAACTGACAAGGACGTTAATAAATACGTTATTTTGCTGCTAATCTACAGCGAGCGATGCTGCATCCAACTACCAACCACAACCCTTACCAGGTCACAGTCCAACTCGTAGGGGGGTCGCCTTACATTGCGCTTTCCAATACGTGGCCGCCACTTGAGAACATTTTTCCCCCATCGGCCATCGGTTCTTCGAGCTATGTGGCCCTCCCACTGCCACTTTAGTGGTGCGATTTCTGGTATAGCACATACACTATTATTTACCGACGGTGATATAGGTTGAGTTACGATTTAAATACCAAGTAATCACCGAATATAGAAACTTTACAAAAATAGCAAATATGGTAGGATTTATTACTCAAATATTACTGAAGAATGTTGGAAATAAATTAAGTCATAAAGCAACTTAACCAACCATACAAACTTATCTTTCAAAACCAACAGATAACAATCACAAATCTCATAAATAATTATAAATCAATATTAATGAGCTAAATAACGTATACTATGTTTTTTATCGATTTACGAGTATTCGCTGCATTTATAATGACAATATTTATGCAATTTCCAATAAGATAATGACTGCTATAAATTAACAAGATTGCCTGAATACAAGACGTTGTCTATATGTTTATAAATCAAATATCATTGATGTTTCACGTTGGAGAGACTGGTCGCTAGTTGTATGCCTACAGAGGAAAGCTGATGAAATAGGCAAAAAAAATATCTGGAAACGTGAGGTATGTCTGGTGGCCCCCCGCCAGATGGACCGACGACCTAGTAAAGGTTGCGGGTGGCCGTTGGATGCGGGGGGCACAAAATTGCTGGTTGTGGCGGAAATTAGGTGAGGCCTATGTTCAACAGTGGACGTCATTGGGCTGATATGATAATGATGATGATGCCTGGCATTAACTCCATTTCGGATTATTATCCCTAATATTGCTAAACCTTTAGGCATTTCAACAAATTTATGCCGACAAATTCCAAGATGATAATATACTAACTTACGCCGGCAGCTTCGCCCGCTTGGTATTTTGATAAACAGTAGACTACGTGCTGTTCCAGACGATAATGTACCTGTGCCAAATTTCATCTAGTTCTTTTAAGCTGTTCTATCGTGTTTGAGTAACAAACTGCCTTCCATCATCATTCACATAAAATATTAGTAGAATTAAATGATTGACTTCAAATTGGTCACGTATACAATTTGGATATCTAATGTTTGACTGGCCTGTTGGTGTTAGTGACCCTGACTGCTAAGCCGGGGTCGTGGGTCCGATCCCCACACAGGACAAATCTTTGTGTGATGAGCATAAAGGTTTGTTCTGTGTCTGGGTGTAATTTATCTATAATATGTATGTATTTACAAAAAAAAAAAGTATGTAAGTAGTATATCAGTTGTTTAGTACCTACCCATAACACAAGCAAATATAATTGCTTACTTTGGGACTAGATGGCGCTGTCTGAATGTGGTAGAATATTATATTATTATGTAATGTGTATTCTCCTTTGATTCTTATTGTTAAATCTAATTAATATTTTGTCCACAGTTAGCGCTAACGAAATGCCAGAACACAGTGATCGGAATTCCGGGACGCTTGAAGGGTATATCTGGGGGTGAGATGAAGCGGTTATCATTCGCTAGTGAAGTCCTGACAGACCCACCTCTCATGTTCTGTGATGAACCTACCTCGGGACTGGATTCCTTTATGGCGCAGAATGTTTTACAGGTATGTTAACTTTTAACGATATAAATTCTATTACTATTCCGTCGAAATATGCTGGGTATGGTGATACATGAAGAAGGTGATCAAATTCTAAATGTATGTCTGATCCACCAACCCGCACTAGGCCAGCGTGTGTGGATTATGGCTTAAACCCTCTCAGCCTCTATATAGAGGAGGGGAGACCCGAGCCCACCAGTGGGACAGTAATGGGTTGCTGATGATGATGGTAGATAACTTTTCAATACCTAAAAAAACATATCTTAAAAATATTAAGGTCATTTCACCACTAGCAGAGACATGCCTGATAAGTTATTAACCTTTGGACATATTTTTCATAAAACTTGAAACTAATGTCTCATATAGTTGATCAGACATTATGTGCCAGTGCTGAAACAAATCCTTATTATATTTTTTTTTCACCAGGTACTAAAAAGTCTCGCAATGAAAGGCAAAACAATAGTGTGTACCATTCACCAGCCTTCCTCTGAGCTGTATGCGATGTTCGACAAACTACTAATCATGGCTGATGGCAAGGTCGCTTTCCTCGGCTCACCCGATCAGGCCAATGACTTCTTTAAAGAGTAAGTATTTAACGTAAATACAATTAGCCTGCGTCATCCTACTGGCGAGAAAGGCCTCTCCCATAAGTTCCATGGTTCTCGATTCATATCCAATAAGTCTTTGGAGTAATTGTCCAATAAAAATGATCTTTTATTTTCGAGGTCTGTAGTAATATGTAAAATAGCTGTACAGAACAGAGAAAAAACAAAGAAAAAATGTCTAGTACAGTAACTGTATAATCTGAAGTGTAAAACAAATACAAATTTCCAATTTCTTTTCTAGGTTAGGTGCAGCATGCCCACCCAATTACAACCCAGCGGACCACTTCATCCAACTCCTGGCCGGAGTACCCGGCAGGGAGGAGACTACAAGAACCACCATCGACACAGTGTGTACCGCATTCGCCCGCTCCGAGATAGGGTGCAAGATTGCTGCTGAAGCTGAAAATGCTTTGTATTATGAAGTAAGTTGATTCTTTAAATAAACATGTAGATAAATAGATTCTTAATAAGTACAAAAAATAAGTAGAAAAGTAATCAGGTAAGTACGTTTTTATTTCGCAAATAATAAGTTATTTTTAACGTTACATCACGAGCAACTAAGCGATAAGTGACCGGCGTGCTAAACACGTGGGCCGAGTTCGATCCCGACCGGCAGTACCAATGTGGATTCCACTATGTGGAATTTATATGTACTAGTCAAGTGACTTACCATCTGCTAATGGTGAAGGAAAATATCGTGAGGAAACCCACATACCCTAGAAGAAATTCTATTAGTTTGTCTGATCCACTCACCCGTACTAGGCTAGCGTGAGTGGATTTTGGCCTAAACTCAGCTCTCTAGTTAGAGGAGAGGAGACCCGAGCCCGGCAGTGGGAATTAATGGGTTGCTGATTCGATCACGAGCAACAAGCATTAAGAAAAAAAAAATGTCAGCAAAAAAACCTCGAAGCAGTAAGTCATATTATGTGACTGAATTTGTCCTTAACGGTTTAACAATTTTACTGTCATTTTCTGACCAAAATTAAAGACACTTTTCCATTGTTCCGTGTTAAGTACAGATGAACATTGTGAGAACAGTCTGAATTTAAGTTTTGTATATCAATTAATAAATCTCACCAAATAAGTCATTTTCCTGTGAAAAACTTTTTTTAAAGATTCAAAGATTTATTTATTCAAACTTAATCTAGTAATAATATTATAAAACATGTTGACTGGAATCCGCGTTAGGAAAACCTATGTCGTGGGGTATCGTAGCATACATTTATTATCACGAAAGACAACCAAAATGCACCTTCCTTTACTAATAATCTACTTCTCTATCCAGCGTAAGATCACATCAGGTTGGGTAGACCAGGCGTGGTCGGAAGCGACCGCGTTCAGAGCTAAACGGTCGCCATACAAGGCGTCCTGGTGGGCGCAGTTCAGGGCAGTTCTGTGGCGCTCGTGGCTCTCTGTCACCAAGGAACCTATGCTCATCAAAGTGCGATTCCTACAGACTGTGGTATGTATTCATATTTTATATTGTAATAAGTAATAGAGACGTTGTAATATCACTGCTGATTTCTACTTGGAATCAATAAAATATTGAAATTACTACTGATACCTGATACCAAAAACTCTTGTTCGGTCCTACGAGTCATTGAAAAAAGTTATTCTAAATGCTTGATCAAAGTATGCATTGCACGCATTTGGCATATAGTATAGCCGTGTAATTTTTAACAGTATTGCCGGATATAGATTTGAAACTGGTATAAAAGTTAGTAGAACAGCTCCCTAGACAAGTAGCAAATTCGCTAATCGAAAATAAAATACCTAGATTGCCACTTGTCTAAAGGGGCGTCTTATATTGGATTATCAATTCTACTGACATATATATTTTTAATCACACGTTTAGTGTATGAGTTATCGGTAGTTATATTACTCTTTTCGGTACCGAGGGAATCAAGTATATTACCTTTGTCTTCATAAGCAAGTAATAGGGTTTTTTTTTTCTCGGCTCGAGAATTCCCGGGAAATGTTTGGGCTTTGTTCCCGGGAAATCAAGCTCGAGAAAAAACGAGAACTCGAGAAATCATGTACCTATATAGAAATTAAATAGCCGTTTGTTGTGTTGCGTGGTGGCGCGGGCCAAAGCGCAGCGGCACCCTTTGATCTCGCTGCAAGCGCTCTGCGGCGTCGTTTTTACACGTTTCTTCGTGTTTCGACTCTAGCAAAGTATAGTTTACGTAGTGAGTGTTTCACAGATTACGAGACAAATTGAAATCAAACAGGTAAGTCTTTTCACTTTTATTGTCACATCATGGCTTTATTATTCATATATTTATTTTTATCAATAATTTAACCTAAATATGATCATAAATTTTACTAGTACCTATCTGTTCTTTTCTATTATTTTTTAGTCAAATTTTAATATTACTTACTTTTACTACTACTTAGTCTAATTGTATTTCCTATTTTTATAAAACAACAACACACAAGCTTAGTTTTTAATTATTCTGATATGTTTTTCTTATGTAAGTAATTTGAAATTAATTAATGTGTCATTTTAAATTTGTGAGACGAATATTGCCAGTTGCGTTGTGTGTGTGTGTGTATCACATATTACTCCAGTACAGTGTTTATTATTAATTTGAATTGCGTTTGTTACAAATTTTACCCTGTCTCCTGCACTCTAACCAGCCAAAAACGGTGCTGTCATTATAATTATGAGTCTGAATAATATTATTTCTGTATTTTGTTAAAAAAAGTTAATTAGCTTATTCATAAGATTAATGTTTTTAATATAATCAATAAAAGCTTTATAATTAATTTGATACTTTTATTTGAGAGGAAAACCACTGAATTTGTTGACGTTATTGGAACTAAATAATATGAGAAAACGTACGTAAATGTAAATTTCTCGACAACCCGAGAAGACCCGAGAAATTAGCCTCGAGAATTCTCGAGACCCGAGAAATTGAAAAGCTCGAGAAATCATGAACCCTAGCAAGTAACTTACCAAATAATACCGATCTATTTTACAAAACAAAGTGATCTGTTTCAGATGGTGTCAATCCTAATCGGCGTGATATACTTCGGCCAGAATTTAGACCAAGACGGTGTGATGAACATCAACGGAGCTATCTTCATGTTCCTCACCAATATGACCTTCCAAAATGTTTTCGCTGTTATCAACGTAAGTACTTTTATGGACTATTTTTAAGAAGTTTGGGCCAATGGTTTTGTTTAGAATTAGAATAAATGAATAAAGTCTAGTAGGTAGTTATTATTATTACTTAATGGCGTTTTTTTCCAAATTACGCATGCGTATTCATGAAAACTTCTTTCAAAATAGTTAAACATAGAAAAACGCTAATACATGAGAGCAGTTAACTACAAAAGAAACAGTCAACACTTTTAAAATATATCTGAGAAATAGGTATGTTGTTGTTGTATTCCTTAACAAATTTGGGAAATTTACTTCTTCACCGATGCCTACTTTGATTAAAAAGATGAGGACTCGTCTAAAACTTCAAACTTTTACGATAATAATATATCTCTTTTTTTTATAAAAAATCTGATAAAATCTATCATCACCCACATCTTATACAGTATGCTCCGGTTTTTGGCACGTGAGATAGTGGGTAGACGTTGACAAATACTAGTCATACTTTGATTGATTGAGATGTATGATCATTAATTTATAATTAGTACAGGAAACGCTTTCATTGCGATGTTGGAATAGTTAGTTTTTGTTTAATGGATAAATGGACATAAGATTGAATACTGATTTAAACATTCTGTTAATTATTTGAAACAACATGGTTCAACAGCTGTTGGTACTATATTATTACTATAGTATATAAGTTCCATTTTTAGAGATTTCCTTTCCTCTAGATATGTTTATGAACTGAAGGTAGAAAAGTTATGACGTATGTAATTAAATTTATTAGTCTTTTTTGGCATCTATCTCGAGTTTGTGCCATTAATTATTTTTAATCATCATCAGTCATAGAAACACGAGTCGTGACCGTCTTGTTTTTATACACTTGCATACAGTTAAATACAACTTTTCAACATATATTATATTGAATCTATCTTTCATTCATAAATTCCATATTTTCGTAACTTTTTAATCCACGACTCAATAACTAGTCGATTTTCATTACAAAAAATATTCTAAAGCCAACAATAATTAAGAAATACGCAAAAGCAGGAAAATTATAATCAAAATAATTAGTCTTCTGGCGTTAATGTATCTATTGTATTAGAAGTTTTATCTAGTCATGATGTTATGTAGGCAAAAAGTTCCGCGCGATTTCTTGCTCTAAATGAGCTTAATGGTAAAAACCACCATACCGTATATTAATCGTCGTAAACATGATACTTCACTACTTCACATTACACTGGTCATGCTATAGCGTCGTGTTCCTGTAGTGATCAGAGGATTTACTCCGAATTTCGAGATTCGAAAATTTAAATATACTCGCTGTTATTTTCAAACGTTGGACAACGATACCAAAATCGACTGAGTTGAATGTCGAGATTTCGAATATACCCTCAATGCTCTAAAAAACTTCTTCGTGAATTGACGCCAGGAATAATGTAGAGCGTTCCAAATGTCAATAATACTAACAGTGTGCACACTTTAATAAATTAAATGAATACAAAACTATTTCTTAAAAAAATTATATAATAAGTCTTAATCTCATTGGTCCTTTTTCAACAAAACTACTAAATACCTCAAGTAATAATTAATCAGCATTTCATTAATAATTCGCACAAAAAATCTTCAATGATGTCAACCTGAGGATTTTCCAAAAACTGATTATGATATGAGTCTCAATCAACTTTTTGCGAATTATTTTTTATTTATCACAGCTGTCTAGTCATATTCTGCGAGTAGTATATCCGTATATGGGATGTAGTTAGACGTGTACCTGTACAGTCAATCTAATAATTTTATTAACCGACGAAAAATTAATGTCGTTATTCAACTGTTGAAACAATCTCATTATCTAATACAAGTATCATCATCTCAACCCATAAACGTCCTACTACTGGGCACGGGTCTCCTCCAAAGAATATGGAGGGAATTAAGCCTACTATACCACGCTAGTCAGACGGGTTGGTATAGGGTTTTTGTTGTCTGTATAAGGTTACTCCCTTAGTCGCCTTTTACAACACCCACAGGTTGAGATGGGGTAGTGACCTTAAGTATTCTTAATCCGTCACTACACGGATAATGTAAACGTCGGTACGTGTGTTGATTCTACCTACCTAATATTAACACTAAAAGCTGTGCTACATGGTTATAAACTTGCCTTCCACAGAGGTGCCCTTGGTGGATTTCAACCGTGTAGCCGGCTGTTGTAAACCAAATTTCATACAAACTACGCGGATGGCAACCAAGCTCCTACTAAGGTCACTCTGTTGGAACGCAAGTTTATAACCGTGTAGAACACCTTTAACCTCCCAATAACGCATGTTGAAAAAACTGGCCAAGTGTGCGTGTCGGGCCACGCACAGTGTAGGGTTCCGTAGTAGCCCGTTATCACAATATAGTACAATTCTGTTGTTCTTTATTCTGAATATAAGTAATGGTAAAGATATTAGGAGTTAATGGTTATAATAACAACAAAAATCGACTTTTTGAATTATCATTTCTAAGACGTACGGGGATGTCGATCAGAAGTGTGATAGTCTTAAACGCTTAAAAACGGCTCCACAAAGGACGATGGTAGCTAAAAAAAAAGTGACGTCACGGCACAACGCTATCTGTTATCGAATAGCGATACTGAACTAATGCAAAATGTTTATTTTCGAAGATTATATTATTTAAACAGATTGGACATTAATCAATAATAACCACTTCCTTAGAGCACGATCGCTGCCAAGTTATTATTTCATTTCACAAAGTTGGTTAGTGACTTCTATAGGTACTCGAATGAAAACGTAACCCGTTTGTACAGCGCCATCTAGCGGCAGTATTGAAAAACCTATGATTTATTATATACTTGATATTTTGTTTTTAAATGCAAGTCTTTATCCGTTATAAACAAGCAACTACTTTATCTTAGTCACTATAAAGGATTAATGCTAAGGATTTTGTATTTGGTACAAAATTATCCAACACCCAAGTTCAACGACTATTACTGCTAAACTAATAAAGTTATCTTACTCGCTATAATTTTCATTTAAAGTTCATGAAATGCACTATCATCATAAAGTTTTCCAGATTTTTCAAGCCAGCAGTTTAGCTTTTAGAGGGCGGGGGGGCGCCCTACTGGAACAAAAATTTGCACTTTAAACTTTAATATTTCGTAAATGGTTCCATTACATCGAAACATAATGTTAGTAACCCCCAAGTCATTTTAGAAGACCTATTCAACGATACCCCACACGATGGGGTAGACGACAAAAAAAATATTCATCCCCACTTCACATGTATGGGAGCTACACAAAAAAAAATATTTTCCAAAATTTTATTTCATCACTTTGTCGACGTAATTGATATACACACTATTACACACTCCTACATTACAGCTTTCTAGTACTAACGGTCTCTTAGCAAAACCTCGTACAGACAGACAGACAGACGGACATAACGAAACTATAAGGGTTCCTAGTCAGAACTACGGAACCCTAAAAACTGCGAAGTTTCGCGTTTCGAATTCCGGACTTTGAGATCGATATGATTCGATTATATTTTACAGGACGAGTCGTATCAACTTTTTATTCGAATAATCGGAATTATGTTTTGGTGTAGGCTATGTAGGTTCGATATTTCCTTTATAACGAAATTAGTTGCAAATTGGACCTGCAAACTCATACAAAATTCGAAGTTCTGGTATCAGAACCTATACTTAAATAGATCTGCCTACCCTCTCGGGGTAAAAGACGCGATGCTATATTTTATGTTTTCTTATTTTTCTTCTAAAATCTCTTTTTCTTATCATCAGGTATTTTGCTCGGAACTGCCAATCTTCATTCGTGAGCACCATTCAGGGATGTACAGAGCCGACGTGTACTTCTTGTCGAAGACGTTGGCTGAGGCGCCAGTGTTCGCGACGATACCTCTAGTCTTCACAACTGTAGCTTACTACATGATCGGGCTCAACCCTGACCCGATGAGGTTCTTCATAGCGTCGGGGCTGGCAGCGCTAATTACTAACGTCGCAACGTCATTTGGTGAGTTTAATTTTACTATAAATATCTTGTTGAACGCTCACATCCGCGGATGTGGATACGGATGTGAATATTAACATATTTTATAAGAATTAAATTCTGCTCGTACTAACAATTTCATGATGAAACCCTTTTTGCCAGGACAAATTGTATCTGAGGTTTGAACTGTTGCAAAAAGTTGAGATAGTTTTTGAGTATTGCGCGTTCAGGCAGATAGACAAACAACTGTTATATATGTGTGTTTATAGGTGGAGAAATAAAATAATAAGACAGTATCTACATCTGCATCCGCATGAAAAATTATTGCTAATGATACAGAACAAACATGCAGATAAAAATTAGGCAAATCGGTCGATTCGTTCTCGCATGAATCACGTGCATAGTTTTTGGCGATTTATAAGTACAAAGATAGATGTGTCTAAAGAAGACATATCTCTATAGCGATAGAAAAGCTCTTGAAACGACCGTCACATTTAGCTTTCTACATTTCCACAATGCGTAGTGGTAGTATACCATGATATGGATAGCCATATAACCAGGACACGAATTTTGCGATGATGATGATGTTGGACTAACAATAAAGAAACATAAGTTTTACTATATTAGTTAAATTCACATTTATATCGCGTGATATTTCAAATTCAGGAAACACGAGTGTCTTATTATTTTATAAAAAAATATTTCGGCTTGTCTTGTTTGTTTATACCATAACAAAGGTAGTTAACAGTAAAAAATATCTGTTCTCCAATTATGTATGCCGGAGGCCACATGTATTATGTAGTTACCAAATGTTGTGCAATAAGTTGAACCTATATAAAAAATATTTAGCGACGTGCGACGTCCGCATTTTAGTTCCGCATCTTTGAGTTCATATTTTTTTAATATATCAAGCTTTTTTCAATGTTAGAAAAAGTTACAATTCTAGTAATTTTATCAAGATAAAGAACGGTGAGATTTCTTGATTTTGAACATGCTAATTTGTAAAAACAGTAATCTAAAAATATCCTAAATTATTTTTACAAATTACAGCGTTACCTAGCCGTATGTAAATTTAAATTATTGCGCGTTCGAATAAAAGCTTTTATAATCACCAACTTTCTGTAATCTAATACCATTAAAAGTATATAACATATGTTTGGACTGTGACCGCTAACTATGAGGCTTATTGACAGCTCACTGACGCTCAGCGAGTCAAGGAAAGAGCTATGCTCGGAATTTCCGTCTGTATGTCTGGTCTGAAGTAGAAAAGTTGCCGACATAGCTCCATGAACCGCATTGCTAAAGTGGCAGTGGGCAAGTCACATAGCTCGCAAAACTGATGTCCAATGGGGGAAAAAGGTTCTCGAGTGGCGGCCACGTATTGGAAAGCGCAGTGTAAGGCGACCGTCGAGATGGACTGACGATCTAGTAAGGGTTGCGGGTGGTCATTGGATGCAGGCGGCACAAAGTCGCTGTGGTGGAAGTTAGGTATGGCCTATGTCCAGCAATGGACATCATTGGCCTAATAAAATAATGTTTGAACTTATGTTTATATAAAAGTTGTACATTGATGGTGTGTTGTTTTTCAAGTCTTCCCTTATGTAACGACAAACGTAAAGGCTAGCTGAACCTGGAGTTTCACACGTCACCCTTATGTCATATATTATATGGTACTCAATAAACTGTCTATCTAATGTCTATTTTTCTAAATCTGTTCTCGAAATTGGTGAACTAGACAAACAAAAGCTTTAAATTGTTTGTTAAACATCAACGAAACCAGAGGCCTTTTAATTTATTGCCCTAATAAATTAAAATTGCGGTAGTTACATCAATCTGCCTATAATGCAAATAAAGACAATTTATAACGACAAGTGAGTTGGATAGGTCAAGGAAAAGTAAAAAAAAAACAAATTGATATGAAATCTATTTGTAAATTCAACGTGAATTCTACTCGTTTATGACAATCGATTCCATCCAAATGAATCAAAGTCAAAAATTGTTTATTTATTCAGTTGTAGATCGCAATTGGGTACCATCATCAATCAACGTCAAATATACCAAAAATTAGTCAGCCAATTTTCCTAATACAAATTTGCTGACAAGGTTAAGCTTTGTGAAGAGCTGGCAAGAGATTCAGTCCACTCTTTCTAATCGCCATGGTTACAATTTTAATTGATTACAATTTTAAACTTTCCACTTTCTTTTTGTTCATGAATCTTTATTTCCCTGTTGATTTTTTTTTATTACAAGGAGTTTCTTCAGTCAATTCAGTTATGACATCTATACAAATAAAGGCCATAACTTAATTAGTTTTAGTAGCTTTAATCATTTCTGAGATAGAAAAACGCGTCACTTATAAATTTATTCAGATATTATGATACCACCCATATAAACAACAATTTCATAATTCATATACATCATTGGTCATTTATAATTATTAAAGTCAGAACGCAGCAACCTGTGTTAGCAGCTTCATTAATATTATTAATTAACACAAAATAATTAAATCAAATTGATGCGTTTTACATAATTATCTAATCTACATAGTATCTAAAAACATAAATTTTGATTGGTTAAGTAAGTAGTATAAAGTTACTACAGTTTTATAATAAAATAAAAAAAATAACTAAAAATATTTTTAATCTGTATTTAATGTTTAATAAGGGTGTTTGACCTTTAAATAACTAGCAACCTTATAATATATATTTATAAATAGAGTCAGGTGTGAACTATGTCGTATACTTAAATTTAAGACCGTCTTCACATAACGAATGTCACCAAACCAGTCTGAGCTTTTGATGAGTAGTAATATACAGAGCTTATTTGGGAGGGAAGGGGTTTAAAGGGTCAGCAACGCGCGTGCGATGTTATATGCGTGCATATTTGAGAAAAGAATGACATAATAATATATTTCTTAATAAAACATGTCAAATTCGAGAGTCTATAGATTCTATTGCGAGATAAGACCTTCTAGTGTTTGAGGCGCGTAGTCGTAGTATCATAGTACGGTAACCGTGGTCTCCTCACAAAAGGTGGATATTGCCTGCTAAAATCAAGCTGGCTAGATTAGTTGGTACATGCTTTATTATGAGTTGTGCTACTAATTGAGCGATCTAAATATAAGCATCATATACCTCCAACTATACTATGGGATAATAGGTCAATGATATACGACTGTTACTTTATACTCGAAGAACACTCGATTGTATTTCACTACTATTCTAAAAATAATCCGTGGTATCCATCCAACTAATTATGTTGAACGGCTAGTTTTTTATAATATAATATAACACGTTCAAGGTGTTTTTATTTTTTCCAAACATGTTTCAAGTTGCGCAACTTAAATACAAACACGAATTTTATTATGAAACGCAAGGTTTTACGAATGGAATTTATATCTTAGGTCAAAGTTTAACAGATTGGTTTTTTAAAGTCTTTTTATTAGGTCTTTCACAGTCTTTCAGTGACTTTCATTGATTCGATAAATCAGTGAAAGTGTTAACTAGATATTAACAAGTTAACGCTAGTTGTAGCGTAATTTACACCTGCTCCACTAGTTGTAGTGGAACAAGTGCAAATTAGCGGTGAAAAAATATATCATAAGGAAAACTGCATCAACCTGTTTCTAAGACTAAATCAACCTGTATTAAGCGAGCGTGTGTTGACTATGGCCTAAAACTATCAGCTCTATAGATGGAGGGAATGAGACTATTGCCCATTAGTTGGACAATATGTGTTGTTTTTATAATAAGTATTAATTAAACATATTACTGTAGCCCATGGACACGGTCCAATTCTGATAAACGCATAACTCCTTTCATAACTCCTTTCGTTAATCTATGGCCCTTAATTACTAGCTTAATTAAACATTGTAAAGCCGTTACGTAACATGGCCTATAACATTGTAAAATTGTTTTATTGTATAATTGCACGAAAACACGAAGTTTTTTAAAAGGCAATTCAGGCCATTTAACTATTAGAGCAGAGCAGATTCAGCATATTTAACTATTAAACGAATGTAATCCATCGCAGCAATACTGCCAGGTTCTATTATTTTTTCTGTGCTGCCAGTCTGCTGAGCATGATTTCAAGAGGACAGCGGTACTAGGTATTTATAAAATGCGAAGGAATATATTACTTTTTAATTTTTAATTTTCACGACTGGTAAACATATAACATATACGTATACATATTTGTAACCGGGTCTACGCTTATGTTTTAAGAATTATTAATCCCTTAGTTGAGTAATAATGATCGGTCCAATTTGATCAAAAATAAAAAGGTATTACTTACAGTCATAAATTTTTTTTTTCCCATATTTAGTTTAAAAAAAAATCTCGTTGATAATTATCTACCTACTAGGACCTAACCTATAGATAGACTAACCGAGCAATTCTCGAAGTACCTTTATATTTTATTTCAAGTTTATCCCAAAAGGTAAAGTAAAAGTAAATAAAAAAGGTTTTTTAACAATTATTTCTCTTTAATTTCAGGATACTTGATATCATGTGCAAGCAGCAGCGTGAGTATGGCGGCCTCAGTTGGTCCTCCAATCATCATCCCCTTCATGTTGTTCGGTGGTTTCTTCCTTAATACTGGGTAAGTTTAATCTTTTTACGTCGATATGAACCAATTATTGAGTCTCATTATACACATACTCCTTATTTTTCTATCCACAACGTGAACTTTTGTCTAGGCCATAGTTATCAGATATAGAATACGTTGGCCATATTGAACAAAAAAAATCATTATGTACTAAGAATCGCAATAGAAACAAAAGCCGTAGGAAAATTTGTTTTATTTTTTAAATTTTTTATGGCTAGATTTATTGTTTATTTTTGACATGACTCTGAAAAAGTTTGTAAGACGAGTGAAAATATAGTGCACGGTGTTTAAACTATAACTTAATTCTAATATCTGATTAATGGACATAATTAAACAGAAAATGTATATATATTTCACCTAAAGATAAAAGTCCGAACGGATAAAATGTATAGTCTATTATTTTCAGTTAATTTTAAAATTATTGCTATTCGTAGAGCTTGTATGTTTGGCACAAAAATTCATTAGTATTAAGATTAATGATGTCTAAGAGAGATATAAATTCTAAACACTTATCTAACTGCGGTGGTCTTTTGAAAATTAACATAATTTATTATTTAATCTTCATTGATGTAATGTATATGTAGTGTGGCCCAACTTTAGAGTGATCTACCAAACATTGGATAGCATTCAGCTGATATTAGAGCGAAGTCATCCAGAATAATTATTAACAAGTGTTTATTTGATTGATTAGAATGTAGGAATTACATTTTGTATCATAATTTAAGTTACTATTATATGTGTTATTTATGTGGGATCATGAATTTGGAGACATCAAAAGTAATCAAAACAAAGTATCAACTAGTAAAAAACACTGCCTAATTTGTCTCAAACTATGTATGTCTTGCCATAGGAGTTTTAAGTAATATAATTTAAATATTTCTATTGCAATGATTCCCATTGTGAATATTATTGAATTTATGTGTCAATTTGTATTATAAATACCAAATTATGTTGAATTATTGTTTATACACTAAGTGGCATACTAATTTAACTTCTTGTTTCCAACTTACCTTAAATCCAAGACTGATTTTGTTAAAAAATATATTAACTCAAAATCACGATTTTACTTTTAGTTAACCAAATATCTTAATATTTGGTTAACTAAAAGTAAAATCGTGATTTTGAGTTAATATATTTTGAATAACAAATGACCAATCCTAAAAGCACTTTAATTGAGACGTGATTTAAATATTTGGAATTAAAAGTATAGCCAAGTTGTTTTGCATGAAATGATTTTTTTCGAATTTTAGTGCGAATACATAATTATTATGCGCTAACACAGTTGGAGTCTGCTTGGTACAGCTATATCCGATACGGCAAGATCACACTGTAGCTTATTGTTATATTAATAGAGTTTTTTTTTCCATTTCACAGCTCAGTACCTCCGTACTTGGGATGGATCTCGTACCTATCGTGGTTCCACTACGGCAATGAGGCGCTACTCATCAACCAGTGGTCAGGCATTGACACGATTGCATGTACCAGGGAGAACTTCACCTGTCCCGCGTCGGGACAAGTCGTGCTTGACACTCTTAGTTTCTCTGCTGTAAGTACATATTCATTTGTTAAACCCTTAGAACTAGCCATATTCAACATTTTATAGGGGTCATAAGTTGTATATTTCGGCCAAAAACGTATAAACCCGAAAAGAAATGCCCGGCAGGCTGCATGCGGCCAATGGGCTGCAGGTTGAGTATAGCTGCCTTAAGCAGGGTTTTTGATTTCACGATAATAAACCAAAGGAGCCTTGTGTATGTAAGTAATGTGATATTTATAATCATTAACATTTTGCAATGAACATCAATAAAACAGTTAAAATCACAAATTAATAATAACATTCAAGGAACACATCATATCTGAACATAAACTACTCCAAAATGTATGTTTTTATGTAACAAAGAGGCTCGCTGCTCCCTATCTGGTTAGTCTAATAACAAGATATTTTAATTGACCATCAGAAACCAAAGATATTATAGTATCATCACTTTTATATATTACTCTATATACGTGAAATCGTGTTCCTGTACTCGTTTCGTGTAGAAAAAACCCTTCATTATTTACATTTCCTAAATACACTACTAAAACCAAATTTAATTTTACACAAACCATTTTTAGCATGTATAAACTAATTAAATAACTGTATTTTATTTACAGGATGACTTCACAATGGATATAGTGAACATGGTCCTACTGTTCATTGGCTTCAGATTTCTCGCGTACTTGGCTCTGCTCTACCGTGCACGCAGGGGCAAGTGACCTCAACAAACATTAGGTTCTTGGCTAATTTCTTAGAGTTTACTCTTAGATGTAAAATTTGGCTGCAAACACTGCCGTGCGACTAGATGGTAATAGGTTAATTATATTTTTAATTCCGGTTACTATTTTTGTTATTAGCTGCATGATTTTATTTTGTAAAATAAATACGGTTAAGTTGCAAAATTAGCAATATATTTGAAGTTTGCTTGATTAAATGTTTGATTGGTCCAATGTATAGCTATTATAATCGATTTGATTTATATGTAATGTAGGATATTATGAATATCGTTAATTATAAATCTTGTTTTATAATGGTTGGAGTTTTATTTTTGGTTATGCAGTGAAATTAGTTTTATCTACTTCTCTGTTTTTACTACTTTAATTAAGAATTGAAAAATCGAAACCTTATTAAGTATGCCTAATTATAAAATGTATCGAATCTCTCTGCCACATACAAATATATGTACATAGAAATAAATAAATATAAAGTGTCTGTTTGTAATATTAAAATAACTTTTTAGAATGCTAGCTTAAATAGCTTTTTAGAGTAAGGTTAGGAGATTATTTAAGATACTTATAACAAAAACTTTTCAAAATGTTTGTCTGTCTATTTGTTTGAGGTAAACATCGAAATGGCTGAACCGATTTCGACGGATAGCGGTAACTTAGGCTACTTTGATTTTGGAAAATATCAGGGTTCCGAGAAAAAATAAAAATCTACGAATTCGCATGCGAATGAATTCGCGAGTACAGCTAGTACTTAATTTAAAGAAGAAAGATAAACAAAGATATTTCTTTTATAATTCTCATTTTATTCTCTTGTTATATCAACATATAATTATTATTATTATTAATAAAGTAAATGTTTTCAAATTGGCATGGCGCGAGAATAGGTTAACGAGGGATTCAATATTAAAAATGGCAATGGATCTAAGAAAACTCTTCTTGCAATAGCGTAGCTCTAAGTTGAGCAATAACCTGAAAGCTTAAAAATTATGTACAAAAAATTATTAAAAACTAAAGTTTACGAGAAAACACACAACGCAAAATTAAATGATTCATAAATATATATCAATAGACTTGTTCGCAACAGGCAGGATAATTACAAGAATTTATGTAAATCAACTCAATTACACTAAGAATTCGGATGGGGATCGAAATCTTTTTGTTTAACGGTTTTATTGTGGTTGTAGAGACGATCATTAAATTGTAAACCACACGGACAAGAATTTGTGTTGTTATAAACATGTAAGACAACAAAGTGACGCCTAACATAGACTTTTATTGCTGTGAAGCTTCTATCTGCGTTACTCGCATATCCCTTAAATATTTATTATCATCATTTCAATCCATAAACGCACTGCTGGGCACGAGTCTCCTCCAAAGGGGAATTTAGCCTACTATACCACGCTGGTCAGAAGGGCTGGTAAAAGGTTTATTTCGAATTTTCCTTTTCTTGCAGTGCTCTAAGGCTGAGATCTATAGAGCGTACTTGGACTTTGCTCAGACTTCACTCCAACAAAACTTTGCTCAGCCTAATCTCAGCCAAAGCATTGTTTTGGAATCTATAGACAATGTCATTGCTTAGCCCGCGTACGAGTAGATGTTTCATTTCATGCATCATCTTCTGCTGAATTCTTTGTAAAATAAAAGATAAAACAAATGATACAATACTTTTTGTAATTTATAATACTCCAAAAACTCCGTTTTCTTAAAATTACTAGATTATTTTTACCCGACTGTCAGGACGAGCATTGTTTTAAATTTTGTTGTCTAAAATTGGTTAAATGTAATAAAAATTAGGTTATGAAAAAATTGAATAAAGGATCGCTAATGACAGCTGTTCAATGTTCAATGAATGTTATGTGACAAAGTTCAATAGTCATTTTAAAATTATGACATTTGTACACCATTATTTTTTACAGTATAATAGCCAAAGATTTTCGTAAATCGTCGATTTTGAGAACTTTGACTTTGCTTAAGTTGGGCTTGAACAAAGTCAAAGTTTGCACTATAAATACCGATTTTGTCTTATCTCGAAAATTTAGTCAGAGCAAAGTCCAAGTACGCTCTATAGATCTCAGCCTAAGACTACAAAGCTGAGAGAGTTTTAGACCACAATCCACACACGCTGGTCTAATGCTGGTTGGTGGATCAGACATACACTTAGAATTTTCCTCTAGGGTTTGCTCACGATTTTGCTCCGTTAGCAGATGGTAAGTCACTTGACTAGTACATATAAATTCCACAAAGTAATATCCACGTTGGTACTACCGGTCGGAATCGAACTCGGACCGCATGATTTGCATCCTCATTATCATTACAACCCATAAACGTCCCACTGCTGGGCACGGGTCTCCTTCAAGCTTTGTGAAGGAAATTTAACCTACTATTACCACGCTGGCTAGACGAGTTGGTATAGGGTTTTGTTTCCAATTTTCCTTTTCTCGCAGAGGTCTTATTTGCTAATGTAAAGTTTAGTCGCCTTTTACGACACCCGCGGGATGATATGGGGTAATAGTGGCATTACGTATTCTTAATCCGTCACTACACGAACATCATTTTCATCATTTACCGTGTTTAAGATAGATTTTAATAGAAAGAAAGTAAACACATTTTTTTTTATTACCAGCTGACCCGGCGAACTTCGTACCGCCATATTTATTATTCGTGATAATGTTCAATTTTCAAATGTTTATATGGAGATTTTAAAACCCAAAATAAAACCCAAAATAAAACACTCCATTTTTTGTATATTTTCTTACATACATGCCCTGCCTCGACAAATACAACAAAAAAAGAATTAGCCAAATCGGTCGAGCCGCTCTCACGTGAATTCATCACATAGGTACTTTTCGGCGATCCATTTTTATTTATATAGATAAATATACTATTTCCTAATGATCTTGTAACTTGATATATACTTTGTAAAAAGACTAAAATAAGAAGATAGATGTTATCCCGATGTAACTAATGAATTTATGCAAATCGTATCTTAAGTGTTTTAAAGCGTAGCTGATCCCATTGATATTGAGGTTTATGTAGTTTTTATCGTTTAATTTAAAACTAACGACTCTGTGCAACTCGATATTATTTTGTAACTTGGTTTCAATTTGGTTCACGTTTCCGTATGTTAGCTCTTTGGCCAAATGTCCAAAATGCCAAATGTCTCGTGAAAAGTCTTTTGGCCTGTTTATTGTATAAGGTTGCTAAACTTTAAAAGATACAAATTATTTATTGTTAACTCCGTCACATAGGGATCTTTAAAAAACAAAAGCTTTCATAACAACTCAATCGTTGGGCCAGGCGGGCCAGCCTATGTAGATTATGGCGCGAATTTTCTCAGCTCTCTAGTTGCTTAGATAAGAGGGGTCGCGAGCCCAGCTGCATCTCTGCAGAATTTTAATGGATTGCTTTTATTATTTTATTAAGTTAATAATTGCACAGCTATATTATTTTTTGTCAAAACATTAATGTTACGGTTTATTTTTGTAGAATTTGTCTCATCTTTGTAGAGCACGGTTTATGGCTACTGTACTTGATATTGCTTCTAGCCAAATTTCATAATTCTAGGTGTAGGTTTTGACTTTTTTGATCGTCAAGATATGCGACAAAAATGGAGCATATACGGCTGTATCTTTTGTTTGCGTTTACTTAGAACTCTGATTTTTTTAATGCGCCACAGGATTGCTGACTAGTATTTGATATTAATTTCAGCTTGATACCTCTAGGCGTTCTTGAGAAAAATATTCTTGACAGACGGACAACAGAGTGATCTCCTATAAAGGCTCTGTTTTTTCCTTTTGAGGTACGGAGCTCTATAATACAATAACCTCATTAATACTTCTTACAAACAATTAATAAATGCGATCGTATTTTTTAAGCCATGTAACGAACATTATAATCATTAAATTCTTTTTTATATCAATTACATTCTTTATTAGCCACTGTATCCACATTCTTGTTGCTTATCTGTACATCGATTAGCTTCCATGACGTAATGATGCGGTCATTAACAAAAAATTACATTAAAAATTTAGTAGCTCTGGCCCGTGGCATCACCCTCCATATTTTGTTTTTGTTTCAGACCAACAAAAAAAATCGCTCAACGCGAACTTCAAAAGTGAAGCCATCTGTTTGTCTATGTGTGTGTTGGAAGGGTCGTCATTTGTTAAACTTTTTCTATACAATTTGGGGAATAATATTATGTGGGTAGGAATTAGGATATTATTGTACGAGTAAGATATTGTCAACAATATCTTACTCGTACAATACAATATCTTACTCGTACAATACAATATCTTACTCGTACAATAATATCCTAATTCCTACCCCTTGAGTATGTATTGTAACGCAATTGTTTTAGAAGGACTTCTACTCCGAATAAAAACTAAATTTAATTATAGCAAAATTAATTTAAAAAATAAAATACGAATGGACAGAGTATAATTGAATGGTGAAATTTTAAATCATACTATGGCAACTCTTGTATCTACCTTATGTCACTAAAATATGGTTTTTGTTTGTTGACGTTTTTTGTTCCAAGTAACCTTAAATTCGTTGTTTAATTATTAAAGAAATGATGTTATTTCAAGTACATAATATATGAAAAGTGATTCCGTGAGATCTTCTATGTGAGTTGTGTTGTTTTTAAAACTTTTGACTATACAGGAAGGCATAATTTAATTTTTATTTAAGGTATCTATACGACGACCCGTGACGTACTAAAAGCAATGCGCTTGGTTTTCGTGTATGTGTGTGCGTGCGCTTGTGTTTTTTTTTCAGTCGCTTGGTTTTGTTGGCTTCACTATTACTGTATACGGTGTCATCTTTCTTTTTTTTTTGGTCTGAGATTTTTATAAAGATACAATTAACGGACAGACTCGAAACAAATATCTATGAATCACATAAATATTTCTCTCGTGTGGGAAATGAACCCACGTCACTGGACACGGCGCGGCGATGTAATGGCGAGGCAACAATCTTAACCGCTACGTCACGTTAATAGTCTATAATGCATAAGAAGCCTTTCTTCTCAGGGTAATTTTTTTAAAAGTGAGAAAGTGCTAAAAACCTTGCTGCTTTGTCTGGGCAAATAGGACGGTTATGTGGGGCTAGCTATTAACCGAAGGTGGAAGACGGATAGAATAAATATAAACCTCACTATGCACCAACGCCTCGCTTTGAGAAGAGCATCCAGACTTTAGGTAGGGCCAAAAGGTCCCCTTTATGTATGTGGAATTAGTTATATGATGAAATGTTTTAGTGGTGTGTCGAATTCGTTTTCGTATTTCTGGATAACTTAAGTGACTTCTTATATAAAGGTTTACACTAAATATTGTTGAATTAAGGATCTTAACATTGTAAAATTGCTGACGTAGATGAAAAAGTTTGTAGTTGACGCTGGTTGAAATAGAAATCAACTACTTATGCTTAGATAAGCTATCATAACTTCTGTACAATTATCTATACATAAAGCTGAAGAGTTTGTTTGTTTTGTAGAACACTTAGATCAGAAGCTACTGGTCCGATTTGAAAAATATTTTAGTTTTGGATAACCCATTTATCGAGGAAGATTATAGGAAAAAAGAGACAGATACAGAACGACGGGAGCGAAGCGCGACTTCTAGTAAGTTATAAAAGGATAAGTGACTTCGATTCAGTAGTAGTACTAGTAAAGAGATCATGAATGAGTTATCGGTCGTTTCGCCCGCCAGTTTTTCGCCCGAGCGGGTGAAACGACCGAGGCCAAATTTTTATAATATTTGATCAGGCGTTTCACCCAATGATAATAATAATATAATATTCTACCACATTTACACAGCGCCATCTAGTCCCAAATTAAGCAATTATATTTGCTTGTGTTATGGGTACGAAACAACTGATATACTACTTAAATACATTTTTTTTTGTAAATACATACATATTATAGATAAATTACACCCAGACACAGAACAAATCTTAATGCTCATCACAGAAAGATTTGTCCTGGGTGGGGATCGAACCCACGACCGCCGGTTTAGCAGTCAGGGTCACTAACCACTAGACCAACAGGCCAGGCAATGGAATTTTTTTACAATTTAGACACCAAGTAACGACAGCAAGTTAGAAAGTCAAGTTAGAAATAATATGAAACATTTGGTTTTTGTTTTATTTACGAATTAATACGCAATCTTTTTTGATGCTATCTGTACATGAAAAGCAAATAAAAGTTCCACCGGGCGAATCGCCCCATCAAAAATTATATAAATTTGGACTTGGTCGTTTCGCCCGCTCGGGCGAAAAACAGGCGGGCGAAACGACCGATAACTCCATGAGAAAACCCACACACCCTAGTAGAAATTCTAAGTGTATGTGTGGGCGCTAACGTTACTGGTCGACGTAGTAAACAAGGTATATGGCATCTTATCTAAAAAAAATGTTATGTTAAACTAAAATAAACATTAGGCCTTCGCATTAGTTCGCAAACAACTTTCGATTGTGTGCCAAAGTTAAAAATATTGTGCAATTTCCTCGCACGACATTGTTAGACATTTAATAACAGGCACGTGCCAAAAATGCCATTGACAAAATATGTTAAGCTGTACATTCATTAAACTAAAATGGTATAATTAAAAAGTTTCATATATGAATATTTACCTGATATCAAAATTTTGAAAAATCGTCCCTTCGCCTTCCTGGGTCCCCAATTTTGGAAAATGGTTTTAATTCTTTTATAGACGAAAAAATTTAAAATTTTTGTGATGTTTCGGATCGTTTAAACAAAATTAACATACAATCGGCTTTTACAATCATACGTCACTGCTATTTTGTACCTAAATTCACACATGCTTTAAGATCGTCCCCTTTTTTAAATATTTAACCCTTTTGGACAAAATTGACCAAATTATTCATAACACTATCAGTACCATTATCAATGTGGCCTTGAACGATCGAGCCTGGCTCCAAGCGTCCTTACCAGAACAGTACGGTTTGGCGGGCTCGGCATTCGCAAGTGTGTCTACCAACTTTTTTGTCCTCAGTCCACGGCTCAGAAGAATTAACCAGGAAAATTCTAGCTTCTACACTAGTTTATTCTGAAATGCCGTGTGCGACTGGTGATAAAATGACTGTTCCCAACGCCGCGCCGTCTTACCTATTAACCTTTCCTCCCAGAGACAGTGGGACGAGCCGCTCTGCAGACAGGTTAGAGACAACCTTCTTTCTTGTACATCTAACCCTGCTGATCGTGCTCGTTTGCTGGCTGTGGGGGAGTGGGAATCAGGACTGTGACTTCAGGCACTTCCATCGTCCAATGTAGGAACTTTTATGGACGATACAACCTTCCGCCTTGCTACTTGTTTACGTTTAGGGGCACCATCTGTCTCTCCGCACCGCTGCCGCTGCGGGGAAGCTGTCGGGAGTCTTGGGCACCACGGCCTGTCATGCAGCAGAAGCGCCAGCCGCATTTCGCGGCATGACAGGCCGCGAAACGCGACTTGTGTCGATACCCTTGCGCCATCTCATCTTCCAAATACAGCAAGTTGTGCCGGCGCTGCTGCTGCATCTGCCGAAACTTCCAAGCGGCCCAAATACAACCTCGCTGGCGAGTATCTATTTGTGCCGTTTGAAGTCGAAACACTTGGGCCGTGGGGTTCAAGTGCTCGCGCTCTTTTTAAAGAGCTATCAAAGCGTTTGTCCGACGCTTCCCGTGACCAGCAGGCTGGATATTTTCTTGCACAAAGAATAAGCATTGCCATACAACGTGGCAATGCTGCCAGCCTGCTGGGCACTTTTCCGGTAGACAGTGGCACCGATGCGGAAGTATTTAATGATGCCATTTTTTAATTATATCGACCCTTTTTCATTTTTAGTAATTGTTAAATATTGTATTGCTAAAAAATTGGAAAAATACTTATCAATAAAATAATGTAATGCCATGACAAGAAAACTGACTGTATCCCGCTAAGATAACAAAATATAAATTATATAAATAAAAAAATGTGAAACGGAAAATCACGTGCTCTGTTGCACGTGATTTTCCGAAGAAGCGCATTTTATCGGCAATAACTCAAAAACGGTATATCCGATTGTTATGTTTAAAATAATTGTGGAAAAATCACAAATAATTAACACTACCAAGTATTCAATTATTATATAACGGGTCTACGTCACGTATTATATTTAAAGAATATGAAAATACTTATGTACTTTGTACTTTTTTAGCTGGCGATATGTGGGTGTGAAACACCTCTGCTTACCCCTTCGGGGAAAAAGGCGTGATGCTATGTTATGCTATGTTATGCTATGTTATGTTATGTATATTTGTGATTTTTTTCTGATTTTTGGGTTTCGGTTTAGAAAATAGAGGGGAGGACACAATTTATGCTACTTTCGCAGCGTTTATTTCCGAAAATATTCACATTATTCAAAAAAAAAACTTAAATAGATCTGTCAAAGTACTTACGTGAAACAAGTAAGGGTTTGCTGAAAAAAATTCTACATCTGTTACATATATGAAGTGCCCTCCTTATAAATATTTATTTTTATTACATATTTAACTATCAAACCTAGTAGCGACCTACACAAGAAACCTATTCTCCAAATTTCATCAATATACACAGTAGTTTTTGAGTAAAATGCCTGTGACATACGGACGGACGGACATGACGAAACTATAAGGGATCCGGTTTTGCCATTTTGGCTACGGATCCCCAAAAAAGTTATCACAATATGACAATCAAACCAATCTACAAATAGTTTTAATAGTTTACGATAAACAAAGGTAAAAAACCATCGCGTCGTCTTATTTGATTAACGATGGAATGATTACTTACCAACGTTTGTTATATCGAATTACCTTCCATGAAATAAAATCGAAAACTAAGTTCTGGATCTGATTTTGTCGCAATCGGTTCAATAATTTATGGTTTAAGTCTAGTTTATCTCACAATTCTCAGATGTCGTTTTCGGCGAGTAGGCGCTACTTATTAACATTACAAATTTATTATGCCTGATTATTCTTATTTGGTAAAACGTGATTACTTTAGTCTCCTACATATGGAGGAACTATAGATAATCTAGTTCTAATACCTCAAGTGAAGACAATATTTTATTTATTCCCTGGGAGCCCGAGTGTCGTAGCATGTTGTTTCTGAGGCAATTCGATGTTAGTTATCTTAAAATTTAACTGCTAAAAAGCCACTTAGCCAATTCAATTTCGACTGGCCTGTTGGTCTAGTGGTTAGTGACCCTGACTGCTAAGCCGGAGGTCGTGGGTTCGATCCCCACCCAGGACAAATCTTTGTGTGATGAGCATAAAGGTTTGTTCTGTGTCTGGATGTAATTTATCTATAATATGTATGTATTTACAAAAAAAAAATGTATTTAAGTAGTATATCAGTTGTTTAGTACCCATAACACAAGCAAATATAATTGCTTACTTTGGGACTAGATGGCGCTGTGTGAATGTGGTAGAATATTATTATATTATTATTATTCCCTTTATTTAAATTAAATTCTCCCATTCTTACATTTTTAAATATAAATATAAAAAAAAAGATACATTTAAAAATATAAAAATGTGGTGGCCCGCCGACATCGGGAACAGAGTCCAAGGTGCCGACGGTTAGGGCTCCAGAGAAAGGAACCTCCTCACAATACGTGCCGTGCCGAGGAGTACTGCCTTCTGTATCAGGCCCTTTAACCAGCTTCCTAGCCCGAGCCTCTTAAGATGTTGGTCGAGGCTCTTTGCTACAAGGCCATTGACTGTCACAACTATCGGTACAATGATTGCTGAGTCCACATCCCACATGTCGACAATCTCGTGAGCTAAATCAAGATATTTAGTTTGTTTATCTTTTTCAGCCTTCACGAGATTCTCATCATGAGGGACCGTGATATCAACAATCACTGCAAGACGCTTTGATCGGTCCAATACCACAATATCGGGCTTGTTAGCTATAACAGTCCTGTCTGTGATAATGGACCGATCCCAGTACAACGTCGTATGACTATTTTCGAGAACTGGCTCAGGAGCATACCTATAGTACGGCACTTCGACGTCAACAAGTTTGTATCGCAGAGCAAGTTGTTGGTGTATAATCCTGGCCACTTGGTTATGTCTGTGCAAGTACTCGCCGTTAGCAAGACGCGAACAGCCAGAAACAATATGCCTGAGAGACTCACCCGGCCGATGACATGCTTGACAGATATCGACCGTGCCGTCCCTCAAGATATATTTCCGGTAGTTGTTCGTCTTGATAACTTCGTCAGCAGTTGCACATGCAAACCCTTCGGTTTCCCCAAAAAGGTCACCGAAGCGTAGCCAGGCCACGGAAGCGACACGGTCCACATCAGGACCATGTAGAGCTTTGTAGAACCTTCCGTGGAGTTCTTTGCTCTGCCATACCTGCCTGCGATCATCTGTACTGAGTACAATAGGTCTGCGCCAGTTGTCTTTCGCCAAGGAGAGCGGGGTGAGTCCTGAGTCCACAGCCACCACATCACGATGCATACCCTCGACCTTTCCCATAAAATATTCTCTAAGGTTGTACACCTCACGATTATGGAGGGTCTTGGCATTTAAAAAACCTCGACCCCCACATTTTCGCGGGATATACAACCTCATAACGGATGAACGAGGGTGATGCATTCGGTTTGCGGTAAGCATGGTGCGGACTCTTCTATCAAGGGTGTCCAATTCGGTTTGAGTCCATTTGAGTATGCCGAAAGAGTACATTAGAAGTGGCATGACCCAACCATTACAGGCTCGCACCTTGTTACCGCCCGACAAAAGACTATTCAATACTTTTTTCAGGCGGCCAAAGAAACGTTCCTGTAATTATTGTTTCATATCCGTCTCCTTAATGCCCAAGGCTTGCGACATACCCAAGTATTTGTAGGTGTCGGTTACAAGAAGTGACCTAAAGTTAATGGAATCAGAAAGTTGAATCCCATCTGATTCCACTATCTCACCACGTTTTACATGCATGATAGCACATTTGTCTACACCGAAGTCCATTTTGATAGATTTACTGAAGTCTTCAGTAACCTTTAGTAAACCTTTCAATTGAAGATCAGTAGGCGCAATTAGTTTCAAGTCATCCATGTAAAGCAGGTGGGATATCACGTGACCACCTCTGCGTAACCGATACCCTAACCCTGAACTCTCCAACAACGTGCTGAGAGGATTCAGGGCTAGGCAGAACCATAAAGGACTCAAACTGTCAACCTGGAAAATGCCCCGCTTAATCCTTACCGGTTCCCCGTTGCCACAGATGAGTCGACACCCTGGATAGGTAAGAACCGTTCTCCATTGCCGCATACACGACTCCAGAAAGGTGCGCAAAGTTATATCTACTTTATATAACTCCAGCACCCTAAGGAGCCATGAATGCGGCACGGAATCAAACGCTTTCTTATAATCTATCCAGCATGTCGCCAAATCCTTTCGGCTACGGCGAACCTGTTGGCTAATAGTCATATCGACAAGGAGGAGCTCTTTGGTGCCACGGGATCCTCTCCTACATCCGTTTTGAGAGATTGACATTGTTCTGGTGTCATCAATATGTTTAGTTATTTTAGCTCTCAAAACGGACGTGAGGAGCTTATAGACCGATGGTAAGCAAGTGATCGGTCTATAGTTGCCAGGTTCCGTGACACTACCACTCTTATGGAGCAAGTGGGTACAGCCAGTTGTCAGAAATTCTGGTAGTGACCCAGACTCTAGGGCAGATTGGAATTGAGATGCCAAACGACCATGCGAACTACGTAGCCATCTCAGCCAGAAATTGTGCAATCCGTCCGGCCCTGGAGATTTCCAATTTGCCATTGGACGGACTGCACTAGCTATATCTTCGGCCGAAATGACTACGCTCTCCATTAGCGGAATACGTTCACATGCTCGTTCGACATCCCATATCCATTCTCCCTCGGAGTGAAGCACGGGCTCCGACCAGATGCTACTCCAAAATTCGTTTGTAGCAGTTATTATTATTATTATCAATTCAACCGTATCCTGTTATAATATTCAATTTCGATAAAAACATTTCCTTTCATTGAACATAAATTAAGCCTTAGGGATTCCTACTTTATAATTAAGCTTGCATACTTCCGTACATATAGGACCGGAATTAGTTAGCGAATGTAAATAGCTACCAAACAAATAATCTTTCATTAGACTTGAACTTACGTCATACGCATAATCTTGTATCCATAATATACTTGTGACGTAAATGCATTTTGCATTAGGAAGAGACGGCAACCAGAAGTTGGATTAAAACTTTGTTAATGAACTGTAGAAACTTAAAAATAAAATAAAACATAATTTAGACTAGACCTAGGTACCTAAGATTTACGACACAAATCTCATAATATTTCATACTTAAAGAATGAAAACTAGACTGCAACTATATAATTACGTTTTAAATTATAAATTTGATCTATATTGATGTTAGCGTATTTTGATTTAAGATGCGCCTTGAATTTGTTTGTCACATGTCAAAAATATAAAATCATTTTTATATTATATTAAGGTCAAACAACATGGACTGCTTAACTCTTAACTATCAAAATATGTCTTGATGGAGAAGACCCTGGCATAAGTGTGTTGGTGTTTTGGGACCGAGATTTTGCACGATTATCCAATTATATAAAAATAATTGCAATAAATTGAGCCTTCTGGTGTGGTTGCAATAGGTATTAGGTAATTTTGTTTACATTTTATAACAGACGTGTTTTGTGTAAATAGCAACACGATGTATTAATATATTTTACTTGAACCTTTTAAATATTCCCGTCTAGTACACACATTTCATTCACGCTGGATGGCAATGCTGATTCTCTGTGCAAGAAAAAAGCCAGCCCTCTGGTTTTGAGAAGCGGCGATCAGTCGCCAATTTTATTTATAAAGATGGAGGGCACTTGGACCCCATGAACCTAATGATCGAACCCCAAACGGCTCAAATAAGTAATTACCAGTTAAATTACTGTATTTGCACCGTTTGGTCTGCAGCTGCAGCAGCAGCACCGATACAACTCGCTGTGCCTACACGCAAGGGTATCGATGCGAGCAACATCCCACACCAATTAAATTAAATTAAAATAACAATTAAATTAATTATTGTATTAAATAAAAGTTTTTCTTTTTACTCACTGAGTTAATATATCCGGATGTTATAAAATGGACGCCCTTTCCATGCTACCAAAATTATCACTTAATGATGTATTTGTTTGAAGACTTCTTCACCTGTCCATAGCCGTAGGCAAATTTAATTCTACTATTTTTAATTAAACTTTTTAATAGGTCAGCGGTTTATTTCGGGCATAAATTGTGTATTAGGAGGACTATTTTTTTATATTGCTAATTAATATAATAATCCTATTTTGCGATCTGTTTATCTATTTTTTTTTCATTGACGAAAACATCAAGCAGACATAGATATATGATACGAAGCATTTCGTATATAGGTTTATTAGGTAGTCAAATGCTTGCAGACTTGCTCTATGAGTCAAACATAACAATTAGGTAATGCTAGTGTAAGTCCCTTAATTCTTTTTTTCATCGATATGTTATATTTATCTAGTTTATTTGTGAAGCTGTTGGTTGAATAATCATAAATTTTGAAGGTTCTTTTTGAACACAACACTACGGAAAGAGGTTTTATTCATTCAAATAAAATAAATAGATGCCTACAAAACTGATTACTGGCTGGTTAAAATTTATATCGTGTTATTCTCATTACAAGTTTTTTAAGTGCTAATGCACCTTCTTTTAGAACAGTGAGTGGCTGGCGGCACGTTTTTAACCTCTATAAAGACATGTCTGTTTCACATGAACAACAAAAACCCCTTAGGATAAGTAAATGTTTTGTTTATTTAAAATGTATTTAGTGAGACATCACCGGCTATTAATTCATTTATTATGTAAAATAATTGTTTTTCTTTTTTGGTGATTACTATTTTTGTTGTCTGTTCTTATCTTTAAATATAAAGAGACATGAGGAGTTGAAGATAGACGTTCCATTTACAAAATTAAATATAATAATGTCTCGTGAGGGGAACACTTTTAGGTACACCGTTCCACACTTTGTTGTGTTGTTGTGTTACGTACATACTTTCATAAGCCGCTACTCTAAAAAACTAGTTTTGATATTACAAACAGACACTTTAATTTTATTTATTTGTATGTATTTATATTGTTTATAGATTGGACTTCCTACAGCTGATGTAATGACGATGATGAGATATTAAATGATGATAATGAACATATTATGATGAAATAGAATGTCCAACAGACTACCAGACACCGTCACACCCACGCCCACGCCTTGTCGTCAACGTGTTAGGTCCCATTATGCTTGCTATATAACTTGATCATACAACATGCTGTTATGTAATTATTATAACACTAGAAGTAGAGCGGGGCTTCGCTCCCGTCGTTCTTTACTTGGCCACCGCTCTGCTCATATTGGTCGTAGCGTGATGTTATATAGCCTGTCTCGATAAATGGGCTATCCAACAGTAAAATAATAATAATAATAATATTCTACCACATTCACACAGCGCCATCTAGTCCCAAAGTAAGCAATTATCCTACTAATATTATAAATGCGAAAGTTTGTAAGAATGTTTGGATGTTTGGATGTTTGTTACCAGAAAAAACCACTGAATAGATTTCAATGAAACTTTGCAGTAATGTACCTTATACATCAGAATAACATATAGGCTATATTTTATATATATATCTTTTATGTGGAAGTCGATATAGAGAGAATAGTGAGCCAGAAGTACATTTAATTCGGATACTGCATTTAAAGTGAAAAATTTCATGGTATTAAACTAATTCCTAGGAATGTAAATACCTTTATCACTTTTGTCATTTAAAGTAGATAAATTTTGTCGTTTACACTAAGTTATTTCGACAAATAGTTTAAAAGTTATTACGATATTAAATGAAATGTATATAATCCCAAAAATCTTATAATAATACTGTATGTCACCCGTGACTTCGCTTACCTGTTATTTTGTTCCTGTAACCACAGCAACTCTAACACAGCCTCTCCCCCTTTGGATACTGCGGTGTGTGGTCGTGCTCAACAAATCGCTATCAATTTTATTTTTATTTAAAAATTAAAATAAAAATTCGCAAAATACTACGATAAACTAGGAGCGCAGACGCAGCGAAGAGATCGCCGTACGCTAAATACGAAAGAACGAGACCCCCAAGCGTAGAACGAGACAGCTATACGCCTCGAGACACCGCCGCGGGCCGTGCGTCACAGCTAGCGCCTAGCCCCGCCCACATCGTCGAACAGTGCGACGCGTGTGAACGAGATAGCTATACTTCACCTCACTGCCGAGCTACGAGTCTCCCCCACCGTTTGGCGGCGCGGCGCTTACGCAGCTTACGCAACTCACACAACTACGCAACTAACTTCACCCGTACAGTGACCACTGTGAGTAATTCTATCAAACTTATTATACTCGTAGTACAACAATGCCCCTCAAACGGACACCACCTAAGTTGACAGATCGTCCGAATCTAGTAATGACGCCAGTTACTACCTACGGATCTGACCCTCAACTAAATATATCTTCGCGTAATCCTGAGCCATCGGACCATCCAGTACATAATATTACCCGACCCTTGAAACGTCGACTTCTCGACGATGTCGATAAGTGCCCAGAAAATACTAGTATTACTGAAGCGATGAAGGATTTGTTTTCATCATTTGAAACCAAACAGAATACAAAACTAGAGAAACTTATTGAATCTGTATTGATGATCAAAGACCAAAACACTGAGATACAAAAATCCATGGACTTTCTATCCTCGCGCTATGATGAAATGATGAATAAAATGGCACATTTGGAAAAACAAAATCAATCGTATGAGAATAAAATAGTATCGCTTGAGTATAAAATCGAGCAATTAGAGCGCAACTCGCGTGCTTGTTCTGTAGAATTAAGAAACATTCCGAAACAAACCTCTGAAAATAAATCCACTCTAAGTTCATTGGTTAAGAGTGTGGGCGAGGTGATTCAGCATCCTATTGGCAACTCCGATATCCAAGATGTATATCGTCTGAAAACCAAGAACGAGTCTAGTAATCACATAGTGGTTAACTTCTCGACTACTTTCTGTAAAGACGGTTTCATAAAGCAATGTAGGACCTTTAACAAAGCAGGCAAAGACAAGAAGCTCAATACTACTCACCTTAACCTTCCAGGCCCCTCTAAACCTATATATATCGATGAGTCATTGACAAGCTTTGGAAGGAGACTGGCCTACCTGGCCAGACAATTTGTCAAAGACAACCATTACCATAGCACCTGGACTTCTTATGGCAAAATATTCATTAAAAAATCTCAGGACTCATCCCCAATGCGAGTTACCAGCGAGCAAGATTTAAATATAAATATTCTGCCTTCAAAGTGACTATTACGGGATATAGTTATTTCTTGTATATTTATACTTATTAGTTATTTACATGCTTTTATTCATTGTAACTGTAAAATCACAATCCCATCACTCAAACACTATTTTCAATCACACTTCACTTTTACACCTACACTACAACACAATACTACTAAGTCTTACATATTTACAATACACTCCTACACCTTATATCTAAATTATTACATTGTCTACTATACACCTGCGCTTATGCCTTGCTGCTATACCTCCATGTGCATTATTCTAAAATATATCATCATATTCAGTTTACTAAGACAGAACTCACCTAGTAATCCTGTGTTTATAAACATTCGATAATATTAATGCAGTAAATGGATACATTGATAACTTTCAAATCGCGCAGTCATCCATCTGCGAAATAGACGATTGTCCGAAGCTGATTACTAATCCACATTCTTATCTAAAAGTTATTCATCAGAATATTCGTAGTCTAAACCGTAACTTTTCAAGTTTTCATACAACACTTGAAAGATCATGCATTGACTGGGATTTGATAGTAGTTACTGAATGCTGGCTACGTCACACTCATTTTATTCCTTTATTAAATGGCTATAATTATATTAAAAATGATAATAACTTAACGCAAAATGAAGGTATTGTAATCTACTTCAAAAACACGTTACAAGTGACTACTCTAAACACAACCCTGGCCGATGCAAACTGTATAACGTTAAAACTAGACAACCATACTGTTTTGATTTCCATATACCGACCGCCTGGCTATAAAAACATCCAACCATTTATTGACTCTCTTGACCAGTTACTTACTGGCTTAAGAGTCGATAACATCGTTATTATAGGTGATATCAACGTGGATATAATGCCCAACAATAAAGACCCCAATTCATCAATATACCTCAATCTTCTTGCCTCACATGGTATTCTACCCGGTCACCAGCTACCGACCCACAACAAAACCTGCTTGGATCATATTATGCTAAAGAGTACACTCCAGGTTTTCTGTTATGTGGCTGAGACTTCAGTAACTGACCATGATTGTGTTATTCTTTCAATTCAACACCACATCAATCACAATAAAACATTTTCCATAAATAAAATAGATTATAATACACTTGACATTGACATGAGTAACCTATGTTTGGACCCTGTCTTTGACTCAACCGATGCTAATTTGGCCGCTTCGTTGCTCATTTCAATACTAACATTTACAATTAAAAACAACACTCGAACTGTCACAATTCCTAATCGCCAGCGTATTAGGAAACCTTGGATGACCAGAGGCCTATTAAAGTGCACAAAAAACAGAGATAAATTACATATTAAACTGAAGAAAAACCCAAATAATGAAATAATTAAAACAACTTACGTCAGATACAGAAACTATTGTAACGAGATATTGACAAAAGCAAAGAGTGAGTACGAACGTAACCTAATAAACGATGCTGCTAAAAGTAGCAGTAAGGCATTATGGGACACAATAAAAAAGGTTACAAACCATAACATAAAATCCAATCCCGCCGCAGATCTACTTACTGCAGCAAATCCTGTAAACTCAGCTAATAACATTAACAACTTTTTTGTGTCCGTCGGTGAAAACTTAGCCAACAAAATCACCTCACGAAACTCGTCTATTTTACCATCTGTGGATAACCATCTAAAATCGTTTGTTCTAACATCTACTTCCGAGGCAGAGGTACTGGGTTGTATACGGGATCTAAAGAAGGCTAACACATCTGGGAGGGACAGTATCTCTGGAATCTTCTTAAAACGCTACGCACTCTGTTTGGTACCTCCTCTAACACACGTCTTCAACCTCATGTTCAGCACTGGAGTCTTCCCACAAGAATTCAAACTAGCGGATGTTATCCCAATATATAAGAGTGGAGACAGAGGCTGTGTCAATAACTATAGACCGATCTCTATCCTTCCCACTATATCAAAAATAGTGGAAAGGATTCTGAACAAACGTCTAACAAATTACCTTGAGTCCAATAGCCTTATATCACAGTCTCAATTCGGCTTCAGAGCAGGCATGTCAACATGTGACGCGGTTCATGAGCTGACGGATCACATAGTTGACAAATTAGACAAAAAGAAAAAAGCTATTGCTATATTCTTAGACCTAGCCAAAGCTTTTGACACAGTCTCTGTCCCACTCCTGCTGAACAAATTAGAAAGATTGGGTATTCGCGACAAACAGCATAGATTATTTGCTGACTACCTAACACACAGATACCAAAGAGTAAGAGTTGGAGAATGTACTAGTGACGATCTTCCGGTATCTTTCGGCGTGCCGCAGGGCAGCGTAATCGGTCCGACGCTATTCCTTACCTACATTAACGATCTGTGTAATCTCCAACTAAAAAATGGTAAAATCATTACCTTTGCCGATGACACAGCGTTAATATTTCATGGTGACACATGGGGGGAGGCTTACGCCTTTGCACAATCAGGTTTTGATATGGTTACAGAATGGTTGAGGAACAATGGTCTAACACTTAATACCGATAAGACCAAATACATCCCCTTCTCAATTAAAACTATTCCACCTAATACACTTGAACCTTACACTATCATAGCCCATTCCTGTTATAATTCACAGTCATGTGAGTGCAATATTCTAGAATCCGTATCGCATATTAAGTATCTCGGTATAGTGATAGACAATACACTAAGCTTCAAACAGCATATAGATCTTGTCACCGCTAGAACACGTAAGCTGATCTTCCTTTTTAAGACCCTACGGAATATTTCTGATAAAAGCGTTGTCAAAATGGTCTATATGTCCTTATGCCAATCGATACTATCCTACTGTATCTCTGTGTGGGGAGGCGCTTGTAAAACGACCTTAATAAAAATAGAAAGAGCTCAAAGGGCTGTCCTCAAGGTAAGTCTCTCCTTGCCTTTTCGGTATCCTACTAGGGAGCTCTATGAGCTCTCTGACGTACTGACGGTGCGCCAACTTTACATTCTATCAATTACCTTAAAACAGCACTCACTACTCAAATATGACCCCTCTATCAGCGAGAAACGTCTCAAGCATAAAGTTTGCCCTCCACTGACGAATCGCTCCTCTACTGCTTTCTCCGGGAAATTCTTCGGATTCTTGGGTAAATTCATTTACAACAAGGTAAACAAAAAATCAAATATATACCCACTAACTAAGCATCGTTGCAAAAAGAAGACTTCGTCATGGCTTAAGTCCCTCAGTTATGACGATACTGAAAAGCTATTCGTTGTGCCCCAGTAGATATCGAATACAATTAGTACAATAATTGCAGCAAATATAGGCTAACAGATCAGCTGATTTAACTAATCTAACTCAGCTGATTCTGATCCCAAGATGTCACTAGGATGTCGTAGGGTTAGCACACACACACACACATACACACACACACACACACACACACGAGTGTATATATATATATATATATATATAATATCTATTTATTTATCAATCATTACTTTCATTCTCTCAGAACCACCTTATACTACTATCACAACACCAAATTTGTCTAGAGTTGGGGAGAGGCTGGTAATCTGTCATACAGGTTTACCTAGTACGGATACCAGTCTCTCACACAGACTCACTCAATGATTGTATCACCTAGCAAATAAGTTTTTATGTATTAATTTACCCTGTGTGAGAGAGAAATAAAATGCTATTATTATTATTATTATTATTATTAACTTTTCACTTTTAGAGGGGAAATTTCGGCCAACGTTTTCTAAGCACAGCTATTACTTCAGATTAAACATAACCAATATTACGTGATTGATTAGAATAGTACTTATCTTTGTGAAACATCCATCCCGTGTCTTTTTGGTTAAAATTATCAAACATCCAAACAAACATTCATCCTTTCAACTTTGTGTGTGTATATTACTATATTTATTAACGTCAGCCCTAATGACAATTCAGTATGTCAGATTAAAAAGAAATCAAAGATCTCTATTTTCTTTTTGCTTACTATACAACCTCATCACTTGAATATATTACTAATCATTCACCAGTAAACTCAAAGAATATATTATTATTATGACAATTGTGTAGTAAAATTATGAAATAAAGTAAAATATGAAATAAAATATTTTTCGTAGAAAAGTAAATATATTGCAGTATCAAGGTAGTATAGTAGCAGAATACAAATACCATAGACCTAGGATTCGCGCGCCATTTGTTTTCGGTCTATCATTTGACATTTGACAGTGAATTATCATTGTATGTATTCGCGCCATTTATTTTCGGTCTATCATTTGACAGTGAATTATCATTGCATATATTTATGGTCGCTAAAGTCATAAACTAATAAAAATAAAACAATTGTGGAAATTGTAAAATATGAAATAAAGTAAAATATTAAATAAAATATTTTTCGTGGAAAAGTAAATACATTGCAGTATCAAGGTAGTATAGTAACAGAATACAAATCCATAGACCTAGGATTTTTTTTAGGCGTTTTTTTTTTATTAGGTTTTTTTTTATATATTATGGCGGTACGAAGTTCGCCGGGTCAGCTAGTATTGTATATATATTATTGTAATATTTCAAATCGGACCAGTAGTTCCTGAGATTCTAGCGTTCAACCAAACAAACAAACTCTTCAGCTTTATAATATTAGTATAATAATATGTTATCTTCTCTCCTGCTCTGTTCTGTTCTTAGAATAAAAAGTTGGTACCTACCTATGCGTCAAATCAGAGTTTAAGTAATTAAAATATCAAATAGGGTTATGTTTGAAACAAATTTAATATGTTTTTACCTAACCCGCTACCGGCCCCCTGATTCTGAGCTGTCGGAAAATTTTCGGCAGGAAATGTCAGTGTAATTAAAGTTAAAAAACAAATTGTTAAATATATTAATTTTTGTAGGAAAAACCTTAAATTAATCAGTTTTTAATTTTCTATTATTATTATACGTTACACTATTTTCTAACATTAAATAACATAAGCCGTAAAAATACGTCGTACTAAGATTTGTTAAAGTTTACGATCCGGAAGCAATCCGACGAGTCAGAATCAGGGGGCTGGTTAGGATTACATGTCAGGTTCGGAATAATCCCATGTTTCGTTGCGTTGTTTTTGCGAAAAATAAACTTGATGAAAACCTATTGATTAATTGCAGTCATCTTACATAACTTTAATAAGCAATAAATGACTAAGCGCAAAAGATTCTAAATGAGTTTTTAATGTTTTTGATTGACAGTAGGTATATTTTGGTTTCACCATATTATATTCTACTCGAGTAATAGTAACACATTATCCGATATCGCGGTATCCGATATCAGCCTTTGACATTCGCCGGCCCGATATTTAAGTACCTATTTAATTATGCCATTATCATTATTATCATTAAAATTTCAACTTATAAACGTCCCACACTGCTGGGCACGGGTCGCCTTCAAACATATTGGAGGGAATTTAACCTACTGTACCAAGCTAGCCGGACGGGTGGGTATTAGGGTTACCATATCTCAGGATTTGTCCTGAGATTTCAGGAATTTTCGACTTTTCTCAGGATTGCAGCCGGATTTTGCAAATCTCGTGATATCTCAGGATTTTCAATAAAGCACAGATTACATTTTAAAGATCTCTTTAGTTAAAAGTTAAACCAACTAAAATATTTTTTTTTGGGTAACAATTGAACAATTAAAATCTATACTTATTTATCTAATTGAAACAAACTAAAAATAATATTCTTTTGGTAACAATTGCAGTTAAAATCAATACTTATTTATCTAAGTAAGTTGCGTGCAAGTTGCAGAGCGTGAGCTAGAGCCGCAGTGTATAAAACGATAATAATACGTTTTTGAGAGAAAATTCTCAAACTGTATAAAATCTCAGGACTTTTCCATGGAAATCAGGCCTTTTCTCCGATCTCTTCAGTTTTACATCTGGTAACCCTTGTGGGTATAGGGTATTTTTCGAATTTTCCTTTTTCTTACAGTGCTCTTGTCTGCTTAAGTTCTTGACTCCCTTAGTCGCCTTTTACGACACCCACGGGTTGAAATGGGGTAGTGACATTGCGTATTCTTAATCCGTCACTACACGGACGATTACCTATGCATTATGCCTATAAATATTTACTGTTGAAAATAATTATGGAGTCTTCCTAATTCTTCTGCGGCGAGTGAATTGGGTTGCCTGCATCCAAAGGATCCTCGTTACCTTGAGTAAGTTGCCCATATTATGAATCTAAGCGACACGCCTTTCTCCTCCCGAAGGGGTAGATGTATACTTTTACATTTCAACAGACATATTCGGTACTGTTCGACGAAAGAAAATTATTGTTTGATAGAGTTATACCATCACTATCACTACTTAGTATAAAACAAAGTCGCTTTCTCTGTCCCTATATCCCTATGTATGCTTAAATCTTTAAAACTACGCAACGGATTTTGATGCGATTTTTTTTAATAGATAGACCGATTCAAGAGAAAGGTTATTAAGTTTCATATTTAGGTTCTATACCATTCTATGATATTTCAAATTGTTATTATTTTGACTTTTAGAAAGAATAATCATCAAAACTGCAAAGCCATTGCCTTCATAAATCCTTAATTCAGAAGATAAAAGTTCAAAGCTATTTGTTTATCCCAAAACATAAAAGTGCAGCAAAAAAAGAATGCCGTAATGATATCGTGCTGAATGGTTTCGTTTTTAAATGGTACTAATGAACTCTGCTGTCAGTTCAAAAAAATTAAACTAATTCGTAGAACTCTCCGTGACTACAGAAACGAGAAACTCAGCTGCTCCAATGTTTATAGTCTCAATAACTATTGGTTTTGCTTCATATAAATGCGTGATGTAGAGACACATGTAAAATAAGAAAGCCATGATGTACCTATTACATAATGGGTCAAAAACTGAGATGAAATCTTTTAAATTTTAATACTGAATTATGTAATTAAAATATATTTTGATATAATATTCAGTTATATACCTACCTAGCCATTCAAGATATCACCGACCACAGTAACGGTAGGTGCGGTCAATTTAAGGCTCTTAAATTATTGGTTAATTTTAGATACCTATTGAAATTATTATAGGAAGTATAGCAAGCATAGGAAACCTATTTTGGCACGTTTAAGCCCCGTGGGTCTACTGTAAGACTTAATTAAAACTCTAATTAGTGTGTTAGGTTTCGTACTAAAAAGGTTTAATTTACATACTTCTGTGTGTTGTTCAGTGTAATCAGTGTTTAATGTGCTAAGTTCACATTCCAAAAAAGATAAAACTGAATATAACCACGTTCTTGTGATTATGTTCAGTTTTATGATCCTCTTTGGAATTAGAAAATTCCAAAGAGGACAAGACATAGCTTATCTTTATTTCTTTTTTAATTGCGGCCAGCTTTAGCAACTAAATTTCTTTTTTCATTCTGATATTTATAATAACAAAAACCGGCCAAGAGCGTGTCGGGCCACGCTCAGTGTAGGGTTCCGTAGTTTCCCGTCCGTCACAATAAGTGTTCAAAGCAAAAAAAATACGGGCAAATGAAACTTGACCTCTGGATTGTATAGGCGCTCATACGATTCAGGGACCAAATTATATTGGTTAACTGCAGTTTCCATCTGTTGTTTCCATCCAAGTTCAAAATAATTTTCCTAGAAAGTCCTTATAAAGTTCTACTTTTCAGATTTTTTTCGTATTTTCTAAACTTATGGTTCAAAAGTTAGAGGGGGGGGGACGCTTTGTTTTTTACTTTTGGAGCGATTATTTCCGAAATTATTGACATTATCAAAAAATGATTTTAGTAAACCCCTATTCATTTTTAAATACCTTTCCAACAATATATCACACATTAGGGTTAAAATTAAAAAAAAAACACTTCCCACTTTACATATAGGGGGGCTACCCTAATAAAACATTTTTTTCCAATTTTTATTTTAGCACTTTGTCGGCGTGATTGATACACATATTGGTCCCAAATTTCAGCTTTCTAGTGCTAACGGTCACAGAGATTAAGCGAGGACGGACAGACGGACAGACAGACATGGCGAAACTATAAGGGTTCCTAGTTGACTACGGAACCCTAAAAAAGTAACTACACTTGCATTTTCAGGTTATCGTCAGTTTTTGATAGAAATAAAAACAGTCATGCGTTATATAGGTACTGCTTAAAACTTCCTACTGTTTTAAAACTAAACGTTTCTATGAACTATTTAATATGATAATACATAAATATGTATTGATTATAAATATAATCAATAAATTTAAGGTGCATATTATACTTAGTAATACAAATAGTAAGTCAATAATCAAATAACGTCACTAAGTAAAATGTCAAGGCATAGTTTCCTGTCTAGAATAGTAAAATTAAGTATATCAATATTGATTAAAATCTATTTGCAGCTTTTTTTTCTGGTTTTTATTAGACTACGACGTCATAATGATGAATTAAATATGTAAGTGGATTTGACAAGAAGAGTATATATTTAATTTTAGATTAAGTCTACGTTTCTACCAGAGATGTGGGAGACGCATCCTCGCGTTGTCAAAAACCAATATAATTTTGTACAGGCCGTGTACTCGTATTCCCGCACATAGACGTGCGCCATTTTTACATCAATTCCTTCCATCAATCCGTTAATAGCAACCATTGTATTCGATCGGATTAGAAGAAATTACAGTTTAATCAAATTATCTATCATTTTCCTTTTTGAAGTACAAACCGTATAATATAATAATCGTTAATAAAACAAGCTACGCATCCTTGCAAATCGCTTGTGGAAACACAACAACACAACGAACGTGTTTCAAAAACTACGAGAATTTCAATAAGACATACCTAGACGACGCTCACAACAAGTCTACCTACTGTTTGTTGAAAAACCCATTTCTTGTTTTTGTTATGCGGAAGTCTCGCTCTAAAAGTTGCCATCAAAACATGCCAACAAAATAGCTTTTGCAAACCAGTATTTTTGATATTTTCTTTTTCGAAAATTAAAAAGATTTTTAAACTAATGTAAACATTTATCAACTACGGTACCTTTCACAGTGTGCGGCTACATGCACCTGGCCAAAGTTCTTAAAAAAACGTTTCATTCACTTCATTGTGCGGCACGTAAATGTTTGTTTGTCCCGTTTGAGGGCCGAGCATAACATCGATATCATTTGGCAATCCATCAATAGGTAATTGACTACTGTTAGTCGTAAAAAGGCAGTAGGTATACAAGTTTGTTACGCCAATAATTTAGCTAAAGCCATCAATCAGATCATATAAAAAACCAGAAGGAACCAGCATAATAAAAATAAACGTAAAGATTCCTACTAAAACGATCAAAATAACCATAAAATAAATAATCCTTCTTATTTATATAGTGAAATGACATAATTAAGAAAGTTATAAAAGTAATAATTTAATTATCATTATTTAGTGATTGAAGCGCTACTTTTAGGTGTCACGTTTCTGAACGGTTATTAATATTTAAAACATTTAATGGGACAAGTATTACCTTTTCAACATCTGATAAGTAGAGTCTGGCTACCGGTTCTCTGCACTGGACTGTTTTTTAAAATCTATACATGGCAATATTTTTGAACTGTCATGTCACTGTCAAACGGATTGTCCCATTTTTGTGTTTAGTGTTTTTCAATCAATATTCTTTTGAAATTATTGAAAAATAATGCCGAAAGCTGAATAATAGTATAAAAGCAAAATAATAGTATCAAACGCATTTTTTCAGTCTATAGTCGGTGTTGTCACCCCTTGTTTTTTTGAATTTACCGCTCTTTTCTTGTGCAAAGAACGGATGGCCAGACTCTATCTGTATAACCGGCAATTCAATATTTTTTCTACGATGTCGCCGACTATACGTCACGAATTCACGATTGCTTATTCAATATAGGCAGTTGCTAAGGAATTACGGATGGTGGACCAAGGCAGTCACAGAGTGGTGGCCTAGACGCTATAAGGTCAGTGGGCAGACTAACGCCACTGGCCCGATGGTCAGACGATATCGTCAAGATCATAGGATCTCATTGGACGCGGCTGGCACAGGACCGTGAGAAGTGGCGGTGTGGAGAAGAAGCCTATTTTACCCAGTAGTGGGTGGATGTGGGCAGACGATGATGATGAAGAAGACGCCTGGTAAAGGTTGCCGGTAGCCGTTAGTTGCAGCCCTGTGGCAAATTTTAGCCAAGGCCAATGTCCAGCAGCAGATATCATTGGCCTATATGATGATGATGACGTGATAAGGTGATGATGATGATAAGGGAAGCGGGAGGGGTAGTCGATGCAAAGATAACGTTTTCCCGAGAAAATAAAGCGATATAGTATTATTTGCGAAATATAATTCGAAAAACAGCAGCTTTATATTTGCCAAAAGTCTTATAAAGCAATGAATTTATAACACCTATATTAGTTAATAAGAAAATAAAGATTTTTCAATATCTATTTTTGCTGGAAATGTTACATAAAAGTGTTAATTAAATTATACTAGTTTAAATCATACAGATAGCTATAAATACAACTATTAATGATAGGAAACATCTTAGACTAAACATTTTGGTGAGATTTTTGTGGATGACATTATCTTTTTTCTTCACTCCTAAATAGATAAAATTCTAGGTATTAATAAATATGTACGCGCTTCTTTTGAACATTTAGACCGATTTGGCAGTTTGACTAATTTATTTTATATTGTAGGTATTCGTTTTTTTTTTAATTCCTCTGAGAGCGACAGTAATTCGAATGGTATTTTTGTATGATAATTATTATATTGAGATATATAATAATATGGCATTCGTTGGCAGCCGGACTGAGCAATAGTTTATAATAAATTATATTGATAGTTTTAGTAGGTATGTGGGTGAGTGAGCTTCGCATGGCGGACAACTTAACAGTAAATTGTTAACACACTCCTGCTCTGCTGCAAGTGCCTTATAATTCTATAAGAGATGGAGCTGACAGGGCACAGCATTCAGATTACTTTTTCTATGAAAGCTCGTTTATCAAAGGAAACAGCTTTGCTTTATCAAAATGATTATTATTAAATTAATTTTTGTTTTTTTCTTTGGAAAGGGAATGCCAAAGTCGCCCCAAAATAATATTGGAATAAATCCATGGTCATGCAAGTTGTTACAAAACAGTAGGCAATGCAAACTCCTGAAACAACTGGATGTGAAACTGTTACTTCTTTAGTTTGGTAAATTAAAACTGTACTTTTTCGCATTCAGGGTGTTTGGAAGAAAATAAACGGCCGTTTCTACCTATAACTTTACTCTCAATTAGATATTCTATTTATAGGAATTTTCCTGTAAATAGAGTACCTACTTATCTGGTTCTTTTTTTTAAATAGGTAAGTTGTGTATAATTTTTAAGTTATGTGTAAATATTTTATTGAATAAATGTTGTCACTTTACTCTCAGAATCTTAAATTCAGTATTCGGTAACACAATGTCTTGGTAGCAAAGTCATTAATCGTTCTAACACGATGGATGGCTTGTGTGAACCGAAGTGTGTATTTTTATTTATTTTGTCATTAGCTTGACCGTAAATATCTCTGCTTAGAGGGACGTAAGAGTTGTTATAGTCCAACTGTAAAACCTGAGAGCTTGTAAAACAAAAATCCGATATTTATTACTAACAAACTTTAGTCCAAAATTATCAAGGTGAGTGCTGAGTCACAAAAACCACGAAAAATTTTCTTAGGAACGCATAAACGTATCAAGCTGAAATGGATATCCAATATTCTGGTCTGCAATCTCTTGGAGCAGTAAGAATCAGAGCTCTAAGTAAACGCAATCAAAAGATACAGCCATTAAAGCACTATTTTCATCGTATATTTTGACGATCGCAAGGGAATCAAAACTTACCTATAAGGGACTTCCCGTTGAGTTAGAATCAATTTGGCTAAATTTCAATATCAAGTTATAATAAACACTAATGCTATGTCATCACGAGCACGTCGCCGATCCTTCAAACCCCTTGCTTCCCCAAAGACCACAGGACACCAGCACTCATCAGTACGGGAACATTATAATGTCATTAGTGACAGTGTTATAATCAAACGGTCTTGACAGGGCGGAGCACAGTGTTTGATATGACCCAAAAAATTTCCCTCTGCTGTTTATGGTAGTAATCGATCTAGGGATGCATTTAAAATGCAAGAGTAAAACACCGACGTGTCTAATTCAAATAACTTTTTTTATAAAAAATAATGAACTTTATGTGACCTTGTCGTAAAAAAAAATAAAATAAATTCTGAAAACGTAACTGTCCAAGATATTTATGTTAGATAAATATAGTCTAATAAAGCATCTTAGGGCGCATATTTTCCATTTTTTATTTTTTTTAAATCGCTTCTGGATACTGAGTAATTTATTTTTTTCAGATTTTCGTTTTTATTTTTTTTCTCGCAAAAAACTCAAAAGTGTAATTTGTGACTAGCACAGAAAGATTGCTCTTAATAAGGCTTATCGCTGATAAAAAAACCACGTTCCACTATGGAGGCCTTTAGGAGGAATTAATTTTTTTTAAATAGTGTTAGGGTTGTCACTTTATTTGCCCTTAATTTATTTATTTTGTTTTGAAGTATATTTTATTCTATACTACAATAACTTACTACATTTAGAAATAAAATCTAATTACATGCTCGGCAGACCTTTTGTTTTAGGTTTTTTTCGATGGTGGTGTTTGTATGATGGTGGGATGATGGGTGGTGGGTTTGTTTAGGTGAAATATTGGAAGCTGAATTAGTCACTTCCTAATAATTCGATGGTTGTTAAATATTGTTAAGTATATGGAAATGGAAAATTTATTCAGGGCAACAATGTACATTTAAAGGCAAAATTACACAATTTATTAACTTTATCTATTTATGTTTGTCGGACAACGATGTCCGACATGGCGTTTAAAGACTTAAATAAAGTTTCATAAGTATGAAAACAAAAAACACTCACAAAAAAATCTTGTTTGACCTTTAGTGGCAACCCTATATTGTATCACTTGACCCTAGAACAAAATGGTTTATATCTCCTAAAGGCCTCCATAGTGGAACGTGGTTTTTTTATCAGCGATAGGCCTTATTAAGAGCAATCTTTCTGTGCTAGTCACAAATTACACTTTTGAGTTTTTTGCGAGAAAAAAAATAAAAACGAAAATCTGAAAAAAATAAATTACTCGGTATCCAGAAGCGATTCAAAAAAATTAAAAACTGGAAAATATGCGCCCTAAGATGCTTTATTAGACTATATTTATCTAACATAAATATCTTGGACAGTTACGTTTTAACAAATTTTTTTATTTTTTTTTACGACAAGGTCACGTAAAGTTCATTATTTTTTATAAAAAAAGTTATTTGAATTAGACACGTCGGTATTTTACTCTTGCATTTTAAATGCATCCCTAGATCGATTACTACCATAAACAGCAGAGGGAAATTTTTTGGGTCATATCAAACACTGTGCGGAGGTACGAGTACTTCCTCAGGCGGTCAGCTCACTTTGAGTCCTGTGGCGTACCTGGAATAACCTGGAATAAATTCCACAAAGTGAATCAGCACTAATTGGAATCGAACATGAACCGCGTGTTTTGCTCGTTGTTGAAGGTTGGTGATCAAACATGTGTGGCTATAGTCAAAATGTAGGCCGTTATAATAATATATTCTTCGATTATAATCGACGAATATACTCGTCGATTATAATCGACGAATATATAACGGCCTACATTTTAAAATTTATTCGTACATAACAGTCGACATGTTTTAATTCCGAAACCGAGCATTGTGAATATTCACACCGTATTGAATATTATAATAATTCAGCATGTTAGTTTTACATGCAATTATCAAGTTTGCAGCTTTTAAAGTTCTTGAAATGGATTATCATTTAGTAGTATTACCGTTTTTACTTAAATAGATTTGATATTATTAAAATGTCACTGTCGCGTATATAGGTCATATAAATCATTCTTGACATCTCATATTCTACATAATTATATTAGCTACATGATAGCGGCTATAGTTTTTATATAACATACAAGATTTTACTTATGAATAGACTAATAAATTAAATAATATGCAGTTTACGATGTTTTCATTGCCCAAGTTTTATATATATTATTGTATAATTGATTGTTTATATTAGTCGTAACTTTACAAGGATCATGATAGTTGATTAAGGGATGGATTAAGGGATATGATTGCTACTATCATGGACATATAGCGGAGCCCCCTAGGGAGGCAATCTATTCAGTATATCTATTTTATCGACATGTCAAATTAGTTTTGACATTGATCACGTGACATGTCAATAGCTTAGGTATGTCAGGGATGTGTTCAAATGTATTGAAGTGACATATAAATATTTCAAATAGAATTAGCGATTTGCCACATGTCCAAGGCCGCAGATTCGGCTATCATCGATCCAAGCTGATTACGTGATTTCTTAGTAGGCCATATAGGTAAGTAATTTCAATATACTAAATAGTGGCTGTGGGAGTATAAACTCTATGATCTGGCAAAAATACTATGGAAATTAAAGGGTCGTCGTGATTGACTGTCAACATTGCCAACATCCATGAGCGACGGTAACCATTTATTATAAGGTGGGGCCGTCTGCTCGTCTACCACTTTAGACAATAAAAAAAAACAAGGAATATCTAATAGTTCTACCGTAGCCATATTGCAGGAAATCTGAAAACCTTGAATTTTCAGTGTGCCATTAGCTAGTGCAAATCTTTGCACCAACACTATCATTTGTTTTTTTAAGTTAGTTTCTATACAAACCTGATTAATCCGAAACATTTTATGCAAAAAGGTTAACCTTTTCCTTATTTAATATTCATTATTATCTGTAGACGCATTACTAAATTACATTACTAAATTTTATAAATAAATTAAAGAAAAACTTGAAACACGCGTACAAAAATTTGTAGATTTTATCTTATTTTCAATCTTGAATCAATTTTTATTACAAATATGTCTATATTATTCCTATTTTTAAACAAACATAACCTTGTCTGCTAAGATTATTAGGATTTTTTCAATATTATTACATATCAAGCATGTTAATTAACGCATTCGAAATAACATTTAAAAATTAGTATCTTTAGTGTCACCATTCTTAATGATACGCACTCTTGTGTGTTTCTACAAAAAATAAATAGAATAAATTATTTGATAAACTTGATAACAGAATTCTCTTAATTAAAGCCTGTATACTACAGCGGGAGTGTTCATTGAGTACAGTATCGTATAAAAGTATGTGCATCTTACTCTGTGCAAGTCGTCCTTCCCTTTCCAACGTATGAGTTAATGTCAAACTATCATCGCGGCACTAGTGGACTGGACGCACGATGTTGCCGCCAAAACGTCCTAGCAATCAGTAAAATGTACGCGTGGACAATACCGAGCCGGCTCAGCGTTTAAAAATCGAATTGTTTTTTTTATTCAGTAAAAAGGATTGTGATAAAAATGAGTGCCAGTCAAATTAAGCTTGGAGAAAAAGCTTTAATTTTCTCCACAGATGAATCAGAAGACTCCAATGTAAGTGAAAATTATTTTCACTTTTTTATCCTGTGAAAATTTATAACCTGATTCTACTTTTACAGATATAATATGTTCTATTTTGTAATAAAAATGATTATAATTTAAGGTCAATTATCATATCGCGGTTAAATTCGTAACAAACAAATTGCAAAACTCAATAAAAATTAATGACGTGAAGATTTTAGTTAAGCTAGCTATAATTTTATCATTAAAAATTATCATCATCATCATCATATATACACACAATTATATAATTTCCAAATCACATTAAAAATATTTTCCTGAAATTATCGAATGACCGCCGCATATTTAGAGTTATAGCCGTTTATCACTCAAATATTTATTTACTAGTATTATGTTTGCTGAAATGCAATTAGGCAATAATTTAAACCACTGCAAACAAATACTAATTAGTTAAATTATTTATGTAGGTATATATTCTTTTTATTATAAAATTTAGAGATGCATAATCATTAGACCTTGTTTTTTAAAAAAATAGGTCAAGCATGTGTAGGTGTCTAATCAATCAAAATAGTTCTGAACCAAACAAAAACATGTTGATAAAGTAAAATGATAGACGTATTCTAATATTCATTATTACTGAATAGTTACCTCTTGTTTTACGTATATATAAAAAAACATTGACATTAACATAAATATATAAATAAAATATGAAATACGATATGTATAAAGTATAGGTATTAGGTAATAAAATAAACATAAATTGATAATTTTCCGTTTAAGATGCAGTTTTTTTGAGTACCTACTTATTTAAATTTAAACTTTAAATTAATAAAATATTACAATTTATGAAAATCATTTAATTCAGTAACATGATACTTACCATAAATACCTAAATTATTTTTAAATAGGCACTCTTTTATAGTTTGATTATCTTAAAAGTACGTACCTACATATTTAATTCACGCTCCTGCTTCGTTGTTGTTACAATAGGAAGTTAATTTTGGAACGTTATACAATACAAAAGATGGTCGTCGGGATCAATTTCAATATTTTCAATACGAAAATTGTGTTTAATACTAATTAATACTAATTGATATACAAAAATTCGGCGTCTCCCCCTAGATGTACAACCACGTATTAAAGACACACTCAAAACTGTCCTCGATATACTGTCAAATATTAGATAGGTATAATTACATTTTTAGAAAATAGTTTTTGTAAAATCAGTCTTTACAGTGCTTTTAAAAAACTTTACTTACTTAGAAAGCAATTAAACTTTGTGACGATATTTTGCGTATAATAACACAGCATCACGCCTTCTTCCCTTAAGGGGTAGGCAGATTTGTATTACCCCATATTTTGCCAGCTATGTTTGGTTCCATGAAATAGGGGGCGAACCTATTGTCATCAACCGAGCACGTTTGCTTACTAACCTTCGGGAAAATCTCTATGCTTGAATTTCGTGATAAAAAAAACCCAATACCATTTTCACCCGACCCAGGGAATCGAATCCAGCTCCTCTTGCACAGCAGTCGTATACACTTGAAGCAGTTTAATAATCTATACTTCTACAAATCTACACTAATATTATAACGCTGAAGAATTTGTTTGGTTGACGCTTAATCTCAGAAATTACTGGTCCGATTTGAAAAATTATTTTTGTGTTGGATAGCCCATTTATCGAGGAAGGTTATAGGTTATATATAATATATAACACCACGCTACGCCCAATTTGAGCTAAGAAGTGGCGTAACAAAGATCCATGTGAGAGAAGCCCCGCGCGCCATTAAATCGCCATCTAAAACCTAGCGCCGTGCTTACAATATAAATAATCCAGTTACCAAAATCGATCAAACATGTTGACAATAAATCTTCTGTTCAATATTGATTTTTAAAAACTAGTAGTTAGGTAGGTGTGTATATTCATACAGCCGAGATTTGAAGAGCGGAGTCTCCCAAATTAGGAGATTCCGCTAATACAGACATGTTTGTCCTAATACAGACATGTTTGTCTAAAAGGAGGCTCCAGACATTGTAACAACTTATATTGACTAATAAACTATTTTTATTTTCATTGAAAACAAAAGATGTTTTAAGTGCAAAAAGCATTTAAATGCTTATTCTAATAAATTAAACGTTGGAATTTAATACGTAAAAATAACATTCAAACAATATTATAATAATGTGGAAAAGGTATCTAAATGTTTTGTTTATGCTAATAATATAATTTTAACTTTAGGTACTGACAATGCTATTGTAATTTTAATGCATCTTAATGTACTATTAAATTTGTTAAATGAAATGTATTTACCTATACATGCAGTGTAGACTAGTATATTATCATCATCCAGCTATAATTTTCTACTAATCAAGAGGTAATGTTTGTATGTCCAGCAGTGGACTGCAATAGACTGAAATGATGATGATGATGATGAATGTTTGTATGTTTAGATGTAGGGAGTACTCACGGAATTTCTAAGCCGAAACAACCCTGTTGCTGTTCTAAAAGACAACGGGCTCTAGGGAACAAGGCATGTGTCGCGTAGAACTTTATAAACATACAATTTTAAATTTTTGACTGGCCTGTTGGTCTAGTGGTTAGTGACCCTGACTGATAAGCCGGAGGTCGTGGGTTCGATCCCCACCCAGGACAAATATTTGTGTGATGAGCATGAAGGTTTGTTCTTTGTCTGGGTGTAATTAATTTATCTATAATATGTATGTATTTACAAAAAAAATGTATTTAAGTAGTATATCAGTTGTTTAGTACCCATAACACAAGCAAATATTATTGCTTAATTTGGAACTAGATGGCGTTGTGTGAATGTGGTAGAATATTCATTATTATTATTATTTAATTAATGGCCACAAAGTACACCCAGACTAGAAACAAATATCTATGAATCACGCAAATATTTGCCTCGTGTAGGAATCGAACCCATTCGGCACGGAGACAGTAAATATACCTATAATATTACTGATGTCGCGCAGAGCTTAGCTATCGTCGTTCTTTATTTGGCCACTGTTCAGCTCCTATTGGGGGAAGCATGATGTTATGTAGCCTATTACCTTCCTCGATAAATGGGTTATCCAACACTAAAATGATTTATCAAATCGAAACAGTAGTTCCTGAGATCCTAGCGTTCAACCAAACAAAACAACAAAACTTATAAATCATAAAGCTGTATCATCATCATCATCATCATATCAGCCCAACGACGTCCACTGCTGAACATAGGCCTCACCTAATTTACGCCACTGCGAACGGTCCTGTGCCGCCTGCAACCAACGGCCGCCCGCCACCCTGAATAGGTCGTCGGTCCATCTGGTGGGGGGCCGTCCCACGCTGCGCCTTCCAATACGTGGCCGCCACTCGAGAACCTTTTTCCCCCATCGGCCATCAGTTCTACGAGCTATGTGCCCTGCCCACTGCCACTTTAGCGATGCGATTCGGTGAGCTATGTCGACAACTTTAGTTCTCCTGCGGATCTCCTCATTTCTGATTCGATCACGCAGGGAAACTCCGAGCATAGCTCTTTCCATGGCTCGCTGGGCGATAGTAAGCTTTCTAATAAGGCCAATAGTTAGCCGCCACGTCTCAGTTCCGTAAGTCATCACTGGCAACACACATTGGTTGAAGACCTTTGTCTTCAAACACTGGGGTATTGTGGACGAGAAAACAGTGCGTAACTTCCCAAACGCTGCCCAGCCGAGTTGGATTCGGCGGTTAACCTCTTTCTCGAAGTTGTACCTACCTAACCGGACCGTTTGTCCTAGGTATATATATTCGTCAACAACTTCGAGATTAGAGCTCCCCACAGTAATAGGGGCGCGGGCTACATGGCGATTAGACATAACTTCTTGTCCATGTTCATTTTAAGCCCCACCCGTTGGGAAGCTCTATTGAGGCTACCGAGCATTGTGCTAAGGTCCTCCAGTGACTCTGCCATGACCACGATATCGTCGGCAAACCGAAGGTGGGTGATGTACTCGCCGTTGATGTTGATGCCGAATCCGTTCCAGTCCAGAAGCTTGAATACATCTTCCAATGCAGCCGTGAACAGTTTCGGAGATATGACATCTCCCTGTCTCACACCTCGCTGCAGTTGGATCGGTTTCGAGCTCTGATCCTGGAGACGAACAGACATAGTGGCGTTTCTGTACAAACACCTCAGCACCTCGATATACCGGTGGTCAATTCGGCATCTCTGGAGTGCCTGTAGCACTGCCCATGTTTCCACCGAATCAAAGGCTTTCTCATAGTCCACAAACGCTAAGCATAGTGGCCGGTTATACTCCGGTTATAAAGCTGTATAGTATATAAATATAGATACATCAGTCAAATCGGTCAAGTAATTCTTAGGTAACGATCTAACCATACATATACATAGTTCATAGTTTAATAACCAGGACAATGTTTGGTCAATAAGGCCTCGTATATCACGGGACGCTACACTTAACTAATGTAGCTACTTGTAATGTAATTGCAATCAATTTATATTTTGCGATGGTGGCCGAATGGATAAGTGACTGGCGTGCTAAACAAGCAGTCAGATTTCGATTCCGACTGGCAGTTCCAATGTGCATTTCAACTTGTGGAATTTATAGGTCTTTCTCTAGTCATGTGACTTACCATCTTCTACTCCTGATCTGTCCCTTCTTTCCCCTTCCAACGGTTCCTTTCACATTCGTCTCATATATTTGTTTTGTCACTCTTCCTTCATTCGTTCTCTCGACATGTCCAAACCAGCTTATCATTCCTTTCTCTATTCGCGTCACAACATCTACTTTTAAGCCACAACGTCCTATTACTAAAATTTACCCCAATCATACTTCTCAAGGCTACCATCTTCTAACGGTGAAGGAAAACATCGTAAGTAAACCCACATACTCTAGAAAAAATTCTAAGGTTATGTCTGATCCATTAACCCGCATAAGGCTAGCGTGTGTGGATTATGGTCTAATTACTATATTGTATTTATTGATAAAATGGCTAGCCACTTTGCCAAAAGCTATTTTCTTGCGTAACTTTAGAATCAGATGGAAAAGTTTACTTAGCTAGTAGGTACTATGCATATTTAATTGTAATCACTATAATTTATCTTAAAAATTCAGTTATCAATATTTGTAATCACCAAATATTTGAATGTCAGGAACTCAGCGGTATATTATTAGTTTATTGCTCACATCCTGTAGTTAGCAGCTACCACAGATAATGTAAAAGCATAATACCTACAACCTTGCTCATGTGAATGTGATGGAGTAAGAAGAGTACGTACGTGTCCCTCGTGTATTCTCATTCTCAGGGTGACATAAACGGTAGAAATTAAACATCATTGCGATAAAAAATAAGTAAGTACATCTTTAAATTTACAATCAAACCAAACTGTAAAAAAATAAGTTCTATATTACTAGGGTAGTACATGACAAAATTGTATGGTTTCAGAAGAAATTTGACCAATGAACTTCATACTAGGCCTAGCCTGTCTCGTGGAGTTCTAATAATTTTTTCCACAGGTATCATGTTTAAATAATAGTAACTCAAAGTCAAAACTAAAATTAGAATCAAAATAAAGAACAAAATCAAGATCAAAGTAAATCTAAATTTATTTATTTATTCAACAATATAAGCTTACAGTTATGCACCAAATCGCTTAAATGTTAGGTGAAGCTATACAAAAGAAACATAATTATATTAAGACATTAAACATTATACTTAAATTAAATTATAATAAATTAAATTATACTATAAAAGATTAGGTACATTAAAGTTCATTCATTCAAATGTTCAAACTTTAAGGTAAAATTCAGTCAGAGAGACTATTTAAAATAAATAAAAATAAATTCATTTATTTCAAAGGCTTAGGCTCTATTTCAGAATCATACAATCATGTCACAATATTAAAATAAACAAAATGTCCATTAAATTTTGTCCTCAAGTTAAAAATTACACTAAATTTGGCAATCATCGATTACCACAAAAAGCTGTTTAATTCTTATTACACTTTTTATTGGCTAATGGCTTACGTCGTTAATATTAAAAAAAACATAATGTTCCTTAAGCTCCTCATTAGTTGGATTAAAATAATGAGCAAGGGCTGCTTCGGTGTTAATTTCAAGGTCCGTCACAGTTGAGTGTTGAATTGACTAGAACAGACACAGACTAGGTAACGCCGGAATAATCTGGTCATAATATTTATTGTTTTTATTACACAACGGAATAAATATTGTGTGTGCCTATTTTGGAGGAAATATGGGGTTCGGACCGTGGCGAAAACAGGTACATGCATTTTTCAATTTGTTTTACCAGTCCAGTTTTTCTTTTGGTATTTCTTCTGATTTTCGTATTTTTAGTGAGGTAATTTTAGATTAAAATAAACGCAACGGTAGTATACGTTTAGTACAATCCTCGGGCCGCGTTGGAATAAAAATGACATTGAAATTTCTACCGTCAAATTTTTGGTTACAGCTAGACTATTGGCTGGCTAACATAGCTGGCAACAAATGAGTGCGATTCACCTCTGCCAACCACTTTGAAAAATATTACGTTGTGTTAATGTAGACTCGGAAAAGACATAAACATCCTTAAGTAATTAATAAGTATAAATCTAATTAAAGTTTCACGACATACAATAAGTATAATCTACAGACATACTTGCGGTAGCTGGCAATATAAAATATAAATAAGTGAGAATAGGCCGTAACTTCTATAATATTTTCTTCCAATTTAGTTGAGTAGTTGTAAACGTTAATGTCGTTTTATACAATCATAAAAATAAAAATATTTTTACTATCGTCATAAAAATAACGTCACTTCGGCATGCATCTTATGATTTCACATAAAATCACCTTCCAATATTAAAACTTTTTTGAAAGAGTTGATTTATTACACAAGCATTAATTTTCATTAATTTAAAAGAAGCAAGCGGGTCTGAAGTGGTGTAGTTCAAATAAAATGTTTTCTTTGTTCTTCTATCTTTTAAATACTATTTAATGAATACCAGCAGCTGCAAATTGAAGACTCGTTTTCAGACTTTCTCAGGGACGCTACATGTAATCTCGACATTCAATTGAACGATTTCGAAATCGTTGTCAAATGTTTTAAAGGAGATTTTGGTGGCTGGTGTCATTTTAAAACATTTGATAAATATGCAATTGACTATTCAATGTCAAGAGTGCGAGTTATACATTTTACTTTGACAAACCTCTTTGTCACAAACCTTGTTAAAAAAAGAACTAAACAACGTTTTGTAGTTTTTATAAAAGTGTGTCTGATTCTTATTATCAGTTCAGGAAATCATTTATCATATTTATAAGCACCATGGACAGGTAGAGGTGATCAAAATCACTTCCCGTGTGATTTTACAACCATAAAATCAACTATTTACACGACAAAGATTTATTATTATTTTTAGTTAAAATGCTCTGCAAAATGTACCTACCTAATTAATGTTCAGATTATATTGTGAATATATTTTCTCTAAGGCCTTTTCGGGATCTCTACATCTGAAGTAAGTAGTCCATTTTGATATAGTTGTCAAATGTTTTAGAATTTAAACATGGTCTGTGTTCAAATTCAGCTCCTCTAGACAAGTGGCAATAGATTCGATATATCTATTATATATGTATGTATGTGTATGTATTATACATGTAAGATTAGTACATTGATCACTTGACATGTCGATAGCTTATGTCAGGGATGTGTTCAAATGTAGGTATTGAAATGTCATTTAAATATTTCGAGTTTTCTGTTCTTGTTTCGAATATCGAAGCAATTAATTCAAAACATCACGTTAATGTTGTACAATACCCAACGTTGACCGGAATTTGGTCGTCGTAACACAAAACGACTACCGACAGTCTACTACTACGACAGTTAGTCGTTTGAAGTCTCTGGGAAGCGTTTTCGAACACCATAGTTAATTTGGATATTCATATTATACATTTATTATGTACAATAAAAATACGATGTGTAATTGATTGCTCATAACCGTGTGAGAAGGAAAGTTGATTGTGTTTATTCTTTCTCATAATATAAAATATTCTCATAATATTGGATCAATTACACCAGTACCCGCACGCGCCCGATCGTTACAGGATTCAGTGCGCCTACTAGATCTTTATAGGACAAAGTGGTCCTGTAGAAGCACTCAATAACTTTGCACTTTCGCCGACTGTAATAAAACTACTATAGGACTGAATACTCCTGCAAAGTGCGCCCAAATGCAGCCCTATAAACGTTAATAGGATCTCTATAGAAGTAAAAACATATCTAGTCCTAGGATACTTATAGGAACACATTTTGCTACTTGGGCTAACTTCATATACTTGGTATTAAATTGCTATAAAATACAACTTCTGAGACCAAATAATGATAGAAGTTTTGATTACTGTAGATACTGATAGATATAATGGCAGAAAATCCCAATACGTTGTTTGCTTGACCTAGGAATCAAAACCAGGATCTCGTGCAACTAACAGCTATTTTAATCACTACTGCACACTCCCGAAACTAATCATGATTTGCGGCGCCGCCGCGCCGCGCCGGCCGCGCCGCTTGCGCTTGTGTGGAATTCAATTCCCATGACCTCTAAACTTATATATGTAGCTTCCATGGATTATAAAAAACAGCGAATACTTAATAACAAGAATTATAATAAATTACAGCCGAATTGGTCCAGCTGTTCTCGAGTTATGCGCCTAGCAACATATAGTCACTCAATTTATATATTTTTAAAGACAAACATATTAGTTTTAATTCGTTACGTATGTGTATTAACATAATCAGGTAAGACTGATACTGATAAGACTATTTCTATGTAGAAAAACATAAGTTTTAAGATCTTTAACATAACATTAGATCTAAATACTAATGTTCTGAACTGGTTTAGGCGTAAAATGTTATTTAGTATCGCGCTATGTTAATATGCTGGCTGGCAATGCTTTATAAATAAATCTGTGCAAAAAAGAGTGGTTTTATGATTTCATCTTTATAATTATGAAACTTACTTAAATACCCGCAGCTTCACCCGGATGTTTTATCAGTAAAAAGTGGTTTGGAAATGTGGAAATTCTTCTTCAGATTCTAAACGGTCTAAAATTAAGACTTTTCGGGTGTAGACTGCATAATGTCGACCGACCCATTTATACATTTAATAATGTAATATAGACAAAACTTTAAATAGATTGTTTCTTTAACCAGATTTTCAGCTTAAAATCCTTACAGGTTGAATTAGATAGATAACATAAAATAAATATTACCTGAGGAAATAAACCATACATATTTTATCAGACAAATTTCACTCAATTTGATTTTTTTTTAATTTTTTTTTTTTTTTTATTTCAAAAAAAGTTTAGCTAAACACAAGTGGATTGGCACTGTTTCCTATTAAACGTATAAATAAGCTACTATGAGGTTATTAATAGTCAAATATTGACATTATCGCGACATACCTAACTTTTATATTGTTCGCTTATCTAAATACCAATTGCGCACGAATGCACCGACCATTTACCTTTACAAAGAATTACATAACATAGAGAACAGTATACTAATTTAATAGCAATTAAAATTTCTTTCTCTAATTGCTTATTAGAAACAAATAAAATAAGATCTATTAGTATTAGGCCACGTCGTCGGTCTTGGCAACAAATTTCTGTTAATAATTAAGAGAGTGCGAGATGATAATATATTTACGAGTGCAAGTTTCTTTCTCGCTCCTCCATCTTATTTATGCTTAAATTCGTTGCTGGTTCCAAGCAAGATAGGCTTTCCCTGGGACTCCCGAATGTCATAGCTCGGTGTTCGCAAAAGTTCATCATTGTTAATCCTAAAAAAACCTGAAAACCTGAGTCATACTGTGTGTAAGATTGGCTCGAATGCAACAGTTACGATCGATGGCAATAATGCATCGAGTACTTTAGTAGTGTTGGTGTATATTGTGTTGTGTATTTATTTTTATGTAACCAGAGCCCACAGCGGGCTGCCACGAAGCGCATCGATATTCAAGGTACCTACGTATACCCGGTTCGATTTTATATCGCAATGTTAACTACAGCTATTCGAATTCTTTTATGATTCTTAGTTAATTAGTAACAAAATTTTAATTACATAATGATTCTTTTGTTGCCTTTCATTATTTTTTATATTTTTTATTTTAAATAGAGTAATAGAATAGTTCTATGAATAATAAGCAGGTACCTACATGAATATTATAATCAGAAAGTTGTAGCTGTAAAAAAATCATTAAAGTTATATTTATTTAAGGGCGTATCTTTTGTTAGTATCATACGTACATCGAAAACGTTCCAAATAATTTACATACTTATTAATTTTGTTCTAGGAAATGCCTGCGCCAGAGCTGAAGGGTAGGACAGGGGAGATATGGTCGAAGCAGGACATGCTATTCCCTGAGATCGAGGAAGTGCTGGGACCTAGTCCAAACTTCAGACCCAGCACTCTGGTGTGGAGGGATGTGTCAGTGCTTACCAAGCTAAAGGACGGCAAGCTCAAGAGACTAATTAATAATGGTAAGTGGCATTGGAGTCTAAAGTTATTATCTATAATAATAATATCATACAAATACCTATTTGTTGCGAACCGGGAATCGAACCCTTAGCAGCAGTCGTATACACATACCACTGCGCCACCGAGGCAGTTGAGTTGTTGTAGTTTTATGAACGCGTATAAGCGCTCTGACGCATGACGGTTATGTGAGCTGTCACTTTGAATTAGTAAATTTAGAACGATTTTGAGCTAAACTGCTAATTGACCCAATGATTGTATCAAACTAGATGACGATACTTCTTAACACACAAACAGTACTTTGCATATCAAGTAATTAGACTAGTTCATTATCTTAACATTAATCAGTATTTCAGAAGCCGAAATACTAATTTAAGAAAAGATTACATAATTATTTACCTCATTGATCCTGAAATCATAAAACTTATCTGCGTGTTATTTCAATATTGTTTTTTTATGTCAATATTCACATGGGACAAATTTAAATATATTATTTTGTGTCCATGATGAAGAAAAAAGAAAGAAGAATTCAAAATTTCGTCTGAAATTTCAGAGCTACAGTAAAAAAGAAAATTTGATACGATTAACTCTTTAAAAAACCTTATTTGATTCCCAAGGCGAACTTTGCCCTATGCCGCTGGAGACACCCCAAATATTTCCTGCCGTCATCTTTAATTCATGCACTTATATACAGTTTTTCCTTAGCAGTAAAGACCAATAAGTTTTTAATCTATACCGATCGTAAAATTGTAACCTCGGCTATTAATTAATTGCCACAATTAAAAAATAACAAACTTTTGTTTTAAATTATACGCTACCCATAAAATCCAAAACTATAAAAGTCGCATTCGTTCTGGTTTTTATGTAAAAGGGAATATTAAAAATATGATATACCTATATACAAATACACGTGCTTAGGTATATTACAAGACCGGAGTAAAGCCATTATATATTTGAGTGCGAACATAACAAAATTAACAAACATTATATAGGAACATGCTTTTTTCTCCGAAAGGTAAGGCAGGGTTTTTTTTTACCTTGATGCCTTTGCCCTGTAGAGGGTAGAAGTATGCTGACAGTAAAAGTAACATTGAAAGTAGGCCAATTGAATAGGAGCATCGTTCCTTTAGTTAATCGTAAAAAAATATTAAGTAAATTCACTTAAATAATCCTACATCGTTGTGCTATCTATTATTATTTTGAGAAATGTACCTATAATTTGTATCGGGACTGTTTCCTTAAACTATTTTACTACATATTAAATAATAGTAAATACCTTATTTATTTGCCCGACGTTTCGATCGAATTACACCGATCGTGGTCACGGGCTGACTGCTATCGTATATCGTTCGTATCTATTTTACTACATATTTGAAAAAAAAAAAATTTTTTTTTTAATTTTTACTAGAATAATAAAGTATTGTCCACACATGCTTCCATAAATGTACCTCCATACAGTATACTACCCAAACGGTTCAGTTTAAGAGCCTTAATTTTAAATGATATACTAGCGAACCCGACAGACGATGTTCTGCGATTGCAGTGCCATCTGCTGAGTTTATTTGTGAATCTAAACCATCCTCGAATCTACTTGAACACATCCACAAAAATTCATTCAAATCGGTTCAGCCGTTTAGGAGGAGTTCACTGTCAACACACGTACAGAAGAACTATATATATAATCTTATCATTTAAAATTAAGGCTCTTAAACTGAACCGTTTGGGTTTGGACAGTAGTCGATGTTCTTGCTAGATTAATATAGTTTTTTATATTCGGCTCATCAAAAACTGACACAATAGAACATAACGCACAAGGCACTCATTATTTCCCCATTTTTATTACACATTACACATACATTTTTATATTTAAATATCTCGCACTCGTTTTAAACTATCCCCGGGAAGTAAGTGTTAAATGATATGTACTGCTTTAAGCTATTGTATTTATCAAATTTGACATGTAACAACGTTTTACTACGGCACACTGTGTGTAACGTAGGCAGGCACAGCGGGGTGCCAAATTAAAGGTATATTTTATTCCATAAAATTGGAATAATGATAAGCCTAAGATCAGTTAGTTCTTTATATCAATTTCGTCGGACAAAAATATTTTGATTTATCGTTTATTAGGTGTGAAAAAGCTCAAAGGCTTATTAACTAGGTTTTGTTAAGATTAATAGAAACGCTTAATTAAATAAAATTTGTAATTTATGATATAGCATGGGCTGTATACTTTATGACTTGTATGAGTTAGAAAAAAAAATGTGAGATGGGAAAAAAGTAGAACATAAATTTCTCGTTCTTTAGTAGTCTGAGGATCTTATGTCAACTGGGGGTGATTTTTTGTGCGTTTTTGCAATCCTGAAATTTTTACCTGTTATGATTTCTTGCCAGTAGGTAGGTAGACCCTTTACAGATTGCTTTTGTCTCCCGCATCGCTATGGAATACTAATTTCTATACAACTCCTCCATTTACTTCTGATTGATATTGTTACGGGTTCTAAGGCAGTAGTAACTTAGGCATTCCCTGGAATTCCAGAGCATCATAACTCGATATTTTCAGGAGTTCATCGTGGGTGTAAGATAAAACTACCGCTAATCGGTTCGTATCTACAGTAAGCTTTCAAATCACAATAAACCCTCAAATAAATTTCCATTGCCAATGCCTACTTTCTTTGAGCAGTCCTAAAATACGTTTCAAAGACTCCTAACTATCAATATAGAAACTTATTTGAATTCGTTTCATGACTCGTACGTGAAGTAGAACCTTGCGGGCAAGCATAGCTTTCCCAGCAGACATGGTGCTTCGGTTCCTGTCAGTTGCCAGTGTAATCTTGGCTCTCTTTAACTTTTCATCACGCGAAGAGGAAGAACCTTTTATAAAAATGCCTTTGCTTCCAGCTGGCGGCTTGACTGTGTTTCTGGTAGGGTATGGTATATGTCTATGACCAGTGGTTATCATTACCAATTACCACGACGCAGGTGGCCAGCCTATCTGCCACCTTAAGTAATAAAAAATATATAAAGAAATAATGAAGCAATTTATTGAAGGTCTATTTTTATTTTATGTGTAAGTAAGCCTAATTTTATATGTAGATATATTTTAATTGGTAATATCGTTTGATTACCTCTAATATAAATTGATCTGATACTTTTAACACATAGTATTTACTCTGATATATTTAGTGAAATCATAAACCTTTAATACTTTTTTAAATATAATACTTCTTAGACGTTCATAACATTTAAAACTACAATTGAAATGTTTTCTTATTTTTATCTTCATAGAGTGCATTTTTATTTACAGTAGCTTTTGTATTAATTTTACCTTTATGCCCCGCAGTTTCACCAGACAGCACTGCACTGTACTGTGTACTCTATATTCTTTATGCCAAAAACAGTGTTTATATTGTTGAATTGCCTTAAATTAAAGATTCATTTATGTGTGGTCTAAGTCGCCTTAGCTGTGGTTGTCTATAATTGAGAAAGCACCAGACACGCTCTTTGTTCTTTTTTTATATTATGTATGTGTATCTATTGTTTGTACTTAATCCATAAAAAATAAAAATATTAAAGTATAATGGATCGCGGTCCGAATTAATTGCGGTCCCAGTTGCCGGCAGTCTCATTCCTCATATTCATGCGCGTAAACAAACAAAAGATTTAGCAAGGATTTTTAATTTTAGGCACCTGTTTGACAACCTACTTATAATGCAAATCTGACATTTTTATTACATGAACGGATTAAATTCCTTCCATTCAGTTGATTTGTTTGCCGATCCATTTCAAGATAATTTTATTAAGTTAATATTTTGATTGTAATATGTTCAACTTCTGGTAGTTTCCACGGGATCATATTGCATTATATAAAAAAATATACATAAGGTAGCAGTTACTTGTAATAGATAATTCTCATCATATACGAGTGAACCGATCATGTTTCAATCGATAAGTCATATTAATGTTTATTCAATTCACAACGAATACTCTAACGAGATGATTTTAGGTATTGAGGGAATTAAATTATATTAACATGAGTAACCAAGGAATAATGAAAATTAATTCAGTAGTACTCATATTAGAAACTCGACGATCAACATGCCGCCGTCCTGGGTGTCGGGGGTTCGATTCCTACACGAGACAAATATTATGTGATTAATAGATTTGTTCCGAACCTGGGTATCCTAGCAGGGAACAAGCCCTAGCTTGTCCTTTAGGATGGCTGTTGTCTAGAAAAAAAACTGGGGAACTAAGAGACCGCCAATTGTTCAGACTGTTCTATTTAAAATTAATATAAATAATAAATTATGTCATTCAAGACGTTTTTACTACCAATTCCTATATTAATATATATGAGCCTTATATTTTATAATATAGCAATAAACCTACATAATATTTATGACATACAACAAACTAGAGATAATAGAAAACTGTGATTAGAACATAAAACGAATTCAAATTATGTATTTTAAGTACCTATCACACTGTTACAAATCTAGTAAATATTATAATCAGATCATAAAAACGCCATATAACTTAAAAAGTGCAATTTCTTTTTAAATATTCTGTCACATAAATATTATTTCGGGTCTTAAGGGGCAAATTAAAACTGTCTGAGATACGGGCTTTACGCAATATGTACTCAAAATAACATTTGATTTTGGAGACCTAGTACTTCTTGTGTCTAGATAAGTCGAGTAATTTAACTGCATAGTGTCTATCGAATTTCATCCTTTCGTAAAACCCTTTTTGATATACCTACCACGATGGATTTTTGTCAAAATGAAACTTTTCAAGTTTTATCGTTCCTATGAAAACACGGATTGGCTGATGGCCCTTCTTTTCATAAGGCTATTTTATGCGAAGATTATTGAAAATTTTAACTTTTAAACAGTTCTATTTAATACCAAATCTCCAGGTGCTAAAATCAGTGATCAAACGTACAGATATCGAATACTGAAACTTTGATCTTCAACAGATTATTCACGTAATTATAAAATATTAAAATGCGTCTTTCAAAAGACCGGCATTAAAAAGCATCAATAAAATGTGGTCCTTATCAAGTGTTTCTTTAAGAAGACCACCTAATAAAAAACTAATCTGAAAAATAATAATAAAATCACTGAACTAATCAAAAATTTAAAACAGTATTAAGATTGCAGCATTTTATTAAGTTTTATTACGTTTTCATATCTAAATAATTTCCTTCTCAAGTATTACAACTTAGGTGAGAATGCTACAAGCGGTCGCATTGGAATTTACTTCACAACTCTGTTATATCTGGACCACTTTAAGCATGACCTTCTTGGTATACAAAAATGTACGTTGCAGAGGTCAGGCTTATGGTGGTCTATGGAATCCATTTCACGATACTATCATAGAACACCAGTCTAAGCTTAGCCCTCTCGTGATAAAAACATGTACGGAGCGAAAGTCCAGCGTACGGTGGATAAGCTATAATTCTAATACATTTGGTTCGATTGAGTTCATCGGTAATCCAAATTCTTAAGCAGGTAATAAAATCATAGCAACGTTTACTAATTCATTGATGAGTTCTTTAATTTTATATATTTTTATTGCGTGCTGTAGTTAATCAAAATTATAATATTTTTTAAGGAGATTAGTTTTATTGTAGAATAGTAGTGTTTTATTTTTGAAGCAAGCTTTTAAGGTTTTAAAAACTTGCTTCAAAAATGTATCTAAATGTCTAAAAATGTTAAATCAGTTAAAAACATTATGCAAAATTATTAATGATTGCAGTAACACCAAATGTTACAGACAGTCATTAATAAATGAAATCAGTCGTTGGTTCGTTAAATGACTATAAAATATTTCACAAGCGTTAAAAAAATACATCAAAGCGATAAACAAATTAACAAGAATTTTCTCATTAAAGCATATTTATGTTAATGTGAAAATTGTGTATTCCAGTGAAACAAGTCCATATGGAAGTTAGGCGGAGCTTCTATTTTATATAGCCAATCACATTCCGTGTCAGTCGAGTTTGCGGAAAGCCCTATAGGGTTCCGCGGTAAAATGTTATGTAACCATATTTTCCTTTTGACTAAATTGGCGCTATTTGCTCTCAACGTTCTAAGTTGAACAACTACTTCATGTACCTACTTAATAAATGTTTTTGCATCTAAAAGGGCTATTTTGTGGATGATTTGTTCGTTCTAGTTTGATATACAATCGACAAAACTATGTATAAAATAAACTTTCACAATCCCAAAACTCCAATTTGAACGTTTGAGACGCAGTCAATGGTAGACCAAATACACAATTAATTATATGACCATTAGTTTACTCGTCACCAACAACTAATTTAATCCCACAACTGAGTTTGGATTTCTTCTCACATGAGGAGGATACATGCCATAACCGTTACTCCTAATTTGTCTAAGTAAAAAAAGTCTCAGTCTAAGTAAAGTTTGATAACATTTCAAACTAATATTATTCGATATTTTTTGTCAGTAGAACCAAATCCCATATACTGCCCATCAAAGTCATCAAAAGAAGCTGCTCTTCTACACCAATTTTCTACAAAAACCTGTAAAATTTATAGTCATATAAACAGGCCACGTGGACAACTTTCTACACCAATTTTCACTGTGAACATAATGATGTTCTAACTAAAAGAGAAACCTGTCAAATAAAGATCGATACGCAAGTATTTACGTACGGAATACGATACGTTTGTGGCGTCACGCAGAGCATTGAAAATATAATGCCATAATTACTTACATAAAACCGGCCAAATAATTTTTTACGGGTTGTATTTAATTACGTCGTAAATTGATCATCGGTTATAGAATAATAAATAGTAGAATTCTCGCATATATGAATTGTTAAAATATAGTTTTATACCTAACCGGCAGTAAATTGAATTAGACATTGATGGATTGATTGTAAGGGCACCGTTCGTATACAATAACTTATAGTCTAAGACAAGAGTTATCCAGCTCTCTTAGCGGACTACAGTTGTTGCTATTATCGAGATAGCGTTATTTGGCTGTCGTTTTCTACTAGGCTTTGAACCCAAATAAAAGTATCGTAGGAAAATTGGCTGAAACTATTCCTTCTGATTACCTGTTACATTCTTTAACTTATCCTTTCAAAAAAGTTCGTCACAATTTCAACCCTCCCACTGCTAGGCACGGATCTCCTCTAAAGAAGTTTGAGATTAGAGATGAAACGAATATAATCATAGAAGGTATGCATATTATAATACGAGCGACCCGTATTCATATTAGGTTATAGGAATGTCATCTATTAGGTTACTCGATATTAGTCAAGTATTAGCCAGAGACTACGCGAACGAATACTAGATATAGAGCATAATACTAAAACGTTCACTCCTTACCCTATTATCTGACTAATATCGAGTAATAGGTATGGTATTAGAATATGACGAAACTAATATATCCTATATTAGGATTATGCGAAATTGACCCTAATATAACATCTCTATTTGAGATGGGGTAGTGACATTATGTATTCTGAATTCTACACGGACCTAAAAACTTTTATAACTTACTTTTCATAAAAGTTACTTTGTATCATAGCTGCTTTCATATACATAATTTCTAGAACCTACCTCCCATGGACTTCAACTGTTCTAAGTTAAACGAAAACAAGCAAGTCACATTTATTCATTTATTTTATTTTATGTTTAGTTTTTTTTTTTATGGTTCTAACTTTTATGTTATGCAGTAACTTGCTAACAACAGCCTAAGAGACAAGCCGAAAATAATCTACGGAAACTGTTTGCTCGGTAGAAAAAACCAAAATTTGAATAACAAATGCCCTATCTACTTCCATGAAAATTAGGTTTTGCGCACGTGTGTGCTTACGTAGCCACAAACTGGTTGTTATTATGCTGTAAAACATAAGTATCTCGTCAATTTACGTCTATAAAGTAATTTAATTACGACCTTTTGTTTTTAATTTAGCAAACAGGAACTTTTAATTATGCGATAGGTATATTTTATTACATAGGGTTTATTAATATTCTGGTTACGTATTTATTCTGCCTATACATGAATGACCTTGTAGAATGGGCGTTTTACAGATGTTTGTAAAAGGAAAATTACTAAATACGTATTTATGGGCGTTTCAAAGGCTTTTAACTGCGTCAACCCTGACATGAAATCAATTTTATTTCAAAGTTACGTGTATTGCGACTATTGCGAGCGCTTTTAATTTATTAATAATTTAAAAATATACTAATGCTGAACCGTGTAGTGACGGATTTAGAATAAATAATGTCACTACCACATTTCAACCCGCAGGTGTCCTAAAAGGCGACTAAGAGACCTAACTTTAAGCAGACAAGATCACTGAGAGAAACTGAAAATTCGAAACAAATCCCTATACCAACCCGCCTGGCCGGCCTGGTATATTAGGCCAAATTCCCTCACATATCTTTTTAGGGACCCGTGCCTACCTGTGGGACGTTTATGCGTTGAAATGATGAACAAGAAGTTCTGGGTTTTTCTGCCTTGAATTCTCAGATGTCCGGGCCTCTAAGTACATACATACATTATGAACATAGCGGAATGTGGGGGTGATAGACCTCTGCCTACTCCATAGGGGGAAAGGCTTGATACTATTTTATGTTGATTTTTAAAATACGTCACAACATTCTTTAGTAACGATTTCACAACAATCATTCATCGTAATATAATTCTATAGAAGGCTTAAGGTTATTAAGATGATGTTTTCAGTCTGGTATTCCAAACATTGGATATGTGAATCTCTAACACCTACAAATGATTAGCAGGTCTGTTTCAGTTTGTACGTACATCAGTGACTCATCACTCAGGAGCCCAGCTGTAACGAGCCCTTTATCGATATATAGATCGTTGTCAAATGTTTCAAAATTTAAATAATGTTGCTATCAAAATTGACTTACTCCAACATTGATACACAAAAAAAAGCTTCTAATGAGACAAATGACAAAATTCCGAAAGAAGATGTGATGTGGTAACAAAATCATAGTTATTATAGGTGAAATCAATACAAAATTTACGGAATAACAGTGAATCAGTATATCCTGAAATTTGTAAGCGTTTCTGAGATATCACATGATGGACTCTACCTGGGGCAACGCATTAGCCTTGCCATCCAACGCGGTATGTGGCTAGCCTTTTATGTACGTTTCCTCAGGAATCTGATCTCAATCAGATGTTCTATATTTTTTTAAATAGGTTTGTTGTGTATAATTTATAAGATATATGTAAATATTTTATTGAATGAATGTTTAATACAGTGAATCAATTGATATGTCGAAATTCACTAACACAGAAGCAGCAATAACTATAATCTTTTAGACCATTTTTTTGTTTACCCATAGACCGTTATAGAGCTATGAAAAAAAAATACTGACAAGAAGCCTTTTTTACCGAATATTACAAAGCTAATCAATTCGAGTATACAGCCCCGTACCTAATGAATAATTATCAAACAATAATTTTTTAAATCAAATAAATCATAGCACAACTCGCGATTGCTAAATTATGACCGAATGAGTTTATATTCTTTATAACAGTTCTTAAAATGTGCTAATTGATGCCGTAATTATTAGTTTTGGATTAGATGCTATGAGAGGCTTCTTTGCTACGTCGACCAGTTATTGATCTATTGTAGCCCCCACACAAAGGTACACTTAGAATTACTTCTTGGGGTTCCTCATGATGTTTTCCTTCACCGTGAACGCCTTTGGAGGTCCAATGGGTCATATTTTTAGATGAGGTCGAATCCTGAGGGTCCAATGAGTACGCAGCCAAATATTTATGAAAAAATAGTTGTTTGTTCAATTTTATTTTTGTGACAATCTAAATTTCAAGAATTATCAATAAGTTGGTGAATTTTATCTTTTGTGTACTGGGCACCCAGACTCAATGCACTCTTGTATTTATACAAGAGTTTAAAAGCGGTTTTAACCGATACAAACTTCAAATCAGACTAACCGCATCAGCGCTATTTATCCGTCTCGTTACCACATCATGGAAGCAGATCGTTATTTCGAAACAGCGTGACATTGCGACTCAAATACTTGCCCTCCTAGCCTACTACATGAGCGACAAGCACGATTTTGATAGCTGATAGCTCTTGTATCACAGTAACACCCTCCTTGTTACACCCAAGATATATTCAAGCTGTCACTTGCTAAGTCGCGTCTCGTCGCGTAAAAAACAAGTTCGGTTTGTCGCGTTGCGACATTGCGACGCGCGACGCGATGTGTTCAAATACTCGTTGTCGTCGCGCGTCGCAATGTCGCGTTTGTCGCTCACCTAGGACAACGGCTTATATTCACACGTCACAGCAACGCCTCTTAGACTACAGCAAGTCCTACCACTGTCAATGACTAACTAGTCATCGAGTCTTGAATAATCCAGTATCTACGAACGTCACAGAATACCCTCGTGACGTAAATTTACTACAAAAATTTTAGTAGTACGAAATTTGATAGGTATAATTTATGAGGTAGTAAATTGCCTCATCCATTATTCTTTGAAGAGTCATCTCAACATGACGTCTCATTAAGAACCTTGACAAACGGTCTCAATTATATATAATAAAATTAGAGAGATTGGATGTCTTTTGTATGATAATACAGAGATATTTTTAGCAGATTTTCTAGATATTCTTGGCTATAAACATTTAGAAAAAATATACTACGCTTTAAACATCGCTACTTACTTCGCTTATGTTTGAGGAAAAGAGAAAAAAAGCCAAGTAGATATACTAACCATCGGAATTGTCATTAATGGTGGAGTTAATAAAGGTCTAAGATATAATCTGAAACTTCGGAATCTGTTTCACGTTAGGCTTGTTTTCACATGAGTATAATTCCGAGTTCAAATGATCGATTTCCTCTAAAAGATTTATTTTTTGTTCTAGTAAGCGGCATCGCAAAGCCTGGGACGATGACAGCCTTGATGGGACCTAGGTAAGTGTACAATAATATTAGGTACTATAAGTATATAAACAAACCTGAAGGTAAGTATGTGAATTTAATTATAGCTCGTAGGATAAACTAATAAATATCCTATCCTAGCTTATAAACCGATACTTTCTCATCCGGCTACTGCGTGAGCCATATTAACAATAAACTGTGTGTAATAGTACATTATGATATAAGTGCAGTAAGTTGATAATTACAGCCGAGGCGATATTGCTAGCCCGAGCCGCAGGCGAGTGCTACAAGAAAGCAGAGGCTGTAATTATCAAAGCGTACGTATGTCATGCGACGTTTTATAACATATTTGCGAGCAAATAAATAAAACTCGGACTTCTTAGAAAAAAACAATACAGCGAAAAGAAAAAGCGCGCGGAATAATTTATACTTGTCACAAATGATCGATGCATCAGCGCTTTTTTTCACAAAAACAGCCAGTATTACTAATAAAGTAAATTAATATTTTTGTGTTTTATACAGATAAATGGTTGTAATTTATGTTCTTAATTAATTAAGTTAAAGATTTAAATGTTTATTTTATATATAAACATTTAAATCTTTAACTTAATTAATTAAGAATATAATTATTTTATCTACCAAAGTTAATTTTATTCATAAAATGTTGACCACTTTTCTGACATAAAGAATCTTTGCTAAGATTTAAAAAAGTACCGTTCGTTTTAGACGGAGCATCTTGATAAAACAACAATAACGCACAAGTGCGAAATGAGATACATTACGATATTGAAATTGATGATATAAGAGACCCTTTACGAGCAAATGTGTTATAATAGTACATTATGATTTAAGTGCGGTAAGTTGAAAATTATAGCCGAGGCTATAGTGCTACAAGAAAGCAGAGGCTGTAATTATCAAAGCGCACGTATGTCATACGACGTTTTATAACATATTTGCAAGGAAATAAATAAACTCAGACTTTAATCACTTGTTAAAGCAGTTAGAAAAAAACAATACAGTGAAAAGAAAAAGCACGCGGAATAATTTTTACTTGTCACAAATTAGCGATGCGCGCGCATCAGCGCTTTTTTTTAAGGCAAAGGCACAAAACAGCCAGTATTACTAATAAAGTAAATTAATATTTTTGTGTTTTGTTATAGATAAATGGTTGTAATTTATGGTCAAAATTAATTAAATTAAAGAATTAAATGTTTATTTATTATATTTTATCACCCAAAGTAAATTTTATTCATAAAATGTTGACCACTTTTCTGACATAAAAACTCTGCTAAGATTTAAAAAAGTACCGTTCGTTTTAGACGGAGCATCTTGATAAACCGTGCGTTTTACATTACAATAACGCACAAGTACGTAATGAGATACATTACGATATTGAAATTGGTGAAATAAGAGACTCTTTACGAGCAAATATTTTATAAATATATTTAAATGCCTAAATTAATATAATAATAGGCTAAACTAGGAGACCCGTGCCCAGCAGGACGTTTATGGGTTGAAATGGTGATGATGATGACCTACAATTTAAGGTTATAGATAGATTATAGGTTTTTTTGATAAAAGCAATTTAGCTCTTTTATTTAGAGTTAAGTCTATCTATAACAAATTAATGTGTAAAGCGCTCTGCGTTTTTCACTTAGGTATTGCATTTTGACATAATAAATATTCTATGAAAAATATAGGTAAAACTACTTATACGTCCAAATTCAAAATATATTTTCATATTTATTTCGTGTATTTTAGAGTTTGAAATTTTTATATTCTTGTGCAATAAAGATATTTAAATAACGTTACTCTATACTCTAGGATGAACGGCTGATCTCAACAAGTAACCTATCCGGTCAATTCGTTCATCCCGTCTTTTAGCGCCGGCTTATATTGGTAACAACCAAATCAATCTGTGAATCACATGCTAAAAAGGACTAACGTATCAGAGTACATACTAAGGTGTACTCACTGTACCTACTACAGTTATAGAATAGAAGCGAAGCTGCCTTATAAATATTCTAACTTCTATACATACATAGCTTCTCTATATCTTTTATATCTCTTGAAGCTTTGCAAAGCCGTCAGCGTCATAAAGTAGGCCTAATATAAATAAAAAGAAAGAAAAAAGTTTGAACCATAGATTAAGCAAAATAAAAGCCTTATGAACGTAAATAGTGCTTGTAGGTTTAAAAAAAAAGAATGGGTAAAAACGTTTGCGTTTCAATGCGAAAACAGCCTTAGCGCCACATGATTCAACAGAATATTTTTAAGTAAATTAGGTATATTTTAATTAAGTAATTAAAATTCAATTAACATAAATATATTTTACCATGGTTAAGGGACATAAAGGATTTAACTTCACAATGTTTGTATTATAATAATTTATGGATTATTAATGCTTAGGATCGGGTTTCATATCAAATTTTAATTAAATTAGGTACCCTACAATAGTGAGATATAGACACATAAAGAAATTTATTAACTGTCATGCGTTAGGTACTTGTTTTATAAATAAGTAGTAATACCATACTTAGATATTATTTCCATACTTGTATTATATATGTACCTACCTGTTTCATTTGTTAATTATTGAATTTTAATTATTAACAAGCTTTCATATATAGGTATTTAAATTAATTTATATTTTTGAATGTTCTTTTGTTAAACTTTACAATTTAAATAAATTAATTGGAATAATGACGAGCGGCAGGAATTTTTTACCAGTGTTATTTCTTTTACATACATACATACATACATAGTATCACGCCTTTTTCCCCGAAAGGGTAGGCAGAGGTGTTTCACACAACTTCGGGAAAATCTCAATACTGGAATTTCATGAGAGAAAAGTCCAATGCCATTTTCACCCGACCCGGGAATCGAACCCGGGACATCTTGCACAGCAGTCGTATACACTTCCCGCTGCGCCACCGAGGCAGTTATTTCTTTTAACCTTTAGAAAATATTGAAATTAGGCTATAAATAGCGGATAGGAGATAAAATTCGTTAATATAATAATATGAGTTAGGTAATATATATCGTGAAGCGATGGTGGCTGAATGGATAAGGGACAGGGCTTGCAAATCGCGCGGTCCGAGTTCGATCCCGACCGGCGCGGCAGTACCAATGTGGATTCCACTTTGTAGAATTTATATTTATGTACTAGTCAAGTGACTTACCATCTGCTAACGGTGAAGGAAAACATCGTGAGGAAACCCACATACCCTAGAAGAAATTCTATAAGTATGTCTGATCCACCAACCCGCACTAGGCCAGCGTGAGTGGATTATTAATTAGAGGAGAGGTGACCCGAGCCCAGCAGTGGGACTTAAAGCGCTGCTGATGATGAATATATTATTAATTTATATAAATAAAATATATAAATTAATAATATAGTTAAAGGTACCTAATGGTATTGAATAGAGAAAAGTAGTAAATGCTCTCTAAAACTTCTCTTTTGAATATTTCCTCATAAATATCCATATTAATAGACAGATTTTTATATTAACTTATGAAAGTAGAGCTACCTACACAATGTATCACCGTCTCGGTCATATCTAAACCACAATATCCGTCACCTTGTGGTTTGAGAACGTATAAGTTATAACCTAACGTATAGGTTGTTTTCTTTCACTTAGCATTAACACTCTACTAAATAGGTTACACTGATTTGTGTAAGTTTTCGATTAAAATTGCTAATCCAACTTTTATATTAAATACATGCACAATATTTTTGCCTATTCTTAAATCAGTTGGCCGTTTTGGAAGCTATTTCAATTCGTATCAAATTTTCATTGCAAATTGTCTTTTTATCCAAATCCTTGGAATTTATTTTATATCATTCGTTATGTCTTTTTACATAAAATGTTGCAAATTGTATTATGGTAAGCCTTCGGTATCGTTGGATTTTAACACATCTTCCATAGATATTTAGATTGTTTAGCTCTGTTAGACATGCTTAGACATAGGAGATAAAACCAAAAACGAACAAAAGAAAAATATATTTTGCTTGCTAATTATACAGCCATAATTAATATAAATTGTTTCGTGACATGTAAAATGTCATAGTTTTCCTCAGGGTGAATTTTGCATCTCAAAAGTAGGTAAGTACTTACAACTTTAGTGTCAGTGTGTGAGACAAGCAACTCGTGTGGAAAGTTATGAGCTAGATATGAGTATCTCGGGTTACCTTCACCACATCTCGTGGTTGGACCCGCTGAGTTATTTCTAACGATCACATTCGTATCAATTCGCCATAGCACTTACTAAGAAACGATCAAATAGTTAACACCCACTGTGACTTATTACACGCTACTGCCGAAATCATACGTGTTTGAATAAATTACTTTAGCTTGTGAATGAATCTTAATTATTTTATGAAACAAATAAAGCTATACCAAGGAAAAGCACTCTTAGATTCCTCCTCTCTCCTGCTTCTTTAACTTCGTCTTAGCTATGCCTGACAGAGTCCATAATTCATAATAATTTAATTTTTTTACTGTTTATCAACATGGTACCAACCATTATGGTTGGCAATTAAAAATTGAGAATTAAGACGCCTAATTACACTTTAAATGTCAGTAGTTAGTTCAATTTGGGAAGAACTCTAATTTTAATTGAAGATCACAGCCGAATAATAATAGTTAAGTAGTTTTATTCATGAAATAACACAAATAGCTAGCAGATAGTAGTATGCGAGTAAATAATATATGACATAGACACGGCACAAACAACTGCGAGACTCGAACACTTTTACGGGAACGATTTCACATCATAGTGATTCTTGTGATACTTATTTCCTTTTAAATTTAATAAAAATAATGGAAATAAGTCTGTTTCTACCAGTTCCTTCATCCATTCAATGTTTATAAATTAATATTTTTTTCTCTCGTAAAAAAATGAATAAGATAAAAAATCGTTCTTTAATAAAGTGTCTGACTGTCACTCTGGCGTAGTAGTAAAGGAAGTCGCCTCGCCACTAATATCACCGTACCGAGTATCGTGGGTTCGATTCCCACATGAGACAAATATTTGTGTGATTCTCTCGCGACACAAGGTTGTTTCATAAAGCGCGTTGTCTTTAAAAAAAATTGCTAACTTGTAAAATCTTTAATGAGTTTTTCAGTGACACGGTGATAGTTAGTTTACAGCTCTATAAGAAATATATAGCTTTGGAAAATAATCTAGGAGCTAACTACAATTATTTTTGTTTTGTTACAGTGGAGCAGGGAAGACCACGCTTATGACGGCGCTAGCATATCGAAGTCCAAGTAAGTTTTTCTTAATAACTAAAACATACCAATCAAATGTAGACAAGTTCCCGCATCGGAATTATACGAATCTAAAAACGAGCTGCATTTAGAACATGTTTTGACTGTCACGTCTCATACTTACATATATGTATAAACCCTATCTTACTATGGAGAGAGCCTAGCGATTTTTTACAAGGTTCCTGAACCTACTACAAGCTCCAGCTCTCAATAAGTATCGCTGTTACTTTATTATAAAAAGAAGACAACTTTGAACTTTGACAAAAAATAAGCGCTATTTTATTTGCGGCTTAAGTGACAGAATGGTACAAAAAAATTAGGTATACGTATTGGAAATGCAAATATGACAGATATTTTTCCGGACGAATTAAATTAGCTGGTTTATTAATATTAACAGTGGACTTTACACAACGATCACATTTAAAAAATATATCGTATAGGTCACATCCATTATTACATGTGAAGGTCGTACATATCAACTCGGAAACGGATAAACGGATCGTAACCGTATCAACTCGAGCCGTTCAGTATTCTTTGTATCAAACTTCTTCCAAAGCACACTAATCTAATCAGAATCGATTAATATAATAAACGATTCGCCTCGGCTAGCTGTCTCACAAACCGTGGTGCGGGGAGTGGTCAACCAGCGTGTAGCGGTCTCCGCGCCTACGGCTCGCTGTCCCCGCGCCTAGGGCTCGTCGTCCCCGCACCTACGGCTCGTCGTCCCCGCGCCTACGGCTCGTCGTCCACGCGCCTAAGGCTCGTCGTCCCTGCGCCTACGGCTCGTCGTCACCGCGCCTACGGCTCGTCGTCGTCACGCTTACGTCTCTTATCACTTCTTCACGTTCAACCAGCGGCCGGCGCGCCCTAAGCGTGGCCGCGTAGCCGTAGCCGAGTTGACGTATCGAGGCTGCTGATCAGCCCCTCTAGACAACTGGCGATCGCTTTGATCTATCTATTCGAACGAAATGTCAAATTAGTACATACCAATGTATGACATAAGCTATAGATATGTCACTTGATCAATATCAAGTGACATATCTATAGCTTATGTCAGGGATGAGTTCAAATGTATTGAAGTAACATTTCAATATTTCAAATATTTAAATATTTCAGCGATTTGCCACTTGTCTAGGGGGGTCGCTTTGTTACGTGCTTTCTTACGAAACGCCTGTGACGGCAAGACGAAAGGCGATACGGTGACGATGACGAACTCTTTCCGAGTCGATAGTGTGCTACGACCTTTTATCCTTACTCTTTTATACACCACTTTTCCACACAATATTATATCGATAATATCGACTCAAAGAAAAATTAATGTAGAAAAATAACTGGATACATTCTTTTAAAAATATCAAATATAATATTTATGTCACGACAATCTTTACACGTATATTTAATAGCTATCATATTTTCAGTGTCCAAGAACACGTTCGATATATGGAGATATTGATACCAACTAACATATTCAGTACACGATTAATACATCAAAACATAATATCGGTTGCTACTGTTACTTGTAACTATATATCATAATAATATGCTATTTATTATTATGTAGTGACATTTTTAGTTGTTATACATGACCAAACTCAGGTAATACTTTTGGCCGAGAAATTAATTTTATTTCTTTAGATTTTTTAATTGAAACGAAATATTTCTTCGTAAAAAAATTGCGTGTTTCCAGAGAAGTAACTGTATCACAATATGTATTGTGATTGTACACAACACTATCACTTTATCATTTGACAAGAAAACGAGAGGGCCGTGTTCCCGTCGTTCTTTATTTGGCCACTGCTCAGCTCCCATTGGCCGTAGCGTGATGTTATACAACCTATAGCCTTCCTCGATAAATGGATTATCCAACACTAAAATATTTTTTCAAATAGGGCTAATAGTTCTTGAGATCCTAGCGTTCATACAAACAAACTCTTCCGCTTTAAAATATTATAAAAGATTTAAAATGAATCATGCCAATCCTTTTTAGCTGCTTGCGAATTCAAGATTTCGCATAGAATAGTAAACAAGTGGAGACTGCTAAAACTTTTAAACATACAAACACATTAATTTTAAACAAATTCGTGATATAGTAGATGGTACAAACATGGAATAGATTTTAGATTATTATAAGTAGGACCTCTAGCCTACAATCATACTTAAAGCGATAACCGTTTGACATAGAATCTCATTTAAACCTTTGGTGTAAAAAAAAAACTTGAAAACACGTGCTTATAACGAAGATTAAAATGCTAACTAATATGTCTATTTACATAGTAGCTTATAAAATTAATTTATTAGTAATTTAGATGTAAATAAATTTGGAAATACAATACTACAAACTTCGAAAGTATAAACCTGATCTCATTATTTCAATGTGAGTATTGACGCAAACGGAACCGTTTTCGATAATTATTCTGACGTATATGTAGTTAAATGACGTTCTAACAAGTTATATAAATATTGCTAATCTAAAAATGTGAACTTGAAATTGTCAATTAAGAAAAGACTATTCGATGCAAGATTATATTAAGATAACTCCTTTATTTAAATTACTATATATATCAATATTCATCTTTTAAACATTGCTAATTAAATTTACATCCGACGTCTGACGTATGTTATTATTTGCAAAGACAGTAATTTCTAACCCTATCCTATGTCGGATAAATTCGACAAATATTTTCGTGTCCATTTCGCCAGTCTTCAATTTACGACCAAATACCCCCTCAAAACTCAACACCATTTAGCCTCATCTAGGAATCAAACTCATGACCTCTAAAGCAGAAGTTGTATACAGGCCCACTTCCCCACCGAGGCACTCAAGAGAGGAGATATATTATTAACATACAAACATATAAGAAATTTTAAAATGATAACCCTCTATTCTCGGCTAAAAATAAAACACACCCATATTTTCCTAATGTTATTCTAACGAAAATTTATTGCTTCCAGACCTAGGTCCCTCCTAAATAGGAAATCGGTCAAAGTCTAGAACTACCTGACATGCTCGATCGATCGAATGAAATCTTATTATGCCAATAGTAATGTTTCAGACTTTACAGGCAGATTCGAAACAGAGAGATAATAATTATAATACATAATTGATAATAAAATATTATAATCACACTCACTTTGTATATATTATATATCGAATGTAGTCGATTTTCAAACAGATACATATTGCCCAAAGTTTTTATGTGAACCGATCGTCCCGATAAAACATAACTGGACCAATTTTATTATTTTTATTGGAGTTTTATAAACTCATACTTCCCTATAAAAGTAGATATATTAAGTTTATTTATACATGCCGCTGTGTGTGTTGTGATCGGATGACATTATTGCTCTCGATATTAGCTTGTAAAATTTACATTAAATCATAAAAATGATGTGAGAATTTTTTGAAATTATGATAATTATTTAAAATAAATGGTTTAAAACAGATTAGGACAACCTGTTAGGCAGGAGGGCGAATTATGTAATGACAATATTATAACATTTTGGCATATTTGTAGTATGAACTACGAATGATGGATTATTGGTTTGAAGATGGTTTTATGTAAAGACTGTTTAAGATAAATTTTAATGTATGTTACACGGACCGCTAGGAGACTCCCGGAGAGCAATATGATTGCCACTCATAAAATAAAATATTTATGTAAATCTAACTTTAAACCAAAGATACAGAGCGTTACAATTTCGAGAGGAAAAAAAAAATATAGCAACCGCCTTAGTTAAAACTGTGATCATTGGACAAAACTGCTTTTTCAGCATAGACCGCCAGATGTACACTCATCGAGCCAAAGGCTGACGCGTAACGAATGATTTTATTTAACTTTAATTTCACGTTAAACTTTATTTGAAGTCAAATAAAATTTACAACACCTTCAATTACACTGGTAAATTTAAAAAATCAAGCAGACAATAATCATTATACAAATCAAATTGTATTTTCATTTCAAATTTAATGTATATTTTTGGAAATAATAATAATCATAATAATATAGAACATGTACTTAGTATATTTTTATTTAAATTATTACCTTATTTGAGTTTATCAGGAAACAAATTATAATGCATAAATATTTTGAATAACTTTAAAAGATATACCTACTTTGGTTTCTTTTTATAATATTTAAAAATTATATTTTATTTTATAATAATATTAATAATTCACACTTTGTTAACCGATGATTAACTTTATTAAACCAATTAAAATATCTAATAAATATAATCGATGGCTATAAAACAATTTTATCAATCATTTTAATTGATGTTGTAGCAACTTTCACAATTACTATCAGGGATAACATTTAACGCGTAATTGGTACATATTTATATATAACACTTAGTTTTATTATTTCTAATTAAAGTAATCTTAGTTAAGATACGCCTATGATTATAAAGAATATCTCATAATAATCAAATCTTCATAAAATTTGAATGGGATTATGAAAGATTTGAATAGAAAAAAATTAAATGAAAGATCGAAATGAAAATGCTATAGAACTTATTTTACTTTATACTAACTTTATAATTTTATCATTAACTAGCTGTCGCGCGTGGCTTCGCTCAAGTCCTTTTTTCACAAAGAGACCTTATTTGACTACTACTCGGCTCAGCATGCGTGATTTTATTTTAATCTATAGCCTTCCTCGATAAATGGACTATCCAACACTATTTTATTTTTTGAATTCGGTACAGTAGTTCCTGAGTGGTTGTTTCTTTGGTTGGTGGAACGCGCTAACGTTCCACCAACCAAAGAAACAACCTCTTTGGCTTTTTAATATTAATATAGATTTTTTTCTCTTGGTCACGAGCACGACATCAGAAATGAATGATTTATTTTATTTGTTCATTAAATTACTAATACGTGATACAATTTATGACGTAACAAAGTTATTTTTATTATATCCACTTGATTATCCTAATTCAATCGTTCGTCGCGGGCGTTAATTTCATTTATGAATTCGTATTTTTATTTGTTCTAAAAGCAACTCTCTAGTTGCGCGTGTAACCTACAAAATTACGAAGAAATTGTACTTAGTAGGTTACACGCGCCAAGTTTATGATTATGTAAAATTATTATCTAAATTACCTCACATAATTATCCTAATTTATTCATCGCGTGCATTCATTAGAGATGCAATATTATTTTTTATTTTCAAATTAAAAAGGAGTGTTACAAGTTAGAGAGAAATAAATTTTAGTAGGTTACACGCGCGAAAAGCTTATAGCTAGCTTATTCAAGCACACTAATAAACGGGCAATTTTAGTTGGTATATAATTATGCAAATGTTATGCAAACACAGTTTGGATAAAAATAAATAGGTGTGGCATGCAAGAAGATGTGATAGGAATAGAGAAAGGCATGTTAAGTTGGTTTGACATATGGAAAGGATGAATAAAAGTAGGATCACATAATTATTTTTATATTTATGGTGAGTGGAATGCGAACGTTGGGACGGTTTCCGTCAAATCGAAGACGATTTAAAGAAAGAACAAGAGTTAATTAATTAAAATTTTGTATAAACTTAGTACTTACTCGTTTTACCATTGTCCATGTATGTGTCCCTACTCTATGATAATGACATCGTATCATAATAATAAATACTTATATACTTAGAAATCCATTGACATTGCAAATAATAAATCGTTTTAAATATTTTTTAGTCTTACCATATTTAAATTTAATTAAATAATTCTGTTATTTTAATGCATGTATTCATGTGCTGTTGCTTTAGTATATAATTATAATTTCATTTACGTTTCAATGCAGAACATGGCTGGACATTATAATGCATTGTAACTTATATTTACATATATCTTCACTGGAAGCAATCAATAAAAAGAACCTAATAATGTTCCATTGCTGGCCAAGAGTCTCCTCTGTCTAAAGAGCTGAGGATTTAGGCATAATGTGGGTTGATGGATCAGACAGATCGGACACCATTAAAATTTATTTTATGGTATGAGGGGGTCCATCACCGTTAGCAGATGGTAAGAGATACGATAAGAGATGATTTTTTTCTTTTCTCGCAGTGACTCCCTTAGTCGCTTGTTACGACACCCACGGTTCGAGATGGGGTTGTGACATTATGTACTTATTCTTAATTCGTCACTACACGAATCTACATTTATCACTCCAGAATTTGAAGGAGTACATTAACCACTCCTTCAAGTATATATTAGTATAAGATATAGTTTTAATTTCCACAACCATATTAAAATGTATGTAAATCTGCAAATAGGTCTTTAGGGTTTGTAATTCGAACAACTTCTCAGTTCAACAGTGTCCATATAAGAAGTAAGGTTACTCTACAACGCCGATGTACGAAGCAAACTAGAATACAATGCTATAATCTGGAGTCCAAGCCAAAAATTATACACCATAATGGTTGAGAGGATACAACGCAAGTTTGCCAGATATCTTTACAAGCGTATATATGGATATTATCCATTCTACCCTTCATTGTTTGTATCCGGGATGACCGATTTGTACACCCTAGAGCTAAGACGTAAATATATGCATATAATACATTACTAAGTATTTGTTGTTAACAAATAAGGTGGATAATCCTTTAGTCAGGGAGAGCGTATGTTTTTATGTACCAGATCATTACATGCGCGCTGTAGGACGAAGACAGCATAGACTTCTTGTTGTTTCACCGGCATGGCGCCGGCCACAGGTTGCTAATACTCCTACTGGCTAAGCTGTCGAGCTCATTAATAATCTACTGCAATTTAATTGGGATGCAGACATATTCAATGACAAATTAAGCCAAATGTGTAATATAACATTGTTGTTTCTAAATAACATACAGAAATAGCCGCCATTGTTGCTTTGTTCTTTGGCGAACCGCGAAACTGATGATGTTGCAGCTTGTTCTCTGTTCTTTTTCATTGTATGTTCTATATTTATTATTAGTGATTATTTCAATGCGTTTAATTAATTAGTTTAATTTGTTGACATAGCAATAATTTATTAATTCTATCTATAGTTTATCCATAATTAATTTATATTTATAATTAGCATAACATATAAGCGCTTTAGTTCTGCTGTAAGCTTGTATTGTTTTCTTTTAAATAAATAAATAAATAGTATATATTATATTAGTATTTAAGCCAGGCGGAATATTTTATAATATTTATAAACATCAGACAAAACCTAACCTACAACAAGTAAAGTGTTCAGCTAATAAAATATTTAAAATTTAAATAATACAGCCACAAACCACTTTGTTTAAAACTACTACTTAATTATTAATTACTGGTTTTGTGAAGCTTTATATCTCAGCACGTTCTGGAACTGATTCTGTCTGTCTATGTTAGCATAATATGACCTTAGACCGGGGCGTTGTCTAAACCAGATACGTAAGTATTCGAGCCAAAGGTATAAATTATTACAAGGATTGTGCGGCCTTAGAACAGATATGGACTTGCTTTTTTTTCCTCCTCCGTGACAGAATTTTGGACGACTTGAAGAAAATCAAAATTAAATAATATTTTCATTCTGCAACTTTGCACTTTTTTATTTTGTGTGGAACTTTAACAACTTTGGGTCAGTCAGTAATCATATTATGAAGCTAAATAGTTTGTTTGTTTGCTGTTAAACTAAATTGAAAATTATTTTTGTGTTGGATAGCCCATTTATCCAGGAATGTTATGGCTATGTATATAATATAACACTAGATAGAAAAGAAAGAAAGAAAATACATTTATTTTTCAGAAGGCATGGCACACAAAAAATAAAACATAAAAAAAAGCGAACTACAATAGGAGCTAAGTAGTAGCCAAACTCAATACCAACTGCAATTATTTCACATAAATATTTCACGCGATTGGCCTGTTATGTTGGCATAGTGTTTTGTAATCTTGACTGCTAAGCCGGAGGTCGTGGGTTGGATTCCCTCCCAGGACAAATCTTTGTGTGCAATGAGCATGATTGATTGTTCTGTCTTATTGAAGAATTTTCAAAATCGGTCTGACCTTCAAAAAATTACTTGGTGTAATACTTAGTTATTGTTTTTGTTGACAGTTGGGACTATTGTGGATGGAGACATCGTTATGAATAGCAAGAACATTGGTAACTTCATGCATCGGGAGAGCGGGTACATGCATCAAGATGATCTGTTTGTTGACAACCTCACAGTCATAGAACACCTTACTATTATGGTAAGTTACTGTATATCAAATACCTACTACTACCTATTAGTACCTATTCATAGTCCCGAATTAACTTAGTTTCTCAGTGTCAGATGACACTACAGATGTAAACCCTACTATGAATATGTCAATTGTTTGAAAATGAGCCGCCTTTTTCAAACATTTGACAGCAATATCGAATCATATTTAAATTTTCGAAATCATATTTAAATTTTCAAACATCTGACCACAATATACCGACTCGAACTTCGAAATTCGAATTTTAAAATAGTCTCAGCGCGCGTTTATACATAGAATCTAATTATATTGAATGATTTTTTCTACTTGCATTAAGCTTACCACAAAACATAATGTCGCATTAAATTTCAGATGCATATACTTAATATTTACCGGCGTCATATAATCTTGACATAACCATCTAAAGTACAAAAATGATTTGTAATTTCATGTGAAACTTGGTAATTTGTTACATAGTACTGTGCATTGCCTAAATTAACACACACATCATAGGCAATAAAGTGTATATTTTCTTTCTTCAATCATGTTCAACGAACATAACGGCTTTTTTACCAACATAACGGCGATAACAATACCCTGTCAGCCTATCCATTACAGCCAATTTAAAAAGTGAATGATGTTAACCATCATTAACCAATAGTCGCGCACTGACAGATGAATTGGTGTGAAAATGTCATAAACATGTAATGTTTAATGACGAGGGTTTTAAAACTTTAATTTACTCTTAATCAGCAATCACTTTAAAAAGATCGTCAATCGTTTGATGGTCCGATTGGATTAATAGTAGGCTATAACAGAATAGATAAAGGCATGATTTAAAGCCGTTAAATAGATAAATGCTGTATAAGTAATAAACAGATAGTAGCGATACATCGTGTATCTCTTTGTAAATTTGCGTTTACGATTTTATTTAGATAGTTGGGATGTTATCTCTGGAATGTTTGTTATAATCAAAATTTCACTTTATCTGTATCAAGATAGATTGTATAAATGGACGACATTCTAAAAAAATGTATTTTAATCTAATAATAATAATAAATCTTTATTGCAACCATAATTTAGTACATTAACTTAGAAGACCTGCCTTCTGAACTAGATTAATAAATCTGTATCTCAGGAGACAGTTCCTTCCCACTTTACATTGGACCATATATTTAGTTCCATAATAATCATTATCAATATTAATCTGCAGGAGATATTCGCTTGAAAATACTATTGAAAATCGTATTTCTCATTCCAATTCTGAAACCTGTTTTAGCACCTATCTATTTTGAAGTCGTAATAACACTTCCTCAATTTATAGGCCATCCACTTTAGCTTAGCAGATCATATAATAGAACCCGAGTTATCTGCGAGATTCATTGGGAGAAAGACATATTTGCTGTACTGTTCAAGTAGTAGTGTCCCTGTCTTAGATGTCAACAATAATTTTATTTTTGTTGGTAGGCCCGACTCCGCATGGATGCTAGAACGACATCATTGGCGCGTAAAAGACGAGTAAATCAATTGATGAGGCAGTTGTCTCTGTACGGAGCCAGGTTCACACTTATTGGAGGAATAGATGGAAGAAAGACTTTATCAGGAGGAGAGAGAAAAAGGTTGGCCTTTGCTACAGAGGTAAGATGAGTTATAGTACTTTATTCTAATGGCGGTGATGATATGAGACAAGGGGGCTTACTCTGAATTACGACATTCGATTAGGCGATTTTGATGTCGCTATCAAATATTTTAATGACAGCGACCATATCTAAAGTTCTTGACATTAGGCAGCGTCATCAAAACCGAAAAATGGAATGTCGAAATTCAGAATAAGCCCTCTGGACATTATTCGACTATATTTTATATTATATGAGTCTAACAAAGAAATATTCGAAAAGAAGAACAATATATTGTATGTGTCATTCATTTATATTCCCCACATAATTGAAGGACACATACAATTTATGGTTGGATTTGTATAAATGGATGCGGAAGGCAGCGGATCGAATATTATGGCACGTGTTAGGGAAGGCCAGCAGGGGACTGCAATAGGCTCAATTGATAATAATGATAATCATGGTGTACAAATCTGTATGATCTCCTTTGAGATACTATGCCCTTCGTTGAGAATTTTAAGGTTTAAAGGTAACTCTATTCTTGCAGCTCATCACAGACCCTGGTCTTTTATTCTGCGACGAGCCAACCACTGGCCTGGATTCCTCATCAGCTAACCAAATGATGTCCCTGCTTCACTCTAGCGCGGCGCAAGGCAAAACAGTGATATGCACTATTCACCAGCCAAATGCAGAATTAATGGCACAGTTCGATAAACTGGTATTATTCGCTGAGGGAAGGGTTGCTTTTGCTGGTAATTCAGTGCAGGCTCTAGGCTTCTTCAAAAGGTAAGTGTCTTTAGATTTTCTTGTTTTAAATTACGTGTTTTTAGTGGTCAACAATTGGCTACCGACACTGACAGAACCGCTAACGCTCAATCATTTTTAGACTCCGTCATCCAGTCAGTTTGAGATATCTTTTAATCATCATCATTATTATCATATCAGCCCAATAACGTCCACTGTTGAACATAGGCCTCACCTAATTTTCGCCACAGTGAGCCATTTTTTATTTTATCTTTTAATATTATGTAATTATTTTTTTTAACCTATGCTGTCAGTTGGACTATTGTCTCCCACAACCCTCTATGTGTGAATTAATTAATAATTTATTATTTTTAACATAATATGTTAATTTATAATGCAAATATATTCGACAACGATTCGCGCAGTCTAGCACTAGATACGTTTACCATTGTGATTGTCGTTTTAACAAGGTTTCACCGGGTGGTCACGAGCTGAAAATAATATAAACAAATACCTACTCCAAAATTCACGGATATTTCCGCATAATACTAAAATATCATATTTAATATCAACGTCTGCTCAATTCTCTGATATTCATATTTCTTTTTAATTTGTATACCGAGTTCGCATAACATGAACCAGTTATGGCACATAAGTGACGAAATTATAATTTTTTCTCTGAATCCTAACAAAATTAAAATATTTGTATAAGTTATTAATAATTTTATCGAAAAATTATTGAAATATTGCCAATTTTATATGAAATGTTAATGAAATGCTACTTCATTTGCTTGTTGTGAACAAATGGTTAGTTAATTACTAAGTATAAATGGTGCTATTTGTCTATGCCGAATATATTAATGATTTTTATTCATTATTATTGTGAATATTAATAGATATTATTATAGTTTAGCAGCTGTCAAGCGTTAATTAACATTTATTTGTTTTTGTATAATGGTGGTTTAATGTAAATCTATATGTATATAAAAGGAGAAACTGACTGACTGACTGATATAATATAAACGCACAGCCCAAACCAAGACCCAGTGGGTCTTATCAGCAACCCATTAAGTCCCACTGCTGGGCTTGGGTCTCCTCTCCTCTAGCTAGAGAGATGAGAGGATTTAGGTCATAACCCACTCACGCTGGCCTAATGCGGGTTGGTGGATCAGACATACTCATAGAATTTCTTCTAGAGTATGTGGGTTTCCTCACGATGTTTTCCTTCACCGTTAGCAGATGGTGAGTCACTTGACTAGTACATATAAATTCCACAAAGTGGAATCCACATTGGTACTGCTGGTCGGGATCGAACTCGGACCGCGTGATTTGCACGCCGGTCCCTTAACCATTCAGCCACCATCGCTTCCATTCAGCCAGTGGGTATATATAGAAACTTGAAATTTCGTACACAGATTCGTTTTGTAGCATGAATCATCAATCATGTGAAAAATCATTTAGGTAATTCCTGTATTGGTTTATCCGTTGGAGTAAAGTAAATTAAATAAATAAATAGATGATGCAGTAGCAGTTGACTCGAGTAGAACTATAAGTCTTAAGGTCGATTGACAGACAGCTGTCCGTTATCCATAGACAAATAATTGCCTAGACCCAATACAATTGTAGTTCGTTTAGGGCTAGCATGCCTGACCTTAATAGAACTTCCCGACTTAGCAACGTCACGTCAATATACTCTCTGTATTAGGTGATCGTATATTTGATTTGCAAGCGCTGGTGGCTGAATGGATAAGAGACCGGCGTGCAAATCACGCGGTCCGAGTTCGATCCCGACCGGCAGTACCAATGTGGATTTCACTTTGTGGAATTTATATGTACTAGTCAAGTGAGTTACCATGTGCTAACGGTCAAGGAAAACATCGTGAGGAAACCCACATACCCTAGAAGAAATTCTATGAGTATGTCTGATCCACCAACCCGCACTAGGCCAGCGCGTGTGGATTATGGCTTAAACCCTCTCAGCTCTCTAGATAGAGGAGAGGAGGACCCGAGCCCAGCAGTGGGACTTAATGGGTTGCTGATGATGCTGATGATATTTGATTTAATAGTATGAAAATCTTGAATTTTGCGGCGTATAAATAGTGTAAAATTGAGTAATAGGATAAAGAATAATGGTGATAGGGAAACGCTAAGGAATGTTAAGCTGGTTTGAACATGTAAAGAGAATTAAGGACTGTGGGTCTACGGGGCACCCAAATTGCTTCGCAATTCTTTATAAGATAGGTACTTACTACCTCCCGTGGCTTAGCTAAATATTAGTAAAAACTAGTTAAAAGAAGTGTATATCTCTCTCCAAATCTCCAGGTCTTGAGCTATCTATAGGAATGTGAAAAAAGATTATAAAGATCGGTGGGATGGTGGTATAAAGAAGCCAATGTCCTTCTTCAAATCTCTAGGTCTTAGACTTTCTTCTTCTATTGGAAGAAATTATGAAGATTGGATGAGTACTTTAGATGATTATGCTCTACATCTAAACTTACAAACTCAAAATAATTCATCATCATCATATCAGCCCAATGACGTCTACTACTAGACATAGGCGTGACCTCTAAAAAAAACCTATCTCTGTTCTGTGGGCGTGACCTAACTTTCAACACAGCGAGCGACATTGAGCAGCCTGCATCCAACAACCACTTGCAACCCTTACCAAATAATTACCTCTTTAAAATATTAGTATGATCAGCGTGCAAATCATGGGGTCCGAGTTCAATTGCCACCGGTAGTACCAATATGGATTTCACTTTGTTGAATTTCTATACCTAGTCAAGTGACATAACATCTGTTAACGAAGGAAAACATGGTGGGGAAACCCAGAAGAAATTCTAAGTGAACGAGTATGATCCATCAATCTGCACTAGGCCAGTGTGTGTGAATTACGGCCTAAACGATTTCAGCTCACTAGATAGAGGAGAGGAAACCCGAGCCCAATGATGTGATGATGATAATAATATTGGTATAAATAAAGACACCATTTTTTTAGATTCAATAACTATCCATAAATATAGACTACTACATTGGATCTGGTTTCACCTTGAACACTAAAAGATCACATATGTATAATATTATTCTTAATTAGCATGCAATATAGCCTCAAACTAACAATCAGCTAGTAAATTTTATTTATATAAACGCAAAATTAATTAATTATGATTGCATGTTAAATTATAATAATAACTTTAATAACTAATAACTTTTGTCAGATAAAATAGCAAAATTTTGGGAAATCATTATGGCATAATCATGCATAACTTTAGGTTAGCTTATCTCAAGAATTTTTATTTTAAGTTGTAAATAGCTTGGGCTACTAAAAATGTATTTTATTTCGAGTCACGCATACGATGAAGAATTAATTATAATAAATTCGAATATTTGTAAGGGAAAAAGGCTTGCAAATATTCGAATTTACAAACATTACAGATGAGATCATCATAAATGGATGTCGAATAAGCTACGATTCAGACCAACCGGCTCGCATCGGCCCGCGCCGGGCGGCATTTTACAATGCGTTAAAGAACATTGAAATGTATCAACAGTAATTACAGTTCATATTTGCATGCAACTTACGGTCGGAGCCGGTCGGCCGTCGCGACGCGTCGCGGGATGCCGACGGAGGTAACTATGCGTAAGTTGCATGCAAATATGAACTGTAATTACTGTTGATACATTTCAATGTTCTTTAACGCATTGTAAAATGCCGCCCGGCGCGGGCCGATGCGAGCCGGTTGGTCTGAATCGTAGCTAAGTAGTGTACTAATAGACGATCGAGCGAAGCCATCGCGCGACTAACATGTTTGTAATTCTATTCGCGACACTTCAGTTTGTAGCAACGCGTGATCAAGCAGATGGATGTCGAATAGGTGTCCTAATAGAACGCGAATGCGTGATCATCGCAAATTTTAAGGCGGGCATTTTTGCAATTTTGACTTCAGTTTTGTAAATAAATCATTATGTAATTCCACCTAGAAGAAATTTTAAGGGTATGCCTGTACTACCAACACGTACTTATGTCCAGCGTAGCGGAATGTACCCTAAACCCACTTAACTCTCTAGATATATGAAAGGAGACCCGGAGCCCAGCAGTGGGGTATTCATGGATTACTGATGATGATGACCCTATTATTAGTCGACGTCTTTATGCGCCGATGCCATGCAAACTGTGAAGTGGGCCCGCTGTTGCTCACATCTTTGATCGCATCGCTCGAGTGAACTAGCGTCGCGTGGTCGTGTTTTAATAAAAACCACTCGGTTTCTAACTCGCGCGAACGAACAGAGTTCGCGTCGCGTGATTGCGTTCTATTACAACGCAACGCCTAAGAGGACTAATGCGACTATAAATATATTAAATACCTATGGATAAATATAAGTATAAAAGTCTTAGTATCATCTCAGTATTCCGAAGTCTGTGTCCTGTTAATAGCAATTGGTTTGCCTTTTCGGGAAATAAAACGTAATGCTATATTATCTGAGATTTAGTGAACATAAGACACTCCTGAAATTGTTACCACTATATAGGATTTTTACTTCCCCACCAAAAAGGTCGCCGACAAATTAACTCGTTTTTCTTCAGACGACCGAGACTTCACGTGTGATCATAAAGTTTTCGTGAATACACTTTCGTATAACTTATCTAATATACACACACACAGCATCACGCCTTTTTCCCCGAAGGCAGAGGTATTTCACACCCACATTTCACAAGCTATGTTTTTATTTAGTTTAGTTTCCCATGAATGTCGAATATTTCTACAAATTTTCCCGTTAGCAACATAAAATCATCAAATAAAAATACATTTATTAAAATACAAACATTGATACTGTGTGTGTGTGTTTATTCAAGTAACAGCCGACTCCTTGCTAATTTATTCAAACTTTTATAGACCAGGTTACGAGTATTATTATGAAAAAAATTGTACCACGTTCTAGTTTGATTGAATGATGGCACCTTGTTAAATTTGTGTTAATATTTTGCTAAGTAAGTAATTGTGGCCGGTTGAGCCGGTTTATCTAATATACACAATCAAGATACTGCCGTCCACTAACTAAAAGGTCGTTAAGCCATAGGGGCTGTGTATGGCTTAACGTCCTTTTAGTTAGTGGACGGCAGGATAGACATCTTGTATGTCCTCAACATAATTCCTTAGCAAAATATTTACCCATAACAAAATATAAGAATAAAGAAAGGTACTGAATAACGGAAGCACATTATATGCCGCGGAAAACAACAAAAAAAACGTAAATAAAAAAAGCGATGGTGGCTAAATGCATGCGTGCTAAACACGCGGTCCGAGTTCGATTCCGACCAGCAGTACCAATGCAATGTGGATTTTCACTTTGTGGAATTTATACTGGGTGGCGCAAAAGTAGTGGCACTAAAGAAAATGCTTTTTTTTTTTTTATTATACATTTTCTGTCATTCTGTTGTTGAAAATTGTGTAGTGAACAAATGTAAAATACACTGAAAATAAACATGGACCGTTTTACTCCCCAAGAACGTGGAATATCAGTGATAAGAACACAACGTGAATTTCGTCGACGATTTCCCCACCGTCCGGCACCGATTGGTCGCACAATTCGACGCTTTGCCACACACCCACTAAAAGTTACTGTATGGTGTGGCATCTGTGTTGACAGAGTGATCGGACCCTATTTTTTCGAAGACGCTGGAGGCAATGCGATAACTGTCACTGGAGAACGCTACAGAACCATGTTACGTGAGTTTTTGATACCCAGTTTGGACGAATTGGGGCTGGAGCACATCTGGTTTCAACAAGACGGCGCTACGGCACACACAGCGCGCGACACTATGGACTTAGTGAGGGACGCTTTTCCAGGCCGAGTTATCTCTCGTTTTGGCGATTTGCCTTGGCCTGCAAGATCACCCGATCTGACCAGTCCAGACTTTTTTCTTTGGGGTTTTTTGAAATCTCGGGTGTATGTGAACAAGCCACAGACTCTCGCAGCTCTAAAAGAAAACATTCGTCAAGAAATAACGAACATATCGCAGGAAGTGTTACGGCAAGTTATGCAAAATGTCATAAATAGGGCTCAAATGTGTATCAACTCTGGAGGTCACCATTTAAAAGACATCATCTTTAAATCCTAATGGTACGAAATTTAATGGCACAAATATACATTTAAAAAAATCTAAATCTAGTTTTCTAATTTAGAAAAAATGTTATAGCTGAACCAAATAGGGTCTTTACTTTTGCGCCACCCGTTATGTACTAGTCATGTTACTTACCATTTGCTAACGGTGAAGGAAAACATCGTGAGGAAACCCACATACACTAGAAGAAATTCTAAGTGTATGTCTGATCCACCAACCCGCATTAGGCCAGCGTGTGTGGATTATGGCCTAAACCCTCTCAGCTCTCTAGATAGAGGAGAGGAGACCCGAGCCCAGTAGTGGGACATTAATGGGTTGCTGATGAAATAAAAATATATTATAATAATAATAATAATAATAAACCCCCTCTGGGGCAGTCGTTATCTTCTCATAAGATTAACGCAAACTTGGAGGGCAGATTAGTGTGGCTTTTCAAACACTTGCCATATAAACAAAAAAATGTACTGCAAGTTTAAATGAAGAGCCCACAAACCGCAGGGCAGCTAGTGGCGAGCTGAATGTGAGTGGCGACACTGCGGTCCTGAATGCCCCTGAGAGTCGGTCTAGGCCTCGTCTCCAGCACGTCTTTGTTGGCTGGCTGGAGTGGATCTCCAAGAGCGACCACACGACTCTCAACTCTGGCTTGCTTTAACCAGCTGACCAGAGAGGGGTCGCCAGAGCTATATGCTCGGGGGTGGAAGTGTCATTTTTCAATGGCATAATTACGAGGAAACCCACTCCGGGTCTCCGCTTGGGACCCGCGATGGCGAAATCGGCGCCGCACCGCTCGACACCCCTAGCCGCGCACTACGGTGTTGCCCTGAGACCCGTGGACTTCGGCCCATGTCGGTTGTGGAAGGGGCCCATCTAGTGTAAGGCGAGTCACCGTCTGCCCCAATCCTCATTTAACAACATATATTCACCGCTGGAGGAGGCAAGCAGGCGACGTAGTTCCCGTATGCCATATATCACCATTCCACCGAACACCCAAACCCATAGCCAGATTTTATTTGACTCCATAACATCATTCAATAGCTTTACACTTATCAGTGACAAATCATAGCTGTACTACAATAGTGCAGCTGTGATATGGCAGCGGTAAGTGTCACATCCCATTCTAAATTAAAATTCTTTAAGGGCCTCTGCGTGTTGGACCTGTGTCCCCGCGTAAGCCTTCCAAAAAGACCGGGTATACTTCTCACCTTAGAGAGAAGTATAGCCGTGAAAAAAGAGACATAATAATAATAATATTCTACCACATTCACACAGCGCCATCTAGTCCCAAAGTAAGCAATTATATTTGCTTGTGTTATGGGTACTAAACAACTGATATACTACTTAAATACATTTTTTTTTTGTAAATACATACATATTATAGATAAATTACACCCAGACACAGAACAAACCTTTATGCTCATCACACAAAGATTTGCCCTGGGTGGGGATCGAACCCACGACCGGCGTAGCAGTCAGGGTCACTAACCACTAGACCAACAGGCCAGTCTGATCAATTATAAAAGAATGTGTCGTCTAATTTTATAATAATCTTCCGATTGTTTGTCCCCAGCCTGGGCTACCAATGCCCTCTCATGTATAATCCAACGGACTACTTCATCAAGGTGCTTTCTTTAACTCCTGGCTCCGAACCGGCCTCTCGTCAAGCAATAAAGAACGTTTGCGATAGGTTCGCTGTCAGTGATGCAGCCAAAGAACTGGATATGGAAATAAATTTGGAGTTTCATTTAATGGACACTGAAACTTCGGTAAGCAGAGATCTTATTAATATTATAAACTAACTGACACGGCGAACTTCGTACCGTGATATTTTATTATTTGTGAAAAAGTTCTATTTTCAAATATTTATAATATAGAAATTTTAAAACCCAAAATACACAATTTTTTTTGTATAATTTCTTACATACATGCCTTGCCTACTTATAGCAAATATAACAAAAAAAGAATTATCCAAATCGATCGCATTGTTCCTACATGCATACTTTTCGGCGATCCATTTTTATTTATATCGATGCGAAAGTTAAGATGGATGAATGGATGTATGGATGGATCTTTGATAAATACTTACTCAATGATGTGAGAACGGTTAAAAGAGATCTGTATGAAATTATGTACAGAGATTGATGAGGATTGATTGATGAATTATGTACAATTTGAGAAAAGAAAATTTTGGATATATTATAGAACGGGAACAGGGCCTTTTCCATTCTGTATTTCTAACATCATATTAAGCTAAATGCGTTTAAAATATTGTATCATCATCGCATCAGTCCCACGACTGATAGACAATTTACGCCACATCGAGTGACATGCATATTAATGTAATCTTTCTCTATTCTTTAGCCCAACTCATCTCAACGTTTTGAAACACATGATGCATTTCTAGCCCCATTCTGCCTCACGAAGCTAATGTGGCTGATATATAGATATTTATTAGTCAGCATCAGGGACCCTAGAGTGCAGTTCATCAGATTGTTTCAAAAATTGGTGAGTACACATCACTAACAGTGGAAGTTGTAAAGTGTGAAATAGGCAACTCTGAACCTTACAGCGATAAACAGAAGGAAAATATTACCAGACAAGCAAAACGTACCTTATGTTTGTTTTGTACTGACAGCATATTTTGCTGCTGTTGGTTCGACCCCCAAAAAGGACACAAAAAACACTTATGAGTCTGAGTCATATTAGCCGCAGGACGCCCAAGGACATAGGCCTCCTCAATAGATTTCCAATAGGGCTGCTTGTATGCGACCTGCATTCAGCGCGATCCTGCAAATCAGATCTTCTATCCACCATGTGGGTGAACGTCCTGCATTGCGCTTGTCGGTGTGTGGTCTCCAATCGAAAACGTTTTGCCCAATGGGCTATCTGTTCAGTGGTGAGTTGTGTTGGAAAGATGTCTTCACAATCCGCTATGATTGATCAATTACAAAATATCAGGCTAAATTAATTATTATAAAATTATGGTTAGAAGCAACATTTTAATTTTACATACACATAAAGCATAGATAATTTCACAAACTAAGTACTTTTCTTTCTTAGGCCATAGCTCTAACAGCAGGCGTATGCTTCATCGGCACAGTGAGACTGACACAATCAGGCGTACAAGACGTTCAGGGTGCGCTCTTTATCATTATAGCTGAGAACACCTTCAGTCCAATGTACTCCGTGCTACATATGTTCCCCGAAGAGTTCCCACTTCTTAACAGAGAACTGAAGGCTGGACTGTATTCAGCTCCTATATATTACATAGCCAAGATGATGGCTTTGGTAAGTACTCCATAGAATTTCCTGAATTATCTTGGAGGAAAATTTTTTGTGGCAAAACAACAACTCAAATCTTTGCATCACCCTGAGGATGACTAATAGATAATGGAACTTGCAAAATTCGCGTTACTAAAAGTTTTAGGCAGCTAGTTTAATTTAAAGAAATGCTGGTATTTTTAAACTTTGTTTAGGATAGCTTTTCTACCCAAAGTAGACGTAAAAGAAAACTAGGAATAAATCTACAAATATAATAATAAAAATCTCAAATCACTCATGTATTATTTTGAGATTTTTGCTTTGTACTTGTCTGGCTAGCGTTGTAACAGTAGAATAATATATTTATCATAGGTTCCTGAAGACAGCTTGGAAGGATACAAACGAATTTTAACTTTGTCTTCTCTTGCACAGGTTATGATAATATGTACGTCTCCATGTCGCCTTTTACGACATTCTGAGAATAAAAAGAGTGTGTTAAATTATGAACAACATAATTATGAACCACATTATAGTTACCATGCATAATTCAACAGCAGATAACTGACAAATGTGACGAAATCATCACAATTATGTTACAAACAAGCCTTTAAAATATAAAACAAAAAGTCATTGTACGCAGTAGCTTATTAAATAAAACTTATTTAAACAACATAGCACTATTATTTTTATCTTCACAAGATTGTACGGAAGATAAATTGAGTCAGACACCAGATAAAATATTTCATGTTAATGCACGTGCTGTTAAACGAATAAATTCATTCACACAGTGTATACGACATTAAATGGTAAAGCAGCCAGTATTAACCCTTATAAACATAATAAAATAATCATTCAATCGATTTGTCGAAAAAATAAAAATAATAAACACTAACATATTAATAATATATTAGAGATTATTAGATTAGAGCGCCTTGCAGTGATCATCGATGTCACCATTCCTCATGACGAGAATCTCGTGAAAGCAGAAAAAGAAAAAGAAGTAAAATATTTGGACCTTGCTCACGAGATTGTCGACATGTGAGATGTGGATTCGGCGATCATTGTTCCGATAGTCGTCTCAGTCAATGGACTGATTGCCAAGAGCCTCCATCGACACCTGAAGAGGCTCGCGTTAGGTGGATGGGTTGTGGGCCAGATGCAGAAGGCAGTACTTCTGGGCACGGCTCGCATTGTGAGGAGGTTCCTCTCTCTGGAGCCCTAACCACCGGTAGCTTGGTCCCTGTACCCGATACCAGTGGGTCTCCAAATTTTTATATTTTTAAATATATTTTATATATATATATTTAAAAATGTAATTTTTTTTAAATAAAGATGAATAATAATATACACAAAATAATATATAAAGTACCTTGAAATTGATAAAACTAGGCATGTCTCTATCATTTTCGTGGATTAAAAATGAAAAGAGCATATCAAGTTTCTATATAAACAACATTGATGGTTACTCAGTGACCACCAATAGTTAAACCATGGATTTCGCGTGGATCCTAGGGTTATGAGTTAAACATCCATGAAAAAGTTCGACTCTGTTACTGTCAGTTTAATACCTATTGTAGATTTTTTTAAATACAGCTGTAAATTTTTCTCAACGTTCAAACTGTGCCAAATTAAATTAATGCATATAGTTACGCTAAATATTATAAGATAATGTCAAAATAACAATCCACCATTCAATAAACAGTGTTATTAATTCATTGATTCAGAGTTAAATGCAATTTATCGTTTAAGATCAGATATGTTAACATTAGTAAAGTTGTTGATTATTGAGATAAAATAATTTTTAGGGTTCCGTAGCTCAAAAGAAGAAGGAACCCTTATAGGATCACTCTGTCTGTCTGTCAAGAATATTTTTCTCAAGAACGCGTGACGTATCAAACTAAAATGAATATCAAATAGTCGAGTTTACAATCCCTTGGTGCAATAAAAAAATCAGTTTTAAGTAAGCGCAATCAAAAGATACAGCCGTTTCGTTTATGCTCCATTTTTTCATCTTTACGATCTAAAAAGTCAAAATTAGGGTACTTCCCATTGACCTAGAATCATGAAATTTTGCAAGAAGCAATATCAAGTTAAGGAAAAAATCCGGTACTCTAAGTACTCTTTTGGAAGGGGTGTAAAGTGATAAGCTTAAAAAATTTGGGTAAAAATTTATTCCGTACTGACATTACATAAAGACTTACCTATCTTTACGTGACTAATATTATTCTAACTTACAGTTATACATTTCAATCAAAAAAAAAATTTAAAAATTGCATCATCCGGTTCCGACTCGCACTTGGCCGGCTTTTTAGATAATAAATCTAAGTAGTAGATTCTTATCCATTATGTTTACGTTTTTACTACTACTGAAAGTGATAAAAGATCGATAGATTAAACTAGTGTTAATGACTTGTTATTTTAATTTTGACCCGAGAGTCAGTTTGCATCTATATTAGAATTGTGAATTACTTATCACCCGATTATACGGTATTATGAAATGATAAATAAATAATTTACTTAATACAAATTGTATAAGTGATGGCGGACTTTCGCAGTTTTTTTAACGAAAGATTTTTTTTTTACTGTCATTTTTTGTTTAGCTTTTTGATTGTTATATCGCTAGTCGCAATTCTAATAATTGTATTGAAAGAATTAAAAAAAACGTTCTGATTATATAATAAAAATTAAAAACCACGAAATATGACACTAATGCTACGTTGCCATTCGTCTGTATGAACCCTCTTGATTGTTATATCAATAATCACACAAAATATCATTCGTACTATCAGATTGACATAATAAGATATTTAATCGATAAAACACGTTAACAAAGCCACGGGTGGTAATCAATAAAAATTTGCTCCAAGCTACTTATACAAATAAATTTCTCTTTCGAATACACGTTATCAGTATGGGAATAAAAATTCTCGCCATGGGAACTAAAATTAATTAATTAATTCTACTAATATCTGCATTTTTACTAATACTAAGGAGGGTTTTGAACAACTCGATAATCTATGGTCATTGTAGAAGGTAAGAATTTTAAGCGTGCTCACGCTTAAAATTTCAGCTTGATATAGTCCGCTAGTAAGGCTGTGACGGCCTCCTTGTGACATCATTCTTGCACAGAATGCAAGAACGACGTCACAAGGAGGGCGTCACTGTGCTTCAAATGCTAACAAATTTGACATTACAAAAAAGGACAGCATTTAGTTCTACTGAACAGCTAATCGTGTCTGATTAATTATACCTCCACGTTTCATGTTGACAGATGGACAGACAGTCGGACAACAGAGTGATCCTACTTAATAAGGGTTCCGTTTTTTTCCTTTACGAACTTAAGTAATAACCTTAAGTACGGAACCCTAAAAGTAGTAGGTAATACTTTGTCATATTATAAAGCTGGTGTCACAACTGGATTTTTTAAATGATATTATTGTTAATCCCGACTTGCAATGTTGGTTAAGAAAGTTGGACTGTCCCAAATACCATAATGTTTCTTACGAGTATTTTTTTCATTTTAGTTACCTGGTCTTCTATTAGAGCCTACACTGTTCACCCTGGTGGTCTACTGGATCGCTGGTCTACGAAGTTCCATTTACGCATTCAGCTTCACCGTATTCCTGTCCATAATGGTCCTGAATGTCGCTATTGCTTGTGGTAAGTTTACTTAATAAACAAAAGTAATGTTTTCAGATGTGTGGTACTAAATTGAAAGTACGTAATTATCATGTTAGAAGTATTACCTACAATTGAATGTACAGTAAAGTATTATATGTATGAACAGAGGGCCTGCTTGGTATCTTGACATTCAATTTAGTCAAATTTGATATTGTTGTCAAATGTTTAAAAACGACAGCGACCATACCGAAATTTCCAAACATTTGACAGCAATATCGAAATCGATAAAGTTGAATGTCGAAGTTCCTAAGTAATACACTTTCGAAGAGACACAAGATCAAAAAGTATCTTAATATGATACTAAATACCTAAATCAAAATTCAATCTGTTTTATTATTTAGATACAGGTATTAAAGCAATTTAATACCTGTATCTAAATATGTCGACCTTGGACAAGTAATCCAGCTCGGTAGAAACAACTTCGAGAAGGAAATCGACCGCAGGATCCAACTAGGCTGGGCAGCGTTTGGCAAACTACGTCGGGTTTTCTCTTCGCCTTTACCGCAATGCCTGAAGACCAAAGTCTTCGACCAATGCGTCCTACCTCTCATGACTTACGGTGCCGAGACGTGGACACTCACTGTAGGACTAGCCCACAAACTTAAAGTCGCTCAACGAGCTATGGAACGAGCTATGCTCGGCGTCTCTTTGAAGGACAAACTTCGTAACGAGGTAATCCGACAAAGGACCAAAGTTACCGACATAGCTCGTAGAATAAGCAAGTTGAAGTGGCAGTGGGCTGGTCATATCTGCAGAAGGACCGATGGACGGTGGAGCAAGCGTGTCCTAGAGTGGAGACCGCGACTCGGCAAGCGTAGAGTAGGACGCCCTCCAGCTAGATGGTCCGACGACCTAAAAAAGGTCGCTGGGTCTGACTGGATGCGGAAGGCGGAGGACAGAGTGCTATGGCGCGTGTTAGGAGAGGCCTACGTCCAGCAGTGGACTGCAATAGGCTGAAATGATGATGATGATGATGATTAAAGCAATTTTGTTAACTCTTTGTATGGCCTATAGCATGACAGTGGTTTCCAGTTTCGATATAGGCAAACTTGTGACACTAATAACGAATATAAATTAGGCGATAGGTCATAAAATTTAAGATAATCTGCTTTGTCCGCACAAGATAGTGATTAAAACAATAGCACTTGAATATTCCCAAAAAAAAGTTTATAATTTCAACCCCTCGTATTTCTTGATGTAACTTGATCTTATTACGCAATAAGTCGTTAAGGAAGAGCTTAAACAACTTATAAGGTTTTATTAACCAGCCGAGCATTAAATACAATAAGGTGTAAGAATTATATGAAACCCCGATACGAATAATATATCCTATTAGTTGAATCGTGTTTTATTAGCTCAAAAATAATAATAATTTGAATAATTGTTGATAGATGTTTTTTTATTACTTAAAATGTTTTCACAGAAAACCACACGTTCGTGACTATTTTTTTTCACATATCGTCGATGCATTGTAGAATATCAAGTTCTCTGCATATAAAAGTGCAAATTGCAGTTCATTAATCTCGCCAAAAGTGGCTGGACTGCTTTGGCTTTTTTATTTTACCCGACTGTCATGACGGTATTGTTTTTCGCACGTATCTTGTATGTTTGTAAATTTCTTTATTCCCACGAATCTTCCAAACGGCTGGATGGATTTTGACAATTAGGGTACATCCTTAGATTCGTCTAGAAAACCCAAGTGTCCTTAGATAGGTTTTAAGAATAAAAAGACTTAAACGGCGGGCTTTTGACGCCAACTTGTAAGAAGTTCAATTTTTTTTTTAACTAAACCTATCGAGTTAGGTATCAAAATAAAGAGAATCAAAAGGAGATTATATTCAAAAATAGATTATACACAATTGAATGGTTCCAAATTGTATATAGTTCTATTATTTTTTTTAACCAAACCTATCGAGTAGATCAAATAAAGGGAATCAAATGGATATTGCAAATATACACAATATGTTATGTATTTAATTTTAATCAGGTATAATAATATTACAATAATTTTAGGGTATTTTTACTGCGTTGCTCTCTGTTGATTTTTTGCAGTCGGGTTATTAAATGTTTAATTATATTTACTTGTTAAATTATGTTTATTATTGTTAGGATAAGATTTGTATGGAACAAAATTGTGAAAAGTTGGCAATTTGCACCCGGGCAAAACGAGTCTCTAACTGAACTCTAAAATCGCTCGCCACTAGTACTATGCCAATTGTCAAAAATCTGCCAACGGCATAGCTAATTCAATTGTTATCGTGACAAATGTAGACGAATGTCTTTTTTATTGGCAGGGTCATTCTTCTCGTGTGCCTTTGGTTCTATGCCTATGGCCATCGCTTACCTTGTGCCATTTGACTACGCGCTCATGGTGACTTCGGGAATCTTTATAAAACTAAGGTAAGAAGTAACTACACTTTATAAATTGTGTTTTTCCAACAAATAATTATAGACACCGGAGCAGAGCCAATTTGTATAGTATTCAAAATAAAACTTAAAGCCATTGAGGTATGATCTAGTTTATATTTGGCAAGGATGCTCAATAGGATTCATTCATTTTAAATAAATATAGGACCCTAATTAAAATTTTGAATACTACACTAATTTGCGATGCTCTTCGAGCCAGTCTATGTGAACAGACACTTGTGTCAACTGTCGGAAAATGACTGTGCTGTTCATTTATCGGTAACATTTTAAAATACAATTTACCTACATACATTTGGTTGCAGATAAAAATTCTGATCTGGGAATTACATTCCTTATGGAAAGGAAAATACACCTCTCCTTCCCTCGGATTATTATGTTGTATTAGCCAGAATGCGGGCGGCACAAAATCGCTCGTTGTGGCGGAAATTAGGTGAAGCCTATGTTCAACAGTGGACGCCATTGGGCTGATATGATGATGATGATTAGCTAGAATCAGAATCTTGTACCTATTTATTTGTTAAACATAGATATTTACAAATAAGATCTTAAATTATAAATCATAATTTTCTGATTTGCCACAAAGACAATATTTCAAATTTCAATATTTTTAAGCTACGTATTTCTTTAATTTTATAACGAATTGTTTTTCTTTTTTATTACAGCTCCATACCAAAATATATATCGTGGATCCGCTATCTCTCTTGGTTGATGTACTCCAATGAAGCTATGACTATCTTACAATGGGATGGAGAGCAGAATATAAGTAAGTTCATCATCAAAAACCAACTTTTTTGGCCAACTATCAATGAAAGCTCACAATGGCTGTAATAGCTTCTAACAGTCTTTGCATTTGAGGACGGGTAAAACTGCAATTTGTTCTAAAAGGTTACACAAAGAAACACGCGTCATATGTCCAACATATGGGTCCATCGGTTGTTAGTAAAATAACTCGCCGACGGTTGTATCAATCAGTTCACGGCAATTGACCAAATCTAAATAGATAGGGATCTCAAGTCGTGGGAATATCTTATAGTATGATACCAATGCCCCGTGGCGTCCGTCGGCTAAGATTAGTGATGTAGTTGCTTACCATGAGGCGGGCCGTATGTCTGTTTGTCACCAAAAAAAAGATGTGTCACCGGTCCGCCGCCGATCGGGGCGCGCTCCGTCTGTGTGTTTGTATTAGAATTTATAATAGCTAAAATTACTATACGCTGTAATAGTGTTCAAATAGGTTTCAAATTGAAGTGGTTTGTATTTTTTTTCTGATTTGTTTTTGAATATGATCTGATTCGTTTGAGTCGGTTGAAAGTAGCTGACTTACTGTAGCAAGGTGGCTATAGGCCTATAGCCAATTATTTCGGTAGGTAGTAAATGTGCCAAGTACGATATTATACCTAGATTATATTAACTGATGGTCTGGTTTTAATTAAGTCACTTTCGTGATCAAGATCGCCAAGCCGTCATTTTCATCGCTTTATGTTTACCGCTTGTTGTATAGATATACACGAGTGACATTTAGGTACCTGATTCTGCTTAATTTTAATTTAACTTTAATGAAGAATAAGATACGTGGGCGAATCTTGCGGGGCGTATGGGCTCGTAGCCATACGTGAATGCCTTTTAAACCAATTATTTTTTAAATTATCTAATTCACTCTGTCAATGGGCTTACCCATCTTCAAATAATAATTTTGATCTCAACACTCTATTTGATTCAGTGCAACGACAACTGTTTTATAAATAATGGATGCAATGAACCCGACCTAATACACTTCCTCTACCCATAGAACATCTGTTTTGTTTTTTTTATAAAGGGTCAGGTAAAAAGCTATGGCGCTACTACGGGGGTTTTCCCAACAAAAAGGGTCTACCAGGTAAATAGCGTAACAAAGCCAATAATGCCTTCAATATACCAATATCTTGTTTCTGTTTAAAATGTGTTAAAACTGTTGTTCAATAATCTTTGTGTCTATTGTTTGTATTTAAAAACCACAGTTAACGACTTTAAAATTGGGTTGAAAAATTGGGTGTAAAATATTTAAACTGCTTTCGCAGGCTACGGTAGTATATTAATGCTTATTCTGAGTATAGTGAGTATTATTGTAATTAATGTTGAGTTTGACAATAAATGAGTAGGCGCGTAGTAGTATACTAAGTAGGCGCTTAGTATTATACCTGATCAAAGTTTTCAGATAAAGAGGTAATCAGAACACATATAAATAGACCAATATAAAAATCAACAAATTGCCATTGCCAAATTGTTTTTTAATGTTGTTTGTATTTTAACAATTCACTTGAAAATGGGTCGATTTAAGTAACTGGCTGATTTCTTTTTTATCATGTTCATAATGGTTAGTTCATAATTATGTATTAAGAAAAATCCACGGCAAATATTTATAAGGTCGATTTCTATGTCACTATTAAGTAATTGAACATTTAATTAAGATCGCTGTCATTTTCAAACATTTGATGACGATTTAAAAAGGCCGAAATGACTTAGAAGTCTGAAGGTACTTTGTTTATTAACCAATATATATATTTTAATAAGTAAAATAACTATTTATAAAGATTACTTTGATACTTAATAAAACTATCATCATCATTTTCAGCCCTATGCACACCCACTGCTGGGTTTAAGCCTTTCCTCCACAGCGCCACTTCCCCCGGTCCTGTGTCAGTCGCGTCTACAGATATTCTGACGTGAATATCTTTTGTAAATTGATATATTTAATAAACAAACTTTTGTTTCAGCATGTGCAACAGATAATCCGGGAGTTCCTTGCGTGAGCAGTGGTGACCAAGTCCTAACTACATACGATTTCGAACCTGGCAATCTTTGGATTGATGTCCTAGCTCTCTTCGGTCTATACCTAGCATTCCACAGTCTAGCAGTACTAGCCCTAAGGTTCAGAACAAGGAGAAAATAAGTAGTTATACTTAGGTCTTTTCCTTATTTATATGGTGTCTAATAAAATTAAAGTATTTTGTAATTTCTGTATAAAATCTAATTGTAAATAACTAAATACCTATTATATTAACAAATTATCGTCATTATTTTAGTTGAGCGATGAATTTTTATGTAGCAGTTATAGGATTTGAAACTGCATAATATGAAAGGTTTACCTAATACAATTTGAATAAGACAATAGAATCTCTAATACTCCAAAGTACCCCAAGGATGACTGTATTAATATTATCACCATCACCATAGCTGTAATTGAAAACAGCTGACTCTATGCACTTGACACAAGATGTATTAAAATTCTAGTAGATAATAATAATTGTACCTGTGTTAGGCGTTTTTATAATTTTATTTTTTTCAATGCTTTTTAATAACTTGCTATGTTTGGTTTGAGTCGAATTTTAAAGCAGTTATCCTCATCCGATTAGATGACATGCATGCATTGCATATTATAAATTGAACGACAATGCAATGTTTTTATGAAATGGCTGATCTGATGATGGAAGGCGGCCAGGGGAACTCTGTTATAAAACGACGGTATACCATTAAGTTTGGGATCGCTTGTTTGAAAAATAAATATTTTCTAATTAAAAGTTATTAACAGCCTAAGTTTCGAAATTAAAAATATACAGCTACTGTAAACACTAATTATACAAAACAAGCAAAATGAGAAGAGAGAAAATGGTAAGCAGTTGAAGGAAACGATAGTAGCTTATGAATTAACAGAACTAACAACAATGGTTTCGGATTATTACCCGGCGACGCGACGGCCGAATGGAGGATAATGTTTTTTTTTAATTAATCGGGTTGAGCTTATTAGCAGGTACAGGTACATAGGTAATGTACCCGAATGCGAAAAGGCGAGAGTTTCGACTTCCTTTATAACTCAGAGGATAGGTTAGGAGGAGTAATGCGATTGAGAAGTAAATATTTTTTGTGATATTATAAATATTATAAAGATTAATAAACATAATTATTACCTATGTTATTTGACAGGTATATACAATAATGTTTTAGGCATAATTTAATAAGTTATTTATCGTAATAATGCCATTTTACGGATTTTGACAAAGTTTTCCAAAGGAACAAACCTACTTATTTTCATTTGACTTAGGTATTCGAAATAAGTTGAAAGATAGGTAGATAGATAAAATATATTTATTTATAAATATTTTACAAATTTTGGTTCGTAATGTCTTTAAGCCTGATATTAGGTTTATCTAGACACTAGGTCCTCACAAATTTATATAAGATCTAACATGCATCAACATACAACAATAAACAAAACAAAACAATATTAAAATTATGTGGGTCTCAAGTAAACCGCTCACAAATTAAGCGATCACGAACCACCACTGCATAAAGAGAGAAAGGTTCATACAAACTGGGCTTATGTGATGCCACGCCACGTTGGGACCACCAATGGCATTTGAATGCGTCAGCGATGTCACATAAGATAAATTCAGGTCGAAATCATTATTTATCATATATTTAGTATGAAAACTGATGTAGGTATTCTGACGGACATAACATCACATATGTGGCATCACATAAGCCCAGTTTGTTTGCACGTTAATAGGTGTTCTACACGGTTATAAACTTGCGTTCCAACAGAGTGATCTTGGCGGGCGCTTGGTTGCTAGCTTTATATAGCTTGGTAGCTTTATCCGCGTAGTTTGTATGAAATTTGGTTTACAACAACCGGCCACACGGTTGAAATACACCAAGGGCACCTGTGGAAGGCAGGTTTATTACAATGTGGCCCTGCTTTAAGTGTGAGCCCGTGAGTACGATGAAACCGCAGCGTATTTTAACCGCTCAATTTTGTAACTCAGGTAAACAATACAATCGGCCGCACTGCGTTTCGAGTGGTTTCGTTCGCGGTATAGCGATTTTAGCGCTCACGAAGAAAACGCAAGTGCGGCCTCGCACTAAAATAAGTATAATTTTTAATTTGAAAAGTTATCCTGATTCCTGACTAGTATTACTAGTATATATTTATGTACCTAGAGCGAAAGTAACTTTGTCTGTTACACTAAGCTCTCACACCTTACCTAACTACTCAACCGATCTTCGTGAAATTTCATATAGAGAGAGTCTGAGAGATCTGGAGAAGGACACAATTATGTTACGTATTACCGACCTATCACGTGGACGAAGCGATAATGGCCGAATGGATAACTCACTGGCATGCAAATCATGCGATCCGAATTCGATTCCGACCGACAGTACCAATGTGGATTTCACTTTGTGGAATTTATATGTACTAGTCAAGTGACTTACCATCTGCTAACGGTAAATTAAAAAATCTTGAACCCACTCCTCCCCTCACGTGATTAATGGATAAAATCCAGATGTAGCGCATAAAACATCGAAGTAGGACCCAAAAAGCAAATACAATTTCCTTTGGATTCTTGCTAAACTCCGGTTTTTGAGTCTATCTACGTTTTGTTTAGTAGGTATTATGAAAGTTTGTACTATAATTCTATTAACGTCTTTATTTAGACAAATAATTTAAGTAATTTAAGTAAGGATTGTGTAAAAATATTGCATGAAAACTGGTAAGGGTATTTTGTAAGTATAATCATGTTACCTTGTTTATTGGGTGAAAGAGCATGGTGAATTGTTCCCAGGTCTTTCACGGGGGCTGGATGCCAATAGAATTAAGCATTGTAAACAATTTTACCATCAATAATAAAAACATTTTGTTTAGAAATCCTTTTTCATTTTATAATTAGAAATTGTAACGGGTCGATTAAATAAAATTGTAATTATTACAATTTCTCGATGGGTGCCTGGAACAAGATAGGCTTTCCGATTACATCATTTTCGTAATCTGCGGACTCCATACCTACTCCTTGTGGTGTTTTTTTCAAATTTTTATAATAAAAGCTGGCTGATTTACCAAAAGCAGTATGGGTACAGCCTCGTTATTCCACTAAAAAAAAATATTACTAGAATAATCGTGCTATGTGCAATGATAAAAGTTTTGTTCAACCTTCTACAAGTACCTAACCGCGTCGCCGCTGTTGCGGCTTTGTTCCTCGAAATAAACTTTGTATACCGATTCACAATAAAGATTGCTGTACAAATATTATATTGAATATAATAATATTAACACTTTAACCGCCTATGTCGGATTAGTCCGACAATAATTTTCGTGTCAATTTCGTCAGAGTAGGATATTTATGACCAAATACTCCGGCTCGTTTAATCTGCTGTTGTTATTTAACTATGCTTTAATTTATCAAAATTATTTTTAAGTATATACCTAATTATGAAAATTAATTATTTAGGCATAATTTAATGCACTTCAGTTGAAATAAGTCAGGCGGTTTAAAGGTTAATATAATAATAATAATGTGTGTAGTTAATAGTCAATTTTTTTGACTGGCCTGTTGGTCTAGTGGTTAGTGACCCTGACTGCTAAGCCGGAGGCCGTGGGTTCGATCCCCACCCGGGACAAATCTTTGTGTGATGAGCATAAAGGTTTGTTCTGTATCTGGGTGTAATTTATCTATAATATGTATGTATTTACAAAAAACACAAGCAAATATAATTGCTTACTTTGGGACTAGATGGCGCTGTGTGAATGTGGTAGAATATTATATTATTATTATTTTATATTATATTTAAAACTGGTATGACTTCTACTAGTTTCAATAAAATAAATTAATAATAAAATAAATATACTTATAAACATAATATATAATATACAGGCATAATATAATATTATTATGATTATTTACAAATAATTTCCACTACCATATTTAGAGATATAGCATCATACTCTAGAATCTCTAGATTATTAAACTTTGTACTCGTTCGAATACAATTATATTCATACAATGTAAGTACCTACACAGCATTCACAAGTACATTTTTCATGTAACATCACTGCAAACACTATTACTGTATTTGCCATACATCCTACAGATCAGCACACAACGTTGCAATCTCAGACCAACAAATAGACTATTGCTGTTTGATTGATTTCGCACTTTTTACCGGAATAAAACAACAATGGACTCTTACGGAAACGCTTTTGAATTTATTTAGCAGCAATATGTTTTTTTTCCTTTTTCTATGTATTTACTAAGTAGTACAAGCATAAAAAAATGTACAATAATGTCTGTCCAAAAAAATAACTCACTCTTTGGTATACAAACCGTTGACACGCCTCGTAGTTTTGTGATTATTCAAGATTTTCACTTATTCTTTTTTCCTGTAAAATTATGTTTTGTCGATTGCGGCTTTGTTCCAATAACCCATCGTTCTGTCTGTACATAAATAGTTTAAGTAAATATCAAAATCTACGCGAAAGTTGTCGCGGGACTCGCGAGCCTATTCTAGTTTTTAATATTCTTTGAACCAACGCTTAAAAAGTAAGGGGACCTAAAGTATATTTCAGTGAATAAGCTTTTAATTATCGAGTAGATAAACTAATATTAAATTCAGTACAAGCAACGCATGTCATTTCTTTGCTCCGCGTCAGTCAATGAACTTATGTCTAACTTACTTAGCGCCATCTAGTTACAATACTTCTAATCTCTTAGACATCTCAGGAAACAAAATTATAACATCCTGTATGCTTCAATAGATGGCGATGTAAGAAACTCCTTTATGTTGGAATGATTGAAATGTATAATGTATTTTATTCCTATAGTGAAGCTAGAAATTTATGTTATTTAAAAAAAATATGATTGTTATTTTTACTTTTAATCTTTGAAAAAAAAAGTACAATTATGTAGTTAAAATGACTTTTAGTAACAACTAAAATACGTAAATATAAAGTACAAAGTAACAATAAATAGTAGAATTTCGTAAAAAAAGTCATTCAATGGTTAAAAATCCAAATAGAATCAGGAAAATAATGGAAATAAAAATAATACGTATAATTCGGACAAAATACTGCCATCTATAAATTACTCGTAAAACTCTTCGGCAATTGTTCACTTAAAAGTTTTTGATTATATCAGTAGGTGGCAGTACTATCGCCCATGTTTTTGTACCTGCCGGCAAACAACGGCGTTTGCTCCGCGAGCCTTGTGCCGCGCAAGCGTAGTTCAAATTCATCCGCCATATTCGTCGTGTCAGACGGAGTGCAGTGCACGGCTGTGACATGTTTATTCGTAAACTGCATAAAACTTATGATATCGAGTCTTCACTGGTGCTTGTTTTATTTAGATAACTCTTCAAATATGCGATTTGATGGAGTCTTGAATGGATACTCGCGTCGTTTGTTGAAATATAAACGTGCATCGAACTGTGCATTCGTGTGTTTATGATAACAGCATTAACAGTAATCCTCGGTCGTGTATTGTTTTTTTGAAAATTCCTACAGTTACTTGTGTTAAGGCTTGGTGATATTATGCAATATAACATAACCGTGACCTTCGCGTTTCGTGACCGTGCTATTGGTGTCTTTTGAGGTTAAAATGCAGCTTGGATTATGAGTGACTGCGCCGAGCCATCAGGTTAGTAAGATATCCAGTTATATTATCGGCGCTGATAGTACGATGTTTATTTATCGTCTGCCCTAATTTCGTGGTATTAATATTGAGTAGCTATTTATTTAAAAATATTGTGGAAACTTCATAGCGATTGTTTACAAAATTTAAATTTAAACGAGGTCTGATACGTTTCATAACCTAAGAAAAGTTCCTGAACTGTCTTGTTAAAATTTAGGCGGGAACCTGTTGACTTTTAGGGCTTTTGTCTTATCCAATGTGTGGATAAAAAAAGTTAAATAGGTATTAATTTAAAGTTAAAAACCGTTGGTTGGATAACGTATCGGGTTGTCGTGGCGCAGAGGCCCTATATGCACCTCACCTCACCTTAGCGGCGCGGGCACATCGCGCCACGGCCTCACGGAGAGAATGCAACCTCGCCGCAGGAGGAATTACAAAGGGACCAAAAGGAAACAAGGACGAGTCTTTGAATATCCTAATGTTTAATGCATCGGTTTGAATAAAAATTTGAAACTGATCTATTTTTATAAGCAGTATTAGGTACCTATCTAATGTCTTTTCCACTGTCCAATGTCTCCCACTGGTTTAGGTACCTACGTAGAATACCTGTAATGGAATTTATACCTACTGTATCGGATTCTGTAGAATATTCAACTGAATGTTACCTATGTCGCAACTAAAGGACCGGCTGTATTTTGCACGTGTTTTACGATGTGGTTTTCCATTTAATTTAGTTAAAAACTAATTTCGAGTTTTGATCCCTGCCTCGTTTGATAGTTACTTTGCCTATGTTTTTTACTTACTTACCTTATAATATTTAAATATCTACCTACGTACCTACCTGCCTGTAATTTACAAACATTTAATACCTACCTACCTAGGTAAATACTACCTATCGTCTCATTTCATTAACTAACGGCATTCAGGTAGCAAAATCCAAGGTAGCTACCTACCTACAGACTGCTCTGATAAATACCTACTTACCTATTTATTTAACTAGTTTTGTAAGTATCTACCTATCTTAATCGTTTTCCTTCGTTAAGTACCTAGGTATATCAATCAAAAGGTCCATGAACAAAACTTCGGTAGAAATTTGGATCTTCATAAAATAAGTAGGTACCTAGATTGAGAATGAATTACCTCTAAGCATAATAATAAATTATTATGCATAATAGGCAGGTAGGTACATAGAGCAAGTTTTTGTACTCCCCACATGTCCGAATTACACATATTTACATAAAGAAACAATACCCTGTGATCTAGTTTGGTAGGTAAGTTAACTAATGGTTGTTTCTATTTTTTACACTAAAACATCCTGTCGGCTGTTCTATTCTCATGTTAATTTACCCTTCACGTCACATGTTCATGTTATTCTTTCAACAGATTTTGTTCAATGTTTACCATGTCCAATGAGTTCATACTTACGCACATCTGATTTATGGGAAATTTTTTGAATATTTGTTTACCTACCTACTATACAAACTGTCATTATGGCTATACTATAATTATAGCTCAAATTAACCTTGAACTCTATGACATTTATAAACATTTCGAACATCACTGTACTGCTACCTATTTAGGTAGGTACGTCAAATGTGCGCAAATTTGAATAAAATGAGTTGAATCATGCTTTTAAGATTGACATTTATAAACGTCAAGCTACCACACGTCTTGGATAGTAAAAAGCTTGCAATATTGAAACACCCGATTATAGTTACCTAGGTAAATTGGAACTCCTCAACTCCTCAAGTCTAGGTTATATAGAGACAAAATGGTCACAAAATGGTGAAACAATGATGACGTGATTTAAAACAGTTACTTTACAACATTTTCATAGACGTACAGACCTACTAAGACATTAATATTGTCGACGATTAAGAATACATAAGCTCACTCCCCATTTCAACCCGTGGGTGTCTTAAAAGACGACTAAGGGAGTAACCTTAAGCAGACAAGAGCACTGCGAGAAAAGGAAAATTCGAAACAAAACCCTATACAAAAACGTCTGGCCAGCGTGATATAGTAGGCTAAATTTCCTCCACAATCTTAGGAGACTTGTGCTCAGCAGTAGGAAGTTTATGGGTTGTAATGATGATGATGATGACCTACTAAGATACTTTGAACTTTCATCATGAATACGTAACATTTTCTATCAATTCCATAATATTCTAATAAACCTGATAAAATACCTAAACAAACTAAGGCTCGATAGGTACACCACACAATCTAGCGCTGGTCATAAGTAGTAAGTACCTAGTTATTACATATAAAATATACCTTAGACTTGATGACTGCTAAATTTATATATATGCGCTTACTACGGCACAGAATATAACGTGGTACTAACAAATATAAATTTATCGATCTAACGTTCCATTTAAACTGTGCTATATTACTATTAGTTAATACTTTACTGGTATTCAATATTATTCACAATATATAATAGGTATTATTCATTGCATAATAATATCTACATAATCATTATACATCTGCATAACAGGTTTATCCCGTTGTTGATTAAATCTGACTCTTTCCTCCCTATGCACGTACTTATCGGCCGGCATGTACTGTGAACCTGTGGTCTCTACTCACGTTATCGAGTAGATAAAAACCACTCTAGATTGCCAGTGGGCGTCCCATGTCTAGCCTATGACGTCATAGTCATAAAACAACTGCTAATCATGCTTTTATAACTTCTAATAACATATTAGATAATAATATATTTGTTTGCGGCCAGCTGTGGATATCGGCTTAAACTGCGTGATACCATGAGAAAAATATTACGGGTTCAATTGTAATTTTTATCAAAATCTATTTATCTAGTGCTTAGTTATTTTATTTAAAAAAAATCTTTAGTAACTTTTTATAATTTATATTATAGTAGTACCTACATAGCGCCTAGGCTTTATATTTGTGTATTTTTGTTGATTTTTATCGAAATCTATTTTTAGTAGATTTTGCGTTAAAAATTAACAAACATTCATTTATTCTCACAAAATAGCCCATTTATAATAGTAGTGATAATAATTATAGCTGTTTCAATAAATTGTTCATAATAAGACACTTGATCGAATTCGCAGATATTGAAATTATTGGAATAATACAATAGAAGTTTGGAAGGCAAGACTACGTTCATGTGGATCCATACCGTAATTTTCGATGATAACTTCTTCAAAGCGTGGAAGTCATTTCAGTTCTGAAAATATCGGAAGACACTTTTCTTACAAATATCCTCATAATAAATCCTTGTTTTTGGTTCTTTATTTCCTCATAAATCTTGATGAAAATAAATTTAGACCTTGAAGATGGTTGGTGCTACCAGTAGGCCTACAGTACTACGGAACATATTCTCAAAATTCAGACTAACAGAAAGCGCCCCAAATACCATTTCGACCTTGCCGATGAGCAATTCTTATGTTTTTTCCTATTTTAAAAAATAAGAAAGAATATAGAAATAAATAAATATTTTAGAAAATAGAAGAAAAAGAAGGTCTGTAATGTCATGTTATGTTTTCACTATTTGAATCCTTAAAACTTACTTGTCTTTACTAGTCTTGCTGTAATCGCCTTAGCATGACATTAACTTTTTATACAGTACATAATATCCATCTAAGACCTTTAATTCATCTAACTAGTTTGTTTACTGAATCACCAAGTGGAATAACCCATCTAATTTGTCTTTACAATGTCAAAATTATTTCTCGAACAACAAAATTTTTGTCCTAACACTTAGACTGACATAACTTCTAAGTAGTAATACAGAGAGATCTTAGATACCGTCAGACTAATTGCTAGTAGTCACGGCATAGTTACTAGCCAATAACCGACAAAAGGTCGCCAGTTGTAGGTACTCTAGATAAAGATTGCGTGTCCTATCGTTCGTGAAGCGAACTGAGTTTGCTTAACAAGCATGTGTGTACAACATAGATAGATAAATACTGTCTATTGAAAATAATTCTTCGAAATAAAATGTAAACGTCATGTTAGAAGGAAGTGAGACATGATTAAAGTCTAATATCCCACTTAGTAAGTCTAGTTTCTAGAGGCTTAATTTCTTAGAAAAGTCGTTCCTTAGTTTAGATCTCTAATCTCAAAAATCTATATGAAATAGCAAGAGTTTCTAGGCCATCATCGGACCTTAAAGAAGACAGTTGGAGTTCTGTCTTTCGATAGATGTTCCTTATTCACCATAAATCAGGAAAGTTATCGGCTACCCTCTCACCCTATAGCCAGTCATAATGTTAGTAAGATTCATATACCTATTCGTATATTATTTTGCAGATTCCACAGAATAATCCTAATTGTCATACTCCCGTTATAGGTACTTGTACTGTAATGTCCTTCTGAGTACATTATGTTTAAGAATACCTACCGATTAGGTTTGCCTAAGATAGAGAAACATAATAGGATAAAAATTCGGAATAGTTTTTATATTTGCCCAAGGTTATACTTATATTTCTCCAAATCTGTTGCATCAAAATAAAACGCGTTAAGCCGTAAAAGCACCTAATTAGCAAACTTTATCAAGAGGTCCTTTAAATCAGCCGCAGATAGGTAAGTACAGGCACAGGTTGATTGCCAGTCGACGATTAATAAGACTAGGTACTTGTCCAGAAGCCTACTTGTCTATCGACTGTTGCGACAACTGCGGATGCGATTCATTAAATCGGTGCCTAGATTTCCGTTTTAACCAGTTTATCTTCGATAAATATTTACCCGTCCATGAAGCCATATTTTGTATTTATTTATTATTAAATTTATAGCTTATCACATAATGAGATTAAATAAATGAGTATCATTGCGAGACTAAAAGGAGGACTTATTTAACAGGCACATTCTAAAAGAGACAAGCGGAAATTAACCACTATAATGTTTATTGTTTTTATTTTGAGATGTTTGACCACTATGGAAGCATTGAATATTCCACATGACTGCATGGCTTTCAAATGTCAACAAGTTATTTTATACACAAACTGCTACTACAAATTACATAGATATCAAGATACAATTTCTGCTCGGTTGGTTACAAAACAACAGGCAACACTGTCTCAGTGTATTATTCGGTGATGATAAATAGCCAAATGGTCGTCTTATACTGTTTGAATGTAACCCGAGAACGATGAACTCGGTAATTAGCGGGCTATGTTCCAAGAAGGTGAAAGGAAAGTATCGCGTGGTACTCTTTTTTATATTAAACCACCTATGGTATTATAATGAGAATAATTTCGCCAATCTCCCACAGTTTCTTGTTCGTAACCAATTACTATGGAATCGGACAAATTATCAAGTGGGTGAAAGTCAATAATTATGGATACTAATGATAATAAAGACGATCCGGTACAGAAGATTTCGTTTTCAGGCTGATTTTATGCTCGGTAATCCTGCGTGAGTAAACTAGATTTTATTTTAACAGGCTTTTGGAAGAACCCATACAGTGATTTCTTAGATATTGCTGTTATAGAATGTAATAGTCTAAATTACCTTGATAAAGAAAATTTTATTGTAATTTAATAAAATAAGCATTGTTTAGTTGCTGCGAACCGCAAAAGTTGATTACTTACAATTATGGCGGTTATTATATTTTACAACTTCTAGACTTTGAGGTAAGTACTTATTATATACGACAGAATTCAATTAAAATAATAATGTATTGTATAATGTTAATTTTAATAACCATTCATGCTTACATAACTGCCAATTTTAAACAAAAGAAATACCTACTAATTTGCAGATATTTCGACAAGGTAGGTAATTTAACAGCAGTAAATAAAATGTATATACGAGTACCTACCTACTTACCTATTTAATATAGTAATTTGAGTAAGAAGTCTTTACTTAAAGCCTTTCTACAGAAGCAAGCGTAGCAACATGATGATAAACGCATCGGTAATTATAATTACAATTGTGTAGTCCACCACAACAGTGACTGTCCATCAAACAGTTACAACGTCCCTGAAGAAGCACGTGAACAAACGTACTATATTTACTGCCAGGTTTGGCATGATGCAGTGATATGTAGAACTGGTTTAATGCTCGTTAAGACGCGCCGTGGAGTCTCACGTATCTGAACAAAAAGGGCCGGGAACAACGTCGACTTGTTTTGGACAATACCCCGCTTGACACTTGAATGCCGATGCGTTTACCATGTGACATCACATAGCTACCCGAACATGGAATGTTCAGAAATGTAGGCTGCAGATAAACCCCTTTTATGGTATGAGATGTTGGACTTATTGAAATGGATGATACACTAAAAGGATTTTCTAGGTAATAAATTCAGATCATGGAGATTTAGGTTGAAGTTTTTTATACGTAGGTCGTAGAATAGTGGTCGTGTCATTATGGTAAATATTTATTGGTGACCATGCACGGTGCTTCTTGAATTACATTATTTAAATACGGTTTATAACAATAAACCGTATTTAAATAACAATGTTCATAAACTAAAACACTTAGGTTCAAACCTCATCAAGGTCACTAGGATTTTTGTAAAAATTTCGTACAACACGAGTTTCAGTAAATAGCGGTGAACTTAAAGTTAACCAACAATGTTACAATGCAAAACATTTCGTAATAAAAAAAATACAAGCATTGCATTCATAGATACACAAAGAATGGTGTAGAGAGAGAAACCGCACGATCCTTCAGATAATGATATGAATGCAATGTCGGTGTTCTAAGGATCGCATTACAAAAATGTTACAAGTTGCTTTTAAGACGAAATTGAGAAATACAAAGCATTCATTGTTTCTTTCGAAGGCCAAACAGATAATACATGAGTCAAGATAAATGAAGAACTGATCTTTGCTTTGTATCAAACGTTACGAAAGAATAGTAATAGATATTCTAAGTTATGAATTCATATTGTTAGTATTATTTATAGTGCTATAGACCTGTCTTCAAGCTATTGAATTGCACGTTTTCTAAACTCGTGTTTAGTAGGAGGCGAATTTTAGCACTAGCTCCCTATGTGAGCTTTGCACCGGGTCGCCGACCCTTAATTATCCTGTACAGCGCACCGCTGCAGTGCAATGCTCCAGTAAAATTCTGCATAACAGGCCTTTATTAGTCCCTTACGGCTCCCACTTCCTCGACAATTTTAGTTTGAATCCGTGATTCTACGAGCATATTAACTGTGCCATTTTTGGATCAACATTGCATGTGTTAAACACTTATTTTCTATGTTAACAAAGCCAATTTGAAATTTGATTAAATAAAGTAATGATGGTTTGTTATGTAACACACACCGGATAAGCTGCAGAAATGAAGCCGGTTGTTGCGATCCCTATCGAGTGACCGCGTTGAATCACTTTTGCATGTCCACAATTACGACCCAAACCTTGTGTACACAGTATTTTTATTTTATAAAACGAATACGATACCATCAGCCAATCGATCCAGTCGATGAATCATACTCCACTTCGATGAATTGTTTTGCTTCAATGTTTTGTTGTAAAAAATCACTTAGTTTTTTAGACCCTAACGAATTATCCTTTGTCAATTACAAGTATGATGCAAATATAATTATCGTGCGTGAAAACTATATCGCCACCTTGAAGTAGACCAACGTATAAGTTATTTTTTGTCCGGTAGCCAGAAGTAGTTTGTTAGACAATATTGGCAGTTATTATTGCTGTCAATAAATAAAACTGTAATGAATAGGAGCAGCGGCGCTATTGTCAAGATAGAGTAAATAATGAACGTCCTGCCTGTTACTTTTGTCCAAACAAGGAAGTGTAAATGTGGAGTAATTGGCTGGACCAGGAAATTACTAAAAGGTTTCTTAGGTTCATCGATCATTTGCGGCTCGTGGTTGTTTTAACGGCTTCCTTTTTAGCAGAAGTGAAACGTGCCGATGAAAGCGTGCTCACTATCTGCAATACCTGCGCGTTTAAGTTTGTATCAACAAGATTATCATTCGAGTGAAGAGACCAGTTTCTATAAAAGGCTCGTTAAGTAAATGTTTTCCGTTAGCTATGACACATGCGCTAATATTTGGCCTTCTACGTACACCAGCCTCCGTGGAGAAGTTGAGAGCTCGCGACGAGGTGAATTACTATATTTACCTGCAATTATGGTAGACGGTTTTCGGATTTATGGTGCAATTAAGTGCATAATCCCTTATGAAGACTGGTAGGGCAGTTACAAAATGCTTTGAAAGTTTTCGTGTAATCTGAGACTTATTCAGGACGCAGCGAGTTTGTGAGGTTAAATAACGGCTTTAATTACGACGAGCTGGATTTTATGTATGTTAAAATTCCATTAAGATTGACATTTTGGATGGGGCTACGAATGTGAGGATTTATAAACATGAACGTATATGGTAAGTTCGTGCATCGTGATGTTGTTTCGAGAAAAATGTCAGCATATCCATTATTGAATTCTCGCTAATCCTTACAAAGAAGGTTGTTCAGAGGAAACGAATGAAGTAGCTGGAGTTTGTCTATTTAGTAGTTGGCCACGTGCATGATCATGCATACTGTAAACAGATATAATTAAGGTCGGACCGTCCATATAATGCAGAGCTGATCAATATTCATAGCGAACGGCCCCCGGGTCAGATGCTCGATATCTATTGGCGCCCAGCACGCTGGGGTCGACCAAGAATGAGTTGAGATTGCCGATAACTAGTTCAGAGTTTAGATCGCTAATTATTTTCTTAGATATTAATTACCTTGGGGCTGGAAATGATAACGTAAATAGCTAAGTTAGTTATGATAATATCGATATTTGTTCTATATATATATATATAGTATGTAACGAGTTTGAATTTATTATTATACATAAGCGTATTAATATGCGCGTACTCTTAATTACTTCACTCCTACTTATTTCACTCCGAGCGTTCTACTAAATGCGTCTTTTGAAAATGAAGTTTAATATGAATTTGTTTCGAGGTTTACAAATAAGATTCTTTATTTATTTATACTTAGTGACTAAATTATTAAGTATTTGAAGTAATTACGTCTTCCTCAGTGATTTTTATCTATTTATCTATTAACCTATCTGTTTTTCCAACGTCTCAGAGCACCTGGGCATCTTGTAGTTGTAACGTCCTTGGCGCGATAACGCTGTGCGGGCGCAGCGATTATCGCAGCGCGGTAATACTCCATTATTACTTTAAATGCTTTACGCCATATGGTGTTGTAACGTATTTTTATACAATTATAGGTGTTTCGTGTATTTCACGGGTCGTTTGTATTCATCTAACAATTATTATTTGTTTCATCATTTTTTGTTTAAGTGTAATTTGTATTATCTAAATATAGGTAGGCATAGCATATATAAGTATCAAACATACCTACCTAATACAGTAGCAGCATTTGCTGAAATGCAAAGAAAGTCCACAAAATCAAAGGCAATGGCATAATTCGACGGGTTAAAGTTTTCGGACTATTCTCATTAGGTAGGCTACCTGCTACTTACGTCTTTTGCAATTTTTATTGGGGGTTTGGATTGTTACTATTTGTTACCCGTCTACGCAGACCTTGATAGCAACACACCTAAGTAAGCGTTAGAAGTTTAGAATCATTATATTGAAAGTAGAAATTCAACTTTAGCTGTTGGATCCATTGTACAACAGAATCTTCAATCTGTAGATATCTGATTGGTAATTAATTTTGTCTGTGGGACGTGTAGCTGTGTACCGAATAGTACTCTTGCATCACTGCATCAAAACCTTGCTGCGTCACTGTCAAGTTATTTGAAGATTGTCCCATTTTAGTTATCGGTTTAGGTACTTGTGTCGCTATGTATAGCGCATGTGCGTCTTCTAAAATTTAAAACAAGAAACCTTATTTTACCAGTCATTATTTGGAACAACAGGATTCGTATTCCTTTTATGAATAACCAATTCTGATTTCCTTATAACGTGGGCAGCGGCTGTGTTACGATAACTTTTTACTTTCATTCGATTCAATAAAAAATATTCGGTTGACCATAAAGAATTTTGTATGTCAGTTTTCTTTTTAATCCAACATTTTGATCGATTGTTAATTTTGAATGATACCGAAATTATTAAAAGTTATGCCGAAAATTGTGAACGTTGCATAGGCTTCATTATGTTTTGCAATAGTATTTGATAAGGCGTTACTAAAGTACGCAATGGTACTTATACCCCTTGAGGAAGAAGTTTGCATCTATGCTAATGTGCGAGGCTAAGTTGTATTTAAAACATTGTGGCGGAAGGTCCCCCAAGACAATTATTAAATTTTTAACACATTGTCAAACATATTTTGTTTCCAGATATCAGCCAAGGTAAAGAAAAGTAGTAGGTGGTTAAAATACCTACTTCAATTATAAGTAAGCTAAACTGTACACGCAGAAAATGTATGTTTTGTTCGTGGTAAATAACTGCACATGCAATGGAATGTTATCACATCTGCTCATGTTACCTTCCTACGGTTAGATAAGGCATGCAACCGCACGACACGTCACTACGCTCTAAACAACTATTTTTAGATAAATCTATTGTTAGACAGGCATAGATACCTTTATCAGACATACATAACCTTCGACCAACGTAAAAAGCGGGTCTTTTGTCAATTCACACCACGAACTATTCGGACCACGGTGTGAATCGGGAAGGACCCTTTTTGAAGTCGATTTATGTATGAAGCCTATGTGCTTATAAATTTAATATTTTGATAAACATTTTCTTAAAACGGCACACCGTAGCCCGTCAATTTGAAATTAGCTTCACCACGTTTATTGTTTAAGTTTAAATATAATTTTGGGCTTTATAATACGCGGAACAGACTGATATGAACATGTAGACACTTGATTTATTATTATTAACGCAATAACAGATTGAACAATCCCAAGCTTAATTGATATTTATGGCTAGTAATCAAATATATCAATTATAAGTTACATCTATCAATCTACCGTTGAAGACATGTGAGAATAAATCGATTCATTTCCATTAAAAGTAGGTCAACCATTTTGATTCGATACCGATTGTGTTTCTCATTATTCTTTGTCACCATTAAAAGCTCAATTAAGAGTCCATCACGACATTAAGACAACCACGAGAAGACCGATTACTATAAATTATAAATAGCTATTTCATAGACGTTTTGCAAACAATTAATGCATTAAATCGCCAAATAAGCTTTGCATTTAATGTCATTTTGTCTTTGTATATGTTTGTTGTTATGAGTTTATTAGGTACCGCTTTCCTATGGCAGACAGTTTGAAAGTTAGGTAATAAAGTTATCATTAGCGTTTCTCCATTTGAAACCTACTTAATAATGCTTTAAAAAATTAAGCACAATATTCAATAGTTCAATGCTAAGTTACAGCTGTGGTTGTTTGTTTAAAATATGGTTAGTGAGATCCTTGTTTTTTATTTTTTTTTAAATACTATGAACACCGGATTGTTTGCCATTCGTTGTCAAAAATAGCAATAAATCCGATACCAAATGACACATTTTATCCTGGAAAACAAGGATAGACGAGACAATCATTTCTACATAAGGTGTCATGGTAACATACGCGAGTTTCGTACGAATCTTTGAAGCAATCACAGTTACTTCAACAGTACAGTCATACATTTTGTTATCGCAGTGCACGGCGCGGCGTGAATTGGCCTTCTGTAAAAGAGCACTCAATAAGATTTAAAGTTGAATCTCAATAGATCAGATAGTGGCCATTGTGAGTCCGTTACAGCTATTTATAGAGTTCGATGACTCCGTGTTCTATCTGACCGTCAGTTATCCCTAAAATCTGTTCACTTAGATGATATTATTGATTTTTAATAAGGATGTATTGGTTGCTAGTCACGCATGAAATGAAATGAACAACGATGTCAGTTGGGCAACAGATTTTAATAATGGTGTCCTATCTCTTTAAAAAGACCGTATAGAAGTGTTGGTTATTATAAAACTATTGAATTCTTTTACTGCGCTCCCTATGCTTTTGTAATTACTCGTAAATTTAGCAGAAACTTCATTAATTTTTTTAGGTAAGCTGGTGATACTCGTAACATAATTCTACGACATAAAATGAGAACAGTTATGATAAACTAATTTTTTATGAAATATTTATTTATAGGTATATGGATTTCATCAGCAATCCAAAAGTGTGCTACTTTAGTTCCGTAAGTGACGGAGGTAAGTTCCACTGTGCAAGGATTTTTTTTAATGAATTATGATTGATTAAAATGAAACTGAACTAGTAAAGTTGGTACTTACATACCTACCTAAATAACTTTGTAGCTTAGAGAGACGAAGGTATAAGGAAATGTTAGTCACATTATATAAAATGATTAGGAATACGCCCCCAAAAAGAGTCAAATAACCATAGACTGATATGAAATTTAGTCCTTTGACAAGCTTATATTATTTGATGTAGGCACGTCGCGCTTGATTCGATTTAAGAAATACTTACATAGGTATATTTCATTGTAATGCCGAAATATGACGGATGGTTCTGAGGTCAAAATGATGGAAACCTCACAAATAAAATTGAGTTTCATTGTGTTTGTATGTTATGTACGGGATTTACAACTTTCGCTTTCATGCTCCGTCGTGGCTGAGTGCAGTGCGACACCTACGCATGCGTACTGCGTTGGCCGTCATACAAATGAATTTTAGACGAACAAACCGACACTGACCATAGACAATTTCAAGGAGATTTTATAGATAAAGTATTTATACTTAGTTTGAAGCAATAACTGTTAATTTATAAAAGTCATTTCTGACGCAAACGATTGATCAACTGAACCGATTCTAATGTGATTTGGTATGGAGATTGGATATACATTGAATCACGAAGAAGTATGCGCACCACGGGAATTAGAGGTACCTAGGTATGCTTTTGATACCTGTGATAGTAATAAGTCGTTTATAAATATTAATGTTTATAAATTATAAAGTAACTGTTACATTTTAGGTAACATCACGGTATTTTTCACCTAGTTTAAAAAAAAATCTTGTTGCGTATCTCATTTCTCAAATTAATAATATAATTTGATTGAATTAAACGTCCGACGACGGTCAACGTAACGTTCAAAGTTTTTCAGTTTTAGAGTTTAAGGCACATCAACTCATTTGTATTTAAGCTACAAAGTATTTAAGAAATAGAGTCTTAAGAAGTCAGGGTTTCGTCTATATTTTTATAATCTATATAACTAACATAAATTTGTTATTTCAATATGTAAAATCTAATCAGATTATGTATTCATTTTAAATATTAATTACCTAATTAAAGTGTTGACATACGCTGTCTAATTAACAATATCTGGACATAAGCCGCTAAGGTGGCCTGGTCACTCTCCATTTATAAATACAGCTTTAAAGGATTCTAGTCCTTATCTCTCTAAAATACAGACTATTATACCTAAGGAGAATAATATCTAAAAGTAGGCTAGTGTAACTGCGATGTGGTCAGATCGATTTCAAGGTTCGTGGTTAATACAACGGTGTACACACGCTTTTCGGTCTTGTAATTAAATTTCAATTAGGATAAAGTAGGTATATTAAATATCTATTAGTAGGTATAATAGGTATCTACAAAAACTTGATTTAAAGAGTACCTACCGATTTATTGTAACTCATGTGATAAACAAAATACCTACTATCAATGCACTTTTGTATACGGATCAACTGTATTTTTACCCGACGGCCAAAAAGGAGGGTAATGTTTTTGTAGATATACCTATGAACGTTCAACTTGAATTTGGTTCTATTCTGTAGAGTTGTAGACTAATTTTATATGATAACTATGACTAATATGATAAGTAAAGAAAAAAAACAGTTATAAATAAGTCAGACAACAATCTTATTCAAAGGTATACTGCCTGTTTTAGGTTCAAGTTTTCCCAAACTGCACAGACAACATAATCAAAATTACGTATTTTAATGTTGGATGGAACCATTAGGTATCTACCCTAATTTTAAACAGTTAATCCAAACAATATCTAGTTATACTAAGATATGGATATAGGTAATTAAAAAAAACACTTTACTCTTTAACCCCCTTAGAGACTATCACAGGTCCCCGAATCGCGCATCGCCACCTTTTCTTTAACTGTAGGTTCGATTTGAAGATTACTACTACAAGTAAATTATATTACTATTGTTAATTACGAGGTATGTCTTTCAGTATGTGGTAATCAAGACCGTCTGACTACTAAGTAAGGAAACAACGCGGTACTTTGTTCTTAGAAATTAGCGGAATCAATTTACTTTGCTGTTTGTTCCTCAATTCGCAATGTTCTCCGAATTGTTACGGAACCACTGACTTTTGAAGTTGTAACAGTAACCGAAAATACTTGTTTTACGGTTATATTTAACTTGTCAAAGTACAACGAATAGCAATATAAGTTTTACCTGGTAAAGCATCAACGAATTTAGTATGAGATGCAAACCTATTACGAGTATCTGTATAATACCAAATTTTGTAAACAGAACATTTATTCAGAATTTTAGTAGCTATAACAGATACTATATCAATATACATAAGGTAGTATAGCAACTTATTGATTTTAACCCGACTTTTTAGTTTTTAAATGCCTTGTCCCACGGTTTCACCTTACACTTGTTTCTTAAAAAGAAACCCCCTCCATATAATGCAGAAATATTTTGTGATATCATAATATTTTAATCGGTTGTAATAATCTATAATGACTTCATCTCGGCGGCGATCATTTTACAAGATATTTTGGTCAGCTCATGTTTATTAAGCGCAACTAAAAAGGAGGTCGAAAAACGCAAGAGCCTTCACCTGTATCGAGATGCGATGATTTCATGGGAACCATCGAACACTATTTTTTGTTACGATAAATACCAAATAAATTCAAGGAAAGGAAAATCAAGATGGCGACCATTCAACCTTGAATTTGAGTTAGACAGTGAAAAGATTGTTAAGTTTATTAAAATAAAAGCGATTTCAAAGTTGTGATCGCCAAGTCGTTTTAGAGCTTTGATGTGGACTTTTATAGGATTGTAAAATGGCGAAACGTTTTTATTCACGGGTGCACGGTTTGTTTTCTGTTTGTAGCTGCAGTCCTTTCGTTGTAACTATTGCATCACAAACCTGGCTATTGCGAATGGCACGTAAATCGTTGGCTCGGGAATAGTTTATTTCACTGTGCAGGCAAGTTTAAAGTTCGATGGCCGTACGCGGTGGTCCACAATGTTGACAGTTCAACGCTTGATCGAATATTTAGCATGTATTTTTATTAGTGTTGTCTGAATGCAGTACAATACGTCGAGAATCAGGTTACATGCATTTGTTAATGCAGCGTAATGTAATGAGACACTTGTATTGCATGACACGTCGTTAGTCATCAGTTATGAATGATCATGTCATCGGTATTAGGTATGATGAAGTGTTGTCTGAGTGATTTGCTTTATGATGTTTTCGATATTTTTATTTTATTTTTTCAATTTAGTGTGTATTTCACGCGTTGCTTAATATCCAGCTTTTAGAGTAGGTATGCATTAGTATATAATAAGAATAACACACGTGCAAGAAGAGTTAACATAAAACTGAATTTATAAATATTGATCAAGTAGTGTAGTCACTAAATTAATCTCGCTTTTAGGCGACAATGTTGTAGCGTTAAGTTCAAGTATAGTAACTTAAGCTAACAGCGTAAAATGTTCAAATAAAACATTACAGCTTAGGACTTAATACTTCAAAAGAACGGAACCCTAAGGTACGATTCAGACCAACCGGCTCGCATCAGGCCGGGCCGGGCGGCATTTTACAATGCGGTAAAGAACATTGAAATGTATCAACAGTAATTACAGTTCATATTTGTATGCAACTTACGCATAGTTACTTCCGTCGGCATCCCGCAAGGCGTCCGCGTCGCCGGAATAAAAACTAATTTCTTTAGTTCAGATATATGATTGTGCGGACGCTGTCGGCTGTACGTATGCCGCGGTAGCGGTACGGCTCCGACGGACGCGTTCGGCTGCCGCGGCACGCGTACGGCTCCGTTCCGATGCGGCGCGACGCGAGCCGGTTGGTCTGAATCGTACCTTATAAGATTACTTTGTTTATATTTTAAGTAAAGGATCGGAGAACCGAAACTTAAATGATTGTAATGTAACATAAAAACAGGGTTTTGTTGCTACCAAGCAGCCAGGCAGCCCTATTGAACTTATTCAATTCGTAAATAGATACGTTAGAGGTTCAGCGAGAGCCTCACTTGCTATTTCTTTATTTTTGTTCACTATCATGTAAATTAGTGTTAATAGACTAACTGCCGTGTTATTTGTGTTACGCACAAATGTTCGTTCACGCATCATTCGCTATGTAAATATTTATTTACGGAATTTTTACCCATACGTGTTCTGCTTAATGTTTTCTAGAAACGAGCAACATTTATTTATTAAAACCTGCTAATTCAAACAGTTACTATATAAAATTTGCGATGACTTAAAGGCAAAGGAATTTCTTCAACAATTTTAAATAGCAGCCCCTTTGGCTTGCGTTTAGGTTCTGAGCTAACCGATTATTTTACACAGAAAGAAAATTGGAATGGTTGTTATAGCATACTGGTTTTTGTTACCTTTTTTAAGACACGGTCGCCCACGTCGAAATATCTTAACAAAATCAGTTTTGTTTCTTTGAAGTCAAAAAGTTTTTAAATCATTTTACGTTCGATTTCAATTTTCAACCCACTTATGAACCATTATTCATACTGAATTAACCATAAATCTTTCCGTATAGTCCATGGTGTGCAGCGAAAACAACATTGTATTTACTCTAGAAAGTGAATTTGAAGTGTTTGTAATTTATAAGAATTACGATTTCATATTATTTGAATTCTGCCTTCATGTGTAGTGTTTTGTTAAAGAACATTTTAAATTGGGATCATCTCTGTAGCAAAAACTTTCCTTTGTAAACATGTTCAAACTTCAAAATGCCTTACTATTTATTAACTAAAATTAGTACATATTGGCTTACATTTCTTATTTTTAATTGAATAAGTAAATATACGTTTAGCTTCCTGCACTTCTTCATAATAATTTAAACTATTTATGACATTACTTTTTTATGTTGGGCGTAGAAACAAAGTCTTTTCATTTAAATTTCAACCCCCCATTTCGGCCGCTTTTCCACAGAAAATAAAACATTTTGTAAATTTTTTAAATGTTATTAGTGTTGGATCAGCAGTGTTTAAAACTATTCCAGTTATTATACTATTCCAATTATATTGTCGATAGAATAAGTAGATTCCGAGATATAACACTGTGACAGACGGACAGAGCGAGACCATAAAGGGTTCATTTTGTACTTTTTTGATGCGGCACCCTAAAAAGAAAGAACCGATATTTACTACACATTTTATATTATATCAGATTTTTCACGCTGAATGGAAGGCGGACATACCTACTTAGATACGATAACTAAGTACGTTTTCAATAAATCAAGCCATAGGTGTACAGCCAGAAATAGAATAGAATTGTTAAAATCAACATACTAGAGACCACATATTTTGAGCAGCAGCGTAACAATTAGAGAACGTATGTAAAGTTTATTGTAGTAGGCGCGTATCATGAATGAATTTGTATTCGCTTGTATTTAGATACCTACTCTATTATGAATGAAATTAGACAGTTTTTCTTAGGCACCTATCTGTTTTTTTTTCGCAGAGTAGCCTTACTGTGAAGACACCTCACAGGACGATATAAAATAACACTTTATCGTTATTTTCGTTGCTTTTTGTCTCCAGGAACCATACTCGCAATCTCGATGTGTCGATTTTGATAAATATTGATGTATTTGAAAATGGTAGCGACCATCGTCATAGGCTATCATGAGAAGGTGGATATTGCTGGCTTTGTGTGTGAGGTTGCCTAAGAGCCAAACTGTGTCCATTTGGGAGCAGCAGTACTTCAACGCTGTCTGTCACTGGCTTGAAATTCAGTTTTCATATGTAGCAAAAAAACAAGTAAAAGTAATGATTTCATATTTTTATCATTTTTTTTGTGGAACTGTTTTTTGTTGGGTATAGCCGTCGTCGGTGCACAGGTCACGCTTGTCCTTGTCGGTAATAGGTGTTCTACACGGTTATAAACTTGCGTTCCAACAGAGTGACCTTGACGGGAGCTTGGTTGCCATCCGCGTAGTTTGTATGAATTTTGGTTTACAACACCCGGCTACACGGTTGGACGCCACCTAGGGCGTCTCTGTGGAAGGCAAGTTTCCAACCATGTAGTAGGGCTTTAATTCGGTATAGCCTAAGTTGGCGTTGAACCGGCCAATTTTAGTACCGACTGCACGAGAGACATGAGGTCCTATACTAGTAAATTTTCAGTACAATAAGGGTGTGGTTGCTGTCACCATATCTTGTCCGTATATGGAGAGAAATGTAAGTGCACACACCTACTGACCGACCGGTGACCTTTAGTAGCACGCTGGTATTTTGTATACCTAGTCCATCTGTTCACATATTGCCCTTATCGGGAAATAACTTTCTACTCATGTTGGTCACGTGATTTGTGAATGAAATATGATATTTTAGGATAATCTAGGTATTTTAAATAAATATGAAGAAGTCGGTTAATACAGATAGGACCTATAATTTGTGAGATTGAACCTTTCACCAGTAGATACCTATAAATGAAAGTCAGATCAAATCAAACATAGGTACCCTTACAATTTATTCTAGGTTTTATAGATTTCCTCACGATGTTTTCCTTCACCGACTTTACCGTTAGCAGATGATAAAGTCACTTAAATTGTACATAAATTCAACAACGTGAAATCCACATTGGTACTGCTGCTTGCCGATCATTTATCCATTCAGCCACCATCGCACACTATATACTACTCATGACTTTATTTAGATATTTAAATTCGTGAGATTCTAATAAGATATTCGGGGTGCATCTGATTTCGTATTCTAAATAAGAAATTGTGGAATATTTATTACAAAGAACACGTGATAGTTAACAAGACGGTCATATTACACATCCTTCAATAATACCACATCGTTATGTCACGTCCGTTTACCTTATACTGTTCGACAAGGTTCAGACTTTATCATTATGTTTACAATAAATGTATGATGAGCATTAAAAACGCATAACAGTCACGATAAAGGTACAGTCCACATTACCGTGTGGATTTATTGACGTAGTTAGTGTAGAAATCTTTACAAATGTGACAGCTTAAGAATTGTGTTTTGGGAGAGTCAATAGATGTTCTGGAGAATGCTTGAAAGATAAATGTAAATTTAAATTATTTTTATGTTTGCTTGATTTCGTTGATATTTTTACCAATCTTTTCAGTTATTAGATTGTTTATTTTGAAGATTAATTTTTACCAAATGTGTAAAGGGGCACTGAAAAAATTTGATAAAGCCTTTTAAAAAAAATATGCAACTAAAATACGAATGTGACCTCAATTATTTTCTGTAAATAAAAAATAAATTTAAATTATGGAGACAAAGGTATTGAAGTTGTTATAAACAAAGATAATACCATACTACAATTACAAATCATTTGTAAATAATACACTGTTATTATCTTAATAGCACTGAGAAGTGAATGTTGCTACATGTAAAAATTAATTTAAACTGACAGCTAAACGAGTTTGAACGTGATATGACTACTGGAAGGTCGATAGTAATTCTAACATACTATTGTTTTGAATATAGGTATATGGGCTCGGTATGCGAGTTTATTCAAAAAATATATTGGTTATATAAAAATGCATCCAATTAAAGCTGTTTTTACATCTGCTACTGATTTAATTCTGGGATGCATTTCACACAAGCTGTTTGACAATTTTAGCAATTATAAATCAAAGTAGTTAATAGTGTTTATGAATATTTTAATTATGTAAGTGTATCGTTACGGTCCAATCAAATAAAATATAATAACGTCACAAATTACTTTCATAGAAAATAAGATCGAAGTTAGCTTTATTTCAACTAAAATACATAGATAGATAGGTACATGATTGGATATATTAACGAATTTCTTTGTTCCACGAGTGTAAGCAGTAACCTTTTACGCTGTCAGAATATTATATCAATGTTATTGACGTTTAATGTCATAAGTGTAAAAACATTTTTTGGTTGATCGCCTATCGGGAATTCAGAATATTTATGTAGGAGGTCAAAGAACCCATACACTGAGTGTTTTGTCAATCTTTTATACCTAATATTATGTTTATACAGCTGGCGGAATATGATTGTGATGCACCTCTGCCTACCCTTTCGCGGAAAAAGGCGTGATGTTATGCTTTGTTGTTTATTTGGTGAATGCTAGTGAATACCTACATAGTATCACGAGGAAACGTATCTAGTGGTATTAACGTTATACTTTGTGTAATAATTATATTTTGTTCAAATGGTTGTAAATTTCATCTAAATCTATCTACATAGCAATAGTTACATCATACTCTAGTAATAGTTATATAAATTTAATAATTTTATGGTTACATCGCGGCTTCATCTATGTCTATAAATGCAGATAATATATGAGGTATATATAATTCATTAATTAAGAAATATAAAATATGCAGATCACTTTTACGTGCACCGAATAAAATTAATTGATATCATAAAGAACACGCACGGAGCTTATAAATTACTCGTGATCTAATAAATTTAATGTTCCTTATTTCATACATTATATGGAGAAATGAATATTTATGAATATAGTTATTTAAGGTGAAGGGTAAGGCAAGACACTAAAACAAGGTGTTTTTAAACATGTTTTCTAGCATTTGTGGAATGTAGAGCTTTGAAAATAACTCTTGCTGTAAAACATATCTTGAAGAGGTGCCTGTGGCCTCGATATGCTTGCTATTAATTTTAATCATCATTCAGGAATAATATGTATGCGCGAGGTATTACTGTAGCTTACTTCGTTGGGGCAAAGTTATTTGACGAGTATTGTACCTAATAATTTTGAGAGCCCTTAGAACAATAGAGCCGAGCATAGAAAAGGTTGCATTAGTTACCCGTTCGTTGGTAAAGTTCATTATGACATTTACATGGCTACCTAAGGTGTAGGTAATGTATCTTTAGGTAGGTAACCTATTTGCGACGGTCAAATGTCAGTGTAAATTAAGTTATGCTGATAAGTAACTAACTGTGATACTGGAAATGTCAAATGAAGCTAGGTTTGTTTGTTAAATGTTTGATTGTGCGTCATTTTCCGTCAGTCAGAACACTCTGTAACTGTTCTATTCAGGTATCTAAGTACTGTATTACTTATAATGGACCTTACCATACTATTAAAGTACTTTATAAATACTATATATTTTCTTTAATTTCCGATAATCGATAACTATCTGGCTGTAAATCATAATGGCATAGCATAATAAAAATTAAATAAAAAAAAATTTACATCGAATACCTGGCGACAAAGTGGCTCATTTAGGAACTAATAGTGACAGATTATTCAGGACAGATTACCTTGAAAATATGGAAGACAGCCAAATCATTTTCTACATCAGCCTACCAAGCATGATTGATACCTAAATAGTCGTTTTATCTCTGAAACAATGTACTCACCTTGTAGTATCAATTTTATACTTCATTGCACACAAGGAAAAAAAAACATACAAATAATCTTAAAATCTAAACAAGTATGTACAAAGGCGAGCTTAATTCATATTTATCTTAAATACTCCTTATATTGGGCCCGATTATGTTTCTCTTCAACCTTAAATAAAGATGAACTTAAATTTGTAAAATAAGGACACATTCTTAAATTTATGCGATCGCGTTAGTACTTAATTAAGGATACGTTCTTAAAAAACTACCAAATGCTAAAAACCTTATTTAAGGACACTACCATAGATTATAATCGGAAAAAGTGTCATAAACGTCATGTTGTTTATTTACTTTTAGATGTTAAAGTCAAAGTATCAGATTGTAGATTCACAAGTTAAATTTATATAGTTTACATAAATCTAATATGCCGATACATAAGCCTTCTTTTTAATCTAAAAAATAAAAAGGACCAAAATCAGAACTCGGCAAAAGTGAGGTTAGATCATTAATAAAACAAGTTAAAACAAAGTAATACTTGCCGTCGAAGATCTTCATTATACTTTCTTTGTAAAATAACAGCATGAAAAGGGAATATTTTAAATAATAAGTGTTTAATTGAGCCAAGAAATATGAGTGAAATATTTAGTACACGCAAATTAGGTGCGACTTAAATTAAGGTTGCACTAAGATCACAGAACTGTCAAATAAGTCGAAAGGCAATACCAATTAAGAAACTACCATCTCTAATTAAGTCAAACCATACTTATTTAAGGTCACGTGCTTAAATAACACAAACGCAAATACCAATAAGGGCTCAAAATTTTAGATCAAATTTTACACTTATTTAAGTGCATTTTTTGCACTTATTTAAGATCGGATAAAAAACGCGATCGGCCCCATTATCTTAAATTGTCATACCCGCAATTTGAAATACGGTTTCTGTTACTTCAAACATTTGACAGTGAAAACTATTATAATCGAACAAACGAAAACTGCGATGGCAAATTGGCTCTCTTTTATCTAGGATTCACTTATTATCAAATGATCGTCTATATAAACTAAGCCCTAACGTTGAATATTTGTATCTCATTGACATGTAACTAGAGAACCCCGATCGTTGCACCGCAGGTATTTGAATTGTTAATCAGTGCGCATAGTTCCACTTATAACAAGTACTACTACAAAAACAATACCTGTCCTGACAGTCGGGTAAAAATAACACATCGATAAGTTAAAATGCTATTAAATTCATTGATATTCAAAACTCGTATGATTTTATAAGGTCGACTATGATCATTATGCCAGTATCGATGCAAGAAGCGATTTTAAACGTTTAAGTATAGTCCCTAACTTCGCTGCTTCTCTTTTAGGAAAAAAATACACGGTACAGCTACTTACATATCATTATATTAATGCAATTCACAGCTTATCGATTACGTTAACACTTTATTTTGTCGATTATAATATGAGTATCGATTACAATCGTGATAGGCCGTAAGGGTTATGTTTCCACTGCCGTTTACATCACTTTTATTTTTATATTGTGGGCCAAGGATTATTGGAAATGTATCGATATTTAAATTATATTGGTTTTTATTTTACTCACATTGTTTTCAAGTTTAAAATTTGCATATTATATCCAAGATTTCTTTAACTGATTTTAAGTTACACGTATGCTAGCATCGACCCTTTTCCCCGAAGGCGGTAATGTGTGACCGTGCAACAATTACGTAGGTTATTGATGTTTCGACAGAAAACTACAATTAGGTCCAAAATTTACCACACCTCAAATCTCACTCTATTTTTTCATACAAAGAAAAAATATAAAAATATTTAAAAAAAAAGTTTAATAACCAAATAAGTACAATTCTGTTGATTTTGTTATGATTAAATTGTAATATTACAATTAGCCTATTCCTATTAATATCTCTGCTAATACGCACTAGATTGACCTTCTTATACACTAAGATCAATTACTAATCATCGACTCATTCGATAACACAGACCTACATAATATTGCGGGGCTATCATTTATGTGTCACACAAACAAAAATATTTTGTTATCAACTTGTAATTGATAGTCCAATAAAAAAAAATCCCAAAAAATATCTTCGTTAAGTGATCCTGCTACCGGGCATCGAAGCGAAGCCTCCGGAGTGAGACAGGTATCCTAGCCAGTAGACAATATCGGATGCTATAGAGTACCGCGTTTTATGTCTTCAGTACGGAGAAGTTCTAAATTTAAATCATATTATTATTGTGTCTTGTAACTTGGCCCACCTAGGGCGTCACTAACAATACAAGTAAGCTATAAAAAATCCGACATTAAATAACTTGATAGAATACAAATTTACGGTTGAAACATGTCAAAGTATTTATTTGCGATATATGGGTAAAGAATTATGTTAATTTTACAAATAAAAATGTCTATAATTATTTAAGGAATATACCGCCTGACTCCTAACGAAGGAGTAGTACCTTCCATCATCAGACCAGCAATATGAGATAATGACTACTAGATACAAATATCTGAATAAGAGAAGATATGTGAAAGACATAGAAAGTGCCTATAAAAATTGAGGGCTTAAAAATATTTGTCAAATCAGTCTAGCTAGCTGACTTCGTGAAACATACACTATAAAACAAATTAAGTATTGTGTGACGACGTGAGAACCTCGTCCTTTTTTCGGTCAGTTAAAAATGATGTTTAATTATTGGTAAATTCAATAAGTAATTTTATTAAAAGTAACGTGAGATGTTGACTTATTTTAAATATTTAATTATATTAAGAAATTCGCCCTAAAGTTGATCCCCTTACGGGACTGAAACCCGGTCGGTCCGGCATACGTGAGTGACCCGTAATTTATTATTTAAATTCAATATAGAATGGAAATTCTTTATCACTTATAGACAAAAAATTTCTGTCTTTCAACGATTGATATGCGAGGAAAACAAGTTGGTTCGTTGCTGTTTAGTCGAACAAATACAGTTTTAAAATTAATAACTCAAGTGTATTATTATTAATGACTAGAAGTTGCGCGGGGCTTCGCTCCCGTCGTTCTTATTTGCCCATTCATATAGCCTATAACCTTCCTCGATAAATGGGCTATCCAATACTAAAAGAATTTTTCAAATCGGATCAGTAGTTCCTGAGATCCTAGCAAAGTCTTTAGCTTTATAATATTAGTATGATGATGACTGTCTTCCTAGGCCGTACAATATAGCTACACATCGATCGAATACCAATTTTACAGATTGTAACCAAACAAAACACAAATGTTAAGCAAATTTTAAAGTCGCAAACTTTCTTATAATTTTAGCAAATATACCTACAGACGTTGTAATTTGTAACAAATAAACAAGAAACAGTATCTCGTTGTTTAAAGAACACATTACACAAATCTTCAGCTGTTTAGCCAGCCCGATGTCAGCAACAACAAATCTTTTATTGTGCTGTATTTTTAACTTATCGTTGACCTACTGAGATAACGTCGTCTCGCGAATAGTTTTTGTCTTTACAATTTGTCTATATTGTCGTCTCTTTCTTACACAGATTAAATGAAATTGCTTTTTGCATTCTCTCTCTTTCTTTATGTCTGAGTATGATTTATCTGCTCAATTCGCAGTTTTTTTGCTAGAGATTTGTGGGTTATGTATGTAATTAAGTCTTATTTTTTGTGTTATATTGATTAAATTGAAAACAACGCAAAATAAGGTCCAAAGTCCACCAAAGCACAGAAAAAATCAGTAACGTTATCACGATCGTACGCTCTGGGCCACTCGAAATATTTTACGACAAATTTTAATGTTTTGATTATTTCTTTGTATTTACTTATAAACATTTATTTTCTTTACAGGTAATTAAAACTGTCGAGCTTTCGGCTGTCAATCATTATTATGAATTTCTATTGTGAGTATTTGAACTATACCTTGTAACCAGCAGTGACTATGGTATGGTATATATACTATACTATGTGCTTTTCCTTTTCTTCATAAAAAAGACTTTGCAGAAATTGAAACCTGTCTAGTCAAAGTGGTCGCGGCTTAAACGGGAAAAATTTTAATTTGTTTAGTTTAAAAAAAATATATTGCGTGTAACTTGTACTTATCGAAGTCTACTGCCATACTGAAACTCTTTTCTATTGTCAGCTAAGCGATCTAAGTTCCCACCACGTGCCTAAAAGCCAGTAACTCATATATAGATGGTGCCGTTCCAGTACGAGCGGGAAGCGCGTCTATTTTAAATTGTTTACTGCCGTCGCCATTCATGGCTAATAAAGACGTGCGCCAGCGCACCCATTGTGACCGCATCACCGCACTATATAGCCGCCAGGAGGGAGGAATGCCCTTTAAGCCCTCTTCAACTATGTTAGTGTTAAGTAAGCTGTTGAAATGTTTTAAGGGATATAAGAAATCAACTCAGTAAATGAAGATATTAAATGCTTATAAGCAATTTTTAACTTAATTCTATTAGGCACAAGATAAAACTTGCCGAGTACTTTGTACATGTATATTATATATCCATTACGGCTAAGTTTTACGGCTGTAATAATAGTTTGACCACATTTAACGTTATTGTAAACAATAATTTTGAATTTGGTCAAACTTATTACTGCCAACTAAAAATGGACTATCTGGCAAACAATTAATCAAACGTCAATAGGCCTAATTATACATGTCCAGATTGCCCACCCTAGGACATAAAGCGTTGTTGGTGTTGCCTTGAGGTACAGCCAAAGAACATCCACATATCTGACCTCGATATCACATTGACAGTAGGTGCTAGTCAACCAAAAGTTATTTAGTTTGTATAGGTTGAAGAAACTCTTAGCAATCAGACGATACAAAAAAGTTTAAAAATATTTTTACGATTGACATTAAAATGACAAGTTGACAGCAGCTGTCATTGGCCAAGGACTGTTTTGAAAGACGATAAAAAATGAAATAAATATTTTCCACATAACAACTCAATTAAAATATCTTTGTATTTATAGCTATACAATTTGTACATTATTTATTAACTTTAGTGCCAATATTCTCTACTTGTATTAATTTGCTCTATCTTATCAATAAAATTTAACTGATTCCCAAAAAGTGATTTTCCGATACCGGGAATCGAACCCGAGCCTCCTGGGTGAGAGCCAGGTATCCTAGCCACTAGACCATATCGGACGTTATGAATGGTTTCAATTGAGATTTCAGTCTGTACTATTTTTATTTTAAGTGGGTTATTGACTGTTCCACTGAGAGAAATTGCCCAGATATTTAATTTATGATACAAAACCTAAAATAATAAATCAAGAATAAGATTAAGATAACCTAGGAATAGATTTAATCCTTGAAATTATTCTTTGAATACCATGTAGATATCTAAGTACCTTCATAATATTTAAGTGCAGAACCTATCAAATCAACCTACATAAGAATGAAAGGCCTTCCGCTTTTAGCGGCACTATCATGTTCCCAAACAGAAGATGGAAGCTTCATCAGTAGGTACAACTTCACACAATATCACGTTACAAATACAAAATTCGTACCAATCAAAAGGCCCTTTGTTTAATCGACAGCATCCTCATAACACTACCGCAATTGGCATGACCTGAATATGGTTCTGTATATGATACGTTTGTAGAAATGCTACAATTTTCACATTACGATGAGATCATAGAGGAAGCGGGCGCTCCCAATTGTTCGCTGTCACCGGTAAATGTATCCGTCATACATGTTCTCTCTATCTCTCGTGGATATTTATAGCTTTGCTTTGGTGTATTTTGGAGCATCCATTTCCATCATGAAAAATCATCATCATTTCAATCCATAAACGTCCCAGTGCTGGGTACGAATGTGAAGGGAATTTTGCCTACGCTGGCCGGACGGGTTGCTAGGTTTTGTTTCAAATTTTCCTTTTCTTGTAGTGTCGACAACACAATTATTTGGTGATCGATAAAATCATACTCGTTATTAATTAATTACGAGACTACAAGTGCAAATGTTTCTAGTTTTATAAGGATTATCTATTACGCGATCACATTCAATAAATCACAACTGTCTTCTCGTAATGGAGCCTCTGTTCTGTCCTGTCATAATACAGGATGCGCTTTGATCAGTTACATCAATGATAAATATTATGTGCCTTACATAAATCTTGTTGCGTGCGTCCACTCAGTGGACTCGAATGTACGTTTGTTTCTTAAGATCTGTAGATGTAAGTACATGGGTGTTCTAAGAAGTGGAAGCGTCTATTTCCTCGCTAATAAGCAAAAATTGTCTTTCATATTGTCTCGTCCTTTCCGAGGTAACAAGACTTTTGCCAGCAATGGAATGTAATGTGTGTAAAGCACACCTAAATCATCGTTTATTAGATTCATTTTTGTTTATATCTGTTTATTTATTATACAATTTAATGTAACTGAAGAAGGGCTGACAGAACAGAGCCCTGAAAAACACACTCAGATACTTTGATCAACAAAACCAGCGGAGATTTACGCGGTGTTTAAAAGTAAAAGATTGAAACGATGCAGGTTTACACCTTTAGACGAAAGATGAGATGAATTCAGTTGATGTTTCGGGGAAAATTTGCTTCCAAGGTCGTGTTACTGTTGTAGAAAAAATAAACACTACACTGCTTATACAAGCGATAGTTAAAACTAGATGGGATTGAAGTGATTGCTATGTCTGTGTGCAGTTTGCTGATTTTCTTTTTCTCTTCTTTTAGGGAAGAGTTTAAAGGTTTGGTAACGCGCTCGTGATGCCTCAAGTGTTGCAGGCGTCCGTCTACGGTAACTGTTTACCATCAGACGGGCTGTACGCCTATTTGCCCTTTTTATGATAAAAAAAACACTGTTATTATATAAACAGAATGTCTTGCTGGACACCATTGTTCGACAAACATTTGAAAAAATGTGTCTATGGGCCGGTCTTTAACGTGTTAAGCTACAAGCCAGAGCTTTATTTTTTTAGTGTTAAGCTCATTGACGTAAGGTTTGCTCGATAGCACAAATATGTTGTTTAACTTGTCTAATAATACAGTCCTGTATTTATAAACTGTAAAATACTTAAATAAAATAAACCATCGTGCAAGGAGGTTTAAAGATTTATATATTTGTGGTTCTGTTTAACATTATAGCTGAGTACGCTTTTCAATCATTGGGCCCAGATTGCACTAGAGTGAAGCAATCAATTGAATTCAATTGACATCAACTTTAAATGTTTCCAATTCTCTTTTGTGAAGGAATACGTTTTGAATCCTAATTATATAATATTAATTAATTATATTTTCTCTTTACACCAAAATTGTTACAAAATCCTCAACGCGTTTTACAAAACTGTACTTTACTACTACTACCCACCATTAACAGCTAATAATAACATTCCGAAATATCGTTATATTAAGACATATACATTAAAGTTTACTTTGAAACAGTAGGATTACGTCAAAGACAAAGATTTCAAACAATAGTTTACGATCAATAATAAAGTTCACAATGAAAACCGCGTCAGTGTCGACAGCTGTTCCGAACAGAAGCAAACTTGTAATGCTTGTCATGCTCGTGTATACTGCGCTATGAATGTTCTAGAAAACAAATAGGTAACCGTCATGCCTGTCTGTCAAAATTCAATTGCTCCATGACATTCTTCAAATAACGTTCAGATTCGAATGACTTTTGTAATTAGAACATAATGATCATAGAAGTAATGTTTGGAATCTGACTCGATGATTTATTGGAGTTCTATTTGTCGTCATCAATAGCGTCGGAGATAAAACTGTTCACAATTGAGTCATCAAATCAAAAACAGTTTATGTAACAAGAATGCTTTAAGAAAAAATGTCTCAGCTCATTTGCTTACGATCACATTAATTGTTGATTAAAGATAAAAAAAATTTTTTTTTTGTTCTTTAATAATATTTTTGAATCGAGTATCATGCTACGTTATAATGTGATTCTAATGCAGTTGAATGTAGAATTGAAACAAAGAAAAATTAATAAAAGAATTATGATTAATTGTCGAATCAGTGCCTATCTACGTATATACCTATAATTTATTAAAGCTAACAGCGCTATTCATTGGTTTAATTTTAGCTGTCATTTGTCAAGAAACTTGGAATGAATTGCAAACAGTGCCGAACGCCAAGTCTTTTGTATTCTGCCTGTATGATTCATTGTACTCCGTCGCATTTTTGTTCGAGAAATTTCAACTGCGGCTGAAACGGAATGTCTTAAATGTGAAACTTTACCATTCTGTTAAAGATTCATCAGAATATCTCCCAAGTTATTTGCAGTGTTCCTGCGTCCATCAATTACATGTTGAAGAAATGGTTTAAACATCTTTATTTAAAACATTACTCACATGTCGAACGTAACATTTAGATACACGAACGTTCACTGGACACCTGTCCAGGTGGGCGGAACACCCAGGGTCGACGGAAAATTCTTTTAGTTAGGTACGTTTGGTTGCGAAATATTTTTTTAGAATTAATTCAATGGTGAGCGTAGGCGGGCTTTATTTGGACATATCATAAATAACATATTATGCTTAATTTGTATTATATGGTGCCTATTGCAAAATCATTTTGAAAACAAAGAAACGAAATCGATGTCCAAAAGTAGTTACCAACTTAGGTTTTCTTTTATGACTCATGTGTTTTTAAAGCATTAGAGAAGTTCGCGGAGGTACCATGACGGTTTGTTTCCGGTGTGACTTGATGCAGTCATTAGCTTTGGCATACCACGACGTCGTGCAAAATTCTACGACCCCCTGTCAGTATGAATTTATAAATAATCCCGGTTCGCCAGTGGCGGCGGCGGTGCGGCAGACCGCGGACGGCGCGGGCGCGCGATCCGCAATGAGCGCCCGCCCTAATCGACTCTTGCGATTCGAACTTACTGGCTAACTGAAAATGTCCTCAGTACCAGTTAGCTACAAAGTTATATGCATACCAACGAAATAGGCATACGTCGCGAGTGCAAAATGTAATTTCTAAAGTGACTAGTGCTTGTGTATTTATCTTCAACGTCGTCTATGAAAAATAGACGACAGTTTGTTGTAAAGCATGTGCAAAATTGTGATCTGCTAAATAAATACTTTTATATTATAACAGGTTTTGAACTTAACGTGAAAAAACTTTTAAGAACTTTCTTTTTAAAGCAATCTCCGTTGTATGTGGATCGGTATGAGCGGTCATTGAGATTTTTGCTCCGACGCGCCTGATTAAGTGCAGACATGTCACCTCCAATTTACTGAACAATAAATTGTTAGAGATTCTTGACTCATAATTCTTCTCGTACTTACGAAGTGAGCTCTCATTCATTATACTAGGAAAAAGGATGTCTTTCTGCACCGTCTTGGCAGAATCCTATTTTTATCGTAGTGAAGATGAATTACTGCGGGTGAATGCATTTGAAATTCTAATTTAATCTGCTCATAGTTCGTTGACAATAAGACTAAAGACTTGGATGAATACGCCGAGACGGCTAAGTATGTCAGTAATCTCGACTAGTGAACTATTGTATTCATGTTTTCTTGATACAATACATATATTAGGGCGGCTCGAAAATAAAATACTTCAATAGAATATACTGATTGCTTAAACCTCAGAAATTGTGGACTAACCTGTTTTAAAGTCAGTTCTTAGCGTTGATTTTGTAAAGGCTCTCTTAAAAAATATTTTACCGCGTATTCACATGTCTCATTAGTGTCTTCATATACATAACTAAATGTCGGGTAAATCTATTTTTACAAATGTGTGTGTCTGTAACTGTTTTCAAACCAGAAAAAATATTGTTTAAAGCCGGTCAGTATTAATTGCTTTTCATTGTTTTCGTTGAAATTCTGACAAAGAATTGGTTAGCTTTAATTTTGTTAGTTTAGTTTTTGTTTCTAACTCGGAATCTACTCAATTTTCATTTACTTTGAAAGTTTATGTTTACCTATTCAACATTTCTTACAGTTAACAATTCTTTTAATATTAACTGCGCCTAATAAATTATGATGAAAAATTGGAAAATCTCTTTAAAAAGAAATAAACGACAATCTTTGGCTCTTTGATGCTCTATTTTGTCAAGACTAATATTTTTACTGTTCGAAATTTTAGTTCCAGATAGACTTATTTTTAAAGTAATTATTTATTCTTCGAACTGCTCAATCCTGTATTTGACCAATGATAAATGAATTTAGGAAACGCTTGTTAAGTTTTGTTTGTTACACTCAAACCCGTGCCAAGATTAATAAAATTTAAGTGTTTCCACATTTTACGGAGGAGAACTTGATATAAAATCATCCAAATAATCATGTTTTACTTTTGGAGTGTATCGTGGCAATGAATTTGGTCTGCAGAAAACACATCGTTTTGAGAAATGATTGTGATTGAGTGGCCTACAACTGCTACATAAAGTTTGCAAATAATGTCTTGATCCTGAAAAGTTTTTTTGTCTTATTTATGTTAAGCGTTCGTACTAACAAGTGCATGTTGTGACCTAAATCTTGAATCACATAAATGTGCTATATTATGAGCCCTGATGCAATTTACAATGTTCCCGCCTACGTTCGTTTCAACATAATAATCCATATTGTTCATACTTGAATTAAATAGAGGCTTTTCGGTTAGTTTTATAAGCGTGGGTTGGACTCATACTTAACCTTGAGTGTAAAATTCTTTACTATTTTCTTGTTGGTCTATTGAGGTCTCGGTTAACGTTGACAGTATATACTTATTTATTAAGTACGTTGAAATAATTTAAGTAGCCTTGTCGCGTTCTTGATATTTGTAACGAGATCACATTTCTTTTGTCCTTAACTGTAATTGTATACATTGCATTCCTCATAACCAGTGATTTGGACCATTCAAGTGTACGGACGAAGTATAGAAACTTGAATTAAATACTTATAGAAGTTCTATTTTTGTTGGAATTGGTCTCAAAATATGTCTAAATTTGTTTTTTAGAGTGAGTTACCATTCTAATTATGCTCTTCTTCTAGTATTGATCCTTCAGGTGACTTTTCACAATTAGAGGTCGGCCGTATTTAGTGAAATAATTTCTCATCTAAAAAAGTAATTATAAGTTTCTAATAAACTTATAGAGTTCTTTTAAATTGACAGTAATAGTAATTTTGAATATTGTACTAAAGGTTTTTCTGTCTTAATTTCATAATTTTTCACCAAACCAATTATTACTGACTTTCGTCAGAAATCGTAAAATATATGATAAATACAGTATATTATTAAATTTTCTATGCTACGTAATAATTGCTAACAGATAGTTACGCAAATCTGATTGATGATAAAAATCCGTCAGTGTTACCGTTACTTCAATTTGGCCACCGTGATGTCTATTAGTTCGTTCACCTACGGGACTTGTATCTTGTTTGTATCTTTGTATCGCTTTTTAGGGCTCCGTACCTCAGAAATAAAAACAGACCCCTTACTGATAACACATACAGTTTTTCGTCTGTCTGTATACTTTTGTTTAGTTAGTCGAAACCCCAAAGGGTATTTTCCAATAATCTAGAATTGCTTAACAGCACAAGTATAGAAAAAATCTGAACGTCGCGTCGTAAATTTGTTGTTATATTACTTAAAAAAACAATGCAAACTTACTTTTTGCCATAGAAATATTTGTTGTTGCAAGTTACAATAAATAATTAGCAGCTAGTATGTATGAAAGATCATATACTTATTACAAGTACAATGATAAGTTTGTTTTTGGGCAAATATAGCAGATAGTTTCACCGTAGGAACCTTCTTTACGTTAGTTCGACTCGTGCTTGCCAGTTTTTTTTCTATACCAATTGATCTGATCTTTTGAAGGCACTAATTAGCTGTCCGACTGACCGCTCATTTAGTTCCGTGAATGTGAGTTTTTGAACATAACTAGTTATTATCGAAGATAACGCTGTTCATGTTCAATAGTGATAAAGCATTTAGATTTGTCAAAGTGTTTCGTGTGAAAAGTGCCTAAAATATATGTCAAAATGATGCAAGGATTGCTGGATTCACTCTACAAAATCTATACAGGTAAGATCGGTAAATAAAAATGTATTTTATGTCCTTATTATATAGAGCTTTATTTTCAATATCCTTTAGATTCAGATGCTCGTTATTCAGATGACTTCACCTAAGTTTAGGTGATAGGAGATACATAGATATGTTGGACGCATATTTAAACATGCAGTTCACTGCGCATTTGGCATTTGCGCATCAATGGCTTTACATACCTTACGATTCACGGACACGCTCGAGAATTAAATGCCAGAAACGGTCACCCATCTATAAACTGACCTTGCCGAACAATGTTTAACCTCGATGATCGTAACAAACATCTCAGTAGGTAGGTACTACAATGCTACGAGCGCCTACTGATATACATATGATGATAACAATGAAAATAATGGTATTTGCACCTACTAGATTATTATTGCAATAGAATTCTTGAAACTTGTTAAAGAAGGCATACGCCCATAAATCCTTATTAAGTAGATGATTTGTTCGTGTTCAACAGTAACAGTGTTATGAACCACTGACCTCGGTAAATTACGAGTAATTTTCGCATGAATTTGCTCAACAAATTGTACTTATAAATGGCGCAATGAGGCCACTTGATAATCTCACTCTATAGTTTTGACTCGCTATGAAAATTAAATTCGTCCGTGTCTGTGACACCTTAATTAGTTATATTTTTAGTCACCGTTAATACAAATTCTCAAAAGTAGATATGGAAGAGAAAAACATTCTTAGGTCAGCGATATAGGGTGTTAATTTCCATATATATGTGCGACTAATTATGGACTTTACAAAATATTTTGCCAATCAATAATTAACTTTATGTACTACTAATTGTGGAATATTCTACGTTCTCTAGACGAGTAACACAGATTAATTATCAAAGTATGCCCAACTTGGGCCCGGTCACGATTTGATTATTATTTCGAACATTTTCTTCGAGGGGCGGAGCGATATGATGAATTAATGTTTAGGCAGTAATTTGCTATATTTTTTGCCGCATTGTTGCTGAATTATATATTGTTAATGGGTATATTAACCTTTGAGATTAAAGAAACCTTTCTTCTAAATAGATTGCGGTACTTCAGAGCATATTTCGGTTTGAAGTGGACGAACGTTTAGTTTGAACCTCTTCACGAGTGTTGCAGCTAAAATTACGTTTCTCGAGTTGTGCAAACAAGGAAATCCTATTGGAACAAGTGAACGATTCATTTAATGTCTGTATTTGAGAGTTAATAAGGATATCCTAGCTCTAAATTAGTGCGTACTTAAGTTTATAGTATACTGTTACCGTGATTTTATTTTATTATTTGCTTATATGTATATGTGTTCGAGAACTGTTTCATTTTGATATTTTAATATTAAACACTCATATAGTTATTCTGAGTTTGCTAATTGTACCTTGATATGTAAAATCCTCTAATAAACAGGGTTTGTTTACTTGTGTGTGTTGTCAAAAAATAAAGAAAACCCGGGCGTGGTTTCGACAACGAGATGACCAAACCACGTGCACTAATTTAAAATGTTCATTGCCAATTTAACGTGCTACTTTATATGACGCAACTAAACAGTCTACCATACAAAATGTCTAAATATAATCCGGTCTAAAGTCTTCTTTAGATGAAACCCGCCAGCATGTCTGTCTGAGAGACGCTACGCGAGACGGTTATTCATGTCAGCATCTAATACAGCTATCATATCATATCCCTGTTAAAAGAAGGCATTTAAAGCGAAAAGGAGACCATTTAGAAATTTCGACCTTGTATCCTAGAATTAAGATTGGTAATTGTGTAAGTGGAATTGTATACCTTACGACTCTTTTCATCGTCTATCTACGAGTACATTGTATTTATCGCCACGATGTGTTTGCCAATAGTATTGATTGTTTAGTAATCGTTAACAGACACGTGTTGTTTGGCAGGAAACTGTTTGTTTGACTGACCCTTGTGTCAATGTCAAGTTTGATGTGAAGAGAAATTGTGAGATAAATGTTGAGTTTAATTAATTATTGGGTGCGGATCATCGTTTATCTATAAATACGAGAATAGTATACAAGCTGCAAATCAAATTAGCAGATCAGATGTAAAAAAATGTTCCAGAATTTAATAAATACATATTAGATAACAGAACAGTCCGTGTGGCGTATACCTCATCTCAACCCGTGAGTGTCGTAAAAGGCGAATAAGGGAGTAACCTTATGCAGATAAGAAGCATTGCATGGAGAGGAAAATTCGAAACAAACCCTATACCAATCCGTGTGGCCAGGGTGGTATAATAGTAGGCTAAATTCCCTCGACATTCTTTGGATGCGACCCGTGCCCGGCAGTGGGACATAACATAGCCACTACGTGAACCCGAAAGGTGAGGCAGAAGTGCAGCGCATCCATGTAATTTGATGTAAAAGATTGCTATTCGGAATAGGGAGAACTGGCATGCTTGCACAGCAGTAAGTTTTATCCATATTAATTTACAAAATAATATCAGCAGGCCGGAACAAAAATGTAACTAGAAAATCGTCAAATAAGCAATACCGATTGATCATTCAAAATAAGCAGTTTATAGGTAAATTAGCGTTTGACCAAAACAAAAGCTATCGTAATTCGTATTATGAAAACGAAGCTCGATATTTGGGTCTGACTGCAAAACTTGGGGCGATTGTTTATCCATTACCCATTCAGCAACCGAACGATATTACCGAACTATAATTGAGTGCACGGTTAATTCCAGGAAACAGGAAACACCAAACCGACCTACGAGTACTCGGTGCTGTAAATAACTTTACCCAATAATACGCCTAGATTTTGCATTGCTAGTTTACGAATAGACCTTTAAGATATCTGAGGACTTTGTGTTTGAACGAATGCAGATGAAATACAGCATAAAACCTGGAGTACACCAGAATTGAGACGAGAATCGACGCGCGGTGTGGTGCTTGCGTTTCTTCTTTATATAAAAAAACATTACCCTCCGATTTGGCAGTGGTGGAGTAAAAAAGAGAATGTATGTATGTTAACCTAAAACTCGAGAATCGTTAGCCCAATTAATGTGAACCTTTGCACATATATTAAGGGTGGCATGACCAATGACCATTCCGGCGTGCTAATATAGACGATCCAAGGGAGTGAAGCCGTGGGCAACAGCTAGTAATAAGTAGGTTTGTATACTACGTTATAAAAACAGCTCGACCGATTTAGATTTTTTTTATTAGTATGGTAATTGTCAGCAATAAAGGAAAGGAAAATTCTTAGAAATCTAATTCTATGTTAATTATGGTATTTTCGTTTCGTAGTATTTATTATAATTATAATATTGGAATTCTTTTGCCAGCCTTAAATTTCAGCTTTTGTCATCGTGTCTCAAGTGGAGTCCAGACTCAATCATTATAACCTACAAACGTCCCACTGCTGGGCACGGGTCTCCTCCAAAGAATGTGGAGGGAATTTAGCCTACTATACCATGCTGGCCAGACGGGTTGATATAGGGTTTGTTTCAATTTTTTCTTAGTTGCCTTTTACGAATGAATAGTAGACGACTATAGCTCATCTCAGTAGCAGAATTAAAGGTGGCGTTTGATCAACAATGATTCAAGGTCATCGTCACATCAAGTGGTAGATAATCTAAAGTAAACTTTATTACTCTTAAAATAAAATTCTAACTTTGATCTAGTCCACAAAGTATCCCATCTGGTAGTGTAATCTTTTGTTATCAAAACAGGACAGTAAAAGCCTAGGAATGTTAGAAGTTCTCGGTGCATGGTATAGATGGTGTTACATGATAATATAGAACGTGATAACCGTATTACGTTTAAGATCAAATCTAGTTGAGAAATCTAGTTTAAAACTATAACACGTAGCACGGAAACATAGCCTTGGGGTTTTTGATGTCGCTGTCACTCTCAAACATTTGTCAGTGTCATCAAATCCGACTAAATCGAATGTCGAATTTCAGAGTAAGCCTTATCATATATTTAAAGTGAAATGGGGGGCGTTGTCGAAATATCGTCTATCTGGGTAGCGCAGTGGCATTATTTACAGCTGCGGGTTCGATGTCCATAAAGTTATTGGTTTTTCCTGTCATGAGTCTTAAAAAGTACACGATTAATAGCAATAAGCTCTAATACGAATTAAATACCACTCGAATGTTGAATTTAGTAAAAAGTACTAATTATTATTTTTATTAAAATTTAGTAAATTTCAAAATTGACTTTCTAAAATAGCTATAAGATGATGCGTTTGATTTAGTTCGAGTAATGGTTTTTTGTCAAGCATTTCTGTAAACCTTTGTTTTACTAAATCAGTACCTTTCATCATCATAATTATCAGCCAAATGACGTCTACTGCTAGACAAAAGCCTCACCTGGTTTTCGTCATAGCGGGCCACTTAATACATAATAATATGTTGCACATACATAGAATAGTGTTTTAATAGTTAGATAAACGGCACCGCAATACGTTTACTAAGAAAAAGATTAACTGGCGTGTTTGAGCTAAGCGCACTAAAAGGTATTTGTTTCACATCCTTCCAAAAAGGGGGCAACCGAACATTACACGTTCCTCTGCTACCACCTAAGTAAAACGTTACAAATTAAGGTGGCTGTGTAGCAAGAATTATCTTTTTCTAATTAGCATAAAGTTTAAAGTCGATTGCTTTATTTCTCATGTTATAATGTTTTGTCTACCGATGGTACGGTCGGATTTCGAGAAAAAATATTAACTTTATGTGTTCAGATATACGATTATATGCAAACCTTTTATTACCTTGTATTTTAATGAAGCATATACTCGTAAATTTGTCAAGAGATTAATTTTTATTGAACAATTTAATTTGACTTACAACAAGTTTTTTATGACTGTATATTTCTGCATAATAAAATATGTTTGAAAATTTTCAATTAAAATAAAAGAGCTAAAGATGACATTATCAAATTATAATAACTGAAGGGCAGAAAAGTTTATAGTGCTTATCATTATTTAAAATGACTATTGCAGCACATATTTTATGGGCCACTGCTCAGCTCCTATTGGCCGTAGCTTGATGATATACCTATACCTATAACCTTCCTCGATAAATGGGCTATCCAACAAAAAATATTTTTTCAAATCGAGCCAGTAGTTCCTGAGATCCTAGCGTTCAACCAAACTAACAAACTCTACAGCTTTATTATATCTATACTAATATTATAAAGCTGTAGAGTTTGTTTGTTTGTTTGAACGCTAGGATCTCAGAAAATACTGGTACGATTAAAAAAAAAATTGTGTTGAATAGCCCATTTATCGAGAAAGCAGTGGCGGTACGTTCATACAAGCCCAAAAGCCCGGCTTGCCCTAGTAAAATGCTTGATCAAAAATATCTAATTCAAACCATTATCTATTTTAAAATTCGCGCGCTTATTTCCTCTTATGCGCGAGCGAGAGCGGTGACTCGGTGCACAGAGTACATTTGACTCGGTGAGTGGTGAAGCATCAAGCGAGAACGAGAGAGAGAACTTTTTTTTCTATCTCGCTCACCCGCACTGGCTTGTTATGAGGCTTTTGACCAACGTCGGATCTCTCTTTCTAACCTATAGAGAAACTGTCGATTATTGAAATATAACTAGGTTAATTTATATATCAATCAGTATGAAATTATAAGCCGGGCTTTATGTATGAAGTTGTCGACTATGGAAGTATAATGCCGCGGCCGCGCATGCGTACTCGCGTCTACTAACTTCACTCAGTTCATTTGTTTGACAGGACGAAAAGTTTTGGTTTGTTTACTTACTTACTTTAAAAATTGTTAATTTTAAGATTTTAAAGTGATTCTATTGTATTTAGTGACATGCAACAATGCAAGTAATAATTGTCCATTGTGAGGATTTAAAATGTGTTCATGTTTTGGTGGGCGAAGAAAAGGTAAAATTTTTGAACTGTGTTCTTTGTTTATATTTGATTTTATTAATCAGAATAGCCTCGAAGTTGCCTTGCCCGAGTTTGTAAAGTTAGCATATCTTGTTGTAACTATTACGGCTATAAAGTTCTTCCGCGGAACGCACATTTTCATCTCTTTAAACGTACCTATTATACTTATCTAAGAAATAGGTACACAAGCCACAAGGTCAAGAACATCTTTCCGAAATATCAATGATAGCTATTGAAAATTAGTTGTTGGCAGAATTTCACCAACGTTCACCAACATTTTATTCTTACGTTATTAAGTCATTTCTCAAGAAAGACAGACGATTCAATTTAGAATATAAATAATAGGTAGTCTTATAGGTACCTTTCCTATAGTCAAGCAAGGGTCAACTACCTACTTACTTAGCCTTGAGTGTTCTTGAGTGAGTCAAGGACACTCAAGGCTTTTTTCAAAGCCACCGAAGGTATGTAATGCTGATTGTTTATTAGGTATATTCAATCAAGCACTAGCATAGGTACCTTCAATATGCTTTGGCGGGGCGGCGCGGCGCGCGGCGCGCGGCGCGACCCTCTATCAACATGTAAGAGAAATTGAACAGAATCCATAAAAAAAACATTACACCCATCACCTTTCCAGTGCAGTCAGGTTTGTTTACTTTTCATTCTCTGCCTATTCTGGAGTAGTCGGGTAAAAATCATAGGTGGGTAGGTATATCGGGCTTGCCTTATCCTAAAACCCTAGGCACGCCACTGCGAGAAAGGTTAGGTATAGGCTATATAACATCACGCTACGGCCAATAGGAGCTGAGCAGTGGCCTTATAAAGTACGATGGGAGCGAAGCCCCGCGTGACATCTAATTAGGATAGATTTGTAAAGTCGCAGAGCGAGCGTTGTCTTATAAAAAAGAAAATGAAAATAAGTTTTCATTCTTACAACACCTATACTAGTTTATTAATTAGATTTATTTAATAACAGGAACCATTAGATAAATATCGAGTAATGGTTTCTGTTATCACAAGAACTATCATGGCACATAGCACCAAGAATGGAAAAGCAACAAACATATAGGTACGCAGGTGTGCAAATCGTGATTAGAACTGTGAAGCAAGGTCGGGAGTTGATGTCGTATTGCCATTGTGTAGCATTAATTTATTAAGCTCTGTCTACACTTACTTTGTGTATCAAGTGCTATTAGTAATTAGTTCTTGAAGCTTCTGGCCTGAGTTTTTTTATAGTTGTCATAGCTTTAGCTTGTTAACAAAATGCCCGATTTTCAAATTTTTTTTGTTTTGCTATATTTATAATTTCGTTTAGTTGAACGCTAAGATCTTAAGATCTACTGTTCCGATTTGAAAAATTATTTTAGTATTGGATAGCCCATTCATCGTGGAAGGTTATAGGCTATATAAAGTCATGCTACAGCCGGTAGGAGGAGCTGAGCAGTGGTCAAAAAAACTAACGACGAGTGCATGTCCTGCGCGACTTCTAATTAGTGAAACACAAACAGACAAATTTTAACACTTTGTCGGTGTAGAGCGTAGTGCCGCCATTAGGTAAAACTGAATTAAAATGTTAATGGAAAAAGGAAATTAAATTGAATTCGACGCAAAAAACAAATTGTATTACAATAAATATAATCTATAGTATGAACAATTCCTAAACATTGTCTAATTGATAGCTATCGAGAAATGGTGTATAGGATATAAACAAGCTTGTAACAATTGATAGGTACAAAAACTAAATGTCAAGATCACTTCGTGGTTTGACCTGGTACGTTATGCGCTTTGTGGTCACTGCTCCCACGTTAGGCAGAACGATGATGAATAATAACTATGTTGACTGACAATGAACTTAGTGCATACTATTTTGAACGTTATGTCAAATGACGTGGGCATCATTATTATTTAAATTACACACAATTTTACTTTTGTGACAATATTGCGTCTATATTCTGCCATAGGTAATTGTTTTTTTTTTGCATCAGGTAAGTACTTAATACGATATTTTTTAAAACAAAGGAAGTTATTACATTATTATATCTTATTTGGTATGTGACTTACTCTTATTTGATTTGTCAACGTTATTTAATGTGTACGTGTAAGTCGCGAAAGTTTAAAAAAAAACAAATGAAATTATTTATTAATTTTTTTACATCGTGTTGAACTTTTTATATGCAGATTACTGTGTTTAATAATTATGAAGTCAACATTATTCATTGAAATCGAAGTTCGGGCTATAATAAAATTATCGTAATCAAAAATCGAATGTCGAGATTCAGACTAGACCCTCTGAAATTTTCTTTGTTGTTAAAACATATCTCCTCCAGTCTCGGTTTTGGTGATGGATTCTAATTTCTAAGCATACGAGTAGACCATTAAATATTTGCTAGACTATAACACATAAATAAATATTGTCGTCTAGTAAAAGTGAAATTACCGAAGTCGTAGACCGAAAACATTCGAACATATTGCCAAAATAATTTCGCTTGTAAAACGTTTATCAACACCACCCTGAACTACAAAAACTAGCAATTATTTAAGTAAGTATAAGCCAAGATATATTTGGTAACAATAAATCATCTATACGCCACAAATATAGAAACAGAACAAAGATTATGAATTATTTCTGTTACAGAGAAACCTTATTTAGCAAGATTTACGTAACATTTGCGAATTTGCCAATTGGCGTCATAATGACACCTACTCGTATTTAGGGCTTTCGTCTGTTTGACATATCTGCGAGTACTACAGATATAGTACATAGTTATGAATGATTGTACTTAAAAATGCTAGAATATGTTATTAGAGGTAATTGTAACGCCAATCTTTTAGACACAAACGATTTTGTATAATATGCTCACTGGTATTTTCGAAGTCTGAATATCCGTACAGGCTTTTAGATGGTACGACTTAGGTAATAGCGTACTAACTTTTCACCTAGACAGTGAAGCTAAGATTAATTGGATTTTAGTTTTTATTAATAGGTAAAAAGGCTACCAGTCTAATAATACAAGCTACGTATGACACGCGGTTAACCTGCGCCTGCGCAAATAGATCTCTCCGGTAAACCTATACCCCCCTTATTACAAAATATGGACTAAGGATTAACACAGGTTTAAAATGACAACTTTGGCACTAAAAGAATGGCTTATGTCAATTTAAACCTGGTTTAATACTTAGTCCATATTTTGTAATAAGGGGGTTATGGTTTCCCTTCACACGTTGTGTTGTGTGGGGATTTCACAAACAGTTATTTTATATTTAGCGGACACAGCACAACCAAAAAACAAAAACTTATTATTCTATATCATTATATTATGCAGAATCCATAGTTTTAATATTATATACTTATTTTCTCATTTAAGATATTATTAGAGTATGGAATAATTTACTTGATTTTATATAAAGTTGTCAACGGCGGCGGCTAAAGAAAAACATGGTATTTAACCCAATTCGTTACAGCATTATTTATTCTAAATTATTATTTTATTTGTGCGATAATACTTCGAGTAGACCCTGACATTTATGTACTTAAACATTATCCGTGTTTTAATGTTAATCGTTATTAATTCTCAATCACGAAGGTTTTTAAATAAAAGACAATAAATACGTTATCTTAGTATCTTAATCGAAGGTTGAGTACACTTTCAAGTTTGTAAGAAGGCTTTAATTGTTTACTCGTTGCATAAAGTTTGCTATAAATATTTATAATCGACTAGCTCAGTTATTAAAAGCACATTATGCACTAATAACTATATGTAGCTAATATAGCATATTACTGTTCACATAAATCTGATTAGGCTTGGTTTAACGGTTGACAGTCAAATTTTGAATAGGCTATCAAACACTTATTTATGTGTTTGATAGCCTATTCGAAATTTGACAGATCTTTCATATAAAACCTGTCAATTCATTCTCAGATAGATTACCAGACACTAGTATTTGCAGTGGCGAAAGCGCCTTGCTTGTGTTTTATGGATTCGAAATCGATTTTTATACCCAATATTGAACTGCAATTAAACAACCCGCAAGTTGTCCGATACTAGATTCATATTATCGCAGAACCGACTATCGAATAGCAAATACAAAATCGATAAGACCAAACGACTGTTTACAAGATAAGATGTTTAAATTCTATAAAATTATCGCTCACTTATCGATGTTGTGTAACGAATGCACTTATCGATAAATGGATAAAAGGGGAGCGATGTTTAAGGGTCTAACCACACTGTAATAAAGATGGAAAACGATAATTTTTTACCCTTTTGCCTATTCAGTTAAGAGTACCGCACTCAATAGCATTAGCTACGATTCAGACCAACCGGCTCGCATCGGCCCGCGCCGGGCGGCATTTTACAATGCGTTAAAGAACATTGAAATGTATCAACAGTAATTACAGTTCATATTTGCATGCAACTTACGGTCGGAGCCGGTCGGCCGTCGCGACGCGTCGCGGGATGCCGACGGAGGTAACTATGCGTAAGTTGCATGCAAATATGAACTGTAATTACTGTTGATACATTTCAATGTTCTTTAACGCATTGTAAAATGCCGCCCGGCGCGGGCCGATGCGAGCCGGTTGGTCTGAATCGTAGCTTAAATCACTATTTTAAGCTGGGAAAAAAACAAAAGTAAGTTAAGCAGGCCTTTTCGCCATAAAGTGAGAAAATACTGGCTTATTTAATTGTTCTTTTTAATTAGTTTTTTATGTATAAAATAGAGTGAAGCTTTAACCAGTGCACTTCAGTGCATTAACAAGTATTTCGAATGCTTTACGTGAAATAAAAACAGATGAGTAAAAAACTTTTGAAATTAAATAAGTACTTAAATTATTTCAAATAAAGTAATTTTGAATAGTCGTGACCACCGTTCCGAAACCGTTTATCGAGTGTGTAAAGCAAATGCTGATTACTGAATTTAAAGAACTTGTCGACACGTAGAGTGCCTTTTGGTCTTGTTTGCAACAAACTGCACTTTCATCCAGCCACTTATTTTTTATTGAACATGCAGCAGCGTCTTCGATAATTTAATTTAAAATATTTTATGAAATTATTGCTGCATATAATGCGATGGTGGTTGAATGGTAGTAGTGCTCGACATGCTAAACATGCGGTCGGAGTTTGATTCTGTATATGTATATTATTATATACTTACTTACATATATATTTATAAGTAATATTACACCGATATAGGCTATTTATAATTATTTATGCTATAAACAATATAATATAAAAATTATTTTTGTTTTGTTTGGTTAGTTTTAATTGTAAATATTATTTTCTTGTAGATATTATGTAAAATTTTCCAACTTATCCAATAAAAATTGATATAAAATAAAATGCTTAGAAAACATCTTGCCAGAACACGTTTTACAGCATTCGTTTTGCACCTTGAAGCATGGCTATTTTCACATTTTCGCAGTGATACGCATAAGTATAATATTAAATGATTAAAAAACCTGTTGCATTCATCGAAAATAATTGGATAATATCGATAATTTACTGATAAAATTAAATTAATGCAGAAAGAAAGTCTTAATTATAAAATTTTAGTGAAAGTTTGTTCTCAATTAATTAGTAATGTGGAGTAAGCTGATCCCTGATATTATGTGCATAAAGTTTTAAAAATTACTTTTAACGAAAGGTTATTCTTATACGTTCATGTACTTACTACCTACTTACAAAACATGTTTCGAAAATATTTCTCAGTAAAAATCTATACTTTTTTAGAAAATTTTGTTATGTTACTCGTGCTGATCGTCGCCGGACCACTACCGGGCTGGGAATTTAGAATTTAAAAAATATGATTTAATATGTAATTAATCATTAAAATTAATATTCTTAACATGACAAATTTGAATTACGCTGATGATTGTATTGTGCAATTTAAATCAAAATTTTATAAATAAATTTTGTGCCAATCGAAGTCCAGATTATGCCTATTTTCTTTCTTTTGAACTTATAACCCTACTAATGTAACGTATACCGTGGGGTCTTCAATTAAGTATCCCTGCAAAAAAAGAGCACTGATGTTTTTGACTACCGATTGTAATTTTATACACTAGCGCATTTTCAATTCGCATAAATATTAGTTAAGGTAATAAATATGCTAGTTGCGACCGGACTTGTTTTAATGGCACGTTAAACGACCGGACTTTGGCGAGTATTCCGCATTAGTACACTGACCTTAGTATGAATAAAAATGCTTTTACACTTATCTGACATGTAACGAGTTACGAGAAAAGTGCAACAGATAAAACATAAACGTAAATATTGTTCAAACGATGAGTGAGTCTAATGATGGTAGTGATTATGTCCTTTACTTGTTTGTGTCAATGACATAATACTCCGTTTTTAAGTGTTATGTCATGAACTCACGACTAAAGAATTTTTTTCTCATAGGAAATGTACCCAAACTGTCACCCGAACTCAATAGTTTGAGTAGGCACCTACATTTGCATTCCTTGCCAAATGGCCTTTCTTTTCTATGTTGTACTTATATGCAATGAAGTAACAGATAGAATATTGCAAGTTTTAGTATCTATATCATAAAACATTCCTGAGTTTTAGAATCTTATTAAATTTCGAATACTTAGATCTAATGGATTTAAAAATGCATGCATTTATGTCACTTAAATCAATTTTTAACTTTGGTATTTACGAAATAATTTCACTGAAAACCTAAATTAACGTATACTCTCAGATTGAGTTGGTTTATAGTTATAGGTATTCTTTGTAAATTAAAATAAACCCCGAAAAATATTTTAAATAAATCAACACGAGACGGTTAGCTTAACCTTTCCCGCCGAAACCACTCCAAAACCTTACACAATTCCCGCCACTTTTTTGTTCTTATTTTAAATTCCCTTCGCTCAAATGTCAGTGGCCAGTGCTCCGGTTGCGTTGACCACTTTCGTAACGTTTTGGCGATACGCATCAACCGCTACAACAATATTTGATTTAAGCACAAGGCTTTAGGGATTCCTGATATCGATAAAGTTATCAATGTGCTCGATACATGCATAGGTAACTAGTACAAGTGCGAATATTTTATAGACTTTGATAAAGTAACTGTTACAAGTGCAGATATTTATGAGTATCGTGATAAAACAATGTAGGTAACGTGACTAAGCTTATTATTTTATATACATAAGTTATTTTAAACTGTAGTTCATAGTTTAAGTTTAATATTTAAATAAAATTAATTAATATTTTTGCCTCGCTCTTATAGCCTGAGGCAAGAATTCCGAACTGTTCACGATAATGTTTTAGTTGATTAATCTTGATTATTCGCTGCGATATTTATTGGCCCATCTCTAATAGCTCGAAGTCAAGGTCACTATAAATCTCGTGCAACTTTTGAATAACTGTTCAGTTTTTAAATATTAAGTTATCTATCTTTACTTTTTTGTTCAACATTTATGTATCTGACTGTTAATTGTTTACTCAAGGATTAACGATAAGTTTGTAGTTAAAATAAAAATAAAAATTATATTTAATTGGTGTATTACATTTCGCGTAACAAAAATGTTTTATTGTTATTTGCTCATTTAGGTACGTGTTGCTAATTGCTAGGTTATTGATACTTCGATGTACCTAGTTATTATTTTGTATGACTGCATGCCTCACGCTATTTCACAAACTTCCTAAAGTGCAGCGTTTATTGTAATACTAAACTCAACGGTAAGAAGATACTGATAGATGGATATGATGATGGAGAATATAACGATAGGATGAATTAGATGATAGGATGATAGACACACAAAACCAAAAGATACTAATTTGATAACCGAACACTAGCGATGAGTAGGTACTAGGTACCTATAGATTAACTCTTTACGTTTAGTTAAAAAATCACGAGTACCTATAATAGTAGTGACGCACAACTACAGAACATATCTACATTTTGTTACCGTTATTTTGTATGTTTTGTTTCATAATTTATATTCAGACGGCTCAGACGTAAAATGTATAAAACATGAAAGACTCCGTTAGCAAACTCGCTTTATTAGTTCACTTTCAATACGACTGCAGCGAAACGAAAAATAAGTGTTGGAGTTTCAATTTTAATTCGCGTCTTTATTTCCTGTGGATTTTACATTAAGAACGTGTTCTTTATTTTTATTTTATTATCGTAATATTAGGTTATTAATTCCTCATAATTTTGTTATGTATCGTTAGTGGCCACTCGTCCGTTTCTTTTTTAACACACATGAGAATTATTACTTCACGAGTAGTATAAATAATACATCACTCATACTTGAAATTTATTAAGATTATACGTTTGGCTGCCAGACGGCTCATATTGCATCATAAGAACACAATTTTAATAGATACTTCATCATCATTGACTTTAATTGACATTGACAACCTTAAACCGATTGGAATTGTTGGCAAACGCCGATCAAAACCCTTTGTTATAATATTATTAAAAAATAAATAAATAAATGAACAAAATATACAAAGTAGATGGAATATTAATAAAGTAACAGTTAAGATAACCACTCGAAATACCTGTTATTAATCACGCATCCATGTGTTAATGGCTAAATATTTATATATATGATAAAATATTAGTCTAATAATATTGGAAGCGGTACACTTATTTCTCGTACCTTGAGTTGATTTTAGATTTCATCATTGCGTTTAATTTCACATACCTACCTAAAACCATTAGGCGGGAAATACCTTTTTGACAGTATCTAATATTATTTATAATTAGAACAGGTGTGCCTGCCTTTACACCACTAATTTATGCATATAACTACATAAAACTGTCACTCTCGTGATTAAATCATAGTGAAAACAATAACATGCGCTTATGACGGAACGGCTACGGACTTGAGACGTCCTTGTCTTTAGCACTAAAAGTAAATCTTTCGTGACAATCTACCTGATTTATAGCCATGACAGAGTAGCAAATATCTAAATACTCGTATTTAATGATACGGATAAATCGCCAGATAAATTAAATTAGGAATTGGCACCACTTGGAACGTTAAAAATGCACGTTTTCTAGTTTGATAATTTTTCCATAGCAACAATAGCGGAATTGTAGGATAAGTTATATTCGTGGTCACGACCAAAGCAATTGTTAGTATTCTACTAGAACTAGAGTGCCGCCGGCAGCGGCGTAACATTGGCCTTTACATTTCATCTGTGATTTGTAAATTGTGCTCCAATTGTCAGTTATAAATTAAAGGGAAATGTAGTGAAGTTTTTGTTTGGATCATTTCCTTGTCAAAGTGGCGGGTTGAGTGCCTAAGGCGACGCGTGACGGAATGCCCTAGTATGCCGATACACGGTGTTGTTGCCAAACAACAGCCGAAGTACTCGCGCTATAAACTATGTTATTTGTTAGCCCTGATTGCTTGTATTGTGTAGGGCAACTGATAATAGTGTTGTTAACAACCTTAATGGTAGTTTAACAGCTTTTTTGGTTGAGTAATACTTTGATAGGAGTTTTGATTGTGTGATTACTTGTACGGGATTGTTTACTTTCGTTTCACACGTGTTTCATCACGTGACTTAATTAAAATTGGATTATGAAAGTTTAAGAGAAAGAAGAGGGGCAGGATTCACACAGATTCAGTGTTCATAGGCGGCACCGGTAACCTCTTACAGTTACCATCATACGTGTTATTTTCTGTTACACCATTATTATTGAATTATGAATAGGTATTCGATCTAACTTTTTTTTTTGTTGCAGGTAATTTTAAGTTGCAGTTTTCGATGATTTCACGATCAGATTCAGAAGTTCAAAGATACCTATCAACATCAGCATATTGGGTATTGTTCTCCAAAATATTTACTTAATGATTGTTGATACGGGTCTACTTCATATTTTAACCTTATTTCTTTGCCCGGCGTTTTGATCGAATAGCACCGATCGTTTATGGGTTGACTGTTTCATATCAATCAAATCTAATACTAGTTGCGAAAGTTTAAAAAATAACACGTTATTTTCAAAGAACTAGTATTTTAAAGAACTAGTACCTACTTACTTTGTACTAACTCAGTAACAGCGAATTAACTCTTTGAATCGCAATAATAAATCGAATGCGCGATAATGATAATTTGAGCCTTTAAGTAGCACGCTCAGAGGTCGTAAGTACCAACCTAACTGTCCAAGTTACAAAGAAAACAAATAATTCGTGCCATACACACGAACACGAACAAATCGAGCGATAACTTAAGAGCAACAATAAGACGAATCATACGCATTTTTAACGCAACAAATTGCCCACTCGTGCTTAGGAAACAAGGTCACAATCTCGATGGGTTAAGAGCTAGTAATGACTTTACACACGGACGAGCCCTTGACGCTGCGTTTTACTACTACATTATTTTAAATGAAAGTTGAGACAACGAAAGTATATTAAAAAGGATAACCTTAAAAAAGTTTATTAGTCTTCTAAAATATAATAAACATACTACTTATTTAGTTATAAGTTTGATACTCTCTATTTATAAAGACCAGAAAAATAAAGCAAAACGTCCAAATAAACATACGTGAAGTATTGATCCACTTATTTATTCTGTGGTATAGGCCTCTTCTCCACAGCGCTACTTCTCACGGTCCTGTGCCAGCCGCGTCCAGTGAGATCCTAAGATCTTGAATAAGTATTGAATTAAAAAACTTAATTCTCTATTCAATAAAAGCTCACCTAAGCTGTTTATACTCTGAAATTGTTCAAAAGTATTTCGATATAAATACAAATAATTATAGAGACCAAATCTTATTAAAAAGTTAGGAAATGAATGAATTACCTGACTGCTGATGCAACGCTAGTCTAGCATTTTGATGTCAAACACTTCAATGCAGTTTTTCTGCTAATTGCATCATCTAGGTTAATATAATTCAGCTATTTCATAATCTTTAAATAGAGTTACTAGTTTTTGCAGGATTCGTGTTTGAAAATTATTTTAGCATTACATAATGCCGTTTCACGCCTCAAAACATGATTTATACAATTTCATTTGTTTTGGATTCGAACAACGGGGAAAGGGATATTTTTACGATGCAGACCTTTTCTACGATGATTATTTTATATAAAACTTTTTTTTAACTATTCTATGTGCAAAAAATCGCTTTAGATCATTCTTTCGTTTTGCGTGCAATGAAAACCAAAGAAAACTTCGTACACTTGACGCTGCATAAACATTAATCCATTTCTCTTAACACATTCAGAGAAATTCCTCGGATGTGATCACGTTGCATGCTATACAGATCTCCGTAAACCACACCACTTTTGTGTATTAATTATGTTTGATACAAAGCATACCCAAGCATTTGAATATGTTTGAACGTTATGAATCCATCCATGAGTATTAATCCATTTGAATTTCGAACATTTGATATCGATTTAAATTGTTTGAGATTTAAATATGGTCACTGTCGTTTTCGAACTTTTGGTAACTAGATGCATATTAAAATCAGTTATAGTCATTGACACTTGAATTCAGAAACCACATTTGAGGACACAACGACTTAAAAAAACAATTTTTCTTTCTTCGTTTTGAACGTTCTTTCACGCGCGTTTCTTAAATCAAAATTCTCGAATCTGTCAATCCCTTAAGGCGTAACTAGTCGCCAATGACCTTGAGAGTATGGGTGGAGCTTAGCTTATTTCACTGCATATCCCCGCTCCTTTGCCAACTCGCGCACACTATAATACAATGGTCACAGAATAAGCGTAAACGCAGACATGCGCTTCTAGCTCGGCATTTTTACCTACGATTCCGGAATAACAGTTTTAAAATTGGTATTTTATTTTGTATAGAGAGTTTAAAGGACTCGTGTACACAATTATTTGTTTGCCAATATTTTTATGTATTGAGATTTTTTTAATTTCAATGTTTTGCTTTCGGTATTTATGTAAATACTTACATAGTTTTATTGGTACTTATTTATTATTAGTATCGAAGATAATTATTTTATCTTGTAAATTATAATTAAATAAATAACTATTTTAACTTACTTTTGTATTAAAAAAAATATTTACCTATTTTCATTGATCAATTTAATGTTTTGTTTACAACACTTACTTTGTAATTACGTTATAAACTACTATTTTTTTTTTTTTTTTTATTTTTTTAAAAAGACAACGCCCGCACTTGGGAACAAGCCCTGTGTCGCGGGGAGCTTTACAAACATGAAACTAAGACGTATTACTTGTGTTCTAATAAAATGACTTATTTTCGATTCATGCCATCGCATAGTCTGATTAATAAAAGTCTAGTTATTACCTAATCTTTAATTCTTTTAAATTTATTAATGCTCGTGTAGCATCGAAATCTTTAGCAAATAACAAAGCTTAGAGGGGTGTGAGTGTAATGACCTCGCAACATTCTGTGAATTCTATCAGATACGATCAACATAATTATTCATGTGTTCATTCAGCTAAAAGTTTATTTTGTAAAACTGCTACATGGAAAAGAGGAAATCATAGTTACATACAAGTAGCGTTTACTAACGGACACAAAGTACATCCAGACTAGAAACAAATATCTATGAATCACACAAATATTTGTCTCGTGTGGGAATCGAACCCACGTCACCCAGCACGGCGATGTAGTGGCGAGGCGACCACCTTAACCACTGCGCCACGGTGACAGTCACAGACACTATTATAAATTGTAAACCATTTTATTGGATCATTTGAAATATTTTGTTTGAGAATATAGCTCGCAGAACTGATGGCCGATGGGGCAAAAAGATTACTCCTTCTAAACGGTTAGGAGGAGTAGTCATCAGAAAATTCAAAAAAATATATTAAAGTTCATAAATATTTGCACAAAAGGTTTCGGCACACAGCGAGAAAGACGTGACGGCTCTGCGTGACACCTTAGATTTATTTACTCGTCCCGCCGCGCTCGCTGTTTGTGTGTATTATACCTGTAAGCACTATATTCAGTCGATAGTAAAAATGGAGCAACGAGCGACACAGCCTTCCCGTCTGAAGGCTAACGCCTGTCTGCCGCCCGCGCCCGCGCAGAGCACCTTTGAATTTCTAACGTACAGAAATCGTATTATGGCCTATTTTCTTAAGAAAATATTGATCGATTTACATATGCTATGTTCAGATTAAAGTAAATTTTACCACCAATTTATCAGTGTAAAAATAATTTCAAACTATAAAGCCGTTTTAAAGTTTTAGGGATTTTAAGATAAAATATATCTCAACTTAAAATATTTTTTGAGGCAAAAGTATTAGTCGTACGAAAATTTCATATGTTGAAAATGTAGTAGATAGATCAATTATCAAAATATATTTTTTTCAAATTTTTCGAACAAGTCATTTAGGAGGAGTAGGCTTCAGAAAAAAGCCGTTTTTGGTGCAAAACCGAGGGAAGGCCCTTAATATTGACCTCTAAGATTAATATGTCAGTACATATTTTGCCTTAATTCGTTTTTAATTATTTAAATTGATTGATTACTCACACTATTATAAAAAGTTTGGTATTCGACCGGACGTCAGTTAATTAGTTGAAAAATACCTTTTGTTGTAAATACAATAACAATTATAATAATGACTCGCGTGACCATTCTCTGTAAGAAGGTCGTGAGTTTATTTATGTATTTGTATAATCCATTATGTACGCTATGTTACATTTCATTTATAAAATAATAAATACAAGATTTAAAAGTAGAATATTTATTAGGCTAGGTAATTTTTATATTTTGTAAAATGATGGTGGTCGAATGGATAAGTAACCGGCATGCAATTTTGCGATCCGAGTTCGATACCGACCGAAAGGAAATTTTAGTTAGTGTAAAAAATTCTGAGGGTATGTCCGATCCACCAACCCGCATTAGACCAGCGTGTGTGGATTATGGCCTAAACCCTCTCGGCTCTCTAGATCGAGGAGAGAAGTCCCGAGCCCAGCAGTGGGACATTAATGGGTTGCTGATTATTATTATGATGAATTTTTTTTTCGACGTTATAAACCGTATTTTAAACATAAGCTTTCATCTAGTACGTAGTCTCCTCTTCATCCAAAAATTCCCAATTGCATTAGTATCTATGGTAACTAATGCAATTGAATGATGCAATCACTCAAAATTTGAAAAATTATGAGAAGAATTATTTCCAATTAAGTCGTCCTTTTGATTCGTAATAATTTTATTTCATCGGATTTATATTTCACCGCTCTATACTAGCTCGTCAAACATCAGTAATTTTACAAATCTGACGTAATCAGGATCTACGGAAACAATACAAATCGGAAATAATTTCCAAACATTACAACAAATTTCTCTTCAATAAATCTACAACAAAATGCATTCAACTTTTACGACGCAAAACACGCGTCATACTTCATGAAACTTAGTATCTCTTCGTAACTCAACAGTCTATGTGAAACTAATTTATGTTTGAATAAATAAGCTATCATAGGCATCGTTCACATAACTATAATGAGTTGTTATCGATCGTAAAATCAAAACAACAGCTCATTCACTACAGATTGTCCTTACAACGTTTCATATTACTGTGATGTATGCATGCATATATTTTCATACAATAGGGTCGTAACTTGTTAATGTTTAAGCTCTGTACACGTTTGTGATAAGTCGCGTTTTGCGATTAGTAAATGTGTCCGTTTTGTCTGTGAAATTTGATAACCCTATTGTCGCTTATAAATTTAGAGAATTGTATTTTTTTCTTTCTAATATTACTACAAGGGGCTCACGTGATTCTTTATTTGACCACTGCTCAAATCCGGACCAGTAATTTCTGAGATGATCTAGTGTTCAACCAAACAAACTATTCAGATTTATAATATTAGTATCGATAAGTTCGAAAGTTAAGATGGATAGATTGTTTTTTCTTAATCACGCTGGAATAGAATATAGGCTACTTTTTACCGACATACCACGCGAGCGAGAGCTAGAAGTGATATAGGGCCATTGCACACACCCTACTTTTAGCATTAGCGATCGGCGACTGCATTGATGCTGCATCGCATTTTTGGCGACTCTTTGCGTCTCACTGCATTATTGAAATCTCGCGTTTTAGAGACTTTGTCACCTAAAAAAACGACTAAAAACGATAGAAGTAGCTAGTCAGCGGGGGGCATACATAATCGGAACCGTAGTCCCTATTCAATGACTAATTTGACCACCAATTCTTCAATATTAGAAGCAATCTTTTCGCGTTACCAGTCTAGTATCAAATCTAACTTAAGTTTAGTACGAAATTATCATATTTATATATCTCTGCACACTATTGCCTAGCGATAAAACAGGAAAATATTAAAAATGACAAAAACAGTCGGCCATTTTAGTGTAGAAATTCAATAAAAAGACAAGACCCACCAGGACTACGTTCCCAATCGTGTACGAAAGTAGTCCCTCGCAATCGTGTCATGAATATAATTACGCAGCTGACTATTTGACGATTTATATCGACTTTCGTGAGAACAATTCAGAAGTGTTCGATAACCCATTTTATTTGAACAACCTTGAGGTCAATTTCATGGGAAACTGTGCGTTCAACACAAATGCGTTTTAATTGTTATAGCGGTTTAGTTACCAACTCGCTATTGAGGTTTATTGTTTAAAATGTGAGGAATCTGTTAATTGCATTGTAAAAGTAGAAGAATGTGACTATTAGTCTGTTTTACAGATGCTATCAGTTCTATTACATGAGGAAATTAATTGTCAATCTTTTCATAAATCGCTGAAGATTATATTTTATTATTTTGTTGCGCAATATACCAGATGTTAGTCTTCAATTTAAAAATGTTAGTTTGCTTTTCGTAGTCTGACAATGTTCGTCGTCCTGTTGCGATCTTACGCATGATTGTGTACGGATCTTTATATAGTTTACATTAGTACAATGTTAAGCTTGTAAATCGCTTATCTGCTTGTTCCATACATTAATGGTAATACGGGCGATCATATCAATCTCACTGTATGATTATCATGGCAGATGAATCGTGGAGGATGAGATATTTTTACCTTAGAAATGCAACCTCCGTGAAGGTTATGGGTGGAGTGATGTTTTTATTGTTTGACAGATAGTATAGCTCGTGTTAGTACTCGTAGCTGCCTTGACTTCGTGAACAAAAAGAGAGGAGATTTGAAAGTGACGTGATGACGACGATGTTTACATTACAATCATTCATCATCATTACAACCTATAAATTATTGTCCCACTGCTGGGCACAGGTCTCCTCCAAACATTTTGGAAGGATTTTACCCTACTATACCACGCTGGCCAGGCGGGTTGGTATAGGGTTTTGTTTTGAATTTTCCTTTTCTCGCAGTGCTCTCGTCTGTATAAGGTTACAACTCCCTTGGTCGCCTTTTACGACACCCACGGGTTGAGATGGGATAGTGACATTATGTATTCTTAATCTGTCACTACATTATAATATATTTTAAATATTAAATTTCGTTTAGTCATTTACGACTCGATTTCTCTCTTGTTGTCTCATCCCGTCTTCTAGCTTTGGTTGTATATTTTAACACGAATATCTGTGCATTGAACTAAATGCTGTCCTATTGTCATATTTGATAGCATTTGAAGCACAGTAACGCTTTGCTTGTGACGTCATTATTGCGCAGAAAGCTTTGTGCTCGATATTTGATTAGTCTGTTTATTTCGTTGTCAAATGTTTAAAACTGAAATAAACTAATTAATCGAATTTCAAAATTATTAGTAGAGGCTTTAAATTTGGTACATAGATATTCCATATTATTTTTGTTTATGATCTAACGAAGATTTTCGTACATCTTAAACTACAGACATGTGTGTTATTTATTAGTTTTATGACACAGTAACACGAAGTGCTGACACACGTTTTATTTATTAGTCCATAGCTTGAACTAATACGCTGACAGGCTATAAAATTAACTGCTTGATACGGTTATAAACACAGTTTCTTTATAGTAAACGTGTTGTAAAACTACTACCTACTTAATATTATAATGTTATAAAACTTGACTACAATATTTTATGTTTATTTACTAAATCACGATTTCGAAATATTTTTTTAATTTTAAATACCCGTGTAGTGATGCCTCAACCCCTGCCCCATCTCAACCCGAAGGTGTCATAATAGGCGACTAAGGCAGTAACCTTATGCAGACAAAAGCACTGCAAGAAAAGTAAAATTCGAAACAAACCCTATACCAACCCGTCTGGCCATCGTGGTATATTAGACTAAATTCCCTCCACATTCTTTGGAGGAACCGTGCCCAGCAGTGGGATGTTTATTGGTTGGAATGATGATGATGATCTAAAAAATCTCCTACGTCAGTAGTCAGTTGTATGCAATGCATCTGATTGGCTACTACTGATATTCAAGCATTCTTTGCCAGTTCTAAGACAGAAAGTTAAGCTTTCCTTCTAAGTGTATGTAGCTTGATTTATCGCTGTTAGATATTTTAAGAAATTGAGGTTTTGCGTCGGGTTGTCATTTTGTGAAATTTTAATTAGGTATTAGCTAAAACGGATGTGGGCGGCACAAAATCGCTCACTGTGGCGGAAATTATGTGAGGCCTATGTTCAACAGTCGACGTCATTGGGTTGATATGATGATGATGATGAGCTAAAACAAATAAAAGTCCTAATGTTGGACTTATGAAAACTGTCCTGTAATCTATTCTAGTAATCCTTGCAATTAAGTCGGTGCTATCAAAACTCTCGACATTAATCAATATAAACCCCGTAGGGGAAATCGACATACTTATGTAAACAATGTTCTCGAAGACAGCGCCAGGTGTCACGCTATCAATCGATCGACATGACGTGAATAATTGAGAATACGTCGAGTGCCAACCATTCATTATACGCTGGTCACGATAAACCGACAACAATTAAAATCTCATTGATCTTGTTAATACACGCTATTGTGCGATTAACTTTTCCGAGGCCGTAAAGAGTTTTAACTACATAAACATATCGTCATGCGTTTTTCTTCAAAGAGGATAGAGGATAGAGGTGCATCTTATAATAATGGAGAGGAGGGCGCGAGCACCCGTGCGGGGTCGAACCGTACGGCGCGTCGTCACACCACACGATCGTATCGCACCACAGACAATTATATGCAAGGCGATAGAACCGGTAATAATAATAATAATGCCCAGCGCTCTGTGAGACATACGATCGAACATGGTACGGTATCGGACAGGTGCGGTCCGCACCATGTCCGTTCGTCTGTTAGCACTTTAAATTGCAAGATTACAGACACGCACACACGGGCTATGCTCGGAGTTTCTCTGAAGGATCGAATCCGTAACGAGGTGATTCGGCAGAGAACCAAAGTCGTCGACATAGCCAACCGTATAAGCAAGCTGAAGTGGCAGTTGGCAGGCCACATCACTTGGACTTCACCGACAACCGTTGGGGAAAATGGGTTTTGGAGTGGAGACCTCGTCTCGGCAAACGTAGTGTAGGACGGCCCCCAGTCAGACAGTGACAATAAAGATGTCAAATTCGTGAAATTCTACCCTCTCCAGGTCACAAGCGTAGCTTTAGCTTGAAGTTGGGGTTTGAGGATATAAAAATATTATACAAAGTTAAACTAGTTTTTGCCTGGGCTTCAACCCAAAATTTCATAAACGTCATGATTTTAATTGTATTATTAAACTCATGTCATCATTTCAACCCATGAACGTCCCACTGCTGGTAACGGATCTCGGAACAGAATTTAGCCTTATACCACGCTGGCTAGACGTGTTGGTGTAGGGTTTGTTTCGAATATTCCTTTTCTTGCAGTGCTCTTGTCTGCATAAGGTTCCCCCTTTCTCGCCTTTTACGGGTCAATCGTCTACAGGAAAATCACCCACGGGTTGAGATGGGGCGACAGGTGAAACTAAATAAAAGCTATTAAAAACGGTCGCGGCACCGAGCCTAACTTACAGCGTTTACACAATAGTTACGTGATAGGTGTATTACAGTCACCGGTGGCCAACGACTGACACTAATAAAAAACAAAATTAAAAATTTTGAAAAAACCCACGACGATAACATCTATACAAAATAAGAAACGTAACATATAAAAAGGTTTAAATAACTTTATTTTAAATCCCCGACGAAAAGATAATTTCGTAAGCGTAAAAACAATCCCAAGAAAATCCGTCGGGGGCTGCCATACCCTGACTTGAAATGAACGAAAGTATTGCAGTTTTATGTATTTGATACCTACCTAATTATTAACAATATTTAGTTTACAATATATATTTTATACTAGAAACAGTAACATATTGGCAGCCCCCGACGAATTTTCTTGGGATTGTTTTTACGCTACTTATTATCTTTTCGTCGGGGATTTAAAATAAAGTTATTTAAACCTTTTTATATGTTACGTTTCTTATTTTGTATAGATGTTATCGTCGTGGGTTTTTTCAAAATTTTTAATTTTGTTTTTTATTTTAAATATTTTCAAAGAGCGCCCTATCTTACTAACTATAGTAAAAAGTAACTTGTATAAAATTTTAAGAACCTTGACAGATAAATAAAAGTTTTATACTAAGTTATAGAACAAACACATTTTTTTTTAAATTTACTGTTGCAGTAAGTCTTATAACTTGAAATTATCATTTTAATTTTCTTATTTTAAACTTTTTAAGGAGCGCCTTATCTTACCATGTAAGCTCTAGAATGAATAGAATTTGCATGGAGCTTCGACTATATTATATATATGTTATTTTTTGTTGACTTGTGTACTCATCCGTCGCACAAAGATCGCCGAAGCCCCGCTTTGCGGGGCTCCTACTTCTGGGTGGTTTGAAAAAAAAAATAACCCTAACCTAACCAGTCCGATTCAGATTGCTCTGAATCGGGGGGTGTTAAGTATAGCTATCGCACATTGATTGCCGTAGCCGGACTGCCTTCGGCGTTAGCGATAGCTTGTATCTCGAAAACGGTGCGTGCTATCGCAAAAATGATGAAAATTTGGTTACACCCCGAGCACGGGATACCTATAAGTTAGAATAAATAAGGTAGGTAGGTGTTTATATAACGTCAGTCTGGAATAAACTCTCACTCTTACTAATTTTTTTTAGGCTTATCATTGTATACCTCAGTACTAATATTCAGTGATATAACAACACGAGATCGGTTTTCGGATTTTTTCCTTTACTTGTGCAACTTGTTATTGCTTCTGGCCAAATTTCATGATTCTAGGTCAACGGTAAGTTCTCTATAGATTATGATCGTCAAGATAAATCGTCAAAAATGGAGCATAAACAGCTGTATCTTTTGATTGCGTTAACTTAGAATTTTGATTTTTATTTTACGCCGAGGGTTTGCAGATACAAGTAAATGATATTAATTTCAGCTTTATACCTCTATGCGTTCTTGAGAAAAATATTCTAGACAGACGGACACACAGACAGACATACAACGGAGTGATCCTATAAGGGTTCCGTTTTTTTCTTTTGAGGTACAGAACCCTAAAATTGCATAAACGGTCACCCATCTATGAACTGACCTTATCCGAAGTTGCTTAACCTCATGAGTGTAATCAATATCTCAGTACTACAATGCCACGTGTCCCTATACAGTAACAGGTCTAATTATTTTACAGATAACTGTAGATATAAGTTTGCTTAGTCTATTGCAGCGCCCCCTGGCGAAAAAATACAATTTCGTGTATCCAAAAGTCATCCTCGATAAATCACAAATACATTACAGAAAACCGTATTGAAAACGGTTTAATCATATTAAAGATAGGAGGGCACAAAGGTTTCAACGAAATCAACATAGGTTTGCCTAGTCTATTGCAGCGCCCTCTGGCAAAAAAATACAAAATCTTGAATCCAAAAACAATCCTCGATAAATCACAAATACATTACAGAAAACCGTATCGAAATCAGTCTAATCGTTTTAAAGATAGGAGGGCACAAAGGATTCAACGAAATCAGTGTATTGTAGCGCCCCCTGGCGAGCTATTAACATAACACCTATCTAATAACCTGTCCCCAAGAGCCGCACACACTTTACAGAAAACCGCATCTAAATCGGTCAAACTGTTTCCGTGATATAAGGCATTATGTTGGAACACACAAACACACAAACACACAAACACACAAACCCACAAACACACAAACACACAGCCTCTCACCCCAAACGCATATACCGTCTCCGTTCCGTCGTGGGTAAAAAGGTCTGAAGCTAAAATATCATAATGCTTATTGAATCAAGGTTACAAACAAAATACATCCGGACACACGTTAAAGTTTTTATGCAAATAAATGGTAGTACTATTGTAATTACAAAGCGTTATAATTATATTATCTGTGCTTTTGTTACTACTCACGTGTCTACTCACTCGTAATTGGTCTCTTATTATTTGAGTAACAAAAAATACTGGTTTGTTATGTAGTACAATTGTATTCGTTTTTGCAATGATCACGCATTGAGCCCAGACTACACAGAGCAGTCCTTATAGTTGTTTTCACTTATTGGCTTATATTTAAAATAATATTATCTACTCATCAAAATAAATCAAAGGAGCCCAAACTCAGCTACATTTTTTATTATATTGCATTGTCATGCGATATACATATGTGTGCAAAATTTCAGCTCAATCGAAAACCGGGAAGTGTAATTTAACTTGCAAGATTTGATTACAGACAAACATCGGGACACGTGTAACTAAATAAAAGCATGGAATATAGATAGTCTCATTCATAATTCATGATAATTAATATTCTATCATTGTTAAAATCGATTAGCTGTATATTAGGTAGATGAGAAAAGTTTGAATATCTCAATACAAATATTAAGTAACTACGTCATATCTAGGGGTTGTTTAAACGAAAGTTTCTGATGATGAATAGATTGGTCATTGTTGGTGTTGCAGGCGTCTATAGGCAACGGTAACAGTTTACCATGGCACGTCTGTTTGCTACCGTCGAGGTATAGAAACGGTGTAAAAGTCTATCTTTCACGCAACAACTACGAAATAGATTAAAATTTAACATAGATCATGCAGATGTTTTAGAGACGCTTTAAGCGTTTCTAAGCCGGTTTGTTTGGTTTTCGGGGGTCAAGAGTATGCTAGTACTAAAATAAAACATCACAATACTACTGATTATAACTGTACACTATAAGTAGCATCAAGTACCTACGTCGTGCGGAGTTCCGTGTGAAAGGTCACAATATTCGTTAGTGATCATCAAAATCTCATCAGCCACTAAGTGTTTATTTTAACACCATTGTTCAGTTTGCGTAATAATAATAAACTGTTTACTGTATGGAGTCTGTACTAAATAATTATTATATTACGAAATAATTAGGATCAATTGTTATCATGTTGAGAGGTTATACTCGAAGAATTGAGTTCGTAATGCTTGCCTGGAGCCTTTTTGATCTCTGTCAGTACTACGCCGCTCGTAATCGAACTTGAACCGCACAATTTGTATGTCAGTCATTATTAATATTTAAAAGGTAAGTACTAGCTTTTGCCGAGTGCTTTGCTCCTGTGGAACTTACGACAGCCACTACTCGGCTGCGATTGGTCGTAGCGTGATGTTATATTATGTTCCTCAATAAATGGACTATCCAACACGAGTAAAAGATTTTTTTTTAATTCGAACCAGTATTTCCTGAGATTAGCGTTTTACCCAATGATATTGTGAACATACAATATCATTGGTATTTTCTATCTATTTGTAAATGTACTTTATCGGTACTATAGGAAACATTTGAATACATATCCCATCTCGATGTTGTATATTATTTGAAAACAAGAAATATAGCGAATTAAAAAATGTTTTAGTTTACTTTATTTATAAAGCTGAAATTGTTTGTTTGGTTAAACAGGTATAGATTATTTATCAATCTCACCAATAACCATTAAACAGGCAGATAGACGGACAGACGGACAAATTTAAAAAAAAGTGTGGTTTTGTTAAAAGTAACGTACTTTCCTACCTATGCCGTCTCTAAAAAGCTGTTAGTTAATTGGATATTACAAACAGAAATTTCAATTTTATTTAGGTATTTATATAGATGCCCAACAATAGTTACTAAAACGTCAGGTTGGAAAATATTTTTGCTCATCGGAAATTTTATAGCAGGGTCCTACTTCATAAACTTATAGAACTTGATGTCTCAAGCCCGAGTATGGCTTAGGCTCCGCTCGCCCCGTGGATCATGCCCCCGATTACTTTAATGTTGTAACTCGCCCCCTTGAATATTAGATACCCCAAATCGACTCCTATTGTTTAGTAAGTTAAAAGTACTGTCAGCAATAAAGAGTTTTAAATATTTTTATTAAAACTTCAGTAGAGCATTCTAGGGATTCGATGGTGAAGATCGAAATAAAAGTACAAATGGAGTTAAATTCCTTTTTTTGTGGTAGCTGTGTCCAGCTCTCAGCTATATAGACCTCCTCTTTGCGACTTAACAAAAGTCATGTTTGGACCTCGACTACTGCTTGAACTACTTATTTCTGTTCTCTTATTTATTCTCAAACAATGTCTCGTGAGTCATATGAAATAGAACATAACATCTCAGGAACTATAAATGTCAATATTTATTGTATTAAACTTTTATATAATAACAATCGAATAAAGCAGCCCACTCGTGTGCGACTTGAAGTGATAAAATTAGCACTTTATGTGTACTTACGATTATTTGTTTAACGGTCATTGACACTAAGTGTGAAATATCGTAAGTGCATTAATCGCTTACATCGGATATAGTGAATTATAACGCGTTCTAATTGGCGCCTATCTCGTACAACTAATTAAACCTCGTTTAGACACTTTAGGAGTGGTTAATTAAGGTTGCAACAGAAATTTGTGTTAGTCCTTGATTAATTCTTGAAACCATTATAAGAGCAGTCTGTAAAGAAAACTATAATTCCTTATTCCTATATCCTTTGAACTGAGTCAAAAAAAAAACAAGTTTAAAAAATTAAGTCACCCCCGAAAAGTGAGCTGAAAACCTTGAAACGGATGCACCAATTTTATAATAAACGTGTGTATCCCCGTATCAAAATCGGCATATTCGTTTAAGAACTACGACGCCACAAACAGACACAGACTCACCAAACTTATAACAACCCTATTTTTGCGTCGAGAGTTAAAACGGCGCAAGGAGGCGCAAACAGGTGTTTAATTAAATGTTTACTATAACGGAAATAAGAAATTAAAAGACAACAATTGTTGCAATCTGCCTTCCACAGAGGTGCCCTTGGTGGATTCCAACCGTGTAGCCGGCTGTTGTAAACCAAATTTCATACAAACTACGCGGATGGCAACCAAGCTCCCACCAAGGTCACTCTGTTGGAACGCAAGTTTATAACCGTGTAGAACAACCCTGTTATTAATCAAACAATACTTTGTATATATTTTGTAACTACTAAAGTAAACTAAAACATTTTGTAATTCGCTATATTCCTTGTTTTCAAATAATATACAACATCGAGATGGGATATGTATCCAAATGTTTTACTATAGTACCGATAAAGTACATTTACAAATAGATAGAAAATATCAATCTGGACTTTTTATTTAAATATTTTCGGATACAATAAAACCTTATTTGTCACGTTTTAAATTGAACTTCTTAGGAAACGTTTTTTATTTCAGCGTCTTGAATGATGTTTTCAACGAACGAATATACAAAGCCATACAAAAGCCATTTGTATGAAGTGTATGGCGAATTAGCTTTAATAATGGTACTGGTGCCTTCAATAGTTTTTGTGTGATGTCATTGACATTTTTCTCTTTGGAGGCTTTGATACTATAGGTCGATACGTTTGCAACACCATGTGTGTATACTTGTCATCGTCGTCGTTGTCAAACCAATATCTGCTATGTTATAATCAAAGTTAATTCTATGCACATAGGTTTTTTTTGCCGAAGCAGGCTGACCAAGAGATGGGTTATTTTCGAGGAGTTTCATAAAAGTCAAACTGGCTATGTTTGCTGCAGTAAAGTGTAGAAATAAATGTGTCGATAATTTAATATTTTTGGTATAGAAATTGAGAGCTTATTCTTCTGTTTTTCGGGCTTTACCGACAATGTTAATTGATTTAATTTATTTAAAGCGAAACTCTTGTGGAATTGGACATTTAATGTCACGATCATCTTTAAATAGTGACTAATGTCAAAGTAAGCTATGTTTATTTACAAAATTGTGGATGGATGGGTATCTAAGTTTAAAAATAAGTAACAATATATTCAAATAGTATTCTGTGCTACTATACAAATCCCCGTTGCTCCAATTAGCTCTAGCCACAAAATATCATAAAAACAACAAAAAATGTTAATTAAGAAGACATGATACGCCGACAAAAGCTAATACTCTTTTAACCGTAGTAGTTTAATTAATTCTGAAACAATTGCCTACAAATCTACACATTTTTTTTCTCAATGACGTCACTCGCAAAAACGTATAATCTTCTACTTTACATAAACTGTTACATGTGTTACGATAGCACACTTATATCAATTAAACCGCTTCAGGCTCATTCTGCTACCATTAATACCTACTATCTTTTTGTATGATGATGTCATGCAGCTGTATTTGGAGCTAAATTATCGTATTATGGAAGGTAACATACGTGACTTTGTAATGAGAATATGTGTGTTATAAAAGAGCATTTACATTGAGGTCGATTGGTCGAATTATATCCCGAAAATAATATTATATTATTACGTACATTTCAAAATTTCAACGGCAAAGTTCTATTTTAACTAGATAACTTGTTCAACTTATTGGCAATATATGTAAATCGAACAGTGAACTGCAATATTATGATATTTTACAGGTTCCAAGACAATAGGTTAGACATGCCGACATCATCCATCCCAGAGGTGCCAAAATGATTCTGATTCCATAATAATTATAATAATTTCGACGTTATATGATAGTGGCAGACAAGCCTATGGCTCACCCTGATGATAAGCGGTTACCGATGCCTATAGACGCCGACAACTTCAGGAGCACATTCGCCTTATTGAGCTCTGAACACCACAGGTTGCGGTCTTCTGTTGGGAGGTGGACATCCTTGGCGACCTCTCTTGTATTATACCGCATATCGACTACTTCGACCAAACGCAAGTGTAAACGCTCCTTATACTTGTAGATAATGTATGGGATGTGATTTGTTTGTAGTTGTTACAAAAATCATTTGTAGCTCTAGTAATCGTTCGTAGTGGCGAATGAGCGAATTGTTTGCAACAAAAAATAATGATGTTTCGAGAGCATATGGAGGTTCGGAGTGGCAAAAACATGAGTTTTGTAATCTCTGAACCAGATAATGATGTAGTATTATTTTGTTATGATATACACACACAAAGATTCTATTAAAATATTGCTATGTATGTATATTGTTTTTTTTTTTAATACCACGACGTTGGACAGATATACGGCCTATCTGATGGCAAGCCGTTACCGTGGCCTTTGGACGCCTGCAACACCAGGGACGAAACTTATTCCTTAGGAAAACCTCGTTAGGGGGTATTAGATTAACCGGGTTAATTTAATATTGCGATGCAGCTGTTTCTATATAAAATTATAGAAATCCTATGATAATTTTAAGTGATAATTAGTCGTAAGATTTAAGACGTAAATTTCTTTATTCGCACGTTTCTTCCAAACGGCTGGATGGATTTCGAAAATTAAAGTATCCTTAGATTCTTCTGAAAAATCCAAGAGTCCTTAGATAGGTATTAATAAAAAAACAAAAAGGCGGATTTTTAGCACCAAATTGTAAGTAGGTAGTTATTTTTTTTTAACCAAACCCATTGAGTAAGTTATCAAAATAAAGGGAATCAAATGGAGATTAGAAATATATACGAGTACATTATACCTATTATGTGTTTAAATTTAATCAGGAATAATAATTACAACCATTTTTCGGTCATTTTAGTGCGTTGCTTATCTTTTGATTTTTTGCAGTCGGGTTATTATAATTTTTTAATTAACTTGTTATTGAATCCACCATCGTAGCGTTAATGTGGTATGGCATTATACATGATTTATGTGGCACTGCCACTTATCTACTCTATGTTATCAGATCCCTCGATCGCAAGTATGTACTATGTTTAATGGCCCGCGAGGCCACTAAATAGAGTATTGATTTTTTGTAATGGCAATCGCGCTCGAGGAAAAACGTGCTGATATAGTTTTTTAGTTTATTGCTATATTTATGTCGGCTACTTTCGGTTATGGGTGCGTAAATAATGGAAGTTTTTATGATCTGCCAGTGTATGTAAAAAGTTTTGGCACTCGTGATTCTCTTTAATGGAAGTCGTGAAAAATGTCTTTTGAAGTTTTTATGGTAAATATTTGTAATGGTGGCACACACAAACAGTAGCGCAGTTTTTCAAAGGCTAAAAGACGTTGTGTTGTATTTCGTAAGTTTAGTCTGTGTGTTTGTATGTTTCAGTTGAATGTAATTTGTTTCCATCAGTAAAATATCATTTTAACTATTAAACTAAAGAAAATAGATTAATCATTATCTTCATATCAGCCGATTGACGTCCACTGCTGAGTGTGGGACATAGGCATTCCCGCCACATGCATGTAATTATATAATAATAATAATAAACCATAACACACACAAGATCACGGCAGACATACCATACATGTAATATTCAGATTCAATCCAAGATTACGATCCAATTTAAAAATTTCGATACCAACAAAAATCTCTCTGAATCATCTTCGGAAACACAAAAATCCGTTTCTAGATTCTCTACGAGAATCGAGAAGCCGAACTCGATAACCCAAATTGGCCACTTACGATCATCGATTTCGAAATACTGAGATAATTAGTTAATAGTGAACCCTAACGTTAGGATATTTATTGATCGAAGCGAACTTCAATTTCGATAGCAATCTATTAATGTCAACTAATAGATTGTTGAAGAGAGCACACAGGATGAGATACATCGATAATAAAGGAGATTGGAACAAGATTGATGTTGCAACATGTAGTAAGTAGGTTGTATTTTAAAAAGACGACATCTTGCTAAGATTATTATTTAATTTTCCGTAGCTTAGACAGCAAGAGAATATGTAGTATATACTAGATATTATTATATAGCTATAAAATATGCCTTATTATCGAAGAGAGATATTGCTGGTGGATTCTAGGGGCTTACTCTGAACTTAGACATTCGAAAGTTCGGTTTTTATGTCGCTGTCAAATTTTTGAAAGTGACAGCGATCATAACTAAATTTCCTTACATTTGACAGCGACATCAAAACGTTTAAATTCGGAGTAAGCCCCCTACACCCATAAAATTATGTGCACTATAAACAATAAGAAGATTATCTAAAATATTACTAATAAATACCCATAGTGATGTTCGGTTTTAGACCTGAACTTATTTATTACTTATTTATTTTTTTATTTATAAAACTTTATTGCACAAAATTTGTGAACAAAAGGCGGGCTTAATGCTAAAAGCATTCTCTACCAGCCAACCTTTGGGTGATGCAGAGATGAGAACAGGGTAGGTAGGAACTTCTCTTTTCTTATTATTGGTAATCTTTCGCTGTACTTATGGATGATCATTTAAGGTTCCACCAAACCGAAGAGAGGACGAGAAAAGGGGTATTGTAAATAATTAATAGAATGACTCACCTATTTCGTTCGTTAAAATACATTCCTTTTAGTGGAGATAAATCCTAAATATAATAAATACTACTTAGACCAATAAATTAAGGAAACTAGTGATAGGAAATTACTTTGAGAAAGATATAAAAGACTTTATTTTATTTTTTTATTTTAGACTTAAATGATGAAGTAAGTTTGACAATGCCAGTACGAAATAAATACATAACAGTTACTAAATATTTAAGAACCACGCCCTTTCCTCTATAACTCTTTCAACGTAACTCCTCGAGTTGTTTGCTCAATATCTTATCAGCTGTACATGAGTAACCTAAAAACATCGCATCAGGTATTTATCTTAACGCGACCAAACGACACGACGGAATATGGAACGCTCATGTTATGAGGGCTTCCTCAATTTAACGTTATTACTTATATTCTGCAGACTGGTTTATTTGGTACAATTTACAAGAGCCTGAAGTATTAAGTGACGTATATAATTTACTTATTTTGGAGCAGAAACACCACACCACTTGATGTCAACGGACTTTAGAACTTGTTGTCTTTAGAATTCAAGACTATATTTTTATAATTTCAAAAAGGCTCATATCACTTTTTTATATTATCATCTTGATTGACTTGATTTGACTGTAATAATATTTATTAAATTAAATTTATTTGCAATAAGTAATGCAGAAAAATCCGTATGCAATTTAGCCTCGCCTGTTTACAAGAGCTGGCATGTGTCGACTTTGATGCTACAAAGTTAAAGGTGATTGCGGTTAGGCAAGTCTTTTATTATTACTGGCATAGTCTTGAATCTTAATTTTTTTCATTTGTTTCTGCGAAGTATATTTAAAAAATGACAATATGGTTTAAACACAAAGACAAACGGTGAAGGGAAAGAGAAATATCATAAGAAAGGTTAACCTTAAGGAGATCAAGGCGAGCATTAAGGAATACAACAGAAGAAAAAAATGAATAGGCACGTCTAAACAATACCGTTTAAAATGTACGCAGACATAATATTAGTGTTAAAAATAAACATAAAGAAATAAAAGTCGGCTCTCAAAGTGTCGTAAAAAGGAAATTTAATATTTATACGAATTCCGCTCTTTGCCAAGACCACACATAAGTTTGTGTGTTTGCAGTAAATTGCTCTTACATGTCGCTCAAGTAAGCGTAAAAAGGTTTCTTGTTTTTTCGCGTGTCCGTCCACAAGTTTGCGCAGATTCGGCATGCCTTTGTGACGCCATCGATGATTAATTTATTGACTTCTAAAAGAAAATATATGTATAAATAACCATATAAACTGTTCGAATGAAGTCGTTAAGTTATTAGCTTTGGACTGAGGAAAGGTTACTTTATATTTAAAGCAAATGAATGAATAAATGTAGAAAACGGCCAAGGCGAAGAACTGAAGGTAAGTCGGAATGAGTATTGTATTTGAATAAAAGGTCGGCAGCCTATCGAAGTTAGTCACTGCGATCTATTGTGGGGCTACTTTATATAAATCTTAAGTGTGGCTTGAAGTTGACGTTGTAGTCTTTTGAAGAATTTCAGACCTGCCAAGAAGCAGGCTTCTATTGTGTTGTTAATTTAATTATACCTTCAACATCGCTCGCGTGGTATGTCGATAAAGCACGATCTACGTTCTTTGTCTCTAGGTCATTCCGTGTTTGATACATTGATGTGAAAAAAGGACAAACATTTACGAAATTGAAATTGGTTGATTTCAACAACAACATCTTATTTGCTACACTAAATGTGATAACATTCCCATTCCAGAAATATACCTATTAAATTTATATTTTCGAGTAAAAACAAACAGTGACAAAGATAACAAAAGCATTCTTATTGAAAAAACCATACCCATTCTTACAAAAAAATTTTACGAGTGGTTTTGTTTCCTTTTGATTGAATCTATGTGAAAATTGGAGCAGTTTTTAGCGAAGCTACAGTGTGGTTCCATCCCAATCGAGCCAAGTTGCCTTCGCAATGGCGCGGCGTCCCGACTCTCGACTTATTATCAGTTTAATTTATCTAATAAATCCAAAAATAACTCGATGATCGCTAAACTTAGCCAATACAAATACTATTTTTGGAACTTAATTGTATGTTTGGTTTCGAAGCAAAAAATACCTGTGTATTTTGTTTGATACCTAACAGGTAACTTGGTTTTTCAAAATTGTTATTCAAAATTGCGTTGAATGATAAAGAAAATTAGCCTTCGCAGCATTGGGAGGTACGTACGATACTGCTCGAGAGGTCATGCATTTAAATCCCAGATCAGGTGATTTGCATGACATTTCTATAGTGAAATTGTCTATTTCAGCGTGCAGTCTGTAAGAAGATAGATGCCAATAGGCTGACCCACTGTTTCATTAATGCTTATATTTTCGTTACTACGACAATGTGAGCTACTGTTAAAAGGTCTGTGCCGTGCAAAAGATAAAGAAAATTCTCATCTTGTACTGTGATACCTACTTAGAAAGCATTGCGTAAAGAAAAGCAGCTTCGTATCAATGACAATTCTCAGGGCTTGCAGAAACCTCACCGATCATGTGGTTAAATTTACTTTCTATTACAAGTACACTTCATGATTACCTATGGTTGCTCTGTTGAGACCGCAAGCGGGGAGATTGACTCACCATACACATTAGCCTTGTACAACGAACCGCAAGGGTTCGTGATGCCGTGAAGCACGACGATATTTAAAATTTTGTTGATAATATCGTTATAAAAGATTTTTTAGGCATTCGTTTGTTTCATACTTCGATATGTTCCGTGTAGTGACGGATTAAGAATTACTTACATAATGTCACTAGTTAGTTAGTTCCCGGGTCGAAAAAAACGGTATTGCGTTATTCTGTCATTAAATTGTCCAGAATTTGTTAATGTACCAGAATAATTTCAATATGTTCCCCCTATTGCATGAGACCTAAAATAGCTAACAAAATGTGGAAGAAGAACCTCTATCCATCCCTTCCGTGAATATGCGTGATGCCTGGAATTTAAAAAAAAAAGACTTAAAAAAATTGGATTAATCTCTACAAAACACAATGTTTGAAACGACACTCGCGGGTTGACATGGGGTAGTGACATTATGTATTCTTAATCCCTCTCAACACGGATATTTATGTTTTCCTTTATGTAAATAAATAAATTTAAAAAAAAGCAATATAATAATTCCTTCTGTTATTTGTTTCAGGTATTGTCAAGTGACTCAATACACAATTTGTTCGTTCACATTGTGGTGTTGATGGTTCAAAACCGAGTCTATGGTATACTTTGACGTTTATACAATTTATTGCTTATTCGATTTTCAAGAGAAACTAGGTAGGTACATTACTGTTTTGAGACGCATTCGCGGCAGGTTAAAAATATTGACATTAAGTAAATTATGTTGATCTCTATTTTATTAGGTTTGTGGCTTTTATATGAATGAAATACGACTCATATACATAGGTACCTATATATTTCATGGGATATTGTTCACTCCTTTTTAATAAGAAGGGGCTCTTCATGTTGGGAACATATCCATTTTGCTGACCCCTTTTTTTTTTGCTTTGTATGACGTTCATAAATATCATGTATGATCAAAATTAAATAAAAAGATTTGACTTTGACTTTATAGCTTTTAGTATATAAATCTACCTACCTGCCGATCTCACAATTCTTAGAGGGTTTATACGGCAAAATAATAATAAATTAAGTAAAAAAATTACCCCTTGAAATCGTGACATAGTCTTTGTCGCTCTTATTAATTTTTTTACAATGACTTGCATTTGGCGCATGGGCAATGATGGTTATGAACGTTAAATGGTCATAATTTATCATTACTGATTGCTTAATAAAATATTCAAAACATGAAAGTGCCAACGTAAAGAAATATTGACGAACGTACATATTATTAATTTAACTATAATTTGAGTCAGCTTGGCTGTTCGCCCACAATTAAATCTTCATATCACAATAATAAAATAATTATAGTTTACACAGTTTCTCTCTTACACGGAGAACTTTACGATCGTTTAATAGTTTATTTAGCTATAAAAATTTAATCTCCTGATATCTGACTGTCATAAATTTTTGATTCGACTTCATTGAACTTTCAAACATAAAGTAGATTACGGCTAGATCTATGTTTAATCACGGGTTATAGTCATAAAAAGTCTATAAATTTCTGGTACTCTCCGGGTGAGCGACTGATGTATCGAATGCTAGTAGCCTATGGGTTCTATCAGGGTAACACGTTTTTTAAAACGTAGACACTTCATGCCTTAAATGATAGAAGGTTAGCATCACGGCTTTTATCACGGTCCGTGTTATCTCTACTATTCTCTACCCCATATCAACCAGTGGGTGTCGTAAAAGACGACTAAGGAGTAACCTTATGCTGACATGAGCACTGCGAGAAAAGGAAAATTCGAAACAAACCCTACACCAACCCGACTGGCCAGCATGGTATAGTAGGTTAACCTCCCTGCACATTCTTTGGAGACGTGCAGACGGGTGCCCAGTAGTGGGACGTTTATGGGTTGAATATTACCAATAGTCAAACACTAACATCTTATTTTTTATGATAAAGATTGCATTTAATGTGATGTGTATCTACCCCTAGAGTAAATTAACTTTCGTGAATTAACATTTATCTTGAAAATACAGAGGGTGTCAGTCGCTACCCTCTTATCGCCCCTACCTTTTACCCTACATACTGTTGTCAAGCCAATGATGCCTATTTACTGGAACAGTATTTTTTTTTCACATTTTATTTCACTTTGATGACAAACTTCACTTACGCTACGTATCATAGCGTCACGCCTGTATTTTTAAGGGGTACCGTAATCTTTTGGGCCCAAAGTAATAGTGGGGGGGGCTTATTCCATATATGCTAATAACCAGATATATTTCCACCAGACCCAAAAACTCTATATCGCTCTTGCCTGATTTGCTGCTTTTTTCATTCGGATGCTTATAATATCATGTAGAAAATCTTTTTGTATCTGGTCTATCCCAAAGGTATGCAAAATGGCCCCAATTTAATATTAATGATTACTAATTTAATACTGAAGCTAACGACATTCGTACTTATGTGCCTAAAGTGGCAGACGAGCAGAAGGCCCTACTGATGGTAAGTGATTATCGCCGCTCATGGACGTTGGCAATGCCATGGGCACAGCCAAGCCGTTTCGTTAATAAAAAGGCGACGATGGCACCAAAGCAAAGAGTTCGTCAGAGCCCTCCCCATGGAACAATCGATAGAGCACACAGAGTGACCCAAAGTCTCACCGTTGCTCTAACGATTCCAAGTAGTCCGACAGATTCATCAGAATTAACCTTTTCTGTGCGATTAATAGCTATAATATGCAAACTACGTCTTAGATTCGATAAAACATAACAGGAATAATATAAAATGTAATTGCATTTAGCGAAGCTTCCCGGTGGCCATTCTTATCATATTTACGCTCAATAATAATTATGTCCTGGAAAACTTGGAATTTTATCAAAATGGAGTTTAATTTATGTTTACTGATTAAGTTTCTGGTCGAAACGTTTCTAATTATAATTGCAATGCCGATAACGTTGGAAAAATAAATATTAAATTGTATTTGTAACACTGTGTTTTATTGTTTGAAAACAAACCGAGTATTTTAGCGTAGCGAATTCTTAGTGGAAATTGTATTATGGGGTGTAAATATAATTCATAGCATTAAATTGAATTCGTTCTAGTATTAAGAGACTTGACCTGCTTTACTCGATACATTGTATATTAAACTGGACTAAGATATGCTAGCAAGAAATATAAATTTATGGTACAATACAGTATAATCAATACTCGTGCAGCTGATACGTCGATCTTTCGAGTCAGGTGATTTATTATCAGCGTTCAATACCTACGTTTGATGTGTCTTTTTCCTGTATCATCACACCTTCAGGCCCATAATAAATATCGATTTCGAATGCAATTACTATTCGCTCATTATTTATCTATCCGTGCTGCTCCCAGACGTAATTGAAGATAACTTCTTTGAGGAAAATTTCTTGATATTAGATTTCCTTTGCCTCTATTTATAGACCTATTTAGCTATAATATTTTTATTCACATAGAAGAGTGACTCGCATAATATTGAAAACAAGTAGACACGTCAATTAAAATGAGTATCAACGAAACTTTTTTAAGAGCAGTGTGTATAACAGTAAGAGGCCATCGATAAGTAGTTTAAAACTTTTTTGTTTGATATTCGCAATATCCACTTGATCCGGCGGCCCTTTTAAACAATATTTGTTTGTTTTTGAATCGACTTATTAAAGTACCTTCATTCAGAGTGCTTCAGAGAAGAGTCAGCGTGTGAATTATATTTATTTGACGACGTAAATAAAAACAAAAACAAGAAGACGTTGCATTCTTACGCATTTGAAACAAAACTTTGTAAAGACATAATTTGCAACAAAAGTATTATACCAAAAGCTGTAAACGAGGTCGCTTCCAGAATTAACTTATTTCAATATGAATGCAATATTTGATACAAGTGCATTTAATGCCTCAACTTTGGTATGAGTCACCCCGCCTATTATGGTCGGTTTGTGTGGGTGCCGAACGCTTATATTACAGATTATTTTTTAAGAAACTTATTTATGTCCTTTGTATAAGTGATGTCATCGAGATCGGTTATGAATTCAGCCATTTGGAACTTCCAAAAATGGAATATGAAATGTATTTTAAATGGAATAGAGTTGTCTTTTGCTTCTCATTAGGTTTTAGACGGTACTGAAGATATGAATCGGTTCTATGTAGGCACCTTATTAAGTCTAACGTTGAAGGCTTTGACGTATTTACTGCAGTGTCGTGTTACGGGGGTGGCGAGTAGGGCATCGGAACCGGTTTTTCCCGGAACCGAAAGAACCGGGAATTCCCGGTTCTAGGGGCTATAAAAAGAACCGGTTCTCAAAATATGAAGAACCGGGTTTTCGGTTCTTTCGGTTCTTCTACAAATTAGTGATTAACGCCGATCAACTTCGATCAAATAAGCACTAGATACACGCTCGCATACTTATTAGATGTATGTATTTATTATACAACAATGCTGTAAATTTTATTAAATAAAATATTCAATTTTTGTCATTTCAAATATATCGTAATAGATTATAGATTTGATCAAAAGGGTTTATTCCCATCCAGTCACACCCAAACCTGTAAGTACAACTTACAGGTTTGGGTGTGACTGACACTGTTACTCGTTGGGAAAAAATTCTCATCATGTCACACTGTTACTTGATGCAACTGCTTGCAATTTTTTTCTCCCAACCAGTAACACTGCCAAATATTGGTGTTACTGGAGTAACACTAACAAAATTTGGTGTTACTGGATGGGATAAAAGTTACATCGAGTCACACTGTGTCTTGTTGGGAAAAGTAAACATTTTATATTCCCATCGAGTCACACTTTTTTTTATTATAAGTATTAGTGATTCATATTTTTATTATATAGAGAGTTGCTACTAATCGTTAGACAGTTGCTACCCCCGACATTTTTTAAAATAAACTACTTTCTGAGGTGATGAATCATTCCATCAGGTTGCTGGTCACCTATCCAGTGAGAACAAACTGCGTAAATGAAAACGATCATGCCATTCATCGACTTAAAATGTCACTTTTCCAGAATGTCCCCATTCATAGGTTTATTTAAAAAAATGTCGATGTCGATGAATGGCAACTGTCTAACGATTAGTAGCAACTAGCAACTCTCTATATAATAAAAATATCAATCACTAATATAAAAAAGAAAGAAGAAAATAAAAAGTGTGAATCCATGAGAATATAAAATGTTTACTTTTCCTAACAAGACACAGTGTGACTCGATGCAACTTTTTTTCCATCCAGTAACACCAATATTTGGCAGTGTTACTGGTTGGGAGAAAAAATTGCAAGCAGTTGAATCGAGTAACAGTGTGACATGACGGGATTTTTTTTCTCAACAAGTAACAGTGTTACAGGTTTGGGTGTGGACTTTACGAACAAAATTCTAATAAATTAGCAAAAGAACCGAAAAGAACCGAAAGAACCGGGTACCCGGTTCTGTGTTGTCACTGGAACCGAAAGAACCGGTTCTTAAAATATGGCCGGTTCTCGATGCCCTAGTGGCGAGTTATAGGTGCGTGGGATGTGCGTCATTGTTGGAAGATCATCTAATATTATGACGTCACATTTCAATTCGCGCCATCAGAATATCAGCGCTGTTTATAAATAAGGTAGTGGGTATTATTTACTTTCGTTGGTGGGTAGTTGTAAATGCAAGTCATATATTTAATAAGCTCAGTAAATTTAAAAAAATTAAATAGTTATAATTAGTTAATATTAATTTAAATGATATATATATACATCTAACATCAAATACCTGCCAGACAAGTGTTATCTTCATAATCCAAGCACTCTGACAAGCACAATTACACATACTTCTACACACAATGGACACCACAATGGAGGTACATGACTTTCACAAATATTTTGAAGAGCGAATGGCTAAGTTTGAAGCTGACCTTCGGAAGAAGACCCCCTCTGATGTTGGCAGTTTAACAGAGGAATTCACTGACTTCAAAACCTTTATTTTGAAAATGCTCCGGAATTACTCCAAGCAGTTGCAGACCCTTCACCATGAAGTTGATAGCATGGAGATGCGCAGCAGAAGGAAGATGTTGCTTCTTCATGGCATTGAGGAGCAGAAAGGGGAAGATACCAAACAGGTTGTTGTTAACACCGTCAAGCTGAGGCTCAAGATAGACAGTTTTGTGCCTGAGGATGTCCAACGCTGTCATAGAATGGGGCGACAAGGTACCACACAGAAGCCTCGTCCAGTCCTCGTCAAGTTCCAGTCGTCGGCGGTTCGAGACAAGATATGGTACACTAAAACTGAACTCAAAGGTACTGGTGTAACATTATCCGAATTCTTGACTCGGACTCGTCACAAAGCCTTTACTGCGGCTCGAGAGAAGTTCGGGATTTCTAAGTGCTGGACCCGTGAAGGCTACATCCACGTTCTTGATGGAGACGGTGTTCGGCATCGAATTACTACTCTCGATGAACTTGCTGCGATTAAGTGTACTGAGGCTCCTAAGCAGACAGTTAAACCAGTAGCAGCAAAGCCCAGGCGAGCGGCTGCAATCCCTAAGAAGTAGACCTATTTTCTCACTTATTGCATTATGACCGGGTAATTTTTTCTTTTTCATCTATTGCTTATACCTACTTCTTGTTTATATTCCACACTCTATAAGATTTACTTATCTACCTGAATTTACAAATTTACTTCACCTTGCAAACTGTTTATTTTCATCTTTTACTGTCATCTGTCAAACATGTCATGTCGCAACTCATTACGTTTCGTTTCACTATCTCTGGACACTTGCATTTTTATCTTTACTGTAATGACACACAAATTATAAACAATTGCAAATTGAATTACCCGGCTCACACGTATTTTTTATTTTTATTTTCTATATTCTATCTGTTTTAGCTTCCTTTATTACTTTCGTATTTCTTTGTCTCTCATGTTTTGTCAAATAATATCTCGTATTATATTAACACAACTGGCAGGTGGATGAGATATTTTTATTTTATAGAAACAAATAATTAATTATTAAATTAATTACTAAACCAATTATTAAATTTAGCATATTATTGAAATTAAGTATATACCTTTATATTATACATTTATTATAAACACACTTGATGACTGACAGCAGCGATAATAGTTTTATCTCAATTAGTAGTAACGATAGTTTTATTAGCATTCCATCTTTGTCTGAAACGTTAGAAACTCAATTTTCCGATGTATCTAAGAACTTTAATGTTGTTCATATCAATGCACAAAGTATTCCGGCTCACTTCCCGGATATGCTGGCTGGCCTCGACTGTAAGAACATACATGCTGTTCTTATTTCAGAGTCTTGGCTAAAACCATGTCTCCCTTCCACCTTATATTCCCTTCCTGGGTTCCAGCTCATACGAAATGATCGTACGGGTGGTGGGGGCGGAGGAGTTGCCATATATTTACGTTCGCAAATCTCTTTTAATATAATTAATATGTCACTCCAACCGCCACCATCAAACGCTGGCGAACATCTTTTTATTGAGGTGGAACTTCACCATACAAAAATCCTACTCGGTGTATATTACTGCCCTTCCTTACGCATAAATTTCTTCTCTTCCCTTGAAAACCTCTTAGAAAATCTAATCCCTTCCTACGATCACACCATTATAATGGGTGATTTTAATACATGTCTCCTGAAAAATGATTCCCGTTCCTCATCCCTCTCTGCAATAGCAGAATCCACAAACCTACATATCCTTCCTCTTAGCGCCACCCACCATTTTCCTCATTCTGTCCCATCACTTTTAGACCTTATATTGGTGTCATCTAAAGAACGCGTTGCCAAGCATGGTCAATGCCCAGCTGACGCGTTCTCTTATCACGATTTACTGTTCCTCTCCTATAAAGTTCGCCCTCCGAAGGCTAAATCTAAAATCCTGATGCAGCGTAGTTTTGGTAGTATGGATATATCTGCCCTACACGAAGATGCCTCGAAGATTGACTGGACATCACTCCTGTCCAATAATTCTCCAGATCAGAAGGTTCACATTTTTACATCCACCCTGATCGAGCTGTATGACAAACATGCTCCTATCCGCCCCGTTAAAATGAAGCATGCTCCTGCACCGTGGCTGACAAGCGAAATCAGGAAACTTATGGCACAAAAAGCTGCAGCTAAATTTAAATTTAAAATAAGGCCCACTGATGCGAATTCAGAGAAATATATTACAATCCGTAATCACTGCAATAAGGTGTGTAGGGATGCACAACGCCGACACATTCACACTTCAGTCCAAAACGGGGACCCTGCTAAGGTATGGAAATTTCTTAAAACATTAGGAGTTGGAAAATCACACAATAACAGCGTTCCCAAAAGTATAAACGTCAATCAACTTAATCAACATTTCTCTGCTTTGTCTAGTTTTGACAGAGCAACTAAATTAAATACAATAAATCATCTTTCATCTCTTCCAACACCTAATCATCAACCGTTTGTTCTTAATCCATTTACTGATTGTGATGTCAAGAAGAGTATTATGTCAATCACATCCAACGCTGTTGGAAGTGACTGTGTCAGCCGTAATATGATCATTCCTATCCTAGACCAAATACTCCCTATAATATCTCATATCCTAAATTATTCCATATCCTGTGGCGTCTTTCCATCCATGTGGAAAGATTCCCAAATCACACCCATACCAAAAAAACCTAATCCTACATCATCATCTGATTATCGTCCAATTTCCATTTTGCCCTTCCTTTCCAAAGTCATTGAACGCCTAGTCCATAACCAACTTAGTATATTTCTTCGAAAAAATAATCTCCTCAATCCTTTCCAGTCTGGTTTTCGTCCCGGTCATAGTACAGTCACTTCCTTGGTTAATATTACGGACGACATAAGATCCGGCATGGAATGTGGAAATTTAACTGTTCTTGCTCTATTAGACTTCTCTAACGCATTCAACACAGTTGATTTTGACATCCTTATAAACATATTACGCTCACTTAACATATCTCCAACAGTAATCGATTGGTTTCGTAGTTACCTGTGTGGCCGCCGACAGCGTGTACGCATCGAGGATACCCTTTCTTCGTGGTGTAATACGCATGCGGGCGTTCCGCAGGGTGGCGTTCTTTCTCCTTTACTATTCGCTATGTTTATTAACAATATCTCAAATAACCTTATTTCCTCCTACCACCTTTATGCAGATGACTTGCAAATATACTACCAGACGCCTTTGGAAAAACTTGCAATAGCGGTAGATGTCATAAATAAAGACTTTGAGTCCATAAATCTTTGGAGTAAAGCTCATGGACTTCTAGTCAATCCACTTAAGACTCAGGTCGTAATTGTCGGTAGTTCCAGAAAAGTCTGCAGGATTGATTGGAACCAACTACCTCAAATAGTATTTGACGGCACTATTATTCCCTACAGTACAAAAGTTAAAGACTTGGGTATATTTATTGACTCAGAACTGTCTTGGGCTCCCCAACTGCAAGAAGTAAGTCGCAAAATCTTTGCTACAGCAGGCTCATTGAGGCGTTTGCGAAATCTTCTACCCATTGCCACCAAAACTGCGCTTGCTAATTCCTTGGTACTGCCTATCCTTGATTATGCGGATGCCAGCTATCCAGATCTCACCGAGAACCAATTAGATAAACTTGAGCGACTTCAGAATGTTTGTATAAGATTTATTTTTGGTCTACGTAAGTATGACCATGTTTCAGAGTTTCGTAAACAGCTCAAGTGGTTACCAATACGACTTCGCCGGAATGCTCATATCCTCTCTCTATTGTACAGTATATTGTTTAACCCTTCTACACCTTCCTATCTTAAAGGACGTTTTGAGTTCCTTCATGATACACATGCGAGGTCCTTACGATCATCGGAAAATCTTCAGTTAAAAATGCCCTCACATTCCACAGTTTTTTATGATAAGTCTTTCACAGTACTTGCTATACGTCTGTGGAATGCTCTCCCTCTACAAATCAAACGTGCACAGTCTCTTGTTACCTTTAAAGCTATGGTCAAGAATTATTATCTATCACTGTAATAGAAAACTCTTTTTTATTTTTATTTACTTCTCTCCCTGTATAAGTGTGTATATATATATATTATATATCTAAATATATATATTATTTATATTAACTATGTATTTTATCTATGTATTAGCATTATTAAATGTATTTATACCACACCAACAACTGTCGTTCTACTGACATCTAAATCCATCCTAAGGTTGTCTGGAAGAAATTGCTATTAGTAATAAGACCGCCCATTGTACTAACTTATTATCTTTTATTTCCACTAAGTGTGTATACCTACTGTTTTTATAAATTTATTTTTGGTGTGTACAATAAAGAATATTATTATTATTATGTCTCTTTTTCTCACAGCTATATTTCTCGCTATGGTGAGAAGTATACCCGGTCCTTTTGGAAGGCTTACGCGGGGACACAGGTCCAACACGCAGAGGCCCTTAAAGAATTTTAATTTAGAATGGAATGAGACACCTACCGCCGCCATATCACAGCTGCACTATTGTAGTACAGCTATGATTTGTCACCGGTAAGTGTAAAGCTATTGTATGATGCTATGGAATCAAATAAAGTTGGGTTATGGGTTTGGGTGTAAGATGGAATTGTGATATCTGGTATACGGTAACAACGTCGCCTGCTTGCCTCCTCCAGCGGTGAATATATGATGATAAATGAGGATTTGGGCAGACGGTGACTCGCCTTACACTAGATGGGCCCCTTACACAACCGACATGGGCCGAAGCCCACGGGTCTCAGGGCAACACCGTAGTGCGCGGCTAGGGGTGTCGAGCGGTGCGGCGTCGATTTCGCCATCGCGGGTCCTAAACGGAGACCCGGAGCGGGTTTCCTCGTAATTATGCCATTGAAAAATGACACTTCCACCCCCGAGCATATAGCTCTGGCGACCCCTCTCTGATCAGCCGGTTAAGGCAAGCCAGAGTTGAGAGTCCTGTGGTCGCTCTTGGAGATCCATTCCAGTCAGCCAACAAAGACGTGCTGGAGACGAGGTCTAAACCGACTCTCTGGGGCATTCAGGACCGCAGTGTCGCCACTCACATTCAGCTCGCCACTAGCTGCCCTGCGGTTTGTGGGCTCTTCATTTAAACTTGCGGTACATTTTTTTGTTTATATGGCAAGTGTTTGAAAAGCCACACTAATCTGCCCTCCAAGTTTGCGTTAATCCTATGAGAAGATAACGACTGCCCCAGAGGGGGTTTATTATTATTATTATTATTATTATGTATGTCTTTCCTTTATCTCGAGCCAATGGTGACTCGGACTTTTGGAAGGCGTACATGGGGCCGAAGCCAACATGAAGAGGCCCTTTAGACAGTTTAATCTAAGTTGTAATGTGACACTGACCAGCGAGTATACTTGTATGCGCTATATAAACTCACACAAGTACACTCCCCGGTCACTGTAGGGCTATTGTAGTACTTGGAAAATAAAAATCATGGGCTATTGGGTTGGGTTGCTAAGTGTGTTGGAAAAACTGGTACTATGGAAGGGACTATGGCGTCTGCCCGTAACAATGCTGTTAAACACGTATAAAATGGGCAGACGGAGACTTGCCAACTCAGTGATGGGCCCCCAGAAAACTCGCAACTTGCAAGAAGGGGCAACATTTCCTGAGCGGCTAAAGGTGGAGAGGTGTCACTGGACTTTCTACCCGCTCATCAGCTCCCTGAGGGTCCAGCCTCACGTGCCCACTCGCCACTTACGTTTCACATCCACCTTCGAGCTATAACGCTCTCGCGACTCCACTCTGACCGGCCGGTTAAGGCAAGTCAGAGGTGGGGATCTGTTCCTCGTCAGAATTCACTCGAGCCGGCCAATGAAGGCAAGCTAGAGATGAAAAACAGAGTCTTTCCCCAGGAGCACTCAGGTCCGTAGGGGTCGCTACTCCCCAACAGCTCGCCTCAAGCTGCCCTGCGGGCTTATTATTATTATTATTATGATGCCAAAGTTTTTATTCGTGTTTGTTGTTTTGTATTTTCGAAGTAGAAAGGAGGTATGATAGCTTTTTAAGTGAGATGTAAGGATATTAGAATTATGATGCAATTTAGTTTCCTAGAAAGTAGACATATTAGTATCCATTACGAAAATCGTTTCAATTTAAATTGAAATTATAATGAACTCTTTTATTTTACTCATTCATTTTCATACAAATCGCTCGAAAATGTTTTCGATGGAGAAAAACTTCATTTCTTCATCCGAGATCTTCTGCAATATATGGCAAATGGCTCAGTGCAAACAGGTTACCGACTACAACCACCGGTGGCCAGCGGACAGCCACTTGATAGATTTCTCATACACTTGCAGCACTATAGTGCGTGGCGGCGACTGGCCACAAGTCTACTGTCGCTGGCCACCGGTGCGCGCTGGTTGTGGTCGGTGACCCGTTTGAGCCGAGCCGTAGACGACACTCATTCTTCATTCATTCGGCATCTAAGTAAAACTTCTTTATTTATTTGCTTGGCTTTGGCAGAATTAGCTTGCAATATGAACCATTGTGAAATATCCTTCTTTCTTTGTTTTGTAATGTATCCCGTGTACGCAGAACTATGTTTGAGTCTATATAAGTATTTATAGTATTGGTTCATTCAGACGAATTGGTTTTGTGGTTGATACTATAATCTGCTAGTATTTAAAGATGAAAATCGTGTAAAATTTATCGCTTTTTAACATCTGTTTCTGTTGGCAACGGCTTACGTCGACATGTGACGTTGGGCTTTACTGTTTGTTGTTGATGACGGATAAGATCCTATTACAACTCTGTTGCGTAATAATATTGTAATAATACATTGTCTAGTTATCTATAGTATATATAGTTATATATAATACGTAAATTGGTTTATTTAGAGTAAAATTTGGGCGCAGCGGGAAGATGTCTCTTTTACTTAATATGAATTTTGCTTTCTTATGTAATCAGAAGAGATAAAGAGTCGGACAAGAATAACTCGAACCTTGAAGCTTGCAACTAATTTTTAAAGTTCCGCAACTTCCTACCTCAAAAGGAAACACTCAGCAGTTCCCAAAACTTTCTTCTCTAGACGTTTAAAGCCAATCACATGTTTTCGCTAATGAGGCGCATGCGCTCATTAACTGAGCGGCTGCCAGTTACAGCTTCATTAAGAACCATCATTGTCATCTGATAGACGCGTAGACGGTCTGATGCAAGTTCAATAGCCATTCAGATAGCTATCGTAGCCACACAACGTCTCAATGACTTAATGAAGCACTTTCGTTAATTTGTATAGGGTACATACCTACAGTATGTCAATTTCTCACGTCTTTTACGATGCGTCTTCAAACCGAATTGGTAGCGTATTTGTAGCCATACTGGAAGGCCAAAAAAATAGACCTACCTATTTACGATACCCGTCTGTCCAGCGTGGTATAGTAGGCCAAATTCCCTTCACAATGTTTGGAGGAGACTCGTGCCCGGCACGTTGACGGGACGTTTATGGGTTGTAAGGATGAAGGATTGACGATTTAAAAAAAAATGTTTATGATTAATGCTAGTTAGATATTAAAAACTCATCGGATATACGATTAAAAAAAATAATACTGTCCATAATAAATGTAAGAAGCTAAATTTTTGTCAAGAAAAATTGATGTCTAAAAACCTCTTTTCCATTTGTACCAGGGACATATAATTCGACTATTAATTTCGGTGTAAGTAAAATGAAATCTTTAGAAAAGCACACATTACATGATAGTCAGTTATATTAACGTACTATTGTTCAAATGATCTCCATTGTTATATAGCAATACAACAAATAAGGTAACTGCGTATGCTGATTACAAAGCCTTTTTGTTTCGCAGTTGCATTAAGAGAAACGGATTCTCGCAAGCGTAAAAATTACAACACATCGCATTTCCATACAAACACTATAGACACGCCTTTCCTAAGTCTCATGCACTTAATATCCCATTGAACAACACCAGCTGAATAATTGTTTATAGAGTCAGCTGGTCATTACCGTAACGGTGCGCGCGCAGAGTTCAACGCCCGCCGAAACTATCCGATAACTCCCGAACGTGAGTCCGAAGTACCTAATTACTCGCTGAACGATAGTAAAATCGCCTAAGCTCCTTATATCTTTTCCTGGAAAGAATTCTTGGTGTAACCGAACGAAATGCAGTGGTTATTATCCACGGAAACGTTTTATTATTAACAAACTAATATACGAGTATTTGAAATGTTTGAACTTTACAAATAAACTGCATTCGATTTCCTTATTTATATTTTCATTTACTTTATTTAAGTTAGTCGAACCGCCTCGCTGTGCTATAAATGTAAACAAACCGCCTTGCGTGTGGTATACTTTCATTTACAAGTAAAACAATTAATAGTTTAAATTTATAACTGGCTGGGTGTTTAACATTGTAAGTTATAAATCAGAACAGGTCCAAGAGTTTGCATAAATTAACAATGACATTTTCAGAGTTTATGCGTGGCGATTAGTGGGTCAAAACTATAGAAATGAAACCTAAAATTAATAAGAAGAAGAAGAATCTTATATGTAATAAAAATTAATAAAAGCGGAATTGATTCAGTTTACAAATGACAATTAGCGCTGATTTTATCTATTAAAAATATGTACATTCCACAAGCCACGTAATTATTAGGTCGGTAGTTACCGCAGTAAATAAAAATATTTAAAAATAAAATCTGTACCGACAATCTAGTCTAGTGATGAGCTTACTTACAAAAAACAATTTACATTTTTCACAAGAAAATTTCGTATGATGCTTATAAAGTGCTGGAAATTCGTTCGTAATTAGATTCGAAGCTTCGGAATATGTAGGTCTATTTTAGTAAGGATGAGAAGTACTAATGTCTCGTAAACAAACAGCTAACGTTATACTTGCTTGACCATTGAGTAGATAGGTAACACATATTTAAATCCACAACATCACGTAATCGGAGCTGTCATACGAAGTCTTTACCCCACTCGAAGTACAAAAGGGTAACACGAGGAAGGGTTGTGAACCCTTTGAAATGTACTAATCACGTAATACCGTATTTGCTTAGGGATTAGATTGACAAAGGGTTATTGTTAGCAATGTTAGCGATGCTTAATTGAACTTTGTGCATTTGTAACTTTATTTATGTATGTGTTTGAATATTTTATTTGACTTTAACTGCGACTGCGAGTGTCATGGAGTCGATTCTCAGACGAGACAAATATTTGTGTATTCATCAGTCATCAGCAACCCATTAAGTCCCACTGCTGGGCTCGGGTCTCCTCTCCTCTAACTAGAGAGCTGAGAGGCTTTAGGCCATAATCCACTCACGCTGGCCTAGTGCGGGTTGGTGTTATCAGACATACTCATAGAATTTTTTCTAGGGTATGTAGGTTTACTCACGACGTTTCCTTCACCGTTAGCAGATGGTAAGTCACTTGACTAGTACATATAAATTCCACAAAGTGGAATCCACATTGGTTGTGCCGGTCGGGAACGAACTCGGACCGCGTGATTTGCACGCCGGTCCCTTATCCATTCAGCCATCATCGTACTGTATTCTGTGCTTTAGTAGATTTAGTGATGTACGTTATTGTGCTCGTTAACTGTATTTTTGGAAAACTGCTCATTACCTAGTGCGAGATTTGTTTTCGTTTTTAAAAACGTTTATACAAAGTCGTATGGGTATTGAATGAAATATATTCTGTTATTTATGTGGTAAACTGAAAGATTGTCTTGAGATAACCTCATTTAGAAGTTATGTGATATGGAATTGTTATCAGCGATTTCATCTATGTGCAGTGTGTTGCCGAAACAATACTTCGTTGGGCGTTTCTTAGGTATTAAAATGTTGTAATACGTACCATGCTATTTATTTTTATTTTTTTTTCTTTTTAAAAACAACGCCCGCACTAGGGAACAAGCCCTGTGTCGCGGGGAGCTTTACAAACATGAAACTAACGGACACAAAGTACACCCAGACTAGAAACAAATATCTATGAATCACACAAATATTTGTCTCGTGTGGGAATCGAACCCACGTCACCCAGCACGGCGATGTAGTGGCGAGGCGACCACCTTAACCACTGTGTCACGGTGACAGTCAAAATAAGTTTGGGATAGATAGATCACCATATATAGAAGTATATAATATAGAATGTTACGTAAAAAACATTCGAATTTATAATCAATTCAATGTATTTTATTTAGTCATACAAATCATTTTTAATAAAATATTTACAATATAATATCTATCTAACTTAAAATAATGTTTATCGCTAAACTTTTTACCAAAAATAGAGATATATTCTATTTGGCTATAAATAATATATTATCTAATTGAGGTCAGATTCCTTAAGAAAAGTTAACCAAAAGGCTGGCTACATTACCACCTTAGTTGGCAAGGCTAGTGCCAAAATGGCAAACAAATTAAGGCAAAATTATCAGATTTTCTATTGACAGGATTTTTTATGTAGGTATAGTATCCGATTTGGAGGTTAGCCTAAAAACTGTGGGTGTGAAGATTTAAATTCTCTAAGAATGTCTGGTGGCATAAGATTACGAAGACACAGGATAGGAACTTATGCCTTTTTACCCGACTGCCAAAAAGGAGGGTAATGTTTTTTTGAGCATCGATTCAGCTATCAAAAAAGTATCTGATGGAAATCTTGTATTATCTGAATGTAGAGCTGCTTTGATTCGTCAGGCCACATCAACCTTCTTTAAATTGGCCAATTACATTGTCAATTGATTGGTCACATATGACTCCTGCATCTTATGTCTGACAAATCAATTTATTTACATAAAAAATCTCAATTCTTAACAGACACGTGTTTCCCATCCTTCATATGCGAACATGTCTTTGTTTCAAAGTAAGCACATCACAGTACCGTATTTTTCAACATTAAAGGACAAGGGGTCACTCCCCCCTACCGACCGATAACTGTACGTGTAATAACAAGGTTTTTGTTTTGCGTGCAAGTATTGTTAGATATAGGGTTGACACCTGGAATACTGATACTTGTTTGGGAAAACCCTAGCTGTTTTTTTATTTATTCATAATTTTGTAGTAGTTTGTTGTTTGTTTTGTTTTGGTGTAGGCCAATGTGTATCATATTTACATTATGCCAGATTTGAAAGGTCCTATGTAATAGGGAACGAGTCTTTTGTCTTCTAACGGACAAAAATTTAAACTCTGCTCTTATGCGCCCTTGTTAGTAGTATTCTAAGAATTTCACGTTGAAAAATCTAAATACTGCTTTTGCACAGCAATAGACGCTCCTAAGCTGCGTTCTGTTAATAAAATAACCCACGATACAGGTTCTATTAATTCTATATTCGTACTATATATTTGTGTTAACAGTATGTATATGAAATTTTTCGTCGTCGCTGAAAGAAGAACCATCATAAGAAAGAACGGCTGGCTGGCTAGGATACAAATTATAAAACATGATGATAGTACATGATAGTAATACAGGATATCTAATGCGTTTTTAATTGAAATAAAAACTTACATTTCACATAAAAGGCTTGCTATTCTAAATGCCTCAAACAATCCTGAGGCATAATACCTAGTATAAGAAATCGTTACAAGCTAAGTAATGGTAACCCTATTGGGTCGGTGTCGGTGGTGCAAATGCCAAAACTCGCGAATTATTCGCACTCGTGACTTAAGTTTGAGCAATCATCGACAACGCAACACTCATCAAGTACTGTGTTTGTTTATAACACTGCTGCAGTCTTGCTCCTCCCCGTGTTATTGTGCCCTAATGATTTATTGTGTGATGTACCCTTTACTTCAAATATTGCAGCACTTCTTTGTTAATAAGTAAATTCGATTTCAGCTTAGTATTTTCCGTGTCATCCTGTGATTTACATATTAAGTTTTAGGAAATTCTAAGGTAAGGTTAGGCTACTTCAATTAACTGCCGAGTCTAGGTTACATATGCACCTGTCAAATATGAGATTGCAACACTATCCCGATAATGTTATATATTTGTGCGGCTCAAAATTCCTGGATTTCTAGAAAGGCGATTTTTTTGTTTAAATAAATACCTACTTATCAGTCAAATTATAAAATTTTAGCTATAGACCCAAGTAAAGCAAGCAAGACAGTATTGAAAACTGCTCAAACATTAATATAAACCACCAATTTACGTTATGAATATGCATTCGTAATCAATATTCCACTGACAATCATACAATACCATTTTATCAACCAAATCACTCGTAAAGGAAAGTGAATATTATAATTTGCTTGGAACCGACTCCAATTATTCGGGCCACGTTAACTGGTGCTTGTATCATCACAAATCAGCGAAACCTTTGTGCTTCGAGTACTGAACACTACTGAGCAGTCTTTAGGGTTGCCAAATGTTGTGATTTTTCCTGATATGTCGGCACTCGGATCTTTATGGACTTGGCAGGATTCCGGCTGCTATTTGAAAATCAACTGATGTCAGGCCGCTTATTGGTATGTCACCTACATGAGTTGTATCACTTGTAGCATAGTTAGTCTATAGTACCCAATGAAAATTGACTTTATCCTTTAAATTTGACATTCTGAAATGACGTTAAAGTATTTATATGGATCAACGACGAGTGAGTGATTATTTTATGCAAGCGTGTTTGTCATCAAATGAAACAGACTTTGAGATTACCATGACACCAACTCAGGGTAAATTTACAGACCTCTAATACAAAACACAATTCATTCGACTCGTTCTGTGTAACATATTCGGGAGGAAATCGAAAACCGACAACATAGTAGGTACGATTCGTAATTTTACGTGAAACTTTAGAACCACACATGTTAACTTTAGTCGGTACAAAAGCAACAGTTTTAAACTTTAAAATATAAAATTGTCTCTAAATTTTGGAGACACATTTTTTAGAGTCTAAAATATAAACCTGTGTGAACTGTCTGAGCCAATTTATCAGCAGTTATTATCTGACTACCCTAACTAAGTTAAGAAAGCAGACGTGACCGGCATCATCGTCCATCGGATTTGAATAAATAAATCACGTTCTCACTCATTTGTTAGCACTCGAGAGAAAGGCGTTCGATTCCACGCCTCAGCTGCAATCATAAACCTAATCTAGCTTTTACCACTTTATGTGCAGTACGTGTGCATTTCGCTGACAGCTCGTTGCCTCAAGAAAGCCCAATTTCACTTACTTCTTTATCCTTTTACAGTGAGGCGTAAAAATTTTATGTGTGAAAGCGCTTTTATTTAGGTTAAATGTTAGCTGTTGGAATTACAATGGAATAGAAGGTGTCAATTTTTGGTGATAGGGTGTCAAAAAATATGTCAAACCACTGAAATCAACTAATTTTTCTGACGTCTCCCTCCTCCGTAAGTAGCCATCGCCCATTGATACCGAAAATCTTCTGACTACTAAAGCTTTTATAGCTAACAAATGAAAATGCAACCTAATTTTAAAGAAATATAGCAAAAGTTCCATAGTATATAATATTTTTATGCCACCAACCACAACTAAACCCGTTCATAATATTTTTTCTCCTATTCGGCACTAATTCAAGGATATAATTAAGTATATGCTATTATATTTCTACAGCATTCTTACTAAGATTTCTACAAAACCCAAATTCGTGTCATCAAAAGTATATCCCGATACGATCTATATGATGACATTCACACCTCAGATGTACCTCTCCACATTTTGTTGCCATAAAGTCACTGTGTATGTAAATTATTGGTCATTAATAAAGGCCTTTAGCGTTTAATTGCGGCCCATGAGTTTAAATAAATCTGTCTTTTGAGGAACTAAATTAACGTCGATTAATAAAACAGAAGTATCGTTTATAATTAACGTTACCGCTCCAGTCATAGCTGAATATCTCTATCGAAACCAAAAACTATTAGAAGTGGCGGCAGGTTATATGTGGGCACGGGTCTCCTCTGGAATTTAGCCTACTATACCATGCTGGCCAGGCGAGTTGGTATAGGGTTTTATTCGAATTTTCCTTTTCTCTCAGTGCATATGATCTGCTTTTTGTACTGGGTGATATTGGCCGTGTTTATATAGCTACATACATAGGACCTATATTTTTCACAGCGATATTAACAAGCTCTTCAATGGGTTTCGATTTTTGCCCCTGGACATACATATATACATACATATTATATAGAAGGGATAGGCAGAGGTGTTTCACACCCACATTTCGCCAGCTATGTTTGGTTCCATGAAATAGGGGGCGAGCCTATTGTCATCAACCGGGTACATTTGTTTACCAAACTCCGGGAAAATCTCAATACTGGAATTTCATGTTAGAAAAGCCCAATACCATTTTCACCTGACCCGGGAATCGAACCCGGGACCTCTTGCACAGCAGTCGTATACACTTCCCGCTGCGCCACCGAGGCACAGAGGCAGCCCCTGGACATGTTTTTACTATATCGGGATAAAGAATGCGAGCTGAGTGCTTCATCGATTCCGCCGCGTACGGTTGCACTTCCACTCTTTCTGCTCCAGTAAATTACGGTTCTAACTGCCGCACTCAGAGACGTCAATTAGCAGTAATCTGTCAAACAATTTTTTCATTAAATTTAAATTATTTATTACAAGTTTTTACTAAATAAACTTTAAAGTTAAGTAACGTCTCTGAGAACAGCAGTTAGTGACAGAAAGGGATACAAACATAGGAAAATGCCGTTCGGTAAGGGCAGAGATGTGATCTATTTTTTTTTTAAGTGGGCAAATGCGTTACTCATACTGCCCCTTGCGGACATACCGCCCCGTGCGGGCGAGATGTGGTCCAAACCCAACATAATAATAATAATAATATAATAATATTCTACCACATTCACACAGCGCCATCTAGTCCCAAATTAAGCAATTATATTTGCTTGTGTTATGGGTACTAAACAACTGATATACTACTTTAATACTTTTTTTTTTGTAAATACATACATATTATAGATAAATTACCTACATCCAGACACAGAACAAACCTTCATGCTCATCACACAAAGATTTGTCCTGGGTGGGGATCGAACCCACGACCTCCGGCTTAGCAGTCAGGGTCACTAACCATTAGACCAACAGGCCAGTCGAACATATACCTATTCAACTACATCATTAACGAAGCATCCTTGTACACAAATCTATTGTTATTTTTTTTTGTAAACAAACTCATTTATTTTAAGCCGGAAGCCTTAAATTGTTGTAATTGTTCAACGAGGTGGTGATTCATATGCATGGATATTAGAGGTAATTACTGCTCTAATTGTTATCAGTTTTTACAAACATATTCTACTTTAGTTAAACGGTGTTTTTTATATATGTTTGGTACGCCCACTATCAGGCCTAACCACATAAAAAAAAACTCCGAAGTTTTGGATGAAGAATTCATTGGTCTCATCTGATCAAGACAATAATTATAAGAGATGGTGGTGAAGAATGGATAAGTGACCAGGCGGCGTGATAAACACGCGGCCCGAGTTCGATTCCGACCAGCGAAACATTGTGGAATTTATATGTACTAGTTATGTGACATACCATCTGTTAACGGTGAAGGAAAACATCGTGAGGAAAGCCTAGAAGAAATTCTAAGTGTATGTCTGATCCACCAACCCGTATTAGGCCAGCGTGTGTGGATTATGGCCTAAACCCTATGGCTAAGCCGGAGGTTGTGGGTTCGATCCCCACTCAGGACCAATCTTTGTGTGATAAGCATAAAGGTTTGTTCTGTGTCTAGGTGTAATTTATCTATAATATGTAGGTATGTATTTACAAAAAAAATATGTATTTAAGTAGTATATCAGTTGTTTAGTACCCATAATACAAGCAAATATAATTCCTTACTTTGGAACTAGATGGCGCTGTGTGAATATGGTAGAATAATATTATATTATATTATTTATTTATTAAGTCTGATAAAAAAGAATGTCTGATACGTTACGCATCAGAAACGTTACATGTATGCAGATGTAAACAGCTTCAAACGTCATTACTACTCTATCTATCTTTCTTCTTTTTGTATTGAATTTCAAATCCTAAAATGAAATAAGAGGGTTAATTTTGTATTCAAACGAAAGACTCGTTTCTTAATTTTTTCATTAATTTTAATTGTCTCATTCGCGTTACTACATTTATCATAATCATAAAGGTACGTTCACGCACAATGACATGATCATCCATATGATTAGCCTCACCGGTCGCACTGTCGTATGTTGTACAAAACAGTCGAGGTCACGTGCTATCTAGATCTGTGTATTCTGTCTGTGTTACGGATGAAGCTGTTAATATTCGCGACGCGACATCCACTTTGTCACACCGACTGTAGACAGCCTTATCTATGTGATCTGCTTTTTGTACTGGGTGATATTGCCGTGTTTATAGTATATAGTTTATTTTTAAAAGCGCCATTACCAAGCTCTTCACAATTCGTTTTGATTTTTACCTCAGACTGGACATGTATTTAAAACACTTTTTTTATTTCTAAATTACTTTTTTCTTTTTAAACAATTGTTAAGTATAGGTGTTAAAATTACATAAGGTACCTACATAAAATATAATATGACAAAAAAAAACTAGGTACCTATGTACATATAAATAAAATAAGTCAGTCAAAAACGGTTTTATTGGAAAATAAAATAATAATGATGTGGATAATACTAAACGTTGACAAATAAGTAGGTAGGTCTTAGGTACCAGTCAACACACCACTCACCTCACCAATCTAGGGCCATTTTTGATCAGACAAAAAAAAATCCTTAATAAAACCGTTAAAAAATTGTTTACGCATCTAACCTTATTTGTAAGTAAGAAATATATGTGGACTAAAAAACGTTTTATTTTAAATTTAAATTGTATTTGGCGCCATACTTATTATTCCAGCCACGCTACACTAAAAATAAACCGATATCTTTTTATCATTTCGAATTCGAACCAATCCAACCCTTCGTGCGCGATGTCATTCGCCCCACGAATTCTCTAGGGTGGTCTCTATACCCTCATTATATGTGCACATTGTGTCCGAGCCCGAACGATAATTACCTGTGACATGAATAATAAACTCATTCACTTCAATAGCGTTGCACAAACAGACGCGCCGTAGTTTAATGTTATTATCTAATTATGTTGCTTTGAAATGGTGAAGATATTTAAGTTATCTGTATAAAAATGTATATAACTAGCTTCCGTCCGCGGCTTCGCCCGCAAAGTATATAGAAAGAAAGAAAGAAAGAAAAGAAAAATATTTTATTATATCCGATTAATCCGATAATATCTGTGAAAAGTAACGATGTATTACTTAGACTATCTCTTTGAGAAAATTCACCATGATGGGTTGAGTGGTTTGGAAGATATCCTCCTATATCTAAACCCACCAACATTAACTATTTATAATATTGGTATTGATAAGCAAAAGAGAGGAAAATTAGATGTCTGTGACTATTATAATAATGTCCGTACTTTTTCAAATAGAGTTGGTTATCCTTTCATGTTGGTAACAATTGATCAACATATTCTTTTAATAAAGCCCTTACGCATTATTGAGTATTATTATTTATAGGTCATGCAGATGAAGCTGTGGGCGATAGTTTTATTTATCCTGATAATTATATCAATGTATGAAGACACTTAAGGCAAATGTCTCAATTTTGTGTTGCCAATAGAGTGGGCTGCACGGATATCTTTCGCGTCTAAATGTAAAATGTCTTGAATTCTCTTTAATTTATTAACAGCGAAATTACTCTGTTGAGAAGCCTACTGTTCTCAAATCACGTATTAACACAAGTTTTATGACAGCTTTCCCACATTTCATTGTTATCTGATCTTCTAAATCTGAATTTAATCTCAAACTCAACCTTGTCTGACAAATGGTTTCTTGTGATATCGTTATTGTTTTTATTCACGTTTCGGAAAGGTCTATTTTTATTGCTTGTTTTTTACAAGTAGTAGAACATCTTGAGTGGTACCTTAACTGTACAATAATAAGGTTATTGTTCTTAATAAAGAACAAAATATTTCCTTAGTTTCATTCTTGTATTATGGGCTCTAGTGTAGTGCAAATCTTGTACGAAGAATCTTTCTACCCCTCTCTCAATAAATGAAAAAGATACAATTATTATTAATTACACTATCCGCGGGAAAAAAAAACAAAATATATATATTATTAAATATAACTTTCGGCACATATTTTCCTGAACTTAACATGCAGTTGCAACGTTTTTAGTGTAAACAGTAGATAACTGAAGTCTAGACGGAGTCTACTCGTATATAAACACTGTAAGTTAAAGAGTTTTGGGGCATTGTCGCATTAATTAAACTTATCTCCTACAACGTTAATTAATGTTAGAACAAGACCTAAGAGATATCAAAGCTATACCATTACAGAATTTTGTCGCAAATAAATCGAAATGCACTTTGTCTTATCTGCAAATTACAGACATTAACTTGAAACGATACAACATTTTAGGGTTTTATGTGCTGTTTACTTATGTCAAGTCTATTCTAGGCTTACCTTTACATACCAGTATTATGTTAAAATGGAAACACATAAAACCATATTCATTCTAATGGCATGCTTGAGATGCCTATTACTCACATGCGTATACACTACAGGGTTACTAAGCTCAAAGGTTGTCCAAAGATAAAATAAATTCATTAACATAAAAGTCCTTCATTTCCGCCCTTCGTTTTTGTTGCGTTATAATGTAAAAGATACGCTCAGAGCTTTTTCTTTTGGACAAAATAAGGGGTGCTGAATTATATTTGTATGCAAATATTCAAAGTAGATTAAAGGCAGTCTTATGATAAATTTGGATTATGTAAATATTTTATTTACATAAATTTGTTTTGACAACCCTAGTGAAAAAGTAAGCTGGCCGTACGAGATGTAAGTATGAGTTATTATGTTCTGGATAAAGTCATCATTACGGTAGCGTACGCAAGCTCACATAAACACCGGTAGTGGAAATGATGAAAGCAATCTTATGCAAGAAAATGAGAAACATAGTCTCAAGTGCACTCACCCCTTCATACCTACACATATTTTATTAATAATAGGAAAATTGCTACTGTAAGCTATCATTGGAAAGGAATAAGTTTGCGTGGGGCAAGACACGCGACCCTACTTCCTTATAGTTTCAAAAAGATGCACCTTAATTACATGTCAGGAGAGCTCAAATTTGTTTAGTACGAATGCACGGGCGCTTGCAGGGTTACGCCGACGCGCATGCGTTCATTTTGGAGGGAAAAACGTATACAGTGTTGTCATGGCAACGGTGTATGTTGCACCTAGTCTAGTGTTCTTTGCACTTGTGATAGTAAAGCTAACTTGAATCGTTGAATTATTTGTGAGTAATTCAACTCAGCGCAGTTTGTGTGGCTTAGTGATTAAATCCTTTGTTTGAAGTGTTGTGATTGAACTCCACAAGGATTGTTTGCAGTAGGTGTTTTATCTGTGTTTTATCGGTTTTGCTATCTTGTGTAATAATGCTTTTATCGCCATTGTTTCTCTTTGATGTGCGTTCAAAGAATCTAGCTATTGTTAGTTTAATTTAGGGTTTTTGTTTCAGGCTTTGTATTTAAAATCAAAGTCGACGAAAACATACATAATATTTTGTTACTCGTGGGAGTCTTTCTTAGGGATTATTTTCAGATTTTTTTCATTTGCCTTCAATTAATTAGGTATTTATGCTAGTTTTACTACCTACTCGCATAATTATGTAATAATAGGACAATGATAGGTTACCACGTTAAATACTTACAAATAACTGTAAATGTTAATATACTTATAAATTTCAACGTAAAACCATTACCATAATTTCAAAGACTTAACCGCGTTCGTTAACGTTATGCCACACAAGAATACTCTATATTTTCAATTGAACATAACAATAAATCGATATTACCATAAACATATGCGAGTAACTACGACGGTCTTAATTAGCAGATAATGAACTCCCTCCCGGTTGTAACCCGTTCGGGAGGTTCCTTGAAAGGGAGACAGTGTACATTCTCGGGTTAAAGGATATTTGTCAATTAGACCTTTCAACTGGTTAATTGCTCCCATCGCTTTTAGACCTGTTATTTAAGTAGCCGACACGCTACCACCCTTTCGGATTTTTTTTCATAATAAATCGTTTAGAAACCGGTTTGTTTTTGAGTGGAATATTGTTAGTTCGGTTCGGAAACTGAGTTCTCAATTTAAATGGTGATTGTAATGAATCGAAAGAATGAAATGATATCGCTGTGAAATGTTTGGAAATTGAAATACAACAGAAAGATCGAAGTCGAAAAGTTTTTGAGTAGGCCCTCAACAGAAGCACGTAAATTATTAGTTTTATTTTAACTTAATATTCATCAGAATTATATTCATCCAAATATTGTGGAAGGAATTTAGCTCACTATACCTAGGGAGCCAGACTGGTTGGTATAATGTTTTGTTTCGAATTTTCCTTTTCTCGCAGTTCTCTTATCTGCTTAAGGTCACTCCCTTAATCGCCTTTCACGACACCCACGGGTTGAAATTGGGTAATGACATTATGTATTCTTAATCCGTCACCACACAGACAACTTAATATATCTGATGTTAATGTATCAAGTTAATCAAGTACTAGTGGTCGTAGGCAAATTTGCTGCTACTACTTTTGGATAACCTGTTACATTCTTAACTTGTGACTTTCGTAATTGTTACCTACCTACTTTGTAACCTAGATGAATAAACGAGATTTACACTACTTTTCGGATAACCTGTTACATTCTTAACTTGTGACTTTCATAAGTGTTACTTTGTAACCTAGATGAATAACGAGATTTCATTTCATTTCAGTATAATTAGAAAGCTTAAAAATGCTACCTACTGATCTAATCCTAGTATTGGGGCCGGAACTAACCAAAACTATATGTAAATATTCTAAGAACTGGTCAGGGACTCGAACGTTTCCAAGAGCTGACTGATTGATGTAATAATAAACATATTCTTTGAACATATTGTACGCTTTATGCGTAACGTTTGAGGTGTTGGTGATAAACTAAAGATATTCTAACATCTCTGAATACCTAGTATAAGTAACATAAAGCTTTACGTGTCTGTATATCCGTTGGTTTCTTCTAAACCGCCTATCTGACTTTGATGCGGATTTCAATATAAGTTAGATATTTTTTCAAGAAATGTTCATAATATACCATGGTCATAATAGTCACAGTCATAATCTTTATTTCATATAGATCAAATACATGATACTTATGAACGTAATACAAAGCCAAAAAAAAAGGTGTCAGCAAATTTGCCTAAGGTCATTTCACTGACAAGGTTGAGCTCCGAAAAGAACTTGGTAAGAAACTCAGGCCACTCTTTTTGATCATGCAGGCGAAGCCTCGGGTGAAAGCTAGGTATTTTAACATCACTTAGATATTATAAAGTTAGGATGGATGGATAGATGGATATATGAATGGATGTTTGTTACTCAATGAACGCTCAAGGCTGAAACGATTTGTATGAAATTTGGCACGTTGATGATAGCGATGGTCTGGAATAGCACATCATAGACAACTATTTACCGACATCTATACTTCTATAGAAGTAAAGTTTGTGAGATTGTGACGTTGTATGGGGTTAATCTCGGGTTCTACTGATCCAATTTTCAAAATTCTTTTGCTGGGCCCTGATTCTGACTTGTCGGATTGCTCCCGGATCGTAAACTTTTTTCGAATTTCGTACTTTTCGAATCTTAGAACAACGTATTTTACAGCTTAAGTTGTTAAGTATTAGAAATTAGTTTACCGTATAGAAAATTAAAAACTGATTAATATAGGATTTTTTTCTACTCCATCTATTTTTTTAACATTCTGTTTTTTAACTTTAAATAAACTGACAGTTCTGGCCGAAAATATTCCGACAGCTCTAAATCAGGTGGCTGGATAGCCAATTTATCGAGGAAGGTAATAAGCTATGTAACATCACGCTACGGCCAATGAGAGCTGAGCAGTTGCCAAATAAAGAACGTCGGGGTGAAGCCTCGCGCGACTTCTAGCACCTAATAAACATAATTACATATCTCTCTCATTATTTACAGTATTTGAACTTTAGATTAGATGTGATATGCAAACGAAGTTAATATACAAAACAGTACATAAACCATGGAGGCAGAACCCGTTATGCAACGCTACTACTATACATGTTTAATTCATATCTTTGTTAATAGCAATGCTGAAGACTTATCTCAATCTATTTTCACACTATTGTAACTGATTTAAATATGGCGTAGGCAGTTTTGAATGAATAGTATCAAATACGCCTTTGTATGTCATTAAATCAGCTGGAAAATTGTTATACTTTAATTATGTTAGTGCATGATTGCATAGCTGATATGGTATAAGTATAATTCATTAGGTATGAAACCGTAATAACATGATTAAATGCACCAAAAAAATAAGTTCTGTGTGGTGATAGATTAAATATATTCCATAATATGTTCTCTAACACCTACTTATTTATAGCTATCTATAATATAGGTAAATATAGGTAAACTTAATAATCGTTAATTTTAAGATCCACAACTTAATTCACGAACTCCGGAGTAAAAATACGGGATTTAAATTTATTCTAAAAAAACAAATTATCAAAAGACGTATCGTATTTTTTATTAGAATGTAATAATAACTTACTAACTTATAATATGAGTGGCAACCCTAAATGTTTAAAAAATAACATCGGCTGCAAGTGCTGCAACAATGCAATAGCAATCACAGACGCAGTGTCGCCGTATATCGGGTGTCCGCCGTAAAAATCACTTCGTTTTGTGTTGCTCTACCGAGTTCCGCGCGGTACGGATAGATGGCGCGCTATTCAACTTGTAAAGTAAAATTAAGTAAAATCGTTTTAGTTTTCCTTATGAATTGCGTATTGTACCGTAAAATGCCATGGGTTATCAGTGCTTCTATTCCATAGCATCAATCAGCGTCGCGGGCTTTAATTTAGCTTATGCGTTTTTCTTTTGTTTGTTTAGGGGGAACGTGTTTTTCGATTAATTCGGGACAATGCTTGTCCCTCTATCTTTGATTGATGGTTTAGATGGCGACTCTTTTTTGTGGAGCTTTTCAAATAGAAAATTTGTTGACTTTATTACAAAAACAATACTTACAAAAATAAGTACTTATTTGTGTTTTCTTTTAATATTTAAAATGAAATCAAATTCTATGCTTACGTATTTCCTTCAAATAAATCGATTGGAGGAATCACGACACAAAATTATTGTATCGATAAAAAAAAAAAACTCGAAAATAAGTTATTTAATTCATCTAGGTATAAACATGCATTATAAAAAAATACTAATTTGGCTTTCCATTGTCAACAGATTGGCGCGCACCGATGACAGACGAATCGGAGGCGGCGAGGGCTAGGCGCGCGCCGGCGCCCCCGCCGCGTCAGTCATCGCGGCCGCCTGAACCTCGCCCACGTACCCACATCCCTGACCTTGCACCCTCCGGCCCTTTAGTCCCTGCCCATGGCATACGGATGCCAGCGCCTCCCCGCCTCATCCGACCCTCAGAACATCTCGCTATTGTCGAAAGGCAGATGGAGAGAAGGCCGGTGCCGTTAATGCCTTCGGTAACCGTGCTGCATGGGCCTAGGCCTCCTATGCCGCCTCCGCAGCCGGTGTATAGGCACGTTGCGCCACCACCGTTGAGGATGCCCGCGCCACAGCCAAGGATACAGCAGCCTAGGAGAGAAATTCAGGTAAGAATTAACTTTAAGGCAATGCAAACGATATGGGAGCTGTCAATTTAGATCTTATTTGTTAAAGATCTTTCGTAGCACAAAATAATTCCTATAATATGTTGACTTTAAATCTAACATCTAATAGGTATTATTTTATGAATGAGTGTGTGTAAGGATTTAACTCATTACTCAACGTATCGAACTAATAGCGCGAGATGACCAATGAGATGATAAGGTCGTAATTCCTCAAGCATAGAAATAGATAATGAAAAGTTACTATACAACTACGATATTTCAGATTATGAAACTTCGTACAGATTGTAAACACTCTTGATTTTTTTAAATAAGATATCATCATCATTTCAACCTATTGCAGTCCACTGCTGGACGTAGGACTCTCCTAACATGCGCCATAACACTTAAAATAAAATAAGATATATTAATCATAAATCGTTAGCAAACTCAAGACTCTTGTCTCTGCAATCAGTATTTACAAAGCTACAATGAAATCATAAGCAACAATAAAACTGAATTACGTTACATTACACGAGTACTTTGTGAAACTATTGTCGTAATGCACTTCAACGCTTTCCATACAAACTTGCTGAAATGAGCTTTCAAACAATACGCGCGCGATATAGTCGTCGTAATAACAGCGTAAAACTTTTTCCCGTACATTCTATATGGCTTTGTTTTAAGTTTTTATGTGTTATTCGTGTAATACGGCAGGCGGACCGGTCCGATTCGTAACGGACATCATCATTGTGAACATGCTTTTATTCGACGAGTAAATGTTCGAATTATGAAATGGTGCAAAAAGGGGACTCACAGCCGGTATAGAATTTCGTTGTGGATTTTATGAAATATGATGTCGAGATGTCCTTGTGCACCTTAAAATGTGCATTTAGTTGATATTTAAGTGTTTTTATTTACAAAATGTGTTAAACAGTGTGACAACAACTGGTTGTCCAAATAAATAAATAACCAATTACAAGTCAGTTGATATGACAAGTTTTATCCCGTTAATTTTCGCCTAATCAGATTTTAATCAATGAAACTTTTCTCTTTCCCATCATATTAAAATTTTGAATGACAATCATACCTTTTTCATGTATTAGCAAGATAAATTATTATTTATAAACTGAATACATCAATATTCAAATATGTGTATGATATCAGTTGTTTTGTATAGGCGTATCGTTCAGCCCATGTTATGCTAATCATTATTTTGTTTACCATGACATGCAGAAAATCGGGGCATGTAAATAGGGTTTAGACAAACATTATTGGTTTTTATTGCGGTGACTTGTTTGGAGTTTGTAAAGAATTTTCTAATTGTGATACAGGACAGCTATAACAGTATTACTAATAAGTAACTTTGTCTATCAATCTTCTTTTTTGCAATCTTTAAGGTTATTTGAAGAAGAGTGCTGAGCTCCTATATCCATACAGTGGGACCGATCGCGTTTCTTATCCGATCTTAAATAAGTACAAAAAATGCACTTAAATAAGTGTAAAACTTGATCTAAAATTTTAAGCCCTTATTGGTATTTGCGTTTGTGTTATTTAAGGACGTGACCTTAAATAAGTATGGTTTGACTTAATTAGAGATGGTAGTTTCTTAATTGGTATTGTCTTTCGACTTATTTGACAGTTCTGTGATCTTAGTGCAACCTTAATTTAAGTCGCACCTAATTTGCGTGTACTAAATATTTCACTCATATTTCTTGGCTCAATTAAACACTTATTATTTAAAATATTCCCTTTTCATGCTGTTATTTTACAAAGAAAGTATAATGAAGATCTTCGACGGCAAGTATTACTTTGTTTTAACTAGGTTTATTAATGATCTAACCTCACTTTTGCCGAGTTCTGATTTTGGTCCTTTTTATTTTTTAGATTAAAAAGAAGGCTTATGTATCGGCATATTAGATTTATGTAAACTATATAAATATAACTTGTGAATCTACAAACTGATACTTTGACTTTGACTTTAACATCTAAAAGTAAATAAACAACATGACGTTTATGACACTTTTTCCGATTATAATCTATGGTAGTGTCCTTAAATAAGGTTTTTAGCATTTGGTAGTTTTTTAAGAACGTATCCTTAATTAAGTACTAACGCGATCGCATAAATTTAAGAATGTGTCCTTATTTTACAAATTTAAGTTCATCTTTATCTAAGGTTGAAGAGAAACAAAATCGGCCCCAGTATATTCTATATATATTCTACTTAATTAATTTGTAATTGGGAATTTACTCGTGTTATATATTTTTCTTGGACGTATGTATTATGTTTGACTTGTTTTTTAGTGCTTTAGTTTTTGTGCTGTATGTTTTTTTTTCTAGTTTCCCCAAATCTTGTTCTCAACATTAAATAATATTCGCTATGACTAATTTCACAATCCTTTAGAAAGTTCATTCTTCAAGTTCTTGTTTTTATGCTAACATCTTCATTTATGCTTATGATTATTCTTTACCAAAATATATATTGTTCAATAATGATTCACCAATCACGTTATTGTCCTTGCATTATCTGCTGACCCCAAATTATTACATAATCAACAATTGTTCTTACCCAGTGGCGTTCGACATGTAATTTAACTCCCTGTCCACGAGTCGCTTCCCGGTTGAGTCATTGGCGCCTTTCTTATTATAATGAGTTGTTCGTAAGTGGGTGTGGATATTTGGCACTGCAAAGGCTCAAGATGACGTGTTGCAACTGCACCAATGTATTTTGAACTTTGTTACTAAGCCATAAGGTGTAGGACCTACCTACCTACTGTAGAAATGAAGAATGAATAGCTTCTAGAAGCTAGATTTCGCTGTAGATTTCTAGATTTTATATGGTTATTTAACCTAAGTCTTCCTACCATTGAAATAGTGCTCAGTATCATGTATTTGATTAGACTGCTGGATAAATATTATTTTAATAACATTGAGTGCAGTTTTTCCTAGGTAGGCAGACGGCTTGGCTGTGTCTTTCACCAATAATAATGGAAGTAGTAACATAAAAGTATGTAACCAACAAATCGTAAAGAAACGGGTTAATAGCTAAATCACAACGGCATCCTATATTCTGTGGTCGGCGCCAATTTTTGCTCATAAACTTTTATGTGTCAATTTCGTTGTCTGACCTGGATAAAGACGCATCCAAACGTGTCGACTAATGAACCAACAGACAGGGCGTTGGCAGACAAACCTTGGCCTAAAGCCACAGGATTTATAACCAGAGATGTTACGAGCGAACTTGAGTTATTGGCACTTTCATATATTTGACTCTAGTGTGTTTTAATGTTAATAGTAGTAGAACCTTTTTTCTATTTGTGTTTGCCAGAGTTTATTTCAATTTTTTTTTTCATTGCATACCTACTTCGGGTCTCCTCTCTTCCAACTAGAGAGCTGATAGGGTTTAGGCCATAATCTACTCACGCTGGCCTAGTGCGGGTTGGTGGATCAGACATACTCATAGAATTTCTTCTAGGGTATGTGGGTTTCCTCACGATGTGTCGATGTTTTTCCTGTTTAGTTAGAGGAGAGGAGACCCGAGCCCAGCAGTGGAACTTAATGGGTTTGCTGAAAACAAAATAAAAATAAGTATCTACTTCGGAATTAATCTCATTGCCCTAAAGATTGAGAAATTGTGTCCAATCTTATTGCACGTCTCATTTCTATAATCTCGTACTGAATTATCACAACATTCGATTCAGAGCGACCCAGTTTAGGGCCTAATGACTTGGTCCACATTGAACTTTGATTGAGCACTGGTAACGGAGAACCAATCAACTAAGATATGGGACGTCATTTGTTTTGATTTTATTGTTATTGTCTGTTGGTATTTGACTGGTGCTGTTGGCTGGTGTAACGGTATTATGCGTTTGTAACCGACTTTTAAAATGAGGTTTTTTATTTGACCTATAAAGATTTGTAGCTATATGTATTACAATGATATGTTAGCGATGTTCTGTTAAATCGAGTTTAATTATTGGTTCATTATTGTAATATATTGAGAAAGATTTAATGGCAATAGGCTCGATCTTAGTTATATGAAATATTAGCAACCAATCCTTCGGAGAAAAGAGCGTGACGTTTTGTTTTGTTATAGGTATTTTGTTAAATATATTCTCATACTCGGGGCTCTTCTTAAAGTTTTCCATCAGGCAAAAAATATACATTACGTATCGAGTCACCGACGTATTTATTAACTAGAAGTCGCACGGGGCTTCACTCCCGTCGTTCTTTATTTGACCACTGCTCAGCTGCTATTGGCCGTAGCGTGATGTTATATAGCCTATGTTATAATAATAATAATAATAATAGCCTTTATTAACAATCTTTACATAGTTTACAAATAATTATGTACTTAAATATTAATTACGACACCGGCACAGATTGTTTTGCTTTCGCATAGGCCTCCCCCAGGCTCTTCCAAAGACCGCGGTCTTGGCAAATTCTGCCCCACAGTACACCTGCGTTCTCTTTTAAGTCATCGCTCCATCTGCGATAGGGTCTTCCTCTCTTTCTCTTTCCTTCTCTGGGATACCACTCGGTTACTATTTTGGCCCATTTCTCCTGTTTGCTTCGCATTAAATGTCCTGCCCATTGCCATTTGATTTTTCTTATGGTATGTGAGACGTCTGCAATGTTCGTCTTTTTCCTTATTTCTTTTAGGTTTATTCTATCTTTTCTTCTACAGTTTAGTATGCTTCTTTCCATGCTATGTTGACATGTTTTTAGTTTATTGACATTGTCATTAGTCAGTGCCCATGTTTGGCAACCGTATGTCATAGCTGGAAGAACGCAGGAGTTATAGACCCTACTTTTGAGTTTTAGTGGTATTGACGAGTTTTTCATTATCTCCCTTAAGGACCAGTATCGTTGCCATGCTATACTTATTCTGTTTTCTATTTCTTTTGTGGTAAGGTTTTTGGGAGAGATTATTTGACCCAGATAGATGTATTCTTCAACGAAGACTATTGTGGCGTTATTAACTTTGATCGATGGTTTTGAGCGGTTAGTCATCAATTTGGTTTTGTTCAAGTTCATTCGCAGACCTACTTTATCGCTTTCTTCTGCAAGTTCTGTGAGCATGGTTTGCAATTGGTTTGGGTTATCTGCAATTATTATAAGGTCATCAGCGAAACGGAGATGGTTGAGCATCACCCCGTTTATACTTATTCCATAGGTTGCCCAGTCTAGCTTACGAAATACTTGTTCTAGGGTCGCAGAAAACAATTTCGGCGATAAAGGATCCCCTTGTCTTACACCTTTTTTTATTTGAAATTGTTCCCCTAATCTTTCAGTTTTTACTCTTGCTGTCATATTTTTGTAGATATTTAAAATTATTCTGATGTACTTCTTTTGCACTCCTTGGTCGGCTAATGCTTCCCAGATCTTTTCGTGTTTGAGAGAGTCAAAAGCTTTATTGTAGTCGACAAACGCTAGATAGTAAGGTAGATCATATTCGTTGTATTTTTCTGTGATTTGTTTTATAGTATGTATGTGATCTATCGTCGAAAACCCACTTCGAAAACCAGCTTGTTCGTTTGGTTGATTTTCATCTAAAATGGTCGTAATTCTACCCAAAATGATTTTTGAAAAAATTTTATATAAGTTAGACATAAGACTAATGGGCCTGTAATTACCAATATCGTCTCTTTTTCCTTTTTTATGAAGCAGAATTATCGTTGACGTTGCCCACTGTGTTGGTATTTGTTCATTTTCTAGTATGTCATTAAATAAATCTAATAAGGTTTCCAATAGAGCACTCATTGATCCTTTCAGAATTTCGTTCGAAATCCCGTCTTCTCCAGGTGCTTTCCTGCTCTTTTGTGTCTGAACCGCTTTTAATATTTCATCTTTCATAATTAGAGGGATTTCTTCTTCCTGTTCTGTATAAATTAAATATTTTACTGATGATGGTGTAGTGTTGTCTGTGTACAAGTTCCGATAGAAATGTGTGGCTACGTCAAGGATATCCAGTCTTTTTGTTTTATTATTTTGTTTCTTGTGTTTGTTCATTTCTGGTATCCAATTTGTGTATTCTCGCAGTTCTCTCCATGCTTTTTTAACTCCTCCTGTAGATTCTATATGTGACATAATGGTTTCTGTTCTTGTCTTTTCCTTGTGTTTTCGGATTGATTCATTAATTGATTTACTTATTTTTGCTATCTCTTGTCTATTTGTTGGCTTTTGCTGTCTCATTTCTCGTCTTTTCTGGATCAATTTTTGAGCTTCTTGCCCTATTTTATCTTTTTTAAATTTGTTAGTTTGAAATTTTCTTTCTGTTTCTTTTAATTCATCAACTAAGATGTTATATTTTGCTTGTATGTTCTGAACTGCGTTTACTTTTATGTTTAGTGCACTTTTTAGGGATTCCAAAACTAGATCTGGCAAATCAATAATGTGTTGTAGTTGACCACCTGGTTTTACATGTTTTCTTGAACGTTTTATTTGAGAAGACTTGATTTTTGCGCGCACCAGTCGGTGGTCAGTGCTAAAATCTAGTTGTTTTATAACGTTGACATCCAAAAATATATTAGGTTTGTTTGTTATTATAAAGTCTATTTCATTTTTAGTGATACCATTTGGTGAAACCCATGTCCATTTTTGGGTACGTTTTCTGTTGTAAAAACTATTCATAATATTTAAGTTATATTCCTGAGCAAAATTGACAAGCCTTTCTCCATTAGCATTACGTTTTCCAAATGTATACGGTCCCAAACATTTGTTTTCATTGCTGTTACGTTCTCCAATTAAACTATTCAGGTCTCCCATTATTATTACTGTTTTATGTGTATTCTCCATAGTTTGTTTCAAATTTTGATAGAATTCATCTTTTGTTTCTTCCTTTGCATTTTCTGTTGGAGCATATACTTGGATAATAGAGATAGGTTGTTTATAGCCAGGTAATTCGATGTCAAGAACTGCAATCCTGTCTGATATTCCAATGAATTGTTGTATGTTGTTTTTGAGATATTTTTTTTATCAGGAAACCGACTCCATACAGACCAGGTGTTTCATTTTTGAAATAAAATATATATTCATTATATTCTTCAATTTGTTCGTCAGATCTTCGAACCTCACAAAGGCCAATTATGTCCCACTTTATTTTTTCTAATGCGTGTTCTAGTTCGTATAATCTTTCTTGTGTTTTTAATGTTCTTGTATTTAGAGTTCCTATGTATATATTTGTTTTATTAACCTTCTGTATTTTATTTTCTAAGTTGTTGTTTTTCAAGAGCAAAACTGGGGGGTATTGGTCCCTAACCCCACGGTGACCAGCCGGATTGGGGAGATTAGTGTTTATGTTTTGTTGTTTAATTTCCGTGTGTGTTTTTGTTCTGTTGCCGATGTCTGCTGTTTCCTATTCTGGTTTTTGGGTTATCTTTTCAGCATGAGAGAGAGATTTGGATCTCATATATGCGAATGCATCGATTTTATGTAGCTTTGCAGGAGCTGTTATTGTTTTCCCACCATCTTGTTGATAGAGTGACTGCGGTGAAGTTGAGTTGTCCCTTTTTCTTTTCTCTACTTCCTTTGATTTGACTATAATTTTGCCATTTTTGATGAATGCTACATTGCCTTTGTCTCTCTCTTGTTTGAGTTGATGTTGTAGTTCCTTGCGTTTTTGTAGTGCCTCTCTAGTGAAATCTTCAGTGATGTAAGTATTTTCAGGCATTTTCTTTTTGTTCTTGAGTATTTCTACTTTCTTGTTATAGGTAGTAAGAGAAATGAGTATGGGTCTTGTTTTTCCTACAATAGGCGGACCAATTCTTTGTATCTTGTTAATTTCAAACTCTTCAATTTTCACATTTAGTCCACTAATTGTTTGCATTGTTGTTTTATAAAGCTCATTGTAGCTTGTTTCTGTTTCGTTAAAGCCATGAAATATAATATTATTTTTCCTATTAATATTTTGTAGCATGTTTATTTTCAAATTAAGAGTTTCGATTTCTTCTCTTAATTTTTTATTTTCTTCTGCTATTGGTTTTATTCTTTCATCTATTCTTCCCATAATTCTTTCTGTTATGGTATCAGTTATTTTGGTAGTTTGTTTTTCCATTTCTTGTTTTACCATATTAAATAACATTGCCATTTCCTCGGACATTTTTGCAGTCATTATTGCAGTGCAGTAACAAAACGTATCACAAAGTAATTTAGTAATATGTTTTATCTGTGGTTTTGTTGGTTTCGTTATGTTGACAGCACTAACTTATGTGAATGACGTAGAGGAATGACAGGTGAATGATCCAATCAAAGCAGTTGTCAAATGAAAATGACAATGATGAAGCGATAATCTCTTGTTGCATGTAACCTCAAAATCAAATTGAGACTTACTATGATATTTTCTTGTAGTGGTTGTTTTGGTACAAATCTTATGGGATGTTGTAAGTCTTCGTTTGTGAGTTATTTGTGGTCTTGATAAAGGTGGTAACTTCACTGTTTACTATTTGTTTTTATTAAATCTCGAGAGCTTTTGACACTGTATGTTAACGTCCAGTACACCGGAAACGGAGCCTATGTTATTCAGAGATAAATGTAGCTATGTAACGACAAAATTTTTGAAATCGGTCCTGTAGTTTTTAATTTCATTCGTTACATACACAAATACAAATCTTTCCTCTTAGTATAGAAGTATAGTAAGTAAGTATATTTTAATAATTATTCTTGGAGGGAATAGGTGGAGGTGTATCACAAATTTCGTCACTTCTGTTAGATTCGGTGTAATTGGAAGCACTGCTACTGTGATTTTATTTAAAACTATGTTAAAAAAATAAACTTAAGAACTTCCTTTAAAAACATCATTTAACAAATCGCTACCATTTTCAATTACTCAGATGCTTACCCAGCGTTTGTAGAGACAATTTCTTAGTTCGTAATTACTCCGTGGAATCGAGAGAATCTCATAGTCCAATTAACAGTACCGACTTGCCAACGGCAGCCAATTATAAATACCACGGTTAGATTCCTATTGGACTAAGTGTACATACAATGTTGAGTATAAAAAATTACAATTCTCATGTAAAGAATTGGTCTTACGAGAAGAAATATGTTGACCGATTCATCCGCCTATTTCCTTTCAATAAAATCTACCACTCTCAGACAAAAAAACAGCCAAGGACCAACGAATGCTAAAAAAATATAAAGAGTAGTTACATCAAATGATCGCACAATCGTTTCTCTATTACGATTCACATTGATAATCAAACATCATCATTGTTATAAATCTTATTCTATTGATATAATATCGATTTAATCAATTTGAATCGAGAATATTAAAGCGTCGACACACGAATTTAATTTCTTCTCAATCGCGGAAGTTTAATCGATGAAATCGTATTCAGTTGTACTGTGTTTATTGTTTTTGTTCACTTTATATTAACGTTGCTATTGGTGCAATTCTAGATTTTAAATGTATTAAATGTGCATACAGAGTTTTTTTTTTCATCATCATCTTTGTTTATCATTGTAACTGTAACATTCATTTGAAGTTAATGATTGATAAATAATTATATTATCTTATTTACTTAACGATATTGTCCTGAAAGGTGTTCTACATACTTTCAAACTGTTTTGCACAAGATGTTGAGCATCTCCATTATTTTGTCTAATGTATACAAATAGCCACACCAGCGTTTTTTGGAATTGATTTGACAGCGATATCCACGCTCATAATATTGCTAATGAATTTCTTTAGTTATCACATAATTGTTTCTATTTTATTGATTCTAACCGATTTCGATCAAAATCGATCCGTGCATACAGCTCTTAACAAACTCGGGCAAGCAGACCGCCCGTAGACGCGTGGGCGAATTGTATTCATCGATTTACTAGTCGATACTTTGTCAAGATATCGATGCTTATATCGAGTATGCCATTAGTGAGTGCATTAGCCTTTTAATTGTGTATTATTGAATATGGGATAACACCCACGTTTCAGTTCTGTTGTTGTTTAGTAATCTGTTAAGGTGACGCCATATTTGACCGACATAATCGATAATAGTGCATTCGGTAAGTGGAACGGAAAATTTGAATTGACTAAATAATTAACAGCGTTCTATTTATACGTTATCTTAGTGAGTATGCTTTTATCGAAATACCTTCGTTTTAATTTTTTCGATGATTGTAATGAAATTTATGCAATAACGTTGTTTAGATAAGAGTATGTTTGTTTTTGTTGTAAAGAGGATTTCATATTTGAGTTACTTTTTTTTTACATATGAAAACTATATATACAATTAATTACAAACAAAAAAAAGAAACTATAACGAAAACTTAAACAATAAAAAAAAAAAAACAAATAACCCAAAGAAAACTTGTTTAGGCATCGTAATATTCGTCAGCATCACTGTCAACCGGAAACATACCCAAAAGGCTGGCGGCATTGTCACGTTGAATGGCAATGCTAATTACTTATTTCTTAATTTTCACTTTTAGTTTTCAGTGCTTATTATTGAAATTGTTTGTTCTTCGCCCATCGAAGTTGCTGCTAGGTCTCTTTGATAACACCGGTCTTCTGCTTGATGTTTCGTTACCCATTTTGTTAAATACTTTTTATGGAAAGCGATTTTGCATGATATTAGTTATGATGAAAACCTCTTTGATTATATCATCATCAACATCAGATTGCCCATGGCAATCCACTGTTTGATATTATAGGTCTGTAATTGTAACTGAATGTAATTTTAAATTTAATTATATCGCTTTTCACTGATTAGGGCAGCTAAAAGCTATAATTAGTGTCTGTATTTTACATACGCCGACGTTGGTCATCAAAATCCTGTTAATCGACCAATTAGTTTGGACCCGACATTGTAACGACACCTTAATATTCTGACGTATATTGCAAAACGATAGAATAACGGCTGGTGATGTTTTTAGGACGTGTCGGCCTCTTTGCTGTAGCCTAGTGACAAAATGAGTAGTTCATTACATAGATAAAATGTTGATTGCAGTGCCATTCATGTTGTCAATTAGTTTCTTTGATCAAATCATTTCATGTTGACGAACTGGTAGGTAAGTTCGGAATTTTAGTAACGAAAATAAATTACAAATATCATGAGTTCATGACTTATGTGATATGTCTTTGTGTGTCTCGTGTGTGAATTAGATGAGGTCTATGTCCAGCAGTGGACGTCATTGGGCTGATATGATGATGATGACTTATGTAAAACCCCAAATGAACAGCAGAGATGTATTACACTCTTTTTGCTTGCTATCTGATTTCTATCAGCTATCAGAAATCTATCAGATTTTAGATAATAGTGACGAGCCTATTGCCACTTATGTATCTATTCACAGTTACAGACTCAGAATTGATATATTCAGAATTTTTATAATGAAAGAAAAAGGAATTTGCTTTTTTGCCCGATTAGGCAATGAAAGCCATGAGATTTTGTGCAAACATTCCCGCCACACATTTTTAATTATATACCGTACTGAGACTACCATTATCTTTGTTTTGTGGTGACTACCTCTGCAGCAGACAAAACTCTTCTCTCTCTACTGTACCTAATAGGTACACACAGTAGTCGCCAGAAATCATAATTAAGCCTCGATCTTCTATACAGTGCACGCGAGCTCCTACTTTAACTATATTGAAATGGTCGAAACTGCGAAGATATTACTTAACTCAAAGAAATTCCATTTCGAATGAACTCGAAAGTAATAGCAAAGGCGTGCAATTGAAAAATAGCGAATTACCTCGTCCAATAAGCGAACCACGAGAAAGTGCATCGAGATCTTTGTACCTAATTCCCTTAGCAATAATTCGTCGGTTGGAAACCGACGGGTGTAAGTGCTATCTCTGAGGTAACCAACTATTATGGATCGCCGGATATTTATTTGTTTACATCACTAAGGTGCCAACAAGCAAATAGTGAAGAACAAGCAAATGCTTTCGATCTTTTACGAGCAAAAAGTAAACTTTCGATCTTTTTGACCTGTCTACAATTTTACAGTCAGAAATAATTTTTATTTAACAATATACTGTTTATGAATTTAAAAATGAATAAATTACCGACTATTAAAACTAAATAACTTTAAAAAAAAAAAATTCAATTTTTGGTTTTTATTATTTATAACTACGAGAATTGCCTACCAACAGGTTCGGCCTGATTTTATAATTGTTTTTTTTATCTGGGTAATAGTAACATTTTTTACATTGGCAATTAGAATGAAATTATAATAATAATAATATTCTACCACATTCACACAGCGCCATCTAGTCCCAAAGTAAGCAATTTTATTTGCTTGTGTTATGGGTACTAAACAACTGATATACTACTTAAATATTATATATTACACCCAGACACAGAACAAACCTTTATGCTCATCACACAAAGATTTGTCCTGGGTGGGGATCCAACCCACGACCTCCGGCTTAGCAGTCAGGGTCTCTAACCACTAGACCAACACGCCAGTCTAAATTCACGTTACATACGACATAAAAAAACCGGTTGTAACTTAATAAATTTTCTAATTTCTGGAGGAATAATGTATATATTCATACATATATGAAATTTCTGGAGGAATAATGTAGTCGAATTATTCCAAATGAGAACTATCGCACATCCTAAGTGATTTATCACTCTATCAAAGCCGTTTATAAATAAGTAAGTGACGTTGCAAAAGTCATCATCATAACATCCTACATAAATTAATATCGGCCGTCATAGGGTTGTCACTTTCACTGAAAGTAAGGGAGAGGTGAAAGGGGCGTGGTCAAGTCCTAAGGCGCTTCTGATTTACTGCGCAGTGCCGGTTCATTATTATATTATCATCAGTACTCGTGCGCAATAGGGGTTCGGCAAAACACTGTATTAAGTTGTCTAGTAGTGCTTTGTAATGTAACAGGTTATCTGAAAAGTAGTGTCAGCAAATTTGCCTACGACCAGTTCACTGACGGGGTTTAGCTTTGAGAAGAACTGGCAAGAACCTCACGTCACTCTTTTAAAAAAATAGATGGATCAATTAAAAATCAATATCGGGCTGTCACAAACCTATTCCGATCCTTGATAGTAATGTTTCCTGTTCTCCTTTCAGTTTTTAAAAAACCAATACCCCTCGTTGGACTCGACGTATAGAAACTCAATATTTACGAGTAACAGGATACTGAGATTACCGGCTGCTATCCGTTTTGCCCGGATCAAGTGGGCTTTGTAAAAAGACAAACTTAGGAAGAGACACTTAATAAGATGTATCGGATTTCAGACTTCGTCTGCACTTATTCAATATCTCAAGTTGTTTTCTTTTAGTTTAATACGAATATGTTTTAATTATTCATACATATATGAAATTGAATAATGGGGTGGCGGGTTAAGTTCTATCACGGAATTATTATTTTTTCCATTTTATCTAAAAACAGCTGTTGCCCCACGATTAGTATCGTAGTGTGATGTTATAAGCCTATGCCTTCATCAGTAAATTAGTTAACTAAAATATTTTTTCAATTCAAACTAGTAAGTAGTTCCTGAGATTAGCTCGTTCAAACATACAAACCCCTCCGGATTTAAAAAAATAGTATAGATTTTTAACGAAAACAATCAATTAGTCAATCAATTCGATCTATTAAAGTTCAAAGCTTGACTGGCCTGTTGGTCTAGTGGTTAGTGATCCTGACTGCTAAGCCGGAGGTCGTGGGTTCGATCCCCACCCAGGACAAAACTTTGTGTGATGAGCATAAAGGTTTGTTCTGTGTCTGGGTGTAATTTATCTATAATATGTATGTATTTCCAAAAAAAAAATGTATTTAAGCAGTATATCAGTTGTTTAGTACCCATAACACAAGCAAATATAATTGCTTACTTTGGGACTAGATGGCGCTGTGTGAATGTGGTAGTATATTATATTATATAATGCTGGACATGGATCTCTCCTAACACGTACCATAACACTCGGTTTTTTCATATCCAGCCAATCAACGTTTAAAGATAACAAAGGTGTAATTGCTTATTATTTAAAGTAAACTCAATAAAGTGTTAAACGATCAAATCGGATGCTGCATGAATTAGCTATTTATAGAGCGCAAATAACACGAAGTGCGCGTTCGCATACGATAATAGTAAAATGTTTACGCGACCACTTTCCAATGTCAACGTACAATCAACGCCCACGCTCGCGCTGCCGCGATTGTGATTGACAGCTGACTGCACTTGGCACGTGTCCATTGTACGGTACGATACGTCATTGTAATTATGACTTGATGATTTTACCTAACAGTCATGAGGAACTGATTTGCATCTGCATTCAGTCCCTCTTGACTGATAGCTGAATTAAATCATGATTTATTTCATAGAACTGAACTGAACAATCTCTGATAGAAATTACTGCATTTCAATTAGACTTTTTACTACTAACAAGTAAATAATTAAAAAATTATATTAACCTGACTGCAAACACTAAAGAGACCTTAAAATGGTTATAATTATTATTCCTGATTAAATTTAATTATATAACATATGTATATATTTGTAATCTCCATTTCATTCCCTTTATTTTGATACCAAACTTGATAGATACGGTTAAAAAATAAATTTAACTACTTACAATTTGGCGCCATTAAATTTAAATACATAACATGTATTATGTGTATACATGTTATGTATTTAATTCTCTTTATTTTGATTCTCTTTATTTTGATACCCTACTAGATACGTTTGGTTAAAAAGAAATTTGAACTACTTACAATTTCGCGCCAAAAGTCCGATGTTTTGTTTTTTTATTGTTTGATACCTATCTAAGGACACTTGGGTTTTTAAGACGAATCTAACGATACCATAACTGTCGAAATCTATCCAGCCGTTTGGAAGAAACGTGGGAATAAAGAAATTTACAAACATACAAGATACGCGCGAAAAACAATACCCGTCCTGTCAGTCGGATAATTAGTACCTAACAGAGATTTGGTTCGTTATGTATATAACTAAAATTGAGAGAAAGTACTCTAAATACTGGAAAATAGACAATTATACTGAAAGGAAACATTCCTTTATTTTAAAAAAGAAACAAAACAGCTTTCTTTGATTATCAGTAACTGCTTGTCATACCCGGCAATCGAACCAGCTTAAACCCAAAAAAAAAAACACCCTGTAAAACGTAAAATAAAACCAAAACTATAAAATCTTAACTTAAAAATATAATCGGACAATTTAAAGCACTTTTGCACTTGTACTCAATGGTCCATCAGATCATTAATTTCTTATTAAATAATAATTGATTTTTTTTTATTTTTGTAAATTAAAAAAAAATACATTTTCAGATAACGTGTCGTATCCGACAAGGTACACCTCGCCCCAATGAATGCGTTGCTTATGCGATGATTATGCAAATATTTTCTTTACTTCTTACGTCCATACATACAACATACAATACCCATACAAAGGTCCAAGCTCACGAGTGAAAACGCTTTGATATGCTAATATAATAAATGTTAATGAAAGTAGTTTGTATTGTGTGCGATAGTACTTACGATACGAGTATTAGTTTTGAAATCATCTACGTATCTATTTGATATTTAAGTTGTGTATGTAAGGGGCGAGCCTATTGTCATATAACATAACATGTAACATGCATTTTTACCGAAGAGATAGCAGAATTTCGAAATTTCGACAATTCGATTTCGACAATTCGATTCGATTTCAAATGTTAGATTTTTTTTAAAATTCCTGATGTGAGTGAGAAGACGAGCATTCGACCCACCTGATGGTAAGTGGTTACCACCGCTCATGGACGTTGGCATTTTTAGGACACAGCTGAGCCGCTGTCTTGAGAGGATAGCTCTCTTTAAACCTCGTTTGAAGAAGGACAAAAATATGAATAGAAAGAAAGGGAAAGCAAGAAAGAAACACTTTTATTTTCACACGAGCCACTGAAAATTTAATACAGAAAATAAAGATACATTTAACAGTGCATCACATGTCTCTGCTCAAAAAGGGTTTCCAGCTCAGCTTGTGTCAGACTACTGTAAAGCAGTCTGACGCTGGTATTCTGCTGGAGCCTAGTCTTACGACATTGAAGGAATTTGTCTTATTCATATTTGAACAAATATCACAATAGCATGTAACGTATATTACAAATAGTTGGGCTATCGCCAAAGTTAACGAATAACCTTCCTTCATTTGTCTTTCATAATTATCAGTTAAATATGTGGAAATCTTTCTACCTTTTGATAATGAAAAACATGCCCACAGATTCAGTGTAACTATTGTTTTTTTCGCGATATTAAGACGAGACTTGTATCTCGATATTCGATTGCTTGATTATGATTTCCCTGTCAATTGTTAGAGTTTGCGAGTAAATCCTCTGAGTATGTCTACAGATATATGTGTATAAGTATGTGGTGTAAATTGAAGAACATAGTATTTGTTAATGGAATTCTTAATGACAATTACTTGCCAATAGTGTCAACGACATTGTTGCTATGTTCGCAGGGTTAATTGAACAATTTTTTGGTTCCAAAAAGGTCTAACTTAATTGTTACAAACATGCTCAAGCTAATTCTTTATCTACAATTGGGCCTGAAACTTCACATCATGTTTTTACAGAAAGTAGGTAACTTGTACATAACTAATATACATTTACTTACATACTTCTTCCCATTTAGGGATAAACCACGTATTTGCATACTCGTCCCAATTGTGCATACTGGAGTACTCGGGATGGTACGAGATTAAAATCTACACCATTATTTCTCCCTGTACATTTTTTGTAATGTTAATAAGACGTAATCTAAATGACAGCATTACCATTCATACATCAATCAAGCATTGTTCAAGATCGGTCACTCAGTGTTTAAAAAGTTCTTATGTAAATCAAAAAGAGATAATTTTGTTGCATATATCGTTGATGACAAGAAACAAGTTTTTGATAATCCTTGTTCGCATTCTTTTGTCTTTCTCCAACTTTCGACGCCATGCGCCAGTGTTACGTCATATCTGTAATATTACATACTTTTGTTTTCCTCTCATATAAATTCGTGTCCACATTGAGGCACTGGCAAGATGTCATGTCATGTGGTGTTTACTTAGATTAGTTTATCATGCACTTTTAAAGCCCTGCTACATGGTTATAAACTTGCCTTCAACAGAGGTGCCCTTGGTGAATTCCAACCGTGTGGCCGGCTGTTGTAAACCAAATTTCATGCAAACTACGCGGATGGCAACCTTGCTCCCACCAAGGTCGCTCTGCTGGAACGCAAGTTTATAACCGTGTAGAACGGCTATTAGTTGTTCAAGTTTTCCTTTACACGGCTTAAGTTTCTATTCCGATTATATTGGTACAATTTTGATATTATTATTTTTGTTTATTATGGCTATGTAATAATAGATCTAGTATTCGACATCTGATTACTATAATTAGACAAAGTTTATAAGTATTCCAAAAGTGCGCGGTGTATGTAACTATCTACATAATAAGGCTATTTAAAAAAAATCTCTTCTAGCTTTGTGAACAGTATTTTTCGATGATTGTTTTAGCGCTTTTTGAACCCGTGCAGCAGGAAAAACCTTGACTAGTGTTCCGCCAATTCTTTGAATGCCAAAAGCTTTTCTTGATAAAACGAATGTGAAAAAAAGGTATGCCGGCGGAACTGACCCAAATATTTGTACTAGATTGAAGTTCAATACCGTATCGGCGTTTATTTGAAATGTCACCTTATAAATTGACCCTATCACGGTCATGCTTTGACCCTTTCTCTTACAACTATGTAATGAAAGGTGGCATTGTTCGTGACTAAATGATATGTTCTTTGAAAGTTCGTAATATTTTATGTCATTGTTTATTGTGAAGATTTTTACTTTGTAGGAGTTTTTGTAGTATTTGTTAAGTGCTTACAGATATTATGAAAGAATAAAATGTTTGTACCACAGAAGTTTTGTTACTCTGTATTACATTAAGTGCAATTAAAAAGTGATAGTATTTTTATATAAGGACGTCATGGGATAATAAAAAATATTATTGATTCATAAATTAAATAAGTAATTCAGTGATAACAAAATATAATGTCATGCCTTTAGACCCAGAAGGGGTAAGCAAATGTGTATTATAACATGACCATGTTATAACAGCTATTTTAGGTCCCATAAGGAAAAAGACCATTGCCATTAACATTGGATAATTCCGGGGTAGAATCCTATGTTCGATCTGAGAATCAAACCTAAGACCTCTTGCTCACTCAGCAGGTCAGGAGTCTTACATTCTCATTACTCCATCAAGGAAGTAATGAGACATGAAATCTTGAGAATATTAGCTAAGTGTTGCAGGATATTAATACATAATGTGTTTGATTAATTTACTTCTAATAAAATTAATGATTTTCCGTAATTTTAATTACCCGTTAAGTGCTCTAAGCCAGATATCATCCATCAAGTTATCGCTACACTGGTAGATACAACTTTCGTCTCGTGCCTTTGGTCCTTTTATATACAAATTTATTTGGCCAAATCTTACATCTGTAAAAGTTTTGGTTGCAGTCTACTCTCTAGTCTCTCTAGTCTGTCATTACATAATTTATATTATACGACGAAATCTGAGTAACTAGTGATATCTATACTAATTTTATATATAGGAAAGATATGTATTTTTGTATGTAACGAAGAAACTTAGAAAGTCCTGGACCGATTTCAAAAATTTTTTTGCCACTAGAAAGCTACATTATCACTGCATCAGGCTATATAATACCACGCTATGGCTAATAAGACCTGAGCAGTGTCCAAATAAAGAACGACGGGAGCGAAGCTTCGCGTGACTTCTAGTGTACTTATAAATTGTATCACAGATTTGTCGTAAGCCAATAAACATGACCACATGCCAAAAACTTAGTTAATAGTCTCTTCAGATTTCAGCTAGTGAGTTCAGTAATTTACAATTCAAGTTAAACTTTTACCCTTTTATTTGGATTATTTTAGTCCTTTACAGACGAGCCACAGTAGTTTTTCCCGTCCACATAATTCCGAATATGAGCAAATAGCGTGTAATAAATTACCCTGTGTTCCGAATACTAGTTTCCACGATAAATCAGTCCTTACCTCCCACACGACACACGGCAATTGCAAGTAGCAGACTACTAGGTATAATATATTAGACAGTACATCCTCTAGTATTCCGATACTCGATACCATAAATCGTTGTAAGTCGCTAATGTGACTAATCGAGCATTCCTGTTTCTTGTACCGATTTCTACGTTGAAGGTAATTTATTTCCTTTAATGTGGTTTTTGTTTTTAATGTGTAGCGACGCAATTACGAAGTGGTCCTGCTCGAACATATCGCTTACCTGGATAGTTGGAAAGAAATGACAATACATAATTATGTATGGACATTGGAATTGTTTCGCAGTGTCAGAAGGCTGATTGTAATTATAAAATTACTTGAAACGTCTAAATGGCTCAATTCTGAAGACGTTCCTTCTGATCTTTCTTCTTCTTAAAACGGACTTGAGACACGCTCTAGAGTTAAAATGTATCAATTCGCCCAGAATGCTTCCAAATTGAATTAACAACACATTAAGTGATAAGCTTTACGTTCCTTCCGAAATACGGAGGCGCTCGAGAATGAAGTTGCCATAAACGGTCACCCATCACGAACTGGCTTTGATGCCCATGATCGTAACAAACTGTCTCAGTGCCACAATGCTACGAGCGCCTACTTCTGATGACTGCATAAGTAGTTCCTATATTGATCAGGAAATATTTAAAGATTCATCGGTTGAGAATCACCCTTTTTTTATTACATGAAGTGGCAGACGAGCAGACGGCCCACCATGGTAAGTGATTAGCGCCGCTCATGGACGTTGGCAATGTTAGGGGCATAGTCAAGCCGTCTACCTTGAGAGGAGCTCTCTTTAAACCTCGTTTGAAAAAGGACATGTCATAGCGCTCAAGAAACACCGCTGTCCTTGTGCGATTGACACCGTGGTGCCAATAACTCGTGGTGTCAAACGGCGAGGTACCCTTACCCTTTTATTGTCTAAAGAGAAAAGTAATATCATTGTTATACCTATAATTTAAACTCGCTTTCATAATCAATTTAGCACATACTTATTCTATCAATAACTCTAGTATTAATATAATTAACAACCAATTAAGTACTACGTATAAAAATATCTCTTATATATAGATAGACGCGCTTCTTTTTTGGCAACTAATATATTTTGAAACTCTCATACAAACATACAATTCACTTTCATAATAATATAATGATAATAACTCTATAATCTAAAAAGCCGAGGGTTTAGAACAAATCCAGATACCCAGCGTATCTGATCTTCTAACCCGATGCGGATTAAAGGTTCTCTTAGAGCAGGTTTTAGAATATTGGGCTTCAGAGTTCATTAAATTCTTTCTAAAACAATGCTGCAGTGTAGTGTGCAATTTTTATCTATTCAGCCCCTCTAGACAAGTCGTAATTGATTCGATCTATCTATTCTATCGACATGTCAAATTAGTACATTGATCACGTGTCATGTCGTTATCTTATGTAAAGAATGTGTTCAAATCAAGGAACTTATATCTCCCATATATAAGTTCTTTGGTTCAAATGTATTCAGTGACATGTCGTTTAGAATAGATAGATAGAAGCGATTGCCACTTGTCTAGGGGGGCAGGTATTTTCTTTGAAAGCGTAGAGTACTAGCGAATCCAACAGACGTTGTCCTGCTATACCAATTGATTGCAGCGCCATCTGCTGGGTTTATCTGTGAATCTAAACCATCCTCGAATCGACTTGAACACATACACAAAAATTCATTCAAATCGGTTCAGCCGTTTAGGAGAGTTCACTGTCAACACACCTACAGAAGAATTATATATATAAAGATGGCACGCGTCTATTTGTGAAACATCTAAGCTTATATAACAGTATTATTACTACAAACTATTTATCCAAGCCCGAGGCCACAGCCAAAATTAATATGGAGTTAGTATTTATGAACTGTCGTATCCATTTCTGTTCGTCGCAGTCCACTATCATTACAATCGGAACGCAATCACAATCGAATTAGAAATCGGACGTTAGATCGAATTATCGGGTCCGTGTGCGATTCGCTTGCATAATCTGATTAGATGTATTGGTTATAAAGTTTGTTTTCCAGATCGGGCTAGGGCTATGCAATAATAGTTTATGTGCAAATAGATTTAAGGTCACATTTGACTACAAACTATTTATCATACAAATGGACAATAACTATATAGTTATAGGCTGTTCAAATATTGGCTTTATGTCACATATGAAGTGACAACTTCCTGGTCTGTAATCGCATACTAATGGAACATCTAGGCACTAAAACTTTATAGTTTCAGGAATCGGGAGTTGAATTACGTGTAGTTTTAATTAAGTTCCATGGCCAGGATTAAAATAAATTAATTAGCTTGCAAATATACTGCAAACTTATTTTGAACTGACTTCAAAAAGGACTGAAGTACTTTATCAATTTTATTTTATTTACCCTTCAAAATTATGCATTTTACTTTCCAAAAATTTACATAATACCACGGCATATAATTATGTAATAGCTTTATAAGGAACAGTGGGTTTAAAGAGTGTTTAAATTATTATTATTATATACATACTATTACATACATGCTATGTAGCAGTGTTGGGCATTACGATTAACAATTACAAATACACTAGACGTTCCATATATATTCTAGACGCTCCTTGTGTCCTTTTGACTTGGCATCTTATATCGGCTCCATTAAGTCTCGAGATTGTTCAGTAAAACTAGGTAGTACTCGTACTATTACTTATTCTGTGATAAAACTAAATTACTTGAAGAATGCCACTATTCTAAATATCGTTGCAGTTACTGCCCACGAATTAGACGACCAAGATTTTGTTTGCGTAAACAAACTTTTAAACTATAAGTATTGATATTAGTCATTATGAAATTCAATAGAATTATCTGAAGTTCATACGAATTTTCCTCTCTCGTCACGCATGGTATTTCTCTAATGTCACTTTTTTGTGACATAAGTACTTACCTAAAAATATTTGTTTGATAAATATCAAGTAAGTTTAGTGTTTCTTCATTTTTTCGTTGTAAGAGAGTAGACAAGAGACATAGCACTATTATAATCTGTTTCTTTGTTTTTTCCAGGTACGTGATTTCCACAGATCGTAAAGAAAAAGCTGTAAGTAGAGATGTCAAAAGTTGCCAGAACTGCAATTTAGGTTTTTCTTCTTCATATAAGTTGACCACTATTGGCATTGTAGATGTTCTAGTAGACGACTTACTGTTAACCAAAAAAGCGAGATGTGGTTGATGGACCGGCAGAAGTGGCGCGCCACAAAAAGTGGCCCCATAACAACATTTTACTGGCGATTACAAAGATCCAGCTTAATAGATTTTCTTTAACAAACACTACAGTAAATAAGTATGGAACTAGCTTTATCTAATATTCATTAAATTTTGCATATCGAACGAGTAACATCGTGCCTTAAATGATCGTGACGCCTACGTAGTCGAGGCAAGGCGAGGCGAATCCAATCGCAGATAGCTAACAACGTTATTATCTTGTATACGTCGTACATCTGTGTACAAGGTAATGATTTGCTTCCATATAATATTACTCTGTCAGGAATTCAGTTGACCCGTGGCCAAAGGCAAGTTCTCGGGGATTTTTTATTTTATTTTATTTATAAATTTAAGTAGCCTGCGCGTTCGTTATTTCTTAGGAATCAGCTAGAAATCTGCCAGTGAATGTGCTGTCAAATTTAGTCCAGCTAGTTTGGATATTAGATAGACATAAACAGACAGACAATATATTTATTTATTTATTTCCAAACATACAGCCATCATTACAGGTACTTAACCTAATGCAATGGTGTAGAAACTGTAAACAATAAAAAAGAACTTATCCTACTTATTACTATAATATAATTAAAAATACAATAAAAACTACGGTAGTGTACACAATATAGTACAAGTAGTCCTTGTGAACTCACTCAGGGAACATGAGAACATGTCTACGTGGTTGGACACCGCATTGAGCACACGCAGCGTGCGCGTGAGGGGCGCGAGCTGCAGAAGGTTGGTGCGTGCGAAAGGTACCTCAAGCAGTGGCGGTCGTCTACGTCGTGCTATGTAGTAATTTGGAACACACAGACAGATTATTTGCAATACTGCTTGGTTGTGTATAGTCCCCCGTATGACTTTAAACATGTATGTGGCCAGAGCCACTTCCCTTCTTACTTCCAGTTTCGTGTAACCCACCATACCCAGAACAAATAAAGTTGGATACAACAATGGATAACCGGGGTAAACCCCATATTGTTTCAGATACAGGAACCTAATAAACTTGTTCTGGATACGCTCGATCATAAATTTATATTTGGTTTCATGGGGTGACCAGATCGCCGAATCGTTCTCTAGGTGACTCCTCACTAGAGCTGCAAATAATGTCTTTAGTGCCCCAATATTTGTAAACTGATTTGCCTGTCTAAGTACAAAACCTAGATTACGGTACGCTTTTTTACAAATATTGGTAACATGTTTGCGATATTTGGTTGAAGAAATATATTCTGTATATTGGGTTATAATGTAAGTCACTAACTAAATAGAAAATGTTTGTCAACATAACGTTACCAATAATCAATTTTCTATTTCTGAAGCGGTTTAGTCATAATATATATCTAAGTATCGAATTTATAATAAGATCTCATAAAATTCATAACACTTTTAATCAATAAAATCGTTTAACCGTCGTCGTCACCATCAGGTAATCAGGTTTAATCTAAGAACTTTTCATCACTTACTAGCACATCTATTAGAAACTTCTATACTAATATTATGAAGGGGTAAGACTTAATTTGTATTTTGATATGTTTCTATGTAACGAATAAACTTTAAAACTACTGGACCGATTTCAAAAATAATTTTGCCGTTAGAAAGCTACACTATCACTGAGTAACATAGGCTATATACCATAACGTTGTGGCCAATAGGAGCTGAGCAGTGGCCAAATAAAGAACGACGGGAGCAAAGCCCCGCGTGACTTCTAGTATATTACATATAATGAGATGTTTCGCCATTAAGTTTGGACGTTCCGACATCTTGTATCGCATCATCATATCATCGAAGTATAATGCCTTCCGGTACATGTTCTCATGTAATTGACTTCCTCAATAATCTGGTAGCACGTGTGAAGCCGATTAATTATTTTTGAAGATACTTGTCTGACTTGATAGCCAGTCGTTATCTCGTACTGATCTCTGAATCAGTATGTTTTATGACTAGTTTGTCGAGCTATGAGTCAGTTACGAGGTGGTTCTGATGGACGAAAGTAGTGAAGTTAATGTATACGTTTGGGAATTGCAACTGGCGGAAAATGAGTATCATATTAGTGACAACAGGAACGTTGCAATCCTGGCTACCTAAAAGATGACGAGGCTAGAACAGAGAAGAAGCCATAGAATTTCAATATTTACAGTCTCAGGATCGTGACTCCTTTTTGGGCGATTAGTTTTTCTCCATCTGGTCCATTCCCTCGTTCTTCGTCGTCTACTCTTGGTGGAGAGTTTACCGACAACTCCAGCTGTTTGGAGATCTGGTCCGACCAACTTTTCAGACCTGTGGGTCTTGCCTTCGACCTTACGTTCGTTACGATGAGGAGTGACTTTATGTATTCTTAATCCGTCACAACACGGATCATGTAAATATAGGGTATTTATTGTCTCATGTCGTGACCGTTTTGGCGGAGTCCAGACTTACATCAATCAGCCAAATTATGATTGATAACAATTATAACCAACCCTTCGAAGCCATTGTAAATTCCACTATACATCAATCAAATTGCATCTACATTTTGGTGTTTTACAGCAATCGTAAACCAACAGATTCTTTACAAAATTATACGCGGCATTTTTTATGTTGAATTAACCATCATTATGTCTACCCAGAACAGATGGTCAAATCATCAATCATTGGATAAGTAGTCGTGTTGGAAGGACAGTGTGTCATTTTGATAATAAAATTGCACTATTATGCGGTCCCATAATTGTTCAATACATTGATTTTTTGTTCAATATTATCTTTACATACAATACTGATTATAATATAAATTGTATTTTACCTCTTGCGAAATTGTAATTGATGTTCGCTGTGATGCGTTAAAGTGGCTCTCAGTGTTGGTATTATGTCTTGTCAATGAAAATATGCTGAGATTAAGCTGTCCATAAAAATGATTATAAATTCCAAAATGCTCATGTGTATTTTATTTAACCTTGAACGTATTTAAGGTCGTTGTATTTAAAAAATTAACGTCCATGCTGGGGATTAACTATTGTGTTGCGAAGAACTTTGAATATATTTATATACCGTAAAAAAATTATATATATTTTGCTTATTGCAAATCGCTTTTGGCCAGTTGACTAACGGGGTATCAGCATTAATTCTTAATGTGGTAGAAACAATGTATGGCATTTTAGGAATTGAGCAATTAAAAATTAAAGGATAGAAGGTTATAAATAGGAAGGTATATAACCCTTGACACTTCTGTTGTAATAATCACATAACTTTTAGGCATCTAAAAACATATGCTTTTTGACTGACACTAGCTTTTAGTTGACCTGGTTTCTATTATAAGTATCTATATAACATCTTAAATACTTACATATTTTAGCAGTTTATACAGCTTGGGCCCAAGAGACTATACCTTCAATAAATCCTTAACATTATCCGTGAAAGTTCAGCGAGCTTTGAATTATTGTTCCTATAGCAATCAGAGCGCATCCAAGTTTGATTTATGCTATTTTCACTTACTCCTCAAAGTAACGGATCAATTCGCTCTCGCCGACCCATTGCAGACCATTTATTAATGGAAACCATAAAATATTACACTTTCTAACTCCTTTATTCGGAATACTCGTGGTTTATACTTGGAATTAGATTATTTAGAGGCGAACATCTTTATATTAATGCACATTTGCATGTATTTTACTTGTTTGTCTTTTTTACGCTGCTTTGAGCGTTGGTTAAACGTGGTTTTTTATATAAAATATTTGGAAGAAAGGGGAATGGCTTGGCTTTGTTGTAACTATTTATCAACAGATAAGCTGCCCTGCTGGATAAAAGCTTCCCCAAGGTATTTGCAATAAGATCGATTGTATGCCCCTTGCATTCAGCGCAATACTGTGGGATCAAATCCATCTATTCACCTTATTGGTGGATGTTTTACGCTGCGCTTGACAGTGCGTGGTCTCCACTCAGGCTCTTTTTGGTGACGTCTGCCATCAGTTCGACGTGATGACTGTCAAATCTGGCTAAAGATTGTTAGGTACAAAAACAAGTTGTTAAAAATATAAACCAATTTCAGATCTCACTACCCTATTATTTTTATCAACCGATCAAATTATTAAGATCAGCCCGTTGTCGAGTCGTAGATCTAGTGTCACAATTAGCCCAAGGGGGTCGGACATAGATAACTGGCGTAATATCTGCAATGTACATCGACATCGTTCAATAATGAAGAAATCTATTAAGTTTGGTGCCCGGGGCTCGCTCTGGATGCCACGATCACGATAAATTTGTGGAAATGGAACGACGGGTAAATTAGAATGTTGACGTAGATGGATTATCCGATGACATGCTAGAAGTAGTTGGTTTGGCTGTGTTTTAACTACTAGGTCCGTTTTTCAAAGACCAAAAAACATTTGGGTGAGTTGAATTTTGAAGTACCTATCTTTGTTTTAACAGAACGCTATGGCGTATTGAAAAAAATGTAAAAGACAAACAGATAAAGTTCTTAGGCCTTTAAAAACTAGAATACCATACTTACAATTTTGACACATGACCAAAATACCTTAGCACCTTTCTAGATGCCTAGGTACAAATCAGACAGTAGATTAAACCCTCTATAAAAAAATAAAGATTAAAAAAAAATCAGATGGTAAAAAGTTTCAGATAATTCGACGTATTGACTTTATAGTCAATACAATCTCAGATTTATGCCTGTAACTGAAAAATAACTAATTCCCTGCCTCTCATACTACGTAAGTAATACTCATAAGTAGCAAGAACTTCCCAAATAAGTAACCAAACATTAATACACGTCAATTACATTTTGGCGTACAATCCAATGTTCTGAAGCGCAATACATCAAGCCGAATGATTGACCAATGCTACAACGTTCCAGATATAGCCAATACTGACTTATAAAGCGCCTTACGACACGAGGGAGAAGTCCGATCAATCTATATCGAGTCACGGAGCCGTTCAGTCTTCCTATAAAAGCTAATACGTGCTTAATTCGATATGACACGCATTACTCAAGCTGTCCGCTATGAGTACTGTGTGAAGGCTGGTTTGCTACCAATGTTGGTTGTATAAACGCGAATAAAATACATTAGATGTCTCTATTTAGTCTAGGAATGGTGAAAATTGCTTTGTCGTTATGGACTCAATTACATATCGACTTTTTAACTCGCACATCTCATATTCAAGTTTAGGACAGCTTATTGCTAACATAATGTTGAAATGCTTTTAGTTGCACTATAACAGGACCCTACTTTTAAATCTCGGTGTTCGATTGTAATATGTTTTAAAATGTTTGGAAATGCCAGCAACTGCCAAATATTTTACGTTTGGCAACGCTATCGAAATCGACCAATCGAATGTAGCGATTGCGGGCAGCCGTTCAGGAAAATTGAATATGATTAAATATCTTTTATAAATATTAGTGTTTCCCAAAGTTTCCAGTGTAATCCTTTCCAGAAATAGGCCTTATCTATTTCTAATAGCCATTTTGTATAATCGTAATAGCTAACACTACTTAAAATTCATTGCTTGTAGTAGATGGATTGTCTATTTATAAGCTGTACAAAATGTACAGCTCTGTTTTATAAAACAGCGAATTAAACAATCAATCGATTCCACTTGCATGAATTATATCAGAACCTAGCCTATTATAAACAAACTATCTCCTTAGCTAAGTAAACACTTCACTAACACAAATTAAACCCACTTAATTTATCAAACTCATTTATTCATCACTCGCTACAAAGTTGCTGAAGATCTATAGAGCTACGTCATTCGATATCTATTACCTGCCTTCGAGAACATTCCCCAGGTGCTATCAACTAACTTAAGTTTACAAAGTAAGTCCGATACAAGGACCTAATTAATGTGGTGTATGTATAGATAATTGATTCGTATTTAAAGTATTTACGGCCACCTTTGAGATAATTTTCGTGTTATTTTATTCTAACTCGTTGGGGGTGATAGAGATGGCCCAAATATTGTTTTAAGATATTGGGTTAAATTATATTCATCATTATGATTATGATGATGATCATTATTTCAACCCATAAACGTCCCACTGCTGGGCACGGGTCTCCTCCAAAGAATGAGGGAATTTAGCCTACTATACCACGCTGGCCAGACGGGTCAGTATAGGGTTTTTTCGAATTTTCCTTTTTTCGCAGTGCTCTTATCTGCATAAGGTTAGTCGCTTCGTACGACACCCACGGGCTGAGATGGGGTAGTGACATTATATTGTCTGTATTGAAATTTTATGCCATAACTCAGCTTCGCTCCTTTTTATCTCCGAATTAACCCTTCGGTGAGGCAAAGGTTCGTCCCTTACATCCATTTCACCAGCTATGCTAGCTAGTTTTGTTGCTTATTGCCATTAACCGGCCACGAAAGAAAAACCCAATATCAATTTTACTATCAATAACTGGAAATCGAATCCAGGTCCTCTCGCGCAACAGTCGTGTACTCTGACTATATCTCACCGAAGCTTTTTTGTTGGTTGTCAATTCTATTGCGTTTTGAAACGTATCCTCCCTGCTTTCGAGGAGTTCCACGTTACAAAACACATTATTCAACAAACAAATTGACCACGCACGTCACTCTGACGTCATAATCCTTGGTTATAAATAAATAGTTTAGCAACATTGTGCACACAGCCAATGTAGCTTCACGGTGCATTAGCAAATGGTATAAATTCAAGCTTTAATAAAGACGGCAGACCACCACACGTGAGAAAATCTAATACGGTATTATCTTTATACTATGTAATTATTATACATACATACCTACATATAGATCACGCCTCTTTCCCATCAAAGAGGCAGGCAGAGACTATTTCCTTACACTTGCTACGGTTCTGACATTATTTGAATTTTATCTATACTAATATTTTAAAGCTAAAGAGTTTCTTTGTTGGTTTGTTTGAACGCTAGGATCTCAGGAAATACTGGTCCGATTTGAAAAAATCTTTTAGTGTTGGATAGCCCATTTATCGAGGAAGTTTATAGGCTATATATCATCACGCTACGGCTAATAGGAGCTGAGCAGTGGGCAAATTAAGAACGACGGGAGCGAAGCCTCGCGCTTTCTAGTTATAGATATTTATATAACACATTTCATATATCAAATTTATGTAAATGGCTCTAACATTTTCAATGAAATATTGACTTTTTAAGTTTTTCTGTTAAGGTAACTTCCCTTGAAAATGCGAACTTTCTAATAAAATATAATATTCTCGTTAGCGCTGCTAGTGCCATCTTGTAGATTTTTGAGGTAATTGCATAAGATATACACCGTAACTATGACATATTGTTATAATCATTGTCTAAATTACAAATTTATCTGGAGTTTGCATAATTAATAACATCAAAAGTTCATATTGACACACTCTTTACTTTTATTTCTACCATTGTAATCATTGCAGAATTCGAATAACCTATTCATCTGGTAAATTCACACATATATTCAGACTCAAATAAAACTTATATTATAACATCTATTACTTAATACTCTCTTTAGATTGAAGGTATAAAGGATGGCCCACGTCTCGTCTGTGTTGTGACAAGACATTTCGAACTGAGAGCCGTATCAATGGAGTTTCACGGTTGTAAGCTTGAGTGACGCGCGCTTTCATCATAATTATTGCTCATACTATGATATTTTGTTGACCTAGGATTGCAGAAGAGTTCATTTCACATTCAGGCTAGACTAGCGACCTAGCTAAAATCTTGCGAAAGTTTAAAAGTCCTGTTTGGTACCTTGTTGACATCTGATGTCCGTGCCAACCACACACAGCAGCGCTACCTCGATATACTTCGAGTTAGGACCATATTTGTCTCTCAACAATGGTAGTAAAAGGAGGGAGTTAGTAGATATAAATATATAAGTATATATACATATAGCCTATTCATCGAGGAAGGTTATAGGCTATATAACATCTCGCTACGGCCAATGGGAGCTGAGCAGGGGCCAAATAAAGATCGACGGGAGTATATAATACTTATTCATTTTTTTTTCTTTTCTAAGCCGAAATGAAGAAATTTATTTCTGTCTTTCTTTCTAAATTTAATTTAACTACAAACAATTTGATCAGTACATATCAGTACCACTATACGGTTAATTGGCTGTAATGTCCGTATCATTCGGCTCATTCACGATCTGGTTCACTTGTGTTACGCTTGCGTAATTGTTTACGCGCGTAATTGACGTGCCGTCTTGTCTATCATATAAACTTGTTTTATTTTAGGGTTATCAGAAACAAACTTCTGTCTGATAGCATCTAGTCAGTCAGTTGGTGACCATGGATGACCGCCATAACGAAAGTAAAAAAAAAACGCCAATGATTAATTAGGAATAGGCCATAATATTTTTTGGCAGCCGAAACCTGAGCCATTCTATGCTAGACCAAATTCCACCCCTACTTTACTCGCTTGGTATGTCGGCAGAAGTTAGCACTATGTTTGTCTCCAGATACTTGACTATCACTATGTGTAATATCATATAAATTGGTTCAGTGGTTCAGGTGAGAGAGCGCATCAAACAAATCACATTCGCTTTTATTATATCAGTTAACATACAAAAAAATACTTTCAAAAGAAACTCCTTCGATCCGTGCTGATAGAAAAATTTGTATTATTATTATTATTTTTTATTTATTTATTCAGTTCAAGTTTTACAAAATTTTCATACTAACTTATCCTAAAACCTCTATAATATCTAACTTAATAAATATATTATATATCTCTAATACCACGACTGTTGCAAACAGGCGTACGGCCCGCCTGATGGTAAGAAGTCACCGTAGCCTACAAGACGCCTGTAACACTAGGCATTATTACTTTACAAGGGCTTTTATTTAACTATAGTATAGTTAAAATCTCGCTGCAGACTCGGTCATAAATCATTCGAGTGTTTCGCTCTCTTTCCCACTCACGAGCCTTATGGGCAGGCCACGCCCACACGTAGTCCTGTGCATTACTGCAGTCGATGAGTGATATCGATAGTTTTATATATTTATAAATGGGTGATAGAAATAAATACACATTTTATTTTATATTATTACCAAATTTACTACAAAGCATATTAAATATATAAACAAAAGAACGTATATATAAAACTAAAAAGAGAAAACTAAAATTCTTCGTCTGAGTCATCGTCATCATCATCCACATGAATGATGAATTCTTCGCATAAATGTGCTTTTCTTAAGTCTTCATCTTGCAGCAATTCTGCATGTTCCACACATTTTTGCCAATTTTCAATGGAGACATTGGAAACTTATCGATAATAGCATTGCGCGCGCGCAACTAGCGCACATCCCTACTCCGATTATGATTTATGACCAAGTCTGCAGCGAGATTTTAACTATACTATGATGGTAGCCTTATTCTGATATCGATGTCGCGATCGAGGTGTCATCGTGATTGACGTTAAGTCGCTTCTGTCACTTTGTCTTGTTGAAGTGTCACTGTCCATCTCATTAACTAGTAACCAATAGCGGTACGGTGACTTTTACCTTATCAAATAATGAGACTGCAGGATTAATGTTTATCCTTATATGAATGGTATCGATCTGTTATTGGCGTAATAAGGTCAGTAATTCAGTAGTTATGTAGTAGTATACGCGCTAGCTTTACTATGAGTAGGTATCTTACTGAATATTTCAATTTTATATATATACGACTGCTGCGCAAGGTTGCATACATCCCGACTTGGAATAAAATGTTAGGTACAGAATTTTTTATTATGAAATTCCTGGAGTTTTAAAATGTGTCCGCTTAATGGCAAATGGGCAACAGACACACCACCTAATACACGAGACCCAGTATAGCATAAGATGCATTTTCATATTATACCTGTATTGAAAGGAAATTTTTTGAAAAAAAAAACTTGTGATATCGCGTAAGGGGTCGGTCTAAAACCTTACCACATATCACTAGTGGGAGAGAGGAGTTTTAAAATCTGTTTAAAACATTACGTGATTAATTGACGTCCCCTTGCTATAAAGTTTTAGAAAGAAGTTTCCTCGTTTGCCATTTTCATCAAAAATCTCATCAGGCGCAATAACAGAATATATTTTCCTCTCTGCCATGCTAACATCATCTGCCGAGTGCCTAAGGCCAATGTGAAATTACACTTGTGAAATAGTTTTCCTATTGTACCAACCTATACGTAACATCCATCAGCATGCAAATAACCCAGCATATTATATCGATACCACGACTTATAGCCTAAGAGGTCAGCGGCATTCAACTCGAGGAAGAAGTAAATTGGAAACCGTGACGTACTTTGTGTTGAGGCGATTTGTAAACGTCACAGTCGGGTTGTAAAACTAGTCACCCGACCGGGAAATACGGCCCCCGATACCATATCAGGTGTTCACAAACGGGTATCATAGATATTGGTCGGTTAGAGTCAGTGGCGTCTTTAGTGGGTTAATTTGCCACAGATAGCGGCCATGATGGATTGTTTGACGCGGCGTGTGCGCGACCCACGCCCTAGGTCATAGGCTAAACACCCACTTTGAGCACGATCCCTTCGCTGTATTGATTTTGCAGTCGATCACGATCGCAATCTCGTGCATATCTTTATATCTTTTAATATGGCGGTGTAAACATTGTGCATAAATCTTAGCTAAATCAATGATCGTGTCCGTAAATACACGTAATGGTTGTAAAGACAGTGCCCGGAGGTACAGATGCATGATTCGTGGTGAGCACCGCCAATAAAGAAACTGTTTACCTGAACTAGAGAGTGGAAGTTGTAATTTTCTTTATGGCTACATTATCTAATGATGGACGCGGCGAATGCAAAAACTGTATCTTAACTTACGGATAAGAACAAAATTACTATAGAATAATTTGTGTAATACCAAAGTATAGACGGGCCCTTTCTGACCTTTCTTTGAAGGCAAGTGTGCGTATTTCACATTAATAAGAAGTAGAAGTGTAATTGTGTGGAACGAGTTACAATATTATGCCTGTACCTATATGTTTTAAAATAATTTGATCAAGTACAAAATTCTACAACTGAGGGACTATAATAAATAAATATTATATTTTTTTCTACTTGCTCGATTCAGAGTATATATCCACTCTTTATATAATATATTATATTGCTATTTAAAATTCGGCAACGCGCATGTAATGTCTCTCGTGTTGCAGGAATACGTAGGCTACGGTAACCACTTACCATCAGACAGGCCTTATTTTTGTTTGGTACAATAGTGGTTAAAAAACTCATTACAGGGTACCTTAAATAGTATAGCCTATTATTCTGAAATTAAAGGAATTAAATATATTCAAAATAGTTACTTAATACCTATTCTAAATACCCCGTCTATATAAACTTGGTGTAGGACTGCCGACTGGACCTCTAAAAGCCGTTGTATAATTTCCTTGAACGCTGACACTGACACCAAGTGGGCGTCTAGCATTAATGATCGCCAGTATTAATGCCTCGACTCGATTCATATGCATTACGAGTAACGATTTGACGAGCACCAAACCTTTCATTATTAATTCGATTCACTGTAATTGTAGGAAGTATCCAGTTTTTGAGTATGATTTAATTTGTCGTCATATAGGTAATTTTGTTTATATACAGGCTGTAGTCATTAGCACGACATTAACATTTCTACCTGTATCTTTGTAGGTAAATTAGTCTATAGAAAGTTTTTGGGAGAACTCTATGCTTGCAGTTGCAGTGGTGGGATATCATAGACTTGATTATTTTAAATAAGCTTTCAAATTTAGTAAAAATTGTAATATATTGTCTCTGTAGTATCTGCTTAGATCTAGTAAAAATATGTCGTATAATGGTGGTGGCGTTATAAAACCAGTTTTAAGGATTTTGTTTACGGTAATTTCGTGTATGTTTGGGACATAGATACATTTTCAGAACTCTTAGTCTCTTTTTTCAAGACATTTTTTTTTAAATATTTAATGCACTCCCTGTGGCAGGAATTACATGAGGCCTTTACCCAGCAGTGGACTTCATTGGGCTGATATGATGATAATGTTACGAGCTGCTCGATTTATTGTGTTGTAGAGTAATAAATACAAATAATAAATGTCTCTTCGCACTCACGTTTTGGCCCTTTCACCGTTAAAAGACAATCGTATCTTTTGTAAATTTACAATTGACTGGCCTGTTGGTCTAGTGGTTAGTGACCCTGACTGCTAAGCCAGAGGTCGTGGGTTCGATCCCCACCCAGGACAAATCTTTGTGTGATGAGCATAAAGGTTTGTTCTGTGTCTGGGTGTAATTTATCTATAATATGTATGTATTTACAAAAAAAAAAATGTATTTAAGTAGTATATCAGTTGTTTAGTACCCATAACACAAGCAAATATAATTGCTTACTTTGGGACTAGATGGCGCTGTGTGAATGTGGTAGAATATTATTATATTATTATTATTATAATTTTAGTTTTATAACAGTGTCGTGGTCGCGAGTTTTCGTTACAAAACGGTATCTTGGTTGCCCAGTGAGTTTTATCCGTGCATTGTTTAAGTAAGCCTTCGTATGGCTACCGTAATGTTCGCCAGATAAAACGAAACGATAAATAACGTTTATGATGTCGACACAATCGTTGCTACCGATTTTAATGTGTGTTCGAAACTTCGAATGTAGGATTTACTGACTCGATATTGCAATATCGATTCTGATTGTATTTAAATCACCGAGTGTCTCGGTTGTACTTGTGTCGAACAAATTTATTGGTGGTATCACATTTGCACCTCTCGATACATATTTTAGATTAACAATTGAATCGATTGTCTTGCTACTTTGATCTTAATCAGTTTTCAATAGCTTACTTTATTAGTCATAATAGCTTAGACGTAAATTGTAGATGCAATATGAAGCTTTACATAATAAAGCTAGTATAATATATTGAAAGTAATATACGTTTCCTACAGATGATGATGTAATTGCTTTTCAATTCATTTCAGCTGTAATTATCGTCAGAAAATGTAAACATCAAGCCGCAGCTGTCTATTTGAAGACGAAATTGCTGTACTGGTTGCCATTATTTGACTTCATAAATCGTTAAATTCGTTTCGTCATAATTTTGATAAGAAAATATGTATTTATGTTTAAATTGTGTGATAGACCCGCAATAAAACAAAACGTGTTTTAAGAAATTATAAATTAAAAAATTGCTGAAACTGTTGTAAGGCCTTTTTAGATTACTTGCAGGACTAAAATAGCTGTCATTCAAAACCGCTAAAACCTACTTGCCATAAGTTTTGACAACAGTAATCTAGAAAGTTAGTACACCAAGCACCTGCCATCGAGGCCACCCTCGTTCTGTAGGCGCTATCTAAGCAGACTGTATCTGCTTCCTCATGCAAATGTTTGCAAATAAGGGCTTTCGTCAGCTCAGTAGCTCCACCTGGCTACGGTGCATGAACTTACGATACTCGCTTCTTACTTATCGTGAGATACATCTAAGTGTTGATTGTGAAATAAGAAACGGACTTGAAAAAATCAGAGTTCTAAGATACCTTAAAGCAGCATATTTTGACATTCCCAAGGGAATCTAAACCTATAAGGTACTTCCCATAGATGTGAATCATGAATAAATTAATAAATAAAAATAAAATAATTATTTATTTCTCACCGGCATAGCCACAAGGGTTACAGTATAGAAAGTAATAATAATAATTTGTGTACTTTAATTTATTATCCAGCAGCATGTGTAAAGAGAGGTTTAGAACGGTATTGACTCTATCTTCTGAAGTAGGCTAGATATGTATGTCAGAGGCTCGCACTCAGCTGACAATCAGATTATTTTAACCTACTAATAATGTGTGCTACTGTTTTAATTTTGACAAGAAGCAATGTCAAGCAGCACAAGTAAAGGAAAAAATCCAAAAACTGTAAATTTTAATTACCGTAAATGGTTATCAAATGTTACGTGTAGTCTCGTACCTATTAAGAGTTTATTCCAGACTGACGTTACATACAGATTATACACCTACCTTGAAACCTAGCATGAAATACTATTATATATAGCTATCCCGTTAAAAAAAAGTGAATGTTTCTACGAATCCCTCAGTGCGCGTTTTCGACTAAAATTTTACCGGTTTTTTAAATACAGTTCGCGAAACGCGAATTCAATCTAAGTTAAGCCGGCAGTAACACATTGTTTGCTTAATGGCTTTAGGTGTGTTGGATACCTATTGGCTATTACATTGTAATATTCATATACAAGTTTACTATACATTAACTAATCTTGTCGTGTAGACGGGAAATGGTTGCTTTATAGTTTCCTTGTTCCGCTGCTTATACTCAAATATTATGCATTAAAGCCATAAATAAAGGTATTTTACTGTGACAAATAATTGGTACTTAAATTAGATATATAGTAACGATAGCAAACTAATTATTTTTTGCATATTTAGGTCTCAATTATAAATATTAAAGTAAGTAGAGAGCTTTTTGCGTAATATTTATATTATCAGTTGAATTGCATTATATTGTAAATTTTTACTTTGATTACTATTTTTTCAATATAAACTAAAATTGTATATTTTGATAGAACATAGCGCAATTAATAACAAAAGAAGATTAAACGAGCCGAGATATACGATTCTGGAGAAATAAATACTACTAGAAGTCGCGCAGGGCTTCGCTTCCATCCTTCTTTTTTTGGTCACTGCTTAGCTCCTATTGGCCGTAGCGTGGTGTTATACAATCTATTTTACTTAGTGATAATGTAGGGTTTTAACGGCGAAAGAGTTTTTAAAATAGGTTTAGTAGTTTTTAAGTTCATTCGTTACATACAAATATACTAATCTTTCCTCTTTATTAAATCTAAAAATGACAAACTTTATTTAGATAAAATCCGATAAAAACAAGACAGAGTAACCTAATACTGTTTTTACCCGACCCTGAAGTCGTAACCTCTTACACAGCAGTCGTATACACACCCAATGAGTCACCGAGGCAGTTATTATTCATAATTTAGTTTAGTTTTATAATACGTTTGTTAAACTAACCGTATATCTAACATACTCATTTTAGAACGAGATAAACTGTTGTTCAGTGAAATGCGCAAGCGGTGTTATCTGAGCTAGCTTTTTGTTATCTCACTTTAGCCATTCTAAGGTTTCGGTTTGCTGATATGGTGACAGGCGGAGCGAGTAGCGGACTAAGTTGACTACTAATTTTTGTTATTAATACAATTTTGTTAAGAAATATATTTTTACTCGAAGCTTTGATTTCATATTCGTTTATGTGATTACAGAAGTTAGTATTAACTTCTAGTCTATAGTCAGGTGTTGATTCAATCCACTCGTGATGACGTAATTTTCTTCTTATAAGTGTAGAACTTTATTCTTGTTTATTTTTCACGAATGCTATCTTGCATTACGTAGTGACTCCTGCGAAATAAGGTTTAAATATTGAATTAAAACATGCATTCTATAAATAGCTAAACAATTATTGTTTCTGCTTACTAATCGATAGATTATGCCTTTGTATTTCATAAAAAAACTATATAGGTAAATTTCTCATTAAAATTGGTTTGCCCCATTCGTCCTATTAATATTTTTCAGTGTTAATTCCTGTTTAATCCCAATTGTTATGCCTACTATATCCCACTATTTTTCTTTTTTTATGGATATAATAACATTTTCGGAAGAGTCATTGTTATTTTTTGTCATAAAAGCACAAAATATGTTAGTAGTATTATATTTTATCTAACACTACTTTTAAGACTAAGAGGAATTCGGGGCAAACTAGGAATTTAATATTCATGTGGGTCAAAGAAGGATTTTTTAGGACAAAGTATTGGGACAAACGAGGTATGAATCTAAACTTCATATTAAATATATATCACAGAAACTGTCTTTGTTCCGGGATATTTATGTGTATATCTTTAGCAGACATTGAGCTCGCTACTCGCCTGAACGTGCCTGCTGGGCTTCCTTCACAACATTACACTTGAGGGAACTGACCCTATCTCACAAAGTTCCCTTTCGAGTTGCCCTTGATGGTAATCTTCAGCTAAGTGAATGTATTCGCAGTGAAACTTATGAAAGTCTTGGAAATAATAATGATATGCTACTGCGAGTGCCTTTGATAGCTATTATTGCCCGTTTACTATTGTTTGGAAGTATAACAGGCTATATTATACAGCGTGCACTTTTAGCCGATTTACAAACATTATTTAGGCAATAGTAATCAGTTAAACCTACATTACATCTAGCCCTGGCGCAAAAAAATAATTTGGATCCATTATAAAAATCTAATAATCATTTTATTTAGAACTTAAACTTTGCTGACTTCTACACATTTTAAATTATTATGCAACGGGTCTACGTTACGTATTATCCTGTGACCATGGTCGGTGTAATTCTATCGAAACATGTCGGGCAAATAAAAATATAATCCCTGATATAGACATTGAGAACAGAAGAGGAAAAATGATAGGACACCTGATACGACCGTTTATAAAAAACATCATAGAAGGAAAGATAGAAGGCAAGAGAGGAAGAGGTAGACCAAGGAGGAGTTTTATTAAACAGATCAAGGAGAAGGTACGGGTGGTGTCGTATCAGGAGGTGAGAGAAATGGCAGAGAAAAGAAAAGATTGGAAGTTACTCCACCGACAAGAGCGCAGCTCTTAAATAAAGAGAGAGAGAGACATAATTCCCGTTCTATAAAAAGCTAAGATTAGCTTTATTTCTAAATTATTTTTAGAATTCCTTCGTAGGTGAATAAAATACCAATAACACAAAAAAAATCCGTAATTTTCAATTTTTCAATGGGTGAGACAATCTCACCCATTGCTAGAATACACCACAAACTCTTAACTCAAAGAAATTTCCATGTTGTAAGTAACAAATCACAGTACGTGCACACTTCATCACTTCGGCTATTAGCCGTGCCTCCACCTAACATTTATCTCCCAGCTACCTGTCACACGTTACACAGACAGTATTACCGTCTGTTGCTGTGTGGGAGCTTTTGTTGCGAATCGACGATGCGACTGCATATTACCGTTTGGTTTGACTTTGATATACGTATTGGATGATTTAGGTGAAGTTTTACATTTACTAGGTAATTTACTTGATAGATTTACATTGAATCATTGCAACCCATAAACGGCCCAAGGCAGGGCACTAGTCTCCTCCAAAAAATAATGTGGAGGGAATTTAGCCTACTACGCACTCAGACGGGTTGGTATTGGGTTTGTTTCAAATTTTCCTTTTATCGCAGTGCTCTGCATAAGGTTACTCCCTTAGTCGCCTTTTACGACACCCACGGGTTGAGATGGAGTAGTGACATTATGTATTCTTAATCCGTCACTACACGGACAAAAACTTTACATTGAATAAATTACGTTATTTATCTGTGCAATGTCTGTCGTACAACTGAACAGTGCTTCTTCGAGCTGTGAAAATTAACTACCTACTTAGAAGAAATACAGTTCTGAAAAGTGATATCTAACCGCAGTCTTCAGTAAATTAGAGCTACTAGTCGTTGTAAATTCGATTTCATTATCAGATTCCAGACTTACTAGGGAATCTAGCTGTAGAAAAAATATGACTAGAAGACCTACTCCGAATTTCGACATACGACCTAGTCGATTATGATATAAGATCTCGAGTACACTCTGATTACGGCCATGGTTTTGGCATCACTGATGGTTTTTATATCGATATTTTTTTTCCTTAACGCTGACTGAGTTCACGATAAAATTTAGGTAGGTACGTTTATAATCGAGAAGTGACTCCCAACATTCCATCGCTAAGAATCTCATTAGATCTTACGTCATCGCTACAGGCAATCGATCGGCATTTGCTTCCTTGTCTTCCTTTCTTGTTACCCGTGGGTGGGCCAGGAAGTATCATAGGGACACCCACGGGCTTTCATCGCCGGTGATTCATATGCCCTAGACGCCAACTATATTAACCGAGCGACTGTCTGTCTGTGAACATTAGCCGGTTTTACTTCAAGCAACGTTGGGTAGATTTATTAAGCGAGTTTGCAGGGATAATGATGTTTTTAAAACTGTATCTATATATTGTTGAAAGGGAAGAAGTAAGTAGATATGTCGATGGCTGTTCGAATTTCCACATATTCATCATCATTTCAACCCATAAACGTCCCACTGCTGGGCACGGGTCTCCTCCAAAGAATGTGGAGGGAATTAACCTACTACCATGCTGGCCAGGCGGGTTGGTATAGGATTTCTTTCGAATAACTTTTCCTTTTCCTACAGTGCTCTTGTCGGCTTAAGGTCCCTTAGTCGGCTTTTATGACACCCACGGGTTGAGATGGGGTAGTGACATTGTGTGTGTCGAAATTGCTCAACATGTAAGTTACACTCGTGACCTTTATTTGGCAGTCAATATGAGGTATTGCCGCTAGGCTTTTGTCGAAAATACCAATTTTTAACAGTTGATTACAGTTTGTATTATTGTGTGGACTTGTTTCATAACGCTGCGCTGACATTGTCTATGCACCTCCAAACTTATTAAGGCTAGGCTAAGCTACCTTGCATAGTTTATAGTAGTAGTAAAAGTTAAAAGATTATCTTTCGAGCAAGCTAAGCAGGGAACAGATAGAATGATGTGGTTATTCTATGGTTCTTGGTTGACTACGACACATAAAATTTGACCTTATTCACCTTGAATACTACAAAGTATGAAAAGCGTGGGATGTTATTTGCAACCACGACCATACGGGTACAGAACAAAATAGAACAGTCGATTTCTAACACTTGCACAAGTGAAACCTTACACACCCAGTTATAAATATTAACGTTTTGACCAAGTTCAGGACACGGCGAAGTGATCTCCAATTAAGTGTTATGCTGGAGTGTTTGTTCTCAGAAATCAGAAACTACTAATCCGAATAATACTAAAAGTAGCGCGGGGCTTCCCGTCGTTTTTATTTGGCCACTGGTGTTATATAGCCTATGTTACTCAGCTTTTTAACGGCAAAAGAATTTTCGAAATCAGTCTAGTAGATAGATTTACTACGAGTATACCTTGTTTGTTTAGCCGCAGATGGCAACCTATAAAAGCCTGGATGCGTAAGCGATGATGTGCATGTACCACTGAGGGAGCTTACTGCGTATTACGCAAGTGGTGTGTCATGTCTCATGCAGTTCCATACATTATAACTAGTACGTGCACCTCTACCCCTACGCATTCGGTGGGCTGGCTTTTAAATCTGAAACGATTGACCCAAACGATACTTTCGACACTTAACTTTATGTTGATGTTAATTTATGAAATTATCCTTTCTAAGGTAAAATCGACGCCATATCGATGATACGATTTGCCGATAATCTAATATCGATATTAGATCATGTACGAGAACAGGTGCGTGCAGCCCTAAGGACATTTTTCACCGTGCAATGGAGAGGCAAAATTATAGGCTTTTTACAAGTTAATGTGGCCATAAATAGGCGATAAACATCGCTAGCTCCGGCGTAGCACGCGCTTCTGAACTAATGTTTAAAATACAAGATGTTAGAGGTTTTTGTACAGCCACATGAGTAGTACTTTGAGAGAGAACCCTAATGGAAATATCTCCATAGTTACCTGCATATAACTGTTGTTTTTTAATGCAAGATGAGATATAAATTAATAAATGTTTTTTTATGTTGTTTGAGTTGAATTCTTATCTGAATTCTTTGAGCAAGTTTCTTACTAAAATGTTACCGAAATGTCATAAAATATAGGTACCTATTGCTTTATCTATCCGGAAAATTGACCAAATTATCACTTATAGACAGTATCCTTAATTTTAAAAGCAATAACGTAATGTATTACACAGAAATTGTGTAACATTTTCGTCAAACGATAATAGTCATGTTTTGGAACCCTTATTCACTTAATTTTTAAGGGGTCTATTTCCAATCTTGCTATTCGGTTGTTCGATTTGATATCGTTGTCAAATGTTTAAAAATTACATATTACAATTACATACCAATGACATAAAAAATATTTTTTGTAACATTTGACAATTATATGATTAATCTAAAAATTATTTTCATATTGTACCTATTGAAGACAAATAACCCCGATGTTCATCATCTTTTAACTTGGAATTTAAGTCATTAACCGGCTATCGAATCTCACCCGCCTGTCTCTCATAACCAATACCAGGCCTAGGGCACAGCAAAGCCCAGTAGCAGACTACTTTCACTGCTCGCCCCGGGAACACGAATTTCGACTAATAGTTTGAATTATTATTGCATCTGTGTTTATGGCGGCGACGCTGCATGTCTGGAATGCAGTGAAAGCCTGATTCCAAGAATTGTTAGTATTATTGTTAATTTAGATTGTTATTTTAAGCGGACATTGTGTTTTAGTTTTTAAATTATATGCCCTTCAATCGTACAGATGTTTTTGTTCTATATACTTGGTAATACATAATTTGTTTTTCAATGGGTAATAGAAATTCTTGCCATTTAAAACAGAATTGTACTTGTGCAGTCGGATAAAAATAGAACAAAACGAGGGTATAAGTATGCGCACTGTTACTTTGTAAAATCGTATCAGATCGCTTGATTAAACCGTGTATTGTTTCCCAAGTCCTGGTTCTACATTCTTGTAGTATCGTACAACAACTATGACATTTCCGGGGCATTTTTTTCATTAATATATTCCGGACAATGGTCGACTGCTTAAAATTGCCTCTGGTGGCCCTTTACGGGGCATTCACATGTACAGTACGTCAGTACTTATATTGTACTTAAAAAAATGCAGCATGCGGTCGTAATTTGCATCCGCCATTGTTCCAACCAATCCATAATTTCGACGGAATCCTGAATTGTTTAAAGAATTGGAATGTTTTTATTTCACGCACTTATAAAGGAGTCACGATACACGATAGCCTTTTTATCAAACTTTAGTGGTGTTAAAAAAATGCCAAAAGTTTTTCCTCTGAGATCTGAGAGAACCCTTTTGTTTTTCTATTTAACCGACTTCAACATAAAAGGTCTGTAAGTTTGTCCGAGATTCGCTAAAAACGAATACATTCAATTTGAATACCTATCATATTTTCTTGACAAAGCCGCATAATCAGTGTTTGTTTTCAGACTGTGTTTTTCTGTTTGTATAATAATGTCCTTAGGTATTTTTATCATATTACCTATTCGGACCTTAACATCTTCAAAACAAGTCGCATCCAAGTAACAATAATATTTTTCCTATAAAATATCTCAAGAACACTTCTGTTATTTATAGATCGTCACATTCGTATTGATGGGCAAAAAACTTTTACGATACAGTGAACTACAATTATTTACTAGGGTTGTCTCTCGATGCACTGTAACAATACGTTTAGTTTTTTCTTGAAAACGCGTTATAAAATGCTGATATATTATGTATTTTTTTTAATACCACGTTCTCGGCAAACAAGCTAAAAGTCCGCCTGATACACCAGGATCAACACAACACAACGCATTACCAATAAAATTCTTCAAAATCCCCTAATGAGTTCAAGGCACTGATTCTGACTCGTTTGATTGAACACTTGTGTCTCAGGAACAACTGGTCCGATTTGAAAAATTATTTTATTTTTGGATAGACCATTCATCGAGGACGGTTATAGGCTATATAACATCACGCTACTGCCAATAGGAGCTGAGCAGTGGCTAAATAAAGAACGACGGGAGCGAAGAGAGAGAGAGAGAGATATATCTATAGAGTAGTAGTATCTATAGAGTAATACCTATCTCTATTTTCAAAGGTATACTCCGGTCTATACTACGTCTAAGACAATAGGAAAATACGTTAAGGCGTAACTAGTCGCCAATGACCTTGAGAGTATGGGTGGAGCTTAGCTTATTTCACTGCATATCCCCGCTCCTTTGCCAACTCGCGCACACTATAATACAATGGTCACAGAATAAGCGTAAACGCAGACATGCGCTTCTAGCTCGGCATTTTTACCTACGATTCCGGAATAACAGTTTTAAAATTGGTATTTTATTTTGTATAGAGAGTTTAAAGGACTCGTGTACACAATTATTTGTTTGCCAATATTTTTATGTATTGAGATTTTTTTAATTTCAATGTTTTGCTTTCGGTATTTATGTAAGTACTTACATAGTTTTATTGGTACTTATTTATTATTAGTATCGAAGATAATTATTTTATCTTGTAAATTATAATTAAATAAATAACTATTTTAACTTACTTTTGTATTAAAAAAAATATTTACCTATTTTCATTGATGAATTTAATGTTTTGTTTACAACACTTACTTTGTAATTACGTTATAAACTACTATTATAAATTGTAAACCATTTTATTGGATCATTTGAAATATTTTGTTTGAGAATATAGCTCGCAGAACTGATGGCCGATGGGGCAAAAAGATTACTTCTTCTAAACGGTTAGGAACGACTACTCCAGTCGTCAGAAAATTCAAAAAAAAATATTAAAGTTCATAAATATTTGCACAAAAGGTTTCGGCACACAGCGAGAAAGACGTGACGGCTCTGCGTGACACCTTAGATTTATTTACTCGTCCCGCCGCGCTCGCTGTTTGTGTGTATATTATACCTGTAAGCACTATATTCAGTCGATAGTAAAAATGGAGCAACGAGCGACACAGCCTTCCCGTCTGAAGGCTAACGCCTGTCTGCCGCCCGCGCCCGCGCAGAGCACCTTTGAATTTCTAACGTACAGAAATCGTATTATGGCCTATTTTCTTAAGAAAATATTGATCGATTTACATATGCTATGTTCAGATTAAAGCAAATTTTACCACCAATTTATCAGTGTAAAAATAATTTCAAACTATGAAGCCGTTTTAAAGTTTTAGGGATTTTAAGATAAAATATATCTCAACTTAAAATATTTTTTGAGGCAAAAGTATTAGTCGTACGAAAATTTCATATGTTGAAAATGTAGTAGATAGATCAATTATCAAAATATATTTTTTTCAAATTTTTCGAACAAGTCGTTTAGGAGGAGTAGGCTTCAGAAAAAAGCCGTTTTTGGGGCAAAACCGAGGGAAGGCCCTTAAGATATATTTGATCAAGTCTGAGTTTGTGCAAGTTTTCTGTAAGATGTGTGGCGAAGCGCGCATTACAGTTCTGCTTTAACAGTATTAATCTTTACCTCAATCATTATTCAAGAACAATTAATGTTAACAAAATACCAATTGATTTCTGACGGAAGGCACGGCGGTTTACACACAAAAACATATTACAATTTAAATCGATGTATTGATGTATGGCCTGTGTGTTCGGCTGAGGTTTTTCTTCGAATATAAATGAATCGCAGTCATGGTCAGGGTGGGCACTCACCATATATAAAATACCAGTTTTTGTTCATCGTATCGCGCAACTTTGCCCATTCTTTTTTGTGACAATTCGGTAATTTTGTGTTGTTTTATTTGTTATGCCGTTGTTTTTGGGGTTCTAATTAATTGAATTTGACGTGAACTTAATTATTTATTAAAAACTAGCTCACCCAGCTAACTTCTTACCGCCATATTTTATTGTTCGTGATAATATTCCATTTTCAAATGAATAAGTATATGGAGATTTCCATAATTATCCATTATATATAAAATTTTTAATTTTACACGCAATTTTTTTATTACATACATGCCTTGTCTCGACAATAGCAAATACTACAAAATGAATTAACCAAATCGGTCGAGCGGTTCTCAGGTGTATCCATCACATACTTTTCGCCGATCCATTTATATTTATATAGATAAGAAACCTTACGAAGAAAAGATTTATTTTTGCTGTAGTTGCTAGCTAGCATATACATACATATAATTACTTGCTTAACGTTACTTAAATATATTCCTTCCATGAATACTTTTATAAATTAGCTTTAGTGATATGCAATCACTTGATAACACTATAATTTCTTACTTCACACTTCACTACAGTTGAAATATGAACGCCAAATTAGCAACCAGAAAAAAATGTTATCAATCGCATTTTCTTGCGTGCATTCATACCAAGTTTTGGTGGAATTTCATTGACATAAAATCTGTTTTCAATGGTACTTTCAGAGACAATATAGCTCAAGGTTTTGTAATAAACTACCACTGTAAATATAATGGCTATCACCTTGACGGAATGACCATATACCCTTAATTTTCCCTCGTCAGCCGTAAAAGCGAGTAAGCCATTATAAAGGGTAGTAAACGTAAGAAAGTACTGGCCGTGAATTTATGAAGGTAGTGTTCTCGTTATTATTATGTTGTGGTGTCATCTATGACGCATTAGTGAAATTACATACATAATATCATAATAGGAATTGAAGCTACCTACATACGAGTATAAGACAGTATTTATTTAAGGCTAGCTGAACCGGCGAACTCTGTTCCGCCGTATTTTATTTTTCATGAATATTTTCTAAAATCCTGAAAGATGTGTTTTATTATTTATCTGAGGTGAAGTCCATTTTATATTATATATTTAATGACAGAAATAAAATACCGTAGATCTTATGTTCATCTTATGTCCTAAAATAAAATTACAATTAAATAATTCGACCTATTGTAATTCCTTGAAATGTACAATTTAACAATAAATTTTCCAATAAAGCCTCCAAGGCTTATCGTCGTGAAATATATAAAAAAAAACACACGCATCATTATATTTTCAACATTCTACGTATTCTTATCCTAAATATTAATTTCTGAATTATTAACCTTCAATATCCGAGTATCGGAACTACTATGTCAAAACTGAATAATGCTCAATTTTCATTTTAAATTCAATTTTTTAATTTTTACCCCTACCATATATGATAACCATATTTATTTATCTAGTTTTATAGAATTCAAAACTACATATTTTTTGACATTCCTAATTTAAACTAACTCATCTGTTTTTACAATCTTATGAAGAAACACAACAGCTCTCTGCTTAAGTCAATCCTCATCCTTATTCATAGCACTTCTCATAACACACGTCCTCAACATAAACCACATTACCTTTAATAAAAACTTTATTAAAATTATTTAAATTCTCATAACAAACATCCCAGGCGTTCCCCAATGACCTATTTCACCCGGCCCGTTTGTGGCCCATCCTTGCGCCGGTTCTCCCGACTTTGACCCGGGCTAACATCCTACCCTTGACATGAGTAGTAAACACCTCAGAGGAAGCTCTTCATTAAGATGCTCCTTAGGTGTTATGGGCTTTGCGAGACTGTTCTTGTGATTAATGATGCGTTTTGTAGCGAGGTATTAACTTTTGTTTTTATAAAATTAGAAATGTGTATTTAAATTTGTTTGTTGTTCTTTTTGACGTTCATCATCATTACAAACCATAAATGTCCCACTGCTGGGCACAGGTCTCCTCCAAACATTTTGAAAGGAATTTAGCCTGCTATACCACGCTGGCCAGGCGGGTTGGTTTTGTATCGAATTTTCCTTTTCTCGCAGTGCTCTTATCTGCTTAAGGATTACTCCCTTAGTCGCCTTTTACGACACCCACGGGTTGAGATGGGGTAGTGAGTCATTATGTATTCTTAATCCGTCACTACACGGACGACGTTACAACAGATCAATTTTTTACGTTACAATAGAGCAATTCAATTTGTAATAGTTAGATTGGTGATTCGTAATGATCTGGGGTCCAATTGGTCATTGCTTGCAAGGTTCTCCGAGGTAGCCTCGATGCACCTGATCTGCATAATGAGCTGTGTCGATTTTACAAGGCAGATAATTACCTCCAAAATAGGAAGCACGATCTGTTCGCTGCTCCACCCCGTCGCACATTTGCGCGTGCTCAGTCACCCATAGTGTTACTCTCTCTACCTTTGAAATAAAAATTAATACAATACCTATTTTTATTTATTTTTTACTTATTTAATTACCCCTTCACAAAAGCTATTTCACACCTGTAGGGGTAATTACCCATTGGTTCGGAAGCCATGTGTTAGATAGTCGGTGGCTATATAGACTATATTTATCCCGATAAATTAGGACAAGGTTGCTGGTATAATACTGATAAAATATGCTGGCTGGTTTGCGATAGCTTTACGCACTAGTAGGCAAGTCTATTCAGGTGTAGAACTAGATCAAAGCCCTCGGGCCGCCATCGAAACCGATGGTTCGGAAATTGAGGAGAAAAAAAAAAACTTTGTACAAGTTTCGAACGAAAAGATCACAACTGATAGCGCCGCCGCTAAAGTAACCTACTTATAAAAATATAAAAGTCTCACAAAAAAAGATTACCGATAAATTAAAATTTTATCAACAATTGGAATATAACTTAATGACCTAATTTTCATTATACAGTATTTCACACTAAAGGAAATCAATACCATAACAGCCGCAACCTCGGCTAAGACCTTCACCCTGAACCCGGCCTTCGTCCTTCAAGTAACCTCTAAACCATATCGAACTATATTTTTCATTCAAACACAATTGTAGCGGGACGAGCTCGTTCAATGGTATGTCACGTGGCACGGACGTAATAAATAAGACTTGTTATGGTTTATATAAAATCACTATATTTAGAAGTTAACACTGAACTTTATTAAATAATAGAGATAATTTAAATGGTAAAAATATGGTAACTTAAATGGTAATTAAATGGTAAAATGGTAAATGGTAAGAATGGTCGAGCTCGGTCGCTGTACGATTGCGAACTGACTTTACATATAAAATTATATATTAATGAATTGATAATGTGCATGCAATGCACATTATGAATCGCTGCGCTGTTCGATTGCGTAGCTTCGAACATATTCCCGACAGCAAGATGAAGAGAGAGAGATGAGAAAACATCTAATGCAAAAGTACAAAAGTATTTAAAATTAAATTCAACATTGTATATGGAAAACAAAGACAATAAAGTAAAATGGTCACATGTAAAAAATATTAAACCCCAATGATAAATCCATTAAATAAAATAATATTTACACATTATGTGTATAAAAAAAATTAAATAAAAGAAAGTAAACTACTAGACTATAGTGTCCTCTAAGTTTTTAACAATAACTTTTCTATTGTCTCTACCAATGTTTTTATTGGTACCTCCGCGCCTAAAACTGGGCCAACGAGAGGCTATATTTTCACTTAACACATTAGCACTATTTGGTTCACTTAACTCACTAACATTAAGCTGACGCGGGTCAGCAGTACTCTGCTTTCGCGAACACTCAGACACAACCGGAACACTCAAACGATTAGTTGATCTCGAAGCAGGCGCAGGCGGCTCATTCCGCCCAGCTGTCCACCTGGAACACAGGTTGCATCGTCCACTCTTCCACATCCATATGGCTATTCCGCACAAAGCTGCTGTGAGTAGAACGTAGCTGATCGTGTAGTGGTGAATGTCATGGTATGATATTTCGTCGTCTAGTGTACCCATACTCGATTTCATGTTATTTATCTGGTTGCTGATTTTTGTGAAAGAACTATTCAAATTGTCACTAACAGGTGCTTCTTCAATTGGAATGTTAGTATTTATTATACGATTAATCTGGTCTATCTTTGGTATATAAAAGTCTGGTGAAACATTCTTTTGATTGGAATGCTGTTGTAGGGAGTATAGAACAAAATTAGTACCTCTTATGAGGCACTTCTGACTCAAACCAATGATTCCAGCTCGAGATAATGTGCGTACAGTTATCTGATCTTCACATATAATTTTTATAGAATATTCATCACAACAAAAATATAAATATTGTGACGGATGGTGTAACTCCAACCACTGGTTCGTACAAGTAGTTGTCTGAAATATACATTTATTTTCTGGCATATCTTTAACACAGAAATCTTTATTGTTGTCTAATGATAGGATTGGTTTGCGGAGCTGACACATGTATGAATCATCATGACGTATACATGTACTTAACTCATTGATGGTTACCATAAAATATACATCTTTTTTGATATTTATAGCAACGTAATCCGAAATAGGAACTATACTTATCATATTGCTATTTATTTGGTGTGGAATAGGTATTATTTTATATAACTGGAAGCTTTCTCTACTTATAAGAGGAAACTTAATTTCAAATATTATAAATTTTTGAGTTACTCTCGCCTTGACATTCAGTAACTGGTAAATGTACTGAAGATCTGACTCCAGGTCGTTTATAGGCAAGTTTAGGTCATCTACAATTTGACTGTGAATAGTTTGTAATTCCACTTTCAATTGTTTAGGTGTTAACAAATGTAAACTGATTCTGCCATGGTAAACATCTGTTATCGTGTCTAACAGAGTATCTTGTAACCTCCTTAAGTTTTGTAGTAAGTTATTGCTTGCCATTGCAGATAGCGTAAATTCTTGCACAAGAGAAATGTTCTGAATTTCCTTCTGGACATTATTGCTACTCTGCTGCAAGCTGTTTAATTTTTTATTAATAAATTTAAGTTGCTTGTCAACATTCACTTCCATTTTCTTCATTAAATTAAATTCTGACTCAATCACAGAAGTCTGGTTTTTCCAAAGATTGGTTAAATGTTTTTGATTTTTTCTGATGGTTTCTATATCCAAAGTGTATTGTTCCGCGAACCGAGAGTCCAATACTCCGAACAAGTCATTGGCCAGATACCCGACACCATTGATAAGACCTCGGCGCCGGCGCTGTCTGTCGTGAACATTAAAATGTTGTTTCAGCAAAAGTTCATTATAGTATTGTAGCTCGAGTTCGTCGTGACGTAACTGTGATACTATCATATTACATGGTGATATTGTTTCAATTGTTGTACAAATGGTATTTAAATAATTAGTTATTTTATTATAGGCATTGGTGCCTCCTCAGTATGGTGTCATGTCATAATAGACTATGAATGTCCATTTGTCCCTTATGAGCTGCAGGTCGGCAAGTGGATCGTAGTACAACGTTTGATTACTGGTTAACTCGTGAATATTGTGCCATCCATGCACAGGAGGTACGAACATCATCATAAAAAATAATAAGGCAGTGGTTATAGATACGAATGTAGAGACATTTGGTCGTCTCTTTCGAATCTTTGATGGAGCTTTGTGGTGGTCATTGTTAAATGGTTTGTCCTCTGGTTTACTACTAGTTTGATTAACTGGCAGTACGGATAACTTGACGATCGGGCGTTTCATTAAGCCATTTTTCGTTTTTAAGTCAACAACTCTCACTAGGCCATCGTCGCCGGGGTACGTTTCTACAACACGTCCCATTCCCCACTTTCCTGCTGGTAACATGTCGTCATGGATGATTACTAAATCACCAAGTTTTATATTTTCCTTAGTTTCCAACCATTTCGACCGTGCCGATAGTTGCGTCAAGTATTCTGTTTTCCAACGTTTCCAGAGGTCTTGAAACAATTTGGATATAAGATGCCACCTGGTTCTAGCATCTTTTTCTGTCTCTATAACAGTCAATCCTGGTCTAGCTGTTAGAAAATGGGCGGGAGTTAAAAAATCAAGGTCCTCAGGGTCTTCTGATAGCGCACAAAGTGGCCGGGAGTTGAGGCAAGCCTCCAGTCTGGACAACAAAGTGCTGTACTCCTCAAAAGTGAGACTTTGATTACCGATCACTCTTTTTAAATGGTATTTAAGACTCCTAATATTCCTTTCCCATAGTCCTCCTGCATTTGGCCAGGATGGGGCATTGAAATGCCACTCAATACCCATATCCGTGACCTCCCTATGGAAACATTCAGTAGTGAATACTTGTTGTAGTTGGTCATATTCTTCTTGCAACATTCTATTCGCTCCTATAAAATTGGTTCCATTGTCACTATAGAGGTGACGTGGTGTTCCTCTTCTGGCTGCCATTCTGGTTAAGGCAGCTAGGAATGTTGAACTGCTCAAATCTGATACTAGCTCTATATGCACCGCCTTGGTCACCATGCATATAAAAAGAGCTATGTAACCCTTGGTAGTTTTAATACCCCGTCCTTTGTTAGCTTTAACCTGTACAAAGCCGGTATAATCTACTCCGCAATGGTAAAATGTCTTCTCAGGGTTAACTCTGGCGGCTGGTAAATCACCCATCAGCTGGTACTGCTTTATGGGATCATGTTTCTTACATAAAACACATTGCCTACAGAATTTTTTGGTAGCCATGTAGCCGCTGATAATCCAATACTTTTGTCTCAGCTTAGCTAACGTAAGGCGAGCGCCTCCATGAAATGTTAATTCATGGGCTTCTTGAATTAATAGAGTAGTTAATCTATGGTTATGGGGTAGTATAATAGGGTGTTTCATTTCAAAATTTAACTGAGCGTTCCTGAGTCTTCCTCCTACACATAATATCCCATTTTGGTCTATGAATGGGTTTAAATTTAAAATATTACTTTTAGATTGCACTTTATTATGCGACTCTAAATAATGTAGGTCAGTGTAAAACGTGGTTCGCTGCACGTTTTTGATGATCAGCATTTTTGCGCGTCGCATTTCATGCAACGTGAGGTAAGGTTCATGAACTCGGTTTTTGTTGAATCGTAATATCCATGCTACAATTTTAATTATTTTATTAATTGAACTAAATTTATTAAGCAATGCTTCTATTATATTGTTTGTATGTATATTATTTATAACAACATTTGACTGTTTTATTTCTAAGTTAGTTTCATAGTTATATTTATGCTTTCTGGTTGATGATTCTTGGGACAATAACCACTTAGGACCTTGCCACCATAATTCATGTAATTTTAACTGCGAGGCAGTTAATCCACGACTTGCACAGTCAGCTGGATTCTCGCCCGTTTTTACATGTCCCCAATATTGGGATGGTATAATATTTGTTATTGCACGTACTCTGTTAGCAACGAAGGTTTTCCAGCGCCCCGGATCGCCATTTATCCAACCTAGTACTGCAGTAGAATCTGTCCAACAATATAATATGTCAGTACTGTTGTAGTCTGGTAAACTAGTTTGAATTTTGTTCATCAGTTGAGATAAAAGCTGAGCAGCCATTAACTCTAATCTAGGCGTACTTATATTTTTGTTCAATGGAGCTAATCGAGCTTTTGCCATTACTAGGGTAATTTTACTATTTTGGTCGTTGGTAACTTTACAATAAATGACAGCAGCGTATGATTTGTTTGAAGCATCACAGAACCCATGCCATTCTACTTGTTGGTGTTGTTCTCTGAGCCCAAGCCATCTCTCCATCTCGATGGTATTAATTTCTTTGAACTCTTCTCTCAAACTCTTCCATTTACTGGTAATATCTGTTGGTAAGGTATCATTCCAGTCCAACTGAGAAAGCCAAACAGTTTGAAAAAGTATTTTCATGCTGGTACTGATTGGGGTCAACCACCCTAGGGGGTCAAATAATTTCGAAATGTCAGAGAGAAGTGATCTTTTGGTAGGTTGCTTTGTTGAAGACGTTTCAAGTTGCATATCAAAAGTGAACTTATCTTTTTGAGGATTCCACCCCAGCCCCAAGGTTTTGGTTGAATCAGATTGCTTGAATTCAAATGTTTTCTGGTTACATTGGTTTGGACTCAAGCCTTCTAATAGTTGGGACTTATTTGTAGACCACTTTCTAAGATTAAATCCACCTAAACTTAATAGGGCAATTAAATCATTACGCAACTGTTTTGTTTTTGTTATTGTGTGTCCCCCTCCGCAGTAGTCATCCATGTAAAACGACTCTTCTAAACATTTTGCAGCGTCAGGGTATTTTTTTCTTTCATCATTAGCCAGCTGTTTTAAGCACATCATGGCTAGAAATGGTGCTGGTTTGGTACCATAGGTAACCGTTGTCATTTGGTATGACTGAATAGGTTGGTCAACATTGTGTCTCCATAATATCTTCTGGTAAGCTTGGTCATCTGGGTGCACCATAATCTGCCGATACATTTTTTCAATGTCAGCAGTGTAAACATATTGGTATTGTCTCCATTTTAATATAAGTTGTTGTAAATCTTGTTGTAAGTTAGGACCTGTGTACATAGTATCATTAAGGCTTAGTTTTGTCGAACATTTCGCTGACGCGTTAAATACTACTCTCAGTTTCGTTGTAAGCGACTCTGAGCGAATAACTGGGTGATGTGGTAAGTAGCACCCGGTTGTATGGTTGGTTACAGATGGTTGCATATGACCTAAAGCGTGATACTCCGCCATGAACTTCTGGTATTCACCCTTAAGTTCAATATTACTCTGTAGTTTCCTTTCTAATGAATGAAACTGAGCTAGAGCCGATGGTTTGGTGGTACCTAACTTATCTTTAAGCTCAGGTTTAAAAGGAAGGCGTACTTGGTATCTTCCATTTTTTAACCTTTCAGTAGTTGTTTTAAAATACTGTAAACACTCTTGATTTTCAGCTGACATCTCATTTTCTTGATTGGTTATTTCTTCGGTTTCCCAAAATCGCCTTAAATCATCAGTGTCGTGTAGAATAACATTACATCTATATGACGTGGTCATAGATCCACAGAGCAGCCAGCCCAGCTGCGTTTGCTGTGCAATTGGTTGGGTATCGGAGTTTCCTCTTAAAATACCTTCTAACATTATTCTACTATAGATATCAGCACCGAGAAGTAGGTCGACAGGACGACTAATGTTAAAATCAGGGTCAGCTAAACTAATATTTTGAATATGCGCCCAGCTGGGCGCGGTAAAAGTTGTATTAGGTAAATTTTTAATCAAATTATTCATGATTAAAACATTCGTTTCTAAAATAAAATCATTATACCTTGATTTCACCGTAATGTTAATCATGCCTTTACAATTATTTTCTTTCTCTCCAATACCAAATATTTTTCCTCGACACTGGTTTCGTCTTAACCCTAATATTTGAGCAGCTTTTTCGTTTATTAACGAAATCTGTGAGCCTCCGTCGATTAAAGCTCTCATGGTGTATGGTGTACCATCAGCTCCGAAGACCTGAACTAGAGCCGTGGCCAATAAAATCTCCTGAACCCCAATGGAGGATACGTGACTGGAGGTTGTTGACGTATTAGGAGAAATTCTGGTATCTGTTTGTTGTTTGGTTAATGCCTCGTGCAAAAGACTGTTGTGACCTTGGAGACACGTGCGACATTTCTTCGTTGAATGACACGTTTTGCTACCATGGCTAATCAGACAGTTTACGCAATAATTTAGTTTGTTAATTTGTTTTAATTTCTGCTCACTCGATAATTTCAAGAATTTATTGCAAGCCCATAAGCCGTGGTCAGCATTACACAATGCGCAGGTAATCGACCTAGATACGTGCATTGACTTCATATTACAATGTTTTACATTATGATTATTTTTATTGTAATAATTTTGGTTAGATTTATGGTTCTGGTTATTTTGTATGTTTGATTTTTGGTTTGCAGGATCTTGCTTACGGCGTGAAGCTTCCAAAGATGTAAATTTACTTTCTAAAAAGTCCAAAAACTCTTGTAGGACTGGTAATTCTCTCGGCTGTTTTACCGATTCTATATACTCAGCAAACGAATCGCTATCTAATTTCTGTGACAACAAATGTACAAGCAATGGGTCCCAATTACTTATATCAGCACCCAAGTTCTTAATAGCATACAGGGTCTCTATTGTAACATCATGCAATTTTTTCATCATACCTATTGACTGCTGTTGCATATTTGGTAGCCCCACCAATAGGTTAATATGAGATGTAAATATTAGTTTTTTGTTGCCAAATCTATGGTTTAAAATCTCCCAACATACTTCATAATTATCAGAGCTAATCTGCAAATGGTGTATGAGTCTTTCAGCTTCACCAGCTACTTTCCCTTTTAAAAATTGCATCTTCTGGGCATCTGAGAGCGAAGGATTTTTGTGGATAGCCTCACTAAATAAGTCCTTAAAAGACGTCCATTGATGGTAGTTGCCGTTGAATACTGGTATGTCCAACGTTGGTGTGGACTTTTCTCGATGCGACACAGACCACATCCTGGTGTTAATTGCTTTTTTCAGGTCGTTAAACAGCAACTCATGTTTGGTAAATTCAGTTTGGTACACTGAATCCTCACCATCACATTCACCCTCTATCTCCCAATGGTAATTATCAATAACCGACCAACGAGCTTGAAGAGTCCTTAAGGCGTCTTCAAATTCCCATCTTTGTTGCATTCGGTCAACAGTAATATTATCTATAGTGCGCTGAAAAGCCTTAAAATTTATTGCCTGTTTTTTAAGCAATCCTCCTAGCTTCCCTTCAACACTAAATAGTATATTACTGCTTTGCTGCTGAGATGAATCTTGACGCGATGTCCCTGGTTCAACCCCAGCCATATGGATTGTGGGCGTATGCGACAACTCTATCCCCTTTGGTTCGGGTACAACTGGTTTTAAAACTACTGATTTTTGTTGCATATAGTTTTCAATGGTCTGCTTAACCGTAGAATACAGTTCCTGCATGGTATTGTGACAGCCTTTTCTAAAATACTCATGCTCAAGATCAGCAAATTCACACATTTTTGTGTGGTTCGCCTGGTAATCTTGCCAAAGAGACTGCAACATATCCAGCTTACGCTGGCAGTAAGATGGAATTTTCCTTTCACTGCCATCTTTCTTGAAATTAATTAGAAGTTTTTTAACAGCTTCATAAATTTCAGTTTGGTTTAAGAAATAGTTTTCCATTTTGGTGTAAATCCGAAGTATCAGAAAAATATAAGATAATAATAATAATGGTTGGATCTGACCTTGTTACGCCACGTGCCTTACGCAGTTGGTTATTCCTCGAATAGACTGCACCTCCTGTAGACTGTCGCTGGTTTCTCGAACCTCGATCGCACGATAACTTCCTGGTTTAGTCACACGCGAAACCGAAGCCCTTGATCGAAGGACCACGTAGCGGGACGAGCTCGTTCAATGGTATGTTACGTGGCACGGACGTAATAAATAAGGATTGTTATGGTTTATATAAAATCACTATATTTAGAAGTTAACACTGAACTTTATTAAATAATAGAGATAATTTAAATGGTAAAAATATGGTAACTTAAATGGTAATTAAATGGTAAAATGGTAAATGGTAAGAATGGTCGAGCTCGGTCGCTGTACGATTGCGAACTGACTTTACATATAAAATTATATATTAATGAATTGATAATGTGCATGCAATGCACATTATGAATCGCTGCGCTGTTCGATTGCGTAGCTTCGAACAACAATATTTAGTCGAATGTTAGTTTTGTTACTGAAAATTTGTTGTCAAAATTACGGCCATATAATTTATGTTTTCTTTCTGTTTCAGGTATGTTATAACGGGTGGCGCAAAAGTAAAGACCCTATTTGGTTCAGCTATAACATTTTTTCTAAATTAGAAAACTAGATTTAGATTTTTTTAAATGTATATTTGTGCCATTAAATTTCGTACCATTAGGATTTAAAGATGATGTCTTTTAAATGGTGACCTCCAGAGTTGATACACATTTGAGCCCTATTTATGACATTTTGCATAACTTGCCGTAACACTTCCTGCGATATGTTCGTTATTTCTTGACGAATGTTTTCTTTTAGAGCTGCGAGAGTCTGTGGCTTGTTCACATACACCCGAGATTTCAAAAAACCCCAAAGAAAAAAGTCTGGACTGGTCAGATCGGGTGATCTTGCAGGCCAAGGCAAATCGCCAAAACGAGAGATAACTCGGCCTGGAAAAGCGTCCCTCACTAAGTCCATAGTGTCGCGCGCTGTGTGTGCCGTAGCGCCGTCTTGTTGAAACCAGATGTGCTCCAGCCCCAATTCGTCCAAACTGGGTATCAAAAACTCACGTAACATGGTTCTGTAGCGTTCTCCAGTGACAGTTATCGCATTGCCTCCAGCGTCTTCGAAAAAATAGGGTCCGATCACTCTGTCAACACAGATGCCACACCATACAGTAACTTTTAGTGGGTGTGTGGCAAAGCGTCGAATTGTGCGACCAATCGGTGCCGGACGGTGGGGAAATCGTCGACGAAATTCACGTTGTGTTCTTATCACTGATATTCCACGTTCTTGGGGAGTAAAACGGTCCATGTTTATTTTCAGTGTATTTTACATTTGTTCACTACACAATTTTCAACAACAGAATGACAGAAAATGTATAATAAAAAAAAAAAAAAGCATTTTCTTTAGTGCCACTACTTTTGCGCCACCCAGTACAAGTTAAATGAATGCTTCCTGGTGGTGCAGTTACGTATGTACCTACAATTTTTTTTTTATTATTTATAGATCGCCCACATACTATCCTAAAAGTGAATTTGACATAGAATTCTGTTTACATACTACGGGGCGATAAGTTAGATTTCTCAGGTCAGGGTCACTCAGGTTGTCATAACATCAAAACCGTTTGTTAAATATGTTAGAAACATCGTTTGCGGCGTACGTACCTATACCAAAACTATAGGATTTACAAAAAAGATTTGAACATAAATTGCAAGCAATTTGTCTACCTAGTCTTATTTTGTACGAGATGTTTTTATCGCGAAACGTGTCGGAAAGAAGATATGTATTTTCAAAAAACTGATCTAAATCGCCATTTTTCCGATATGGCGGTTTGAAATTCAGAACTGCACATCGATAGAATCACCCATTATCAAAACTCCCGCAAAACTTTCCAGGAAATCACTTTTTCAGAATAATAATTAATATTTTGCAGTCGGTTGAAAATTAGTTATCCAGGGTACATATAACATAATTACGGCTGCGTCTAGATACCATTTAACAATGTTAACACCACATCCTGACAACCGCTCTCAACATTACGCAATTGAGTTTAAACAAACATAACAACAATCAGTTCTAAGAGCCATGAAACATTTCATTAATTAATGACAGGAAACATCGACGGTATAAGTGAGAATGACTCAGTAACAGAATATTAATAAAGCAAGTCTTTTGAAATATCCGCCGGTGCACTGACTGCCATACTCAGAGACGTTACTACTAAATATATAAAATATAAACACGTTTTTACTAAATAAACTTTAAAGTTATAAAGTTTATTTAGTAAAAACGTGTAATACTTAAGTCTGTACACCTAAAGACGATTATTCAATGAAAAAAATTGTGTTTATGACAGATTACTGCTAATTGATGTCTCTGAGTGTGGCAGTGAGACACTGTCTGGGAACTAGTTAAGATACCTACACTTAATAATTTACATGTATCATTATTTTATGAGTCATGAGGGAAAAGGAAAATCGGGAAACGATGGGGAATGGAAAGGGAAATAAAGGGACATTCAGCCTCCTCTGGCGCTACCATTCACCAGACCAAACATAGCTTTGATATTCTGTGGGAGGGTAGTAGGTACTTCCCCAGATGTGTCGGCCCATTCATGCTGCATGCTAGCGAGGCACTACTAAAATATATGATCAAACATAGGTAGTTGGTAAAAAGTCCGTGTGGTGCAACTCTTCCTATCTCTTCGGGGAATCCCGGGGATCAAACCACACTTCTGTGATTACAAACTTCTTATTTCGTCATTGCATTCCTGCACCTCTACTACACTGAGTTTATAGTAAATGGGTGGTCTGAATCTACGAACATCATTCTTTATTATCTTTGTTATATCCCTATCTAAGTGATAAAACCATGGTTTTACTATTCATTCATATATATTCATGCATATCTATTCTCTAACTGGCCATTCGAAAAACGTAAAATCTACGTTCTAGGTACGTGTTCGAAACAGTGTGTATAGAAAATGCGAGCACAAGATTGGCATCATCGTCGTCTACGCCCACGCCACGTGTTTTCGATAGCGATCTATCGATTATCTCGACAGGGCATCGAGCGATTATACAACGAGTTAACGACGAGTATCGATATCGTAACAGTTTGCGTCACTATCTTATTGTTAGCTGATGAGTCAATGAACTTTGTATTGAGGATTGCAGGGTCGGCTATTTGTAATATAGTGATCTAGTTTTTTATATCGCTAAGATAGATACAAATAAGTGTCATACATTTACCGTAGCCTAAAGAAAATTTCAGGTCATCGCCTAAGCTTTGCTGATCCTATACGTCAAATAAACTTATTTGTTTTGCCGGAAGTTTTACAGAATGATATATACGATTTTTGTTCTATTCTAATATGAGTAAGATTTAAAATTAAATGTTACATTTTTCTACTTAGACCTTTTGTTTATATGTAGCGACAACGCGCCGGAGCGAATGTGTAACAAATGAGGTAATGCCAGAATTATTACAAAATATAAACGTTTAACGAAAAGTCCTGTTTAATTCGGTGAAAGCAATTTTACAACTTTCTGAAACTTGTTAAATACAAATAATTTGATTAAAAAATCACGTAACACTATTGTTGTTGTGCAATAAAGTCGTTACCATTCTCTTGATACATGTCCTTCCTGGATGGAAAGTTGAAGAACTTAATTTGTATAAATAGGACCTTAGTTGTCCACATGTCATAAAAATCATCTTAGAAATAAAATACTAAAACGTAATGTAGTATCTATATACATAGTCATCACCAGAATCTAAACATTCGATTGCCTAATTAATATCTGAAAATTAAAAACTGATCTCTGTCATTTTCAAACAATTGAAATTAAAAAATCGACTAAGTGTAAATTCGGAGTAGGCACTAAAAACTAAAATTCTAGGCGGTATGTGTTGATACAATTTAATGTTTCTAATACATTTCTTTTGTTCTCTCATTACTGAGAATCGTGGTCATTTTAGGCGGTCAGTGGAATTTCTCAATCTTATATAACATCCAGCATAGCAGCCAAAAGGTCCAGCCCAAACATCATGCTGAACGTGTTTGCAGACAGGTGGGACATGCCACTGTTGCGCCATTGGCTACGCTTGCATGTCCAACTGTAACTGTAATTTTTAATGATTTTTATAATATTTATATAACAATTTTATAATTTATTTGTATGTATTCTAATTGTAATTAATTCTAAGTGCTATGGATAAGTTTGTCCGAAATAAACTATTATTATTATAATTACGAGTATAAGTCACATCCAGTAATTGCGATTTTTTCAAGATTTGCATTAAATACATATATTTCTTTAAATCTCAAATTATTATGCAACGGGTCTACGTCACGTATTATATTTTAAGGACGTGCTTACGTGCTGACCCGTTGCATAATAATGTAATAAGTGTACAACTCCTGTGTGAGCTTTTTAAAAATACTACTGAAGGATAAATTACATAGCATATAATAACAACTTCCTTTACAAGTAAACATCGTCTATTTAACGGATATTCATGAAAACTAAGTCGTGCAATGCTATATCGAGACGCGAAATCGAATTCTAATCGATTCGGAAATCGAGAGTGCTATTCTTGTTGAACAGATTCGTTCAGAAGCTAGTTATGCTAATTGCTGTTGCTGAATCACTATACCTGCGTTAATAAAGACACTTAATGATGTCAAACCACGTTTTATTACCGACGTTAAGTGTCGTAAATATCCAAATTTGTTACGAAATACATTCCGAATATTGTTGTTACTCGCCTAAGTTATTCTATTGGCGCGGATGCATCGATAAGATACGAATTTGTATTTAATTGGAAAGTTTCCGGACATAAACTCGGGTTTTACGAAATAAGTAAAATGGCTGATACAAAAACGTAATATTGTCTACAGTGTAAATAAAAATATTTTGTTCACTTAGATCATGTAAATGTTAGTTTTGAAAGTTATACAAAGCCATAAAAACCGATGAGTTGTAACACCGTCATCTTTTGCGTAGTATTTACATACATAATGATAATGCCTGTTTTCCACTGGGGTAAGCAGGGACCAAGGATTGACAATTGCTTCTCTCACCCATTTCTTTCGTGCTTTCCTCTACGTTCATAAATCTTTTCTTGCCAGAATTTCAATAGTTTTGGAAGATATTTGGAAATGGTAAATTACTTTTATCGATTGAACTTGTTGTTACCATAGATTTGGTATTCGCACTTGACGGCAATTTAAGATTTTTTCATCTTTTACAACAACGTTCTACAGTTATTTTTATAATTATAACTTTTACTCAACAAATGAGAAAGTTATGTAAATTATCGATATAATAGTCAACTATAAACAGTTTTACGATGTTGATATTACACTAGGTACTCTTCGACAAGGTAACTACATAATCAAATAAGTAAGTGCACAATAGATTTATAGTACAAAACACCTCGTTGACCCGTCGCTGTTATTGAATTGATAGAAATCTGCGATATTAGATAATGCCTTATCAGACACTTTCACGCTGATAAATGCACCAAGTAATTGTTGTTGATAGTTTCAATATTTATTACTGCTTAAAAGCTATAAATAGTTAAACTAGAAGTCGCGCGGGGTTTCACTCCCGTCGTTCTTTATTTTGCCACGGCTCAGCTCCTATTGGGCGTAGCGTGATGTTAAATACTCTATAACGTTCCTCGATAAATGGGCTATCCAACACTATTAGAATTTTTCAAATTGGACCAGTAGTTCCTGAGATCCTAGCGTTTAACCAAACAAACTCAATAGCTTTATAATATTATAGTATTAGTATAAATAGGAAAAAACTGTAAGGCTAGATACAGGTCTCACATGTATAGGAAATGTTTATTAGCTGATTATAAGATGATATCGTATAAAATAATTTGTCTTGAATATTATTGCAAATGGAAATATTTGGAAATCACTTGGGTGGCCTATGTCCTATATCTATACCATACTTCTATCTATAAAAGCCACCCATGATACAAGGATACCTTATTGTAAAGTAAAAAAAACTTAAAATTAACAATCCATAAAATGAAAGGAATTTGACTTTATGATTGTTACTAATTTAATGCCAAAGGGTCTGTTAAACTTTTAACATATCCCTCGATTAGTCAAAAAGGCAATTGATTTCATGGACACGGCAAGTCTAATCCGCGACAAATTAATAGGCTTTTGTTCCTTCTCTTATGACCAATATACGAAGGACTGTAATGTGAATTAACATCTCCCTTCTAGCTTCTAAGCTTGTTCAGTGTTAAAGGGGTGAGTGAGGCCAAGTTAAATTGGTCTAGGTAATTATACACGGCCTACGCCCGCCTACAGACTTCCCACAATATTGTCCTAAAGTCGAATAATAATGCTTTCACTGCAACTTAAACATTTCTGTTAATTAATGATCGTGCGAACAAATCGTTGGTAATACATTATGTAACATGTTAAATAACAAATATAACATGTAGGTTATTCTGTCAATATGTCAGTAATGTAAATATTAGTTAATTGTTACACTTACAACTTGTTTGTAGGTGTGCGGTTTGACGTTTGTAGACTGATGGGAGACAATAGATAAACAAGTAAATATAATTAAAAAAATTTAATAACCCGACTGCAAAAACCTACAAAGAGCAACGCACTAAAAATACCGTAAAATTATTGTAATATACCTTAATTTATTGTAATAATAGAACCACTTACAATTTGGAACCTCTATAATTGAATATTATGTATAATCTCTTTTTTTTACCCACGACGGAACGGAGACGGTATATGCGTTTGGGGTGAGAGGCTGTGTGTTTGTGTGTTTGTGTGTTTGTGTGTTCCAACATAATGCCTTATAGCACGGAAACGGTTTGACCGATTTAGATGCGGTTTTCTGTAAAGTGTGTGCGGCTCTTGGGGACAGGTTATTAGATAGGTGTTATGTTAATAGCTCGCCAGGGGGCGCTACAATACACTGATTTCGTTGAATCCTTTGTGCCCTCCTATCTTTAAAACGATTAGACTAATTTCGATACGGTTTTCTGTAATGTATTTGTGATTTATCGAGGATTGTTTTTGGATTCAAGATTTTGTATTTTTTCGCCAGGGGGCGCTGCAATAGACTAGGCAAACCTATGTTGATTTCGTTGAAACCTTTGTGCCCTCCTATCTTTAAAACGATTAAACCGATTTCGATACGGTTTTCTGTAATGTATTTGTGATTTATCCAGGATGACTTTTGGATACACGATATTGTATTTTTTCGCCAGGGGGCGCTGCAATAGACTAAGCAAACTTATATTTACAGTTATCTGTAAAATAATTAGACCTGTTACTGTATAGGGGCACGTAGCATTATAGTACTGAGATATTGATTACACTCATGAGGTTAAGCAACTTCGGATAAGGTCAGTTCATAGATGGGTGACCGTTTAAACAATTTTAGGGTTCTGTACCTCAAAAGAAAAAAACGGAACCCTTATAGGATCACTCCGTTGTATGTCTGTCTGTCTAGAATATTTTTCTCAAGAACGGATAGAGGTATAAAGCTGAAATTAATATCATTTACTTGGGTCTGCAAACCCTCGGCGTAAAATAAAAATCAAAATTCTAAGTTAACGCAATCAAAAGATACAGCTGTTTATGCTCCATTTTTGACGATTTATCTTGACGATCATAATATATAGGGAACTTACCGTTGACCTAGAATCATGAAATTTGGCCAGAAGCAATAACAAGTTGCACAAGTAAAGGAAAAAATCCGAAAACCGATCTTGTGTTGTTATATCACTGAATATTAGTACTGAGGTATACAATGATAAGCCTAAAAAAAATTAGTAAGAGTGAGAGTTTATTCCAGACTGACGTTATATAAACACCTACCTACCTTATTTATTCTAACTTACAGGTATCCCGTCCCCGGGGTGTAACCAAATTTTCATCATTTTTGCGATAGCACTCACCGTTTTCGAGATACAAGCTATTATAAGTGGAAATCTGCGCTAACGCCGGCAGTCCGGCTACGGCAATTAATGTGTGATAGCTAAACTTAACACCCCCCGATTCAGAGCAATCCGAATCGGACTGGTTAGGTTAGGGTTATTTTTTTTTTTCAAACCACCCAGAAGTAGGAGCCCCGCTTCGCGGGGCTCCTACTTATAATATAGTCGAAGCTCCATGCAAATTCCATTCATTCTAGAGCTTACGGATGATATGCTTACTTATAAGGCGCTCCTTAAAAAGTTTAAAATAAGAAAATTAAAATGATAATTTCAAGTTATAAGACTTACTGCAACAGTAAATTAAAAAAAAATGTGTTTGTTCTATAACTTAGTATAAAACTTCTATTTATCTGTCAAGGTTCTTAAAATTTTATACGAGTTACTTACAGTTAGTAAGATAGGGCGCTCTTTGAAAATATTTAAAATAAAAAACAAAATTAAAAATTTTGAAAAAACCCACGACGATAACATCTATACAAAATAAGAAACGTAACATATAAAAAGGTTTAAATAACTTTATTTTAAATCCCCGACGAAAAGATAATAAGTAGCGTAAAAACAATCCCAAGAAAATTCGTCGGGGGCTGCCAATATCATTACTGTTTCTAGTATTAAATATATATTGTAAACTAAATATTGTTAATAATTAGGTAGGTATCAAATACATAAAACTGCAATACTTTCGTTCATTTCAAGTCAGGGTATGGCAGCCCCCGACGGATTTTCTTGGGATTGTTTTTACGCTACTTATTATCTTTTCGTCGGGGATTTAAAATAAAGTTATTTAAACCTTTTTATATGTTACGTTTCTTATTTTGTATAGATGTTATCGTCGTGGGTTTTTTCAAAATTTTTAATTTTGTTTTTTATGAATATATGTTGTTCTCCTTTTGATTCTCTTTATTTTGATACACAACTCGATAGGTTTGGTTAAAAAAAAAGTTGAACTTCTTACTATTTGGCGTCAAAAGCCCGCCGTTTAAATCTTTTTATTCTTAAAACCTATCTAAGGACTTGGGTTTTCTAGACGAATCTAACGATACCCTAATTGTCAAAATCCGTCCAGCGGTTGGAAGATTCGTGGGAATAAAGAAATTTACAAACATACAAGATACGCGCGAGAAACAATACCCGTCCTGACAGTCGGGTAAAAAATTGTGTTGATTTTTGAAACAATACTGTCGTAATAGAACTGTGGCCATTCTAACTCAGATTTTCAGTGTATAATTAGCTACCTGATCACGAGTTTGATGGTGAGGTTTCAGATCTACTGAAAGCCTACCCAATATACAATACAGGCCATTACAGGCATTGCTCACGCATACAAATAAATAAAATTGAAGTGTCTGTAACATCAAAATAACAGTTTTTTAGAATAGGCATATGAAAGTAACAAAAACGCACTGTACAATTTCTGTTTGTTTGAGATAAACTCCAAAACTACTGAACCGATTTCGATAAGAATTTTACTGGCAGATAGCTAATGTTACAAGGCATAACTTAAGCTACTTTGATTTTGGATAAAATATCAAAGTTCAGTGAAATTGATCCCTAATACGGCCATCTACCGTTCGTTCCATCGCCATCCGTTACTCATGCGAATCCGTTGCACAGAAGGCTCTTATAGAAGTCTATAACACCAGAAGCTTTTAATGCATCAAACTCAGTAAAACCAAATTTTAATATCAATCACATTTACCATATAAATATTGAAAGATATTACCAAGGAAGCTTTCAGAAGATGTTTTGAAATTATATAACGTATCATAGATTATGAGTGAAAGCAGAAGTCATTATTATTTTATTAACCATCAATGTATCAGAAAATGAGTGTTGCTTACAGTATCCTCGTAAATATATGAGATAATATAGTGAGATGCGAATATCGCCTTTGTTGAAAACTCTATTACATTAAGGAAAATACGTATATTGCTTGCGTTGGTTGCAAATTGGATAGCTTTGAGTTGAAATCGAAATATTATATGTTTTGTTAGCTTCTGTACTTCGCTGAACGGATATTAATGTATATTTTCTCGTGAATTTTATTGGTCTATTCATAATATAACCTGTTCATCAGTCTTCCATTTTATTGTATGAATGAGACTTACGAGTATAAGTTTCATTTGTCTTTTATAATAATACATTCAAAAGTATGTGATTTTGGAGATCTTTTTTTTATGTAATTACTAGAAATCGCGCGGGGCTTCGCTCCCGTTGTTCTTTATTAGGCCAAAAAAAAAAAGTAGGTAATTGCGAAATTGTTTATGTATTTGTCAATAAAATATGTTAACCTTGAGCTCCTGACCATTACAAACGTCTTCGATTACGCCCCAGAACCACTATACTACAGTATATTTGAATATTCATGCAAAATAATGCATTACTATTTAAATTAGAATCAGCTATATTGACTCAAGTATAAAACTCATTTTTCATTCAACCCGTCAACTCGAATATCTGTACAAACATTCATGATTTTAAAATAATACGTACTATTATGTAATACCTTGTTCAAATAAGCTGTAAGACTAACCTTTGAAATGTAAGTGCGTTCACCTTTAAAACATTTAATATCTGTTCTAGATGAACAACAATTTGTTAAGACTAAGCTTTAGTTGAGATGTAATCTATGTGATTGACAAATGACAAACGACTGTGGTAACAATGTCAAACCGGACCTGTTAATGTTCGGAGGTTTTCTGAGACATTTCTGAAGCATGTGTTTCGTTACTGTCATGATCAACACTACGGTTATTAGATAAGAAGCATGTCAAATGTATGACTTGGATATATTTCCTTGAAGTATTCCATTAACCATAAATAAGTACTATATTTTCTTGCTTCGTCAGCAACTGAGAAATCGAATATTGAGTTGGCCTGTTTTCTTATTTCTTTCTGATGGTTGCCCTGATTATTAAACATTATTTCAATATGATAATACGTAGCTCCGTCTATCTTTTCTCTCTTCTTCTATCTTTTTATTATTTGATACATCATTCCAGAGAGTATTCCTTTCTAAATCAATATTTTTCCTATACAAATAAACCTGAAAACAGTAGGACATCATTATCATATCTATATACAAATCCTCAAGGAAATTGTCCGAACGCGAACGGTTCAGAACACAGAAGAATTAAAGCTCTAAAAATCCCTCTCTCTGTTCTATGATTCAGAATGCCTAAATTTATTTATTAATATTTTCTTAAAGAAAGCTATTGCTAACTATTTGTTAACAGTTCCTCCTTTTAGAGATCCTACATCAATCTTAACAAATAGAAATTCTATCTACATAGTAAGTTCGGAAACCGGCGCTGTAATTTAGCAGGTTATAACCCGAGGCGTGGTAAGTGATTGCAGTTGGAAGCTGCAACAAAACATCTTGCTAACAACTCGATACTACGGGCGATGCGCGCGAGTAGCTAATCTTTGTCACTAGAAAGTGAATTTGTGGGGCTAGAAATGCATTGGTAGCTTGATAAGTGATAACGGAAAGTGGGAGTTGGAATGCCCTTAACTAAGTTGTTTATTTGTTTTATACCTTCGAATTTTAATTAGTAATGTCACTACCCCATGTCAAACCGTGGGAGTCGTAAAAGGTGACTAATGAAATAACTTTATGTAGACAAGAAGCACTGCGAGAAAAGAAAATTTGAAACAAACCCTATACCAATCCGTCTGGCCAGCGTGGTGTAGTAGGCTAAATTCCCTCCACATTCTTTGGAGAAGGCCCATGCCCAACAATGGGATATTTATGGGTTGAAATGATGAACTCTCCTCAGTTAGGAACAGTGCCTGGCAAAAAACAATAGGTTTGTATGCTATGGTTTGTGTCAGCGATATGAAGAAAGAAAGAAATGCGATTTCGTCGTTTTATTACGGAAATCCTATGACCACCTTTCAGCTTCATCATCAAACCCTGGTTACCATTTAGGACCAAAGTACCCGTCAAGACGAATCAAACGAGCCCTAACTCGGTGGGATTGCTTTGTTTTATTACAAAGTTTATATGGCCACCTTCAAACTCTATCATCAGATCAGCTTCATGTTCATATTGCATTGTCACGCAATATACATATGCGCTCAAAATTTCAGCTCAGTCGGAAACTGGGAAGTGTGTTAAATTTATTTTATTTGCAAGATTTTATTACAAATATCGGGACAGGCGAAACAAAATAAAAGCTTGGAATACCTATATCAATCCTTATAGACGGCCCTGCATACTATCTCCTTTGCGCTCTATACGATGATATTTCGTATATAAAGGTACTATCTTTCATTGAAATTCCTAAGATAAACTTTTAATGCGTCTGATAATAAGAGAATTAGAAATAGAAAACATCGTAAATTTCACGACGTAGTTTTATATATCTTTTGTATTGTCACCAAGCAGCTTTTATACAGAGTTATACGGTTATTTAAATAACAGTAATCACTGCCTACGATGCAAATAGTAGCAATAATCATAATACTCTATTTGGATGTAATTTTATTAGCACATAAAAGTGGAAACTGCCTCCTCGGCTATTAGGAGTAAGCTTTATAAACATACAGGTTTATGTAAAAGGTTGTAAACTAAAGAAACTGTCGTCACAATTAACTTTGCGACTTTCAGTTTGTTTACGTTTTGTTAGTAACTTTATCTGCCAGATTACCTACGGATATGGCTCTTGCGATTCGATGTTGAAAAATTATGTTGATTACTGCACTTAAATTCGATTTTCTCGATTAGAAGTTTCCTCGCTCATTCGAAAGAGGAAAATCACAAAAGTATAACATCCATATACAACGCCATCTCATCCATCATATTCGTGTAGTGACGGATTAAGAATACATAAAATCAGCCATCTCAACCCGTGGCTGTCGTAGAAGGCAACTAAGAGAGTACCTAACCTTATGCAGACAAGAGCACTACGAAAAACGTACCAACCGGTATGGCAAACGTTGTATCGTAGGCTAAATTCATTCCACATTTTTTTGGAATGGACCCATGCCCAGCAGTGTGATGTTTATGTATGGAAATGATAACAACGCTCTGATACATGATATAAGACTAAATTTATTTCACTCATAAGTGATTCTGGGGGCTTACTCTGAATTTCGACATTCGATTGGTTGGTTTCGATGTCGCTGTATGTAAGGAAATTTAGATATGGTCGCTGTCACTTTCCACCTGAATCGGTATGAAGTTCGCAAGGTCAGCTAGTTAATAAAAACGCACACTTCAGCGGTGAGTCAGAGAGTGAGATTAGTTTCTCACGGCGTTTTCATATTTGTATCATTTTACGATTCCGTCTAGTTTCACCTCTCTTCCGCGGCATTACTTACAGACTGCAGTTGCATTAATTAATGTTCAGTAGTTGTTGCGCCCACGCGTACGTAGAAAGTACTCGACCCGCTTGTCTCTATGTGTCGTAGTTACATGACACAGTCGATATACTGGCGAAATTACTAAGTAATTACTTGCATTCGTATCGATGCTAGATAAACCTTTAGATTTATAGTCATTAGTTGTTTACGTCTGCTAATTTGTACTTTCCAATTATATGTTTAATTTGAATGGTTTTATACATATTAGGAAAGTTATTGCTTCGTTAATCTTTTATTAAATTTTTTGGACTTTTTTTTAGTTTATTGGAACTGGTAATCAGTACTCATTTACAATAGGACCGTATTGAATAAAGACTTTCGCGGCGTAAGAGAAATTTGAGATATAGATATTTGAGCAATACACCTAATGAAACTAAGCATTTTCTTCAAAATGTATAATAGAGCAATTAGTCCCAAATACTATTAATTGGTGACATGAGTAAATGCATGAAAAGAAATATGCAATGAATTAGCGATGAAAAATAGGTAAATTAATAAAATTAAACACCTTAGCCGCTTTATAATGGTGCTAACAAGTTTACAACTAGTATAATCATGTAAATTCTAATAACACATCGCACTGTCGCATGAACAAAACTTGCAAATTGGTATTGAATTAACGGTGCTGTAAGGGATGGTTACTAGTAGGGTTGTCACGTCTCAAATTGTTAATTTGTGTAAGGATTTTTATTTCCAAATAAAATCGTTTTTTTTTTGGGTCTACGGCCTCTCAAGGATCAATTTTAATAGTCACCTTTGTTCTGAACTTCCAAAAAGAATCTGATAGGTACCTGAGACTTAAGGTCATAGTTCCATCATCATCATGTCAACCGCAGGACGTCCACTGCTGGACACAAGCCTCCTCAAGAGATTACCAATATTATCGGTTATATGCCTTGCATCCAATGCGATACCAATGCTTAGCTTAAGGTAATAATAAATAAATTGTATATTTACTCCATTCTAGTTCTTGTTACTCTTATTACCACATTGTTAATATTTATATTTTTCATTTATGTTTCTTATCACCTACAAAGAGAAAAAAAAAGAAACTATCACGCATAAAACCGTCAAAAAAAGAACACTTTTTTCCCCGAAGCCGTAACTAGAAAAGCCACCCAAACATTTTTCTAGCAATGTTATTATGTCCAAATAAATATTCACGACTTAAACAGCTTTTGCCAACCCTAGATAAAGGAAGTCTAATCGTTACTTTGCACTCGTTATCTGTTTAACATCCCACTGGTATCTCTTCAGCCAGCAATGTAACTTGTCGATAATCCTCGGATAGCGAGACGTCTCGAGATAGAAAGAAATGTATGCGACCGATGTACCCACTCTAATTACGATCGCTCGTTAAATGTCGTTAGGCTGATTTTATTGATATTGTGGTTTAGACTGGTTGAAACATCATTAACATTTAGTATAATTATTAGTTAAGGTTCTTATGCGGGGTTTACTATGAGAACAGCTCTCAAAGTATCTGATCTGGAGTATGTGGATCTTCCACGGCAGTGAAGTTAGTGAAGCAGGTTGTTTACGTGATGTTATATAGCCTTGCCTTCCCTAATAAATGGGCTATCCAACGATAAAAGATTTTTTAAATCATAGTTTTTTAACTAGTAGTTAGTTTGATTGGTTGAACCAATCAAATCGGGCTAATTTAATAGAGATAATAGATTATACTCATAAGATTTTCCCTATAAATTAGATTTCTGACTAAGACAATTTCTCCATAGACGCTGGTACTATAATTTTCCCTTCATAGACTGAGTGGCATCCAAACTTTATTGGACACGAACCTTATAAATATAATTTGTTTCAAATTGAGTTTGAACTTAAACAAGTTTATGTCACGCCGTTGGTATAACAATAAAGCATTTCTCGAATAAAGTGCACTTCTATCGCAATAATACATAAAGGTCACCGCTTTTAAATTACACAATATAAAAGTACTAGGTCTGATCTAGCTCGACTACTTTCTAATATGAGCTTATTAAACCATTAACTCTCTTATAAAATATTGCATTGTACTCGCTACCGATAATTCCGCATGTACCTAGTGATTCACCGACATCGATCTTTTATCGATAAAAGTGAAAACTACATCGATACTACCTTTCATAATGTATTTTTATATTTGCTTGCCTTGCACTATCGACTTTTTATTACCCTATAACTTTACGATATGTAGAATTTACGTTGCTTTAAAATTAATAAAACTGCTGCGGCTGTATCTATATTTTGTTTCTAATCGGCCATTAAAACTAAAATATATTTTATGCTTTTATGCTACTTATTATACTTTAACGAAAAGGTTATATGGGACGTAGATAAAGAAAAATGTGTCATTATGAGGATGGTAAGCCACGGGATACTACAATATACGACTGACATAAAAACTGCTTATCCCTTAGAAGCAATAAGGTAAATTTCACCCACACACATAAAGTCTCAGTAGAAAATGTATTAGAACATTTAAACATTAATTAATAAGATAAATATTTGGTCAAGGAACTTATTTAGTAGGTAGGTTATCGTAATGTATCATTACGGAAGTTGAACACGAAAGTTGCCTTGTCTAATCTGAATCAAAGCACCTCTTACCGCTATGGTCCTTGAAACCTTTGTAGTACATCAGAGATGAATGCTCCGCAGAAATGTTAGCAAATTATCGCAGTATGTCAACTTGGTTTATCTCTCAGACATTGTAGCTTTCTGTAGGTCACTGTGATTTATTTAATGATGTGTTTTCTGCGCTTGCAGTAAATATTCGGACGGTCGCGACCGCCGCCGCCATCGTCAGATAAGATTACTTTTACTGGAAAGTGTTGAGAAAATTGTAAGCGAGAAGCAAACAAAACGATATTAACAAGAATTTTATTCGACATTCGGTAAATGTTAAAGCAGAGAATAGAATTGAATAATAAACTCTTTATTTATTTCACATAATTAAAAAAAAGCGTTGTTTGCAATATGCACTGTTTTATCTATGAAGACCATATTTGTGTAATATTAGGTTACTAATTTATTACCTATCCTATTTTTCGTGAACAAGCATATACTATCGTGTAGGTAAAACACTAAACAGCAATGCAATCAACATATTAACCGGTTCCAATCAGAAAACTACTTACAAATGTGTCAAAAGTGTATCGTAAACAGTGTAAGTGTACCGAGATTGGTACGATGTGGATGCTAGATCGTGACTGGACGTCTGTATTAACATATTAACGCTACGAACGAGGGCACTCGCTCCAACCGCCTCCAAATGGCCACGATTATCGAACATTATCGATTAGATCTTGTCGACTCCCGCCCCTCCCTACGATACGCGATCGATTTTACAGCTTATTTTGTCGTCATTGTTTTTGTATAACAGCTCTATACTGAGGTAACTTGCGGAAGTTAATTGTGGATATATTGTTACTGTCCATTGTCTGGTGTGTTGTATGTAAAATAACTGACGAAAAAGTCATTTTGGAATCATGCTGCAACAAAAACAATTTACGAGACTTTCTTCGCATGGCCGCCTATTTAATTGACGTGAAGAAGATGACTGTAAAAAGAAAATGATAGTGACAGATTGGATAATAATATAATGTCACTAAAATCATTAGGAAATGTATGAATTTCATAATTTAAAAATAATGCAGCCTTCACGAAGCTTGAACATTTAAATAAAATAATCTAAGAAATTACGTCTCCGGAACATTATATCGATCCCACAAAGCACATATGAGCACGCGACGAAATCGTAGGTAATGCGTGGGTGTATGATACGAGTATGACATTAGATTCGCTGTGCTGTGATCGATAATAGTAGTTAATATAAAGGCTATCAACAAACAAAAGCTGTGAAGTTTTTAGCATGTTTTTTCTGTGGTCTATCTATACGTTAAGGGTCGGCAACGCGTACGTGATGCTGCTGGTGTTGCGGGTATATTTAGCCACGGTAACCGCTGACCATCAGGCGAGCCGTAGCTTGTTTGGCATCATCGCGGCATCGCTGTAGAGAAATAAACATTTCTTCTCTACGCAAACCGCCAGCCGTTTCAGTTAGGGTCTATATCTTTAACAGTAGACTATTTTGAATCATCATCATCATCATTTCAACCCATAAACGTTCCACTATAGGGCATAAGTCTCCTCCAAAGAATATGGAGGGAATTTAGCCTACTATACCACGCTGGTCAGGTGGGTTGGTATAGAGTTTCTTTCGCATTTTCCTTTACTTGCAGTGCTCTTGTCTATATAATGTTACTCCCTTTGTCGCCTTTTACGACACGCACGGTTTGAGATGGGGTAGTGAGTGTAGACGGAAAATTTATCATTATCTTTAACAGTAGACTATTATGAATATTAACGATTTCTAAATATAATTTTATTACCCAATACTACTTAAGTGTTCCACTCCTATACCTAACAAAATTATAAACATTTTTTCCCGACAACCCGTCGTTTACATAACAACTCAACAACCAGTACAGTTGTAAAAGACGAAGTGAATGTCTAAAACATTTGGACAGCCCAAGATATATGGTATGCTTCCGACGACATTAGAATCTCGCTTAATTAATTGTGAGTCAATTAAAACTGGTACACTTCCGATCGCCAAGTTTGATTTCCGTTGGTGACATAGTCAATTGTAATTAACAAGTATGTGGAATGATTGAATCCAGTTGATATACCAGTCTTGATGTGCGATAAAAACAGTCGACTTTGAAAGCGGTAATACCCGTGAACGTAAAACTCGACCAAATTTAATTAACACTTACAGTAATCCTGGTTTAAAAGAGTGTGTTCCTTCTTTTTATATTGCTTTAGCGTGTCGTTCAAGAGATATACAATTAACTAATATACTTCACAGGTAGCATTCCGTTTTACTACCAGTAAATGACAAAATGTATAAAATGGCTTAAAATATCAAGAGGCACTTCGTGAAAAACTCTAGCATCTGGCAACCCTATCAGCATCGCATTAGTTGTTTTGCCCTCCTAATACCGTAGCATCAAATAGCATAGCTGTTAGCCGTCAATTTATATAGGGTTTTCGCGTCCCCGCCTACGCCCTTCCCGCTTGATGCCCGTGTAATGTGTGCCCGATTGGATTGCCTGTTGCTACAGGGATTATCCACTAGGGTTGTCAAATAAAAGTTTAAAGGCAACCCTCATTCGCCCTATGCGCTATAAAATGCATAAGACATGTCTGAAATAAAACTTGATGAGGTAAAAGCGAGGGATTTGCGCAGAAGCGTAGTTAGAATGAAGGTAGTTATGTTCAGGTTATTGAATATGTACAGATGAGTGGTGACCCTATTCCCCAACAAATGTTGTATCCCTTCCGCAATCCAGCATATCGAATGTCCGGGATAACTAACATTGTGTATCGGAAATATCGTTTATATTTATTTCTTTTGTAGGTTTCGCTGTTTTGAACAAAGTTTCCGATGTTCATTAGATAATGTAAAAGTTTTTGTCATTTTTCTAAGTATTATATGTTTAGATATTGTTATTTATAACATTTTTCAAATGCAAATTATCCTCAAACGACGGTAATAGAAAAGAAAGTCTGTGTTGCGAAGGAGCTTACAAATATCCATTTAAAATACACAAAGTAAATACACCCGACGCCCAATTAATTTGCTCGCACGAAAATTTTAACTGTTACAAAGATATTGAATCAGTCCTGATCAGTGCTCAGTACCATGCAAGCAGTTAAACCTTTCTTAATCCGTGACTTCCACAAGTCAACTTTTCCTAACCAAAGAGATATCTTTAACCTCTGTTCGGAGTTAAATTTATAACATTCTCATCGAAATGTTAAACAGTTAGTTAGTATCGACATGTAACCCACATGTCATGTCACACTGGTCACAGCACGTTACTAATAAATATTCCCATATATGTAAACTTTAAACCTTATTTATTTGCAAGCACTTAATATATTTATACCTAGGTATTAGATAGTGACTGTTATTGACTAATCTCGTAAACTTATGTTGATTAGTTGCGAAAACCGGCCAAATTAATAAATAACATGGCTTATACGTATTCAATCAATCAATCAATTTATTTTAGAAATGAATATATCCCATATAAAAATAAATACCTTAAAGACATAATATGTTATAATATACATATGTTACCTATAATATCCGTCGTTCTTTATTTGGCCACTGCTCAGCTCCTATTGCCGGTAGCGTGATGGTTTATAACCTGTAACTTTCTTCGATAAATGGGCTAAGTATAATTATACATATTATATATGCTTTTTGTATATTTTTTTCAATTAATCTATAAATATATAGGTATATAAATTACATGAAAGAGAACAAAATTTCCCCTCAGCTTTTTCAGCCGACACGGTATGCAATCGAGAGTTCCAAATGATGATATAAAAAGCGAGGGCGCGTGGCATATTTTCTAATAGATACATAATCGTCACGAGAGCATTGTCTTGTGGTTTCAAGAATCGGTTAAATCACTTTCTCCTTTGTTAAAGATTAATGTCACTTTTTGCTGAAGTATCATGTCAGACAATCGGCGGTCCCTGTCAAGATAACGTTCGATTTCTATCTGTAGCGATATGCGCTTGCTTGAGGTCAACGGTTACCAATGCAAGGTATGTCACGGAGCTATGAGATTTATTGAGTACCTCTGTAACAAGCTCTTTAATAGTTATTGTTTCATTTGCTAATTTAATTTTGAATTATTGCCTTGGTGTTGGGAGTGTGTGAGACTCTGAGCTGCAATAAACATAAGATACTTAATAACACTTTTCCGAATTGGGCATCGAATTCAGGTCCTCTGCGTCAGTCTGGTGTCTGAAATTGCAAGGAACGAATATAAAACACACCTCTACCTAGCCGGTCGTAAAATATGGCCGCATCTCTAGAATGGCTAAGCTAAAGCTAGCAAAAGGTTTAAACGCCAACCGAATAAATAAAACAACAAAATAAAAAAATACAGTAAATAATAATTTGGCAGTCAATTTACAAACAACCAACAATCGACTCCTCCTACTAAGAAAGCAAGCGAAACTAATCAATTTATTTACTTACGTAATCTAAGAAAATTTAATAAATCAATGTACAAAACACATATTTATTTAAAAGTGAATGGTTGTATAAAATGATTCATACTTGATAAGTAATGCGAACGAAACCGCTTGAATGAACGAGAAATAATGCTCCATTCACACCAAACACCATGACGATAGATCAGTCTCGACTAGATCTCGGTACACCACACGTTAAGAAACAATAAACCTGTTTCACATTATTCGTTTCGCTATCGGTGCGGTCTACGCATACCGCAATTTGTACTTTGTGTATGTAAGGTTAAAAATATATCAATAGTCTTGGCTAACTTGACTATTGTTGTCAGATAATTTTCGAATCTCAACAGCACACAAATCCAATTGCTCTTCTCTTCACTCTTGCTTGTATCACCGTCACGTTTCTACAACTAAGTGATCAATTGTAATAAGCGCTCGATAAAAGATAAAATTTTTAGTAAAAAGTCCAATATAAAAAAATGGTAATAAAATGTCCATAGACAGCGGAGTCACTTAACATTAGGGGACCCGCTTGCCACCTCTATTATAAAAAAAAATGGATATGGACTTAATAGATCACAAGATCAAATACAATATTGTAGAAAAGTACATAAAATAATTCTCGAATACGATCGACTGTGTTGTGAAATGTGAATCAAGCCTAACCGTCCACTTCAAGTGCGACCGGCCCTTAATTAGTTTTTATCTCTTGATCTAAATCTCGTATATATTAATTGCGTATTCAAATAAAACGAAATACGATTAATTATATTAATTACGGCTATGAATAAACTTGATCTCTGCCTTCTTCAGAAAGCAGAGATTTTGTTTGTTACTAAAATAACAAAACTTTAAAATTGTGTAAGTGTAACACATAAATTAATTTAAAAATAAAATTGTGTTCTAATTAATGTATACGGATTACGACAGTTATGTGTTTTATTAACTAAAAGGACAAATTGTTTAGGTTAATAGTCATTACTGTCAAATAAAAATGTATTCATAACTTGGTCACTTTCAAAAATCGAGTAATGTCACTTTTTGACGAGGATTTTAAACATCTAAATGAAAACTGTCAAAACAATCAAAAGCTATTAAGACAGTTTAAATAAAATATATAAAAGAAAGCTCATGGAAATAGATTTTATTAAATTATTAACCACATACTATTAAAGAGATTAAACAAAAGTGACATAAGCTGTAAGCTATCCTCTTACAAAATGTACAAATTTTCAAACAATAGCTCGTAATACATAATACTTAAAGCTGCTTATGCCAATGAGCTGTGGGGTTTAAGGCCCACAATAAAATGTAGAATGAAACAGCTGCGTAACTTCCCGGTTCTCTCCGAGAAATAGGACATTTCGTTTCATTGTTAATAGGTATGTGGGTTAAGAAAGCAAAATATCTTTCTTTATTTATTAGGTTTTTAAGAAAAACACACACAGGGAGTACAGGAATATGACTCTTGTGAAAAGTTGCCTGAATTCTACTGAAGATAGCAGTCGTAATGATGTTACTAATAAGAGAGTAGTAGAGTAGTAAGAGATAATTTTGTGACACGCTGATAATTTAAAAATTTCTATGACTATTTCTTTTCTGTTCATCAGAAGTTAACTATTAAGTACAGCAAATGTATATAAGTTTTTGCATCTGTGGTCTAAATACAGTCTTGTCTCCTACAATTTCACTTCAAATATTTAATTCGCAAAATGATTTATAAAGGTAACCAAATCGAATAATAAGAAATCCTTCAACTGATAACATCTAAATATACAACTGCGATATATTTTGCTAGAAAGCAATCGCAATTAAAGTCGTTAAGCAATTAATTTTATCAACGCAAGACGACTCGTGCGCCTCCCGCTACGGAAATGCTGCCATTACAATTTTTGTCATTCGAATTTCTAAACACATAAATAAATTCATTTCATTTTTATATCGTCTGGTGCGCAGTCGTGCCGTGTCCTTTCTCTTTTAACGAATAATAATTTGAAATTGATTTATTTTTGACGAATGTATTCTATTAATTTGACTATTATATGAAAGTGGTATTATATATCAATAAAATTGTTTAATTTGACAAGAACCAATTTTGTATTTGGCAATTTTGTCGGTTCAATTATAAAAACATTTCATTTTTGACGTCTTGAACTCCTTTAATAAATTTTTATGTATAAAGTTGGGTTCTGCATACTTATAATTAATATTACTGCAATTTGAAACATTGGGAGATATGGTTAATTGGAATTAAATGTAAATTGAAAGTTGAATTTGTAGAAGTATATAATAGACGCCTACTTTAAAATATGAATATACAAAAAATATTTATTATAAAATCACTTTACTAATACTATTTTTGTATATAACCCATTAGTAAAACCCATTAATTAATATGTAATTGTATTTTTACAGTAAAAAACATCTGAGACAAATCATTTAGTTAATTGATTTCTAGTGTTTTTAGAACTTTTACTAAAATAAATAATAGCTAATAATGCGTATGAATGCGCAGAGCTCAGCAGTGAGATGTTTACGGGTTGAAATTATGCTGATGATGACAAATGCCTTTCACTGTTTATTTTATAATTTCACGCAGTGCTCTTGTCTGCTTAAAGTTAATTCCCTTAGTCGCCTTTTACGTCACCTACGCACGGTGGTCCCGTAGTAGGTTATAGGGCACCAATCACGATGTTTGAATTTCAACACGATACCTCACTTAATTACTTACTATTTGTCATACTATATGAGGGTATAAAAGAAATTACAATTAGTTATTCCCTACATTTACTTTTGTGCATTGGAAGTGAACGCATCGCAAATCCGCTCATTAACGTAATTAGTGAGTGCCATTAATCCTTATTAGTAACGGTTGTTTTTCCAAGAATTAATTGTTTGTGACCGGGAATTTTTCAATGGAGATTCTAAGTGAAGGTATGTATAACACATTTTAAGCGTTTATTTAATTTTTAATTCATAATATCTTTTTTTTCAAAATCGGTTCTATATATATTAAAATATTAAAATATTCTTTTTTTTTGTTTATTGTAACTTTGACAAAGGTTTTAACTACTTTCACAAGCATATCTAGCAAAGAATTGTATATAAAAAAAAACAAATAAAGTGTCTTTATTTTATTTTTTTATAAATTAGGTGCTTCGCGCCGCTTTTGTAGATTTTACCAAGGCTCTACGCCCGGGCGTTAAATCGTAGCAAGTGTCTACGAAATTTTATTATTCTGAAATTCACACTAAACTATTTCTTTATCTTTTCAGGTACAAAATTTTAGTGTTCTTTTACAAAAATGTTTGTACTAGACACTTGGCTGTCTATAAGAAACAGTATTTCCAAATCTGACAGACATCGTCAAGTTCCTCGAACTCTGACGCATTGTTGCCAGATATCGAGACTGTTAACACTGAAAACTAGGCAAATAGGATTTCCAATCTTTGCAAAAGGTTAGCATCCTATTGGATGCATGTTAACCGGACACATTGTCAAATGATCACTATGTACAGTGACTGGCTGAACGAGATCAAACTTTGCAATCTGTCAGCTGCGCCTGATGTGGCCCACAACAACGTCTGGGAGGGTGATCTTCCATCTACAGGCGGTCAAACAGTAGAGAAAACACTTATTGATAGATGCCATAATCTATTGTAGTGTCTTTCGTCAGGGTATAAATATAATCACCTTGATTTTAAAAAATATGCGTTAGAAACCGCCCGAATGCTTGTTACGACATATACTTATACAATATGCCTTCATCTGTCCATAAATTATTATTAATTCATGGGTCCGAAGTAATTGAATATTCTTTATTATTTATCGGTGAGCTCTCAGAAGAGGTAGCTGAATCATATAATAAATTATATAAGCAATTTAGGCGTGATAACACGAGTAAAATGTCTCGAGTCGTCACAAACGCCGATCTTATGCACAGACTTCTTCTTAATTCGGATCCATATATTTCTAGTTTAAGACAATTACCACGTAAGAAGAAGTCTGTTCTATCAGCAGATGTGTTACAATTAGTGTCTTTTTAAATAAGTTACATTTTGTTTTAAGTAGCGTATAAAAATTTTGTTTATAATAAATTGTTTTTATGCTTAAGAAATTGAACTGTATTATACTATTTATATTATTACCTGTATTATTTTGAGTTTATAATTAGTAAGAGATTAGTTAATTGGTATTATTGTGTATGTGGTATTATTATATTAGTTACATAAGCTAATTAAATTTCAGAATACCTGCAATTAACACTTTTTTTAAAATATATTTTATTACTTGAAATGACTGATTTTTATTGAATAAATTATTATTATTTAAATAGTATCAGTTTCATTTGATTAATATTTACCTTAATCAATCACAAAATACTAAAATTACATGCATTACTATGCATTTCAATAGCCTTTAGTTGCGCGAAACCCCTATAACCGCCCTTCTTAGGGAACGGTACCACCGTGCTACGGGTTGAAATAAGGTAGCAACATTAGGAAAATTCGTCACTACACGGACTTTAAATATTATTATACGGAGATTAAAGTATAGAGAAAAAGAATTCACTTACTGTTTTTTATCTCATGTTAGTCCAGCATATAAGTCGGATGGTGTTCATAACTTACTCATACTAGGAAGAACACAAATACCCGTGCCACGATAACTTTATTTATTGACAGTGTGCACTCTTGTTTATAGCCTGTTAAACTTCACCCACGCTTTAAATTTATCAATATGAAAAAATATCGCCGTTCCGTGAATCTGTCATCCTTTTGCAGCTTTTACTTTAAATGTTCGTTAAGTAGAAATCTTTTCTGAAGTAACGAAGTGGAATTCCTTTTCTTTTTGCTAAGACTACCGCATGAAAATTGTTATCGCGGAAGGTTTTATATGCAGTATCTACATTTTCACATTTAACACTAAGTATGCTGCCCCCATACAATGCTGGCATGAATGAATCAGAGCTGTCATAATCATAAAAATATTGGTTTGAGAAACATTATATAAACTGAAAGCGATAATTATTTTTTATTAAAACAAAAACAATTTTAAGGTGCGGGAGTTTTTTTACAAAAATAAAATGATGTTTGATTTAAAAACGACTGAAAAGTAGGCTATAGTGCAGTGCAACCTATTCTTAAAAACTACAAAGCTAATAAATAAATAAAAAATATTAAAAACAAAATATTAATAGACCAATTAATAGCTTAGAATTACATACATAACAAACAACCTAACACTATTTTTCTATTACCTATTATAAAGCTGCCACCAGAAGGTCCAATATAATATTCCTCATAAACATGTTCAGGCAATTCTTTCCCAGAAGTCAATAACCTATAAGAAAAATGGAACTTGAGCCGTGATTTATGGTAATATCTATCTTATTATGTAGGTATTAGTTGGACATATTTCACGGTGAAAGGAAAGTAGCAAGTGATATTTAAGTCTTACAACTATAACAATGGTATGTTTGCTGACTGTCCACTGTACGCCTCCTGTCTGAAATGTATGATATAGGGCTGTCGGTTTTTTTTCGACCAACTTTATCTTTAGTGAATTAATTCTTCGAATGTTTACAATGTTTGTCGTAATATACTGAAGGAAATTGTAACTGCTCGACATATTATAATTAATTATATTTAAGTACGTCATAAATAACTGTCAAACGTTAAATAACTTTGATATCTTTAGCTCTGATTGTGTAGATATTTGGGTACCAGTACACAAAAAGCAACCATTTTAGTGTAATTATTTGGTGTAATTTATCTATAATATGTATGTATTTACAAAAAAAAATGTATCTAAGTAGTATATCAGTTGTTTAGTATCTATAACACAAGCAAATATTTTTTTAAATAATTGCTTAATTTGGGACTAGATGGCGCTGTGTGAATGTGGTAGAATATTATATTATACTATTTGGTACCAATATTGAAATTGTAGACAGCTTTACTGTTATATATTATATCATCAAGCCTTTAATGTCAGAAGGGGGGTAGGCAGTAGCATCTTGCTACTAACCGGGCACATTTCCATACATCGAGCTGATTTGAGAATTTTGAAGGCAGAATATCTCAATATTATTTTAACCGACCCAGAAATTGAACCCGGGATCTTTTGCGCAGAAGTATGACATACTGTTGCTGGGCCACAGAGGCGAAGTAAGCAAGTCGCCAGCTTCTCTGCAAACAACAGATCATAAATTAATTAAAACATGTTCCAATTGACGAGCTTAAAACCAAACAGACCGGAGTAATCTAGTCAACATGTTTGTATGTAGGTACTCTCTAAAACTGCTGACAACCATAGAACAATCGATTGTAATCGCAAGTCCGATATCTCGAGATCTATCGATAAACAATCGTTACGTAATACGTAACAGGTGCTGTTACTGCAATGGTCTATGGTTAATAACGTCTAACGTATATGGGACCGCGCTGATCTATATCGATATAATAATTGTTTTTAGTTTTTATTTAATTGTTTTGTATTAGTTATGTATGCTCAAATGCTAATGCTAAAAAAAAATTGGTTACAATTTAACTACATATTTTCAAATATATACCTACTAATAGCTAAAGAGTTTGTTTGTTTGTTTGGTGTATTATCACGCTACGGCTAATAGGAGCTGAGAAGTAGCCAAACAAAAAAAAATTCTTTGCATTTAAGAATTTTTCTTGAGTTGAATTTTTTTTTGTTAGGGTTCGAACGCAAAAGTTGCACGTCGTTGGTCAACGCTGAGGTGAAATTAACCTATCTGCGCCACCCATGCCAACATTAACCGTCACAATATTTATATTCACTAAAAGCCCTATCTTTGACTATTTACGTAACCTCGACACGTCAATGGTGAGGCACCCGGAAAAAGGGCCGATGCCGATCAGCGACGTGCCAATAAATCAGACCTTATTATCTCGCAGTCAGGTAACGATTCCATAACGATCGCAGTACCACGGCTATAATTAATATCCGCGATTGTACCTTTTTCAATTTATCAACGTATATTGGTAACGGTGGTGATATACGGGTGAGGAGTTTAGTGAGCTGCTTGCTTTTTATACAAGAATATACTACCTCTTGTTCTTCTAACTCATTTACTCAGTGGCACTCGTATGGTATTATTATGATAGCGTCACTAGCATCTTCTGTCTCTTGACAATAGTAGCTAGGCGCATTCGTTTACCTAGAGGCTTTTTAGTTTAGGCCTATTACTACCACGTTGACATTATTACTTTCTAGTACTGAAAATTGACGTAATATTTAGAATCTGTTTTATAGTATAAGTTCAAATGAGTACTTCTATAGACCAAAAGCTAAAAAATATTCGAACGGCTTAATGATTCCCACACGAATGACATATCTTTAGAAAATATATGAAACACGTAACATGTGCCTACAAAATTTGAGGGTTGCCTTCGATTTCCCTGAGATTCCATCATCAGAACTTAACTGGGTGACTATGGGATCAATTCGGAAGTAGATAGATAGACTTTATTTCTCATAAAGAATTGCATACAAAATTCACTTACTGAGAAACATAATTCACTTAAAATTAACATTTAAAGCGCACAGAGAACGTATAACTAATAAACAAAACAAAGTAACAAAAATGTGGGTAAACTAAAAATATTTATTATGGTAGAATAAAAAAAAAGTGAAATAAAGAAAGAAATGTTCTATTTGCTTGCCATACAACTAGTCCGTGTGTCCATCCCGTTAATTAAATGTACCGATGGTATCACTTTTAAGGTGTATTGTCTTCGTACTTTCGAATTTCGTCCTCCACGTGAGGTCACGCCATCGGAAGTCTCGATAAGTTTAGGGACGAGACTGAGTTACTTCATTATTTTAATCTTGACTACCATCAAATATGGGATAATTATTGCAAGTATAATATATAGCATCAGAAAATCACATACAAGTATATCACCCTTAGAGTGAATGTCGTTTGCATATCACGAAACAATAATGTCCATTTTTGCTTGCAAGTGATATAAGTATAGTGACGATTGTCATCAATGTTTGACGTCAACGTAGTTTCTGAGATCCTAGCGTTCAAACAAACATACAAACTCTGTAGCTTTGTAATCTATAATATAAAAATTAACCGCTAAATGTGTTGGTAAGCGCATAACTCAACAACGCCTGGACCATTTTGGCCAATTCTTTTTTTAAATGTTCGTTGAAGTTCAAGGATGGTTTTTAAGTTTTTTATTTTTATTTTTATTTAGGTAGGTAGGGTAGGTAGGTATACTTTCATAAAATCATAAATTAAGTAGGTGGTACGAAGTTCGCCGGGACAGCTAGTACTAGTATAGATATTGCAATTGCCTTATATCTACGTCCGAATAATCGTGAAATGTTTCCCCTTGAACACTTACATAAACAATTATAGATACAAAAACGTTATTATATAGTCGGACTGTGTTTTTGTCCGTTCTTGTTGTTCGTAATGTATTACGTGATGCTATTTTCCAATTGTTATCTAAACCCCATGTAGTGTTGTTTAAACTGTTGCGTATAACCACTTTAATATTGGGAAACGTCCAGTATATTATAGTTTTAGCGACACCAATTACATAAGGCTTTAAATTTTATGCAAATTATGTGTGTTTTTGCGTGTTGACAGATACGAAAATGTGATTCAAATCATGGACAAAATATATGTAGAAGGTGAGGAGCCGGTTCAACTTTCTGAACAACACTTAAAAACAAAACACACATACATTTTTCTTGTTCGTATATCAAATAATAATAATAATATTCTCACATTCACACAGCGTCATCTAGTCTCAAAGTAAGTAATTATATTTGCTTGTGTTATGGATACTAAACAACTGATATACTACTTAAATACATTTTTTTTTTGTAAATACATATATATTATAGATAACTTACAACCAGACAAAGAACAAACCTTTATGCTCATCACACAAAGATGTGTCCTGGGTGGGGATCAAACCCACGACCTCCGGCTTTGCAGTCAGGGTCACTAACCACTAGACCAACAGGCCAGTCAGTATATTGAAAAGTTTAAAAATTTACAAACAATTTCAAAAATAATTACACAAAAACACGTTATAACAATTTACACTATAAATTCTTTCGCAATTTACAACTTTGTGTTACCCGTATCTACACATCGCTCGTATAAAGTAATACAAGCGATGCGTTAAAAGAATTAAACTTTTTTCACCAACAAGAAGATGTACACAAAAACAGAGTCCATTGATAAAAAAAAAATTAAGAGCCATTCTAGGTGTGAGTAAATTGCCGACAGTTACACACCTGAGCCGCAGAAAAAAAGAACTGTCTCAACTGACGGCTTACTTTATAACTAACTCATCATATTTTTTGTACAAAAAGGTTCTTTTCCAGCATTACTGCATTCCATTTTATTCTTATAGTTGTAGCTTGAGGCGGCTATATTAATAACTGTCGCATTAACGGCTGTGTCGGCTTCGGAGGCGAAAAACAATAAGCGTATTGCTTCCAACGCCTGAAGGGTGGAATTATGCTGAGAGTGCCAGTTGTAGGTATCTATGCTTACTTGACAGTGCTATCTTCGCACAAAACATATTCCCCCTTATTACAAAATATGGACTGAGTATTAAACCAGGTTTAAATTTACATAAACCATTGTTTTAGTGTCAAAGTTGTCATTTTAAACCTGGTTTAATGCTTAGACCGTATTTTGAAATAAGGGGGAATATGAAGATTATTTTTCACCATTGTGGATTTTTTTCTACCACGATGGTAGCAAACAGACGTACGTCAGGGGGCCCGCTGATGGTAAGCGGTTACTGTTAGAGAAAGGTGGAGCAAATACAGTAGCCTGATAGAGGTTTTTATTCTATCAAATCGGAGACGATGTAATATGTAGACGAATTGAATAAAAGTGGATCTGAACCATGCAAAATATAAATCAAGCAAAAAATTATTTGGTTTAATTTGATTTGAAAACATAAAAGCACCAGTAAAAAAAAATAACGCAATAAGTTTGTGTATAAATTTTAACTCGATTCCAAGTATACACCACAATTTTCAGCCACATCAACGTATGAAATAGAAACAAATTAATAAGACATGCGGACCCTATTACATGGGCGTCACTGTATATTTTTTTACTGCTATAGATGCTAAAGAGCTACACACCACACTTCCAAAGAACATTATATAGCCGTTAGTCAGGACTAAGAACGATATCCCGTGATTTATCTACTACTCGCGAATCGGGCGAGAATTTGTCGAGCCTGCAGCGAGATGAATAGCGCCTCTGTACAGATGTCGAACGATTTATCGGTCCCTTGTGGTACTTGTATGATTTGTCGACTGTCCAGTACTGATAACGAAGGATCCCAGAATAGTTAACCGAAGAAACTAAGCAAATTTATGAGGTTTGCAACACTCACGGACTAAGATAATGTATGGTATGGTAATTCAACACGTATATCGCACCCTCGCCTTGGTAGAATACCATTAAGTAAGAAATTCAAATCAACTTTACAATTATGATGAGACCTTAAAGTTTGTTTAATTATAATTTGTGAAAAAATACATCAATTGAATTTTTAACAACTATGAAAACTATTACAAGTCTGTAGACATCCTCTGCTAGACATATGTAGGCCAAGAACTTTAACAGCGTTCAATCCTGGGACCATAATAATTCGCAACTAAGAATTCGATGGACGATTTTCGTATCGCTGTGAAATGATTAAAATTGGCAGCGACCATTAGACGACGATATTTAAATTTTTAAACAGTTGATCGTCAAATCGAATTATTTAAATTTCGAATAGGGTCCTTAGGTGGTTTTAACTCATTAGCATACCCTGTTAGTATATAACTATCATTCCAATAAACTTATTTGCGAAAGTTTTATAAATATAAATCCATAAATATATCAGAAGTCGCAGTTAGACGCCAGTTAGTGACTATAAAACTGCGCTAGAATAAAAATACACGCATAAAAAGAAAATACGCGCATAAAAAACTAAAAATAAATGTTCGTTACAATCACAAGATTATAGGGCAGTAACAACATAAGGCGACGGTGTGCGCATGCGAGGCCCAGTTATTGCCGCCATTGTTAGCGAGTAATGAGCAAAAAAAAAACTTTATTGTCGTTGCACTGGACAATGGCCATAAACAAACTAGTTTTGATACTTTTTCCTCGTCCTTTTTAAAGGAGGTCGCGAAACCCTTTAGTTTTTATGCTGTGTTAAAATAAATGTTGATTCTGTTGTTTGTATGGCTTAATTTGAGTTCGAACTTTTTGAGTTCAATTTTAAACTAATACTTGCAATATGTTGTTAGATCTCGTAGGTGTTACAAATTATAATGGTACCTAGTAAATTCTACGTTTTTACTAAATTCAATTCACTAGTGGTCTTCCGATCTGATTAAAGGGATATAGGGGCGGAAAATTATTGGAGATCAGACATTGATTATATTTGGATATTTTCGTGATGTTTGCTGGGTTTAGGAAAGGGTTTAGAAAAGGCTTTAGTATGTATTTACATAGATTTTATGACGCAACCAGTTGTAATCATTAGAAATATTTAAGTTTTAGCAATTTAAATAGGTACTTCTAATCATTACAACTATTTCAAGTATAATTTACAAAATGAAACGAAATTACGAAATAAATACACAAAAATTATCTACTAGTGATATTTTGATTGCGTTTGTATTGAACTCGACAGAATTCGTACAGCCGTAGCCGCAGCCATTCCCCATTGTTAATACCATTTGTATAAGATTTCACTATGACCTTTATATCTTGCCAAATGTTACGAAAACTACACTTTGCTTATATTCTAACCTATTATTTCGTTCAAATTGATTCTTATTGAGAAATAATATCGAAAGTTCGAGGTATTTAAACCATATCAAGTGAATATCAATCGAATGAAGTGATACAATAGGTCCGTAAAATAACTCCTATAGTTCATTTGTGTTATAAAAACTTAAACTTAAATATAATTGATATAGATTTAACAGTTATATGTCCAAAAATGTGTTCGTACTTTGTTTTGTGTACTTCTTTTACGTTGCAAAGGAGCACTGAATCAACGGGATTGAAAAAATATATGTATAGTTGGAGGACTGGCAATTAACTACCTTGTACAAATTTCGCAATATTATATTGCATTACATAGTTACATTGTAATTTGTAATCAAAGGTTTGTTCACGACCCATTCATATTTAAAACTGTTCTATTTAAAGGCAGGTGTAAGATGTGACTGTGCATGCATATCATTTTTAGTCTTAACTTTTATTACGTCCTTTGACCTACTAAAGGACTTTATTAAAAGCTAGGCATAATAAAAGTTCAGTCATAAAACCTGAATGAAGTTGGATCAAGATTATTCAATATGTTTTAATGCTTTCTTGAGCACGTAGATCCTAAACGGATTACGACAATGTGTCACATCATTCGATATTCAAATTTAATAATAACCATCCTGATAATTTTATCGCAATGACGTGGCATGTCATTCGATATTCAAATTAATTACTTTCTTTTTTTTAAGTATTTTACCATACTTTGAAGAAGCGTTTATTATCAGCCAGTTACTGTGTCGAGGTGTGGTATATAAAATTATTTATCTATCACTACGATTCAAAGCTATATTCAGCTGTAACCGAGAACTCTAGAGTCTATTAATCGCCAGCAAAATCTAACACAAGTTTGTTTAATTATCATAGCTGAGGTCGTCTATAGGATGAACATCTAGTACCTACTTTAGCCAGTCTGGCTGTTCAAATAGAGCGAAAAAATCTATTGTGTCGTAGGTACATAAATAAAGCTCTTCTAAGAATGGAACAAGTGACGTAACATTAAACCATATGCACACCGTACACAAAAGTGCTAAACATCTTGCAAGATTTACCGTATGCTATGGGAAACATAACTATGTGAAGGAAGGTGACAAGCGGCAAATCGTCAGACCTTAATAGGAGTGAGATCAAGCGATGAACCACATAAGGGCAAGGAAAGCGGGCAATTAAACTTTATGATTGACTTGTGTACACATGGCTGTGTTTCCAAGGTAATATGGAATTATAAAAAAGCTTGTCATAATTGTGGAATTATTGGATCAAATGTTTGTTATCACTGTGTTAGTTGGTCAACGAGTTGTTGTAGAAATTGTCCTTGTTGAGTACACACTGTTGCGTAGTAAACTTTTGGCTTGTGCTATGTACTACGCCTAACTAAAATTTGATCAAATAAATGCATGATACTTTTTTTTTAAATTTTCAATTTCTCACTTATTTTGTTAACTTTAATCACGCCGAGTTCTTAAAAAATATCTGAAATTTAATGAAATTTTCACACTTTCACACTTTTGACAGTGGCGTCTAGAAGCTTAAACAAACAGCATACATTTCCAAGTAATGCCTTGTTAGGTCTTAATTGCATTGTTAATTGACAAAGGTTTCTTAACATTTTGCTCAATCTCTACGGATGAAAATAGCTTGATGTGTCACTTCATTGTTAGGAGACATGCATTCTGTAAAAGTAATTATGGTAAGCTGTTACAATAGGCTCAGCGCAGACCTACAACTTTATTATTTTCTTACTAGCAATGAGAAGTATCCAAGTAGTACCTAATAACTACCTAAAGCACCTAATACTTATATTTATCACGTAAATAACGTGTGAATCTTAATGTTTTTATCGAAATCAAATAGAAAAACTTTAAAATAAAAAAAATCCCGAAATATAATTAACGTAAAACACGAATATGTTTATTACACAGTCCAAGAGAAATTATTAGTTAACAAGTAAATAATAAAAATTATAATAACCCGACTTCAAAAAATCAACAAATAAGCAACGCACTAAAAGATCAAAAAAATTGTTGTAATTATTATTCCCGATTAAATTTAAATACATAACATAATACATATATATAATATAATATAATATAATCTCCATTTGATTCTCTTTATTTTGATACCCTACTCGATACGATTGGTTAAAAAAAAATGTTAACTACTTACAATTTGGCGCCAAAAGTCCGCCGTATTTTTTTTTTTATTAATACCTATCTAAGGACACTTGGGTTTATGAGAAGAATCTAACGATACCTTAATTGTCGATATCCATCCAGCCGTTTGGAATAAACGTGAGAATAAAGAAATTTAAATACAAGATACGCGCGAAAAACAATACCCGTCCTGATAGTCTGGTAAAAACGCTACTAGGCAATTTTGAAACTAACCTGACAAGCGTGATCTTATGCCTGTTATACACTGACAATGCGATATATACCTATTTGTTGGTGCAATCAAGCGTGATTCAGAATGTTCGCATTGCAACCTCCCTGTTAATCTGCGCTCACCTTAACAAGTTACGGAGGCGAAAGTGCGTGTTGCACAAATGTTTACTAACTAATTATCTTAAAGACTTCCTTTGGGCTTCGTTTATAAGGTAAACGTACAAGTTAGCATATCTAGTACCATCGCGTCACTATTTACAGTCAACTATAATTATGTCACCTCGGTGACGAAGCCGACGGAGTGTGTACCTACAATTGTTTTTCGTAGATGTATTAATTAGGTTTGATCCTCGGATCGGATAAAAACGATATTTAGGTTTACTGTCATGATATCTGGACCCTAGAAATGTCCGATTAATGTCTGTAGGTTCGACTTCTATTAAGTTCGATTCCCTGATTCTGACTCGTCGGATTGCTCCCGGATCGTAAACTTTTTCGAATCTTAGAACGATGTTAAGTATGTAACGATGTTTAGAAATTACTCTGGCTTTCATCACATAACACTTTAAATGTTATGCGTCACTACGATTAAAGGAATTTTATTTCCTTTGTAACGATGATGTGCGTTAGCGGTTGACAGGTTATGGTAGCCGTAAAATTTTGTCGTAAAAATATTCTAGGATTGTATTATCTACTGTTTTGTTCTGCCTTCCCGCTGCAGAACTCTGTAGAATAGTTTGAGAATGTTTGAAAACGAACCGCAAAATATATTTTTCACAGTTATTTCATAATGATATCCTAAATATCATGCACACCAGCTATTTTCATATAAAAATATTATTTTATCAACCCAATTATTCGATTATAATCTCGACACTTCGACCACCCAGCCGAAATGCAGTGTGAATAAAATTACCATCTGTTATTTAACATGCATGCAAAGAGATTACAAATACTTTTTACTTAGGTATTCACGCTATATTGTACTAGTATAATGATTTATTGGATTACTGACCTAACTAAAAATAAGCATTTTTTTTGGGGAATCGCAAAAGAAGATCTTGCTTGAGGACTCATCCTACTTGTTGAAGCATACAATTAACACTAATAATAATATAATCATGGATGATTGTATTTTTAACGTATGGTACGTATACGATGTTAGATGGTTATAACAGAAGCCTGTTTCTGTACGTATCTCAATTCTGACCTATCTACCAATGGGTCTATTTTCCATTAAGCATGCGTTATGTTATCATTAGCTTCCACCAGCGACTGTGCCCGCGTGGTCTGACAGTAAAAAGTAGTCTGTGCTATTCCATTCCAAATTTTCTACAGATCCTTTCAGCTAATCTGGAGTAAATAAGTAACAAACATTTATCCATCTATCCATCCAATCTTTCGTATTTATAATATTACTCGTATGTGAGTATTAGGGTCGAATATTTTTTTTAACTTTTGAGTCTTTTGTTTTCGAATATTTTTCGGGTGTATATTGTGTATGAATTTGCGACTATTGTTGATTATGTGGCTAGTTTCTCTTTAGTTCTTGTTTAATGCAAATGTAGTAATTACCTACATATCTATATAGGAATTTAAATTGAAGTAAGGTCAGTAGTGTTCTCGTTAAACGTATTTTTTTTTATTTTATGAATATATTTATTCACTTTCATACATTTTTTAAATTATTTCACAATCGCCAAACTGCACAAGCAGTTTGTATTGATTTTTACATTTTATAAATAATAATGAATATGTATTTATGAATCGGTAGTATTTTGTATTGTATAATCATTTTTTATAATAAGTTTAATAATGTTATGTTTTTTTTAATATTAATTTATATCTATAATTATAACAACGTTATCAACGTCACGAAACGAATGCAGTGTTCTATAATAATAATGTTATGTTCAAATAACAACGTTGTTAATCAGAAATGACTGTGCTCAATCCGTTAGTACATATAATTTCTTATATCATTATTCATTTCGTATATCACGAAACCGCAATCGACATTTCATTCTTATATAGCATGCTAATCTGACAAGTTGTCAGATAACAATTCACGGAAGTACATACAAACATACATACAATATACATTTTGTATACAGCAGAAAAAATGATAAACGATATTTCGCATAGCTCCAAAAAAGGTTTGCGATGGGATGCTGTTTTTGGTGAAATGTTTTATTCATAAATACGAAAGAATATAGCGGATTGTTTTTGTCTTGCTTGTGTGTGTTCCTTGGAATCTCGTTTCATGGGATTTTTGTGCAGTTTTAGAATAAGTACACGTTGAAGAATGCTCAGCTTAAATGCCTATTTGGTCTAGTGATGTTCGACAACTATGTAACACCTAAAAGAGGTTGTGAACCTGATTTTCATATAGGAAATACTATATTTATACGGCTCACAAATACTTATTACTGGGTGCACTTTGTGTCAGTTAATTGTAAGTTTGTAAAGTCCATCGCAAAGTAATTAATGTACCTAAGTGCAAGCACTGTTTACTAAATAAAAAAAAAACTTTACTTATTGCTGTATCATATTGAACATGTGTGTAAGTTTGTGCTAAACTATGCTTTCAATAACATAGGTAACTCTCCACAAAATGCTCCATAAAATAAATTTAAAGTTAAAGTGCAATAAAAATGTTTTTTTTTTTATACAAAGTAACGTGTGTGCCATGCGGTGTCGACGCACGCGCAGACTACTGCCGATTGCGACAGATAAGCCGCAGCAGGTAATTTGTTTTGTCCACAGTTTTTGTGAGGCAGTTTTAATAGCACCTCGGTACAACTATATACGTATCTAAACTAGTTTTTGCCCGCGCCTCCTATCATCATCATCATCATCATTACAACCCATACACGTCCTACTGCTGTGAACGGGTCTCATCCAGAGAATGTTGAGGGAATTTAGCCTACAATTCCATGCTGGAAAGACGGGTAGGTATAGGGTTTTTTTCGAATCTTCCTTTTCTCGTAGTGTTTTGGCTACATAATATGGTTACTCCCTTAGTCGCCTTTTACGATTCCCACGGGTTGAGATGTGCCTCATATATTATTTAACATAGTAAATACTACATTAACCATCATAAGCTCGACTCGCTTGCCATACAAAAATGTACTATGAAGGGATCTAGCTTACGGAGGCAAGTAATAGGAAGTCTAAATCCGGGTTGCTATCTAAAAAACTAATACGGATATATCACCAGTTAAATACTCATGCCTAAAACGACGAACTAGTTATATTAATGTGGCTCAACATTTAAATTATGCAATAAATACTATAGTATAGTTAAAATCTCGCTGCAGACTCGGTCATAAATCATTCGAGTGTTTCGCTCTCTTTCCCACTCACGGGCCTTATGGGCAGGCCACGCCCACACGTAGTCCTGTGCATTACTGCAGTCGATGAGTGATATCGATAGTTTTATATATTTATAAATGGGTGATAGAAATAAATACACATTTTTTTCTTGTTTTATTACCAAATTTACTACAAAGCATATTAAATATATAAACAAAAGAACGTATATATAAAACTAAAAATAGAAAATTAGAATTCTTCGTCTGAGTCACCGTCATCATCATCCACATGAATGATGAACTCTTCGCATAAATGTGCTTTTCTTAAGTCTTCATCTTGCAGCAATTCTGCATGTTCCACACATTTTTGCCAATTTTCAATGGAGACATTGGAAACTTATCGATAATGGCCTTGCGCGCGCGCAACTAGCGCACATCCCTACTCCGATTATGATTTATGACCAAGTCTGCAGCGAGATTCTAACTATACTATAAGAAGCACAATTAGAGGTGAAAGCGAAATTGTGTGGAGGAATGCGAACTATGCACATCCTTTTAACCGTCAGTCACGACCTGATATTGCTACTGTACACTTAATACCTTTTTCAATTGACTCAGTCTGGGGATGAGGTAAGAATGCAGTGTTAGTATTAGTACTCCATTTTATCTTCAGATTCAGAATGTCGTAAGTGGCGACAAGAGGAACAAATTAAACCGTATTGTATTTTATTTCTATTTTTCTTTATGGCACGCGAAAATTCTACCAATGACAGATGCAAAATAAAACCCTATAGTAATTAAATTAAGGTTGTAAATGATATTTCTAAATATTTGACAACGATATCAAAAAATACTTATTTAAATTGCATGTGGGTCTAAGATGATCTCAATTCAATGCTTAATAAATCAGGGAAGAATATTTTTTGGCATTTATAAGAAAATCGAACAGACTATAAACCGTGCAGCTATCAGCATAGACTATAAATATATTAACTGTTAAACGTTTTATTTTATATAAAAAATATTGCAGTTTCACAGTTCATAAAATGTTTTTCAACATTTTTACGAATATCTAATTTATTTAACAGGCAACATTTTGTAACTGTCAAAATAAATCGGTTGAAAATGAAAGTCGACACGCAATTAATATTGATTGCACTGTTAGTGATATATTTGTATATAATTTCCTGTAGTGTCATATTTCGTTAATAAATACAATTAAAGTAAAAATAAATATGCCACAGCGTGAAGTCGAATATATTATATCGTTAAAAAATAAAACACGCGTGTTCGTAGTCACAACATCATAAAATAAAATTACTGTATAATTGAAAAATAAATATTGAATCGAGTTGTAAATTAAATAATTGCGTGTCGTTGAAACTTTTTGCTCTACACGAGATTTTATGCTAGCACTAGTTTGCTAGTAAACATGTCACTTACTTGCCGTGCGTTGGCAACATTTATTTCGCTTTTTACACCGTATATTTATTTTTATTACAGTGTAAATAATAAAACAACTATACGTATATTCACCCAGCCTTATTTACTTCTGTCAGTCCTGTAAGACACAGCTTTTTGTGCATTAATGACATTACAAAGAGGGCGCTACTGTACTCGTATTTCTGTCAAATTTTACATTATTACAATAGGACAGCATTTAGTTTCACTCAATTCCACTGCACAGCTAATTATGTCAATTTTCTTTTATTCTGGACTGATTCCAGCCGTATTCGAGTGCTGATTTTCATAAGCAGCTATGCTATTTAGCAAGCTTTTTATTACTATACTATGCATATTCTTAGTATTTGTGGGTCGTCTACTCTGGGGAAATACAGTTTCATTAAACGATTCAGTAGTTTGCATACAATGACAGTGAAAGCCCACCGATGATATTTTAATCATGGCAACAATTTATCCGACCGTGAAATCGATACTCCCGTCAGGTATAGTATTACCAGCATCAATATTTCTAAGTATTGATGATTTGAAAAAGGTAAGAATCATATGTTTGCATATGATTCTTACCTTTTTCAAATCATCATCATCAACATCATAACTGGTTGTATCCAAAGCCATATTATAGGTATATGCGAAAGTAAAACTTTTCGTCTGACTACTGTTAGATCTAGGAAACTAAGTCCGAATTTTTGTCCCAAATTTCGGACCTACAGTACAGCTGGCGAAACTGGCTTCCGTTTTTTGCCATTCTGGCTACGAAACCTTAAAAAAACTTATAACTTACAAATTTCCTCAATATTTTTTTCATCAAATAACACGGTAAAACTCAATTCTAACTCAATGCATATTACTGTTGTTAGCGATATGATCGACCAGGTTGCACCAACCCAACTCCCGCGCCCAACGCACCGCGACGAAGTCTATGTTGCGGGCCGCGTAGTGCGTGCGCGTGCCCCGATCCAACTTTGATTTACGACCAATAGCCAAGTTACTACCACTGAAACTACGGACCTGTTGATTATTTATTGAAGTTAATTAGCAAATGCACTTAAATAACGTTTAGGTAAATATTGTAGAAATATTCGCTAATACATACTGTGCCTCCTACAAGAGATAAATCAAAAGAGTGTGAGTGTATTTTGTGGCTATTATTTCCATTTTCGTTAAAATAATTTATTGCAACACAGAGTTTTTGAAACCATTTATTCGCCTGGAGTTCTAAAATCGCCTCACGTTTAGTTTAGAATCCAGTTCGTCCACAAATTACACATTATGTCAAACTCATTTGGCAATGTTTGTAATGCAATTATATATAGTTTGTGGAAAAAGAAAAATAAAACCATGCAGTTTCATATTACTATCATAAGAGGAGTGATAAAATATGCGTAAACCTTTATGCCAGGCTAGTGATGATGACATCACTAGCCTGTCGTGTTGAACATAGGCCTCTCATAGACTTCTACAGCGACCGATCCTAATCGGTTGCATCCACTATCTCCCTGCTGCCGTTTAAGGTTGTTGGTCCATCTAGTAAGGGGTCGTTTCGTACACATTCCAGCTCTTGCAGTTTCATTAACAAAAAAACTTGATGTAACGAAGCGATGTATAAACACCTTATTTCCTTTATATTTACATATCTTGATCGAAGCTACATGATTATAAAGTTACATATTCATTCGCATAACGATTACATACTCGAGTTGTTATGACGAGTAGATAACGCCCAAAGGCTATGTTTTTTATGTTGGTTCATTCGTATTACGGAAAACATGTTCTCGTATTACATTGAAAAATAATTAATTACTCGTTTGAAAAATGTCACAACTAGTTAAAGGGTAGGCAGATGGATTTTCTGACAAAATATTTTTATGGAAGTTATGACGGAAAAATATCTCGAACGTAAGTGTCTCAAAAAAGTCTTTGTGAATAATAAAAAAATATCTTGGAAAAAAATATCTTGGAGTTCTGACTTAGCAATCGCGATCTACGACCAAAAAGGTAGTAACTATAATGCTGGCCTAAAACATTTCTTTATTGGTAAACGAGCTAGTCGCCTTCCAGGGGCCCAATCCCGCTAAATTACACACGTCGATAGCAGACCGATGTACTAATGGATAGCAATATGGCGCGATTGACTGAGTAAGCCAATCACGGCTGTCGAATGAGACCATCGCGCATCGGCTTACCATTGTGTTACGATTGTGATACTACGATTGGCCCGATACTGCTAAAGTATCGGGCCCCTGATGCCTTGCTCTAATTACTGCCACTGCCCTAACACAGTCAAATCACAGCCCCAAAAGCCCCATAACAAGCTCTAAAGGCCACTGAGTTAGCTTTATTATCGAAGTCCTCACATTACGCGATGGCTAAACTTAAAGGTTACCGTTCGGCTATACCTAGGCTTTGCCGGTCAAACTATAAATAACATCAATATTTCCGGGTTGCGAACATGTACCTGTATTTACAATTTTTGTTGCGTAACATAGTACAAGCCTATATGTACGTATGAGGCTACGAATAATAAAACTTTAGTTAGTTAGTTTTATTATTCGTAGGTATGAGGCAATTTGTTAAACAACAGTAGGAAAACATCATGTTGAGTTATTGAGTTCAGTTTGTTGCCTGCGAATGTTTAATTCATCATATGACTTGATTTGTTTATCTTAGAATATAACTGTCATAAGTTAAGTGTAGATATAAATTCTACTAATATTATAAATGCGAAGGTTATGATGTATGGATGGATGTTTGATACTCAACCCAGACAGAACGGGTTAAAGAATCTGTCTGAAATTACAGCATATATAGATTATATTCTAGAATAGCGCTTAAACTATTTTTTAACGACATACTTTCCACTCGTACTTAATATTTTTCTCAACTAAAACATCTCTATAGAAGACGGCAACATATTTTTTAAATTAATCATGATTTTCTCTTGTTTTCAGGTATGTATAAGAGTTGCATTTACTTGAGGTACTTTTGAAGTACATATGGAAAGAAATGGTAAGATTAGTTTTAAAAAATAGCACCTGGCAGACACCACAACATAGTATTTTAAAAACTATGAACTTCTTCTGTTCGTGGAAGGAACTCGTTTTTTTTTGTTTCAATATTATATATAGTTTTCACTCTTATTTAAAGTCACCACGATTAGTTGGCTTCAGATAAAATTGAAAACGAAACATCAGGCTTAGTGCAAATAACCTAAGACCCATCTAGGTGATATTTCTCATAATACATTGGAAAACGCCAATCGTACAGACTATCAGATAAATCACAGAACTCTTGATCAGTACACAGCAGCCTGTTACTTATCTTTATTATATACGAGATATCATTCCTATATTTCCGATAAGCATCTTGAAACATTACCACTGCGGTGGTCTTAGTAAAACGCTAAATGTAAAGACCTATCTTCAATGACTTGTACGTTTCTATGCGCTTTCATTCATATTCTATTGATATAGTTGCTTTCTAGTATGTTTGCTTGTAGGTCGTCGTTGTCGTTAAAAGACAACGCCCGCACTAGGGAACAAGCCCTGTGTCGCGGGGAGCTTTACAAACATGAAACTAACGGACACAAAGTACACCCAGACTAGAAACAAATATCTATGAATCACACAAATATTTGTCTCGTGTGGGAATCGAACCCACGTCACCCAACACGGCGATGTAGTGGCGAGGCGACCACTTTAACCACTGCGCCACGGTGACAGTCGAATATTCAATCTTTGGTTGATTGCCGACATAATTCTACTGAACTTGAAATAGTGTATCCAATTATTTTTATGTTTTTATTAGTAAGAGATCAAAATATTAAGATGAAGTTATGGTAGAGTAAATTTACGACGGGTGTAAATTGGGTAATAATTTTGAAACTGAACGTTATGACTGAATTCTTAAATTAACTGATGATAATCTAAAGGCTTCGTTTTTTTGTATCTATTTATGTGTTAGGAAAGTTTGAAAGTTTGTTATATTGCTCTGTTAGCCTTGTGGTAGTTTAGTGAGGACCTCATAATTATTTGGTCCTAATTTGAATTATTGTCGGGACGAAACGACTATTGGGTTTCTCTACTAAGAAATTTTTGATAGTACCGATGCCGAGCTTTTGAAATTGGCTGTACTTAAATATAAATAATATCAATTTATATTAAGGTACACCCAATTGCAAAAGAAATGTTTAATGTATACACATACGCACATGCTAAAACAAATACTGAAACTTCAAATACCACGACTCGTGAGAAAACTCATCCAAAAGGAAAGCGCACTGAAACCTCATTCAGACCAACTTAATTCTATTCAGAACTTTCTAAATGACGAACAAAACTCATTTGCGGTATGACAAGTAAAATTACTACACTCATCTTGTGTTGCTTTCTCAGACGGAGGCGCAGTGACATTCAGACTATCTAAATGTTCTCAGATTATCACATTTAGCCATCTGTACACTACTGGACCCATATTATCTGTTTATTTAATGTCCTACAACGGATTCTTAATGGGGTTGTATAAGTAGACAAGCTCTTAGGACGTTTTAGAGGTAATGGTTTGAAAGTTTAGTCCTGTTTATTAAGGAAACTGTTAATGGTTTGTGGTACTTTGAAATTCAAATAACGGTTTCGCTTTGCCTGTAAGTGCAACTTGAATTGAGCAATGGATTTGTACCAGTTCTGTCTTCATATCTTTTGAATATTGTACCGGATAGGAGGCAATGGAATCAAGCCATTCAAGCTAATGAACATGAATTCAAAAGTATTATAATTTACTTCTAACTTTTGTTTTTCGGACATACTGAGGAGATTTTCTTTTTAAAACTAATAGATTATATTAGATTCTAAGGTGTTTTTTTTATTTAAAAGACATTCGGGGAAATCCCTGTGTACTTTTGTTGTTGTATATTGTGTTTGTAAAGTTACAAACACACAATTACAAGGACAAAAAGTTTAGTTTTTAAAAGTCTGGGTGTACAACCCAGACTTGAACCAAATATCTATGTCACATAATTTTTTTTTGGTTTGATTCAAAAGACTAAATTAGATCGTAAACCACATTTCTTCACTTTCGGGTCACATCTGCATCTTATTTTGTCAATACACATAATTTTATGTCTACTACAATGTATGTAGGTCTTAAATATGCCTCTCAACTAACTGACGTGATATAAACCTATAAGGTATTATAATAACTCTGCCAATTCTCACAATTTATATATCGTAGTGTCAAGCAGTAGTTTTTGCCTCCGGCTCGGTATATTTGAATTCATACTATGGGAAGTTATGGGTTTCTGTTATAAACATGATTTTTTAATTGTTTTGTGTTAAAATATCTGCATAGGTTGACAACACCTGCTTTCAATGAGTAAAAAAATACGAATAACTTCAACGCTACATAATAACTATATCGGCTTTTGGTTCTTAGTCCCTTAGCCGATCGAATCATTGTAAATTCAATTAACAATTAAGTAATTAACATTATTATTTCCGTTATTTAAAAGTAAGTATTATTTAATTTGTTTTAAATGTTTTCTATACACATTTTAGAATTAGGTGAGAGGTGTGTAAAAGGTACGAAATAATTGTGTTAACTATTCTATTTATATGCGAATAACACAATGGAACTTTCAGGGCGTTTTTTTTATTAAAAATCTGTAAGCATTACAGATACTTACTTTTTAATACAAGTTCACGTAATCCTAAACAATATATTGAAAACATTTCAAAAACTAGCTCCGATTAAATTATAACAAGTAAATATAATTAAAAAAAATTTAATAACCCGACCGCAAAAAATCAAAAGAGAGCAATGCACTAAAAAGACCGTAAAATTATTGTAATATTATTATACCTGATTAAATTTAAATACATAACATATGTATATATTTGTAATCTCCATTTGATTCCCTTTATTTTGATACACAACTCGATTGGTTTGGTTAAAAAAAAAATAGAACTACTTACAATTTGGAACCATTCAATTATGTATAATCTCTTTTTGAATATATGTAATCTCCTTTTGATTCTCTTTATTTTGATGCCAAACTCGATAGGTTTGGTTAAAAAAAAATTGAACTTCTTACAATATGGCGTTAAAAGCCCGCCGTTTAAGTCTTTTTATTCTTAAAACCTATCTAAGGACACTTGGGTTTTTTAGACGAATCTAACGATACTCTAATTGTCAAAATACATCCAGCCGTTTGGAAGATTCGTGGGAATAAAGAAATTTACAAACATACAAGATACGCGCGAAAAACAATAGGTACCCGTCCTGACAGTCGGGTAAAAAATCGAAAACCACTAAATTATGACACTTAATTGCGACGTTGCCATTCCTCTGTATGAACCCTCTTAATAACATTTCAAAGCCGTAAAAGATAGATTATTGCCTAGTATTACGGTTACGGTTAATCATTATTATGCCCCCGTAATAGCTTTCAACTTGAGATTACTATCAATCAAATTGATATAGGTAATGTATAAGTAAACTGTCGTATTATTTTATGACAACTTACTGGTGTTCTAACCAGCTTAGGTCTTTACGAGCTATGGGCCACGTAATTTCCTGACCCATCAGATTAAGTTATACTTGTTTGGAGAATTGGCTTGTTTTACTTTGTTTGCAAGTGTGGAGAAATTAGCGAATAATCTTCATAAATAGTGAATTTTTAAAGTCTATAACAAATGGGTTGCTGATGATGATGATAGACACCATTTTCCAAATATTTAAATATATATTACATACCAAGGGAGTAACCTTATGCAGACAATAACACTGCAAGAAAAGGAAAATTTGAAATAAGCCCTATACCTATATTATTATCTGTAAACGTGACGTATATTCGAACTAAATTGTTGTGGCTCAAGAACGGTGATTATGTTCTCGTTCAGTGGATTAGGGTGGAATAGAGCAAATTTACAAAATAGATTTCAGTATCTGGTTAACGGATCAGCCTTTATGATTTTATTTATATATTTTCCTAATCCCAAACATCCCATCAATTTATATAATTTGCCTGAAAGCTATATTAACGACGATTTGGACCATAAACGTGCCATTTAGAGTTTCAACACATTAATCTAATTGTCTATTTCCTGCAATTTACGTCTCATTTAAGGTTTTAAATCGCTGTATTATAGAATGTCTGTCCTATATCCCATAACATAAATTTATTATAAGCTGCACCAAACAACTACCATAACACGAATAAAATTTTACGGGCGACGAAGGGGTGAGGTATGATGAAGAGCGGGGCGGGGTACTGTCAATAGACCGGCACGATAGTAGATTGTTTATAAACAAACTCGGCCACAAATTACCTATCACTGCTTACGTCACTCTTCACGTAAGAGTTATTCGCTGGACACACGCTCCTCTTTGATGTCACCGATTTACGATAAAAACTAACGCGTTACATTTCGACGTACTCCTCGCTTCCTTGTGTCTGGTTTATTATTACTGGATCATTCATTAAACGACTTCAAAAAAGGAGGAGGTTATATGTTCGACTGTATGTATTTTTTTTTTTTTTTATGTATGTTCAGCGATTACTCGGAGATGCCTGAACCGATTTGAAAAATTCATTTTTTGTTTGAAAGGGTATACTTCCGAATTGGTCCCCTATTCACCACGTTAAGTTCTGATGATGGAATCTCAGGGAAATCGAGGGCAACCCTCAAATTTTATAGGCACATGTTACCTGTTTCATCTATTTTCTGAAGTTATTTAGGTATTTACGTCTGATAGTCATCATCTCATGTTGATGAGCTGATGATGGAAGGCATAACTTCTTAACTGTTAGGAGTTGGAGGATAATTCTTTCAACATTATAGGTACATATAAACCGATAGTTGTACTCTTGTAGGATATTCAGGTGAGCTGTCACTGGAAGGTAAACTCCTTAACGGTTAGGAGTAATAAGATTATTTCTTTAAATATCACATCCATGTGTAAACTGTAAGTTGTATTCTTTCAAGTGACTGAGGCGGGGGCTCTTGATGGAAGGTAAAGTTGCATAGTCCAAAGGAGTTGTTACTTAGATGATATTTTAAGTTTCTATTATCTAATATTAATACTCAATATCTATTTTCTAAAGTAATACAAGTATTTACGTCTGATAGTCATCATCTCATGTTGATGAGCTGGTGATGGAAGGTATAACTCCTTAACTTTTAGGAGTTGGAGGATAATTCTTTCAATATTATAGGTTCTTATAAACCAATAGTTGTATTCTTGTAGGTTATTCAGGTGAGCTGTCACTGGAAGGTATAACTCCTTAACTATTAGGAGTTGGAGGATAATTCTTTCAATATTTTAGGTACTTATAAACCTATAGTTGTATTCTTGTAGGTTATTCAGGTGAGCTGTCAGTGGAAGGTATAACTCCTTGACTGTTAGGAGTTGGATGATAGTATAACTCCTTAACTTTTAGGAGTTGGAAGATAATTCTTTCAACATTATAGGTTGTAAACCTATAGTTGTATTCTTGTAGGTTATTTAGGTGAGCTCTCACTGGAAGGGAAACTTCTTAACGTTTAGCAGTAAGAAGATGATTTCTTTAAATATCACATCCATGTATAAACAAGTTGTATTATTTCAAGTGTCTGAGGTGAGAGCTCTTGATGGAAGATAAAGTTGTATAATTCAAAGGATTTCTTAGATGATATTTTAAGTTTTCAATATACTTAGTATCTAACCTGCATTCTATACGTATACTTGTTACCTGTCGCATTTTATAGGAAAAAAGAAAGACATAAAAAGCTGAGAGTTGGATTCCTCTATTCTACTATCAGGTTGTGTTGTTAGAATATTTAAATAGGCGTTTTTTTCTATCGAAGATTCTTTATTTCGGTTTTCCGTCTTATTTTGCCAGCCAGTATTACTAAATCAGCTAGATAAAAAGTACACTAAAAATGGAAAAATAAACTATTTTTAACAAAAAAATATTAAAACGACTTCAAATCAGTACTAAAAAGCGAAAAATAAACTGATATAGATATTTAATTCCAAGAAAAAAATATCTACCTACCTGTTTAAAGTATAATACCCTATTACTAATCTGTTTGAAGTCGGTGCCAGCCTAATGAGGTTGTATCACTCGGTATGAACCGTCCACTAGGTACGATCACATGCAAGTGCGAGGTGATGTGAAGTAGCGAGCGGTAACAGATGTACGTACTAGTACGTAGCTTAACAAACTCTTTAGGCTTGGCACCGACTTCAAACAGATTAGTAATAGGGTATTATACTTTAAACAGGTAGGTAGATATTTTTTTCTTGGAATTAAATATCTATATCAGTTTATTTTTCGCTTTTTAGTACTGATTTGAAGTCGTTTTAATATTTTTTTGTTAAAAATAGTTTATTTGTTTAATAAAGTTAACATTTTAGACGACGTGACTAGAAAATTCACGAAAGAAGCATAAGTACCTCTGGATGAAATTAGACCTTTAGCTACTCAAATAAAAATCAATTCAGCTTTCCTAAACTTGATACTTTATTTATTTATTTATTTTATTTATTTAAACTTAAAATACACAAAACTTATGTATTAAGGCGGACTTAATGCCAAAGGCATTTTCTACCAGTCAACCTGAGGTGGTGCAGAGATATAATGAAAGTAGGTGCATAAGAATAGAAAGAGAAGGAGGAGACATAAAATACAAATTATTATCAAGAATAAAATTTACATAAATATGATATTAATGATATATATATATATAGATATATATTATTATATATATATATTGATACATAAATATATTATTGTATTCAAACAGAGTGATAAGATTATGCAGCCAATTGCTTCAAGTACAATGCCCGGACTCTAGCTTTGAACGTATCGCGGTTCGTGGCCATCCTGATCTCGACAGGGAGGGCATTCCAAAGAAGGATAGATTGGATAGGAAAAGAGTCATGGATGAAACCGGAGTTATGGGACGGACACTCAAGGAGAAGATTATTGGAAGAGCGGAGATTTCTATTATGAGTGGAACAGAGATAGGAAAAGTATGGGGTTAGATAAGTAGGGGCATGGGGGGACGTAAGGATAGAATATAGGTTAGAAAGGGCCCGCCAGCTACGGCGTTGGCGAATGGGTAACCAGTTCAATTGTGAGCGATAAGAAGACACGTGGTCATATTTGCGAAGATTAAAAATAAATCGAATGCAGTTATTGAAAAGACGGTCGAGTTTGTTGAGAAGGTCTGCATTCAGGTCAAAATAACACACATCACCATAGTCAATCAGAGGAAAGATAAGGGTTTGCACAAGCATTGTCTTAGTCTTGCATGGGAGGAAGTTTTTAAGTCTGTAGAGAGTGCGGAGGGTACCAGTGACACTCTGACTAACGTGAGACACTTGGGCTCTCCAGTCCAAGTTGGGATCGATGTGTAACCCCAAATCTTTAACTGTGGTGGAGAGTTTAATAACATTACCATTATAGACTATTGGCGGCAAATCTGAAGTGTTAAATCTACTTATTAAGCGCTGACTACCAATGACGATGGCCTGGCATTTGGTAGGGTTTACAGTCAAACCAAACCTCTCAGTCCAGTTCCTAATATGCAGCAAATCCATGTTCACCATGTCCACAGCAGATGAAACGCTGTCAACACTTGCCTGACTATAAATCTGCAAGTCATCGGCATACAGATGATACGAACACTGAAGATTTTGAGTTATGAGATTTATAAAAATAGAAAATAATAAAGGAGAGAGTATACCGCCTTGAGGAACACCAGAGTCAATATCACACCAGTTAGATGACGATTCATCGTACCGGGTCGACTGCTGACGTCCTCGAAGATAAGAATTGAACCAATCCAGAGCTTCGGAAGAGACCATATGAAGTGACAGGATAGGGATAAGGATATCGTGACTGACGGTATTGAAAGCATTTGAAAAATCAACCAGAGTAAGAACAGTGACTTTGGTGTCTTCCATGCCCTGCCTAATATCGCCAGTCACTTTAAGGAGCGCGGACGTAGTGCTGTGGCCAGGTCTAAACCCAGATTGCAGAGGATTTAAAAGATTATTGTGATGTACGAAAAGGGAGAGTTGTCTGTGCACGCAGGCCTCCAGCACTTTGGATAAGAATGGAAGAATGGAAATAGGACGAAAGTGATTGGGTAAAGAAGGATTTTGGATTTTAGGTATGGGAATTATGTACGCTTTGCGCCACAGTGATGGAAAGATACCAGTAAAAAGAGAATAGTTAATGATGTGGGATATCGGATCTAATACAAGGTCAAGGATAGGAATAATCATACGGCGGCTAATGCCGTCGCAGCCAACAGCATTCGATTTAATGGAGAGGAGAATTTTCTTGATCTCATCCGCAGCTACTGGAGAAAAGTGGAAGGGATCAAGGGGGGGACGTGACAGGCCAGCTAAATAATTGACAGTTTGACACTTGATTTGGTGATCAAATGGAATAGTAGTTGAGAAATGGCGATTAATATCATCCAAATCAAGTGTCCCCTGCAAATCAATACAACGCTGTTTCCCGATACCTAAGGTCCGAAGGAACTTCCAGATACCGGGGGGGGAAGATGCATCAATGTTATTGAGAATGTGTCGGCGTTTGGCGTTACGTATTATCTGATTGCAACGATTCCTTGCAGACTTATAACGGCCCCAGTTGTCAACACATCGATCCCGCTTGTACTTTCTAAATGCCCGATCACGGCATCGCATAGCCATCCGGACGCCGCCAGTAATCCAAGGCGCAGGAGGACGTTTCATTTTCACTCTTTTAACAGGAGCATGTACCTCATATAGATTAAGTAACTTGTTATTAAAAACGAGTACTTTGTCGTCCACTGTGGAAGCATCAACTATCTCACCCCATGCCGTTTCAGAGGCATCCCTACGGAGCTTCTCTATATCCATACCACTAAAACAACGCATGTGCAAAATTTTGGGTTTAGGCTTAGGAGGTTTTAGGACGTAGGATATGTAGATGAGGTCATGATGAGAAAATCCAGGAGCAAGGAGTTGGCCGTGAGAAGAAGCTAGTAAAGGATCGGAGACGAGAATAAGGTCGAGCCAAGTATCCTCCCCATCGTTGTTGTGGTGAGTGGCATCAAGAGGTAATATGTGGAGGCTAGCTGACTCGACAATCTCAAGGAGCTTTCTGGAACGCTGGGAATTATGGGAATTAAGATTGGTATTAAAATCGCCCATGATGATGTGATGTAAATATTCCGACCCTAAAGATTCCAGTATCGATTCGAGACTGGAGAAGTAATCTATAGACGGGGGACAATAAACAACACCAAGAATGGTTTTAGTACCATTAACATTGACTTCAAGGAATAAATACTCCGCAGAGGCGGGAAGGCTGGAAGACGAAGAGAACAGAACTTTAAAAGGAAAGTCACTGCGGAGATAAATGGCAACTCCACCTCCTCTCCGGCCTAACCGATCATTTCGTATCAGAATAAAGCCAGGGAGTGAGAAGTAGGTGGAGGGAAGGTCAGGTTTTAACCAACTCTCCGAAACCAGGATGGCATGAACGTGAGCGTTGGAAAACGTGATCATAAGTTCACCATGGTGACTCGGAATGCTTTGCGCATTAATGTGGCACACATTAAATAATGAGCGGGAACCTTTGTTAAAAAGCTGACATACCGAATCACCTAAGTTAACATCGCTAGCCGAGCAGAAACTATCATCGTCAGAATCATTGGCTGAAAGATATGAATCATCAGAATACATAACAATAAATAAATATAAATATTATAAATACAGAATACAAAAAAAAAAAAATTAAAATATGTACCTATTCGGTTCGTGCAGTTTTGCATCTCTGCACCACCCGCCAGCCTAAACACACACATAATATAAACACAATAACTTAATACAAAACTAATTAAACGCGACACAAATGAACTAGCAAAAATATTCGTGACAAAAGGAACGCATCCTTAAACATGACAATTTTGACAGATGTCAGTTGACACATGACAACAACTAATGTCAACGGGGAAATAACCAAGGGATGTATCTAAATCTAAAGAGGGTACAGCACAGTAAAAAGAACAATAATATATCGTGTAACATAACAATTAAATACAAATACGGACAAATACTTTACAAGACATTAGTGGAGAAGTAGTTAAAAAGGCAAGATTGAGAAAAAATCACTACACCAACTATTTGCGCTTGGGGTTTACGTTGGACGGACCGGCTTTACCCGTACCACTTCGCTCTGCAGCCGAAGAGGCTTCCTTAGGGTATTTCTGCGTCAAGCTGCTGAGTTCCTCGATCGTGCTTATCTTATGACGACTACCATCAACAACTTTGACGACAATAATGCCATCTTGCGTCCAGCAACTGCGCATACCAAAATGCTGTCGGGCTTTGGTGAAAATGGCCTGTCGTGGTCTAGTCAAGAACTCCTTGACAGAGATGGATGTGCCTTTAAGCCTAGTCTTAGCTCTCCACACCAAGGATCTGTGTTCCACAGTAGTAAAACGGACGAGAATAGGTCGATGAGTGTCCTTTCCAGGGACACCGATCCTATGACAGGTGCGGAAGTTTGAGGCCACAATATCTTTCAGGCCCATATTGTGGATTATCTTTAACAGGGTGGCAGGGCAATCCTCCTTATCCACCTCAGGGATGCCCAGAAAGATAAGGGCCTTGCGTCGATGCCGAGTCTCCATTGCATCAATCATATAGGAACTTTCTTGAATCTGCTTCTTGAGGAGGCCAAGCAATGAGAACATAAGCTCCCTGAAGGTGCGAAACTCTTCCGCAACCTTTGCAACGGTTTCCTTAGCAGTGCTACCTGCATGTAACTGTGCCTCGACTTCAGCCATCTTCCGAGTGAAGCTGTCTTGTAGGATCTCCTGTGCTGTCCTGATACCTTCTTGCTCTGTCCTGATCTGATCATATTGCGCCATGTTGATAATGTAGTGCAGTTCAGTGCTTGCAAGTGTGTGTTAAATAGCTGGCAGGTGGTGTGTGTTACAATCAAAGCTTACATAAGCAGTATTTTGGTGTAACTGTAAGTACTCTTCACTTATGTACTATAATATTGAATAATAACACTGAAGGGGTGTATAAAATATTGTTTAAATTATATTTATTAAATTTTGAAATCTTAACATGTGTTCACTCACTTTAATCTTGGAGCGCTTAATTTGGAACTGTATTATTTAGAACGTAGACCATTGATGTACTAAAAATTCGACCTTTCGCCTAGAATAAACTATTTGTGATCCTTGCATCTTTTAAAACTTATAATAATAGCTACTTAAAAAAAGGCTAGAAAGCCTACTCGCAACCTAAAAATTCGAAAGTTCGATTTTGATATCATCGTTTAATTGCAGTGATTTTAACGACGACCGCATTTAAATTTTCAAACAATTGACAACAATATCTAAAACGAATGTCGTTATGTTAAATGATATTGCGAGCAGGCCTTCAAGAATCGAAGTTTTTACACCATAACGGTATTCAAAGCCTTAACGGTATTCAAAGCCTATAACAGTATGCCCTTGTGATAACGAGACCAATAGCTTTTTTATAGACCATTGTTGTACGCTAGTTCAAGTTTACTCAGTATCCCTATAACTTCATTTTGTATTGAATTAGTTCAGCGATTTTACGACTTGAATTGTTTTACTTGAATTGGTTAAACAAGGTTTTGAAGTATATTGTGGAAGTGTTTATTTATTGCTGTTGCAAAACCAAGAGTGTTTTGTTTGGTTCGTTTACAAATTATATCTGTGGCTGTGCAAGCATTTTATACAGAACTTTTTATTTTAGTTACACTTTTGCTGAGCAAAGGACTTCTATACTTTTCGATCCATAGTCATTACGGGCCAGTGTTTGGAGTATTTGTCCAACTCATCTAGCCATATTTGTTGCACTCTGCTACGGCGTCCATTTGCGGTCGCAAAATATAAGGTGGTATTTTTCGGCCTAATGCTTACCTAAATACTACTGTCCAATCAACCTACCAAAAATATCTTTATTTTTGCGAAATACGTATCAATGTTATTTCATTATTTCTAATAACAAGCTCTAAGAATATACAAATGTACTTTAATCAATTTTGTACTTACCGTTTATGTACGGTTACACAGATATTTCACAATGTTTCAAGAAATCTTTAACTTATTAACCAAACATTACAAAACTTATAAACGTTGCAATTACATTGTAATTTATATAAATTAATAAAATCGACAACGGAAAGAGAAAATTCGGTTAATAGTTTCCTATTTCACAGCGATTTGCATAATCGATGCATCGAATTTATAATCAGGTAAAATATTGGATAAAAGCTATTTAAAAGCATAATGATAGGGTTGTAAGTGTTGTAACTACTCGATAATTTTACTAATTTGGTCGTTAAACTATAAGGCGTGATTACTTTAAACTTGCGATATTATATAAGGCACTTACACTGCCAAAAAAGGGCACAGGAATATGTGTATTTATATACATACCTACCTAGTTTTACGACGCTTTTAATGTGGTTTTCTAATATATTATTTTTATTTGTTAGTTAAATTTAAACTGTAAAAATAATCTATTCTAATATTACACAGCTAAAGAGTTCGTTTGTTTGGTTGGTTGAACGCGCTTTCTCAGAAACTACTGGTCAAAATTAAAATAATCCACCGGAGTGAAGCTTGGGGCACAAGCAAATTGGATTTTTCTTTCTTATACCAGCATTTTTCATATCAGACCGATGTCTGTATATGTGCCCGGTCAATAACAACAGGCCCGCCCTCTGTTATATGGGTCCTAGCTGTCGAAATTGGGCTATAATATTCCTCTGAAAGGAAAAAAAGGCATGACCTTCTTTTATTAAGAAAACTAAAGGTCAGATGGTAAAATAAAAGAAAAGAAAAAGAAGACATGCTTTTTCAGAGAATAGACGTCAAAATATCACTGTTCTTTGCTTGAAACCTAGCCTTAATTAATTATTATTTTGTACCGGGTTTATTCCGTGTAAAACGTAACAACCCTATCTTTCACTTCGTAATAGCGTTATTAGCGTTTTATGTGGTCATACATATTACGTTCGCGTAATGTTCATTAATATAACTTATAATAATGAGGCTAAGGAAGAAATTTCCCTGAGGCTCATATTTGAGTGCATGAGAAAGAAAGCTGACCAGGCCAATATGATAATAGTTCCTTTTCTTATGATGAGAGAACTAAGTTGCCCCAGTCGTGCATATGACTGTCACTGTGGCGTAGCAGATAACATTGCCGTGCTGGATGACATGGGGTCGATTCCTACTTGAGACAAATATGTCATTTATAGATATTTGTTTCGACTTGTACTTTGTATCTGTTAATTCTATGTTTGTCAAGTTCCCCGTGACACAGGGCCTGTTCTATAATGCAAGCTTTATCATAAAAAACTCAGTATAGCTCAGTAAGCTAACCCCATCCACAACTGTAACATGGGATCTAACTGGAAAAATCTGAGTGTGATGCACCTCTGCCTACCTCTTAATCCTTAATACAACATAATAGGCATGACTCGGCCGCCTTGCGTATTTTCTTTGTCCGGCATCGAGTTTTCTCTGCCTATTTATGTATTTCTCTAAAGGTATTTAATCGGGCAAAAGAAAGTGATAGCATATTAAGTTTTATAGTGAACAGGATATAATAAAGTAATATACTGATAAAATTTATTTTATAATTTTAAGATCATGATTATATTTTCTTCAAGGAGAAAGTGCTTTGTAATAAATTTTATAACGGCCTGTCGTTATTTTCATATTAACAGATTAAATAATTGCTAAGTAGAATTTACAACAACTGTGTTCCGGTGATAGTCGTGGAAAGAAAATAGTCAAAAATCCGTGACGTAGTTAACAAATCTATTTTCAGAAGAAGAATTTTCCAATAATATCATATGGAAATTGGTCATATCGAACTAATAGGTCGTGTGACGTTTTCACGCGTATTTCAAAGGCTCTTTACTACAAACTAATTACCCATCGTACTGGATAATGATACTAATGAATGGAATTAACATTGCTAATTACGAATGAATGGAATTAACATTGCTAATTACGTGTACTATTTAACTTGTCCAGAAAATTAAATTTAGATTCCTAGGTGACGACTTTTTACAAGTATTAAACACATTATGAACTTTTTTGTGATAAAATGTTCGTCAAAAAACATAAATAGTTCTTCTAAAATACCAAAGAGTAGTGAAGTTTTTAGATAGATAAAATTATAGTGATTATAGTGAAAATGTTTTTGCCCAGCAGTTACGTACAATTTAAGCATAAGCAGTTACAAATTTTTATTGAAGAACGTGGCTGAAAACGTCAAAAGATGGTTCCTTAAAAAAATATATTTGCTTGACGTATGGATATCATACTCGTAGCAAGAACACCATTTAATAGGGGAAAGGAGACCTGAGTATAGCAGCGGGATATTAATCTCTCTCTCTCTCTCTCTCTTTCTCTCTCTTAATTTAAAAACTACTCTCTTGTCGTTGGAGTAAATGCCAATCCTCTCATGCTCTGCCAATTTTTTCACCTCCTGGTACGACACCACTTTCCACCACCGTACCTTCTCCTTGATCTGTTCAATAAAAGTTCCTCGGTCTAAGTACCTCTTTCTCTCTTGCCTTCAGTCTTTCCTTCTATAAATTTTTGTTTTAGTTTGTCATCGAAGGGGCATTTATAGCTTTCCGAGCACTTTTTACGTAAACAATAGATTTATAAGATTTTATCTTTAGAAATAAATAGTACAAAATAACAAAGCACGCGTTCCAATACTATTGTTTTAAAGAAAATATCTCTATTATGTAGAATAATGTAGATAATAAAGCTATAGATGTTGAAAATGCTCGAGTCACCTTTAATTTGTGAGGCAAATCGAGCGTGTCATGTTATTTATTGCTTGAATCTACAAAAAATAGAGGAACTGTTTTACAAGACATATACATATGTATTACTAGTTTAGTGAATCCGTTAGCTGTTATTTATTTATGGTAATGGTTGTTTTTTTTAAATGAAAATGGTGTTAATACATGACATGATATTGGATTATGAATGTTTAAATAAGATATGTGTTGATGTGTGTAACACATAAATTACTTTTTACCACAAACAAGATAGGTTGCACTATAGGCAATGGACCATACGGTAGTTTTTGTTGTATGCTATACCACAGTCCAAGCTAGAAGTTGTGCGGGGCTTCGCCCCCGTCGCTTTTATTGGGCCACTGCTCAGCTCCTATAGGCCGTAGCGTGATGTTATATAGCCTATAACCTTCCTCGATAAATGGGCTATCTGACACTAAAAGAATTTTTCAAATCGGATCAGTAGTTCCTGAGATCCTAGCGTTCAAACAAACTCTTCAGCTTTATAATATTAGTATAAATTAGATTACGAAATTAAACAGCAAAAAGGTTCGAGTATTTTCTTAGTTATCTTTGAGTTTTGGCAACTACTTATTATTATACGCGTTATATTTGTGTTTGTCGTTTTGGGGTCTTTAAAACAAATTATTAAGTAATTTATCAAAAAAAATGTATTTGAAAAAATATGTAAGTACGATATTGATGCAAACATCGATATCATAATAACTGTGTCGACAATTTTCAAAGTTTATAGAAAGTGTAAGTGTCAATTTACTATGCGATAAGGATACGACTATATTTGCATAATACTGATAAGAGAACTGCAGCAGATTGTGAACAAAGTGGAACTTAATGTCTCCATCGAAATTATCGTTTGCGAAAGTTTAAGTGAAAATTTATTTACTGCTTATTAGTAACATCACTTTTCATGAACTAGGATAAAAGGAATATTAATTCAAAATCAAAATAATATATAAGGACCTATTTATTCATAATATCCTGAATAAATTTATGATTTGATGCCATATAGTACTTAACGAACTTCAAATTTAACAGCAAAGATAAACAAAACAAATTGAAATAAGTTTCAACACCGATACATCTAGTTTAACTGTTCGATTATACCGAGAAACAACAGGCTATAACTTACAATAAAGCCACCAATCCAAATTGAGAACTCAGACAGTCCACGAATAAAGTGAAATTAACTTTTATTTGGCCGAAGCTGGAACAATAATTTTTGTACTGCACCTCGTATAAATCAGGTGGTAGTAGACGTTCACTTAGCAACATCGGTACCGAGTGAAATCTCCAATACATCTCTCTCTGTACAAACAATAGGCCGATACCAATTTTTCTGTCAGCGCTCCCCATACGCGCACCTTTTATGGCTTTTGACGTACGTCATTTTTACAGCCATGAATATAGAGATATTGGGATGACAGATCGGCTGATGTAAAGGTCAATTCGATTATTTTAATCGAGACATTTATCTCGAATCTTATTGTTTTCGAGTTCCGCGATACGAGACGTCTTAATCGGTCTGCCATTTCGGGTGCGTCATATTTTATCAGTGATCTACGGATGGACGAGAGTGAAGGATAACAGTGATTTGGTATGTAGATGTCACTCGTAATTATACAGCCTCACTGGGTGGTTGTGCCGACGTCGCTCCGTACAATTGTAAATAAATCGGTTGACAAAAGAATTGTGAGCTTCCCATTTATCTCAGTCCAACTGCAGCATACAATTAAGATATATCAGACTGTATATTAAACATTACTATTATTCGCAGATAGAAATCTGTAGAAAGCAGGATATCTTGGATCAAAACAGCTGCGTTTACTGTTGCTGTAAACTTTAGTAATTAAGATAACATTACATTAATGGATTATAGTAATAACTATTTATTTTAGAAATTGAATTTCAAAATATATATATGACTTTCGCTTCTGCGCAACTGACACATTAATATGAAATATAAATTGAATTGGAGGCTATCACAGTAGGTGGTACATTTCATTGCTTACAGTAATTCCTTTTCTAACGTTAACGATTACCAACACTGTCTTACCTTAATTATTGTTAGCTATATGCTTAATATGCTTGATTAAAAAGTAATACCTAAGGTCACCTTCCTGCCTACATCATTAGATCAACTCCATTTTATTATTAGTATATTGAATTATTATCCGACTTACATGCGTGCAATTATTCAACTCAATCGAAAACCTAGCTGGAGGTCTAGTTTAGCTTCATACACACGTCACACAAACATATACCTATATGAAAAGGTTGTTAGCTAGTCAATGACCTTATACAAGAACACATACTAAAGCATCTTATGTAACTATTGTAAAAAAAATTTAACAGTACTTAATCCTTTTACGGAAGATGACTCCACTCTTTGAACGGCATGTCATTCAATTTGACCTGTCTTCTACATTCATTAGGTACTCAAACACAAAACTTCTAAGCCTTCGGTTCTCAAATTTATTATTTCGCGTTACACACTTTGAGATTAAATTATTATTATATTATTATTATGTTCTTTGATTAACTAATTTTGAATTTTTGTAGTAAGGTTTCTTAGCACTATCTGGCATTAAATACGCTCGTATTTTGAATAACCTTCATAAAAATTATATAATCATCATCATCATATCAATCGTAGGATGTCTACCGTTGGGCCTGGCTCTTCCCAAGAGCTACCTAGCTGCAATAGTACCAGTCGCATGCCGCATGCATCCAGCGCGATCCTCGTTCCGAATATTATTCGGTTCATACATAAGCGTATTAAACTCCTTATGTGTACTGCTCTAAGGCTAGGCGCGCACTATGAATTATTCGTTGCGTTTTTTAAACATTGCAAACGGAATCACAATAAATCACTTCGTACAGTACAAAATATACGAAAGCTTTTTACGATTTTATATAGCAAACGTTTTATTCTATCCCCCACTTTGAGAATGACTGTCTAAACAGTGTTATGCAAATGTGGGTAGTCAACAAATTCGGTACAAAGTAACGTGCGCTTGCGTGTGCTTTCTCTCTCGATCGACCGGTCTATGGTCTAGTCCGCGATGCGTTTCCGCCGGAAGGGCGCTCTACAGCGGTCAATGTTGACCTCTCTATTTGTCTTGTTTATCGATACAGATCTTGTTTAGTTTATCTACTTACATAATCGTTTTGTTTGGTCTGCTATTTGTTTAAGGCAGTGGCTTGTGACATTGCCGATGGCTTTAGGAAGTGATTACCTACAATTAAAAACAACGATATTTTTTGTTAACCATATATTTTAGAAAAAAAAAGCATTGATGGCTTAAGTCTATTTGCAGTAATGCGTGATGATCAATGTGATTACTTCCCTCTGCTGAAAATAGAAATAGACACAGGCTGAAAAATAACATTTTAATTTTTAAAAAGAAGTGACTGTTATACTCTTAGAATAATAATATGTGATAGAATGATGCGATTGCATACGTAGCAAAGCCCAATAAACCAATTTAAATCGAATCTATTTAGGGTTTATATCCATTGAAACGAGTAAAATTTCGAAAATGGAACCCAAGAAATAAATTGTAGTTGTATAAATATTTTCGCAAAATAAATTGACATCACACTCAAAAAATATTATAGGCGGTAACTGAAATATTACCCAATTATTTCGCAAAACAATGCACAACAGGCTTGTAAGTGAACGGCATCGATTTCCAAACTGTAGATGACAAAGATACGAACACCTACAACTAGCTTGTTTCACCTTAGTATATACTAACTTCCAGTGGCGGTACGTTCATACAAGCCCAAAAGCCCGGCTTGCCCTACTAAAATGCTCGATCAAAAATATCTAATTCAAACCATTATCTATTTTAAAATTCGCGCGCTTATTTCCAAGCGCGAGTGAGTGCAGTGACTCGGTGCACAGAGTACATTTGACTCGGTGACTGATGAAGCATCAAGCGAGAATGAGAGTTAGAGAGGCGCGCGCTGAGCGCAACAACTTTTTTTTCTATCTCGCTCACCCGCACTGGCTTGTTATGAGGCTTTTGACCACCGTCGGATCTCTCTTTCTAACCTATAGAGAAACTGTCGATTATTGAAATATAACTAGGTTAATTTATATATCAATCAGTATGAAATTATAAGCCGGGCTTTATGTATGAAGTTGTCGACTATGGAAGTGAAATGCCGCGGCCGCGCGTACTCGCGTCTACTAACTTCACTCAGTTCATTTGTTTGACAGGACGAAAAGTTTTGGTTTTAATGTTTACTTACTTTAAAAATTGTTAATTGTAAGATTTTAAAGTGATTCTTTTGTATTTAGTGACATACAACAATGCAAGTAATAATTATTGTTCCTTGTGAGGATTAAAATGTGTTCAACTTTTGATGGGCGAAGAAAAGGTAAAATTTTTTAACCTTTGTTCTTTGTTTATATTTGATTTTATTAATGAGAATAACCTCGAAGTTGCCTTGCCCGAGTTTATAAAGTTAACATATCTTGTTGTAACTATTACGGCTATGTAGTTCTTCGCTGAACGCGCATTTTTATCTCTTTAAACGTACCTATTCATACTTATCTAAGAAATAATATCAATGATAGCTATTGAAAAGCAGTTGTTGGTAGAATTAAAACGTTTACCAACATTTTATTCTTACGTAATTAAGTAATTTCTCTAGAAAGACAGACGAGTCAATTTAGAATATAAATAATAGGTAGTCTTATAGGTCTTCGTATAGTCAGGCAAGGGTCAACTACCTACTTACTTAGCTATCTTCGTTTACTCAAGGAAACCAAAGGGCTTTTTTCAAAGCCACCGAAGGTATGCATGTATGCAATGCTGATTGTTTATTAGGTATATTCAATCAAGCACTAGCATAGGTACCTTCAATGAGCTTTGGCGGGGCGGCGCGACCCTCTATCAACATGTAAGAGAAATTGAACAAAATCCATAAAAAAAACATTACACCCATCGCCTTTCCAGCGCAGTCAGGTTTGTTTACTTTTCATTTTATTATATTTAAGTACAAAAATAGCCTTTTGCCTATTCTGGAGTAGTCGGGTAAAAAGCATAGGTAGGTAGGTATAACGGGCTTGCCTTATCCTTAAACCCTAGGCACGCCACTGCTAACTTCCCTCCTCGGTTTTGCCCGCCTGGTTTTTCGGTAAAAAGTAACCTATTTCCTCCCCCAATTCTAAGACTATCTTTATGGAAAATTTCATGAAGATCAGTTGAGAAGTTCGGCAATTACTCCCTACATCTACACTCACAACATTCATCATCATCATTTCAACCCATAAACGTCCCACTGCTGGGCACGGGTCTCCTCCAAAGAGTGTGAGGGAATTTAGCCTACTATACCACGCTGGCCAGACGGGTGTTGGTAAAGGGATTATTTCGAACCGAAGGTTAGTTAGTCGCCTTTTACGACACCCACGGGTATAAATGGAGAGTGACATTATGTATGACATGATTCTTAATCCGTCACTACACACACTACATTACTTCTTTATAATATAAGTAGCACTGTCACTACATATTATACAACAAATCTTCCGCCGCGTCTGTACTCAATAAACTCAAAAACTACTAAACGATAGATATCATCATCATCATCAGCAATCCATTAAGTCCCACTGCTGGGCTCGAGTCTCCTCTCCTCTAACTAGAGAGCTGAGAGGGTTTTTAGGCCATAATCCACTCACGCTGGCCTAGTGCGGGTTGGTGGATCAGACATACTCATAGAATTTCTTCTAGTGTATGTGTGTTTCCTCACGATGTTTTCCTTCACCGGTAGTAGATGGTAAGTCACTTGACTAGTACATATAAATTCCACAAAGTGGAATCCACATTCCACATTGGTACTGCCGGTCGGGATCGAACTCGGACAGCGTGATTTGCACGCCGGTACCTTATCCATTCAGCCACCATCGCTTTTCCTGAGATATATAATTTCATATGCTATATACTATGCGGGCGAAGCCACGGGTGGAAGCTAGTAAAAGTATAAATGTGGACCGAATAGTCTCAAACTGGATTCGTGTTTGATGTGTGACACCGCGTGGGAGGTCAGTAATCGATATTAGATAATCGCATTAGGTTTACAAATGTTAAACTGACGCCTTTTGGTTGAGTCATATGACTTACATCACATCACTATTATATCGTTAAGTTTTATTGGTTTATAAATCATCGTATCGTCAATCGGTGTTTGAGGTGTCATGAGAGATACAGGAAATCAATTTATAATAATGTAAGTGACAGTTTAGGCGCCATCTTGTAATATTCCCAAGGGATAGTTATCTGTTCTTCATATTTCAACCCATAAACGTCCCACTGCTAGGCACGGGTCTATGTGGAGGGAATTTAGCCTACTATACCACGTTGGCCTGACGGGTTGGTATAGGGTTTGTTTTGAATTTTCCTTTTCTCGCAGTGCTCTTGTCTGACATCGACGGGTTGAGATGGGGTAGTGACATTATGTATTCTTAATCTGTCACTACACGAATGACTTATGTTCTTTCAATAGTAACATATAAAATAACAGATAACACGGCTCATGATGCCTCTGGTGATGAACGTCTAGAAGTAGTAGAAGCTGCCTCATGGTAAGCTTTTACCGTAGTATGGACTTACCATGGTACACCTACGGTAAAAGCTTACCATGAGGCAGCTAGTAACTCAAACTTTTCTTGACAGGCTATTAAGTTTAATTTTTTAATGAACCTCAATACGAAATTATTCAAAAACTTAACTTCGCTTTATCAGTTAAACACAGCAGTTTCTTAGCCAGTGAAAGGACGAAAGATGTCAGAACAATTAGAAGTAACATTGACAAACGGCCGGCTTTGTCTCAACCGGGCACGGAACCCGGTAGCGCGGTGCAGCCACGAATTGTGGCGCAATGTTGTGTGGGCTGTGTCATGCTTAATTTCGATACAAATTGTTACTAAAGTTTGTACACAACTGTTTAATTTAATCTACGTATACTAATGTATAACGTTGAAGAGTTTGTTCAATTGAACGCGCTTAACATAGGAACTGATAGTTCGAATTGAAAAATTATTTTTGTGTTGGATAGCCTATTTATCGAGGAAGGCTTCACGCTACGGCCAACAGGAGCTGAGCAAAGACCGATGAGAGGGAAGTCCTGCGCAACAACTATGCTTAATAAAACCAAATATCAACCAATATACGAATATGTATAAACACTATGAACGACTTCGCTTCTAATATTAATTGAGAACCAATTTATGTTACTCAATAATCTGATGCTGTATATACCTGCTACATATTGTAACATAAACTTTATAAACAGCAAGCTGTACTAATTAAATTTTAATTAAAATCTATATTAGAAACAATAAAATGAACTAAAAACTGGCACGAACACTATCACCCTTCAGATCTTATGATTTAATGCTAAATTCCTGGTAGAAAACTCACACAATAGTTGAATTATTGCAATAGCTAGAACATTGAGCTTCGCCTAGTTTAATTTTATTTAGAAAGGAGCCTATTATGTTGTAACTCTAGACTTCATATTTTTATAAAATCTCCGGATTCAAACACTGAACATTTCTTGTCTTTCAACACACGTTAGTAACACGTCAAAATGAATGTAACATAATATACTATAGGACTACTGTATAACATATATATACTTATACGTATGCTGTCTTCACTACTGGCCTGTTGGTCTAGTGGTTAGTGACCCTGACTGCTAAGCCGGAGGTCGTGAGTTCGAACCCCACCTAGGACAAATCTTTGTGTGATGAGCTTAGGTTTGTTCTGTGTCTGGGTGTAATTTATCTATATTATGTATGTATTTACAAAAAAAAAAATTATTTAAGTAGTAGGTATATCGTACCCATAACACAAGCAAATATAATTGCTTACTTTGGGACTAGATGGCGCTGTGTGAATGCGGTAGAATATTATTATTATATTATTATTATTACTATGTTATAATTATTCTATTGAGGCAAGATAATAAAATATATACCAATGACTTAAATGGTTTCCACTGAAAACAATATTAAATGTTTTCCCTGTTTCATACATTGTCTATCCATTTCCTTTCATCCGTTAAACTAGACACAATGAGATTACAATCACTTAAACGAACAACAACAGAATCGGAGCTATTGAAACACAAGTTTGAAAACATTCTTCGAAAGTAGTTAACATTAATTTCGTTTGCGAGAAGATTTTAATTGCCATTATTTTGATAACATTAATAACAAATGATGCAACACGATTTATAGTTATTGACCCATAGAAAGTTTTTAGCACCGTGTTATTTGAGTGAGAGACTTGAAATATCTTAAACATTTAAAATCAAGGTGCGAAAATATCATTACGCACTTATTATAGGCCTAAAAACTTTATATATTTCCGAGAACTGGATAGAGTTATCTCAAAAGCTATGGAAGACCTCTTTTAAATTAGCCAATTATATAATTGTAGCAATTAGATTCCCCTAGGAACTATTGAGACTACATAAAAGGAACAATTTTAAAAACTTAACAACTTTTTAATTAGACAAGAGTTTGATTTTGAGGCCGTTCTGAAATGTAATGATAGCTTCTCCATTTTATTTGACAAGAACTCTTTCGAGAACCCATATTATATCCACCATTTTTACTAGATTTTAATAACTTAATAATAAATTTGGATTTGGAGGTCAAATTTCATTGGTTATCATCGCGAAATCGCCCTTTAGTCACGCAACAGTCATTATTGCAATTAAATGATTAGAAGCATTTCAAATTGTAGGCAGTTGGTAATTGCACCGTTGAAAAAAAAAAGAATTATGCAAACAGATATAATTGGTTTCGTTTTGAATTCAATTCAGTACTTGACAATGTTATTGTTCAATACGATTTCGTTAGATCGCAAGATCATTAAAGATAATTTGAGAAAGATTACGCTCATCTTTAATTTTTTTCTCCTAGACACATTGATATATTCGGCGTCTCCTAGACAGCTCAATTTAAAATAAGAGATTAATATGGCACTAGCGCAAGGAACTTGTCCAGAAAAAGGAGAAGGTCTTGATTTGAAGAAATTGACGTTGTTCTTTTTCTGCCATTTAATAAATTTAATGCAAATAAGTCAGTGGTGTGTTAAACAGTGTCTTTGCTCAGTATGAAGGTAACCTATCTTTCTTTAATGATCGACTATTAGTATGTAAATGACGTACCTATGTTTTTTATGTTAAAATAACATTATGTTACGCATTAATCTAATTAAATAGATTAATTGTCACAAATTATACATTAGCCATCATGGGTGGTCGAGTAAAAAGCTTGTCGACCAATAGCCATGCTTTTTCAAAAAAAAAGTCCCCTGCCCCTTTCAATATTTATTTTGGCAAACACATGTGAATTCTTACAAATAAAAAAAAACAAAAGACAAGCGTTGCGTTTTTGTTTTGACATTTCGTTCTTTTTTTTAATGACATTCTGGCAGCTTTTAAAATGTGAATCTGTTGCTTTTAATTAATTTTGAATAATCGAGTGATGACTTTGGTTTTCTACTCGTATTATTTCTAAACCTAGCTGCTTACCTACAGAGAAAAAGTATTTCTTTTTCTCTGTAGGTAAGCAGCTAGGTACTTTCACTTATTTTAAATTTAATTAATTAAAAAAAAAACTAAACAAAAACAAGGAGCTTTTTATACCATCAACAATTAAGCTTACTAAATTGATTTCAAATTAATTTTAACCGCACAATCAACAAAAAGACATTACCAGACAAGATCTTGAGATAATGAGTAATAACATTAACCTGAGAATGGAATAGCCTCTACAAAGTCGTCAAATTACGCGTCTGCGCCGTCATTGTAAATCACTGAGCGGCTTAACAATACATTCGGCCGTTCATAAATAATAAATAATCTTTGAGCTTTCTACGCCAGCGTAATCTATCATTAAACTCGTGCATTAGCATTCGTGAGACGATTCTTCACTTTCACTGAAGATTTCGGTGCCAATTTTATACCTAATAATATACTACTAAATGTCTTCATTAGAGCAAGTTCATGCTTATTGTCAGAGGTCATAGCAATCAGTAAGGTCCGGACTGTATTGACTGCTATGAACAAGAAGCGAGAGATGTATACATACTTATAGATCTCGCCTCAATTCCGAGTTGCTATGATCGAGACGATACCATGCAATGATCCTAATGCACATCTTTCGCGTCTTCAACGTTCATCACCCTTTTCATACATGATTTAGGGGAAAAATATTTTTATCAAATTTACTGGTCGCTTTCAGGCGTCTTGATTGTGTCATCAGTTTAATCTTCGCTTAGGTGGAGTCCGAGCTTAATCTTAGGCAACCTATGTTACATTGCTTGAAGCACGTGCCTTCTCTTCACGTATCTTTATAATCTTAAACCTAATGTGGTACAATTGTATTTAATACTTCCTAAATAACGAAAAGCGACCTTGTACTTCAATTTTAAAGTTGATTTTGTTTTAAGTCTATTTGTTAATGCTGTCGATAACCCTGCATATCCTGTAATCCAATTTCCGGATTTTTAAATGTTTGAAATTTTAGAAAAATGATCACAAGGCTGTCTTCAGACTTGACTTGACTTTGGTATTTGAATGATCTAAGGATTAAGGAAACCACGCACTTTCTTGACTCTTATCTAACTCAGATGCACTTGCTCTGCGTGAGAATAACACTGAACGATTTGGAACATAATAATATTCATTGAAATAAACCCTGTCTTCATGGGCGTAGCTAAGATTAGTTATAGTGAGCAATGTCCATCTTAAAAACATCTTTGCCTACTTTTAAAAATGACAATATTATCATGTATACATATATTCATTGAATTAAACTGACAGCGGGGCCGTAGGTACTAGAAACGAGTCAGTCAGTATGAAAGCACACAGTTGACCGATTTAGAAGAAGCCTTTGCCAAGAGGTGTGCTCAACTTCGACAAATAATTCGGGTTGAATTTGAGATTACATTAAAATCCAAATATTTTGAGAGATATTACTACTTTTGACTTATTAGTCAATATATCTGACCTCTGATTAGTTGACCTGAAACTGACCACTTTTGCCAATGTCGATGACTTTGTGGTAACCGCACCTTCCAGGAACCGCGTCATTACGAAGTAATAAGCCGTAACATACGCTCTATATCACAAAAACGTCACGGAACTATATTTCGTAGTCGCTTTTTCATTAATTTCTCCTAAAACACAACGGAACTAACAAAACTAGATACAGCTAAATTGCAAGCGTATATTTAGGTGATTGATTGATAGACTTTCAATACTTAGTAGCACATTAAACACGGTCGTGCAAAAATTTACCGCTTTTTTGTGACAATATTCTATTCTTGGTTATGGTTATGCAATTAGCTTTATTTTTAGACTAGTTTTTAGTGTTTTAATTAGTGCCGCATATAAACTCTTCCTTCAATGTTGTTATACAATATGTTTGGCGGTAATAAGGTGACACTGATCTCCTTTTTTTGTGGTTCTCTGACTGTTTCCTATTTCATATTTATTGCTTCTAAGTTTTTGTTGTGTAATTGTTTACAAAGCGGTTATTTGTTTAGCTTTTGAGAAGTTGAAGAAATGGGAAATTGATAGTAACAGTTGAGGAAATTAGGACTTTTCAGTTATTTGTGAACTTATACTCTTGAGGCCGTGTCGGACTTGGAGATGACAGGATTGGGGATGAGAAGGATTGCTTTAGATATGGTTTATAGAAGTATCTCCATGGATTTAAGGACTTTATTATTACGAATTTTTTTTGCCACGAATAATTTATTTTCTTCAACAATAAGATAAGATATCTTTTAATTTAGTATTAAAACCAACGAATTGGACACCGGAATTTGTTGTCTGGTAGGCCTTCTGTATTAAATTTTATTTAAAGTATTATTTATATCTGCAGTCCATATTATTCACCTATTTTATCAGACCCTGCTTACGTCATATTAAATCTCATAGTCTAAGTTAGCTTTTGCGTGTACAGTCAATTTGATATTATTTATAGTTTTGATATCTCCCACTAGTGGCGACATTACATGCAATATAACGGAGTAAAATACCCTTGCACCACTGTTCCTGTCATGTTCCCGTCTCAGTTGCTATTTGAACAGCTATTTTATATCGACTTCAAACATTCTTGTTTTATGTCAGTTTCATACAATGCTACGTTGGTTATTAAATGCTAGTTGTCATGCGGCAACTGACTGAACACATGAATGTCAAATTTAATTCTGAATTCAAAATTGTAATATATACTTTATTTTTTTTTTTGCAAATAGCAAATAGCATTCGTTGACTTACGAGGGTTTAGCTTAGACAACCTTAATTAATCTCCATGCACGATGCATACATTAACTTTCTAAGAAATTAGTGACAAACATGTATAAACGTTACATGTGCAAAGAAACAAAATAGAGTATAACTAATGAATTTTGCGATTACCATTTACACGTTAAAAACTAAAAGTTACCGTTCAAAACATTATGCAAAGTAAACAAAAAGCTATTCTCATATTGTCTCGTGGTGTGAACAAATCATGAATCATGTGACCTAGACTTGGCAGATGAAAGTTGACCAGGCGCCTGAGATTTGGCTCAATGGTCGCCAATGGCCTGTGTGTGGTCTTACTACTGCTAATTACATCTCATGTCGTGGTCAGTGTTGAGATCACCCGGTTGATTCGTGAAGCGTTGGCCACACATCGTGAGATCACAATCGAACGATTGCGAAACAATACCAATTAAGGGAAATTGACGAAAACTCGCTTAATGATTTATATTGTACGGTTATAAGTAGTTATAATTAGTGTTTCGGACAGAAGTTTTCGCACATTGTTTTTTGAACGTAGGTTTATTGTCGTGTGGGCGGTTGCGTGCGTCGGATGAACGTTTTAAGCACGATTTATACTTTGATTATTATCTGAATTGATTTTATAAAACGAAATCTTAAACTTTGATGGTATCAGCTTAAGAAATTGTTTTTTATTTATATTCCAGGTATGAACAATGAGTATTGTTGCCTTTCTTCGAATGTTACTTTAAGCCGAGCTTATAAAACGTTTTTGACAGTGAAACAGCGCATAATTTTGCGCGTTATCCCACGCAAGCTATCAATATCAATCGAATGAAATTTCGAAACTACTTTCAGTAAATCTGACAATGTCAGGCCACTGTCAGATTTACTAAAAGTAGTTTTCGAAAATAGGATCTTTATTGTACGAGTATTTAAAGTATTTTTCCTACTAATAGACGGATCTACGAGCTTAGTATAATGAGACGCAGCGTGAACATTGTCATCATCATCATCAGCAGCAACCCATTCATGGCTCGGGTCTCCTCTCCTCTATCTAGAGAGCTAAGAGGGTTTTGGGCCAATTTCTATTGCTCTTTTACCAACATTTCGAGAGACGAGAATATTTCGTCTTGCTTCCGCTTTCATAGAGTCCATTCTTTAACTCTAATTTCACTTTACTATCTAAGCGATCTTATTCCGCAAGCCCTACATGCCTACATTCCCTGACCTTTAAACGTAGTGATTAAAAAATTAAAAACAATAAGAATCTGAGTGCGATCGTGGTGGCGATACCCGACACCCCACTATGGCATATCACGCGACTACGACTCTTCACGTCTGGGCACGCGCTTATCCGATATCACGGAACAAAAGGTGGGTACTGTCGATCCGCCAATTAAAACATTTGCGTGCGAACGATTAGTGATTAACACGAAAAATACTTTATCTAAACTTTTTTTATTAAATCAATTTTAATTTTAGAACAATTTGATAGTATTGTCGACGTCATACACCTATAATGAAGCTTTCAAAATTGTAATGCATTTTTGACAAAAAATTTTACTTGGTATAAAAACTATTGGAATTGATTCTGCTGCTGATTTTGAACAAACTACTTTCAGATATCGCATTAAGTAGGAATAAAGATACCTATGTCTCTGCTTACGACGCGAGTAGAGCCGCAGGCGGAAGCTAGCATAATATAAATTTATTACGAGTATCTCCAAAATTATACTTTCGTTAAATATAGGTGGCACTATAAACAATTTATTAACAAATTGCACCGAAAACCATTAATTAAACATCTTGAAAGAGTATGACAAGAAAATAATTGTTGGCAATGTATCCTGAGTTATCGGCTCACTTTCAATTAACCGACAGACATTCAATTACAAGTTCCTGGGTCATACACTACGTATATGTAAATATTTACACGTTTTTAATCGTCATAAAACATTTGCGTCGTGTTGGGTAGACGCGTCTCTTGACGTTTCGACTTGGGTGGAGTCATTCGTCACATATCTTTGATTTAACTGAAGGATGCCTTGTTATAACAAGTTACCTGTTAATGCTGACATTTTCGTAGTTTCCGTACAACTTAAAATCGTCTATGGAGTCGTAAATCGAACTAGAAACGTAGAAAATCGGTATCAGTCAAGTCAGAAATCCTTTAATACTTCAAAAACCACTTTTAAAGTATGCAGTTTTAAACTGGCTCAGTGGCGCAGCGTGGAAGTGTATACGGCTGCTGTGCAAGAGGTCCCGGGTTCGATTCTTGGGTCGGGTGAAAATGATATTGGGCTTTCCTAACATGAAATTCCAGTATTGAGATTTTCCCGGAGTTTGGTAAACAAATGTTCCCGGTTGATGACAATAGCCTCGCCCCCTATTTCATGGGACCAAACATAGCTGGCGAAATGTGGGTGTGAAACACCTCTGCCTACCCCTTCGGGGAAAAAGGCGTGATGCTATGTTATGTTCAGTTTTAAATACATTTTTCCTAAAATCTTGCTATGATTTGCGCTGTTTTATATTTAAGGCAGTATTGTAGTAAAATGCAGTTACACTTAGCAAATATACCTACCAGAACAAAATTACCTTAAGGTGGAGGACGCTTTATGGGCGCAGGAGGTGGTCAATAAAAAACCGAACCAATCGTAAGACCTGATTAATTACCGTATACATGACATGTACCAATACATTTCTTGGAAGCACAATAATTGTATATAAATTCTTTGCCCATTCATGTAACACAAAATGAGTTGAGTAGTTAAGTTATTATATTGCTATTGTTTAAGGGTCGACCACTTTAAATGGTATTGTAAAAAATATTCAATTTAATCGGCATAGTATCGGTGTTCACAATTTGTTGATTCAATGCCCCCGATTTGGTAGCGTTGCGAAAATTTAATTTCGTTGCTATTTCAGATATGCGGCTTGTTTTTGCTCGGTATAAAGTCGAGAAAGCCCTTAACAGTCGATATATTGCAAAATCTACCTTACAACACTATGTTAAAGTTCCGTTTGGTATAAAATGAGAACTAGAATGTGCATGACATTCTTTCTCGCGTGGCATTTAGATGCACGCGCCTAGACTGAAATAATTCGCTGAAGCTAGTTCGAACACCGACCTCGAAATTGTCAACAAGTTTTATAAATGCATCTACATTGGGAAATAAATAATTCTCCAGAAAATCTTATCGCCCGGAACGAAATTACTACAAAAAAAGTAAGTGCCATCGAAATTTGATGATGCAAATTTGACCTAACTTAAAAGACAGTATTTTATACTTCTTGACGTATTTTACCTAGTCAAGATCAAAGCGTATACTTATGTATTAAATAATGGAAAAAGTAAGTGATATGCACAACACCGACGTCTATTAATCATCACCATCCGATAATAGGTACAGTTGCATAAGTAATTTATCGCACCCCAATGGTACAAAGCATGTGCCACACAGTTGTAATCTAGCGTTCCAACAGAGGTCACCTTGGTGGGAGCTTTCCATCCGCGTAGTTGGTATGAAATTTGTTTTTCTCATGATTACATACAACCTCTGTTGGAGCGCAAGATTACAAACGTGTGGTACTCGCTTAAGACTAAATTCAAAGTATGCTAATTCTAATTAATGCAGATTCTCAAATTAAAATAGTTAATGGCCATTTGGAATCTTATAATACCTTTTTACAATGAAGGTTCAAATTATCTGCAGTAAAAACAACATTGTCTATAAAATCTATTCCAAATCAACAGCAAACAAATTCAAGGACCACATAGCGATGTGTTTTTATTCAATTCGAACATTTATAGGAACAGAGCGGGTTTGTTTTGTACAAAAAGTCGTTACAATGGACTGGACATCACTAACTTGTTGAGTCTACATACGCGCAATTGTCTCACTGTAGGCGTAACATGGACATGAGAAATATTCTGCATTGATCTCAATTTCGACTTTAGTATCAATCATATTATGGTTGATAATTCAACTAAGGAAATTTCGCCTAGGTTTTCACTATTGACTTGCATTACAAAAAAAAATATGAATGTCATGTTTTAAAAAACTAAGAAACACGCTTTAACAAAACTTAATTTAAAAGTAAAAAATAATATTCAATAAGTTTATAATAAGTATATATAATATAGTGATTACAAAAAAATAAAAACATTTTTAACCAATAAATAAAAGGACGAGGCTAGTTAAGTTTTTTTGTGGTAGAGTCATATAAATGCACAAAGGTTCAATTATCCAACGTCGAGAAGTGAGACAAAATCGCGTTCAAAGATTCTGTTACTAACATAATACAGTTGAAGCTAATTTTATATAAAATAATGAATATTAAATTTAAAAAATATATATTTTAGTACATACACTGGAACCTTGGATTTTCGGACGAAATTGTGTAAAACCATAACTACTGAAGCTTAAAGCCTGAAAATTAATCATGTTGATAAATCGATTATTTTTTAATAACCAATCATAAATTTGTGCAAGTTCTAATCCGCGAATAAATAGCCTTATTATTTCATAAACGATTAAAATAATGAAATACGAATCAATTACGAAAATTGGTATTTTATTTATAGCTAATTGATTCGATTACAACGTTGATCAATATTAGATAAGTTAGACGCTATTTGAAAAGTTATCAAGAATAATAAAAAAAATATTCAAAAAGAAATGAGACCAACTTCTCTGTTAACTATTTCGCTTAAAATTAGAACTATCAAGAAACTTGAACAGTTTAAATTGAGTCGTGAAAATCGCTTGTAAACATCAAAATAATATAATTAGAAGTAATAACAACATGTATTAACAAAAATCCGTCATTATTCGCGAACATATTCGTGCTATTCATAATGATCTGGTAAATTGCAAAGGTGCGTTTTATTAACACATCCATTTCGCACTTATCAAAACAATAGCAAGATCATTAAATCATTCATAAATATGCAAACTCACGTGTTCACAAATAATTTAGCTATAATTAAATGAACACCATCAGAATAGAATTAGATTAGAAATCACCGGATTGCGCAATCGGTGATGTAACAATCGCCATGTGGTTATTAATCACCGCGAGTGACACGATAATGTAATTAATTATAATTACAAAAGTCAATGGACGAACATAATAATTAAAAAAAACGTTTTGTATATTATACAATATGTTTCTTGCGAAAGATATTAGTCCTGTTTGTTTATGAAACAATTACGGAATGAATTTAAAAGAAATGTAATGTTTTTGTGTAGTAACTAATTACTCAACTTAAGCTTTAAAAGAAGACGGAGCTATACCTACCTAGAATAGGTAACGGATGACCTATTAAAATTGGTACAAAAGGACTACTGTTGCTAACACAATGTATTATTTTGTTTAAATTGGCAATTTTTTTGTGACTTGATCCAAATTTAGACGTACTTTCAGTGTATTTGGATTGAATGTTCTGAGCATAGGCGTACTTAATAATGACTTAACTCGTCAACGAACGAATGCTTCTTTGAGAATCAATTTTTAAATTATTAAATGTTATTAGGCCATGATGGCATTGGTTGCAGGCGGGACAGGACCGTTCGCAGTGGCGTAAATTAGGTGTGGCCTATGTTCAGCAGTGGTCGTTGGGCTGATATGATGATGATGATGATACATGAAAGCCAATCATTTCCAGAACTAAGTGTGGTAATATCCGCAAAAGATTTTTTACCGGTTTTTCAGGTTTTACAGAAACATTAGTATTTTTTTAACAACATAACCAGCACCTAACTTTGGTTACTTACCTATCTAATTAGTTTTAATATATAATTTTTCCATTACTCTGCATCTGTCACTCTTAGCAATAATAAGTGATTTTGATAGTTTAATCAAGCTATGTATGTTTATTAGCAAACTTGTCAAAACTTATAATATCATTTCTATCTGAATTTGTATTACGATATAATATTGAGTAGCTGTTCGATAAAAACCACAAGTGACGCAACAAGTTTTCGCCGAAAGCCTACCGGTATATTATTGTTTTATTAATTGTCGATAAACACGTATTTGTGCAACTTAAAAGTTTGAATATTAATTTGTTTTCATTGTTGTTGCAGGTATGGAAACTTTTGGATGTATTGGGAACTGTGGTAAATATATATGAAAAAGATAAGATTGTATTATAATAGTCAATAGAATTTAATTATTGACAAAATCATTTAAGACCTGCGCCCAGTGTCGGGCATGTTATTGCACGGTAACATACGGCATGATAAAGGATTTATTCGTGAACAAACGATTTTCGACCATATCAATGAATGAACTGACATTTTTTATGTTAAAATAAAAGAACGTTAAAGTTAAGTGCATTGAAATTAGGTCGAAAATCATTTGACCATAAAAAAATATTTTGCCATGAAAATGATGGCACTAGGCATTTAATACACATGTTGTTCAAAACACAGCTCTTCTCTGCTCAGCTTTCGTGGTGTCTAGGCCTTATAGTGGAGCTTTTGACTGCTACTTCGTCTTACAACGGCTTACAAAAACGCATTATCAGTATGTATACGTCAATTTAAAACCTAGTTTAACTGTGGAATAAATACAATCCATAATTTTAAAGTTGTATGTCTTCTACAACCTTTCTTCTATCTGTTAAAGAGGGTTTGTGGTTCTGATGGAGTTTTTTACCTCACACGATCGGTCAGCATCAACTCAATCCGTAATGTCGGACTAACGTCAGAACGATCACGTAATACGTTGATAAATAGATCGTAATTCAGACCAATGGGTTTTTATAAATTAATAAAATTCATCACTACGTCAGATTGGTGTCTGACTGACCGTGAAATTATTTACTGTGTGGTTTAAATGTACTATATGCATTAAAATATTAGTTAAACGGTATATTTTTGCACTCGTGTATCAGAAATGACTATAATATAATTTGAATACAAATGTTTATTTCACTAAGAAATAGGAAGAAGTTCAAGTTACTTAAATAGGAATTAAAGCAAATTTTTGAGACCATAATAAAAATAATAACATTTTGTCAAGAACTCGTATGATAAATATGATTAAGATCGGCGGCAGTATTTTATTCTAGGCGAGACGGCGACGAGAGGACTTTACTGGTTCTTACTTCTTAAGTTCTTACACATAGAGTGGCGCCGTAGCGCGGGAGTGTCGGCTGGCGATGGCGTCAGAAATCGCTGTGTCACCTCCATGTGTATATTTGTAACAATATTAGTAATCATGTCCTGTCACAGGCCTCGTCACAGCCCGCCCCGTCTTGTCAGTGACTTATAAGTAGAAGGAAACAATAGTTTTACAGTTTTATTATTTATTCAGCAAAGGTGTTTATTACTCTGAAGTTTTATCATCATTTTTTTCCATAGACACACGAGTTTATTTTAGCTTTAATGCAGCAAAACCTTGACCTTTATTTATCAATATCACCTCCACTCAGCCAAATATCAATCACAAATAAATCATATCAAACGCGATCTTCCTGTATTAAATAAAAAATCCAATATCTCTATTCCTTTCAAACAGTACATATAACAATATGTGTGAGCGAGACCAAAATATGCTGTCGATTGTTTTACAGAGCAGGGTTGAATCGTGCGAACATGCAGTCGTGCCGCACGGCCTTAGATTTAACACCAAAACTCTGATATAAAGATACACACCGTTTAATTGGACATCACGGTGCAATGAGTATCCTATTCAACTGTTAAATGATTCCTTTAATTGGTCTGCTAAATCTTTAATTGCTGTTTTTGTTTTAGATGTTAATATAAATAACTCTTTTTATATTAATTACTGCCTCGGTGCCGCAGCGGGAAGTGTATACGACTGCTGTGCATGAGGTCCCGGGTTCGATTCCTGGGTCGGGTGAAGAATGGTATTGGGCTTTTCTATCATGAAATACCAGTACTTACTGAGATTTTCCCGGAGTTTGGTAAATAAATGTTCCCGGTTGATGACAATAGGTTCGCCCCCTATTTTATGGGACCAAACATAGCTGGCAAAATGTGGGTGTGAAAAACCTCTCCCTACCCCTTCGTGGAAAAAGGTGTGATGGTGAAGGTGTGATATGTTATGCTATATTTTATAATACGATTGTGGCAAATAGGCCTGCAGCTCGTCTGACGATACGCGGTTACCGTAGGTTATGAACGTCTTTTTTAAGAGGGGTAATGCGTTACACTACTGCCCTGTGCGGGGGCACGAGACGGAGACGGTTATGTGGGACTCGCCGGCCCAAAGAAACCAAGGATAAAAAAAAGTTATGAACGTCTTAAAACTCCTTCCCACTACAACGAGCTCTGGATACCACTACTCAATGGTAAGAACAAAACAATGTTATTACTTATTATATTATATATCATCACTTAAGTAAGTAGTTTTTGAAGCAAATTATGTATGAACACAGAATTTTCTTTTTACCCGACTGTCAGGACGGGTATTGTTCTTCGCGCGTATCTTGTATGTTTGTAAATTTCTTTATTCTCACGAATCTTCCAAACGGTTGGATGGATTTTGACAATTAGGGTATCGTTAGATTCGTCTAGAAGACCCAAGTGTCCTTAGATAGGTTTTAAAAATAAAAAGACTTAAACGGCGGGCTTTTGACGCCAAATTGTAAGAAGTTCAATTTTTTTTTTAACCAAACCTATCGAGTAGAATATCAAAATAAAGGGAATCAAATGGAGATTACAAATATATACATATGTTATGTATTTAAATTTAATCAGGTATAATAATATTACAATAATTTTTCGGTCTTTTTAGTGCGTTGCTCTCTGTTGATTTTTTGCAGTCGGGTTATTACATTTTTTTAATTATATTTACTTGTTGAAATTAAATATTCAAAATCCATTACAGATACAAAAATGAAAATAGCTGTTTTTTTTAATTGATTTGTACTTGTAGACTGATAGATTTTAATCGAAAATAGATATAATATGTCAACTATTAATCCATAATACGATTCGAGATTGAAATGTAAAGATGGCCTAAACAGCCTGCAACCAGCTCTTTGATTTAGCACTTAATATTCTATGGTTAAAGGTCTGACTCAAAGTTCAGTTCGTTAAGAGCTCTGCGTGTCTTGAATATAAGTAACACGCTGTTAATTAACACATTTAAAAATACTACTGTGACTAAGCCACATATAAAACCACAATGCAACTGGTGTCTCCATATATGGTCAATTACTGAATTATTCACAAAAACACGTTAGGTACGTACGAAGTTAATGAATAACATTATATTCTTTAGAATAGGAGTGAATAGGTGTTTTAAGGGTCCGCAACGTGCAACAAGATACCCCTAGTGTTACAGGCGCCCATAGGCTACGGTAACCGTTTACCATCAGGCGGGTCGTAGACCTAGCTACTTACCATCATTATCTTGGTCACACGTCAACCCTCAAACGTCCCACTGCTGGACACGGGTCTCCTCCAAAGAATGTGTAGGGAATTTAGTCTACTATACCACGCTGGCCAGACAGGTTGGTATAGGGTTTTGTATAGAATTTTCCTTTTCTCGCAGTGCTCTTGTCTGCTTAATGTCACACCCTTAGTCGCCTCTTACGACACCCACGGGTTGAGATAGGGTAGTGACATTATGTAGGTATTCTTAATCCGTCACTACACGGACCATCTTGGTCAGATTACATTTATTTCTATATAATTTTCCATCAATGAAACTCACCAGGCTATTTCCATTCAGTCCAGTGGTTACGTCAAAAGATCCTTAATACAGACCTGTAAATAAAAATCTAAATCGGTAGAAATTGCGAATTCTCGTAATCGTTCTATCGCATTCATTCGATTTATTTATATTCGATTCGACTTCTCGTTAATGCTCAAAGCCTGAAAGTAATTCGATCTGTAGAGAAAAACCATTTATGTCATTTTTCATTATGCCGTAAGTAACTCGGTATTAGCTAACGCAGTAGGTCGAGAAAGTAAGCAGGTGGGCAGTCTGTCCCCTAGATAATCCCTAGGGTGGGGTGGTGCTATTCATAGTGAAACCACAAGGCGTATAAAGGCATATCTAGCTACATATAAGATACAAATAAGTGTCACTTCACTCGTTGCAGACTTGCGATTTTTTGTTGTTTTTGTTGATAAAATGTTGCCACGATTATTTTTGCTGAGTAGTCTTTAATGCATGCCTGACCCTGTTTATTTTGTAAATTTTATTGCATAGTGTCGTGAGGATATCTAATCGCGCATGTTAGCGTGCAGTCTTTGCATTTAAGTTGCGATTCACTGTTTATACCGATTGAAAAGACATCTTAAGTTAGCTTCAAGTACATTCCACAACCGACATCAAGTTCTAGGGTATATGAACCACTCTAATACGTAAATCGGTCACTTTTCATGTGCGAGTGATGTTTTAGCAATTTAGTGCTTTTCAAATTCCGCCCCTTTAAATATAATTTAGAATTTTAATATAAAATCTTTTTTAACATTAAAGTATAGGTATGTTATTTCGACGTAAAATATAACTTGTAAGAGAGCAAAAACTAAATATCACATTATCTATTACACGAAATAAATTTCCTATCTCCTTTTTATACTTTGGAGATAAACGTTCGATTTTCAAGTTTTTGTAAAAAAAAAAAATCAGTAAACATATAAAGTTACAGATATTTAAATAATAAATCAAACACTTCGCAGCCGCTTCGCACGTCGCAACTAAAAGTCGCCAGTCTACTCGTTCAAGATGCAGGCATTACATCACAGCCTGAACTATTACTTGGCTATCTTAAATCATAACACAGTTTAGTTATCCCGATCGGCTCATGTATAAGGTCACGTGACATTACGTTGCTTCCGTACGGTTCCCACCGCGTAACTTTATGTAAATATCAATTAACCAGCAGAAGTGTTCCGGCGTTACTACCAACTAGCACTAGCAACGATACTTAATTGATTATAGTAATGGTCGTGATGTACCGGCTGCTGGGGTTTGTTCTATAGCGTAACGTGATGTCAAATAAGTCAGTATCTACTTTCATTGCACAAGGAAGTTGGAAACGCTAATAATTAATTTGAACTTAATGACTTCGCACATGTATGTAGTACGTCGCTAGTTTTACTATACGTCAATAAGAATAAAAATCAATTGCTGGATGCATGCGCATCACATGAGACACATCGCACATCAATTCCGATTTGGTTAGTTTAGTTTTTATTGTATTCGCAATTTAAGATAAGGATTGTATAGCAGTAAAAGTTTGGAAACTATGGAACAAGCCAATAATTCAAATGATATTTTAACATAAAAATAACAAATGAGGATCGCATTCATAGAGCGAACTCATTTTGATCGTGATAAAGTCAGTGTAGAAGGTGCAATAAAATACTCTCGAGGTTTGTGAAATTCATATTATTAAATTTATATTGAATGTCGCTAAATGGCTAAATACGAGTAAGCAACTTGAAGTAATCACGAATTCTCTCTTCAAATGCAGCTGATACGAAAGTTATTACTTTCTGTATTGCATCGTCATTAACGTCACTATAAACCTTCACAGCTGTAAAACTTGCAGTGGAGACTTACAAATTTCCTTTATGGAATACGAAGCATCAATGACTTTCTACAGAAAAAGTCCAAAAGAACCAGGATGCATGGAGAATTTAGCCATATATGGTCTTCAGCCTTTTACTACACCATTGTAAAATCCATTTTTAATCCACCGAACATTAAGTTAAAGAAACACTATTGTAGTGAAACTTGTTTATGCCTTTGTTAACGGGGTTCGATTCCCGTGTCGCGTCGTTGTCGGACGATGCCCGGCGATAAATCGCGGCCGACACCTTCGATACTACAATGGGGAAAGAGAAAGTAGTGAGGAAGTATCGCGAGATCAAACAGACGGGTTACGACAAAAATACGCGTAAATCTTGCGAGTTCTTGTCTCCCTCATTACCTCCGTTGTATTGTTTTCTAAATGAAAATGTATGGGCTTTGTAATCAACCTCGACAGTTATAAACTGCTGGGCAATCAAGGAAAAGCATAAACTATTCGTAATGGCTGAGCAAGCCGCGAAGTGACATGCAGTAAAATGGTGTTTCTTATAAAACCGTTCACACTCTCTTGCCTTTAGTGGCGACGAGTTTACTTACAGCGGAAGAACCAATACATTATAGTAACTCGTAGGTATTGCAAATATTTTTCCGTCAACCCTTTTATGTAGAAGATAATTCGTACAAACATAGTGTAATTTACAAGATCACACAGAAAGTCAGGAAATGGTAACACGCCGGAGTGCTTGCCGTCGGGCGGATTCCCTCCGTTGGTCATATCGTGACAACCGGCCATATAAAGTAGCTGCTCGTCCAGAACTACGTCAATTTGAAGCGCACCATCATTACTTTATAGCTTTACACTTGATTAATAACGACAATCTGCTGACCGGGTCTTCTAGATTCCTATATAATTGTATCAGCTTTCTTCCATCTCTACAGATTGCTATCGATAATTTCAATCGTTTTCAGTCTATCCAGCATTTCTTATCTTGTTATGGTATTAATTATCGTAATCATAAATGTGGAGGAGGAAATAATATCGATAAATTATGTGGTTGTATCTTCTGAATACTTTTTGCAGTTAATCGTGCGTTCCACTTTTGACGAGCCAATTGATTATGGTCTCTATTAAATAATTAGGATCAGTGAGATCTGTGTCAGCAAACAACACTTCTCGTGAACCGTATTATTTTCTAAGTACCACAAGGAGACATAATGACTAGTCCAGAGGTCGTTATCTCACCGCAAATCATCCCCAGAGCACGGAGTCGTCAATGCGACGATTATTTAAATAAGGCCCGAGTACATGGATGTGGTACCGTTGGGTCTACGTGATCCTAACGCATCGCACCTAGCGGCACATCGCTGCCCGTCATTATCTGCACATTAACTCGACTTCAGGATGTGGCACACTTTCGTGTCTCAATACACAAATCTTTTTTCGTTCTATTGTATCGAAATAACGCAAGTAGCCAAACAATGTTGAAAATTCGCAGGAATAAAATATTTGTAGGGCAAATATACTTAGTAGATCGCTCTGTCCATCATAAGAGACTTCATCAAGATAATCTATGTTTAATATTCTCATGAGAATCATCAACTTGGTGTTTACTCATATACAACTACTTTAATTCAGGGTGCCTTAAAAGGTTTGAATAATTACTACGATGTCCAGAAAAAGCGGTCAGATTCCATAGCTGTAGTAGTGGTCTGATGCGCTTTGCAATGTGTATATTTTTGCTCAGGGTAAAAAATATTGGTTTGAGCATGCGGGGTCGCTCGACAGGCCGACCGCCGCGCTGAGGGGTTGAGATGCGGCGGCGGTGGTTCGCGAGCCGCGAGCTCTCCGCCTGCGTCAAGTCAGTCTCGTTGTGCCGAGTGCGTACAGCGGTCGTGGTAGAGGGGCGTTCTCGCGCCGCTCGCGGTCTCTTGTTATTCGCGGTTCGCCATCGAATGCGCACGTGTCGCCGTCAAACAGCGCTGCCTTATTTACACAGTGTGCACCTGTGACCACGCAAATATTTGACGTGATGTGAAAGACCACTTTTGGTTCGAATTATTGGTGGTTTAAAACTCTACTTACAAAATTGTGTTCGTTCAGACGTGCTTAGTTTGTGCCAAGTTCTGTACTGTGCGTTGTGTTATCGACGTTTCTTAGAGTTTTACAAACTCGTACCATGTTTTGAAGTGTTTTAATACGAAATTCGGCGACAGCCAAAGCGTCAGCACCGAAAGTTGGATGAACGCCAGCATCTCCGGTGCTAAGGTAGAGAAATTTGATTTTCAAAATATAGCTACTTATAGGTATGTGTAACTAACGTTATCGGTGGTAATGTTGCCTTATCGGAACTGTTACGCATATCATGACTGAATAAAACCATCCAATAATAAACAGTTTTTGATATTTCTTTACTTATATGTACTTATACACGTATACTTATATGTACGCTAAAAATATCCACGGATAAATTCATTAAGTAGTGGCAGCCAAGCGCCACATGTTGGACTATTGTCGTATTTCAAACTATTAAAGTTTTAGCAGAACATTTACCAGATGTGGCGACGGATTGTTTTGTTTATCATTGACATGCTCTCATTCAATGGCGCTTTGTCAAATGAAACAACAACTGACAATATTATCATTCAATATCACGCTCTAAATAAACAACGTTTAAGAATCGGCAAAATATTTTTACGTTATGCAATTGGTTTCTCATTCATTAAATTCCTCGCAAATTGTTTTCTTTAATTATTCTACAAACAATATAAACTTTTCCACGATAAGTATAGCATTAATCTGACCAATTTTATAATTCATTATCATTAGTTGTTATCATTCTTTGTCAAGGACATATTTATGGAGTGTAGGTTTATCTTCTGGCGTGATATTATCTACAACGTAACAAATGATATCAATACGATTTTTATTGCTTTTAATTGTGCGACCGTGTTATGTTCCAATTGGAACATATTATGTTCGAGCAAATATTTTTTAAAGCACCGAGATAAAGTAAATATTCGGTAAATATTAGGGAAAACATATTACAAAAATTAAAGTCTAAACCAACTATTGTTCAGAATAATGAGTATTGAAAGCAAAGACGTAGATCAAACACTTAAAAAAATAAACAATCAATAAAATAAACAACTCAATTCTTTGATTCACAGGCGTAAAATTAGATCAAGTATTGTTTATTCAAGGGTCAAAAGTCAGGTTACGAATACAGCCATGAGTGACCAATCGATAACTCGAGTGCCGATAAAACGGACAGACAGACAGCGCGACTCGGACGTGCCGCAACGACAGACCTTTACGACCCCAGTCACGTCTGACACAGTCAAGGAACCTCCTTCACTTCAGTCTAACAGTCCTATCATACAGCGGCACGTACGCATCGAGACACCTAAAATATTTCGCCCGAGTACCACCACTATCGTAAACAGACACGCATTTCCTCTAGCTCAATGAGCGCGATCCTCGAGTGCCAGAAGCGCTTCTGACTCAGGTACTTCAGAAGACTCGACCTCCCTAAAATAGATCCGTCAGTGTTCGTCTACCCCTGTTATTTTTTGTTTGCTAATCGTCACTCATTCAATTGCTCAGTTGGCCTTCCGCCAGGACACAGGCGCCAAGGTTCGGTCCACTTTAACGTGTAGTTGTATTTGCGAAATGGTATCATGTCTTTGGTCGCGACCCGCCGCTATGTTTAGCGGACGCCGGTAATTTTAAGACGGTGAAAGCACGACTTGGCGACATTATTTAGTTCAGCAAATATTTTCAGAGCGTGTTACCGATCTACGTGAAAATTGAACGTTGCATAGTTCTCTTATTTTGAGCTGTCGTTATGCAGCGTTTTGGTTGGTTGTAACGCGAACTGAATTAGTTTTACGATTACCTACCGACCGCGGGCTGACGTGTTTGCTCACATCAAAATCGGAGCAACTCATTGTTACGTGTTTATTATTAGTTCCCATGAACGTTTACGTATTATTTGTGTATTGTAAGTCCTTAGTTTGGTTAACCTTGGCTTATGTTTTGTAACCGTAATTACTCACAGACGGTATACATTTTTGACGAACATCATTAATCTTATTCAGTCTTTGTTCCGCTCGAATCAATATTGACTGAATAGAAAAGCAATACGAGAAGGAGAGTATGAACAAGGATATTTATCGGTGTCATTAGGGCAATGAGTGGCGAACAATGAGCTCGCCGAAATATTGTTTAATTATTCATGTCATGTCACCAAAAAAGTGAAGCGAGAAATCCAAGCCGACCGGTCTCTCTGACCTATTCGTGTTTGACTAATCGAACTAATCAGTTAGCGATTTAGTTTCACTTTCCGATCCTGCATCGGATTAAAATGAAATTAATCCGTGAACAACCTTGGCTCCGATTTTGTTTTGCCAACTAAAATTAATTATGTTTACCGTGCGTCCAGCAGTAAATCAAATGCAATTTTCAATTTGTGCAACCAAATTTTCTGGACAAAAGTTCAACATAGGTTTGTTTCTGTGGTAAATATTATTAAAGACAAACAGTAAACTGGAACACTCAAGGATAACTAATAAACCTTTAAAAGACAACGGCGAACACATCAACTTAACAAACAGTGTTTGTTTGTCATCGACTGAACCAACCAAAGTTGAGTTCTTTGAAACAACAGCTCAATAAATCGAAAACAAACGCAAAAACGTGCTGCGAGTCTTATGAATAAATGCATGTTCAATTTTATTGTTGCATTGACACCAATATGTCATACGTGCTTAAAGTATCTGTTTGTACTTATCTGAAAAAAGTGGTAAGCGATGAGACTAGAAAATCGGAACATGATACGTCAAATATGGGCAAAGGGACTGGTTCTTAACGATTGTCGAAGTCATCGAATAACGGTCAGGTCGGTAGCAAAAAAAAAGTTTCAGCATTTCCCGCGTAATTGGCAGAGGTCTCATACGGAATGTCGTCGATGATGTGTCCCAAAAGGAAAGATGGACAACCGTAAAAGGCTCGTCGGATTCCAGCATTATAATAGAATTACAATTAACATCGGCATCTTGGAATAAACGGAAATATTTCTCGTTTAGTTCCAAGAATTCTTGGAGCTGCATTTTTGGAAAATTTCCTCTGTTATTTTGGAGAATGTTGAGTAATATTAATCCAAATAAATTATTTTGAGAATGATCAAATAGAATTTTGAAATTAAAAATAATAATTTTCTGTCTTTAATATACCTAATATATTACGAAAAATTTTTCAATCGACATGTGTTTTTTTTTTAAATCTTTTAGAAATAATCATTCATGTTGTATAACATAGTACGTTAGGATTCAATTAAGACCCGCAAATACTTAAAATTATCGCCTGATATTAATACGATTATACAATATCTAGTTTATGAAGCCAGTTTTGTGTAAGCTGTACTTAAATGGCGCGTAAAATTATCTGAATCATTGTAATTAGTGTCGAGCGTGGACTTTTAAGGCTAACACTTGGAGCTGAGTGGTTTAACGGTAAAGTAATCATAACTATCCCTGTTCAAGAAAATGTTGGGCTTGTGCATCGACAAATGTGTGTTAATGGTACACTACTAGGTATCTTCTATGTTTTGAAAATTAAAAATGTTCTCTCATGTCCCGTTACTTGTCTAACTTGATGTTGTTGTTATGTTAAGTGCATGTTTTACCGCTGTCAAAGTACTTACATGATAAATCACATATAGCCGTCCCTTTCTTTTTGAAGTAAAACGTGTAGGATGAGCGATAAATATAACCTTTATAAATTCTCAGGTAAAATTCTCGCAACAATTTTTCTTCTAAACTTTGTTCATAAATTTTAATGCACGGAAAGTGGTTCTTGTGTAGGCGATTAACAATTTGTCAATACTGCTTGCAACTGTTTCTGTTGCTGATATAATTGATACCGGACAATGCAATATTTTGTATGAGTCACCATAACGGGATCGAGTGTAAATGATAAAAACAAACTGACTATTATGGTACTACAATTTAACCTGACTTACTCACGGAATGTGTGTTAAACGTGTTCTTGTTCCAAGAAGGTCAATAAAAGGATTACCCTGTATCTTTTTCTCATAACACTGCGCTCCAATGAAGTCATTATTAAATCATTGTTATTTTTCTACTGGACAAAGGTTACAGTGGAGAACTATGTCTGCAAAATATGAAGTTTATATTGAAATTTGAGACTATTTGGTCAACATTTATACTATTACTGGCTTCAACTTGTGGCTTCGTCGGCATTGTATATGTAAAATTATATATCTCAGGAATATCTATTGGTGAAACACGCATGAAAATTCGTTCAGTACTTTTTGAGTTGATTGTGTACAGACGCGGCGAAAGATTTGTTGTATAATATGTAGTGACAGTGCTACTTATATTAAAAAGAGGTAATATAGTCTGTGTAGTGTCGGATTAAGAATCATGTCATACATAATGTCACTATCCCATTTATACCTGTGGGTGGACACCCACAGGTATAAATGGGGTAGTCGCCTTTTAGGACTAAAACGCCTTTTAGGACTAAAAGGCGACTAATTATTCGATATATAATATTGGGTTGAAATGATGAATAAATGAAAATGATGAAGTGTAATTAGCAAATAGGGTTTTGTAGGCGAATGCGGAATTCTGTACTATTGCAACCTTATGTCCAAAATTTCATATAATGTTTACACATTTGTAACGCAGAAACGGTTTTGCGTTCAAGAACTTATTGTGAATCCGTATGCCAAAATTTTGAAATATTATTAATGTGTTGTCATCATCTGTCGAAATCTTTTAATGCATAGTAACTGTTATAATTTGATTCGTATTAGACTAAACAAAGTGGGCTGGCGGTAGCCGCTAACAATCGCAGACGTATTTCGAGATATTTATGATTGAAGACGTTTCTAGGAAGACAATGTGTTTCAAATTTATTGTTTCAATCAAAATTCTATCTTAAAGCAGCATTTTACAACTTTCCTATTAAATAGAATCAAAATAGAAAGCTCTTATTTAAAAGTAACGACATATTGTGTAACTTGCGTTTTATTTAAAAGAGGTTAAAGAGTGACAAACGTGTAGTGGAAACCGCAGTGCGGAACGGCCCGTCTGTACCGGGGTCGAAATAGATTTAGAATAAACAATAACAACATTTCAATATCTGTTTTTGTAAAACCAATTAAATTAATAAAAACAACATTTGGATTACTTTGAAATGTATAATGTCAGAAGTTATAGCTTAATGCGTCTAATATCGGCATTAGATAATATATTAAAATTTAATTCCTTAAATACAATTTGGCAGTGAATTTTTTGGAAAGATGACACGTTCATAGTTGCTGGATGCAGTAGTTGAAGCCTGTATATATGTTGTAAAAGCAAAAGGGAATTCAGTAGTGGAAGTCTAATGACGATGGTGAAAATGATCCAATTGAACAATTGCAGGCAAGAAAAACACGGAATAAGAGAGAAGCATCCTGATGCAAAAATAATGTTTAAAATATGTACATATGCATGATCCTATTTTCGTCATATTATTTCGAAAGTATGTAATGTCGTAATCGTCTTGAAGCGAGTGAAAACACTATGACAATAAATAAATAAAAATAAGTCGCCCATTCGCATACACGTAATCATTATCTCAATAAAACTATTACCATATAATTGCCATCACAATAGCGTTTATCTGATGTAAGTAGAAAACGTAGGAGTGCAATAAACTAGAGATAGATCGTCGAACTGAGCGTGCGGCTGATCAGCGTCACGTCATGCGCAAGCGCACCTAAAAGCCAGTCCAGACGGGGGTAACGCGAAATGTAATATATTTTCCCCGAAGGCGTAGAAGAGGAGTATGACACCCCCATTTCGCCAGCTATGTTGTTTTCCATATACGAGGGCGAACCTATTACCATCATCTTCATAATCATATCAGTTCAATGACGTCCACTACTTGACGTATTGAAAAGTGCAGCGTGGGGTGCTAAATGGACCAACGACTTAGTTACGATTTCTGGTGGCCGTTAGTTGCGGACCGTACCATATCGCTCGCGATGGCAGAAATTAGGTGAGGCCTATTGCCATAATCCAGGCACATTTTTACAGACGGCTGGCTGATACTGAGAATTTCAAAGCCAAGAACCCAATTCCTATTCGAATATTCTGGCGTGATGGAGGAACAAACATCCATCCATAAATGAGCTAGTTCGATTCCTACTGGCAGTACCATCAGCCCATTTATCAAGGAAGGCTAGATGCTGATGCTAGATGCTAGATGCTATATAACATCACGCTACTGCCAACAGGAGCTGAGCAGTAGCCAAACAAAGAACGACGGGCGCGAAACCCTGTGCAACCTCTATTTTATAATATTATTAGTAGGATTTTAAGTTACACCCGTCTGGACCTGGCTGTAGTTGTTCTGTTCAGTATCACTGATTTTTATCTACGTTACGCTTACACACGCAGCATTGAATTGTGTTGGTAGTTAATGTTCTGTAATATAACAAAGCCATAGAATTTTGTTGGGTAACTTTATGGTAACAATTGTAGCTCATTTTGTCACCTAAAATTGGATTTGACAAGATATATCCTATATCAGAATTTGCGCGGGGCTTCGCTCCCGTCGTTCTTTATTTGATCACTGCTCAGCTCCTATAAGCCGTAGCGTGATGTTATATAGCATATAACCTTCCTCGATAAATGGACTATCCAACATTAAAATAATTTTTCAAATCGGACCATTAGTTCCTGAGATCTTAGCGTTCAAACAAACTAACTCTACAGCTTTATAATATTAGTATAGATAATTCGCTGCAAGCATAAAACTTTTCTCGTTTAGTGGGATGTGGAATGATTAATGTGCACGTATTACACCGAGTCTCAAAACAAATATCTGCGGGTCATTTTGTGACGTAATACGTAGAAACTAGATAAATTTAAGTATTTACAAGCTCTACGTAACCTTATATATTGTGTCGTAAAGTATCCAGTTGGCGCCTCTAAGATCTACTTACCCACTTATGTACAAAGATATCTACATATTCTACGCAGTGTATGCAGATAAGTCGAGGTATTTACGACGGGATGCAAGGGAAAATACATGGTAATAGTAACACATTCAATTTGTTTTCCTGATATACGACGTGCTTGGGAACTCTCTCGGTCTTACTATTAAAGTATGGATAAAAATAGAAACTGGTTGACTAGACTGATTGACTGACTGATCGACGCGCGGCCACAACCGTATATATCATCTAGGTCTTGAAGTATATCCTACACATAGGTTTAGTAAATTATGAAAGTCAGAACGAAGAAAGCATTTATAAAATTCATATATTATATTCATAGGTAACCAGAATTCAATGCGCACGCAATTGTTAAGGTGGTCGCCTCGTCATTACATCGCCGTGCTGGGTGACGTGGGTTCGATTCCCACACGAGTCAAATAATATTTGAGTGATTCATAGATATTTGTTTCGAGTCTGGGTGTACTTTGTGTCCAGGGCTAGTTCTCTAGTGCGGGCGTTGTTAAAAAAAAATAAAGAGAAAAAAATAAGAAGAATCACAGGCGATAGCTAGTTATAGACTATGTTAAATTCGTAAGCCAAGTTAGGACGATATACGGTACTGTCATAGCTTACAGACGTCTGTTGCCTTAACAGGAATTTCATCCTTGACTATGATATTAACCTACTGACATACTAAGACTTAGCAATTTCATCTGAGAAAAATCCTATAGCAAAAAATTGTTTGTTCTACTTTCAACAGACTACAAGCCACTTAGTATTCAAATTTAGAATCGCAAAAAACTTTAAAAACAAAAGTTAACAATCATTACAATCTTCTACGGAAATTTATAAGTCAATGGCATTCGTGTGAAAGTGCAAGTTAGATATGCGATCAAATGTTAGACTTTTTATAGTTTTTGCGTTGTTAGCTTGTTATAACACGAATGTACTATAAAAACTGGAGCAAGGGCCAGGTGACGTCTTTTATGGAATTGAAAAACGGCACCTGGATCTCCCCATATCGGATCGTAGCGAAAGGTGTTGCAAGATTAATGACCTAAGGCTTTTTGTATTGGCAATGTACGCCTTTATTTTATTTTTAATTAGTATGATGTAAACTGAACAATAATTGTAAAGGTGCGTTTGCACAACGCAATTATATCGATTTATATTGAATTGAAACATTTAAAAATAACTGTCACAGCTTTTATTGTACTAGAGGAGTTGATACCAGTTACTTTCATTAAAATATTCTAATATTTTTTTTTTGTTTTCAAATAATTAACAATTCGAAATGTTACATTATCATATTCCTCTTTGAAATACTGAATGTAGTTCATGTTTTGATGTCATTATAATCTCGACATGTAAATAATGTTTTTATTACTTACGTGTTGCATTTTACGATTGCTGACTAATGTTTTTTTGTAGGTATAGTTAAATTTATGAGTCAGTAGTACGGCCATATTGTACTGAATAATGTTTTTCATATTTTTTATAACCTTAGGTAATATATATTTAATTGAATGTGCTCAAAAAACTAAGTTCTTTATAAGGTATTATCTCGCCGCCCCTCAAGATTGTCACACTAAGTTCATTCTAAATCATATCGATATAAAATAATTTCTAAATAAATCTGTGCATAGCAATAATACCTGTACAACATTCCAAGGAGATTAAATGATGAGGTGACAACCCTGACCGTTATATTCAAGCACTTTAATTAATTGCGTATTTGTATTGATTCGTAATATTATCCTAGGACTACCTGCTACTTCATATACGAGTTATATATACCCAGAACCATTGCCGCTTGACCTTTGCTACACAATTAGCAAGAATATTAAATATAATTTTAGATTAATAACAGAAAATACACTATGCAATACAGGTTTTGGCATAAACATGCTGCTTTCCGCATAATCGATTGGCTACACTGCTAGCGAATTATAGCAAATAAACTGCAACTGTTTTTAGAAAATGAGACTTAACATAAACGAATAGGGATGATTTTAGCTAATTGATTGAGAGAAGTTGTAAGTAATTAATTAAATGCAGTGGCTGTTTTTCTTACAACGGATTAAATACGGGAAAAGAGAAAATTCCTTATAACGATAGTAGAACTCTTAACATTCCAGTTTCGATTGCCATTAAAGTAAAATTACTAATCGTTGTATCAACTCTATAAATGTTAGGAATGAAATATTAAGATTTATGAATGTAAAAGATTTTAATTTTCTGATAGGATTACATGATGTAATAACCATTTTATCCGCTATGTTCGTGATACTGATTTATTGAGGTATTTGTTTGACCAATGTATTAGTTGCTTTCTTAGCTTCTGTCTCGGTATCGAACAAAGAGACAAGATAATCGGAATTGTACACAATAGGTATGTTACGTTCATTCGCCGATTTCATAACATATTTGTCAATGCCTATATCGTGGTTATTTGTCAAAAAGAGATTGCTTTCGAATTTCCTCGAAAGGGATCAATAAAATTGTATCCCAAAAAAACTTGTCTTGATAATTACCAAAAAAAAAAAATCCCAATCTGTCATCGCGGTCCCAAGTGATGCCCTCATATTCCACTATTGTTTTTATATTGATTTCGTTATTAGAGATACAGAATCATTATAATAATATAATTCATTCTTAAAGAAGTTGTCTGAAGAATTCCTGCGATAAGGCCGCCCATTGTAACTATTTTTATTTCCTTTGAAGCATAGTTCAAACGTTTCTAATACAACATTAGTGAATTATAATCGAATAGAGTAGTACAATAAAGATTTTTTATATATCTACGTCACACAAATTTTTATTTGCCTATATACATGATGATACGTTCTTTAGCGGGTATAAACGTAAGGCCGGACTCGACTCAAACGAAGGCGAAATGAAAAGAGAGTAGATGTTTTAAACAACCAATAAGAAACATAACACAACATCACGGCTTTTCTTCCGAAGGGGTAGGCAGTAACACGTTATAATTATATTTCTTTGGCCTAGTCTCATTATTATTATTGTCAAATGGGCTTGAGACAGTACCGGTTGTTGGAATTTATCAAGTCGCCCAGACGGCTTCTAAACTTGACATAACGACTATCGCATTAATTGGGACTAACATCTTAAAAATATTTTAGTGTTCGATATCCTATTCATCGAGGAAGACTATAGGCTATATAACATCACGCTACAGTCAATAGGAGCTGAGCAGTGGCCAAATAAAGAACGATGGGAGCGAAGCCCCGCGCGATATCTAGTATATTTTAAATAGTGAATTATTGGTATAGTGAATAATGGGTATTTAAATATCAATCACGTTCGCAAAACTACAACCCAACTAACTATTACACTTCAAACACACATACAAAGTGAATACGCACAAACAAACATCAATATTCTTAGTAACGAAACCACATTCGCTTCCCGTAGTGGCCGCAAGACGGGAGCTCAGTGAAATCAGTGAATTATTACTCTCCATCCATTATTCATTAATTAAAGTACAATCGAGGCCATAACGGGCCATCTGAGGAGCTAAGTTATGGCTAGTACACATCTTAATGTAATATATGTATCTAATGTAAAGTGGTCGTTATGCGTGAAATGTTAAATGTTGCTTTAGACACACATGCTGTCAATTTTAGAGTTTCACATAAAAAACTTGTATGTGGCAAAAATGACTGAATACATTTTGTTTAAATTATAAGTAGCTGGAAGTAGCGCGGGGCTTTACCCCCGTCGTTCTTTATTTGGCCACTGCTCAGCTCCAATTGGCCGTAGCGTGATGTTCAATAGTATAACCTTCCTCGGTAAATGGGCTATCCAACATTAAAATAATTTTTCAAATCGGGCCAGTAGTTCCTGAGATTATCTCGTTTAACCAAACAAACAAACAAACTCTACAGCTTTATAATATTAGTATATATATTTTATTTAATGTTATTATCATCATCTCTTCGGATTACACAAAGTATTTTCCTTCCCAACGATAACATAAAATACGATCTGAGCAGTGGCCAAACAAAAGCGACGGTAGCGAAGCCCCGCGTTACTTCTAGTATTAGTATAGATTTACTTCTATTTACTGGTCAATGGCACGTCTATTGCCGTCTGCTTATCGTAAATATTGCATGTTAAAAGATTAAATGCTTTAAAATGGGCCAAATTAGGCCAGCAGCCGGCATTTTCAAATACCTGTCATGTGTTTTTTGCCTTTACATGCTACTCTAATTTTGTCTATTACACGCTCAGTTGTAAAACCGTTTTATTTGAATTTACTAATATTATTTGTCATCACCATTAAATTAAGAGTAGCTCTCTTGTCTTTTCTATTATTTACTTGATTGCGACATACCCCAAAAAGGGGTTAATGTTTTAAACTTTCTTTTTAGGGTTCCGTAGTCAACTAGGAACCCTTATAGTTTCGCCATGTCTGTCTGTCTGTCTGTCTGTCCGTCTGTCCGTCCTCGCTTAATCTCTGTGACCGTTAGCACTAGAAAGCTGAAATTTGGGACCAATATGTGTATCAATCACGCCGACAAAGTGCTAAAATAAAAATTGGAAAAAAATGTTTTATTAGGGTAGCCCCCCTATATGTAAAGTGGGAAGTGTTTTTTTTTTTAATTTTAACCCTAATGTGTGATATATTGTTGGAAAGGTATTTAAAAATGAATAGGGGTTTACTAAAATCATTTTTTGATAATGTCAATAATTTCGGAAATAATCGCTCCAAAAGTAAAAAACAAAGCGTCCCCCCCCCCTCTAACTTTTGAACCATAAGTTTAGAAAATACGAAAAAAATCTGAAAAGTAGAACTTTATAAGGACTTTCTAGGAAAATTATTTTGAACTTGGATGGAAACAACAGATGGAAACTGCAGTTAACCAATATAATTTGGTCCCTGAATCGTATGAGCGCCTATACAATCCAGAGGTCAAGTTTCATTTGCCCGTATTTTTTTTTTAACTTCGTTTACATAATATTTTATTATCCTGAACGTATCTTTTTTCAAACAAAAAAATAATTATTAAAATAGGTTCTCGCAATTCAAAATTACCATCGAAAACTTCTGGCACGTCTAACGGACGGGAAACTACGGAACCCTACACTGAGCGTGGCCCGACACGCTCTTGGCCGGTTTTTCACTTTTAGATACGATATACTTAAGTTTTTTCTTTCACTGGAACTATAAGTCTACGTAAATGTTACGTTTCTTTCTTTTTCACCACAGTCAGAATAAATAATTGTTTTGAATCATCTTGTAAATGTACTAATTGCAAGCAGAGATACACCTCTTGACAAATTAGTTAGACTTTTATAATTTATGGTTTGTTGATAAAAGGCCAAGATTAATTATTTTAATTAGTAACAGTCCAATAGCTAGTATAAAGAAATTAGGTCGTTAATGTGATTGGTTTGACTTTTTTGGTGATAAAACACTACACATGGCAATCTATTAGTAACCAATATTTCTGGTTTGAAATGCCACAACTAACACCCAAATACCATTACATTTAAGTGAGTTTATTAAAAGCGGATTTTTTTGCAAAGTGATTTTTTTAGTCGAAGGATTAACATAGTTATCATTGAGAAATCCGTAAAGAATAATCTAGATTAATTGCAATTTTATTCCCACAAATTTAGCTGACCTACAATTACGACATTTGCATTATTATCTATAGTTACAATCTAGAAATAAAACTATGTTTAGAAATTGAAAGTGGCGATGCTCTGTAGCTCGTCCGAGTATTTGCAAGCATGCGGTGTCCTCTTCCGTATAAATTTGAATTATGGTAAGCTATTTACTGACCTTAGAATGCAAATAAGATTTCCGTCTTACTATTAATAATAACAATGTTTATTTAACCACAACAAAATAAGTACAGTTCATGTATATAGTTTTAAATTATTAACAATGGTCATTCGTGCGATTGCAATAAATATTAAGTTCTTAAATTATGTATTGGTATGGCAGACTGCCTTAAAAACACTTAATGTTAAATCTAATGACTTACAAATTAAGCATCAAATTTGAAAATTAAATATCTTACAGGAGCAGAGCATTATTGTTGGAAAAATCATTTGTTTTGAATATGTTAAGTTAAATGTCACCATTACATTTAAGACACGAAGTTTTGAAACATGAAATTTGATACAATATTCTTTACTTAATTTTTTTTTTGTGTTTTTTTTTCTCCCTGAGGATCTAATATTTTCCTTGTATGTCGTGGAAAGAGAGATTTTATATTTTCGTTTATACCTTGGTAGCGCTATAAAGCTTCAGGCCTTTCATTGCTTCAATATTCTATTTATTCTTTTGGGTGAATATTTTACGACTCGTCCTAGAAAATAATCAATTTCGAAGAGAGACATATAAACGTTCCACAGCATATGCGAAATTTCTAAATATATGTTTCATAATTGGCCAAAATTTTATAAAATAGTTTTTAGACATAATTATACTACAGATGTGTTATTCAGTGAATTTGCTTTTAACCCAAGTTCAGCTGCTAGACGTGCACGATAGTTGACGATAGGTCGGTCACGCGGCTGCGACACGATCGCACGCGTCATATAATCGTGTCATGGTCCCTGCACCGTTACTGTTCTTATTTAAGACTTATCTCTCTCTGTAGCAGATTACAAATATTCGCCAAAATACTTGATTAAAAGATATTATGGGACAATCCCACCCTCATGCCCACCACTGCTAGTCCTGTGAACCAGGATTAACAGCCATGACCCTTACGAACATCGAATTTTGACACTCGGGAGTACCAAGGATTGCCTAACCTATTGTCTTGGAAAGAAATTATCCACACTAAAAAGATACTAGCCCCGAATACATAACCTGTTTTTTAAGTATGTTCAAAAGAAGAAGGACTTTAAGCGGAATCATGAAAGTTTTTACAATCCTGAAACAGTTGAACAATGTACAATTTATTTTTAGAAAAAAAAATCCTAAATAAAACAAAGTTTACTTATAGAACGAAGTCACACTTAATAAGTGATAGGGCATCGTCCAAATAGAGAGTCAAGATATACCTGCATGCACCGTAGAATAAGAGAAAAGAAAAAAAAAGATTAGAAGGTATACGTAACTATCATGATTACTTTTTCTTACTGAATAAACAGTACATAAATCTGCTAATGTTTTCATCAACATTCGCGGTCTACAGAAAAATATATTCTTATCTAAATACCTAGACTTTTATTTGAAATACTAAATCATATGGATTACGAAGTTTTGACGTTTGCGAAATATAACGCGTTTCACTAAGAGAGACTACTTTGAATACACGCCAAGCAACAGAAATTATGAGTAACACAAAAATAACTAGCAATACATAACAACGTAAATTAGTTTCACGAAATGCTTATCTTTTTTTTTAAAGGCAGTGGTTGCCAAAATGTTTTGATTTCTTTTTATTCCGAGAATTGCGTACGAGAATTCACGTGTGTACAAAGATTCTTGTTTGAAATTGTATTTTATTACCATCTACATGTGTCTTTGGTTAAAACAAAACAGAACAGAAGTTTTAATAAGCGTATTAACACAGTCATATCGGTTGGCCGTATTACGCAATGGAACGAGAGCGGGGAAAGCGGAAGGGGTATCAAAACGAAAAGTGAATAAGACTGTGACAAAGAATAATAGATGCATTTTAAGAATTATTATTGCACTATTTTTTATTATTTTTTTAACGAAAAGTATATCACAGACACATAATTTATACCAAATATGATTCTGTGATATACTTTTTTTAAAACCTGATAAGAACAACAAATACATTCATGTAAGTAAAACACTATGATAAAATAAACAAATAAATTATTACTAAAATATATATGAAATAGTGTTAAGAGTTAGATTCTATCAGATAGCAACTACGTGCGACTTAAATCTGGGTCATTTTAACTAGAAATCAAGAATTCGCATGCGAACCTTACGATCAAGTTCTCGGTCAACCATCACACAATGTCAGATAGTATCTTCTTTGACTAGGGTGATCATATGGCCTGATTTGTTCGGACACGGCTGGAATTTTGTAACCCGATAGACACGTGATTAACCTGTGACAGTTTCGCCTCGCTTGTTATCAGTGGATCATTTGGTCGCAGTTTTTTTCCACGTATGACAATACTATTGGTGCCTCATTATTTATTAGGTAGATTTTGTGTATAAATGAGATTTTAAAAAATACTTGACACTAAAGTTTTTATATTACCACTAGTTAATATTAAAAAGGGGTAAAGTTTTTGAGTTTGTGATGTTATAGGGGGTAAACTCAAGATCTACTGAACCGATTTGTAAAATCTTTTGTAGCCTATTATCGAGGAAGGTCATGGGCTATATAACATAACGCTAAGCCCATAAGAGCTGAGCAGTGCCCAAATAAAAACGACGGGTGCGAAGCCCCGCGCGACGTCTTTAATAAACCCACACGCTGACTTTTTTAAACACCTTGCGTAAAAAGTCAGCATATATAAGCCTAACCATTTTGCATTGAAACAAGTGCCGAATTAATAGCAAATAAGTACAACAGGACTATCTCTCACCGTATAGCCTGTTGTATACGGGTAGAGTATACGCTAGAGTAGCACGGTATTGTACTATACAGGGTATAGTATATAGTACATTAGTATAGTGGGAAAGTTATTATTATACCGTGCTACTCTACCGTATTCTCTACCCGTGTACACCAGGCTTATGAGCCGTACTTGTCACTTAGCCGTCAGCCATAATGTTCGGGTGTCTTATCCATCAAACAATCTATCTTCACAGATCGATAGATATGCAGAACGCGTTCTTAACTCATTGTTTTTTACTGCGCACTTTCTCTAGATTAGCCGAAAGATGTTTTGTATGAGGTCATGACGAATGAAGCCGTATTTGTTGAATTTGAATTCATTTGTTTGAGAAATGACTGTCTCATTAGTTCAGTCATGTAATAACTAGTGATAGGCTTTTTGCAAATGTCAGTTTGGTTTGTGCAACGGCTGTAATAAAATATAACGAAAAAGATTACCTATGTGATAAATTGTTTCATCCCGTTCACTTTGTCGGACAGGTTTCTGATTTTAACTGCAATATATTCTGTGTTGCTATCACGTTAACGGTGATAAAAATATGTTATTAATACCGCAAAAAGCTGGAAATGCACCCGTCGAAAGAGCGCAAAAGAGTAAATGAAACGAGAGCGCTTATATGGTTTTATTTTTAGATAATGAAAAATAGCAAAATTGTTTTTTTTGTGCAGTCAAATATGCTTCTTTTATTAAATATGATTTTTTTTCAAATTTTTCCAACATCTTCCATACTATGTGCGAGATATACTACTATTATATTTTATACAATTCGCGAGGGACTTCGCTCTCGTCTCTCTTTGTTTAACCACTGCTAAGCTTCTATTGGCCGTAGTGTGATGTTAATTATAACATATATACATATAGGCATTAGCCTATAGCTCAATAAAATCCAACTCCCAAGTCACAGGAATACCTAGTTTGGGAGTTAGGGGTTTTAAACTATTTGTATAACCTTCACCTATATTATGTACCCTAGTCCTAAGGACAATTGTAAAAAAAAATAGGATATCCAACACAAAAATATTTTTTCAAATCAGACAGAGTTCAGACAGTAGTTCAGGAGATTATCACGTTCAACCAAACTCTTCAACCCTTATTACAAAATATGGACTAAGTATTAAACCAGGTTTAAATTGACATAAGCCATTGTTTTAGTGTTGTCAATTTAAACCTGGCTTAAAATGCTTAGTCCGTATTTTGTAATAAGGGGCTTCAGCTTTATAAAATTGGTATGTATTTTATTCCATGGTAATATGTGCTGTTATTATCATCTCTTCGGATTACACTAAGTATTTTCCTTCCCAACGATACTTAATCACTTTGTGCTCCTAACCGACATGGAAGTAACTTTTAACTCAATTAGTACAGATCATCAATCTCTCACCATTTAATCTAGAACATTGCGTAAATACAAACTCTTCAATATAAATACTGCACGGTAACTAGGACAAGTGAAAGATACGAAATATAACCGCGATTCTTGTCAGTTTTGAGTTTTAAAACGCACACACAATTAATTAACCCTATATAGTATTTAAATTTTTTATACTTACCAACGTCCGTGTTATCGATCAAGCGGGTCTTTAAAACATAAAGAACACTATTTTCTCTGGCCTGCAGCTAACGTTATTAAAAAATAAAAATTAATTTAAAGTTTTTAGGCTAAAATTTAACGATTCTTATTACTGAACCTCACAATTAATAGACACAAAGTACACTCGTCGTTCACAGACTTACTTTTTGTGGATCACAGAAATATTACTTAAGGATCGAACTTAATAATCTCAAGAGTGTGTTCAGAGAGCCTAGTCGTAAATACGCCATTCGACTTAGTCGATTTCGAATTCGCTGTCAAAATAAATGTTTGAAAATTTAAATAGAGTCGCTGTCAAGATTTGGATTTGGAGTATGTCATCAACAGATCAACAGTAAAGTTGCATGCAACGAAACAGTCTAACAATACTGAAGATAAAAAAAATGACCTACCATTGACCTAATGAACCTGTGAACGAATTCAGACACAGTTGTCACAGCACGTTTCATCTCATTTTTATCAGTGTGAGTGAAAAAGACAAAGCAATTTAGATAATGTTGCTCTGGCAGTATCATTCGAATGTCAAGGAGAGCGTGCTCTATGAAAATGCGAACAGTTATATTTATTTATAAAGTTTTCTAGGCTGAATTTTAAATAAATTAAAACATGTTCTGTCTTTATTCTGAATTTAAAAATAGATAGTATTATATAAGCATACAGATTAAATATCACTTAGAAATATCTACGCAGTAGAAAATGAATTTAATATTTTATTCGAATCGATAGAGCTGTTGTATCCGCATCTTATATCATGAAAATTTAGCCTATGTACTATTCCAGACGGTGTGTTGCTGCATCACTTTACACGCTACCCAAATTGTAAATTACAAAATACATACAAAAGATTGTAACTACCCAATTTTTTTAAAAGAGTGGCGTGAGTTTCTTTCTTGCCAGTTCTTCTCATAGCTCCACCCCGTCAGCGCACTGGTCTTAGGCAAATTTGCTGACACTACTTTTCGGATAACCTGTTACATTCTTAACTTGTGACTTTCATAAGTTTTACCTTGTAACCTAGATGAATAAACGAGATTTAATTTCATTTCATTTATGATCTATTTGTGTGCCAAATTTCATACTGATACTTTCAGCTGTTTTCGCGTGATTAAAAGTAACTAACTTTACCTAAAACACATCCATCCTAGCTTTTGCATGTATAATATTAATAAGATTTATTTATATACCAGCATTGTTCGTTTAGATATACCAATTTCAACATTTTAACTTCTACCTAATGACTTTTACCTCATTAACCCAAGGTTACAACTAATCTTAGATTGCAAATGCAATACGTAGGTATTTTTCTATTGCGATTTCAATTGATAACATCGGAATGTGGAACATTATCTCGTTATCGAATACTCTATCGAGGTCCACAATCTGAGGACCACTTATTCAATCTGAATTGAATCAGGACCCGTTGACATGCGGGCTACAAATTATACGGGACGTATGCCTCCCGACGTATATACAAATTAGTTGACAACTATACAAATGATGACTTATTTATTGAACGAAGTTATTGTTCGCAACAGTTTCATGTTTCGATTGAAATTTTAGATGAAGGTCGTGGTTTTTAAAGTTTAAGATTAAAGTAAAGATATTTTTATTGATTTTGTATTGTTCTTGTCATTATCTTTTAATATAACTAAATATGGGTCTTCTTAACTGCTACTCTTTAAAAATTAATTGTGTGTAATATTAAAAGTATACATCTCCCATTTTCAATGTTCTTTGAATTATTGATTTTAGTGTGAGGCTGCACTACGATGAAACCGCAGCGTTTTAAACACGCCCAGTTTTGTAACTCAGGTAAAGCAATATAAGCGGCCGGATTTTCAGAGCCTGCATTTCGAGTAGATTCGCGGTTTATTGATTTTACCGCTTGCGAGAAATACGTAAGTGCGGCCTCACACTTACAACTAAAAAACTTTTATCAGACAGTATTCGTAATCACAATGTTCTCAGCATCACTACCCACTGTAATCTATATACAACCATACTAATTATTCTCTTTGCAAGAGAGAACACCTTCAACCATAAATGCTTTTCTATGTATTAAATTATATTATTATAAAACGGGTCTACGTCACGTATTATATTATAAGGAATAGTAAATACCTTATAATTTTCTATGTTCTAGAATAAAATAAACTCATTCAAAAGCAGCTAGAAATTTTGCTTTGATAAATTAGCTTCACGTAAGTTAGTATTAGAACTTCTAATGCCCAAATTACATTACTGAGCCGCTCTGCTACTACTAAAATAATAATATCACACATCCAAACTTTCCCAATTATACTTCATTAGATTTTCACGTAGCACATTGCCACGCTAAAATAACCCTTAAGCCACTGTATTACCAAGGTATCTAGAACTTTCATCATTAATTTTCGCGTGAGTGCTTCCCCGAGGGCTTGGTGACCCGTTTTGCTCGTATACTGTGATATTACCTGAGCTCACTTAGGCTTGTTTCACACTTACCACAACCAAATCACAACCACAACACGTAGGCGGGCGCTAATTCCAAGACTTGCCCTAAAAACGTGTGTTTTGTTTTTTGTATGAATACTATTGGTTGAATTTATACGGACCACATTTTGCCTTTATGATAAGACCAAGTGTGAACCCACCACATTTCGGCCACATTGCCAACCAGCGATACCGGCCACATCGCAAACACTAGCGACAACACAACCACATCCACATTTAGTAGATACCACAACGCAACCGCAAGAAGCAGAACACTATTCATAAGACTTGTATATAGTATCGATGCGGCTTCAGCCGTTGTTGCTTAGTAACCACAGCTTGACCACCTTTTTTCACGAGATCGGTGTGGTTGTGACAAATGTGAATCAAGCCTAAGGTATATAAACCGCAACATAACTAGGATGTTTCTGTACTGTAGCTATGTAGGTACTAATATATCTTGTGCGAGTACCCCAACCTTTCAGCTACCCTTTATAAACAGGGTTTAGGGGTCTCTTGTGTAACGTGAAGGTCAGCCTTATTTATTTATATAACCTTTGCTCGAGAATAGAAATGTTTAAATATTTTCGAAGGCTACATCACCATTTTTTATTTATAGAAATTTTATTTTTGAAAGGACTAAAAAATGTATTGTTATCTCATTTAAATTGACAACGCCGCATGCCGGTCTAAATAGGTCCGAAAAGCATTTTTTATTATGACAAGAGTTTTAGTCAATATTTATAAAAATGCGGTTTTGTTTTGAAAACAATCATCATCATCGTTACAACTCATAAACGTCCTCATAAACTGCTCGGTCGGTCTCCGGGTCTCCTAACCTGCTTGAAAACAATATTAACATACATTTTTTTTTATTGTTACAGGTACAATACATGCAGATATAAACAATACTTGATGTACGAGGGAAAACGCTTCACCAGTAAGCCCTATTATCATTGATTAGAACTCCTTTTCTCGATGCCTCGATTAAACCAAGTTTAAAAAAAAAAAAATGTTCTCATATTCTTTATTCTATTTCATATTCTATCCAACTCACAGATGCATCCATTAAATTAATTTCCGTGTGATTGCATAATAACATCATGTTTTTGAAACATTGGTTGTTATCTCGTGGATGTATAAATCGTGATAAAACATGCATCGGTTATATCTAATCGTATCATTCAATAGTTAGTCAGTTAATAAGATGATAGACCTTGTTCTGTTCTATTCTAGCACCCGATTTCAGCCATCTACAGAGTCCAATTATTTATTTTGACTATCCAAGGACACTTCGTCAGCTATTCATCATCATCATATCAGGCCAATGACTTCCACTGCTAGACATAGGCCTCATGTCACAGCGAGCGATTTTGTGAGCACTGACTTAGGACATTCACATACAAAGATAGTCGTCAACTATACCACGTTGGCCAGACGGATTGGTAAAGGGTTTTGTTTCGAATTTTCCTTTTCTCTTATATGCTTAAGGTGACTCCTTTTTCACCTTTTACGACACCCACGGGTTGAAATGGTGTAGTGACATTATGTGTGCTTAATTCGTCACTACACGGACACAGGGACCTATTTATTTACATACTACTAATCCATTGAATGTGTTCAATATGGGATGTAGTACACCACAGTGTACAGTTATTGGCACACCGAGTACGACAGGATACAATACGGTGCACGTTAATTGTACAGTGCTCATGCACGCAATGCTTCCGCTGCACACAAACACATACAATGTAAATTGTATGGCTTATGTATGTGTTAGTTTTTTTGGTTAAGTTGCCACAGGGTCATTTAAAACATATGTGCAAAACATGTGTCGTATATTTCCTTAATAATGGTTTAGCTAGAATGAGTATTATCAACACCACCATCGGCCCATTTCAGTCCAATGGTGAATTGAGGCTTTTCCTATATAGTATATAGAGCTCACTTTGCCTTGTTCAGTTATCCACTATTGTCCATATATTAAGCTGTTGTTTCATATAGACAAATTATTGCAATATTAGGTTTTACGTGTAGGCTTTATATGTTTCGGTCAAAGAATACCTGACCCAGTCGTATTAATGAATTGAATACTATTAATGTAAGTACATATCTATTATATTATTTGGGCTAGCTAACAAAGATAGAAAGTTCGTACAATACGACAAAAGAACAAAATACTACAAATGCACTGACGACAAATTAATCCGAAATCGATTTTATTATCTGACACACAAAAAAATATTGTAAACTCCCTTTTAAAGTCCGTTATTTCGGCTTTATTATGCAAATAAAATCACCAAACTCTCCCCTTCATCACCACCCTTAGTTCACCCCTTTCATAATTAAATATTGCATGCGTTGCATCAATACACCTCATGCTGTCCCTATGCCGTATCGCACCCACATACAACTGCCCGTGTTGATGGAAGCCATGTGTACTGTATAAAGGTACTTATTATAAGTATAATTTAGGTGCATGTTAAATTAACTGTCGCGGATAAGGCATACCTATATTTCCAATATTGATAATTTTATAAGGTTTTTCTCCGGTAAATAGAATTTTATTTAATAATAAAGTCGATCATTTATGTGGTTATGAAATCGTTATTAAAATAAAACGTTACAACTCAAAAAAGAGCTAACATAAGGAGTGATTCATTGTGCGAACAGGATTCCCAAATAGAAACATAATGTATTCTGAATAGCAGAATCAAGTAAAAACATCTAATTTGTATACCTACTATTGATTCTTACGTGAACAGTGAAAGTATAATAAAATAATTATATTTATACTGTCTAAACTCAGACATTGTCTCTTATGTCTAGCTAACTAAATATTAGAAAGTGGAAGCTTATCAATAATAAAGAAAGTTTTGTAAAAATTAATATCCACACCTTTTTATTTCTAAGCTAAATTTAATCAAATGTTAATGCACCGTATACGCAACAGATGCAATTCATTAAAACACCGAATAGTCTATTAAAAATAACTTCAAATAACATCTAAAAGCTATATTAAATGTAGAAGTCCGTACTCAATTTAACCGTTAGAAATAGCTTTTTGAAATATGAAGGGTTGGAGAAAGTCCCCTTTTGCTATAACTATATATTATATGGTTATAACGCGACAATTTATTGGCTATTTTATTACAATAGTACGGAAAATTTATAACGTGATAACTTCGTATTTCATTCATTTATTGAGCTATGTGAATGTTTTATAAATCCATACGGATTTGTTTGCTATTCGTCTATGATACAGGGATATTTATATAAATGAGAGAGATCTATTATTTATGGCATAGCTTTTGTGTTTTGGTTTAGTGTGAATCATTTGTTTGATAATACTAGTTAAATCTCTGGCCATACAGCAATAGCTATAGCAAGCAATAGGGTGATATGTCGAATTTTCAACTCATCGTCATAAAAAATGCAACATACGAGTACGTGTTACATTTTCTTTTGAAGTGTTTTTTATCTATTTGCAGGAATTGTTTGAGGTAAGATTTAGATAGTTGCAATCAGATTGATAATAAATCGTTATCGGTTTTCCAATCGTTATCACTGATACTTGTCTGGCACATAATAAAACAGCTGAAAATTACGTATGCGTTTAAAAATAATTATTCGGGAAAGTTCTTTCGTAATCGCGAATACAACAAAATAATACACAATTCATAACGTTAAATTAGGACGGTAGCTCACATGCCCGTACTTTCTTATAAAACGGCACTAAGAATGAATTAGCAAGCGAAATTCCTAGCAATTAAGTGCAATTAATTGTTTGTGGCCTGTCTTAGACTATCTGTCTGGAGCCATTGGGCGAATAATAATTCATCCATGTATTTTGGTAATGGTTTTATTTCGGCTACAGTTACATTTATTTTTTTATTTAGCCTATGTTATCCCACTGCTGGGCAAAGGCCTCCCCCTGAACCTACCACTTCTGTCTATCTTCAGCCTTATTTCAACATGAAAATAGATAATAATTCGTTTTCAACTGGAATCTTGACACTTAACATACGGGTGTCAATCTCTGGTCATGTATAAAGTTATGAGCAGTAAATTATGTAAAGATAAAATTTTGTCAATCATATTTTTGACACCAAAACAAGACTTCCCAAACAAGAGTTCTGCTGTCTTTGTTATTTCCTACAAAAGAAAATCATTGTAGTGATGTACTCAAGTTTATGTACTAAGAAATAATTGGGGTGTGCATCCTTGCATTCGTAATAAAGGAGAGAGCGTTGCTAGGGGTGACCCATGAGGGTCTTTGTGTCCCTCAGAGGGCTGTAGGGTGGGTTGGGAGGGCACGTGTCTGTCGCGTGCAAATATGTGGAGCGTGCATCCGATGCAGAAAGCAGCCGCAACATGATGTGTTTATTAAAGTCTGGGAGAAAATGCAATTTTAGGCTTCATTATTTTACTACATGTGTGTTTTCTAGATATGTATGACTGGCTGTATGAATGGTATGACAGCTCGTGGTAGGTATTATCGTGTTAACTTCAGAAAATCTGTAGAAAAGATCTTCAAAGATTTATAAAGTTTGAACTGTTTAATTGTTTTGTTTTTGTTACGTTGTTAAGTAGAATTGTACCTAATAGTTAAGATACGAAAATGAAACGTGGAAAAAAAGCATGAAACATTTGATCGAGCGGCATCGTAGAACGTCAAACAAGAAGTGCGAGCGATTTAATATTTATCTAAAATGTTAAATCGTAAAGACAGAATTACATTTGAATTAGTAATTTGCCATGAAATGTAGTTCTTCGATAATAGTAGCAAGATAGTATCTAAAAAGGCAAAAGCACTACAAACCTGAAAATATTGTGTTCAACCACCAAAAGTAAAAGCGAACACTGAATGAAACTCATTAATTTAATTACAGACACGTTATTCAATCAGAAACGCGATAATATTCCTTTCAACATTCTGTTTTTCAAATTTGCTGAAAGTAACGAGTTAATTGGTCATTGTTGTACCGATCTGTGATTACGTGAAGTGAAGGTGGGTTAACTATATCGTAGTTGTGTAACGGTAACACTGAACGCATGTCTGATGCACCGCCTGGTAGATATGTATCTTATAAACTCTATCTAAGACTTAACCGACCGATTTTATATGAAAAACACATCATAAATATATGACTGGGTAAGTTCAATGAAATAATAAAATCTATGAACTTAATAAATCGACTTCGATAGCAGAGCAATTTCTTTAATTAATTAATTAATTAATTAAATAAATAGTATTCAAAATAAGGCTTTACCAATTATGTATTTTGACTACTTATGTTTTATATGCATTGTAACTATAAAGTATATACGTATGTGCAAATCCTTAGTTAAAGTTGTGATCGATCCCCCCGAGCGAAAAATATTAAAAAAATATTACGTCAAATTAGTTTTTTAACTTTAATTAAATAATAAGCCAAAAAGAGAATACGTACGAATCATCAAAGCGATGATTAATTTCATCAACGTATTGTTGTCAGCCATACAGCGTGGCCCGCTCTTGAACCGTACAGTTCTTTGTTTGAAAAAATAAAAAAGGTTCTGCAAAATTCGTACAATGTGCGCACGCGTATTGTACGTATTGTTAGATGTATAGGGCGACGATCACACTCCCTCCGTTTACACCCTTTTGGGGACAATGGTTATTATCTTGGATCATTCTCACGGGATTCGCGTTTGGACCATTTTGTTTCTGGACATTCGTTTTGGTTATTAGATATGCGACATTCTGGATAAATTAGTCAATGTTATTAAGCTTTTGTCAGTAATACTGACTTATACGAGCTCCCGCGTGCGTGCAAGTAGGCAACTTGGCACCTTTCGATTTTACTAACTTTTTTATCGACAACTCGTGCGTGCGGCCGAGTTCTAGTACCTAATGCAAAAAAAATCAATAATTTTAAATACAAATATATAAATCTTCCGCTATGCGGATGATATAGATAGGTCTTTCTATTGTCTATCGTTTCGCTGGACACAAGTCTCTCTGTGTCCATACTCGATCGTCGTGAATATAAAATTGAACTAATACTTATTTTCATAGTATTTTATAAACTAAGAGTAGGTATATAGTAAACAAACTTAAAATAAGTACCTCTTGAAATATTTACTTAAGATTATAACGAGTGGATCTACTTTTTTTTTATCAATGTATCCGAACTAGTGTGTTGTTTATAACATATTGAATTCTAAAGATAATTAATTATACTCTAGTTTTTATATCTGTATATCTGTGTCGAAAAAAACTACTAGCATTAGGGTCCATCAATCTTATGTGTCAAATACAAAAAGTTATTTTGCTACTGTCGTTGGATAATCGCTTAACCATGCCTGTGACACATGGATGAAGGGCTTTTTGTACCCCCGGGACTTTTTAAACTTTGCAAAACCTCTGACCTTTCTATTTTTATTGTCGAGTTGTGTTTTATTTCTGTGCAAAGTGAGGGACATTTTATGTTTTTGTTACAAGTTTTTCAAATAAATAAAACACTTTTTTTAATGTACTTAGGTTAAATTTAGCATGACTGAGGGGTTAGGAATAAAAACTTATATTACATTTTGCTTTTTGATAGGCTAAACAATATATAAAAAAAAAAAAAATAATGCAAGGTCAATGAAAATATACCAACTTATCTACTCAATTTTGAGAAATTTGAACATGTAGCTCATTACAAATATCATTCCATATAACAATTAAATCATTCAAAACATCAACTTCGTTTGAATACAGTTCTCTTATAAGGGCCTCTGGCTAAAGACTAAAAGAATTATTACTTTCTACCGAATGCGCATGCGTAGGTAATCCCAATTAACAACACACAACGGTAAAAACGCACTTAGACAAAATATTTTTAAAGAGTTGCCTAAGTTGTGCCGGGGACACACTCGGTCGCACACCCTTCGTTGAATGTTGTCCGGGAATGTTCCCGTCCCCTACAACACCTTACTCACGATCCGTGACTACACATGGCACTCGACAGTCGGTACATCACCTGTTCTCTTTGTTCCCACGAACTTTACAAGTACCCTCCATTTTATAGGCTATACAACTGTCATATTTCAAATGGAAAGCCATCTTACTATGGAATTTAGTCATAAGATGGGAATATTTACTGCTTCCAAAGACTTTGTCACAGAAATTAGATGTGGTTTTAAAAGAAATTTTATGGAACAACTTCCAGATTTCTTTGTGTAAGTTCGTGGTTTTAATGGTGCTTAATGGTTTGAATATTATTTGGTTCAGTTTTTGACCTCATGGTCTAAGTGGACACCTTTCGTCAAAAGATTTCAAGTCTTAAGGACATGCACGATCGTGAGAATATGTACTTTTTGTTATATAATTAAATCTTAAGACTATCATTACATGTCCTACTATAACTTTTACGTGTACAATAGGGTCCAAAAATATTTGCTGACCACATATAATACGTCTTTTGTTATTTCAGCGGGTGCAACACATCTTTCTTCTTCGCTTCTCGACCTGATTTATCACTAAATGGTACCTTAAATTTCTGCTATAAATTTTGCAGCTGCAAAACAGAAATTGTCATATCTTCCAAGAAGTATTTAAGTACTTAGTAGTTATCCGTAATGATTACATCACTGGCAAAGTGGCGACTCAACAGTATGCTATTAACTGCGTCACCGTGCCAATCCAGCGGCAGACATCACGACTGCTCCTCGTTCCCATGATTTTCAATTATTATCATTCCCACGACATTAAATATTATCTTACTGCCTCAGCTGCCTCAGCTACCTCTACTACGAACTGTTTTCATTTTCAAATCGACTGAATCTCATTTATGAAATTATGTCAGCACTTAGTTCTTACTTCTTTATACTCTGTTGGTCTGTCTACCGATTATGTTTTCAGGGCTAAATCACTGAACCCATCTTCATGAATTTCACATATAGATAGGCTAAACCTGAAGGATAACAAAGGACTGTATTTACTTTTCATTGACATATTACAGGCATAATAAACCTCATACGGAGAAGCCATAAGAGTCAGTAACATGCATTATTGTTGAAAATATTTTTTTTTTTGTAAAGAAGACATAAGATAACACGTTTATAAGTTTTATCTCATACTGATAAGCGTACAAGACAGGCCTAACCCAACACTCAGCAGTAGAATTAGTTAAAACCAGGATTAACATCAAAAACCCTGCAAACATCGATACACTGTATTGGACCGCGCAACGAAATTCACCAAAGTCATAATTTTGAGAAATTGGAGAGAAAATTGTAATAAGCATAGAATAAACATTGCTATAAACCATTTCTTGTCGCCGCTAAAAATATAAATTAGATCAATGTAACATAAAATCATTGTAAAGCTATAACTATTGCCGTAATAGATAATAATAGTGAGTTGAAGTCATAGTAGGGGCAATGAATCAAGTATTTTATCTGAGATCTTGATTTATCTCAGTAATAATGTTCTTTTAAGGTGTACTTGATTGACTTTATAGCTTAATCTTGGTATTAAAACCTGCCAACGAATGTTGTAATAAAATTCTACGCAAAACATTACGATAACATATCAGTCAAATTTTGTTTGTTATTTACTTTATTTTGAATTCGGATTTAATATCTGTCGTGTTGTGTACCCTTCCTTGATCATTGCCTACATTCTCATTGAATCTTGATCATTTGACGATCCTTGGGTCAGTTGTTGTTATTAAAGATATCTATCAGAAATTACCCTAATCTATATTTACGATTTATACAGCTAAATCGCCACTTCTGTGTACAAGATGTACTCTTATCTTAGAGTCAAAAATATCTTATGAATTTGGAATTCAACATAAGATATAAGTATAAATTTGCATCCAAATCAAATGAGCCGTTTTGAGAGATACCAGTGCACGCAAATAAATGCTCATCAACTCGTCGAATAATGTCTTTACATCCAAGGCTAGTATCCCAAATTGCACCAAATATATCTTAATACAACACGACGCCTGTGTTTCATCGAGTTCATGATACTAGACAAGTTTATACAGCTTTAAATGATGCTAAACATTGTTACCGATTGGGGCGAGGGGCCGTTACGACTGCACGGTAGTGCAATTTGTAATCTTGCGATCCCTGGCGAGTGTTGCCTTGACCTAAAAGTGCGCGCGCGCCGCCCGCGGCGAGGTACACACGTGCTCTCGTGCCGGAGGTCCACTGAGTACATACTTCACATTGTGACGTGTACATCATGAAGATGGATTATCGAAAAACTTTCAGCTCAATAAATTGTTATTTTATGAGGTTATACATGTACCTACATGTCATGTATGAAATGTCGATGTTACAGTCTATGTACAGTTGAGTACATTTAATTTATACACGGATAGGTACATTATATTTTTTTTTTAATATCCATCCAACCTTATTTTCGCATTTATAATATTAATAGGATATCTTATTTTAAAAGAGGGTAGGGTAATTCTTCTATTCTGTCACATATACTTTGTCACCAGTAACAATACTTCTCCTTCCGATACCTTCCTAGGATCAAAGTACTTCCAAGCATTAAAGATTACAAGCTAGTCTTTTATCAAAGTAGGTAAGAAGGTAATTTTCAACGCTCTTAATAACAAAATTCCACCCTATATTAAATTTTATTAATTAAATTTTCATTACAAAAATAAACAAGGCCATAACCACACTATTTTCAAGACCAATTCGACCTTTTGCGTTCAGAATCCGTTTCGTAGCAGTACTAAATTTAGTACGCTCGTATTAATGAATGGACATACGCCGCACGTAATACAGTGTCCGTATCTCTATAACCTTTAACTGCGTTTTATCAAAACACATTAATTTCATTCGATACAACATATTTGTATTTCAACGCGTAGTAACGAAGATTAATGAAATTCTATATGTTTATCATTTTGTTATGTCATTAAGATAATGAGGTAGGTCCGTTTACATTCGGCTGTTTCATTAGCAATTGATTTTTAAGGACTGCACCGTTTTTCGCCACGCCACTAATATCGCTGTACCGAGTGTTGTACGATTCTCATTCCAAGCAAAATTTGTGTGATTCATAGATTGTTTCGAGTCTAAGAGTGTACCCGGAATCTCGACTATCGATTTTTACCGTCGAATTTTAATGATGCTGTCATTTCAATATCGTTGTCAAATATTTGACACGATATTAAAATCGACCAATCGAATGTTAAAATGGCGACTAGAAGAAATTGACTACTCCTACAACAGAGCTTGATTTCTAGTGCGGTACCTGTCAAAAATAAAAGAAGAATGTTAGGGATATTAGTATTCGTGTTAAGATATTATTAGTTATCATTTTGCGGATAACGGTACTAATCTTTTTATTTTTGTTGGTTGATTAATTTTGATTGATCGTTGTTTATACTCGTGTGTGTTTTATTTGGGATATGTTCGGCCATGAATTGTTTGTCTGCTGTAGTAGTTTTGGAACATTTCGTCATCTTATCTCATCTGTCTATCAACCAGACAGTATTCTGTCTGGTAAATATAGGTTTTAACTTTGTGTGTGTTTTGTGATATGTGTCAATTGTTGTTGTTTATAGAGATCTATATTTTCTTTGATAGTTACTTCTCAAAAAATGAACCAAAGTTGTATATACTTATTATCGAAAAGTACTCCGTAAAAATATACCCAAATATTTTGCGCGGACAATTTTTCTGCGCTTACCAAAGGCCGATAAGCGTCATGATATATTACGTACATAATATCTATGTAATTTGCCCAAAAAAGGCTTACCACAATCCAGAATATACCACAACAACCAATAAAAACCTATTATTATTATATTCCCATTAGAGCAATATGATAACAATAGAACAAAAACAACAAAGGATTTGTATGATAGGCCGTGGATGTATAGCAATTAACATGTCCACATTACCGCACACACCGCACCGTTCATGGCGTGAGTCACGACCGGCTACTGTTCGCCCGTACTCAAACGCGTACACCGTACAATTCCAGTTTCCATACACAAAATTAATCTCCAACGTTATGTCAATATTTGTACCGTATTTTGTCAATACATTCGAGTATTTGAACGAGTGGGCGAACTAATCTTTCTAGCGTTCGACATCATTGTGTGGATGTGGCCTTAAAAATTATTGTTGAAGTGCTAATAAGGTATTATTATGTTTGTATATAAAAGTCACACGTAAATGAACCACGTGGGTAGATAAAAGCGGAATGTTATTTTGAGCGTGACATTTTTAACTTGGTTGGTTAGGCGCAGTGACCGAAAGGGACTTCTTTATTGCGTAGATAAAGTTAAAAATAATTTAGTTGCGTATATAGGGTGCAATATGTTAAAAGTACTTATTATTTACTTACGTTTACTTACATTGTGAGATACTTTTTTTCAGTCCAATTCTTTTTTTTATTCTCATTCTAAACGAGTTTTTATAATTGATAGCTCCCGCAAACATGTAAGGTTGATTTTGATTTAGTGAAATCGCAATTTATCTAGAGTATGATTGCCTTAAGACTTGTCATTGATCCAACCGATAACAGATTTAATTAAACGACTCCATAAAATTTTGCGATGTAACGTTCGGGATTTAGGATTATTGTAATCAAGAACAAATAATATAGTGTTAAATGGCCAAAGAACCGCTTCAGTCTTTGCACCATCCGTCATTAGAACTAACCTTGTATGAGTTTTTACCCGACTGTCAGGACGGGTATTGTTCATGAATTTCTTTCATTAGCCTCTTTATTTCCTCGTTAATCGGAAGCATACAGAAGCCATCCAAGTAAGTTATCAGCCAGTCTTCCGCTCCTATCTTTAACCAGTTTTTAGACCGGTAAGCTGTGACGCAATATTTGTTACACCCCAGCGGGTGTGGCATGCCGGAACCGACGCTTTTTATTCACGTTTTTAGAGCTTTACCTTTGAACGAAATAAACCGAATTCCGCTACCAAAAAGTTCCCAAATGAAAAAAAGTAGAATTTATTGTTGGGATGACTTGCTTTTTGGGTACAATCTGTCCTACCTTAGGGATATAATGTAGAAAGTAGTAAGTAAACATTTTTGGAGAAATTTTTAGTTTTCTATTTTGGCAATATTTAAATTAATTCTAGAGCTAAGTATTTTTGTATAAGGTTCTGTTTTTGTGGAATGTTGACTAAAGTGTATTAGGTGAATGTCTAGCCCAGTTCCCACACAAAAAATGACAGGATGTTTCCTATATGCCTTCTCCATACATTTTACTAGCACTATTGTCTTTGAATATATACAATTAAATTTTTTTACATAGAACAATAATTAGTCGTTTTGTCACTTTTCTACAATAAAAAGTCCCGCGAAATGACAGAGTCAAATTTTTCGCGTTTTTTTTTCTCAATAAATTAGGCAAATTATGACCAAAAAGTCAATAGGCGGTATTATTTATTGTAGAATAGTGATTCATTATTTATGAAATATTCGCATTTGTAATTATCGTTCTCTTTGATCAACTTAATTCTTGCAAAAAAAAAATTGTAACTTTATCACTCAAATATTTATTTTTCAATTGTTATTAATGTTATATGAAACTATATCGAGATGAAAATAAATTTCTTGCTTCTGGTTACATCAGAAGGTCCTCACTACAACTTTAATACACAAGTTATTTTTCCACCAAGATAGTCGATAGGATGACTCAACTTTTACGCAATAAAAGGTTGTACATTTTTTATAACATACAAGTACTGAACCTGTTAGAGAAGCTGCGAAGTTTAAATTGGTTCTTAGACTTTTTGTCTGTTTCATTCCAGACGTTATTTGTAGGTATTATGTTTCTTTGTAAGACGCATATAGACGTATTTTCCAGGCGGTTTTTGTTACATTGTATTTTGTTGCATACACCATTTATTATCTCTATCAAGTATAACCTTAAATATATTTGAAATAATTATACTTTCATTATTATAATAAAAGATACCGGCTGTTGTATGATAGAGGTACTTTGGTACATATTAAAAAAAAATTGAAGTTTAATTTAGATAGTGCCTGCTAGATGCCTGCGAGTGGGTCCTTGTGTGTCCCAGTTCTATCATCGCCATATATTCTTATAAAAAATAAAATATCAAAAATTTTGATTCACCTACTAACCATCTGTTGAAAATAATGTAAACGTTATCATTCAACGCGTAGATATGATCTACGAATTATTGTATATTAGGGAACCAGTTTGAAAGAAAGCTCATCGATAAAACAGTTTACGTAACCGGAGTTTTTGTTAGCCAACTGTGGCTCTACGTCATCAAAACATCTTGGAAGTGTGATGTTATCTATTTCGTTCCGTAACCGATTGTGCTCTATCGGCTAAACTATATCGGCGCTGGCCGAGCCACAGGAGATAGCGACAATGAATAAGTCTAATGTTAATATTACATGTTTATATTATTTTTAAAATTAATATATGTATCCTGCATCTCTGTACTACATTATCGTTTAATAATTCTTGATTAATTGATAAAAAATTTGGCGTTTGTGAATGGGTCAGGATCTAGAGATCCAGAAAGTATAAACACTTCTACATATTATTCAAATATAAAAATTGTCATAATCGCATCTTAAGAATCAAGAATCATCAAAACTGTTAAAGATAGTATAGATAATTCCAATATAGATTTACAATAATACACGCCGCTTACCCTATATTCGATGGTACAGAGGCCCGAGTCTGCTAACACAATGGTAAGCCGATGGTCTCATTCGACAGCTGTGATTGGCTTACTAAGTCAATCGCGCCATATTGCCGGCCTGCGATGGGTCGATATTAGTCCATTGGTCTGCTATCGACGTGTGTAATTTAGCAGAATCGAGCCCTGGTTTATATAATATGTATCTCCTCTTTTATCATGTTTGTTCAATTTTTACAGAGAATATGATTTCTGTGCCTTTTTATTTTCAGCTTTTTTCTTACTACTTAATTCTTTCCGATATTAAAATCTGCACTATCTCTGAGATCGTGCCCATTACGTTTCTTTTGTCTACAGTGACTTGCGCTCTCCTTACAACAAGACTTTTGTTCTATTATCATTTATTTAGCTTTCTACCGCCGCGCGTTGCTTAATTCAATTATGAGTATTTTTTCCTAATCCTTTTAATAAAATATTTGAGAAGTTTAATAAAAAATACCACAAAAAATATTGTAAACGATTTCATTTAGGAAGTTGATTAAAAAACTTAATCAAATTTTATTAACTTGACTGCAGTTATTTAGCATTAAATTTGTTTTTTAGATGTCACTGAATTTTTAAAGATTCCTTTGATGAAAAAGACTAATTTTCCCATTTAAAACATGTTATATACAACGTGTTTTAGGTAAGTAATTATGTTGGTATATATATATATATCTGATCTTCTTCTTATTGTGTGGACAACAACCTTCCCTTGTCTTCTTGTCTCTTAAACTGCATCGACCCAAAATTTAGCAACTGCCACTGCATTGTCAGTAACTTTTATTAGGTTCTCCTGCGTGTAGTTGTTAGGACACGCACTGATTAAAGTACCAATAATTTCTAGACATATTTTCAGATTTTCATATAATTTGACAGGATATTAATTAAAAATTTCAATTTTAAGTTATGCAGTACCTATATTACAAATTTATCTATCATTTATTATTTCAAGTTTCTGACTTGACTGCATTTATATCTGTAACAATCACATTAAAATCAGACATACTAATTTTGTAGAAATCTAGTTCTATAATGACTTAGGTAACATCAATAGATGTCTGTTTTATTAGAATTGTGTTATCTATAAGTTCCATTTGGTTGATTCTTAGGTATTTATGCAGGTAGTAGAAGATACTATCGGACTAAAATTCTCGAATTACATTTATATTTGAGCTTATGTCATTTAAATCATGGTCACTGGCATTTATATCTGTTTTGTTGTTCTGTTTTCGTTAGATATTATCGTAAAGGTTGTGTTTGGTTTATGATATCTGATCTTTATCTGTTATGTAATATAAAAGAGGTAATTTAATGCAATATTTCTAGACTATAAAGCAACCTAACATGTAGGATTTAATATAGTGTTATGCCTGTTATCATTTAACCACGAAGAGGCAGGCAGAGATATCGTCATTCATCATCGTCAGTCATTTTGCCAGTTATGTTATTTCCCATGTAAGAGGGCACAATTTGGGAATCCAGGTTGATACTGAAAATAAAATAACAGAAAATCTCAATACTTTACCTTGAATCAGATACTAAACCAAGGACCTCTTTAAGTCAGGTGCCACAGCATACCTACTTACATACTGTACCAGTTGCGTTACCAAGGCATCATTGCGCACAACAGATCAGTCCTGGTCGAGGTACAAAGAAGAGAGGCAGTACTTCTACCATAAAGAAGATACTGGTAATGTCATATTTTGCGTTTTGGTAGGTAGATCTCGAATTACGTTTAGGAGAAGGGAACATACAAGTTAATATTCTAAATATCCGAAGTAAGACGTAAAAAGCAATAAAGGAAAGAAACATATATCAATGGTATAATACTTCACTTGCGGAAAACCACCAGATGTTTCGTTCTCAGAGGTGAATCGATAACCCTTTAATAATTCAACACTCTAGATTACCTTGAGAGAGCAATGGTCGCCATAACATATTGATGCCGCAGATCGATATGGTTCTGGTAAAACCATTGAGTTTATCTATGGGTAAATAGGTTTATAACTTCCTCTATCCAAAAAAAGTTGTAAGAGGAAAACATTCAATCGTATCGCAGTTTTGGAATATTTATTTAAACTTTAGGTTTGTATAAGCTGTTTTGGAGCTATTATGATTGGGAATTTATTGTATCGATACTGACTATACTGAGTTATTTATAAACACTTGCCTGTTAGTGAAATATTTCAATAATATTTTAATTATTTTTGTAATTATCAACTTATTTCATCTACGAATTTTGTTCTGTTCAGTGGTTTGTTAACAGTAAGTAGCTTCATCATCATTATCATTTCAACCCATAAACGTCCCACTGCTGGGCACGGGTCTCCTCCAAATATTTTGAAGGAAATTTAGCCTACTACGTTGGCCAGACGGGTTGGTATAGGGTTTGTTTAGAAATTTTCTTTTCTAGAAGTGCTTTTGTTTGCTTAAGGTTACCCTTAGTCTCCTTTTACGACATCCACGGGTAGAAATGGGGTAGTGACGTTATGTATTCTTAATCCGTCACTACACGGATAATAAATATAAGTAGCTTACGATTGGTTGATTCTAGATTTTTTTATACCACGCCGGTGACAAACAGACGTACGGTCCGCCTGATGGTAAGCGGGTACCGTAGCCTATGGGCGCCTGCGACACCAGGGGCATCACGAGCACGATGCTGACCCTTCAGATACCCATTCACTCCTTTTTTGAAGAACTCCATACTGTAGTCCCTAGATTCTATTTTTTTTTTTTAGATTTTAAGGACTATATTAGCATTGTAAATTTATCTGTTATTTCTACATTAAACGTACCTTTAGACATCTACAATCTGTTACGAATATCTAATTCCTTATCATTTACTCAGTTATATTTGTTATCGTAGATAGAAACTGTTGATTGAATTTCAAGTTCCAATATCAGTGTTCGAAAGCAATACAGTAATTTTCACTACTATGTCTAGTCTTGACTAACTAACATTGATTATCCACGCATTGATTCTTCTTATCTTGAATGACGAGATGGTCATAAGGCATAAGGCATTAGTTTGCCGGACGATGACGACCTGTCGGTTAAGCTCTTTGCTCCTACTGTGTATACGGATAAATATATTATAAGTTATACTTAAAAATAAACAAAGATATTAATTGCTTTTTCTTAGTTCAACCTGTAAGAGCCTTGACATTTTTAACGCCATATTCATTATTCCGGAAGAAATAACATCTACAACACTGTTACTTGCTATCTACCCTTTAAGTCTGCTGGCGCAATCCCCGATATGTTAATAGACACAACAAACGGTGCTGCGTTGACTGGCTGACTGACTGACGGCTTGATATCCTAATGAAGAATGATAGACGTGATATCGTTTAAACAAGACTGTTCAACCAACTGATTGGGTGATGTTTTTTTTTTGTGTAAGAAAGAAGGATAAAGGAGGTAATTTATGGATGTTTTATAGTTTTGATAATTAGTAAATATTCTGTTTTTTTTTTATTGCCTGAAGTGGCAGACGAGCAAGCGGCCCACCTGATGGTAAGTGGTTACCGCCGCTCATGGACGTTGGCAATGTGCACAGCCAAGCCGCTGCCTACCTTTGGAGAATAGCTCTCTTTAAACCTCGTTTGTTTAAATATTATTAAGGTGAAAAACTTGTTTAAATTTTATATTGGTACCTTAGCAAATAGCAGGTAAGAATGCAATAGGTATCGTTATGGAAATATCTCTTAATACTTTGTTAACTTAATATTTCTTGATTAAATTAATTTTAAGTAGGTACGTTCGTTTTCCAATTAAATAGTTTTTTATATATTTTTTTATTTAATTTGACGCTTACATTTTGCCAAACTCTTCATTTTTTTGATTTTTTCCCTCGAAGTTTTCAATCTAATTATTTTCCACCCTCTGTAAAGCGAAGTTTGTAAAGGAAAGATAAGCAGGAACTGCAATGAGAGGGTAAAAATTTACATTAAGTCTGAAATTATTTTCTTATCAGACCCTTGCCGGATTCCTTTAATGCGAGAATCTCATTAGAAATAAGATGGTTCCCTTATCGCCTGCTGGTTTCGCGACAAAGAAAATCTTTGACAAAAAGAATGCTGTCTTTCCAATTTATATTTTTATTATAATCATTCAGTTACTTTGAATTAACGTTACAATCATAAATTATTTTCCTATTTTCCAATTATTATTTGTTTAGAATGTTATTTTGTTTTATGTAAAATATTTGCTGATGATTTAAAATATAAAACTAGAATAATATAATAAGACTACGTAATAATACTTGGTGTAAATTATTAGAGGTTAAAAGTTTTATTAGATAAATAAGTTAAAGATATATCTAACTAGTATTACTTACTAGAGTTATGAGAATAAACTATCAATCGAATAAAGCCCACACCTCGTTCAAAAGCCTAACATAATACGAACATTAAGTTGTTAAGGCAGGCTCGTGCATATTTACTACAAAATAAACATATTCCTTATTGCACTATTATTATGCGTTGAACACAACAATGATTTAATGCTTGCTCTACTCACGTGTCAGGACCACGCTGATGTAAAACGTGGTTTACTTAATACCTCCTTTACGATGCTTTGCAATATTTGATTTAGTGGTTAAGTAAATAAAGTAGAATTTGCCTTAATTTTGTTTAAATATTTTATCTTAATACAATAGAACTTTATCGGCGTAAAAATGTGCAAAACTATATTTCTTCTGTAAATTTTAACGATATTATTAACCTTATGTTATGGAGTTTTGTTTGTTTTGTTCACAGAACAGATATAGGTTTTTGTTAGTTACTCGTAGTTTCAACATAATATATCTAAACCACAGTCTAAGAAAGACATAAGATGACGTACATCTTATCTCAAATTTGCATGTTTTGGTGTTAGCTTAAAGTTTAAATTTGCCAGTAACCCATTACTTCTTGGAACGAATCCCTCTGCACAAAATAATAATATTAGCCTTCTGTTTAAATAGCCAGCTAGGTTACCTTTATCTCGCATGAGACTGAGAGTGCAGTTTGTTTTATCTAGATAAAAGGCAGCTAGTTTTATAAACATAAGATTGGCAACGTACAGACGGAAAACAAAGGAACGAGGCCCCGATCACATTTATTCACTTATACAACAATACTGCCTCGGTGGCGCAGCGGGAAGTGACTGCTGTGCAAGAGGTCCCGGGTTCGATTCCCGGGTCGGGTGAAAATGGTATTGGGTTTTTCTATCCTGAAATTCCAGTAATAAGATTTTCCCGGAGTTCGGTAACCAAATGTTCCCGGTTGATGACAATGGGCTCGCCCCCTATTTCATGGGACCAAACATAGCTGGCGAAATGTGGGTGTGAAACACCTCTTGCCCACCCTTTCGGGAAAAAAGGCGTGATGCTATGTATGTACAACAATACCGCGCAAATCAATTTTGACTAGTTTTTAGGAGAGACAAATAACTGTTTAAGTATATTTTATTCAATATATCGTTAATGTTTAATGAATGGAAAAATAGATTTTTGTCTTTAACAAATAATTTAAATCTATTTAAATAAAAAATATAAACAGTTATTTGTCTCTTCTGAAAACTATTCAAAATTGACTTGAGCGGTATTGTTGTATAAGCGACGATTTACAACATTTTAACTTAGAACCTGAGTTATTGCCAGTAATTGCATATTAGATCTGCAGATAGATTTGGTGCATTATTGAAATTGCTTGAAATAAGATCGTAATTTGAATAGCCTTCGACGTCCGTCCCTTTCTAAATGTGGATGGATTGTTTTGTTTGCTGAGTTGAAAGGGTAAACGTAAGTTGTATCATCAAATTGCTAGTGTGTAATCTATATTAATTTTTTGTTCCAGGTATGTAAAATTCGACTCTGAATGTTTTTGCGACACTACATATAGACGTAAGTTTTTTAATAAATTATTTTAAGCAGTCAATAAATATATTTATTCATTATATCATTCTAATTTCAAAATTATTCCTTTTCTGAATTTACGAAAACCGTAGAAACAGGAAGAAGTGTATCGAAATATATACTAGGGGGCTTACTCTGAATTTCGACATTCGATTGTAAGGTTTTGATGTTGCTGTCAAATGTAATGAAATTTAAATAATGGTCGCTGTTACTTTCAACCATTTGACAGCGAGATCAAAATCGACTAATCGTATGTCGAAATTCAGAGAAAGCCGCTAGATATCTTTAATCAATACTTTTCTCATTGTCATTATATTGAAAAGTACCCACTCATATTCAGGGTAATATAACCTAAATAATAAGGAAAATAAACTATAAATGCTTGACGTCATAGTCCATTTTCTACTACAAACCTCATTCACCCGTGATTGTTCACCAATTAATACAAGAGGCAGTCAATGAGACATCTCAGAAGACATCGTGTTGTAACAGTATGCTAACAATGAGTCATGGTGTCACCTTTTATTTTTAACCATTTGTATTCCACAACGAAACAGTAGGATGGTGATTCAGCGGAAAGGAATTGCCAAGCAGAAACTGTTATTAGTTGTTTATTAATAAAAATCACTTTAAAAAAATATTCAATTATATTTTCGTGTAAAGCATTTGCTATTTATTTAATATGATTTAACATGCCCTGTAATCTTACCTTTTATCTTTTTCATTTAAAGGATTTATAGGTATATAATTTACTTGTTTATTTGGGGTATCAACAGCCATTGCAACGAATATTACTTAAAAACTAAACTTACTATAATAACTTGTTTAAATGCAAGTAAGGAATAATATTTAATGTCTATTTTAATTTAAAAGATAGACTTCAGCTGTCATTGGGTTAATTTCATGACTCTGGTCTAACGTGATATTACGTCCTCAGCTTGAAAGCATTCAATTTCTGCCTTCAATTTTCAACGTTAAAAACAAAATAAAATACCTTACTCTACAACTTTTCATGGCCTTTATCGTGACTGCAATACATGAGTTTGAAATTCAATTAAGTTAATCATAGTCAAGCTATAGCAAAGGTACCTAAAATTGTTTTGACTGGAACTAATCTACGTAATATTAGCATCTTCGCAAGTTCCTATTACAAAATTGTTACCACGTTGTTACTCTGAGTTCCACACATTATGTGCCCTTAGTCATGTCTTACAACATTCATGGAAAGTAGGACTGTGGTTTGCGGATGTTTACGTGGTTGACGGATCAATCAGATATTTTAATAGTTATTTCATATTAGTAAATTAACGATTCATTAGGTTTTACAATTGATCGTCTTATTGACCATGGAAAAAATTCGAAAGTTTCACATGTAACTAAACAATACTTTTAAAAGTTTCAGAGGTTAGATTGTTATCTTTGGGAATGGGATTTATTTCGGAAGGAATGTAATTTATAGTACCTACGCTGACTGAAATTATTTGAATTGTGTTTTGTAGTCGATCGGTTCATAATTTTATTAAAAAAATTGGAATTTGTTCCATGTTATTGATTAGGCATATAATAGCATTTTCCTCTGGTAAATTCAGTTAAAGCAGAAATTTTAGAGGCTATTCAGGCTAATCCTAATTCAGATTTGACGAGGGTAAATCTAAAAAGGCTTCAAAAATAAATATTTTTTTATTTGCGTATAAAATTTTTACAAAAATAATCATTAATTATAATGGACGGAGAAGGATGACTAAAAAAATAAACATTTTATAGTTCTTTGTTCGATATTCAAAATTAAAATAAAGAATAAACAAAGACTAGTGTTTATATTATTATCGACAGATTCGACACGTGATTCATTTAGTACGCGTTTTTATTTCGAAATGGAAGTTGTCAAAACACGTTATATCTAATCGTCTGCCTGTCGGTAATAATGTCCTTGGATTTCACCGAGAAAGATTTAGTCACGGCTCTGAGTAAAACTTATGATTTATTATGAGTAACGGCGACAGTGAAAGTATTCTGATGCAACAAACTGTATAAAACGCCTTTTCAAGTTTGATTGATGAAGGCCTATTCAAGTATTAAAGTTTTTTACCTTTTTAGTACCTTTAGAGAGGTCGTGGAACTCTATTGTGCGGTTGAACAGGGTTTTCATGCGATTACTGCAAATGTTAAGCCACAAATGATTGTAGGGTCGACGACCCTACTATTTTTTGTGTCCGGAAATAAACACTATTAGTATTAATTTTGTTGTAATGGAAAGTGTAAAGTATCCATGAGGTGTGGGAGTTTCATTTGTCAGCTTTACGATGAAGATAAATTAATTATGGAAGTGTTTATGACGTGGCTTATAACGTTGTTGCCCTACATATATATTATGCTAATAAGAGCTACTGTTTCTAATATCCAGTTTTAAAGGTAAATTAATGATTGCTGTTTGATTTATTGGATTATAAACAACTCTACACCTGAGCTTATTAGCGACGAAATGCGCACTTTCCAAAGACATATTTTTGCAAATATGTGGTTAGTTGTAAAATAAAAACTAGCTTTTCAATTTCTCCCCGACCAACCGTTACTATGCTTTTTACATATAAAAATCACTGTCATTTTGTTACTAATCATGAGCATAATAAGGTCTATATTACAATATACAACACTAAAGCCTTTATTAAAGTTTGATGACAATATTTAAAGCATACTTATTTACGTCATTATTATCAGAACAGAAACAGATAAAATACGAGCCGGATTAGAACAGTGTTTGCTGACGTATTCCCGAATTGACGTAAAGCTTGCACAATGATTGCGTATACTCGACCGAAATTCATGTGTCGTCGAACAAATCGATGAAGGTTTTCCACACTATGATGTTTTACCATCGGGCTTGTTTTCTCTGTACTCACGCACGTTCTGGCGTAGTATTTTTGTGAGTACATAACTTTATATAAGTTGAATGCCAAGTTAAAAAATATATAGACCAAACAAAATCCCGCTTTGGTATGGATGACAGTGAATTATCTCTTCCAAAATCTTCCAATAATGACTGCTAATTAAATTTGTTGCAAGGTCCAACACTCGGTTGGTTTCTATGAAACTTCTTGAGTGTCATAACTTAGAGTTTGCGAGGGTTCATCACTGTTGATCTCAGCTTACAGAAGTTTCCGTGGCATATGGGAGGATGACATTGATAACCTGTCAAAATGTTGATTAATATTAATCAACAATGTAATAAACAATCGCTTTGTTTGGACTTACCCAACGTGCTATTAAAAAAATTGTGAATGAATCTATATCTAGCACGTTTTGTCATAAAATGGGCCGCCATTTTGGATTTTTCTTTTTATTTCTAACAGTTAACAATGCCGCTGGATACATAATTCATAAACCGGTAGTTCGGCGTAGACTTCTGGCCAAAAGCCAACAAATGTTACATCTCTGAAGTTATTGTTCTGGTTTCCGTCATAACTGGAATAATGTCCGTTGCACTATGGTTGTACACTTGTAGTTCAAAGTCTGTAGTGCAATAAGTCTGCGTATGCATCCAGGCCGCTACTGCCAGTAGTAATTCTGTTAAATTCTTGGCTTCAAGATTACATTACCATTGTAATATTGTAGCTGAGATTTTGAACACCTAGCTGTTTAGCCAGCCCTAATGGTAATTTGATTGTCGTTGAACTAAAGTGCCAATTTATTTGGAGACGGCTCCTAATGTACAATTTGCGAATGCCAACTAGTTTTACTCTCCGTCTTAAAGAAAGTTTAGGGTTCCAAACTACGATATTACTTCCGTTTGATATCTATTAAAGGGCTTACTCGAGTTTGGATAATACAGTAGACAGGGCATATTAAACAGCCAATTGAAAGTCAGGATTGTAAACTACACGTAGTCCTTGCTCCCCAGGGCCTGCTCGTAATATCGATTGATTGATTTATAACTTTTAGTTGAAAATGACAGTGACTATGTTAAAATTTAAATTTGAAAACATTTCACAGCGCCTTTTAGTTTGTTTTTAATATATGTTTGGACAGCATTTTCGAATAACAAACAACAGCAAGCAGTTCTGGTAGACAAGTAATCTAATACGTGCCAAACTTTACCCTGTACGCACTGGCATGATTGTAGCATCAATCGCAACTTGCCTATAAACCTATTTAGTTTGTGGTTCGTTAGCAAACAAGAATATCTATCGCACTGATGAAATACACGCGTATCTTACGTGATTGAGTACTGTAAATAAACAAATAGCTCTTGTAATTTATCAGGGTTATCCGAAATTGTTTGGAGATGTTATGTAATGTTTTCTTTCTTCTGTCTTAGTTTACCAAAAGCATAATAATATAGCAAAGGTGTACCTCGTTCTTTTGATTAAATGAAGGTACAATGTCATGTATCACGTGCTTAAAATAATTATCACAATTTAATAATGACACTACTCAAATAAGGTATTAAAAAGTAGTGATTATATTCTCTATCGTCAGTATAGGGATATTCTTCAACGGCAGTTGAGTCTTTTCGTTGTTTATACTTCTAAAACAGATACTTAATATGTGGACAATGAATTGTTTTTTTGTCTTTTTTAGTGATAATAGACTAAAGCCAAAAATAATCAATTTTGAATACACGAGTGAGGGTAGTCTTAGCCTTCACGTTGAGGAAGGGATTGAGTTCGTGTGTCGAAAAATGCGCAAAAAATATGTCAGTGTAATTGTTATATGTAAAGTGAAACGAATATCTTAGGAATCCATGGATTCACCGTGCGGTTGCCGGGTCCATCGTGTAGTAGTCCGAGGAAAACGGACAGTACATGGGACTTGGGATTCCAGTAGTAGGTTTAAGGGATCCCTTTCCGTGTACACTACGCTCATCTTTCACTTATATAATAATAATAATAATTTATTTATTTCTCTTTAATGGTACGTGCAACTACAAGGAATTATGATATTATACAATTCGAAAGGGTTATGTTTCCAGAATGAGAGCTGGAGTCTGTACTGGGTTCAAGACTCATGTTACAAATCTCCAGGCTCCCTACCACAAAGTAGTGTCTTGAATTGTATTAACATATCAAACACATCCCCACAATCAAAGTGCTTTTTTTTTCGTAGGCTAATGGCGTCTTGACTCTAAAGTTCTCCCTAATATACATCTTTGTTTGAATAACAATTGGATAATCATACGTTATGTAGTACATCTTCAAGCAAACTAAACACGTAGAAATTTAGTAGTCATGGTTCACACTGATCACTACAAGTACCGTTACAAACTCGCTTGAGCCCAGTGTTCGTTGTCGCTATGCGTATGCAGTGTAAATAAAAAATTAACAGGTAATTAGCTCTTCTAAACAGCGAGTTGTGCAACTCGTGTTACGTCGAGTCATTGCACCTGAGTGTTCGCGCCGTGACTGGCGTTTTCTTAGATGAAGAAAAGGCAGTAGGATTATTGTTGATACCTTTTGAATTTTACAGTGTAGCTGTTCAGGAACTTCTACAAATTTTCTCAGCATTTATTGCAAAAAAAATATTAGGTGAAAGTAGCAGGTTGTGGATGAGTATAGGGTCCACAACAGAGGACCTACTTACTCGCAGTCTTGGTATTGGAGTGGTCGTGTTTGATATCAACGTCTTAAGTAAGAACATGACATGTTAGGCGCCAATAGTTGTGGGTTAATTCTCAATAGAAAAGAAGAATTTATCAAATCGGACCTGTCGTTTCTGAGATCTTAGCTCTCAACCAAACATACAAACTCTTCAGCTTTATTATTATAGATATACAATTGGGCAGTAGACGGAATTAACATATAAATTAAAAAAGGAAAGAATAGAGCGGACACGTCCGTCCAAACTGAGTTTATTTTTTGTGTTAATTGCTATATTAGCATATAATTATCTTTTCCTGTTTGCTTTTGTAATAATCTCTACGGTATTAAAATTGATAGATATCGGATATAGACCTACGATTAAACTTCCGTTAAAGTTCAAGTTTATTGAACGCGTTCAGACGGTTGGTTTTCTAATATTTTATATTAATGTGGTCCAGTCTCTGTACGAATAGTTTTATAAACATAATTAGCTACTGACCGTTTATACAAATCGGTGACTTGATTTTATTAAACGATGATCAGTATATTTTTTTTTTTTTGGGTTAGATGCCATATGCCGACTTCTTTGCTACGTCGACCAGTTACCTACTGGTCTATTGTAGCGCCCACACATACACTTAGATTTTCTTATAGGGTGTGTGGATCTATCTCCTCACTATGTTTTTCTTCACCAATAGAAGATGATAAATCACTTGACTAATATAAATTCCACATAGTGGAATCTACGTTGGTACTGCAGGTCGGAATCGAACTCTGACCGAATCATATGATGATACTTACTTATATCTTTAAAAAAACAATCCCCAGTTAAATATTTGATTGAATCCTCATAAAGCCAATATATTTAATAACGCCGCCAATAGTAATAAAAATAAAATCAAAATAATTATTACAAATAAAATACTCAACAAATTGTCATGTTTATTTTTACTTAACATGAGTCACGTTAATAACACGCATTGATCAAACTAATCCTTGATTAATTAACGCTTTAGATGAGATGACTATAGATTCGTAGAAACGCAAATGATGTTCAATTGGATGTCTATTTAATTTAAAAAACGAGTTGACGGCTTAATCAACGTTTTAATTTAAAGACAGCGCTTAATGTCTCGATCTTCGATCGAAAATAATATTAAGTCATAATAATCATAATATACCTACCATTGTAAGCCTCCAATTTGGCAATTCATTTTGTAAACAGAGTTTAGGAGCATCAATAGGATTAATGGTTTAGTTTACCTCTGTTATAATATGTATGTATATTATATATGCAGTTCCACTTTTGTATCAAATACGCTCGCTAAGCAAGCGTTCCATAAGCATGCGTAATTATGCATACATACAGTTACAAACACGAGAGTATTTAACACTGAATGAGCCACCGCCCTAAGAGAGATTGTTCTTATTTCAAAATCTCTAATTATACAATCCGTTATCTAAATTTAAAATCAAATAAAAATTATATCGATCGGTGCGTACGCATTGTTTCCGAACGTTGCGTAAACAAAAACTGCAACACGTTCGAGAATTTTCCGTAATACCGGTGTAATTGGCATCGACGTAACAATAGTACATTTTGTTATGTTAGCTATGAGGTAGGAGAGCTCAAGAAGTACTGATGAGAGCGAATATTTGTATGAAAAACTAGAAACTAACCTGCTTTGTAATCAACTAATGAAGAATTTATCTCACATATTGTTGTGTCAACAATAAGAAGTTATTATAACACTACTCACGTCCTTGACTCGGATAATGCAAGTAAAATAACTTATTTTTGCAAACGCAAGAACTTTCCACTATCTAACACTTTTACGTCTAAAAATTTAAAGTACTTCTTCAGTTCATTGCTCTAAAGCACTTACTACACACGTAAGTCGAGCTATAAAACAACTATTACGAGAGATATCAATTTTAACACAAATATAAACTGAAGATGCGATACTCAGCAAAATAAACGCAGTATGTTTCTTTTGGTTTTGAATAGTTTATTTTTGTAAAGCGATACGTACAGGATGAGAGATGAAAGTGCATTTTATTTAAGTCTTCATACAGAAATATTTTGCTACTGTTGGTCCCACGGTACGAATGATCATATGACGCTGCGTAATTTAAAAAAAAATACTTTTTATTTTTTTAATATGTACCAAGATGACTTTACAAACATAAGTACAATTAATATTTATCCAAACTCGAAATAAATTTTGTATTTTTGTGTTTTGTTTACGAGTATTTGTTCGACAAACCTCGGCGTATATTCAATTCAATGGCAAGGTGACCAGTAATCACATCGCAATTTAATATTTTATTTCTAAAAAGTCCCATAAGTGATCAGCGGTTATTAATGGCTGTTTTCACTCATAACTAAGGAAAGTCAAAGTTAAATGTCACATTATTCCACGACGAAATACTTCAACTTTGAACATTGCGAAAACGTAATACGGTTCATTATTTTATTGACTATTGGATCAGACTTGCAGCATTTAACCATAAACTAGATAAAGAGGGTCACATCCACAATCCCATACAATATCTTGAAGTGCGTAAAGCCGGTACCTATTATAGCACCTGTGACAGACGACATCGACACCTAGCCAAGTTAGGTTAGGAGCTATCATGGCATATAAAATATTCTTTAAGTATAGATTTATTCGGCCTATGTTCAGCAGTGGACGTCATTGGGCTGATATGATGATGATGATGATAGATTTATTAGTGAAATCCCTTGCACGTTCCAACTTTCTTTTAATAATAAGTACGCTGTTCTGTTATTTTAAACAGAAAGTATTATGGTCAAATATGTAATTTAGATTAAAGATTTCTTTGATATAATGCATAACCCTTTTTTATACCCAACGCCAATAATCGACAAACCGACAGACAAAAATGTGATTTTTGCTATTTTAGCAATTAAGTCGCATTTTCATTTGTATCTTTGAAAATTTCTTAGCAATGGAACTTCATGATTTTTTTGCACAGAAATTATTGGAGGCTTGAAAGTGGCAGGAACTTATTACCGTCTTATTTATATATACTAGTCAAATGACTTACCATCTGCTGAAGGTGAAGGAAAACGTTGTGAAGAAATCCACATACCCTAAAAGAAATTCTAGATCAATAACTGGCGATATTGCAAAGAAGCCGCTCATGGGATCCAACCTAAAAACAAAATACGATCTGACTAAGCGACAGAAGCCGTATAAAGAACCAAGTATCACATATCCTAGTTATAGTTCCGCTTATAGAAGTTAACAGACCTAACCAAAATTAGCATCAGATCGGCAACAGCGTGTCGGTTAATTTCCAACTTCCGCGGTTATGCTCTGTTTGTCATCTTGTTTGTATGTTTGTGTATGCTATAATCACGTATATATATGTGCTATGAGGCCGCTAAACCAGGTGTTAGCAACCGTGTTAATAAAAGCGAATCCGGGTCGATTGCCAATGCGATTAAAACGTGAAATGCGATTAAAAATCGTGTTGATTAACATAATCTAGTGGTTTAAGAGTCTAGTGTGACTGATGTTTATTTAGTGTGCAATTAATATATATACGCTTAATGTACGACCATTTCTAATCCTATATTATATAACTAGAAGTTTGATTACATCCTTTGCAAATTTTTATGGAATGAGATATTCATTTCTTTTCAGAAAATTCAATTCTCAGAAAATGAGTATAGTCTGGGCGTCTGAGATCTTGGTCTATTAGCCTCTCGTAGCATTGTTGTACTGAGATGATGTTTGTTGATAGAGGTTAAGCAACATTCGGCAAGTTCGAACCATAGATGGGTGACTGTTTGTGGCGCTTTCTTTTTCAAGCTTCTCCATGCTTCGGAAAGCACTTAAATATATTGTTAAGCCAAGTTGGAAGCCGGGCGACTTGTGAAATTCCAATACCAGGGTCTGCTTCAAACTCACTCGATAAGAAGCAGAAGGTTCTTAGCTATTTATATTGTCTAGTAATACGTGATATGCACAATAATTGTCCGGTCAACAGCTCACCCAGGGTGGACTCGCAATCTCGTCAGTTAATTGTTTGATTTTGATGTCGTTGTCAAATGTTTGAAAATGACAACAGTAGTTAGGTTGTACCAGTTCTAGCTCACTATCCAGAATCCGTCTGGCTCACTAGCTCACTATTCTCGAGTCGACAAAAACTAAAAAAAAAAAAAAAAAAAAAAAAAAAAAAAAAAAAAAAAAAAAAAAAAAAAGGTTTTGGCATGCTCTGATCACGAATCTGCGGTCCGTTTTTGTCTAGGATGTGTGGTTTCAGAGATGTGGAAATCAATTAAGAAGAGTATCTAATCCATATCTAATCCCGCACCCTCATTAACGTTTCTTTTGTTCTCCTATTTCCTATTATCTATTGTTTCTGGTAGACCCTCATTAGCATTCTTATCTATTACTCATTGTAAGCCCTTATTATCACTGCTATTGTTTAAGAACTTCCATGCTATTCTGAATCATCAATAAAACACATTCCTTCATTTCTACATTTTTATTGCTTATTAAAATATGAATGAAACATCTGATCCACTAAAATATCATTGTATACTGTGTTCTCTGTAAATATGTTCGTAAAACTACGCATTGAACACCCCTGAAATTTATATAGCAAATACATTAAGCAATATTCGCCGCAAACTGATGTCCACTCATTCTGAATTCTATCCACATTCCAGTCCCATCTTTTACAATTCCTTCTTAAAAAGTCGAGATGATATCGTGTAGGTGCACGCCCATATGAATCAAAATATTGACCAATACCATTCGTATCGACATGTAAAGCTATCCAATGTGAGCCTGGTTTATCATCCGTATCCAAATTGCATATTGTGTACATAGGTACATGAGTGTAAATGGGTAGTCTATTAGCAGCATACACATTATATTCTAGACTGGGGTGAATCTTTTTCAGATGTTGTTGTACATCTAGTGTATCCATGATATTACCAATCTATTCAATGGCTAACATAGGAATGATCAATTATAGTCACTTGTTACGACTTGTATTAAATGTCATTCGCTTGTGGAGATTTTGTATGATTTATCTGTGCAATGCACTACGCATTACGAAAGAATGCGAGATAAGTTTGTTAGTTCAAATTTACTATCGGTTGCACTGAGGAAATGCTTTAGATAAGATAGAACTATATAAGACCGAGTGGAGGCAGAGCCATCAGTCATTCTATGGTCTCGTTTGACCGCAGTGAATCGATATATCAATACTAAGTGTGTGCTACTTCAACGCAACAATAGTCATGGACGTAAGTGTTATAATATTTTATTGAAAAACTTACTTTTCTTTATGTTGTTGATTCCTTACGTGTGTGTGTGATTAAGTGTAATTATGTGATTGATATTAACATGATAACTGTGTTGTTGCAGAAAACATTCAGCTTCATAGACAATGAAGAAAATACCTATAAACAGTATTACTACCCGCCACTCTCCCCTAATCACGAAGAAGAGAGTGATGACATCGTTATTAATAACACAGGCGATGGGGGAAAAAGGAAATCGCAGTCGATTGACCATTTTTTTGAAGTGGAACCTAAAATAAAGAGGAAGAAGCTGTTGTCGTCAACCGTGGCACGAGCCGCTAGAGGTGGTGTATCATACATTTCTACTAATTCTGACGACGGAGACCAAGCGACGCATCTCATAAAAATAGAAGTGTACGATGTGAAAAAGCTATGCAAGGTTCCAACTACTGATCATTGGAAACATGCTACCACGAGGATTAAATATTATGTTGGGAATAATAGGGATAGCATCTACGACAACACAAACGCCCTCGTATACAATATTACAAAGACAATAGCAGAAAGTGAAAAAGTGAAAAAATACTTTTTCAACAATGACAGTCATTAGCTGATCATTACTGAATGTGATTCTGATAACATAAATTACTTTTGTGTACTCATTAGATTCAAGGATTGCATCTTGCGATACTGGGAGAAACACGAGACCAGAAGGAAGAGATGAGTGTGGTATACGTGAACAGAACTTGTCATTGAATAGCAAAACTACAACACTGAGTGGAGAAGAAAAAGAGAAGAATATGCAGTATCCAAGAGCTGAATATCCATTCTTCAGTTCAAAAGCTAGACGGTTGCTCAGTTTCGAACACTGGCCTCTCCTTTTGCGACAGAAGCCTGAAGATCTCGCAGAAGCTGGTTTCTTTTATACCGGCCATGGAGACAGGACCAAGTGTTTCCATTGTGGTGGTGGTTTAAAAAATTGGGAAGATGATGATGATCCTTGGCAGCAACATATTCAGTGGTTTAGTCAGTGCGCTTATGTAAAGTTTAAATTTCAACAGCGTTTTGTGTAAGATGAAAGGTGTATAAAGAAATAAAAAATAGTATATTTGATACAATTTGTTTTATTTAATTTAATAATGTTTTCCCATAGTTACATAGGTACACATTTAAACATGCATTACACATAAATCTAATACACAACACACATTATAACCTTAACTACTGTAATCTACAGTAATATTTCTGTTTTTATCTATTTCAATAATATTATCAAACTCAGCATAAACTATACAGTTAATTGTTTGTATAAGTGAGGATTCAAATCGTATTTCTAATCTTACACTACCATGCTTTATGAGATTCCAATGAGCTGATGAGTTAGCTGATAAATCAGGAGTTAAATCAAATGCTAATAGGCAGTAACCTTTGGGATACTGCTCACGAGAAATTGCATTTCCTTCATTAAGAAAGTGAATACCAGTCCCCGAGAATAGAGTATGATATGCTGATGTAAATATACTATTATTAAAAGAGGGTTGCAAAGCTTTTGAGGGTATTTGTTGACCATCAATATATAAGCAGAAAGAATTAATACCATAGTTTTCAAAGTTAAATGGATTTTTAGTAATAGAGCCATTAAATGCAGAATTGTTTACAAATCCAACTATACATCTTTTTGGTATCTGTCCTAGGAATATATTATCAAGAGTTTTGCCTTGAACACCCGATGGAATTGTTAAAACTTTGACTTCAGCCCGAGTAATAGGATATTTAGCAGTAGTAGAAGCTAAAACTTTTTGATGTGCGAGTAATACACTTGGATTAATTCGTGCTCGTCGGACAATAAGAGTTGCATCCGTAATGCTAACTTTAAACTTTACATCGTTTGATCCAGCAATTAAATTAAAACTCTCTCTCGATCGAACTAACTTTACACTCATTTCAACACCATTAATTAAAAATTTATCTTGATTGAAAATGTCACCATGGAGATGTCCAATCATTTCTATTTCTTTACTTTCATTAATTAACTCCTGTCTTTTAACAAATCCTATGTTTTTCTCATCTGTAGAATCCATTTTTCCTGCTGTATCCTCATACCAAAGGCTACAAGTAAGATGAGATTGTTTAGCAGCAGGAGCATAGTTTAAAAGGGTTTCCATATATGCTCGATAGGCATAGGTATTATTCGGTGGTGACACAAGTTTTTGGTTTAAATAAACATCAAGTTGACTAAAAAGTGAATGCAACCAATTATTTACAGGTGCTACTACTGAGGTCGATATCAAGTTACTTGAATCTTGATTTAATACTTTTGCCTTTATGTTGAGTAATGTATGAGACAAATCTATGTAGTCATCGCCTGCCCCAGGAACTTGAAACTCAATAGGTCCATCATCAGCAAGAGATGAAATTGGTTTATAGTGAATCCACAATCCATTTTCAATGCTCGTTTGTGTAGATGGTAGTGCAAATAAATCCAATTCTGACTTAGCGCACTCACAAGAATGATTATGAAGGAAAGACATATCTAGTTTGAAAATATATCTAGTTTGAAAATATATCTTTAATATTTTTTGTTTTTAGACTAGGTTTTTTCGTAGCTCTCACTCTAACAGTTAATGGTGGAATGAATGAGGCCAATCGTTTTCTTTTAGTTATATATCCAGATCCTGTCATGTTAAATCGATCAATTTTATCATCAGCTTTTCGTTTTAAGTTGGTACTAACTTGCTTTAGACGATCTTTTATTGAGTTTTCCATAGGACGCGCTTGTACCATATCCGATAAAAGTCCTACTCCAGCGTTTAATGCCTCTTTACCAATCACTCGAGCGCCACTTGAAAGTAAAGGTAAAACTGATCTAAATAACCCCCCTAAGAAGCTCCCAATACCATGACCACGTTGATATGATGAACCCTTATAAATTACTCCAACTCCTGATCCAGCTTGGTGTGTATAATAATTTTCATATGGACATTTATGATGATGATCACGAAGAGAATTCATTATTATAATTTTCGGAAATGTAGTTTAATACACACGGTTCCAAACTGGAATGGTATTTTGTGTCCTGTGTTCGATCTTATATCTATTTCCAGCGTATCGAACTCTCTTCGCATAACAGGTAAGTAGTGAGGTGGAGAGAAAACGTGCATTTTATTTGCACCATAAATGTATTTTGAAGGATCTAATGAAATGACTCTTAATAAAGGAGTCATAACATCACCCACAATCTGAGGATCGATAATGTCGCAATACACAAGTAGTTGAGATGGTAATCCTAAGTGTAAATTAGCAGGACACTTCCCAAAATTTCTCTCTAGGAGATTTTTATTTGGCTCATAACCTAGTTGTAAACTTAATTTCGGTGATAATGTTACGGATTTAATATTTTTATCCAAAACAGAAACAGACACAAATTTTGTTATTTCATCATAGCGAAATTTCAAGTTCTCTCTGATACCATTTAACGCCCCTAAAATATGCTCAACGTTATCATAGTTGGTAGCTGGAATATGTTTTTTGTAGTAAACTGTTGATGGTTTACCTTCATTAGGTATTAACATGGTTTTTGTAATGTATACAACATTTTCATGATCTTGAACAGTAAACATGGTACATGGATATTGAAATTCGGCAACTCCAACCGACCATTCACCTTCTAGTTTAATAGGTTTTGGTAATTTTGTTGAAAAATTTGTGGTCTTGTTATCTGGAAAGTACTCCATTGAACTATTGCTGAGCAAAGTTAAATAAAAACTTTCTTTATTCATAATTCTTTTAAGCTGGAAGCTAAAATCCAACTGTTAAATTTATCTGGATAACCTTTCCACTTCACTAATACTTCTTTTCTGTTACCCGAATAACGATTGTCAATTATTTTATCTATTTTATATTGTGAGGTGGGGTTGTAAGTGACCTTCTGTAATTCTCTTTCATAAAAAGTACCTACTATGGGGTCATTTTGTAAATCTGTTATTGTATAAACAACCCATGGAGATCTATCAATTATTGAAGATATAATAAATATTTCATCACTCCAATTTGATTCATATCCTTTTTGGAAAACGTGTTTATATTTGGTTATTCGAACATAGTCTCCTACATTGAAATTTGGTTTTTGATTCTCTAAAGAAAGTTTGTTTGACTTCCCATAATAAAGATTAGTCCAAACTGTCATAATATTGTTGGAATTTACATCACATGGACACATCTTAATACTAGAGTGAATGCTGTGATTATAAGAGTATATTAAATCTTGTAAAACATCTATATATCTATAAGTATTACTATGAGTGAAATAACGCCACATTTTCATTTTTAGAGTTCTTTGAAATCGTTCAACAATACTGGCCTTAATGTCAGGATTGTTAGTGGTATAGTAATTAATCTTTTTGGATTTAAAGTATTTTTGTACATCTTTTGAAACGAATTCTGTACCTTTATCAGATTGTATGTGAGTAGGTGTTGTATTACTTTCAGTAAATATACTTTCGAAACATTCTTTAGTTGTTTCTGAGTTTTTCTTTTTCATTGGTCTTGCAAAAGCATATTTACTGAATACATCAATAACACAAAGTATGTAGTTGAAACCATCATTATATTGAGAATAAGTTCGCATATCACTTAAATCAGCTTGCCACAGTTCATTAATATTTGATAGAATGTACCTATTACGTGGGAATTTTTTCTGAATGGGTTTATGTAGTGTATATGTTTCTTGTGATTGTAACCACTCTTTTACTTGTTTTTTATCCATTTTACCATTCATGGCTTTTGATAGTTTATCAATACTACCAAAACCAGCGGGATTAGATGGATCATAATAAATCCTGTTAATTTCTTCTAGTACGGCGTCCATTTTTCCCAATCGATCTTTTTATGTATTTTCGTTATAGATTTTTTACCTACACTTCTTGGCGTAGAAAACTCTTGATCTTCAATCTCAGAGGTTTTGTTCAGATCTTTTGCTTGGAGTTGACTAATAAACTCACATCTCTTTGGATTTCCGATGTAAGAAAGTGGTACTTTGATATCTTTTAATGCTTTAGCAAATCTATCCCACCCTATTGGATCACTTCTTTTTAGGGGTCTGAGTGAATCATTTACTAAATCAACAATATTACTTCCAGGAATCTTTTCATTATCAATTATGACTGTGCCTTCATTATCCCAATGTATTTTACTTTTACTTGTTCCAACTAAATTTAATAATAACTGACCTTTTTTATTATAAGTTTTCGGTATTAAACTGAGGATTTGAGTTGGTGAGTAAAGTGGATTTGCATCATTCTCCTCCAACAAAGATTCAACATCAACTGAACTGTTTAGATCTCTATCTTTATTTTTAAAATCAATTTTAGACTTATTTGAATCTTCATTAGATGTATCAGAATAAATTGGTAATCTGAGTGGTTGACGACCCTCCTCGGTAAAGTGAAGGTATCTTTGTAGTGTTTGTAAATATAACATCCACTTCTTTCGATCTTCCGTCTTACTATTCATAATATTTTGCATTTCAATATCTAATCGAGACAAATTACTATCAACTTTATTATCTTGTTTTAATTTTTCAATCAATCCAGGTTCGATAAGTATCATTTTCTTTGCGTTTTCCATGTTAACTGGCTAGTCCACTTACTAATCCACTCAATATTGCACCTAATATTATTGGTAAGAAAGCTCCTCCTTTTTGTATAATTATATTTTTTCTTAGTTTATGTTTACACTTTTGCATCAGTTTACGTAGTATGTTTTTGTGTTTATTTAATTTTTGTTTATCTTGATCTTTAAGAGCTACCTTTCCTTGTAGAACGTTATGAATACATTCACAAATGCAATTTATTTCTTCTTCATCACACGTTTTAAGTAATGCTCTCTGATATTTTGGTTTAAGCTTATGCAGAGCGTTTAGCAAATGTTTATGCGTTGTGAGTCGACGATGCATCATTTACAAATGATTTGAATTGTTTGATTCTTGGTGTATTTAAACTCTTTTGTTGGAACGTAGACAGTACAGTAACCATTAAATGGAAAGACATTTGTCTTGATACGACAAAAATCATTGGTATTCTGTTTTAAATCTACCATTAAATATCCATGTGCTGCTAAAGTTGCATCTTTGTATGCATCTTCAATGAATTTCGGATTATCTGGTGACACTTGCCGTGCTAAATATCTTATTTGAGTTTTATCTCGAGGGTTTTTAAAATATATTATATAACTTGAGTTTAGAGAAATGTCTCTTTGACCTTTACCCTGATGAAATAAATTTTGTGTTAAATAAAATACACTAAGATTCCTGTGATGACTACCTTTTGTAAATACATCCACAATTCTTCCATCAGTCTCTCTCATTAGATCATCAATTATGATGAGATGTGGGCTTTCACCATCAAACATATTAAGATTTGGAATTCCTTGATGATAGTTAACATTTGACAAATTATATAAAGGTTGCATTTCATCAAAGCACCATGTGATCTGATTAAAATTACAATTACATATTTCTGTAACTGATTTTATGAAATTTGTTACAAAGTTTGACTTCCCACATCCACTTGGTCCTGCCACAATAGCAGTAAACGGATGAATAAAGTGAAACATTACACACGTCTAAAGTTTAAAGGAATGAAATAAAAAATGAAAGTGTTGTTGTAAAAAATTATATTTATATAAATTGCCGCTTCTCTACTTCATCACAAACTTTAGACAGCTCAAGATTTAATTCACTGTTGAATAGTTCAATATTCTCTTCCATGGGTGTGGAAAAGAAAGCACTGGTATCACCACTAGCGCAATTTATAATGCCCCCAAGCTAATGTTTCAATATTATTATCTAAAATATGTCTCTTTGTGTCATTATACGATAAACCAATCTTATTTAATTTTTGTGTAAATATTGTGTGTTTAATTGATTTAAATCTTAGCATACTATAATATTGCACTTCTTTATTAAATAGAGCAGACTTATAGCTATTCATTGTCATCTTTTTAGTGGTATTTTTATTTACCCCTTTTGCCTTGGCTATAGTTTTATTTTCTAAGTTAAAAGCGTACATTTTAGATCGTAAACCTACAAATTCTTTCATGATTTTACCATTATTTTCATCTTTGAAGAAACCTAATTTCTTTTTATTTAATTTTGGATATTCAAAAACATTATTTGTATCATAATCTGAGGTATCAAAGTATGAGCAAAGGTCAGGTTTTATATCAGTGTAAAAATCATATGTAAATATATGATATATTAAACTGTCTGTATCTGTATACAATAATTTGATTTTACTAAATTTTTTAACCATATAATTATAATGAAAGTCATACATTAAGGTTTTTGAAATATCTAAAATACAAAACCCTAAATAAATTGGTTTGTTATATATTAACTTAGTCTTTCGCAACTGAACCGCAACTAGGTCTTCCGAAAATATTGAAATACTATGAAATTGTGGTTTAGCGACTAGATCTTGAACACCTAAAGCTTTACCCTGGTTCTCCCAGTGTGTAACTAATTTTACGTTAACCCTTTTTTCAATATTCTCCATAGTCTTTCCGAAGACTGAATTATTCATTAATTTATAAAAATCTTTTTCAAAGTCTGATTTTGCTAACATTCTTAATTTTGTATTTAGATCTATGTACATTTTTAACCAAGGAGACTGTATAAATTTTAAAATTCTATGAATTTTAGTTAATTTAACCCCCATTTCTATGCACTGCTTTAAATTTCTGTAATGAATAACATATTTATCTTTATTATTTAAATTTGGAACTAGTTTATTCTCATTAGTATTGCCTACACAAATGTTTTCTGGACATAAAGGAAAGTCCGAATGCAAATCATGAAGTTCATCTGGATATTTCAAATCAACTTCTAAAATGAAACCTACGTCCGATGTCTCAGACACATTAAAATCTGAATTCGGATTAATCCATTCAAATCCACCAGTAGGAAGATATTGAGACATAGCCCAACCATATAAATTGTTGGCATCAAAATAAGTGATATATGAATTTGGTTTCTCTGCATCATAATCCTCCATGTATTTGTTATTAGCTCTAGCATAGCGATTACTACATTGAGATACACCACCCCTGATGCCTGATCTAATAAATGCGATTTTTTCATAATCTGTTAAAAGTTCTAATTCTATTTTTGTATATTTTAGCATTGCATCCCAACTTAAACCGGGAGCTGTGTAATAATGAGCAGGATCTAAATCATACGTATTAATACATAGCTTTCTAAAGTTTTCAAACACATCGGTCAACAGTAGAACATCTGTTTTTAAATACAAGTTTGAGTAATCTAACATATTACAACAACCAAAGTGTTCCCAAACATCTTTAGCATGACTGTAATCATCATTTGAAATATGGGAATCTGTGAGCGAATTATAAAAAAAATTTTGTTCAGGGAGCGATGTTATGTTTAAACTATCAAAACTAGTCATAAATTCATATGGATAAACCCCTTTGCGTTTTAATCGAAGGAAATCTTCATCATTAGGGAAATTTCTATGTAATTCTTGAAATTGATCATTACTGAGATTTTTGGCTAATTGTTCTAATTTACAAGATAAAAACTTAAATGAATCTACGAATCTCAATGTAACTTCATTGTTATTTATTTTTATTTTTTTGGAAAACGATACATATTTTTCTTTATTTTGAGGGATGACTTCGATTTCACCTTTACAGAAGTTTAATGCGTGAACAATAAAATGAGCATCGTAGTGACTAAGGTTGTGTAAAAATATTGGAATATGACGTGGTGTTCTGAACTTCGAGCTACATGATTCATGAGCAACACCTATAAAACCACCAGTGTACCAATCAAAATCATAAAAAGGTTCTGCTAACTCTGTTTCACAGATATGACAACAGGTTGCATCTGAAATTTGATTTTTGTCTTCATTTGTTAGTGGACCTGGACATTTTTGAAGATTAGTTTTTTGATTTATTTCTTTTAAATGGTTAAATAAACTTTCCATAAACACTTGTACACAGTTTGGTCCGCAATATGTCACATATTTTGATAATTTATCATCATATGAACATTTTATATAATAACCAAAACTATACACTTCATGTTTCTGAATATTGTGTGTGAAAGGTTTAGATGGATCGTTAGAACATGATTCTATTGGTTTTAAAAATGCCTCAAAATCAGCATAAACTACGAATGGTATCTTTAACTTTTTTTCAAAATTATCAAATTTAATTTTATCATTTGAAATTGGTTGATCAAACCAATTCTTTTTTGAAGTTTCACCGTTTGGTAGTTCTGTACAAATGTGCATACAATCGTATTGTTCATGGTTATTTAACCTTTCCTGGGATGGAAAACGAAGTAGACATGCTTGGCAAATGTACATAGCGTGACCATCTTTTGAAATTTGATTACTAACTAACCGCGATAAATTTTTTATGTAACAATAATGATTTTTCGTATCCTTAGAAAAAAATAATAAATTGATGTGTCTAGCTTTACGACATTTTGTTAAAAATAATGGACCTACAATAGAATTACATCGTTTTTCTTTATTATATTCTAATCCAAATACATTAATACTAATATCATTTAATTTCTCTACTTTTGCGATATCACAAATTTTTACCGGAAAGGAAATACCATCAAATTTAAGTTTATTTGCATGTATAGCGTACGATGATACCCGATCTGCGTTTTTGTTTATGGGAAATAACGCTGAGAGTAACGCCCATTTAAAACAAAAATAATCTTTGTTTTTTACATTTATAACAGCCTTTTTTAATTTTATGTCACGGGGTAGATCTATGTATGAGGTGCCACGTAGGGGGTTAAATTTATTAACATTCATGTCTATAGATTTTATGTTTTTTAGACTCCATCCACTATCTTTTTTTTCAAATGCACTAATTTTACTAGTAATTGTATCATTTAAAGATGAAAAAAATAAATTTAAGTTATCTCCTTGAGAAATAATATAGTTAAATGTTTGAAAATCGAATGTATTATGAATATCTTTAGTTTGTTGAACAAAATCAGCATGTAATATAAAATTTACTTTAAAAATTATATGTTGAGCAATACTCTCTTGTATTAAATATAAAATATCATCTTTAATAGAATTTAAAAACAGCTCAGGAGTTTCAAAATTTATCAGTGTCGAACTATCTACTCTACTTTTGATTTTATAAGTTAAAATTCTATTTCCAAAGGCAGACTCAATAACACTAACGTTTGGTAAAGAATTATGTGAATTTAAAAGATTATTTTTGTGGATATTACTTTTAAAATGATTAGCTAGATACCTTTTCTTGATAAATACATGACACGTTAGACATTCCACTTGATCATTGTTATCAACACTGGTCCCTACCCCCGCAGAGGTAGACGTTTCTTCTTCCATTCTTAGTTGTTTTTTGATGATTTCGGGTTCTTTGCTGCTAGTTCGCTTCTTTCCTCTTCCAAGTTGTAGTGGTTGACTGTTAAAACGATAAAAAAATAAAAAAAATTATATTTATAAAACAATGTGCAAATTATAATCTAAATTTATAATTATTTTACTTACTTAAACTGTTTTTCAACCGTCGCACAGTGATTATACAGCTCATCATCATATGATGGATCGAACATTTCACGCTTCTCTCCTTCATCGCAAACTTTAGACAGCTCAAGATTTAATTCACTGTTGAATAGTTCCATATTCTCTTCCATGGGTGTGGAAAAGAAAGCACTGGTGCACACTTCACTGAAGTTTTCCATTGTAAAGAATAAAATAGGGAATAGAGTACATAACAGCCCTGTGTTGACAAATGAAGTGATGACCAATTTCAAATAATGTTCAATATTTATAGTTTAGCAAAAAATTAGAAAGTCCGTTAGAATTTAAAGAATTTATGTTATCAGTAATGATCAGCTAATGACTGTCATTGTTGAAAAAGTATTTTTTCACTTTTTCACTTTCTGCTATTGTCTTTGTAATATTGTATACGAGGGCGTTTGTGTTGTCGTAGATGCTATCCCTATTATTCCCAACATAATATTTAATCCTCGTGGTAGCATGTTTCCAATGATCAGTAGTTGGAACCTTGCATAGCTTTTTCACATCGTACACTTCTATTTTTATGAGATGCGTCGCTTGGTCTCCGTCGTCAGAATTAGTAGAAATGTATGATACACCACCTCTAGCGGCTCGTGCCACGGTTGACGACAACAGCTTCTTCCTCTTTATTTTAGGTTCCACTTCAAAAAAATGGTCAATCGACTGCGATTTCCTTTTTCCCCCATCGCCTGTGTTATTAATAACGATGTCATCACTCTCTTCTTCGTGATTAGGGGAGAGTGGCGGGTAGTAATACTGTTTATAGGTATTTTCTTCATTGTCTATGAAGCTGAATGTTTTCTGCAACAACACAGTTATCATGTTAATATCAATCACATAATTACACTTAATCACACACACACGTAAGGAATCAACAACATAAAGAAAAGTAAGTTTTTCAATAAAATATTATAACACTTACGTCCATGACTATTGTTGCGTTGAAGTAGCACACACTTAGTATTGATATATCGATTCACTGCGGTCAAACGAGACCATAGAATGACTGATGGCTCTGCCTCCACTCGGTCTTATATAGTTCTATCTTATCTAAAGCATTTCCTCAGTGCAACCGATAGTAAATTTGAACTAACAAACTTATCTCGCATTCTTTCGTAATGCGTAGTGCATTGCACAGATAAATCATACAAAATCTCCACAAGCGAATGACATTTAATACAAGTCGTAACAAGTGACTATAATTGATCATTCCTATGTTAGCCATTGAATAGATTGGTAATATCATGGATACACTAGATGTACAACAACATCTGAAAAAGATTCACCCCAGTCTAGAATATAATGTGTATGCTGCTAATAGACTACCCATTTACACTCATGTACCTATGTACACAATATGCAATTTGGATACGGATGATAAACCAGGCTCACATTGGATAGCTTTACATGTCGATACGAATGGTATTGGTCAATATTTTGATTCATATGGGCGTGCACCTACACGATATCATCTCGACTTTTTAAGAAGGAATTGTAAAAGATGGGACTGGAATGTGGATAGAATTCAGAATGAGTGGACATCAGTTTGCGGCGAATATTGCTTAATGTATTTGCTATATAAATTTCAGGGGTGTTCAATGCGTAGTTTTACGAACATATTTACAGAGAACACAGTATACAATGATATTTTAGTGGATCAGATGTTTCATTCATATTTTAATAAGCAATAAAAATGTAGAAATGAAGGAATGTGTTTTATTGATGATTCAGAATAGCATGGAAGTTCTTAAACAATAGCAGTGATAATAAGGGCTTACAATGAGTAATAGATAAGAATGCTAATGAGGGTCTACCAGAAACAATAGATAATAGGAAATAGGAGAACAAAAGAAACGTTAATGAGGGTGCGGGATTAGATATGGATTAGATACTCTTCTTAATTGATTTCCACATCTCTGAAACCACACATCCTAGACAAAAACGGACCGCAGATTCGTGATCAGAGCATGCCAAAACCTTTTTTTTTTTTTTTTTTTTTTTTTTTTTTTTTTTTTTTTTTTTTTTTTTAGTTTTTGTCGACTCGAGAATAGTGAGCTAGTGAGCCAGACGGATTCTGGATAGTGAGCTAGAACTGGTACAACCTAACTACTGACAACAACAATCGATGACCACATTCAAATTTAGAAGCATTTGATGACTAATTGGATACCGAAATACCAAACTTGCTCACTGAGTCTGGATGTAGGTTCTTGTTGTCAAGTTGTACGATGGTAAAGTCTATTTAACAAGAAGTTGAATATTAAAATTAATATGTCTATGCCCATCTTCCGTCAGTAAACTACACAGTATAAACGAAACTTTAAGAAGCTAGTATTTCGAAGAAAACTAGCCTATTTAAAAAAAAAAAAGCAACAGTCAAATAGAAAAAAAAAATACTAAGAAAACGCATACAAACTGCAGTAGTAAAATAATACAATAATGATGTGTACATAACAAAGTATATTTACACTAACAATATTAGTATTTAACACGTTACTTGTACGACACGATTGGTCAACACGTGCTCGTGTGTGACGTCACCTCTGATTCACATCATAGTAGAACAGCAATCACATGGTGTAAACATATATTTAGTTTGAAGGAAAACGGCATGCGGAAATGGAACTAAAATTGCGTTCGTCTCCAACTGAGAATGAAAACTATTTCCAGCATTCTTTGGATACGACGTGTCGTGTGTCTTCAATTTAAAGTTATAGTTTTTTTTTTTTTTTTTTTAAAAAGACAACACCCGCACTAGGGAACAAGCCCTGTGTCGCGGGGAGCTTTACAAACATGAAACTAACGGACACAAAGTACACCCAGACTAGAAACAAATATCTATGAATCACACAAATATTTGTCTCGTGTGGGAATCGAACCCACGTCACCCAGCACGGCGATGTAGTGGCGAGGCGACCACCTTAACCACTGCGCCACGGTGACAGTCAGTCAGATATAGTAAAACAGCTTTCGGCCTCAACATCGCCCGCTTGGGATCTCGATTAAAAGTAGCCTGTGTGCTATTTAAGACTATAATCTGTGTGCTAAATTTCATCTTTCATCTCCTCAGTTGGTATGGCGTAATCGACTAATGGAATATCCATCCTAACTTTTTCATTTTTAACATACTGGAAGTCGCGCGGGGCTTCGCTCCCGTCGTTTTTATTTGGCCGCTGCCCAGCTCCTATTGGCCGTAGCGTGATGTTATATAGCCTTATCCTTCCTCGATAAATGGGCTATCCAATACTGAATATTTTTTTCAAATCGGTTCAGTAGTTCCTGAGATTACCCCCTACAACGATACAAACTCACAAACTTTACCTCTTTAAAATATTATAAACTAGCTTCCGGCCGCTGCTTCGCCCGCGTGGTATGTATTTTATACCTATATACCTGCACACCTCTTGAAATGAAAAAAATCCATTGCGTAGTTTTAAAGATTTAAGCATACATAGGGACGGACAGACAGCGACAGCGACTTTGTTTTATACTATGTAGTGATGTATATTTATTAGTATAATTATGAAATATAATAACGAATACTATAAAAATCACACACTAATATACACTCTCATAATGTTCCTTTTGATAGAAAAGAAAAAATATACTCAAAAATACCGACATGTATCATCAACTCTTTATATTTTAAGTATACATGTTTGTGTAGCTTTACATGTACAATTAATTTTATGTGATATAATTAACTCCCATTACAAATATTTTTAGAAATATTTCTACACAATATGTCATAAGCAAGATATCAATTCAAAGAAAAACATCTTGTTTATTTGAACACATTATTATTGTATGACCTCATACAAACTGGGACACTAAAGTTCGCAATATTAAACAACGATGTAAAAGTAAACATAACACAAATTGTTTATTTACTTTTGCGGAAATGAAATTCCTGAATATATTCAAAGAATTTTGACCCTTAAATATACAAGCAAAAAAAGATTATATTTGATTCTAAAGACGCTAATGGTATCAATTCACAGGTGTTTACGAAATGTTGTGATTCATTCAAAGTATTGCTTGGTGGTCAATGATCTTGAATCTTGTTTTGACTTAATGATATTTGTCAATCATTCGGAGGTGTAAAGTTTTTTGTGACGATAGGTACGTTGTGTTCGCAGTTAGATAAAGAGACCACCAGTAGCAAGATAGCAATCCTTATAAAGGCTCTTTTGTAGAACGTATGCGTGTGGGACGCAATTTTTTTTTAAATTATTTTATGTAATTAAGTTATTATTCATTTTACTTATTAGTATTGCCAACATTCAGTAGTAGTAGGAACCTTTAGTGTCAAAATACCAAGATTTGTAAATAAGCCTCAGTATATCTCCTATCTATCATAGTCAGTACCACGAAATACGAACAAACAGTCAGTAATTGTGTATAATATAACGCAATTTTCTTATCACGGCAAGGTCAGCAGGATACGCGTGGAATTCTACCCACATCCCATTGTTTTCTGCAATTCATAGTTCATTGTCGGGAATCTAGTTTAGGAATTTCCAGTGTAAGATAAATGTATAAACTTCTTACTTCTTCTTTTCTCTCTATTTCTCATAAGCTATTTCTGTCTCTAGAGTAAAGACCAACACCTTCTTTCTACAACCTTCTTAATTTATTGTATTATTTATTTTTATTATATTTTTTATTCATTTAGTTGAATATTATTTACTTTGAACTAATTACTTTCCTGCTCCAATTTGTATCTAATCCAACGAGGCCTGGAAGTCGAAGAAACTTTTGCTCTTATAAATTGATGCAGTGTCTACCAATTAAACCAATTAGGAAAGATTGTCTGAAGTCGTTTACAACAACTTCTAAAACTTTCATTCGAATTGGGGCATCTCGAAGTTTTATTGAGAATTAATCGAACTGTTTTAGGGTTTAACCCCAATACTAAGTATTTAATCGATTTCTGAATTAGTTGTTTCTTTTACTAATTTTTATAAATTGGTAATTGGTAATTCACCACTAAATGTGATTAAGGTCAAGGTTTAGGGTTGCCAAAAATAGTTTCAGATGTATGATGAAATATTATCATTTAAATTTAAAGAAAAAACAGTTATGAACTAGTTTCAATAGAGGTTAACTAAAATAGTTAAAACAAGCTGCCATCCTTACATGTGATCAAAACAGGATGTATGCTCATGATGTCCAATCATTACTTTTTACAATACATTTCCGCAATGAACTCCACCACATGAACTACACACAATCTTGTTTTACTGTTACATTATTTCCTATCTACAGCTACTGGAGAAAGATTTATGATGTCATATAATAATAAACTGTAAGTGTAAGGCAAAGATCAGTCAGAATCACCCACATCGCTTGAATCAATTTATGACGTCAGTTAACGTATGGAGTAAAATCTGTTGTACAAATTATTCAGGGCTGTCTATTGCTTGTATATCTGTCATCAATTTGTCTTTCTAACGTAAACACAGCGTCGTTTACTTTGTTATAGGCAACTGCCAGTTTTGTGCAAATTTGTGAGTAGAATTACTATATGGGTATATTATCATGAACACTCCAGTAAAATAATATTGAATCCTCCAATATAATAGTAAAATATATTAAAATTTATAACCCTATACAGCTGAGAGATAAAAAGTCAAGTAGGGAGTCTAAAATTTAAATTTCTTTCATAATTATATCATATTTGATAACATGTATGTTGGTAGCAGTAGCTAACAAGCGATAATGGCCGAATGAATAAGTGACCGGCGATTTCGCCAGCAGTGCCAATGGAATTTATTACTAGTCAAGTGAATTGCCATCTGCTGACGGTGAAGGAAAACATCGTGGGGAAACCCACATTAAAGAAGAGAAGTAATTGTAAGTGTGTATGTGGGCGCTACAATAGATCAGTAACTCATGGCATCTAACCCAAAAATAATAAAATAATAGCAGTAACTAATGTGGTGTTATTATCTAAAGAGCGCACGGAACAAAAAAGTGGAGTCAAAAAGCGTTTGAATACTAAAAAAGTGTGCAACTTGAACGTATACCTAAATATCTAATGTGCGGTTACCGTTAATCTGTATCATCCCACTATTGGGCAAATGCCTCCCCCATGCAATGACTTCCTTGGCTATGGCGCAAACGGAAGTATCAGTATTCTGTTCGTTTCAGACAACCCTGATCCCAATTTAGTAAAAATGTTGATCGCTAATTGACAGAGTCATAACCATTCCTGTTAATCAGTTGGCACCAAATAAACTATGCCGTATATCTTTGATTAGCCTTTTTATTGCCTCGTTTAATTTCATATAACTACTAATGTAATTTGATGTTTTGGTATGTTTGGATCGAGGTTAGGAACACTCGGAGAAGCTTAGGATATTTTTATCGATGATAATTAAATCGTTACTTGATGTAGGACTATGAACTTTTTGCTTGCTTTGGCAACGATTTCTAGATAGCCAAAGCCGTTATTGTACTTATATTTAAGTTCTTTGTAATTTATTAACAGACTAATGGTCCTATAGCGTATATATCGACATTCTCTTGCCTCTGCAAACAATATTTTCAACATGACTTGGCAACGAATGCGCATAATATTCTTTACACTCAAATAACATGTATGAATGTCTCTAAGGAAAGCCAAATTGCCTCTTAAGGCATCGTATTAACTGTGTTAGTTCATGTTACTAGTAACAATAGTACATAATGGATCTACATATCTCATGGCTCCGAGTTATTGTCATTGTAAATAATTAAAACGACGGCGCGACGCGACGTCGTCGCGCAGATGAATCGCCAAGTGGCAGGACGAGGCCTCATCTCGTAAAACACCATCTAACTTTCTGCACCTCATAAAACCTTTATTTCTATTGCATTAAGACTTCATTCTAAATGATTCAACGGCACATTTAACTCTGTATCTTATTCTAGATTCGCTTACAACTGCACATTAGTTTTAATTAATGCAGCTAGTTCAATTGCAATCATATTAATTACACTTTAAGATCTTATTTTCATTGTCAACACTAAATATAACTTGAAATGTATTTGTGTTAGCATGAGATACGAGACGTTGGGGTTCAATTAAACGATTGTTTGTAAGACAACTGAGACATTTGAATAGTATATAAAACCTTATAAAAAGTTCTCCGAGAATGGATAGTGGAGCCTGGAGGTCTATTTTTATGCATACTATAATTGGATAAGGACTCGTATGTTGTTTAAAAATAGAGACAGAATTTGTATTCAGTACAGTTTTGTCTTGAAGCATACAACAACAATGGTTGGAAAAAAGTTTTGCTATGTGCCTTTTTTGTTCGTTTATGTGCTTTTGTTTCTTACTGACTACTGGATTTACCCATATCTGATTCAAGAAATTGCTGTCCTGGTGATTTTATTAGAAGCTTCTTTACTTCCTACGTATTTCGAATTCATTGTTCATTTGGATATTTAGTATAGTTATCAACATTCTCCGGCTCCATTCTCTGGCTCAATGATTCATTCATGTTTGGATGTTCCAGAAATAGGTATATTTTGAGCTCTCAGAGGAGAAAACCGGGTGAAATGGGAGTGTAATATACATAAGTCTACCTTTCTCTACGAAATTACTTCTATGTTGCAGGTAACAAATAAACTCTCTAACTTTATCCTTCTTTACGTTCCTTCTATTTGAATAATATAAATGTTGATATTGGATCCGATTATTCGATTGGAATTTATTCGACACGCAAACCGTTGATACCATCTACCTCATTTCTTGCAAATGTTTATTGAAGGGTTGTTCTTGATTCGAAAATAGATAGATATAATATATTAACGTATTTTATCTATATTTTTAACAGAAATCGCGCGAGGCCCGCTCCTGTCGTTCTTTATTTGGCCACTGCTAAGCTCCTATTGGCCGTAGCGTGATGTTATATAAATAGCCTATGTTACTCTTTGAAAATCTAGCTTTCTAACGATGAAAGAATTTTTGAATCGGTCCAGTAGTTTTTAAGTTTTTATAATACTAGTATATGAATGTCTCAAGACTAAGCATCACGCGAAATTTTACACTTTTGAAGATTTTCTTCATAACAAAAACTTCTAAAATCAGTACGACTATCTGTCGATTAGATATAAATCGAGGCGAACTTCAGTCTGTTTTATTCCTTCATTCTTGTCTCAAGAGTTCGGTAAAAAAATATTTGACCGCGGTGAGTTCCAGGCGTGACCGTGACTAGTGTATGTCGATCTTAAAAATGCCTTACATACCAACACGTGCTCTATTGTCCACGTTTTTACGTGAGTTTACTATGTAGTGACGTCATAGCTTGTGAGTTCTCGTACGATATGATACGATGACGTGTGTCTTAGAGAGTTGAGATTTATTTAAATGATGCAACCCTGTCGGGTGTATAATTTTGCACAGTTCGCGATGACACATTTAAACAAGATTATCGGTGTGTAGATGTTAGATGTGAAGCCATTTCCTACCTTCCTTACATAGCCAGGGGACGATAGGACAAGTTCCATGTACGACATTTCATATTATTTGTATTAGGTACTTACGTTTAATTAGATACACGCATTTCTCAGTATCGGGATCTGTTTATGTGTGACGTTTATCTTTGAAATAATTAATTAATTTTAGTTTTATCTGAACTATAATTTTTACTATCCTAGACGTCATACTCGTACTTAATCATAAAGATTTTTATGCATACAGAGTAGGTATACGAAGTTTCGTATGCATGCTTATTCTGAATTTCGACATTCGAATGTTCGGTTTTGATGTCGCTGTCAAATGTAAGGAAATTTAAATATGGTCGCTGTCACTTTCAAACATTTGACAGCGACATCAAAACCGAACATTCGAATGTTGAAATTCAGAGTAAGCCCCGAGAGCCCGAGTGCATATTTTGGTTATAAAAAAGTCATTACAAACATGTAATTAATGGACACAAAGGGCATCCAAACTTGAAACAAATATCTATGAATCACACAAATGTATAAACGATGTCATTCAGCACGGTGATGTTATTGGCGAGGTGTTCAAATAACGCAAATATGTATAAACAAGTTTTATTTAGAAAAATATTTATTTTTCAAACAAGCTTTTAGATTTGGTACTCATCAAAATCAAGTCAATGCGAAAACGTCGTTTTACCACCTTCCAGCTCCGACAGAAGAGCCTGAATACCATCTAAAGATAAAGTAGGTACTCGTCAAGAGAAATCATACGAACCCAAATTCGATGGGATTGCTTCGTTTTATTACAAAATTCCTATGGTCACCTTACAGCTCCATGTCAGCACGCTATATAAATATATTATGCTTGCAAAATTTCAGCTCAATCGGAAACCGAAACGTGTGTTAAATTTAACTTGCAAGATTTGATTACAAACATGAAGATGAAACTAAATAAAATCTTGTAAAATCACTTCTTTTATGATAATTTTCTTCAATATTCTTATATCGGGTCGTATTTTAAATACCTTATTTAATTGCTGCGCGACTTTTCCATTTTTAGGGTTCCGTAGTCAACTAGGAACCCTTATAGTTTCGCCATGTCTGTCTGTCTGTCTGTCCGTCCTCGCTTAATCTCTGTGACCGTTAGCACTAGAAAGCTGAAATTTGGGACCAATATGTGTATCAATCACGCCGACAAAGTGCTAAAATAAAAATTGGAAAAAAATGTTTTATTAGGGTAGCCCCCCTATATGTAAAGTGGGAAGTGTTTTTTTTTTTAATTTTAACCCTAATGTGTGATATATTGTTGGAAAGGTATTTAAAAATGAATAGGGGTTTACTAAAATCATTTTTTGATAATGTCAATAATTTCGGAAATAATCGCTCCAAAAGTAAAAAACAAAGCGTCCCCCCCCCTCTAACTTTTGAACCATAAGTTTAGAAAATACGAAAAAAATCTGAAAAGTAGAACTTTATAAGGACTTTCTAGGAAAATTATTTTGAACTTGGATGGAAACAACAGATGGAAACTGCAGTTAACCAATATAATTTGGTCCCTGAATCGTATGAGCGCCTATACAACCCAGAGGTCAAGTTTCATTTGCCCGTATTTTTTTTTTAACTTCGTTTACATAATATTTTATTATCCTGAACGTATCTTTTTTCAAACAAAAAAAAAATTATTAAAATAGGTTCTCGCAATTCAAAATTACCATCGAAAACTTCTGGCACGTCTATGTATTAATTAGTAACCCAATTCATGAATTTATAGTTTTCAAGAACTTTATCATTATGATCAAGAATGAGACATGCAACGACATCTATCAAAGGAATATGGTACTTGGTACTTATTAATAAATGCCTTCACAAGATAACTTTTAAAAGTTGTGATAGCAAAAGGTAGAAATGGTTTTAGTAAATCGAAAATATTTAAAAAGAAATTGTAAGGGTGCTACTTAAAGTATAACCAACAGACAATGACCAACAGACGCATTTTCAGCATTCTTGGAATGGCTGTCTGTTGTCTCTTTCGATAGATGGCGTTGTGCATCTGACGTCATTTTCCTGAATCGCGGTGTTAAGATTCTCCGTGACTGAATGACCCTCTCCCATGTTTGAAATCAAAGCGGGTTAGATAGAGTGTTGAAATTGAAAGTATTAAAAGTGTCGTTAAAAGTCTTGATCGTTAATCGTTTGGTTGGAAGATTTGGTTTCGAACAATTCGAACTTTGATTGAAAATTTTGAAGTACGAGCACGTACGAGGTAGTAAAGGTTCTAAAGGACTTATTTTATTTTAGTTATCACCGTCCTTTGTGGGCCCGTTTTTAGTGTTCCGTAATTATTAGAGTTCCGTAACAAATAGCCTTTTTAAGTTGGGTTACCACTATGTTCATGCTCCAGCAGCGCTCCGCGCTCCTGCAACTGATCCAATGGATCTGTCGCGCGCCCTTTACATGCGCTCCCCTTTGACACACTGCGCTCCCCTTTGTGTTCGCGCTAAAAACCGTCACGAGTCGGAACGACTGCCGCGGAGCGTGCAATATTGCACGCTCCGTGTTCGCGCACGTACCCACTACCGGGAGCTGTTGCAGGAGCGCGGAGCGCTGCTGGATCGCGAACATAATGGATAGTATGGATACCCACCTTTAAACTCATAAGTGGGAACACTTATTGTGACGGACGGGAAACTACGGAACCCTACACTGAGCGTGGCCCGACACGCTCTTGGCCGGTTTTTGACTTGTAAATTTGAATACCTAACTACCTACATATAAATATCCAACGCTTTGTACAATAATAGCTATGTTTCCTGTTCGTTTGTCATTCACAATGTTCTGGTTCAAGTATCACTGCACAGCTGACCGCATTGTGATAGCTGCTTTCTCTGTAATTACTATATTAATTATACAAAAGCAATCCGGTGTGAAATTGCACTTCTATGGATGTTTATTTTGTACGGTTGTAGCGTAAATAGCAATGTTGTCATGATTATGAATAGTGTTGTGTCTTAGTAATACAATTATATGAGCGATATTTCTGTTAGGAATCGATGTGTGGTCTAGTGATGACACTCATTCTACATCATTATGTCTGCGGTACTATACCACGGTACTATACCACGCTGGTTATGACGGTAAACCAGTGAATTCGGTGCGATGAAAGAATCAATATTTAATACGGGTCTCGGTAAAGTTGGTGTTTCTAAATTCCATCCATTTCAATTTCCCGTGATAGTCATAGTCTGAGATTACCTAGATTACGTGGAACTTTTTTTAGCTGCGACGATTTGTGTTTTTATGGCACTCTCACAATTATCTTGAAAGAAAATATTATGATGTACAATCTTATTCTGAATATCCTTTTCAAGAGGCACTTTCGACATTTTAATGCTATGAAAAAAATGAATTTTTCTTCACAATACTATAATAGCACTTATAACAACTTGCTCGTACATTTCTGTACTGAAAACTGTCAAGTTGTCATGACAGCGAAACCATGATTACAGGGTGACTGTAATTGCGACGATTCACTTAATTGTAAGTTGATGTCTCAATCCAAGTTAATTGCAGTTATTTGGCGCATGACCACCGATTCATTTAAGATAGCGCGCGATAATAATTATAACAGAAGCTTGTACATTCTACTGATTATAGGTTTAAGCGTGATGAGGGGACTTGCTTTGAAATCAAATATAAGTTAACTAAGCTTTAGCTTTTCTCTTAGGGAAAGGAATTGGATTCTTTCTACTCTTCAATTTAACTTTTGATTTCAGGTGTCCAAGATAGGTTTGGTTTCCCTAGTTTTGCGAGTGCCTCGTTGTATGCACGGGTTTGTCCTGACTTACAAGAGCCACAGCCATTAGGTCGTTGGGACAGTTGAAACTTATCTTCAAAGTAACGGATTTGATATGATACAGGCCGTATAACATCCAAGAGTCGAGTATTTTAAATATTCTAGATATAATTCCAGACATCGCTTTTTTGGCAATACACATTATTGAAAGGAATTTACGATTCCAACTTGATTCTGATGCCTGCAAAACAATGCCAAAATAAGCAAGGTTTACTGTATTAGGTACAAAATTGCTTTTTCAAATAGGTAGGTATCAAATAGGTAGCGAGAAAAGTTTCAGTTCTTCTGTTGTATTAATAAAAGAATGGCAATTTTCCAACTCCGTTGTATACATAAGGGCTGTGTTATGAAACAAACATACATATTATACATAACATTTCTAATACAAACTTCAGTCAGATCGAATTATACGCGGAAACAGGTTTCATGTCGACAAGCCGTCTCAGCTATTTTCATCAACACATAAACATCAAATGCGAAATTTAAACTTCAGAGTTCCCATAAAATCCAAAACAAAATTATACCGAGGGCCTGCAATAAATTAATCAGAAGTAGAGGCAAAGAAATAAACGTTTTTATCGTTGTCTTTTATTTACGAGTCCATATAAATGGAGTCCTTTGGAAACTTTAAACGTAACTTAATGATAGAGCTAAAACATGCGGGCTATGTGGCCTGTATTATTACCTGAGAAATGGGTACCAACGATCGCTAAACACAGGTTATTTTGTCTGATTGATATTTCATTTGTACATAAGTACCATTAATAAGGCACAATATTCAATTGAAGTACGAAAGATACGTAACAGATCATTTTCGTGTGGAGTTTGTTCGATAATATCTGTAAGCCGTAAACCGTTTTTTAGCTCTATTGGAATATGAACTAGCTCATGTTTTGACAGAAAGTGAAATATGGTCAGATTGGTCATGGATGGTTTAATTGGTTAATAGAGTAATCAGAGTTGGGAAAGATAAAAAAGCGTTTCAATTAAAAAATCGCCTTGGTTTAACACTTCTTCGATCTTGGAAACAGTCAATTAAGATTTCAATACAGTACGGTAATGTAATACGTTACGAATAATCACCGATCGCGACCAACTATGAAAAGCGATTTGCTTTTCATAGTTATTGCGCTGATGTTAACTTAATAAATTTTCGCGTTGCATGAAATTTAATTCACGCTATTTAAAGTTAGATATTTACCTTATTTTAGTTCACGTTTTGGCCAAACAACACACAGTCGTGGCCACATGTCAGACTTACATGTGTAGCAACGCCCTAAACTTATACACTCACTGAATAATTTCCGACGAGATTCACTCGCGATTGTAATACTCGTACTACATCCACATTATAATAACTCAAAAATTACCTTAATTTCAACAACCTTCTGTTGCCACAGTGCAGCAGTGCCGTTGCTCCGGGCACGGTCTTTACTCGCTCCGTGTGCTCTTAGCCTTAAATACTTTAAATACATTTTTTTATTGTGATAGTAATGACCTATTATTATGTTGTTAAAGTGGGAGCAGTTAATACCGACTCGGTAGTCATGATATTTAAACTTTTTTAGAACTTTTTTCATTACTGTGAACTAGTTCCAAGCGTCAAATTGATCTCATATTCCAACGTATGCAAAAGTTTGTTCGCACTCATAATATTCAGATTCTTGTACTTTTGACTACATTCAGCTTTTGCTTTATGTAGGTACTCCGACTGCCTTTAAAATATTTAGAAATACTAGCTCTAGATTATTTTAAACTACATTCATTAATTTCTATTATAATCTGAAAATTATATGTGTATCATAAATCATAATATATATGTATGTCGCATAAACAGAAAGGTAGACCTTAATATTATTTACATACGTATCTGTTTAATCTAGCATTGTTTAATTAAACCTATCACTTACATATAGTTATGTCTTAATATTATATGTGCAAACAGAATACTGTATTCAGGTTTTTCACATAATTCTTGTTAGTATCTTTAATCTAAATTTAACAATGATATTATAATCATTTTAATTATCCATACAATAACACATCTTATCAAAACTGTAGGATATTGTGCAATCCGGTACGTTCGTTGACGAGTGCCTAATTGGCGGTCAGTTCAATGTCGAATGGTTCCATTGATAAAGAGATACCGACGGCCCAGTTCTCATGATACCTCTACTGGCGAGGCTTACCGGCCTCTTTGGCGAGGCCACTTGATATCTCTGTGAGACATTCTGAAATATTTTGTACACTTTGTACTGTCTATATTAATGAGATGGTCGCTGAATGGACAAGTGACTGCCGTGCTAAACACGCAATCCGAGTTCGATTCCGACCAATGTGGATTTCACTTTTTGGAATTTATAATATGTACTGCGCGTGTGGACCAGCTAACCCTCTCAGCTCTCAATATAGAGGAGAGGATACCCAAGCCCAGCAGTGGGACATTAACCCTTTGACCGCCACGCTAATAAAGAAAAACTGTGTTCCCTACGCCGAGCAATAAAAATATATGTAGTTATAAATGTTCCTGATTCTGAAAATCAACATTACCCAACTTTTATCCGTCAGAAAAAGTTGAAGTTAGATGGACGCTTTAAGACGTCATTGGCGTCTCGATCAAGTTATTGAATGACGCTTTAATGCGTCCTTGGCGATTAAAGGGTTAATGGGTTGCTAACATTTTAAACAAAGGTCCATTTAAACTCCTATGTCATAGGAGTGTACTTATATATAAAACTTCGCAAAACAAAACGCGTAAATTATAACTCATTGTTAATATATTATTCTTCTAATTAACAATGAACTAGGTTGTTTATAATTTATGATCGTATTGAAAAGGAAAGAGAAAATTTCTTATTATAAGTACTAGACAGGATCGAGTGCTTCATTTAATTAATTTATGTAGGCATGAAATTTATTATTAAGGTACATAATTTAAAATTTTTTTTATTAGGGAAAACAAACAATTGTAGAATGTTCGGTAAATATTCGACAGAAATGCATTTTTGTTATCAATTAACTACCTCTGAATTTAGATTTGAACATAAACATACAATATATTTTATCCCCCTTATATTCCCCTTGGCCACCCAAGGCAAGCTATTGGCACTCTTGCTACAGATAGCACGCGTGAATATTATAAGGCACGCCAATTTTTACGAATTTGTGTATTTGATCGAGAGATCTTTTGTGTCGCTATCATAGTAATATGACCACATATTAAATTGCGATTATATCTACAGACATGGAACATGCCGTTTTAGATAAAATAATATTAAAGTTATAGAATTTGACAGCTCTTGTCTGACCACGTCTGTGCGGCCACTCTACGATAGATATGAATAGGTCTTTGAAGAATATTTTTGTCTGATACAGCACGCGTCTGAAACGTGCCGTGTCTGAAGACATAAACACAGCTTTACTCGTTTAATAAAATAAGGTACATTCTTCTAAAAAGGTTTGTCATACCTAGGCTATGTCGACATGTTGTACTTACGAATTGCAACTTACAATGAGTGATAATACTTTGTTTCAAATGTTACGGCCACCATTTGCATGTTCCGTTCACAGATGTTATCATACTCCACATTCGTGACCTTCAACCGACTCAAACATACACGAACAATATCACTCATAGCTCATGTTAAGGTCGTGTACTTTTTCTGTCATAAAGACATCCATACTAACATTTATAATAGGTATATCTGGCCCTACTGTCACAAGACGGCATTAATTCACAATTTACTGTCTCGAAACGCCTTGGTGACTAATTTCACCAAGGCCAAAGACGATCCATTATTATTTATTACCTTAAATCATTCTAAGTAAAAATATTCAATTTGCAACCTTACTACAGTGGAGTAAAGTTCGTTTTAGGTTGGAGGGATCGCAATTGAAATCTCATTTGGACCCTTTGCTACGACTGAGTCACAAAAGCGAATTAATGTGTTACTAAAAATAGTGCGAATGTAACTGCTATGCGCAAAGCTACAAGTATGTTTGTGAGAGTTTTTCTTTGTGTTCAATTTTCAATGTTTTGATAGCTTGTTGTTTGCCGCACCGTCTTTCTCCGCACGTATGCTTCGATTTTCTAGTTGGTTCATCTGAATGGTGTATTATTCTTTCTGAACTTTACTGAAGGATTCTGATTGAAACTATATTGCGAGACATTTCTTTCATTACAAATTTATTATAAATACTTTAATAATAACTCTCAGCTCTCTAGATAGAGGAGAGAATACCCGAGCCCAGCAGTGGGACATTAATGGGTTGCTGATGAAATAATAACTTCGTAAATTAAAAACTTTAAACCATATAGTTGATTTTGTCTTTAATGAACTTATTATGAACAGTGTTAGCCGCAATTTAAACAGATGTTTTACCAATTTTAATTCACCATGTTTGTACGTCTTATTATTTATCGTAGTATTGTTTAACTTTAATTTACTTAGGTACGTTATTGTATAAATGAAGTTAGTATAATAATATACAGGTACATACCATTATTATGTTAATATTCGCATGCGGACAAGAATAATGTGTTATAATACATAAAATGAATTTGTAAAAACTTTTAACGAACGATTATTGCATGCATTTTATAAAACTTGAATGCAGTTGTACTCTTGTAAATGCGTAACAATTAATTTGAACCTAATTTTCAAGCAATATTAGATAAACAATTACTTGCTTTAGTGAGTTACATACGACTATTGTATAAGAGACTTTAAACGAACTATATTTATCGATAACTTCAACATAGCTTGCTGTTCGCACTGGTGTATGTCCATCAGCAAGTATGTCTGTATAACACACCCGTTTGTAATTATTTACACTATTACATTAGATCCAAATAGGGAAGTTTTAATTACGTAATCTTTAGTTTCTTAAACCACGGTGGTGTTGAAAGATTTTCACGAAACGTTTGGAATATAGCTTGTGAATGTATATTTCTTTAACACGCTTAGTATCATAACCTATTTGACGATTATTGAACTTTCTGGTGTCATGAAATCGTATGATTTGTAAACGTGACATAGGATGATACAATATTTAAATATCTCTTAAAAAATTAAGGGGAATAAAAAAACATCTAAACTTTCTAAACCGAAAACACAAATTTAATATATTTCAGTCAATCTTACTGGCTACTTAAACACAAGTATTGTAAAATTGGGCGTGCACTTTAAAATGCAAAGTACTAAAAACTAACGCAGAATGACCATACAGTGCAATTGAGATTTTTTCATCAGAGGCCGTTAACAGAAGGGTACTTAGAAGCCCTATCACACCCCAGTAACAATTCAAGGGCCTTACGAGATCATTGTTTCGAATGTAGTATGTGAGGGGGCTTATTTGAAGGACGTTCTTCACTCATATGCTCAGTTTGCATTTCATAAATTTTAGCAGATAAATTGAACAAATATTAATATATTAAATTTAGACGTTTCGATCGAAGCCCGTGACCACGATCGGTGCAATTCGAACGAAACGTCGTTCAAATAAATAAGGTATTTACTATTCCTTATAATATAATACGTGACGTAGACCCGTTTTATAATAATTTAATATGTGTACAAGTCGCGAAAGTTTAAAAGATTTTATTAATTATATTGTTTGAGATTTTAGTTTTGGGTTTATATTTTCGATTTCGTTGGTAATCTTATATAAATATCGTTTTTACTTCTTTAACTAAACGCAAACATAAATCTTAAACCCATTCAGTACTGAATTAAGATCTCAATACATAGCCTAGTTTAAGTATACGTACTAATATTATAAACAGGTAAAGTTTATGAGTTTGTGACGTTGTACGGGATAATCTCGGGATCTACTGCACCGATTTGAAACAAAAAAAATCTTTAATGTCGGTTAGCTCATTTATCAAGGAAGGTTATAAGCTATATAACATCACGCTATGACCAATAGTAGCTCAGCAGTGGTGAAATAAATAATGACGTGAGTGAAGCTCCGTGCAACAGCAAGTATCTCATATCTTGATATATATCATAGACAGCAAAAAGGGACAGCCCTTTTATCATTTGCGCGAATTGTTCAAAAGAGATAAGACAACGTATATCAAGTGGCACCCCTACTATACTTTTAAACACCATCGACGTGACGTAGTAATCTAGTAGTAAAGAATTTTCTAGCAATTTATTTATTTTCCACATGACAGATAATTTGAATTACTGACATAACCTTAGCTGCCATACCTCGGTATACAATCGCTATATATAAATACCAACTGCCACTATATTTCACGTTTGTTATTGCGAGAAAATATTTTGAAATCAGAGGTTTATTACCTGCCTGTCGACAACAGGCAAATCCCCAATTCTGACAGTTTAACAAATAAAGTTTGTAAGAATATTGGATTTGCGTCAATAAAAACCAACATCGAGATATATTAATAACAATTTTATATCCAGAAAAGTCTTTACAGCGAGATTACTGAAATGGGAGTTGCAGTGAAAAAAACGTTGTATTTAACAAATAACAACATAATGTATGTATGTGTATCACATGTACTTGTATGAGTTAGGAGACAGTCAGCAGAATAAAAATGTTTTTGTACCTATATACTTAAAGATAACATAATAACTGTTTCGACTTTGTTCGAGATTACTGAGGTGATAAAGGAAGTTGCTTCAAGAAAAAAGTTGTAAAAAATCTACCTGTGCTTTGTTTAAGAGACAATCAGTAGAACAAAAATTAACTTGAAACTTTATATACTTAGAAATAATAATATCCCTGACTTGAACTTTTTGATTTTCAATCCCGATATACATTGTTGAAGTGTATTTCAAAAAAGGTTTTTGGCCCTAGAATAGGGACCCTACTCGCAATTTTGACAATCGATTGGCCAATTCCTATATCGTTGTCAAATATTTGAAAATTACATTACCAAATCAACATTTTTAAATGTCCAATATCGAATTTTGAGATTGTCAGTAAGTCCACAAGAGGCGTTTAAAGAAAGAAAACACTATATCTAATAAAAATCTATGTAATACGAACACGAGTTTGTAACAAAACATAGCTAGGCCCCTCATACCCTCAATAACACGACGGTATCCAACGTACTCTACCCGACGTCCCACTGCGTACTCTTATTTCTTTTTAATTTTTTGTATGAACTTCACCTGCTGTGCCATGCACATGAATAACGAGCGACGTATTAAGCTGTTATTATTTCAGTCTCGACCCAACGTTAGGTGTTGATATATGACCATCTATCTTTAGAATACTGTGGGAGCTTTGCAAATTATATTTTGACTTGAAACTTGTGTAAAAAAATGAGTTTTGTGCCCTTTGAAGCTTGTATGACGATGAATTTATTGCTACAAATAAGCGTAGGTCTTGAACATTTTTGTATATCCAATAATAAACCAATCTAATCAGAAATTACCGAAGCAATAGACGAGGAGTGCCCTTCAATGCCATGAATGGCTGTAGTTCCATTTTTTTTGGCAAATTGGCTATTACAGTTAGGTATGAATGAATGGACCTGTTAACCAAAACCACCTGTTCTTTTAATGTATTTTGGTGATTTTCTTACTTAATTCATTTTTAAATTAATATCCTTGTTAATGTTTACAAAACCTCTGTTCCTTTATTGACTTTCCCAACATTAGCCTAATCTAAAGGAAAGCCAACAAAACTTGAACCAGTCCTGATAACCTGAGCTGACTAATGGAAACAGCTACAATCAGATTTAGAATTAAGCTTAGCAACGATCCGGTTTATTCTTTAGGAGGGCTATAAAATAGAACAGACTATTTTCTAAGTGAGGATAAGGAAAGAAAAGATGTCTTGTGCGAAATCTAATGGTTTGATATTATTATTTATTATTATAATCATCTAGGCATTATCATCAACAATACATCATGTTGTGCTTCTGGACACAGTTCAGTTTTCTTTAGAGGTGGCCTACTATTATCGCGCTTCCCAGAGGGATGGCGACAAAATCATTTTCGAGGTTTCTTCTCTTTCACTATATTATGATTTGCTTCCTTCGTCAACTCTTTTGACATCCTAGGGATGAGCAGTTGTGATATATTCTATACTTTTACCGTCATCTTTTGACACATTAGCTTGAAATTACTTCGTACATTCATCCTTATACAGATGTCTCTGTAAAAAATATAAGCGAACGTATAGAAAATGTCTGACGCTGTAATTAAATTAAATAACGTACGGTGAACCATTCATGTGTCCGTAGTCACTGACCTCCTCCGCCCCTATGACATCATTCAGATAGCTTTTAATCTCATTTAGAAGGATTACCGAAAGACCTACTTGTTAGGCAAATATTACGTGTTTTTATTTGTAATCCAATAAGAGGTTAATAGTGTTGTTACTTGCGTTAAACGGAATAATATCTTTGGAACAAATATTTGTAGTCTTTTTGCAGGTCATTTTTCACTGCGAAACTATACAATATGTGTGTCTGTTCTAATCTTCTTCTATCTTTGGTTTTGTTAATATCTTGTATTATGTATTCAAATAAAGTTTTTTTTCCAACCTTATTCTGACATGGAACAGTTTTTGTACCCTTCTGAAGGAACACATCAAACATTTCCACGTCAATTATCACTATTATCACGTCACCATAAACCTGCATAGCAACACCTCGACCTACGACAACATCTAGTTCATTCACCCCAGCTTGCACTTGACGATCTACACCCCCTTGACGAACCCAGCCCCCCCCCCCTTTGCTGACGAGGCTGCATTGAAGCACTTTCGTCTCTCAGACACGGAGATAAAATTGCACAAAGCCTTTTCAAGTGCTCTTTAGCGTACGCGAATCTATTTTTAAAAACAAGGGATGCATTTTCGCTACAGTGAATTTTCGCGAAGAATTTTGAACTTTAATGACGTCACAGAATTATTTGAATTTAAATATTGTATCATTTGCTGTTATGTGTGTGGTCTGCGTGGTATAAGATATAAACTATGACAAATAACGTTTGGGTATATTAAGTGCGAAGAAATATAATGACACGTTTATGAGACAACAACAAATGATCCAACTAGTTCTACTCAATACAATACAGGAAGAGTATAAAAACATTTGAATTCCTAATCTAATATCGGTGGAAATATTCGGTAGAAAAGAAAGAACGGATCTAATATTTGGAGATAGGATGAAAATCCCATCTCCTGATAGCATTTAACTTAGTCGTCGTATAACCACTGATCTTATAAATTGAGCATTTAGTTAAAATCTATATTTGTTTCTTATTATTGTATAGAAAGATTAAAATTATTTATGGGCTTCAGTTTAGTGGGCTTCTTAACTATAATATTCAAGTTACTCTTCAGAGTTCATATAAAATACAAAAACCAACCTGCGCCTGATTCAAAGGCATTCCTTACATTACGAACAAATTGCCAAGGATTCAAAATATATAGTGCGTCGGGCGTAATGTGCAGCACGTCCTGTTGGCTTCCGGTGCGCCGGCGCCGGCCCTCCGGCACTCTGACACTGACCCGTTCCCACGAGCCCGTCAGGAAGCTCGCCGATTATTTATGTCGGCAATTATTGCTCCTCATAGTATTAACGGGAATTATCAAGTCGCCTAGATATTTTCCTAGTCTATTTTTAGATATATCTTAATTATCCTAAGAATATATTTAACGGAAGACCAAAATTTGGCTTTTCTTTTCAAGTCTCACATTTGAAACTACATAATCTATCCAATGGATGTGGACTTCCAAATATTATTTCAATGTCTACTTAATGTTGATAAGATTTAAATTGGCAATACTACTACCACACCGTTATCATCATATAACTTACTTTAATTACTTATGTGGGCTCATTGAATAACCAATATATTAATAAAGTATTCATTAATATAATTGTCTGCTATAAGGATCGCATTCAAATGATTAGTTTTAATCCCATAATCTCCAAAATCATCAGGGCCTGTATCCTCTTATTAACAAACAGTATCGGCTTCAAAATCTACACAGAAATCAACGCAATTAACATTTCCATCATGATACTTGTCACCCACATTATATTCCTTAATCTTATTAAAAACACGTTTGTGCCCTTATACGTCTTCTGTCTGCTTCACGTGTTGACTACGCATGCTCAAAGGCAACGTGAAACGTCACACTATTTCTACTTATGATATTAAATCAGATTTATTTCACTTTTCACGTTTCATACTGCGGATTTCTTGTTGGTTGAAAGCAATAATCAGTTGAAGCCTTTTATTAACCTGAGTCGTGTAAGTAATTATTTGACTTTGACTTCAATTTGGTTTTAAATGTTCTTTGTTTTTTTTACAGGTATTTTGGCAATCTTCTTTACTACAATGTTTTGGTGGTCATCTAATGGTAATGTATTTTATATTACTACAAAGTCAAATCTTTCTTAATATTCGACAAACTATGTCAAATGTTTTTCATGTTGAAATGTTAAAAGCATTGTGTATAATGTGACTTTTCCACACATATTAGAAATTTTGCAATAAATTTACTTGCATTATTTAGTATCAAGTAAGCACAGGAAGGGACTGATTTATAGCTGCAGCTGATCGGATTTCACTATAAAATGATCATGTTTGAGAGCATCAATTACTGCTGCACCTGTAATTAAATCTGCTATCTCTTGTACATTTAAATTCTACTAAGGTGGTCTACTAATCGACAGTTAAATACATAATTTCAAGTTGCTACTTCACAGCTTTATGCTCAATTGATATATAAATACGCGTTTATTACCTAATCATTGACATATTTAAAGTCGCAGTTTCTTTGGCTATTTAAAATATTTTATTTTCGAATCACATCTAACTAGTGACAAGAAAAATTGCTATAGTTTTCCCGATATTTATATCTTTAACCTTGGTAACGAACGAGCTATTTAATGAATTGGTATAATCTCGAATTATTTTGTGAAACATTAAACATTACAGTTCTGAGAACATTATTTAAGTGAATTTCGTGTCCACTGATGTAAACATTTGCGCATGCGTGCTCAAGCAACGCCGCGCCGCTTCGTCTGCGCAACACCCTATATTTATCCTCTCAAGGGTTTCCTGCTCGAAATGTTTATTAATTTATATATGTTAACCGTTTGTTTACGCACACACCACGTGGCGGGGCCAACGAACTTGCTGATGATATTTTTATTTGTACTTTTGTGAATTTCTTTGAACGCAATGTTTTTGATTTTCTAAACGACTGTAAATTTTGTTTTAAAATACATTCGCTTCTACGATAACGGCACGATCATTAACGTCAGGTTCATTCACTGTTTCGTGTTTAACTGTTATTTTCTTTTATTTTGACCTTGCTTTCTTTCTCATTTACTTTGTAGTATTGTGCGTGACGAGTCAATTTCTTTTAATTTGTAGTCTTTAAAAGATACCTCTATTACGCTTCCACGCTTATCACTAATCATTGTATATTTTAAAGCCCTGTCAAGGGACCCGGTGTTCTCCGGTTTGCACGTACTACTTTCTATTTAATGGATATGTCTAACCCGTCAAACTTGCTGTCCTTGTCGAGTCCGACCTCGATCTTACACTGTTTATATTGTTTACTCTGCAAAACTAATCAAATCTAATTATCTTACAAGCTGCACATACCGTCGCAATAACTAACTGTAATTTAAGAAAATTGTGAGATGCATGTGCACTTTCTAGGTAAAGTAGAATTAAAAGTTAAATACTTAATTCTATTCCTGAAATGAAAGCATAAAGCAGTTTTATTATATCGTTAATCTTTTAACGTCATAAATGGTTTTAAAAAATGTGTCGTTTTTTCACAACTTATTTATAGTTCGCAATTTTTCTTTAAATTTCTTTTTCCTAACTCTTATTTATATATAAAGGTCATCGCATCTCTAATTGTTATCTTATCGATTAGACTTATTTGTTACAATGCACATTGTCCCTTCTTAATCCCATGAACACACATAATACACATCTATCGTCTATTGCCGTATTTTCAACACTATTTACATAGTTAGCAAAAAGGAATAACTGACTCTATTAAAATACTGTAAAGCTGATCTTCCATTGTATTTATATGAGTAATTAATGCCTCAAAACATAGTGTAATTTATGGGAACTTATGTTGAAATGCCCATATTTTGTAATAATGGATACTTTGGCGACGAGTTTTGTAACATCATTGTTCTTTTGTTGACCATGTAATTTGAATTGTGGTTTGGCAGTTTCACTTTTTGATTCATAATATAATGCCTACAATGGTAAATTGGATGCATGTTCGTACTTATGTATAATTATATGTTAGAATACTTCTTTTTCTACTATTCCTTTCACGGTAATTGGGCATTGTATCTAACCTCTTGCATAACAATATGAAGTTATGTACTTTCTTTGCGATTTTATTTAAATAACCAATATTAAGTACGATTTACATTATGTATAATATTCGTAGGAGAGGAGACCCGAGCCCAGCAGTGGGACTTAATGGGTTGCTATGGTGATGAGGTTGATGATTATCATTACTGTCAACATAATTATGTGTATTTCATTTATATCTAATAATTATTATATTATTAATACGTTTTAAATAACTGCATTTTTATTAAAATAAGAACCTTAACTGTCAATCATTCTATCAATGTCAGTAATTTTGTTCTGGATCTATAGACCGTTTCTAAAGGAAATTCTTGCCTGAATTATAGTTCAAAAAACCTCAGTAAAGAATGTTCCATTATTTAACACTACATTTAGAATCCAAACCGCGACATTTCACACCTCTGTACTCTTTAGAACTAATCAGTCGCGTACAATCAACCTCACAGTCCAACTATAACAAGTTATTCACAACCAACTTTACTTCTTACTCTTCTGTGAATAAGTTCGAAAATCAGATGAAATATTTGTGCAAAGATAAGATAATGTGTTACCGTCTGCACGGAGCACGTCGGTTTCGTGACTGTATCTTCCTATTGTTGTTGTTACTCATTGCTGCAAAGTTTGGCCAACAAAGTACATATGTCAATATGTTGCTGATTACTGATAATATAAATGTCAGGTCGAGCAGGTAGTGTTTTAAGAGTGCAAGGCCGTAATACGTTACGAAACTTGACACTTACGTGGTTTTTCTGTTCTGCATTAATGTTAGCTTTTATAGTTCGAATGGAGAAGACCATAAGAATAATTGAATAAGGCTGATTTTAAATGTGTGCGGCAAGTGAAAAACGGTACGAGTATATTATGATCGATCTGATAGAAGAAGCTTACGGATTTCATTATATTTTGGACTCTTTTAAATTTTAAAAGTACCCTCAACCAGCGAGAATGCTTGAAATGACTGATGAATGTTGAAGAATTCACCAAAAAAACGTAGCAAGTGGAAGGAAATAGTCTCTCTTACCCCTCTGTTGAGAAAGAGGCGTGATCTATATGTATTTATGTATTTAAATTTATCAGGAATATTTTTCGGTTACTTTTATAAGACTAATTTAACCAAGCATTTGGAATTCTCCATCAATTTTTCTCGATGTCTAAACCTAGTTAATTAAAAACTTAATGAGAAAACTTGTTCACCAATGTGTCCACCAAACTTTGAAAGAGCGTGCTTTGTAAAAAACATCGCAAAAAGCTAAGGGCACTTACCGAAACATTATTACAATTGATTATGTTTTTTTACGATGACGCTCCTTAGCAGTGCGTAGATAAATGATGGTGATAGACAGTCATGAATCACGGTGGGTGTCAACGACCTTACGATGGCAGCCGAAGTTACAATAGTGGTGTTTAGTATGGTGGCAGAGCTTTTAATTTATCTATGATGTGATTTTTGTGATGGGACATTGAATCCCATTTGTTTTGTCATATGCTTTTTGAAGGTTGCGTGGGAAAATTGTCTTGTGTATTTCTTGCTTGCGTAATTCCAAGCACAAATTTGTGACTGCAAATAAAATGTAGTCACAATTATTGGCCTAAATGCAAAATAGTGAGCAATATTTTATATTAGAAAAGAATTGAGAGAAAAAGCCTAGAAATATTCGCGACAAAATACGTTTACTGCGTTCTGCGTAACATATCTCTTTATATTCGTGAACGCAAGCTTATTTATATAATAAAACAAATATTACTAAACCGATGGTTATTTAACGAATATCAGTCATATAAAACAATTTAGATTTTCCGTTTCATAACGTTAACTAAAGCGTGTAATTCGCGAGTGACGTAACACGGTTATTGCTTAGATACTCGTACACTATAATCGGTAGAAACAGTTAAAACGGACTTACCGTTTGAATATCGGAAGTTTGGTACGAAAGTTAATGTTTTTTTTATACCTTAGGCTACGATAGCTCTGTATTAAATGAAGACAGTTTCAACCGCTTTGGGCTCTTTGTTTTTGTACTAAGAATCTGCTGTACACGTGTTTGTAATTTATTCGTACTTGTTTGTTGTTTTTTATAGACTTCTTGTAGGAGGAGATACTTTATTTGCGTGTACTTCTTCGATCGGATTATAATTATTTTTGACGGCCTCATAGACCTATGTAGGTATATATTATGTATATTATTACCTAGTACCCGAATTTGGAATTAAAAGAAACCTTTTGAAAATCCTCAAGGTTAAAAGTACATAATATTGTGTACAGTGATTGAAGCCAAACTAAAGCTAAAGTTACTAGACAAATCCAATAATGAACATAGTTTTGACTTTATTTAATGTCGGCTTTTTTCTATGTATTCTTTAGACATCTTAATTGAAGTATGCTTTAGTCTTGAGCATCTATATTCAAAGTTAAATACTGCCTTATTACCTTACAGCAGTTTGCATAACACGGTGCGACATCAAAGCAGCGCTTTAAAATGTGTGAATACGTGACCCGTTTTACCTTTGACTTGACACTAAAAGCCGACGAATCGTGTCCTTATGCAGAATTTTGTATAAAATATTTTCACACACTGTTACTACAGAACGAAATAATTCTTTCTTTTTTTTTAAATACCGACATAAACCGGCCAGTGAGTTTTTATTACCTACCTTAAAGTTTACACTCGAAAGTATGAAACAGATGTGAATAGAATACACTTAGTTTTAATGTAACAACGTCTACAATCCCTCGTCTGATGCGTAACGACATTCTTAACAGTTTCCAACCTTTTGTTGAACATAAAACACGTGTTACAATTTTTATCGTCGCCCATTACCTTTGAACGGCCCACCTAGTGATGTCCACATCATTACACATATCGATATAAAACGATCAATAATTAATCGATATCCCGTTAGTTCCCGTCGCCTACAACCCGTTTATGCGTAAATTTATACATGGAGTGATCGGTAATTGCTTTCGATTAAGTTGTCCTTCAAGTGGAAGTATACGCTTAATTGTTCTGAAACTACCCTTAAATACTTGGTAATAGCTCTGCTCTATTTTGCAGTGAACGGTCGATGGTATAGTTTCAACACTTGAATATCACAGTTGAATAGTATCGTTACGGTGATCTTATATAAAGCAAATTGAATTTTCGACGCAATTCGTAAAGGTTAAACGCTGTTACCAATTAACGATTGCCAAACAAGTTAAACTAGAATGATAACAGTTGTTAGTATTCTAACTACGAAGTTATTATTAGCAACTAAATAGTTATTTCCTTGTAATGATAAATGTCTGTGATAATATTTATGAAGATTGCAATCTCGTAATATCCAACTTAATGTTTACGAGGTGTTTATGCATGATTCATACAAATATTATTGGGTAAATTCGAAAGTGCGAAATGGTTTGACCATTAAAATTATAATAAGGAAGCGTACAAACAAAGTAGAATTTCTAAATTTAAGATGCGATACAATTATGATGTTAATCGTTACGCGTAACTAATGAAGTCGTGAGTAATAATAGACTTTGATAAATATGTCGATATCGACTTACGGTGTGATTACACATCACTAGTTCATCGATATTTCAAAGCATTAACTTGACTGTATTTATACGAAGGAAAGGTAATCTTATATCGTATATGGTAGTGTTTTTGATCAAAGTAGTTCTTTGGGATAAGTGAGTAAAGATCGGAACTGATGCACCGTATAGGGTAAAGGCACAACATCTGACGCATTGATCCGACCTACTTTCCATCATTGAACTGTCCAAGCTATAAACCTTTTACGGTAAATAAATATAAACCGGTTTTAAGCCCTTTAGCGATCGCCTTTTTAAAAGTTTTTTTTTAATATTTTCCTTGTTTGTGATATAGATAAACCGAATTATTTCATGAATCGATGAAGACCTGTTGTGTCGATCCTAAATTTCTTAATATTTTTTTGTCTGTCTTCTGCTGTCAATTCAAAATAGAACTGTTGTTCGATTGGTCGCCTCAAATCATCCAACTTTTTGGTCCAATTACAACATACTACTTCGATATAACTAATTTAACTAGAACCAACAGAATCACTTCATATAATATAACTAGCATCGCTCAGATGAAGCTATTCTATTGGTTCTTAACAAACACATCCTTCGCTATGCATCCTCACACATCTCTCATAGAAACATAACCCTGAACTACAAACTTAGACTACATTGTCACTTTTCTTGTCACGTGTGTCATCAGAACGCGGCCGCTCGTTACCTAGACCAGGTTTAGCTGTCGCTACCGATTGATAGCGTAGATTAGCTTTCTATTATAAATACGTAGTACCACTTACTAGCCTCTCAAGCTAACTGACAATAAATTACTTATTGCACAAAGTTAACATTCATTGGTGGTCAAGTTTAAATAGCAGTGACTTCGTAAGGGGTTTAAACGAATCTATTTGTTTCATAAACTTTAAAGTAAGGGTTGCCAGTATACTTCTTAAAAAATATTTTTTAGAATTGCATTCAAACATTTATGTTAAATACTATGGAATTTAAACTAGTGCAACTATTTCCAGTATTTCAAGATCTATGTTTTAAATAAAAAAATTATAATATTTAAGGACAAGCTCAATAAACAAAAACGGGAAATAAAAGTTAAAAAATAAATTTAAGGGCCGTATATAATAATAATAATAATAATAATAATCTCTTTATTTTCTCATCACAAGTTACCAAAATTACACAATATTAATTAATGGTGACAGATTGAACGTAACGTTGTGTGAGACTGGAGCTTGAGATAGGTATAGAAATACCTGTATTACAAGTCACCAGGCCCACCTTCTGATAAGTACTATCTATACAGCGGTCGTGTTGGTAACAGATTGAGTTAAACTAGGTAGTATACTAAAAAATCAAAACAGTTAAAAAATTATGCAAAGGAAAAAAAAACAAAACTTTATGAGTGTAGGGTATTTTGTGTATGTTGTGTGGTGATGAGTGGTCTGTAAACGCGTGTGTGGTGTATGCAGGGTGGAAGTGTATTTGGGTCCATTTAGTAAATGTAGGTACTTGAAGTTGCGCATTAGGTTCTATAGAAGGAGATCGGATCATTATTTGTCTATTGCAACAGTGAGACAAATATAGAACTAGTTAGGAAAAATAGGTTAGTATTTTTTTTTTTTTTTTTTTTTTTTTTTTTGAGTATGTTTAGTAGATTTTCTGTTTCTTGATAATTTAATGATTTAAGGTAGATGATTAGAGATTTTTTACATTTAGAGCTGGTTTGTTGATATATGTTCAAAGTTAGATTTAGTTTATTATAAAGAATAAAGATAAGATCCGAGGAAACAGAAGAACTGCTGTGCATGGGAAGAACGACAGCTGACCGTTGGACAAACCTTATCGTAACGTCTCTTGACTGTTGAGAGAGACGGGTCATAAGGTATTTGTGAGTGTTTTTTTAGGACTGTCTGTAATATAAACGATTGCCTTACTGTGAGCACATTCCATTCTTTATATAACTCAGTAGATGGATAACGGAAGGGCAGTCCAGCACCTACCTTGAGAATGGCCCGTTGGGCCCTTTCAACCTCAATAAGGAAGGTTTTGGAGGCGCCACCCCAAGTAGCTATACAGTAGTCAATATTCGATTGGCACAAGGCATAATAGACCATCCTAAGGGTATTTAGATCAGCTGTATGACTGAGGGTCTTAAAAATATAAATGAGCTTACGCAACCTAGATACTAAAATTTCTAAATGTGGTTTAAAATTTAGTGTTTGATCTAATGTGATACCAAGGTATTTTATGAAATCTGTCCTTTGGAGTGTTGGGCAGGAGCAAATGCTAAGAGCGGGATTACAATTAGGTAGATGCGCGGTAAGTTTAAGAGAGTGATTAGGGAGTAGGTTAACTCTATGAGCAAAGGTTATATATTTACTTTTGTTTACGTTTAATGTTAAAATATTCCTTTGAAGCCAGGCAGAAACAACAGAAAAACCGGATTGAGCCGTATCAAATACTTGTTGCCAACTATCATCACTGAAAAAAAGAGCGGTATCATCTGCGAAAGTGATTATCTTGCCTTTTTCAAGGGAAAGATTGCAAAGATCATTTATAAATACTAAAAATAAAGTAGGTCCGAGGATGCTGCCCTGAGGAACACCAAATTCTATTGGCAGAACATTACTCAGACAGTTATTAATCCTAACCCTTTGGCTTCTACCTGAAAGATAACTATCCATCAATTGCAGTGATATCCCTCTTATACCCAGCCGTTCTAGCTTATTTAAAAGGAGGGGGATAGAAACTGTGTCGAATGCTTTGGCAAGGTCAAGGAATACTACCAAGCATTTCTTCTTTTCGTCTAGATTCGTTATGATGGAGTTTACCAGCTCATGGACTGCATCCCTTGTAGATTTGCCCCTCCGAAATCCAAATTGTGAAGAAGAAATGAGTTTATTTGTTTCTAAGTAATTTATAAGTCGGTTGTTAATTAAGCGCTCTAAGATTTTCGACAACGCGGGCAAAATTGAGATTGGTCTATAGTTATCGACACAGCTTCTATCCCCAGACTTATGGATTGGCTGTATTATGGCGGTTTTAAAGGATGTTGGGAAGGTTCCTGTCGACAACGCAAGGTTACAAATATGAGTAATAGGAATAGCTAAAATGTCTGCATATCTCCTAATAATTTTACCAGAGATCATATCAATTCCGGTAGCACTGTTATCCTTCAGTCCTCTTATTAGATTTAGTACTTCATCTTCATCAGTAGAGAGCATACCAAAAGAGTTTACTGGAGGCAAAGAGGGACAGTCGTTTGATGGAGGTAAACATAAATTTAATGTAGTTGTTACAGCCCCCGTAGTCGCCAATTTTTTTCCCACGTTAGCAAAGAAGCTATTAATTTCGTCTATATCAGCTTGTCGGTTATCCGAAGAGAGCAGAGAATGAGAGTGATCTATAATGTTACTAGAGTAACTAATATTTTTTATGACATGCCACAGCTGTTTATTATTACCCCTCGCTTTATTAATCTCATTCCTCTCGTAAGACCTTTTAGCTTTTTTAAGAAGTGCGCCACAGAAGTTACGGTAGCGTTTATAGGTGATTTTGAGGACCTCATTATCAGGATCACGCTTTAGCTTTTTAAAGAGACTGTCTCTGTTTTTCATGCATCTCAGCAACCCTTTAGAGATCCAAGGCTTGCTAACACGTTGTCGTCTAGGGATGTAAAGAGTTTTGGAGTTTTCCTTTATGGCAGTTGATATATAAGTTACTAGTAAGTTAGTTGCTAGATTTACGTCACAGCATTGCAATATATTTTGAATATTAAGTTTTTGGATTGTAGTGTCTAGACCTTCAAAGTTAAGAAAAGAAGCGGTTTTGTTTGTATAATTAAATCTTGAAACAAGCGAACAGGTAAAAGCAACACTTTGGTGATCAGTCATATAAACATAGATCTAACAATAAATCTACATAAATTTTAAAACAACTGACACTTCTTCGACCATTAAATCCATACCACGGTTGTCTGGAAGAAATCGCTGCAAGCGATAAGACCGCCCATTGTATGTGCTAATTTTATAAGTGAACTTTACTGTAATTATGTCCTTTGTGTTATGGTGTGTACAATAAAGATTATTATTATTATTATTAAAATCTTGAGGCACTGATATTATATGCCATCTGTTATGCAGGTTAACTATCCTATTTCAGTGCCTCAAGCTTTAAAATTTTATGTATGTGAACTGCTCAAGGTACTGCAAAAAGTAACGGTTATCTAGCGTAAAAACTGTATGACCAAAGTCACCCCAGCAGGTCAAGGTCACCCCAGTTCACCGTATAATATTTGCTGACCTTTATGGTCTACTACCAAGTTTATAAACAAACAATAACGTTGCTAAACGTGCTCTGGAGGCTTACTCTGAACTTTGACATTCGATTAGTCGGTTTTGATGTCACTGTCAAATGTTTGAAAGTGACAGCGAACATCAAAACCGACCAATCGGATGTCGAAATTCAGAGTAAGCCCTCTAGATAAACCCATTGGCGATCAAATTGTCTTTATCATGTATGCCACATGAATGTTCTAACCGCACATAACTCTGTGGTGAAAGACCTCGTTAATGTCACTCTCAGTATATTTTACAATCATATTGCAACATTGCAAAAACAATTATTATCTCACAGTTTCTCTAGAAACCGTCTCCACACACCTGGCTACGGTTGTCAGGCTATACATCAATCAAGGTTCATGTTGCACCAATTGCTGCATCAACTATAACTGGCAATGTCCACTAACTGGCCTATTCACAATCGAATTTAGACTTTAAGCCTTTAAAAATAAAGTTAAAGTTGGATATTTAGTTGTCAGGCAGTGCATGGAACAAATCACTGTTAGCACGTGACGATAACTGGTGTGTCGCCTTACTTGTAAGGTCTACTTACATTACAACGTAATGTACTTTATCAATGGGATTTGTTTGGCCCTTATTCCGTGTTAGGAACGTACTTAAATGTAGTTAAACTAGACGTACACAAACTGCTGACAGTTTGTGTACGTCGCGATTGGCTGGTCGATGTTACGATGTTTTATGGTAAAAAGCAAAACCGTATTTTTGGTAGCAAAGTATATCCTTAATGTCTTCGCTATTAAATAAACATAACAGCATCACGCTTTTTTCCCCAAAGGGGTAGTCAGAGGTGTTTCACATCCACATTTCGCCGGCTATGTTTGGTCCCATGAAATAGGGGGCGAGCCTATTGTCATCTACCGGGAACATTTGTTTACGAAACTTCGGGAAAATTGCAATACTGGAATTTCAAGTTAGAAAAGTCCAATACCATTTTCACCCGACCCGGAAATCGAACCCGGGACCTCTTGCACAGCAGTCGTATACACTTCCCGCTGCGCCACCGAGGCAGCTATTAAATAAGATTTTTATTTTAGCATATAAGTATTGTTTACTTATAATATAATTTCGGGTATTGTTTCCTCAAACATAAAAGTTTGTGTACCTCTGAGCGAAACGTTGGTTGGAGAGAAAATTAAATTTATTGATTTCGAAGCTGTCAATACTTTTATAGAAACTTTTTATTACGCTAAGGTTTGTTGTTTTCTTTAATATTACTCTCTCTCGAGGCTCGAATCAATAAAACATTACGATACAATAACAAATAACTAACCTATTGAATTTATACGGACCAAAATACCAAATATCACCAGCAGTATTGAAATTACTAAATGAAAACGGACCCTAGGAAATACCGACCTAAGTAATCAAACTAAGAGATAATTCACTGACGCACTCAGAGACGTCAATTAGCAGTAATCTGTCATAAACACAATTTTTTCATTGAATAATCGTCTTTAGGCGTATAGACTTAAGTATTACACGTTTTTACCCGACTGTCAGGACGGGTATTGTTTTTCGCGCGTATCTTGTATGTTTGTTAATTTCTTTATTCCCACGAATCTTCCAAACGGCTGGATGGATTTTGACAATTAGGGTATCGTTAGATTTGTCTAGAAAACCCACGTGTCCTTAGATAGGTTTTAAGAATAAAAAGATTTTTGACGCCAAATTGTAAGAAGTTCAATTTTTTTTTTATCCAAGCCTATCGTCTTGGGTATCAAAATAGAATAAGAGAATCAAAAGGAGATTACATATATTCAAAAAGAGATTATACATAATTCAATGGTTCTAAATTGTAAGTAATTCTATTTTTTTTTTTAACCAAACCTATCGAATAGTCTCAAAATAAAGGGCATCAAATGGAGATTACAAATATATACATATGTTATGTATTTAAATTTAATCAGGTTTATTACAATAATTTTACGGTCTTTTTAGTGCCCTGCTCTCTGTTGATTTTTTGCAGTCGGGTTATTATTTTTTGTTAATTATATTTACCTGTTACTAAATAAACTTTGAAGTTAAGTAACGGTTCTGAGTACGGCAGTTAGTCTAATAAACTCATAAGCAATACTTAGTACATTATACATTACAATGTAACCTCCGACACACTATATTGTATAACAACCAATTACAACTACATGTTATAAGTTTCGCAAAAAAGCTCTTATAGTAAAGTCCCTACGTGTGTTTTTACCCTAGCATACCCATGCAGTTACATCGTTTTAGTATGAGTGCATCATCTAAGCGAAACAGTCCTCGATGCATCTAAGATGGTTGCGATGTATCTATCCTTAACCCATAGGTAGTAATGAAGACATTAAGATTCTTGCCCTTTTTGGGACACGTCTGAAGGTATCTCGCAATCAGCATAAATATTCAATTGAACCGAAGGTGTGTAGGCTACAGAATACTGTTTACTTAAAACAGATGTTTTAGTATGAATAGTGTTTTGAGATACGAGTAAATTAAATTGAATCAGTTTTGTGTTTTATTTAGGAAAGAAATTGTCTAATTACCAATATCAGTCTATACTAATATTGTTTCGTTGAACGCATTCGAAAAATTCTTTTAGTATGGTTAGCCTATTTATCGACGGAGGTTATAGGTTATGTAACATCACGCTACGGCTAATAGGAGCTGAGAAGTGGCCAAATAAAGAACGAAGGAAGCTCCGTGTGACTTCTAGTAGGTTATAATAATGTGACAAGCATGTTGTGAATTACCTACGCATTGATATGCGTCATTTACAAACGTGTGTTTGTTTTTATTTTCATTGTTTTTCTAACATTGACCGTCACCGGTCGCGTAGCGGTTTTGATGGTCGCCGTGCCGAGTGACGTGGGTTCGACTCCCAGACAAGACTAATATTTGTGTGATTCATAGATATGTATTTGTTTCGAGTGGTACACTTTACACAGGGATTATTAACAAGAAAGGAAGTCTTTAAAAAAAACAGTAGAATAATTTGTTTATAATATATTTACTGACTGACTGTCACCGTGGCGCAGTGGTTAAGGTGGTCGCCTCGCTACTACATCGCCGTGCTGGGTGACGTGGGTTCGATTCCCACACGAGACAAATATTTGTGTGATTCATAGATATTTGTTTCTAGTCTGGGTGTACTTTGTGTCCGTTAGTTGCATGTTTGTAAAGCTCCCCGCGACACAGGGCTTGTTCCCTAGTGCGGGCGTTGTCTTTAAAAAAAAAAAAAAAGTTATTTAGCTGTCTGAGATTAAGCCAACTATCATAACATAGCATACAATGTTATAGAATGCTATGTTAATAACAATAACTGTTTTATTGTGGCACGCTATTGGAACGTTTTCTATCAAATGTCTGTTACAGTTGTGGTTTGTAAACTTTGACTTTAGAGAATTATAATAAAAAGTATGTATTTTGTTTGTGTGAATGCAATGTAGCCTTTAGAACGTCTGTACACGTAAACAGTTGGCAAACAGATGAATTAAAATGTGCTCTTGTTATTTTAATAATTGTAATTTCAATTTACTTTGCGATCAAAAATTTTGACATCGGCTTGAATCGGATTTCGGTCTGAGTCGAAATTGCTTCGGTTAACGTACCGAAAAGATTCCTATTCAGACCGAAATTTTGCTTTCGCATAGTATTTACTAGTTTGCATCTAACTACAGAACCAGCATAGATATCTGGTCTCTTTAATTTACTTTGAAATGGTACTCAAATATATTGCAATAAGTGTCTCAGCTGCACTTGTCTATCTCTTCCATCTGGCTGAACATGTTCCAAGTAACTCCGTTACTCCGTCAGGATACATTTCTCATAGGAAACTTCTTTGATCTTATCTCCACACAGTCATGTAGGAAACTTCTATCAAATCTAATCATGATATCAGCATAAACAGTTGACGCTCAGACATCGTTCGAAATTTAAAATTTTAACAGTCGGGTAAAAAGAAATCATTTTAACTTTATATTTTAGCGCCATCTTACGTCAAATTCTGACGCAAATGTGTTACATAATAAACAAAAAAAACGTAACGATTGACACGAATGTACATAATATTTTAAATCGCTTTATAATATCGATCTTGATGAAAAAGACATTAAATTTGACTATTTGCATAAATTCGTCTTTTAAATGCATAGACACGTCGATTTGCAATATGAATTTATAAATACATAACTTTTCATACGATTAGCTTTTGTCTATGGTTTTAGCCTGTTCGTATTGTATATTTTGACATTTATTATTTGGACATTGTAAAGCTAGTGTTAATATTTTATTTCTGACATAAACAACTATGTAGTCTGAATAGAAAGTACGTTTTTAAGTCCTTTTGGGCGCCACAAACTTCCTGTATTAGAAATGCAAATTAGCATTTGTTTATTTATAATGAGACCGACACAAACAAGTTATTCTTTACTTTATTTAAATTTCACAAATTAATTAAGGTGACAATTTTTATTACTGATTCAATAAATATTAAGTTTCTATTTGTGACCTCCTTTACAAGATCCACTGTTTTTTTAGATATTTTAAGACCTTTTTTTTAATTTCTGTTATCATACCTCCTGTCCCCCTTTCTTAGATAAGTGATAAACGCTACGAACCTATTTTATTTTCCATATGGCAACCCTAACACTATGAATCAACGTCCGTCAGTCTCACTACCTGGACCTTTGCCAAATATATGCTAATAAAAAAAACAAGCTAACCTTGGAACTAATTCCTGTTAGACGCCCCCTACATTCACAGTTAGGCTAATTAAACACAGATATTATTAACGGTACACGTTATAATTGTCTCACTTTGTGTGTCTGCGTATTTTTGTCTTTATATCCTGTGGAAGTACACTTTGCAAATTGGTTTGATACGCACCCTTTAAGACATAATTAAAGACTTAAATCCAATGTAGGTATTCGTTAGTCAAAGAGTGACAACCAAGTGTCTTTACGTTGAGTAAGAAGTCATCGAAAAAACTAGAAGGAAATTATAATATTACTACTAACTCTATGCCTAGGTTTTAAACAGATTGAAGATGATTTAATATACATAAATTGACATACAGCTATTACTTGATTGCAAACTGAACTTCATATAAATTAAGAACAGAATTTCTAACAAAAATGCAACGTGAACCACGCGAATACGTTATACTACATGAACCAGACACATCTCTATTAGACTGCACGTCTAGATTACGAGTATGTAAAATTGTAAGTACCCGTCTAGACAGACACAATGCTTCATAAAAATGAAAACATTCCCTCAAACATCACGTACTTTCATACAAAATGAAGAGAAAGAACTTCACAAAAGGCAGCTTGAACTGCTACAAACATCCGTTTTATAGACTTGTATTTTTTGAAACCAGGGTTTCACAATCTTTTATACTGTGACTTCAGTTTACAGGTTGTAATTCTATGAGGTACTTGAGTGTAGTTTTAGGAAAAATAACTTAATTATATTAAAGCTATTACATATTTATTAACTTTCATAAATAGTTTTAGTTAATAATAGTTTGAAAAATGAGTTAAGCGTATATTAGTTTTACGATTGCTTCCAGGCCAAACGTTACGACCCTAAAGATTGGGACCGAAGTTTTTATCTCTGTATTCATTCAAAAATTACGCCTTTATACAGCGATTTTGTGCAAAAATCTATAAATAAATAAAAAATCGATAGCTTCCAAAATGTAATTAACGACCAAGCAATCTCGACCCTCGTCAAGCCAATATTTCCAATACAGCGGAGAGGGAACCTATTACAGCGATTGTACCATGTGGCAAATAAAAAGCATTTACAAAACAGCGTTAATTTATTTTTTTCTCTAAAGAGGTTTGTAATGTGGGGTATATTTTATATATTAACAAGATTTTTATTAACAAGATGCGATGTTTCAAGAATTCGAAAAATTGTTCCAGTAAGGATATTTTCGAGTGTTCACTTTGCATACTCTAGTTAAATACTTTACTGCCCTTGAAACACTATATAACATTATTTAATTCATATCATTGTTTAATATGATTGCAGAGACAAATTTATCTTTGGTAATTTTTTATTCAGTTTTCTCTTATGTAAACTCAACATCAATACTAAATCAGTAACGGATTAAAAAACAATTGGCAACCTATCACAGTTTTCAACATAAATAAAGCGTATCAAGCATTTCATACCTATACAATTATTTACGTAAGTAAAAGAAAGACAGCGTGTAATTTGTATTGTGATGTTCTGTATACATGAGACGTAAAAGAGTTCTAAAACCTAAACTGACTTCGATTACGTAATATCTTTCGCTCAAAAGCTAGACGCTAGGAACAAGAGGTTAATGTCCTTACAACACATTGAAACAAAAATGCCTGTGACAGCGATCTGTCACTGTTTTTTTTAACGCGTTGCCTTTGCGAGCTTTTATAAACTTGAGGCTTGATTAATGAGGGAGCTTCACGAGTTGAAGAATAATAATATGAATATATAACTACAGTGTTATATTAACATAGAAATGTATGGTACTATTTAAAATATTATAAATATTATATTAAAATGCGTGGTGGATGGATCTTCATAACTAAAGCAACTAGATATTCCTACTTAAATTTACGAATGCAAGATTGGTTAAGTCCTTTTTTCATTGGAACCAATCACCGAATCATCGTGTTATTTTGCATAAGAATTTGATTGTCATTGGTGTAGAGCTTACGGTGGTCACTTACCTATTAACATCGTCAAACTGTGGCTCGTGGATACGAGTCCTACACGATAAAAAATATTGTGATTAATATTATTTAGACTAAATTCAATACCTAATTAGCGAACAATTTATACGTAAAAAAACCATTTTCCGCTTATGCAAAATTTCCAAAAAATATCCCAGTATGCGTGCCATGGGTGACCTAGCCGAACGCGAGTTTGAAATTAAAGAAATCGATGTTCTTTAAACTTAAGTCAATCTTTTGAGAATTTCTACATGCAATTCTCTTTTGGATCGTACGTAGTTATACGTTTGAGGTAATCTACTTAAGGCAGTAATAAATAAATACAACATCTAAGTCTAGAATGTTGATCTTCTAAAATATCTAAATCATTATATTTAGCATAACATAGATCCAAAAACTTATCCGAAATCTTGCATAACTGCAAACAGTGACGTAGATGGCGATATTTCAAAAAGTTGTGCCAAAAGCCAGAATTGCATTTGGCAAAGCTCTTTAAAACTTTATCACGTCTTTTAAGTAGAGTGTTTGAGAACTGCACTGCGCACGAGTACTTTTACGTGCCAAAAAGTATTGAAATTAAAAGAATTTGGCCTAAGTGTATGAGGTTACTTTCCCTACTATCTTTAACTGACTGATTACACAGTATAACGGAAAATATAACACATTACTCTGTCATCTCGAAAGACCTCACGTATTCCAATAATATCATTTTATTCAGATTCAGTCCATAAAAAAACATCAGTAGACCGTTGATTCCTTAAAGAACCAACCAATATACACTCCTGGATATACATGTTGGTATTTAGATGTACGACACGCAAATCAAAACTGTAGCACCTAGTTATTAGAGAAAAAAAAAAACCTGTGGTTTTACGGTAAATTAATATTAGGAAGAAAGTTTTTTTGTACATGAGTGTAATTCTTAGTATGTACGTACTTCTAAGGACAATTCGATTCAAAAACTGATGACATTGACCGTAAAGTAAGTTCACGTTATTTAATACTGTTTGCGCAACATCACTTATGACAGCATATCACTATTTTTATTATACTAACGTAATAACACCGAAAAATCGTCCGATTACTCACGTCACGGTATCCGGATAACAGTATATTCTCCGATTAGATCCGGAGTTTTAATGACTAATAATATTTAACAACAATACTTTATTAGTAAAAGTATGTTTTAGTAACAATAAAATGTGAGCTTTCTCATCGATGTATTGTGTAAGAAGAGATTATAACGTATCGTATCAATGTACTCGTATTTAAGCCACACCAACGCAGTGGACAGTCTTACAGCACAAATAGGCTGTATAGGCACTTTCATATTAACTTCAAAAAATGCTAGCATATGTAATGACACATGTGGATTAGGTAGGAAATAAGCTTTAGTATATAACGGTCTATGTCTGACACTTGTTTAAAGAAGTGAAAACACAGTAACGCATAACAGGGCTTAACCAAATCTTTGTAACCTGTTTTTAATTATTTAATATCTATAATTTCTAGTCTAACTATAGAAAAATGTTATAAATATTTTAATTAAGTAGATATATGCTTGTCAAATTAAACTGCTGACTGACTGTGACTGGCCTGTTGGTCTAGTGGTTAGTGGCCCTGACTGCTAAACCGGAGGTCGTGGGTTCGATCCCCACCCAGGACATATCTTTGTGTGATGAGCATAAAGGTTTGTTCTGTGTCTGGGTGTAATTTATCTATAATATGTATGTATTTACAAAAAAAAAATGTATTTAAGTAGTATATCAATTGTGTAGTACCCATAACACAAGCAAATATAATTGCTTAATTTGGGACTAGATGGCGCTGTGTGAATGTGGTAGAATATTATTATTATATTATTATTAACTGCCGCGTTTGCTGCTTTATTTATAATATCTCTCAAAAGTATCCAACTGTTTTCTATTCTATGTTATGGCCCGTGTTAGAAGAGGCCTATGTCCAGCAGAGGTTGTATAATGGTGACTATTATGACTTTCGTCACTAGAACATATTCAAAAGTATCAATAACCCAATTCACCTTCCACAAATTCATTAAATGACGCGTCAATAATAACAATAACATTTAATTCAATGACGTTGCTTCACAGAATTATACATTGACGAAATAATTTGCAACAACCTATTAAATTTAACTATAATGTTTGCTATTACTAACTCATCACGTTTTTCCTCAATACAATTTAACGACTGACAGGAAGAAATAAAGTATAAAATAGCTGGTTATTGGCTATGTTGTTGGATAATTTATAATTCGATTGACTTAACTATCTGCAAACGATATAACGAATGATCCTCAGTATAATAAACATTGAGCTTAGCATAGAAATTGTTCATCGGTAACTTGTATTACTTGCGAAGGTTGTGTCGAAGCAAGCGTTAGGCTGGTTACATATCATGATTTGAATTTAAACTAAGAAAAAGAATATCTTCCCGTTTACGATGACTTGTGCCGAATGGACACACATTTTCCCAAATATGTTTATCTCCTTTCTGTCTGTATGCATTTAAAAACAGTTTTATATTTATCGAGGAAGGTCTATAAAACATCACGCTACAGCCAACAGGAGCTGAGCAGTGGCCAAATAAAGAACGGGAAAGCCCCGCGCGACAGCTAGTTTAAAATATGGTGTACTCCTATCCTACTTCGAACATTCGCATGGTGTTATCCAAAGCTCTTGTAACGTTGGAGGTCCGATCATCGAATACATTAACATATATTAAAGATATGTGTATAAAGTATAGTTGAATCGCTTAAGCCACACAGTTTTAATGTTTTACCGAAGCAATCCCGCTGATAAGATAGGAACATCGAACGATTGAAGTGTTTTATTTGTCTGTGAATATGATTCACTGTATAATTGAGCGCAAATACTCACATGTGACGTCAATGAGTTAAGTAATGTAGTAGTGTGTTGACTAGTTCTCGTCCATGGTTGCGCTTGCGAGATAAATGTTGCGATATCTTGTCCCCGAGTGATAACCCCGTTGGTAATGTCTCTCGTATTGTCTCGCATCATTTAATTAAGGCTATCTAATATTATTAAAAGGGAAATTGTTGTATACATGTGTTTTTAAGCTATTGCATAGCTTTTGTGTGCCACACGTTTTTTCTTTTTTAAATAAATTTAGATATGATTTTTTTGGAGACTGCTCTAAAGTTCTCGACACAAATTAGTAACTATTTTGATAAAATAATTATTTTTGATATTTTTTTTATTATAAACAAGTATTGGGGTTTAAGGAGAGTTATCCTCTCAAGGTAGGCAGCGGCCTGGTTGCGCCCCTGGTATTGCCAAAGTCCATGAGCGGCGGTAACTACTTACCATCAGGTGGGCCGCTTGCTCGTCTGCCAGTTCAGGCAATCAAAAAAAATCTGAAAGATCTTGAGTGTATGTCTCTTTGTCGACTGCTCGAATCACTGATATTATTATTATTTTTTACTTTTTGAGAGAAAGTGTATCTTTTTAAAAGAGTCCATTAGACATTAACCACTACCTATATATAATCCTCAAACGCAACAATATTAATTCAAAGCTTACGTAGATTTTATAACCTCTCTAATGCTTTCATTCAGCCCGGTACTGTGAGATAAACCAACAATCGATGTCCTGTCACTATCTGGACTAAAGACGGATAAAGAGCACTCCAAGTTATTTAGTGGTCCCAATACGAAGGGCAAGTTTTGCTTTCTAAACTCTAAATTACGAGCTAACTTGTCCATTGCGTTTGTAACAGCTGTGGGATACGATTTACTAAGTAATCTTGTATTAATGGTCACTAGTGTTAAGGGTGATATTTATATTAAGGCACGTAGTCCACTGGTGACTGAATGGATAAGGAACCGGGCGTGTAAATCACGCGGTCCTTGTTCGATCACGACCGGCAGTACCAATGTGGATTCCACTTTGTGGAATTTTATGTACTAGTCAAGTGACTTACCATCTGCTAACGGTGAAGGAAAACATCGTGAGGAAACCCACATACCCTAGAAGAAATTCTATGAGTATGTCTGATCCATCAAGCCGCTAGGCTAGCGTGAGTGGATTATGGCCTAAACCCTCTCAGCTCTCTAGTTAGAGGAGAGGAGACCCGAGCCCAGCAGTGGGACCTTGGGAGTTGCTGATGATGATGATTATGACGTAGTCCACTAAAGCGGTGTTGAACCAAGAAGATTATTTTTTGAACTTAGAAAGTCACATTTATAGCTTGCCTCAAGATCTGTGGGCCAAAATTGCTACCTCTTGAGGCCCTGCGATGACAAATTGATGTCGCGGCAGACCTCCGAAGAGATGGCGAGATAAGTTGCGCTCACAGAACAAACTGTTTTTATGACAATGTTGTTATTCTGTTGGTTGTTATAAAATAAATCTCTTCCAGACTCCGTTTTGGTGAAATCCTGACCTAGATATTATCGTATTTATTATCCGTTGCTGCTACCATTATATTTTATCCAAAAGGTTGTCTGAAAAAGATTGCCTTGAGCGATTATGTCGTGTTGGGCCCGAATCCTTGTTTAATATTTTAATAAACCTTAATATATTTCTGTGAATATTTTTACTAGAAACAGCTTAATGAACTATTACCTTGTCAACACATTATCGTATCTCATTATTTACTGTTCATCAGTAAACTACTATTATGTGTAATAAAGTAAACTGCATGTCCCGTCTTAATCGTTGCGTTGGTTATGAGTAGTGATTGAAGTGGCCATGATGGAATTAAACGCGTTTAGTTGTTGGTTGTTCTATTCCCGTACGACGTACATTCTGTTGTTACGAAATATATTAAATTTGACAAATCTACTAATAATATAAATTCTGAAACAGTAAAGATTTTCTACTATGCTAATTATAAATTATTTAAAAAATAAAAAATATATTTTTTCCTCGAAGGCAGAGATATAATCAACCGGTAGATCGAACTCATGACCTATTGCTGCGTCATCGAGTCAGTCTTTACCAAAAGTAAAACCGTATCTAAAATATGCAATGCAAATTTTCAATGAATAGCTAATGATTCAATGAATGTCTAAAAGCTAGAAGCTCAAAGCATCCAGTGTCCGAGTGCATCGATTCTCCACGGAACAAACGCAATTAGTCAAACCACATGTGCCGAGAATACAAATGATCATCCTTTACAAACATATTCAACAATGATGTCAAATTTAAAAGGGCTCTATTCTTGAGAATAGGGCCACAGGTGTCGGGAGGCATCACTTTCCCTTACGTTTGCGCAACGTAAGAAATGTCGCTACGAATAATTTATCGTCGTTCCAAATACATCGCGTAATGCTATCGGTGTCGAATTTTTCATATCTCATCGTATAATTGCTGTCGTTTAAAATTGTGACTGTTTTTGTTCATAAGCGTTGCATATTTATTTTCTGCGGTGTCTGTAGGTTTAAGTGTGCTATAATAAATTAAGGTAGACCGCAATAATTTATGGCTTGAATCTTATGCAACTATTTTTTTCGTAGTTACGTTTTTAAGTCTCTTATCTGTAGGTCTGTCGTGTATAAATTCGAAGTATTGTATGAATTTTTGGACCAGCAACAGTGGTGTTTCGCATAAAAATTTAATGCGACTTATTTTAGTAAAAAGAAAAGCGATGGTGGGTGAATGGGTAAGTGACCCGCGTGCAAATCACGCGGTCCGAGTTCGATCCCGACCGGCTGTGACCGGCAGTACCAATGTGGATTCCACTTTGTGGAATTTAGGCACTACTAGTCAAGTGACTTACCAACTGCTAACGGTGAAGGAAAACAACGTGAGGAAACCCTAGATGAAATTCTAAGTGTATGTCTGATCCACCAACCCGCACCAGGCCAGCGTGAGTGCATTATGGCCTCTAAACCCTCTCAGCTCTCTAGCTAGAGCGAGACGAGACCCGATCCCAGCAGTGGGACTTAATGGGTTGGTGATGAATTTTAATAAAACCAATCAGAGTTAAAATTGACCTCTAACACTCAACTAAGATATTCAAACGTTCCATAAATTGATGCGTATCTTCATACTTCATGGACAACACTGTCTTGAAGATTTACATATAGAGTAACTTGTAACCAAAACCTTTTACCTACTTTATCGTGACATTTCTAAATCGATTATACTTAACTGTCACGTGACTCGTTTATTGACAATACGTGACTACCATTGATGAACTTTCTTTTTTATTGCTGACGAGCTCGCCACCTGACATCAACAAAGGCATGCAATACATTTGAACGCAACATTGACATGTACTTACCATTGAGTTGTGATGACACGTGATTCGTGTAAATAGTTCAACTAGCGGTGCTCTCAAATTCACCACAAAATTCTACTAGATGGCGTTGAGTTTTTTTTTAATTCGCGTTTTCGCAAGATTTACTCTTAAACAGATAAACATGGAAAAATATACTCTCAATGTTCAAATATTCATCCAAATTATTAGAGCCGTTTCAGAGATGAAACCAGAGTGTAAACATTTTCATCATATCAAGCGTATGAAGTCCACTGTTGGACATAGGCGTCCCCACGATATTTCTTATAGGGCCGGTGTAGCTGAAGAGTTTGTTTGTTTGGTTAGTTGAATGCGTTAATCTCAGGAACCGAATTGAAAAATTATTTTGTTATTACCCCATTTATTGAAGAAGGTTATAACAACAGCTAGTATATTATACAGGGTGTATTATATTTTAAGGTACAATAATTATTTCTGTAATAATATTAGATAGATATCTTGCCTCTGTACCTACTATAGCAAAAGCGTCTAGTACAACGTACTAGTGAATTTAACTCGGCTAATAAACGCTATTAAGTAACCATTTGCTAAGCCAATCATGTACAGCAATAATGATAATGTTCACCATTACCATTATCACTACGGAATCTTCGTAGGTTCAAGTACTGTTAGTACGATGTAAGGCAGTGAAATAAATTAGTAATATTGTTCCCTTTCTTCTTCGTTAAATAGCCTAACTAATAATATAATAATAATAATAATATTTCACGCAGCGCCATCTAGTCCCAAATTAAGCAATTATATATTTACACAACAACTGATATATTACTTATATACATTTTTTTTTTGTAAATACAGACATATATACTAAATTACACCCAGACACAGAACAAACCTTCCTGCTCATCACACAAAGATTTGTCCTGGGTGGGGATCGAACCCACGACCTTCGGCTTAGCAGTCAGGGTCACTAACCACTAGACCAACAGGCCAGTCGTACTACTATCTACGTCTTAATCAGACTAACAATTTCCTATGCGAAATTTTTATAGAAGAAAATGTTTGGAAATTCCCTCCACATTCTTGAGAGGAGACCCGTGCCCAGCAGTGGGACCCTTATAGGTTGAAATAATGAATTTTTGGATGTTAATTACTCTTAGAAACCTCCGAATGCATTTTAATCATACATGGCAACCAGATATATTATGTCTTAATTAACACAAAGGATATTTTTACGGTGTTTCCCACTATTTAAATTTTGTCACGATAGCGTAAAGTTGCCGTGAGCGATTGAATGCTCAAAATGTAAGACTGTGCAAAAGGGACCTGCACCTTGACAGGATGATAATAATTGAATATTAAATTTCCTCCTAGCTAGTTCATTCACACCAGGATAGTAAGTTTGACTTTTTCTCAGACTACTGAGTATCCAAAGTGGGTTATTCCCAAAGTACTCCAAAAATGATTCTCAAACTACTCCATAAATAATTATATATCGTCGCTTATACAACAATACCGCGCAAGTCTATTTTGACTGGTTTTCTGAAGAGACAAATAACTATTTATATTTTATTCAATACATCGTTAATCTTTAATGAATGCAAAAATATTTTTTTATCTTTAACAAATAATTTAAATCAATTTTTGCATTCATTAAACATTAATGTATTTAATAAGATATAAACAGTTATTTGTCTCTCCTGAAAACCAGTCAAAATTGACTTGCGCGGTATTGTTGTATAAGCGACGATATTTCAAATTAGGTGTCATTCTACTCCATGAAAAAATTAAGATGTGAATTTATCAATAATCCAGGCGGACAGTATTCATTATGATGTGAAATAGATTATTCCGTGATAATAATACTGATATTTTCGGCTCTGCCTCAGTGGCGCAGCGGGAAGTGTATACGACTGCTGTGCAAGAGGTCCCGGGTTCGATTCCCGGGTCGGGTGAAAATGGTATTGGACTTTTCTAACATGAAATTCCAGTATTGAAATTTTCCCGGAGTTTGGTAAACAAATGATCCCGGTAGATGACAATAGGCTCGCCCCCTATTTCATGGGACCAAACATAGCTGGCGAAATGTGGATGTGAAACACCTCTGCCTACCCCTTCGGGGAAAAAGGTGTGAGCTATGTTATGTTATATTTTCGGCAATACGTTCTTATAAGTCACGCGGACGAAATCCCGAGTTGACGTTAGTCCTTCATATACAAATATAGAAACAGATAAAGTGCATGTTATTCACGAACACGGTACGCAATGCTAAACAGCCATAATGTTGATTAGTTTCGCACGAACCGAAGTACTCAAGAGTGGATCATACGTCAGTTGTGTAAAGCCCTGCATCATATTGCGACATTACATATAATCACATGACTCTGTATGGTGTAAGAAACGAGAGTTGATACCACAAGAATTGTTAGTTGAAAATTTTATATGAAGGCTGAATCAAATCCTTGCTTAAAAAAGTGTGTTTGTTATTAACGTGATTTTTTGTATAACAATAGATGTGTAGGCAATAAAGTTTCTAGAAAGTGTTCGAGTGGGTCATACGAGCTATGGAGAGGGCAATGCTCGGTGTCTCTCTGCGTGATCGAATCAGGAATGAGGAAATCCGCAGAAGAACCAAAGTTACCGATATTGTCCACCGGATTAGCAAGCTGAAGTGGCAGTGGGCAGGGCACTTATCACGTAGAACTGATGGCCGATGGGGCCGAAAAGTTCTCGAATGGAGACCACGCACCGGCAAGCGCAGCGTAGGACGCCCACCCACAAGGTGGACAGACGATCTGATCCGAATAGCAGGATCGCGCTGGATGCAGGCCGCAAACAACCGGCCCTATTGGAAATCTCTTGAGGAGGCCTATGTTCAGCAGTGGACTTCCTGCGGCTGATATGATGATGATGAGGGTCATACGATGAGTGATGCACGCTGTGTGCAGAAGTGAGTTCTAGTTTGCTGCGTATGATCTAGAAGTTGAAATATTGACGTGCCTAGTGCATCCAGACTCAGTTTTTTCATTATTATCAATCCAATCTGGGTAACTAAGCCAACAACTTTGTGTTTAAAACGATCGCTATACCAACGAGACATTTACATTATGTAAATAAAGGATATATATTATTATGGTTATTTAACTCTACATCATAGGTTCCCAAAGGGGGCGGTACCGCCCCTAGTGGGCGCTACTGGAGCTTTTCGTAATTAATACTTAATTTATGATTATTATTAGATAAAAGACAGTCATATAAAATTTGTATGATTAACTGTTGGAATTTCTTTTGTTCTTAAGGAGGCGGTAGTCCATTACAAGTTGGGAGCTATGCTCTGCATATATAAATACAAAAAAAAGTAATATTTTTCTCATCCTTCACACCAAACCCGCACTAGATGTACAGTAGCTGTTAAATAGATAATGTCAATTGCGTACAGCCATTCCGCATTCCAGAGAATAGGCCGTTTGACATTAATACAAAGACATTAGTTCATTAAGCTCATCGTGTGAAGTGATGGTGAATGAAGGAGTGAATGAATGATTAAATGATTGTACGAGTGGGATGAAGCATCCTGTATAAGATCACGACAGGTTTATGTCAAAATGTTTAAACGTCACTCAGATATAAAAATTCATGGCATTTGTTTAAACTACTAACGCATGTAAATGTAATGTACAACAAAATATCTATTATATATCTATTATATATATATAGCAGGCAATATCTTTTGCTCCTGACACTACAGCACACGCTAATCTTTCTTAAGGGGGTTTAGCGCTGATTCCCCCCATTCTTGTTTCCCCCCGAAAATATTTCTATTCAATAATTACGTTTTTTCAGACATAATCATTTCGGCGGGAAACAAGAACGGGGGAATCACCTTTAACCTCTTAGAGGGAGGTATTTTACTAATTGGTAATTCAAACTATGACAGAAATTTAGTTTTTCAATTTTCACTAAGTATTAGAATCCCACTGATAACATACAAACTTACTTAGTCTTATTCATATATAGAAGTCGCATAATATCTAACTATATTTATCAACTATAAACCATGAGTCGCGATTCATAATGTTAGTACGTTAGTACATTGCTAGTTTCGTCAAAACTATTGAAGTGTAATAAATAGACCGTGATTCATTTTGTGCTAAATACACGATGAAGCTTCTTTTATTATTTCTCTTACAATTCACCGCAAGTCAACCGAAGTATTTTTACAGTCAGGTAACATTACCTGCGACATCCCGGCTATTTCTGACTCAGTCTCGACCTTCGATAAAATAAAAATAAGCCGTCAGTCTCGCTTACATTCTCCAAGAAATTAGTTTTAATTTGTGTCAACATTATATGACAGGCTGAAAGACATTTTAACTGACAGAAGCATGTCTAGGTGTCAGTGCAGCGACCTACATTTATTGTTTTAAATATAACATTATTTTAGATCTTTACAAGAAACTGGTTAATTGATTCCAATCGTCTTTGGGATCCGGGAATAAATTTTCGTCATCGCTCTTATTGACTCAGATCATCATTAATTCTATCAAGAATGTCTAAAATTGCTCATGTCTTCGATTGTTATAAACCCCAAAAATAATTCCACTTCAACCCCAAGACGGTTTTAGGAAGGATTATAAATCATAAATTTATTTCCTCCTAAACCCCAAGACTGGGAAGTGGAATGATTATAATAATATGTGCGCTATGAGCCCCTAATACTCTAGTATGGTTTTGGGGTTTAAGTGGAATTGAAATAAGGAAATATTTCTTCATTTAATGTTACCTTTAATCACTTTGGGATGATAGAGGAATGAATTTATGAACTGTAAAGTTTCGACAACAATGGCTCTGGGGTTAAGTGGAATAAGCCCGATTTTAGCGAATAATTTGGTGAAGACGCGATTGATTCACCAGCACTCGATTGTTCGGCTCCCCTTTAACACTGAATACTTGCAATATCTATTAAAAGTACAACCATAAAATAGCCTTGCAATACATTTACAAGTCGTGTCAGTTTGTTACTAAGTTGAAAGGTCTGTAACAAACCGAAGTTCGATTTACAACTCTGTACAAAAGCTAAGTGATTTCCCATGTATTGTGAATGCATTTGCATTTACTCGTAAGTGGAGTAACGTTGTAACAAAAATGCAACGTTCATACTATCTATATACCACAGTTCGATTGAAATAGGCGGTGACGTAGGTTAATGTTTTGCAGTGTTTAATGATCAAAACTCCGAATTTATTCGAAAACTTTCTAGTGCATGTGTTTCCTTGTTAAGATTGACAACTGACCACCATAATTAATAGATCCCTAAGCATTTGAGTGATTCAGAAATTTAATAATATTTGTTTAGACCACTGACCTATATTAGGTATAATACAGGTGGTATAGACTGAGTGTTGTGGCGCATGTTAGGAGACGCATATGTTCAGTAGTGGACTGTAATAGGCTGAGATGATGATGATGTTCTAAAGCTATACGTTCTTTAATTTTATGTTTATAAGGAGTTAAATCTATAATTATTATTATCCTTGAATAAAAAAATAACTCTATTTGTGTTGCTCTGTAAAGAGAGGAGGTTTTTATTATTAACACAAAGTAGTTTTAACAAAACATTGTTATCACTAGAAAATCACATACCTGTAAAGAGAAACAACATTTAAAGCTAATGCTTTATCAATTTTTAGGGTTCCGTAGTCAACTAGGAACCCTTATAGTTTCGCCATGTCTGTCTGTCTGTCTGTCTGTCTGTCCGTCCTCGCTTAATCTCTGTGACCGTTAGCACTAGAAAGCTGAAATTTGGGACCAATATGTGTATCAATCACGCCGACAAAGTGCTAAAATAAAAATTGGAAAAAAATGTTTTATTAGGGTAGCCCCCCTATATGTAAAGTGGGAAGTGTTTTTTTTTTTAATTTTATCCCTAATGTGTGATATATTGTTGGAAAGGTATTTAAAAATGAATAGGGGTTTACTAAAATCATTTTTTGATAATGTCAATAATTTCGGAAATAATCGCTCCAAAAGTAAAAAACAAAGCGTCCCCCCCCCCTCTAACTTTTGAACCATAAGTTTAGAAAATACGAAAAAAATCTGAAAAGTAGAACTTTATAAGGACTTTCTAGGAAAATTATTTTGAACTTGGATGGAAACAACAGATGGAAACTGCAGTTAACCAATATAATTTGGTCCCTGAATCGTATGAGCGCCTATACAATCCAGAGGTCAAGTTTCATTTGCGGGTATTTTTTTTTTAACTTCGTTTACATAATATTTTATTATCCTGAACGTATCTTTTTTCAAACAAAAAAATAATTATTAAAATAGGTTCTCGCAATTCAAAATTACCATCGAAAACTTCTGGCACGTCTATGTATTAATTAGTAACCCAATTCATGAATTTATAGTTTTCAAGAACTTTATCATTATGATCAAGAATGAGACATGCAACGACATCTATCAAAGGAATATGGTACTTGGTACTTATTAATAAATGCCTTCACAAGATAACTTTTAAAAGTTGTGATAGCAAAAGGTAGAAATGGTTTTAGTAAATCGAAAATATTTAAAAAGAAATTGTAAGGGTGCTACTTAAAGTATAACCAACAGACAATGACCAACAGACGCATTTTCAGCATTCTTGGAATGGCTGTCTGTTGTCTCTTTCGATAGATGGCGTTGTGCATCTGATGTCATTTTCCTGAATCGCGGTGTTAAGATTCTCCGTGACTGAATGACCCTCTCCCATGTTTGAAATCAAAGCGGGTTGGATAGAGTGTTGAAATTGAAAGTATTAAAAGTGTCGTTAAAAGTCTTGATCGTTAATCGTTTGGTTGGAAGATTTGGTTTCGAACAATTCGAACTTTGATTGAAAATTTTGAAGTACGAGCACGTACGAGGTAGGTAGTAAAGGTTCTAAAGGACTTATTTTAGACGCATTTTAGTTTCCGATAACCACGCGAACGAAGTCGCGGGCACAGCTAGTCGTAGTCTTAGGAGTCCTAACTAATATTATAAATTCGAAAGTACAACATTTTCTCGAACTTTCCATGTGTGGTTGGAATCTATAACTCTTTTTTTAGTTATCACCGTCCTTTGTGGGCCCGTTTTTAGTGTTCCGTAATTATTAGAGTTCCGTAACAAATAGCCTTTTTAAGTTGGGTTACCACTATGTTCATGCTCCAGCAGCGCTCCGCGCTCCTGCAACTGATCCAATGGATCTGTCGCGCGCCCTTTACATGCGCTCCCCTTTGACACACTGCGCGCCCCTTTGTGTTCGCGCTAAAAACCGTCACGAGTCGGAACGACTGCCGCGGAGCGTGCAATATTGCACGCTCCGTGTTCGCGCACGTACCCACTACCGGGAGCTGTTGCAGGAGCGCGGAGCGCTGCTGGATCGCGAACATAATGGATAGTATGGATACCCACCTTTAAACTCATAAGTGGGAACACTTATTGTGACGGACGGGAAACTACGGAACCCTACACTGAGCGTGGCCCGACACGCTCTTGGCCGGTTTTTACTACTATTATCTATTCACTATAATTAACTTATCTATTAAACAATATAATTCTCACATGTTATAACATAACCTTTTTAGGGTTCCGTAGTCAACTAGGAACCCTTATAGTTTCGCCATGTCTGTCTGTCTGTCTGTCCGTCTGTCCGTCCTCGCTTAATCTCTGTGACCGTTAGCACTAGAAAGCTGAAATTTGGGACCAATATGTGTATCAATCACGCCGACAAAGTGCTAAAATAAAAATTGGAAAAAAATGTTTTATTAGGGTAGCCCCCCTATATGTAAAGTGGGAAGTGTTTTTTTTTTTAATTTTATCCCTAATGTGTGATATATTGTTGGAAAGGTATTTAAAAATGAATAGGGGTTTACTAAAATCATTTTTTGATAATGTCAATAATTTCGGAAATAATCGCTCCAAAAGTAAAAAACAAAGCGTCCCCCCCCCTCTAACTTTTGAACCATAAGTTTAGAAAATACGAAAAAAATCTGAAAAGTAGAACTTTATAAGGACTTTCTAGGAAAATTATTTTGAACTTGGATGGAAACAACAGATGGAAACTGCAGTTAACCAATATAATTTGGTCCCTGAATCGTATGAGCGCCTATACAATCCAGAGGTCAAGTTTCATTTGCCCGTATTTTTTTTTTAACTTCGTTTACATAATATTTTATTATCCTGAACGTATCTTTTTTCAAACAAAAAAATAATTATTAAAATAGGTTCTCGCAATTCAAAATTACCATCGAAAACTTCTGGCACGTCTAACGGACGGGAAACTACGGAACCCTACACTGAGCGTGGCCCGACACGCTCTTGGCCGGTTTTTTAACGTTCCATCTGACAGATCATAGATGATTCCATCTGACAGATCACAGATAATTAAAGTTATTCAAATTGTAAAATCATAAACTAAACAAAGTGTCAAGCACTTTGTTTACATGTTTATGAAAACCTTACACATATCTACGAAAATTTTCCTAATCCTACTTTCCTAAATGACTTATTTGGCTTCGTTCAGTAACATCGTAATAGGTCAGTAGTGTAGTTACCTGAGGTGCTATGAGTAGACTTAGTGACCGAGTTTGTTTCATAGTATTGGTATAGCGTTACACAAAATAACACAGTTTGTCATGACGCTATGCTTCTTGGAATAAAACTGAATGTCTTCATTCTTATTTGTGTGTCTGAATGTAGCGCAACAACTTATTAATTAAGTTTAGTAAACTTGTAGACGATTGACCGATTGCTGCATGTCGCAATGATAAGATATGAATGACATTTCAATTTTATTTTTGTAAATTAGATTGTTGTTGTCTTATTTTTGTCCGTGTAGTGACGAATTATTGATACATATTTCAACCTGTGGGTGTCGTAAAAGGCGACTAAGGAAGTAACCTTATGCAGACAAGAGCACTGCGGGAAAATTCGAAACAAACCCTTTACCAACCCGTTCAGCCAGCGTGGTATAGTAGGCTAAATACCCTCCATATTCTTTGGAGGAGACCCGTGCCCAGCAGTGAGTTTGACATGATGATGTCTTATTTCTCGTTCGTGGTTCCAAAAATGAAAAAATGGTTATCCTGCTTTTACGAGTACGTTTTATTCTTCGAATTTTATGTTTGGCTTTTAAACTAGAAAACAAGATTTGTTTATTATAACTCAAGGTGAGACTTCTAAACGGTACATCAGCTCAATCGATCGTAAAAGGAAATCGGTGTTCAGGCACTGCTTACACAGTCATTTAAAAATTCAAATCTCCTTCTTTTGTTTTTTATTATTATTTTAATTGATCTAAAAAAGAAAAGAGCTTGTATTTGGAATATTATTGTATCATACTACTACTCTATGGCCATACAATCGCGTCCAACCACTGTAATTTCTTTCTTTTATAGTTTCGACATCAAGAATTCGATACAAAATCACCGTTGTGTAAATAATTGAACACATATAATACAAATTAGTACGATTAAGAGAACGTATGAGCAACTTACGCACAATAAATTACCATGTAGGTTGCATAACTTCAAAATGCAATCAACAATTACCCATTAGCCGAGTTCAACGAGCCTGCCCTTTGTATGTCCCAACTCGCTTCTGTAAATACGCAACACCAAATTTACGATTACAAATCAAATGTTAAAATAGTGTATAATTAGAACGAATTATTGTTATTTAGTATATTGTATTGACTTGAGTAATTTTAATGGTAACGAATGTGTAGTTTATTTCATTCAAATGAGCCTACTAACAATCCGGTTTACTGGTGTCATTTTAGACTCTATTCACATCTAGCGGATACTTTTTAGGAGTAATCACTTCTGTATGGGAAATACACCGACGGATCATCGGTCAAGTGTGAAAGATCGAAAATTTTGTAAGGATTTTATTGTTCTGACGTACGAGATCGGAGATTCGCGACAGATCTTCCGTGAGATGTGAAAAGAACAGCCTTTCTGTCGATATATATTTACCTACTGTTGTCGCTGTCAAATGTAAGGAAATTTAGATATGGTTGCTGTCACTTTCAAGCATTTGACATCGACATCAAAACCAACCGACTAGGTAATCGAATGTCGAAATTCTGAGTAAGGCCCCTGTTGTGTTTACTTTTCAGTTGAAAGTAGTCTAAATCAACGTTATTTATAGACTTAAAGTTCTCTTTGCTTCTCATCGAAGTAACGTTAATACTAATCTTGTAAATTTGTCTTGTTTCAGGTCAGTATCAAAGGCGTTAGCAACTTTACTACACTTCATCAAGTAAGGTACCGCATTGTCTTGAATTCCATACGGTGGTTACGGTGAATACCTACCTATAGGATCTATAAGCCTGGGCGCAAAAGCTATAGGTCAAACTAAAAACCTAGCTATGTTCTGTGGGTCAAGCAGACCGGTTAGAGCCTATCGATCAAAATCAATTAAAAATTTTATTTCACTACGTCAGTCAGCCTGGTATATCGGTCAAAAGTAGCCTACATGCTATTATAGACTTTATTCTAGACTATCTGTCATATTTCACACAGATTTTTTCAACCGTTCTAGCTTGATTGAGTATTGTATCCTAAATTTCGCAGTTATAATCTAATACTAATATTATAAAGTTTGTTTGATTGGTTGAACGCTAGGATCTCAGGAACTACTGGTCCGATTTGAAAAATTATTTTAGTGTTGGATAGCCCATTTATCGAAGAAGGTTATAGGCTATATAACATCACACTACGGCCAATAGGAGCTGAGCAGTGGCCAAATAAAGAATGGCGGGAGCGAAACCCCGACATCTAGTAATAATATAATTAATAGGGTATCTTTTGTAATTACACACTTATCAGTCAAATATAGCAATTATTCAATAAATAGTAAATTTTATGTATAATCTCTTATGCTCCATAGAATCCATGAAAATAATAGTTACATAACAATTGGCAACAATCTGTTCCAAATAATATTGTGTAGACGTTGGTACTGAGTTTATTTCGAGAAACTTAACGACTATACGTTATTGATGTCGAGTGGTGGATGGATACAGTTATTGAAGTCCTTTGTATAAGAGGTTGCGTTGCTATACGAAAAATATATTTCTAATATTGGAAATTCACGAATAAAGTTGTCCTAGAGTGGTACAAATAATATAATTCTTTTGGTCAGAAAATATAGAATATTGAAAACAGATTAGATTTTATTCTATAGACCAAAATAAGCTATAGTAGAAATACTATAACGTAAGTATTCTTAAAAAGAAAATATCACAATATACCTATTATATCGCTCGATAAAAAAACTTGATAGATCGATATAATAGATTCAAATTATAGCTTCCAGCAAAGGCCATGTTTAATTACTTTAATTGTAATCATGTCATAATCTCCATTAAATGTCGAATCTCGATCACATGCGATATGCGTAATTACTATTATTATTTAATAAAGAATCGTTTAATTCGGAATTTATATTCAGGATTATCATAACTGGTACAGTAGTTGAAAAACTACTGGAATGCCATTATAGTTTTTTGGCAAAAAAACTTTTGATTGAATTGCACCGACTGTAATCTAGATTTCTTCAAATAAGTGACGAAGGTCCATCTATAGGTACCATATATTATAAAGCTGAAGAGTTTGTTTGATTAGTTGAAAGTGTTAATCTCGGAAACTACTGGTCCGATTAAAAAAAAATATTTAGTGTTGGATAGCTCATTTATCGAGAAAGGCTATAAGCTATGTACCACCACGCTACGGCCAATTGGAGCTGAGCAGTGGTATAGCAACGACGGGAGCAAAGTCCAACAGCTTTAATTTGCATATAGACAGACAGTCGTGTGATTGTTTTTGATAATGTTTTCAAATGTACATGTTGTCTTCGTCGATCGCTATGTCGCTATCAACCAACTGAATATCGAGTAGAGCGTTAGTGCTGGAAGTTTAAAAGTTTTTATAAGCTATACATATTCATGTGAAGTTTCCTAAAACATAATAACATTCGCACAGTTGTAAAAAAAATTACGCGCGTGGGGTGCCGCGGTATCTACAACCACACAAACACATACATCACTATAAATAGACTCATTTCCTTCAATCAACTGTAGAATAAATGTTAATAATGCTATAAAGCCACACTGAAATATCTATCGTAAATTCTACGGTAAAAATGTTAACACTGTTCATATATTTTTTATTAAATATCTTCGACCAAGGAAATATTATGGACTGGGTCGGCTTTGGATTAATTACTTGTTTACTGGTTTGGTTAATATATTTTTCAGAAATCCGAATAAGAGGCCGATTTTTCGTAGGTTACAGGTACAAAATTAACCGTTTAGAAATTTTCTTAATTTATTGATAGAAGCAGGGTTTTATATTATTTACGGAATACTATAAAATCCTTTATTCAACTATTTTTTCTTTTCAAATTATTTCTACGTTTGAAATAGATGCTATCTGCCATTTTATTAATAAATGTTTTATAGTTAAAAAAAACGGATAGAATACACATACACAAAATTTATTTGATAAACAAATATTTGGATTATCTAGTATCCATTACTTGTATGTATGTGTGGATTACGTCTACGTCACTCATCTACGTCGTTTACTGGACTGCGGTTATTTACGATAACGCTAATATTATTTATGTGTGTCAACTTGTGCTATTTTGGTACTGACGCGACGTTGCGCCCGCGCAGCTTCCAGCATCTCCCCCCCTACTCCCCGCTACCCCTCGCCTGGTGCGAACGACGTGTGTGATTCATTGGGAAATTGTACGGATGGATTACTGGTAGGAAAGATGTGTTGAAGAAAATGTTTTATTAGCATCGTGTAATCTTTTAACATGAATATAGGTCTATATTATTGTAAGAGATTAATACTGTCTATTTGTTAAGTAACACAGTACACATCCATCTGTTTTTTTATTGCTCATTTTTATATTTCTATTTTATCAAAACATTTTTGAAATTTGTTTTCTACGAAACGTACAGCATACGACGAGCAGTTCAAAATGTGTAGTCGACAACAAAATTGCTTTACCACCCTTAGAGTAAATGTCGTTTGCATATCATAAAACAATACAAATGGCACATAGAATATAGTTTGGAGTAGCACATAGGATTGGCTAGGCTTTTTACTAACATACCACGTGACGTATTTCATATATTTATACATATCAGTAAATCCGTTTTCGTATCTTTTTCAAAAGTACCTACCTACAAAGAAATTTATAATTCAAACAATAATCATTCATTTATGTACGTGTAAGTTAGCTGAAACTCAAATATTTCACAAATTCAAAATAATATTCTTATTATTCTTTATAGCTTACAATAAATACGCTCCAAATTATTACAATATCTCCAGCCTTGCCCTTCAACATGTTATTAGTTGACTGTAGAAAGTGTATCGGCTGCCAAATCATCATAAATCACTATGATTGACACCAATGACGAAACAACTCAACCATACACCAACCATCTAACTTCTCACACACCAATAAAAATAATTATAAACCTTATTGTTAAGAAAATAAGAGGTTATTAACTCTACGTGATCTTGAGAAAAATATTCTTGACAGACAGATAAACAGACGGACAACAGAGTGATCCTATAAGGGTTCCGTTTTTTTCTTTTGAGGTATGATACCCTAAAAACATACAAATCAGGTCATCCGTTAAGAACTTACAGTGACACAAATAAACACATAAGTCTTCAACGTTAACACACTTTTCTACAATTAAAGTAAAAACCAAATATCAATCATCTAACTTTCATTTGAACGACAGTTATCCTATCATTACTGAACTAACTCGGAACTGTTACCACAGACTAACTAATAGTACATATTACTTTGTAATAACACAAGAAGCTTGCACACAAAGTGAGTGACAATTACGAACAGTAAATCTTTATCTAACAATAGCGAACGACTTCTGCATTACCATTGGTGTAAACTAGCACATTTAGATTCCTCAAATTGTCCGGTCTAGTTCATTAGTGTCACGGCAATATTGTCACTATAATGAGCGGTGGACACACCAAACTAACATTAGATTCTATCTAACTATTGTGGCATGTTGAAAATGAAAGTTTCCTTCGCCTGTAGTTTGCGAATTTCGCTTTTTCCAACACTAATAGTTTTAAGTAGCACTGTTTCCTGTCGATTTAATTAGAAGTTAAATAATAATTTGTACAAAAACGATCAAGTGAGTATGTGAATCCACTCTGATTGTGGTAAAAGGGGACTAACTAAAGGGGTAATATTGGTTTTGTTTTACGAGACTCATCCGTTTTATAGCCAAACAGCGAAATACATTTTATGGGGCTCAGTCATATATATTTTTTATAGCACAATCCCTCCCATACCATCACTATAAGAGTTACAGTAATGTTATGATTGATTGAAAAATTATAAGCCCTAAAAAACATCGAGCTACCATACGAACATGTAAAACTATAAGGTTAGAACCAAATACATGAATAAATCAACAATTACTAAGTCGTCTAACAAACTATTCACTCTCACTTTTAATATTCCGAGCAATTAATTTATAACATGCAAAAACTCATAAGCAACTTATCTCAGAAGCTATTTCTATTAGAAATCAGTAAATACATGACACAGTCTACCTATCATTTACTGCATGCAAAACGGTCATCCTTGAAAGTGTCATATCGCACTCAATGTGGAAAAGAGTTTTAAGATGAAAACGGCCGCTGGTCAATATTGAACTTTATTACATTATTCACAAGACCAAAAATTGCCAAACAGACAAATCTCAACTTATATTCTTTTTACATAGTGAATGAAGCATTACACGCACCATAATTTAGTTTCACGTTCATGAGGTGGTCTGCACTCTGAACAAACATTAGATCGTGTGTTCGGTCATTACGGTGACTGGTTGGACATTATGGATAATTTGCTCACGCCGTGTAATAGCGGTTGAGCTGATTAGCTTGCATCACATGAGCCTATTGGTATGGCTAGTTAATGTGTAGACGAAATTAGTGTCGTTAGCTTGACGATACTCATGACAGTTCGAGCTGCAAACTAAATTAACTTTCGAGACCATAATGTCGCTCGCGTTTAAATTTTAAAGTACAGTCAACAAACGTATGTCGAAATCTTGACCATAACTTATAAATCTTTTAAATTAGATTGACACATAATAATATTATCAATTAGTTGTTCTTAAGGCATTACAGTTATTTGGTGTCAGTAAAGCAACAATGAAAAAGAAAGCTAATTTACAATAAAACTTAAATCTGCAATTTGATACACTAAGAACTTTCTATTAATTAAAAACTACAGAATAATTAAGAATTTTCGAGGATTTTTAATATCTTCATCAACGAAATAAAAAACTAAGTCATAATCATGTTTCAATCGATGCTTAATATATCCAATCTCGTTTATTCATATCCACAGTTTTAATCGACCAATCAGGTGAGAGTATAATCGCAGCTAGCCATGTGATTGGTTGAAATCGAAAGTTACTGTTAATTTTTAAACGGTGGTGAAAAAGTAATAAGATTTTGCAATAACTAATCAATTCTAATAGGTATTTTAGCAGCCATTTCGGAACTGTAAAAGCTTACTTATAAATAGTTTAATATAGGTAATTAGCATGTAAGTATAAAGATTTAAAACTAAAAGTATTAATTTAGAAAGAAATCCAAATTATGTTAGATTTGCAATAGATTTTTTTTTTGATTTGGCTGTAAAGTTTAATGAGTAGAAATTGAAAGATTGACTGAAGAGAATAGTCAGATAAAAGTTACTTATATAGTAAGTTGGTAGTGTTGTATTTTATAGGTAAGTATAAGTTTCTACTAAGAAATCATTTATTGATTTTCTTACATACCTAGAAATGACGAACAAAAGATATTTTAATTTATTTTCATCATATTTATTACCGCGGAACATCATCAACAATACGACAAGAAAGTACAATAACTTATCAATTATAATTAGCATATAATTTTTCATATAGAAAGCTACTAAATGAATTCTAATAAACCTTCTTTGAACATCCCGTTTCATAAATAACACTTCACGGTTACAACTTGCAAATTAATTCACTTAGAATTTCCGAACATAGGATTTATTGGTTGGAACGAGCCAGTACTGACTCTAGTACTCGCCTATCTACTCGCTGACTAATCAATTACTTCACTAGCATAATAAGTATTATATTAACGCGATTGATTTAGCATAGGGAAGTGAACAACATTTCAATGTCTAGGAAATATTTAGTTCCGTTAATTGAAGGGGAGTTAACAAAACCTAAAGCCTTAGCCTTGGTTTAAGTGGTTTTAGCTGGCCATATATATAGTCGTGATACCAATCTACTGGTATCATTGACGAAAGCTTTTGATACGGAATTCCTAGTTCTTTGTGTTTATCTACGTTGTCACGGTTTTGAAGTACCTACTTAAAAGTAATACAGAAAGATATCACGAATAAAATTTCGAACTTACGAGTACCATAGCCTACCATAATACAAAATTTGAAAACAATCATGATGAAAATTTGATATTTTTTCAACAAAATCGATATTCAAGACAAAGTTAACAAATACTTATTACAACCGACACTTAATATACTATGTTACAACAAAATATATACTGAACTAAATAAAAAATAACATTTCTTATTGTGCAAATCGAATAAACGAAATATTGTCTGTTTATTTCCCCCACTTGTCATTCAAAACTATGGCGTGAAAATGTCACGTTTCCTGATTAAGTTAATGACTCAAAACGTGACATTTGAGGAAATGGCTTTACACCGAGCGACCATAAAAATATATGGCGGATATTATGATTATTACTGTGACGGTATCTATATGCTATTTGAAGAAATGACAAAGGTATTATGAATAACATTTGCCCCTATCCGTGTAATGACGGATTAAGAATACATAATTTCACTACCCAATCTCAACCCGTAGGTATCGTAAAAGGCGACTGAGATATCACCCAGACAAGCACTGCGAGAAAAGGCAAATTCGAAGCAAAAGTAGCCAAACAAAGATCCTCGGGATAAAGCTCCGGGCAACAGTTAGTAGTCTAATAAAATTAATTTGCCGTATCTTTAGTGTTAGATAAATCACACCACAAATACCTAATGCGTGTACAATTTGGTTACATTACCACAGTCTGCGTGTCGCCCGCGCCGCCCACTCATCGTATCGCTACACCGTATAAGGCCACCGAGTTAGTCGTCTAGCCTTCGAATATCCATCGCACATTGTTTGTGGCCTTCCTTAATTACCAATACTTTCGAACCAACCCGTCTCAGCTAATAGGGTCTGACCTCACGGCTTCGCCCTGATTTACTTTGATCGTTAATTGGCTGGTATCGACTTTATATTGAAATTTCATTGACAATTTTGTTATTACGCAAGCGATATTTATATATTCAGTAAATTTGGATATATGTTTTTGATTTTGGCTCGGTGGGTGGGCTTTACGCAAATTTAGATTGGTATCGATACATTTAAATATCAGTGAGCTTATTTCCAATTACGTAATTGTAAAATAAAAATATCTCAAAAGTCAAGTAACTCTGTATATATTTATTTCTACCTCATGATAATTAAAACTAAAGCATCACGCATAACGTGATATAATTATATTACTAGACACTTTAAATGAAACCTCTTTGCGTTGATTGCAGAACCATTTTTAAAGACCAATTAGTCTAATTTTTCAACGGTAATTGTACCCAATTCTATAGATACGAGTATATATTCGTTCATCAACTGTGTTGTACCGACTTGTCATGTTTATGGATGAAACAAAATACGAATGTCACAATGTTAGTCAACTATAACGTCGTACATCGTTTGTTTTTCTAAGAGCACACACAGACGTCTTCTTGTTCCAATTGTTCACATTTTATATGTTTTAAACGCACCTAACATTATAATTTTTATGTTCTTTGTTTTATTATTACCTTGTCCTTAAACCGAGCTTGGCTAAACGGGGCTCGGGGCGGTGATAAAGCATTCCTTCAAGCAACTTTATGCAGAAACTTTGTACTTCAGTAATTCTCTCTGATTTATGGAACGACGGAGCCTTTAAGCAGATTTTATTGATATTTCTTATTAATCCGTTCTTGGCAACGTTGTATTTATGCAAATTTGTTTTTATGAATCATGGACTACCCGTCCTACAAACGCTTCCATTCACTTTTTGTTTCAAGTTTGCAGACCCTTTGTGCGGTATCTGTTCCGACGTAAACAATCGAGAGTTGATATTTAATTAAATTAATATAGATATCAATGAAAGGAAGTCGAGCGTGAAGTATATTTGACAGCTGCCTCTTTTTTTCCCTTACGTGATTAATTAAGTACTTCAATAAATATTTAACGTCGATTGGCTGTCGTGTCGTTATTTTTTGTTTTCAAATTAGTGCTGAGCCTTATTTGGGCAAATAACAAGAAGTAGGTATATAATAATATGAATTATTTATATTCCATAGAAAATTTAATTAAACAATAAGAAATCTGGGGGCTTTCTCTGAATTTCGACATTCAATTAGTCGGTTTTGATGTCGCTGTCAAATATAAGGAAATTTAGATATGGTCGCTCACACTTTCAAACATTTGTCTAATCGAATGTCGTAATACAGAGTAAGCCCCCTGGGTCCACGAGTATTAGCTCTACCAAGACGAGACTTTATTAAGATAAAAATATTACATTAATTGTGAAATCAGTATTGCTAGCGATTTATGTAGTTAACCGTACAATACATAAGATACGTATACTTTACTTTTATGTCACTATTATACGGTATAAATAATATTAGTTTGGTGGAACAGTGATAAATTCCACATCGTTAAACTTGTTAATTTTACGATCACTCCATAAATACAAGTATTCGAGTATCGTCGAAATATCATCTAATCACGAGTATTTATACTCGTTATGGTGTTAATAGCTGTTATTGGTTAACACTTATCAAGTTTTAGAGAAAATTGAATTACGGTGCTGTTATAATTTATGTTAGAATTAATTGCATTTAACGGTGGTTTAGATGCTACTGATGATGTAAATAAGTATAAACATAATATAAATCTAACGTGATTGATCGCATATACGACCGATGGTTAATTTAAAGTCATATCAGCCCAATGATGTCCACTGTTGAACATAGGCCTTACCTAATTTTCGATACAGCGAGCGATTTTGTGCCGCCCGCATCCAACGGCAATAATTTAAAGTTGGAAAGAAAATGTAATTGATTGAATTTTGCACTTAATTTACGTACTTATTGTATTCGATAGATTTATTAGATGCGTAACCATTGCGTTTCGTTTGAACGGCTCTTTATTTGAAATGGGTTTCTGCCGAAAAGCAATCTAATATCTAATTTAAATGTTGTTTAATAAGAAGAAAACTCTATGTTGAAAGCAAAAGTTAGAGCGACAAAGCACGTACGTTAGAAATTCTTACTTTTATGCCACCCTAGAGATCTTGAGTCGACAAATTCTTGGAAACTTTTCTCTTGGTACATTATTACACCAGTTTGTCGTCGGTTAGTCTACGACGACTTTTCTCTGCACACGTGTTATAATGAAACAGGCATTGTATATTTTAAAAGAGTCTCTCTGTATTTTTTGCGTGCTATGATATCTGTCCTTCAGATATATAATATAATATTAGTAACCCATTAATATCTCACTGCTGGTCTTATCTCCTCTATAAGAACTGAGAGGGTTAAGGCCTAATCCACAAACGCTGACCTGAATGCTAGTTGGTGGATCAGACATACCCTTAAGATTCCTTCTGGTACGTGGGTTTTTTCACGATGTTTTCTTTTACCGTTACCGTATGGTAAGTCACATGATTGGTGTATATATAAATCCCACAAATTGAGATTAACATTGGTAGTGCCGGTCATGAAATGACCGTATGAATGTATAGTTTTACCTTTTACAAGCAGATAATTGAGTAAGGAAATAAAAAATAGGAAAATATTATATTCTAAGCTGAAATAAATTTATAATAATAATTTTCTCATAAAATAAATGTTTGAAAAGCCTTCTACCACTTCTGCGTATTAGAATGTGGAAAATTTGGAATATTTTATAAAAGCCAATTCATCATAATCACACTAATCAACGACGTCGTTCTAAATATAACTGACGTCCACAATACTTCGTTACTTTTATGGACTCTCAAGTGCGTCTCAAGAACTCGGAAAGTCTATTTCAAGAATATTGTTTAAGAAATTCGTCGAACAACATTTTTTTATCAGAGAAAGTACCAAGAATATAAGGTCTAGATACTTTCTTTACTATACTATAGTCTTCTATGCTAACAATTTATTAACCTGATTTATTCCTGATTTATCCTTATAAAAGTTCACGCCATGACTTCCATACTCTTCGGTACATATATATCATCATCCAACTGGCCCGCCATCTTTTTAATGATCTGCCTAGTTACTAAGGCGGTGAGCATACACTGTGCAATCTACGCAACCTATGATCGTGTTTAGTGGCTTATGATATGTGATGGCGATCCTCAGCAATGAGGGAACGAGGAAGAAGTTCCAAGGTACTACTACTAAGGAGTATTTAAAGCTGCTTCTATTAATAATATCGATTGCTTTCATTGCGGTGAGATTAGCTTTGATCTTGTGTGTATAAGTAAACCCATCATAGATATTGAAAAGTTTACGCTTATGGAAAGTGGTTCCGGTGTACAGAAAACAAACATTTCTAGAGTTTATTAAATCCGGACATTCATTAATCGTAAATATTTACACCGTTCAATATTATGCGATAACTTTTTTATGTGCTGTTAGGGCTACCACCTTATTATTTATATCAATATAAATATTAAAATTTTGTATTTTACGATTGATTCCTTTACATTTCTAAGTATTTTGGAATACTGGTATTCAGGTTCGCTAGAATCATATGAATTATTACAAAAAATATACGACTAGGAATCGCTTACAAAATATCATTTCCTACGAAATTTTCACACTACGTTAACTTTTATTCGAAAAATATAAAAAATGCAATTGAATTAAAAATGTTAATCATTAAGCGAGTAATGTATTTATTCCATTTGCCCCTTGAATATTACATTCTCAGTTACATTACTTAACATAATTATCTAAGTATTTTACATAATTATTGCAAATTCATGTAGAAAGGGGCTCTGATCTCATGATCAAATCTTAATGTTTTTATGTTCACATTTTATAAGACTTTCACATTGCTGCGTTTTTATAACCCTTTATTTTATATAATACAGCATAAATCTTAGGCTATTATACCGCCCTGTGAATGCATCTATTATTCTTAATTGCAAATTCTTTGACGCTGATGTGATCGTACCTACATGTGAAAAAAATCGACAATTACAAAATTAAATGCGTTATCATTACTTTTTAGAAAAAGTTTGACCAGTTTCAAAAGAATATCGTCCTATGTACAATTCTCAATTCGTGGAATGAAAGTTGCTCTTGTAGTAAGGAGTATACGATATGGAATTGGTCCGCATAGATTTTGATATATAGACAAATTTTTGTTTTAAGTGCAAATCTTGAAATTTCATAAAAAAAATCGACCGGCCTGTTGGTCTAGTGGTTAGTGACCCTGACTGCTAAGCCGGAGGTCGTGGGTTCGAGCCCCACCCAGGACAAATCTTTGTGTGATGAGCATAAAGGTTTGTTCTGTGTCTGGGTGTCATTTATCTATAATATGTATGTATTAAAAAAAAAAATATATATATTTAAGTAGTATATCAGTTGTTTAGTACCCATAACACAAGCAAATATAATTGCTTACTTTGGGACTAAATGGCGCTGTGTGAATGTGGTAGAAAAAATAAATAAAAAAAAAACCACAAAATTTCAAAAAGCAACATATCGCACCGCCAATATAAGATTGATATGTTTATTGATATAAGTTTATGGTACAAAATTGCCCAAAGCCGTTTCTCATCCTATGACTCTCTTCCACTGTGAGTGCGATATGTTTGTTTCCTTTTGCTTCTAAGCATAATTATGTAAAGTTCCGTACTAAAAATACTCTTCAATACAATTTTTCCATACAAACTTTGATCCCCCGTTTCACCTTTCTAAGGGTTATATTTTTCGATACTTTTTGCACAATGCGCCAACCCTACTTAACCAATAGACTAATAGTCTACCATGTATTAGCTCCACGCCACACCGTGATTAATGGTGTAGTTTATAGATATTGCTCATACGTACCAATATCATATCTTAGGACAAAGGTCAAAGGTCTCGTGTCAGCCGTCCACGAGCTAATGGAAATTAAGATAGACGGCAGGTATTACCTACTGCTTTCTTAGAAAACTAGCGACATGTACCTACAACTAATCTTTTTGATATAAAATACAGGGTCTGTTGATGATAGTTTCTAGTGTATGTTGATACTTAAACATTATGTATCGCAGTTAATTTAATTACATTAGCAGTTGCTATGTTATAGCATCATCATTGGCAATAAATGTCCCACTGCTGGGCTCGGGTCACCCTTCCACTATCTAGAGAGCTGAAAGGGTTTTAGGCCATAATCCAAACCCGCTGGCCTAGTGTGGGTTGGTGGATCAGACGTACACTTAGAATTTCTTTTAGAGTATGTGAGTTTCCACACGATGTTTTCCAGTAGAACATATGAATTCCACAAAGTGAAATCCACATTGGTACTGCCGCCCGGCCGGAATCGAAATTCAGCTACATCATTTGCATGCCGGTCACTTATCTTTTCGGCTACCATCGCTTGTTTTAAATCACTGGATGTTATTTATAACCTCTAATTAATTGAGCTGGGAAAAATAGCCTAGCTACGACAAGCTAAAACAAATGATTACAGTAGCAAAATTCAAAATGACACAAGGGCAAAATGGCACTCTGAATTTCGACATCCGAATGTTCGGTTTTGATGTCGCTGTCAAATGTATGAAAATTTAATATTGTCGCTGTCACTTTCATGTGTCTCAAGAAAACATTCCAAATTTCTCCCAATTTTCTCTGCTACAGGAGAGAAAGCATTTAGACGATAAAAAACAACGATATAAACAAGCAAAAACATCGAAGACATGAAATTTGATCATTAAATACGTTAAACCACTTTTACCGAAGATGGTTAAGGGGCAAGCCCTATAAATCCGGAAGGACTGACACCAATCTGGTGAAGCAACGACGACGGTAACACTACACCGGTAGGGTTTCGTCCAACCCTAATTAATATAAACTTATTAAAACAGCACATTGATTTATATTTTATTTTATTTATTATTTTATATACTGTATCACTGTTTCGCTTAATATAAACTGTGTATTTATTTACAAATTATATACAGGGTGTATACGACGATACGACATTAAATGACAAGGCAGCCAGTGTTAACCCTTATAAACATATTCTAATATAAATTATTAAAAAAAAAAAAAAAAAAAAAAAAAAAAAAAAAAAAAAACAAAGCTACACATTATTTAAAGTCGAAAAATTTAAGAATATAAAACTACACATTATTTTTCTATCATGACGTTTTCGACATGACGACGACAACAGTGCGGAACAGAGTAAGAAATAAGATAATATGAAAGAGTCAGAGATATTTAAATGGATTGAATGACGTAATGACAACATACGATCAACGTAAATACCTACAGGTTGTTTAAAACTGTGAACAACTGTGACATAAAGAAAGTACATTTGCGTCTAAACTATTGCAAATTTCTGTTTAATTTTTTTGGTATAGCCTTCTAACATCACATACTACACGTGGTTTCATTTAATGTCGTATCGTCGTATACACCCTGTATATAGTAATATTTAGTTAATATCCAGGATATAATTCGATACTACTTAACCCCGGCAAAGCGTTTCTTCGACATGAATCGATTAAGAAACAATGTGAGTCCTTAAAAACGTTCTCGTAAAAGTGGCCATAAAATGGAGAACGAAATAATTAAAAAATATTGACAACTGACAACCCGGAACGAATGGCGAAAATCAAGTTTCACGCAGTGGCGTACAATACGTTAATCTTAGTAACTTAATACCGATGCACCACATGGCTTCTCGCTACAATGCTCCGCGGTGACACGTGAACACTACAAACTTGCATTACATTATATATGGCTGGATGAACAAATAGCCACAAAATGCTTAGCCAATAAATTAATGACGTCGTTACTTTGATACATGAGAACGAAATTCACTCGTTCGAAAATTAAAATGTTGCAACTGTCACTTTCAAACATTTGACTTCGACGATATTGGATTTTTAGTAAGCTCTCTGTCAATTTTGTTAAAACATCACTCTCTCATACATATTTGCAAGCATGGTGATAGGACATCAATATAACGTCTCCCTAGCAAGAAGAATAGAAAAATGACAGGTATATGACTGTAGCAGTATGCAAAGTGGCTATACTTTTACATGACAAGTAATAATGAGTAAAATATAAGAGTAATTTTCAATGGAAAAATAATAGTTTTAAGTTTATAATACGAAAAAAGTACTTAAAAGCAAAATATATTTCTAGTTTCTCTTGGCGTAAAGTTTATAGAAAATCTTGTCAACTTCACGGGCTTCGTAGTAATTTGCAATTGTAATCATGTATCTAGCTTTATTGCTAGAATCACTGGCTATTAAATTTGTGAGTAATTCCGAACTTTCTACAATTTATTTTATTTACGCATTTCTTAATTAAAACATAATACTCATTGAACTAACATGTCAATATTCAGGTCAATGAAACACGAGTTTCTTATATTATATGTATTAAATTAGAACTTTAGCAACTGCATTATTCATCATTATCATCATTATCATTTCAGCCTATTGCGGTCCACTGCATTATTGTGCACACAAAATAATGTTCATAATTTGCAGTTCTTTGTTAATTCTCATAAAACCAATGCTTTTTTCGTGTTCTTTTCGAAGAATCACGGGTTTTGATAAACATTTATCTATGTTAACCAATAGATAGATTTACGGACTTATTCCTAAACAACATTAGATTTAGTTGAATATCAAATACGCATAATCGTGCAAACATATAAGGGAAATATTTGCAGGTATTACGGTACTAGAGTTAGGTTTAAGGAGAAAATCCTGATTATATCAGACGTCGGTTTGCGGTGGGATTTGCATCGTTTACACAATGATTATCATACAAGTGAGGTGGTTTAACGAAGTGTGGGCAGCTTTAATCAGCGCGTCCAACCAACTGTCTGTCGTGCTATTGAATTTGTTCTGCCAAACACTTTCCACATATTATGATTTATGAATAGACCTTAAATAAACAGATAGTTATTTTTATTTTATGCTTGCGCAATTATTTATTTTTGTATCCGTATTTTTCGGTTATTGTTGAAATTCCTTCTACGGCGTTAGACACGGAATTAATTCCGCGTAGTGACGGATTTAGAATACATAATGTTATCACCCCATTTCAACTCGAGGATGTCGTAAAAGGCGACTGACGAACCTAACAGTAGACAAAAACACTGCAAGAGAAGGAAAATCCGAAACAAAACCCTATCCAACCGGTCTGGCCAGCGTGGTATACTAGGCCAAATTCCCTCCAAAATCTTTGGAGGAGCTCCGTGCCCAACAGGGACGTTTATGGGTTGAAGTGATTTTTATAAAGTGAATGAATAATTTTAAAATTATTCTAATTCAACATCATCGTTAAGTTAATCATATGTATGATAGGTATGTAAATTCTATTGGCATGTTAATTAACACTAATGTTAAATAATGACATGTCTCAAACCAAATTCAACCATAAATTAATTCGCACATAATTGAAAATAACCCAGCAAAATATCAAATTTTACGCCTTTCTAAACTGAATAGATAATATATGAGATATACTATTCACATCAGTTAGCCTGCTCGTTGTGAAGTTCTACACCCACAGCGAGACGTTCGAGCTTCATAAATTAGTTCTAGCCGAGCTACCTGTCAGAATATTAAATTATTCTATGAGATATGTGGTGCTGTATTTAAGGAGTTTGCTCATGTTTGTATGTAAAGTATAACCACAATATACTAGAAATTGAATGTTAATTCAATATTAGCAGCCGCGCGGGGCTTCGCTCCCGTCTTTCTTTATATGACAAATGCTCAGCTCCTATCGGCCCTAGCGTGATGTTATATAGCCTATAACCGTCATCGATAAATGGGCTATCCAACACTTAAAGAATTTTTCAAATAGGAATTGTAGTTCCAGAGATTCTAGCGTTCAACCAAACAAACTCTACAGCATTATAATATTAGTATAGATAAAGATTTACAACCACACGCCCTATTAGGCCCTATACAATTAGTATACTTACATATATTTTATATAAATAGATATGTACTGAAATTAGTTACTGGTTTTACGATTACTTCATACAAGTATGAAGTGTTAACTTCCACGCAATGTGTATTTATCTTTCGAATGAGAAATGACGTTTTGCTAAGCGAATTTTGATAATACGCGAACTGGTTTTCGGAAAGCTTGAGTTACGCGAAAACATCGAAGGATAAGAGATTAAATTTAAGATTTTATGCTTGAAATATCGAAATATTTGTAGTACATCCTTACCTCTTATGGAATAATTATGTAATATGCAGGCTACATGAATTTCATCAATGCGTTTTTCTATAACTTATGCCCCGGATTTTGACGTTTTTTTTTTGTACTAAAGTATTCCAAATATTATATTTGTAATACTTAAAAGTTTCTATTGTTCTTTTACAGCCCCCTCCCGTAGTCCACGCGCCACCAGTGGCTCTGCCACCGCCAGCAGCTGCGTCTGCGCCGCCAGCCTCGCACGCATCAGCACCACGCACCATTGTCATCCAACGACCCGACGCACGGCACGGGTTCGGTTTTACCTTGAGACATCTAGTCGTCTATCCTCCAGAGTCGATACAGGTTTGTATTATATTATTTATTATTTATATATTTTTTCATGTCTAATATTACGGGTGAATAATGTGAATGCAACATATCTGTTAGGTACTTACTGGGCAAATACTCAAATCAGCACATACTCATATAAAAATATACGTATGAAAAGATTAACTACACCGTTTAAGTAATATTGTTGCCGTGTAGTTTTCAACTAAAGGCTGCTTTGAGAGATTACGAAAGGTCGTGCAGAAGTAAGTAAATATTGGACTTTTGAAACTCCAATATAATTTTCAGATCGCACATAAAATGAACACTGTTTTAAAATAGATTTCATTCCAATTTTCCAGGATCTATACGACGATGCGCGTCTCCTGGCGGTGGGCGCGGTCGGCGCTCCAATGGACACGATCTTCGTAAGGTCTGTGAGGCCGGGCGGGCCTGCGGCGGCGGCGGGGTTACGCGCCGGCGACCGCGTGCTCGCCGTCAACGGAGAACCCGTCGCTTGCGGACGGTCCCGAGCACCCTACGCGAGGGTTGTCCAACTAGCGCAGAGAGAACCCAGGGTGTTGAGGTTGACTGTAGTACCGAGAGACCACGATTTGTTGCAGAGGGTACGTTTATTTTGGTACATCTTTTCTTCAGAGCTTGGAACAATTTCACCAATGAAGATCTGCTCACAAAATTTCCCAAATTTAAAGTTGCGTACCATTATTTTTCTTCAATCTATTCTTTTTGTTCTGCTTAATTTTATTCGACAAAAATAACTTCCACAGTACTTTAGCGAAGCAGCTTACAATCCCGAAACAAATCAACGGCCGATAGAAATGCCTGCGCCTGTGACAGAACATGAGTCGAGGCTGTTCGACGCGTACCGGAGACCTAGGGCGGCGCTGCCGGCCCCACAGGCCCCGGTGAGGCACAGAGAAGACCCCGAATATGCGAGCGTCGCGTCTTTGGCACCTTCTAGATATGACATGTCCCGGTTGCCTGGGACACCGCATTATCTAATGCATGATGGGTAAATTATAACTTTGTTTTTACTCGTATTTAAATTGTTGAAACCACAGACCTAGAATCTGCGCGTTTGGTTGAATAATAACTATAAGTTATAACCGACAGTCTCAAAGTCTTCCGGATAGGATTATTTCGGACATAGGACTGGTATAATTCTTTCATATGAATAAATCCAATTAAATTTGCTAATATCGATAACATATATATAAACGATAATATACAAAAAATGTCTCAAAATGTTCAATCGTTTTCATATTATTTACAGCAGAAGAGAATCAGACACCTCACTGCCTTCCTCGGCTACGGAAAGCAAAGACAGCCTTGGATCTTTCGACTCGAACTCAACCCTCACCGGTCGAGAACTGGACGACTCGATCATCCTGTCACGAATACGAAAAAGTTTGGAGCAGAAGGAAGCCTTCCTTCGACGTCCAAGCCAACCCACCGGTTGGGTAACCCCCGACGCCCCACCACCGATAAAACAGAAGGAGTTCTACGCCAGGCCCCAAAAGTTGCAGAAACCGGCGTGGCCTCCTCCTGCGGCATCCCCTCCCCTTGCTGCATCACCACCTCCACAGCCTCAACCTCAAGAACAGAGAAAGGAAGAGTGCTCTGCAAGTGTTGACAGTGGAACTTACAGCGGATATGGAGAAGTGAATGGAACCCAAGACAAGAGCAGACAGAAACAGGACAAGAATCAGTTTGTCTCCACCTTGTCCAAGATACAGGAGACAGCGCCCAGCATTCAAAGCACGAATGTCGGGACGGTTAATGGTTCGCAGGAGATGAAAGAAGAAGCGTCTTCTAGTAACCAAGATAACAAGTAAGTGGTTCTGTTATTATATAAGACAAACAAAACGAGAGATTAATATGAGAGAGTATAGTAGATGTTTCATATTTTAACTCTGATTTATATTAATGAATTTCACTTTAGGACTCACTCATAATTTTCCATGTTTTGTTGTTGTATGAGCTTAGCGCTTCCAATTGACACGATCCAATCGCTGCTGACTTTGAAGAACACACGTTAAATATTTTTTTCCGTTCGTGTTACTTATTACTATGTTTATACCTTCAGGTACCCGGTAACGGAACTGCAGCTAGTAACAGCGCGAACGAGGCAGCTAGAAGAAGCGCGAGGTGGCTGGTCGCGACGTACGGAGAATGCGAGGAGTGAGCTGTCGCGGCTGTCCACCACGCGGCTTGAACCCAGCGTCGCGCTGAGAAGGAAGGAGTTCGAAACAAGAACTTCGAGGCGAGATGCTAGATCACTTGATGTACAAGCGCCACATGGTACGCGCTACTTTTTGTTTTATAACGATCTTATGGTCCAACTGATTCTAAACGGTTACCGTTGCCGACCCTTTAAAAGCCCTAAAAGCATTTGAAAGTTTTCTTTTTTATCCTTCTTAATAACTTGTAACGCTGAGACTATTGTTTTTGGTAACACCAGTTCAACCGATTTTTAATAAGATAAACTTCTTGGCTATTTTTTTTATACCTACGTACCACGTGGGGACAACTTAGCTCTTATTGGCCGTAGCGTGATGGTATATAGCCTATAACCTTCCTCGATAAATAAGCTATCTAACACTAGAAAAATTTTCAAATCGATCCCGAGTTCCTGAGATCGTAGCATTCAACCACATAAACAAACTCTTCAACTTTATAATAATAGTATAGATAACACGTTTAATGATGCAGGAAAGAGAGAATTTTTATTAGACTAATTAATGCTTTTAAGGGTTTTTATTTAATGTTATATTAAACGTCTGAGATATTAAACCACTGCAAGTTTGTAAAGTAAACCGTTAAAAATGCCGTAAAAGTAATGCAAGTTGTCCATAAAGACCAAAATAGTAAATTTCCTCAATCATTGATTACACAGAATTAGCAATAAAAGGCATATAATACGTATCTTTACTACACTATACAATTAAATGTTTGCTAAATCACGTTAGTAATTGTGAAAAGTGCTTGACCGTGTTAATATCAATAATTGTACAGCAAAACGGACGGTGTCAGTGATAAATTGCTTATTCACACTTTGAAGACGTTTAATTTTGGCAAACATCTGACCTTCAATCATTCATGATTATTCAAGTGTAGCTTTCAACGTTATCGGCTTTCGAAAGGAACTAACTGTCATTTGTTTGCATTGAATGTTAGGATAGGTTACCATAATACGGCTTAATTATAACTGTTTATGAAACCTTTATAGATATATCGTCAGTTTTGTATTTTTATTTTAGTATACTTTTTTACAATATTAGATAGCACTGTCAATAATTTAAATTTCTAAACACCATGATATTTTTTTGCATAACTTTAACGCTTTTATCATCTATGTGATGACGCGAGGTTTATATTGAGTCCATATCATCTTTGTAATGTTTTAAGACGCTATTTAGCTGCAAGGGAAGACAAAATCTCAAATCTTTAGTTCCGAACCCAGCGTGATTACAGTAGACAAATATCTTCTTATTTTGAGAAAAGACCTACTCAACAGGGAAACAGAATAATTTGGGTTGCTCTTGATTTGATTTCTATAATTCAATTTGCATAATTTTACCCTCCACGGCCATCAATAGCCGTCAAATTCACAATTATTGTAAATGCGACCATATTACCGCAACCACAGGTCGCATTTTCATTTGGCATCCAAGGTGGCCTAGGCGGTCCAAAGGTCTCTTTATTAATATAGCATGTTGTAATTACAGAGTTAGAGCACGAGTCACCACTCGGCATTAGTCTGTCGGGCAACCAGCTGATGATTACCGGCAGCAAACACCTACACTGTCCACCTCCTGAAGGATATGTGCCCGGTATGTCTTATACACTTAACTATGCAAAATCGATCAATTGAACTCATAACCACGCGTTTGTAGCACATTATAACTACACAATAAACTGTCTTTCTCCCGTACTGTTCGCTTTATTGACTGGCCTGTTGGTCTAGTGGTTAGTGACCCTGACTGCTAAGCCGGAGGTCGTGGGTTCGTTCCCCACCCAGGACAAATCTTTGTGTGATGAGCATAAAGGTTTGTTCTTTGTTGTGATTTACAAAAAAAAAATGTATTTAAGTAGTATATCAATTGTTTAGTACCCATAATACAAGCAAATATAATTGGTTACTTTGGGACTAGATGGCGCTGTGTGTATGTGGTAGAATATTATTATTATTATAACAAAGTTTCATAATAAACCATCACCTTTGCATATATATTTTTATTGCATATTTTATTAATATAAGATCAGCGGTGTTATGAACTGTTAGCTCCAGCCAATAAGTAATCGATTATTGACTGTATGAGGCTAAAACAAAAGCTGAGTTTGTGTTGATCCAAACTGAACATTAGACTGGATATATTTTACTACTGAACCATTATAAACGCCAATTAACTGGAAATAAGAAAACAAATTCAGATACAATACATTTTTATCAGGATTATGCCATAATATATATTATGCCATAATTTATATTATATGGTAGTCTAACTAATCCAAGTATTTTGATAGAATATTTTATTCTCACAATAGAAAAGTCGAAAAAAAAAAATCAATGCAGTGAATCAGCATTAAATTTAATTTAGACTTAACTAATACTTAACTGCCGTACTCAGAGACTGGTAATTGACGTCTCTGAGTGCGACAGTTACAAATTCTCCCCTGAAAATACATACATAAATGCTTAATTTCTATTTTTTTTTTCAGAAACAGAAAAGGTTCAAATGCGAACACGGTCGAATAGTACCGGTAGTGATGGATTACCCATTAGAAGACATCATGCCACAGGTAAACAGTTGCTCATGCTTTCATACCATTATAACTTAATACTACACTATAAAAGTAGACATTGTCGAGTTCATATCATAGCCACGGTACACTTATAGTCTACAAGACATATGTTTTAAGACTACTATAGCAAAATTTGATAATCGTTTTACTTTTTTTAAAGGATTTATCTTACACGTTTCATCTTGCACGGGCACAATCCTAAGCTCCGAGCTTTGACTGAAAATCGTACTAGACTTTTTACGCAGCAATCAAATATGCTCGCCGCTCGTTCACCTAGGCAATACATATTCCTGAATTTAAGAAAGGAAAAGCAACTGATTACTCCATTTTGACACCATATTAAGATAATTCGACCTTTTCTTGAAATCTGTAATTAAGTTCAACTCGGTCTGTACCTACTGCTTTTAAGGTTCTTGATTGAAACGATTATCAAATCTTGCACTTGATAAACTGACAAAGCTATTCCACCACGACACTCGAATTATTACTCATAAAAGAAAAAAAAATTAGCTTTGGGCTTATTGGTTGGCGTTACGCTTATTCACAATTAAATACTACTATATACTATTTGAATGCTTTCATTTAATCATGTGATGTACGAATCGATGTCTTAATCATATTTAATCGGTGTCTTACAATATAATCACAATAAGACTAATTCTTCAAAGACACTTCTGTTCATTATATCATTTTCTTTTCTTTTTCTTGTATCCAAAAATAATATTATTAATCGCTAAACTACGAAGAATATTAAGAAGAACAGTTCAAAAATCTAGCATTCAAATAAGGAACAAACAAAATCGCTTCGGTTTGCGGACGCTGACCAATGAGAACGCACGTACGACACAGTAGGCGCACACACATACACACACAGCTTGGCGCACCGCGTCTAATGGCACTGTTCCACTGTTCGCCTCAAGATGGCAGTCACGCGAAGCGACGAATGGGGCTGAACAAAGAGCAAATGGAGGCGATGAACCGGGTGTCGCTGGCTACCGAGGGGCCGGCTCGGCCGACGCAGCTGAGCTTGGCGCCGCCCTCGGCCTCCACGTCGGCTTCGGCCTCGGCCGCCACATCGCCCTCGCCGACGCCTAGCACACCCGCTGACTCAGGTCCCGCCGAGACTCGACATCTTCTTGGAATGCTCTCGACCCCTCCCTTCACCTTACAAAGCTCAACCTCACCGGCTTTAGCAGTACGAAAAATATCCAACAAATCTTCAAAAGTTAACATAAATAAACCATTTGCCATACAAAGTCAAACTTTTCTTCTACAATTTTAATATTGTAACCGAGAAAAACAAACCCACCAAAAAAATATTTATCATTTGAAAAAATTCGTACTACTTCAGTTGCTAAGCGTAATCTACTGAAGCAAATTATCCTGCCTCCGCTCAGTAGATTTTGCTAGTTAACTGTATAGCTGGTGTGTTTCAGCTAAACCTACCGCGTTCACTAAATCTTGACACTTGATGCCGTGCATGCTCTTCAAATTGCATTTTAAAATGTGATGTCATAATAATCGCTGTTTCTGACCTAACATTTGCATACGTAACCCTCATGTCCAATTATTTTGAAGTAAATTGAAAATCCATTGCAGCGAAATAACCTGGTTGTTAGGGAGGGGGCGATCCGGACCTAACCTATCTTCTTTACTAAACGTTTGTCAAGGAATGCCGTGTGCTTTTAGGTGTGCTATTAATACTGACTAACCGTCGCAATCATTCAGTGTCTAATTAAACTAATGTACAAAGTTTATGAGTGTTTCTATAATAAGTATTCTTTTCGACAGGTTTTGCTGATGATTTGGTGACTAGAAGACAGAAGAAAGATGCTCAACTCGGTGGTCAGTACAACCTATTCACCATTTTTTACACTCTAAATGAAAACTTACCTAGATAAAGTCTGGCTACCGGTTCTCTGCACTGGACTGTTTTTTAAAATCTATACATGGCAATATTTTTGAACTGTCATGTCACTGTCTTTTTAGTGTTTTTCAATCAATATTATTTTGAAATTATTGAAAAATAATGCCGAAAGCTATCAAAGGCGTAGTTAGAAAGTTGATATTTACTTAAGTTGAGATAATAGTATCAAACGCATTTTTTCAGTCTATAGTCGGTGTTGTCACCCCTTGTTTTTTTGAATTTACCGCTCTTTTCTTGTGCAAAGAACGGATGGCCAGACTATACTAATAAAGTCTTATTCAATTTCAAGCAGAAGAAGAACGCGCTATGCGAAGGGTTTCCTATCTGAAAGCTACATGGGGTGATCGATTACACATGGATAGCGACGTCGAACCAGACGGTGACCCACAAGGTCTAAGAGGGTACGTACTATTCGAAATGTATAACATTTTCTTACAAGTTTCCAATATATAATAGTTACTATCATTTGTTTTGTCACCATGCTTTGTACAATTTGTATAGTTACTGTCAAGTGAAAATTTAAATGTTGTAAAGTGACGAATACAAGTGAATAAGATTGTTTATTTGTTAGAAATGTCCAGTAGATCTCCCAAGTAGTTAACTTTCATTCTATTCCGATAACATGCCATTCTGTAATGAGTAGCACCAGTTTTATTCTCTGTCTCTCTCTCTCTGTGTCACATAGATATGTTGTAGATAGACGATTGATTTACTACGAATCGTCATACATAGTGAGTAACCTGTTCAATGTAACCTAACACTTTGGGGTGTAAATTGGTGATGTATAAATTGTACTAACGGGGTGAATGTGATTGGGTTAAAACACAGTGTACGAAAGTGGCGGCCTCCTCGGTTCACGGATGACATTACGCCGTTGCTGCGGATATTCGACCCGCAAGCCGTCCTCCCCGCGCGGTACGTCGCTGCATCTAATAGATGGCGCTTTTTACAATGTGTGAGATTACACGAATGCGATAATAGATGGCGCCGCTAGTAGCCAAATTTAAATTGTAACGGATAATGACATTAAATGTTTTAATGTAAAAAAGTATGATATTTATTATTGCATTGCACTGCTTACATCATGATTATTAAGTACGCTATTGGTAAGTACTGAAATATCACAAATAAAGTACCTAAAAGCATTAAAATAACGCGAAACGATGTACATTTTTAAACGAAATCATTCATAATTTGTTCGATTAACTGTTGTTTTGGGACATGCTTTGGAAATAAATATCGTAATCGGTTGAGACAGAATTCGATATCGGTGAAACGAATACGTACATAATATATGTAACTGTGCATGAATATTATGTTGTCAATATTTCTATGTGTGCATGTTTGTTGTATGATATCGTATGTACAGAAAATTCAGTATTTGAATGTATGTACGGCATGCTATTTGTAATTTATTGTTAGTGTAGGCATTGTTTTTATTGTATTATGTAAATAAATTGTCTGTGTATTAAAATCTAAGAAACTGTAAATTTTATTGGAGAAGGTGAGGTATTTCAATTAAATTCTAGAATATTGAAAATTAAATTATATTGAAAATTCTACAAGCGAAAATTGTGTGCGTATGGCGTCCGATTGCGTTTGTAGTGCCTGGGATGGACGTCGGGCGCAAGGGATTATCGTCTTTATGATCTAGTTCTTAACTTACATATTAGTCACACTAATCATAGATCAGTCAGTTTTATACATACAACTTAGAGTTCAGTTCTCACAAATAAATATAATGTGCCATTTTTATAGGTACCCGCAAATAATTAAGGGTATTTTTTTTAATGAAAATACTAAAATTAAATAAACAATAACACATATACACCTACTCACACTCTCCAAATGTAATTAGCACAATTTTTCGAAGTATGTTAATTAATAACAAAAAACTAATATATATTCGATGATTTAGGTCAACGAAGAAAGGTGAAGAAGAAACATCAGAGAACGCCGTGGAGGCGGCAGAAGGAGACTTACAAGGCAACGTGCAAATCAAAATGGTGGTCAGCAATGGAAAAGTAAGTTTTCATTATAAGGATAATCTGTATTTGGATAATCTTAAAGGCGTAGCCAAACCAACGCCTTCAGTCCGCGTCCGCTATGGCGTGCACAGTGACGATCACTCTATTTGAATCTATTCTTACTTTATAAACACGGCCAACACACGTCGGCTGAAATATTGATAGTAAACAAATACGGATTCGCATTACGGATTTTTTTAAAATATTTATGATGACTGTCTTCGTAATCAGTGCCGGCACGAATGAAATTGGCAATTAAATATCAAAATTTTGAATTTGCTATTATGATAAATCTACAGAATCTAATATTTATGACATAAAAGGAAGTTTACAATAGTTCAGTTCACATATACACTGTACCTTCGGAACTGTGAATGTAGTCGTAAGTGAAAGTAATATAAAACTAATATTCTTTTGTTATAGCGTGCGAGTGACAGATCGTGGAAGCAGGTGTGGGCGGTGTTGCACGGGACCAAGCTGTACCTGTACCGACATCATCCCAGTCAGGTATGTATCTAATATATACCAAACCTCCCTGGCGACAAATAAATAATAATATTATTTCGGTTTAGTAGTTCGTGAGATTAGCTCGTTCAGTCAAACAAAAAACTCTTCAACTTTATAATATTAGTATAAATACATAATTATATCGTCACCCTGACTGATAAATAATAACCGGCCAAGAGCGTGTCGGGCCACGCTCAGTGTAGGGTTCCGTAGTTTCCCGTCCGTCACAATAAGTGTTCCCACTTATGAGTTTAAAGGTGGGTATCCATACTATCCATTATGTTCGCGATCCAGCAGCGCTCCGCGCTCCTGCAACAGCTCCCGGTAGTGGGTACGTGCGCGAACACGGAGCGTGCAATATTGCACTTACTACTACTTTCACTACTACTTACTACTACTACACTACTACTTTCACCTATAATAACCTAATATTATGTAAACGAAGTTAAAAAAAAAATACGGGCAAATGAAACTTGACCTCTGGATTGTATAGGCGCTCATACGATTCAGGGACCAAATTATATTGGTTAACTGCAGTTTCCATCTGTTGTTTCCATCCAAGTTCAAAATAATTTTCCTAGAAAGTCCTTATAAAGTTCTACTTTTCAGATTTTTTTCGTATTTTCTAAACTTATGGTTCAAAAGTTAGAGGGGGGGGGACGCTTTGTTTTTTACTTTTGGAGCGATTATTTCCGAAATTATTGACATTATCAAAAAATGATTTTAGTAAACCCCTATTCATTTTTAAATACCTTTCCAACAATATATCACACATTAGGGTTAAAATTAAAAAAAAAAAACACTTCCCACTTTACATATAGGGGGGCTACCCTAATAAAACATTTTTTTCCAATTTTTATTTTAGCACTTTGTCGGCGTGATTGATACACATATTGGTCCCAAATTTCAGCTTTCTAGTGCTAACGGTCACAGAGATTAAGCGAGGACGGACAGACGGACAGACAGACATGGCGAAACTATAAGGGTTCCTAGTTGACTACGGAACCCTAAAAAGTACAACTTACTGCCGAAACCGTAAAAGCGCATTTTTAACCGACTTGAAAAAAGGAGGAGGTTTTATTTAGGAACTATTCCATTGTACTTTTTTAAAATGTGTTAGGTACTTCAGATCTCGTCATTTTTGAACCGATTTGGATAATTTTTATTTATTAATTTGTCGGATATTTACGTCCGACGGCGACGAATGTAGGTAATCATATTCATAAACAACATTTAACAATCTTTTATAATAAACCACAAGATAAGATAAACCCTGCATCTTAAATCCTTTCTCACTTTAGAAAAACTTCCGGTACTCAGGTTAAAAGCTTGGAAAATCCTTTTACGGTGAAACTAAACATAGAAAAGCCGGTTACATTCAGTAAGGTTGTGTTTACTACCGACCTTGGCTTCAACGATCAATGACGTTCATGTCTCGGACCCTCCGGTAGGCTCACAGTGTATAACTTGCACGTGTATTGTTAGGGTTGTCAAAATATCGGCTTCAAGTTCAAGCGTAAGTGTACGTGCACGTGCATTTATGAAAAAAATAGTTACAAATATTTTAAAACACAAAAAAATTTCTGATTTATGTCGTGAAAAGTTTCACTGTATTCGTAATAATAATAATATTCTACCATATTCACACAGCGCTAACTAGTCCCGATTTAAGCAATTATATTTGCTTGTGTTATGGGTACTAAACTGAAGTGATATATTACTTAAATAATTTTGTTTTTGTAAATACATTTCTAAATAAATTATACCCAGACACAGAACAAACCTTCATGCTGATTACACAAAGATTTATCCTGGGTGGGGATCGAACCCACGACCTCCGGCTTAGCAGTCAGGGTCACTAACAACTAGACCAACAGGCCAGTCAAAAGTAATAACTTAACAACTGTTGTCTAAATATACAAAACATAATAAGATGTTAATAATTTATAAATATTGTGTCCTGCCAAATCTTAAAACGCCACATCTCACTCAAAATTTTCCAATGTATCACCTTTCAAGGTTACATTAGTGACAGACAGTAATGTTTACCACATTTAATTCGATATCAGATTCTTATCAAACCAATCAAGTAAACGTTGCGACTTATAATCGTAATTTGAATCTCATTTAATAGCGTCTTAATATCAATCAATCAAACATTGCTTATTATGGTCGAGAATTGGCGCCAGCCTGTTGTTTATTTTAGGTAGTTAGTTCTCAGTTAAATAAACACGCGAGAAGTTGTTTGTGTTTTTTATTATCTCAAAATGCTCTAATAGACAGAGATTGCTGAATTACTTAGTTACTTATTTTTTGCGAAAAATAAATTTAATTGAATAGAAATCAGGTACCTACCAAGCAGATTTGTATTATGTCTTAATTGAGATTAATCGTTAATTTACAAAGAAATCTACTTATATGACTTCGAAGTCATAGTCGACTACGAGCTCCATAGCTAAGAAGGGCAACTAAGAAATGACTCGTATCATTCTCTTACAGTCAACCACTATAGAGAATGCTTTTAGCATTCAGTCGATTTTATTATAGTCTAAATACGCTGTAAGTTATGTGTAATTATGTATAGGATAGTATAGGATATACATAATTACTGTATTTTATTGGAATGAAGTATACTTAGATATTTTAAGAGTTAAAACTACCATCAGCATCGTTACCTAATGTTTATTCAGATTGTACGCTACTGCCTATGTCCAACAACTATGGATTGCATACTTAAAATAAAAATAATATGTAATCGATATTTTTGTTTTGGTTTTCCTGTATCATATTATTATAGTGTAGGAAAGTTTGAGTGATAGCCCTATTATTGTCCACACTGTAGTGCAAATATTTTGAACAGTCCGATGGAATTTTGTTTTACGCAGAATTGTTTTTGTCTGCAAGAACTGTTTGCTTACGTGCCTAAGACTACTCAAACATTGTTATGGTACAAAAATAATATATATTGCCTTTACTGAGTATTGTGTAATAAAACACTATATAGGTACTTTTAAAGCAAATTTAACTTACGTAGCAACTGGTGTTACAATCAGGCTACCGCGTGGTATAAAAAAGATCATCATAATCTTGCCAATCTCAATTGACTTTTAGTTATATTTTTATTATAAGTTAGTGTGCACGTTAAGTATCTATAATTAGGGCATATCGAGAGATAGTTTAATATAAAAATCATTGTAACATAAAGCTTGTTTTTGCATAGCAGTAATACTTAACTCAAATATATATTTTAATTACTAGCTGTGCCCACGACTTTTAGTTGACAATTAATCACGCATTCTATTATCACTGAACACTAATATTTCCAAAATCAAGACCTAGTAGTAGTTAATGGCGGATAACTTTTGTCACAACTTATTACTCCTTGTGACATCGGTTCAGTCGTTTCGGAGTTTGTCTTATACAAACACACAAACATACCTACATACAAAAAAATTAAGAAGTGTGTATTTTGTTGTGAACATACTTTCGTATGCGTACTCTAAAAAGCTGTTATTCTGATATTACAAACAGACAAATTTATTTTTATAAATATAATTATTTGGTAAGCCTAAATTATGGAACTCGCTGGGGTCGTTTTACGTTTTGCTCGATAACAACTCCCCCTATGCTCATACATCATCGTATTCTCGCTCATGTTACGTCTGCCCCCGCGCGTATGTTGGCCTCCTTCAAGTTTTCCCAAACACCTTTGTATTAACAAAACCTAATTCCGAATCTATGTTGCAAAAATGAGAGCAATAGGACAGGGACAAACAAAGTTTGACGTCATAATCGCAATGGAAAACATTGTCGATCATAACACCCTAAAAACAGGTAAGTAAACAATTCTGTGATAGTCAAACTTATCCAGTTATATTTTTGTATTAACCTTGACATCTAAGAGAAAAGAAAGTGATGCCAAACAATTCCAAGGCTTTCATTTGTATATTGAATCCATAAAAATATATAGTAGCCACTTTAGGGCAGTAACTTGCATGCCAAAATATAGTGATTGCCAGTAAATGTTGTCTTTAAATTGGCTTTAAATCTTTAAATTGGCCCTGCTTAGTCAGACAGTCCTTCTGCAACGCAGCGAAATTGGACGGTATCTTAACTTAAGACCATCGAAAATGTTTTCATAAATCTAATATTTCTTAATCACGTTCTTCAACCCTTGTCGTGTGAGGACCCCGTATTATTGATAGGGCCGATACAGTGGTAGATACGCCTTTGATCTCCATCGGTTTGATAGTTCATAAGGTTATTGTTATTTAGTATTCGATGTTGTTTGTGTGATTACGACTTTGTATGTCAGAGAATATGTTATCTATTTGATTGCAGGAACTTACAGTAAGCAAAAGTCATCTATAACGCTATCTTTACGCCATTACAATACTCTGTCTGGTTCAAAGTAAAACATAATCTTATTTCAGATAAATAAACCGCAATTATCCTAACAAAATAATAAATAACTGATAGGTAGACACTGTTTAGGAAATCCCTAATCTTAATTACTAATAGAGATACCCGTATAGGAATGTACATTATGAATTCTAGGGATGTACCTTTATCTTAAAGATAAACTATAGACTTCCTGTCGTACGCCATACATGTTCGAACACCTGGCTCCATTGTTTACGAATTAGGGTTGTCGACTTCATAATTAACGTATAAATTACTTGAATACAATTAAAGTTTATTGTTGTAATATTTTTGTTTTAATTAAAGACGAGCGCTACTCACATCAGATGTAATTTGGCTGAGTTTGATAAACAATTTTAGTATCAAGGATCTTATTCACCTTAATTTAACCCATATTTCACCCTAATAACTTATAAAACATTTGATATAAATTATTCCAAATCATTAAATTCGACCCCTATAGTTCTGCCCGCACTTTTTTAATTAGCGAAGCGTAAATGTAACGGAAATTCACCAGTTAGTCACGTGCGTCAAAACAGCTGTCTCGAAGTGAACATGTTTAGTTCGTATGAAAATCAAGAAATAAACATCTGTTAGGTCTTTTAATAACGTTACAATACGTTTTATGAATTATTTTGAATAATTCATGTACCGTACACTGTTGATCTTTTTAAGCGTCCAGCGTTCAACAATTTGTAGATTGACACTGTACTTGTCATAAGATCATAAAACTTATTTATGACTTAGTACCTTACCTATTCGGTACTCGGTCATATACAATAATCAAATACGAACTGTTCCAATTAGTTGTTATAACACAAGCTTGTCAGCTAAGAAACAAAAATAGAATATTTGTTGACAAATAGAGAAGAAAAATGTACTGGAGCCCTACTCGCAATTTCGGCTCAAAAATCTGTTTTGTCTTTGCTTCATCATCATCATCATCATCATATCAGCCCAATGACGTCCACTGTTGAACATAGGCCTCACCTAATTTCCGCCACAGCGAGCGATTTTGTGCCGCCTTGTCTTTGCTTATTTCAATATAATTATATGTTAGCACATATTGGCGAAGCACAATGTACCTAAAACAATTATAAAGAACGATCTTTGTTATAAGCATGACACATTTAGCACACCAACAATAAACAAGTCACTTCTACAAAACACTTATAATCTGAATTCTTGTAATGCGGAAGTAACAACTCATTTCACTTCAACTTAACCGCTGTTTTTAGCACAATAAAACTGGTGCATACACACCCGCCGATCTTTGAGCGTAAAACGTCCAAAACTTGACAATATCATGTTCCCAAACTCTTCCCATCGTCACTGATCCAAATACACGCAGTAAATTTATAAAATGATATATTCTGGCTCAGAAACTGACCTTATTAAATACATCCAAAGACGACACATAAAATTTATGTTGTGTGCAAACCATTTATTTCCATGTTAATAAGTGCTCGTTAGATGTAGAGACTCGTCCCTTTCGTATAATAGTATACCAAATTCGTTTGAACTCGAAAATATTCGTCCCTGGAATGTGAAAAGGAACTTTCCGTTTTAATGTTCTTTGTATCTGGTGAAGCTATTTTTGTTATTTGTAGTGTTCCTTGAAACCAAGACATTGCGGACAAGGATTATAATTTTAATCCAAGGGAAAACAAAGGTTTATTGTGTGGCATTTTAAAAGCGCATTCCATGGCTGGCGGGAAATATTTTGATCCTTTATTTCATTTTCTTATTAAGAATTTGCAGCTCTCAATTGGAATACCATATTTAAAATTGTACGGTGTACTCTGAAAGAATTCGTTTAATTGCACTGTTCGATTTCTTAAATCACTTTGATTACGACTAAACAAATCCAAATCCACAGTTACGCATTTATTCTACAATTTATTATTAACATTACCTACGCACTTCTTAGTACAATAAAGTGTACATTGGTTTTATATGTCTTGTTTATCTTTGCATTTATATCTAAACCTTACTGCATACGTAATAGGTGTGATATTGTCGCAAATGCCCTCTTAACTGACAAGGAAGACATTCCACAAATGCAATGCATTTAGATATTCGGAGAAATGTCGGGTGTCGGCCCTATATTTCTAGTTTATTAATAAGATATTATGACTAGTCCACTTAAACCCCATGCTCTAGTCAAGATGGAGTCGAGATTGAATTCGAGGAATAAAACTCGTATTGACTTTGATTAGGTATTAACTTATCGAAATGCAGCTTAATTTATAGTTATTTTTTTTGTATTTTTAGTGCAAATGCTTAAAGAAAGATTATTTGGTATACTAGTATAACTAGAATTAGTTACTGTGGGATTCTATGGTGGCCTTTTAAGTATATATGCGTTCGTGGGAGGTAACTATGTTATCTATCCTGTACTTACTACTATTCAGATAAGCTTACACGGTAACAGCTAAAATTCTTTTAAAGTATCGTAACATCATCGTGACATTAGATGCTTCGTGTTTGCGCGACAATCTCTCCCACACAATCATCACGGGGTTTGATGAACCCTTACAAACACCGAGATTAAAATTCGTAAGCCCAGGAAAGGCCTAACTAACCTATATCTGTCTGGAAACTCGCAACAACTTCAATGCTTCGTGTTCGTAAATCTCCTAAACGTCCACTCCATTAGTTGATTAGCCGGCTTCAGTTTTGAAAAAAACAATCTTGATTTACCAATATATTTAAGGAAAATTCGTGGTGCTCTAATGATAACATTTATTCCATCTACGTAATAGATATTATTTCTTATCCTTTCAACAAAAGTAACCATAGTCCAAAAAATTCCCAGTAACTTTTTGATGCGAAGAATTCCCAAAATTTTCTTTGCAAACTCAATTACTCAGTGACTTGGATTTATTATTCTTATTTAGATTCGAAAGCCGTAAAAGGAGATGTTAGGCCAATGTCACGAAACCTTTTTCCTTGACCTAATTGTTGGAATAGTAATAATAAGAACTTTATTTATAGAATCTCTTCAGACAGTACTAGATTACTTCATTTCACAACAACAATTGGATTTTTGTTGGGAGAGGCCTATGTCCAGCAGTGGACTGCAATAGGCTGAGATGATGACAACAACAAGTTTTGTGAAAAATTACAATTATAAGTTCACTTCAAGCTGTCTTGATCACAGTTCTAAACATTTTTAAAACTTTACTAAAACGTAATTTAACATCTTGGCCTACATATAATTAAGTTTTGCACTTCTACTACTATCTGGTAATTAACATCACGACATCTCCCACAAATAAAAATGAAAGTAAATTAGATAATTAAAAATGTATTTGGCGGTATTCAATATTATCGGCGGTATCAAATATTCAATCCACCCCAAAGAAGGCTACCTATATTATGAAAAAAAACTCGAAGAACAAGCTATGTATCATCACTAACGCCAGATCTTATGGAACACAAACTACAATCGAAGATATTTTCAGCAATTACTTCAACTATTGTCATTATGCCTTGACAAATTGTAGTGTAAAACGCCTACTAAATAATATTGATAAAAAATTGATAGAATTTGATATGAATGACTACTGTATTATTAAATTAGGAGGTAATGATTTTAAAAGAACTAGTGACTACGTAGGCATAGTAAAATCTATAAGGGAATCACTGCAGCAAATAAAACATACAAATATTATAGTGTGTACTCCCACGTACATTTGTGGGGCTCCCATATATAACTATCGAGTCGAACTATTTAATAATCTGTTATATCAGGATATTCAAAACTTTAATTATGCATATTTCTTTGATGCAAATTGTCACCTCTCGTTTGACATGTTCTCATACAATACAGGTGAAATAAATAGAAATGGAATTAAAACTATATTTCAGATACTTATGGATAATATAAAGGTAGATCTTAATGTTTTTTCTTCATCACAAAATACATCAAAGAATAATAATTATATTGACAATAATTCCTCTCAGTTTTTTCTTAAGTGATGATAATTACAGAAACAATACTTCTAAAACAGAAATTGAACGGAACAACTTGGCGAAAGAAAATCTTAAATGCGTTAATTTAAATATTTTCCATCAAAATCTGTGTGGTATTAACAATAAAAAAGATGAGTTGGAATTGTACATAAAATCACTAGTTTCTAAGCTGGACTACATTTGTGTGTCTGAGCATTTTTTGAATAAAAATTCTGTTTCAAAACTAAATATAAATGACTATAAGCTGGTTGCATACAATACAAGACCTACAAAAAAAAGGGGTGGTAGTCTTATTTTAGGGCAAATAAACAGGGAAATTGTAGAATGCTCACAAATCAATAAATTATATAAATCCGAGTATTTTGAAATATGTAGTGTAAGAGATGTGCACACTGGACTATATCTATGCTGTTGTTACCGTAGTCCTGATGACAAAAACTTTGAATTATTTTTGGAATATCTAGAAAAAACATTAGAATTCCTTTTCAATAAGAAGTCGATAATCTGCGGTGATTTTAATGTCAACCTTATTTCTGACAGCAAAAAACGAACGGAATTCTTGTGCCTACTACGATGCTTTAATTTTAGACCCCTATTTCAGGAGGCCACCTTTATCCGACATCAAAGTTTGTCGTGCATCGATAATATAGTAACGAATTTAGATGAAAGTAGTATTCATAACGTCGAAATTGACCATAATGGATTAGCAGATGGTCATGGAGGGCTCAGTTGTACCGTGTCCCTTCAAACTAATGTAGGTAGAAAATTAGCCTTAAATGAAACTGTTTTGGTTGATAGAAGAACTTATAATTTGAGAAACAATGATACCTTTAGAAAAGCTATTTTAAGCAACAATTGGAATTTAATGGGGATAAATAGTTTCTTAAATACTTTTCATAATTTGTTCAAACATAGTTTTAAAAAAAGAACAAAAAAAATTAAAATTAATAGTACTACAAGTATAAAATGGATTACTAAGGGTATTAGAATCTCGAGTAAAATGAAACGCTTTTTATGTGTCAATAAAAATTGTTCTCAGGACGAAAGTTTTGTACGATACAGAAGTAATTATATAAAAATTTTTAGAACAGTAATTAGGTGTGCTAAGAAAAATGCTGTCAGTAGACAACTACAAAAAGCGAAAAATGTCAGTAAGGAAATTTGGCAAGTTGTAAATAGGCACAAAAATAAAGCAAATCACAATGTATCAAAGAAGATAATTTTAACTCAGAATAATGTCCCTATTGAGAATCCTAGAGAAATTGCCAACATCCTTGCTGACCAATTTATCTTGAATCAGGATAATGGTGAAGTTGATATAAGTCAGGCCATATCTTATTTACATGGAAGTGTATTTTCAATTCAAACTGATTTAATTTTATCATCTGTTACACCCAACGAAATACACAAGATAGTAGTTTCTATGGATAATAAAAACTCTAGTGGTTATGATGAACTCCAAATAAATTTAATAAAAGAGCATATAGGGATTTTAGCAATTCCTCTCTCAACCTTTTTTAATAAATGTCTTGATGCTGGCCTTTTTCCAGAGCAATTAAAAATTGCCAAAGTTGTCCCATTACTTAAAAAAGGATCACCTCTAGACCCAAAAAATTATAGGCCTATATCGTTGCTTCCAATTCTCTCAAAAATTTTTGAAAAGCTCATAAAGGTCAGACTTGTCAGTCATTTAAATCAAAATAGAATTATCAATTACAGGCAGTTTGGATATCAAAAGGGTGTAGGTACAACGGATGCTATTGACAATCTCATCACTGACATTCTTGGAAAAATGAATGATAAGATGAAAGTGGCCGGGATTTTCCTTGATTTAAGTTCGGCTTTTGATACTGTGGACCACAAACTTTTATTAATTAAATTAGAATATTACGGCGTACGAGGAAAAGCATTAGATTTGTTTCGTTCATATTTACATAACCGAAAAATGTTTGTTGAGATAAAGGAAATTGGTGAGAACAATTTGCAACAAATCTACTGTTCCAGAATAAAAAATGTAAACACAGGTGTTCCCCAAGGATCCATTTTAGGCCCAATTTTATTTTTAGTGTTTACAAATGACTTAATCAGTTATAAGATGCAAGCAAACCCTGATGCTCGACTTACTGTTTTTGCAGATGATACCAATGCAATTGTAAGTGCTCATAACATAGCAGAATTAAATACAAGTGTGAATACCACACTTTCAATATTTCAGAACTGGTTCATTGCGAATAAATTAATAATAAATCCAAACAAGACACATATAATTTTATTTAAGACTACCAGTCGTAGCTCAGACACATTAGATATTAGAATAAATAATCATAAAATTGACCTTGTCGAATCAACAAAGTTCTTGGGTATTTATATTGATGCTTTATTAAATTGGAAAAAAGAATTAAACGCTGTAGATTCAACCATATCATCCGCCTGTTATGCCCTAAGAAGCCTTCGTGATGAAGTTAGTATTGACCATCTAAAAACTGTCTATTACGCCTTAGTTGAATCTAGAATAAGGTATAGCATTCAGCTCTGGGGAAATAGCTATCAGTACAACTGCAACAGAGCTTTTGTTCTGCAAAAAAGAGCCATCCGAACAATTGTACGGATTCCCCAATGGCAGTCCTGTAGGGAGTACTTCACAGAGTTGTCAATACTGACAGTACCTAGCCTCTACATACTGTCGGTTCTTGAAAATTTGTCCAAAAATATAAGTAGTTTTGAAACAAGTGAAGAGAGGTTGATCAGAGAAGCCACACGAACCCTATTATTAAAAAATAAGATACACCCAAAACTTAATATTGTAGGTCACGGTGCTAAGTATCAGGCAGTAAAATTATTCAATAAATTGCCAATTGATATAAAAAAAAATATTTATAAAACACACCTTTTTAAAAAAATGGTCAAGGCTTATCTTCTAGAAAATTGCTTTTATTCCATCGAAGATTTTATTAAAATGACAAATAAAACAAATGACAATTAATAAATCCAATTTTTTTATATATAATTTATATTTCATTATTGTCATTTAAATCTATTTTTATATAATATTTTTAGTTTTAAGTACAATCTTGACTTCCTATTTACTTAATGTTGACATCTTAATTTATTGTATAACACATCGTAATAACTATTTAATTTTATTTTAATGTAATGTATTGTGAGTAATGAGTTATGACTAGACTATTTAGATTTGTAAATATAATTGTTGTTTTCTCGTCTTTTTTAGGTTTTTATGATTTTATTTTTTTTTTTATTTTATATTATCTTGTATCTAAATGTTATTTTATTGTATGTGTATTTTTTTTTTTTTTTTCAAACACAATCTATATTGTTAATGAAATAAATAAATGAAATGAAATTAACTATTTAATCTCATAGTTAGAAATGTCGATATTTGATACGTGTAGTGACGGATTATGAATACATAATTTCACTACCCCATCTCAACCCGTGGATGTCGTAAAAGGCGGCTAAGAGTAACCTTACGCAGTCAAGGGCACTGCAAGAAAAGAAAAAATTTAAACAAACCCGTCTGGCCTACGTGGTATAGTAAGCTAAATTCACTCCACATTCTTTTGAGGAGACCCATAGCAGTGTAATATTTATGGGTTGAGTTAATGATTGTATCACAGATACTTAATAATCTTAATATATGCCAAACAAGATAATAATATAACTCGTATGTACGTTATCAATCGATTTAAGCACAACTACTTATTATATTATTAAGCGCAGTTTATTTCGATAAATAATCAATGGTACAAAACAATTACCAAGGCAAAACTGCATACTAAAATGTACCAAATACATATTTATGAAGTAACACCCAACGAATACTACAAAATATAAATATGCAAATTGAGTTCGATTGAACCACTATTGCGCTGGATGCAGGCCGCAAACAACCGGCCCTATTGGAAATCTCTTGAGGAGGCCTATGTTCAACAGTGGACTTCCTGCGGCTGATATGATGATGATGATGATGATGAACCACTATTCTGATAATTTTACTCATTTCTCATTAGGTATAAGTATACTGAGTAACACTGTTTTTCTATTCTATACTATTATAATATCTGTGTAAATGAAATTTAAAAAAAATTCTACCACATAATCTCTTTTCGGAAACTATTTACCTACCTAGAAGATTGAAATTTCAATGCACATAGAATTCTATCTGTAAATACTTTAGGTAGATTTTGCCAACTTTGCCTCCTAGACAAAAAAAAAGACGACGGTGTTAGTATAAAAAGCCGTTTCTTCAGTTACAAGTACCCACACTATGCTGGCCTTTACAGCACACCATACAAAGGACTATATTACTGTCAGTCGGTCTCACCTGCTAATTTACGACTAGCAATTGCTTGAATTAATTATACACGGTCGGCATGGATTGACCAATTAGAGCAGGTGCTTCACTACTCTCCCTAACTTTTCTATAGACAGGTGAACATAGATATAATCTTTGTTCAACTATATACTAAATAAAACTTCTATAAAACTTAAGTAAAAGGCACAAATTCTAAACATAAATAAATTATAAGTTAATTTTGTAATTATCCGTATATTTTTATATTAAGTTTTTCGTTAACTGATAATTTAAAAAAAAATAGTAATTAAAAAAAAAATCTGCTGCTCTAATAATGTTGCCTTCAGAATAAGACCGCATAGTATAATAAGGTTCAATAAATCGCGTCAATACTTGTTATCTCGTACGGCTAACGGCCACCCACTACTTGTCTTAGCTGGCCCGTCCTAGGTTATGTTAGCCCTGAGGATTTTTTATCTTTAGCGTGTAATATAGTGCGAGAAATTGTAATGTTCTTGAAAAATTGAGGAATATTTAAGCCGCAAATGTTTGGATCTTTATAAACGCCCCTGTAGGGTGTAGGCTCTTCTAAAATGTAATTACTATCAGTCTGCAGACATTGTCTGTTGATAATGAAACCTCCTTCTTTCTTCTCTCTTCTCCTTATGAATCGATCACGAATTCTCACTATGGCAGAAATTAGGTAAGGCCTATGTTAATCAGTGGACTTTATTTGGCTGATAATGATGATGATGATTGTCAAAATTATCCTTACTAATTAAACGTATACATAATTACAAAACTATATTTCTGCCATCTCTTTTTTTCAACGAGTTAAATAAAAACAACAGCACTAGAATCCTGTATAAAGTTACATATAGTATTAATTTCTTTATAGGCTATATCTATCCAACATCGCAAAAAGTAACTACCCTGTCATTTCTCGCCCCATTATCATTCATCTTTACACGAGTTAAAAATCGTTCCAATAACTTATTACTCTAACAAGTCCCTTGAAGGTCAGACTTTTGTATCCTCAGGCATATTCTTTACACGTCACGACTAATTTATGGAAATTGCTATCGCTCCACATTTTTATTTATTGCTACCTTTTGGCTCATATTCAAATATTTTTCATTATGATAATGCGATATTGGCAGCTGACAGAACTATTCGATTTTATAAGGTAAAGATACTGTCATAAATCCTTTTGCATTACACATGTATAAACTTCACATCGACTTTCCTCTTTTTATTATACTTGTAGTTATTTTTGTTACTCTATTGAAATACTTAGGGAAACGTAGAATTTTATTTGTTTTTTAATTATATGCATTTCTTCTTATAACAATCTATGTTAATTAAAATGCACCGTTTTTTTATCTATACTCCAAATAAGGCAGGTTCCATACCGATCTAATGTTTTACAATAATGTAATTACAATAATGTTTTACAATCAATACCTAAATTCCAACTAAAACTAACATATTAGGTGACTGCTCTATACCTACTGCCGATTAAAATATCTGAAATTATGTAATATAGTAAGCTCCTTTGACGTTTTAAAATTAGGTAAACTTCCTTTACAAAAGTTCTTGTCACAAATAATAATTTAATATCTAATAGTCATAATGGATTGTTTAAATGCTATCATTGATCGATCGGCTGTCATCGTAACACTTCGGCATACCTCGGGATAGGCTCCTTCGCATCAGATTACTCACCCGATAAAAAACTTGCGTATTTATGAGTTACTTTACCAACCTGTTAGAACCATTACAATACCTGTTTAACATCTAATAATATCTATAATATCTACATAGTTGTCAAATTTTTGAAGAGATGATGATGATCGAAATCGTCCAATCGAATATAATGAGTAGGGTCTCTGGGTTTTTTAATATAGGCCTTTTCTTATGTCAAACTCGTTAATCTAACGGTGTGGTGCTCTGCTGCATCACTTTACACGCTAACCAAATTGTAAATTACAAAAGATTGTAACTATCCATTTTTTTAAAAAGAGTGGCGTGAATTACGTGCCAGTTCTTCTCATAGCTCCACCCCGTCAGCGAACTGGTCGTAGGCAAATTTGCTGACACTACTTTTCCTAAGCCTCCTAACCTGTTACATTTCTATCTTGTGACTTTCATAAGTGTTGCCTTGTAACCTAGGTTAATAAACGAGATTTCATTTCATTTCAAACTAGAAACAAAACTATTAAATAAAATACAGCACTGATAATATTATCCTTATACAGAGGAATTCAGTTCTAACCGTAGGAGTATGTATTAGAAACAAATGTACAAACTTTATCATGATCTTCTTGTCTTAAAAGGCTTGTGGGGGCGACGTCCATACATTATAGTCAGGTCAATGTTGGGCAGGTGTCAGAATGTTCATTGTTCATCTAATCAGGGTTACCTTTTGTTTTAAACATTTTGTTGTCAATACCCATTTGTATGTGTTGATTGGTCGTGATAGGTTAAAGGATTTCATATATCTAATAGGTCTCCGTATTGTAATTGGATGTTGGGATAGATAAATGCTAGTGTTGTTGATAATGTTAATGTAAACTGTGTTTTGTACGTCGTGACTCTTCGTATTTTATAACGTCACAAGTCACAAACGCGATCTCTAAAACTATTCTTAAAGGATCATAAAATAGATAATTTTGTACCTTAGGAATATAGGCTTTTTTGACTTTCATATTATGTAATGAGACGATAACCCGATAAGACTGGTGAGTTATAAAAATTGTGTGCACGCAAAAATTTACTACACAAAATTCAGCGTCGTTTAGATAGGCATCTTAAACCCTGCATGGAGCAGGTCTTCATCAAGTTACTATTCCTTTGTGTCATAAAATCGTAATAATTATTTTAGATCAAGAATAGAACTGCCAACCCTACTTATACCTACCTACACAGGGCATCAGATGCACGGTACGTTGTCGCGTAGGTATTGGCCTCAGCAGAAATAAACCGTCTTTTGTTATAATTGCAGACACCGCCATTGTTCAGAGCAGAAAACAAACAAACACGTTCAAAATAACTGCAATTATATTTACGATTTGCAAATTGCGGAATTTAAAATAGAAGTACCACTCACGAATGACTTTGTTACGTAACAATGGTGAAAAACAAACTGCTCGCCGGTCCTGTGCTTTATAAATGTGGTTGAATCACGGGATTGTTCTGTTTTGTTTATTCTATTATGAAGTTTTAATAATGGAACAAGGAAAATTAAAAATAAGCTAATATTCGAATTTACACATCTTGATGACTATACAAGGACAGTAGAAGAGCTTATCTATTAATAAGAACTGTGTGGTTAGAGTCAAATCAATAGATATAACGTTTCAATATGAAATACGACAAAATACCGATGTAAAATAAATAGTTTTTGATGATTCTTCATAAAAATAAACCAAATGATTAGACAGACATAAAATAGGAAATTTGTAAACTAATATAATTTCGATAAATTTTATGAATATTGATAGGTTTCAACAGGAAGCAACTGTTGCCAACACTTAGACAGTACTAATGGCAGCTAGACAAGTGTATATGTAGTAGTGCAACTTACAAGGCTAAGTGTCCACCGTACTTCGTAAGTCCTGGCCCAGACAAATGGTACTTCTAAGCGACAGGACGACCGCTATTTATAATTTTATGACCTTCAACGTTTCCACAACACTTAATTCACTGTCGCATCATTTGGCGTTGAAATGCATGAATTATATTATTAACAACGATATCGTGGGCGTCATTCACTCCCTTGTCGACAGAAAATATTACGAATTGCCCAATTCAGCAGTTTGTTGAACTCTGAAAGCAAAATAGTTACAATTCCCGTTTGGAACGTCTGATATAAAGGCCAACCAACGAACAGGGTAAAGCCCAGCAAGCTTTTATTTACAACAGTTTCGAGGGGTTCAGACGGGTTGATTGTGCCTGTACTTGCGTCATAAAAAGGGCTTTGACCTCTACAGCTGAAATTTCTACGCTCAACAAATCTCCTGAGATTTCACTTTCTATCGGCTCAAGAACAGACAGGTTTAATTACCAACTACCCATTCATATTCGCGAAGTTATTACGTATTGATAATTGCCAAATTACCCGTAATCAGCAGTAACTCGCGTGCCGGCGGCTGTGGTGACGTACATCATCCATTTATCAGGCTCCAGTCGAGTCGACCAATTATTCAGCGCCGTTGGTCAAATTACTTTATTTAAATGCGCGTGTGAGGTGTGCCACCTTCTTCCACTCGACTGGGCCGACTTCCTACCGCACCAATTATAAAAATAAACAATAATCACTTCCTATGGCAGACAGGTCGTTAAGTCTTGTCGGTGGCGGCGACTTCGTACTTATTTAAGGGCGGTGCAGTGTTGTTCTTGAGTTTGCGTAATCGAACGACGTGTGTGGCGAGTATACGGTACCATATACGGGTGCAGAGAAGACGGAATCTGCAGCGTCTCTCGATGAATTAACGCGTCATCAACTATCTCTCAAATTAAAAAGCTCGCGTATAACCTTAATCGATGCTTGTTATTTTGATGAGCTTATCGATACATGGTAATTGTGGGTAGTTAAAACAATAGGCCGAGGCGTTCGCAAAGCGTCGGCGAAGTAACAGATTGTGCTTTTAAAATACTTTAAATGCCACAATTACAGCACAAGGACTGTTTGGAGTGATAAGGCCAACTTGTAATCACTCGCTGTAATGTGTTAAGCAACCGGAATGTCACTCGCGTACTCAATGTTCAATAATATGCGTACAATTTATTTAAGTACATAGCGAACATTCTCAATCCATCTGGTCCATGTTTTACGATGAATATTGTCACTACATATTATTACGCCCTTTTACCTTATTGATGTTCGAATAAAATGGTCCTTATAGAGTAGATAATAGGGAGCGCCTTGTCCTTTTTGGATCTCAATGAAAAATTGTCCTCATTTTTTCAGCGCGAAGGTATCCAATTTGTGAACGGTATCCACGCACTTAAATCACTCGTTGAACACCGTAGAAAGGGCAGGAAGTGGAATTGGAAGATCTCACAAACAGTAATAAATTGGTGTCCCTTCTGGCGAGGCAATTTAAAAGCTCTGTTACAGAAGGTCGCAGGATGACCTACTTCTAAACTGCGTAATACAATATCGTCATTTGCAATTGACATTTCAATTATTTCACTGAGTTGATTGGGCGAAATATAAATATTGAATTAGGTTTGGCCTAAATCGGCTCTAATTGGGAGCTTTGAAATTCAAATATGTACCCTATATTTTTTATATACTTACTGAACAGCATATTCGTTATTTTATTGGTTGTTTTGAGAGAGTACTATGTTTAACAAGGCAAAGCAATATTGATTAATAAATTTAATTAAGGTAGGGATTTGAAAATAGCCATCCCTCTGTCTCATTATTGATATGCTAACACTAGCAAGTTGGTTTTAAAATATTAACAGCATTTGATTCCAATGGCAAATACTAAACAAAGTTATAAATCATACAAAATGGTCGACAATAAATTAAAAAGAACCATCAAAAAATAATATTTACGGCGTTTAAAAATGCTATTATTTATGTTAATGTTATACTTTCTTCTAGTCACGTATGCCGTGATCTTGACCTAAACAAGTTACATAATAGTTCACGTCAAAACAATAAAACACGCGACTGGATGCCAACCGCGACTAACTCGCTTCTAACAAACAACATACCGCCCGTCAACACAACGATTAATAAAACGAGAATAGAAATAATTATGAAACCAGTAGAACTACTTGGGTACACTAATCTCCAGGGTTTGCCCCAGAAACGTATCGCTTAATCCACCAAATTGGGTTCGCGAAATCATCTTGGGAATTAGCTTTGCCGATTGGACTACACAGCTTGAGATAAAACAGTTATATACGTTCTTATTATCGAGGTAGCGCAAATTAGGTGAGGTCTGTTCATCAGTGGACTTCGTTGGGCTGATATGATGATGATGATGAAAAGGGTCGGCAACGCGCTTCATACTCTTGATGTTACAGGCGACCATAGGCCACGTAAGACTGCTTGCAACCTTCGTGGTGATAAAAATAATTGCCGGTCTCCCTATACGTTCTGTAAAAGATGTGTAAAAATTGATTGTTTCTCAAATCACAAGTATAACAGTAAGATTCACAAGAACCTGTCATTAGAATCCTTAAAACTTTTAAGTTTTTCGTAAGCTGTGGCTTACTCGTGCCGTGTTATATAATATCGTCCTTTCTCGTACCTCGTACCCTCGTACATTTCTCACGTCGCAATTATTTTTAGAACTCTTATAAAGTCTTCTTCGTAAGCTAGAATTACGAGTACACGTGGAAATATATTTTATTTTTATTTTTTTCTTCTTTATTTCCTCACACAGTTGTATAACAGGGTTTATTAGCACCATGGTTATTATTTAAAAATAGGACGGTGTTTTCAATGAAAAATTAAAAAGTGTTGTGACATTCTATACGTTTAGAAAAATGGACGTAACATCATCATTGTTCAAGAAAAAGCTTTAATCATTAGGTAACATAAAAAAAAATGAGGAGGTAAATAATTCTAACTAACGTTCATTTATTTTTGTTACAGGTACGTTACAACAAAAATTTGCAGTTTCAGCTGATTTCAATCATACAGGTAATATATTATATTTGATCATATTACCTGAATTTTTCGTATTGACTTATGTTTCAATCCATAACATAGGTATATACCTACCATGTTATGGAGTTCCAATTTTATCTAAATCCGATCATCTGTTTACGGGTATTATGTAACAAATATAGGATCTTAACAAACAAACACATTGATAACATTTTATCTATGTACATACATGTATATTAGACTAGCTGACCTGGCGTACTTCGTACCGCCATAAATAAAAAAAATCGTTATAAAAAAAAAGCGCGCGGATCCTAGGTCTATGGTGTTTTTGTATTCTGCTACTATACTACCTTGATACTGCAATGTATTTACTTTTCTACGAAAAATATTTTATTTCATATTTTACAATATCCATTTATTTTTATTAGTTTATGACTTTAGCGACCATAAATACATACAATGATAATTCACTGTCAAATGTCAAATTTTAGACCGAAAATAAATGGCGCGAATACATAAAAATGGCGCGCGGATCCTAGGTCTATGGTATTTGTATTCTGCTACTATACTACCTTGATACTGCAATATAATTATTTATTTACTTTTCTACAAAAAATATTTTATTTCATATTTTACTTTATTTGATAATTTTACTACACAATTGTCATAATATATTCTTTGAATTTACTGGTGAATTATTAGTAATATATTCAAGTAATGAGGTTGTATAGTAAGCAAAAAGAAAAAAGAGATCTTTGATTTCTTTTTAATCTGTCATACTGAATTGTCATTAGGGCTGACGTTGATAAATATAGTAATATACATACACAAAGTTGAAAGGATGAATGTTTGTTTGTATATTTGATAATTTTAACCAAAAAGACACGGGATGGATGTTTACAAAGATAAGTAATATTCTAATCAATCACGTAATATTGGTTATGTTTAATCTGAAGTAATTATCTGTGCTTAGAAAATATTGGCCGAAATTTCCCCTCTAAAAGTGAAAAGTTGCTGTGGTCACAGAAACAAAATAACAGGTAAGCGAAGTCACGGGTGACATACAGTATTATTATAAGATTTTTGGGATTATATACATTTCATTTAATATCGTAATAACTTTTAAACTATTTGTCGAAATAACTTAGTGTAAACGACAAAAATTATCTACATTAAATGACAAAAGTGATAAAGGTATTTACAATCCTAGGAATTAGTTTAATACCATGAATTTTTTCACTTTAAATGCAGTATCCGATTTAAATGTATTTCTTGCTCACTATTCTCTCTATATCGACTTCCACATAAAAGATAGGCATATGCTGTCGCGGACTTTTTTTTATAACTATTTAAGAGTAACAATTCCTCCATACATTGTCCTTATGTAAAACTAACGGTTTACGTAGAGAAATCAGAAATAGCTATAAGATGGCAGATTTTTCTCCGAGTTACTTTACATTTGTTCTCATGGTTTAGCCAATTTACGCGATATCTAGATAAAATATAGCCTATATGTTATTCTGAAGTATAAGGTAAATTATTGCAAAGTTTCATTGAAATCTATTCAGTGGTTTTTTCGTTTACTGGTAACAAACATCCAAACATCCAAACATCTAAACATCCAAACATTTTTACAAACTTTCGCATTTATAATATTAGTAGGATTAAGCTTTTGTTTATTTATAATTTAAATCTTTCATAGTCGGTTATATCACATCCAAGATAGTTCATTGACTTTTAAGTCGTAAAGCGTTCGGGTTATCTATACATTAAACTGCAAATTTTAGTTTCTATCGGAAACGTCCTTATATGGAGCGGAGTGCAGGCAAATTGTTTTCATACAATTTGCACTAAAACTGTCTTAGGATCTATAAACACACTTACCTTTGTTGAAAGACATTTGGCGAACATCACTTCATCGATTTGTAGTTTACACTTTATCACAGGTTTCAGTTAAACAACCAATAAATAACGCTACAAGATAATGCAATTATAGTAATCCTTATTACGAAAGCATCAAAGTTTATTTTGATAAATATAACCTTACAATCGAAACGTAAACTTTACTGGCCTGCAATAATTTAAGCACTGTATTTGTTAGCCATTTGGCCTTTAGTAAAAAAAAGAAAATGGAATAATATTTGAATGCTTTGGTCAAATATTCAAAAGTATATCCTTTTTTGGAAGAGGTAACTCGCTTCTTACAAAAACGAGACTCTCGAGAAAAACAAGTTCATTAGAAGAAGACATAAGTGCATATCTCTGAATGAGTCAGCAATTTTCCTATTGTTTAAGCGCCGTAAACAATACAAATATTTGGAATACTTGGCAATGGTTTCATGAATAGAAAATGCAATATTTCGGGCGTGGTGGTTTTCCATGGAACTTAGAACAGGAAAATAACAGGAACCACATATATCTCGTAATGCTGTAATCTGTTATTGTTTACAATTACTATCATGTAATTGTGAATGGAGGAATTTCAGTCAACACGTGTGAATGTATGTCACGATTATATCGCGTGATTTATCGAGAAAGTTTCGTGGTTATAACTATAGAATCTGTAATCTTTTATTAATTATTTTACTTTTATGGATATAAATGAATGCTTACAATTTTGGTTGCACGCTCACCACACCAAATCGTGACTGTTTTAAAACTATATTATTCAATCTTATTTCGATAGCACATTGTATTTGTCTGGCAATAGTTACTTACTAACCAGTTGACGTCATGACACGCCTTATTTTTCGCAAGTTGTTTTTACGAAAATTGTAAATAAAAGTGCAATTCCGTTGCGAAAAATTAAGGCTGATCTGAAAATATTTTCCAAAAAACATTACCCTATTTCTTTTGTAAGTCAAAAGTGTGCCACTAACCAATTAAGAACAGGAATACCATTCAAAATGTACAATTCGTGTAGCCATAAATACCAGTTGTTTTAAGACTGATTACGATAAAATTGGTACAATTGTGGTCAAGAAACGTTTTAACAATGAGGGACAGAAGCAGCTGTTGTTTTACAAATATGTAATACAAAATAACTTGAACACTATCAATTGTATAATTTTTTTATTAACGATATTCTTAGAATGTATTCTATGATGTCATTTTCTATTTTTTCTTTATTTTACCTATATAAAAGTGGCTTGTAATCATATCCGTGTATATTGCTCGGAAGGAAGATATAAGTGCATGTCAAGTTAAAGGAAAATCTCGTAAAACAAATATAAAACAGATTTCTTAGGGAACATTTAAAAGTATTTTCATGTTGTTACAAGCCATTTAAAAGTCTTTTTGTTTAAACCGATCGATTCACGAGAAAACGAGAAGATTATAAATAAATTATTTTAAGAATTTCAGGTCCCCTTGACATACAATAAAAATACAGTTCTCATTTAAGAAGCTAATAATAACATTTCGAATGTTAAATGATCGTATACAATTAAATAATAGTCTTAACAGATTCTTACGACACAGCTAAATCCCCGACGACACATACCTACCACACGAGTATTGTTTTTCTCGAGTATCCCGCACATCGAACGACATGTGGGTCACATTCCTTCACTTACACTCGTTAACTTCCTCAGCGATTCTTTCCAGAACGCGACACATTTCTGTCAACACACTATTTATCTCAAAACTCTCTTGTTTAGAAAGTGCTTTCCCTGAAACTCGTACTAAATAAATTGCTCAATTTCACGAAAGATTAACTTTCTTATCTAACTACAGGTTTGTTTACCAATTGTAATCCACGATTTCGTTACTGATCTAGTTCAAAACAGTTAAATATTTTTCTCAGCGTGAGTCAGAATCGATTGTTAAGCTCAGGTGACTCATTGCGTAGTATTGGTTTCATTAGTACTGCTGTGAATCAGCTTACAGAAGATCCTTTACACTTCACAAGATTAACACATTGAAATACGGTTACTTAATACACGTCCTTGAACTACATAGCGTGATTTCGGAATAGTTCTTCCACAGAACAATTAATTATCCATCTGGGCAGTCGTCTATCAATTGTCAATTGAATTGTTAGATTTCTATTATATCAGACAGGTGAATGACAGCGTTTTCTGGGGTAGAATATCCCGATAAATACCAGAGCAATATCGCCGTACCAAAGATCCGCTCAAAATACCAAATGCAACCTAGAACTGACTGTCTAGATAAATTCTTATTTAACATTTATATAAATGAGAAGACATAATTAGGTTGAGTTGTACAAGTTTTTTATTTCCTAGATCTGACTCAATCGTTCACCACTTACGTATTTAGTCGTCTATCGTCATAACAATTCTAGAAAACATTCCTCCATGTCCTGTGATGTCAAATTTTCGTGTCACCCCGTTTATGTTACGTGGGCACGTGGGTTAGTCGAACGTTGAAGTAAATTCCTACAGATTTGCCGTGGGATAGCATATGTCACATTTCACCATATTTGGATATATGTATTTGGATATAGATCTTTTTAGATTATTTAAAGCAATATCAAGTTTGGTTTAAATAAAAGCCTTCGTTTATTGAACCTGTATCGATTTAAGTCGAATACTGGCGAGTAATGATTTGTAAAGCTCACTATGCTAGCCTTAAGAAAGGATAATTTTTTTCTGGCTTATCGATGTGCATGCAAATATGTACCCTATTTGTGTGTCATTAAACGTTAATAGATCAAATATGTCCTTGCACCTTGTAATTCCATAGACCGATACATAATTACGATACATATCTAAATGCAATATCAGCAGCAACTCATTAAGTCCCACTGATGGGCTCGGGTCTACTCTCCTCTAACTATAGTGCTGAGAGGGTTTAGGCCATAATCCACTCACGCTGGCCTAGTGCGGGTTGGTGGATCAGACATACTCATAGAATTTCTTCTAGTTTATGTGGGTTTCCTCACGATGTTTTCCTTCACCGTTAGCAGATGGTAAGTCACTTGACCAGTACATATAAATGCCACAAAGTGGAATCCACATTGGTACTGCCGGTCGGGATCGAACTCGGACCGCGTGATTTGCACGCCGGTTCCTTACCCATTCAGCCACCATCGCTTTTTTATATCGCAATATAGCTCGACGTAATTGTAAAGTATTGGTTATCGGTTTTTATGCCGATTCATTTTAATTACGAGTCTACCTAATGACCTACAAATCGGGGATGTTTACAAAGGTCGTATATAAAAAGGGCACCGATAATAAATTGATTTCGGTCCAGTTCGTAATTATCAGACGCCCGTTAATAAAATCTTTGGCTTTGTGAAAAAAAATTGGAACATTGACTGGGTAGTTGAGGGACGTGACTTAGACGACCTTTTGAGTGGGTTTAAAAAATAAATAGTCAATACAGCCAGTATTGACTATTTATTTTTTAAACCCGTCGAGATTTTTCATTAAGTGTGAATATATATATGTATATTTGTGGCTAAGGTTGCATTTTCACCACAGATGTGATAAGTCTCTTTATCACATAATTATCCAGCTAAACCCTATTAGAATTGAAAAAATTCTTATAAACTAATCTTGCCGTTTTTATTTTATTAATTCCATTCGATATCTTTGTTTTAGGGAGACTAGGTTTACTATACTCACACATCAATTATTTAATTCGATTATTTCATCGAGTAATAAATTTATAATATCATCTAATTAGGGTCAAATAGTCGCGATTTTAGAAAGTGAATCATATAAACCGACCTACAAAATGACTCTAAAACTAAAAATATCACATTGTTGTAATGATTTACTATGAAATACTTATGTATATTGCCAACCGCAATGTTATAGTTTTTTAAGCGATACTAATACTGTTGGCCTATATCGTTTGTTAGTTAGTGGGTTACCGCAAAACAGTAAAATCCGAGTTTTTGCGCAAGTGGTCAAAGTATGATATAACAATTTACGACTCTCTATCTAGCATTGCCGTTACTATATTGTTTTATATAGTCTGTGGTCAGGCTTAAACTCATTTTTTGAAGATTACCATCGAGTTGATTTCATGTTTTATTGTTCATAACAATCGTAACCTATTTTTATTTTGAAACATCGGCGTTTTATATCGTTCGATTGACCTTCATAATTATGTAATAGCATTCCAGATGCTAAGTGATTGATTAACGTAACGTCACAATTAGTCCTAATTAGAAATGCAATGAAACTTGATTGCTTTCCAAAAATAGATACATTCCCCAATATCAGCAAATAGAACGTATTGCCAATCAGTTGATTGATTGTTTAACCCTTTTCATCTTGATGGGTCATTCATTATAACGGTTGCTTTACTTTTCCCTTACTCATATGGAAAGGAAAACAAATAAGAGTTTTCTATACTTAGGCTGTTAGAATTAGATGTAACAGGTTTCAATGTTCGTAACGTTTTTGTAGGCGGAAAAGTTCACGAGAAAATATTAATCTAAGAGTGACGTCACATGTTCTGATTGCGTTTTTAGCCAAACAGCTAATTAGAACAGTGTGACTCCTGAGAAACATTGATTTTTCAACAACGTTTTCATTCAGTATTCTAGATTGTATGATTAACTGAGTCGTGTTTATAAATTCTAGCAGATAAATCGTTTACTAGTTTATACGCTTAAAATATAAGCTAGTCCAAAATTACGTCCAGACAGACGTTCCTAAACTTCCTGTTCCTAAACATAGTAGATTTTTCACTGATTTTCATTTCAAAAATTAGACCTCTAACCTCTTTCTTTTGTCACAGATTCAGAAGGTCTTTGAACTGTAAAGACCGACGACATTGCAGCTTAATTTGTCTAACTGAAATATAATTTATTCCTGACTTAATCACCATAATAAACAGCTATAAATTTCGTTTAGGATTACGTTACAAGGAGGCAGCTCCTAGTATAATTAGGTATAAATGAAAAGTGTTGCTATTTTTGACGCGGTATATCGACCGCCACTCAGGCTAATTACGACATGGCATTGAAAACACCTTGATTCTCTACACTTCGTATAGGCTGATAATCAAATTAAGGAACCAAAGAGATTGCAGTTTCAGAGACAAAAATGAAGTAGGTACTTAGCTGAATTTCTACGTCAGTTAAAAAAAAAATATAGGTCAATTTGAAATGCGTTCTATAAAAATATTGGATGCATATTTTAGAGATTAGTATGTTCACTAGTTGACAGCAGACACACGTGACAAATTCGATTTTTAAATTTGATTCCTCAGATTTTATTATTTAAGTACCTAGTTTGTTTTTGTTAGCGCGAAAAAAACTGGCGCCATTTTTATAGGCTAGGTGTTTTTTCACTTCATTTGTACTAATACAAACTAATATCGTTGTGTATAAATGTCAAGGACGCCATCGAGAATGTCACCCGACAACAAAACGCGAAAGCTCAGATTAAATCGACTGTGACACGCAACTAGTTTGCTTTTATTTCGATTAGATATCTGAAAATAAAATTTTTAGATTAAAATGCACGCATTTGTAACATTTGATACTATTGTAAATCCTACTAAAACCTGTCATGTAGGTATGTAAAACCCCGTAATTAATGTTTAGTTTTCCCCACACTGCTACAGCTCAAATGTTGCAATTTATTTAGACCTAGTCATATTTCATCTTAACGCTATTTTTTATATGTTTTTAATAATATATTAAGCTTTTCTACAACGCTATAAATTAAGTTTATGCTTTCTCATGAAATCATGAATGAGACTGAACGTAAAACGTCATTGCCTCATCGTAAACTTCCAAATATATTTATACAGGTGACGATTAATTTTTCCCGCCATTAAATCTAAATGCAAGTGTAATACGCCAATTTCTGAATTCAAAACATGTCATGCAGCTTGATTGAGCCTTGGCAAATTTTTTCGATGAACATTTTGACCACAACTATGATTTGTCTGCCTGCATAACTTTAGTGTGCGTCATAAAAAATGTTTTGACGCAACCATGGCTAGTGTAAATCTGAAATAGGTTCTGATTGTACTTATTTAATAGCGTCATAATACTGTGAACTTTTGTCACATTATTTAAAAATAATTTAAAATTAAATAATTTGGGAATTCTATTTTATTCTAACCTTTATAAAACTGCTTGAGAATAGGTATACAAAATTTTGCTGTCGTAAAATAGAAGTTATCTCTAGAAATGTCTTATTTTAATATGAATTATTATACAATACGAAATATAACAATAACACGAATAATTGAAACATAACAGGGCGTTCACACACACTCAACTAGGGCCTCGCAAGATACAAAAGGTGGAACTGAACCGAAACAAAAGGGACGTGTGACGTCACACGACGGTACCATGACGTCAGTAATACCTGAGTAACCGGTGTGTTTACGCGTTGATGTAATGGAACGAGCAATGTTTATGCACTTTTAATTGAATTTGTAAGCTGTTTTATACGCTTCAATTAACTTAATGTTTTGCAATTATATTTATTTATGAACTCCTAACTACCTCCTGTAGGTATTCTCTACATGTAGACCATTCAGATACGTAATAATGTCCAATAGAAAATAATACACAGCTTGTGGACTTGTCAAATGAACCAACAATCCTTTACGTTTAATTGCGGGCCACAGGTCTCTCGTAAAAAAAGGAATTGACTGTTGTATGGCATAGCGGTACTCTAGAAAAGTGGCAAATTCGCTAATTCTAATGTCTTTTCAATACATTTGAACACATCTTTGATATAAGTTATTGATATGTCACGTGATCAATTTTCTTAGGGATTAAAAGGAGTCACACACACAGAGGTCGTTTTGTCTACAAAATTCAATATTCTTTGAAGAAGCATCCATAATTTTAAATGCTTAACTGCATTCTTAAAACAGTACATTTTATTCAACTTAACAGTACCTACCTACTAAGTTTTGCTTAATTTAACAGCAATAAAATAAATTAACGTGGAAAGGATACGCTGGTTAACGGTAATATTGAAAAAGCCACACTTGAAAATATTAATCTACTATTTGTTTCTTAGTTGCAAATGAACTAACCAATTCTATTTATACTATGATAGTCACCAATATTGACTTTTAAAATTTACTTAAATATTTTTAAGACATATAATTCTTTAAAAACCCACACACAAAGCCCTAAAGTAAAACAACCCATAAATTGAATAAATGTTAAGTTACCCCCGACAAGAGCTACCTTGAAACGACTGCACCAATTTGAATAAAACATTTCTAAGAACAATCACGGTCATTTCAGTTTTCAAACAAAAAAACCGCATCAATATCCAACCATTCATTTAGAAACTACGATACCCCAGACAGATAAACAGATATGTCAAACTTATAACCATGCTTTATGGGCAAACTTGTGTTAGCGTAAAGTACCCTACAGCTTTTTCAGTTTTAACAAAGAAAAATCAAAGAATATACCTATGTATAAGACCATATACCAACTGTTACAAAATTCGGAATATCTTCTGTAGGTATTTTCCACAGAACAGAGATAAGTTTTGAGGTATTCTCTTAGACGTTGTTCTATGTTTTGACCTCAATTCCTTTGAAATAACAGTAGAATGATTACTCAATATAAAAATACCTCTAAAATGAACTTGCGAGCAAAAGCTTTCAAAGTATAATACACGGAATACACCTGTATTGTATTTGTGAACCACCTACGCAATGTGATCACCTAATTCCAACCCAGTTCTCTTGAAAGCAAATATTCAATAGTGTGTTAAGTTTCTGTGTTATATAGTAGGCTTGGCCTATTTTCATCTTTCTGTCATTCTTATTAGCATTGTATCATCAGCAACCCATTAAGTCCCACTGCTGGGCTCGGGTCTCCTCTCCTCTAACTCGACAGCTGAGAGGATGGAGGCTGGTGGATTATGACCACATTATGGATCATGACTCACGCTGGCCTAGTGCGGGTTGATGGATCAGACATACTCATAGAATTACTTCGAGTGTATGCGGGTTTCCTCACGATGTTTTTCCTTCACCGTTAGCAGATGGTAAGTCACTTGACTAGTACATATAAATTCCACAAAGTGGAATCCACATTGGTACTGCCGGTCGGGATCGAACTCGGACCGCGTGACTTGCACGCCTGTCCCTTATTAGCATTGTATAAAGAGAGGCAAATATATGTGTCCCTTCGTCCAGCATACTCACCATGGAATCCTGATATTTCATGAATGTCAAAAAACTGTTCTGAAATAGTGCTAAATAGTGCCCAAAGGAAAAAAATAGTGCTCTTGTACTTGCGAAGTTATAGCCATAGTTCGATGAGTATGCTGGACGAAGGTTTCGCCCAGCATACTCACCTCCGTCCGGAGAATCTGTATACGCTTCAAACATAATTCATACTTCAAAAAATAGTTCCCAAATAGTGCCAAACGGTGCCCAAAAAGAAAAAACAGTGCTCGAATAACTTCGGAGTTATAGGCTTCGTTCAGTGAGTATGCTGGGCGTAGGTTCTACGCCCAGCATACTCACCTCAGTGCGCGAATATCGAACGAGCTATAGGTACAATTTACGTCTCAAAAAATTGTGCTTGAAATAGTGCCCAATATCAGTCCAATTTTTGCTTGACTTTTGACTTAGAAAACCATTACATTTTAATGTAAACTTCTACATACTAACGTAAAATGGGGTACAGTCGTCGACACATGTTTTTGGACAAAAATATTAAACTTTCTAATTGTAGACTTCATGTTATTGGAAATAATTATGGTATTTTCTCACATGTCAAAAACTTTCGATTAAATGCATTATTATATATTTTATAAATAATAATAAATGAATGAAACTAAGCGTAAATGAAGTCTATTACTTCATTGCATTGTGTGTTTGTCTGAATAAAAACAGTCATTTGCAGCCAATAAAATTAATATCTTGAAAAATTGTAAAAAGGAAATTATACAGTTTCTTTTTGTATATATGTTGCAGGCAAAACTTATAACCGTAAGATAATAATCGTAAGATGTTAGGGCAGCGCCATCTAGTATTTAAACATAAACATATTCATTTGCGTCGCGGGCGCCGCGCGTCGTAAGCCCCATACCTATTGACCGTACGTGCATCCATTACTGCCACACTATATTGAACTTTATCACATGAGGAATACAGGTCAATTCCGTAAACGTTGTGGTACCGTCCTTGATCCGGAAAATGATTAGTTTGAATAATTTTGTCAGTTGTAATGTAAGCATTAATAACAGCAACTTTATTTTTCATGCATGATTTACTTCATTTGATATCTTAATCCTTCAAGCGCCGTGATCTAGACAAAATATATAAAATCATTGTTCCTAGCTACCGGGGTCCCATGCGACGCGCGAAGGCTTAATCATATTATTATAAAGTATTATTAAAATAATGTGTAATTAATAATATTGCGATTCTAAAGTAAATACTCCCTTACATAGACAATTAATAATTTACACAAGACAAAAATTGTTAGAAAGAAAGTTAATAATATTGTATTCGACTGTACTCAATGTAATGTATGTAGAAGTTTACAATCAAATTTAATGGTTTTCTAGGTCAAAAGTCAAGCAAAAATTGGACTGATATTGGGCACTATTTCAAGCACAATTTTTTGAGACGTAAATTGTACCTATAGCTCGTTCGATATTCGCGCACTGAGGTGAGTATGCTGGGCGTAGAACCTACGCCCAGCATACTCACTGAACGAACTCCGAAGTTATTCGAGCACTGTTTTTTCTTTTTGGGCACCGTTTGGCACTATTTGGGAACTATTTTTTGAAGTATGAATTATGTTTGAAGCGTATACAGATTCTCCGGACGGAGGTGAGTATGCTGGGCGAAACCTTCGTCCAGCATACTCATCGAACTATGGCTATAACTTCGCAAGTACAAGAGCACTATTTTTTTCCTTTGGGCACTATTTAGCACTATTTCAGGACAGTTTTTTGACATTCATGAAATATCAGGATTCCATGGTGAGTATGCTGGACGAAGGGACACAAATATATAACTACATAATATTATATTTTAAATTAATTCATTTATGTAGGTACCTACTCGAATTTGAATACTAGGGACATTTATATATATATATAATATGTATATTGATTGGTTTTAATATTACAAATCGCTTTTTCTACAAACTCATACATAATATTTAAAAAAAGTTGAGTTATGACAGACTTTTTCAAAACAATTATCCCAATTTGACCCCATTTTGGTCGGATGAATAAGACTGTGCTTCGGGTATATGCCAGCATCCCAAGTCCCAATTACATCGAAATGTAGTTGCTTAAGATTGCCAAGGTGAATATGAACAGACACCAAGTGATCATTTTCATTCTAAGAAGCTCGTACAGCTGAGCCACAAGGTTATAAAAAGCCGAATAGTGTTGAACATCGACAACATTGTAAGCTAAATATAGGCTACATAATTATAGAACTCTTATTAATAGATGGTAATGTTTGGAAAGTCAGTGACGCCTTAGCTAGCACGGCCGCCATGATTTATATGATGGTGTGTAATCAGTATGTCATAACTAATATATATTTAATTATGTGTACCATCCGTGTGGTGACGGATTTAGAATACATAATGTCACTACCCCATCTCAACCCGTAAAAAAAAAATTGTATAAAATATATCGACACTTAGTTTTAATTTTGTTCACAGAATTCACTCATAGTTCACATATAGTTAGCAGCTAGTACTTTTTGAGATATTGTGTAAACACATTTGTTTTTGTATGTAACAATAATATTAGTAAACATTATACAACATTTTCATCGACTTTCAACCAATTTAAATTGCCAAATACCATCATTTGTTTTCCATTAACGTTACACAAACCTTTATTGTATAACTACTTGATATTCTATTGTCGCAAGCTTTTAAATGTTGCAATCTAAAAGCCCTTTCGTCGGAAACAGCTTGAAAGGCGCAATCGTCACAGACTTGCAAAATGACAGTATAATTAATAAATGTACGTCAACACGAATATTATTTTGTAAAACCACTTTCTTATCCATAACCCGCCCTTTTACCGCCAAAATTTAACGTAGTGACGTCATTATTACCGACAGCTAGCAGCGTCATTTATAAACTTTAAGAGTAATATGCCTTTAAATTGTCCTCGTTAAAGTTAACGACACTTTCATTGTTTATGTAGTCGTGTCCTTAACAAGATCATAATAATGTTTTACCTGTCATCTCTTCATTAAACAAAGACATACATTTGCTTTGTGTCGGATAATAATACATAAAATTTATATGAATTGTTCTCGTTAATACCCCAATGTCTTAATGTTAACACTTAAATCCCTCAGTCCACCCACATAGAGTGGTCCTTAGTCTTAAGGCGTAACTAGTCGCCAATGACCTTGAGAGTATGGGTGGAGCTTAGCTTATTTCACTGCATATCCCCGCTCCTTTGCCAACTCGCGCACACTATAATACAATGGTCACAGAATAAGCGTAAACGCAGACATGCGCTTCTAGCTCGGCATTTTTACCTACGATTCCGGAATAACAGTTTTAAAACTGGTATTTTATTTTGTATAGAGAGTTTAAAGGACTCGTGTACACAATTATTTGTTTGCCAATATTTTTATGTATTGAGATTTTTTTAATTTCAATGTTTTGCTTTCGGTATTTATGTAAGTACTTACATAGTTTTATTGCTACTTATTTATTATTAGTATCGAAGATAATTATTTTATCTTGTAAATTATAATTAAATAAATAACTATTTTAACTTACTTTTGTATTAAAAAAAATATTTACCTATTTTCATTGATGAATTTAATGTTTTGTTTACAACACTTACTTTGTAATTACGTTATAAACTACTATTATAAATTGTAAACCATTTTATTGGATCATTTGAAATATTTTGTTTGAGAATATAGCTCGCAGAACTGATGGCCGATGGGGCAAAAAGATTACTCCTTCTAAACGGTTAGGAGGAGTAGTCGTCAGAAAATTCAAAAAAAAAAATGAAAGTTCATAAATATTTGCACAAAAGGTTTCGGCACACAGCGAGAAAGACGTGACGGCTCTGCGTGACACCTTAGATTTATTTACTCGTCCCGCCGCGCTCGCTGTTTGTGTGTATATTATACCTGTAAGCACTATATTCAGTCGATAGTAAAAATGGAGCAACGAGCGACACAGCCTTCCCGTCTGAAGGCTAAAGCCTGTCTGCCGCCCGCGCCCGCGCAGAGCACCTTTGAATTTCTAACGTACAGAAATCGTATTATGGCCTATTTTCTTAAGAAAATATTGATCGATTTACATATGCTATGTTCAGATTAAAGTAAATTTTACCACCAATTTATCAGTGTAAAAATAATTTCAAACTATAAAGCCGTTTTAAAGTTTTAGGGATTTTAAGATAAAATATATCTCAACTTAAAATATTTTTTGAGGCAAAAGTATTAGTCGTACGAAAATTTCATATGTTGAAAATGTAGTAGATAGATCAATTATCAAAATATATTTTTTTCAAATTTTTCGAACAAGTCGTTTAGGAGGAGTAGGCTTCAGAAAAAAGCCGTTTTTGGTGCAAAACCGAGGGAAGGCCCTTAAGCGAAATTGGTAGTTGTTTTTTCATGGCTGACGAGCAGTCGGCTTACCTCAATATATCTAAGTGGTAACGCCCATTGTTACCTAGAAAGAAAGTCCTTCAAACTTTCTATTTGACCTCTTATTCAACAATAATATCAGAGACAAAATTCGAATATCTTTTTATGATCCGATATGGTCGTTGCAATTTTCAAAAAAAAACTCCAATAGCTTTTTTGTGCGCTTGAGCATTCTATGCAGATAGCATACGTCATATTGAATTTTCTTATAGAATTGATTTTATTATTATCAATGCTAAGTTCAACGACCGTTTATTTTGTTATCAATTCGAAGTTCAACAACCAACCTGTTAGGGTTACTACACTTACCACGCTTACAGTTCTCAAATAAAATAAAAAGCCGTTCAGAGGGTTCCGTGCTATTATGGATTATGACAAAGTATTATTGTGGCAAAATAAAAAATATACAAACAAATTTAGTTGTGCGGTCAAGCTTTTTTGATTAATACTAAAAAATGTGCTCGTTAGAAACATCGTTTTAATTATCCTGTAAATATACATGAACATACATATATTAACTGGAACAATTTCACATTATTTTTATCACAAACTTCGCAGATAAGGGTCATTTTTTTTTAAACAAAGCCCTTTCATTTGATACCCCACTTGATCTTATGGTCTCAATTTAAAATTTTAACCCCACCTTTAATTAGCAAAAACAATTTAAAATAATATATATTTTTTAATCTTAATACAGTTGGATCAGCAGCCAAGTTTCATGTCGATAGCATAAGTAATACCCGAGACATAACGCTGTGACAGACGGACTCAAGGGTTCCTTTTGTACCATTTTGGCACGGAACCCTAAACACACACAGTATTTTCAAATTGCCAATATAAAAAAACAACTAAATTCCTTTAAAACCAGTTTTTATCAGCATTTGAAACTAAATTAAAGAATTTTATTGTCATGCAATACAACCTTTGAAGTATTTCTGACAAACGTTTATTTCAGTCGGTATTTGAATAGGCTTTGTTCAGGAATTGTATCGTGGATAAACTACTTACTGTTGTTCGACTAGACCATAGTGCAATGAACTGTGTGGCCAATCGACAATGCGGTACTAATTCCATGTATATTTAACATTTTCTATACGAAAAAAGCTAATTTTGTATAGAAACTTTTCGCAAAACTTAAATAACGATGTTTTTAGTAAAGAAAAGACTAGATAGATCATTGAATAGGTGACAGAGGTTGAAGCATTGCTTCACTAGCCCATCCTAGGCAAATCACTAGCCGTTGTTAACATCTTTGGTTAGTTCAAATGTCCAAATCCAGGGCAATCCAAAAAAAATAATCTAACCATTGCGGAACTATGGTTAGATTAATTACCAGCAATAGGTAGCAGAAGAAAAAATACCTACGAGACTTAAATAGAAGTCCTACAAATTATTTAAAAGCAGTATGTCTTGGAGAACCAGTATGACTGGCTGGTTCTGTCAGTGGTGGGTTAAAAAACAAAGCAACCTCCCAAACCATCATCTCCTTATCGTATTTAGTGGAAGTTATAATTAAACACACATAGACATTATATCCTTGTTATTGGAACTATTTCTCTCCGTTTTGACGCAAACGTAATTTCCCACTTATACTATTCATTCGCATCATCTCATTTTATTCTTACACATTTATTACCGTTTAAATATTCACATTTGACATTTACGAGAAATACAAAACAAAATCTTGCATTGTTTCGTAATGCAATTCAACAGAAGTTCCTTGTATTTGAACACTAAAATAACTTTCTTACAAAAAAAGCTACGAAAATCTATGTTTTAGATTATTATGCTTTCATCACTAGAACCTTAATAAAAATATAATGAAATCATCAAAGCGTGTCCCAAGTCACGTAAACAGGCGGTAAATTGGTATTTTTATTATTTGAAAGATTATAGGGTTTTCCCCTACTAACAAAATTTATTTATATGTTATAAAAAATATGTCTATTTCAATAGCGGTACTCGTGAGACTTAGGCCATCATATAATTTTCGTATCCTCACGGAACAATCATATCTCTCTGTTTTTACACGACTGCGCCAGAAGGAAGCTTATGTATTTTACTGGACAATTGCATTTATATGCAAAACCAAATGAAGACAAACTAGTCGCTACTAATATGAGTAACTACGGCTTTGCCTTTTTAATGTTGAATTTGGTTGTTTTTATGAATTCTAATATAAATGAAACTTTCTGAACAAATGGCTCTTGAATGAACACATTTCTTTTTAGGTTTCCGTACATTCAAAAGGAAAAAACGGGATTGAAAAAGTGTATTGAAAACATTTTAAAAAATAGCTCCGATTAATACTAAAAATCGAAAACCACGAAATTGCGACATTGCCATACCTCTGTATGAACCCTCTTAATAATACGTAAATTAAATAAAGTAGTGACACATCGGAATCGCCAACTATTCGTCGAAAACCCGGTCGAGAATAAATTCGTGTAAAATATTTGGAATTTTGTCGCAGGTCAAAGAGATTTTTCCTCTGTAATTGTTTGATATATTATATTATGTTAGAATATCTCGGACGGAATGTTGTAAGGGAATCCCCAACTATGTCGCGATGTATTGTGACTATTTTCTGTTTCTCTTTTATTTATTAAGAAAATGCCGACAACGATAAATTAATTTTCGCCCTTATATTCTTAGACGGACGTATTTACGACCGATTAAAGTAACATGCTATTGGAAAGATCAGGAGACAAAAATTGCAATCAAAAACTGTTTAACTTTCAATTTCATAACCAATTCCACCTTCACCTAAACTAATAACAGCTTTAGGAAATTACAGTAGTCTTAACGTTACACAATCAAATAATTAGCTCAGACTAAACTATCTACACACCGGATTTTCTTCAAGGATGAGAACTAAATGAACAGAAACACTTACAACATCATTAGGAGTATCAGTCTGTTATGACTTTACCTAAAATGCTGACTCGATTTTCGATAGAACCTTCAGGAAGAAAATAGGCTATATTTTACAAAAACTTGACGTAAAACTTACATAAAGTTCATAGTCGCTATCTGATCGTCATATCAGTGCAATGAACCCGTAATTTTCGCAACAAAACAAACAATTCGTAAACTTATTATCTTCGAAACAAACACGATTAAACTTCTTTAAGTTAGTCTAGTTCTAAACCTCATAAACACGTATCAAAGTAATTAAAGATAAAATAAACATATTGGACCTCAATGGGTTTTACTTTTATTGCCAAGTAAATAGAATCTTTTTTATTGTTTGAAACATATAATAGTTTGAAATGGTTGCGATCTAGAATTTATACTCATTACTTACGTAAGAAAAGACACTTGCTTTTCAATTTACACCTACTGGGTATTATTGCCGATAATATAATATACTTACATTGCGGTTATGCCACACAATAGTAAGGTTTTAACATAATGGAAAAATAACTATCTCATTATTGGTATAGGGTTATTTTATGTCCCAGATTCGTAAGCAACACCAGCGTACAAAGTTGAGAGAGAAGAATGTATTACTGCTAAAAAACTACTACTGCAAAGCGCATATCTTTTATCACCATTTAGATTCTAGAGTAAGCTCTCACAGACGAATTTCTGAATTTCAATCATCATCATCATATCAGCCCAATAACGTCCACTGTTGAACATAGGCCTCACCTAATATTTCAATATTTACAATAATTATTTTCACCATCCAATTAACAAGGTTTATGGCAGTAAAGACAAATATCGTTTATCAAGATCTTATTTTAGCCGCTGTAAATGAACTGAACCATTAAAAATCGCCTTGATTAAATCAGTAACATTTTATATATTTTTATATAATCTATTTGTATAAAATATACAAACAGACCTTTTTAAATCTTGCAATGTGTAATCGGAATTAGTCTGACGTATATCCACGTAACTCGGTTTACGGAACAAACCCGTAAAACTCGCGTAATAGTCGCGCACCGTCGAAATATACTGTAAGACCGTTAAAAACATCGTAAACGCGAACTGTTGACCCGTTTCCATGTTTTGTTTACCTTTTTTTGCGTTTTATATACTCATTTAACGCGTTGAAATAATGAAGATATTTGGGTAGGTTAATATTGCTCCAGCGATGAGATCCACAACCATTATATCTGGTGGAATACTTATAAATTGGGTGCTTTTACCACAATATACAACGGAAAAAGTTTATATGTTATACTTTTTAACAGTTAGTCGTTATTTTTTTAATTACAAATATTATCGTCGATTAACCTTTATTTTTCTGCCTACACTCGATGTAATACTTACTTTTTACGTCTTTTATCATCCCACGATTGGATTGTTGATGAAAACATTTAGTTTCTCCTATCTAAAAGTATCGTTGGTTTTAGAGCGGTTTGATTTAAATGAGAATTTGAAGTCAACAATTGCGTGGAAGTTTTCGGCTGCAAGTTAATTTTACATGTATAATCCATCAGAAAATATTATTTATTACATTTTCTCTCCTTTAGCCTCCAAAGTATAATAAGCAATCGTCATTTAAAAGGAACATTATATATTGGTACGTTAAAAGAATTGGAACGTTTGAGTCTTCAATAAATAATAACATTCAAACACAATGTCAATGTTATAATAATAAATAATTCCAACCCATAAACGTCCCTGTGCTAGGCACGGTTCTCCTCCAAAGAATGAGAAAGGAATTTAGCCTACTATACCACGCTGGCCAGACGGGTTGGTATAGGGTTTATTTCGAATTTTCCTTTTCTCGCAATGCTCTTGTCTGCATATGGTTATTTCCTTAGTCGCCTTTTACGACACCCACGGGTTGAGATGGGGAAGTGACATTATGTATTCTTAATCCGTCACTATACGGATAAAAACACTGTTATAATGTTACAATATTCTTAAAATAGTGATATTCTAGAAATTGAGTACAAAATTCTACAAACAAACGATAATTTCAGACTTCCACCAAAAATCGGATATAGGCCTAAATATTTTGAGTAAACTTTTAAATACACAATCCATTAAATCGAATAGTAGTGCGTAAACTTTATTATTGCCCGTCTAAAATGTTTATTTGTGTTTTAGTTTGATGTGAAGTTTTTCACATTATACTTGTGTGTATTTAAGAACCGTCGAATTTTAGTTATTGTTATAAAATCATGGTCAATTTACTAAATAGCTAATTCTGCTTATTGTATGTAACGTACCGACTAATGAAACTGCCAGAAATGTTATGTATGAATAAGAAACCTGTACAAATAAACAATTATATAAATATGAGGTCAGTCCTGATCATATTTTTGATCAGCTTAAAGAATCCAATCGTTTGATTTTGTATATTTTTTATAAACAAAAGAAGGCGCTTTTACAATATTTGTTATAAATCAATTGCTTAATAAACGGCCTTCGATAAAATCAAACGATTTCTGTAAACAAACATCACACAAAACACGTAATATATGTCAAAAACATTTCATTGTTTTAGCAACAAGAAGTGCAAGTATATTCTCACATATTCAAAAGCGTTATCTCAATGGAGAGTCCCACGTAATCACGTATAAAGACACTTAAATTATCACACGTATACTAACATCTTACGACGTGATAAAAACATAATAAGCCTAATATTCCGCCAACTACATGTATCTTATGATCATAAATATAATTAATTACCGTAATAGTATCATATAACCTCATAATTACACAAATGTTACGACGTTCTAATTCGAATTCAGTCTAATCTCGTGCGCAAAATTACCATTCTATTCGTAAGAACAGGCGACAAAAATATTCTTTTATTCGCCGCTCTTGACAGCGACCAAATGATCACAAAAGTTTTTTAAAGTGTTTAATGATGACACCGTTTTCTACTCTACGTAACCTACTTATTCTCAATGCCTAGTAATCAGTATGGCATAGAACTATCACTTCAAAAGGGACGGCTATAAACGAGTTTACGATTCCTTTAATAAAGTATTAAATTTCATAATGATAAGGTTTCAATGGTATCCTTGATTTCATGTTTTAAAATTTAGTAGGTATATTGTTTTAACGATAAATAAAACAAGGTCTTTGAACTAATGATAAAAAGCTTGTTTGATAGACAGTTAATTGTGCTTAATACATTTGTTCCAAAACTGTAGTCGCCAGTGTTTTATTGTGTCTATATTGAACAATAAAACTGGGTATTAAGTTAATGTATTACTGTATATTACGTACATAATGTTATTGAACAGGGTGTGGGTAGTGATACAGAGATTGAATTTAACTCCAACCTGTATATTAATTTCCTCTTTTATCAATAAACTTAAAACTCTTAACGAATTGTCTTATTACAGAAATTAAAGAGTACGGTTAAGCGGGGCCAATGAAAGTTTTAAGAAAAAATTGTCACTCTTCTCGGACTTTATGCTCCAGAAATGTTTTTTTTTACGGTTATGAGGCTAAGAAGACAGTCCCTAGCTTATTTAAGCACGTGAATGTCCAAATAATCCACACCTTAAATTTATTTTTGGTAAAATATGTGTAGTTTTGGATGACATCTCGCCCTAAATCTAGATTTTCGATATCCCCAATATAAAATTCTGAGACGAAATTTCTGAAATACAACTTTCGTGATAATGCTCTGTACCTACTTTCAAATTTCACAGCACCCTTTTACCCTTATTAGTATGTCAATCATCTAGATTTAAACCTAATAATATCTTCTCAAACGTCATTAAGCGCTTAAACTTGATACATACTCGTAAATGGGACATTACTTGACATGCTATTTATAGGGACGAGAGGAATGAAGTTAACTGGAGACTTTATACTCGAAGTAGTATGCAGTACCTTCATAATGATAATATTCAAGGCCGGCCGTCACCGACGTCTACAAAGCTTCGAGTATAAAATCTAATAACGCCAACGTTACACTTGACATTATCAAACACGTTTCACCTATATAATTGTAGGTCTATTTAAGTTCTATTTAATTGTCTATTTAAATTCAGCCATAAAATAATTTTTATGGCTGAATTTAAATAGAACATAACATAGCATCACGCTTTTTTCCTCGAAGTGTAGACAGAGGTGTGTGCAATACAATTCAAGTTTTTCAACCAGAGTGGTCTTGGCTCGGGTTTTACCAAAGTGAAGACAATTAAGAAGATTTTTTTCAAGACAACGCTGCGTTTTCTGTTACTTCTTCTGTTACGTTAAAAGTTACAAATTTAAGATATTTAATTCGTTTAATATATTTTCCTCAACTTTTTTGCCGAAAACTGTTACGTAGCCGTTTATTCTCGCAAAAATGAATGATTATTCTGCCTGCTATATTATGTTCGCGTGCTAAATTCTGTCAGTTAAACAGTGCAGTACCCTGAGGAACACCTCACCTCGACCCACAAAATCTGTTTATTCAATTAAAATTCGCCTTTCTTAAGAGGAAGTTTGTCTGAGATAATCTAAATATACCTGTAAGCTAACATTGATGGTTTCCTTGGAAACTTGCTGTGTCTGTCTACGCAAGGAGTATTAGACACGGCAAAGATTATGTCACTCATCTTAAAAGCCATGTAGCTATTATAAACGAACCAAAATAATCTAAATAACAAATTTCGTCACAGAACTAGTATACAATGTAGTCGGCACGCCAAGGCCGGAATACTCCCCGTGGTTACGAGGAATCTCAAGGTTTCTCTACAAACAGAAATATGTTTACGGCATTAGAATACAAGTTATGTAATAGATAAATTTAATGTACATTCGTCTAAGATTTATAGAACATTTGAAGATGAAAGATAATATTCATAACAGCCGTAACAAATTGGCACATATACAGGAATTTTCATTGAAACTTTCACTCGAAAATGCCGGTAAAATTTTCCTCATTTCATTATAGTTATGTTTCAGTGCATTTCATATTTCGCTGACAGTTTCAATTTCGCGCGTAACACGCACTGTGTTAACATCAACACGTCTGCGCATGAGTTTGGACAGTGACATAACTCGGCCATGTATTTTGCAACACATGGTCTATTAATAATCTGCTATTCGAAAATCCAAAATAAACACTGTTTATTTTATGTTGCGTCGTTATAATTATAGTGGCGGTGTCTTTAACCGCTAATGAGAGCTTACTGTCTTACACGTAACGTGAATATTTTCTAAGAATGTTCTCTCTGCCCCATATCGCGATCATTTTAAATTAAGCGACGAGATAAATCAAGGACGTCGTGTACATTTTTCATGAGAAAGAAATAGCGAGTTGTGGAATGATAAATACGAAGAAAAGGCAAGGAAGCGGCGTCCTACTGGCATAAATTACAAATATGGATGAAACAAAGGTATTACGAAGTGGGTCGGGACGTGAAATATGGTTCTACGTGTCAGCACTATGAGCTATGACTATTCACACACTTTTTGTGCCAGACTGTCTCTTAAGATCGACATACACGTTCTTATTTTAATATTTTCAGTTCTCTATTTGTCAGAAATGGTCCAGATTTATCTCTGCCAGTATAAGTCATAATATTTAGGAGTAACATAACAAAGCGACATCATTAATAAGACATTTCCTGGTTGAAAGTGGATGAAAGAGATTACATTTTTCAACACATTTCGATTCCGGTGAAAATCGAGTAATTTTCTCGATATAGTCTCTCAGAGATTTATAAAAGAATTGAGAACTTTTATAACTCCACTGCACTGTCATTTATGTACCTACTGCATACAATCTTTTGGACAAATGACACATTTCAAAACATTCTCAGTTTTTTTTTGCATACATGATATTTTATCTTAAAAAGACCTATAAGCAAAATTAAAGCACGTCTTGAATAATAACCAATTACCCTATGGTTTGAAATCTCTGTTGTTGATTAGACAAAATTCTTATTAGAAGATGCAATCTTCCGGGGAAGATGCTATGGAGTTTTGGAGACTTTCCACAAAATCTACATGCATTCTAGAAAGTTAGTTCTATTTCTTATTTGCACTATGTTTTGTTACAAATAAAATTTATAACTTAAACGGAACGACATCAAAAGATTAATTCATATAACCCCACATACGTTTCTAATAACTGAGCTTTAATAAAACAATTATATTGAAAACGATATATCTCCTAATAACTTGTGGATGCCCACAAATGTAATAATTCCAGTGACGCGGAAACTGACATTTTATAGCTTCAACGAACGAAGCTCGGTTTACAGCGATCGTAGCTTCTGATAAACCATAAACCTACATTGGATACCTTTCACGATCTTCAAACTAATAACTTTTTCATTAACACCAGATTCTCAAGTAAACTCATTTATTTAATATGAATGTCTATTTCAGACTTTGAAAATTAAGAACAATGCTATCTTTTCTAGACGTAAAACTCTTTTTTTGTATTTTCAAAATAAAGCATTTTATTAAGGTTACCTAAAACAAATTGTTATGGAAATTATTTATGGAAGTATTTTGAATGAGCCGGGTACAACCAAATATCATGCCCTAACTGCACATGAGAGTAATTGATGGCTGCTCTAACAATGCAGTCAATCTGGCCGCGTTCTAGGCTACAACTATATTATTATAATAGCAGCTATATTTGGCGTCGAAACACGAAGAAGATTAGAACGGGTTTCAATATAAAGTAAACTACTAACACACATAAAGTTTGACTTATTTTACAGAGATTAATATGATGAGTAGACGACAAGTAAAAACTAAAGTTACAACTTGGCTTCTACAATTAAACTATGAAACAACCGAAGACTTATTCTCTTTCATAAAATAACTCCCACTTAAATAGAATCAACCACACACACACACACACACAAACTCACACAACTCACACGATGTATGTATTATAATTAAAAGCATTAAACAAATTATATAAATATAAAAAATGCGACCTTATGTACAAACAGTACTGCCTACCTTTTGTTCGACTGAACACTTTTCTCAAGATACAGACTTCTAGTCTAGTTTGGGAATCAGGATCAGCAACTATTTGTTATAAAATACCCTTAACTGTGTCTTCATATATTATTATTGTACCTAAACTGTACCGTTTGTGTCAATAAACAATTTTTATTTTATTTATATAAAAAAAATCACGTCTATCAGAAAAGGTATTGAGCTCAACTCGATTTTCAATAAATTATATTAAATTGAAATTATAGCTTGTATTATATAGAAACTTGACATCTAAGTGTCAATAACCTTTACCCCAACGCTCACAGCTAATTCATTTAACATTATTGCCAATCATGTACCTAATAATTTTCTAAATTTCAGCTCCAGGGGTCGTAACCCTGTGTCCTATATCGGCAATATCTTTTACGTTATAATTTATAATATCGAATAGGAGACGATGTCATTAAGGCGATATTTAGAGGATATTACTTGGAATTTAATTTAGACGCTTAAAAGTTTGTGTAAAAATAGATCTTGTAAGATTACAAGGCTCATCAGAAGGGGTTAAGTAAGTTCAAAGAAATTCTTAGATTTTGATAGACAATATTTAAATAATATTAACTTTGTGTATGTTTTTTTTGTTATTCTTATTTTTAAAACGTGTTAGGTAAGTGAGGTGTCATAATTGTGATCGACGTATTAAATTTGTAGTTTATGTATTGAAATCGCTAGATTCTAATAACGAAACTGCTAAATTATAATTCGACCTGTGCTTACAAAGTACCTATTATATTTATTGTTTATTTTTTTATGATAGACAGCAGCTGGCATGCTTGATATCTACGTAAAATAGAGGCCACTGGTATTGTACTAACACAACACCATTGACTATTAAACGTTTTTGTGACTAATTAAACTTAATCAACAAATTCTATTAGTGATATTTATTTTGGATCCTCTAATATTACAATAATACATTTAGAATATAAATAAAAATATCTCGTTTCGAAAATACAGGTTTCGTATTAAAACGCAAACACGAGCCAAGATCAATGTTTCTTACAGCCAAGTTCAATATTTTGCTTTAAACTTATAACACTGACTATATTCTGTTGTGAGAATAAAATATGAGAGTAAAATGGAAAGTTATTGGAAAATATTGGAAATACTTTGAACAATTTACCGCATAATTTATCAATAAAGCCTACAAATTGGTTATCTAATGAAATGGCCAATCGCACACTATGAAGTCAAATTTTATTTGTCCTTCTCTTATCCTACTGCCTGGCTAACTTCAAAGAAAAACGAGGGTAGTTTTACTTTACATACAGTGCATTTAAATTTTAATATAAATCACATTCGTGCTGCAAGTGTGCACCTTTTATTATAATAAAAATATATCGCAAAGGTTAAAACTTCAATATATCCTATTAAACCATGACCAATGAGATTTCAAAGGTTGTAAATCCTGAAATAAAATGTTAACGATAAAATAAGTGATAAATAACGTTTAAAATAAGTTTACACTTAACGGAATGGGTTTCAATCGTATGATCATTATTATGTGTTTATTGGTCTGTTATTTCTAACACGGTAACGATATTTTGAGTGTAAATAGTATAATAACTCAATAGCTATTTTAGACAAAAAGAATGTAATGTTAAATATATGTAGTGTAAATGTTTAATAATATATAAAAAAAAGGGTTTTAGAATAATAAAATATTTCTAATATAAAGATGGTGGCTGAATGGATAAGGGACCTGCGTGCAAATCACGCGGTCCGAGTTCGATCCCGACCGGCAGTACCAATGTGGATTCTACTTTGTGGAATTTATATGTCCTAGTCAAGTGACTTACCATCTGCTTACGGTGAAGGAAAACATAGTGAGGAAACCCACATACCTAGAAGAAGCAATAGTAAAACTTGCATCGTCTAAATGAGCCATAAAGTTGTCACAAGTGACTCGAATGCTATTAATGCACTATTCCTATCATCTTCTCTTAAGTAATCAGGAGTAAAGCTATAAATTGTTTCCTTTGATTCGAAGAAATTAAGAGATAAATAAAAGTTACCGTCTACAAGAACAGACCAGGAAGACTATTTAAGTCTTGTTTTATTCACTTTGCGAAGAACGTCTGCCGAATCAGCCTTTACGACCGAGCTCAGTGTCGTGTCATGATGCACTAAACATTATCTACAGTAGTGAAACTCTGTACGGTAAGCTGACTTTTTTATCGAATTTTACAATACTTTCGTTGTATATCAATTTCTGGATATATAAGTATTAATAAGCGTTAAGAAACGTATAAATAAATATCAACATAATATCACAAACAATTATGTCAGACGTTTACAAAATACATATAAAAATATATTATAGAAATTACTACACTTGCAATAAGTTGCTTGTATTTTCAATATCGTTCAATTTTGATATCGTTGACAAATATTTGAAAATGAAATGAATGTCGAAATTACGAGTAGACAGTTAGACATTTCGGGTTTGAATTATTAAAATGTATTGTAATACTGACTCGCCTGTACTATGTACGTAATAAAGCTGCCCTTTTCGGGTTTATTGCTTGTTCACGTGACTAGGTGCGTCTGTCTTTTGTCTTAGACGTGTGCTATATATGCACTCGCGGAAGGAATCATATGCCACGTATAAGCACTACTGTTGAGACATTGATGGCGATTGTAATATACTTGTCTTGTGTATTGACTAATTTTATATTAATTTAACCAGCTATTTTGAAGTAAGTTACATCTACTTACGTATTTAAGTATTTATATCTACTTTAGGCTGTGTAAATATCGGTGTTTGCTACGAATCCTAATCCTGGCTTACAGGAGATGCAGTGGTGGGTGTGAAAGGTGGGACTGGCCGTAATGTAGTCAAGTTTTTAGTGAAGAATATGACTTATCTATTAGCGAAACGGATATTGGACTGATAACTTGGCAAATCATGATCTTGGCATAACATGCGCGTATAGTTTACAGTAATAGCTAACTACCAAGGAGATCGTCTATTTATTTACCACTTTTAAAATTTGAAAAGGAAATATACGTCCATGTACATATAAATATTATATACTTTTATTTTGCGATATTAGTCAAGCCAAATAAAGTAGGTAATTTTCTAAAGAGTTATCTCGCGTATTCCCATTTTACACCAATGTTTATGTATACATATCTACGATTAAAATCATACATGATATGATGTATAGTCGGCCGAGTTAGGCGATAGACACACCCGCCGCATTTAGCTGCACTTCCTGCATATCTCATACAGCCACAGATCTTAGCCGCCGTTACGCAACTCGCCTTATAAACGCCCAGCTTTAGTTTTCGGAAGTTATTTATTATATGATTTATTTGATCACTGTTCGTTCCTCTTGCTAGTATTATGAATAGAGTAGATTTGTTAAAGATTTGTTTACGTTTATCTAAAGGATGATATCTATTGGGTCAGTTGCTATTATTACGAAAACACGGTTCAACTATTGCACGGATTTCAAAAACAAATAGCTAGAAATTGTCATAAGAAACAGACTACTTCTTAACATATCGAGCAAAGTAGCGAGCAAGAGATATAAGTTAGAACAAACTTTGGTACCTTCTTTAATAGGGGCAGGTTTATCTTTGTATTTCAATCAGTGTTTTCAATTGCGTATTGTCAAACAAATAAGTCTCAACGAAATTTAAACTAATTACATCCATTATGTTCAATTCGATGGGTACCTATTCATTCATAGTAAACAAAAAGTTGTGTGACGAGACGGGGCTACTTAATAAATACTGCGTAATTATATATACTCTACATTATTACGTCTTTTTGAAACCACGTTTTGTTTTTCTATCTCATTTATTTATCTAAATGTCTGATCTTCAGAGGTGTCTGCATTTAACCTCGCGGCATAGGAATTATTGGTAGGTCACAGAATAGTTCCGACGCCGCGAAGGTTTCATAAACATAACACGCAAACACAAATAAAATTATATACTATTGCTGAGCACTTTGTGTACTGAATATACAAGAGAAACTAAAATTGTTTCTCCTAAACTGATTTTTTATGAAAACAAATTTGTCATTATTCCACACTCGAAATCGCGCAGGGCTTCGCTCCCGTCGTTCTTTATTTGGCCACTGCTTAGCTCCTATTGGCTGCAGTATGATATTATATAGGCTCGTTAAATTGACCATCCAACACTAAAAGAATTATTCAAATCAAACCAGTAGTTCCTAAGATCCTAGCGTTTAGTCAAACAAACACTTGACAACTTTGACACTAAAACAATGGCCTAAAATTATGCCAATTTAAACCTGGTTTAATACTTAGTCCCTGTTTTGTAATAAGGGGGTACAGCTTTATAATATTAGTATAGATATAAACAAAGCCGTTTTCCGTTAAATTTCCATCGGCTGCAATTTACCGAAAAGCACCCTAACCTATCTTTAACATTATAGAGTAATAAAACGATATTTTAAATAGTAAATAAAGATAAAAGGCTACATTACTCTATAACAAACATATGTGTTTCAATGATCCGTGTTTCAGTGTTGGCTATTATTTAATTGTTGCTACTTTTTATTGTTTACAACGTAACCTAGATACTGGAAAGAAAATAATTGCGTTCACGTCTCGTCCCGGTCCAGTGAGGTTATGTTACATGTGTTACGAGTTGTTAGATCAGATCAGAGAGGATGGCCGGTGAGTACGAGGAAATGAGGGCGAGAATTGGGACAATAGACGGTGACCGTACTGTTCGGATGAACCCGCCGCGGTCGCGCCCGGATGACCGCCTACCAGATAAATTTCGCGTTAATTTTACGTCATGACTAGTTAATTATTGCGTGCAGCTTTGCTTGTCATCTTATTTTCTGTTCTATATTTTCGGTGCAGAAATAATTGTGGTAAAATTCAGTCGCGCTGCGTTTTAATCTAAAATAAAAGACTTTAAATTTTATATTCAGGTAACATATGACTGTTCGTTGATTCCCTTTCGGTACGTGTTATGTTTGCTGGGTTAGAACACTTAAAACGTCATAAGATAGAGAGTCAAAAAATTCTGTATTTAATTTACAGTGTAGGTATACATAAACATTCATATATCTATACTAATATTATAAAGCTGAAGACTTTGTTGGTTTGGTTGAACGCCAGGATCTCAAGAACTAGTGGCCCGATTTGAAATTGATTGAAATTCTTTTAGTGTTGGATAGCCCATTTATCGAGGAAGGTTACACAAAATAATAATTTTTTACTTGATTTGATGATTGAAAATAATAATAAAAATAGGAATAAATCGCAGAATGCGTAACAATTTTCACATTTTTTTTATAGATTCATCACACATACACACCAAAACTGTAGGTAACACTTACATCCCCGCTATATCTTTCCATCAAAAGTTAATCTGTAGCTACATAGGTACGTATAAGATAAAAATAATGTTTCATCCCAAAGGATTTGTACTCACACGAATGACGTCAACACTGTTACGTAGTTTGCGGTGAACGCTTTTCTTTGTGCGTATTAACTGTAGACCAAACCTGAAACAAAATCCGAAGATTCATATTATGAAAGTTACGACCAACAGTTATTAGACACAAAGCACAATTATTTTTAAATTAAATTAAAATTTATTTATTTCAGATATTAGGTGCATCCATATACATTAAACACAAGCACAAACACTTTAACAACACAATTAAATTATATTTAATTTAATTGTGTTGTATTCAACACAAAAACATTTTAAATTAAGTATAATAAAGGAAAATTCAACAATTATACTCCGGGTAAAATTTCGTAGGATTGCTACTATAAAACAAAAAAATTTACAGTTGTACAGGTCAAAATTAGATTACAGATTTTTATATCTACGCCCTCAGTTATTAGAACGATTGTTTTCAAACTAATTACAAAAGTTTCACATATTTCTTAACCGTAAATCAATAGATATCTTAATATAGGAGACAGCTCTTTACCCAATGTTCTATATCATTAATCTTTCACATAATGAAACTAAACTTTCCCTTCAGAAGGACAATACGCGGCTCCACCTAGTGACTGTATGACGTCATGCCTACCAAGCTATCTTATCGCAACATAGCCTACTCTCCCAAATAAACTGTTTCAATATAAAACGACATTTTAATTCTCAATATCGACGTACGAAAATAGAATCCTTTACGAAGTGCTGAGAGGGTTATTCCTTGGGGATAAGGTTCAAAGAAGTCAAATGTCAACTTTAGATTGGATTTTGAGTGGTCAAAGGAGCATAAATGGGAGATGTTAAGTAACGATGTTATATTACGTTATTAACAAGTAAATATAATTTAAAAAAATTAATAACCCGACTGCAAAAAATCAACAGAGAGCAACGCACTAAAAAGACCGTAAAATTATTGTAATATTATTATACCTAATTAAATTTAAATATATATTTGTAATCTCCATTTGATTCCCTTTATTTTGATACTCTGTTCGATGGGTTTGGTTAAAAAATATAATAGAACTATTTACAATTTGGAACCATTCAATTATGTATAATCTCTTTTTGAATATATGTAATCTCCTTTTGATTCTCTTTATTTTGACACCAAATTCGATAGGTCTCTTAAGTCTTTTTATTCTTAAAATTAACCTATTTAAGGACACTTGGGTTTTCTAGACGAATTTAACGATACCCTAATTGTCAAAATCCATCCAGCCGTTTGGAAGATTCGTGGGAATAAAGAAATTTACAAACATACAAGATACGCGCGAAAAACAATACTCGTCCTGACAGTCGGGTAAAAACATCGTCAACAATGTTTCTTGAATGACAACTGTCAGTCTGTCTTCGCTAGTCAATGAATTACAGAACAAAGTAAGTTATGCCACTTATTTACGTAATACTAGTAAATTCTTCGGAATTATAACATTGGAGTAGCATAGTTATATGAACACCAAAGGGTTATGCAGAATTCCGGTATTGACAAACATTTTAACAGAGACTGAAAGTTGAAAATTGCACGGCAATCCCAATCGGCCTCGAACGCAGATTTTTGTGTTTCAAGAAAACTTGAAAACTCAATTATTTTATAACCTTATTTTATTATTGTTGCAGGTACGTTACATCTATACCTTTTTTTTTTTTTTTTTTTTTTTAAAGACAACGCCCGCACTAGGGAACAAGCCCTGTGTCGCGGGGAGCTTTACAAACATGAAACTAACGGACACAAAGTACACCCAGACTAGAAACAAATATCTATGAATCACACAAATATTTGTCTCGTGTGGGAATCGAACCCACGTCACCCAGCACGGCGATGTAGTGGCGAGGCGACCACCTTAACCACTGCGCCACGGTGACAGTCTAATATACCTATATATTTGGTACTTCTAACCCCACAATGACGTAAGTAAACACTTGTATTATCTGCGCAATATCGAATATTGTTTCAATTAACCTTTATTAACTTCAGTCATCAATACTAAAGAAATTGTTTACTTTCTGTGGAAATTTTCTTTGCAGTTGACTGAATTACATAAATTTGAAATTTTTATGCAATAAAAAATAGAATATTGGTTTTGTTGATAGAAGAAAGCAGCCTATACGTGTTTGATAAAGCTTAAACACTGCTATGAAGTTAGCAATAAATAAACCAGAATATCTATGCTCGAAAACGTATTCAAAATCATACCTACATGCACATAAACAAACAAATTACCCCGCCAATAGAAACTCATAAATAAATGACGTGCCCAATACCGACGTACGTGTGTCCAGCGTAACGCAACATTACGTTACCTGCCATCACTTATCCTACAAATAGTGCACCTATTTATAAACCTAGAGTAAGTACGTCAGTAGCCTGTGATATAATGGTTTGATAGCGACCTTGTGGTAATTACCAACAGCATAAAAGTACACGGAAATGTGTATTTTTAGTGGAAAGCGGAAACGTGGCAAACGGCTCTCGTTGCTAAATTATTTTGACGTCAAAAGATTTTCAATTGACACGACCGTAGATATCTTGTTTTACTCATGAAAGTATAGAATGCATATATTGTGTAAGAAAGTTGAAAATATTCATTTTAATCGATCATTATCGATTCTGAAATAAATTTCAAATCATAGTGAAATTTATTTCAGAATCGATGGTACAACTCGAATGAAATTCTGGTAAAGAAAAAGTATCAACTTAACTTAAACTACACGACTGCCCGTTGCCTATACCATTTTTTTATTCTAATACACGATATCTTTTCATTCATTTATACCATTGAAATAACAAACAAGTAAATGGCTCCCCCGGTGGTCAGTAGTTACTGCAATAGGAGCATGACTTGCGCGTTGAATCTTATATAAATTTTATTCAACTTTCGTGTTGCATAATTTCTAAAGTATATAAAACGTTGCATTATTATGACTTCAACCGAACAGTACCTCTGTTCGGTCTGGCCATAATGTGATGTAAGTAATGAAAAGGCATTTTTCTTACTTCCCTTTCATCGTGTCTACACTTGTACAAAACATAAGCTAAACACATTTTTTTAAATTACTTCTGCGTTACTTGTGCATTAACCACACCTTACACTCTGTTTCATCATTCAATCCATAAACGTCCCACTGGTGATGAGCACGGGTCTCCTCCAAACAATATGGGAGGAAATTAACCCTACTATACCACGCTGGCCAGACGAGTTGGTATAGGGTTTGTTTCAAATTTTCCTTTTCTCGCAGTTCTCTTGTCTTCCTTTTGTCGCGTTTTACGACACTCACGTGTTGAGATGGGGTAGTGACATTATGTATTTGTAATCGGTCACTACACTGATACACTCTCTTTATTTATTTCAAAATGTGATATAAGTTATTATTAGCAAAATTTTTTTAGTATATATAGTTTTTATTTCTATAGTTCTAATGATAAGTTTTCTGTGTTATAAAGTGAACTGGCTTGTACACAAGCTAAGTATAACTAACCCAAGGTTTATTTATTTTGAGAAGTGCACTCAAATTATATTTAGTTAAATCATTAAATGTATAATTTTATTAACAAAATTCTATTGTGGTGCGCTTAGAGCTTTGGAGCTGCTATTTAAATAATTTATGGGTGTCTCTTGACGCAATAGTCTTTAGTTTTAATGTCCAAGCCGGAGAATAGGTAATCTCGTTAATTTTTTATGAAATTAAAGCACTTAAATGATATATTTAAGTGCTTTAATTTCATAAATTTTTTTTTACATTGACTGTCACCGTGGCGCAGTGGTTAAGGTGGTCGCCTCGCCACTACATCGCCGTGCTGGGTGACGTGGGTTCGATTCCCACATGAGACAAATATTTGTGTGATTCATAGATATTTGTTTCTAGTCTGGGTGTACTTTGTGTCCGTTAGTTTCATGTTTGTAAAGCTCCCCGCGATACAGGGCTTGTTCCCTAGTGCGGGCGTTGTCTTTTTAAATGAAAAAAAAAAAAAAAAAAAAAAAAAAAAGATATTAAACTCTCCATTTTACCAAATTACACATGTCAACATTTGTCTAAACCTTTGGTTTAGGTTAAATAAATGTTAGAAATAAATAATGTGTAATATGTTATTCAATTTTTATGATTATAAATGTCGTATTAAACTGTTTTGAATTGACCATTAGTGTCATTGAATGAATGGTAACTATGATCTGTTATTAGGGACGGTTTCTCGATGTACCTATAGTTTTTGAACGAATACATATACGTCACGAAGATTTCTTAATCATGTTTCCGTCTAATTGTTTGTTTAAATTAAAAATAAAAAACCCAACCGTGATTACAATAATATTTTCAATAGTTTTCTTAACAACATCTTATTTATGTTTTGACTAGAGATCGCGTGGGGCTTCACTTTCATCGTTCTTTATTTAGCCACTGCTCAGCTTCTTTTGGTCGTAGCATGATGTTAGGTATATAGCCTATAACCTTCCTCGATAAATAGGCTATCCAACACATTTTCAAATCGGACGAACCAAACAAACAAACTCTTCGGCTTCATATTAGTATACCTAGAAGATTGGTGAATTAGCTTTGTTGTTTAATTTTTTTCATCGTGTTCTTATGGTAACGCTGATTCAATATCTATGAGCATGCACCTTCAGCAGGCCGTAAGAGATCAAGTGATCAGTAAGTGATTGAAACCATGTTGAGTGGATACATAATTTGGTATCATTAGATATCATAATTATCCTGAACCACATATTAAGTCGCATTTTCTAAGAGTGAAACAAATAGAAAGTATCGAAGTCCTCCGCAACGTTAAATATTATAATTATTCATCAGCGCGGCAGTTGTATTTTTTAATTGTTTTCTCAATATTTATTGAATACAAGTACCTAGTCATCCTACTGTATTTATCTTTGAATAACAGTATTGTAGGCCCGTTCATTACTTTACTGAGGTCTGGCATTGATTAACTTTAGAAAACAAAATGACTAATAGGTCCAGCCTCATTGCCTGTAGGCTATATAGAAACCCAATATGCCCATTAAAACATTTCACTCGAGAGACAAACATTAGCTACTGTACCTACCTACCCATTGAATTAAAGGTTATTAGGAGAAACTATAATAAATCTCTCAAGTTAATAGTTCATTTTTGCGACAGAAAAATATAGGTAATTATAATATACGAAAAGAGGCGTCAGTTTTGATGAGCTTTATAAGCTCATCAAAACTGAGAATACAATTTTTTTACTGGACTAGTCATCAAGTCACTCTCGTAGAAGTCGACGCTTTTAGCATAACGTCGACTTCTACGAGAGTGACTTGATGACTAGTATATAAATAAATTTGCATAAGTTTTTGGAGCCCTTGGGAACATTTTACAAAATAATAATAATATTTAATTTTAGTTATGGAGCACTTGGGAACAAAATCGTGGAGCGGGTGGGAATAAGCCGCTAAAATGTATGTATGGTTTATATACACACATAATAAAATAGAAAAATATATATGTATCGATTCAGAACAGAAAAAAATATTTGCCTTAAAAAAACTCTTTTTCTTCTTCTTTTCATTACCGCACTGTCTACTTCTTTATGGTAAAAAGCATGATGCTATATTACATTTCTCAGTCAAAGAAATTTATAAAAGGGAAATATTTTTAATTTAAAAAAGTACCTTCTCAAGATACGAGAAGAAAAATGATCCAATATTTTAATTTAAACGTTAACCTGTTAAACTTCATATCTTTCGTCCAAAACACATTTGACTAGCTCTATTTACACCTTACTTTTAACAAGACGAATATCTCTCCGTCTATTAAAACTAAAGTCCATTAGCCGGTTGATATATCTCTTTTATAATTAATCAAAGCCCTAAAATAACTAAGTTCGGTCGCTACTTATACTTGTATTCTCTGGGTTATTTATACGATATGTTCAATTTGGGGTGGCCATACATTCTTTAGAATAATATTTTAAGGCAGGTCAAACTATTTACATGCTTTTATTTAATTTTTTCCCGAAAATGATTTTTCGTGTTGGTTTCGTTGGGAAACAAACTTGAAAATTACAGGCACATGTCATGGTTTACCCAGATTTAAAACAACTATCTATGGGCCTTAGTCATACAAACAATTTATAATATAATATACTAATATTTTAAAGCTGATGAGTGTGTTTGTTTGGTTGAACGCTAGGATCTCTGGAACTACGGGTCCGATTTGAAAAAACTTTTAGTTTTGGATAGCACATTTATCGAGGAAGGTTATATTATATCTTTTAAGGCTATATAATATCACGCTACGGCTAATAGGAGAAGCGCAATGGCCAAAAAAAATGACGGAAGCGAAGCCCCGCGCGACTTCTAGTAATAATATAATTTTACTTTTTCATATTTTATATCAAAATTAAACTGTGAAGGAACGTGTGTGTTATTGTTTACGTACTTTTTCAGCACGTGATGATCTTCTAGAAAATATTTAGTCTGTTAGTAGTAGTCGTAAAGTCATGATTTTATAAACAAAACTTGTTATGAGTCTAAAAATATTCTTCCAGAACGGTCTTATGATTTGCTAGTTAGAAAGGTAGACAGTTAAAAAAAGATTCAAACTAGGCTTCATTTATTCTTTTTACTGTCTGCATATCCACGGGTATACCAAGAGAGGCTAGTAAACATAGGTTCCAGCGGCCCACCCTTCGGTGGTATTCTAGTCCTCTGCCATTCTCGAGCCACTGAGCCAGACGGTGATGTAGGGCTTGCTGTCCAAACAAGGATAATAAGCCAGTGGGCTTACTCCACTTTCTGGTATTACCCTCAACACAAAAATCAATCGCGTAACAATAACGTTTTATTATTCCTTCAATTGTATCATTTAATTTATTTTATTTTTTATTTTCTTTTATATTTAATTTATTTTAATGTATATACTTAATTATAATTTTTTACTGTTATTAGAATATTTATTGTCATATTGATGTTGTTAACTGAAAGCACCTACCTCAGTTTTGTCTCTACATCACCCTAAAGTTGACTGGTAGATAATGCCTCATGTATTAAGTCCGCTTTTGTACTGCTTTGTGCAGAAAGTTTAATAAATAAATAAATTAATCATTCTTATTTTGATTTTTATAACCGTGATATCCTGTAATTTCCCAAATTCATGGCGCTCCTACCACGTGTCGTACATCTGATTTACCGTTCACCACACGCGGTCATATGTAACGCAGTTTTAGAATTATTGCCCACAACAACAATAAATTGTGGAACACAAAGAAATGCACCAGCCGAGGTCTCTGCAAAGGACACCGGTAATATCAAGTTTATATTATAAACTATTTTATGTCGAACTGGACCGAGGTCAGGGTATTTCTATAATATTACAACACCCCTGTTTTCTTTGTGGTTTCTCAAGAACTTATTGGCGAGGATATCCGATACGAATTTAAAATTTATTAACTCTGTTATGTTATTGAAAGGGACGCCAGTCTTAAGGCATTTAAAGTGCTTAGTTGACAATTGCATTGTTAGAAACAATGGACCTGATACATTAATTTTCCTGTATTAGAAGGTTACGCTCCCAGGGCTTTTAGTAACTACAAGATAACTTACAGATATCATCATCATCATATCAGCTCAATAACGTCTACTGCTGGAGATAGGCCTCACCTAATTGGTACATGATTAACTATTTTTTTTTGTTGAAAGACGAGTCACAAATAAGTTGATAACACATAGCATAGCACACGTATGAGATACCCACGGTTACACACAAGTACTCATGCAATATTTTAATAACAAGTGCCAAGTGCATACCTACTCAATGGTTTGACTAATATATAAAATATATATAAGAACTTCTTTCTTTGTTCTGTAGTTTATATCTAAATCTAAAAGCATTGATGCATTTTGCTTTTCGTCTAGTTCATTTTTAATAGCACGACCACCAATACAGTCTGCTAGGTTGAAATTTCATTACACACTTTAGATTATTTTCGACCACAATAAATCGACGGAAACGCAGCACCGTATAATCTCTAAAAATATATCTGTTACAAGAAAAGATAAAGTTTACAAGTTGTCAGAAGTATACGTTTTATTTGTTATCGTAAATCATATACTTTATATTCTACTGGCTACGTTACCAAGCGTTAACCAGATCAAGGCAAAAATATACATAATTCAATTAGAATTAACTATTTGTTTCCTCAAAAATAGTAATAAAACTTAATTAGGATTGTGGTATTTAGTATTACAAAAATTCAGGCTATGTTATCTGCCTTTATCGTGGAGATTTCAAGTCTTTGTTCACGGCCTATGATCCTTGCATAAACACTGTTCCATTACATAGTAAACGATTGGTATCCATACAAATATGCTTAAAAATATTGCGTATTTTTAAACGACTTCAAAAAAGGAGGAGGTTATATGTTCGACTGTATGTATTTTTTTTTTTTTTTATGTATGTTCATCGATTACTCGGAGATGCCTGAACCGATTTAAAAAATTATTTTTTTGTTTGAAAGGGTATACTTCCGAATTGGTCCCCTATTCATCACGTCAAGTTCTGATGATGGAATCTCAGGGAAATCGAAGGCAACCCTCAAATTTTATAGGCACATGTTACGTGTTTCATATATTTTTTAAAGTTATTCAAGTATTTACGTCTGATAGTCAACATCTCATGTTGATGAGCTGGTGATGGAAGGTATAACTCCTTAACTGTTAGGAGTTGGAGGATAATTCTTTCGACATTATAGGTTCTTATAAACCAATAGTTGTATTCTTGTAGGTTATTTAGGTGAGCTGATACTGGAAGGTATAACTCCTTAACTATTAGGAGTTGGAGGATAATTCTTTCAATATTATAGGTACTTATAAACCTATAGTTGTATTCTTGTAGGTTATTCAGGTGAGCTGTCAGTGGAAGGTATAACTCCTTGACTCTTAGGAGTTGGAGGATAATTCTTTCGACATTATAGGTACTTATAAACCTATAGTTGTATTCTTGTAGGTTATTCATGTGAGCTGTCACTGGAAGGTATAACTCCTTAACTTTTAGGAGTTGGAGGATAATTCTTTCAACATTATAGGTACTTATAAACCTTTAGTTGTATTCTTGTAGGTTATTTAGGTGAGCTGTCACTGGAAGGGAAACTTCTTAATGTTTAGGAGTAAGAAGATGATTTCTTTAAATATCACATCCATGTTGTGTTATTTCAAGTGTCTGAGGTGAGAGCTTTTGATGGAAGATAAAGTTGTATAATTCAAAGGATTTCTTAGATGATATTTTAAGTTTTCGATATAGTATCTAACCTGCATTGTATACCTATACTTGTTACCTGTTGCATTTTATAGGAAAAAAGAAAGACATAAAAGCTCAGAGTTTTGAGATTCCTCTATTCTACAATCAGGTTGTGTTGTTAGAATATTTAAATAGACGTTCCCTTCTATCGAAGATTCTTTATTTCGGTTTTCCGTCTTAGTTTGCCAGCCAGTATTATTAAATCTGCTAGATAAAAAGTACACTAAAAATGGAAAAATAAACTATTTTTAACAAAAAAATATTAAAACGACTTCAAATCAGTACTAAAAAGCGAAAAATAAACTGAATTAGATATTTAATTCCAAGCTAAAAAATACCTACCTACCTGTTTAAAGTATAATACCCTATTATTAATCTGTTTGAAGTCGGTGCCAGCCTAATGAGGTTGTATCACTCAGTTTGAGCCGTCCACTAGGTACGATCACACGCAAGTGCGAGGTGGTGTGAAGTAGCGAGCGGTAACAGATGTACGTACTAAGCAGTAGGTACGTAGCTTAACAAACTCTTTAGGCTTGGCACCGACTTCAAACAGATTAATAATAGGGTATTATACTTTAAACAGGTAGGTAGGTATTTTTTAGCTTGGAATTAAATATCTAATTCAGTTTATTTTTCGCTTTTTAGTACTGATTTGAAGTCGTTTTAATATTTTTTTGTTAAAAATAGTTTTTATTACCGCATGTACTAATACACTCAAATTTTGCGACAAAGAAATACTTAACGGAAATGTGCTGCGAGAAACGCTGAATCTTGAATAATATCAGTAGACTACACACAGAAACACAGATACTAGAACTAAAGTAATTCAACAGGATGGTCCCGTAGCCGTTTAACAGAACCGTCTCGACACTGACCTGATAAAAATACAAACAAATGCAAAATTTGACAATTCAAGGTTCTAATTTACAAGCAAATAGTTGAAAAGTTTAGGATACACGTTAACACCTTCACCTACTATAAATGTGTATGTACGTCAATAAAATCATTATACTGACAGAAAGGCCAAGCAAATGGGTAATGTAGAAGACGCCTAGGTCAGTGATCTATCAAACTTGACTTCTCATTGCGAATTTTTGAACGAAAATTTACGCATACACATAAAACTCTACCCTTGAATACGACTTATATAAATTGAAAGGGGAAATTCTGACCTATATAATTCTAATGGTTTTAATTAAGCAGTGTCACGTGAATGTAAATTAGCTTTTATACTGCAGTTGCACTCGTAAATTTCGTGTCATGAGATAATATTATGTCCTCCAGTAAGAAGTAGCATACGTCTACGGTCAAAGGCTAGACAATATATACAAACAGAAAACGTTATCATTACATCAGTAGCTGTTGCGCAGGTCTTCGCGCCGGTTGATCTTTGTTAGGCCACGACTCAGCTCCTATTGGCCGTAGCGTGATGTTATATAGCCTGTAGCCTTCCTCGATAAATGGGCTATCTAACACCAAAAAATTTTTCAAATTTGGCCAGTAAAGTGCCTGACATTAGTACATTCAAACAAACTTCAGCTTTCTAATGTCGTCTAAATGTCGTAATCTGTACTAATACAGATTACGACATTTTCACTGAAGACAAAATCATATCCAAATTTCAACCAGCTTTAATAAAATTGTATGTTATAAAATTCGAGCCCATAGACATTATAGACAAAATATCTCTCCAGATTGATACGAGCACTAAGTATGTTATTATATGAATAAAGAACCCCATAAAATTTTAATCAACCCAAAGATCGAATCTACGGCCTTGGCATGGCTGTCGTTAGGATACACTACAGCAATTTTATAGCAACAAATCTTGTTGAAATAGATAAATATATTTGAAGATTAACGCCTAGGATTATCCTACGTGGTTTAGGAAGGATTAAGCCCACGTTTGCATTCAATCTGAGATTCAATTCATCATCAGGTGTCCTCGTTAAGGTCATAATATTACTTATTATCACGTCTTCTCTAAGTACTGTTTCTATTGTATATTCTTCTAAGTAGTGTGTCTTTTCAAAATTTGTTTAGACGGAATAGTACGAGTATAATGACTACAAAATACTTTAGTTCACCTATGTATGTTTTTGAATCAAAATAAAATATGATAAAATGGTTTCTAAATTAGAGAATTCGATACGGTAGGAGTTAAGTAATAAAAGTTACGGAGTAAAAATTCATAAAAATTCAATTCATAATATTCAATACTAATAAATTAATTTACGTACTATTCGCATATCGCAAAATTCAAAACTCAATTAATAATTTAGGTCAAAAAGTAATATTTGAAAGAGAATATAACAGTTGATCCAGAAAACTATGTCAGCCAATTTGCTTACGTTATTCGCTGACAAGTTAGAGCCGTGAGCCTAAAAAATCTAGAACTGGAGACCTTGGGTTAAATTTTAAGACAACTAATTTTAATCAACAAGTCAATCACACTAGTTCGCAAATGTTTACAAATATTTTGGTCCAACTGTCATGTTCATTGCCACAAAAAACCATCAAAAGAATGAACGACTCCTCGACTACTTGAACATTTACTAGTTAATGAACAGCTGTTATCAACGTACAATTAAAGTTGATCATAAATCTATTGGCGAATATTGTGGAAACTGCGAAATAGCACAAGGCCACCTTGATATTAATTTTATTTCGCCTTGTTTTATTTACATTGCCATGTTTTTGTGCCCTTCGTAGCACCCGCTAGTATATTGTTAACGGGATGTTAAACGGCCAATGTTTGAACAAAGTTTTGTGTTTATAAAGAGATTGAGCAGGTATTTTTGCATTCCGTATTTTCGAACATAAGTTCATGATGTATGGCTTATTTTACGAAGGATTGGGTGCGTATTGAGAACAAAATTGGAGCATTATCGAACTTTAAATCTAATGTTTGTTTACTTTTGTTGCAGGTACATTACACTTACATCAATATCGTAAACTGCGATTAACAGAATGAATGTATGTAAACAATCCAATAATTTATTTAATGTTATATAAACAATGCAGCGATATATGGCTGTATCATAAGATAACCACCAATCCCGGCATTTGAAGATCCGGAAATCGGTATTCGAATAAGAAAATGATAGTGAATTTGGTCGAGAAATTGTTTTATTTGCTCAGATTCTACTAACCTTTTCATATAATAAGGTTGGTAGAATTATTCCACCTCTATAAACTCATTCGAATAAAATTAAAACTGAGATGCTATCTTGTTTTCCAAGGCCAATTACAGTCTCCTTCCTCTGTTCTCGAAAACCGGAGTAAGCTAAACCCGATAGAAATGATAAAACATCCGAACGAAGTCGTATAATAGTTTCATAAGCCAGCATGTTGTAAGCACGCCGAAGGTTTTCACTAACCGTGGCGAATTTCGAAAGCTTCCGTTTAATCAGATAGAATTAATTAGGCGGTAGAGTCCGGGTAAAATTAATTGCTCCATTCTACCGTGGCTCCATGTTTGTGCTGTTTTTCAAACAAAATATTTACTTAAATACTACGTATGTTTACTATCGGCATCGATTCAATAATCATATTTCTATAAAAATGAAGAGTTGGTTTAGTTGAAAGCGCTAATCTCAAGAACTACTGACAGAACGAAAAAACTTTTCAGTTTTAGATAGCATTATATACGTCAAAGGATATCTTAATTTTTGTTTCCATTCCTAAACTTGCAATAGTCTGTCAAATAAAACAAAAATAATAATAATAGCTCGAAGTATTATCTTTTACACAAATTAAAGAGAGAGGTTAGATAAAATTACCTTCAGAATACATACCTAGTTCCACACGTACGTTGAAAAACACGTTCACGTGTAATGTTTACTTTTTAAACGACACTAGTACTATCTAAGTGTCGGTTACGGAAACTAGGGCTTAATAATATGGCATAATAAAGAGGCCACAAGCCACAAGCTTGTAGGTAAAGTTAACCTGATTCAATGCCAAAACAATGTTTGAAACTGTATTCAATAGGTTCCTCAAATACTTATCGTGTTTCTTTTTCTCTATAGCTTTCTAATGCTCCGTAAACGATACATTGTGTGGAGTCAACGACCGCGGTGACGCATAGTTATTTAGAATCAGCTGATTTTGTTTGTACCTAAGCCGACCATATTGAAAAAAGTGTACAATGGCATTTCTTTCGTAATTATATTTTAAACCCGTCTATATTTCAAGTTTGCTGAATATATTTAAAACTTAACTATAAATTAATTATTTTCACTTAGTCGTCATCAAATACATATATATTATGTATTAATAAACAAATTTCAATAGGTACATATACCTATATCACAGGCACAAAACATTCGGCTGAGACAATGTTTGACATTGAAAAGTAATCGTATAACCTCACATAATTATGTCATGTATGATAATTACATAGCATTATGCCTTTTCCACGTAGGGGTAGGCAGAGATGTAACACATCCACATTTCGGCAGCTATATTTGGTTGATTATTATGTACGACTTAAGCTATTTGCGGGCTAAAAGTTAGTAATATGAGACATCTCTTACATATATGACGTTGTATAACTTTGTACAAAATAATAAAATAACTATAATTGTACATTAAGTTACAACACTCATAATTTACAAGTTACACACTTTTACTTAATAAAACATGTAATCCGATTTAGCGACACATAAAATTTCTCCGCAAACTCATTTAAATCACATAATTTACGTAATTTTATTTGCTACTATAAAAACTGGAAAATGTCACTGTGGCTATAAAATTTCACACTTGAGTACGATAATATCGTTCTTAATGACTGAAGTGGGAGTACCGCAAATGTGTATCTAATACGTAATATTGGTACTTTTTGACATTGAAAAATCAAACCAATATAAAATTGAAGTGTCTATTAGTAATACCAAACTAACAGCTTTTTAGGGCACGCATATACATGCCCTATAAAGCACACATATACATACATACCTATATACATACGTACATATGTACGTTATTTATAACAAAACCACACTTTTCAAATTTTTGTCTGTCTGCCGCACTGTGGTTCAGAAGCCAGTTCTAGCGCGAATAAATTCCGTTCTAACTTAAAAGTCTTTATTTACTCGTAACTCGTATTATTTACATGTATGTTTGTGTTCAGGTGTATTTATTTATTTATTTAGCAAAAATAAATTATAACTAATAGTAACTATTTATTATTTTTATAGAAATAAATCATTATTCAGTATCACAAGTCTGGTCCTCGATATTGTGAACATCAGTCCTCAATGCTATAGTGTTAATGAACTGATTTTAACATTTCCATAGCTTCAGGGACTAATTTCCTTCACCTATTAGCTATTAGAATCACCTTGTTCTACATTAACCATTTGTTAATAATACTTTGACCAGAGATCCTATCTATCCCCAATTTTAATATCAGATTATAATAATTAGTCTGGAGTGATTTTAAAACCGTTTCTTGAAATTTGCATATCCTGTATGCTGTCAAATTAAGCAAATCTTTTAAATTAATAGATACACCAAGTTCACTTACTGTTACGAAATCATTATTAGCAAGCACGTTTCGCTTCTATTATTTTGTGCCACGATGGATATATATATTGGCGTTACAGTTTTTACCAACTGTTATATATAAGCTAAATAATATGTTGTTTTATGTATTTAAGTTCGTATTGATTATAAGCGACAAAGATGTAGTTTAACACTCCGTACTTGCAGCAGAAATAGCTTTTTTAAACTTTTATGACTTCCGATGTGCTAGGTGCAGTAATATTTTCAACTATATTAACTGCACCCCGCTTACGTAAGGTAGACTAATCAGCAAAAGAAAGTTCTTGCATAGTATATGTTGAGGCAAAAAATGTTGTAATTTCTTTTGCTTAGGTCGAGTACCACATTCATCATTTTTTGTGGTCTCCGTATACCTAAAGATCCAGTTTGTAATTGTTCATCTAAAGGAGTAACAGGCAAAACAAAATTTTCATTTAGCCAGTCTTTATTTTCCGACAAAAATCTTCCTTCGAAATCCTAAGTTTTTCACAAATTTTGACAGGACATCACGTAATTTCGGACTTTTTATATTTCGTATGAAAAAAACACGATACAATAATAAGGTATTGCCACATTCTTCTCTTCAAATTCCTATGTTTATATAAAATTGTTCAAACAACTCTACACGAGTGACTACGGGCTCCATAACTGTAAAATACAAAAAAAATATCTACGTCCAAGAGGGGAAAAAGATTTTATTTGTGACTGAAAACTGACTAAATAAGCTTTTAAATCAAAACACATCTGAAGCCTGCACTCTTCTGCACTTTTTTAAAACCCTTGTTACTTTTGACGTTTCTTGTAAAAGTAATAGGATGAAATCAAATGCCCAGAATAATTAAACTAAACTATAAACACACCATTTTTATAAGCTGACATGATAAACAACTATTAAACAACACGATAACAACAATAAAATTTATAACTTTAGACAAATAATTGCGAAAATAAATTATTCACTAACTACGTCTTAAGCACTCAATAAAAATATAAGCTGGTAGTGCTATATGCACAGAGTTGTCTCTAATTAATTATTGAAGTACCAACATAATTTAGTTTATTAATATAAAGTACGTTTATCTATAAGTCATTTAAGCATAGTTTAAAAGTATAAGCACAACTTTCGTATTTCAGAGTTTATTCGCGCTAGAACTGGCTTTTGAACCACAGTGTGCCGGTTTGTTTGAGGTAAACATCGAAACGAGTGAAGCGATTTAGACGGGACATTTATAGCGGATAGCTTACAAGGAATAACTTAGGCTACTTTGATTTTGGAAAAATATTAGGTTGAGAGCAGCAAACCGTTACTATTTCCTGAGGTACTCGATACCTATATGGACACAAGATAAGCTCTAGATGACATTATGTGTGCCTACTTTATCACTGTTATCACATACAAACACATAATGTTGTGTAACATAGCATGTTATCTCAATATTGCATTATTGCACGTTTTTAGCAATGTGTAGGAACTGGTTTATACTGGTATTTTTGTGATTTTAGATAATAATATGCTACTTCTATACCATACCGTCCCATAACTGGATACGTACCTATGTCTTTTCATATAGCCTCCATTTAATGCCAGTCAGTAGGATGTATGGCTTTGATTTCGAGTTTTCCTTCTTTTTAACAGATGTAATTTGTCCCCCTTGTGTGTTGCCTTAAACAATATCGTGAGGATGTAGATATGTGATATAATATTGTATTATTAATATGTGTTAACAAGAATTTTTTTGACACATACCAAACAATACAAATATTACCAAAGGCATAGAAGTGTATGAATGTAGTTTCATGTTTATGTTTACAAGTCAAATACTTATGGTTCAGTGTGATATATAGTGCCAAATTATGGCTAATTAATTTACACCATGTTCAATGTCATCTTATCTTACTATCGCCATAAGTTTTAATGGAGATTACCGCCATAAACTACGCTACAAAGTTCCCTATTACTCATTAGTTCAATATAAACACATGTCAAATATACTTCCAGTTCGGTTTACTTTATATTCGCATGTTATATGTAAGAGACGTTGGAATTTCTATACACGTCTTGTGTTAATTAGAGAATCATTCATAAACTAATATTTATAAAATCGTTTACAATCATTGCGGTCATTTAGAATCGTAATACAAGTGTATTAAATCAAATATAGTACTTAAAACTTCCTAAGAAAATAATAAAATGTAAGTTAATGATACAAAAAATAATTTTCATAGAAAACTTTTTGAGGAATATCAAAAAGAATGTAATATTTCACTAGAAAATACATCATATACGGCGACACTCGAACTCGGGGCGACACTAATTTCACACATTTCCAGTAAAAAAAAAAATGTTCTAATTGGATGTTGTTGGGCGGCGTGAGGGCGGGCGGGGCGACTTTCCGGAGCTAGGGAAATCGCGACCGAGTCGGCATTCGCACCGCTACCGGCATAGCGGGCGCACGCGAACATAGCAAGCTTCACAAACGCTCGGCGACATTCACATGTTACATGTGCATTCGTGAACAGTGCATTGAACAAACAAACATTTAAAAGACATAGTGTATGAGAATATATTTATTAACTCTGTGGTACAGTGACTGTGTAAAATGACATTAGACAAAAGTGACAGTTTTGTTAATAAAATACAACCGGCTTCGTCTGTTTCCTGCCTGTCTCAGTGTCAAAACATTTTCGGGAAGAGGTTGAAACGTTGGGGCTCTACTGGATCGTGGGTAAGCACTACATACGACTTACTAACTTCTCCTATGACACGAATACATTCAGTCTATCTCATTAAAAAGGCACTATACATTTATGATGGATTCATTTTTGTTCAAGGTTACGAAAATGCAGTTTCCCGTAATTTTATAACAGGATTTTTATTTATTAAGATTAGGGTACTTAATTTAAAAAATCAAATAATTGTTTTGATAAACGTAATAGGCTATACAACCATATTTTGTAAGACATTTAAACTCAAACTATTTACGTTAATACTTTAAGAACTCTGAACTTTAATAAAATTAGGTAATTGCATTTATGACTTTTATATACAAAACAGTGTTGGTTGCATATTGCCACTTAGAGATAGAAGATAGAAAAAAATGTGTTCCTGTACTTGAACTTTCTTAAGGCTTTTTCCAAACCTTTCTTTATTATCATAGGCCTTCCTCGAAACTTAAACCTCAATTTATTTCAATAAACATCTACCCATAATCTAAAGTAGCCTCTGCGAGGCTTCATCTGCGTGGTATATCGGTAAAATATAACCTATATCTTTCTCATAATCCTAGACTATCGTTATGTGAAATTTCATGCAAATCGGTTGAGTGATTAACACGAGAAAGCGTAATAAACAGAGTTACTTTCATCGCTGCAACTGCTGGACTCGGATCTTCTCTACTCTATCTAGAGAGCTGAGAGGGTTTTTTACCGAGAGTGCGAATATGAATAATATCTTGCGTGTTGATGATAAAGCTACATTTGAAAACAATTGCTTGACAGCAAGGGCTATTAATTATATTATTGTGTGGCTTCATAGTAATGTATTTGATAGTTTTTGTTTTGTATTGTTTTTGTTGTGTTCTAGTATTTTAAGAAACTATTCCGTATATTATCTACCTACTTTATAATCTGTTCGCTCCGATTCGTAGCACATTGACAAACCTTAGTGGATTTTTCTTTCTTGTGCTATTGTTTAACTTTAATGTAATGATTTGTATTTTGACAAATAAAAAAATATATATCACCCAATCTCATGAACTTTGTGTGTTATACTACCCACAGTTGATACAATATGTTCCAATACTGTTAATACACATAACAATAAGAAAGATATAAGAATAACACATAGACTAGTTTTAACCGACATAACATACGGGCGGTGCCGCGGGCGGAAGTTTGTATATGTATTTACAAAGTTCCACGCAACTATTGTGAAAATGGGACTACGTGTGCATTTAAAAACACAATAACAATGCTTGACACTATATAATTATTCAATCAAACGTATTATTATATGAATAGGTGTAATTACTGATCAAATTGGTCTTTCGGCAATAAGTTACATCATATTCGCACCCTCAGTACAAAACTGTTGTAAGATGTCCAATTCAACTTTACAATTATGAACCTTATTCCTGTTGATACAAGATGGAAATTCATTTTCACTTAATACCTATATGTTTTCCAGAAGTAATAAAAGAATTGTACTATTGTTTGTGTTTCGCGTGTCTCTCTAATTTATTAAGATGATTAAATAATGTATGATAAAAAGCGTTAAAAGCACCGTAACTTGATGAACGCGATTAAAGATACTTTAAATTTATTTATATCTTTATATGAAAGACCGGAACGTTATTATAAAATGAACGTTATATCGAACAAATTATGTCACAGTTTACTTTGCACATAATTAGGTACCTACATGGCTTGATTTTTTGCTCCACATAATATATGGTTCCTTAATATCCAACGATTTGTCTATTCTAGGTAGGCGCTGTTGCTAACTCAAATTTTCGTTACTTCTATACATTATCAATGCAAACAAATAAATGTATCTTTAAAAAAATACATTTTTTTTTATAATTAAACTTTGCAGTAGGTAATATGGTTTATAGACTATAAGTACAACCCGATACCTACTGCTTTCCCGTAGATTTCGGTTGTAAAATTGAAATTAGTCTCGTATAATTTGCAAGGTACTATTCGTATTAAATATGGGTGAGATTTTATCTCGGTATAGGTTTATAGTAGTAGAGTATATTAGCCATTCCATATAACAAGCTTCCATACAATCCTATGTATCCATAAGTAGGTACTATACAACTTACATTCTCGTAACTCCTCTGAATGGTACTCCTGTGTATACAGAAATCGATCACGCGTAAACCCTGCAAATGTGCGTACGTAAATACTAACTACGTAGTTATACACCAACGACTAGCGAAGCCGTGTAAGGTTCCAATCTTGAACGAGGGGTGGCGTTCATGTGACCATCACGTGATATTCACGCGACAACCACGTCATTTCCTATAGAGCCTGCGGCGAATGGCAAATAGGCGGCATAGGGAGAGAAACGAGAATATACGAACCTAGTTTATGTGTTGACTTGTTTAGGCAAGAATCTGGTTCATTTGTAGGGTTACAAATTGTAATATTATGTAGTTTTTTTTTTTTTTTTTAAAAGACCACGCCCGCACTTGGGAACAAGCCCTGTGTCGCGGGGAGCTTTACAAACATGAAACTAACGGACACAAAGTACACCCAGACTAGAAATAAATATCTATGAATCACACAAATATTTGTCTCGTGTGGGAATCGAACCCACGTCACCCAGCACGGCGATGTAGCGGCGAGGCGACCACCTTAACCACTGCGCCACGGTGACAGTCAGAGTATTGTTTTATGTTTTGATTTTATACTGATAAACATTGATATATACGTTACTAAGGTATTCTAGATAAGCAGTTTCCAATAAAAAGTGTAGCCACATATATTTAGTTTTTAATTATGATCCTAGGGAGATTTTCACATCGCTATCTGATCGCAGTATGTATAAAACTTGTGAGATAGAGATATATAGGTTGACTTCAAAAATTTGATGGATGGAGGAAAATTGATTGATAAAATTCAAAGTTTTCCTAGTGAAATTGTGGTTACGATGTTTCTCATGCGAAAAGATGATACGAACATCATACAAAGGCAAAAAGGTATTAGCAAATTTTCTTAAGGACAATTTCAAAGACTTTCAATTTCAATTTGCCAAAAAGATACTTCTAATCTTATAGCTGAATACACAAACTATGCAAAAACGAACGAAATCGTTTTAAGGTTAAACTACTTTAAAATAATTAACCTAGAACTTTCATAAACAAATTAATGATTCATTTTGTAAAGAGTTTTGATAAAAAATCAGACGGCTTACTTTATTATACAGTCTGCAACCTTTTAAGGCTTTCAATTAAGTGCTGCGTAACATTTAAGAAACGATAATTTCACACTATCGTGAAATTGAATTAATAATGTACAGTTACGAACATAATTGTTTATTACTTTAGTCATTGGCTTAATAATCGTCTTATAAAATTTAAGCCTGCGTCATTCTCCAGGACATATACAACCTCTATGTAAAATTTCATGCTGATCGATTCACTACTTACGTGAAAACGTAACTAACAAAAGGACACATCATGCATGCATGCACGTTTTTTTCATATTAATTAGGATATTAAGTATTTTTCCCGTTTTTATAAACCATACAAACAAAATTAAGATCGCATGTCTAATAAAAAGTCGTATCGACATTATTTACGATGTTCAATAAATTTTCAGCTAACAGATTTATGGGAACGCAATTAACGTAATTAATTAACGAGCTAATAAATATAGCTCATTCCCAGCAAATTTGTTTTGCTTTTGTATCAAGATATGCATAAGCTTTAGCGTAAACTTTTTAGTTTATAAATTATTTTATCTATAATATTTTTGTCTGTCATTATCAGTTAATCTGATGTTGTATAGAATCGTGTAGACGTATCTTCAACTAGTCCCTAAGTCCTCTAAAACCTCTATCAATACAATATCGAAATCTATACTAATATTATAAAGTTAAAGAGTTTATTTGGTTGAAGATAGCCTATTTATCGAAGAAGGCTATAGGCTATATAACATCACGCTACGACCAATTAAAGCTGAGTATTGACCAAACAAAAACTCACGGAATCTTTGTGGACAATGTTATAATTTATTGAACATTTCGCTCTCACCAACAAACAGATCTTTTGGCTGTTGAAACACAATGACATCTTCACTTTGATGAATTTTATGCCATAATGAGTTAAAATAAAGCTCATTTAGCGATAATTAACATAAAAATATTAACAATAACAAATAACGAGTTAAGTGTTTTTAGCTATTTAAATTGCTATAAGTAGATGTTTGTTTTGCAATTATGGCTCCTCATAATGATTGTTGTAAACGATCAACTTAATGACTTTGAGAGGCGTAAAATCATTTATTTTTTATTCGTCATATTTAGTTGTGGTGTGGTGATGTGAACAGTGTTTGAAATGGTGCTGCCTTGTAAAGTTTTCTGTAAACTAAAACAAATATTGCTGTTCTGGGTGAGTTCTAATATTTTGCGTTATATTATCTTTATTGCCATCAATTTTATTACAATAAGCAGAATCATTGTTTAAATATACGCTATTAAATCGCTCTAACAGTGTTATACTAGATATAAATCATATAAACTTCATAACCCATTATGTGAATAGTAATAATCATTTGCCAAAACATTATTCTTGGTTGTTTATTATTATCTAACAAACGTTTGTTTGTTTTGTTTTCGTATTTTATTGGTTGAGGAAGCTTCAGAAAGGTTTTGAGCCAAGTTTTAGCGTAACGTTTATTAAAAAACTTTTCACATTTAAAAAAATGCTTCTAGACTATTTTACTAATGAATCGTTTCCTAGCGATAATAGATTGTTGCTTGTATAAATAGGCTACAGAATTATCGTAAAAATACGCAAGAACTCATAAATGTAGATTGTAATTTGAATAAAGATTCTACATTGAGATGCAAACGTTGAGTCAAGTCCTGTATATTCAAAGTATAGAAAGTCAGCCAGTTTGCATGTTCAAAGGTACGAAATATAAAAATAATAAACGGGTTGATAGAGGCTAACGCTCCCGTAGTGTGGAAGTGACCGGGTCTATGCCGGGACCTTGCTTCGAGCTAAACTGGTCTGATGCGCGGGCGCACCAACTGGTTTCGCGACGGTCAGGTGCGAAGCTTTACGTAATTTCGCAATCGTAATGTCATTATCACTTGTTATATTCAGTTCTCTCTACCTGAAAACAGCTATTAAACATCAGAAGAACACCAAACAAACTAAACTAAAAAACTATTGCCATTGAAGTCTAACATTGACACCTCTTGATTTGAAAACAAAAGCCGTACAAACATAACACTACTGCGGCATATAAAGCTTAACGACAACATCTACAGTAGCAATGAAACAACCCATCACATACATTTCCATTTATAGAACTTTTAAATAAAATCTATAGAACAGCGGGAGCCCATAACGATGCATATCTTACAACTCAGTTGACGCAACATCCACTTATAGAAAACACCCATAACGACAATAATGTTATTTTTATACACGAAAGAGTAAATGATGAACCAACGTTGTTATAAATATACACTCCCACGCATTCACATGTCAAGGTTCACGCTGTATTTACGTTTTCGTACCACCGTGTAATTAACTAATTCCGGTCAAACGCATCAACTTGAGTGACGTTTGATTTACCCGCAAAAGCGTGTCAAAAATGTAATTTATATTTTTTTCACGGTTCGGTTATTGAACACTAACTTGATTTGTAAGATCATATCAATCGAGGAGAAAGTAAAAATAATGTAATAGAAACAAATACACAAAGACGAGTTATGAATGGAAGTAATATTTAATATTCAATAATAAATTATAATTCCCTAGGTAAACACCGGTTGCCTTTGTATTATGCAGGAAAGTGAAAGCACATAATAATATCAAAACAATAGCGTCTCCGTACAATTTCACTTGCAACTTTTCTCGGAACATTAATGTTCACGATTGTTGGCATTACACAAGTAATGTCAGGGTTAACGGTCCTCTGTTTCTTTGTATCTACATCCGATGTTCAATATTAACCAGATATTTCTTTAGGAAACTTTCAACTGACTTTCAAGGACCAGAGGTTACGGCCTCAGATAAAATTTATGTTCACAAAGATACGACATTGAAAATAAACACAAAGATAATAGAGAAACGCAAATTTGATAAATAAATTTATTAGGATTTGTATAAGATGTCTTTGTTATTCAATCATTCTACGTTTCGGTGGTGAACATGATGGAAAGCTTACTGTCAAAGCATTACTTTAAAAATCATAAAGAAAACACTCTAAAGAAAGCTAAAGATGACCACAATGATAAAGACGTCCAACAAACTGGGGTTTACATAAATCAGAGTAAACAGCTGAATGGCGGGACGTGTCGATACTATGCTAATATCAAATTTACTTTCTACGATAAAGCCGTTTGATTTACGACAGAAAGGACCTATTAAAATATTTACTTAGATGTTGTCTCGGCTCAGTGACACACCTGGTATAACTCTACCCTCTATTTCTGTAGCTTCACTTAACACTTGGAAAATAACTTCGTTGTGTGGAATGTATTGTTATTGACCATCAGTTACAACGGACCCAATTTACAATGAACCAACCGCATCAACATCCCAAGTTTCCCCAATTAACTTGAAATCGTTTACAAATTGTAATTGATAACAATCAGATTCGGCATTGTAAGTTTTCTAGTCATTAGTCATGTCTTTGTAAACATTTTGATAAATACCGTTCATAGCTTACACGCGTGGTCGACAAACGACTTCAAAATGTCTAATTGTTTATGGTAAAATGCAATCTTACCTTTTTGTTCTATGAAAGAGATAGTTTCAATGGTTAATATAATAGCAGCACCATGTCATTGTCTAACAGTATTTTCCAATGCCAACTTACTTCTTCGTCTGCAATGGTTGGAGTGGTGCCCATGTCGTGAAAGAGTGTGCCAAAACTTATCTACAATTTTGACAAATTCTATTTATGTACCCTCATATTGTTAAAATAGTCAACTGTTTGTCTCAGAGCAGTTGTGTTTGCTTCGGTTACAAACTCCAGGTGTCCTTTCTGACCCTTATCTGCCACAATCTTTACCTGCATCGGCGCGGAAAATTTATGTTAACAGTATTATTAGAAGTCACATTTCGGCTGATTTTGGATCTAGATAACATAGCTTTTTATGAGGACACTAAATGAATGAACTTTTATTAAAATAACATGCTACTATTATCAAGGATAGGTGACAGGTATATTTCAATGTTGATAGATTCAAAATAAGAAATGTTTGTTCAATGTTTCGACTTTTATTTAAAACTAAAAGTAGCGCGGGGATTCTTTCCCGTCGTTCTTTATTTGGCCACTGCTCAGCTCCTATTGGTCGCAGCGTGATGTTATATAGCCTATAACCTTCCGCGATAAATGGGCTATCCAACATTAAAATAATTTTACAAATCGGACCAGTAGTTCCTGATATTAGCGCGTTCAAACAAACAAACAAACAAACTCTTTAGCTTTATAATATTAGTATAAATTACAGATGTACAGAAGAAATGTATTGAAATGTATATTTACATTTTGGAACATTTGCCGGAAATTTACGTTACTTGTCTAGTTTCCTGCAATAAAGTTGTGTGGCAACAAATACCGGTGTGCCGCGAGTCGCGTGCGCAACGTAACGTCCGTTTCTTCATTCTCCATCTATCTCTTGACTAAATCATTAGATAATATCTACATTGTCGAAATAATTTCATAGCTGTGAGTTAACAACTCGTCACTTACTACAATCTTGTTTCCAATCATTAAGTCTTATAATCATATATTTTTAGGTTAGATATTATCTATTGTGGATTAAGTAATTCTTATTTTGCATTGTTCTTTAATTGAATAGGAAACGGAGTTATAACTCTATGATATTGATCCTGGCAAATATGTAAACCCTTAGCCTCCCTATCTTGCCTATAGAATGCCCCAAGGAGCCATCATAGCGCTGCCATCTGTTATTTCATTATAAATAAATGTTTGTTTAATTGCTAACGTCTCAAAAAATAATGATGACGAAAATCAACTGTCTAACAATCCAAATTAAAACTATGATCATCACTCACAAAGAATTAATTTATTCGTTCTATTGAATAACAAACAAACCAGTTGATCCACAGCCTGTGGCGGTGTCCGACTTGTTTGAATTTATAGGAGAAATTCGTAACGACTATACTTGACAATACGTTAAATTAACTAGAAAATTATAATACAATCAAAGTTCTGAAAAGCTAATATACCCACCGGCTATTTTGATACAAAATGCTAGTAAGAATGACAGTTATGTTCTAAAAGATTAAATTACTTTCTGTTCTAATCACGTATTTTATTGCTTCGAGGAAAAGATTTTGGCTGTAGATATTTCTCTTGTTTAATTATTGTACCTACTTTATGCACAACAAGGTATAATTAAAAAAAAAATGCATTTAGAATTTGCAAAGCTTATTTAGATGGTGTCCTAGGATCGGCCAGTTCCATTTCACGTCTGATTTTAAAAATATATTATAGTTTTTTTTTAATTCTAACAATAGTTGTAAGTAAAAATATGGATTTGAAATAAACATTAATTAATAAATTTTTTTTAGTATGCATACTTGAAATATACATAATTACTTATTTGAATATAGTTACGACAATTCAATAACAATCTGAAATCGAGAATTTCAAAGGTACAATTCTTTGCATATCACATTAAACAGAGCCTCTAGCAGTTGTGTGTTTTACATAGATTCAGAGCGTACCTTTTCAACCTCAACGACCACGTTACCCACATGCGTGCATTCAATACGCATGTCCGCGATTTCTAACGTTTGCGGTTTCGCCTACATACGAGTATCACTGGTGACCATACTTAGCCGCTTTTCACACGCATCTGATTTATATCACTATCATTAATAAAACGTTTCAATGTACACACAGCTGTCGATAAGTTTTTGTTTCTATTTCATCATGTAATATGTTTCAAAATAGTAATATAACTTAAATCGTTTAACTCAAAAATATTTCCATTATGCAGTATCGTCTAAATATACAATTTAATATCAGAAAGGTTAAGAAAATTGGTCCGTATTACAGTTAAAGCAGTTTTCTAAAACCAAGATGGTTAATAGGTTAATAAAAACGCAAGCATACATTACACAACATCCACTACTACGATGCACACCCCTATTATCACGGCCCAGTTGTCGCTCGTGTGGCGTAAGCCTTACATATGTGGCGACCCTAATATTTATCGGAGGTATACGGTTATGCAAAGTAAACAGCCATGTTCGAAGTTTCTTCATGTGTGACGCTAATAAGCAATGACTTGACCGAATACATGATAAAAACGGATTTCTAGTCGATGTTAGATATAATATGAAACGTAATTATAAAGCACGGCGTATAATTCTTTAAATAGGAGTAAATCTTGGAAATTTAATTGCGGTTGTCAACGAATATATTATATATTTGACTGACCTGTTGGTCTAGTGGTTAGTGACCCTGACTGCTAAGCCGGAGGTCGTGGGTTCGATCCCCACCCAGGACAAATCTTTGTGTGATGAGCATGAAGGTTTGTCCTGTGTCTGGGTGTAATTTATCTATAATATATAATATGTATTTACAAAAAAAAAAATTGTATTTAAGTAGTATATCAGCTGTTTAGTACCCATAACACAAGCAAATATAATTGCTTACTTTGGGACTAGATGGCGCTGTGTGAAAGTGGTAAAAAAAAAAATATTACATCGATATTTTAATCGGCCAATCGAATGTAGAGATCGTGAAGGACAAGCAATACATTTAGTACAAAGTATGCTCAGCCTCAGAAGTCAGAAAAGTTGTCTATAGGTCATCACTACTTTAGAGTGATAGTATGTCGCTATCTCTCGAAAAACAATCATTTATCAATTGCGTCTAATTTGTGTCGTGTTTCAATAATACTACGCCTAATTTGCTTGCCAATAGATGAAACACCGCAATCAGAAATGGATCATCAAAACAAATCCGGTTTCATTTCCAACATTTGTTTTTGCTTTCCTTCCAAATTCAAAAGAGGATAATCACGTTGACGTACGAGATTCAGAAACTTGAGAACTTTATAAAAGTCTTTGATTGAAATAAATGTCTTAAATGTTTATACAAATTGCTCAGTGACGTTACCCAATATCTATTATTTGATATCTTCCTTTCAAAAATCAAAATAACAGATATTTAACCATCAATTTATGACCTCCATTGAACCTGTCTGAACTTGGAAAACGTCTTTATCATTCCAAATTATAAGAAACCTATTATAATGCTCATTTGCTCGTCGATAAAGAAAATATTAAAAGACTTATCCTTCTGTCAGAGATCAATGACCTTTCATTTATTTAGAGCAAATATTTATATAAAAAAGCAAGGTTTCACTGAGAGCGGGAAGTGCAAAAAAGCTTGTTTGTTTTAACACTTTATTGCACACAAGAAAATAATAAATACAATTACAGTATATACAAAAAGCATGTACAAAGGCGAGCTTAACTCAGAATTGAGTTTTCTTACAGCAAACCTTAGAGTGTAGAGGAGATAAGCGTAAAGAAGAGAGCATTAATGAAGTGTACAACTAAAGAGAGAAATAAAGAGGATGAAAGTAAAATAGAACGAAAAGTAGAGGAAAGGATTATTATATTATTGTGGTACGAATACCACTATGCTATATATATATTAAATAGACATACATAAACATACATATACAATATACTTAAATACGTGTATAATATATATATATATATATATCCTAACATACATAATTATATAAGGTACATATACTACTAATTTATTTATATATTTTAGACAGATAATGATCCTTAATTCTTGTCCTGAAGACATCTAATGAAGAACAGCTTTGTATGGTATGAGGAAGTGCATTCCATAGCCTTACCGCTTGTATAGTGAAAGATTCATCGTAACAACTAGACGTGTGAGGAGGAGTTTTAAGAAGAAGAGAGGTGGAAGAACGACAGGTCTTACCTCGAGGAACGAGGTACTCGAAGCGTTCACGCAGATAGTGAGGAAAGTCAGGAGCTTCCTTCATTACTCCAATTTTCTAAAACCGAAGACAGAAAAGAATCGCGGTCTCAGGTAGATTTGTTTGAATTTTGCAAGCCAGTATTAACAGCGATTCATTCTTGAAAACACCGAGACATGACTCTCTAGAATCCCATGGATAATAATATCTAACAATGGATGTCTTGGACGGTGCAAAGAATTTAGTTATGCAAAATAATGATTCTGCAAAAAAAAAAGGATGGATGAGGTAAATTTTTCACCTCTTTTAATACAATCACAACATTAATTTAATCAACATTAATTTAATGAAAAATCGCAAGCAGTATTACCACATCTTCTAACCACAACAAATACGTCGGATCATCCCCATTTTTCCGCTCAAAGGAGTCTATTTAACGCTTCAATATTATGTAAAGCCTTTTAACTTGAGCGGTCGTTGTCCTTATAATCTTTGCGAACATTATCACTTGGCCTTGTTGTTTAATATTCATTATTTAGAAAGGTCGTCTGTAATTCATCCCGGAGAATTGGGATGAAAATACTTTTGAAACTTGATGTTTTATTAATTGGGTCTTCTTGGCAGAGGTATTTTTCGGGTCAAGCTACTGAACTTACCACTAAGCCCACATCTCGATATAAATGTTAAAGAAAACATAAAAGCTTAGAAGACTTAATAAACAATCGATACATGTTTTTACTTAATTTTGTCCTAACTAATCAAAGGTAAAAACTATGAATAAGAATACTCGTATCGAATTTTAAATGACGCCGATGCAATCTACGATTTCATCGATGAAAAATTACCTTTTATACGATTACAATTGTAGGTAGACAACAAATTTTATGGCTCGTATTTAAATAATGGAAGAATTGAACTATTCAAAACAGTGAGCGATTCGATCGAATACAATCGCAACAAATTATCGTGCCTCACGACACGATACTGCTGCCAAAATTCTTAGTTACGAGACCTTTTCAAAAACAATGTTCGAAACTTCCTATATAAAACAAAAAAGATCGATAGTTCGCCAAGATATTCGCCTTGAACCTATCGATAACTAATAAATTTATATTCAACTGACAAAGGAATGATTGGAAGACATGGCCTTGCAGACTCCGTGGTGAGGTTGTAAATCTATTCTGTCTTCATAATGGGCAGCAGATGACAGCTAAGATAAGGATACTTGAGACCTGACGGATCGTCGACGCACGTCACGAACAATGACTTGACTGTACAATGTATACTTAATGTATGTCAAACTGTCCCAAAAACCGTCAGTGCAGAAAAAGACACAATCAGGTGCTTTTGTGAGTCATGATCTGGGTGTTACAAATTTTAATAATATAATGACAGGAAAAATAGAATACCTTTTCCGTTAGGTCCAATGTAATGAATTATAAATACAATTTCAGACTGAATAGATACTGACCATTTTTATCAGAGCAAGCGATAATAAACCCTCTCAGCTCTCTAGATAGAAGAGAGGAGACCCGAGCCCAGCAGTGGGACTTAATGGGTTGCTGATGATGAAGCGATAATACTTCGGAGTTTTTAATCTACGAGACAGTATGAAAAAGAATAATCGTATTAAAACTTCCTTATATAGAGGCTTAAAAACAAAGCTATAAGCTCTTCCGATAACATTGTAATCAATGGAACTGTGAATCACCACAAACCTAAGGACCCTTGTCCTGATTCAATGGATACGACGCAACATTTTTTTGTTCGACAACAAATTGGTCTTCACGTCAACAATGCGTCAAGATAGCCGCCCATTACCGAACATAGTGTTGCGTTGCGCGCGCAATTCTTTTATTAATTATAGTGGCCAATTCAGTGGAGGATATGACGCCACCACCGTGGTGATCAAGCGTGACCCACCTGCAAATAAGCCCGCGTTCGGTACCCGCACGCAATCGGTATTCATCCTTGAATCATTTGAGTTAGAAACTGTATTGTTCGGCTCGTGCCATCCAAATATCATGGGCCTCTATAATACCAGATTAAATATGTACATTTTAAACAGGGAACGGGTCGTTTAAATAAATTGCCATGCCCGAAGTATTCGTGTGTTCCTTTTGTTTCGGATGTGATATTTTAACATTCCTTAATGTCTGCAGCCCGAACAAGAAGCACGATAATCGTGTATGTGGATCTACATTAGAATAATACGCATTCAAGACGTTGAATGAATCCTTTGTATAATGCTCACAAAACACGCAGAAAAAGAAAACTTTAAAAACAATATCGAACTGCAATTCATAATTCGAATTTGCATGGATGACAAGTAAATATCAATGCTCTTAAACGATTGATTTCTACAAACGTATAAAGAGCTGCGTTATGTCACATGACATTTGAGACGGCACACGTAGCGATCATTTCATAACTCCGTTTAACTATAGTTTGTATTCGCGAGAACGTTAGTGCCAACACAACGATAGCGGTGTCGAATCACAAATCAATTTAAGACTGTTTGCTGTCGTTAACCATCGCACATGGCGTGTTTAATGCTATTCGATACGATACGTCAGACAACAACCCTACTTAAACTTCTCGATTGTAAATTGACAGTTAAGATACATAGATTGAAGATGGAATAGACACTATAGCCTCGAGATAGAAGTCAGAAATTTTGATCCAACTAAGATTTTTTTCAAAATTCTGAGGAGTAATTAAAAAAATTGTTGACGTACGAAGATATAAAAACCCAGTAACTTAACTCCAAAGAATTAACTTGTGTATTGACGACTGTATATTTCTTAATTTCAAAACAATATAATTATAATGTCAGTTCGCATGCTTGTATATAAGTATAGACGTAATTGGTAATTGCTTTGCGTAAACAATAAATCATGTCGAGAAAACGATGTTAGAATAGAACGTATTACAAACCGGCATCACTTCTTACCAGATATGTAAGTGTTTAACAATAAGCTTCAGACAAATAATTATGACGTCAACCTTGATCGATTAATACATAATTCGATTTTTTGTCGATATACCAATTTTTTTAAATCATTGCTACCTGTTCACGATTTATTTTAATTATATTGTTAATATCTCATAAATGAGGAAGCAATAACGAACAAAACCCTGCTACTATTCATTGTAAGTACGTTTTTAATTATTCATCACTTACAGTCTCAAGGCGATTCGTTCGAGTATCCCGAGTAGGAACAAATAAACGAAGAGCCCCTTCTCTAAAGATATCAAAAGACTAATGGGTTTGGAGTACTCGCCAATGTGAACGAGACTCTTGATCGCGTTTTATGTTTATTTTCTTTAGAATTTCTCGAAGCAATCTCGTCGATCGATACTGAACAAGAAATATCGATCGATGTTTTTGTTCATGTTCACAAGATTACAGACATTACACACGTACCCTTTAAACAAGTTATTTGTTGAGTATAATTACGTAAAGTTCATTGGTAACAGGCGGTCGACCGTACTTGAATAAGGGTCGAACTTGCTATATTTGACTTTTACGATCAATTAATTCCAAAATCAATTGATGTTGTAAGAAAATGTTTAAATCATAATTTATTCTCTGATTTGTTTAAAACACGCTTTTTGGTATTTACGGTTTGTTATTTTAAATCTAAAAACTATAAAAGCGAAGTTAATAAACATGTCAAACGTTCTTCGCGTTGATTAAGTAGCCATCGCCGTCTACGCGTCAGGGAGGCAGCATAAAGTATAATAATATATACCATAAACAGATTATGAAATATATTGGATATATATCATAATGGTAAGTAAGCACTTACTGTACATTGAAAATAAATCGGTATGCATAACTACGGTACAACTATGGTGTGCATATTGTGTTTGTGCGTGTGTTCATCGTGAAAGCGTCGACTGTCATTCGTGGTGGATGATTCATGTTAATATTCAATGCTCATAACATGCCTCTACGTGTATTACGAAATGGCGGCTAGTCGAATTTTAAAAAATCGTTTCGTAATTTGTCCGCAGTGTCGTGCCCGCGGCCCTTGTAAACTAAATGTCAGTCACATCGCATTTATATTTTATTAGCGAACCGTTTGGCAGCCCTCGTATATATTTCTTAATTCATAAACTATTCCAGAGATTACGAAAGCCTGTTTTATGCACCTCAGCTTGCCATTGACCTAATAGCTTTGATATAAAATAATATAAAACTTTAGTAGGGACAACATTATGGGTTTTTTGTAGATCAAGGGCGATTGTGTTATGGTTTAACATATAATAATACAAGAACTTATTTATTTTGATACACTGGTGTGCAATAAAAACACGATAACAAAAACATCATTATTGTGGAACTGGTGTTATGATGACCGTGAAAAAAGCGTTAAATTATAGCAATCAATTCAGGATTGGCCGACTAGTTATGAACTGCTAAAGGAGCTTGGAATATCAGCTCGTTTAAAGCTTAAGGAATAAAAGAAGGAGGAATAAAAGTGTTGAAATAATTATCAACTTAATCAATCAGGTGGGTCGTATGACTCGTAAGTCTGTTTGCCGCCGCCGCGGATTAAAAAAATATTTTTAGTGACTAATTTAGAGACGTCTGACTTTAAAGATTGCCTCGCCAATTTTAATATTAAATGTAAATATATTGCTTCAACTGATTGAATTCGCCCTTTAAACTTTCCGTTTACAGAGCTAACACATTATTTAAATAATTTAATCACGACAATTACACACTTAAAAATGTTTAAGCACATAAATTTCCACGTACAACTGGTTTCGGAACAACAAACAATCTGTCAAGGGTTCCACAGAACTGCATGATATACTTGCACGTGTAGATATGTCTGCAGAACTGTTGTGAGTTGTGGACTCGCTCCATTCGTTGCTATATGTATCGTTTCCGTTGTATCTGACCATCGGGCTATTTGACATTGTAGCGAGCGTCCGCCAGTCTGTCAGTCATGATCGTAGCTCGTATACAACTACTTCCAAGAACGGATGCCGCTCACCCCAGGACGTCCACTCATTACGAACGGTCGACGTGTTTAGCCATTTCTGCCATACGTGCGTGCCTCGGATGGCACACTAAGTAGTGCTTTAATTGCACACCATGCTGTATAGGTGTTTGTGCAGATTTCTTTCTCGGTTTTTTAATACTTCCTGTCCGAGTATTCCTTTGACCATCACAAGATAACGCGCCTACACTCTTATTAAAATCGGTTGCAACGTTTTTCCAAGAACCGTTCTGGACTTTAGTTACTAAAATTATGAGTACTAAAACTATCTTTTTAATTGTTGATTGGAGGAAATGTTCAAATAATAGATGATCAAACAAGACCTGGATAATAACGGACCTTAACTGTATTTGCAATAAAGTTCATTATGCTTCATTAGACCATTAAATCGTCACTATTAACGGGTATATTCAAGTGAATGGCGTGAACAGTTAGTACGGGGAATTCTTCATCATTACACGACCCAATAATTGATATGTACTATATCTAACTCATTCGGTAGTCAAGAAAGACCTACTTTGTAAGCATACGAAGTAAGTTTGCTTTCAAATTGAACTATTGGTGTCGCAGTACTCTCGTCAGGTCAACTGAATGCAAAAATACAACCGTTTGAGTCCATTCCATGTGCAAAACGCCTCAGAAAGTCTAAAAGCGCCCCATGTGTGTACGTGACATTTCTGGGTATTTACAAACAATAAGCACATCAGCAAACGCGTCAGTAGCCGATTTGTATGTGAAATCGTGCTTCGTAACAATACAAACCTACAATTTTAAAAAATATATTCGAATAAATGTATGTTATAAGTTGGCAACTATAATGAAATTAAACAAAGCACTCTTAACAAGACAAATTAAACGAGACAAGTAGCGTAAGTGCAGCATATGGCCACTGCACGCTGTGCCAGACCGAGTGTCTGCCTTCTACAAAATGTGCACAATACTAACTATACTCCTATATGTAAGTACTTGTATCGATAATCGCGAAGTATTGAAGCAACGACATCTCATTACCCATGATTCACATATCATTTCCAACACTTTCACAATATTGATTAATTTTTTATTGGCATTTAGACTGCCTCCGGTCGTTTCACGAGATTTTCAATCGTAAGTAAATTAGTCTATTCGGAGCTGATTAGTGTACACTAATGTATACTGTTAGATACTTCCGAGAATCGGTTTTATTGATTCCCTTAATAGTTTGTTAAAGAAATTGTTACTATTGTTACGAATAAGTCTAGCAGGAAGTCTCTACTAATTATTTCTTTGTTGTTCGGGAAACATTTCTCAACAGAATACTGTTACTTATACAAATGTCTTATACGAAATCCAATAAATTTTAATTTTACATCTTCTTGTCGGTAATAGGTCTGTATTTGTACATTGACTTGATCAATATAAGACTATGACTTTAGACACAAGCAAGCTATGTAATGATTGAAAGGATAGTCAAGGATTAGCTGACCAAACCACGTGGCAGTTCAATTGATTTCTAAATCAAACTCCTCACATTGTGCATTCTCAATGGCATTAGAATCGCAACAGCGCATCTGTAGGCTGTTTACTGTCAATCGGTTATCCTGCGATCGGTCGGGTGCGCATAGACGCACAGTCGCACACGCACGCAGCGCGCATCGCGTTCGTCCGTCCGCGACGCTTGCGCTGCCGGGGTCAACGACCCGCCGTACACTGCTCGGGAAATATATAGAATCGCTGGAAACGATTGCGAAAATGTATACGAAATGTGACATTATGTAGTTTATGGCTCGACTGTTATGTAAAGTCGCGGAGGTTATTCACAAACGTAATCATAACAATGTTTGTTCGCCACAACATGTAGCGCAATGACAATGTTTCAGAACCTTTATACTATTAAATGGGATTCTATTTTGGACTCGATTTGAACAAGTTAGCGACTGGTGGCAAAGTTTCTCTGTATTAGAACGGGATTGCTCATACTGTTCATTACGTATGGAGTAACTTGATCCTTGCACAATTGGTTTACTCATCCAGTTACGCATTTTAGGAACTTTCTAGTTCGCACACAACACAAGACAAAGCGCCCACATGGCATATCCAGTACTGTTCCGCATCCATGTGCTCATTCAATAACCGAGTGGGTTGACGGACGCTTGCCAATTTATTATTGTTTACTTTCTATCGTTAATTGCATATTCAATGTCTTTCCTAACTCTTTGTGATTCATTGTATTAGCCCCCTTAAGAATGATGTATGAGTATGAACTGTCAAAATTCCCCCTAAATTATTTGATAATTAGTAATGACTGAGTGATTAGTAATTATTAATAAATCTTACAAGCGATGGTGGCTGAATGGATAAGTGCCCGGCGTGCTAAACACGCGGTCCGAGTTCGATCCCGACCTGCAGTACCAATGTAGATTTTGTTGGAATTTATGTGTACTAGTCAAGTGACTTACCATACGCTAACGGTGAAGGAAAACATTGTGAGGAACCCACATACCCTAGAAGAAATTCTATGAGTATGTCTGATCCACCAACCCGCACTAGGCCAGCGTGAGTGGATTATGGCCTAAACCCTCTCAGCTCTCTAGTTAGAGGAGAGGAGACCCTAGCCCAGCAGTGGGACTTAATGGGCTGCTGATGAATAAATCTTATCAGTATATAGTTGTTTCTGTTTGGCCACCTGTTGAAAATTAATCGATGAATATTGGGGACATGAATAATGTCTCACAGCATGTCACCCGACATGTTTCTTTTTGACGAGCTACCGTCAGGACAAACGATAGAAAGTGATACAATTGATTAATCGTACAAATACGTCACTGTCTAAAATTCATTATTGAAATTAAAAACTTTTTCTTTCAATATCGTGTTATGAATTTTACTATTGTGTCGGTCAATGAACTGTAAAATTAAACACGCAGGTCGTTTTAATTGACTTACAGTGACCGTCACCGTAGCTTGGTTAAGGTGGTAGCTGTGCCGAATGACGTAAAATTTAATTCAGATATTTGTGTTGGCCCATGTTCAACAGTGGACGTCATTGGGCTGATATGATGATGATGATGATTTGTGTTATCATCATCTTAATTTGACTGGCCTGTTGGTCTAGTGTTTAGTTACCCTGACTGCTAAACCGGAGGTCGTGGGTTCGATCCCCACCCAGAACGAATCTTTGTGTGATGAGCATAAAGGTTTGTTCTGTGTCTGGGTGTAATTTATCTATAATATGTATGTATTTACAAAAAAAAATGTATTTAAGTAGTATATCAGTTGTTTAGTACCCATAACACAAGCAAATTAAATTGCTTAATTTGGGACTAGATGGCGCTGTGTAAATCTGGTAGAATATAATTATTATATTATATCAGCCGTAGGATGGCCAATTTCCAATAGGACCTGTATGCAGCCTGCACAATATAACCTAAGATTTGTGTGATTCATACTTATTTGTTTCGAGGCTGTGTATACTTTGTGTCTCATCTAATAATTTAACAGCATATCGCACTCCTAATTAAAAAGCGTTGTATAAAGGTCAAATCCACTTCACAATAATTATCAACCTTAACGCTAATAACACAAGTTGGAAATTACTAAACGGACGTGATAACACTTAATGCCTTTTTCCATTAGGTGTACGATATGTTACATATACGCAGAGTATTGTAAAACTTCGCGAGTTTATAATGTTATCCAACGTAAACAAATGTACTACTGTTATGTTATTTTCGCGCACAGTTTGAATAAACAAACATTGTTGGAAGCAAGAGATATTTTAAGATTAATAGAAGTAGAGCAAATTTTTATTCGTAACAAAAATTTTATTCTGCTAGTTTAAGTCCGCGGATCTGCTTGCATTGTATGTCTGAAAAAAGTAGCCTATATCCTATTCCAGACTATAATCTATTTGTGTGCCTAATTTCATTCACATACTGACGTCATTGAGTTACAAACATCAATTCATTCTAACTTTCGCATTACTACTGCCAAGATGGCGCAGAAGCAGTGTGCACGACTTTCGCGCCCAAGGTCATAGGTTCGGTCCCCGGGTCGTGTAAAAAACGATATACGTTTCTCCAAATTACGTTTTATTGAGTCATTTATTTTTTTAAAGAAAGTTTATTTACTGTTATCTAAGTTATTTTGTTTAACAAATACATTATGTATGCAACAAAAATAAATAAACTGATACAAAACAGGTTTATATCTTTATATTCGCATTACTATCTGTCTCATAATGACGTTACAACAGGTTCCTTTAATTCTTAATGTGTTATTTAATTACAAAATTGGAGCTCTAAGGATTAGTCACTTTTAATGTCACTTATTATAGAGACAGATGACAATTATAAAAGAGGAAGACAATCTCTAACGAACGACTTATCAGAAAAATCCATTAAACTTTTAATTTTTCATTGGTGAAAATGGGCAGGGCGCACCTTGACTTACTTGACTTATCCTAACTTATCCTTTATTCTATGTCCCCTGGTTGGGCAGAGGGCGTCCACAGTGATCCTCCATCGCGTTAGGTCTTGGGCTTCACTTTTTATCTCACTCCAGGTCTTCCTTATATTCTTCGCCTCGTCTGCCACTGTGTATCGCCAGGTCTGTTTGGGACGGCCACGCTTGCGCTTTCCTTAAGGATTCCAATCCAGGGCACACCAGTACATGAAATATAAAAAAAATAATAATGTTAAACTTTCATAGTAAAACAAGAGACACTACACAGATCCAAGCTTCACATTTCAAGTTCACTTAAACCGGGTTCACATAAATAAGAGCCTCTTCATTCCAAATGAATCTCATTTTAATAAGTTCCTTATCTCTTTATCAACTATCGCTACATGAACAATACTACATTGATGCAGTCGAAATTAATGAAGTTGTTGAGTAGTTGGTCTGTTTCGCACCATTGGACGTCGATGGAGCGCTTCGAGCGTTGCCACGCTACTGCCTATCTCGGCCGCCTCACGCTATACAAAACAACATCTACTTTAACGAAGAAACGTTTATAGATAGTATCAAAGAAATCAATCAACAACAAATCTATTTAAGAGTAACTAGTGCAAGTATAATATCCGTGTATATTTAAAGCGCCTTAGTGAGTTCTACTTTTTCAAAAAGAAACAAAAATGAACGAAACGTAAATGCATATTTTCGGTAAGCTTGTGACTTGAAAACGGCTGGAACGATTTAGTATTTTTATAAGTTTGAAATAGATGTAAATATTGGAAAAATTAAAGAACCTTTGTCAGCAGGATAAGGTATATCGGGTCAGCTATTTCAATTATTACTGTCCATTTGTCCAATTATATAGTTATCTCGTGATGTAAGTAATTAATTTTATTAGCATGCTATAATAGCAAGCTAGAATAATAAATTAATCCGTGGCACGTTTCAAACGAAAATAGGACATTTGAATCAAATGAATGGCAGACCAGCCATTGACGCACGAAACGCTTGTGATTTCTTTTGCTTTTGTTCCATAGCATAGCGTAAACTTGTAATAATAAAATTAGAATAGTAATAACGTGTAAATCACATTTTCTGTAATTCTCGCAATTCAAATTAACAACAATATACATACAAAAATTTTGTTACAAAAAATATAATAACCTGCATTTCCCCAAGCGAAATGTGTAAACAGCGACTGTTGGTATGTTTTAGCTATTATTAATTGTTGTTATATTGGGCACCACTTTACTACCTATAACCTTCATCTAAACTCTTCAATCAACTATTAAATTAATATAATTATTAGAGAATAAAGGAAAAAGTACATGGCAAAATTAGTCCATTAGCCTGAGTTTCTTGCCAATCTTGCTTAGAACCTTTTTCCCAAAATTAATTGTACGCAAATTATTATATGAAATGAATAAACGCGTTTGATTTGAATTTTGTTAAACTGATCGAGTTCTTTAATAAATGTGTGGTTACTTATTGATCAAGGAACTTCTATATCATAAGTTCCGCGTTATACATAAACCGTTGACGCTTGTCACCTATGAAAAGTAAGTCAAACCTCGCCTATTTGTTGTAGCCAGCATTATTTTTATCAATAAACGAAAAAGTATGTTTGAGTATTACTAAATCTCTCGTGAAAGATGATATGTAAACACACTCCAGAGGATATTGATATTAATGACAGTAATAAAATTATATGAGAAAGAAATTTGCAGAGAAATATCAATCAAAAACTTCCGTATATACTTATTGCGGTTTGTTCCGTAAACATTTAATAAGTAATGAGACTGTTTCAGTATGGAATGGGGGTAAAAGCTTTTGCGATCTCGACAATTAATTACGCGACATCATTATTCAAATACTCGTGTTTCTTTTGCTACTAAAATGAGATTAACGGGCACAAGATCAAAAATATGGACTGACACTTCAAATCGACCATATGGAAATAAATAGCACGATCCTACTTAAGAATAATTGCCAAAATGGACACTCTTTTTCAATAATTTTTTAATTTGTACAAATTCTGCAAAAAAATAAATTTTATGTTTAATTCTTAATTCAAGTTACATCTATCATCATAAAGCTCACCTAATTTTCGCCACAGCATAAATTATAATATAAGTTATGCAGCAACTTAAATGTTAGAAGATATATCGAAACATCGAACCACGCCTTGAATTTGTTCTATATGTTTAGTCTTATAACCCCTTATTACGTCACTGCCCACCCAGACACCCATTATTGCAACAAAAAACATAAAACTAGTTATGCAACGTTATCATTGTTATTATGACCGTAATTTGCAAGTAGGCTATCGGCTATATCATTACTTATATTGAGACTGATCGCTTTTGGTGTCTTCGCCCACACTGGATTAAATTAGATTGGGTTTCTAGATATGTAATTGCCTAGTATAATTACCGTAGATTTGATTTTATGATAGCCTGACTGAAAAGGTTATGGTTTTCTCATTGTCTGTAAGGACATTAAGTCCCACTGCTGAGCTCGGGGTCTCCTCTCTTCTATCTAGAGAGCTGAGAGGGTTTTAGGCTATGATCTACTCACGCTAGCCTAGTGCGGGTTGGTGGTTTTCATACTACGAGAGTGATTTTTTTTATTTGGATGTTGGGGATAATCTTCGAAACTACTCAACTGGTCTTCATGAAATTTCACATAGAGGTTGTACAAGGACATGGGGTACTTTTTCCGAAATACCATGCGGGCGAAGTTGCAGGTGGAAGCTAGTAAACTATAAGGATAAGGACAGAGATGGATTCTGCCTTTTAATATGTCATCTTTTAGATTTGTTAACGTTATCGCTTTATATCTGACTGTAGGTTGTGGAAACTCCATAACGAGGTTTGCCCAAGAGATTATAGTATGGGGTTTTTCAAAAAAAGGAGTGAATAGGTTTCTTAAAGGATGGCAACGCGCTCGTGATGCTGGTGCTGCAGGCGCCCATTGGCTATGGCTTACCATCAGGCGCGCCTTACGTCTGTTTGCCACCATCGTGGTATAAAAGAAATATCTCGTAACCAAATGATATAAGAATTATTTACGGATTCTTTCTCCGCTCACTATTCTACATTACTGGCAATAGATCTTTATAATTCGCTTTGGTCTAATCACGCATCGCGCTTTTGAAAGTGCTACGAAAATATACGAGCTACTTTCGACACACGTTCGGTAAAATTTATTAAAATGAATCTCGAAGGTTGCGAGAAATCAACATAAACAAACGTGCTCTAATCATAATATTTTATTTAGTAAACAGTCGAGAGACGTGTGAGTGCTTATACACACGTTTGCATTGAACTTTCAACTTCGCGATGTTTCGCAGATTTCCCCCAGTTCATTTACTTCCAAGCTATAGTATATTTTATTTGCGTTGTGAGCTCATTAACAAAACCTACGCTCAATCATAGCCCACAGTAATGAATGAATGAATCTTAATTCTCTACTTCAGGGTTGCCTAGCTAAGGATTAATATTCAAGTAATTCGCGAAGTATAATTTCGTAAAACGCATCTGGTGACCACGTAGGCCGCATATCCGTTCCACTTTCAGACAACAACGATATAAATAGAATAAAATAGGTTATAAAACATGAATGTATTAAGCGAATTGACCCAAATACGTGTATGACGTTAGAGCCTGACGTAATATAACGTAATGCAGATCGGGATCGCGCCCATTGACCATCCAGATCTGGTATCCATTATACTTTCTAAACGATAGATAAATACGCAAATCAGCACATTACACCCGCGCTCAGAACATAATATACAGGATGCCATTAAGTAGAAAGTTATAAAACGCTTTTACTGGATAAATATCGAGTTTTGAAAGTTAATACAGAGTAGAATAAAATTGTTCAAGATCACGCTAATACACTTTTATAATATCACGACTTATATCACTAATAAATAAAGCATCACTAAACGGCCGTAAAATTAAATAACAATGTAGCACTTTTGCAGTTTTAACATTTACGTAATATAATATGAACAGTTAAATGTCTGATATCTGCCACAATCTCTCGTATGAAATAGCCCTCTTAGCGCCGACGACGTCTGACTGCCTTTTGAGGTTACGCAACAGTGACTCATTATTACCAAATATCGATCTACCAGCATGCTCGTAACTACACGCACTATAAATCTTTCAAGACGCCGCCGTTGAATCATCTAACCAACCATTGTTTATTCGTCACTTACCTACGATAAGTAGATTATATCAACATGGCCCAATCATTTTACAAATCACCATAAAGTGTTACGTAAAAAAACAAACATTGAAATTAGCGGTGCTTATTTACAGAAGTCCGTTATGTGTTGTATTTTGGAGTTATCCATTTTCATTTCGGTTGGCAATCGAAAATAGTCTAGAAATAGTTTTACTATTTGTATCAGTCATCCAAACGTCAATTGGGACGTCAATCGTTGAAGTCATTGGATTCCTATTTCTTTCTCACGTCCAAATTATAGTTTTTTATTGCAAACTACGTGCGCAATGTAACAGTGAGTCAGTGTCAAAAGTTGGCTTCCGTGAACTATACTTTGGTTCAGGCAACATTTTGATCGATAGCGAATCAATCGATCTTTCACTTTAACGGGTCTTGGACACGATGGTGAACAGAAAGCGAGAAAAGTTTCGGGTTCAATGACAAATTAAGGAAATCATCTGAACGGTTGTCAATTTACACGAATAATGTATATTAATAGCGTTGTTAAAAATTCATCCTGTATATATTCCCAGAGTTACTAACGAATACTCGGAAAATCACGCGTCATATTTAATTTTGTGACAGGAAAAGGGTTAAAGAACTTTGTCTCTTGGAGTGTCTGGAAAAACTGTACCTCAACCCTACGTATGAGAAGGAAAAGTATGACGAATGGCGACGTACGGTGTTCGTGGTTGTGATGAAATTACGAGTGACACGCTCAGTCTCACGGGCGCGGACGCTCGATTATAAATCACTTTACAAATTGATGTACCCGGATCTGTAAACTAATGTGACATAGCCGACTAATGTGTCTTGACATGAAAATGATTTAACTACTGTTTAATAAATCATTAAAGTCAGAAAACATATTAGTGTTACTCTCGCTCGCTATTCTAATGTGAAAGTAATTAACTGTAATCTATAGACTATGTGCCTATAGATTATATATGTAAAAGGAAAACTTTTATGTTTGTATTTAGGCGAAATAAGAACCCGATGAATAAAATATTGCCAAAACGACAAAATATTCGACCAAGTAAACGTCAACTGCAGTGAAAATAAATCAAATAAATTCACAACGCTATTGTGCTGAATGGGTCATCCGGAAAAAATCATCAGTTTCCGTGCCGTGAAAAAGTTTTTGGCAGACGGCGCGGAGTCTGTACGGGAGCACTTTCTCTGCGCAGACGCAGCTCGGCAGAGCGCCCGACCCGTCATAATCCTTCACACGCGCGTGAACGCCGCCCGCCCGCATCTACACTGCACTTTACGTTTCCGGAAATTTATTTAATTTTCACATTGTTATTTTACTGCCGGAATCGATTCGGACGAGTACTCGGACCAATGATTGATTGATGTACTGCAAGACTTGGATATTTTCGATATCGATTTATGTCATTCATCTGAGTGGTATTTCGGAAGTTCGCGAATGACGTGATGGCCAATGCCCCGATCTGAATTTACGTGTTTTGTTTAGTGTGTGAAATAAGTGCATTATTGTGGTGTGCCGGCGGAGAGCTGTGACAATGACCAACACGCCCCGTCCTTACCTGTGACGTTTGTGGACAACAGCCAAAACATGACACTTTGGTACACCGATATATTGGTGAGCATGCGTTTGCTGTTTTCTCATATTGTAAAGTAAACTCTCTGATCTTAGTATCTTTAGGAAACAAAACAAAGCCTGTGTTTATCCGATCTCTAATCGTCTCGACTTCGCTAAGCCACTTTTTAATTTATGTGGTCGTCGGAGCGCTGGCGTCACAACATGCTTCGCAATTACGATTATTGGAAGGTGCAAGCAATTGACCCACAAGTAAAGTGATATGCTATTACCGCCGATAGAGGTGCCGCCGATGTCTACATTTATCAGGTCAATTACTCGACAGTTTCGAAATTCTTTCGTTTACTTTCTATATAATGAGCGCACTGTGGATCTATTAAACGAGCCTAGTCAACGAGCATCCTCATTACCGGTCCCTGTTAATTGTTTATTAGCATCTCTCGCATACAATGTACATGCGCTCGTTACGTCACCGACCCATCGTGCTACTTCTGACAAGACGTTGACCCACTAATTGCATGATGTGAATAGGTTATAATCGCGAAATGTTGTCGTCGGACACACGAATGCGTTTTGAACACCAATGTTACATATGCGGAAATTAGCTGATGTTGGCCAAACTCGATAAATCATCGATTCTTATCGCAGCTCTGCCGTTCTCGAGATAATTGAAATCACGAACGTTTTCTCACATAAACCAAAATTGAGAACAAATTGTATCCGATCACGATAAGCTAATGGTTCTGTTCAATAAAACTATTGTCTTTTTTAATAACTTGGTGTGCTCATTTTTCGAGTCACGCCCCCGCTTTTGTCGTTTTGGTTAAAGGTTGGGAGGTTGACTCTCAGAAATAAATCATGTGCACATGTCTTTCCACGAAGTGCGATTTGTAACATCGTTCAATCATCCGCTTGTGTTCTAATATTTATTATTTGTTTAAACAATGTGACCATACTTGAATCTATATAATAGAAAAAGATTTTTTACTTTTTCCTATATAACTAAATAGGTATAGATTTAAGTAAAGACAATTTTCTCCTTTTAGCATTTGTATCTTATTTTATGGTTTTGACGTGAAAATGTATCTACAAGACCACAAATCGAATGTCAAGGGTGTAATCACATGCGGTGACAAGTATGTGGCACGCGGTGGCGCATGGCGCGGCGCGGCGGTGCGCTACGGAAGACACGACCGCGTTAGCACTTTCAATTTCCTCACAGTAACTAGGCTTAGCGGCTTAGCCTCGGGCTTGTAAACACGCGCTGGCTACTTAACAAAACCTATTCACAACTTCAATATAGGTAACAGTAGAAAAATGTTTATTCAAAGACGGCCTACTTTAGTTTCGTCAATCGTTTAGTAAATCGTTACTATTTTAAAGATTGCTAAAATGTTTTAATTTCAGTCTTATCGAATCTATCGTCGCAATAAGTTTTGGCATTCGATAATTACTAGATTTTCTATTTATGAACGCGTACGTAAATACTTTCGATAGTGATTCTACTCTGTTATTTCAGACGGCTTACAGTATTTAGATGAATAGAAATTTCTTAAACGTGTTTAAAATTCTCGGTGCATATTCCGCAGACATTGTTTAGAGAGATATGGCTTTTGTTTTAGTGATAGCGCTATTATCGCCGATTAGTCGACGCCTTGACGGTACGTGGAGAGTGACAGAGCCTCGGGCGAGCGCGTGCTTCTTCGCCACACTTGATTAATGCCGCCTTCACTCTGTAATGGCGCTAACACGTTACACGTGTCACATTTAAAGCACTTGTCTGATTCACGTCTATTCTTTTTCAAATACCTATAATTAGGGGGTGAAAGCTAGACGGCGACGTTTTTTTAGTTCCGTGAGCACTGTCGCCTCACGATGTTAGTAACTTGTTTATCGGAATGCGAGTCCGTTTTGCTCATAATTACAATAATTTTGTTAACCATTCGAAACGTTTCAATTACACGGTACTTGCCAGATACCTAATAAAAGACTAGGCACATTGTAGCTTTCATTTATCGCCTCTTATATTCTTGTTTCGTAAGTCTAAATATTGTTATTAACATGAGGTAAGGTTGATCGCCCGTTGCGATTCGTCTTACAAACGTTTTACATGTTTTTTGCATCGCACGTTAAATGGACTAACGCCAAGAATAAGTTACTGGCTCGTTTATTGTTAATCTTTATCGGTATTTTTACGTCATCGATAGTCACGCGACTTCGTTATGTTGACCTTTAGTTCCAACATGAACCATCGTTGTATAAAAGCTCTACACTTTTCGTATTTAAATAAATCAAAGTCATCATAAAACTTGCAAAAAATATGAACATTTTTTTTATCAAAGTCTGAATACGGTTTTTCTTAGTATTAAGCGAAAATTTTAGTTTTATTTTCCTTGTTTATAGCTTTTTATCTAAAGGTTGTGTTACATTGTTACAGAGCCCTGGCGCAGTAAGCGGCGGCGGCGCGGACGCACAGCAGTCGCGCGATGCGTTGGATGTGCGCTACTCATTGGCAGCTCTGGCTGACGACTACACAAAGCGGAAACACGTCGTGCGGGTGACCACAGCCGCCGGCGCTGAGTTATTACTACAGGTACCTCATTTACTTAAATTAAATCCTTAAATGTAAGCAACAACTCAACAAGGCTACAAGCCATGAATTTGGAGGTATTCGCCATACGAGGCATTATCTTAACACTGAACGATGATACCTAAGAAGGAAGACAAGGAAAGGGAATTGAGAATCTGATGCTTTGTTGTTTTAATATTAATTATTATAACATTAATATTTAATAGTAACAACATAGGCTAAAGACGCCTTTCATTTAACAATTAATCTCTCATTGTTATTAGGTATATTAACAGGGTTGAGATTCGATTGCATTCCTTTATTTTCGTATCTTATTCACACATATTCTTTTTACACTTTAGCTCAATATAAACTTTTGCTATGAGGTAAGTACACTTCTTCACAGGAGCATATTACAACTGTCGAATGAAAACTTTATTGTAACTAAAGTTTTAAGAGCAATGACTTCTAATGACAAATTGTTACGATACTCACCCAAAATGTTGTCAGCTCTGTGTCGCGTGTTATTTATTGCTGTTATAAACGTGATATGTCTTGTCTACGTAACATAATTGTAACATTCCGTCTAATTCAGCATTGTCACGGCAATTTGCCAAATTATCTTACATTGATAAATGTTTAAGAACATTATTGTAAAGTGCGCCGTTTCTCTCCTTTTCCTTAGATAATATTAGCTATTCATAAGTCCTACGAGGAAAATTGATACTTAAATTAAAAATGAATAAAATTTTCCTAATTACTTTCGTCTAAAAAATCATATTTCTATTTATATCCTTAAGAGACTATACTCTACTCTACTGGGTCTACATTTATCTACCTACTAAAATAGAATATTTAGGCACCTAAATAGCTAAAGGCATTAACAATAAGAGATCAATCAATTTTATATAGTTACTTATACAAATTATTTATTCTGTTTAGGAATGTACACAGTACAAATTGATGATGGTCTCATAAAAGAGTAGGTCTTAAAAGTAAAAGATTAATTAAATATTTTATTCGTTTCTAGGCTGAAGGAGGAGCTGCAGATGCCCAACGTTGGTTGGCAGCTCTCCGCCGTCACTCGGCAGAGCCACCTCCCGCCGACCCCGCGCCGCAGCCCGTCACCCCCGCACCTCTGCCCGCACAGCAGCAAGACTGCCCGTCACCACTACCGCCGCAACGCACCAAGAAGATCGGCAGGAATAGGTCTCCTACTGGTCAGTACATCACTGATTATTTCAAGATGATAGCGATAATTGATCAAAGAGGTTAGTAACAACCCAAAAATTTCTTTGTTATCATGTCTATATTTACTTTCTATCAAGCGAATCATAAGGCCTGTCGCACCTTGGTGACATTTGTCACTACTACTGTTTTGTCCCTCTAGTCTGGTCTATAGAAATGTATGAAGATTGCCACACGTTAGAATGTAACAACTGGGTGACATTAAGGCAGGTGACAAGAGTCATTGATGCGCAGGTTATCTAAATTTTGACTTTGTTTGTCCCAAGTGATTTTCAGTAATTCCAAAATGAAACATAAATTGATATTTTTTTTTATTCATTGAAAAATAAAAGCTGTTTTCTGTTTTGTCCCTCAGGCCCTCCGACCCCGACCTTACCATCGTCGCCTAAGAACAAGACATGGAAGGGTCGCATGGCGAAGCAGCTGCGACGCATGCACGGCGGCGCGGCGGCGGCGGCGGCTCCCACCACGGGCTGGCTCGGCGCACCGCTCGAGCGGTGCCCGGCTGATGCGGACCACCCTTGTGTGCCTAGAGCTGTCACTTTACCTGCACAGGCTGTAGAGGTAAGCTATCATTTATGTCGGGAATTTGTGATGCAATATATATACCTAATGTCATCCAAACCTTGTCCTCGCAATTACAAACACAAGAAATAAAACTTAAATGAAACGAAACAATTTTCACGTGTTGCTCATCATGCATGTAGCATTTGACTGATCTATAAGTAATTATATTAGTCGTTATTCTAGTTTTAACAGCATTGAGCATTGTACATGCTAGGCACAAGGCCAAAAAGTATTTATTATCCAATGTGTGGTATATTTCTTCCGAAAAATTTGTACACAAACATAAAACATTAACATTAACATAGCATCACGCCTTTTTCCCCAAAGGGGTGGGCAGAGGTGTTTCACACCCACATTTCGCCAGCTATGTTTGGTCCCATGAAATAGGGGGCGAGCCTATTGTCATCAACCGGGGACAATTCTTTACCAAACTCCGGGAAAATCTTAATACTGGAATTTCATGATAGAAAAACCCAATACCATTTTCACCCGACCCGGTAATCGACCCGGGACCCCTTGCACAGCAGTCGTATACACTTCCCGCTGCGCCACCGAGGCAGTTACACAAACAAAAATTAATAAAATGATCATGTTTGGCAGGCCTACGGTCTCCGTACAGTAGGAGTGTACCGCGTGCCTGGTAACGCGGCGGGTGTGGCGGCACTAGCGGCGGCTTTAGACCGCGGCGAGCCTCCTCCCACCAACGACGCGCGGTGGGCCGACGTACACGTCGCCTCTAGCCTGCTGAAGGCGTACCTACGACGGCTACCTGACCCACTCCTCACAGCTGACATGTATCCTGCTTTCATTGGTGAGTAATTTAATCAGGGCCCAATATCATCATCATCAGCAACCCATTAAGTCCCACTGCTGGGCTCGGGTCTCCTCTCCTCTAACTAGAGAGCTGAGAGGGTTTAGGCCATAATTCACTCACGCTGGCCTAGCGCGGGTTGGTGGATCAGACATACACGTTGAATTTCTTCTAGGGTATGTGGGTTTCCTCACGATGTTTTCCTTTACCGTTAGCAGATGGTAAGTCACTTGAAGGGTGCATATAAATTCAACAAAGTGGAATCCACATTGGTACTGCTGGTCGGGATCGAACTTGGACCGCGTGATTTGCACGCGCCGGTCCCCTAAACATTCAGCCACTGTCGCTTGGCTACTTACCAGGGCCCAATACAAACCGAACAAATGCCCAGAGAGACATAAATGAGGGCAACATCCAATTAAGTTTTATCCAGGGACAGGAGTCCCTGGATAAAACTTCATTGTAAATGGCCGGGTGGCATTTTTTTGCCCGGGTCTTCAAAACATAAATTTTGTAAAAAAAAAATAACTTTTTATTGAAATCGCTCTATTATTTAAAAATCAATAGGTACTTTGTGTCTTTCATCGATACACTATTGAACTAACTCAATTTATATGAAGAAAGTGCAACCGTAGCGAGCGTAATAAATATAGATAGAACGCACCGGAGTCTGTAATGTATAATCATCATTATCTCAAATAAAACATTACGTATATTTACAGTGAAAGTAAACAAAGAAACGTGAGATATCATCATGAGGTGTCTATCACTATATTGCTCACTTCTACAATTACCTACTATTTCGACTGACATTCGTTTTTGGTGCGACGTGGCTTTCCCTACATATCATTTTCCTGAAGCAAACTTTGACGTCACGTTTAATCATTTATCATTGTAACGTGTTTTCCTTAAAACATTTGCGATAAAATTAGATGGTGAATGCATCTATCTTTGTATTCCATTTCGAAGTATTATTTATAAACGAAAACGCAATTTTAATATTTGTATTCAGATACAAACTTCAAATATAGATTGATCTTGACAATGAAAAAATCTTTAATATTCGCGGCAGTTAAGTAATATAATATAATATATTATATTCTACTACATTCACACAGCTCTATCTAGTCCCAAATTAAGCAACTATATTTGCTTGTGTTAAGGGTACTAAACAACTTATATACTACTTAAATACATTTTTGTAAATACATACATATTATAGATAAATTATACCCAGACACAGAACAAACCTTTATGCTTATCACACAAAGATTGGGACCTGGGTCCCCACCCATCGAACGACATCGAACCCACGACCTCCGGCTAATAAGAACTGCATACTACTTACTGCATATCTATCACTCATTCCTGGCGTGCCAGTTCTGTTTTTCTATAGATTCATAGTTTATTATTTTGTATTGCAGCTGCTGACAGATCACCAGAACGCGCCCGAGAACTCCGGCGACTAGTCCACGCGTTACCGGAGGCGCACTACGAAACCCTTAAGTACCTGATCCAACATTTGCGCAGAGTGGTGGCGCATTCCGCCTTTAACAAAATGGAGGCGAGAAACTTGGCCATCGTGTTTGGACCAACGTTGGTGCGAGCGGCGAGTGACGATATGCTGGCCATGGTCAATGACATGTCCAGTCAGTGTCGAATCATCGAGTCTTTCCTAACACATGTGAGTATATTGGCTCATTAACATGACGTCATGAAGATTAGGGTGGTGTTACATACTATACATATTTCAATTGGTCTAACTAACAATTTATTTATTTTACTAAGTATTCATTTGAAAGAAGAAAAAAAAAAAAATCTAATTAGGTACACGAATTAAAGGTTTTTTTCACATTCACAACTGTCTTTTTAGTGTTCAGACGGCATTACTTTTCTTTGATCTAACTAAGATCTGGCGATCAACTAAAGAGAATCGTCATAATGTTGATTTTTTAAATATTTATCTACTTAGGTACTGTTTACTACTACAACTCAATTAGAGATTTTTTGTATAGCCGTAACAAAATGAATGCCTTAGTTCAAATCTTTTACCACAGTTATTATTACCTATTATTTGTTGGGCTAGAAACCGTTAGCGGCCTCCTAGCTACCTCGACCAGAATTGATCTATGGTAGCGCCCTACCATAGGATAGGTGCACATTCATCCATCTTGTATTCATGATTTTAATCAAATATTTTATTTTTAAGAAATTCCTAAGATTATGTATTGTAGACAGTTTAGCTATATTTTAAGTTATGTTGAAAATATTTGACTAAATATTTTTTTATATTTAATTTCCAGTATGAATGGTACTTCGAGGAGGAGGAAGGCGACCCCCCTTCGGAGCCCCCACCAACAGGGGACGAACTGTCGCCCGCCCCCGCGCCTTCCCGCGACCTCCTCATACATAATGTTAAGAAAATAGAAGGTAAATAACATTTACACTCCTCAACCCAAGACAAACGAAAGTAGTGTTGTTCAATACTTGAATTATTTACAACAAATTTATAAATTACCAACCAAATTTTACATAACTACATTCTCTCAGCTCTCTACATAGACTAGAGAAGATCCTTGCCTAGTAGTGGGACTTTAATAATTATTATTATTTATTTCAGGAAACAAAAAGTCTTAAACTAATAAAAACTTTTAATTCATTATGAACAAACAGACCAAAACAGTTCTATAAAATATATACAATTTTTATTTTCTTTACATGTAGGTAAATTTGAAATTATAATGTTAGCCTATATAAGCAATACAAATACATATATCTATTTAAGCAAGACAAACTAAATAACTTGAGTTAGTGCGTCAGTTATTTAGTTAACTATATATTTTTTACACATTTTATCGATTTCAAACCACAAATAAATTAGTAATGGGTTATTATTATTATTTTATTATAATCACACTACGTAATTACAGGTAAAGATGTATCGACCCGCGACATAGTATCATCTATAATATCAGCGGCAAACCGCAAGATTCAGCGCAAGCCGCGCTCCAAGCCCGACAAGAAGACGAGCGAGGACAAGCGCGGCGACTCGCCTGGCGGGTCCCCTCCCAGCTCCCCCCTCACCTCACCTCCACACCATCTCACCACCTCACTGGCAGACTACGACGGTCTCAACCACAAATACGTCAACAGATCAGATGGTGTTAATAAGTTAGTATTTATTTCTGCATCTTTATAACACACTATATCAAGTGCTACCTATATGCAGTACGGCCACTCGCATCTCTCGATTATGGTCATTTCCTTAGAAAAACCTTGCTTCTTTTATTGTGGACTGGCATCTTTAAATCACTTTTGTAAAGAATTTAAATATATAAGTACTAACTTTTATGGAATATTCCAGAATTGAACTAGAAACAATGGCGGCGCTGGGGCGCGGTCGTCAGGAACTATCGCGACACACGCACGCACTCAACAACTTCTCTATAGATGGTAAGTACTCAGTCACGTGGTCTATAGTCCACCTCACGGGAACTCGGACTGTTATCGTATTGTTGATATAAACGAGTAATACAAGTGTCCGCTATCTGCCCCACTAGGTGTCCAGTACTGACGTCAGAGATACACAGCAATCCCTTTCTTTGTCCACATTAAAAGGTATAGGAATGTGAGCGTGTGTTGCGAATGTGTGCGTGTATGCGGCAGTTAACACGTACAAGTATTTATTCACATGCGTCAGTCAGATTATGACGCGTTGCTCTCGCGACAGTTAATATGTGTGAGTCGAGAGAGCACACGCGGCGTAACGTCGACCGCGAATGGATGTGAACAAATGTGTCGATGAACTAACGCTTTCAGTCGGCGGCTGTACTACAGCACGGCTTTACTGGGCCGGCGTGACGATCACATCACTCCGCCAATACTGTACATAACTACGATATCATCACTCATCGCCATTTAACGTCACTCACCGACGCCGCAGTTGTCTAACACGCTTTCGTCTGTGTCTAACCCTCGCCCCGAGCGTGGCCTCGTCTAACCTGTCCGTTCGTTGTCTCAGGAACCGGGGACCTCGTGTCGTCTCTGACCAGCACGTTCGACCAGAAGCTGCGCACCCTCAACAACTCGTCTCCGCTTGACGACGGTAGCATCCCGTACGCGGACGAGTGCCAGGACGAGACCGAGACCAAGTCGAGCGCCTCCTCGCCCTCCGACGGCAACAGCGAGCGCGACGAGCGCGTGTCGCCCGGCGCGCGCGCGCACGAGCTCAAGGCGGCCTGGCTCGCGCGCGATCACCGCCATTCGTCCTCCAGCAGCGCCGACGAACCCGACGCACGGGTGTGGCCGCGCCCGCGCCCCGCCCCGCGGGACGAGCTCGACGACTCCGAGAAGGAGAACCGGCGCTCGCCCGCGCCGTCCCCCGCGGCGCCGCGCACGCCGGCCGCGCCGGGCCGCGCCGAGCAGCGCTCGTCGTCGCTGGGCCGCGAGGGCGAGCGCGCGCGCGTGCTGCGCTCGGAGAGCGTGAACTGCCGCTCGCCCACGCTGCGGCGTCGCGAGGCGGCGTGCCGCAGCACCAAGCTGAAGCGCAAGAACGGCATGCCGGAGCGCGGCATCAAGCGGCGCCACACGGTGGGCGGCACCAAGGACTTCGATAAGGACGGCTGGAGCGCGCGGCACACGCGTACGTCGTCGCCGGACCTGAGCGCGGCGCTGAGCGCGTGGGGGGCGCCACTGGTGCCGGCGCCGCGCCACCCGCTAGAGTCGCACGTGTGACACGCGCGCCTGCACTCGCTGTAGGCGCCACTGTGACGCGCGCGCCTCCAGCCTGGTCGGTGCCTATTGTTCGAGTGGTGCTCTGAAAATAAGTTTTCCCGCGTGCTGCGCTCGACGAACGTTTCTAGACTATTTTAGTTGCGGTCCTAGTGAGCGAATATAGTATTGTGCGTTTCTAAACCATCTGATAGAAGTCTGATTTACATTTATCCATTACCGCGTCGACCCAGACAGTTCGAAACTCCATTTCGAGAGAGGCTATTATTTGATTCGATTCAATTGACTGAATAGATTAGGTCACAAATATCTATCTATATTGTATAATATTACGAATGATTATAATACTCAGAGTCGTTTACTTCGTACATAGCGTGTTGAGAATTAGTAATTCCATGCGTATATTACATAAAACATTATATTATCTTGTAACTGAGGCATAGGTTATAGTGATTATATTATTATGTCTATAATAAATACATACTAAAAGTGATCCCAACAAATTATGAATTCAGTAGTGCAATACATTTTGTAAGCGTGGACTAGATGGAAATTATCGGTTAAATACATGAATTCAACTTCCTAGTGAAAGTCTAGACGAACTTAGCTCACTAAATAATGCCAAAGAATGATATGAAACTGACATAGTAACAGAATAATGCATGCGCGGAGCGTATGAGAGTGAAGGAAAGAATCGGTGAACGGAATGCAAGGATTAGGATGTTATCGTTATCAACGAAACAACTCACCATATCAACGGAAACGATGTCGCACTTTCCAATACTTATGAGTATAATAAATTAGTATGTACACGGTGTAGTGTGTACGGCGCTTTCCACACGTCTACATTATTTGTTTGTAGTGTGACTCCTCCTGTAGATATACTCGTACTATACTACTATGTACGGAGTTGCTGTGGACAAGGACGCAAGAGTGCAAAACAAATGCATAATACATAAAATTAGTGCTACTAGTACGTAGAACAGATTATGGAACATAATTAGATGTGCCCGCGGGCTCAATATTTAATTGTTATGATAAGTGATTAGTAGAAGTACCCCTCCGGTGCGAGATATTCTGACCACGCTACTGTAACACCACTTAGATTTTAAGTCGTAAGCTAAGAATATTATAAGTTCAACAGTTTCAAAATAGTGATTATTAGAATGGATATGTAAAATGAAATGCATACATCACCTACTTGCCTTCGCAATAGATTTAGCTGATTCGAATTTTTATGCACAATTCTCAATTATTATAGATAACTTGTACGAATTAAAGTTACCCTGTGTGTCGCGATGAGACAACAAAATATATGTGAATGTACGACGATGATTAATTAGATTATATTGTCAGACTTTTGTAGATTGTAAAAGCTTTGAATTCGTTTAAAAAAGTCGTGAGTGAGGTGTTTAAATTGTAAATAATGGATGCAATACCTTATATGTTATAATGTTAAAGATGTAGTGGTAACAATATATATGATGTATTGTGTATATGTACTGTCTCTGTATCGATGTCGAGATCGGCTCCAGTTAACTGCGACTAACAGACTCATTACACTACTACGTGATAATAATAATCGTGATCCCTCTTAGCTTTGTATAAATTGTACATTTCTTTTATCATTAATTTATATTAAATTTGTTATCGTAGCTTTGTTGAATGCAATTATTTTTATTGTTTTGTTTATCAAAGAAGTATTTTAGGCTAAATTCAATTGTTATTTATTTGTGAGAGATGTAAAACGTGATTCGGCACAAGTTCATTTTGACAAAAGTGTAATTATTATTGTAAATATTTTCGTCGACAAAATGATTTAGACTTTCGTTCTTTAACTTTTAAAAATTTTATACCATCTTTTACGTTAAGACGATCTCAAGTTTGTTGAATGTTTGCAAAGCGTTCCTTTTAAAGTTTTATTTGTAAATATATCATTTAATGTAGGGACAGTGAATTTACTAATTTTACTGAATCATATTGTACGTAGACGGTAGTAGCGCTGCTTGATGCGTCGCTCGTTACACGATAAAAGACAAATAGTCAGTCGCGGCCGCTCCTGCAACGGACGCGGTCGCGTATGATTGTCTGCTTGCAACAGATTTGTATTCAAATAATCTATTCATGTCTTCGTGTAATCAGCTATCAAATTCAAATAAACACCTTTAAAGACATTTTGCAAATATGGGTCTATCCAGATTTTCAATATTTGTCATTGTGTATATTTTGGAGCAATGAAAATAAAATATTGAAACAATTAAACCTGTTTTTGGATTTCTTACACGTCCTTTCATAATATGCCTTTTTTTTTTAACCCAACTGCCCCGGGCCGTCTTCTGTCCAACGCCTTAACCACGGCCAGTAGACCATAAAATCCCTTCTTCCTAGTAGTCATACTTTTTTATCAAACTGGTTTGACTATGAGGAATTACGTTTCCTCGTGGTCAAACTTGTCTAACGACCCTCCCTGTATAAATGTTAAGTTAAAAATGTGTACAGTCAATCAATAAACTGCTTGTTCATAAGCTTAAAAAAACTGCCTCTGTGGCACAGCGGGAAGTATATACAACTGCTGTGCAAGAGGTCCCGGGTTCGATTCCCGGGTCGGGTGAAAATGGTATTGGACTTTTCTATCATGAATTTCCAGTATTGAAATTTTCCCGGAGTTTGGAACACAAATATTCTCGGTTGATAACAATAAGCTCGCCCACTATTTCATGGGACCAAACATAGCTGGCGAAATGTGGGTGTGAAATCTGTCTACCCCTTCGGGGAAAAAAGGCGTGATGCTGTTATGTTAAAAAAAGCTGCCCTCTCCCAAAGTGTGTATTTTCTATGTATGTGAACAAAGTACTAGGCTATCATAAGCTTGTAGGAGGTTGTTATAAAAGTAATAGACATAATTTTATGTTTAGAAATCTCTTGCACGCTTCTGTTATCCTAGTACTATATTATATTGCGGGCTTATTTACGTGAACGTTATAGTAGTACTAGTATAACAGAAGCGTGCAAGAGATTTCTAAACATTTATAAAATTATCTATGTAAATACTTTTATAACAACCTCCTACAAGCTTATGGTAGCCTAGTACTTTCTTCAACAAGTAGATAGCACATAGGGCAAATGAGCACATAATATATGTACTAGCATTTTGGTTGCACTGTATGCAAAATGTAACAACCTCCTACAAGCTTATGGTAGCTTAGTACTTTCTTCAAAAAGTAGATAGCAGATAGGGCAAATGAGCACATAGGTGAATTTTAGTTGCACTGCATGCAAAATGTAACAATCTCCTACAAGCTTATGGTAGCCTAGTACTTTCTTCAAAAAGTAGATAGCAGATAGGGCAAATGAGCACATAGGTGCATTTTAGTTGCACTGCATACAAAATGTAACAACCTCCTACAAGCTTATGGTAGCCTAGTACTTTCTTCAACAAGTAGATAGCACATAGTGCAAATGAGCACATAGGTGCATTTTAGTTGCACTGTATATAAAATGTTACAATCTCCTACAAGCTTATGGTAACCTAGTACTTTCTTCAAAAAGTAGATAGCAGATAGGGCAAATGAGCACATAGATAGGTACTAGCATTTTAGTTGCACTAATGTAACAACCTCCTACAAGCTTATGCTAGCCTAGTATTTTCTTCAAAAAGCAGATAAGGCGCATAGGTGCATTTTAGTTGCACTGCATACAAAACGGGTTAAGATCGGGTCTTGTGAATACGCTATTGTACAGTAGCTAAAGATATCCATAATTTCAAAACGCATGTATACCATATAGCATACATAAATTACTTGTGTTGTAATGTTCGGCTACTTTTTCATGCTGGCCGCCTAAGTTATATCATGTGTATGTGTGATGTGTGTATGTAGAGAATAAAACAAACTTTTTTGCGACATTATTTATTACGTTCCAATAATCATAACATCAATACATCAACTTCATGAAATCAAAAATATACTTGAAACATGAATTCGGATAAGTAACTTGTACCCATGGAATTGTATTAAATATCATTCTTTCAATTAAAATAAACTAAATTATTATTAGGTCATTTAATTAATTTAATATTTTAATATAATTTTGTATCTGAGCTAGTACGTAAACAATACCTTAATGCTAACAATACTTGACTCTCGTCACATGAATCACACTCTTTGCACTTTTCAGTCATGACAATCTATTTAACTATTTTCATTTACATGCTTCAAGTTTTGTAAGTTAAATCTATTGCTACCTTTGTTTTTCGCAGTGTACAAAACATAGATAATGTATAAATCAACAGTTTGACTAATAAAAGTTGTAGCGTGTAAATGGTTCTTAAAACAATTCACACCATGCTGGTATTGAGAGCTTTAGATAAATATAATAAAATTCCTTTGCAATAATTACACACATACATGGTGTGAACGGTTTTTTATAGACAAATACTTATACACTGACTTCTGGCAGTCAAAATTATTAAACACATTCAAAATCTGTTAACAGCATCTCTATTATTCAGTTATGAATTTAACTAATGTATTATGCTGAGAAACAATACGATACTATACATCAACAGATTTTGGATTGTAGTTAATAATTTCCATTGCAAATCCCGTGTATGTAGATACAATCACATGATACATAAACTTGCACTGTCAACAATTGAGCTTCCAACTAAAACCGTGAGAGATCGGACAAAAATACTTTTTTATTATGTTAAAGTAATCCTATAAGCACTAGACTCCTAAAATTATAGTGCTTGTATGAGAACATAGTGCTAGTATTTCCCGGTAGGAATAATAGTATGTAATATTTTTAGTGTAGCAATATTATAAGCGAAATTATTTCCACTAGGTACATAATGTTATTAAGATTCTATGGATAAAATTGGTACTTAAATTCTTGACATGTAGGCTATCTATTGGTAATACCTATAATACTATTACGGGAAAATGTTTAAAATGGAATTACAATCAAATCAAAAATAAATGCGAATAAGCATCCTAAGACCGACCTCGCTAAGGGAGCTACGTAATTATAAAAATATATCTTAATTATTAAAAAAAAATAGCACTCTAATATTTTTGGCAGGTAAATCGAGGATCGGTCCACCCGAGTTTTTAATCGTACCGATAAATAAATGTTAATGACTAAAATAAATAAATATAAGAGATCGTTTAAATTTTGAGTTCTACGTACTGAAGCCTCGTCACGCGTGCGACATTGGCGACACTCGACGGTACACTCGCGGCTCCATCGACACAAACATAACATGAACTACGTACGTTCGACACAAAAAGCTGAAATAACGTCCGGAGCGAGCCAACGCTCGCGGGTAGGAGTTACGACAACTAAAGCGGGGGCTCAGTGGTGGTACTCTCGGCGGTAGCGGCGGCGGCGGCGCGGTCAATCCTCGCGCTCGGGCGGCGGCGCGTGCGGCGCGGCCGCCGGGCTCCACGGCGCCACGGGCGGGGTGGCCGCACGACCCGCGCCTGCGCCCCCGCTGCCTCCCTCAATCGACAGGCTGTTCAGTAGCATGTCGAACAGCGAGTCCTGCAAAATAATATAAAATCGTTGCTGTTAAGAAATGCTTTTCACTAGATATGTTCTATACTGCGAGGATGTTGCGATCCACTGATGATAAGCTATGCAACGGTGCGAGTAAGATGTGCTATGAACAACTCTATGCAGGCTATGCATTATGATTTTATCAAATTGAGTTTATTTAATTTAGTGGAAGCTCCTGTGCGAATGACGCTTTAGGGTTCGTTTATATCCAGACATTAAGCGTGTCAGAAATAATAAAATTGCACAGTAACACGACTGCACAGACACGCTCTCGGTGTCTGCATGGCCGTGTTACGATATATATAAATGGTTTATTACATATTCTATAGAATAATATAATTTTGTCTGTTAAGATACGTATCTGACACGTAATTTCTGTAGATATATACGGGCCGTTAACCGACACCTGGTGATAAAACAAAAAACGAGACATTACATTAAGGATAACATCGTTATTTACGTTGTAATCGAGCACGACGTCGACGTCATCGTTGTCGCTGACGGACGACACCGAGGGCCAGTAGTCGTGCAGCGGCACGCCTGAGATGGGCGACAGTGCGCCGCGCTCCGGCGTGCCCGGCGGCGTCACTACGAACGTCATGTTACTCGCTGGAAACACAACAGTCATTCAAATATTTTACTAATTTTCTAGAGTTGAGTAGTTGACACTAAAAAAATATTAACAATATTTTGTTATCTAATATTTTGTTATATATATCAAACTATATTTTCGATAAAAAAATAATTCCTGATATTGAATTCCGCGGAAGGCGGAGGATAGAGTGCTATGGTGCGTGTTAAGAGAGGCCTACGTCCAGCAGTGGACCATGTGGACGTGGCCAAATTCTGGGCTGACACTATTTAAAACGATTTGCTGTCGACACGATAAGAAGAAGAAGCAGTGGACTGCAATAGGCTGAAATGATGATGATTGAACTTTTATTTAAAACATTAAGAAATTATACGGCCACACAATTTATTGAAACAAGTGGTTATTATATTAAATTAATCAGCTACACGATGTTATTTATAACATTAGAAAGAAATATCGATAATTATTACAAAAACGCAACGTTCGTCTATCACTAGTTAGTAAACTAACATTAATTCATACTTTCGCATATAATACGTGGTGGCATACGTGGTGAGTACATACCAATATGTTCTCTGTCGATGGCTCGCGCGAGTTGTCCGGGCGACAGCGGCGCGGGCGCGGGGCGGCGCGCGCGTGCTCCGTGCGGCGCGTGCGTCACGTGCGCGGCGTGCGCGTGCGCCACGTGCGCGCCGTGTGCGGCCTGCGGGGGGGGCGCCGAGCGACGCGGCGCGCGCGACGACCCACAGCTGCGCCGTTGACTGCCCGACCCGCACACTGAGCTCTGCGGACTGCCACTCCACTGCCGCTTGCCGCCTACACATATTAAAAAACATTTGTCCTTGACCTTTGACCTTGAAATCTTAAGACGCGAACACAACATTTTAGTCGACTTTTGGGACACGTTTAGAATCGCAAAATTAAGGTTTGTACAAGTTTGTAGTTCTCTCTATTTTGGCTTAAATGAGTGGATTATGAGACACTGACCGTGGCGCGAGTGCTTGGGCGTGAGTCCGTTCATACGCATGAGGTTGAGCAGCAACATGTCGGTGTGCGCGGCGGTGGAGAGCTGCGGGTCGTAGTCGTGGCGCGGCGCCTGCAGCGCGGGCGGCGCCGACCCGTCCGTGCCGGCCGGCGTCACGCCGCGGTGCGCCACGGCACACACGAGGCGCCGCAGGATGTCGGCGCCGCTGCCACTAGCGTCGCCCCCACCTGAAGCTCCGGCGCCGTGAGCCCCGCCCACTGCCCCCGCTGGCCCCACAGCTCGTGCCGCTCGAACCTCCTCGATATCATTCTCCCCTGTAATTGCAACCATATAGGGTAATAAAGCCTTTCGCAACTAGAACACAATATTGAAATGTCATAACTGCTCTGCGTCAGCCCGTGACCACGGTAAGTGCATTTCGATCGAAACGTCGGACAAATATATGCAATCTGGTATTCATTGTTTTGTAAACGACTGTTTCCTAAATTTCAAATTTAATGCGTGACCTAGACCCGTTTTATAACATTCCAATATTTAGTGTTCATTAATTGAAGTAAACGATCGATCACTTGTGTTAAACCATGATTCATTTTATCACGAGTGACTGACCTCAATGTGCTACATTACCAATACTTACGACATTCCAAAATACTATCTACCCTACTGAAAACTTTTACTTTTGCTGACCCGTCTAAAATCGCAACTCTACATTCGGTCTACAATTTTTTATTATGATCAGTCACCATGTTTCATACAACGTACACGATATCAAAAAATCATACCCGATATTATGCAGCATCGTGTTATAATCTGTAGCGTAGCTTATGCTTTGATATCGAAAAGTTTACCGATAGTTATAAATATACTGTACAACGACTATTCTACTACATCACGTATTTCTACGACTATGCCTACACTAAATATGATCAGTTACTTACTGCAAATCGTGGTGCGGGCTGAAGCTAATTTAAATAACAAACTCGATATCGAGACATATAATATTTATTAATCAAACGTTTAAGTTCTTTTGGGTCGACTCATATCGGCGGCTCGACGCATCGCGACGTACGATCATTATATAACCGATAGAATTATCGACGAAGGTACACTCTAAGTAATCGTGTGCGACACACATTTTAAAATGGTACCTCAATCAGCAGCAGCTTAAGTTTTCAATTCTATCGCTATCTTTGGAGCCGTAACGCGTCAACGCCGCGACGATACGAGTCGAATCCTCACTATATTTTTTTTAAAACACCTCGATAAGCCGATTCGTAGAATATCAAGGTATCATACCAGCGCTCGAGGTAACAATTTATAATATTATCAGGAGGACGGTCGAGTAGGGAATAGAAAACAGGGCGGGAGCTTGCGGCTTGAGCTCGGGGCGTGCGTGGCCCTAGCGTGCGCGGTGCGGGCGCGGCGCGGGGCCGGCGCGGGCGTATGGCGGGGCGCGGCGCCGCCGCCGCCGCGCGCCCGCCTCGCCCAGCCCGCACCACGAGCACGCCGACGACGCCGACGACCCTTCTGCGGGACCAAGCGGGGGGTGGGTAGGAGCCCTAACTCATATTGGCGGTACGCACGAACAACTTAGCTGCTACTGATTACGTGTGGCTTGACGCATCTTGCCGCCAATATGAACCAACCCTGACAGTTCCGTAGCTACACTACAATTGCATTGGGTTGCATCTAAGACGTGATTGTGTGAACGGGTTTCGTATAACACTCATAAATATGCGGCGCAACGCGTGGATGATAGCTCACAGTACCGTACCGCAAACTTCGTAACTACACTATTATGTTTGCACTGATGATGCAACGAATTCTATGTTTTCTAAATTTATATTGCACAAACGAAAAACCGATGATATTTCTTCAGTGTAATGAGAGCATTAGATTATTTCTTATAGAACAAACATTCAGAAAATAGAAAAAGAACAACGTGTTAATTTGGTAATTTTGAAGAAAAAACAAACTACTTTATATAAATAAAAACACAGTACCTGACATCGTTTCATCGTCGACATCATTCTCTTCATTTGAGTTCTCGTCCACATGATTGGGATTATTCTCATCCGCAAACACTTCTAATTCACTGAACATCAAGTCCTATAAACAAAGAAAAAAAATGTTAAATTTCAGTGTTAAATAGAATGAAGTGGGATAACATTGGTTATTTTTCACATTTTCTTATAGCTAATGTAAAGAAACAACATAATATAATGAAACTGATGAACATAAAATTGATGAAGTGTCTGTTTGTAATATCAAAAGTATGTGCTTCTAAACAAAAAAAGACACTTCTCAAGTCTGTCTGTCTGTTTGAGGTAAACTCCGAACCGATTTCGACGGATTTTTTACTGACGGATAGCTAATCTCACAAGGAGTAACTTAAGCTACTTTTGAGTTTCGAAAAATTCTGTGGTTCTGTGAAAAAATATTAGGGTTCAGTGACAATAGAACGAGATTACTAGCATTTAATAATGTAATGAAAATCTATGTAATATTCATAATTCGCTATGATTTTGGAAACCATAATTAGTATTTGAATTATGTACATATTTACGTATATACTTACACGCCTGATTTATTTATTTATTTCATTCCTTATTTATATCATTTCAAATCATCTTCCAGCAAAAAATTATACTAGTATTCATAAACATTCCGTAACTTAAAACAGCAATTGAACAGATTTTTTCTTCAAAAAAATTATATTTTTATAAATAAAAAATCAAATCAACGCACCAAATACTGACACTGATATTGATTTAATGAGTGTGAAGTTGTTAAGGTTTGTGAAATCTAGTATGAGGCCAGGTTGTTTGAACCGAATGATTTATTATAATATAGACAGTAGCTATTGTAAAAAGTTTTACAATAGCAGCTATTAAAAATTTGCGTACGAGTCAAAAAACCATCCTCAGCATACTTTTCCAAGGCAGAAACGAGGCGAGAAATACATTCTTACTGGCATATAATATTAACTGAAAAAATACTATTCATAAGTTGAAAATACAGTACGATTTACAGTTACTGCAAAGCCCGAATCGCTACTTGACATCGGGCATTCTGTAGTTTTTTTTATTTTAATAGCTTAAAAAAAATGTAAATACTGCTCCCACAAATATAATACTGTTACTATAGCCCCCATATCACTATTCGGCATGAAATCGGGCCTTTTCTCTAATTCGGTCCACTTTCACTGTTAATGCGCCACATTGTCTTTAGCATCATCATATTAGCCCAAAGATATCCACTGCTGGACGTAGGGGTCACCTAAACTCACATCGTATGTTCTCGCCACACCCAGTCGTTGGAAAAGCATCTCAAAATATTAAAGTTAATGTGAGAGTTAGTCAGAGTTACCCAAATAGAGTTACTAACGCCGGTATCGCTGCTGGACTCTGAGGGCGCGGAGGGCGCGGAGGGCGCGTGCGGCGCGGGCGCGGGCGGCGCCACGTCCTGCTTGGCGCCGGCGCCGGCCAGCTCCGGCGACGACATCGACGAGCACAGCACCACGCTCGCCACGCAGCCGCCCACCTCCGCCGCCGGCGTCGAGCACACGGCTACACCAATATCATTATATCAATACACGGACTACTTGAAGCGGTTCGCTGCGACTACTCGCCGCTTTCACTCTCCACGCTCCGCCATCTAATTGAACGGGAGCGGCCCCAACAGCAACAGAACTGCTCTAAGCAGTCCGTCTATGGAGGCCGTAAGAAAAATATTATAAAATCCTTACCAGTGAGTGTGGACTCCTTCGCAGGAGCGTGTTGTTTATCAGGACGTGGTTGCTTGTTGGTGAGCTTGCTGGGCACGCGGCTGGGCGCGTTGGCCGCACTCAACAACGTATGCAGACTGACTAATGCCATGTTGTCTGCACCCGATACGTGAAGAGAATTCGCAGACCTGATATTAAAAACAATTCTAAGATTGATAACACCTGTAGCAGCACAAACAGAGCAGTTGCATGCAACCTAGCGAACACTAGATGAAAGTACCCTCAAAAGAACTGTATAAACGTTGTTGGTTAAACTGGTGCTGCCGCCACGCCTTAATCCTAAATCATAGAAAACCAAAATAAAATCTAAAATACTTTAAAAAAAATGAAATTGCAGTCAGTGGTTTGCTCAATAACTCATACTCTAGCAAATTAATTATTTAAAAGAATGACATTCCTAAAAGAAGGACAAACATTTATTATAATTATTGTAAATCTACTATAAAACTTATTTAATCCCAACTTCATGGTCAGGCTGGATGCAATCTTCATAAATGTCTTGGAAATATCTTGGGGAGGCCTATATTTACAACAGTAGACATTCTACAGCTGAAATGATGATTAATTTAATTTAATTCTTATTTAGTTTAAATTTTATTTTATTATATTTGCTTGCTATCTAAGATGACTGGATGGGCTAGAGCTTATATTTTTACCTTTAATGTAACATTATATATATATGTACCCTATTTAAAGCAATAAAGACTATGATGATGATGAGTCTGAATCACTTAGTACAAAAAAATGCAGGTGCGAGTACCTGGAGGTGGACGGCAGGTTGTACCCGGCGTCGAGCGCGTGCGGCGCATGCGCGGCGAGGCGCCGGTCGAGCGGCGGGTAGTCGCCGTAGCCGAACGCGCCCGCGCTCGACACGTCGTTGTTGCGGGACTCCTCCACGAACATCGCCGTGTTCAGGATACCTGCTACCATATCAAACATCACAATTAAACTACTATTACTTTCATTTTAATCAATTATGCGCCAACACCACTGCCAGATTATGAAAATATTTTTTTCTATTATCAAAACCACAAGATCTTACTTTTAGATGTCGAATTGTGGGATATTTATGACAAAGACTTTCAGAGAAAGCTACAAAAAAAACCGGTAAGTACATGTCGGACCATGCTCATAATAGGATTCCGCAGTAAAAGAGTGTATCTTCATAGCGCGTACGTCCTTTTGTTGAGAAGCGCAGTTTTTCGACAGTAACTCAAAAACGGTACATTCGATCATGTTCAAAATAATTTTAGTTAGAAGTATTTATTAAGCGTTATTTTTGTGATTTTTACCAGATTTTTAGGTTATACGGCTTAGAAAATAGGGGGGGACACAATTTATGCTACTTTCAGAGCGTTTATTTCCGAAAATATATATATATATCCCGCAAATATACATAAATATAAGACGGTTACTTGAACCTGGACTGGTGAGTCTCTGACCGCTCATTATGCTATGTGGCGCACTGAACTTCCACTGATTGCCGAAGACTATGGAGTCACTTAAACTATTGCCGTCCACTGGGTTATTCTGCGCAGGGTTATCTGCGGCGTCACTGTCACAGTTGGACTGCGATGACACTGAACCGTTCTGGGTGGCGCGGGTTGCCGAGATTGAGTTGCGCGACATTTCTAATGATAGGCGCTGTGAAAAAAATATTTAAATATCACATTATAGAACATAATAAAGCTCTATTACCCGAAGGAGTAGGCAGGTGGAACACCTTCACATTTCTCTAACTATGTAATTCAAGACGAGCCTATTGTTTCCAGACACCGGGCTTAGAATTTCATAATAGAAAAATCTAAGGCAATGGTTTAAAATTTAGTTTATAGCATGTTTTTATTCTTCAAAACCAAGATTTAAATGCTGAAGTTTGGTTAACAGGGCCGCCGAACTTTTGGGGACTGATCTAGTATATAAAATGTAAAAATGATGACATACCTCTTTGAGATCATTTATCTGCAGAATATGCTGATTCTGCATCGTAATTAGCTGGTTGATGTACCATTGTTGGTCGCGACAGCGCTGGTAGAACGTTGGCGGACGAACTTGGAACCTTTCACATACAAAAATAAATGTCGATACATTTCCTTTTCTTAAAACAGTAAAATTTTGGACCACGTCTAGCCGCTCGTGACCACACTTCCCTATGTTTATTCCTTTATCTCACTTATAACCGTGATTTATTAGAGCGAGAACACGAGCAGGAGTGTGATCGCACGCGACGGAATCGACGGTGCGCTGAACTCTCACTCTAGCAAATGCCGGTTTTAAGTGAAAGAAAAGAATAGAAGCATAGGAAAGTGCGGGACAATGGGTCTAGAATGAGGTGTGGTGCAGCCCTTAGTCTACAAATATTACCAGTCTATGGATCTGTTCTATGACTGGCACATAAGTGTCGCACAGCGTATATGAAACTTAGGTGATAGATTTTTTCATATTTTTATATAAATCTTTCAATAATTCTCCGGTGCAAATCTGCGGGTAATTCCCATTTTTTTCTATGAAACATGTCGTCATCGAGCAATAGGACACATTATCTTTTCTATTTATATCTTATTCTGGTCGATGACGTCATATTCAATAAATCATTTGGGAATTACCCTTATCTGCCAATGGTTAAATAGTGCTTATGGGCTATTAAATATTATAGATTATCATATTTATTACATAATTAGTGAATAAAGGAACTTTACTGTACCTAAGTATAAGTGTGTCGGTCTCCGGGTCCAGATAGCCCTCACTGGCGAGCAGATCGAGTCTGAAGAAGCGGTTGTAGCCCCAGCACTCTCCCACTTCAAAGTCAGAGGCGAACTCCCGTACTATGTTCTTGGATGGGTCACGAGACACCTGGTGCAGCATCTCCACGCGATACTCGTATCTGAGATCAACAAACGTTTCAACAAGCTGCCAACAGCCAATTGAAAAGTTCAGTTATGCAGTTCCAACAGATAACAACCAAAAATTCTGCCATGCTTGACTGTTTCATTCATTTTTCATGAAAGAATTTTTGAAACAATATCTAACTTAAGACGGCATGACATTAAATTATTTAAGCACAAGAAACGATCAAATAACTCCCTTTAAAAGGCTATGCATAGGTCTCTTGCTAAAACAATTGAGCGAAAGAAGAACCTTTCATCTAGACTGAATCTTATTTATAGATAAACTAGGTTCTAAATGCCAAAAAAAGACATAAAGCACATAGCGCTAAATAAATGAATACCTACAACAATAAATTAAATTCGCGATAAATATAATTATGATAATTTAATGTAAAACCGTCATTTTTACTACGTATGTAACCATTATTTTATTAATTTTCGTGCAACCTTCATTTAATTTAATGTTTCCCAACGTATCTGCAACACTGACACTTTGATCATTGGTACGAATTCAAGGCAATTCCAACAACGCAATTCGACACGCCTATAATTGATTAATTTAAACTTATTGAAATCTACATTAACAAGTGATGACTCTAAGACAGTATTATATTGAAGTTATATATAAGAAATCATTATTTATTCTACTTTTATGTCACAAAATGCACAGGCAATGACCCCTACTACAATGTGGGTTTGTAGTCATTGAGAATAACAAGCAATGTGGGACATACATGTGTACATAATATTATGTAGGTATACAATGTATATGTACGTTTTATTCTTTTGAAGAACAGAATATAGAAAAAAAAAAAATTCATAAATATTTTATAAACTTAATAAAAATTTTTTATTCACAATATTTTCAATTAGGGACTGGGGGCCCCTTATATCCGGGGGCCTCGGCCTGCAGCCCCTATAGCCCCTACATAGAGCCGCCCCTAGTTGGTTTTACGCTTTCGGTAAATAGATTTGATATCGGCTATAGTTCTTCGGTTGTAATGTACTGCTGAGATTATACGAAACGGTTGCCGTGCCACGAAAGATGTCTGCAATGCGTAACGGTACTTCGCAGTTTCACATAAGATGTAGAGATACCATATGCTACGTCAAAACGAAACTTGCGAACAATTATTGTATTATAACGAGCGGCCTCAATGTCTAATACGGCCGTTTGTATTAGAAAGCTAAGCCATTAACAACACCTTGTAAAGGTTATACAATAGGACTATCTACGGACTAGCATTTTTATGAATTTCAACTAAGTTGTCGTTCGAAAGCAGTTTCTATATAGATATAATTTTGATCTACATTTTAATCTATAAATATATTTTTACGAAAGCATCTTCGAATGAGGTTTTAACTGGCACTTCAAGTTTCGGTAGCCTGTGAGGAATATTCCGATTACCACGTAAAAATAAAGGTAGAAAAAAACTAAAAGAACAGATTGACAGACGTCCAAAAGCCAGGCCAGTAGTATTATGGCAATGCTAATAGAAAATTTTAGCTTACAATATTATGGCATGTTCTAATTATTTCATTTAAATAATCTAGTAAACATTTGAATATACAAACACAGGCTCTATACATATTTGTTGATACAGATGAGACTAGCTGCCCAAGAAATGGTTATGTTATGATACAATGATAAGCTAGCTTGTCACAAAATATTTTTTAGAAGAATCATTGATAAGTGATAATCTAACATTATTATGTAATGTATTAAAATGATTGCCAATTAGAATTTATTTTTCGGGCATGAGTTTCTTGCCTCTCACTCTTCACTGTTATTAAAACTTTTATGAAAACAACAACTAAAGTCTACATAGCTTTACTTATTTCTTTGTGTAAATTCATCTTTCTAAATTTAGAAAACTAGTTTATACACTACTTGCCATAAGAGGGTGCAATAATTCGTAAAAATCATAAATGAGACAGTATCTGTATACTGTCTCATTTATGATTTTTACCTACAAAAACATATTCGTTTTCTGAAGAAAATAATAAAGATAATATTGACATATTTTTCTAAACAAAAAACTAATACAATAACACAACACTAGCTTTTATTTATTGTACTTTTGTCGTCCAAAAGGGCGACAAAAGGACAATAGATATAGAATAGTATAATATATAGTAATATATAGTATAATAGCAGGTGAATACAAAAGGAACAATACATACTAACACAGATACATTTTTATAAACACTATTTGTTTTTGTTTAAATTTGGTTGAAATGTCAATTTATCACTTATCAATTTTCCAAACACATTATGCACATAGAAATTGAGACGTGGTTAGAGCTCTTACATACTTGCTACTTTGCACCGCCAAATCACACGATTCAATGAGCACATTCTTTGTGAAGATAACTGGAATATTGCTTAGATTGCAAGTGGAAGTACCAATAGATTTTTTTTTAATAAATAGGTTTAATTTAACTAAACAGACGGTTTACGTGAATTTGTGAAAAAATAGTTGAAATTTTCAATTCAATCGTCAATCTTTTTGTTTTCTTGTATTATTATTAGTATTTTTGTGGAATTGACAGGAAATTAAGTTCCAAGTTTAGAATTACGCTATACGATGTGGTTTTAAGGTTCCGTAGTCAATAAAGAACCATTATGGATTTTCAATAAAAAATCGTGCGACTTGACAACAGAAAGTAGCTGGTAAGTTAGTGTTTAGATCATGCTAGCACATGGACGGCGAAACTACAGCTAATGAGCAACACTCTCTTAGCCGGCACTTACCTCTTGCCTACTCTTAACTTAGCAGTGCTTGCAATAACGAAATACTAACGTTATTCACTATCTTTTACATACATCATTATAAATTAAAAGGGTTGTGCGATACAAATTTGGTAGCAGTTTCACATTTTATTATAATTTAAAATTTTTAAAATTTTAAAACTTTTTCTATTCAAAAGCAATATCATTTTGGTGCATTTAGGGGATAATTTGAATCAATAAAATAGTGCAGGCCTAGCAAGAGTAATACGATAAAATACTACATAAGATTCTCCTTGGATAAAAATGAGTTGTAATATCAAATTAACCTTTGCTAAGCCTGCTGGGTAGAAACATAAAAACCTCGCTCAACTCACTTGGATGTTTCAGGCAGACCAGCACTTAACTCCAAGAAGACAGAGAGATAGTTGCCACGGACGACTCCGTTACCGTCCGGGTAGACTTTGAGACGCCAACATAAGCCGTTGACGTGCAAAGGAGCAGAGTAGACCGGTGCGGCAGCGTGTTGCAGCTGAGTGAAGTTTGTTAGAGGAAACGTACTGCTGTCGTAGCTCGGGACAATTTCACTGCAGGCAAAATAATTGTATTGGTTGAGTGTTTTTGTAAATTTTAACAAAACAATAAATTCTAATAATATAGAAGCCATTCCTTGAATGCAAGGAGGAGCAAGGGCATAGGTTTGGGCTTCAAAAGCAAGTTTGTATACTCGGACTGAAATCTATGGAGAGTAAACAATAACTACATTTGACTATCTCATAATGTATGTTTTTGTAATGTTTTATTTTGAAATCTATACTAATATTATAAAGCTGTCGAGTTTATTTGCTTTTTTGGTTGAACGCTAGGATCTTAGAAACTACTGGTCTGATTTGAAAAATGCTTTTAGTGTTGGATAGCCCATTTATCGAGGCAGGTTCTAGGCTATATAACATCACGCTACGGCCAATAAGAGCTAAGTAGTGGCAAAAAAAAATCGATGGGAGCGAAAACCCTGACGACTTCTAGTTTTTTTAATAAAAAGTTACAGCCTAATGCCACTGATGTCTGCATAAGAAAATAATTTGACAGTGATTTGTTTACAAACATTGTACATTGATTTCGGCCCGAGTATAAATTTCAAATTTTCATTTGTGATATCACTGTTGTGTGTAATAAGCATTTAAAACAAAGTTTTATCAAACCTTAATAAACTACAATGAAAACAATAAGTTCGCCAGTCCCAGAGAGCATGAAATTTTCATTTAAAATATGCAGTTATTAAAACAAAGACTACGTCAGTCGCGTAGTGAAAGATGCCGTGTCAAGGCTTCCTAACGTGAGTCGGATTAATTGATTTTGGTCTGAAATTTTACCCAAGATTGCCAGTTATGAAGACGGGCCATTTATTCCTAACTACATCTGCCAACATGCATCATGCTTTGTTATAAATTTAAGCATAAAACACACAAAAGTACAAACTTTGGCACTGAGACTTGCCTGTGGAAATCGGCCGGTACGGGCGCAGTAACAAAGCTCGCCATGGGCTTCTTACGTACTTGGTGAATCATCTTCGAGAGCTCGCCACTTTTGGATATCAATTCAGATCTGCAACAAAATTAAAAGTCATTTAGGTACTGCAAAAAAATTGGAATGATATAGAGGAAACTTTGAAGATTCATCCTAAAATCTTATTCCCTGTTCGTTTAGATTTATATTGAAAGCCAGCGACTTAGTTGATAAATGCCCAACTCGTAAAATGGCCAACAGATTGAAAAAGTAGTACTTCGCTAAATACCTAGTTTTAAAAATAACTATTTCTGGAAATGGTATTTTCTTAAAATGTCCAAGTCACAAAAGGATAGTTCTTAAAATGGTTAATGCGCAAAAGGATTACTTTTACTTCAATAGACCAATTTTGTAAAAGGGCTTCTTCGACAGATTGCAAAAAGTTTTAGCAACAGCTGCTGTCAGGTGACCCTAATTTGCCAGAACATGTCATTATCAACGCAAATGTGAGTCTTTTGAAAATCCAAACAGAGAACATTAGACACGTAAATAAAAAACAAAATTAAAAATTTTGAAAAAACCCACGACGATAACATCTATACAAAATAAGAAACGTAACATATAAAAAGGTTTAAATAACTTCATTTTAAATCCCCGACGAAAAGATAATAAGTAGCGTAAAAACAATCCCAAGAAAATTCGTCGGGGGCTGCCATACCCTGACTTGAAATGAACGAAAGTATTGCAGTTTTATGTATTTGATACCTACCCAATTATTATCAATATTTAGTTTACAATATATATTTAATACTAGAAACAGTAATGATATTGGCAGCCCCCGACGAATTTTCTTGGGATTGTTTTTTGATTTGCATGGAGCTTCGACTATATTATATATATTTTATTTTTTGTTGACTTTTGTGCTCATCCGTCGCACAAAGATCGCCGGAGCCCGATCGCGGGGCTCCTACTTCTGGGTGGTTTGGAAAAAAAAAATAACCCTAACCTAACCAGTCCGATTCGGATTGCTCTGAATCGGGGGGTGTTAAGTTTAGCTATCGCACATTGATTGCCGTAGCCGGACTGCCTTCGGCGTTAGCGCAGATTTCCACCTATAATAGCTTGTATCTCGAAAACGGTGCGTGCTATCGCAAAAATGATGAAAATTTGGTTACACCCCGAGCACGGGATACCTATAAGTTAGAATAAATAAGGTAGGTAGGTGTTTATATAACGTCAGTCTGGAATAAACTCTCACTCTTACTAATTTTTTTTAGGCTTATCATTGTATACCTCAGTACTAATATTCAGTGATATAACAACACGAGATCGGTTTTCGGATTTTTTCCTTTACTTGTGCAACTTGTTATTGCTTCTGGCCAAATTTCATGATTCTAGGTCAACGGTAAGTTCCCTATAGATTATGATCGTCAAGATAAATCGTCAAAAATGGAGCATAAACAGCTGTATCTTTTGATTGCGTTAACTTAGAATTCTGATTTTTATTTTACGCCGAGGGTTTGCAGACCCAAGTATATGATATTAATTTCAGCTTTATACCTCTATGCGTTCTTGAGAAAAATATTTTAGACAGACGGACAGACAGACAGACATACAACGGAGTGATCCTATAAGGGTTCCATTTTTTTCTTTTGAGGTACAGAACCCTAAAATTGCATAAACGGTCACCCATCTATGAACTGACCTTATCCGAAGTTGCTTAACCTCATGAGTGTAATCAATATCTCAGTACTACAATGCTACGTGTCCCTATACAGTAACAGGTCTAATTATTTTACAGATAACTGTAAATATAAGTTTGCTTAGTCTATTGCAGCGCCCCCTGGCGAAAAAATACAATATCGTGTATCCAAAATTCATCCTCGATAAATCACAAATACATTACAAAAAACCGTATCGAAATCGGTTTAATCGTTTTAAAGATAGGAGGGCACAAAGGTTTCAACGAAATCAACATAGGTTTGCCTAGTCTATTGTAGCGCCCCCTGGCGAAAAAATACAAAATCTTAAATCCAAAAACAATCCTCGATAAATCACAAATACATTACAGAAAACCGTATCGAAATCAGTCTAATCGTTTTAAAGATAGGGCACAAAGGATTCAACGAAATCAGTGTATTGTAGCGCCCCCTGGCGAGCTATTAACATAACACCTATCTAATAACCTGTCCCCAAGAGCCGCACACACTTTACAGAAAACCGCATCTAAATCGGTCAAACCGTTTCCGTGATATAAGGCATTATGTTGGAACACACAAACTCACAGCCTCTCACCCCAAACACATATACCGTCTCCGTTCCGTCGTGGGTAAAAACTACTACATGGAATTGAATGCTGTTTTTATCACTGTATTACTCGAAGTCTTACCTAGTACTGGAATGCAACTGATGCTCAATCTCTTGCAAAAGATGTTCTAGCTGCTCTGTCTCTTGAGTGAGACCATTCTTCTGTCCCATAAGTGTTAGCAGCTTGGCTTTGAGCGCAGAGTCTAGGCGAGAGATCATCAACTCGACGGCATTTCGGATTTCGCGCACTCGTTCGTCTTTGGCTGCACGAACTGACTCTACATTGCGTTCCTACAGACAAGATTTTAATATAACTTACATGTATTGTTTTTGATCATCTTCTTTTAAAAATTTCATTTTCTTACCAAAGATCACATGACTGAGAAAGGAAAATGTGATCTATTAAAAAAATTATAAGAGCATATTAAATTTTTTTTTAATGTTTTTGCAAATTCCCAGATGTTCAAATGTGATCTACAACCTTACGATAACTTTTATAATAGTTCCCAAATCTATTTCAAAACTAGATTAAGAGAAACTTACCACATCCTGAACGAGACTAATCAACTCCATCAGTCTACGTCTCAGTTGAGATTCTTCATCACGGATCTGGGTGACGTGCTGTTCGTACACCTCTTCCAAAGGCTTGAAGGTATGGCCAGAGTGTGTGCCACCCCATAGAGCACACTGATGACAAATGCAACGACGACATGTCCAACAATAAACTGTTAGCTTTTCTTGATGAGTTGGACACCTGTATTGAAAACTTTATGTGTATTTATTATATCCTAGTCCATTTTTTTTATCTATTTATTAACAAATTCCGAATTTTGTTTAGGTCTACAGAAAAAAAAACTGGCCTAGTCCCACAACAAAAGACACAAATCAATAAATTTATCTTATTGTAAACAATAGATCTGTTTTCTGAGCACAATCTATATTCAACAAGAAGAGGCAATGGCAATACACAATCTAGGATAATTGGTTCAAGTGTTATCTCTGACTTTATCAGCCACTTAAATAACAAAACAGTTATCAAAATTAAATAACATACAAACTTTCTATAAAAACGAAGCCGAAGTGCCACTTCCATTAAGAAAAAAATCTTTGTCAGTAGTTTATTAGACAATGAAAGGCATAATTTACTGATACCAGTCATAATTTTTAATTTACACTTTTCTTGTAATATTCTTATAGGAACATTCCATCTCCAATGCTCTATGATTATTATAAATATCTCTTCAATACTACTTGAGCATAATAGCATGAACAATAGCATATTATTACCTAACAATAACATTATTGTAAACTTGTCCACACCATTGGAACTATGTCAATAGAAAAAAAAATATGAAAAATTTCAAGAAATACTAGGTACTATTTTAAGGTATAATAAAATTTTAATATTTCATAACCATAATAAATTGGAAGACATGAATAAATATGTATCTAATAATTACCTATCCCTAAAACTTTCCCTTTGACTAGCAGAGTTGGTTTGTTGCATAGTCTCGATTTGCTGGGTCACTTCCTCAACCCATCGGCAGTTTACGAGCTCGTGTAGATGTAGAGCGGCTCGGCAGTGCGGGCATTGCGACCTCTGCTCCGTCAGCCATCTTCGCACGCACGCATAGCAACACAGCTTGGAGCAGTGGGGACATAGGTGTGCGTCCACCAACTTCTCCATACAAATGAAGCAGCGGAACACCTCCGCCAGCGTCTGCAAACATCCTTTCATTCATCATTCTGATCAAAAGCCAGCACAACTGTCATAAATATGTAGGCCACATCGATTTACCTCTACGATTTGCTCCTCACCATTCCCGTTCCCTTTGTCTCCTCGCGAAGACATCTTCGGATTGCTTTTCTTACTACGGAGCCGACGAGTAATTCACCATAATTTGGGCAGTGTTATTACAGGTCTAAAACACCAATTGGACATGTTTCGCAATGCGAGCGTCAATACACGAAACTACTTCCGCGTTCGAAAATATATCGAATTTGGATTTTCATGGTGAAACATGATGATGATGTTTTACATTTTCGTATTGGCGCTCGTAAAGGGAAACATGTCAAATAGGTATTTTACATTATTTTGTAACCAAATCAAAATAAAAACAAAATATGGCCGTTATAATTTCACGAAAATAAAATTTGACCGAAACAAAAGAAAACCCGACATAAAAGTAGATAATTCAGTAATAACAATATGTCACTGTGTCTTTTTGGGATAAAACATTGTATCCATTTTTTATCTGAAACCTATTTGCTTCTTTTAATTTACCAATTATTTGCCATTATCACCAGCCAGTCTAGTAGCTAACAATTACTTAGTGATGTGTTGGTAATGTTGGTATCGAGACTTCAACTGATTACGACGCGACCTTGTAGCATCGAGTTTCAATTCGAATCGAGACTCAATTTTAATTTAGTATGAGTTATTTTTAAACGTATGTCGGATGTGAAAGATACTTAATTGGGTACAATATATCTTGCTTCTGTGAATGCGTACATAATAATAATATTATAATTATTATAACTCGTAAAAACGTAACGTACGTTTTTTTTTCATACTGGCATACAGAAAAATTTTACGCACACGTTTGAATGACGGGCACGTTTTGTATGCACTCTTTTTATATTATATTACTGAAAAAGATAAACAATTAATATTTAAAAGATGTTTTTCAAAATAAACACGGTAAACTTTATATTTTAAAAAAAAACGACTCTCGATACTAGTCTTACAGAACTGGCATAAATAGTCCATCACTACACAAAAAAAATCTTGAGCTGGTCACACCAGCCAAAGAGATAAAATTACTCACCAGAGCAAGGAGATTTTATTAGGATTCAAATTATAAATTATTTATAATAATTTATAATTTAAACATGATATTTAGGTTTTATTCACAGAACAGGAATAGATTTTTAGAGGTTTTATTAGTATACTAAACAGCTGGTGAGCATCCGGATTCTCACCAGCTGTTTCGATGACATCTTAATGCTGGCAACACTATAGTACTCTATACTATATGTTTTATGGCGCCAAATTGTAGTGGTTCAAATTTTTTTTAAACAAATCTATAGATTACATGGGGAATTAAAAGGAGATTACAAACATATTTTAAATAATTTAACTTAATTATAAAATGTAATGACAAATTAATTTAATTTGATAGCATATTATTTACAGAAAATTATAATATTAAACTAAATTTAAAAATAATATTTACAAATAAAAACTAACTAAATGTATCATTAAAATAAAAATGTAAGTTAATTATTATGTATTTAAAATTAATCAGGCATAATAATAACCATTTTAGTACAATCATTATTCATTCCATTAAATTTGTAATCACTTCATTCAAATTGTCGTATTTTGGCTTCAAATCGGCCAAGTGAGTATTGGATACATGGATTTAGTAAGAGTACGTCTTTGGGTTGGATGGATAATCTATTACTACCTATTACGCATTTTTCTTACCCGGTGCACTAAGTATATTTGGTAGCTGACGGGACTCATAATTTTCTTACAATATACGATTTTATAAATCGCAGAAGCGTATGCGTGTTGGGATATTTAGATACTTTATTAAATAGCCGGTTATAAATATTTGGTATCTGGTTATTTACTTTTGAAAAAAAAAACTGACTTTAACGAAACACAACATTTTGTATAATAACATTCAACAAAATAATTTCAGACATTGATAGAGAATCATTAAGTTTTTTCTTTGCCTACTTCAATGAACTGCCCTACTGTCAAAAAGTTACGTCACTTATGTCATATGTCGAATAAAACTTGATAACCTCTGAAATGTTTTCGAATAATCGTTTTTATCGTAATTATTTTTCTTGATGATAATAAGGGTGGTTTTTAGAATATTTTAAATTACTACACTGTAATACTAAATACGTAAGTTCAACTGTAATCAGTGACTACTTTGTGCTTTATCAATAATTGAAACAACATTTTAATCATTTGCGAATAAGATTTTGGTTCTGCCGTACGTTAATTATTATCGCTAATTTTAATTCCGTCTTGCTTTTAAGAACTTGCATTCAAAGCTTTTGTATAATAATTACTTAAACGAATACGCGTCTGCGTTAATATTTTTAAATTTTTTTTTCCTACGCCTTTCAGAATGTTGAGATAAGGCGTTGCAAAAAATGTTCTATAATAAAGTGATGCACTGCACAATTTGCCTGAAACATGGCACTGTCGGCGTTACTGGGGTAAGAATTCTTTAATAATAAAAATTTTTAGTTCATAAAATGTGCTCTTTCTCTCAAAACCTACATTACATATTTTATTACTACATATAAAATCATTTTTTATCATATCAACATTATCTACAGTTTATGCGAATTTATACAGCATGTGTTGTAGGCGAGAATTTTTGTTTTCCTGATTATTTTTTTGTTGTGGTGTCAACCATTTTTTTTTTAAATTATCTCTTGAAAATATGATAACAAATTATATTTATTAATTACTTTCATAATAATTGTCAGAAAGTTGTGTGAAAGAATGTTTAGAAAATTCACTGGTTAAATCTGAAATTTATTTGTATTAGATTTGTTAATACACATTAATTTATCTTTTATTTTCTTTAATCAGCCTATATATAATTTTTTTTATACATTTATTAATTATGTTGTGTACATGCCTGAGTTTTGGGAAAGTTGTTGTGACAAGACAATTTTTATTGGAGGCACAATTGTTGGTTATCAACAATCATGGTATACTGTAGGTACAAAAATAACTCTTAGGTTTTTTGTTTCTGCCAATTTGTTTGGATGTATCGCAAAATATAAAAAATACATAGATTTATGCTTCAAAATAGAAAACTACAGGTTTTTATTCAGAGTCAGATTTGATCAGATTTTTATTTAACATTTTCTGTGTTTTTTTTTCACCCACAGTCACAGTATCTCTTCCAATTGTTGGAATCTATTGTTGCTATTGCGTCGTAAGGCAGCTTTTCTACTTAATATATTTTAGTTTAAATGTTGCATTATCGGCACCAATATAATTTTTTAATTGGGCCCACACCCACACCAATTCAGGTCACTTCAATTCAAACAAAAGACACAACCGCACCAATCGAAATATCATCATCAATGTCATAAGCAACCCATTAATGCCCCACTGCTGGGCTCGGGTCTCCTCTCCTCTATCTAGAGAACTGAGAAGGCCATAATCCACACACGCTGGCCTAGTGCAGGTTGGTGGATCAGAAATACACTTAGAATTTCTGGTATGTGTGTTTCCTCACGATGTTTTCCTTCACTTTTAACAGATGCTAAGTCTCGTGACTAGTACACTACATATAAATTCCACAAAGTAAATCCACATTGGTACGGTCTTGATCGAACTCGGACCGCATGATTTACATGCCGGTCACTTAATCATTAGGCTACCATCGCTTTTTATCTTCAAGGTCAATGTGAACATGGCTTTCTAATTTAATAAGATCTAATTGGTCAAGGGGCATAGCTTAGCTGAACGATAACTATGATCCACTATTTTCTTAACACAAATAGACTATAAAGATATTTGTAAAATAATTAACAGCAGTTGGACAGGCCTCCTCAAGATATTTACAATAGGCTCGGTTGTATGTGGCTTGCATCCAGACATCCAATGCTGACTGACTATAACTAAATCATTGTGATTGCACCTGTAATCTGTTATGTCACAACTTTCATAGTGAAGTTTTTTGTGTATAGATAAACAACTGATAGCAAAAAAAAATCCTTGAGTTAAAGATACTAAGTTTTTATTACTCCATGTTGCATGCCGGCTTAGCAGTCAGGGTCACTAACCACTAGACCAATGGGCCAGTCAAACAGTTTTTAAACGGTGTTGCAACCGTTCACTATCATGGCCCTACGCCTGTTTGCTACTAGGGGCCCGATCCTGCTAAATTACACACGTCGTTAGCAGACCGATATCGACCAATCGCAGGCCGGCAATATGGCGCGATTGACTTAGTAAGCCAATCACAATTGTCGAATGAGACCATCGGCTTACCATTGTGTTTGCAGGATCGGGCCCCAGAAAACAAGGAAGATAACCTTGATATCAGTTATTTATGTAAGAATTTTACATCCGAAATTGATTGTGATAACCCTCGCGTGAAACCTGAACTTCTCCTTACTATCTACAAAACATAATGAGACAGTTATCATTATTGCCTAATGAAATACCTAATGTTTTGAATACTATATTCGATGTAGTCATATTATCATAACATAGCATCACGCCTTTTTCCCCGAAGGGGTAAGCAGAGGTGTTTCACACCCACATTTCGCCAGCTATGTTTGGTCCCATGAAATAGGGGGCGAGCCTATTGTCATCAACCGGGAACATTTGTTTACCAAACTCCGGGAAAATCTCAATACTGGGATTTCATGATAGAAAAACCCAATACTATTTTCACCTATATTTTCACCTTCTTCTTGCCAAGTTCTTCTCAGAGCTCAACCTTGTCAGTGAACTGGCTGTAGGCAAATTTACTGACACCTTTTCTGGCTTTGTATGACGTTCATAAGTATCATGTATCCAAATGAAATAAAAAGATTTGACTTTGACTTTGACCCGACCCGTGAATCGAACCCGGGACCTCTTGCACAGCAGTCGTATACACTTCCCGCTGCGCCACCGAGGCAGTCATATTATCAAACCTTTAATTAAAATTATAACCAACTGGTGAATCCTAAAGGACAATGTTTTTAATTAAAATATTTTCATGTGTATATGGTATAAAGTATAAACAAACTTACAGAAATAGTTCTGAAATTTTTCGTATTCAAGATTTGAAATTGCATATACATACATACCTACTACGTTTATAACGTACACAGTTTGCTCGAAGTAGCCTTTTGCCTTCAGGTTCTAGATCGATTGTGTGTATCGATTATAGCCCATTTATGGAGGAAGGTTATAGGCTATTTAACATCACGCTACGGCCAATAGGAGCTGAGCAGTGGTCAAATAAAGAACGACGGGAGCAAAGCCCCGCGCATCAGCTAGTGTGCTAATGAAGCTAATGTTTAAAAAAATCAGAATACCTATTTGGCCTGCAAACATAGTTTAGAGTTATCGTTTTATACTTCGTATGTTTACGTAATTTATAAAAACTAGATAACCTATGTCAAAGTTTTAGGTTCAAATTTGATAAAGATTTTAAAAAATATCACGTAGCAGGCTGTTGATTTAAATGAACTACCTATTGTTTTTATCTTCTGATCTGAGATAATACCTACATAGGTAGTACAAAGGACCCGGATCCGTTAACACAGTCGAATTTTGCAGTACCTACCCATAGATTGCACTAAAAGTATCGATTTTATATAAGTACTCAACGAGTGAGGTGCCCTTTAAAAATATCTTCTCGAGCATTTACTTCTGCGGGGGACGGCCCCCCACCAGATGGACCGGCGACCTGGTCAGGGTGGCGGGCGGCCGTTGGCTGCATTCGCAGTGGCGTAAATTAGGTGAGGCCTATGTTCAGCAGTGGACGTCGTTCGGCTGATATGATAATAACGATGATAGCATTTGCTTGAAACTTTATGGCTATTTTCATCAATCGATTAACCGCTCGACCCATAATGTAACAAAACCAAATTTCGAGTTGTTAGATATTTACAATAGAGGAGGACAAAGCGTTAATACATACAAATTCAAAAAATATATGAACAAATCATACCGTGCCTACGTTAGACGAGACAGACAAAGGCTTGAAACTTATAACACTCTTCCTCGCAATACGGCGGGATTATAAATATGTGTAGGATTGTGGATTTTCTGTGATATTTCAAACTGTAACCAATTAAAATTGTAACAACTATTGTGATTAAAAAGAGTGGCCTGAGTTTCTTGCCAAGTTCTTCTCTGAGCTCAACCTTGTCAGTGAACTGGCCGTAGGCAAATTTACTGAACCCTTTTTTGTTTTAGCTTTCTATGACGTTCATAAGTATCATGTATGTGATCCAAATGAAATAAAAAGATTTGACTTTGACTGTACGAATCTTTCTTGAAACCTATTTTATGCGTTCTTTCTAGACCGGCTTGAATACCAAGTATTTAATAATAAATTTACTAACATATTACAAATTCCATTTCAGAATGGCGTACTTCTTCATCAGTTTGCACGGATATCGACCTCGCAAGGGTGGAACAGCAAACTACCGTTAACGACACAGACCACGGCAGTGAAAAGCAAAGTTGCTTCACAAGACAACAGAATGTGGAAGGAGACGCCTTCTCATGACAGAAAGAATAACATGGGCCAGTATTGCATGATGCTATCCAAGTTTCGGTTAAGTTGTAAGTAACTACGCTATTTAAAGCCGTGCATGGTTGTAAACTTGCCTTCCACAGAGCACAGGCTGTTGTAAACCAAATTTCATACTAACTACGCAGATGGCAACCAAGCTCCCACCAAGGTCACTCTGTTGGAACGCAAGTTTTTAACAGTGTGACACGGTTAGGGTGTCGCAAAAAGGGTCCCGACACTTAGAAAAATTTTGTCACTTGAAACTGAATTTGTAAAATTTCTATTATTTTTACGCTCAGATGCACCGTTTCTGAGATATGACGAAATTACTTTTTAGTTCATCCCGATTTGAATAGGTTAGGTAAGAAGGCCAAGGCGGGAGCAAAGCGAAGCGAAGCTCCTGCCTTTGCCTTCGTGGTTATTTTTTTTTAAACCACCCAGAAGTTGGAGCCCCATGGGGCGGGGCTCCGTCGACCATGCGTCCCTCTTTGCGACACCCCGACCCATTGTATATGACTTTGTTTCACTGGGTTTTTATTTTGTTTAACCTAAGTTGCTATACTGCAAACAGTGACGTAGCTATACCATCAGTATGGAATGGCGCATCCTCGTAAAAATGCTTGTGTGTACCCCGAATGGCCGTGGCGAATGGCCCGCCCTGTTAGCCTATGGTTACACCACTGGCTACAAACTAAATAACATTTTTAAACATCTGAATACTAAAATATGCTATAAATAATAATAATAAGATAATTGTAAGTAATTACTTGTACCAATCTAGACTCTAATTAAGCGAGTACTGGGTTTTCCTTAATACATACTTATCTAATTTAATATTATGCACGTGCTGTAGTCTAATATGCCTGTGTATGCCTTTTACGTCGAACTGTGCGTAACTATCAAAAGATTCAGAATAATGTTGTTGTGTGTTTAAGACATTACGATTACGATTAGTAATTTATTAATCTGGGAATTTACTGAAAGGCTATTCTGTTGATGTTGCTTGTTGTCGGTATATTATGCATTCTAAACAGATTTTAATTATAAAAGCATAAGGTTGAAATTTGTATGATAAGTGCGTCATATTGTTGTGGTTTTCTAGTTTCCGATAGTAGAATAGTAAGTAACGTTTTCCTTATAGTGCTATAGATGTATACGAATGCTTTACACATATATAAATACATTTATATTTATGTGACCTTTTTTGATGAATTATCCATGGATTTACCAGTTGCAAAATTTTTTTTTTGTTATTGCAACATAGCTTAAAGCAGAAACAGTCCATTGCTGGTATAGTTAGGTAAATATTTTCAAACATTATAGTTATTTTGTCATCATAATATAGGTGTGTTTATAAGAGCTACGTTCGGTTCTGATGTTTGCATAGTAGGTACTTCATAACGGGGCTTATCATCAACAACGTAATTTGTATCCATTAGATTAGTCATGCATGTATTTATCCGCAAGGGGATAGACCGATTAGTGCTAAACTACGTTATTGATCATACATACATACATATATATAGATCACGCCTCTTTCCTAACAGAGGTTAGGTTCAATTACATTGCCGCGGAATGAAATGAAAGCGAATTTTCGCAGCGAAATTATACGTAGCATAGGATATCAACCCATTAATGTCCCACTGCTAGGCTTGGGTCTCCTCTCCTCTATCTAGAGAGCTAAGAGGGTTTAGGCCATAATCCACACACGCCAGCCTAGTGCGGGCTAAAATAATGAACTATATCTCAATTGTGTAAGACACAAAATAAATACGAGCAAAATTAGAGGTCGCGCGTCTTCCAGGGAATTCTCGAGAATTTCCCTGCTCATCATTATATGTAACAATCCGTTGCATAAATTCGTTTCCATTCCATTATAATGTATTTGAGCATTGAGCTCAAATCATTTTTTTTCTCTTTCAGCCTTAGTAGTGATGTCATCAATGGCCGGTTACGCGCTGGCGCCGGCTCCCTTCGACCTGACTACATTCGCGCTCTGCGCAGTCGGCACTGGTCTCATGTCAGCTGCAGCAAATTCTATTAATCAGTATCATGAAGTGCCCTTCGATGCTCAAATGTCCAGGACCAAAAACAGAGTGCTTGTTAAAGGATTGTTGGAGTAAGTACAAAGTGTACAAACATATTGTTCAAGAAGTTTATTATTAACTGCCTCGGTGGCGCAGCGGGAAGTGTATACGACTGCTGTGCAAGAGGTCTCGGGTTCGATTCCCGAGCCGGGTGAAAATGGTATTGGATTTTTCTATCATAAAATTCCAGTATTAAGATTTTCTCGGAGCTTGGTAAACAAATGTTCCCGGTTGATGACAATAGGCTCGCCCCCTATTTCATGGGACCAAACATAGCTGACGAAATGTAGATGTAAAATACCTCTGCCTACCCCTTCGGGCAAAAAAGGCGTGATGCTATGATGATGCTATGTTTATATAAAATAACGATATTTTAAATATCATCATCATTTCAACCCATAAACGTCCTGGGCACGGGTCTCCTTCAAAGAATGTGGAGCGAATTTAGACTACTATACCACGCTGGCCAGACGGGTGGGAGGTTTTGTTACGAATTTTCCTTTTCTTACAGTGCTCTTGTCTGTATAAGGTTCTTACCCTTAGTCGCCTTTTACGACAGCCGCGGGTTAAGGTGACATTATGTATTCTTAATCCGTCACTACACGGATATGTATCACTACTTAGTATAAAACAAAGTCGCTTTCTCTGTCCCTATATCCCTATGTATGCTTAAATCTTTAAAACTACGCAACGGATTTTGATGCGGTTTTTTTAATAGATAGACTGATTCAAGAGGAAGGTTTATAGGTATAAAATACATACCACGCGGGCGAAGCAGCGGGCGGAAGCTAGTACTAAATAAATGAATACCTAATTAAAAGATAAATAATTCAATTTCGTTATACTGCAATCAATAGACATTATCACGTATGTTCAACCCGCCACGCACGACGTGACCTAGGGTGAGCATGTGCAGAAATTTAAGATAATATATTGTTTCAGGATTTGAGATTATTGAAACGCGTGAAATGAAGGCAATTATAAATTAATATCTGTTGAATTAATTTGTTAGTCAACTTAATTAGCACAGAATTTTTTAAAACTAGAGCTCGCGCGGGGTTTCGCTCTCGTTGCTTCTATTGGTCTTAGCGTGATGTTATATACTATAATAATAATAATATTCTACCACATTTACACAGCGTCTCAAATTAAGCAATTATATTTGCTTGTGTTATGGGTACTAAACAACTGATATACTACTTAAATACATTTTTTTTTGTAAATACATACATATTATAGATAAATTACACCCAGACACAGAACAAACCTTTATGCTCATCACACAAAGATTTGTCCTGGGTGGGGATCGAACCCACGACCTCCGGCTTAGCAGTCAGGGTCACTAACCACTAGACCAACAGGCCAGTCAGACATACTATATAACCTTCCTCGATAAATGGGCTAACCAACACTAAAAGAATTTTTCAAAAGGGACCAGTAGTTCCTGAGATCCTAGCGGTCAAGTAAATGGAGGATATGGAAAGAAATTATCCACTTCCCTCCATAGCAAAGTGTGTACTGGACTGTTGAATGTTCTTTATAGACCTGTGCTGTTTTATTCGGACTATTGAACGCATTACTCTCGACTCGTGCTTGTATGGACTTAAACTTTCATCATCATGAACAAATACATACATATAGATCACGCCTCTTTCCCAACAGTAGGGTAGGCAGAGACCATTTCCTTCCACTTCCTACGATTCTGACATACATCTTTGGCTTCTTCAACAGTCATCAGTCTTTTCTTGCATTCTCGCCGGTTGAGGGTACTCCTGATCTGTCACCATGAATAAAAACATAGAAAAATGTTTTTGGAAACTAGTTAAGCATGTCTGCTAATTGTATGTATGTAACAAATTATTTTTGTCCCACAGACCGGTCCACGCGATAGGTTTCGCGGCGGCAGCAGGCACCACTGGTCTAGGGCTGCTATACTTCGGAGTTAACCCACTGACCGCGGCGTTAGGCGCCACTAACCTTATACTGTACACATCCGTCTACACGCCCATGAAGAGGATGTCTATAATGAATACCTGGCTTGGCTCTGTAGGTAGGTTCATTGCTGTAAAAGTTAGAATACAGGGTTCATAATTGTGAGCTATCTTATACAGATGGCGCCACGAGTTATGAACGCTCTGGTTTAGTGGTGGGGATCTACGCATGTGAACACTACTTTTTGAACTTGACCAATGTGTGTTAAACGCGGGAATATAGCAGCGACTGATTGTCCAATCGCGTGCAAGAGCTGGCTCGGCGCGTGCTCCCCTACCCCCTGTTACCAAACAGACCTAAAAATGCATTCTGTGCAGGAATGGGCAGCGCTCATAACTCGTGACACGACCCTATACTTATCACTTATTGGACGCAATAAATGATTGAGTATTAAAAAACTGTTTATTCAATACTTATAAATATACATAATAAATGTTTGTTTTACTATCATAGGCCTCACTACGCCAAAAGAAAATCTAATCTATTTTAAAGTTGATTATGTTTTGGCAAAAACTTTCGTTTATCATCATTTCAACCCATAAATACACTACTGCTGGGCACGAGTCTCCCACTGTATATGTTATCTCATAATTTAATCTTCTATGCTATTTGTTGTTGCACAGTTGGAGCAATACCCCCTCTAATGGGCTGGGCAGGGTGTACGGGAGCGCTGGACCCTGGCGCGATAGTACTGAGTGTGATCCTATACTCTTGGCAGTTCCCTCACTTCAACGCGCTCTCGTGGAACCTACGACCTGACTACTCGCGAGCCGGTTACAGGATGATGGCCGTTACTGATCCAGGTGAGTAGGTACCTACTAAAGAGTAACCAAAGTCAATTCTCAGTAACAGACAAAAAATTTGAAATGTGTCCGGTTAATGACAATAGTCGCGCCCCCTATTACATGGAACCTAAGATAGCTGCCGAAATATAGCTGTGAAGTACCTCTGCCTATCCCCTTCTGGGATGAAAGCTGTAACGCTAATAAATAATTAATTCACTATGATGTGATTCATAAAAGATCTGTATTGACGAATTAAGAAAACAATGTCACTAACCCAACCCGTGGGTGTCTCATAAAAGGCGATTATGGGAGTAACCTTATGCAGACAACAGCACTGCAAGAAAAGGAAAATTGGAAACAAACCCTATACCAACCCGTCTGGCCAGTGTGGTAATAGAATCTAAATTCCATACACATTCTTTGGAGTAATCCCTACCCAGCAGGGTGACATTTGTGGGTTAAAATGATGAATGATAAACAGTAACTATGGAACTGAGTAATTACTACGTTAGTATATGGTTTAATTGCCTCCAATGACATTTGCTTTTATGTAATGAAATGTTTTAATACAATTTATTAATTTTCAGCACTCTGCAGGAGGGTGGCTCTAAGGCATACGGGGGTGATTATCGGTACTTGCCTTGCTTCGTCTTACCTTGAAGTCACCAATATGTGGTTCGCGCTAGAATCCTTACCTTTAAATATTTATTTTATGTACTTAGGTGAGTACAATAGAATATCGAAACCATTAATCCTCGTTTTTTTTGGTGTTTATATGACATTGTAATTGTTACATTGACATTGTCGTTTCAGCATGGCAGTTTTACCAGAAATCGGACAGCAATAGTTCAAGGAAGCTATTTAGATTTTCACTCGTACACTTGCCGGCGCTAATGATATTGATGCTAGTCAATAAGAAGAATTGGTTTACGAAGACGGATCAAGATACACCGAAAGTGCAGGACGTTAACAAACTGCCTGATGCCAGGATATCAGTGTTACCCCGTCGGCCAGTCGTCGCGGCACAGGAGGCTGATACAGAACCTTAAAGTGGTTACACACTGATCGACAACGATCGTAGCGCACTTAAATATATGAGATTTAGTACGTAGTGCTTACGTAACTATAGAATTTAGTGTGGCTGACACTGGCTTTGCCATCATCGGGGTTTTTGATTTTGATAACACAAAAATTTAGTTTTAATTACTAATTAGTGACGCAACAATTTAGTCACTAATTAGTAATTGGCGACAAAATTTTTGTCAAAAAAAAAATGTGTTGAAAATTTTGTAAATGTGTGTCAGACACAACAATTTAACTTAGTTATTCATTAGCAATTGAGCAGAATTTATCAAGTGCCGATGATGCTAATGAGATTAAATGCAACTTTGACTATAAGTTACTTATTATATAAATTTGAACTTAAGGTGAATACATTTGTTGCCGATCAGTGTACCACAGTAGTTAATATTGTTTATCTACAAGGACGTAGATAGTTATATATGTAAATAATGTATATTATAATTATGTGATTCATCTAGAATGTTTGTAAGATAGAATATCAAGACTAACCACCAGAGATGTTATAATAATGCAGTACAAAGTTACTTCACAACTTAACATGCTTATTTATTATTAAATTTAATTTCATAGTACGAAATTAGAATGCTCTACTGACTGCATCTGTGGTTGTTACCAATGTCGAAATAGAAACAGTGAACTAATTAGTTGCTGACCGGGCATTAAATGAAATGAGCAAATAATAAATCTTATATTTATTTCTTCATGGTATCATTTAAATTACAGTTTTCATTGGAATTGGAAATCAACCTACATACATACAAAACATTCAGACCTGATTTTGAACATTATAATAAGGCAGACGGACATTAGACACAGGGTGTAAGTTGTGACAACACAACCTAAATATTAAGTGCGCCGACATCGGCAAATAAAACCCGTTATTTTCTCTAGAATTGAATCAGCAGTATTCCAAAGATTATTTCCTGAAACAAAAGAAAAACTATTAGTTCTGATACTTACAATAAGTTATAGCGATATCAACTAAACATCACTAATATGTAATAAAGACGGAATCAAAGTCTGCAACCCTATCAAAACGCACCTACACCACCAACATGGCACTACGACTACTACTACTTAAATACATATAGGTAACAAGTTAAATTTAACAAAAGCTAGCACTGCAACGTTTCGCAAGCTATTAAAATTGAATGTCTTCTAGGCTAAGATTTTACAACAATTGACAATTAGTGACTAAATTTAGGATAAAACATATGTTTGCTAGGTGCCCTAAGTTTTTGAGATATAAATGTGGCCAAGCTGGGGAGATTCTCTCCAGATCGGCCACCTATAAACCCTTATAACTTTTGAACCATTGACCCACTTTCCAATGTTTCTATCCCTTTCTGTCAGTTAGAACCGTCTTTTACTAAGAGCGAGAACGAGACGAGGAATGCGACTGCACGCGGCAGCATTGACGATGCCCTCGGCTGTCACTATCTCGCACTAGTAAATGATTTGATTTGATTTTGTTCTAAGTAACAAAAAAGGATAGAATCATTGGAAAGTGCGGTTCGGTTTTTTTTTTTGCTAGATGTGGCGCAACCCTAACCGGGATTTTCCAGACTCCGGACTGATACTGAGAATTTCAAAACAGAAAACTCAATACTATGCCCAACCTGGGAATCAATCCCTCACTCCCGGCAACTAAGCAGTCTCATACAATAAATACTAAAATATACTTACTTAGCTTTCTTAGGATGACGGTCATGGTCTCGGCTGTCATCACGCGATCGTTTGTGCGACTTGTGGTCGCTGGAGTGTTTCTTGTCTTTTGCCTGGCTAGACTTGCTGTGTGACTTGTCACTCTTGTGGTCATGGGACTTGTGTGGGGATTTGTGGTGCTTGTCGCGATTCTTTGAGGGACTGTGGATAAAGCAATGTATTTTATATGAGCAAAGTCGCGTTTAAGCCCAACAAACATCAATAGCAGAAACGATGCTTTCTGGAGGGGCTTTGACGAGCAAAAGGCTAAATATAGTAAAGTATGTAATTATAAACACATCATACCTGCTGTTACTATGTTTAGACGGACTTTTATGATTAGAACTCTTGTGATTGGAGCCAGATTTGTGGTTTGAACTGGAGCTTTTGTGGTTGCTCTTGTCATGTTTGCTCTTCTTGCTGCGACCTTCGTCCTCCTCGTAATGTCGTCCACCAGGACCACCCTTGCGTTTACGGTCGAAGTCTTCGCGATCATAGATGCGTTCCTTTTTGTCCTCTTCGGCAGCTTCCCGCTCAAGATCCGACCAGTCTTTGCCAGATTCTTCATCCTCTTCTGTAAAATTACAATATTTTTTAATATGTTAATGCCATTGCTAGAAGCAAGTTAATACCTATTCATTCTTCTTTAAGACATTACATTTGTCGGAGGTCCATAAAAAATCAAATCAAATGCTTTAAGAATAGAATCGCTTCAGATTCGCTCAGATGAAGCGATTATTATCCGGCTGGAAAAACCAAATACCATTTTTGCCCATTCCGGGGATCAAACCCGGGAGCTATTGCGCGGCATGCTTTATGCACTTTATCTATAACTAATAGAAACATACCCTCACTATCACCAGACGCGTCCGATTCGTCCGACGCTTCCGAATCATATTCAGAACCGTCATCAGAGTCCTCTTCAGTTTCCGCGTCGGTCGGCTCGTACGCATCATCTTCTTCTTCTGACGACTCGTCCTAAAAATTAAACCACTCGAAAGAAAAATTCGAAACAAACTCTTTACCAACCCGTCTGGCCAGCGTAGTATAGAAGGCTAAATTCCCTCCAAATTCTTTGGAGGAGACCCGTGCTCAGCAGTGGGACGATTATGGGTTGAAATGATGATAATTATGCCACTATGAGTGATTACAATAAATGTATAATTGATAATATATGTTTACTTACATTAGCTGCGTTTTCTGCGTCCGATTCAGGGTCTAAGAACGACCAGCCGCCGTTGTCGAAGAATCCTTCTATATCGTCTGTGATGGTCTTCATAACTTTAGTCCAGTTCAACGATTGGATACCTTCTGAATAACGGATGTCGCATGAACTGAAAAGAAATTAAATATATCGGATATTATCATGGGTTGGTGTTAATTCCAAATTCCAAGGCAAGCAACAGCAACTTCTAAATAAATAATATTTGAATGTATATGGACAATTTGATTTGATTTGTGTTTTTGATTAACCCTTTGAACACCAGATACACGTAAAATGAAAAAAGTGCTCACCACGCCAATGACGTCAAAAATGTACTGTATTTTAAAAGCTTGGCGTACAAGGCACGGCGATACCGATTTGACATGGCGGTCAAAAGGTTAAAAGCTAGATAAAAACTATAGCTACAGCCATTTGTTACGTAGTAATTTCCTATTTTTTAACACAGAGGTAGTAACTACTTTATACAGTATAAAGTAGGTAATTATGGAAAAGGCTTCTTAAAGTAATCAATTACTCACTTGAGCCACTCCTTCACATGATCCAGCATGTTCATAGGCACGGCATTTACCATGGCGACCTTCTTCGCGTAATCCTTGAACACAAACACCATATCGAAGTTCTTGAGATGGAACTGCACTCTCTCGAAGTGAACCAGTTCGACATCTTCGAGCGCTATGACGAATGGCGGCCATTCGGTCAGGTTGACGAGGGCTCCTGATGTGGGCTGCAGGAGAACAGTACTGCGGAACGGCGCACCAGGGAATCCTAGTTCTCTGTCGAAATTAATATAAATTCCAATTAAAACATCATAAGAAAGGAATAAATTGCCATGTAAGATCTAAAAGTAAGTTAATACACAGGAATATTCCATTGCATGCTGCGGAAAGTCAAAATTTTAAAAATGTCAGGTGATATCAATGTTTTGTACTATGGATTATCGTAAAGAGCTCTTGACTAATAAATCCGTAAAAGGTAATTATGAAAACTAACCTGAAGGGCGTGTCGAATTCGACCTCCTGCTTAGTCATATTCTCAACACGTTCACAGAAGCTCTTGAAAGCTACCTTCAATTTATGTCGGAGCTCTCGTTCGCTCTGTTCGGCCGCTAAGTCATCTCTGTCGTGCATATGCTGATGTTTCCCCAAGTCAGTTGTAATTTCACCCACTTCTGTATAGAATTGGACATCTACATGTTTCTTTTTACCTGGAATGAATAAACAATTAGTACATCATTTTATACCAGTAAGTGACCTATGAAAAAATTTAAATTTGTTTCAAATTGACGAGGCACTCGTAAACAAACATTTTTTCAAAAATTTCTTTAATAAATTGCAGAAATAACATTGTAAAAGTGCCGTTTCTGAAAGCGTCTACACGCTTTATGGACGTAAAAAAAGTAATGTTTTATTAGATATTTGTATAAATCTTACTTACCAAACATAATAGCATGTTTTAAATGGAAATGTAACAGTATTATCATTTCTCCATCACAAGGTTGGAAGAATGCATTCTTAATATTATTGTACAAAATATCCACTTTGTCGCCTCTCACTGACGTAAATCTGAAACCGTTTGTATGCGATTCCAAGGACCCACTCATACGTTTTGTTACGATATTAGGCCTTATGTACAAATCTTTAAGTTTCGGATTGCCTTTAATTTGTGAGAGGACCAAAGTGTCTTGTTTCACCAAATCTTCTTTTTCTCTTTCTTCTGCTTCTCTTGTTTTGAACTTTTTCTGTACTTCTTTGATTAATCTAAAGCCTGTATTTAAATTTGAGGATGGTGGGGATATCTCACCAGGTTCTTTTGTATTTGTACTTCGGTATGTTCTGTGTAAGAAAAGATATAGCTTTAGACATTTAAATAATCAATGTGCTACTGTTTACAGCCGGCATATAAAAGTACACCTTGTTCTTAACGCAACAAGAACCCATTTCCATTTATAGTTCTTTGTCTGATGTTTTGAATGTCCCAAAGTAATATACTTAACAACAAGAGCTCGAGAAAACTTACAGGAATTACCCTAACATATGTTTGGAATACAATAACCACAGCATATTTATAATTTCTTAACGTAATAATCACATTTTTCGTAGGCAAATTTGCTGACACTACTTTTCGGATAACTTGTTACATTTTTAACTTGTGTCTTTCATAAGTGTTACCTTGTAACCTAGATGAATAAACGAGATTTCATTTCATATAAAATTCGCTCTAAATTGCAATGAACTAATATGTATTATTCATAATCATAAATTATTTGCTTGAAACATGGTATTTTACAGTTGTTACATTTGTTATAATACGAGTAGTACATGATCAACATATTTCGCCTACTTAATTCAGCATGCAAATATTGCAATTAGGGATATTATTAATTAAATTAGGATATTATTGTCAAATCTGACACGAGTGTAAATAGATCAAGTACTTACACTTCTTTGACGAATGTAGCATCAGGTTGAGCATAGTTTCCACCCTCGTTTCTGCCCATAGTGGCACCGGGGTGGAAGAAATTTATTCTGAGGTAAGTGTAGTCACCTTCCACAGATTGTGAGATGTTCTTTATAGTAGATATATGGAATGGTACAGGTACACCGAATATCGGAAGAATTACGGTTTCGTATTTGCGATCTGTAAAGCGAGTAGTTTACGTGTTTTGTGAAATACAATAAAAAAATAAATGTTTGATGAATGAAAGTAAAAATAGGTAGGCACACTTTGTGATAGAACACAATTATAGTAACTTTCAGTCAGATTATTTAACAAAGATGTAATTGTATATAAATGCTAAACAAGTAATGGAACAATTCAAATCCAAGACGGGACTTGAACCCGCGACCCTGGCATTCCGTGTGCAGTGTTCTGCAAACTGAGCTACGCGGGCGGACGTCCCCGAGATCGAATTTATCCATTATCTGTTAACATGATGACGTCATGACAACGTTTTGCTACTTATCACCGTGGCTCGTTACAGAAACCTACCATTTTTCATTTTTTTGTAGCATTTATATAAAATGTTAAAACAAAGTAAAGGAAATTGCTTAATATTTAAGGTAAATTCTTTCCATCTTTGTTAACCTTTTGACCGCCACGTCAAATCGGTATCACCGTGCCTTGTGCGCCAAGCTTATACCGTACATTTTAGACGTGCCATGCCGTTATTGGCGTGTGAGCACATTTTCATTTTACGTGTATAGACGTCTCTGGCGTTCAAAGGGTTAAAAACTCTTAGGCACTCTGGTGTTTGGTGTTCTTTATCAGAAGTGTTACTAAAGAAAGTGAATGCTTCATTTGCCTTTGTGTAAGTAAGAGACTTTACTGTGGTTGTTTTCTTACCAACATATAACTTCAGCTCTTTAACTTCATTTTCCCTCGGCATCTGAGTCACACTCTTATACGAAACAGTACTTTTCCTTAACTTTTCGCTATCCTTCCCACTCGATTGTTTCGCTAACCGCTCTTTAGCTTTCTCATTGAGTGTAATAGCCAGTTCTCTTTGATGTTCCTTACGTTTCTCTTCCGAAGAGTGTTCAGTACGCAACTTTGATTCGATTACAGCCGTTCTTTTACCCCTACCTGAAATAATATTATGTTTTTTAAATTCTAAGACTTTAATATATAAAAATAAATTCATTTATATGTTGATGATTATTATTTTTACAATGTATTGGACTCTGTTTCACTACTGGCAGGTAACTGAGTTGGACCAAATAGCCGCATGGAATCGTAATGTTTCTATCTCTTTCTGTCACTTAGAACCGGCGTTTATTCGAGCGACAACGAGAGCTCGGCTCTCACTCCCTATCTCGCTTTAGTAAATGACGGTTCAAAGTCATAGAAAAAGGATAGTAGCATAGGAAAGTGGGGTTCGGTGCGAGTAGTTGTGTTGCAACCCTTAAGTGATACTTTTTATAACTAAGCTTCTGTTAGGCGATCTGACACATATCTGCCAATATGAAATAGAGGTCTAAATGAAGTCAATAAAATTATCTATGAATTGTTACATTGTCTACATATAATCTATGAACTCACCTCCATTCTCTATACATTCCGATAGCATGGAATAAAAGAAAAATTAGTTAATTATAAAATATTTCTGTTCATCTTATTGCTGTTAGTGAGCGTCAAATCATTTACTGAAATCTTTTACAAATATTATACACGTAGTTATTAATATAATATAATATATCAGTTCTCAGCCAAAATTGCCATATATTTTTGTATGCGAAACTTGTCATTCCTTAGTAGCTCTAAAACATAATTCTTTCATTTATAGTTTAATATCGTTTAGCAATTTATTCAGCAGTCATGCCTTAGATAATAATATAATAGTAAGAATTCTTTTGTGCAAATTCTTACATACAACTTTCGCCTTTCACACAAGATGCTAAAGCTCAAAATTTCTTATCGTCCAGATATTTATAAGCACCCAATCAAATTTTACAACAGACATTTAACTTTCATGCAATTCTCATAAAGTCCAAAATAATTTAGATACACACGACTCACCAAGAATTTCAGTCTTATTCTCTTTTTCTTCTTCTTCTTCCTCATCGTCGTCTTTCAAGAAGATGCCGACATTCTTGATCTTCTTTTTAGATTGTGTGAGAAGAGATGCAGGCTGCTCCTCATTCACTAATACTGTGTCACCAATAAATAGGGCATATGTCTAAAATAAGAAATTAACTTTTAACAAACAATTTTTTTTGCATAATTTTGAATAATACACTGTGTTTAGTTACAATTTTATAGGTAAGTTAGCTCAGATTTGTGCAGTTTACAGTTTTACACTGATGTAAAATCAATTTAGTTGCCCAATTTACTCTTTGTCTTAACAAAATTGTATGCTATCATGTATTGTGTTGTTAAGCTCCGAGTTCCACATACCTTGCCTTCTTTCTCTGTGGCTGCACTATTTGTTAAATTGGCCAGACCTACATTGATATTAAATACCATGCCTTTTCTAGCCACAACTGATGTTTTAGGCCCTATAACTATTGAGCTTTCACGAAATTCTATACCCATTGCAAAACTGAAATCAAAATAAACAAAGTTAGATAAAGTACATCTTATAAGAAGCTAATATTAGGTAGATTTAATCAAAAAATACAAACCCAAAAGATTTTGTAAGATTGTCAACTAGATTGGGCTTCTCTTTCTTTGCTAATTCTAAACCCGCTTCATATACGGCCGATAACTTGGCACCAGCCACCAATTTCTTCATAACTTCTTCTTCTACATTCAGTAAAAAGTTGTAATTGCTTTGTATTTCGTCTGTGGGATTGACCAGCAATGTGCGAACTATGTTAGAACAATACGATTTGTATCTTGCACCTAGTGAACAGACAATAGCACCAAAGTGCAAGTGATTCTTATCAGAAACGGCACTAAATTTGAGACTGTAGTTTCCACCGGATTGGATGATCGGAGGGTAGCACATGTCCACTTGACTTGTATCTACTCCTGTGACGTATTTCTTATCGGATATTGCTGCTTCTACACCTTCTGCGAGTTTTGAGTGCTTTACTTTCTGTAAATGGAAAGTTTTTGTGAATAATACACTCAAAATATGGTATTAACATGAATAGGTAGTTTAAACACACTTTTAAGCCTAACTGCTGCACTCAGAGACTTCAATTACATAGCTGTCATTAACACAATTTTTTCATTGAATAATCATCTTTAGGCGTACAGACTTTTTACTAAATAAACATTAAAGTAACATCTCTGAGTATGGCAGTAAGTATCACAATTACTGACAGATAGTTAATTGCATGTCACCTTCTTAGATGGAGCATGTTGTGGTACAGTATCTATTGTTTTTTTTTTAATTGCCTGATATTGCAGACGAGCAGGCGACCTGATGGTAAATGGTTACCGCCGCTATAGTTGACAATGTTAGGGACCCAGCCAAGCCAGTACTTACCTTGGAATAGTCTATTTCAGTTACCTGTAATACCCGAGTTCCCCTTCCAAAATCAATGAAGCAAAGATGTTATAAAACTGACCTTATCAGAATCAATAATCTCCATAATTTGATCTTTCAAATATTTTGTAAACACATCAACTGTGACTAAGCATGCTTTCTTCACAGTTATAATTTCTGAATCTTCTTTGGGCGCCATCAGTGAAGCAATGGCTGAACTTATATCTACATTTTCGAATTTCTCCGATTTCATAACAGCTTTCCAACTTTCACAGAATTCACCGGGATAATTGTCCTTAGCAAACACACCAAGGGTTTTGCCTGATTTGGATTTTTTTATCTCTTGTACTAGTTTGCTGAAATTTTCCTTATCTTTGTCATTCTGAAAACAAACCATTAAATAACAATGTATAATTTTATTGAAAAAATATAAACACACAACCCAAACTGTATTAAAAAATATGTTATTGAATGATGGTATGACAATACCTACTTGTTAGTTACTTATAGGTATATTTTGCTGTTGGGCTATTGCTAACAAACTTATGAGTTTAATATGTTTAACATACATACTAAAGTAACTTATATATTATTTCAAATAATGAAATTGAACTTTTGGTCAAGTCTAATGTAAATACCTATTACACAGCATAAGAATGTCTAAGACGAATGGTTTATCTTAATAAAATAAAACATTAATACTTACTCTATCTCTAATAAGTAATTTAACAGGAGGTAGTTCAGATTCTTCTTTCCCAGCTCCATTCTCAATTTGTCTCAGAAACTCAATCTTCTTCTTACTTGCAAGGAAACACATGCTGTGCTCAGTGAGCACTGTGATTGTGTCGGGCAACTCGTAACCAAACAGCCATGTCTGTTGTAATATTATTTACATAGTTAAATTCAAAGAAGTTAGTTCTGAATTAAGTTATTTTTCGACATACATACTACAAAAGATATACGAATACATGCATAATATGTATATTGCAGATAAACTAACAAATGAATTAACCTGGGTATGTGGTAAAATTATATGCAGTTGAAGTGGAAGCAAGAGATATACTAGTGAAACTATCTACAACCTACTACTGACAAGACGTAACTGTTAAGTACCGACTTAATGAGTGATTTGTGTGAGGTTTTGCGAGTAGCCAAAAGTGTTTAGTGGTGACAATGTAACTTTTTTATATGGGCAAACTATTTAAAATTTTTGTTACAAGAGGGCGACATTTAAATTTCATTGGAACTGTAGTTTACTTTGTCCGGATGGAACGCTTTTGGTCAATATACAACAACTCAAAGTCAGCGCTCTGAGTAGGAAAGTTATGGAGCTCTTTAACTCCATTAAGTTTCGCATAATTTAGAGTATACAACATGTTATGGCAGGTTTTCGCCAGCCAGGCGGTCATTAGCAGCTATAAGACATTGTAGTACTAAAGGATAATGTGTAGATTCAATCAATATCTTTTAATACCTAACCTAATATATGGAATTCAAACTAATCCGATAACAAATATAATATTTTTCACATATCCATATTCAAATCTAAAATTTCATATCAGTAACATCCCTGGTACTAAGCACATACTTCAAATAAGTAATAACGCAGGATCTGTTATCTATTTACCCTTAATCTAATACATCAACAATCTGTGTGCTAAAAACTTACACTGTGCGAATATGATAACGTAATGCTTGCTGTTTAGGTGGGGTTTAACATCTAATAGGTACTAAAAATCTTTACATAAACAAATTTATTTTTATGCACATACTGTTACACAACAAATGAAAATTTTATGCAACTTTTTACTGTAGCTTATATTGTTTTTTACTTTCTTAGCAAAAAGTTAGTGTGTTCGTGTTAGGAGAGGCCTGAGATGATGATGATGACAAAAAGTTAAAAGATTCATATTGATGAGTTGGCAGATATACTACCAAAATAGATAAAACACTTTCTGATTGCTACATTGATTATGATAATGATGTCATTTGTCTTACGATTCCAAGTATGGTAAAAGAATTGGCAATTTCCTATGTCATTGTAAAACCCTTGACAAACATGGAGTAACATACTACAACAATTTAGACAATCAAATAAGACTTCAAAACAGCTTATATTCATAAAAAGAATAACAACCAATTTTGCGATAACCAGAAAATGATATAGGTAGTCCAATGCACATGTCATTGTGACCACAGCACATTTCAATTTCTCAATGCAAGTGCTGTAAATTAATAATTAGGTTTAATAATAGTTCAGACAATTTTATATATACCTTTGTCTGTTCATATCTAAACTGTGTGTACCTACATAAATGCATACATGCTTAGGCACATATTATCATCATTTTCTGCCCATATCCACCCACTGCTAAGTATAGGCCTCTTCTCTACACCGCCTCTTCTCAGTCCTGACCAAGGGGCACATAGACTCAAGAAATATAGATTTTTTTGCCAATTACCACAACAATTAGTGAAATATAGTTACTAACAGACAATATGAACATTGTCTGAATATTAAAAAAACTGATAGCATTCCAAAATTAAATGTAGCAGAGACAAATAAATCTATAGTATAATTGTACATAAAAAGATTAATCCATTCACTGTGGCTTTGCTACTTTCATAACATCACACTATGACACATATCAATGGAGTTCAAATAATAATATTAAACATTTCATCAAAGAATCAATGTTATCATCTAGGTAAAGACAATAAGGTTTTAAAAATTCGAAATTTTGTCTAAAACCAGTTATTGTGCCCTTAGACATAGTAGGAGGCTAATTTGATTTTGTTTTTATGCAAAATATATTTGAATGTTAAAGGTGCAGCAAAGCACATGGGAAAGTAATAAAACTCGCGCAAACCTGTAGCGCTGTTGATTTGCTGTATAGCGTGTCTTCGTCCACTCCCACGCAAGATACAAAACAATCAACCTTGGCCAAAGCATCATCACCCTTCGAATCTGCTGCAGTAGCCTGTAAAATATGTGAATAATGTGAAATAAAATCGTATGAACTGTGCCATCAGTACAAGAAGAGTAACCGACCTTCCATGCTGCATACAGCTTCTTCATGCGTCGATAAAACGTGTCTTTATCGAGCGATATATTAGACATCGCGAAAATGAATAAAGAAACTTAACTAAACAAAATATCCTACGTAATTACGCCGCAACGATCGCAGATTAATCACAACTCCACGACATTACAGATTACCTACATCGGTTTTTGACAGCAAACACAAATGGCGGGCGTCGGTGCCGCCGCCGCCAACCAATTTCGATATCATTGTCTATGGTCAGCTCGTTTGCAAATAAAACAAAAAATCAAATTAAATTAAAAATTTTATAGGTATGTAGGCAATAATATTATTTAGAGCTTTCCTTTGAACAAAATTAATTTAATGGGCTCTACCTGCCTGCTCAACATGGTATTGGATTTAAATATAAATCAAACCCTAATGCCCGACACACACGCACTATAAGTAGACTTGCACAAATCTTAACCTTTTGACCGCCGCGTCAAATCGGTATCGCCGTGCCTTGTGCGCCAAGCTTTTAAAATACAGTACATTTTTGACGTTCCATGCCGTCATTGGCGTGGTGAGTGCATTTTCATTTTGCGTGTATAGACTCTTCTGTATAGACTGTCTCTGGCGTTCAAAGGGTTAAAGTTTGTGCAATAATCTATTGCTGCAGGTATAGAAATTACAAAATATATAGAATATATGATTAATATTACCAAGCTGCAAGTATACAAACTTGTTCAGATCTGGATCTGAGTTTGTGCAAGTCACGTGCAAGTCTACTGAATAATAAATTAATAACTACTGTAAGGTCTGTGGTGGCCTTAAATCTTCTGTCTGACTGAAGTTTATCTATGGTGCGTTAGTAGTAACGTAATTTTCGTGAAACGTAACGTAACCAGTTTCTTAGAAGTCGTCACTAGTTTTAAAAACTGGTGATTATTGTAACCAGTTGTTTTCTGGCACGGTTATAGTGACGCCACGCCACCGCGTCGCGTGTCGGGTCGTTACATCTACCAGAGAGTGTTATAGTTATTTTTAAAACGATGTGATGATTAATTAGCTGTAAACTTCACCACATTTATTACATTTCGTTTTTATCTCATTGTCTATTTTTTGGAAAAACTCCCACAAAACACTCGAATTGCACTGAGACATGTCGAAAGTTTTATGAATAAATTTAAAAATTATATGAACTACTATTTACACTATTTTTTATAATTTCATTATTTAGGTATGTGTCTGTTCAACGATGTCAACATAAACATTAATAATTAATTTATGATTTTTTTTTAAATACCGAGAAAGCCAGCCAATTTCTAAGAATCCCTGAGTATTTTTATTAGTAATAATGAAAAATATAAAATAACTCCTATTAGTAACGGAATACGTTTGAAAATTGTGCGCATTGTAATACTTTGACTCCGTATTAATAATATTAATCACGCTGCATGTGCAAGTTCATGTGTCCCTCGGGAATGGTCGGGAATCATCGGTTCCCTCGTCGAAAATGTAACGTAAAGTAGTTATAATAGTTACTAGTAAAGTAAACTAGTGTTTTTTATCCTGCATCCATTCGCAACTACATTGTAAAGGAGTGCTATGTGGAACTGATTATGAAAATCACTACTTTTTCTTTGGCATCGAAACTAGCGATACAGTTATACATCACAAAACCAGTTATTGTAACTAGTGACGTGAAATAACGTCCACACCCTTTTAGTTTGACCATTTGAATTATTTGTTTGTTTTGGTTTTAGTACTTTTAGTTTTATTGTTGTTTTATTTTATTTATGTAATGTTTGTTGATTGTTCTAATAAATATAGAGCCGAGAAATTCCAAACCTTGGACACTCATAAAATGATTATGTAGCAATATAGCGGAATGGAGGCTTATGTGAAGCTCAGCTAGCAACTTTATTAATTCATTACTTTAATAGAGGTACCACTTAGTCTGGTAGCACAATTATTAGCAAATCGGCGATATACCGCACAAACTAATAATTTGCTAATTTCTTACTCGAATAAAAAATAAAATATGATAATATATTCATTTAGGAAACTATGCAGAAATTGAAATCACTTAATTTTTGTCACCTCACCGAGAGTGTTTTAAAAACACTAACTCAAAATCGCATAATTACAATATTGGATTTTCTTCAAGAAGATGTTATCAAACTAGCTGCCCTTACCAGATTAAATTTACCAGATATACTGGCTATCAGGAACGAAATATTCATAAAATATTCTGCGCCTTTAATTAGTGGTACACATTTGTTAAATAAAGTTTTACAGTCTAGAAGGCAATTAAGTACTGGTATAACAAGGTATGAAATCTCAAAAATCCTAACATTATTTATTTTAAACCAATCTAAAATATTTATTAATATTCATTTATTTTTCAGCTTGGATTCAATTACCAATGGAGGTATACCAGTGGGCTACATTACAGAATTATGTGGCCTTGCAGATTCAGGAAAAACTCAGCTTTCTTTTCAGCTAGCTATAAATTGTACCAAAACCACAAATAATACCGTGTTGTACATAGACACCAAAGGGGATTTCTCTGCCGTTAGAATACAAAAGATGTTAGATGCAAGTGGATTTTCTCATAAGGTAATAATTGTGAACATTAGGCAATAAGTGAATACTATATTTCGATTTTGATTTGAAAAATTCTTTTAGTGTCAGATAGCCCCTTTATCAAGGAAGGTTATATAGGCTATACAAAATCACGCTACGGCCAACAGGAGCTGATCAGTGGTCAAACAAAAGCGACGGGAAAGAATCCCCGCGCGACTTCTAGTGTGAACTATTGCTGAAAAATATAAGAGCACATTTTGTAAGGCTAGTTTGTCAGCTATTGATATCTGTAGATTTCCGTTACAAATTAGTAAAACAAAAAGTTGTCTACTGAATTTAATAGTAGGATTAATTTTCTATAAGTATTAAACAATATATCAGTGAGTAGAAAGTGGTGTAGTGTAGTGAAGTAAAGAAATAAAATTTCAGGAAATGGCTGTAATAATGCATAAAATAAGGGTGATTCACATATGGACTATGGATGAACTATTAGAACTATTTAGAAATATTAAAAACAAGACACTTGTAATTGAAAGCCTGGCATTGATAATTGTGGATTCATTACCATGTTTAATGTTCCAGTATCTTGGGGATGAAAGTAAACTTGGTAAGTTCTATCTGTTTAGTACACTAAATATTAAAATTGATGATGAAGTAGACAACTATAGAAAGAAATAGTAGGTGATTTGTTGTATTGTTACATAAATAAAATCACTACACACATTAACTGAGTGAAATATAGGCACAAGATTTAATAATTATTATTAACTTTCTTTTCAGGTTTATCACTCATAAATACATTAGTCAATTACAGCAGATTTATAAGCAATGAATTCAATATAGGAATGATCTACATAAATATACAAACCAGATGGGTAGACCCTGATGTCTGTGATATGGAAGGTAAACTGTTATTGTATTTGGTGTCGAAGTGTCGACGAAGCCTCTGTGGCTGAGTGGTTAGTGACCCTGATTGTTGAGACAGAGGTTGTGGGTTCGATTCCCACCCAGGAAAAATCTTTATGTGATGAGCACAATTATTTGTTATTTTTCTGGGTGTAATATATCTTTCATATGTATTCATGTATTACAAGCATTACCTAGCTTAGTTTGGGACTAGATAGCGCTGTGTGTAAATGTCCAAACATTAAAAAAAAACTTTATTTATATAATTTAGGACACCATGTATATTAAAGTAAGACATAAATGAATAGAACTATGATTATCTTTTCAGATGATCCTGCACCTGAACCTACGTATGTTGAAAGAAGAAATCGATGTTTGGGGAAATATTGGGAACAAGTGCCAGTTTTAATTCTTCTTTTAGAAAAACTTGAATCCAGCCAAATAAAAGTATCAATTATAGATTCGAATGACAACAGTGTTAATAATCAATGCGTTCTCAGTCTAAGTACAAGTGGTATTGAATGAAGAAATAAAAAATAATTAAGATTATTAAAATTTGTTTCTTTGTAGCATATATTATAATTTTATAGTAATCACTGCCATCTTGTAAACTGATCACTGTACTAAGTGAACTATAACTATTCGCTAAAGTTCATGAATTAGCTGCTAGATGCCAGCACAGCAATGTATTTGCAGTTTTGCACATTTGTCTATGGTCCATAGACTATGGATCATTCGATTCAATACTCGATGCTGCGCGCTAAAATATCCAGTCAATCACTCGCTCTCCTTTCATTCACTCTTTCATTTGAGCGCACGCCTGACAGGCGATGCACATTGTACTGTGATGGCTCTTTTTAACACTTTTGTAAATTTAACATTTTTATGATATTTGTGTGCTTAGTATCCTTCTTAGTGTAATTTAATTTTAATTTATATTTTTCGGTTTACTTAAAAATGGCGAATCAAACCCAAAAAATCGTTTACAAACTGGTCCTCACTGGAGGTAAGGGTTACTCATATTTTTTAATTTAATTTATAATGTACAGTGCCGCTTTTTGTGTTTAACTTAAATAGTACCTACGCTTTATTTTTGTACCTATAAATTAATGGTTCTATTAGATTTGTTATTATATTTAGTTATCGATGCCATGAAAAATGCAACACGTGGATTATCTTACATATTTATTTTATCATGAATCCACATTAAATTTTCCAACCAGGACCGTGTGGCGGCAAAACCACCGGACAGTCACGCCTCAGCACGTTTTTCGAGAATTTAGGATGGAAGGTGAGCAATAATCTTTTAAATTTGATAGAAAACTTGGAAACAGTAAGTTCATACAATATGTTACTGTGATTGTAGTATTTATTTTAAAATTAATCAATCCTAACAAATAATTCTAAGATGTAGACAATATTATATAGCATGCTTATCTCTATTGTTTAAAAAAAATAACGTAATACCATTATGTACAATAGAAATTTATTTGTTTATCATTACATGCCTAAATTTAACTTATTTGTACAATAAGTTTACCTTATATTTTCAAACATTATGGTTATTGATACTCCATTGATTCTAAATTATTTTGTTGTTGGCATTTGAAGCTATTATAAATCCCTTTGAGTTGTGGTTTCTCCATCTGGAGATCCAATAAGACATGGTTCCACATTGTGTTTATTTCCAGGTGTTCCGGGTGCCGGAAACGGCTACCGTGCTCCTCAGGTAATTGTGACACCTACAAAAACTACACAGTGCATCTCATGACATAAACCCAAGCTTTTAAATTTACATTTTGTCATCAAAATTATCATATTACAAAACTTAGACAGAATTTTATTTTATTTTTTCGGTGATTGTAGTAACATTAAATTAATTTATTCAATTGAGTACATTATCATGCCATAATAAAATTATGACTTTGTGTTTAGAATATAACTTAGGTTGCATTCAATTTTACATTTATTTAATTTTTAGTAATATACTTACCAGCGTAATATAATCCATTGGTCAGTAAAATAATGTGAATTTGAAAATTATGTTATAAGCTTGCACTGTGACAAAGCCTTTAGTTTTTGAAATTTAAAAGCTTGTACTACATAAATATACAATAGTTATGCAATACATAAATATGCAATAGTTGTTGATCTTAATATGAAATTAACAATTAATGCATAAATGAAATATGAGTCATATGAATTATATACAAAATATATTACAGTGTATACAATTTCCTGCAAAATTTATTTTTCTTTTGCAGTGGTGGAGTCAAATTTGCAGATCTCACCCCGGAAGAAGGTATGTCATTGTTTTATTACTACTATACTAGTTTACACATTGATATTAGTAGTAACATGACCTATAAAAATATTACTTTCATGACTAAATGACCCCCCCCCCCCGTCACAGTATTTTTTATAGATTTAGAACTACATGAGAAATTGAGAATTGTATTTTTGTGACAGAGAGAGAGTTCATAATTGTGTGAGAGACCTTGTTTGAAAATTCTATATGCAAAAATATTCATGAAAATCTTTCAGTTGGAATCCAATAATATAGAAGACGTTTCAGTTTTCCCGTGTTCGTCGTAATGTTTAGATTACTTGCAAAAGTCGTATGATAGAGCGTTCTTATGGGATTCAACCAAGTGGTGGACATTTCCATAGAATTTGTAAACAAATTTTCTCGACGAACTCGTGGTTGATTCAACCAGCCATTTTATCGTATCGAAGTAACAATAGGGGTAAACAATCGCTTCGATCGGGCATGTCTTATTGCCGTTCAAATTTATTGCTTTGTGTTACAAATATAACTTCGAAACCATTGTCTCGAGACATGTTATAATTAAAATTGCGCAGAACAAACATGCATATAAAAATCGATTATTTTCGGAAAATCATAATGTTAGCTTTTTGTTGAAATTGGCACGTCTGACGGGCGGAAATCTAGGTGCCAGTACGTACCTACATTTTACATGTTCACGCATTAGTTGTTGCCAAAAACTTTGCAAGTCTTTGCTCCCTATCGTTAGTTCTTTTTTGAATTCGTTCTATTTGCTCTTGATCTTGTATAATTTTCATATAGACCTTGCACGTTTGACGACTTATGTATTATCTAATATTTATTGCTCCGATTTCGGTCAATGACTCTGCATGTCAAAGCATTTGTATAGGTACCCATATTTGATTCCAACCGAGGTTATCACGCCGAGGTGTTCTTTTATTGTTCGTTTTTTATCCTATAGAAGTTTCTAATAGTTTTTTATCTACGGTACCTATGTAGACAAGGCTAAATTTATACTGATGACTTTCTATAATTTCGATCTCTCACGTAGATGTTGATCTACATTTTAGGAGGCGTGACCGCAATTGACGTAACAACCACGTGAGGTAGGTCGACAATGAAATGTTTGCCAAGTTGAGAATAAAATTGAATGTACCTCCTCTAAATAATATACAACTATGGGTAATAAAGTTAAAAAAAAAAAATAACTTCGGTATTTTTAAACCTAGTCGCTCAGACCAACAAAAAAGTAAAGACAGAGCATCACGAACAAATGTAGTGAAGTCAACTTGACCAAGACATTCCAAATAAACACACAACCTCACGCACACACCTACACTAAAACCGAGACAATTTCTTTTAGTACGTCACGAGTCGTCGCCGCGTCGTAAACAAATAACTAAAATAAAAAAAAGTGATAATGCCTACCTGTGTTGTGAAAGGTTGCAAAAACAACAGTAATATACAAAAGAAATCCCATGGAATCACTTATCACTTGTAAATACTTGAATTTACATCATTTCTTAATTAATCAAACTGTAAATTTAAGGTTACTTTTAGGTTAGTTGGTACCAAGACTGCCAACAAAACAAAAATAATAATGTGGCCATAGCTATAATTTGATATTTCCCCATTTATTAAACCACAGATTATACTCTGTTGATTCGTTTTCTTTTGTGAAATTTGTAATGACCTTACAAATTCATGATTCGATTTAAAATAATAAAAAAATGAGATTCAATAAATAATTAATTAATTTACGAATTTTTTAGAATGTTTTTTTTAAACGATTCAGAACACATAAATCGAAATAATCTAAATTAGTCTCTAGTAAATAGTATTCATTGCAAATAAAACGATTTATACTTAGATATAAAAAATAATTTATTTTGACAACAATACTACCTACAGCGTTCTCTACAAGGGTAAAAATAGGTAATTTTTTTTTTTTTCAAAATCAGTGATTTTATTTTATTTTACTAACATCCATCCATACATATTATAAGGCTTTGTCCTGACTGACTGACTGACAACGCACAGCCTAAACCGCTGGTCGTAGCGATTTGAAATTTGGAGGGTGTGTTTGTCTTAATGTCTAGAAGTGTACTAGAAAAGGGTTCTTTAAAATTCAACCCCTAAGGGGGTGAAAAGGGATAAAAACGATTGTATGCAACTTCTTTGTTTTTTAACTTATAGGTTTGAAAATTTGTTTTGCGGTACTACTATCAAAATATTAAATACCCTCATCAATATTTTTGACAAGGGTGGCTTTGGAAGGGTGAAATTGGGGATGAAATGTAATAAAATTTAGAAATTATCTTAATATATGTAACAGGCTTATGTCTGTACATTATAGATCTTAAAGAAAAAGTATAGGTCTTTTTAGGGCAACAGGAGCCAAAATTGTCTGTCTGCCTATCTGTCTGTATAAATGTACGGCATGTACGCGTATAATTTCACCTATGATTGATGACCCACAATTTATAAATTATAAATAAATTTCACCAATGCTAGAGGTCTGATTTAATACAGGCCTGTGGTAAAATATCTGTGAATGTTAAATATGTTATTCCTACTGTTTTATGCGAACCGAATTATGAATGTATGAAGTTTTTATACGCAATAGAAGTCATTCTAAACAATTGAGATACAATACATACACAACAATATCTTACTCGTACAATATGTATACATACTTATCCCACACACATAATATGATTTCCCAAATTATAGGGAAAATGTTTAACAAGTGGCAACCCTGCCAACAAACACATAGACAAACAGGTGGCTTCATTTTGATGTTCGTGATGCTCCGTCTTTACTTTTTTGTTGGTCTGAGCCTAGTCGATACTTTGCCAATGTGACTACTAGGAAAAAATACTGTTTCTCAAAAGAAACCTTTCTTAAAATTTGTAAGATATGTAACGGACAGAAAAGAGACTATCATTGTTAGAATGATTTCAATCACAGGAAAACCGCAAACCTACTGAACCTACTGAAAATTTAATTCAAAGGTCATGGATTATAAAAATAAATCGTCTTGGTTTTGTTTGGTGCCTCTTATTATAATATATCGAAGAAAAGGAATGACTGTTAATTATTGTCAATTTTAATTTTATTTTAACGAGACCAGTAATGGATTCTTATCGCCTAATTTATATTAAAACGAAACGTCTAATGTGAACTGGTTCCGACGTAGAGCCGACACAAAACCTGTTCTCGCGATTGATTTGGCTTGCCGTAAGATGTCACGTCGATGATAATTTGGATCATTTCCACCTTAGAGGTACATAACCTCGGATGAATCATGCGTGCATTTCGTGCCGATATTGGTATTCTTTTAGTCGGTATTGGTCATTAATGTACATGTGACCGAAAAAACATTCTCTTACGTAGATGCTTTGTCATCATGTTCGACAAATGTCGGCACCATAATCATTGCCAAGACTTAGTTACGTCCAGGACGGGCTGAAGTCCAATATAAAATTATACGGATTCACATTACAACACTTATGCTATAAAAACGCGTAATTATTACGTCTCGTAACATCAGATGAAGTGTGTTTGTTCGCTTACGTAGTATATTTCAGTTGTTGTAAATTGATCACGTGCAATGTTTATTTTTGCTCCTGAAGCTCTAGGTTGCGGAGAACACAGAATTGCGAACACACCTATAAAACGAAGCTTTAGAAAATGTTCTCCAACGCTTTTGTCGTTTATTTTAAGCCTGGCCTAAATAAACCATAGTTGAAGTGCCATATTTGCTTTCTAAGCAATAAAATAAACGTTCTATTTATATAGGTTTATATTCATGGCTGTAGTTATTGACGTATTTCGTAAATACTGAAATGATACGGCAGATATGTTTGTTTTTTAGCTGCTTACAAACGACTCCTCATTTCCTTTATCTCCAGACGTTGAAACATGGCAAAAAATAAACAAGCTTTTGGTTTTAACTTATTATTTTCAAGATATTTATTCTTCAAGCACTAAACTGTGTCTATATAACACTTACTATACGCTTACTATAAATTTTATTGACAAATGCATTAAGCACTCGAGTATCTCGTTACTCGCTACGTTCTCGTAAATCAGTTTAATCCATTAAACGCAAGGCCGCTTAGCGTCCTCTGATTGAATAATACATTTCTTTCACTCTAATCTTCTTATTAAAATGGAATTATAAATGTATGGTGAGGTGGGCTAGGCTCGTTGTGAGGCTTCGTGATGCTCTGAACACGTGAACGTTAATGTGTGTGGCTGACGTCTCACATATTAGCTAGTTCACGGTCACGTTCACGGCGCTGGAAATACATTGTTGTGTATATCTTACATTGTTTACGGTCTTACCATCGACGATGATGCCCATTGTTCTCGGACCACATGCACTGAGCTTATGGAATGTTAAGTTTCAACGCTATTCACCACTACAGCTCCTTGTAGTATCGTTTGATTACTTTTTAAAACCCCAAGATTAGCCTTTAGATACGCATAGCTATAGGACGTCGATATTGTTATCGTGAGTTTTGATTATATTCAGAAACCTTCATGACTATCAACACGGTTCTTTTGTTTTTCTAATTACTAATGAGACTACATGCTGTTCTAGATATATGTATATAGAATGATACATTTTTTGTTTGTATTATGAAGCTTACTTATCGATAGGTCAACCCAATTATATCTATCTTCAATCTATAAGTTTTGATAATTGTTATCATGTAACATAAATATTATACGAATTTAATTAACAAATATTCGCGGCTTACTATATTCATTAGGTATATGGGCGCCAAAACCAATTTTAAGCAATTTTTGTAGCAATAATTTTGTGACAGCGTAGCAACGTAATGGCACTACTAATCTCTTTTATTTTTTACCTAATCGCTCGACGACAAGATTAAATAAGCTGTTTATTGCACGCGTAGTTAGTATGTATATACGAGTATGTATAAACAAATTCCGATTATTACCGGATCGTAACAATCACGGATATTCTGGAAATATTCCAATTATTCATGATATTATGTAAAATTACTCAAAGAAACTGAAATCAACTGTGTGAATTGGAAATTTCATGTCACGTTCATATCTAAACATAATGTTATTAAGATTTGCCGGGTTTATTCTATTCTGACTGTTCTTGCGTAAGTAAATCTATTTGCCTGCTAACGTTTATTATTTACGCATGTTACCCATTATGGCCATTATACAGAAATAGACGCTGTCTCGCTCAACCGCAGTTTTCTGTTTCATTACACTTCACCGCTTAAATATCACTCGAATAAACTGAATAAGGTTTACTCGAAATCATTGTCCAAGTTAAATTGTATGTGAAATTCTTTGTCGTTAAAACGAAGCAATGACGCATGCATTTGCGGGCGTTGCACATGCATGTTGCGGTCAAATGGATGGGTAGAAATGTATGCATAAGCTATTGCGACCTCAATTCTATGTCAGATATGTGCAGATGTTAATTTATACAAATATAAAGTCATTCCGATGGATAAATACATTTATTTGTTTTAATCTTTTATCAGAATTTCGTATCATTAATTACATATTATCACAAGTGATTTTGTAGACTAATTTCAAACGAAATCCTTATTTTCTTCCGAGAACCAAGTATCACTGTATGACGTCACACGACGCTATGTACGAACACTTGGTTTCGAGTATATTTTTGTTTGAAAACTGAATGTAGTCTTGGACATGTAGGAAATTATTAGCATTTCCTTGTCATACACATGTCATGTTTTTGTTTTGTTTGACAAAATGCCCACTTTTGATTTGAAAATATAAAAAGCATCCAATTTTTCCTAGCCAACACCGAGATTTCACAATAAAATGGAATTATGGGAGGTCGGAAGATTTTGTTTGTGTCTAGCGTATTATTGACAAACACATAAAACTTAGCTTTTATAGGGGGTGGTGACTTAGGTTGTTACACTGACATGGCCGGCGCAAGGTCGGGGTGTCCTCGTAAAACGTATTGATTGATGTTCATCTAATTCATGAACTTTCAATGTTATGAACCTATAACGGTATCTATAGTTTTTGTTATCGCTCACTAATATCCCCCCGTGGTTTTTCTAATAACCTCGTCCCTCTTTTTTTCTCTTTGAAGAATTTGAATATCGATATTATAAGACGTGACAAAAACGACGAGTGTCCTTAGACGCTGTCCTTATAGATTCAATTTAAATTATTTATTGAACACAAATCTTTGTTCTGAAGTAGGGCATAGCGAACGACCTACAAAATATTTCCTTTTCCAATTACTTCGTTGCCTTGAAGTTGTATACCTACAATACAATACTACATAAAGGTATCATTAGTTGGCTTTATGGTTAGTTAATTACATAATATGTTAATGTTGCAGGCGCCCATAGGCTACGGTAACCGCTTACCATCAGGTGGACCGTACGTCTGTTTGCCACCATCGTGGTATAAAAAAAAAAAATAATACATCAGAAACGTGAGCCCTAAAATTGCTTATGTACTTAGGTATGAGAGCAAGTAACGTATCGAGATACGATAAATTTTAATTGATTGAAATAGGTAGCGTATACTTGAGGTAATTATAGATGTTAATACAGATTTGCAGATAAGTGTTTCAGTTGCCAAGTGCCCTACTGGTTGCAAACGTTGCACCGCAGCAGCTGTGGCTCAAGCCAGCGAGGGCGACAGGGGTGAGTTGGTACCCGGTAACCAACGCTAGAGATTCACTAGTGCTAATAATATACAACGCCAAGTAAAACCATATCATGACTAGGGTCATTGATCTAGCGGTGCTCGAATTCTATCCATGTCGCGTATTAGCTCTTATCATCTTAAGGAATACAGTCTCTGTACCTACTTGGTAAATATATATTAGAACAATATTAATTTGAGATTAGAAGTGTTCATTTTATTCATTTCGCTATGTTGGCCACATAAAAGGGACTAATTTTAAACTATCTCCCCCTTATTACAAAATGAGGACTAAGTATTAAACCAGGTTTATATTGACATAAGCCATTGTTTTAGTGTCAATGTTGTCAAATTAAACCTGGTTTAATGCTTAGTCCGTATTTTGTAATAAGGGGGTCTAATTTGTGTTATCAAAATTTGACATTAAAAACTACCCTTGGTAAATCAAAAAAGTTCGTGTTTAAAATTAATAACATTATTTTTGACATGTTTGTCATCAGAGCTCTAACCAAACATAGTAGGCTTATTTAAAACATTTGAGTCTTTGACAACCAGATAGAATTAGATTGTACTCGTGGAACAGACTTGGTTGTCTAATTATTATCCGGATATTTTTGCTTTCGATGTAGCGGTCAGGCGTTGAGAATCATTTTTTTCTTGTATTTACGTCATCGGGAGGCGTGTTGGTCAATGTCCACGGAATCGTTGCCAAACCTACAGTTTTCATGAAGTAGGTATGTAGTTGAATAAAGCATTGGAATATTGAAAATGTTTTAAACAAAACTAATTAGGTATATTTAAGATCGTCTATTTGCCAGTATCTTTGTTATGATAATGTAGCTTAAAACGTCCAATCTAATTCAGTAGCGGAAAATTCTGTTGAGTCATAAAACAATCGTATGGTCGCCACGCAAAACAAACTTAGTTTACTCAAATAACAATGAATAATGTAATTTGAATAGTGCATGAAGCTTGTCATGAAAACAAAACACGCGAAATGAACATAAATTTGTCATTTCAGCGTTGTCTTTTATAAGTTTGTCCTTAAAATAATTCAAGGCACTAATTTTTATCGAATTGTTTGCGGTTTCTTTAGTAGGTTTGCCTAATATATTATATTTCGTTAGTAAAATATTTACTATCAAAAGTTTGCCAAAGCCTAGATAATATTATGCTTCTCCGCTAATATTTACCTAGTTCTGGCCTGGATTAACTGGTTCAACATTTTGTTTATTATAATAACAATATTGGTACGCACGCAATGTAAACTTGTCACGCTTTGTTGTTCTAAATATTAAAGCTGGGTTTCGGGGATAATAATCTCCAGCACAGTACAGCCTGATTTACAATGCTCTTGTTTGTTAAGTATGAATACCCTAACGTTCATGGTACCAAAGCAATTCGAATTACTAAATAAATTTTGAGAAGCAAGTTGATTACTTACTAAAAGGAAAACTTTTTGCTTTAAATAAGGAAATTACAAACTTCCTTATTTTTTCTAACTTCTTATCCTTTTGCTGGTAAGAAACAGTCAGGGACTTCCGTGGTGAACTGAAATTATGTTTTTCTACATCAACATCGTAACAAAAACAATTATGTTTTACTAAGTTCAAGGTTAGAGAGATTCCCGTTATCAGTTTATAGCACATAATCCAAGTGTCCACTCGTGTACGTAATTATAATTTATGAGTGACGACAAGATTTTACAGATAAGTATCCACAAGGGGCTTTAAGCACTTCATCGATGTTTCTGAAACGCAATTTGTACGTACACATTCAGCCTTCTTTACATAATGATAATAGAAGATAGCTAGTAGGTACTTGTCTAGTATTATGATAATTTATTGTGAAAATAAAATTATGAGTCGTAAATTTATGATACTATTGTTTCTATGACGTCGTAAATTGTCTTCGCAGCTGTTTTGGGGCTCTTTTTTCTTTCTTCTCAATTTTAACAGGATGCTTGATGAAATAGGCACATGGTACACATGCGTATTTGCATAGTTTAGATTAATTAGCTGATACCTGAATTATCCAGTGCGAGTTCATTGGTACACTGCGGAAAATAACACAGACTAGATAATCACGGCCGCGGTTTTTCTCCCCGGCCCAAGCTAAAATAATTCATATTATTTTTTAAATAGACCATCAAGGTATCGACCTTATGCTACATACTTATGTCAATCAGAACACTTCTGATTATTTTTACTTGCCCCTATAACCATAAATCCATAAATAATAATTAGATACTACCAGTCGTTTGCCAACTGATGCTTTGAGAATGTGTGTGGAAATATTTACTTGTCTTAATGCAGTACAGTGGAAACCAGTGGTACTTGGTGATTAAATTACAGCTCTGTTACGGCCAGAATCGGAATCATTTTACATAAACAGTATACCTCTGCACACTATCTTAATCAGTCTCAGATCTCAATTTATAAACGTTGCTGTTGTTGGACAATCTCGAGTATCTTCTGATTGGCAATCTAAAGTGACCGAGATGAATGTAATAAGTTGTAGGTACCTACGTATTGTGCGTACAATGGCTGTGTCTCACGGAAATTGGATGCTATCGACGATTGATTTTTGATTGTTTCCGACATTGACTTTGGACTGGCGTTAATATCTATTTTAAATCTAAGTCAAAGTTCGTTAAATCGATTATTAATTTGGTTGCGATGCTTACGAATTACAATGGGATCTGCCTGAGCAGTTACTGTGATTTGTAGATGATAATAAATTTGTTTAGCCACGCGTTTCATCGTCCGGCACCCGACACTCACCTCTCGCGTCATAGTCTTAAGTTTTTTTCTTGTTTTAATCTGTTTTCGCATGTATAAAATATGAATTCTATATTAACTTTATTTTTATATTTAACGGGCTTCCTCACCGTGACCGTGTCCAATTTTGTTAAATTATCAATGCATTGAATATGATAATACAGGACGGCCTTTATAAAACGTCATCTTTATTCATTGAACGCTGAGTAAACACTTAAACAGTACGTTTAACTATTAATTTTCTGTCACGTTTCTTTAACGTGACGCAAAGCTCTTAATTTTGAAAATGTATGTAAATTGGTTGCGTGACACTGGTTCAATACATTTCATCATGGCTATCATACGACAGTTATCGGTGTCGATAGTGATACAATTTTAATGATCAGCGTAGGTTTATCCAAAGCATTGTATTTTGCTAGTAACTTAATGTAGAAAAATTAAGCTTGGCAACATTGTTATGTTGCGAATAAATTACCAGCATGTTAAATGTTATTTCTCTTTGATGTTTTCTTTAGCTTTCTTCTTCTAATTATGTTGTTATATTGACTTTGGTTAAAATATTTTGAATGACGGATAGGATTTATAGATGAGGAATAAGTAAGAAATTATTATAGTAAAATATTTTAGATGTGACTTTTTAATGTTTTGGTTATAATTGATCTAATTGTAAGGTTTCATGAATTAGTCGCTAATAGCTATTAGTATAAGTAATCAAGTTTAGAATGACAAGAAAACAACCACGAAACAACAAGTCTTTTTACACAATCCACAATCATTGCTAACGTTAGTTCATCCGTTCATAGCTAAATATAAAATACAAATTCATTTTGCTCCATTTTCGGTGGCAGAGAGTGCCACACACGTGTGTACTTGGCTTCATTTCAACACAAATTTTGAGGTTATTGTTCTAGAAATTTGTTCTTACGACTGAATTTCGTCAAGACGCTGGGTTCCCCCAACCCCTGCATACGTCACAAGTCATGATTTAGCAATATTTTTACACTTTGTGTGCGTCATGCTCACGCGGTGAGACGTACTTTGAAACTTAATTAAATGAAAACGTTAACTTGGTTTTGGAGTATCGTTTGCGCAAAGTAAACTCACAATAAAAATACTAGAATTTATGAACGCAAAAGTTTGCGCAGTTGCAATTATTTATTTTGATGTGTTTACCATTATTCGTATCTGGCGAGTCGTAAATTTTCTATCCGAAGCAATGAAGTTATGCAGTATAGTCGAAGTTGATTATATTATAATATTGCAGGAGTAAGACTGTCTTGACAGCTTGTCATTCCATTTTTATAATGATCTTCGTATTTAGAAAGCTTAGCAATGTTATAATGTTTTAATTACTGCTGGACGACATCAGTGCAACTTGACACTATAAGAATGTCAGATGTCCTTGTTTAATTATTATCCACAGTGTAGGAAAATGGTAAAAGTAATCACATGAATTATGAGATTAGTATACATTAAATGTCATATGATTCATTACACCATCCTTTGACGTTCACGTTTATTTATAATCATGTTATCATTGTTACAGCGGTGAAATTCCAGGAGAATTTATTGAAGACCATGATCCAAATTGAGAACACCTTTTTCGAGCTGGGCAGGTCATGCCAGAGGAATTGCCTGATTATATGCGATAGGGGAGCGATGGATGCCAGTGCATGTAAGTTTTTTTTTTATTATAGATGGGTCTATCTAGCAAGCGGGTCATCTGACGTTAAGTGATCACCGCTACCCAAGGGCTTCTGCAACACAAAGGATCTTGTGTGATCGCAGATGAGTTACCTGTATTTTAAGAAGGAGTAAGCGCGTTTCTTAAAGATCCCTAAGTTGTATATATAAAAAAATACCGCCTTATCCAGTGGTATTAATAAACCCTGCTTGCTATTTCCATGGCTCTGAGGCACATCTTCCCCTTCGGGGGTAAAGATGTGACGCTGTTATGTTAGGCTATGCTCTATTTCCATATGATTCAACAGGGAATAAACTTTTGGAATACGGACAATCCCTGAAATGATATCGCAGGTTGTGCGTCATCAATTAGTCATGAATTTAGTCATTCTTACTTAATACCCTCTTAAAATACATACGAAGATAGAGTATTTTTAGACTTTTTTTTTCAACATCAAAGACCCGTTGCCTTTGAAGTTGATAACGAGATAAATGTATCGACATTAATTAAATATTATAATAATTACATACACGAAAATGTAACTATATCAGAGTGCCTGTTGTGTTCAGAAAGTAATTAAAATTGAAACATGTTACATAATTTTCTGTTTCAAAGACACAGTGTATTATCAAACAAGGACTTCTTCAACATCTTATCTCTGTATCATTATATTTCTTTGATAAAAACGTCTTTATGAATCAATTTTGTTAGCAAATTGCAATGATATACGGAGAACGCTTTCGGTAAAGACAAGTAAAGAAACACTAGCATTACACTCGTGAACCCTAATACAGTACGGGGTTACTGACCGCAGTGCAGTGACCTTTAACTCGCGAACTAGCTGATTTACTTCGAATAGTTCGAATGTCTTATGAAGAATATAAAGGAGTGAAGAGATTTCTATGTAAAGTAATGATGTTTAATTTTTTAGGGGTATCACAATTGGAAAATTGTCTTTCGTTTTTAGATATTTTTTGTTATAAAATAACTGTTCACACGAATTTATGTTGATGTTCGATATACTCAATAACATTTTCGTTTAGGAATTCTCATTACATTTCTTATCTGAGTATAAAACGTAAATCTCAAAACTACTACAATGTTTTTAAATGCAATGTGTACACAATATGCAACGCGTTGCGTAGGTACGTTTCCATTGCTCATGCTATGCGATCACGTGTTAGAGACTGCAGATAGTAGGTACCTACATATTATGCGCATAATAAACATTACTAATGGAATAATGATATTATGTTGCTAATAGCTTATACATATACCTAACGTAACAAGAAGGTATCTTTATAAATGCCAGATATAAAAATTACTTTTGTGGTGTTTCATATACTTATAATGAATGTAGGTAGGTACCCAACTGTAAAAATATTCACTGTCATTGCTATTTTTATTCAACATGAGCTTGGTATTAATTGACAGACTAATTTATCCTTATCTCCACCAGCCAAAGGCATCACGACATCACCGGCAAAAAAAACTGCGACCTATTTTCAAATGATAAAAGTGCATTTTCTCTTAAAGCTTTATTTTAAAACCTTCTATTCACAAGAACTAATAAAGAAACCACCCACTAGAGTCTGTGTTTATATAATCTAATAAAAAGTTAAGTTGGAGTGACCTTTATCATTTACGTAATTAAGTCGAGGTTTAGATAATAATATGAGTGGCGTGAGACGAGCATAGACAAACAGACGCCAGCAACAATTTGCTTATAAACACAATATAATTAATTCGATGACCTTATCCCGACGTTAAGATAGACATACTATTTTCACATACATTCTTTTTGAAAAAAAAAAGGCGTAAATAAAATGGTGATACTACAATTTTTTGCCTTAAACTTATAAGAATGAGGTCAGAATTGCTCAGCAGATAATTCTCTTCTCTTAGGATTTTCTTCCACTGAGATTGCATTATGAAAACTGCACACATTCACGTTAATAGATAGATAATAAAACGAGGTTTTATTGTTGCTGTAGTCTCATTGCGATTATATTTAACATTGTAAATAAGAGTTTACTGCATTTTCGTCTGCATCGTAAACAGATAGGTACTACATTTAGATACATAGTATTCAAGTTGGTAATAAATGAGCTTTCTAGATATTACTACAAGTACCTACAAGACAAATAGTTGTAGTTCCTAAAACTTAGGATATGAAAATAAAATAGCGCTGAATAATTTTCAATCACGAAGCCTAGACATGCTTGGAGGCCATATTGTTTACTGCTACGGTTACTTTGAAGGCGAAAGTCTGTAATTGGTTCCATTATCATGATAAAATGTAATAGATTTCATTATTATGATAAGACGGGAATCCCATATATCATTGCTAGTTCAATTAAGACGTAAAAGCAAATCATAAATCATTTCCGCTTCGAAAGTCCACACCTCCATAATATTTACTACTAATGGTTATAACCAGAAGGCAAGTAGGATGGATTGTAGAAACAAAAGTGTTTAGTGTATTTCATACACTAAAAAGTTTTGTTCACTTGTAAAAAAATCATGCTTTAATTTTGATGTCCAATTTGTCCGGTTAAACTGTAATTCGTAAGTAGGTAAAGCAAAACGCGAGCGTTGACAGTAACTTATAATTTTTCTTAGATTTGTCTCTTTACATGTTGAAAACAATGACTGATTAGATTTTAATGATAGTCTTTTTGGCATTGTGACGTCTGAGACATCCAAAAATGTTTGTTTGTAATGGGCTCATTAAAATACACAGTGCAAATAATACAGTGACGCAAATACACTGTGTAGAGATAGTTTGTACATGATGCTAAAATACTTGAGGAAAGTTTTGATGATAAATATAGCGATAGTATACAATCTAACGCTATCTAAAAATATTTAGTAGTGTCAATAGTCTGTATGAGATACCAATCTGAACATAGGCCTCACCTTATTTACGCCACTGCGAACGGTTCTGTGCCGCCTGCAACCAACGGCCGCCCGCCACCCTGACCAGGTCGTCGGTCCATATTGTCTGATTTTGTCTGAAGGCCCTTCCCTCCGTTTTGGACCGAAAACGGCTATTTTCTGAAGCCTACTCCTCCGAAACGGCTTGTTCGAAAAATTTAAAAAAAATATATTTTTGATAATTGATCTATCTACTACATTTTCAACATATAAAATTTTCGTACGACTAATACTTTTGCCTCAAAAAATATTTCAAATTGCAATATATTTTATCTTAAAATGCCTAAAACATTAAAACGGCTTTATAGTTTGAAATTATTTTTACACTGTTAAATTGGTGGTTAAATTTACTTTAATCTCAACATAGCATATATAAATCGATCAATATTTTCTTAAGAAAATAGGCCATAATACGTCATTGTCATTGACATAATCTAAAGTTGTAATCAGTAAACTACCCACCTTATGGATTTTTGATCCACAAACATACACATTAAACGCAACATTCAGAATATTGACATTGTTCTAATGCTATTAGGTATGTTATCCTAGTAATTGTGTAGGATTTCCTTTGAGAATTTATTCAGTTTCGTTCATAGAGCCACTGCGCACATTAATTATACGTACCAGAAGTCGCGTGGGGCTTCGCTCCCGTCGTTCTTTATTTGGCCACTGCTCAGCTCCTATTGGCCGTAGCGTGTTCTTATTAGCCTATAACCTTCCTTTGTAAATGGGCTATCCAACACTAAAATAATTTTTCAAATAGGACCATAGTACCTAGTTTAACAAACAAACTCTTCAGGTTTATAATATTAGTATAGATATATAGACATAATTATGTGGACTATGTTTTAACAAAGTATTAGGTATGCTTTCACATAATATCCTTTTCACATAATATTTAGATATGTCTTATTATCCATGAATTTTCTTCATTGAAATAAATGAATGTTTTTATGCTTTCAAAACCCTATTGTGAATTAATTAAATATTAAACTTGCCGGCGTGACCCACGGGGGCATGCATTATCGGTTGAAAGTTATAGATTGTATAGGTACTTTGTATAGCCTGCGTCACTCTTCACCCGGTCAACATTTCCCATCCAAACATCAACATCCCCATTTCAACCCGTGGGTGTCGTAAAAGGCGACTAAGAAAGTAACCATAAGCAGACAAGAGCACTGTTAGAAATGGAAAATTCGAAATAAAACCCTATACCAAATACCAACCCGTCCGGCCAGCGTGGTATAGTAGGCTAAGTTCCCTCCAAACTCTTTGGAGGGAACTTAGCCTACCTGTGCCCAGCAGTGGGACTTTATGGGTTGTATAAGTTGTATTGATGAACAGAGAGATAGCTATTACAATTAAATTGTTTGCAACAGATATTATATCTTAATTATTTAACTGCCTCGGTGGTGAAGCGGAAAGTGTATACGACTGTTGTGCAAGAGGTCCCAGGTTCGATTCCCGGATCGGGTAAAAATGGTATTGGGTTTTTCTATCATGAAATTCCAGTATTAATATTTTCCCGGAGTTTGGTAAACAAATGTTCCCGGTTGACGACAATAGGCTCGCCCCCTATTTCATGGGACCACACATAGCTGGCGAAATGTGGGTGTGAAACATCTCTGCCTACCCCCTTGGGAAAAAAGGCGTGATGCTATGTATGTATGTATTATATCTTATTGTTATAACAGTGGCCGTTGTTGTAAGTAGGTGACATATGGTTTATAATTATGTAATGTCACATGTATGTATGTAATAATAGTTATAGCACTATTTGACATTGAATTATTACAATTGTATTCGTATAGTTTCGTTCGTATATAATGAGTATCGATAGTTTAGCAGTCATTATTTAATAATTTACAAGACATAATTTTAACTTGTAATCAATAATATCAATAACAACGCTGACCTTGTAAGCGCCATTTCGGCAGAATTTCACACCAAGCAATATTTTGAAAAATCAGAACTGTTAGAAGTTATCTTATTGATTTTTTAGACAAGATATTGTCGTGTTCTTTTTTTTAGAGGTTTATAAAAGCTGACAATATTTACTAATCTATAATTTATTAATATTATTAAGCTGAAGAGTTTGTTTGGTTGAACGCTAGGATCCCAGGAACTACTGGTCCGATTTGGAAAATTCTTTTAGTGTTGGATAGCCCATTTATCGAGGAAGGTTATAGGCTATATTACATTATGCTACGGCCAATAGGAGCTGAGCAGTGGCCAAATAAAGAACGACGGGAGCGAAGCCCCGAGCGACTTATAGTTTTCAATAAATTCACTACAATAGCTTGATGAATGTAGCCTGCATTTATTTTGTAAATTGGTTCCCAAATTATATCTACTAATCTTTTAAGCTTAGCATTGCGTATTCCTATTATCATTACGGAGCTTTAGACAAATTACATCAATGCCGAAATTAAATCGAGCGAGTCGTACTATAATTTGGCTTCTACTACAGATTTCTTTTGTGTGTGAAAATTTAAATACACATCAGAAGGTCGGGCAAACTTATGACATTGCCTAGTACGTTTTATTATTGGAAAGAAAAATAAGCATGCTGCATTTCCGTAGATAATGTCGCATTGTGATGATGTACGTACATACATGACTACTGCAGATAAGAGATAAAAATAACAAGCGCCGGGCCTGTTGTGCTCTCTCAGTTGTCGCATGTCGTGGCTGGTTTAAAACTTTTAGTGTGTAAACATTGTATGATATATGATTTATCTATTACGCTGCTTATACACGCAATAATTTCAATACTCATAATACATGTTTTTTACCTTCTGGATTCATCGCCTCATCTTTCTTTCTTGGAACGCCTAGAAACAGGTGTCATATAACTTATGTTTCAATGAAACATTAAAAGGAAACCGTCTGTTCGCTAAACAATATACAGAAATATGATAATTGTTATTTATTTAGCATGTTTTAGCTGAGAGCGTTCCAAAGGGGTCATACCGTCTGATACGAAGTCTAAATTTGTTTACACACGTCACACTGAATGGCCTATCAAACTGTCATACGAATTACGATCGTGGACTTTACTTTTGACTCTAAATCAATCAATACCCCATTTATTATTTATATTAATATTCTATATATAAGTATGCTGCCAAATGGTTATCGTTTATGAATTCAATGCAATTAGGTTATAATTATAAAACTTCCGTCTCACATAGTTGTTAGCGAAAAATAAAACTGTGTCAGGGCATTACATAAAATTGGCGTACAGCCGAACTACGTGTATCTATCTACATTTAAAATGTGTTTTTTATTTTTGTAGCGAAACGTTTAGTTTAATATTAAGATTATTTTGATCCTAATTGTTTTACCATCACGATCCTGCCGCCTGAAAAGTCAGGATCATCCCATGCCCGTTGCCGACCGTACATAATACATAAATTAATAAGAACTTATATTTTGCATTTTCTAATTTCAGTTATATCAAAGGAGAAATGGGAGGTTATGTGTTTAGCTAACAACTGGAATAGTGTAGAGCTGAGAGACAATCGATACAATCATATCGTTCACATGGTATCAGCAGCGAACGGAGCCGAAGACTTTTACTCATTGGAGGTGAGTTCCTTTCTCTATGTGACGTATGTACCATTCAGACAGTGAACTAGGAAATGAACTAAAATATTTGAAACTAGAACACGTTTAAAATACACATCAGACAAATTCGCGGGTCAATTTACTAGCTCTATATTTGTAAATTTTATTTGACTAAATAGATACATGATATTATAATTTAAACCGTATTATCTCTAAAACAAGGTTTAAAACTCAACATTTTGATATTATTATATAAGTCATTTAACTGCAATATTTACGTACTTATATATCTCTTTTTAGACAATATCACATAAAACGAATACTACTCTTGTTTTCATGTACTTTGTACTTACACAATCATGTGTCTTCCGTAAAAACAATTAAGAATTAATTTAAAATAGAATCACGTTACGTTGCAGATAACACAGGTCGTTTGCGATAACGACCGTATGACAAATAGACGTGAGATTTTCGGTTGTATCATGTTAGATAATTGCTTTTATAATTAAATGTAGGAGTTGAATGACAATATAAACTATAATTATATTAAATATGTATAACTTGTCGACCAGGAGAAGAATTAAGAAGTGGTGATTTGACCGCCAAACCCTGGATTTTGAGCAGAGCTTTTTAGTACTAATATTCAGTTACATTTTAAAACTTTAATATAATATCGGGGGAAAACAGGACAGGTAGCAACCCTAGTATTAAGAAAATGCTTCTTCAATCAATTTATAATAACATTGTTGATAAATTGCTTTATGTACGTTATTAATCGGAGCCTTTGGGATAAGATCATAACCCTTGATGTAAACGGATATTACTTATCTATGTATATTACAATATGTTGTGACGTCATGTTGTAATTAACGATTCAGCGAAAGCGAGTTAATTACAAGGTTCAATTGTTTCATACACATAATAATATTATCAAATTTGTTTATTAGAATAGATGTTCTAGTCGGCTTTTGTTCATGAATAAGTTTAGATCAAATATTGCTGTCTCAATTATCTTGATGAATAAATTATATAATTAAGTTCCGAAATGTCTTCGCACAACGTCATACGTTCACTCTCAATCAATTTCGTTGCCAATTACGTATTTCTTAAGATCACGTATACATAGAATACATAATATGTTCTCACTAATTATATAATACAGATATGATAGCCGCATTGTACTGAAATCCATTAAGATAAATTTAGCGATAATGCAAGCTATAAATCAAAAAGTTTGTTGACACAATGACCCAAGCACACGCTGAATAAATTAATAGTTATAACTATAACATGAAATCATAAAGTATCACGGATTTTCCCCGAAGGGGTAGGCAGAGGTGCGTCACACCCACATTTGTCTTGTCTTGTCCGTTTACATAGACTGGCTTGGATAGCAGTATTCAAAATACAACTTTTGGATATTTAAATTACGGTCTTTTTTTAAAATTGCAATGCATTTTCTTGAAATTTCTTGTCAAATCTATACTAATATTATAAAGCGGAAGAGTTTGTTTGTTTGGTTGAACGCTAAGATCTCAGAAACTTCTAGACCGATTTGAAAAATTCTTTGTGGCGTAAAGACCACTTATCGGTTTAGACTATATAACATCACGCTACAGCCAATAGGGGCTGAGCAGTGGTCTAATTAAGAACGAAGCCCCGCGCGACTTCTATATATTGTCATTATAAGATACATAATTTTTTTTATCACTTCTGATATGCTGATACGCAATAAAATGTAGGTATTCTATTCTATAACCACTAACATTCAATCTCATTCAGACAAATACGATTATGTTTTATAATAATCTATTTGAAGTTCCAGGCGGCCCAGTGCGTGATTACAAAACGTGATAGGTAACGTGAGGGCAATAATAAAACGCTGGCGAATGCAATTTGATTGATAGCACCGGTAATTCTTCTACTACCCGCATACTCACGTGTGCTGTACTGCCATGCTAAGAAAATAAGCAGCAGTTGCATTACGTAAGCCACAGGAAAATGCATGTAAAGTAACTGCTTTTAGTTACAATTTCCCTTGCGCATGACATGCACTTACGCCGTTCTTTTTTGGTAGGACAGTGTAAGTACGTTGCACACTATGAAATTATACGCGTTGTTGTTAATGAAAAATGACACTATTCTCGGAATTCTATTGCATTGATAATTTTTTTTGTATCTTATTTCTTATCGAATGGGCTTGAGGCAAACCCTGGTATTTATCAAGCCACCCAGAAGGCTTCCAAGTCTTCCAACTTCACTTAACGACTACCACATGAAGTGTTAACCGGGACCAACTGCTTTACGTGCCTTCCAAAATACGGTGACGTCCGAGAAATAAATTGCCTCAAACGATCCTCCATCACAGACTGACCTTACTGTCGTTGCTTAACCTGGATGATTAAAACGAAAATCGCGAAAAAATCTAGCGCGACTTTTTGCATTATTACGGGAAATGATCTCAGATAAGTATAGGTTACCTATTTAAGCGTCCATAAACCGGTTCTGTATCTGAATAAATTTTGTTAATTTGAATATAGAATTAAAAAAGGTAACATTTATTTTTAGATTTCACATTATTCAAGTATTATGGTGAAACACGCAAAAAGTTAATGATTAATCGTTCTGATGCGATCAATATAAAACATTAGACAGTCTACCCGGTTTCCCTTATTTGCATGCTCTTAATCTGACTGTCACCGTGGCGCAGTGGTTAAAGTGGTCGCCTCGCCACTACATCGCCGTGTTGGGTGACGTGGGTTCGATTCCCACACGAGACAAATATTTGTGTGATTCATAGATATTTGTTTCTAGTCTGGGTGTACTTTGTGTCCGTTAGTTTCATGTTTGTAAAGCTCCCCGCGACACAGGGCTTGTTCCCTAGTGCGGGCGTTGTCTTTTAAAAAAAAAAAAATCATACTCTTGGAGTCTATAAGTATTAACCATACTTGGCCCTGAGAGTATACTATAACTCGCGTCAGCTTGGATGTCATACATTCTTAACAGTCATTCTACGGTTTCAATCACATCTTTTCTCTCACTGCTTCACCAGTCTCTTTATATTAATGGTTCAGACGGCTCCGAATATATTATACATCCGTCGCGAGGACTGTGTGAGAAAACAAACTAGGTATTTGATGATTGATATAGGAGACTGTTCTATGTGAATGGATAGTGGATACTTGTTATACTTTGTATTTATCGATGACAAAACAAACGTAACTAAGTAGGTACCTATAACATAGGCAATGTAAGTTTGCGGCTGCAAAACTAGGTCTTCGTTACGTAATTTTCCTCGATCCTCGAACCAGTGCAAACTGCCCGCGGTCTGCGGATTAGATAGATACCTACAGATCCTTCGGTGCATTAGCACTGAATTGCGTTGTATTTCATTTTGTTTTTCATTTTAAATAAAATTCTTACAAATCGTCCTAAAACTATTCATTTTGGAAAACGATGTTTATGAATATTGTAGTATTTCAATGATGACCTTGACATCGGAAACGTTATGTGGTAACGTTATCAAGTTATTTTATGGACGAATTGAAAACAAATTGATATAGGTATTACTTGTCGAACATATACGCGTAATATAGGTACAGTTACCTACAACGCTTTTTCCTTCGTTGATTCTGATCAAATTGTACATAATATAGGTACCTAGGTACTGTTAAATGCCGAATCGTAAAAAATAATGCATGCTATTCTTGTCGTAAATATAAACAAATTGGAATTATATTGCTTGCTTATTTCTCTGAATACTCGCTGCAAGTTATAAAATCGACATTATTCAAATGTCCAATTTTATTAATGAGCAAACAACATGCATTCTCTCTAATGTACCTACAATAACATTGGCATCATGCCAGTATAGTTCTAATAAAACCAGCTGTATCAATGCGATGAATGATTACATGACGTCATTGATAAAGACCTTTATTTTGAATGCCCAAGATTAAGGAGCGATGTCAATAAACAAACGATATCGTATGAATATCTTGATGTATAGGTACGATATGTATTAGATAATCCTATTACATAAACCCGTTGGCAATCCGAAATTTATCCATACAAAATAAATATAAAAACGAACTAGGTCACAAGATGTCTTTATTTTTGTAAGTTTTATTATCATGATCACACTATCATGTCATTTTATTACATAAAACGCACCACTGATACTGAATATACTTTGTTATTAGGACCATGCTTGCCGATCGGAAGGAGTGGAGTTAGCCAGGGAACTAGATTACAACGCGGCCGCAGCATGGATCGGTCACCCGTACTTCGACGTGATCGACAACTCGACGGACTTCGACAAGAAGATGAACCGGCTGATCGCGTGCGTGTGCCAAAAGATCGGACTCGACACCGGCGACCGGCTCAACGTCAACTCGAAGAAACGCAAGTTCCTCGTCAAGTCTCCACTCGTACCAGATTCGGAGTTTCCACCCTTCCAAGATTTCGATGTCGTTCATAATTACTTGCACAGTGATTTGCGCAAAGCCCAAGTCAGACTTCGCAAGCGTGGTCAGAAGGGCCACTGGTCTTACATACACACGCTGAGGAAGTTCCACCCGACCAACGGGCAGTCGGTTGAAGTAAGAACGCAGCTGACTCATAGAGATTACTTGAACCTACTTCCTCAACGTGACGACGCTCATTTCACCATCTTCAAGAAGCGCCGCTGTTTCATATACAACAATCAGTACTATCAGTTGGATATATACAGACAGCCGACGCATCCCAGGTGATTTGTTATTCGAACTCTACAATCTATTTACGTATATTTATTTTGGTATAAATAAAACAAGTTATTATGTATATTTATTTATCATTTATCTATTTACCTCGACAGATATAAGTGTTTTGTTCAGGTAATAATAATAATATATTTGTGTATTAATAGAAACTAGTAGAAAGATAGTTCGTAGATATGACATGAATTTGTTAAATATGGTGTTATTTGTTTATTAAATTGTTGTTATGTTTTCAGGTGCCGAGGATTGGTTCTATTGGAGACGTATAGCGCTGCTTACGACCAAAGCGCATTGATAGAATCATTGCCCAAGTTCCTGACAATTGAAAGGGAGGTGACAGGTGATCCCGCCTTTTCCATGTATAATCTGTCGCTGAAGGAAGACTGGAAGACCTCAAAAAGGTACTACACCGGCCACGACTGCCAGGGTAAGATAGCAAAAGGTGTGTGTGTGTGCTTGATTACGAGTATTGATGGAGTAACGTATTAAGTTCTATGTACTCTTTCGCTGCTAATTTATAAACGTATAATGTTAATGGAACTTTTTATCGCTCCAATCGTATTTGCATACAAGGTTCCAATAATATTTAGCTCGACATTTTTAGCATTTAAATACTCTGTCGGCCATTTTATCTTTGCATGTGACTTGTGATGTGTACACTGGCGTAATTGTGTTATAGAATAGTATAGATAGATTAGACACCCCTATTCGTTCCGGTAGACTTCTTTATTATTAGTTCATCCGATTCCTTCTTTTATAATAAATAATATTATTTTATATATATATATTAAATTATATTTGTTTAGATTTTTTGTAATTTAAATATTTAAAATCACATTTTGAATGTTTGCACTGTACGTCGATATCTCCTACGTAATTACTTTATAAATTGTCAATGTACAATAAGTTATTAATCTATATGGCAGGGGTAGCCAACTTGGTCAGAGCCGCAAACTTCTGTTCAGCATTGCCAAGATTTTGTACAATAGACCAATTATTCAATCGTGAATCAAAAATTTAAATAGTTATCCAATATCCTTTTCTAATTGACTTATTGTAATCGACTATTAAGGATAGTTAATGACCCCCGCGGTTGTCTACCCCAGGTCCATAACGTCATGACTACGACTACTAGAAAGATGCATAGGAGGTATCACTACATTTTCGTTGTATATGGAATAATGACCCGACGACGGGCATTCCTGGATATATTAAAGGCGACACGTCATTTTCCAGATCCGAAGAGTATTCTAATGGGACATAATTGCTATGATGTATGCTCTGGTATACACGCTACTCATACTCCCAATAATATGGACTACTAACATTACAATTCAAGAATTTAGAAATTCATTTCGTATACGAACATTATTTATAGTTTACACATGACTAACACAATTGCGCCAGTGTCACTATGAAAAACGTAGAGTGAGGTTAAAAGAACCTTTTCTTTTGATTTATCAGGACAAAATAAAACATTAATGAACGGCCACAGTGATGATAAACCGTATGGCCTGAACGGAGTTGTAAAAATGAATGGATGTGGAGGGGAGAAAATGAATGGTCATGCAGGTGAGAATATGAACGGCCATGCTAGTGATAAGATGGACGGGTATGTTGCTGATAAGATGAACGGGGACGTCGGTGATAAGGTGAACGGACACTCAGCTGAGAAACTGAATGGGTTCGCGTCCGTGAAAATGAATGGGCATGCTGGAGACAAAATAAACGGGTACAGTGATAAGGCCGGCAGCCGCGGCAAGATGAACGGACACGTGATGAGCGGTAACGGTCCGAAATGTAACGGATCTATCCACGAAGCGGACCTGGAGACCTTCAAGAAAAGCCACAGGATGGATCTCGGATCACCAAAGATAACAAAGGTCGCCGTGAAGATTTAAATACTTAATTTATCTAATTAACATTTTGAAATTTTATCAAATTACACTTTGAAACACTTCATATACACCAAATTGTGAAATACCACTATTAATAAGATATACTTAATGTAATACTATACTTACTTATCGCCAGTCATCGTTAAAATGGATCATGTATTGCTCGTATAAATATTGTATTTATTCATACTAATTGTATAAATTGCCAAATGAACTATTTTTGTAGTATTCCTTGAATATAACAATATTTTACATAGGTAACGCATCCAAGTAACACCACTGCATATAATAAGTATTGATGATATCTGAAATTAATATTTCAGATGCAATGAAATGTTTTATATTGTTTGTGCCTTTACACTATATGGTATATTTAAAAACCTTTCGTAATTAATGAATGTAATACAAATGCAGTATATTTAAATATCATTCACACGTCTTAAATAGTACTTAAAGTGTCGCAATAATCTAATGTAAGTATTATTGCAGTATGTTGAACATTACTATTAGTAATTTAGGTTCTATTGTACCTAAAGCGATAGCATTTTATTGACTTTAATTTAATTTTGTAGTGACGTTAATAAAATGTCATAATTAGGACATGCAGTAAATCGTTTTAATTTGTAGATTGAATCGTGAATTTTAAACGTCTCTCGATGTTGTGTGGTCACATAGATTGTGTACACTTGTTTCGTTGAAGGGGTCCAATTACGAACGACGAGAAACAACTTTCGTACAAATTAAAAGCAATTGACTTCTAAAATGGTCCCCTAAGTTTCTATTTAGTGGCCTTTTAGCGTTGGATTTATTATAGAATATTATATTTTTGATCGATTAATTAAAAAAATATACGTGACTTAGATTAATTCGATGTAGAAATTGATGTTGTTGCAATGTCACATACTATTTTTGTTGTTGAAGGAGATTAGTACTTACGCAAAATCATAAAAATGAACTTTACAAAGTATTTATAAGCCACCGTCAAAATAATTCAATGTATTGAAGATTATACGTCTACTGTATAGCGGTTTGCTAAATAGCTACAAAGCTATTCAATCGTTTGGCAAAGATCCACGGTAGCATTGTTAATGGCTGTGCTATTATAATTGAGCAATGGAGAGCTCTTGTTATTGTGTGCTACTGAGTTACTGAGCGAGAGTTGGCGTCGAACGTGCCAACTATCTTAGAGCCGTTTGCACCAAAATAAAAAGCGTGATAATGCTTGAATAATGATGACATATTTCACACCTTAAACAAATTGGCTTCAAATATTGTATTAAATTTATTTGGTGCATCGTGCTAATAGCTTTTGGACGTAAAAATCTCAAAATTGCATGTAAAACTTCTCGCATTGATTCTTAATAAAGAACAAATGCATCATTGAAATATGCTTTTTATTTAGTCCCTAAAATAATAAGAGTGAAAAAGGCAAGTATCTACACGTTAAATATGCGTCGATAAGGCCCTGGGTCACCACTTGCTGAGAATGCGCTGCGCGCAGACGACGGTGCGGGGCGGACCTCACTATTTTGATAAAGGGTAAAACGTAAAAACACAAGGCGATAAAAAAAAAAGCAAGCGGGGTGGCGGCACAGGGTTCTAATTTTTTGAAGTAACGGCGCGGCGCGGGGGGGGGGTAGTCTCAGTCACACGCGTACAAACGCAATCTTTATTACTTCGACTTCAAAAAGGCACAACGCTACGCCGCACTATGGGAAAGTCACCTATGTTTCGTGTCAAAATTCCATATCTTACTTGTTTTTCATCGTAACGAGTTGAAATTTTGCACATGTATACTTGAATATATGAAGTATCATTGAAATAGTTTAGAATTAGAATATATATTCTCAATTTATTAAAAAAAAATAAGGAAAAAATATAATTGAAAAAAGTATGCAAAATTACGTGAAATTTATTATAAATATTTATTAATTAACATGATATTATCTTAATTTAATATTAAAGTGAATCCACATTTAATAGAAATAAAATTCAGCACCTTTTTAAATATTTTCGCTCGTAGCTAGAAGTGCCTTGGCTTCATCAAAAAGCTCCTTTGGTAATGTTTCTGAAGTGTTTCTCAGATTAGATATATAGGGATACGGGACGGGGTATCCCGTATCCCGTATAGATATATCTATATAGGGGACGTATAAAATAATGAATGGAAAACATCTTCATTGGTAGCCTCCTGAATACTTCCTAGAATGGTGAAGTCTGAACAACAAACCTTTATGCTCATCAGACAAAGATTTGTCCTGGGTTGGGATCGAACCCACAACCTCCAGCTTAGCAGTCAGGGTCACTAACCACTAGACCACCAGGCCAGTCGTAGATAATTGTCCGATAGGTAAAAAAGCATAGTATTCTATGATTTTTTTTCCGTGAATAAGTATTTTATGTACGGAGGAAGGCATATAATATCAATTATAATTATTCATGTACAATTAAGCTGTGCTATATACATACGAACTTTCTCGAATCAATTGCCATTCTAGAAGACATAGTTTGTAATATGATGTACATTCGTTTTATAAGATCTACGTCTACACCTGTAATGTCTGCAAAACAAGAGTAATACAGAAAAAATTTTCGAGCTGTGTTTCCATCACTGCTATTTCCTGTGCCTTGCTTATCGACTTCGATAATTTGAATAATTATCTAGATAAAAGTTTATTCGAATAACGCCCAACTCTGATTGAAAGTATCTTGTAAATAATTTTCTATATAACCACCATTTATTATTAAATTGCGTAATTCTCGTTTATTACAAAAAAATTCACTTAATTTCGAATTATTTTTGAATAACAACTAAGTACACTACCGACAATACTGCAAGGTTAAGTATAACCAATAACTGTGGTTGGTGTGGTTTTAATAGGACTAGAATAGGAAGTAGTGCCATGTGCAAAACGGTAAGATATAATAAGTTGCACTCCTCCCTTAACCAAATTGTTTTCTATTTGCCTATAATAGATAAAATATCTACCGCATTTTTTTAAGTTAATAGGATCAAACCACAAACACAACCATCCTTCTGATCATATTTATTATCAATTTTACCTTAATAAGTATCAAATTCAGGCATCTCACCATATTTTGTAGTTAACACATAATATAGACAATTGCAAAGACTTTGTACTACTAGTAGATAAATAATTAGTTCATACAAACTATAATTATTTATAAAACTATTATGATAAACGTTATTTTATGTGAAAAAATAAAAAACAAAACTAAAAATAGAAAACCAATTTTATGACTCGCTATACGTTTTCGAACTGTGTGCTCGTGGTCGCAGCTGATATTTTCACCATTAATTAAGGAATATATAAAGATCATAATGACATAAATATCTCGACATCGGCAAGCATCGGTAACAAGTAAACCTCTTGTTGAAAAAAATAAAGCACGGAAAAAATATGACCTTAAACTATATTGGTTAATTTTAGTATATCCAACAAATATTAAAATATTAATTTGGAAACCACATAAGGAGATCATAAGCATTCCAAAAATGTATAATACTTATATGGTTAATACAAAGTCTTTTGAGTAAAATGGTTTTGAATGATGGAAACGTAATTGATTAAAATCATAGTACAGAATGAGTGTAGATTTGATGCCTATTTGTACATTTGTTTAATAAATGAAATAACTTAAAAATACCTTAAACAAAACTTCATTTATTATAGTATATTAAAATATTAGTTACGTCCCGTAATACCGACTTTTGTGAAAACCAGTATTGGCACGGCTTTGTATGGGACTTTCCCATAGTGCGCCGCCGCGCCGTGGTCTGTTCAGCGCCTAAAAACTTAACTCGTTACATAACCTATATCTTCTAACCTGAGGTTATTCAATCCACACACGCTGGACTCGGGTTGGTGGGATCAGTCATACTTCTAGGGTATGTGGGTTTCCTCACGATGTTTTCCTTCAGCTTTAGCAGATTGTAAGTCACGGTATATAATTCATGAAGTGAAATCCACATCATTATTGGTACTACCGGTTGGAACTCGGAATCGAACTCGAACATCATGATTTGCATGCCATGGTCCCTTATCCATTCGGCCTGGCGGCACAGACTTACTGTATCATAAAATAGGTATGTATGGTGATTCTTTAAATTAAACAAGACATCAAAACAAACGCACATTTTATTTATAACAAATTATGGTAAGTATACACTTATGGAATGGCTATGCTATAACATATAATTGAGGCTAAATAACAGTATATAATAGTGTAAAATATTACTAAAAACTGTCTTGTTATTTGAATGAACAAATACGTGGGCACTTACTCTATTCCCTGATGATGGAATGGACCAACACACCCGGAAAAAGATAAGGCGGACGGCCTCTTTAAACATGTCTTATTACCAAATGGTATGCTGAGAGTGTAAACTATAATGATAGAATAATTAAGTCAGTGGAACGATTGCAAGGAATCAACTGCCTGCTTGATCATTTTGAAAATAAGGCCTCGACCGCACAGGTGCAACGCGCGACGGCGACGAGAAAAAATTGGTGACCGAACAGCAGAGAATTTAAGGATTACTCCATATCTAGTCGCAATGAACCGCACTTTCTTAAGCTGCCATCCTCGTCTGTCAGAACCGTAATTTACCAGAGCGAGAACGAGAGCGGGAGTACGATTGCACGCGACGGAATCAACGATGCACTCGTTTCTCACTCGCTAGATGTAATCCAACCCTAACTATGATTAATTGCACTTCTACTTCCATATCCTCGTACCAGCATTACAGAGGACAGGATATTTTTTTTATTAATTTACCATCTACGTATAAACATGCTAGGTTGGTACAGTCAGCGACAAAATGATCTAAACTTGCAGATACTTAAGTCAAAATGATGTAAATTAGTGTTCATTCCGTTTGACATTCAATTCAACACTGACTGCTTGCTTAGATATTTTGACCACTCTTAACGAATGCGAACATAAAATAGAAATTTATTCATCTTTTTTGACTACCTATGCAAGTTTAGATCATTATGTCGCTGATTGTACTTATTATAGGGTTAAAAACCTCAACATGATGATGGATGCAATTACAATTACCGAAAACGTAGGGTATCGTTAATTGCATGAACGACTGAGCTGTAAATATTATTTGATGATTATAGAATGAATGCATTTGTACTTAAAAAGACGTAAAGTGAAACCGTATAAATATTTATCTAGAAAATGGAATATTTAACTATGAAATCTATACTAATTGGATATAAGTATTGGAATATTAAGACAATGGATTGGAATTAATAGCTCTACTACTTACAATAATTGTTATGCCTCGATCCCGGCGAATAAGTCAGGAGGTTTTAGATTCTTCTAACTATTCCAGATAATAACGTCGCAAGTATATTTCTTCTCTTTGAAAAGAATATTATTAACTTTAACTTATGTGTTTTGTGATGTAGTTTAATCAGATTCAACCAACTTTATTCAACTGCCAGCCAAAATTTTAACCCGGCCTTGGTGGCGCTGCGCAAGAGGGCGCAGCGCCACCAAGGCCGGGTTAAAATTTTAATACCGGTATAACATGTAGCCCGAAATTTGGTAGTGTGTCTGATTAATGAATAATGACAAAAGGTTCGCCCCTTGCTGCATAGGACCAGTACCAGAATTAAGGCGCTAGCACTGCTTAATTCTGGTACTCAGTGCGCAGACCCTAAAGGGGTGCAGAAATTACTAGACTGCGAGCAAATTTTGGAACATTTCATGATATAAGTTAAAAATACGTGGATATAAAAATTTGCACACACTGCATGAGATGTAAAAAAGCTGGCAAAATGGGAGTTTATTGCACCTCTGCCTACCCCTTCATTACTCTATGTCTTCAAGAAAACATAAATATGACGTCGTCATCTCATACCTATCTTTCTCATTGAATTGCAACCAATTAAAATAAATTTGTACGGAACTTAATTACATAATGGATCTATAAGGCCCAGAACAAAGCCACGGGGAGGCGCGGGCCGATCATTTTTGCCGCGAACTATAGAACAAGGGAATCCTATCTGCTAACGCACACGGCGGCAAAAAAACCGCGCCGCCTGTGCCTGCCGCGGCTGACCGCCGTGAATCGAACAAACCACTTTGTATGCATCAACGGAGACGGCGGTGCAGCGCAGTCATTTTGACCGCACCGCCCTCCCGTCGTATGTTTTGTCTTAAATGCACGGTAGTCTGCTTAATTCCTATTAGCATCTTTGATTTTTTGCTCTTTATACATTTTGAGGACTTTCTTGCCGGGTACAAGTGTTTGGCTCAAGCCTGGTCTTTTTAGTTTCTTTTTGTCCGCACCTCCCTCCCAGAGGGCGTCGTCAGTCGGTGATATTGAGTCGAGGACGGCTAGTGGCGGTAAGGCAGCGGTCATAGTTCCTGCACCTTCACAAACAACTGCTTTTAGCTTCTGTAAACAAAATATTTTCATTTTTTATAATTGTTTGATCATAATTTGTCATTTTCTTGGAAACTTAGCAAGAAGGAATGACGGACGGTGGACCAAGGCAGCCACAGAGTATAAGAGAGAGAGAGAATATTATATCCTAAACAGAGGACGGTATAACAGTTTGTAGATTTAGATTTTCTCAATAAAAAAAAGTAAGTGCCATGACGTTACGCTCTTTTGCTGCGGAACCCTACATTGACCATGGTTCGACATGCTCTTAACTGGTTTTAACACAATGAACAGGGTCACTGACCAGTGACCAGGAGTACTGCATCACACAGATACAGGCACGTAAAGTGCAGGTCATAGACCTTTCAACTCAGGAACCACCTGATTTTCTTCAATTTCTTGATGATAATGTACCTAAGTTTTAATAGGTATGTATATTTCTGCAATAATTTTTGTTTTATTTTTTATTCAAATACCTACATAGGTAGGTACTATATTTTCTACTGGACAATTTGTTGGCATTGTATCAGGTATCACCAGCTCTATCACTAGTTTTCGGTACCGAAACCAATCTTCAATGATCCACCTTCGATAAGTATTATAATATTAGGTAGATACCTGTCTGTCAGCATCCATTTCTTCCTGAGACTTCTGTATATCGGTGTCATGTGCATACTTGCAGTTGTGACCGAAGCGACAGCGACCCTTCCTGTAGTTCCAGCATATGCGTTTTCCATTTATCATGTGCGTGTTGTCTTTACCTGGAACCTTACAGTCATTGCCTATGTACTTGACGATTGTATGTACAACTCGATACTAAACTTTTTATACTGTGATATAAACAAAGTTTTAAAACTTCAGTGCCATGTTGTCGGTTTTATTATTCATTAAATAAAACATATAAATTTTTAAATTGTTTAAAATGATGAATCTATTAAATTAGAATATGTTATTGGCCTGACACAGTAAGGGGGTCAAGTTATTATTAATATTATATTTTTAATTACCCGTGTTTGGCTTAACTGATTGAAAGTGGCATTACATAGTATCATGCATAGCAACATTTTTACTTAAAGTATTACAAACTGCACACAACATTTAGCTTCAGTTAAATAAGATTAGTTTTTTTTTCTTAAAGTACTACAAATTGCACACAACATTTAGCCTCATTTACGTATAATATAATAGAACATCAACATATACCATTTTAACGTGTTTCTCAAGTATAGCAGCCTTTGCAAGCTCAGCTGCAACAAAGGGATTAGAAAACACCGAAGTCTGTAGGCTACTCTCGCCTATAGTAGGCTTTGGAAGTTTTGGCTTCGTATTCTCAGTTTGTGGTCTGTAAAGAGAGAAATGAAGTCTTAAAGTAACTATGTCAGTCCAATCTGCATTGGAACAGTGTGTGTGGACTTTAGCCGCGTCGCATTGTGGAGAGCATCGTGTCCAGCAGTGATACATTATACGGTTTGGTAATAAACTACTATGATAAATAGGTATTTTATGAATAAATTTATGTTATTATAATTAATTACTTCTCATTTTCAGTCAGGTCCTCTTCCGAGTCACTAGATGATGAACCGTAGTCTAATAAAGCATTCATGTTTACCACAAACACCACAACTATAATAGGCACTTATATTTGTAATGGAGACAGTGAATTAATGTAATGAATTATACATTCATGATTGAAGTAATTGAAGATAGTAGTAAAAATTAAAATCGGTGTGTACTGTAGACTGTAGTACTACTATAACATTGACAGATGGACGATACCGACCGACACCGACACTGATCAATGAAAATGTATGTAAAAGAAGGAGATAGCAATATCATCCCGATTCATCCCTTTACTTCTTGTGTCGTAACAATGAGTGACGTCACTGATTCCTTGGAAGCCATGCCATTGACCATGGTTATATTTTCATGCAAGTAAAATGACGCATCAAAATCAGTTTAGTTCCTTTCAATAAATTTATATAAATTCATTATGTATTTAGACTTTGTAAAAAAAATTGAGAGGTTTTCTTTTCTATCAATGTGGATTGATAACGCCATTTTAATTGGCAACATTCATGAATATTTTTGTGAGGTTGTCTTTTTTCCAAAAATGAATACCATTATTATTTGAATTTAGAAGAAAATGGTAGGTATCTTTTTAAAATATTCATTGCATTTTTTCAAAAACTAATCTATATGAATAATATCCATATTACCATAACCTCCTGGGCTCCTTGGAAGGTTAAACGCAGATTGAATTTGAACTTCACTTAGGTAAGCCCTGGGCACTGATTTTGAGCTGTCGCCTGTCGGAAATATTTCCGGCCGGAAAAATTAAAAATATAAAGTGTTCAAAAAACCCGGTTAAGAGCATGCAGAATAGTCCAACATGCTCTTAACCGGTTTTTTTTTTGCCCAATATAGGTTTCCGCAGCAAACGAGCGATCTTATTTACGCTTAAGCTCTTTTGTTGAAGTGCAATTTTTCGGCAATAGCAAGCAGTGTATACGATCATGTTGAAAATATTTTTTGTTGAAAGTAATTGTTTATTAAGCGTAATCTTTTTGATTTGTTTCAAATTTTTAGGTTTAAGCTTTTGAAAATAGAGGGGAGGGGGGGGGGGGGCACAATTTATGCTATGTTTCATAAAACTTTCGTAAAATCCTTAAAATTATTTTAAAAGATCTGTCGAAGTATGCACCACAGCGAAATGTTTGCTGTAAAAAAAAATCACCTTCTGATACCTGGAAGGAATATCCACCTTAAAAATATTTGTTTTTAATAATTATCTAAGTACTAAATTTAGTAGCGGCTAACACAAGACACCGTTACCATGTAGTAACAGATTAAGAATACATAATGTCACTACCCCATCTCAACCCGTGGGTGTCGTAAAAGGCGACTAAGAGAGTAATCTTATGCAGACAAGAACACTGCAAGAAAAGGAAAATTTGAAACAAACCCTATACCAACCTGTCTGGCCAATGTGGTATAGTAAGCTAAATTCCCTCCACAATCTTTGGAGGAGACCCGTGCCCAGCAGTGGGACGTTAATGGGTTGAAATGATAACACAAGACACTTATTATCCAAATTTTGGCTATATTTTACATATTAATAATTTATTATTAAAAGATTTTTAATACAAATCCATGATATTCCATTTAAAATGTTTTACTTGCACGTTGCAAATTATTCACATATATTATAACCACTGTTTTTGATTCCTTTCATCAAAGTCATCATCGCTTCCCATTGCATCATGCACCATTCCATTCCATCGTAACTTGCATACAGATGCAAGTTACGTGCACAGGCACGAAAAGAAAAACTCGACACTCAAGTACTCAACCCTGTACCTATTCGTCTGATCAGCATCGTAACAGTAGACTTGAATAAATCCTTTTATCCCCTTGTGAGGAGATAGAGAGATATAGGGGGGGATATGATTGAAAAATAAAGATTCCAAATTCGTGAAACTACCCACTCCAGGCCACAAGTAGCTTTAGCTTGAAATTGGGATTCGAGGATATAAAAATATTAAATAAAGTTAACTAGTTGACTGGGCTTCAACCCAAAATTTCATAAACGTCATGATTTTATTTCTTATTATTAAACCTGTGACTCCGCATGCAAGGTATGTAAGTAAATAGAAGCCTGTGCTATTCCAGAATATAGATAATGTATTTATGTGCCATATATACAGTTCCTTTTAGCCGTTCTGACGAGATTAACAAACATCCCTCCATCTTAACTTCCACATTTTTGTAATCTAGACTAGATACAAGAGTCAACAAGACACGTAATAAGTATAACCAAGTCAGATCACAGGTAATATAAAGACTATTGATACCCGCGTATTAGTAGATTGTAGTAGTTTTAGTGAATTGCTCTATGACCACCCTATAATTTCTTTTTTCCTATATTTTCGAATGTGTGCGAAAGAGACAACAACTCTTGCTAGTTTGCCGTGTAGTGACGGCGGCATCAATTTCTGAATTAATTACCATTTGTCGCAAAAACTGCGCGTCCTTTATCTTTTCTAAACCAAAATCTTAAATTTTATTCTAGGTTGTGTTGATTAGTGATCTAAATGGCATCGGATGATGAAGTAGACGGTTCTTTTGCAGGTAAATGTTCAATTTAGCTAGCATGTCATAGGTAAGCCGCGAATAGCGGTATCATGTGTTTACTTGCGGTATAAGCAATTAAAAATTTAGAAAAATTTGGGTTCCGTAAGTAAATTTTGACCTTTTAATACAGTCCATCACAGTGTTGTGTTATCGAAAGTGTGATTTTAAAGTGTTCTAAAGTTGTATTTGTTATTTTGTGGTTGTAAATATTTTTAAGTGGCAGTTTGTGACAGAAAAGAACATGCGATATCCCCTCATTACTACTTAACAAAATGGACGCCGCCAAACAAAGGGATTAGTGACCTTAGCGCGAGGAGTGTGCCCGAGTGGCGAAATGCACTATCCTAAACGGATTCCTAGGTCGTCGGCAGGTGCGTGGTGTGAAGGACAGGTTTGACCAGTTTATTGTGAACTTGCAGGTGACGAGGACGTGGAGGAAGGTGAGGGTCAGAATGAGAATTCTGGAGAAAGTGACGAAGCACCACCTAAGGTAGTTGTTTATAATAGTATTTATTGATGTTTTGACTATTATGCATTTAGTATATTTGTAAACATTTAGCTTGCAGTTATTTATGCTATTAAGACAAATGCATAACCAATGAGTAATTTGCAGGAAGATGAAGATTACTCTCCAGAAGATGGTAGAAAGAAAAAGAAGGGCAAGAAAAGGAAAGCCCGTGGGGAAGAGAAGAAAGGCAGAAAGAAAAAGAAGAAGCGGAAGAATGAGAGTGAAGAGGTGAGTTACAACAATATTTATACATAATTATCGGACTGCCAAGAAAGAGGGTAATGTTTTTATTACTTTAAAAAAAAAAAAATTAAGTGAACTCCCAGTACTAACTCATAGATATTCAGTTCATATTGAAAGGGACATTAAATAATAATTAAAATGCCACAAATAAAAAGACTATTTACACAGTCATATAAATATGAATACATTCTTTTCATGAGTCACATCATAAACAATAATGACATTTCACAAGTAATGGCATGTCCTAATGTATTGCATTTAAGTTTCAAGGGAAAGAATTTTTGATTGTCCCACAATTTCAACATTAACAATTCAGAAGGTAATTTAACTTCAATGACTATGCGGGTCTTTGCCCAATAGAGTGGGATGAGACTGTAATTGTATTATACCTTGAATACATACACATTCATAGAGTTCAATGACCTCCACTACTGGATATAGACCTCACCTAATTTCCGCCACAGCAATCAACAGCCACCTGCAAGATAATAATATTATAATTATTACCTTTTACCTAGGAAAAGCAAAGCTGTATCACCAGCTATAGTAGGTTCTGTGAATAGGAATCAATTGTTGCTATTAAGCCGTTGGATGCGGGCAGCACAAAATATCTCGCTGTGGCGGAAATTAGGTGCGGCCTATGTTCAACAGTGGACGTCTTTGGGCTGTAATGATGATGAACCAGACCAGACTGAAACTGAGAATCACAGGGCAGAAATCCCAATACCAATTTACCCAACCTGGGGATCAACCGCAGGACCACTTGCATACAAACTCCCTTATTACAAAATATGCACTTAGTGTTAAACCAGGTTTAACTTGACGTAAGGCATTGTTTTAGTGTCAAAGTTTTCAATTTAAACCTGGTTTAATGCTTAGTCCATATTTTGTAAAATAAGTTTTAGTTTATTTCTAAAGTACTTACATCCAATGTGAAAATGACACTGTCACTCGGAGTCTCCTAGCACAAAAAAAAAGGTATTTACTATTCCTTATAATATAATACGTGACATAGACCCGTTTTATAGTAATTTAATATCTCCTAGCACAAGTATTTATAATACATAAGACCCTGATTCTACACAATATAACATTTTAATGTGAAATAAACATGATTATTATTATTACTAGCTGTTGCCGTTGTTCTTTGTTTCGCCACTGCTCAGCTCCTTTTGACCGTGTAATATAGCTAGCCTTCCTCTATAAATATATACATATCCTATCCAGGACTAAAATATTTTTATAAATTGGACCAGTTCCTGAGATAAGGGTGTTCAACTAAGCAAACAAATAAACTCTTCAGCTTTATCTTTACTTGTATAATATTATATTAATTACAAAGTTCAAGAGTATGCTTGTTTTTTTGGTTGAACCAGTAGTTAGAAAGAACTACTGGTCTGATTTAAAAAAATCTTTCAATGTTGGATAGCCCATTTTAGCGAAAGGTTATATATAGGCTATATAACATCACGCTACGACCAATAGGGGCTGAGCAGTGGCCAAATAAAGAACGACGGGTGCGAAGCCCCGCGCGACTTCTAGTAATACATAATATATTAGTATAGATAAGCATTTTTGATGTTTACATTTTTTACTCAAAAACTGGCTGGCAATGAAATTCGGGTTTTGAAAGCATGAAGTCCAATGAGGTCCAAGTAATATCAATATGAGGAAATCAAAAATTGCAGTTACATGGGATAAAAGTTTAGCATCATTTCAGAACTTCGTCACCTCGACTTCTAGATGACAAGAGTAACCCTAAATATTAAAATCTGGGGAAATATATTATGTCTCTGCCTACCCCTCTGTAGGAACAGGCGTGATTTTATGTTTTAAAGAGCACAAGTTGTTGCTCATGACTTCCTAAGTCATGCTACGCTTGTGTGCGTCAATTATAGCGCGTGGCGTTCAACTGAATCTATTGCGTTTAAATGGTCTCACTACTATGGGTGCATTTCCAGTGATGGTTTAGTTTAGTATATGGTTTCAGATGGTTTATGATTTCCGCGACAATTGGCATTTTAATCTGGTTACAGTTTTTCGACTGACGTATCATTTTCTTTTCGAATCAGCCCCCTGATTCTGACTCGTCGGATCGGATCGTAAACTTTTACGAATCTTAGTACGACGTATTTTTACGGCTTATGTTATTTAATGTTAGAAAATAGTCTACCGTATAGAAAATTAGAAACTGATTCATTTAAGATTTTTTTCTACAAACATTTATTTCTTTAACATTATGTTATTTAACTTTATTTACACTGACATTTCGGGCCGAACATTTTCCGACAGAATCAGGGGGCAGATCGAAAAAGATGAATGAATTTAGATAAATTATTTTATTTAAATTATACTTATTTAAATTAAAGCTTATCCCTTAAAATATAAAATTAAAATAAATAATAAATTTTATTAATTAATTAATAATTAAAAATAAATTTAAAATTAAATTTTTTTCTAAAATCAGAATCAGGGGGCAGATCGAAAAAGTGTCTGTAAATTTTATTAGTTCGGGAAAATTAAAGGAAGGAATGAATTGTTTAAATTCTATAGAATCCAGATAAATTATTAATGTTAAAATTTTCATAATTCCACACGATGTTTTCATGATTGATTACTTATATTTGACATTATAAAAATGATTTCCAGGGAACCATATTATGTACATTAAGATTTTCTTTCTGGTGAACAATAGACAGAACAGCCTATTATATAAATCAGCTTGATCATTTCAATCATTACATTGGTTCAAGTAACTACTAGAGACTTTCTTATGGATGAAACAACTTTCTTTCTGAGCCCCACATACATAACTACACAACTTACATAAGGTTATTGCATTTTTTTCTACCTCATACAAGATTTAACGGCCCCTCTCCACAATGGCCATGATGCTGATTACGGAAAAGGTGCCGTCACGGACGACGCCTATCATACTGGATTGTAGCCAATTACATCCATACTTACATGCCTTTATGGCTCGTTCTGGAGAATAACAATTAAACTAACACAAATAGTTTAAATTCTTAACTCAGCCATTACGAAATTCTTGAGAATTATTGCTGATGAATACCTACATTTTAAAAACTAAATTACAGACTATGATCGATAAATCTAAGTAGCAAAAGGTCTGTTAGTTAAACAACTACCACCAAATAGACTATTTACCAAATAGTCTAGCTTTACAAAGACTACCTAATATAGTTCGCGAAATAAGTTTATGGCTACGATTGGTCGGAATGTAGTAAAAATATGTACATAATTATATCTGGACGTTTGGATAATAAATATATATTATACAGGATGACGATTTTGGCCTTGAAATGGCGGCCGAGGCAGAAGGTGACAGTGACTATGCGCTCAGTGCGATGTCGTCCACAAAGAAATCAAGAAAAGGCAGAGGAAGTAAGCACAACACACCTACACCCGCTGCATCTGATTCAGGCTCTGGTAAGTTGTAAGCTAATATTTGAAATTGTCTTTGTTTGTTGATCAGTGCTAGTTTTTTAAGCATATTCGTGCGTCATATCTCTCATATGCACCCACATAAATGGGCACGACACACAGTTACTACCGACGGGAATCCGCGCTTCGCCGAGGCAGGACTAAAAACGCTGACCTGATAAATTGAATGCTTATCATAAGAAGGGCTTGTAAAATAGGGCTAGGGTCTTTGCCTAGCAGTAGGACAAAATAGGCTCATAAAAAGTAAATCAGTTGGCGCAGCGGCGTCATCACTTCTTACGTTTATCTGCAATTAGCAGATACTTAATGAGTCGTTCGCGAATATGAATTGCTTAAACTGTCTTAGTTAGCAACTTCAAAAGGTAAAACGTGCTTACATGTAATGCCATTTGAAACCCATTTTGATAAATTTGCATTTCTTTTTAATTAATTGAAGTAGGTACTATAAGCCTTCTAAATGGCGCCATATTAAATTATGGATGATGTGATGACGTCCCTTTAACGAACGTAAAGTCAAATTCACGATACAAGATCAGAGAATATAATCCTCATTATTCATATTATTGATGATAAGAATAGGTATGCAGATGAACATACATAGGTTTATAGCATAACTAGATCTCGCGCGGTGCTTCGCTCCCGTTGTTCTTTATTAACCCACTACTCAGCTCTTATTGGCTGTAGCGTGATGATCTATCCAACACATTTTTTTTTTTTAAATCGGATTAGTAGTTTCTTAGATGCAAACGTTCAACCAACCAAACAAACAAACTCTACAACTAAAATCAAGTATAGAAGTATAGTTAGATTCCTGGCTGTTTCTTTAAAAGCTCTATCATTTATGTTTTCACTGGTATCGCGGTGATATAACTATAACTAAGTATATTCACACCAAATTGCATCAAAATGAGTTCACCGGCTTAGCCTTAAAAAGTAGTCAGTGTTACATTTGTAGGTATAGATTTTCATTAACTATCATTCGACGAACATATAAGTTAATGCATGATCTATTTGTAGTCGAAAAAACTCTCCGCTCGTCTGAATACTATTAATAATATAAATAGCAAGTTGTATGGCCTTCATAGGTGAGGATAAATTATAATCAAAAAACTTGTCGGGTACAATGACCTTTCTAGTTAACACGTGATACAGATACCTAATGATTTTAAATTTATCTTTCCTACAATTCATAAAGGCTTTATTCAGAATTAGTAAAAGTGCATATTTTGCATAATATTCTTGATTGAAAAGTATTTGCGTAAGAGCCTGCCCAGATGACGCGTTCTCCCCTCGCTCGTCGATACTCTCGTGTTCTCGAGATACAAGAGCTACATACATACATCTCTTATAGTCAACAACAATATCATATTATCGATGTATCAAACATTTAAAGACTCCAAAGTTGCTCTAACTCTAAGTGTAGACAGCAAGATACGTATAAGATTATTGTAACATTTTTATGAGAGAGCCGAGAGTTCAATAGATTGGTTTATATAAATAAACTATTGATAATATTATTATAAGTAAAGTGTGAGTTATGAACAATGGTATTACGTAACGTATAGCTAGGTTCGTATTGTAAGGTAAGCCAAATAAATAATAAATGAAAAATGTACACGTCTCTAAAATCCCACTTAAAGTTTATAGTATTTCTGTCGACTAAACATTAAGTAATTTTTGCGTTGAAGGACAGCCTGATTGATTAAAATGCTTAGGTACCTATACTTATACTTGTGGAATTTAGGACATAAGTTGATAGGTAGTTTTGATAAAATATGATATTCTGTAGCCCTAGTACAAATCAATCAAGCAATCTTTTGTGAGAGGTCAAAAGCGTTCGTAACATCGTAAACTACAATGTGTATGATATAGAATGAGGTTTTTCAGCGACAATATTTTGAAATACAGTGTATCGATGTCAAACAATCGTAACTTTTTTTTTATTAAGCGACTCTGGCTTCTCACAAAAACTCGTACTAGGCAGGTCTCCCCACAATCAAACTACTAGCTAATTTCCTAATAGGTATCCCCCTGATTCTGAGCTGTCGGAATATTTTCGGCCAGAACTCTCAAACTTCAGAATGTTAAAAAAATTGATGGATGTAGAAAAAAATCCTATATTAATCAGTTTTTAATTTTCTATACGGTAAACTAATTTCTAACATTTAATAACTTAAGCTGTAAAAATACGTCGTTCTAAGATTCGAAAAAGTTTACGATCCGGGTGCAATCCGATGAGTCAGAATCAGGGCCCTGATTCCCAAAGTTAACAAGTGTATGAAGGTTCTTTGATTGTTTGCACAGCAGGTATGCCAACAGTAGAAGAAGTGTGTTCCTCATTTGTCCTCAGCGACGTGGATGTCCAATACACGGACGCAGATTTAGAGAATTTGACTTCATACAAACTATTCCAGCAGCATGTTAGGCCACTACTCGTCAAAGAAAACCCTAAGGTATGTTGTTATTATCTTGTTTTCTTCTTTTTATTTTGGTTCGCGCTAGGAAGCGCGCCCTGTGTCCCGGGGATTTCACAGACATACAATAAAACGGATACTAAGGCCCAGATTCATATACGCAATTGCGCAGTCGTAAATACTGCGGCGCCACCGAGGCATTTAAAACGATTAAGTTTAGAATAATTCATTATTCAATAAAAAGTAGTGCTATTACACAACAATTACGTCTCTTTTTCCTACAATGCGTAATGAAATATAGGAAATATAAGAAATTAATTATTATCCTTGTATTTCTAATGAGTTGTAGGATATTTCCTAGAATAGATATCCTTAATATAGGTAAGAGCTATGGTAATACAAATTAACACAATTACTACCTGTTATTGGATAGCTAATAAATATACGCGTCTGCTTTCATTGAGTGATGACACTACTTGTTGCAATATAAGTTACTTCTGTATTTTATATAATGATTTCTAAAGTTCATTCCTTTAGTTTCATATGAACAACTGGGCCAAAACCTCCTTTTTTATAACTGTTGTACAATAAAGATATATTCTATTCTCTATTCTAATCTATTTCCCGTAACGACAACTTCCCATAAAGATAAATTCCTAAAACGTGTACTTTCTCCATAACAACAACTAAACATCTTGAAAGGATAAGAATCTACAATATTTTTGTATAAAACATACTTGTTTAATATGCTCAACATAAACTAAACTTATTTTAGTCTGACTTTTGTGGCGAACTGTTATTAAAATTACAAATGTCATTCAACAGGTTCCCGTGTCAAAATTAATGATGTTAGTGGCGGCAAAATGGCGTTTATTCTGTGAGACAAACCCCCATCTCAGTAGTGGGCCCCAGGCGATGGGCTCTGAAGAAAATACTAACACTTCAACTACTTCTGACTATACGCCTAAAGCTAGGCCAGGACGCACGCCCAAAGATGCGAAGGTAAGAATTGTTACAATGAATTTACGTTGTCAACAAACTGGCCTTAGGAAAATTTAATGATATCTTTTCAGCTTTGTATGATCTACATAATTATGAATATAATCTATATAAATAAAAATGAATCGCCGAAAAGTATGTGATGGATTCACGGAAGAACGACTCGACCGATTTGGCTAATTCTTGTTTTGTTATATTTGCTATTGTCGAGGCAAGGCATGTATGTAAAAAAATGAGTGTAAAATTTAAAAAAACATTTGAAAATAGAACATTATCACAAATAATAAAATATGACGGTACAAAGTTCGCCGGGTCAGCTAGTTATGAATAAACTAGCTTCCACTCGCGTAGTATCTTGGTAAAATGTAGCCCATGCGCTATTCCAAACTATAAACTATCCGGGTGCCAAATTTTGTACAAATACTTCCAGCCGTTCTGGCGTTATTGAGTAAGAAACATCCCTCCAACTTTCGCATTTATAATGTGTATTAGTAAGATAATTTTTTACTTACTATCTCTTGATAGATAGAACTTCATTATTTGTCTAGTTTCTGTTCTTTCGTGTTCAGAACATAACGTACTACTATAGTGATTGAAATCAAGTTATGTACTATTATGTTTTATATTCTGAATTTCATTACTCTCAATCACCTACTTATATATTAACATAATTATGTAAATAAATTATTAAGATGAGCTTACTGAATATTGGTACTGACTTTACTGAATATAGAGACAGAATGCTTAAGTATTAAGTATAATTTTAGAACGATGACACTTTGGAAGAGCCCGAGGAGGAAGAGGAGGAGGAGGCGAGTGACGAGGGTGCTACGGCGCCTCGCAAGCGGGGTCGCAAGCCCAAGCACGGCGCCTCGGCCTCCACCACCCCTCGTAGCAAGCCGGGCCGCAAGCCCAAGGTGCCCACGCTCAAGATTAAGTTCAGTAAGCGGAAGAGGACTAGCAGTGTAAGTGCTTATGCTATATACTAACGATAAGGTGTCTATCCCGATTCCCGATTTTTGGACACTGAACGCATCGCATCGTGAAAAAAAATCTGCTTATCATTAAATTAGTTAAATTCCGAAAAAATCGTAATCTTCCGAAACTGTCCATATTAAGACATTGTTACATGAATGTTACATGAATTTCAATACATACATAAAATCAATCTACCTACTTCGACCTCCGATTTATCATACATCATCATGCTGCGAGGCATATAACCATAAACTGACTTTTATAGTTTTTTTTTCTAACCTGTGTTGTCCCACTGCTGGACTTTATGTAGGAATTAAAAAATATATAGATTATAGTGAATAAAATTTCTAAATATTCGAATGTCTGTTAATTATAATGACATTGTTTTTTACTAGAACTCTTATCGCGCTAGTATTGGTTATTCACCTCCATTGTTTCCATATGCAATTATTTTACGTATATTATACGTATGTGAGTAATTATCAATTGTTTATTCATCTAAATATTCATGGAAAATGTGCATAATGAAAATAAGAGCAAAAAAAAACATTTCATCTTTTAAGTCTTTCAACGCCATGGGGTGTCTGGTAGCTAAGCGTTCCAAGTGTTAAGAGTTGTTTTGGTGAACTAATATAAATAATATTCAATTATATAACAGGAAGAAGATCAAGAAGGTAGCGCAGTAAACTCAGACTCTGATGCGGAGTTCGAGCAGATGTTGGCGGAGGCTGAGGAGCCAAAACCTCCCACCGCGGCCACTACAGAAGAAGCTGTCCCACCGAAAGACGAAGATCCATCAGTACCGGTAAGAATATATATTATTATGTGACATTCTATAAGAAAAAGGTCCTAAAGTACCTTAAGGTTATTGACGTTTAAGCGCGCACTACGATTTAAAATCGTTGCGATAAAATACCACAAATCTGTGAACAATAGAAATACAATACAATCCGCGCATTGCGAAAATAAATCTTTTGCGATTTAAAGTTGCAGATACGATCATTTACGTATATTTGGTTCTATGACACGATTTTTCGTCTAGTCGTTTGAGATTTTATTCAGCAGCTAAAAAACTGCAACGAATAAATTCGTAGTGCTCATATGGCCTTACTTTTTAGAAACACGCACACACGCAAACAACACATAAAAAGTAAATATTTGACTGGCCTGTTGGTCTAGTGGTTAGTGACCCTGACTGCTAAGCTGGAGGTCGTGGGTTCGATCCCCACCCAGGACAAATCTTTGTGTGATGAGCATAAAGGTTTGTTCTGTATCTGGGTGTAATTTATCTATAATATGTATGTATTTACAAAAAGAAAATGTATTTAAGTAGTATATCCGTTGTTTAGTACCCATAACACAAGCAAATATAATTGCTTACTTTGGGACTAGATGGCGCTGTGTGAATGTGGTACAATATTATTATTTACTTTTTAAAAGTTTTTTTCCCTTTTTCTCATTATTTTTGTCTACTTAGCTTATACAAGCACTATGTCGTAAGGAACGACCAACTACTATAAAGTACCTTTTTTCGTGGACATAATTATTATGTTATCATCATACATCGTCATCGCTTCGACCCACTTGCCGCAGTTAAATTGAATCTCGGATTATTGAAATTCGATTTAAATCAATCTCAAAACCATGTCAAGTTAAATCGATTGACAATGATTCTTAGTTTAAATTGTACACGTTTCTGTTCTTAGTTTAATTTGATTTGTATTTTTATAGCCAATTTGACCGTCTTCACCATATATTTGCCTTACCGAATTTTAAAGAAGTATTTGTAGATAAATAACTCAATTCACCTATTATTATCTCTAAACGTTGACACATTTGTACTTATAGTTTGTTAACTTAAAGTTATCTTATAATCTGAGATCTGTTATCAGAAGTGTTTATTTTATCGGTCAGCACTGCCGTCAAGACGCCGTAGTGTGACGTAGAGAGTTGCATTTTTACATATCATGAATATACTTATGTGTTATCGGAATATTGTTTGGTTGTACTCGTATAGTGTTGCCAGTTTCAATAAAGCTGGACATAGTTTAGCTTTCTTAATGTCAAATTTGTTAGGCTTTTTACTTTTGACCAGTACCAATTTTACTTGTATTTCTTTCGAATTTAATATATCAGAAAAGTCTGATTTTGGATACAAATTTTATGTCGCAATGCAGTTTTCTGCAGTTAAAATAACAAAAATGCATTTATCAGTCATTTTTGTTATTATAGCTTTACAAAAAACTGCATTTATTAATTGACTGATGTGTAATAATGGCAGTGTAATATTAAAATGTCCGTTACTTATAAATTATAGTAAATGTCTCACACACATAACTCAAGAGAACAAAAGTTAAAGGCTGTAAGTCTTTAATATACATTTTGCAATATATTTATTTATTCAAACTGTCAGTTCAACTAACAAATGTACACATTCAACATAGTATATTATTGGCAGTCATAAAATCTCAATTGTACAGATTTTGTAATATTTGTATTTTAATTATTACCTATATTACTATAAAAGTTAGTATAATTCCAAAAAAAAAATCTTATTTCATAATACTTTTACAGCAACCGAAAAAGAAAGCAAAGACTAAGATCGGCAACAAGAGTAGAAAGAAGAAGAAATTAAAAACCACAAGCAAGTTCCCGGACGGCGCGGAAGGGGAACAGGAACACCAGGACTATTGTGAGGTTTGTAATCAAAAACTATATTACTACTAGCTGCAGCCGGCTTCGCTCGCGTGGTATATCGTTAAAATGTTTACCTACCGTATCTGTATAGTGCGGGGCACACACTTTACTAAAATATTAGTAAAGATTATAAGAAAAATATACTCCGAACTACATGAATCTATTAAAATAAACTTCGTCTTTTTAACTGCTTCAAACGATAATAATTATCAAGATTATACTTTCTCTTATCAAGATGACATTCATTCCTTATCAAGATTTAATCATTGTTGGAAGTAAGTGAAGTAATGTAACTTATTGATTTATTGTTGAAATTGTTAATGTACGGGGCAGTATAAGATTTTAGATGCGTATTCTTATAACATTTTCATTGGCATTGATTTAAAATTGATTATGGAAATTATTTCAAGAAATACGCAAATTCTGCTCACTCCAACTATACTTTTAACGACTGCGTGACTTCATTACTGAAATTTAAATTGATAATGTTCGATTTGACAAGAGAGTCTATTTTGGGGAGATTTTTGATGGATTTTTATATTTGTAGGTGTGTCAACAAGGTGGTGAGATCATTCTTTGTGACACATGTCCTCGGGCGTACCATCTTGTATGTTTGGAGCCCGAACTGGAAGAGACTCCTGAGGGCCGCTGGTCATGTCCACATTGTGAAGCCGAGGGGAACCAGGAACAAGACGATGACGACGAGCATCAAGAGTTCTGCAGGTGAGTGAGGCGTTTCGTCCAAAGAAAGAAGATCAATCAATCAATCAATCCATACGTCTGTTTGCCACCTTCGTGGTATAAAAAAAAAACAAAAAGAGTAATCAATTTATCATAAATAGTAGCATAAAAAGGTCACCGTAATATATCGTTTATATTGTCTACCGAAGCTTTGGCTTTGACCAAAGTTTATAAAAGTTATAAAATAATTTATTTTCGGTAATTTTGGACAAAATTTTGTTGTGCCGATGTGTCAATATCGCAATATGCCGATGAATTGAAATAGCCCTTCGGTCGGACACTATTTATAAATCACAAATATATTGTTGAATGACACTAATCCCTTAAAAACATGAGTTTAATGAAATTTTAATTCAGAGAATAATGCGACGGCTACAGATTCAAGCATACTATTCCTTCGTGCATATTCAATTTTCATAATTAAATTTACATATTGTCAGGATCTGCAAGGATGGTGGCGAGCTGCTGTGCTGTGACTCTTGTCCGTCGGCGTATCATCGGTTCTGTCTCAATCCACCGCTCGAAGAAGTGCCGGACGGAGAGTGGAAGTGTCCACGGTGTAGTGTAAGTTTATTTATATTTGTAAAGGGACAGAGATAGAGAAAGATTATATATATGCAGCAAATTTTTATAAAAATTAAACTGCAAATAAATTTAATGTATTAATGAAATACTATACGCAGATTTATGATAACCATGCTTTAGTTTGTATATTTAGACCAAATAATAATAGCTCCAAAACTACCATGACCCGCAACTGAAATGACCGGCTATTGATGAAAATTTAAGCAAACATTCGTTTTGACGACTAATAAGGTGCGTTTATAATACTTTCAGTGTCCTCCAATGGATGGTAAAGTGGCAAAGATTCTGACTTGGCGATGGAAGGAGCAGTCGTCCAAGTCGAAGGCACCACGCTCCAGAGAGTTCTTCGTCAAGTGGCATGAACGTTCGTATTGGCATTGCAGCTGGATATCTGAATTACAGGTGAGAATTGCAACTAATACTGCTCTAGTAGTAAAAAAGGTGCTATTGCTTGTTTACGAAACACGTACACATATTTGTGACTGCCCACAAGAAATAACCTTATGATCATTGATGCTGTAAAGCTGTTGCCTGGGGCTTGAGTTGAAGCGTGATGTTCTATAGCCTTCCTCAATAAATGAACTATACAATAATAAAATAATTTTTCAATTTGCTTCAATGATGCCTGATAATCTCAGGCGTGTTAAAAAAAAATCCTCTTCAGCTTTGTAATATTTACAACCTTTCGTATACACCCGAATAATCTATAATATAATTACTCGTGTTTCCAGTTGGACGTGTTCCACCCGCTAATGTACCGTTACTACATGCGTAAATCGGACCCTGAAGAACCGCCTAAGCTTGAAGAACCATTGGACGAACGCGACGGACGAGTCAAACGTCTCAAAGATAAGCAAGACCAGGATCAGGACGAAAAGATGCTTGAAGAAAAGTTTTATAGGTTAGTGTTGCTGTTTTAGAGTTGCCATAATAATATTGTTGTGTTCCTACTGTTGAGAGCTTCGGTGTCCAGAGCTCATAGGAGATGAAAGGGGTTTGGAGGGTTGACTTACGTGCTCGTGATGTCTCTGGTGTTGCAGGCGTTCATAGGCTACAGGGACCGCTTACCGTCAGGCCGTAAACTTGTTTGTTTTCGTCGTGGTTTAAAAATAAAGGATATCCCGAAAAAAAATTAGTGGAAATTGGGTCTATTTATCTCACTCTAGCATATCTCCTCAGCCATGTTTGGTGCATTCAGTATCTTACTTGTGTGTGAGGCTTGGCAATTTTCCTGTTATATATTTTCGTAAGTTTGGTGGTCGAAGCGTAGCCTATTGTAGTATTGTCTTTCATCTCATATAATTCATAACATGCCATTGTCGTCTGCTAGCAATTAATATTCGTTAAAAGCATAGTTTTATTTAAGAACAATAATTCTGGGATATCTTAAAGTATATTATATTTCTAATCTTCATGACCATCATCAGCGAATAATAAAATATTTATAAATACCTAAATGTTTTCCTTAGATATGGCGTTAAACCTGAATGGCTGGTCGTCCACCGCGTCATTAACCACCGCACTTCTCGCGACGGAACAACGTATTATCTAGTTAAATGGCGCGACCTGTCCTACGACCAGGCCACCTGGGAGTCTGAACATGCGGATATCGCGGGCTTGAAAAATGCCGTTGAATATTATTCGGTACGTATCTAGGAAATCGCAAATATTTAACTCACGTTAGAAGCGAATAGTTGTTGAATATTTTTTATGATTTACAGGACATGCGCTCATATATCACATCTGAAGGCAAGTCAAAGGGCAGCAAAGGCAAGAAAGCTGGACGCAAGAGCAAGAACAAGGACATTATTGACGAAGATGACAGCAGTGCTGGTCTCCAAATGAAACCCAAGAAATATAACCCACCGCCCGATCGCCCGACAACCAACCTGAACAAGAAATACGAAGACCAACCACCGTTTGTTTACGAAACGGGAATGCAACTCCATCCATACCAATTGGAAGGTCTTAACTGGCTGCGATATTCCTGGGGACAGGGTATCGATACAATCCTCGCTGACGAGATGGGTCTAGGCAAAACTATTCAAACGGTCACATTCCTGTATTCACTGTTCAAAGAGGGACATTGTAAGGGCCCGTTCTTAGTATCTGTTCCATTGTCGACTATTATCAACTGGGAGAGAGAATTCGAACTGTGGGCTCCGGATCTGTACTGCATCACTTACGTCGGTGATAAAGATTCCCGCGCTGTGATCAGAGAGAATGAGCTAACGTTTGACGACGGCGCGAACAGAGGCGGACGGCCCTCCAAGATCAAGTCTCAAGTGAAATTCAATGTACTTCTCACGTCATACGAGTTGGTTTCCATCGATGCCACCTGCCTTGGGTCTATCGAGTGGGCCGTACTAGTAGTAGACGAGGCCCACAGACTGAAGAGCAATCAGTCCAAGTTCTTCAGGCTTCTAGCTGGTTATCAAATTAACTATAAATTACTGCTTACTGGTACTCCACTCCAGAATAATCTAGAAGAATTGTTCCATTTACTAAACTTCTTAAATAAGGACAAGTTTAATGATCTCGCCGCATTCCAGAATGAGTTTGCCGATGTGTCGAAGGAGGAGCAAGTGAAGAGGCTGCACGAAATGTTAGGTCCTCACATGCTGCGACGTCTAAAGGCCGACGTACTCAAGAACATGCCCACCAAATCTGAATTTATTGTACGTGTAGAATTATCGCCTATGCAGAAGAAGTACTATAAGTATATCCTGACTAGGAATTATGAAGCTTTGAACCCCAAGAGTGGCGGCCAAACAGTGTCACTACTCAATGTCATGATGGATCTCAAGAAGTGCTGTAATCACCCGTATCTTTTCCCCGTAGCCGCTGAGGAAGCTCCCCTTGGTCCTCACGGAAACTATGATACTCAGGCTCTGGTCAAAGCTTCAGGAAAATTAGTATTGATGTCAAAAATGCTCAAACAGCTCAAAGAACAAGGACACAGAGTACTAATCTTCTCTCAGATGACGAAAATGTTGGACATTCTAGAAGATTTCTTGGAGGGAGAGGGTTATAAATATGAGAGAATTGACGGCGGTATCACGGGAACGATTCGTCAGGAGGCCATTGATAGGTTCAACGCTCCCGGTGCGCAACAGTTTGTCTTCTTACTGTCGACTAGGGCGGGTGGTCTCGGTATTAACTTGGCCACCGCCGACACTGTAATCATTTACGACTCTGACTGGAATCCTCACAACGACATCCAAGCGTTCTCGCGTGCTCATCGTATCGGTCAGGCCAACAAGGTCATGATCTATCGATTCGTAACTCGTAACAGCGTGGAAGAGAGAGTGACACAGGTAGCCAAGAGGAAAATGATGTTGACTCACTTGGTCGTACGACCCGGTATGGGCGGCAAGGGTGCCAACTTTACTAAGCAAGAATTAGACGATATCCTGAGGTTCGGCACGGAGGAATTGTTTAAGGAGGAGGAAGGAAAGGAAGAAGCTATTCACTATGACGACAGAGCTGTCGGAGAGTTGCTAGACCGATCCAAAGAAGGTATCGAGCAGAAAGAATCCTGGGCTAACGAATACCTCAGCTCGTTCAAGGTGGCCAGTTACTCCACGAAGGAAGGCGATGGAGAAGAGGAAGTGGACACTGAGATCATAAAACAGGAGGCTGAGAACACTGATCCAGCATACTGGATCAAACTGCTCAGGCATCACTACGAGCAACACCAGGAAGATCAGGCGCGGACCCTGGGCAAGGGCAAGCGTGTGCGCAAACAGGTCAACTACAACGACGGCAGTGTCGCGCAGACTGAGAACAGAGAAGACTCCACGTGGCAAGAGAACGGCTCAGACTACAACTCTGACTTCTCACAAGGTAGTGAAGACGACAAGGAGGACGATGACTTTGATGAGAAGAACGACAATGGAGATTTACTCAGTCGTAGAAGCAAGAGACGTTTGGAAAGGCGCGAGGAGCGCGACAGGCCACTACCGCCGTTGTTGGCTCGTGTCGGTGGGAATATGGAGGTGCTCGGTTTCAATGCGCGGCAAAGGAAGTCATTCCTCAACGCGATCATGCGGTATGGCATGCCGCCGCAGGATGCTTTCAACTCGCAATGGTTAGTGAGGGACTTGCGCGGGAAATCTGAGAGGAATTTCAAAGCGTACGTGTCACTATTCATGCGGCATCTATGCGAACCGGGGGCAGATAATGCCGAAACTTTCGCTGACGGTGTACCTCGTGAGGGATTATCTCGACAACATGTCCTAACTCGAATTGGTGTAATGAGTCTGATAAGGAAGAAAGTGCAAGAATTTGAGCACATAAACGGGTATTATAGCATGCCTGAGATGATTCGCAAACCGGTTGAACCGGTGAAAACCGGTACGGGTGAGAGTGCGGCGCCGAGTCCAGCACCTTCCACGGCCACTCCTATCACTTCCGCTGCGCCTTCTCCTGCACCCACATCCCTAACACACACATCTGGTCAGGCGCCAACACCTCAAGGATCTGATAAAGATGACAAAGAGGAACCAAAAGAAGAGAAGCCTGATGTTAAAGAAATTAAAGAGAAGGAAGAACCGATGGACATTAGTGATGTTAAAGAGGAACCTGTTGAGGAGAAGGAAGCGGTTGTCAAAACTGAGGACACCAAGGATGTCGAACGTCGCATGTCCGTAGACGAGGAGCCGTCGAAGGAAGACGATAAGGCTAGTGATAAAAAGGATGAGAAGGAAGCTAAGGTGAAAGAAGAAAAGGAAGATGACAAGAAGGAGGACGCTAAAAGTGAGAAGGCAGAGTCTGAGGCTTCTGAGAAACCTAAGGATGAGAAGAAGGTAAATATTTTGTGTTATTATTTTCATATTTTGAGCCTACAAAATAAGTTTTAAATTTTATTTATAATATTCAGTTGATCAAATCACGTAGTCACAAATCATGATATTAATTTTCGACAAAAATCTATTATGAATCTAATTATTTTGTTAATTTGCTAGAAGTACATTTTAGACAAAATAGCAAGTCGTCATACAGTATGTCCCGAATATATTATCAGACTACGTGTCTCAACTTTTATTTTATTGTACAAGTGTGTAAATTCTTTCCTAATCCGTGTCATCTCGTCGCAGGACGAAGACGACGACGACGTGGTACTAGTAAAAGAAGAAGAGGAACTAAAAGTAGAACGTCGCAAGTTCATGTTCAACATCGCTGACGGCGGCTTCACAGAACTGCACACTTTATGGCTCAATGAAGAGCGAGCAGCCGCCCCCGGCAGAGAGTACGAGATATGGCACCGCAGACATGACTACTGGCTGCTAGCTGGCATAGTGACGCACGGGTACGGCCGCTGGCAGGATATACAGAACGATTTGCGCTTCGCTATCATCAATGAGCCTTTCAAGATGGACGTCGGTAAAGGCAACTTCCTTGAGATCAAGAACAAGTTCTTGGCGAGGCGGTTCAAGGTAAGCTGTTATTATAACGCTAAACTGTTTTATTCGCTTGGTATTTTTAAATGAATTGTAAATACCTACTGTACTTCTTAAGGAATTCGATATTGGAATGAATGGTTAAAAAATGTTTTTAAATTTACTTTCCACAGCTCTTAGAACAGGCTTTAGTAATTGAGGAGCAACTCCGTCGCGCGGCATACTTGAACCTGACTCAGGATCCGAACCACCCCGCGATGTCGCTGAACGCGCGGTTCGCAGAGGTAGAGTGCTTGGCGGAGTCACACCAGCACCTTAGCAAGGAGTCGCTTGCCGGGAACAAGCCTGCTAACGCCGTCTTACACAAGGTACGTAGCACCTCTTGTGGTTTATATGAAGTTTTAGGTGAATAGCAGAATTTAATTACTCAAACAGAGCTTAAAGTACTTAGAATTATACTCAGAGTCACATTTAACCGGTCACACACACACACACACACACGCGTCTTAGTTTGATTGATTTACTTCAGATGTACCTACTTATAAAGTAACACCTAGTTTTCAAAGCGTTAGTTAACGTAATGTGCCTCTTAGCAAATAAAATAACCTTCCCAATTCCTATCTACATTTTATTTATTAAATGAATGTGTGCGTGGTAGGTGCTGAATCAACTAGAGGAGTTGTTATCTGACATGAAGTCAGACGTGTCCCGCCTGCCGGCGACGCTGGCCCGCATCCCGCCCGTGGCGCAGCGCCTGCAGATGTCGGAGCGCTCCATACTGTCGCGTCTCGCGGCCACCGCGGGCAACCCCGTGCCTGCAGGTACCTATACATACTACGCCGCTACTAGCATGTACATGTTAGCTCACTACCCTGATTAGCCGTATCATTGCACTGTCACAAGTGTGACTGACGCTGCCTTGGCCAAAATCAGGGATTTTAATTTTGATAACACATAAAAATTTGTCGAAGTTTGTCGCTTACATTTTGATCGACCAATTTCGAATTTTTTTTTGTGTTATAAAAGGTAAAATCCTTGATAGTAAAGCTAGTGTTAGTCATACGTAACATTGCATTATTACAACAGATTTCTTTTTTAAAGTAGTCTATCTATAAATAGTCTTCCATCTCCATAGTGACCCCATCGCTGCATCGTTAGGATCATCTATTAGCATTCTTATTAGTTTATTTAGTTTTTTGTTGTAATGTCACGGTGGGATTTTTTATAAGTAGTTTGTTTCATTGGTCTAAATTAATCTTTGTAGTTTTGCACGTAGCCATTTTTACTAGTCGTTTTTTTTTCGAATAAACATATAGTCGACCAAGAAGAGGACAGGTTCAGGTCTCTAGAATGGCTACACCCTCCCCTAATCGTTGTGCTCAGTCGATACTATAATAATATAAAGACGTTGCTATGTTATTAGCGCAAATGGCGCAGTTCCCCGCGGGCTTCCAGTCTGGCGGGTCGCTGCCGGGCTTCTCCCCGGCGGCTGCGGCCGCGGCTAACTTCTCCAACTTCCGCCCCCAGTACTCCGTGCCCGGACAGCCCGCCTCCAGTGGATCCTCTAATGTAAGTAACCTATGGATTGTGTACCAAAACAACTAAAGTGCCCACAGAGTTGTACAGAGAAAGAAATGAACGCGAACGAGAATGCAGCCATCGTGGCCAAGTACTAGGCTGAGACCATCTAATGGACGAGAGCAACTGCACATTATGGTATACAAACCACTCGAAAGAATAAGTACCTATAATCTATTTATCCTTGTCTTCGTAAGCAATCTTGGCACGCCTTTTGAATTTTAACTGCCATTTAAGATGATAAAAAGATGTTTTGATAACCATTTCACATATTAATTAAAATCATAACTTGTTTCTATAATGGGAATAGGATTTATTTTAAAACACATAGTAAAAAGACCTACCAGATACTTTACTAAATAGGACACATGGATAAACAGTCCGTACTTATTTCAAACGTATGATCAAGTCGCAACATTGGGCCCACGTTCGTTATCGTGTACCGTATTTCATTATGCCTAATATACGTCTATCTTTGTTTCAGAAATCATAAACTCCGTAACTTATACAACATATTTCAACTTGACAAATTTGCAGGTATTATATTTTCTTTCTCATAGTTTAAATGTGTCAATTTACTAAATTATATTTAACTCGAAATATTAATGATAAATATACCTTGAGTAGTTAAATAGGACGTGATTGTTCGTGCATGCATGTGTGTATGTGAGGTGCAATAATGTGGTATTGTTTGTTCTAGTGAGCGGCTAATTGGTCACATAGATGAATATTTTAGATGTAAGCTTTCCAAGATTCCTGTTCCACCTTGGGTTTGAAGTGATAACTATAGTGTATTAGTGCATTATGTTAGGTAACATATACAATAGTACTACATCGTTTTGATGCAGAACTCACAATTTTATTTATTTCATCCTGATCTGTATGAATCTTGTTTATTGTGTAAGTGATTGTGAACTATTAAGGAACTTATTTTTAATTTACCAAAAATGAAAATTGAATAAATCTTACCTATAAGTGATTTAATGTATTATTTAATAACCTGATCTTCTAAATAACAATAACTACACTATTTAATTGAGCTCAGCATATTTTAAAGCTTAGCTGGTTATAGATAGTTTAATATTTGTGGCTCAATTTTTTCACGTTCGCTGTGTTGTATTACATTACAAAGACATACCCACAGGATGCATTATGACTGCATTCGTTCAACCAGTAAATCGCAAAACATTACAAGGAACGAAGAACGCATTAACACTTTCTGTTCTGTTTCCTTAACAGGTAAATGAAACACAAAACATACAAAAATAAGATTGATTTCATGATCACAATGCGAATACAATAATATCAGTCACACACACAACAATTATTCATATACAAATTATCACCAAGTATATGTATCATCCTCAGTGTTATATTTGACACTATCGAGGGCCTTGATGGCGTCAGGGTCGGGAGAGCAGAAATGCTGCAACATAGCCTCACTTATACCGCAGTCGGACAAGTTCTCCTTATTAAAAGCTTTGGAAAAGTGGTTTGGTTCATTTTCTTTTGATGATTCATCTGTAACAATCATTTTAGTAAGTATCATAACTAATGAGTGCAACTATTAAAAATGTGTAATCTATAGTAATATTATAACGCTGAACTTATTACAAAATAGGGACTGAGTATTAAACCAGGTTTAAATTGACATAATCCATTGTTTTAGTGTCAAAATTGACAATTTAAACCTGGTTTAATGCTTAGTCTGTATTTTGTAATAAGGGGGCAAGAGTTTGTTTGTTTAAACGCGATTACAGCAGCTACATACCGAGGTCGGTGACCCCGGTTGTGAAATAGCGCGCGCTGTCTTCCGTTTTAAGTCTTTCTTACAACACATACAATATGGACACATACTTTCTATATAGAAATAAGTTTTTAAAGGGTCAGCAACAGGCATCTTTTGCTTCTGGTGTTGCAGGCGTTCATAGGCTTCTATGCTATGGTAACCGCTTACCTATCAGTAAGCTGGTTTGACACATAAAATAGTGGTTAAATGGTGGTCAATACGTACCTTCAGCGATATTACTAGCCGCCGAAGAGAAGGCCAACGTAGGCTGATGATGTGCGAAGGTGGCACTGAACTGCGCCGACGAACTAGTCTTCAACACGTTAAACAGCGTGTGGACTGTGGTCGGTAATATAGGGCCACGCAGCTCTATTGAGTAATACTTATTGCTATCGGAATGTATTGTGTTCTCTCGAACCTGTAAATGGAACGACAAATAAAATACTTAATACTGGAGGCCAATTCTATATTATAAAAAAGAATGACATATTCCTGAAAAAAAATTTGAAATTCGAGATAATCTCTATAGAAGATATGTCTCTATTATGTGAAAATACCTCTTCTGTTTATAGGTTTAGATGACATTCATTTTTCTGAAAACTGAAAAGGTCACTCCGTCATATTGCACCACTCCTATACTTCGTAGAGTATGTTATAATAGTACATATTCCAACTGGATGGATTGGCAAACCACATTTTAATTTAAAACTATTAATCAAAATGTGTTTGGGAACGTCATGGAAATCAATTCATAAACTAATATCATCATAAAAATATAATAATAACTTTCAAACTCTGCAACGTCCCTCCATGGAATGCAGTAGGCGACAGTAACGTAGGCGGTACTCCTGCAAATGGTCCGGTAGAACTGACTATTGATTTACAATTGAGCAAGAAGTTGAACAGTGCTTGTGCGTCTGCGCCTCGGACGAATACTAATGATTCTGCTGCGCTGTCTACGCTGCTCTCTGCGCTATGGGTTATACGTGCCTGTGGATAAGAAATAATATAAATTAAATTAAGTTCATTATGGAAGCTTTAGATACCTATTACTTTAGCATTTGAGACAAATACCTACTGTATAAAACAAAGAAATATTTGTCTGTCATTCATTAATAATAATGAAATAGGAGGCTATGTCCTGCTCTGGAATACTCAACTTCTAATTTGTCATTTTTAAACATAACACTAAACCCATAGTTATTGAATCCTTGGGCATATATATTATATGGAAGTGCTAATGGGATCCAGTTTATTTTAATTGAAAAATATTACATTCAAATTTCGAAAGCACTAGATTAAATTCGGTTTTTTCGCTATACGATTGGGCGCTAATATTACCTGCGTAATACTAATTTTCTTAATAACTTCAGTCTCGAAGCCCATTTGTGAGAGGAACTGGTCAGGATCTTCATCGTCTTCATCTTCCTTTTTATCACCGTTAGTATCGGATGTATTTTTGTCGTCCATTGTGTCGTAGCAACTGTCGAAAGACGAGTTCTTGGCGCGCTCTTCATCTGATATGTTGAGGCGCTTCTTACCGTCAGGCCGGAGAGGCATTGTGTATTCTACATCTGTAATAAATGCAAAATTTGTTGGTTAAGAGCGTAACGAAGAAAAACCACGAAATAAGACACTTAAAACGACACACTAAGCAACTTAGGCGGAGGTATTTGGAAGAGAAATCTGTCAGTAAATCTTACCTGCCAATTATAAGGTCAAACAGGTGTTAAAAGTTATATATTGTTCTTTATATCAAATGGGTTTGAAGCAGACCCTAGTATTGGAATTTATCAAGTCGACCAGAAGACTTGCAACTTGACTTAACGACTACCACATAGGTACGGCTTTACGTGCCTTCCAAAGCACGGAATCGCTCGAGAATGAATATGCCACAAACCACCCATCCATTCCGAATGTTGCTTAACTACGATGATCGTAACAAACATATCAGTAACATTTTGTTGAAAGCCCACACACCGTCATCGTCATAACATCCCAATGCCGTCCACTGCTGGACATAGGCTCCACCTAATTTTCACCACAGCGAGATTTTGTGCCGCCCGCAACCAACGGCCACCCGCAACCTTGACCAGGTCGTCGGCCACACATAGTCTCGTATAATCCACACAGAAGAATAGAATACCACGAGCAATAAAGAAAGTTTACATACCTTCCTGCCTTAGCGCCTGTCGAAATCCTCTAGTGGTGGGTGCTATTAACGCGCAAGGTTCCGACACACCGCACAGCCCCGCTGCACGGAATAAACACGTGAATGTGTTTGCACACACATAAAAATATGGACAATGAAGTGCTCGCAGTAGCTGTAACAAGGGAATATTATGGTGTTATTCTCGTTGAAGGTACATGACGAGACACTAGTGATATAACTAACTGGAAGCCGGTAATCGTTTTAGATATTGGTAATGCTGAAGGCAGATTGAAGTCACTGCCTGTCTTTAGATAAAATTGCTGGCAGCCGAACTGACATATTTCCTCATGCTGCCTTCTTTGGTTCTGAATACCACTACTCTCCTACCAGAAATATTATAACTAAATGAGTTTTACCATATTAGAGTCTTTTACTGGGAGAAGTAAATTCCGCATTTTTTGTACTAATTCGAGCAAGACAAATGCCGCTTCCTGATATTGGAAACGCTCTTCTGCCAACTTAGCTATCATCTATATGTTAGTTAGACAATAATTAAGACCAAAACCTACCTGAAATAATGACCTAAAACTCTCAGTCCATTCATTATACAAGGCCTGCTTGACATCCTCATTACTGGCCATGAAGCTAGTAGCTGCAATCTTTCCCGATGACCTTGGGTACATGTCTAACCAGGGTAGGTGTGGGTGTTGCCAGTATAAGCAGGTCTGGTGAAATAGTGCGCGAGGGGAAGTGTCTAATGTGGGTGAGGCTGTTGTGTCGAGGCAGCGGACAAACCTAAAATATAACAATTAAAAAGATATTGTAATATGCAGCTCTTGCACTATGAAAAAATTTAGTACGACAGGTTGTTATATTGTTCATATTCAAGCTTTTTATGCTGATACGCATTGTGAATTTTTCCTTAGTTGCCCCCATATGACATCTTCATCTTCATGATGACAGGAAATTGCAGAGTACTGATATTCAGATTAGGAATGTGTGCAGATTTTTAATTTACCCTGTGATACCAGAAGCTTCTTCACTGGCCTTCAACTTGGATGTCCATGCAAAAGGTTTAGGTGACATCAGTCTAACTTTAGTTTTCAATGCCCAGTCAATGGGTAAGTGTTTGTACTTCTTTTCTGGAATCTGAAAATATTCAAATTTATGTTATACTGTACATATTATAATCATCATTATGGGTTACTAAAATCAGAAAACAATGGGAGTATTTTTAAATTATTATTTTTATGTTTATGCATGTTGTTAGATACATTTTCAATATTGAGCTTGTTGTTTGACTGTTGGATAGCCTATTTATAGAGGAAGGCTATAGGCTATATAACATTACGCGACAGCCAATAGAACAATGGGAGCGAAACCCCATGCAATAGATAGTTTGATATAATATAATTATGTTGAATAATATTGGAGACAAGGTCTATGTGGATAATGTGAATTTTTTTTATCAAAAAGTTAATCAAACACTTACATGTTCCACAGAATGTTCTGCAGTGAACTTTTGTAATAGATTAGAGAAAGTGGACAGCTTCTCTGTATCAACATCTTGTGGTGGCTTCTCAACTACCTTAGCTGGTAAACTTAGTAAGGCATATAGAGTTTTATCACTTGACTCATCTAGCTGGTCATTTACATCTAGTCTTGGTTTCTTGTGTTCTTGGATATTTCTGGAACAATCAATGGTTGTATGGTTTTCAGTGTGTGGATGAAGTATTAAAGAAATAGTGAAAGATTATGTGCTTTAGAGAAAATGATATTCTTTATAAACTCATGTATACTTAGTCATCAACAAATTTCAATATTAAAGCACCCTATTACCTATTAGAATATAAAATTTTTATTAAAGGTACAAAGGAAAATAAAAGTTTTTAAAGAAACATACTTTGAAAAGGGATTCTTTCTTTTCTCTCCGTCTAGTATTCTTGAAAAATCTAAATCTACAGGTTTTTTACTGGTTGACTCCTCACTGGTTGTTGATGAAGGCTGTTTCATGCGTTCCTGGGTAATTTTAAGATTATTAAGAATTAGATTTGAAGTGTATTCATTTATGTATGTAAACACAATGAATTGTGTTTAAATTAGGTTTGTTACACAACTTTTTTTAAATAAGTTTTAGGTTAACACAAACAATTGGCTGAAAGAAAAGAATTGCCGGTTTTTATTTTGATTAATTCGTAAGTTCAAACACGCAAATTACATTTTGTACTAACCTGTAACGCTTTTTTTCGTTTTTTTAGCTTGTGCAGCTGCATGACTTCGTTCGGCCTCTTCCATGGTGAAGGAGGCTCCATAGTCTAAATAATAAATTAATTTATTGAATTTAGCTCGGCTTACGTTCTTCTTAATATATAACTTGTCATATTTTTACTTATAAAGCATAACAATTTTGTTTTGTTTATGTACACTCGAACTACAAACTCATAGATTATACCACAGACTAATAAGGGATACTACGTATGATTATACACTATACGGAGGGAATACAAACTCATGAACCACTGATATTCCAGGTCAGTGTCATGAACTCATCAATCAAACAAACAGAAAATAAATGTCAAAAAACAGTGTTGCCAGTTGGATTTTAAAATTTTCAACAAACACAATATCCTGCCTGTATAACGTAGTGGTTATATACTCTGTGCCTGCCTGTATCCTGCTGACCAAGGAACATAAATCTCCTGAGTCCTGACTAGCTAGTTAGGATTTAATAAACTGTTGCTAAAATGGTACTTACAATGAACGGTGCACCTGCCCCGGGCAGCCTGGGCGTAAGATTCTGTGGGGGCGCCTAACTCATAATTTATTATATAATAACGTTCGAAAATCTCGCGAATGTTACTTCAGCAAAATAAATGCGAGCATTCTACCGAGCGTGTTAATGTTCATAGCGATATATGGCTTCAAGGTTTTGACTTTTTTGATCGTCAACATAAAAGGGAGCAAGATATTAGATACATCCTTGCCTTTCCTATCTAACAAGCAGATGAGCAGTAGCTAATCAAGTCCCATCTAGCCAGGCAAACCTACGGCCTTTCCAGGGACCTGCGGCCCGCATCTTAGATATACATTGATACTAATCTACTTACTTCCTAATTTTGATAGGTACTTAGGACTACCTCACCAAATTGTCTTGTCTTGCAGTTGGAAATTGTCTTTTCACGTCAAATATACCGACCTTCTTACCTAATTTTTAAACAGATTTAGAAGATAAATGAGTTTACATAAATTAGATAAATTTCGGAGCATGATGGTTTAATTGTTTCCGCAGTTGCTTGCCATAAGCCATAAGCTTAGAGTTTATCTATAATAAATGCAGATCTTTCAAAAAAGAAAGTTCCTACTTATTTACGATTAAGTACTTCTAGGCAGCTCTTCTTACTCCTACGGAAAATATAAAACGCGTGGTGGTGATGGAGAATGCGTTGACCTATGAGATCTCAGTTGAGTGTGTAGTTTTGGCGACACGTTCCCGCGCGCCTACCGGCCGGTTCGTCGTACGCCGCGGCAGTCACATGCTGCTCGCTCCGGCTCTCACACCGCGACTTGGCATCACAATGGCTCACCTCGACACAGCCATCATAAAGTGAATTAAAAAATAATAAAAAGGGCGCGAAAATGTTTTTTGTATCTAATTCAATTTTGCGTCCAAAATCTTGAAATAAAATATTTAAGTATTAAGTAGTAGCAAATTAAGTTTAGCAAAATAATCGAAAATGAAGATAACATCTTGTGTTCGCGACAGTTTTGATATTGTGAAGAGGCGGATTTATTTGGTAAGTTATCTGAACAATAAAAATATTCTTTTCAAATTTAATAAAATCATTCTTCCTGAAACTAGAATAAAAATACAATTTATAAAACCTAAATCACCTAACTAAATGAACACAAAGTTATAGTTTAAAACTAAGGTGTGCACTGGGTGCGAGCGGGAACATTGAGCGAATTCCGAGAATCACGATGATCTCAACTTTAGCGTTATTATCGAATAGTTATTTCTTATGAATATACATTGCTTCATTTGTTTATCCATCATGTCAATGACCAAAATTTAAGATCGCAGTGTATTGTTTCCAATCTTAGCTGAACGCTCTAATTGCAACTGTCCAAAACGACTATACCTACTACAAGTTGGATAATGAAGGTTGAAAGATATTTCGTAACTCAAGGATTATAATTATATGAAGCATGACTAATATCTTATTCAAAACCTGAACAAGAGATCGTATTTTATGTTTTACTGTAGTTTAAATTAGTAGGTACGTAAAATATGTAATGCATATTTTGAACTTTAGTTAGCATTTAGGTAATCAGCCATAGAGAGTTATGAAATTTTACAGATTTCAGTATTAAAAAACATTACATTCCATATTGGCAGTCGGGTAAAAAATAAAAAACATACAAGATACGTGCGAAAAACAATACCCTTCCTGTCAGTCGGGTAACAAAAAAAGATAAATAATAATTCAGCAAGTAAGAACCTATTAGTTTTATTTTTAATGTACTTATAGAATTTATTGAGCCACATCTAACCGCAACCTCATGTTTTAGGTACTAGGTATTTTATATAATTTATATGACAAACGTGAACATCCAAGAATTGGTGACAAAGGCGTGCAGTACAAATAAAAGTATTTGGGTCAATCGGTAAAGTACCAACTGTAGCAGTTAGTTAGCCTCGCTTGGTGAAATAACTGTGAAAAACTGAAATGCACTCTAGTCGACTATCTAGCTTTAAGTTAATAAGAACGACAACGTTAGAATCATTTAGATCTGTTAAAAAATATAGATAATTCGACAAGGCATTCTTAGACTCGGGAAAAATAATAGGTAACAAATAAATTCGCCATGAAAAGTTTATGGTAGGTACAGCTGAATTATGAAGGTAGATATCTTTTAAAGGGATAATTAGGTACTTTTTTCACGATCTCTATTAAAATATTTACATTTCAGTTTTAGACTATCTCGTCCTATACCCTATCCAAATAAAGTTTGGTTTAGAAGGGGATTCCGCTTAAATCCTTGAGCGAATGTGTTTGTTTGTTACACTTTCACGTCCATTCAACTGATTTCATGAATGTTCACATAGTGATAGTCTAGGATCTGGAGCTGGAGCAGAATAGGTATAGCATCTAAATCTGACTTATTTTTTGCCGACACGTACCTACTTACCTCTACTAATAAACATACCTAAACAAATGCATTTTCTGATATTAAAAAACCTTCAGTTAAATTTAAAATTACGGAAGTTTTACAAACCACTGCTACAATCAATCAATTTGAAGTGTTATCAAGAATTATGTTTAACGCGTCAAATGTAAACTGAATCACAGTATAAAATGTGTATAGGTAAATTAACTTACGCACCTACGTCACACCTAACAAATAGTCAACACGATGTTTAATATATGGGTTCTTAAACTATGGATAATTATCCCTGATAAGGCTGTGATAGATGCTTTATCATTTCATGTACTCGTACTCCTCGATAATAGAAGTGGTTTAACTTGTCATAGACAAATTTATTTAATGGTTAGTGCTTGAACTAGGAGAACCCTATCTTTAACGTATCCAGAGCACTCACTTATTAGGTACGATTCAGACCAACCGGCTCGCGTCGCGCCGCATCGGAACGGAGCCGACCGGCTCCGACCGGCTGCCGCGGCATGCGTACGGCTGCCGCGGTAGCCGTACGGGTGCCGCGGCAGCCGACAGCATCCGCTGGAATCCGTACGCACTCCAAGCGCCTAGAAGTGCCGCTCTCTTTGCGCCGCGTAGACGTAAAGTGAAATATTATTTAAAATATCGCTTGAAGAACACAACTTGAATGATTCGCTAGCTGTTGCTGCACCGTAATCTCCGTACGACACACGGCCGACCGGCTCCGACCGGCTCCGACCGGCTGCCGCGGCACCCGTACGGCTACCGCGGCAGCCGTACGCATGCCGCGGCAGCCGGTCGGAGCCGGTCGGCCGTCGCGACGCGTCGCGGGATGCCGACGGAGGTAACTATGCGTAAGTTGCATGCAAATATGAACTGTAATTACTGTTGATACATTTCAATGTTCTTTAACGCATTGTAAAATGCCGCCCGGTGCGGGCCGATGCGAGCCGGTTGGTCTGAATCGTAGCATACAGTTTTGAATTTAGCAGTGTGTGATCTTTTAAAGTCTTGTCTATTCACAGACTATTCAATATAAAAATATTTACAGTTTGGTCTAGTTGCTCCACAGATAATCGCTTTTAAAAATCGCGAGGAGATCCTCTATCAACTGAACTATAGGCGTGTAGACAAATTTATTCATGACGGTCACTTTTACACATCATAGTCTATTGTAGACTATTACTCACGTTACATAAATTTGTTATTTGGGTATGTGGGTGCGTAGTTTGTCATGTTCTCATTCAGAGTTTCATGAAACAAGCAGGAATTTAGGCATAATTTGAGGCTTAATTGTATTTGTATTTTTATTAGTTTTGATATTGAATTTCTGTTCAGCTAGCGAATAAAACACAACAATTATAATTGATATGTACAGTCAAATGTTTTAAGAATGTTTGATAAGAATAGGCCATACACATTTCCTAATTCTAAGTAGATTGATTCTTTAGGCAAAGGAGATTGAAAACCACGCAATATCCTAAGTAAATGTACTTTTATTTGAAAAGAGGTTTCTCATTTCCCTTTGAGGAGGACTGGTTTAGTTATATTGTTATTTCTTCAGTTAACAAAATTTTCTGTTTAAAGATGTTTTACGGATGGGGATTTCTATTGTATAAGATTCTAAAATATAATACAGTTTTAGGGACTTGAAGCCCTAATTATAGAAACGACATTAAGCGGAAAAAATCACAATGAAACAAATCAATTCAAATAAAAACCAAAATTAAAATTTTACGAAATCCTTGACAAGCGGTGATAACTTTGAAACGGCAGCACAGATTTTGATAAAACATGTCTTAGAACCAACATGATCATTATCAGCTTTCATACAAAAAAACTGCATCAAAATCGGCCCATTCGTTTATTAGTTACGCTACAGGCAGATACACAGACAAGTCAATCTTATAAGTATAACACCCCTCTTTTTCATCGGGGTTAAAAATAAAAACAATTGGAACAAAACATTTTAACTTTGGATACATAGCGCTCATTTGGAGAAACAGTGACACAACTGCATTTTTTTAATTTTACACTACGCCAAATTTAAGATTTTTTCGTAAAGATAGTGAAGATTCTTAAAATATTATTTCACCATCTTTTCATCCACTAGCGGGCGTTTTTTGAACTTATAAATGTGACATTTTCCTAAAGTAGATTATTATCCAGATAATTTTGAAGTAATTAGGTCAGTTTCGCATATTTTTTTGCAGTTGTGTCAGTGTCGCTCCAAATGAGCGATACGTTTGCTTATTCTACTATTGTAAGCTTATCGCTACTAACTTACAAACTCAGACCAACAAAAAAGGATCAACAACAAGAAGGAAGGAAGGAAGAAAGGATATCCTTTTTTGTTGGTCTGAGCTTACAGATGAGATTTCAGGCCAAAGTTTGAAACCTCAATTAATAAAATCTTATCTAGATTCACACTGTAATCATCTAATCATACGAAATATTAAAAATGTTAACTGATCGTTATTTGCACCGTTTAATCTTATTTAATCTAAATTTCCCATGCTTGTATTGCTTGTCGAGGCGAATGATATGCTCATGACAGATTAAATTATTGCCCGTCTAACTAACGCAACATGTGTTTCGAATTGAAAACAGTGTGTATAATATATTATAATAAGTTGTTTTTAGCAACGCACGCTGCAACGTTATTTTGCAATTAGTTATTACTGTTTTATTAATTATGTATCTACTTCAATCGGTTGCACTCGTTGCAGGTCATCGTACATCCTGCTCTATCACGCCTCTTTTTATTACCTTTTTAGAATACTTTTTATTTATTTACTTTTAATTATTCAAAATTCGAAATTTTATTCTAATATATTAAATATAACAAAATATGGCGGCACAAAATCGCTCGCTGTGGCGGAAATTAGGTGAGGCCTATGTTCAACAGTGGACGTCATTGGGCTGATATGATGATAGTTAATATTTATCCTGAAACTGATACACACTATTCAATCAAAAACATACCACTACCGAAGTATCGACTCGTTTCTATAACGATATGTTAAAGCAAAGCCCACACCGAGAGGTTAGGTAGGTTTTTCAAGGCAATAGAAGAGCTGTATGAAAAGATGCAGCAGCTACGAGAGCTATGTTCAACCAATTTAGCCCTTTCCCGATTTTCTGAGCGCATTTCGCTTCGAAGCGTCAGTCACGGTGTGGTTTGCGGTATAGATAATTATAGTTTTTATTCATTCACATTTATTCTTTGTTTGAAAATGAGTACCTAGACACCTAACATGAATAGGTATAATTTTTTTATTTTCTCAGGTGACAACTAAATAATAACGTCAAGATTTCCGCTTTGAATTAATGTATTGTATTTTTGTTTGTCTACCAACTGTTCAAAGAAACTTTTTGTATGGTACAACTTAATCATTCATTTCATATTCATTTGGGTTCCGCACCTCAAAAGGAAAAATGGAACACTTATAGGATCACTCCGTTGTCCAACTATCTGTCTCTCCGTCTGTTAAGACCCATGTTCTCAGGAACGCGTAGGAGGTATCACAAATAATCAACTCTGAATCCTTTGGATCAGGAAGCAAAATCAAGTTGCACAAGTAAAGGAAAAAAAACCATTTTCGTGTAATTATATCACTGGAATATATTATGTATTTAAGAGGTTATCTAAAGATATGCGTAGTCTCGTAGCAAGAGTTTATTCCGGACTGACGTTACATAACCATGGTGCACCTATACATACCAAAATATTTATTTTTACGTTAATCTATCCCGTTAGCTACTTATCTTAACGTTATTACTTATTCTGTGTTAGCTTCTTATCATACAATCAAAGAAAATTAAAATGCATATTCGTACGGAACCCTCAGTGCGCGAGTCTGATTCGCACTTGACCGGTTTTTTAAGCATTATTATTGTACCTATCTATCGGTAGATGCTCTTCAGACATACATGTCAAACGCACACATGTCACAGATAGTTTATAGAAAATTGAACTTATTCAATGTTAGCGTATGTTTTTGCACAATGTTCAATCCCACATCTCGTCGCCGTAGATATTGATTGTGACCTGAACTCTCTCATTTATCGTAGTGGAGAAATGAGAGACTTGCAGTGCATGGGATATTAAATAGGTTGACTATATATCTGGTGTGACATTAGAACCTATTGTTATATGTATTCTAAAAAAAAGGAAAAGCGATTAAAATCTGCTTTCATCTGCGGCTGATTTTGATCGCAAAACACTAGTTCTTATTATATGGGAAGTTAACTTCCACCTACCTGCACAGCATTGCCATAGTTAAGGTTATTAAAGTTTACTAACAAGTTAAATATAATTAACCAGAAAAACTTAGGTGCTACTTGTCAGTAGTTATAAATATTAGTAGCTTCTGAAGCTTAGCCCCCTTAGCAGGGCTAGGGTGGTGCTATTCTTAGCGATCGACCTATTACCGGCCAATTGCACCTACACACAGTGGGTCGAAACTGCTATAAAAGGGACATAGGATTATTTTTTACAAAATCCACTTAAAAAAAATACCTATCGAAAGATCTTGTCATTCTGATCAATAGTTGTTATTACACGTTTTTCTCTAAAAGTAATAGTTTGCCTGGAAAAAAATATTTTCTCTTTTAGTTGTATGGAATGAAACAGAAAGTCCTAAAATTTGGCAAAGTCTTGAGAGGTCTTGCTTTAAAACTATTATAGGCTTATTCTTTGGGTTGTTAGCTATAGTTCTACGCTTTCAGCGCACACCCATATTTGTCCGTTCAAAAGATATGAGGGTCAGTAAATCGATAAAAAAAATAAGTAAAAAGTACTTTGTATTGATAATATCATTCATAAAATAATTGTGTTACATTATAATACTAATTATTCAGTAATATTAATAATTTGGAACGCATATTTTATGAGAAAATGTACTTACAAAAACACATTCAAAAGTTATGAGGTTCAGTAAAATGAAAAAAATTATAATTTGGAAGTATTTTTTTTATAATATCATTGCTAATATAATTGCCTTATATTTATATATATATATAATGCAATATAATACAGCACTTTGGACTTTTACCCATCGGGAAACTATCGGAAGAAGCATCAGAGGCTCGAAATAAAAACTTTCGTAAATACAGAGAGAGCCATTCTAGAAAAGTAAGTTGAACAACAACAAATGAAGATATCTTGCATAATCTTCTCTTGTCGTCTGATCCAAACTGACCTTTCTTAGGCCAAGAATGCTGAAACAACCAAAAATGGTTCTCTTACCAAGAGCAGTCGAGCTTTTGATATCTCTTCCAACTGACCCTGAATTAGAATTTATAGATGTACATACTTTATGAGATAGTGATAGTGAATAATTTTTTATATAAAAAATTACATAAAAAACAAATGGCTTTACTATAATAATAACTCTAATTATAAAACTAACTCTAATTCTACTCTAATAAAATTATTCACTATCACTATCTCATAAAGTATGTACATCTATAAATTCTAATTCAGGGTCAGTTGGAAGAGATATCAAAAGCTCGACTGCTCTTGGTAAGAGAACCATTTTTGGTTGTTTCAGCATTCTTGGCCTAAGAAAGGTCAGTTAACAGTTTGGATCAGACGACAAGAGAAGATTATGCAAGATATCTTCATTTGTTGCTGTTCAACTTACTTTTCTAGAATGGCTCTCTCTGTATTTACGAAAGTTTTTATTTCGAGCCTCTGATGCTTCTTCCGATAGTTTCCCGATGGGTAAAAGTCCAGTGCTGTATTATATTGCATTATATATATATATATATAAATATAAGGCAATTATATTAGCAATGATATTATAAAAAAAATACTTCCAAATTATTATTTTTTTCATTTTACTGAACCTCATAACTTTTGAATGTGTTTTTGGAAGTACTTTTTCTCATAAAATATGCGTTCCAAATTATTAATATTACTGAATAATTAGTATTATAATGTAACACAATTATTTTATGAATGATATTATCAATACAAAGTACTTTTTACTTATTTTTTTTATCGATTTACTGACCCTCATATCTTTTGAACGGGCAAATATGGGTGCGCGCTGAAAGCGTAGAACTATAGCTAACAACCCAAAGAATAAGCCTATAATAGTTTTAAAGCAAGACCTCTCAAGACTTTGCCAAATTTTAGGACTTTCTGTTTCATTCCATACAACTAAAAGAGAAAATATTTTTTTCCAGGCAAACTATTACTTTTAGAGAAAAACGTGTAATAACAACTATTGATCAGAATGACAAGATCTTTCGATAGGTATTTTTTTTAAGTGGATTTTGTAAAAAAGAATCCTATGTCCCTTTTATAGCAGTTTCGACCCACTGTGCGACAGTTTAAATTACTTTAAAGCCCTTATAAAATATTGGTCAAGGGGTCAGTTCCGTGCAGTTCACTGAACTTATTCGTAGCTAATTAAGTTCCTTCTGTAAATTTAGTTTTAAGCTTTACTTGTGAAAAGTAAGTTGGTGGCTTCTCGGGCGGACTTACATAAAATGTAGAGCCATTTTATGTCAATAAGAGCAGTGCGCCCCGCGTCTGATCTGAATAGAATATCCTTAATACAGCTAAGGCTAAGCAAGTAGTAGTTGAGAAGCGATGGTGGCCAAATGGATAAGTGATTGGCTTCAAACCGGCAGTACCAATGTGGATTTCACTTTGTGGAATTTATATGTACTAGTCAAAAGACATATCATCTGCTGACGGTGAAGGAAAACATCGTGAGGAAACCCACATACCCTAGAAGAAATTCTAAGTGTATGTGGCGCTACAAGAGAACAGTAATTGCTCGATGTAGCATCGAACCTAAAACATAATGATGAAGTAGACCAATCTTATTGAAAGCTCTGAGAAATAACAGCATCTTGAAGCAGCCCTCTAGAACCTTAGCCTGCCCATTTATCCTTAACGTTGCTATCGTATCCTAAAGAGAGACGATCAATACAATTTGATTTGCTTTATCAGAAAAAAAATCGTAGCTTCGAAAGCGTTGATATTAGATTCAGACGTACTTATTAATTGGTGCTTGAGAACTATTTTTAATTAAAACAAAACTGTAGAATATTTAGCTTAATCGCAAGTAATCTTACAAAAAGTCACAATAATTAAGACCCTAAAAAATTTATTAGCATTAAAAACCTTTTTTCTTTTTAATGCTTACTTTGTTAGAAAGAGATGTAAAACCATTAACCACTTTCTAATGCAATTATTTTGCAAGCGTAAATCGTAAACTTAATTAAGGGCTTAATACTCGTAAACTAATAGCCATTTGTAATATTAACGTTCACTAAAAAACAACCAGTCATTTTTTAATATGCAGAAGCTTATCATCGTTGTTGGTTCATTCAATTCTTATTGCAAAAGTTTGTGAGAAAGGGATACAAACGTAAACTAACTAAACTATGAGTTGTTCAGTGGTCGGTATTCCGACATTAATGAATATTTGTGTGTTGTTGAGCAGTAAAATTAGATATTTTTTTAATGTCCAGTTGGAAGGGAAGAAAAAGGTAATATATACAATTTTTTTTTAATTTTAATTAAATAAGTCTCATTAATTTCACTGTCATTTTTCGTTAGTTTTAAACAAACCCACATTGGGCTTGTGTGTGTGGATTACGGAAGAAACCCTCAGCTTTCTTTAAAGAGGAGTTAATGAGAGGAAATCCTTGTCCAGCAGTCGGACATAATTGGGTTGAGATTATATTAGGTAGGTATATAAGTGTTTAAATTTTGTACCCAGTGCCAAAAACGGGTCCTGTGTCTTGAGATATTTTACATACATACAATTCAAGGGTTCAAAGTGTCATCAATCATTTTAGATAAGCAAAACTGTGAGCAAAATGTGTCTTATTTTAGATAGGTACGTATTTAAATCTCTAGAGGTAAGATGATTGATAGTCATCAATTCCCATTACCCCATGTAAGATGGATTAATGCACTCAGGAGGAAAAACCCTTCACTCGTAGATGTAGGGTCCCTGTGTGTGCGTTTATGTGTGGAAATGAAGGGATATTAAAGTCGGAGGAATCTATACGACTACCTACGTCAGAGTTGCTGCTCGTCCAGATGTCTGCATTGTGGCTTGTGTCATCTGATGCAGCTGGCCTGAAATGAATCTACAACTTTTGACGAATTGCATATACTTAATACGAACTCGTTTAAGCAATTCGTCGATTCGATCTCTACCTTTTGAAATATTGAGATTTTTTTGGATCAGTAGGTAGTTCAAATGAGTTCCGCAGTTCGTCGGCAGAAATAATCTGTTTATTTAATCCTAACAAATCAACTTAAGTCCCACTGTTGAGTTAGTGAGACTTTACTGTCTAGGCAGTTCAACTGAATTGAACTAATGTAATCTCAATAACATGCCCGGCCCGTAGATAGTGTCATAGGTCATTAAAAGCACTCAAGTCACGATTAATAAATCTTCCTACTGTCAAAACTTCACACAAATATAAATGAAAGCCAACAAATCCGAATGAATCCTTACCATACATGTAACATCTCAATGTTATTCAGTGTGAGCGTTCGACATCTATTAATTAATGCGGGCCCACACTCTGGGCTTCACGCTGTCATCGGCTCCATTCATTCGTTCAATGGAGGTAGGTACAACACGGCTGTCAAAGGCCTGGTATAGAAAGCTGTACGCACAGACGTTGAATAGAGTCTGGAGTGGCTAGCTATACCGCTGCTTATAATTACTTCCGACGCACGCCGTAGCAAGCTTATGCGTCATACAATAAATGCTCTTTTACATGTATGAAATGTGTCATATTTCTCGACATGTTTGGAATGTGTTCGTGAATTAAACGGGGAAAAGTAAATAAATTACTAGACATTGAATCAGTTCTAAGACGGTATTTTTAGATTTACATCATGAGATATTAAAGACAGTTTAGCAGCTGCGACTATTATGTTTACTTGTTTTATTATTAGCTTATTCTATAAAACATCGAGAATTCATCAGAGTCTCAGAGAAGCAGTTCAAGACATCTTAACATAATTTATATATCTACATGTGAGTTCGGTCGACTTACGTTTTGATTTTCATTTGTTTCAGATATTATGGATCTCATTAGTGGTATATCTTTTTTACGACACTTTTATTTATTACAAACATGGACAACAATTTTATTATTTGAGAAACATTTTAGGGGTAAGTAAATTCGTTAAAATAGCAACTGGAATCCAAAAAGGTTCGAGGTGTTCGAAATATGAACGCGTTATTTTATAAAACGTAGTTCACATTTCTCACCTGCCAGCACTCGTATACAGACTGAAAAAATAAAAAAAAGGAGTTGGCGATATTTTTTTAATTTTCTGTTTTCAGTTGGGACTATGCATCTCTCGTGGTACGGCGACTGTTATAAATTTGTGTTTCGCCCTCGTGTTGCTTCCTATTTGCAAGAAGGGTAATCAACTGCTATACAGAGTGTTATCGAGGCTATGGCCAGGTTTATTCTTTTTCTGGCTAGAAAGAGCGAAGAGTTTCCATATGACTGTTGCAATAACGCTACTTGTATTTGGTGGTTAGTATACGTATATTAGTAGTTAATTATTAATCATAATATTATTCCATTTTCCAGACTTTTACTTCAATTAGTTGCCAACTGGCGTCTATTAAAATTGTACGTACCTACATTTTTTCTCTAAATAATGTGCGTGTTTACGTAACAAGGAATCTAATTTTATTAAAAGCAGCAGATATTTCTCATTTAAAGAAGTGTTTTATTTATTTACATATAGTATAAACATAGTCTGAAGATATGCACAGTGAAGTATTATAGAAATGTAAATAAAATTCAAGGAAACTTGTTTTACGGCCAGACATACATAAAAAAATCTTTAAAAATGTTCAGACTTTTACGTACTTACTTACATTCTTATTTTGAGAACTTAAGCGGTGCTGACTGAAAATGAGGGGGAGAATTAAAAAAGGAAGACTTTTCGATAGGACTTCCATTTTTGAAAAGTATTCACAAAGCGAATTGGAAATGGTGTTGTACTCGTTAAAGTCCTCCGTGTATGTAGAGCAGTTAGAGCACCATTAAGTTGTTGAGACGAAGGCTAATGGCTCCAACACCACTGTTAGGATTTCTAGCTTTTGTTCGTGAGCTAGAACGTAGTGCTGTTATGCCAATCTACTGTTCTGTTGAGGTTACTATTTTACTCGGCACTGGCAATCTCATTTCAGCTACTGTAATATTTTATAGAAAAAGAAATTACCCCGCTCTAGAAATTTGTTAGCAGCCAGTGCTGTACCTGAAATAGGATATTAAAAAGTAAATGTTATGAAAAGAGGTTGTGTAGCAATACACAACACACAGTACACTGTAATGTAAATACATTTAGTTTATGTTATAGTACAGGAAATTTATAATAACAAAACCCGCGCTCTACCTATTATTTGGAAAAGGAAGTTCAAGTGGTATTCGTTGGAAAATTCTTAAGAGCGTATTTACAAACTGAGTGGCACGTCTCAATTTAGTGTCATATTTCGTGGTTTTCAATTTTTATTATTTAAACGGAGCTATATTTAAAAAAAAAAAATTGCTATACTTTTTAGAATTATGTGAAAGTGTATTAAAAAGTAAGTAATGCTTACAGTTATTTTACTATGAAAATAACGCCCTAAAAGTTTCCAATGTGTTATTTGCATATAAATAGAACTGTACTACGTAACTTTTTACCTAATTCTAAAGAGTGTAGGAAACATATTTTTAAAATATAGCTACATTAATTAATACAAATTTTAAACCACAAAAATATACACTAAATTGCTATATTGGCACTCTATTTGTAAGTACTGTATTGTATAAAAAGTACTACTGTACTGGGTTGTATAAAAAGAAGGGTATCTTAATACAAAAATTACGTTGGAGTTTGAACCAAATAATAACCATAATTTACAAGTTATGTGTTCACCTGAGAACTTGGTGTTAAAACTTTGTATTGTTTTCAGTGGTACATTCCATTTCTCACTGTGTAAACTTGTGGAATTTCTCCAGAGGGTACGACGAGGTACACGAACAGATTAACTTCGCGAGCTACAAGAATGAGGTTAGTAACTAAAGTTTAAAGTTTTGGTTATTGCCGAGGTACCGTTGTTGTGGCACTGTAGAGGTACTTTTATATAGGTTAAATATTTTTATCTACACTTAACTAGGTATTGTCAACTACCAATAGATGTATTTTATATTATTTTTGGTTGTTCTGGTGTGTTCGAATTTGAGCTTTCTGCTCTAATTACATAGGCTGGCGATTTACCCTACTCATATTGATATAAATACCTAATAAAGAGTAATTTTGGTATTATTTAGCAGTATCTACCTTGTATATGCCCCAGAATTATCATCACCGATCTTACGTCCCTTTGATGTGTGCCAAGGACATAATTTTCTTTTCGTAAATTTCTTATAAGTATATGAGTCTACTATTGCCGCGCTCGCGGTGGCGGAAATTAAGTGAGGGCTGATATGATGATGATGACCACGCTCCCTAGACGTTGATACAAGGTTGTCATGCACAAGACTCTTTATAGGCTTTGATTGAAATGAAAAATCATATTCTTCGAGGTACCAAAGTAACCAATATTCGACTTTATATTTTATACCATATTATGATTGCTTACACTTCAACATAATATATAGTGAAACAAGGTAATCCGAAAGAATAGTACCTACCCACTTTCCTCAACTTCTCTTATAACACCAAATTTATTTGTAGAACCCTCTCCGGCTGCTAGCCAGTACAGCAGGTATGACAGGCGTTACAATGTTGATCATCACCCTGCTGATGGGCCTCACGTCCATGAGGGTCGTGAGGAGAAGAATGTACAACGCCTTCTGGTACACCCATCACTTGTATGTCCTGTTCATTGTAATGCTTATCATACATCCTTTGAGGTAAGTTGAATTTAAATTCTTTGGTTCATAATTTGCCTATTAAATTTTTATAAAACGGGTCTACGTCACGTATTATATTATAAGGAACAGTAAATACCTTATTTAGCATAATTTGCCTGCCTCTATTTGAACTACTTAGTCTGTGGCAAAGATCGACTGTAACTGACGTATTATTATTGTTATATACTGTAATTTTTATGATATTCATAGATATTTGTCTGTTTACTGTATGTTTGTTATGTCCTCGGCGACACCTTTTGCCTAGTGCGGATTGTTCTAATAGCATTTTAACAAATGACAATTAGTTAAATTAATTAGGAAGGTCTGGGGTCTAGAAAATTTATAGTCCGCCTCTGCGAGGTACTTTTAATTTTGACCTAATGTTTTCGAGAGTACTTTTCCAATCGATTATTCTAAATATTTTTTTGAACGTTTGTAAAACAGGTAAAGATTTTTATGGTGACTTAAAAGTAAATTTTAGTAGGAGACACTTCACTTCAGTAAATGGCCAATCCTTAAAAGCTACTCATTATTTTTACACAATGGTTATTGTTCGTGCTATTTGCATGTTTTACAACGACCAAAGTTACCAACCCATAAATTACAGGATGGGCTTCTAAATTGAAAGAAGGAAATATTTTATTTTTGAACTATGTTAAGTTAAACTATGTTAAAAATAAACTATAGGATATAACGATCCTATAGTCAATATATATATATATATATATTATATTTGCTCTATAGGAATTGCTTCAAAGTTTATGTAGGTACCACAGATAACTGTTTATTTAATTAACGCAGATGTTTATTGTCCTGAAATGATAAAATGTTCGATTTTCTTTTACGAAACCTGCCATTTGAGTTCACAAAATCTAGGCTCTAGGTAGTTCGATTTTTAAATAAACATATTTTTTTACTTCTACTTCTAATAAGATATATTTATTTCCTGTGAGTCAGATATAAGGAGTGACTCACACGACGGCGACGCGCGACGGACGATTGACGGCTGTTTTGACTTGTTTACTGTATTTAGTTGAACTTGTAACATTGTTGATTGAAATAGTTTTAGTTTACGAGTCGATAAAGCTTCCACACTGAAATACCACAAAAAGAAAATGTCAAATCGGTCGAGCCGTTCTCACGTGAATCTCTTTCATATCCATTTTGTATCACAAAGATGTTCCTTGCCTTTTGTTGGTAATGTCGCCTTAAAGTTCCCGTAAACTCACAAAACGTGATAACAGGTATGTAACTAATAGGTAATATTTTATTTTCAGTGGTGTCCTGAAGGAAGAAGTTATAGATAACGAAACTAGTCTGAATATTAGTCATACTGAAATTATTCCTAAATTTGTGCCCATCAAGTCAAAGGTAAGTCAATTTAAATATCTTCTTGATTTCCATGATAGCAAAAATTTTCTTTCGTACGATTATGTGCTCAAGAAAAGCTGTAAAATAACACACAATTCACTCATTGTGTGAGTTAATTGTGTGAAATTTAGTTAACAAAACCCTTTTTAGATAATCTTGGTAGGAAGGTACTAATATTATTTATTTACTCCACACAAAGTCATATAATAAGTCAACAAATCCCTTTAAATAAACTAAACGTAAGTCAAGATATCTTAGATATCTATCTAAAATCACCAATAATTACCGAGAGTGCAGCCATTAACGTATCCTGGTAACCACGTACTCCCATCATATTGTTAAGAGGTTCTCCCTTGGGAAGACTACACTATACACCCCATAAATACAACGAACGAGCCCCCAATAGTGAGCTTTAAAAGCTTCTCGGTAATCTAATAAGAATATTAATGTTCCTAATTGATAGGACACTTTGAGCTAATGTAGTCTGAAACTTGAAACTATTCGCGCGACATTGTATGTATGGCATCCGGGGGTATATAAGGGTATAAGGCTATAAGGGTTCCGTTTCTGCCATTCTGACTAAGGAACCCTAATGACAGTTGTATGAGGAAACTAGTTTTTTTTTTACTTTTATAATCAGTCACGTTACAGTCTAACCTAACCCGAAAGGGGTGTTAAAGCCATTGAGAACAATTCAAGAGATATATTATTTATTAATTTGAGAGCTCGAAGACCGGGCTATAGTGTCACAGGCTACTTTTTACCAACATACCTTTTACGTGGGCGGAAGCTAGTAACTTCTTTGCCGTAGTAGCTAATTAACTTCAGTTTATGAATAAATAAAATCTACAGCAATTATAACTTTATCATAAGCTTGAAAGAATCTTCAATTAGAGTGTTGGTTTAGCCGGTAGTAGTAGTACATGCACTACCAGTGAATATTGATCTAAAATTAACCCAAATCTCAATTGATGGGTGTGCGGCATTTGTTAGTTCTACACGATCACTTGTAGCTCGGCCCTATTATTAGGCCAATATTTCATAAGCAGCATTTTATGTTCCTTTGATTTAATTTTATGTTCTCTTATTTAGATGTCGTAAATTTATTAGATTTTGTTTTATTGGATATGATAGTTGCTAACTGTAGATAGATACCTACTAAAAGATAATATTATGTCTGACTAAAAGTTACACTGGCTTCGCTCGCGTCGTTCTTTATTTGGCCACTGCTCAGCTCCTATTTGCTGTTGCATGATGTTATATAGCCTATAAATACAAAAAAACCTTCCTCAATAAATGTGCTATTTCTAAACTAAAAGATTTTTTTTTAAATCGGACCAGTAGTTCCTAAGCTGAGATCCTAGAGTTCAACCAAACAAATAACAAACTCTTCAGCTTTATAGTATTATAATTTCATCATATCAGCCTATCGACGTCCACTGCTGGACATAGGCCTCACCTAATTTACGCCATTGCGAACGGTCCTGTGCCGCCCGCAACCAACGGCCGCCCGCAACCCTGACCAGGTCGTCGGTCCATCTGGTGGGGGGCCGTCCAACGCTGCGCCTTCCAATACGTGGCCGCCACTCGAGAACCTTTTTCCCCCATCGGCCATCAGTTCTACGAGCTATGTGCCCTGCCCACTGCCACTTTAGCGATGCGATTCGGTGAGCTATGTCGACAACTTTAGTTCTCCTGCGGATCTCTTCATTTCTGATTCGATCACGCAGGGAACTAAATTATAATTTAGTCTTCCAAAAAATCCACAGCGAGCTATGGAACGAGCTATGCTTGGCGTCTCTTTGAAGGATAGAATTCGCAACGAAGTAATCCGACAAAGAACCAAAGTTACCGACATAGCTCGTCGAATAAGCAAGCTGAAGTGGCAGTGGGCTGGTTACATCTGTAGAAGGGCCGATGGACGATGGAGCAAACGTGTCCTAGAGTGGAGACTGCGACTCGGCAAACGTAGAGTAGGACGCCCTCCAGCTAGGTGGACCGATGACCTGAAAAAGGTCGCCGGGTCTGACTGGATGCGGAAGGCGGAGGACCGAGTGTTATGGCGCGTGTTGGGAGAGGCCTATGTCCAGCAGTGGACTGCAATAGACTGAAATGATGAATGATGATGATGAGAAGTTGCGCGGGGCTTCGCTCCTGTCGTTCTTTATTTGGCCACTGCTCAGCTCCTATTGGCTGCAGCGTGATGTTATATTGCCTATAATCTTCCTCGATAAATAGGCTATTCAACACTAAAAGTTTATTTTAAATCAGACCAGTAGTTCCTGAGATCCTAGCGTTCAACCAAACGATTAAACAAACTTCAGCTTTATAATATTATAGACTCGTATATTAATATTATTTTTACAATAAAATCAATTGCCGAATGTATGTTCACACATCACTTCTTGAGAACAGCTCTAGCGATTTGGCGGATTTCCTTATTATTTTAGTCGCAATAGCGAGGTCGTGGACTACAATAGGCTGAGATGCTGATGATGATGATGATGATGGATAGCCAGGAAACAATGTCTATCCTAAATCTACCTTGATCGTCATTTGATGCCCTGTATACCTGTACGGAGCTAAAATGTTATAAGTTTACTTTAGAAGTACCTACATTCATCCATCTATTCAGTCTTTATTTCTATTAACGATTCTGCCACTGCCGACCTTCCATGTGAACTGTATTCAAAGCTCATAGAATGTATTCAATATTTACAGTATTTTGAGGAAACTAATTTCTCATTCAGGTGGTCATAGTTGTTCAACCTATTACGAAACCACGTTGAATACCTAGTAGTTAGCAGTTAATCTATTTTGAGCTTTATTACTTATTGTACATAATACAGTTCAGTGTACATTATGCTCATTGTGGGATCATACAAATTGATAAGTTTAGCAGAGGTGCGGTTAATTTTCGTTGACCAGCTGGGACCGATCGAACGGAATTACAATAGATTTACGAGAACATGCATGTCAAGCTTCATTAAACCTGGTACAGATTTGTTCTTCCATATTGTGGCTTTATGCGAATTTATGGAGTGACTTTTCAATTACCGTAGAATCATTTAATCGGTTAGTTTACAAATAGAGCAGAAATGTCGTCGGGGAACGTTGAGGTTACAACCTAACAAACTGTCCTTCGAGCCGATATTTATAAAACTGTGGGACACGGATACAGGTACTGAAAAGTGTGTGCAAAGCCTCGATTACTTACTCTGTATTTGTCAGGGATTCAATAGTTACACATGGAATACGACTCGAGAATCGGACTGCTGTTTCAACTATAGTATCGAGAGTGAAATTTTAAAATTTAATATGATAGCAATTTTGTACATGAAAGAAATCAGTCAGATGAAATAAATCATGAAGATTTCATGAAAATATAAATCTTGCTTTATGATTCCTAAGCGAAGGCTGCGTTTCTTCGCATGAAGCAATTGTCGCAACTTCACAAAATACTGGTGGAAACGCAGTCGTATTCTAAAACTTTATACGAATTTGCAGAGTTGTGTTTCAGGACAGACCCACTTTCATATCCTACCATAGAATGCCTAAACATTATATTATTGCTGTCAACGATTCCATCAAAATACACACACAAGTGACTAATCCATCATTTTCAAAATTTTATACTTTATGTACACTATGTACTGTAACACGATCGTAAAAGTTTGCGTCAGGTTTCTATAGAATATATTTCGTCATAAAAATTATAATATTGTGATTCACAATGACCTAATTACGCGCGGTAGATGTCATCAACCTTAACTTGTCCTGAAAATAATGTATAGTGAACACTCATTTATGATTTGTATCATTAAATATTATGTTTTATTTTATACATAAATATCTAAGTAACATATTAGCGTACAATATAAATTTAACCTTTATTTTGTACTAAAATCAATAAATCTATCTATTGATTACGGCTCCGCTATCGTGGAATTAAATTTTCGTGAACTCAGCTACTTAACACAGCTACTAATCCGCTTTTATTGTCCAAAAAACATCACAATCATATTCTTTTACCCAAAAATTATAAACATTTATATGTTTTTTGACGACTGTGTATTGAAAGTTTAAACTGACTGGTTAGCTGACTGACTGGTCAATACTAGTCAGTCAGCCAATCAATCAGTTTATATTTTTTTTTTTTTTATTTATTTATTTAGAAACAAACAGTCAATATATATTTTTTTTTAAATTAGCTTATTTATATGTTTACCTGTGTATTTATGAAGACTGACAATATTACATTTGTAATATTATTATTTTCAAATAGGTGTGTACGAGTACGTAGCGTTTATCAAAAGAAGTCAAAACGTGTGTACATAATAATATAAGGTTTATGTTTCAGAGTTGGGTGTGGATGTCACTACCGCTGACGTGCTTCATACTGGATCTCCTATGGCGAATTTGTAGTAGGAATAGAGCGAAAGTGGATATTTTAGAAGTAAGTGAAGTTATATCTAATTTATTACATCACGATATTTTATATTTTACTGCTATGTAGATACATCAATATAACTATGCGGTCGCACGTAGACTGTATTTAAGTTCATAGAACAATAATGGCCGATGTTGTAAAATGAATAACTATTGCCTCGATAAGGAAGTAGGACTGTGTATGATTAATAAGAATAGATATTTCATTTACATATAATTGTGAAAACTATGTTTGTGACGCTTTTACCACCACTTACTACTACTCAACCAATTCATGAAAATTCACATAGACATAGCCTAAATAGCCATAGCCTAATTCTATTTCCGGGTCGAATCAAATATTTGTATGTGTTGCAAATGTTTGTTTCGGAGTTTGGGTGCTTTTCTGCATATAATAAGTACGTAATTAGGAATATATATTAAAATATGTATGTTCATCAGTTATCTAGATCCCATAACACAAGCTTAAATTAGCTTACTTAGATGGCACTTGTAAAAACATGTCCTAAATAAGACTAGAGGTCGCGCGGGGGTTCGCTCTCGTCGTTCTTTATTTGGCCATTGCTCAGCTCCTATTAGCCGTAGCGTGATGTTATATAGCCTATATCCTTCCTCGTTAAATGGGCTATCAAACAATATTTATTTTTGAATTTTTCAAATCGGATCAGTAATTCCTCAGATCCTAACGTAGTTAGTGTGCTTAAAATGTTCTAGATTCCATTAAAACAGTCACCTGCGATACAATGTGGGACGTAGTATAATCCAATAACCGATCAAGCTTTGCATAATCCCTTTATCCACGTTCAGTTTATTGGATTTAATAGGATTCATTGCATATTTTGAGATTCGTATCCTGATGATAAATTGCCGTTTTGTTTCGTTTTATTATTTGTGTTAAATCTAGTTCGATTTGGCTTTTGGTACATGATGAAGAAGAGAAACTACTTTCAAAACTTGACAGGTTGGAATTTAAAATGATTGAAATAAACGATGACAATAATTTTCATTTTAAAAAATTCTGATGATTCTAATCTCAAGCGCTGATGAGGTAGAGCAAAGATAGAGCATTGAGAAGGCATTGAGAAGAATCGACTGCGGAAGGTGTGAAAAGTACCAATACTATGACATGTACACATTTAGTTACCGATGTGGCAAATTTATAATGTTTAAAGTTATGTTCAGAATTTAACAACATTATGGTCTAAAAATGGCCGTTCAGCAAATTGCATATTGTTTTTTTTATTAAAATGTCCTTCGTTCTAGATTGAATTTACAAAACCCCATTTTGCGTTTGCCAATCGAGTTCTCAGGGGTAATACAGTATTTATAGGATTAGAGGTTAGGGATGAATGAACTAATTATTTCCTCTTCAGCTTATCAATATTTTAGTTCATACAAATTATAATGGAATTACTAAAGGCCATGACAAATTATGTTTTTCTTTCCAATAACTCTATCGACGGCTATTTATTACGTAGCCCATGCATAGAAATGTCACAGGGATGAGTGGCCGTCGGTACAATTATAGATATGAGGTGGTATGATCAGAGTATAAGTCCTCACAAACCTCTAGACAGTGGAAACCTGTATACAGGAGTGAGACATCAATGGATTGCTTCTTCTGACATTGATGCACTACGACTTAACGATCGATTGACTAGAACATTGAATGAAAGTTATAAACTTAAATTATTTAAATCGCTGTGAGGTAATTTAAAAACAACAGGAATTTAAATATGTCGTCGCATCATCAGGGTTTTTGTCATATTTTGATACAAAAACTGCCTCGGTGGCGCAGCGGGAAGTGTATACGACTGCCGTGCAAGAGGTCCCGGGTTCGATTCCCGGGTCGGGTGAAAATGGTATTGGACTTTTCTAACATGAAATTCCAGTATTGAAATTTTCTCGGAGTTTGGTAAACAAATTTAATGTTCCCGGTTGATGACAATAGGCTCGCCCCCTATTTCATGGGACCAAACATAGCTGGCAAAATGTGGGTGTGAAACACCTCTGCCTACCCCTTCGGGGAAAAAGTTATGTTATGTTGATACAAAACTCCAAAAATACTTAAAGAGACACGCCTGTTTCTTTCTTTTGATGGAAACTATAGGGACAGGCCAAAATTCATTATTCTACAGGTATGTTTATCCATTAATGTTTGTCGGTTGGTATTGCAGGTGAACCACATGGTGGGTAGCACTATTAGCTTGACGTTAAGCTGCCCACACGACTTCCAGTGCCGCAGCGGTCAATATGTGTTGCTACAATGTTTACAAGTATCGCTCATCGAGTGGCATCCCTTCACTGTAGTTAAGGTAACTATAATCCTACATCTGACTGGCCTGTTGGCGTAGTGGTTAGTGACCAGTGTAGTGCTAAGCCGAAGATCATGGGTTCCATTTCCACCCAGGAAAAATATTTATGTTAACGTCATTATAAGGTTACTGAGAAAGTTTTTTGATGTTGTGAATATTTTCGGAAATAATCGCTCCCAAAGTAGCATAAATTATGTCCCCCCTCTATTTTCTGAACCGTCAAACTAAAGAATATGAAAAAAAAAACACAAAAATAACGCATAATAAATACTTCTATCTAAAATTATTTGGAACGTAATCGGATGTACCGTTTTTGAGTAATTGCCGAAAAACTGCGCTTCCCAACAAAAGGACGTAAGCGCTATGAAGATACGCTTTTTTGCTGCGAAACCCTATATTGAGCATGGACCGACATGCTCTTAACCGGTTTTAAATTTATTTTAAAATTTGCATGCCTATGGGTACAATGTAGAGCTAGCTAATTTAATTACTAAGATCTTAATGTAAACTTAACCTCTATAATATTGATAAATAAATATATTATTTCTGTTGCTGTTTCTTATCCTTACACTTGCACTGTGACGAAGCTACAATTTTAACTAGGTATAAAAACTATCCTTTCATTTGATTAATGATTGTAGCTGATGAGTGTGATGAATGAATGATCAAGATTTTGTAAAACTGTGTCGTTTGAAATATGGTCACGATCTAGTGGGCGGTATGAACGGATATCCAAATATGGTGACCGATTTATTACGTTTACGTCTTCTTTAAATAGCTACCTTGATTGTCAGATTTCTATTAGGTATAGTAATTTTTTTTAAATTTCTTGTAGGTATAGTTTTGTTAGGTATTTTGTTTTTGATAATCTAAAAAGTTTTTAGTATTTTATTTTATCTCTATAATGTTTTTGTGCTTCAGGTTCCTACATCATACCAAAGATGTTTTGTTGTATGGATAAGAGTAAAAGGTGATTGGACTGAAGCTTTACAAAAACTATTGTTTGAAATGGCGCCAAATGAAATAAGGTAACATTTGCATGTTCTTTAATACAGTGAATTTCTTAACAATATCTTGTCCTGAAGATCGTTATCCTACAATTTAACTTTATTCTCTAAAATTTATTAGCCGTGGTGGTGTAGTGGGAGTAAATATAGACGTACGACTACTGCGCAAGAGGTCGTGGGTTCGAATCCTACTGGGGCTTCGCTGACAAATGTAAGGAAATTGAATTATTGTCGCTGTAACTTTCAAACATTTGACATCGACATCAAAGCCGACTAAGTCGAATGTCGAAATTCAGAGTAAGCCCTCAGGACGGGAAAAATGTAAATGAATTTTTCTGTCATGAAATTGTCAACATCAGGCTTGCCCCCTATTGTAGGTAAGGAACCTACCATACTTAATGGCGAAATGAGGATATGAATAAATATATATTTTTAGAGGAGGCCTTTGTCGCAAGACAAACTGTTGAATGAAACACAGATTGTCAGTTCTAACTATTTCAAACTATGAAATTATTTGATTATTGCAAAAGCAGTTATTATTTATTTCCAGTATGTTAATAGATGGTCCATTCTCGAGTCCAATGCAGAGTGTATGTCGCAACCCTGTAGCGATATGTGTGGCAGCCGGGGTTGGTATAACTCCGTTCGTGTCAGTCTTGTACGATATATTACTGTAAGTATAGCAAATCTGTAACATCATAAGTGCCTTTGTTGTAAATCTTATACTTATTACCAAAAAGATTAATTGGAATTTTTTTTCGTACAAAAGTTTTTATTGACTCTAACTTGTGAATTTTTTTTCTCTAGTTATACTTTTTTCTGTATGTTACTCTCAAAATAGAACTAAAGGTGGGTATTTCTTAATGTAGATAGATGAACCTACTCTTGTGGCCTTTTGTGTGTTTTTGATAGTGACTCCTGAAAACTTTTGATATTTTTTCGGATCCTTTGCCTCTATCTCATTTTAAAATCTTGTGGGTATATTCCAGAAACCCAAGAAACCACCTTCCTGGCAGAGTTCACCTTTTATGGATCGTCAGAAACGAACGCGAACTAACTTGGCTAGCTGATTTGGCCAACAGAACTATATTAGAACTTCGCAACGCAAACCGCCCAGATAGACTGCACATAGAATTTTACGTCACTAATTCTAATATTGATATAAGCAATAAAGATCAAATTCCTGTAGCACATATGGTTGTGAACGAGAAAGGACTCTCTCAGTTAATAAAAGATGAAGAAAGAGTTACTCTACTGACTCCAAATAGGAAGAGAAATGGGATTGAAACGAAGAATAGAGAAGAAGACAATAATTTTAGTATAGCGAAGGAATATCCTCTGATTGGATGTAGAGTGAGAAGAGGGAGGCCGCATTGGGATAGAGTTTTCGGATATTGGGTGCATTTATATCCAGGGTAAGTTTAGTACCTAACTAACTTTATCTAGTAACTAGCTGTTGCCCAGGGCTTCGCTTCCGTGGATCTTGCTTTGACAACTACTCATCCCCTATTGGCTGTCAGTATCAGTAGTTCCTAAGATTATCGCCTTCAACCAAACAAACAAACTCTTAAGGTTTATAATATCAGTATGGATAAGTCAAAGTCAAAGTCAAATCTTTTTATTTCATTTGGATCACATACATGATACTTATGAACGTCATACAAAGCCAGAAAAAGTGTCAGTAAATTTGCCTACAGCCAGTTCACTGACAAGGTTGAGCTCTGAGAAGAACTTGGCAAGAAACTCAGGCCACTCTTTTCAATCGCCATAGTTGTTATAATTTTAATGGGTTACAGTTTGAAATATCACAGAAAGTACAGAACCAAAACACCATACTAAATCAAATTCAATAAAATTTGGATATGAGAAAATAATAATAGTAATAATGAGCAATCAAACTTTAATTTATTTTCGTCAAGAAGTATGGTATGTGGGATATCATCACTTGGTACCAACTATGTATTAGAGAACGGTAAAAACATTTTGTCAACACATTGTTTAGCAATATCAGCTTAAAAAAAAAGGGTATTGAATAATTTAGTAGCGCTAAAGCACAGCATACGACGACTGACCAGTCACCCCAAGTAGCGCCCGTTCACGGGCATGACGCACAGACCAGCCATCATTCTCTTCAACCATATTTGAGGGAAGAGAATGACCCGGCCAATACGACACCACAAGCAATGACAGTTTAGTGAGCATGACAATCGAAGACACTTGCTTAATAGGAAAGAAAAAAAAAAAAAAAAAATATCTTATGATTGATACTTACTGTACTTACGTGTGTGTGTGTCTCCGTGTATGCTGTGTGTTGTATGTATGTGGATATGTGTTTGTGTGTGTACTATTATTTATGTATTTATGTGTAATTGTATCTGAGTAAGATGGATATAGTCGACAATAAATTTGCTATACCATTTTTGACAAAAAATTCCATCAAAATTAAAATTCAATAAGATTGTTGACATCGCGGCATTCATGACAACTGTCACTGTACTGATGTCACTTGTAAGCAAAAATAGACATTATTGTTTTGGGATATGGAAACGACATTTACTCTAAGGGTGGTAAAGCACTTTTATTGTCGACTACACGTACCTAGGTACAGTCGAGTTCATTAATATATTGGCACCATCAAGGATTCAAAATATTGTGAGCGTTGAAAAGCTCTATAAAAACTATAGAATCTATGGATCAAATATATGTCCTCATGTGAATGATTCAATAAAAATATGCTGTACATTATGCAATAAGTTATAGTCACCCTTTTCAACAAAAATATCTAATGATGGTGCCAATATATTAATGAACTCGACTGTACATAACCATTAGGATACCTTAAGTTTCCCATGATAATGTTCTTCTTACAATTTTAGCTTTTATAGAAGGTTTGTAACTTATTGATTTTTAAATTTATTTCAGGTATCACCTAAATTTGTATTGCTGTGGACCTAAGAAATTAGTAACACTATTGAAGAATAACTGTAAACACGCTTCAAAGACTAGCAAAACGAAGTTTACATTCGTACACGAAGGTTTCTCTTGATCGGTGTTATTTAACCAGTCATTATAATAAAATATTGCATTTATTGATTAAGTTGTTTAATTTACTTTTCTTTATTAGCTTTAGGCTTATAGCGATCGTGGCCGAATGGTTATGCAAATCATGCGGTTCGAGTTCGATTCCGACCGCCAGTACCAATGTGGATTTCACTTTGTGGAATTTATATGTACCTACTAGTCAAGTGACTTACAATCTGCTGATGGTGAGGGAAAACATTGTGAGGAAACCCACATACCCTTGAGGAATTTCTAAATGTACGTATGTCTAATTACCAACCCGTATTAGTCCAGCGTGTGTGGATTAATACCCTCAGAGACCCGAGCCCAGCAGTGGGACAGTAATGGGTTGCTGATGATGATGATGATGCAAGGCGTCTGTTACAAAATAACTTTTGCTGTCAGTTGTACAGCCAATCATGTACGGTACGCGCGATTTAAGTTGACCAGCCTGAACATCGCGCGAGTGGCTGCGCAGTAACAAGTGCGGAAGTCACTGGTGACAGGAGCGGGGGGACTATCATACTTTTGACACGGGATATGATAAAGCTACGTTCAAGCTGGCCAAGTTAGATCACGCGTATTGTAAGTAGGTATCATGCAATGTTTTTGATAACCAACAACATTCACAATTTTGTGGACTGGTGGCGGCAGAAATCTCTCAGCTGCAAAAATAACTGTATTATACCTATTAATAGGCATTAGATATTCTGTACATTAGACGTCTCACTCATTACAGGTTTTACTAGGTGATTGCTAAACTCTTTGGGAAATTTTAGCAAAGTTGCCATTCCCCAAATATATTTTGAACCTTCTAATATGATTGATGGGTGATGTCAAAATGGTGCCTGATATATCAAATTATTTGTAACATGCAATTACAATACAAGTGAAATTAATGATAACAGGTAACCCAATATAAGGGAATGACGCCTGGATTGGAGGCAAAAGCAAAACCTATTAAAGAAAAGAAAACTAAGAAACAAAAACCAAAAGTAGGTATTATTATAATACAGTAGGTACATACCTACTTAATTTCTGATTTTCACGATTTGATTCTTGAATTTGGTGTTCTGATAATTTAAACAGAATTATTAATTTACAGGCTAAATATAAACGAAACCAATATTTGACTATAAGATGCCCAATATGTTTCAATAACTTGGCAAAAGACAATGTTGTATCGACAAAATGTGGTCATGTATTCTGTGGAAATTGTCTTCGAAAAGCTATAGTACTGAAACCTGTATGTCCTATGTGTCGGAGAAAGTTGACTGGGTATAACGATTATCATACTTTATATTTAGACCAAAATATATGTGAAGATATACCGGATGAAATTGAAAAATGATTACTTAGATAAATTCAACATAAAACGAAATATATAACCCTATTTAATAATACACCTTTTATAATTAACTTATTGTTTTATAATGATGCAAGCTCCGCGACGTATTTGTCTAAACCAGTAGGTATGATTGTACCTATATGATATCGTCCTAAGTTAAGATGTGCTTGGAGAATTGAAAAAATGTGGTAGGTATTCGTTAAAGTTAGTAGTACTTTGTGTGTAATACTTTAGCTAATAATTTTATGAAATATTGGTAATTATTTCAGTACTTAATAAAAATATTAGGTAATAATATTAATTTTATTCAGGAAAAATTGCAAAGTAAACAAAATTTCCTCTCGTCTTTTCATCGTTTTATTTTTTCCTTACATCTTTCCATTGTGTTGTTGGTGTTAAACAAGTATTACTTTGGTAAAAGAAACAAAACATTTTGGATGTTTCTAAAATAGAATTATCTGTGGTAAAACACTTGTCAAGTTGTGTTGTCAATGTCAATTGATTGGCATATATATTCGTAAAAAAAAAAGTAAGCGCGTCAGAGACGTCATATTTATTTATCTTCTACGAGTTTTAAAAATAAAAAAGCTGATTGCTCTCTGAAATTGTTATTTCCACCGTAAACAAAATGAATATAAAAGCGGCTCTGACTCCCGAAGCATATCAGAGTTTATTTACAAAATTAGAAGATTCTGACACCACGTACCAATATTACGTGAAGAAATGTGCCAGGTATCATTTTCAAGTGAAAGCAATAATCCAGGTAATTCTTACTGATAATATTAATGCTATGAGTTAATAATTGGGTAAATTCATTTATTCATATCATCAGATCACATTTTTTTATTGAGAAACTATGAATTCTATTTAAAATGAAAATTTTGATCTGTCACCAATATTGATAATTTCTAACTTGATAAAATAATGTTTACATTTTAGGTGTAAGTACATAATTATTTTTATATTATTTATTAATTCATTAGGGAAAAAAAATGTGTTATTGTACTAAGAAATATAATTTTAAAAGAAAACATTTAAGCAAATGTGATAACAATATATATTTCAGGATATTTTAGAATGCAGAGATTCTATGGAAACTTTAAACAGACTGAACGAAAAAGGCAGATCAGCAATATCCCAGCTAAGGGATGAAATGGAAAGCCTAGAGTTATATGGAAAAGATACGGGAGACATGAAATATTCTATGGAATTGGAATCTCAAAGGCATCAGTTAGCTAGGTAGGTACTTGTCTTTTCTTCTTCCTACAACATGGGATCTTACGGCATAGCTTTAGCAGCCTGCTGACATGACTTTGCAGTATCCTGTCAGCTCCCAGTGCAATCTGGGCTCCTCATTGGCATTCCATCAGGCAAAGAACATAGCAGAGGTGTATCACACCCACATATTTTCACCATCTATCTTAGTAGTAAGTGGTATATTAATATTAAATATTCATAAAATATCTTGATTTTCGTTTTAAGAAACTATTTTAAAACTATATTTTGATATTCCACCTCTTCAGCCTTCTGAAAGATTTCAAGGATGCCAACATAAGCAGTATGTTTGCCATAGAGAAAGCTCAAAGAGAGGAACTGTTGAAGGCAGGGGAAGGAGATAATTCTTCCTTTAGGAATAGAAAGACAAAAGTTGACAGGGATGCATTGCTCAAAATGTCCACGGGTATGTATATACAATTTAACATACAGTTAGAATCCGTATATAACTTCTCACATAGGACCGGAGTATTGAGTTGTATGAACTAGTTGACTAACAAAATAAACAGATAATTTAAGATGATGAATATAATCACATTCAAAAAGGTCAGACATTATAAGGGGAGTCAAATCAGCCAAATTTTGTTGTATTTCCCATGTTAGGGAACCAGCATTTTGATATGGCAACAAAAACTGAGTAATTTAAAGTTCTAACTGTCATGTGATATGACAACAAAATCTGAGTAATTTAAAGTTCTAACTGTCAAACATGCTGACATTAATTTACTAATTGAAAAGGAATGAAAAATGTATGGTACTTATTACTTTTCAGGTGTGACCGATCAGCTGTTGTCCATAAGCAGGCAACTTGCCGATACAGCACAAAGAAGTCAAGATACACTGGACAGCTTGGTCTCGTCTAGTTCTACTGTCCATGTAAGTACACAGATAATAAAAACAGCTTGTTTTTATAATTTAGGCTTTTGTTCTGAGTTATAGTACCAGGTATGGTGTCCAAACAAATCTATATCTAAGTAAGTATACATAGTTATAATAAAATTGTAAAGAGCCGATGTCTGTACAAGATAGATACTGAAGAAAAAATAATATGGAAGTCTATATTTGGGCAATTTTTTGTCTGTATGTTTGCATGTGTCTTTTGCCCGATTCTTTTTATTTAAAATTAGCTGACTAGGCTTGCTTCTTATCGCCATATTTAATTTTTCATGAATATTTTCGAATATCCTGAAAGATGTGTTTTACTATTTATAACCGCCTCGGCTTCATATGTTACAATACGTACATAATGACAAAAAATAAGACAAAATCTTCCATTTACAATACGCCTATGTATTAGAATAGAATAGAATATTTATTTATTAAGTGACCAAGACTCCTTAGGTTAGTAATACTTAAGACTATGTTAGTAACTTATAAAATCAAATTAAATCACCGCAGCACCATCCCATGAGAGATAGCACTGCACGGTGGTACCGTGCGCTAAGAAGGGCGGTCATAGGGATTTCGCGCAACTAAAGGCTGTTGAAATGCATAGTAATGCATGTAATTTAAGTATTTTATGATGAATTAAGGTAAATATTAATCAAATGAAACAGGTACTATTAAAATAATAATAATTTATTCAATAAAAATCAGTCATTTCAGGTAATAAAATATATATTTAAAAAAAGTGTTAATTACAGCTATTCTAATTTTTAATTAGCTTATGTAACTATTAAAATAATACCAATTAACTAATCTCTTACTAATTATATACTCAAAATAATACAGGTAATAATATAAATAGTATTATACAGTTCAACTTCTTAAGCATAATAAAAAAATATTTTCTAAAATTTTATACACTACTTAAAACAAAATGTAACCTATTTAAAAAGACAATAATTGTAACACATCTGCTGATAGAACAGACTTCTTCTTACGTGGTAATTGTCTTAAGCTAGAAATATATGGATCCGAATTAAGAAGAAGTCTGTGCATAAGATCGGTGTTTGTGACAACTCGAGACATTTTTCTCGTGTTATCACGCCTAAATTGTTTATATAATTTATTACATGATTCAGCTGCCTCTTCCGAGAGCTCACCGATAGATAATAAAGAATGTTCAATTACTTCCGACCCATGAATTAATAATTTATGGACAAATGAAGGCATATTGTACCAAGGATATGTTGTAACAAGCATCTGGGCGGTTTCTAAGGCATAATCTTTATAGGCAAGGTGATTAATTTTGTAACCTGACGAAAGACACTGCAATAGATTATGGCATCTATCAAGAAGTGTTTTCTCTATACCAGTTATTTCTGCTTAAATAGCGGAATTACAAAAAAAAGTTCTGGCAGTGTTTCCGTCATTTGATGTGCCACTTCCGCCAGAGTTAGGTTTATCAACAATTAAGCCTAATCGTTCCCTAAACTTTTGCTGAACAAATTGTTTTTTCTGTGCAAGAAGACTCTTTTCTGCCTCTGAACGTGCTTGCCATTTATTAAAATCTAATCTGTAAGAAATGTGAATAAAATATTCGAAAAATCGGATCCATGAATGAAGGGGAGATAGGCCAAATTGAAATTTACTTTTATCTACAGGTTTACTAAGGGACATGTCAATATTATTCATCTCTTTTGGTGTTGCACCACAAATATAGCACCTGTTACATGATAAATTACTAAGAGCACTACAAACTTTACCATCAACCATGGTTAACTGCAAAGAATGTGTCACTTTTAGTTCAAAGTTGTTAAAAATGAAAGATGATGGTTGTAAATGATTGATCTTATCTTTAAAATAAGCTTCTTCTTGCATAGAAAGTTCCTTTGACTCTTTTACAAACTGAAAACGTATAGGTCTACAATACCTTGTGGAAGACGGACGTGGATTTTTCCAGACGATTTGGTCAGGATCGGAATTAATTGATTTACAAACTAATTGGAGCGGACAATATGAAGTAACAAATAGGCTTCCATCTTCGATACTAGAATCTGAAAATTTTTGTTTATATTCACTTTGCCCTGTACTACCATCAAAGCCCCATTTACCAACTAAAATCAATTGTTTACTAATATCAATACTACTAAGTACGTCTTTTTGGGATTCTAGTATTCGAGATGTAGTGTGATCTAACAAAAACTGTAACTCTATTTCGGCAGACGATTCCGTGATACGTTCGCCAGATGGATAACACCGCTTCTTGGCTTCCAACACTTTTTGGTAAGATGGCATTGCGTTCGGAGACTTTGAATTTACTAAATCCTTTAGCAATAAATATTGATGTTTGGTCAATTTAGCCTCATTAATAAAAGATAATACTTCGTCAGTGTTGAACTCTAAAGAAATGGTGTTAGATCGGCTGGAATCGGCAAGTAAAGAGTTTATTGCGGAATTGTCTACCTTCGCTAATTCGGCTAACCTGCGTCGTTGTAACCTATTGCTGCAGTCTGCGAAGTCTTTTCTGTGCTGTGGACCGCTTGTAGATGGAAAATTATCTTCCAAGATATTGTCGCGGGCCGCAGCTGACGCAGCTGACAGGTTGCAAACTTCGATCTCGTTTAGCCAGTCGCTGTACTTTGTGATCATTCGAGAATGTACCCGGTTAACTTCCTTCCAATAGTGTTCCAATCTTCTGCAAATATAGGAAATCCTATTTTCCAAATTTTCCGTGTAAACATTTTCGATATCTGGCAACAACTGCGTCAGAGTTCGAAGAACTTGTCGATGTCTGTCAGATTTTGAAATGCTGTTTTTTATAGACAGCCAAGTATCTAGTACAAGCATTCTTGTAAAAGAACACTTAAATTTTGTACCTGAAAAGAGAAAGAAATAGTTTAGTGTGAATTTCAGAATAATAAAATTTCGTAGACACTTGCTACGAGTCGACGCCCGGGCGTAGACCCTTGGTATGATCTACAAAAGCGGCGCGCGGCACCTAGTTTAAAAAAAAATAAAATAAAGACACTTTACTTGTTTTTTCTATATACAATTCTTTGCTACATATGCTTGCGAAAGTAGTTAAAACCTTTGTCAAAGTCACAATAAAACAAAAAAAAGAATATTTTAATATAAGCGTCGTAGAACCGATTTTGAAAAAAAACATATGAATTAAAATTTAAATAATCGCTTAAAATGTGTTATACATACCTTCAACTTGAATCTCCATTGCAAAATTCCTGGTCACAAACAAGTAATTCTTGGAAAAACAAGCGTTACTAATGAGGATTAATGGCACTCACTAATTACATTAATGAGTGGATTTGCGATGCGTTCACTTCCGATGCACAAAAGTAAATGTAGGGAATAACTAATTGTAATTTCTTTTATACCCTCATATAGTATGACAAATAGTAAGTAATTAAGTGAGGTATCGTGTTGTAATTCAAACATCGTGATTGGTGCCCTATAACCTACTACGGGACCACCGTGCACTGCAGCGATTCATATACGAGCAGTCTAACCTGCTTGCTATCATGCTCAGAATGCTGTTAGCGCTGCCCCGCACCCTGCTCACCAGATTATATGTTATATTACAATAGTACATACAGTATTGAAATTGTATTAATGTTATATTACAATTAAATAATTCGACCATAACTATTGTGATGCCGTGTAATGTACAATATACGTATAATATTATATAACACGACAATAAGCCTCTAAACATACATCAAATCACATGAAACTCAGTTTTGCCCTTGCGAAAGAAACATAATTTTTTTGTCATACGATTTTAAATTTTACTCTCAATTTTCTTACATACAAACCTTGTCCTGACAATAGCAAATACAACAAGAATAGAATTCGATTTTTAATAATTCTGATTAGAATTATTAAAAATCTAATTGTGATATGAAATCTAATTTTATTATTAAAAATCTAATTATTATTTGCAGCTGACACATATAAATTAAACATATTATTGATGTTAATGAACAATATATAAATGAAATGATGAAGTTTAAACCCAGACTTTAATATCATTATAAAAATTTGTTTGTTATTATAACAGAATATGTCAATGAGCTAACAATACAAACATAGTTTTGTTTTTATTTTCGTAACAATTATGTGATTGCGAAATTTACTATTGTTTTTCTTGTTGATATAATAAACAGATAGCTCTTAGACAATCACACTACGCTGTGCAGTTCAGCGGACATAAAGTGAGACTAGAAGATAAGGAATAGTATTAAAAATGTTTTTAAAAAGTGAAGACGTTTTAAATAAGTGTTCTAAAGTGGATTGTGTTAAGTTAGATTGTGTAAGCTTATTTTTTTTTTTTTAACATTACGGTTCCATGGGTGTAGCCTGAGCTAAAAAATATTATACATGTTTTTACAGATCAAGTCAACAATCTGCATTAATTTTGATCTCTCAGGTTTATTAAGTTCGATGATCAAACTTTTTTGTTCACATAAATATAAATGTCATTTCATTCATATTTTTGGTTTTTTTTTTCTGAAAGCCAACTCCTGTATTAAACCTTGGCTACGCCCGTGGGAAGTACCATTTATCTTTTTTTAAGGTGCAGAATTACCCGAGTTATTTTATTTTATACTTAAACTAGCGCACCCGACAGACGTTGTCCTGCATGATATACCAATCGATTGCATTTTTTTTTATTTGTGAATCTAAACCATCCTCGAATCCACTTACACCTCGAATACACATACATAAAAATTCATTCAAATCGGTTCAGCCGTTTAGGAGGAGTTCACTGTCAACACACTTACAGAAGATTTATATATATAAAGATAGTAATGTTTTCGTCACGTGCGAGAATTATCTGATTAATAGTGTTACTTGACTTACAAGTTTAATATTGTTACAGGGTACACAGTCGGAGTTACAAAACACAGCCAGCACAATTTCACAATCGGGTAAACTTCTCAAGAAGTATGGACGAAGAGAGTTCACCGACAAAGTTATCATGTTCTTTGCATTCCTATTCTTTTTAGCTGTATGTCTGTATATCGTACAGAAACGAATGTTTTAATTTATTGTGATTTTATGTATAGGACTTTATTATATTGGAATGTATCAATTTAATGAATAAACAATATTCGATGTTGCCTCATTTATTTTAATGCAGCATCTCTCCCTTTTGATTAAGCACCAGCATTGGCATAGAATTCCTAGATGGAACTCATTTTTTTTACCTAACGGAGTCATCAATCGTCATTCACGGAATCTCGTTACGACAGATACTCTATAACTGCATTATTGAAGCGAAGGTGGTGTTAGAATAAACGGAAATTCACGCGATCATGTTCTCACATCCGGTCGGCGATTCGAAATTTTCCGACAAAAAAGAGGCTGTAAATGATTATTTTGATAACCTTCAGGAAACATATTGTTTCGAAGGTAGAACAAGTTACTGGTCAGACGGAAGAAGTACATTACGGTAGGAGACTAGGTATGTCGAAAAATAAAAATTATTTCATATCCAATTTTTTTTCAATTTCATGGTAGGGTTTAGAACTTTTTGATTCACCTACGTAGGTATATTTTGTACATCGTGCTTCGGCATATTATATAAACCGACTGACTGGTCGACTGAAACAAGACTGACTGCCTGAAATAGATTATCAAATTGTTTGATCGGGTAATCCAAAGAGAAAATTCCTCTGAGCAATGAGGTTTAGCTACTCCAACCTTGTTAAATTCCACCGCCTGCTTTAGTTGACTCTAATTAAATACGAATGTATTACAGAAAGTCCTCAAATCTAGATGCGTTTGATCATTTTGCAATTACGAGTAGCGCTATCTAGTATTTATTTTTAACATAGTGTTTTGCTGTTTGCAACACCCTATTTAGATTTAGTTTTTACGTAATGCGATAGATGGTAGTATTGCCACATTTGTTTTAATTTTTATGTTTGTATTTAATTTTGTTAGTGCCAGGTTTGATTCCCGTTTATGACATTATTCGTGTCTGTGTCTGAGGTATTACGGCCATTTATGACTCTGTGTGTTAAACATTCCGTGTAAGTACATTTACCTACTAAATGACTTTAGGTACTATTCGATTATGTCGAATCCAAGCAATGCTTTTTTAAAGTTTAGATTGACGGACCCATGTAGTGTGGGGGTTGCGTATTCCTGAAATGACAGCATCATCATATCTGTAGGTGAAAGGACACATGTTCGTGTTGTGACCTTCGGTAGTCAAAAGTTCACATCATCTATGGTTCTCACTGTACCTACGTGAAGTCGTACAGAAGTCTTAAGTAAGTACCTATTGCCTATTATTAAATAATATAGCTATTAATATTAATAGTGACGCCGCGATGCGACGCGTGACGTGGGAGGCCAGGCGTCTACTGACCGTGGACCCGTTGCCCGGTACTCTACGCATATAACCTACATAGGTAATACTTATAGGTATTTTGTATTACTGACTGTCACCGCGTGGCGTAGAGGTTAAGGCTGCTCCCTAGTGTGGGCGTCGTCTTTAAAAAACAAAAATAGTTAGTTATATTTAGATACTGAAATTACAAGAACTAAGTACCTAGATTAAAATATTTCATAGTATTTCAAGCATGCCTTAAAACGAATACTTACTTAGTTAAGCACTGTAGTGAATGGTTATAGTTACGTTCCATTATATTGTTAACTAATATTCTTCTTAAGGGTGTATGAAATACTTACCACCTTAAGGACATAGGTGGATTTTCCAATAAAATTCTTATAGTAAAATTGTAAAACCGTTATTCTGACATCTACGAAAAAAACACCCAAGTCGGTCGAGCTGTTGTCAAGTGTACCTATATATATATTTTTTTTTTTTGTCTTACGCCACCGACGATGAACAATGTCGGCGTCTTTATTTTCTCTATTCTTTCATTCCATATCTCGCTTGTATTCCTTTCGCACTGTTATTCCGCATACCTTGTTCCTTCTTTTATCCATCATCTTTCTTACTTATGTGTCAATAAGGGGTACTAAGAGCAGAATTTTTTTTTTTTTTTGTTTTCTTATATCTATCTTAATAATTATGATTCTTAAAGTGTACTTATCTAATGCTTACTTACTAGATCAAGTGTATATTAAAATACCTTACCTAGTCTAACTAATTTTTAAGTTGTAAAGTATAAAGAAGATGTAGGAAGGCTGGAAGGTATTAGTCTTGGTTCTTAATTGTTTATTTATTGTACTTTCCTTATGTCTTGATCGTAGCACTCTAAGAGTAAGCTTCTTAGTTGAAAGCTATCAGGCATTTGGTACGTTTCTCAACGATCGTACGATGTTTTCTGTTATAGACTTTGTCACATTAGAAGATGATTGACTTTATTTGTACTAGTAAAGAAAACTGCATCGTTGGTGAAACGGGAGTTTTGTTACTACGCAAGATGTTATTGGTACGATTCCGAGGCAAAAATAGTACTGACTTATTTCATGTCATGTAGATAAACTTTTGGAAGCGATCATCGATCGTTCTCCGCGATAAGACCCTTTTTGAAGCTACATTCAGTAGGTAATTTAAAATATAATAAATAAAAATATACTAAGTAGATAGGCTTTTGTAATGCCACCTGGAGGAAAGTACTCTAAATACTGGAGATAGTTAAATTTATAATAATATAATAATAATATTCTACCACATTTGCACAGCGCCATCAAGTCCCAAATTAAGCAATTATATTTGCTTGTGTTATGGGTACTAAACAACTGATTATATAAAATACATACATAATTATAGATAAATTACACCCAGACACAGAATAAACCTTTATTGAACACAAAGATTTGTCTTGGGTGGGGATTGAACCCACGACCTCCGGTTTAGCAGTCAGGGTCACTAGACCAACAGGCCAGTATAAGAAAACTTTCCTTTATTAAAAAAAACAAAACTGCATTCAAATATTTTCGGATATTCGCTTTCCACACCCGGCAATCGAACCAGCTACAATCCAAATTTTGTGATGCCTCCTGGAGGGAAAGCAATCTAAATACTTTTAGAGTACCTACTTTCCCTCCAAGTGGCATTACAAAATTTTTCCCTGTATACTTGTATCAATGTAAATTTAGTGCACAATAAATATATAATGAAAGTTACAACTATTCAGGAAATTTTCTTTAACCACTTCCTACATTTGCTAACAGAGTTAAAGGTGATCTCCACGTTGGGATGCCTTTGCCTTATACGAACATTCACATATTAAAATCGTGAAAGGTCAACCCTGCAGGTGTACAACTAATGTAAATCTTAGTTATTTCACAACACCACGGGCTCGCAAACACTAGACGTAAAGTTATTAGGTAGGTAAAAACTTTCTTGCCATCAATGTACGTACGGCAGTGGTTTCTATAGAAAGTCGAATTAAAATGATTGAGGAATTACATTTTGTACTTTTACTATAATCTCCTTGAAATTATAACAATTATTAAGTAAGAACATACTTTACACCAAAATTAGGTGAATAAAGTTTGCAATGATCATATTTATATTATTATACTAGCTGTGCCTGTGACTTCGCGTGGACAACTTATACCGCATTCATGGAGTTTTTAATTTTTTTTTTACGGAACCCTGGTATTTTTTCAAAACCAAAGTAGCCTAAGTTACTCCTTGTGATATTAGCTATCCGCCAGTGAAAGTCCCGTCGAAATCGGTCCAGCCGTTCTAAAGATTAGCTGGAACAAACAGAAAGACTGACAAAAATTGAAAAAAAAAAAATATTTTGGTATATGTACCGTATACACATTCAAATGCATGTAGTAAAAAGCGGTTATTTTATTATTACAAACAGCAGACCAATTTTATTTATTTGTATAGAGTATAGATTGTTTACGACCTATCTATGTACCTATACATCGTCGAATGATAGTCGGGTTATTGAAATTAGCGTAAGTTCAGTAGTAAAAGTCGATGATTTGAGAGAAAAAATCAAAATTCGCAAACATCCATTACATAATGCCTATAAATATAGCTGTTTGTACCTATGTGCGCCAATTACAGTGATAGGTAGGTACTTACGACAACTATGATTGCTTTAATTAGCGCACAACTACGCAATTAACAATATATTAAATTAATTTATATACTAATATAACATTTTCACAGGAAAATCCAATGTTATTTTATTATCATAATTAAATTCTAAGAAATAATTACTGCAAATATCGTTTAAAATAATATTTATATTTGTTCCCATAACCAAGGCTTTATTATATGGAACGTGATGATAACTGCGGTTCAAGGGAGCTACAAGGAACCGATACGGATGCTGAGAATCGTAGTGACGTGTAAACATTGTGTAAATGAGTCAATGAGTCAGTGTAACGCGAATACGTACGGCCTCCACCTTTGTTAGGGCTGTTACAGCCATATTTAACACCATTTTTCAAACATCCTCTGTATTGTAGACATGACCATTGCTAGACACATGACTGTGTCGCTTAATGAACACCAAAAACTGTGTGTGTTTAAATTATTGTTCATTGATCTATTCAAATTTTATTTAGATTACAAGTAAAATGGAGATGTTAGATGGTAAAGCATTTAATGCAAAATTAAAGACAAATGTTGAGATCTGATTAGTAAATAAAAAAATTAAATAATACAGGTCGCCAATTGATCTAAGGTACGCTAAAATAGAATTATAAAACAATACATTAAAATTAAGGTATTTAAGATGCTGATGATGATAACCCTACGTAGTTAGACGACATTGAGATGCATTAACGATAATTTGTCACCGCTCTGAGGTCGGTCAGATTAGGACTGAATTCGGCACATAATAGTTTTAAGGTCATTTCGCGAAATGATTGATAGTAAAATACGTTTGGCAATGATTTGATCCCGTTGCGTGGTCTTACATCAATAGGTTGTGAGTGACGTGAAGAGGTTTTGTGTGAAAGGTCATAGCCCGAGCTGAGACTATTTGTTGGCAGGTCGACACGTGGAACTTCGTCTGTACTATGTCATGTAGTTGTGTGTTTATCTATGGTGTATAGGAAAACGCTCCTGCTAAAGAAAGTTGGTGTGGGTGTTAGTTATGTTACAGGTATAGTGTGTAATTAAGGTGATAACCGCATTGGCGCTAGAGATAGAATCAGTGGCTGTGTGATAGTTATAACTGCAATTAATGTGTGATTTATGTATTTTAATAAAAATAAGATAATTATTTAGATAGGTTTCTTTGATTATAAAGAAGTTGGGGTCATAACTGCCTTTATTGCAGTCATTTTACGTTTGGAAACTTAAGTATTCTGTGCTTACGTAGAAATTTTTTGAAAAAATATATACACCAATTGCAAAATATTTCTTATTAAGCTTTATTTGAGATGATGTTTTGCAAAAAGCCACAAAAAAATTGAATTGAAATTCACAAGATAATGCGCACGCCGCGCCGCTCATCGCGCGTGGCACGTAGGCTGTTTATAGTTCATCTTCTTTCATCTTCGTTTCGGGAGCTGCGCGCCTAATAGTTACAAGCTGGGCACTTAAAGTTACAAGGAGATCCATAAGACTATTTGGAACTGAACATAAGTAAGGAACTTTGAAGTTAATTAATTGTTTGAGAGAGCTTGACTGAGAGATTTGCTTTAACTATTTACTTAGTCCAATGTGGGTGTCGAAGGCACTTTGGAAAAGTAATTTTAACCAATCGATTTGGTCATTATTATTGGTTTGTTGAATGACGAAGGTACTTACTTTAAGGGCGAATAAATTTACATTAAAATGCAAGTATCAAAGTATTAAGGATTAATTAACTTATAGACAAAAAGTAAATTTAATTCGGAATAACACCTAAAGCAAACAATTACCTATTTGTTAACAGCAAGTTCAAAAAGGGAGTACTTACTTGAATTATAAAAGTTAAACAGTTTAAAAACTACAACCATGATTGACTTGAACCAACAACTATGATTATGTGGGTGCCAGGAAAACCTCCATTAAACAGACATGATGGGTATACTGTATGTTCGACCACGGCTCTACGTTGTCCATTTTTATCTGAATTATTTTCTTGGTTCGTACTATTTAGACACCTTTTTTACGTAGTCGGGTAGTAGTTTTTAAACTATATATATTTTTTAATAATTCAAGTAAGTATAATAGGTGCATAAAAAGCCTTATGTTCCTGTATGGCTAGTACAATTGTGAGGCTGATCGTTCAAGCGATCCCGACGATACACCGGCATTGAACTTGTGTAAGGTCAGTTCAATATGCGCACTCCAGTCTTCGCGTCGAGACATGAACGACACTACTTACATTATGCTTTACCGGGTTTATTCCATTACTTGTTGTGATGTTGTTCAATATGATTATTGAAGTTAAGCAATATTCTGTAAGGTGGACCTGTAGATGGGTTACCATTTATGATTTCAATTTCGAGTGTCACCGTTAAACCTGAACCTGGAGGTCTTGTTGTCATTATTGTATTAAAATCCTTTTCAGAAGTTTTGGTTGCGAAAGTTAAAAAGCTTTCATTTATACGAAATGCAGTGCTATTAACATTCACACACCTAGAATAATATACCACTGGCTGCCTAACTCCTGAAAAGCTATGGCCGGTGCGGTTGAACCGTATTCACTTCAGAATTCGAGCTGGGAACACAATTTCCTGTTTGGGAAGGCTTAAGTTATATACGACGACAATGTGTGTGGACACACGATTTCAAGGAGTCACAGATTTAAAGAAATTCAGAGTTATCCCTGTAGTAGGGTGATATCTGACATTTCAAGATTTGCTCTTAAAACAAAGTATTTATAAAGCTCTTTGTAAATATCGAAATTTACACGGACGAAGTCGCGGGTTAAAGCTAATTCAACCTTATGGTATGGGCTTCAAAGAGGAGAGGAGTGATTGGACAACAACAGACACGTGCGCACGTGCTTGTTTCAAGATACACGTTCCCCAGCTAGCAGAACCCGGAACGCGGAACCGGAGTTGAAGTAGTACCTTGGATGAGGTCTGTATTCAATATTGGGCTGTAAATGATTGATGGGATGACGGGAACTGCTTTACCGTGTATCAAAGAATGTGTTTAGGCTCAATACTTGATTTACGATGACATTATGAAGATGATAATTCCGTTACGCTGAACCTTACCCACAAAGAGCTAAGGGGTACAACTGTACACACCCTGTGGTCGGTATGTAAATGATGTGACGTCATTTTCTGACTGTCACCTTTGAAACATATTGTTTATATGTATGCACCTTTATTGAAAACCAAGCGAATAGCTTCATCATCATATAAGGCCAACGACGTCCACAGCTGGACATAGGCTTTATCTAATTTATGCCACAGCGAGCAATCCTGTGCCGCCTGAAACCAACGGCTGCCTACAAGAGAGTAGCTTAAAGGGGCAAAATGTTTAAGCTCTAATTAGAACCTTATATCTTGGTCCAAATGTATGACTTGACTAAATGCCACCAGATTTAAAAAAATAAAGTGTAACTATGTATAAAAAAATATATAAATTTTTAAGGTCTATACTCGTATATAAGTATCTTGATACTTCTATGCTCTCTCTATCAAATAATTCTCTTCAATAAATCAATAAAATATGTAAGTACTTATATCTGAAATTGATAAACTTTCAGTCTAAATAAGGAGATACATCAATACGGCTCATAAAGAGTACAATGCACTTGCGATCATCTTTGCAAGGATACCCTGTCAATAAATATAAAGTATATTAACATTTTATCGTATACACATTTTGTTAAGACCAAGTTTGGTAGCTACGGAAGCATCGCTGTTGTATTTCAAGTAAAGTAAGAAAATTATTAAGATAAGAAAAGAACAAAAGCTGGGTATTGATTAGAATCAATATCTACTTAGCTTGTTTATTCCACAAGTAAAACTACTGCAGGTAAAACTCGGATGTTGGTGGTATACCTACATGTAAGTCTTAGAGAAATGAGTACCTAGTCCAGATTAAAATTTAGCCTTGGCGTATCCCCGGATATATAATAGAATAAGGTCGTATATTTATTTCTATTCTATTCTAATTTTAACCGATTTAAAAAAGTACGAGGTTTTCAATTCGATTGTTTTATTTTTTTCATCCTGACAAACATACCGATGTCGAAAAATTCTGTATCAGATGTGCAGAGGAAGAGCAAGTATGCAGAAATAACGGTCAAAATATAACTGAATATTTCTTCATTCATACACTGGGACTCAATGTAGTCCAGTGCGATATTGAAGCTGAGGTCAGGTTGAATTTCTCCTCTTCCCTCCTGTATTGGGTACGTTGATTTAGCCAAACATATTGCTTATATGAAGCGATGGTGGCTGAATGGATAAGAGACGGGCGTGTTAAACACGCGGTCCGAGTTCGATTCCGACCAGCAGTACCAATGTGGATTTCACTTTGTGGAATTTATATGTATTAGTCATGTGACTTACCATCTGCTAACGGTGAAGGAAAACATCGTGAGGAAACACACTAGAAGAAATTCTAAGAGTGTGACTGATCCACCAACCCGCACTAGTAGAGCGTGAGTGGATTATGGCCTAAACCCTCTCAGCTCTCTAGATAGAGGAGAGGAGACCCGAGCCCAGCAGTGGGACATTAATGGGTTGTTGATGATGATTGATGATGATTGCTTATATACATTGCAACACTTACTTAATGTAATCTCTGTATCAAATAGGAGATTGATAAACAATAAACTATCTCTCAAGGTGGATTTAACCTTAAATAAATAAAAAAATACATATGTCATTGTATTTTCACTATGTTACGCATTTTTCTTTTAACTGGTAATAGCATCTGCAAAGTCCCAGATAGCTGCGCCTTACTAAAGCTCACATTTATGCAACCAAAGCTGAACAGTCCTTGTTAACTAGAAACATGAAACTCTTTACATATTTTCAAGTGTAAAATATTGCAACTACCTAATCTAAAATGGAAATTTGGAACACGATGGAGCCGTCAAAGAAGTTTTTGTCTATGAAATATTGTTTGACGAAACATTAGAGCCCTTAAATAGTCACATACTTTGGTGACCTATACCGCTTTATTTAAAATAAACTAAATAAGTACAGCATTAATGCAGTTACTTAATCAGTTAGCGTACTGATGTATGGAAAAATTGTGGTGACGTAAATATTTTGTATTAAAAATGAATAAATGATTAATTAAAATATTCGATAATGCCCTACACAGTTGGAATTGCTAATACCTAATAGTATACTAACAAGTACGGGGCAAATAAAACGAAGTCATATTCTTAAAGAGCTAATTAGAGCTAGCTAAAACTTTTGTATTTCATGCTTGGTCATTATGACGTTAATGATGAGACGATGAAAGTTAATGAACCAAATACTTTACATGAACTTAATTCATCACCCTCATTTCAACCCATAAACGCCCTACTGGGAAAGGGTCTCCTTCATAAAATGTGAAGGGAATTTAGCCTACTAGGTATACCACACTGGGCAGGCGGGTTGGTATAGGGATTTGTTTCGAATTTTCCTTTTCTTGTAGTGCTCTTGTCCTTTAGTCGCCTTTTATGACAGCCACAGGTTGAAATGAAACATTACGTATTCATAATCCGTCACTACATAGACCTGAACTTAATTAAATTGACAAATTCTGATACTCATATAATGATAATTGATAAGATAAGAAGAATACCAAAATAATTTACGAAATTATTACGACAATTTCTTTTTACAAAAATCTTCTCCATTCAGTCTAAAACAGTATGACGGTCGTCCGTGTAATTTGTCAGCGTCACTTCGGTTTCGTTTACATAAACCACAGCCAATGAACGATGTTTTAATTGCAATTAACTAAAATTAATAGAGATGCTTGTTTGTTTACTTTCTCAAATGGCGGCATAACCACTGAGTTTATTTACTTTGTTGTTTCATTTTGATCAAAGGTCCACGTTTTGTAGCCATAACGGTTTAATAGACGGATTGTTTTTAAATTGTAGCTTTGTCGTAAATAAAGAAATTATTTTCTGTTTACACCACGCGTTCATCACCACGCGAGTGACATAATTGATGATTTACGCCCACTTACGTACTAATTGGTGGTTTTTTTGTTTTTTTTTTTATAATATTTTACCACATTCACACAGCGCCATCTAGTCCCAAATTAAGCAATTCTATTTGCTTGTGTTATGGGTACTAAACAACTGATATACTACTTAAATACTTTTTTTTGTAAATACATACATATTATAGATAAATTACACCCAGACACAGAACAAACAATCATGCTCATTACACAAAGATTTGTCCTGGGTCCATCGAACCCACGACCTCCGGCTTAGCAGTCAGGGTCACTAACCACTAGACCAACAGGCCAGGCTGACTATCGGATTTGAAAAAATCATGTAATACTTAACTATCACCTTCCGCGCGTTATTCCGTTTGCATAAAACGGTAGAAATAAGATATTGCGATAAAGTGGAAGCCTTAATTTAAGTTTGACCTCTAGCAATACATTGCTGAAAACTTGATTCAATTCTATGCTATATCTAGCTTTTTTTAGATTCTGTAGCTTTAAAAAAGACCCCTCATACTATTTTTTCGACAATATCTATAATATGTACAGACCACAGAACAGAGATAGGTTTTGTACAGACAATGACTCGTTACAGTTATATGTATAGATTATACTAAAGCATGAGTGATAAGCTTCGTATCTCTAAATACATAGTCAAAGAGTGTTCAGCACATACTTAATTTGAAAATGGCTACTTAAGTTTATAAAAATAGATAAAACAACTTTAAAAAAAAAAATTAAAAGCAAAATAAGTTTTAAGTAAATTATCGAATCCAACTTTACGGCTTTAATCCAGAGAGCAATCATATTATTATGCTCTCTTCTTATCAAATTTTACTCTCTCTTGATTATCGTTGCGATAAAATATTAAACCGACAATTCTCACTACTAGGCCTCATTTTCAATAAAACGTGTGAAATTTATTTTACTCTTAAGTTTTCCAAATTCAGACATTTAAATTGAATTAAATTCTAATAATACGTTTTGTATGATAATATAATCGGGATTAGGATAAACTTTTGTAAGTATAACATCAATGTGTTGGTTTAATCTCCAAACAAGAAAGGTTTCTAAGAATACTTTTCTTTATCGAGTGACATTGAAACAGAAAGACTAGATCGTAAATTGTTTTGATTTATTTAAAATTAGAAGGCTGATGCTGATGCTGATGCATGCTAAACGCCGTACAAAGTTAATTTTTTAATATTTATTTGCTTTTGAAAAAAAAATAGTTTGTGTTTTATTATAGAAGTTGGACATTGATATTTTTAAAACAAATTTCAGCAAAAGTAACTTTTCTAAATAACTAAAAAGTAATAAAAAATATCACAGTCAATTGTTAAAGTTTTACTAAACAAACTAAACAAGTATGTGGCTCTATAGATAGCGGTAATGACCACCAATATCCATTAAATGGCCAGTTAAGTTGTGACCACGCATTATGAGGTGTACCCATAGACATAGGATCCGCGCGCTGTGTACCTAAACGTTTAATGCACCTGCAAACACAGCTTTTAGCTCATTTGCTATAAGACAAAGTTTTACAAGCTGGGTAAGCAGCACCTGTCCTAGGAAATATTATAAAATATTTACTAAACATTAAAATTGTAAAGAAAAAAAAAATTAAAATTGTAATACAGCCGAGCATTTTATAGAAATTAACATCCTAACTGATAACATCATCAACAATCCATTAATATTCCACTGCTGGGCACAGATCTCCTCACCTCTATCTAGAGAGCTAGAATTGATATTAAAATATAAAAAAATGTTATTTTTTCACATTATTCAACTGATCTCCATAAAATTTTACAAAGAGCGATAATTTTCTATATTTATAGGGATCCGCAAAAAAAAGGAAACGTACAGTGACGCTTGACCCCAAAGCGCAAGGGAAACGTTTGGGGAACCCTGCTTTATAAGATATCAAATTAACCCTTCTTTGTTTTAAAAAAGTTTGATCTAAAGATGATTTTTTCTGTGGTTTGTTCAACACAATAAAGTTTTGTCATTCAAACATTGCACCGAGGATTTAGGTATTAAATAGAATTTACGTAAGACTGTATTCGGATGTAGTGATAAATCGTAGAGTATGACAAAAATGGGAATGTGTTGTTGGTATGAATATGAATAAATTTAAAAAAGGAGAGAAAACGTGAAACGCCTTTGTTTAATTTATATTTTTTACTGTCTGGATATAATAAAGAATATAAAAGAATGCATAAATTCACGTAGTTACATAACTTTTTGTTGGTGTTTTATGTATGTACGTAACGTTTGTAGATTTCTTTCTTCTTTGTAAAACACATCATTTTCGCCTTTCACGATCCACCAACATATGAAGTATACTTATAAAATAAAATATAAACATAGCATCATGACATTTTTCCCGAAGGAGTAATCAGATTTGCATCGCATTCACATTTCTCCATATCTTTTTTGGAAATAATGACATCATCATTTCTCCGGAGAATGTGGAGGGAATCTAGTCTGCTATACCATGTTGGCCAGACGGGTTGGTATAGGGTTTGTTTCGAATTTTCCTTTTCTTGCAGTGCTCTTGTGTGCATAAAGTTACTACTCCCTTGGTCGCCTTTTGCGAAACCCACGGGTTGAGATGGGGGGCTCGATACTCGTGTCGGGCAAAAAGGTTTTGGTGTTTTCTGCCGTGAAATTTTCAGTATCAACCCTGAGTAAGAAAATGTGTTCGGGTAATGACAATAGGGTCGCCGCCTCGTGAAATATCATGAGACCATAGCTTAAGCTGTCTAAATGTGGGTGTGATACACCTCTGCCTACCCCCACGGGAAAAAAGCTTGTGTGTCGTTATATTATGCATATTTTTATTTATAGATAAAGTCATTCAATTTGAAATTTAAAATTCTAGTATGTTAACTGTATATTACGCGCAATGAGTCAACTGAATACTAATGTCTACATTACATACGGCTATAATAGTTCAATGTTAACTAGTTAGGTACTACGTAATAATTGTATCACTGATGATACGATTACACGGATATTGATCAAATTACCTGTATTATGCATAAATTTACATAAATTGCATAAACATCATCCGAGTTACGATCACGTTCAATTTTATGTCATTTACAATGCGATAAATGATATTAAACATGGTAATGAGGGTAGACAAAGAAATCAACGGCTTAAACTAAGGTGTTAGTAAAACATTGTAGATTTGTTATTTCCATAATGCATAACTACACGTAATCACATACTTAACGGAAAATACAGCGATTATAACTGCCTATAAATAACCAATTAAATATGTATTTATTACTGAGTTTGCTGAGATTCCATTGGCAGCAAATATTTTTCTTTTTATTGCGACGAGCAAGCCGCCCACCTGATGGTAATAGGTAACCGCCGCTCATGGACGTTGGTAGTGTTAGAGACGTCTGCCGACCTAGAGAGGATAGCTCTCTTTAATCCTCGTTTGAAGAAGGACATATCATAGCGGTCAGGAAACACCGCTGCAGGATGCTCACCCCAGAGCCAGCACGTACGTGGGAGGAATGATCGCAGATACTTTACCATGCTAGACGATATCGACTCCAGGTAGTGTGGGTGAAGCTTACAGCGGCGTTGAGTGGTGCGATTATAGAAAGGCGACGATGGCACCTAATTATGAAATTCGTTGGAGCACTCCCCATGGAACAACCGTCTTAGCCATTAGACCTCGCTGTAGGACGTAGGTAGGTAATTTATAAGATTGCCTAGCGTCGACTCTGGTGTCTCACTTGGAGTAGATAGAAGATAGTAAATTAAAAATCTTTAGAGTAGTTATAGAGTAATAATATCTTCTTCATCCCTAGAATTTTATAAGAAGCGTATGCACAAAAAAATCTTTATTAAATTTTTTCCAGCCGTATCCGTTATGTAAATTATTCTCCTCTTGTGAGAAATGGTCCTTGTCCAGTAGCGAGAAGTAAAATTGATGATAACGACAGAAGAAGAAGCTATCATTTAAAAAAATATTTAATATTTAATTCACCATGAAAAAATTCTACCCTCATACTTTTACCATAGCTGAGATTTTCAAATATCAAATCTTTCGTTATATAAGTTTAGCAACACAAAACCAAAACGCTAAACTATTTTTATAGATGCAGAGGTCCTTATAGCCATTTGTGTGTTACATAGGTAGCTAGTGTAGAAATAGTGAACCGTTTATATCAATAACAGGGGTGGCCATGTAAGCTGGTCCTATACAAATATTTCAGGTTCCTTTGGGTGTTGTTTTCAAAGCACACGACGCGAACGATGCTTGAATTCTGAAAGACAATGGCTGAAACGATTTATTGACACTATTCGGGGTTTTATGCTTGCCACTCGTAAGAACTGTTTAATGTATATTTATAACATATTTGCTCGTAAAGGGTCTCTTATTTCACCAATTTCAGTGTTGTAATGTATCTCATTACGCACTAGTGCGGTAATGTAAAGTAAATTGCACGGCTTCTCATGCTCACATACTAATAATCAAGGGGCTCCGTACGTAACGAACGGTATTTTTTTTAAATCTTAGCAAAGAGTTTTTATGTCAAAAAAGTGGTCAACATTTTATGAATAAAATTAACTAACTTTGGTAGATAAAATAATTATGATATAATTATAATTATAAAATAAACATTTAATTCTTTAATTTAATTAATTTAGACCATAAATTACAACCATTTATCGGTACTAAAACACAAAAATATGAATTTACTTTTTTAGTAATACTGGCTGCTTTTGTATTTTTGCCTTAAAAAAAAAAGCGCTGATGCGCGCGCATCGATAAATTGTGACAAGTAAAAATAATTCCGCGCGCTATTTCTTTTCGCTGTATTTGTTTTTTTCTAAGAAAGTCCGAATTTTATTTATTTCCTCGCAAATATATGTTATAAAACGTCGTATGACACACGTGCGGTTTGATAATTACATCCTCTGCTTTCTTGTAGCCCTCGCCTGCGGCTCGGGCTAGCAATATCGCCTCGGCTGTAATTATCAACTTACCGCACTTGTATCATAATGTACTATTATTTATTTTATACAGTAATGTAATTTGATTTTGATTTGTTACTTTTCTATTTTTTTTTAAGTTGATTTGAGTTGATTTTGAAGTTTTACTTTAAGTTTACCTTAATATGAAATATAAATCTATATAGAATGTAGAAGTGAAAGGATACAAGTAGATATATGTAGGTATAGCGCTTCATACTATACCTAGTGATTTTATTTGAGATTACTATCGACTTGATGAATGTGCTCATAGTGGCCCAGTAACAGTGACAAGAATATTGATTGACATTCAATTAATTTGTTGCTTGTAACAGACTTACTTCACTGAATATACCGGGAGTACTATAACTATCTCTGGTGCTGTTGGGGAGGAGGGTATTATGTATTCGTGACACTATAGTTACTTTATTATTTTAATCAAATAGTGAAGACTAGCTGTTGCACGGGGTTTGGCTCCTGTAGATTTTTGTTTGGCCATTACTCAGCTCCTTTTAGTCGTAGCGTGATGTTATATAGCCTATAGCCTTCCTGGATAAATCGGCTATCTCACACTGAAATATTTTTTTAATTCGATCGAGTTAAGCAAACAAACGGTTCAGCTTTATAATAATAGTATAGATTTGCAATACATTAAAGTCATGTTAAAATTTAATGTAGGCTGATTCTAGAGCACGCAATAATTGAAATACAATCATTACATAACAGTGACGCATTCGTTACAAACTTTGCCCGAGCTAATGAATCAAATTGCCATTGACCAATCATGCCATACTCTCTTTGTGCCATTCGAATTCAATCATTGGCATTCCACAGTTAGTTTACTCTACATATTTGAGAGACATTAACTGTAAATTAAATGTTGGTAATAACCAATAGATGAAATGAAATTTCGTTTAGTAATCTAGGTAACAAAGTAACTTTTATAAAAGTCACAAGTTAAGAATGTAACAGGTTATCCGAAAAATAGTTACAATCGTTTGTGAGTTACAATTTGGGTAGCGTTTAAAGTGACGCAGCAGAATACCACACCGTGTACCTATTTAAAATTAGATCGTATGATGTTGATGAGTTAAAATTTATTTGTTTTCTTAATTATGAACGCATTCGAATATGCGACTAATAATATATTTTTATTGGATAAGTTGGAAAATATTTACATAATATCTACAAGTAAATATTATGGTATTATTATATATTTATGAGTAAAATGTGCTTAATGTATTTAATTAGACATTATGTATTCCTAATCCGTCACTACGCGGATTTTTTACACATATTTTTAAATTTGTTTACTTTGTTGACTTATTTTTTAGTCACTATTTTTGGAGTACCTATGTGTGATTAAGTTCATTTTGGCTAAAGGTTAGTTTATTATCGAAAAGCTCCTTTCCAATACTAATATTTTTTTTGTCTGCATAATCAATAGAGGTAGTACGTCTGTAAAGATATTTATAGATTTTAACCATTGACGAATTAAAATATAATTCAATGACCTTCGATGTCAAATGGAATAGATACAATCAGAGTTAAAAGGTATTTGGTAACATTTTTGTTTGTATTTATTGGATAGTTGTTTAATCATGTTACATGCACGTAGGAATCTACGTGCTTTGTTTTGCAACTAGCAACTAGTTGCAAGTTGCACGTGATACTCGCCAATTTAACTGATAGTAGGGCGATAGACGTTGGCGGTGGAACAGTCCAGCTTATGATTAAAACATTTGTAACTATATTCGGGCTGAAATGAATGCGGAATATGCTTGTAAGCAAATCACTCTCAAATTGTGTTTTAAGATTAAATTTATATTATTATGATTTACACTCAAAACAAAGAACATAGTTATTTAAGATCTGTGTAGATATCGAAATCTACGCGAATCAAGTCACGGGCAAAAGTTAAATAATTATACCTATATTTAATTCATACCATTTACTTTTTCTATTAATTTTTCTTATTGTATTGCCTTGTTTTCGATATGGTATACTAACACCCAACATTACTACTATGAACACGTGTGTTTTGATTGCATGCTAATTAAGCTAAACTAGAGCTTGTTGCGAACCATTCAGGGTTCGTAATTTACTTACATAGTACGTGATAGAGTTGATTAAGTGGCCAGTACCATATACACAATGTCAATTCATTGATTAACTACGTATAAACTAAGGCCAACGAGACCAGATAAATTATGTTAGCAAAGCTACGTTAAATGACGTCCGGGGAAGTACCTACCTACTACCTTCTCACAGAATATCAACGCTTAATAATAGTAATAATAATAATATAAACAAAGGCTTATCTTTTTTTTTTAAAAGAAAAAGATCAACGCTAAATAGCAGCAGGTAAATTCTTATAATGGTGTTGCATTTCGTCTGGTGAGAGATCCAATTCCTCCTTTCAATCCCCCTCATTTTCCTTTTTTTCCCTATTTACCTTTGCTTTTTGGGTACGCAGCAGTGTAAACTTTTTATTATTATTTAACGTTGTGATTGATAAAAGTTTTGCATTAGTCGAAAATTCAAGTTGATTTACACCACCCATAAGATTTATGAAAGAAAACAAAATCTAATTGAGTTACTAAAAAGTTTGCAAGACCACACATGGTGTATAAAATAGAGGTAGGCACAGATTTTTCGTATATACCACCTCTATAAATATCTACAAGGAACTATACCTTGATACCTGTGCCTAAAAAAACTAGGCAAAACCAATTTGGTAGTGTCAGTATGTAGAGTGAGGCGTCTGCGTCGTGCTGAATCGCAAATTACGACTAGAGGTGAACGTTCGACGATAGCGCTACTCGTTGAACTTGACTCGGCTACCTTAACATTGCGCGAAGATATTATATAAGGAAATTATCTAATCTAACGTCCTTTGCTACTGCTATATTTTGTAACCGCTTTATTTTATTTTTTTAATTATTATATGTCTTTCTATGAGGGAAAGTTCCTTCAAGGTTGACTGGCCATTTTGAAACCTCGCCGTATGTCAAACTTTTGTTTTTCATTCTATTTTTAAAATCCTGTCAAATTTAATGAGGTGTTTAGTAAAATAAAGTCTTTTGAAATGAGTACTTAAGCACATAATTATTACTAGAGTTTAACTGACGTAAATTATGGCCAACGATGGTTTTACCGATGGCCTTTTATATTTATGGTGTCAATAAATGTTAATAGTAGTTATTACATAAGTCAAGAATTTTCTCAATATATTGTGTATCGACTAGGAAATATTGTACTAAAGCTGTACTAGTATATTGCTCCATAACTTTGATATTAACAGTGCAAAACCCAGTTTAAGTCAGGCTTACCAAACAAAGTGTCTCAGCTGATCTCTTCCTGTTTACGAAACGGTTACAAAACGTACCCTTCGAATATTCCGCAGTAATCAGTGGTCCAATGCGATTCCAGGGTATAGACCGTGAACCCTGCGCTCACGCACCCGCGTTGTCCGCCGTCGGATGATAAGGCCGAGGCCGATATATAAGCCTGTGTCGGAGCACCCGGCACCATTCGCGATTAAACGCCACCGGAGTAAGCTTCCGCAGACCGAGGCCGTTCTGACTCTGACCGCCAACTGAATTGACACAATTGCTCGCCACCCTTCCGCGATGTCTGCGATACGGTTTCTTCTCGTCGCTGCACTGATCTTTGTCACCGTTGATGCTGCGCCGTTCTTCGATGCGATATACGATGCTATCAATGGAAACGCCAGAAGATCCTATGGTTATAGCGGTTATGGAAACTATGGCTATGATGGTTATGGCAACGCTTATGGAAATGGTTATGGTAGCCCTCAAGACGCAGGTTATGGTTATGGAGGCTACGGCAACTATGGATACAACAGGCCCAGGGTGGAGAAGCAAGCGCCAAGACAAGGGAAATCTTTCAAGGACATCTGTAAAGTACACTTTACTTCATCCGTTGAGTTCCCGGGGAGGAACGGGATAGTGTGCCCCTACTGAGGGTCAGATCGCGTGTTCTACGCAATGGAGCGATTGCTCCGACGACGTAACGTCATGAGGATGGGTTGACCTGTACACTATGAAAATTGTTAGTCGAATTATGACGCAAACATCATCAATATCATATTCTGTATGAAGCTTTAAAGAAAGTGATTTTAAAATTAAAACACTATTCATTCAGTGATTAATTAACGAAATCTTTTTAAAGCGAAAGTGCAAGTGTCTATATCTATATGGTGAATAATACGTGCCAATTTTAGGTCAGCCTGTCTGCAGCCGAAATGATATCAAATGCATAAACTTCAAATTGATTGTGATGTTCGATTATGACTCAACTGTCAATTTAATGGCAATTCAAATAAATTAAAGAAAGAATAAATGACAAAAAATTTTAAGTGTCTGTTCTCAATTTGAAGTTTTAAAGCAATTGTTATTAATATCGGCGGTTAAGAAGTGATAAGTTACTGTTAATTCTCATATTAGCATAGCGTGTGATACGAAGTTTATCTCGGTGATAGCCTTGTGATAATTCGTTTATTAGTCGATAAATTACTGTAGTTTCTCTCAGACCGGACGCATAGAACACGCGAGTAGTTTTAAATGGACAAAAACTTTGAATTGGCTTATTTGTACTTATGAAATTTTCTTTTAATTCCATCAACACTGTGTTCTTCCAAACATTTCCACCAAAGCATTTCTTTGACTATAATATAGTACAAAGTGTTATATATAATTTATAATAAGTAATGTAAATATATTCTAAGTTATAAAATAAATGTTTTGAAATGTCGTCACGTGTTTGAATCTGTTTGAACAACAAGTGAAGTAGGTCAATTTTGGTGGGACCAATTCAGGAGATTTAACTGGGGCAAGGCGGCAAACGCATTCAGTATGATTCATTTGACAGTTCGTGTTTTGTTTCCGCGGTTATCTGTGCTAATTACAAAGGCATTGCCAATGTTACAATATTTGAACTCTTTGGACCCATTTTTGGTTTTCTGAAATTTAAATATTATTCTTTCATAGTCTGATTTAATAGAATTCAAAACATATTGTTATACTTAAGTTTACCTGCATATTAGTATGATAAGGTCTATGTCACTAGTGCTCAATAAATATAAAATTGGCATAACACAATGTAACTAAAAATCGTTGAAATTTCATTAGAAATCTCTGTCGTTAATTTATAATTTTCCAATTAACAGAACGAAGAGATTCAAATTATTATATTGCACTACACAAACAATGTAGTCTGGCCTAGTGCAGTCTAGTCATATTAATAATTATGTTTACATGAAAACAGTGGTCTGTATCGAGGTGAGTTCTAATAACGGTTGTGAACTACTGTTAGCTTGAGTACGCCTTTATTTTGGCACAAATATTAAGAATGTTTTTATACTTATAACATAATTAGATAATATCTCCTTCAAATTAATTGTTTAACAGTACCTACTTTATATTTATTGAGCTTAATTATGAGTTATTAAATATTATATATATAGTTAATATATATAATATTCTACCACATTCACACAGTGCCATATAGTCCCAAAGTAAGCAATTATATTTGCTTGTGTTATGGGTACTAAACAACTGATATACTACTTAAATACATTTTTTTTTGTAAATACATACGTATTATAGATAAAATACACCCAGACACAGAACAAACCTTTATGCTCATCACACAAATATTTGTCCTACGTGGGGATCGAACCCAGGACCTCCGGCTTAGCAGTCAGGGTCACTAACCACTAGACCAACAGGCCAGTCAATTATGTGTTTACTAAAAAAGAATAAAACATAAAATGTACTATGTAAAATGCATTATTTTTAGTCTAAAACGTGACAGACGAGTTAACAGCCCTTTATTGAAGAGATGAGTAATACCTTAAAATGGAAGCACTTTAGTGTCCTCCAGAGCAAAGTGCCAGGGTGCCTCTAGAAAATAAAAGACAAGGCAATGTTTATCTGCAATTCTTATTCAGATGATTGCTGGGATTCTGTGACGTAATCCAGACTAGCCTCTTACGAAATCCGTGTGAAGTGATAGCACAGTCTATTCTTCGCGAAATCACTTAATATTCTCTCTTAATTATGTATTATTCGTTCATACATTAATTTCCTACTAAGATTAGAATTACAATAGGTATATAGTTTGAATGAATGGGCTTGTTTGTCATTCACTGGGTAGATCTTACGAAACAGAAATAACTATAAAACGGAGAAAGAGCACTTCCTTTCTTGTCTCTTATAGACAATGCATATTGACAAAGAATAACTTTAGCTTTCAGATAATATATTCGTATAGGAGGAGATTTAAATAGACCTTTTATTTATTATCGGCAATTAAAACACTATGCTTTTATTGAAAAGGCACAGTATTGAATAGCATGACCCTATATTAGGGCATAACAAGGTCTTGACATATAGATTTCCTGATATATTTTCTTTATTAAACCACGTGAAGTAATTCTATCTTATTTCTATCTTATACATGGTAATTTAATTGTCAATTTTTATACATGTTTCTTTGTATAAAGCATAAAGATAAAAGCCCTTTAACTAATTTATGGAACACTATAAATGATAATAGGATGAGTAGCAGCAATGCGGAGGAAAATTAAATTATGATGCATTATTTATTTGTTTTATGTTTTATTTAGTTGTTTAAATGTGGGACGCTGTACCTATTTCGATTTTTTTTTAAATCTTAATATCTTACTCGCTTAGCTCCAAGTTTTTCTGTCAATATAATTATATATTTAATGATGAAGTTAAAATAAACACGGAAGAATTAAATTCAACCTTTTTAAGTCATAAAGTTGTTCAATAATACGTCAATTGCGTTGCGTTTAGTTTTGATAGATCGTAGGCGAGAGCAGGTGTACACGATGACCTAAAATCTACGCAGATATAATACTATACTATAACTTGTTATAACATTTAATAGCTTACACATTAAGTTGTGGAACTTTAGACAGCCGGCTCTGCTTTAGTTCTTATGTTGACTATATCATAATTAATAGTCTCGTAGTGTTTATGGTTATACAAAGTAATGAAATACGTAATAATGCTTTTCTTTTGTTTTTTAATGTGTAGGGCACTGTAGGAGATCGAACTTAGATTAAACTTAAAAAGCAAAACTATCAATGTACATACATACACTGATAATTGTGAGCAGCTGTCTACACAATATGAATGTGCTGTGGCCCAGTCGAGTGAACATGATTTTATTATAACTCACAACTCTCCGCCTGGCAGAGACGAGCTACTGCCAAACATGTCCTAACGATGCGAGTAATGACTGAGGTGGTGACATATGCGAATTGAGTTTGGGCGAGCAGGTGAGTGAAAACAAAAAATGTTAACGCGTGCAAGCTACTGACCAACTCGCATCTACGACTTACCTACACTTGTTACGGTCAAACAGTGCAGTGCACAGTGCAAGTTACCAGCAGCAGAAGCGGATCTATGTAGGCCCCCGGATATAAGGGGCCTCCAGTCCCAATATAAAACATTGTGAATTACAACAAAAACAATCCTATGTATATGGTAAAGTTTATAAAATATTTATTTAATTATATATTTTACTTCTTTTAATTCTTTAAACTTGGCCGATTTTTTTAATGGCAGTTAATTCATAATATAGACAGCCCCCCTAGGGGGCCCCGAGTAGTATCAGCCCAGGGGCCCAAATACTCACTGTCCGCCCCTGCTCGGCAGGCTGACTTTTATGCTAGCTCATACTGTGTAAACGAGCCATTAGTATTTAGTATAGCTATGGATTATAATAATATAGTCCGTGTAATGATGGATTAAGAATACGTAATGTCACTACCCCATTTCAACCCGTGGCGAAAAAAAAAGGCGACTAAGGGAGTAAACCTTAAGCAGACAAGAGATCTGCGAGAAAAGGAAAATTCGGAACCAAACCCTATACCAACCCGTCTGGCCAGCGTGGTATAGTGGGCTAAATTCCCTCCACAATGTTTGAAGAAGACCCAGTGCCCAGTAGTGCGCCGTTTATGGGTTGTAAGGATTATAAAGTTTCAATAATAGTAATAATACCGTCCGTTAAATGCGTTTGTTACTACATCACGTAATTTTACGGTTTTTTTTTCATAAACTTATATAATAACAAGACACGCTTTGCTTACAAATAGCTTCTAAATAGACAAAAACTGTGCCCTTGAACAAAAGTATGCAAAATAAAAGCCTTTGTTTCTATCAAAATATTATATTAAATTATACCTAAGTACTTTATTTGGCTTATAAATTATTGAACCAGTGTAGATATAAACTGCTATAGAATTTATATTATGATGAAATAGATGCGTATATTCGTGATGGGTCATAATATGTGTGCGGTGAAGAACCGTAACCAGTTTTCAAGATAAACTGATTCATAAGGTAATAACTATGAGATCTCAAGAAAATGTATATTAAAATCGGATATCTACGTGTACAAAAAATATAATTACGCGCACGAGAAGTATTAAATTCGGCTTAGAAAATTTAATATAGAGTAGTTTGCTAAAATAAAATTAGATATCCAATACAAAACAAATGACGATCATTTAATGACTATTAAAATATAAGTTCATATTGTTTGGATCGAATCTCTAATGGAATTTAAAATTACCTTAAGGATAACCGACTTTATATTGAAGGTATTGTATTTGTTAGGTATTTAATATTGTTTTGTGTTTCAAGATATAGGAGAATAATAAAATATACCAACTAAATATCGTCATTGATTATAAGTACTTCTATCTCATGAATAATTAAAACGTATTGTCATCAACACAATGGGCAGATGCATTATTTATTTTATTCCCAAAAGTTACAAGGTACACATTAATAAACATTTATTTCTAAGTACTTTGGTATATTTATAACTTTATTAATGCCAGGTTCTAAACCATCACATAAAAGTTATTGCTAGGATAAAATATAACTTAAACAAATTAAAAATTACGCTTGTATGAATAAACTAGTTCTATTGTTTAACTTTTATATTTAGTCAGGTAATACTTTAAACGATGAATAATTTTTACTTCGTTACATTATTGAGATTTCGTAAAATAATTATTATAATTAAACAGATAAAGTTTAAATTTGAACCATTGAAATTTTAATATATGGCAATTTATGAAAACAAAGTGAAAAAATCAGTAGTCAATATAGACATTTCTGTTTTTTTTTATAATATACTAATATAAATATATATATAAACCTCTATGATTATGATGCAACAACAATCATTTGTATAAATTCACAGAGAATTGAAAGCAGTTCGTGCTCTAGTTTAAAAAAAAAACAGCTTCTTATAAGGAGTTTATTAATCTCTGAACTTCTTAAAATGTTTTGGTACGTAATCCACTTAAAATTAATTTATACATAAAAATCGTTAAAGCGTTTTTATTATCCGCAGTTAAGTGCCCTTTCTTTATTTACAGTTAATTGCATTGTTGCACGACAATGATTTCAACATTTTTAAGAAGTAATAGAGTTTAGATATTATTACATTTGACTATCTCAGACTATCACCACAAACCATAGGGTTCATCACGCTGGCCAGACGGGTTGGTATAGACCAACCCGTCTGGCCAGGCTGATATAGTAGGCTAAATTCCCTTCACAACATTTGGAGGAGACCCGTGCCCAGCAGTGGGACGATTATGGGTTGACATGATGACTATCACCATGGCGTAGCAGTTTAGGTAGTCGCTTCGCCACTAACTTCGCCATGCCGAGTGACGTGGGTTCGATTTCCACACGAGACAAATATTTGTGTGATTGATGGATTGTTAAGTTAAGAATAATTAATTATTACGATTGTTTACTTTTAATACTTTTATATATTGTATTTCATATTTTAATTTAGTTTAAGTTACTTTTAATGTTGCCTATATAATATGAATGATGTGTATGCTTTTAATTGGCAAACATATATACCAACTTTTTTTAATTAAGTGCTTAAACTTGTAATATTTGTATGTCTTGCCGTTAGTATACCGATGAATAAATAAAATAATGAAAATAATTAAATTAAAATAACAGTAAATAAATAAATAATTATGTTTCGACTCTGGGTGTACTTTGTGTTTGTTAGTTGTATGTTTGTAAAGTTTCCAGCGATTAGGGCTTGTTCCGTAATAGATATTTTTAATGACTGAATGACGCCGCGCTTTTTCAGAGATAGAAACTTCGCATTTATTAGAATTCTTCTTCTTCTATTCGCATTTATTAGAACATCGTTAGAAACTCCAACTAAGCCGAAAAGTGAAACCTGTATTTATTTTCTTTCTCTGTGTTGCGTAAGTTGACAATTAGCGATATTATGTTAAGATGTAGGTGTTAGCACTTTATAAGTTTCATAATAAAACAAACTGTGGTGTGCCGACCATTTCCTTGAAAGTAATATGTATTATGACGGTGTATAAGTATCTTGACGATTGACGTGCTATAAGAAAAAGGCAAATTCGAAACAAACCTTATACCAACCCGTCTGGTCACCGTAGTATAGTAGGCTAATTTCCTTCACATTCTTTGGAGGAGACTCGTGCCCAGCAGTTGGACGTTAATGGGTTGAAATGATGATGAAGGCTTATTTAACTGAGAGGAGAAAGCTCTTGGTAATTAAAATTGGAGGTTGTGTCAGCTATACTAAATCTGTATACCAATCATGGTGATATTATTCCCCATTCCACTATTGAACTTTCCTCTATATTTGAATTGCATATAATTGCAAAAAATTCTCGCTTTTTTGCTTATAACTTTTTTAATTTTTAATTTAGGGCAAAAGTTGTATAAACATATTTGTAGGCAAAACAATTTGCTACAAATTATGACTTTACAAATAAAAAAAAAAGTGTTCACCCCTTTTTCCAAGATGGCGGCCCATGCGGGGACATGGGTGGCGACCCCACAAACTTGAGGTTAAGCTTCTCTTGAACCCCCCCCCCACACATGTCCCAAAAATAAAATTGCGTCCTCTAACAAATGCAAAGCTCATGTAACATTTCAATGGACTATTATTTAATTTTAATTTTGATGGAAATTATTGTTAAAAGTGGTAAAGTGTATATGTGGTTGACTATACATAATTATTATTATGTATTTCAAACATGGACAGTAAGGAGTAGGGACACACTTCGCCGCCGATAGACAAGTTTCCAGTACAAACGTAAATCTTTGTATTAGTTTGTTGTTCGCAATACTTGCGTACCTACTTTAACAATGTGTTTATGGAGTCATATAGAGCTGTTAATAAGAATTTTTTTACGAAATAACCAGAAATCTCTTTTAGGTCCGGACTCCACTAAAGTGGAGATGAAAAGAGATAATAGAAGATGTGTTGTACATCATACGCACACGGTTTCCCCGAAGCCGCAGGTTCAGGTGTATGGCACTCAAATTCCTCCAGATATGTTAGATTCCATATCATTGGAGATGATGTAAGAAACCGGGCACATTTCCAAATATAGACAGATACTAAGAAGTTCATGACAAAAAATTTCCATACGTTTTATACGTTTTTTACCATTAGTTTTATTATATTTATTTTTATTTATTATTTTTTACATTTAGTTTTTTCCATTGTGTTGTCATGGTAGTTTTTAAATAAGTTATTCTCTCTACATATCTCGGCTCCAGAGAGACTCTGAATCCTAGGCTTGATGGTATCTGAAGCTTGACTTATTAGCTACAATCTTAGTTTAGCATATACTCGTACGTACTTTTATTACGAATGGGGATATTATTTATGACTGAAATTACGTGACAATTCGTTATTAAGTTAATGTCAGACAATGATAAAGGCGTTAATTTAAGATAATTACTGAGAAATACAATTTAATTATTCGGTTTGTTATAAGTACAACCATATATTTATTTGGAATATATCCATTACTTTTTATATACGTAAAAAGTTATTATTATATTAGGAGATTTTAATAACATCTCATTGTTTTTGGTCTCTTATTTTCAAATCGTCGCAAAATCTTATATTAAATGTCATTGATGTTTTGTATTATGTAAAATAAGCAATTTAATAAGATTTATTATAACGTTTAATGCTTTGGATTTTTAGGATTTGTGGTAAATTGTCAAAACTGCTCAGACGTTAGCAGAATTGTAAAACAAGTTGCCAATATATTTAATAAACTTGAACTTGAACTGATACGAAATAATACGCAATACTGTATTATTTCCTTTAATATAATATAATATTCTATCACATTCACACAGCGCCGCGGCGCTGTGTGAATGGCGCGCCGTCTCGTCACAAAGTAAGCAATTATATTTGCTTGTGTTATGGGTACTAAACAGCGCAATGCATTGTGGACTAGCTCTGTCTACCCCAATAGAAGAATTAAATGATGAAATGTGTGTGAATGTTTAAAACTATCTTAATCTTAACGTTCTGATGTTTTTAACTACCGCGGCTGTTCAAAGATGTAGGTATACTACGAGTAGAAAATTTCAAAATTGTCACTGTTATTTAAAACAATTGATAATGATGTGAGAATCGATTAAAGCGCATGTCGAGATTCCGAGTAGAGAGAAGGTTTTTGGTATACTTCCAAAGGGGGTATTATGATCTCTATATACTATACGAAGCAAGTTTGACCACTTTTAGTTACATATCGCAACGATTTATAAGGGATAGCAAATTCATCAATCAAGACTATATCAGAACAGTCGGTTAATCTATTTAGTTAGTTTAAACTTTGAAATAGGTATAGTTGTAATATTACATTGACATTGTCTGAGGGTGGGTTAACGTAAGTTGGAAACACCTAAGCACATAGTATTTGTTTTAGCAGCCCAAGCCATGTAATTTTGAAATATATAATTAATATAATTTTATCTTGTGAACGGTGAGTATCGTGAGACAACGTTTTCTGGTGCTTTTTCCTGCATACCTTTATAAACGTTATAAGATTTAAGACGTCGGGCAATTAACGTTTGCAATGCATTTTTTTATTGAAAAAAAATCTGAATTGTGTTCTACATTTGGTATACTGTAGTTTTAAAAACTCTTGTAAAACTACGGAATGTGTTTAGTGGTTATGTGTGTGTTAGTTACCGCAGACTACCTCACAAAACACGGTGGGTTTTCAAACTTCTGAATGTAAATAAAAGGTTACTTTCAGTAAATGATAACAAAGAGTCTATGGTTGTACAAGACTCGTTAGAAGTTATTAAACGACAGCTTTTCCAAACTTTACGTGACTTATTCTGTTGTGAGGAGAACAAAAGAAACTTGAACGAATTGTTCATCGGCTTCAACATTAACCTTTATGTGGGATGCTAAATTATAAAACAGGCCTCTGAGAACCATTTTGGAAGACGGTTTCTAATGCCTTAAATAGAATACACCTAGATAGGTACCTACGTTTTGTTTTGTTGAGCGAGTTTTCTCTTTGAACTGATTGTTATTGAACTGAAGAACATTTGTGTTCGATATTTTATTTGTGTTGCTTGCTCTTTTGTTGGTTTAGCTAGTTTGCCCGAGATTTCACTTAACACGACTTTACTTGCTGATGTTTCAATTTTCAAACTGAGATTATAGTATAGAGAGGTTTTGGTCATAATTTTTTAGTCGATTTCTCTTGAAATTTGAATTGCTTTGATTTGTAATATTTTTTACAGGAATTACAATGACGGTAGTATGGGTGTTACGTAAAAAATAATGTTAAAATGACATATTTAAAATGACTAGTTATATAGTTTCCGTTTAAGTTCCTTGTAGTAAGCAAACACAGGTGCACTGCTTATAGTTCTATACCTTCGTAATCCGAAATTACGGTATTTCCGTCCGCTCGCAGTGGCGTAAAATAGGTGAGGCCTATGTTCAGCAGTTGACGCGGTTGGGCTGATATGATGATGATGATGATGATAAATATTGTTAGACGGTAGCAAAACCTTTTAAAGTAGAGACAGCATGCACAAAATTAATTGAGCTTAGAAAAGTAAACAGAAAAGACAAAAAAAATAAAAAGAGAAAATTCTAGTTATTGATAACGCCTAATTCGGGAATAAAACCTAGAATCTCTTTCACAGCAGCAATCGTATACACTGCTGCGGTGGCACAGAGGCAGTTCAATAATTTTTTAATCGCAGTAATTAAGTTGTGAAAATATCCAATACAATGTTGTTCAAAACAAAATCACCACAACGAATGAACCAAGTTTGCTAACTAAACACCTTGTACATTGTGGACTATAAGGGATGGAGGTAATTGATACACTTTTGAGTGCTAAAGGTTGTTCCATAGCGTAATACACTAACGGGACTGTTAACGCTTAACTTCTCTTTTCATTAGGGTTGACAACTGGCGTGGTTCTCATTTGAGAGTATGAAATTGGTAAAAATAATTTGTGAACTTGAAATAAATTTTGGGTATTTTAAACCTGTACTAAATAATGTTTGGGATGAATTTCATTAGTTCTTTTACGGTAGCTAATGTTTTCAAAAATGATTCTAACTTTTAAGTAAAATCTTGAACTGTTTTTCTTTATTATCTTTTTATGTTATGTTGTCCTTCTTCTAGGTGGAAAAGTCTTGATGATATAAATAATTCTATCTTGAAAAAGTCATACTTACAAATTTTAATAAATACCTACAGGTCTGCACCATATTGGCAGTATGTACTGAAATAAGAAAACGCAATACCAAGATAGGTATATTAGGTATTTTTATAAAACCTACATCATTGTATGTATGTTTAAAAGAGACGAAAATATCAAAGGAAATCTGTAACTTTGAGACGGCTGTGGGATAAACTCATGCTGCCAACCCTAATTTAAACTTTCGCAAACACTAAGTTAGTCTTTAACTAAAGTATTTGTAATTCCAATGTAGTTTTTAAAAAATATCTGCGCACGTGAATGCGACATGAAGTAACATTTGAGATAGTAGTCAAGTGAGTTTTTCCAGTTGAACTTTTTTTTATAAGATATATAAATAAACCAGTTGTAAGTAAGTGCTTTGGATTAATTGCGACAAATATTTTAAATAGTTTAGGAGAATGCATCGGTAGCGCAGCGAGAATTTGTACGACTGCTGTATAAGAGGTCCCAGATTCGAAGCTTTATGTATGGCACAAAATATAATACCTACATTCGATTGTTTTTAGAAAGTTCTAAACTCAGGAACTACTGATTCAAATTGATAAATTATTTTAGTGTTGGATAGTTCATTTATCGAGAAAGGCTGTGGGGTATATATTATTATCATGCTGAGTAGTGTTTATAAAGAACCACGGGAGCCAATTCCCGAGAAATAGCTAGTATTGAATAAACTCAAAAGTTTCCATGACGAAATTGAACCAAAATAAAAGCATTATATTTTAATTAATTTATTCCATAACAATTAATATTGTGCTTGAATATACTCATAGCTAGCGTAAAGCAAGTTTCGTACATATTATATTAAAGTTAGGCATATAGATTCTATTACTTTCCCAATAACACGAGTTTATATTTTTTTTTATACCACGACGGTGGCAAACAGACGTACGGTCCGCCTGATGGTAAGCGGTTACCGTAGCCTATGGGCGCCTGCAACACCAGGGGCATCACGAGCGCGTTGCCGACCCTTAAGAAACCTATTCACTCCTATTTATATTGGAACTAAATTCATCTATGTTTATGAAGATTTCTCGTGACCTCTAAATTTGCCTGTAGGTAGGTATGTAATGAGAGTTACATTGTTGCTGTTGTAAACTTGTAATGCTATGTGTCCGAAACAAAGAACGCACACTTTTAATTACTATCGTTATATACATGATGCGTTATGCATTATGTATATTACGATAGTTCAAGTTTCATGTAACCTCCAAACAGAATTTCATGCAAATCTATTCAGTGCGGTTAGGTTTAATTTAGAGAAACAAAATGTATTACTTCATATATTATAGCTACATGTAAATTTTATATATAGGTACTTACATAGCATCACACGTTTATAGTATAGGTGAGTGTATGAGTTGTATGAGTTATAATATAGGGGCATTACACCTATATTATAAATTTTAATAGTCTATCTACATTTATTAAAAAAAAATTAAAAAAAAAAACAAAACGGCAATAATACTTAAAGTATTGAGCAAAATTACCTGCAGTGTTCAAAATATCTGCTGTTTCTGGATTGACAGATCTTTATGTGGCCCAACCAAAGTCACCAATCCGCCAACATTTGGTGGCACAAACAAATGCATGTCGCCAACATAATTTCTTCATAAATTGGGTCGCCGGCGCCGGCGCCGAGCTGTGTTGGCGGGCTAGTTATCTAGTCGACGGTTTTTATATGTAGAGCCCTTTAAACTATAAATTTATCTTTCGTAACTGTAGCATTGTAGTGTGTTTTCAACAAGAAACTAAAATACAACTTTGAAACACTTAAATTCATAAATATTAATACTTTCAGTTACTCTGTGGAACGCCTTTTAAAAGTCTAAGAGCTTTGTGTTGCGGACTCGTTTATTGCTAAAGTATTTTGTTCATTGTATTCGTACTATGTTTGTACGTTGCAAATGAAAACAATAAAAATATTAAATTAATAAAGGTAAGGAAAACAATACAAAAAGACTTGGGGTGCTGTCGATCTAATTAGCGTCAAAATAAATAATGGTTTCGTACGTAATATGATTGGCAACGCGTGAGAGGTGCCTGAGGTAAACTTGATAAATGTTAGTACGATTATGATCATTGAGTTCTATTTATAGAAACTGAAATTTAAAATTAAAATAAAAAAAAACAAACCACACTGATTGACATTTCACTGACATATATATATTTTGAATAATAGTTGAATAATATGTGTAGTAACTGGCTGACAACATCATTATTATAAGCCTAGTTTACTCTTTGAAGTTATTACGCGCTAGGTATTTTTATAATAATAAGTATATAAAAATGTATCTACGTTTTACATAAATAATAATGCACTTAACTATTTTGTCTAAGAATTTTATCTCACGGAGAGAATAAAAGCATAATTTTGTGCAAAAATATACAAATACGAGTAAATAAAATAATAAAATCACGTACATACATCATGGCCTTTGTGGAAATTTACTGCCATAGATTTAACCTTTGTATTAGATACTAACAACAGTTTACAGCTACAAAATTAACAATTACCTAAGCAATAAAACATCGTTAAAAACCGATTGGATTGCGTAGCCTACAGGAATTCATTCACGTCGATAAATAAGTATCCTTGTAAATATTTCGTTGAGCTTGGTACAGACGAGGGTGCGTACATTTTATCACAGGCCCTGACTGAAGGAAACGTGATCTTGTTTAAAATTCCTACCCTCTCGGTTTGTTTATAATTTGACGTCTTCGAGGTACGAGCGCTGCTGAGATACCTTTGTATTGGCTGTTTGAAATGCAGACGAAGAAACTTAGGTATGCATATATTGTAGATATTTTTATTTAGCGTCAATACCTATGAACGGCAATATAATAAAAATTATGTTTTAATACACTTACTTACTCTTAGCTCTCTAGATAGAGGAGAGGAGACCCGAGCCCAGCAGTGGGACTTAATGGGTTGCTGAGAGCGAGAGAGAGAGACACTTTTTTGAATTACGTGAACGTGTATTAAAAAGTAAGCTTATCCTTAATGCTTACAGTTATTTGACTATGACAATAACGCCCTACACACTCGTGTGATACTATAAAAAAACTTTGGTCACTGCTCAGCTCCTGTTGGCCGTAGCATGGTGTTATATAGACTATGTTACTCGGTGATAATCTAGCTTTCTAATGGCAAAAGAAATTTTCAAATCGGTCCAGTTGTTTTTAAGTTTACTCGTTACATATAAAAATACAAATCTTTCCTCTTTATAATGTTAGTTTAGATATATATGAAAGAGACACACTCGCCCGATTAATATAGGTAGGTATAATTATAATAGTTATTAACAATTGACTGGCCTGTTGGTCTAGTGGTTAGCGACCCTGACTGTTAAGCCGGTCGTGGGTTCGATCCCCACCCAGGACAAATCTTTGTGTGATGAGCATAAAGGTTTGTTCTGTGTCTGGGTGTAATTTATCTAATGTAGGTATTTACAAAAAAAATAATAATTAAGTAGTATATCAGTTATTTAGTACCCATAACATAAGCAAAAATTGCTTACTTTGGGACTAGATGGCGCTTTGTGAATATGGTAGAATATTATTATTATTATATTATTACAATTAAAAATAAATTAAAGACATTTGCGCTTCTTCTCAATATTTAAACCTAAAATTTCCGAAGACTGTTCACTAAATACGGTACCCCATTTAAAGAAATAAGTATATTTCCTCATGCGTAAGTTCAAATCGTTTAAATCATATTACTTTTCCCCCATGACTTAGCCCGGGTTTCCTGTAAAAGGCGATTTACTTTGAAAAATGCGTCGTAAAAATAGACTGCACCGTGATTTATCAACTTGATAGTACGAGTATTAAAAAGGGATTGTTTGTCTGTTTGTTAGATTTTTTTCGCATAAACGCCTTTTGGTGTTATATTGCAAAGTTCTCAAACAAAATAATTAATAACTTTGTATATGTAGGTGGTTAAATTATGAGCATTTTAAAATTAAATCATCATCATCATTTCAGCCTATTGCAGTCCACTGCTGAACGTAGGCCTCTTCTAACACGCGCCAAACACTCTGTCTCTGTGTATAAATATGTAATAAAAATTGTCAGTTAAAAAGGTAAGTTGCAAAATATTTATCTAGTGCTCTTTTTCTTCCGATTTAAGTTACTTTTGCCTCTGAAAAAAAGGATTATTTATTTATCTAACCTTAATATTTGATTATACTCAAAATATAAAAATAATGTTACTTAATAAAAATCAGGCAGCATAATTATTCCAAATTAACATTTTTGTGATTTGAAACAATTTCAGAATTGACCAATATTTATTAACTTTTTCAGATTAAGAAAATTTTCTTTAAAACATTATAGTTTTTGGCTATAGCTAAATAAAACCGGGAGTAAGTGGCAAGTGAAATTACAAACAAGAAGCAAGAGTCATATATAAGGACGATGTAGCGGCGTGTTGCAGTGAAGACAATTTTCCACTACGTTCATCTTACTATACTTCATTTTCTTTTAGTTTCTTATACAACTGATAAAGAAAGCAGATTTTACTTTGAAAAAGTGAAGATGCATGATTGCGAAAACTTCGCGAAAATGCAAGCCATAATAATATTATGTAAGCTGTTTAAGATCGTATATACGTTAAAAAGGTTTTACTTCATAGTTTATTTTTAATGTTTTATCATCGATGTTTAGTTTGTGATTAATTGTATAAAGTTTTCATATTTAAATAAGACAATTAAGATATTGTAATTCATTGACTCATAAAAAACCGCAGACACACTCACCTATCAAAAACAGCGCTCAAAATAGATATATTCTTCATCGCAATTAATGACGAACTTTTTGAAAATCTTTTCTTTATAACTTTTTTTATGTGATTTAAAAAACAAGCTTAGAACACATTCTTACTCCAAATAACTGAATATTTGCTCATAACTGTCATATATAAAGGGTTGACAGAAAGCATTGACAATTTGCGCGTAGTCAACATAAACAACAAAGTGTTTGTTCCCTGGGGCCCGGCTGATAATCCTGGCCACCTTTCGAGTTGTGTTTACATTTTCCAGACTTGAATAGGTAACAAATCGACTGGAAACGTTCAAGGGAAAGGATTGGCATTGGGCTAATTTTGGAGGTGTTGCGGACAGCGTTCATACTTTTATTGATCGTTTTGTTACATAACTTAAACATAACACGACATAGCATCACGCCTTTTGCCCCGAAAGGGTAGGCAGTGGATCACACTTTCGTCAGCTATGTTTGGTCCTATTAAATAGGGGGTGAGCCTATTGTCATCGACCGGGAGAGTTTATTTTCCAAACTCCGGGAAACTCTCAATACTCATTTTTCATGATAGAAAAACTTAAGTTACTAAATAACTTAGCACAGCAATATTGCGAAATGAGTTGAGTTCAAAAAGACTGGCCCGGCCCGGCCCGCATTGGCTATGGACTAAAGAGTATGAAAGTCATTGGCGGAGGCCTTTATCTAGCTGTGGCTAACTGTAACTGTAATATTTTAAAATAAATACATGTGTATAATTTTAATTTTATGGTAATTACTAGAGCATAAAGAAGTACTCGACTTCTATAGAATAGTTAAAGTTTTTCGTGTTTATGTATCTATGTACAAGTATATAGTTATGTCTATTTCTTAGCTTGATGTGCTCTGTATAGTCTTGCTATATAACACAGCTGTTATTACTAAAAAGCATGAATAAGAAAAAGTCCAAACCCTCACCCGTTCGAAGCTGGATCTGTCCCAATAATTCTCATGTGATTAAAACGATAGTATCAGACTCGTGCAAATAAAAGTCAAATTAATTAATTAATTGGAAAACTTGATTCCCAAACCGAGTGCAGCCAATCAAGATTAAGCTGAACCAATTTTAATATTTTTTGCTATTCACAATTGACCCACCTCAGCGTTGCAAACTTTTAAACGGTTTTGGAACACAAGTCAGTATATTGTTCCAAAATTGAATTTAAAATTTGTCTATTAGCATGACAAAAAGTTCTATCACAAATGCATAGGTTTTTTATGGCGTTGAATGGAGTGCCAAGTGGCAATTACTTCAAGAGTAGTACACGAACGATCGGCGGTAAATTTAGCATTTGTTAGCAATCGGTTGTGGACAACGAGTTTCCTTACAATGAGGCTTTGTGCGAGTAATGAGCTTGTATGTATAAGTAATATTTTCACAGATACAATATGAACGAATTTTAAAATGCCTATGAGGCAAACAAAGTTTTTGATTTTTTTTATCATCTTAATGGCGATTGAGCCTAGTACCTAAAGCTCTGCAGTCTCATACTACTTCTATCAGACCAAATAAGCACATTTATTCTGAAATATCTACAAAATGTCTGTATTCGACAACATGTGACCCTTATTTTTATTTAATTTTAAATATTTTTTAACAACTAGGTATACGTTTAGCTTGTCCATTAACTCTTGCAATGTCAGGAGCATTTCACTGTCATGAACTCATTAGAATTACCTCATGTATTTGAAAAAGGTTGTACAATATTATTTTTTGTTTTTAAAAATGTGTTTTGTTGTAACCAAAGCAAAGAGGTTATTAACTTGTGTATTCATTGAAAGTAAAACATCACTGGCCAAATATTCACTGATATTTTCGTTTAAAAATCGAACGGGCGTTTCAAATAGTTACCAGAACGTCGATATTGATTGCAAATAGAAACAAAATTGCTTGTATCCGCTGAAAAAGCAATCAAGCACACGCAATGACTTGTTTTCGTGCGGCTGTAATATGTCCGATTTGTTTTTATGTCAGTGAATATTGGTACTTCTATTGAATTATGTCATTGGTAATTTGTGATAATTTGAATTTTCATGAAGATATTCATCACACACTTTTGCCACTGACATTTTTTTTCTGGAGTATAATTTTTATAAAATCTATTAAAATCATTTATTTTAGGATTCAATGTCCCATACATAAATACCTACCTTATAAATTATCATACATAAAATTATACAGCGTTCGTTAGTTTAAATCTTAAAAACTATGTTAGTATACTTCCTCACAGTATGTTCTTGTGGCACTTGTCCGCGGAAGCATCGGAGCACCAAATTTTGCGGCCAGAAGTTCTCCTTCATGACGTCTTGCAGGTAGCAGTTGAGAACTTGCACCACAAACGCCTTGATATTGACGTAGCGACGCGACTCCTACAACTGCACCGCATAAATATACAAAATTCAAGCAAGTATGGGTACAAAACTGCATCACATTATGTAGTGACTTAAAATGTAGAATTTTATTCTTATATGGTTTAAAATCTAGTCTAAACATTCTTCAATAATTTTCACCTAAATTTACTTCTGAAAAACCGCTTTGAATATAACTTTGTGATCGAAACTTATTTACAGCGTTGATGCCCAACCTATCGTAGCCTTGTCGGTCAATTTTCCGGCAAGTAGGCACGACCCACCCGACCGTTGGTGGTCCAGAATTGCACCATTTGTACCACTGGGACCAATGCGATGGCAAATTGAAAATTGTTCAATATGCATACAACGGACGGACGGACGGCTCCAAACTGGATTGAAACAGTTTTATGTTCTTTTAGGGCTCCATATCGATATCGCTTTTATATCGATTTGTCACAACACGTGCCTCGGTCTAATCTAAATCGATTCAGACGAATGTCTAGATTCCGACTAGGCCCTGTGGGTTGTAAATAGATGGAATTCTTATTTAAACAAATTGTCCAAACAGTTCGTATTTTTCAGAATAAGTATTTGAGAAACCGATTATTTTCATGAATTAGTAAGTTCCCAATACGCATTGTCACCGTATGCCGTTATAAACAAAATAAAATTCCTCAATTCTTCCCCTTGCACGCACAGAGGCCATTATTAACACAGTCTTCAATGATTACGATGTAAATAAATCAACTGTTTACAATCTCTAATGATAGTTAGTAGGTTCCAATCACGACGTTGAATATAAATTATCGAAGGGAAGCCTATTGGTTAGAGGCTTCTTTTGCTGCTTACTTTCAATCAGCTAGCTCTAATAGACTTTAGCTGTTACGTAAAAGGTAAAGGTGATCATCTATTTTATCTTTGAGTATTTTACATTTTGAGTGTCTAGGTAATAAGTATTTCAAGAGCAGCCAGTTCATTCAGTCCATTACACAATTATCTTTTCGAATGACATGTGATATTATATGAAAATAATATTAAGTCAAATATTGAATAACATTTTTAACCATGTTATTATGATACGTAGTTTTGCTAAGAATTAAAGTATTCAGTTGTTTCTTTTGTAACAGGTCAGATTTATAATGAAGCATAAGATTTAGGATTGATCTTTTATACGACGAATCATTAGAATCTCATCTGACACATTGTGATTATGTTTTGTGGTAAGACTAAAAATAGCTTTGGACATGTACCTAACGACAAATAATACTGATTTTTTCGCACAATATTTTGTTACCTGTTACCTGCTTTGCTTATCTGTGGTCCCAAATACATTAGTCATTGTCGTAATTCCGTTGTTGACTGACAAACGGGAGGAAGGTATGTCGCATGTAGCCATCTTTATAAAACCTGTTGTTTTTGGAAATGTGTTGGGTACTATCATTATGGGCCTGAAATCTTTTAGTTTTGGTTCTGTGTTTGATATTTACAATATTTCTCATGTTTCAATTTAAATATACCTCTATAGTATGAGTTCAGAACACAAAATCGCTCGCTGTGGTAATAAAAATTGGTTGAAGCCTATGACATTGGCGCCCCATGTTGGGCGCCAATATCACGTCTTTTCAAGATTATGATAAGAAATAAAACAATTATTCAATAAATTTAAAAACTACTAGCAGTAAGCGGGTGTGGGTTTATAGAACTTACTGTTTGGACAATGTAACCGTTTTGGAAAGAATGCCACTGTCCTTCTGTAGCCTCCAGGTGGTGTTGGTTACTGCAACCGCCAGGTAGGGTGACAGAATGATCCGGAAAATTCCAGGCTGTAGTAAATATGATGATGATAGTGTAGAATGGGTGGACCCTAGAATCATTTTATTCACACCGCTTAGAACGAGAGTAAGTTGCCTGAAAATTGTAGTATTGACATCATGTTCATTACGAAATATATATGTTCTAACGAGGTTAAGCAACGTTCGGCAGGGTCAGTCTATAGATGGGTGACAGTCTATGATACTTATATTTTCGAGCGTCTTGGATCTGTGCTTCGGAAGGCACGTAAAGCCATTGGTCTCGGTTACTATTTCATGTGGTAGTCGTCAAGTTGGAAGTCTTCTGGACTAGGTATGTACTTGATAAAACCCAACACCAGGTTCTGTCTCAAGCCCACTCGATAAGAAGAAGAAAACTTTTATTTGTAATATGTTTTTAAGTTTATTTAATTTTAATTTGTATTATAACTAGTAATTGTTCAACTGTTACTATTCATTAACCTTGGATCTTCGAATTAGTAACCTTTAAGTTAAAATAAGAGTACAGGGATTAAACATACTTTAAGACTTTTTATTAAAGTAAAACAACCTCCCCGGGGTGAAGTAAACTGAATGAAGAGTCGTTTATTACAGATTTAGAAAAGAACCGGTGTTTTTAACGAGACATTAAATTATTATTTTAATCTTACGCGACGATACATTGATAATAATCTCATTTAATATATTATGAGCCATTTTCCTCAAATTTTAAATATTTTGTCGATATCATAATTAAACTCTATTATTTATACCTGCACTTGTATTCTGCATATTTTGGTAATTTTCGTAATGAAAACTTCTCATAGGCTTAATTTTTAATTTATTTCCATTGGGTTTGGATGGGAGAAGGTCACGGCTTCTCACCTCTCCAGGAGTTTATAAGTTTGAATATGTTCTAATGCTTCTAAAATTATTACGACTATATAAACGAAGGTACCAGACATAAAATTAATTTTAACTAGACCTGAAAATTATTGAATTGAAAATTTCTAATAAAACCGAATCAACTCAAGTTAGCGTATAAAATATGTTTTTATTAGAGCGTGCAAGCAATTTTTCTTGATAAATTGTGAAAACGCAAAGAAACGGCACTGTGCCATGGCAGCTGGAGAGTTATTCATTCAATTTACGACCCGTTAGCGAACATGAGCGATAATAGAACCACTGGATGAGACAAAAGAGTCGTATATTAATTCAAATACTACATTTCTAGGTGAAATAATATATAATGGAAAATAAATATCAAAATACTGCAGCTGAATGAGTTCAATACCAAGGGGGCCATAGATAATGTTCATTTCAATCCATAAATGGCCCACTGCTAGGCAAGGATCTTCTCCAAAGATTGTGAGGAAAGTTAAGCCTACTATAACACGAGTGACGCTGGCCAAACGGGTTTGTTTCCAATTTTACTTTTCTCGCAGTGCAGACGAGTGCTGCTTAAGATTAGGTTGGTCGCCTTTTACGACACTCATGAGTAGAAATGAGGTAGTGACATTATGTATTCAAAATCCGTCACGTCTAATATACACAGACTTAGATAATGTTAGCAGTAGTTTAAAAAAGAGTAAGTATGTCAGTTTCTTGAAGGTGTCTAAGTTTTTAGTATTTTTTTTAATTTGAACGCTTCTAGCATTTCAAAGTTTTTGTATCCTCGTAAGCAATCTGTTAGAGCAACATGTTGTAAGTTTTGTTTGCTTTGTGCTGCGATCGAACCGCGATCAAGTGTGATGAGTTGATGACCGGACAGAAATATGGCCAATAATCTGTTCGTATGAACGATGTTGGTATTCCTGATTATGTTAGTCTCTTCTATGACCAAAAATGTTTGTTACACGAATGAATTGTGGGCGTTATAGTCGTTTGGGATAAGTATTTATTACATGATGACGTTTTAGGGTGACAATCTATTGAAACAGTCTAAGCGACGTCTTTGAGTCAGAAAGTCTACAGCTAATTTGAATGAATTTGATTTGAATGCTTAAATAATGTTTTTACAATTACGCATTTCACCTTAGATACGTTCTCCCTTCTCCTCAAACATAGGTATGTCTAATAAGTCCTTCCTTGTTAGCAGAGTAGAAAACGACTGTATGAAATCTGATGATCACTGAGACTTCGAAAATCTGGTAACTATTCCAACTATGGCTTAAAAGACTGCAGCTACACGGCTTGCCTAGCGCTGTGTTCTACTTAGTACCTATTGGTGCTCAATGAAAATCTTTTAAATAAGTGTAATCTTTTATTAAAATTTAAAAAAATCTCAGTTAATGTATTTAAAATTTATTAATTGTAATATGACAATATTGTCACAATACACTAAAGATAAAACAGTAATATAATTTTGATTACTCAGCTTAAAATAATGAAGGAAATTGGTTAAGGGCTCGGCAATATTGCTGTTTTGAGTGGTTAATAAGAACGCTCCTCGAAAACAATTAATTGTTTCAAAGGTAACCTTCTTATCAAAGAACTTGTGTATTGGTTGAATCCAAGGAACCTACAGACTTCTTGGTTAATTGCAAAATAGTAGCTGAGCCGCATAAAGGTTTTAACATTGCTTTTAGTAGAGCGCTATTGGTCACAAAGCCGCAAGCTGTACTCAGTGGCGTTGAAATTATAAACGTAAATATGACATTAATTGGTTCACAGGGATTTTATTGGTATCATGAAAGTGAGTATGTTTTTGTATAAGATATTATTATAGTTTAACAGTTTAGTTGAAGATATTTACAATAATTTAACACAAACTTTATGGAATATTCAATTGAAAGCCTTAGGTTGAATTTCAAATATGTTCAGTTGTTAAATAACCATAACAAAAAAAAAGCTGATCGCACTACAATTAAAAAATATCAAAGATATGCAAATAATATTTTCATTTCGAAATTCGAATGTGAAACGTAAACGTGGAATGAGAATACAGGAGAATTCAGAACGTTCTGTAGCTAAAGAATTATTAAATGGCATTCCAATATTGAAGACGAGGTCGATATTTCTGTTACTTTAATTCGTCAATATTTAAATAAATATTCTACAAGATAGATAAAACTTTCTTAGTTGTGGGGTAAGCAAGGGAATTTTACACACTTATTTCGCTAGATATGTTGTTCTCATGTCTAGCTGGCGAGGGTATTAGCATTATCCGGCAATATATTTCTAACACTGGGTTGAAATTAAAAAAAAAAATGTGTGTCATCTGATCCACCAACCCGTATTAGGCCGTGGAACCTTAATGAGTTTTCCGTAGAAAACTCATTAAGGTTCCACGAAATTATTTAATACCGCAGTTATTAAGTAAAAGCTTTTGTTCTTATTTAACTTAAATTGTCTTTGACTTGTAATCATTTGATATGGCGTTTCATAAAATAAACGGTATTTGGTGGGTGTTCCATTGTCTTAAAAGTTAGGAAACCTCTGTTCTAGATAGACGAGAGGAGACCTGAACCCAGCAGTGGGACATTAATTAGTTACATATGTGGCCAATTTGCTAATACGCATGCAAAATAGTCCGATCCTTTAGCTGAATGCATACTGATAATTGGTATTTCGTCTATTTAATTAACGTTGCTAAGTTAAATGAACACGGCAATATTAGATAGGGCTTGAGATAATGCCATTAATTACTAGATAAACCTACCTGTATAATTACAATGTAGATGTTTCGGCATTGGATAATACTCATACGGTACCTCGTATCTTCTGTAGAATTGCTATAGGATAATGAAAATAAGTAGAATTTACTGCTTATTTAGTTTTAGGTAGTAATATACTTGATAAGGATTGTAGGGTACACACGGTGGAGTTTCTTTGATCCACAGATAGGAGTTTTAAATCTAAGTGGATTTTGTATCAATAGTTAGATTTTTTATTTTATTTATTTAAAGTTTTGTACAAAATATGTACGAAGGTCCACTAAATAGACGTTGGCTTTTATAATTGTCACCATATTAGTGTGGGTGACGCATAATTAAGAAAAGAAATTTTTATATAACATTTCGGAAGATTTTAGTAATTTTTGCTAAATATACACCAGTCAAATCTAAAAAAACTAAGTTTTTATTATTTACTTATTTCAATAATTCTTCTTTCACAAACGTTAGCGTTTGTGAAAGAACGTTGGAAAGGGGGGAACGAAGTTTTGAAGAAAACTTAGAAAAATTATCCATGATCAAATCGGGGACTACGGGTACTCTAAGCTAGCGAGAATGTATGAAAAGATTGATGAATGCTGAAGAACTCAAAATATGCATGTCAGAATCGTAGAAGGTGGAAGGAAAAGTTTCTGCCTAACCCTATGTTGCTAAAGAAGCATCCATGTACATATTATGTATGTTCAAATATAAAAAAATAATTGCCCCAGTTTCGTTCAGGAACTTTCATTATTGTTCTGTTGGCAATCGTCGTATGTCTCGTTTATTTGACACCGCTGTCAATTTGGAACGTTGAGAACCTCTGCAAACATTGTTGGAAAGAATTGAAACGGAATATATACCAAAATGTATTCGTAATTGTTGGTGTGATGGACTTCAAAAATAAACATAAGAATTGTTTTACATCGAGTGTTTTAATATCTGGTGTAGAATTATTTAGATATTTTATTAAGTTGGCAAGATAAGTTAGAAAAATACTCCAAAGAAGAGAATATTAATTTGCTCCAAACTGAAATGAAAAATGCTATCTAGAGTTGAAGACCAAAGTGCAGTAATTACAGCTTACCATGGATATGTAGGACCAATTTCATGGCATGGCAGTATCTTCTAGGGGAAAAAGAAAAGAAAAGCTAATTCACTGTAGAGTGCTACAGACAGTGAATTAGATTTCCAGAAAAAAATGTTTGTATCCGTTCTATTTATAAACTGAAACAAACTAATCTTATAATGTCGACCGTTCTTTAAAAAACATAAAATTCTTTTTGTATTTTTTACGTCTTTACAAACGGAGACGAAGTGATAACCTTAAATTTAAAAAAAAATTAAGTATTATATCAGTTGTTTCGTATTAGCTTAGTTTGGCACCAGATGTCACTGTTTGTGAATGTTCAAACATTATATATTTATTATTATTATATAATTCGTGCATTTCATCTTCATCCCTTTGTTTTGTAATAGTTTTGTTATTACCGCCTTTAAACTTTAGAAAAATCTAGAAAACATCTTTTCATTCCCATCTAGCTCTTTCAATGATAATGGAACGTGGTCTGCCAAAAAGTATAACATTAAATATAATGGACAATACTTTGTCGTACACAAGCCAACGTGGAGGCCATATAAACATTAATCTGATGGCACTGCGCCGGGCGCCGGACGCAACGAGTATCATTTTTAAGCGCGGTTTTCTTTTTCGCGCTGTTCGTCGGATTATGGCAGCAAATGTAGTGCCTATTGGCAACAAATATTTCTAAATATTATGTGACTTATTGTTCTTTCTATTTTATTTATTTATTTATTTATTTATAGGACAACTTACAAAACATACACTTTGGAAAGAATCACACAATGTTCTAAGTGGCTCAAGCAATAGTGCTGTTTCAATTACAAGTTGCCACGACATGCATTAAAGTTAACAAGGTATAGATATGAGCAAACAATGTTATTGAAATATTTTTAAGATAAACTAATTTTATATTATCACTTAAAACTAAGTTGGTACCAAATAACTTATTAATTGGAGCAAAAACAATATATATTCTATGTCAAATCTATTACTTCGGCTGTTTAGACAGTTATTAAGTATTAGCGGTAACAAAATATACGGTATTTTGTTTGTAATATACCTATTTTATTTTCTTTTCTGAACGAAAGCCGACGATATTGATTATATAGTCGATTTAATAATGTATATACATATAGTGTATATTTTAATAATAATTTGAAGTCGGTTTTTTTACTATTATTTTTTTTGCCTTTACTTATATGTGTGGATTTAACACTGTTAGTGTAAGTTGGTAAATAAATATATAAAAACTAAAGTATTTGGCTTTCATAGGGGATAGTGACCGGCATGCTAAGCATATGGTTGGAGATCGATTCCGATCTGCTTGCGAGAAACAAAACCCTTTCAGTTCTCCAGATAGAGAAGAAAGCTCTTACCCAGCAGTGGATATTAATGAGTTTCCATTTTTATATGATTACTTATTAACTATAGTTTTTTTAAAGTCCCTCAAACATGTTACGTATACTAGACTTTGGACTTAAGTATAATAAGTAGGATATTACGTGGCACGGTTTTTTATATCACTACCATAGATTATTTGGTGCTAGCCTAAATTTGCGCATGAGTACTATATATCTATAAAACAAGTACGCAAGAAACAATTCTAAGATTTATGAAACAGTAATGAAATCTTATTTTAGTATTTCATTCGTTGTTTAAACGTAGGAGTACCTACATTTCTTAGTGAACACGTGTTATAATTTGTAGTGTCACATTAACAAGTTAGAATTATTTTATTATACTAATTAACTTAAGTTTAATTGCACCTTGAATTACTTTCCCAAAGTCACGATAGCAAAAGGGTTGAAACTAGGCGGAAAAGTTTTAAATTTAACTAATCGTGGACATATTTCTAAAGATAATTTTAGCTGTTTCTTGTTAAAGTTGTAAAAATTAGATTTAATTTAATTTTTAATTTAAGTATGTGTCACTCACTAACGCCTTATTTTTAATTATAATAATTAAATAGTTTAATTATAATAGTTATATTCTTTGGAGGAGACCCGTGCCCAGCAGTGGGACGACGTTTATGGGTTGAAATGATGAATGATGAATTCAATATGGCGTTTCCGCAAACGCGGAGGACAATTTTTTTTAATAGTTATTCCAACATGCGTTACCAATGAAACCTAGAAACAGCACACTCCAAAAATATAAATATAATAATAATATTTCACCACATTCACACAGCGCCATCTAGTCCCAAATTAAGCAATTATATTTCTTTTTTTTTTCTTTTTGTAAAAGACAACGCCCGCACTAGGGAACAAGCCCTGTGTCGCGGGGAGCTTTACAAACATGAAACTAACGGACACAAAGTACACCCAGACTAGAAACAAATATCTATGAATCACACAAATATTTGTCTCGTGTGGGAATCGAACCCACGTCACCCAGCACGGCGATGTAGTGGCGAGGAGACCACCTTAGCCACTGCGCTACGGTGACAGTCAATTTTTTTAAATTTGCTTGTGTAATGGGTACTAAACAACTGATATACTACTTAAATACATTTTTTTTTTGTAAATACATACACATTATAGATAAATTACACCCAGACACAGAACAAACCATCATGCTCATCACAGAAAGATTTGTCCTGGGTGGGGATCGAACCCATGACCTCCGGCTTAGCAGTCAGGGTCACTAACCACTAGACCAACAGGCCAGTCAAATATATGAATATTATAGCATTTTAAAAATATTTTTAATATCTTGCCACTTTAATTCGTTCTTAATATCTGTTAGTTTTTTAAGACCTCGTAGCCGTTACTTCATTAACATGTGATAGAGTTGCCAATATGTCAACGATTATATTTTTCTTATATCAACTCTCTAGATAGCGGAGAAGAGACCCATGCCCAGCAGTGGGACAATACACGCGTACGTTTATACACTCATAAAAATAATCATGAAAGTGGATTTTAACAGATATTAATCTCATATAAATGTACATTGTAGTTAATCTAAATATTAAATGGCTCGACAATCACATAACGAGCGACATAAAAATGCACAAACTCATTATAAAGGTGCCCATTACTTGTGCACAAACCAACCCTGTAATATGGTTTGAATTTAGTGTTACTATATTCAAGAAATATTGGGGACAGTATTAAAAAAAAATTATGAAAATTTTTTTTTTGAGAACAAGCTTTTAATGTTTTTGTTTATTTATTAAATTAAATTAACTTGAATAAAACCCATCAATTTATTAACATTTCAGAATTTATATGATATAAAAACTTGTCGCGAAATACTTTTAATGTTATAATTGTGACTGTCACCGTGGCGCAGTGGTTAAGGTGGTCGCCTCGCCACTACATCGCCGTGCTGGGTGACGTGGGTTCGATTCCCACACGAGACAAATATTTGTGTGATTCATAGATATTTGTTTCTAGTCTGGGTGTACTTTGTGTCCGTTAGTTTCATGTTTGTAAAGCTCCCCGCGACACAGGGCTTGTTCCCTAGTGCGGGCGTTGTCTTTTTAAAAAGAAAAAAAAAATATAAAAAAGTCTTGTGTTGTGTATTATTCGCCTTTTGCGACACCAACGGTGACAACCTTATGAGAGTAGGTATTTATTTACATGTCTGTTCAATCAGTTCCAAATTCAGTTGCGAACTCGTGATCGAAGAGTTACTAATATAAAATGACAAAACGCGGTAAATAGGTATATATAATGTCCTTTGACGTTTCAATCACTGTTATGTAACTCGTGCTAATAAAATAATAACGTACTCTATGTTACAGGTTACTATTAACCTTATTATTATTCCCCGAAGTGTATAAATTCATAGGCATTCTTTAGGCAAACCGCTACAACTTATTTTCACTTGTTTTTGTTTTACATAAAACAATCCAAATTGAAATTATGGTAACCCTACACTAAGCAGTGAAATCGCAAATATTTTGCTTTAGTGAGGTCGTTATGCATTTATATCTATTCGTAAACTGTTTACAACTGTCGACGATTTTGTACGCATTGTTGTTAAACAACATCCGAAGGGTTATTTTTAGGGCAGCTACTTTATATGGCTCAGATATATTACGTTTATAGGACTTTGTAGGATAGTAGTAAACAGCTGTATATCTTCAATTGCAGGAGTATGCTAATAGACGAATAAAAGATGCTTTAAATAAATTAAAGATTCATATTATTATAAAATAAAATATATAACGAATAACACAAAATAATTTCTTCTTTGGCTATGCTAGGAGAATATGAGAACATTAAATTTTTCTCAGTTTGTAATAAAGCAAACACTGAGTCGCAATTGCTAATAGCTGTCAGTTCAGTTTAGAATGCTAAACGTCCGGCATTAACAAACAAACAAAATGCCATAAAAGCCAAACCTTTTTCAACAGTGTACTTACGGAAATTAAAGGTGAAGCACTGAACGATTAGTAGTACGTAGTACTTTTCTCTGTTTAAACTTTATTTGATTCCCGCTCAAGTTTTTATTTTTATAAAATATATTTTAATTACTTTTGGGACATCATCATTTCAACCCATAAACTTCCCATTGCTGGGCATGGTTCTCCACCAAAGAATGTGCAGGGAATATAGCGGGCTACGGGTTTGTATATAGGGTTTGTTTCGAATTTTCCTTTTCTCGCAATGCTCTTGTCTGCATTAGGTTTACTCCCTTCCGTCGCCATTTACGAGACCCATGGGCTGAGATGGGTTAGTGACATTATGTCATTATATTCTTAATCCGTCACGGGTATTTTTTTTTTGACATAAAGGTATGATATTATAATAAGCGATTAATTTACCTTTTTTTTTGTTTCTTAATTTTTTTAACAACGCCTGCACTAGGGAAGAGGCCTTGTGTCGCGGGGAGCTTTACAAACATGGAACTAACGGAAATAAAGTAAACCCAGACTAGAAACAAATATCTATGAATCACACAAATATTTGTCTCGTGTGGGAATCGAACCCACGTCACCCAGCACGGCGATGTAGTGGCGAGGCGACCACCTTAACCACTGCACCACAGTGACAGTCTATTGCCCCCCTATGGTCTACCCTCTCCTAACTGCTATTTTTATATACTCGTAAGTATCTATTTGTTCATACTAAAGCGCCTGCAACTTCAAGTAAAAGTTAATAGTACCTATGAAACACATTTTATTTTTAATAGTGCCCCGTACATCATAATGGCATCCCGGAATTATCGGTGGCCATGAAGTCTGGCCTTGATTTTTTAACTTAATGCTATTGGAATTCCCATTGTCAACAAAAAATGGCGGCAAAGTTAATTGTTATTGAGAAACCAGACACTGAGTGCTCTGTCATCATTACAACAGTTAACTAATTATTGTTTAAAGTTTTTGTTCTTGTCGCAAAATACAATATAATTATGTTTATCATTTCTTCCATTAATTATGTATTATTTGTCACTGGATTTTATAACATTAATTCGACAGTCTGTCATCAACATCGCATTGTCGAGTGTCATAAATTCTGTTCTTGCCACAAATACATATTATATATGCCAGACCCAATTCGGATTACCTTAAAAAAAACAGTTTTCCTGAGCCGTAATGCTATTTCATTGAGATTAGCGAGATTTTTAAAAAATATGACCAAAAGTAAATTTCAATATGGATTTTATCATTTTTACATTTGAAAACGATATAAAAATAGAGCAATAATATCAAATATATAACAAGTATAGTAGGGTCTCATCATATCATCATCATCATCATATCAGCCGTATGAAGTCCACTGCTGAACATAGGCCTCCTCAAGAGATTTCCAATAGGGCCGGTTGTTTGCGGCCTGCATCCAGCGCGATCCTGCTATTCGGATCAGATCGTCTGTCTGATATTTTTTTAGTAGGGTCTCATGGTCTTTTAATTATTGTTTTATATTGCACCAAGCCTACCTCATACTTTGAAATATTTCTAGTTATACACTCTTATAGACTGGTAATAAAACATTTCAATTGAAATTAGTATTTTACAAATCCATTACCTCTGTAGGTATATTCTATTAATCTGAAGTATGCAATTTATATATAATTGCACATTATTCAATTCTCATTAAACGATAATAAATATTTTTATTACAAATCACATGTCATTAAATGTTTTATTAGCTCATCATCATACAAATATCTATACATATCTTATAATAAACCAATATTCTTGGAAAGTTTAAGCATGGCTTGCTTTAAAGATCAATTATTTACTTACTTAGATATTTTTTGTAAATGCACATATACATACACATAGACATAATTATGCGAAAAATGTATTTATTCGTGTATCAAATTCAAAATTAGAATCGAACAAGCGCCTTGAAAAGACTCATTTAAAACTTATGTAACCGATCTTAAACAAAACAGTTTTACCAATTAATTACAAACTTTTTAATATCAAAGGGGAAATTATAAAGAAAAAGTTAGAATGAAAAGATCGGATACTTTAGAGGAAAAAGTTTTGGTGGGCGGGGCTTTTCAGCGCATGCTCTGTGGGATCGCTGAAGAGATGCTTGGACGTCAACGTCGACGGCCGCCGTGTGCCGTCTCCAAAGCAGTTCCCGCGGTACCTCTGTGCTATGCGGACGCGACCAAATGCACCTTCGCACAACTTAACATAATATTATATCGTAGTGAAACTATTCAAAGTACTTCAGGCAGAATAGAGACTGTATAAACACTGTCCCACGAAAGTTAGTCAACTTTTTAAGTTCGGAAAAGTTTCGCGAAGTATTAAAAGTTTTTGTTGAATGAAAATTCGTTTTACGAGTGAGGGTAATTAATTACATGACTTTTTATTAGTTTTATTATATCAAAATATAGGTTTGAGAAAAAAAGCGGACAAAAATACTTGAGAAATAAACGAGAAAAATAAACTCAACCACAAATGAATAGAAAAAAAACAAATTTTAATTAACATCTATTTACTTGTAAGTACCTTCGCATTATATCTATCACATAACCTATTAAATCAAATTGCACAAACAAGATAAAAAATATTTTTCAAATATTACAGTTAACGAAGATCTAAATAAAATAATAATTTGCTAGGTATCTTAATTTTTTATTCGTAAAATTATTATAAGACTAACAAAGTTACAAACTCATTAACAAAAATAGCAATGCTAATTAAAACTCGTAACACAAAACAATACAGTACAAGCAGTGATTCAAAACTCATTAACCCTAAAAACAGCTTAGTAAGTTAACCCTTCAAATGATATTCTGCAACGAATGCCGTCGGTACCCTAATAATAACGGTTAAATGGTCCCGTGCGCCGAAAATGTACCGAAATATTGCGACGTCATAACACCTTAGGCGTAAGTAATACAACACTATGTATGCAACCAATTGTCAATCATATTAAATAGGCTGCTTTGTATACGTAATTAAGAATTAATTTTATTGTGCCATTTTTAGCCGTCATAATTTAATAAAAATTAATTGCTTCGTGATAAAAATGTACATTTTTCTAATGTATTTTAATATGTTGTTCAAACTGGGACATGATCAAAAAATCAAAAAAGATGGATTAAAACCTACACACCTTACGAAATAAACTAACTATAAAGCATCGATAAATTAGCTCATATTTTACGCATAATCTAGATTAAATGAATGATTGAAGTATTATGTATGTATTGTGACGATATTTTACCAACCCATTTAAGTCGAGAAACTTCTATTTCCACAAAAAAAGAACAAAATACATTATATATTAAATAAAAAAATTCCAATTTATGCTTAAATGAGATGATATTTTAGCTACATTATTGATAGTTCTAAAATTAAAATGAAATTACTCCGTTCTCGTTAATCTTTCTTAATTAAACGGGCCTAAAATTATTACTAACTGGGGTGTTAATGCTCCAAAAATGTCATAATTATAAAACGTCGTTCGAATAAAGATGTAGTTAATGTAAGGTCTTAATTTAAAAAAGTAATAGCCAAAATTTGTCCCGAAAAGATGTTGACGTCATAATTTATTTTTCGGCACATTTTGAAATCATTCATAATGAAATCAAAAAGATTATTTTACATATTGATGTTTATTTGCTTTCAATTCGATAGGATTACATGAAATTTTTACATAAACCATTCACTAATAACATTTGATTAAATCATAATCAAAACTGTCTATTACAATAAAATCTAATCTAGAAAATCTTTTTAAGTAGTTTCGTCACGTCGAATTAATTAATAATTTTATTTATTTATCATAAAAACAATATTATTAGGTATTGATTTCAATGATTGATTGAATTATTAGGAATTTATCTTTATATGTTGTCTTTATTGGCTTAAATTTAATTGAATTATTTATTTTTTCTTACATAAATAATCTACATTTATAAAAGAAAATTCAAATTATATAATGATAGAAAATTAGTATTATATTTACGACTATTTAATACCGCGTAACATTGCTCCATTCTAAAAAATGTAAAATTATAACAGCATGATATCTACTCAAAATGTCAACTACGTTCGTTTACATAATATTGTTCTCGTTTATCGAAAGAATAGTGTAACGTAAGCGGTTTCAATATAAATTGGTTATCAGAAATTGTTTAGTCGACTGATATTTTTGCTTAATACAATCGTTCTTTTTAACAGCTATCGATGTTAAGATAAATTTGTTTTCGTTAGTATTATTTTATTGACACACATTAATATGTACAAAATATTCGTTCGCTTTTGCGGCAGCAAATTAATTCTAAGTCATGCATACCTACTGCAAGAAATACTTCAATTAAGAGGTTGAAAGTTTACAGTTTATGTTTTTGTTTAAACGGTTTTACTTTTTTCAACACAGAAAGGTGTAAATTTTATGTACTTATGTGTCTAAATTTACGTCATAACTAGGTATAAAATCAACTAAAAACGAAGAAATAATCATCATCATAATCGTTAATCATACATGTCAATCGTGTACCTAAAGGTTTTCCAATACGTTAATTTAAACCTGTCGTTAATTTAAACCCTTAATTCCCCAGGGCATGGAATTTAGAATAAGTATTTCAATATGATTATTAAATTAATTTATAAAACGATCTATCAAAAAAACAAGATCCTAATTATTGAAAGGGGTAGGTTCGTCAACAACTATTATAAAGATAGATAATAATAAAATATTAGGTATACATAAATAATGCCAATAACTTAAAAGCGAAGTGTCTGCTTTTAATACATAGATATAATTATGGCACAATATTTTTTGTAGGCTAAGATGACCATAGGTAATAAGGTTACGCATCGTAACCATGTAACATCCATATACAATTACCTCAGTTATTTCAATGTCACACTATACCTTAAAAAATAGACTACTACTACCTTTTGTTCAGTCACATTATAAATTTTTACAATGCAATGTCAGACGCTGTAGGAATGCATCGGGAGAAAGGGGAAGGATATTGTCATGGTTTGAACTGCTTGTGAACCCTATAAATATTCTCTGTGGACATTCAACGTCCAAATATCAAAATTGTTTAGCGGTAAATTATTTTTTGTTGTAAATTTTCAGGTTTACGTTCAAGGTCGCTAGTCTCATTTATTTTTAGGCGATAGGGATCAAGCTGTATCGACTCGGTTTCTCGTCAAATTTTGTCATCATTTGGTCCGCTGCCTTGGTGTTAAAATAATCAATTTTAATAATGTTAATCTCGGCTAAAGCAGCTGTAGTAATTGTTTATAAATTTTGAATTATAAAAACTCATCACGTTTTTTTTTCGATAAAATTTATTAAATATGTATAGCAAAACTTTTTTGTGTACGATTTGTTTAATTTCTGTAAATTCTCTAACCTTACGCTTACCACCTGGTATCGCGGGTCTTCTCCTTGTTTGCTTACTTTTCCAATTATGCTTTATGTTTATAGCCTGGTGAACGAGTAGCAGGCTTTAATTTCTTAATTAGGTACTTAATTTGATTACTATTTGATACTGACGAAATAGAAATAAAATTGTTGCACAAAATAGATTAATACTTATACAAATGTTTTTGCACTATCTAGACTGAACTGCAAAGACATAATTAGCAATTAGAAACCATACACAAAAGATTATAAAGTTCAGATATCAATGTTTCTATTTAATAGGAGGCATAGTCCTTGTCCGACACTGCATTTTCCTATACCATTAATTAATACAGCAGTTACTCAACTTCAAGTAGTTCTAACATAAATGTTGAAGCTATATGGAGAAACCATGATGTGCATCATTGTCAAGGGAGGCAAGTTACACCTAATATTCTATCTAATATTTACTGAAGGAAACTTGGTTAAGGTGATGCACGCTTCATTAGTTCGTACGATGGCCGCAGGGCGGCGCGCCGTGTCGTAAGGTGCCAAATTGCACTAGCTACTCAGTGTAATAATCTTGTTGCGATAAATTAACTTGAGATATTGTATACCTATATAGTATCACGCATTTATTTTTTAAACAGGTAGGCAGAGTTGTATTGCTTTCATGTAATGAAGGGTGAACCTTGTTGCCATTAACAGGGTAGATTTTCCACACCAAGGTTGATAGATACTGACAATTTCAAGATAGAAAAACTCAATACTGTTTTTCCCGATGGCCCGCTATGCCACCAAGGTAGTCGTAAATTAATTTAAATAATATCTCGCCTTATTTAAGTAGGCAAATTATATTTCCTCAGACATGCTAAATTCCATATAGTAAAGGGTGAATCTATCACTATTACCGGGGACAATACGACACTCCACATTCATGCAGCGAATTTCACTATAGACACCCCATAACGCTTTTTGCCAGACCCAGGGATCGAACTCAGAACATTTTGCGCAGCTGTCATACGCACTGCCATTACACCAAAAAACGTCTTAGTAGATTATAATAATAGGTTACTCACATTAGCTCCGAGTTGCGATATCATCCGAAAAAAAAAGATATCCAATAGAAGAGTACAAGAATACAGAGTATGGTAAGAACAAGACAAGTGTTCGAAAATTAAAAAAATAGTTCCTTTAATTTTTTCGGGTGATATCGTAACTGGGATAATATTACTAACCCATAGTAATATGTTTTGACATGATTCCAAACCTTCTGGAATCAAAACGTCATTATAACGAAATTATCAAAAGACAGATAAAGACAAGACAAAACACAGTACATGTGAAAAATGGGTCTGCTTACGATCAGTTTGCTGATAGGGTAGAGCCGTGAGAGGGACTAAAAAAACCCGGCCACTCATTTTAATCTCCAGATTGTTATAATGAGTATAGTGTTGACTTTAAAGCGCTTACCACACGGTTGAAATCTTGCGTTCCAACAAAGGTGACCTTGGTGGGAGCTTGGACGCCATCCGCATGTTTTGTCTGAAATTTGTATTACATCTGCCGGCTAGATGGATGGCATCTCATGATTACATACAAGGTCAACTCTGTTGGAAAGCAAGATTACAAGCAACCATATGGCACTCGTTTTATTGAGCATAGTGGGTTAGATCAAATTGAGTAGCCCAACAAAACTGAAACGTTTACCATTACAACATAAAGATAATACCAGTTAAGGTATTTTATGAGTACAGCGACTTTGCTGTGTATGATACTTGAAAACGATTGTACTCTTTTATGATTCGTTTGGCTATAAAAATATTTATCTTTTGTCCGGTGGGTGTCAAAATTCACCTGACTAAGGTTTTCTTTGCAAGATCATGTATATTGGATATTATTTTTATGTAAGTATAAAATATTAAATGTATGTTTCGTAAATGCTTTTTGTTAACTAAAATATGCACATCAGTTATCTATTTAAAAAAAAATGCTCTAGCTGATCTATAAACAATCAAAACCATCACTTAGAAAGGATTTTTTCCTTTCCTTATAAAAGGGAAAAGTGGTCATCAGAACCGGAGTAACGTTCTTAAAGTCGAGGCCAACGCATATATATATCAGGGTGTCAATGAGATTACAATATTAGTTATTTTATTAATTTCATGATGGCGATAAACAAGCTCTCAGTTATCTAATGAGTGGTTATCATAGAATAAGAGCGTCTTGTTGCAGGCGTTCTTATGGGAGCATCGCATGCGCGTTGCCGACCCTTTAAAATCCCTTTTCTCCCTAATCATCTCTGGACTGCACTATTTAGGATTGCAACACTACCGATGTCATGTTATCATGGCTACGGTTAGGGACTTAGCGGGCTTACCCGTGTGCTCTTCACCTATAATCACAATTATTCTATTTGCAGACGCTCAACATAATGACGTCTTCTGTTGAACATAGGCCTCACCTAATTTCCACCACATCTAGCTATTTTGTGCCGAAGACGTAGAGTTATGTGTACATAATTCGGAAAATGAATGGCTAAACATTTGTGTCAACTAACCATCTTTTTGTGTCTGTAATCAACGGCCACCCGCAACTTTGACTAGGTCGTCAGTCCATCTGGTGGAGAGCCGCCCCAAGCTTTCGCCTGTTGATTGCAGGCGGCACAAAATTGCTCACAGTGGCGGAAATTAGGTGAGACCTAGGTCCAGCAGTGGGCGTCATTCTGGTGATAGGATGATAACGATGATGAACCATTTTTTAAATTGAACTAAGTTATTTCAACTTTTTATTCAGACAAATAAACGAGTACCTTAGACCTTTAGCGGTGCTATCATATAAGATGATTCCACATTCACAGCCTTTCTTTTCCCTAAAGGAACACGTAGTATGTCTGCAACACGTTTCAATCCCAATGATCCTGCGGTCGTTTATTATCCTCTCCTTGAGATCTGGGTTAACTCCGCCCCGACTCACACGTGTTTCTAAAATATGCCCCTATATTTGTTTATTTTGACGAAGTTCTCATTTTTGACGCAACGTTCGCAAATGTAGCAAATTATTTTTATTTATGACAGTGGGAAACTTGCGACAGCTCATTTCGGGCATACAGTTCTAATTATTTGGTCCATGAATCATATTTGACAGGTTATTAAGAAGTTTGAGAATGGTATCCGATCAGTACTAGTGTACTTAATTTATTTATTATGGAACTAGCTTTTCTGTTATACAAACCTTAGCCTATTACGAATACAATATAAAATAAATTAGCCAAATCGAATCAATCAAATCTCAAGGGATATGAATCAGAGGATAGATATACCTAGATATATTTATTCGGCATTAGATTTTTGTGATATACATAGGTCTCAAATTTGCAACCATTAAAAATATCAAAAGGCCTTAAATATCAAATTGGCATAAGTTTTCCACGGGTTTTCCTATACTGCCTTCTTTCAATTCCTATTAAAACATCAATATAACATAGCTTAGTTACTGCCCAAAATAATTTATAGTTGTCCATGTACATGATATAAGTATTTAGACTTATGTACCTGCATTAAAACGAGTTTTCTATCTTAATAAGCTTTATCTTAGTTTTCAAGGCGGATTTCACAGTATTTTTTATGCTAGCCACACTCGACTACGTTATAAGATATTCATGTGTCTGCATTTTACACTACGCATTAAATATTCATACTAGTACTTTAGTTATTATAACCTCGGGCATAGTTTTTTCTAAGGTTATGTATAAACCAAATGAGAGAGTTCAAATTTTCTATCGCTTTTATAAACGCTTGGAGTTAGGTTCTTATATATATTAACCTAGATACTAGATTGTATGCTGATAAGTTTGTTTCTGTAGACGTCTGGTTTTATTTTATCGCTCGTCGTATTAAAAAAGCGTCGTAAAGTTCTTTATATAATATCGTAGAACTTTTCTAAATTATTAAAGGTAGAAAGTGCGTTATGTGTTTCGGGTTTCGGGTTTCAGAAACTTTATTCTCATTAAGAATTACATTCACTTACACAAATTGTTATAATTTGTTTAAAACAAATATTCGTATCATAGTGTTTGCAAAGACGTTTACTTTACTACGATATAGTTTTTTTTTAACGGCAATTTAACTTCTATGCAATAGGTATAAGACTTTAAGGTTGTAATAATAGAAATACGTTATATGCTGTAGAAGAATTCTTGTGAGATGTCCTATGTTGTGGATGATAATTATAAACAAGAATATTTTTTATCAAACTATGTATCACCAGGTATCAGAAAATAGCTCTGATATTAAAAAGATTGTCCTTTATATTGTGTGTTTGATCACTGATGTGGGGACAGATCTTGGCTCAGCAATCTTTTTCATAATCTCACCAAAGGATATTGGTCAAAATAATAAACGCTTTGTGTAACCACGACAATAAAGAAAACGCTAAATTCCTATCAATACAGAAAACAGATAAGTGTGATTTGATGAAAGTTTGTCGAGATAAGGGCAACTTTACCAACGCGGGTTGCGCTCTTTGACACAACTTTCCGACCTCCTATTATGACGGGCCTCTTTGTTTTGTCCGAAACACTTGCTTTGGAAAATATTGCGTCAATTTTTTTCACAATTTCCTATTGTAAAGGCTTAAAGAGTATTTGAGGAAATACGTTCATTAGTTTCGACGCTGATTTTAAAACGATTTTTTTATTTATTTTCAATTTGTAAGATCACGTTCTGAATGTAATAGTTCCGCATTTCGAGAACTGAATCTTCAAACTCAAATCCAATTTGCAGACAAACATTTAATTTACCGAAGTAGCTAGAAGCTTTGTGAACAAAGATTCGCTGTTGAAATGGAATCGTAACTAAATAACATTTCAGAATGCTACTAAGTGAACTAAGTGTTAAGTGCAAGAGTTTGGGCGATGGGAGCCGACGCTGACTTGTTGATTCACAAGTTCTGCAACCCGACAACGAAGTTTAACATTCAAATATAGCAACACTCACTTACATCAGTTTACGATGCTCCCACGTTTCTTGAAACTTTGTTTAATTTACTACGGGTTGTTTTAACATGCGAGTTCATATAAATTAAGAAAATTATAGCTTCACACTTTACTGAATTTTATGTTTGAAGTGCTTGTACTGGTTTTGTTACTAAGAATGAAGTGCATTTTGATTGTTCGATTTCAATAAGACTAGGACGTACTATTCCGTTTGAACTATATTAAACTTTATTAAGAATATTCGAAGAAAACAAAAAACTAAAGAGTTTCGCATTCGAAGAATAAACAGCGAAGTAAAGCAAAAACAATATAGCGTGTTAAGTTGCCTGAGGCGAACTCTCTCCGGATCTCTGTGACAGTATCTGTTTGCCGGCGCCGTGACGTCATTGTTCAACACGTCGACCCGATTCGAACACGTTGCTGAGTACGGGAGCTTATTTAGGAAAGTTTACCGTAAAATGTATTAAATGTTCTTGTAATTATTGGTACAATGGGATTGTCGCACGCAGTTATGAGTACATAATTGAGTTTGTTGTTCATATAATGTTAAAAGTTGTTATTGCGTGAAAGATTAAGTAAATAATAATTTTCCTTTAAGTAATGATGGATAAACCAATGATTATTACTTGAAATGTCAATAGTTTTCTTTATTTATACTCAGATTATGTACCTGCTAGAGAACTCATTAGTCATATAACAATTTATTTTATATAGATTTATTGAAACAAATATAATATTCAAAAACATTACACTATTTTTCTGACTAAGGAAAATAATAAATATTATTATTTACTGTACAATTACACACAAAATATTTGCAATTATTATTTTTTAAAAGTTAATACTTTAAGTAGTGTAGATGGTAGATGGTAGATGGCCGCCAACTATGGGGCTCATTAGAAAGCTCACTGTCGCTCAGTGAGCCATGGAAAGGGCTATGCTTGGAGTTTCCCTGCGTGATCGAATCAGAAATGAGGAGATCTGCAGGAGAACTAATGTTGCCGACATAGCTCACCGAATCGCATCGCTGAAGTGGCAGTGGGCAGGCCACATAGCCCGCAGAACTGATGGCCGATGGGGCAAAAAAGTTCTCGAGTGGCGGCCACGTACTGGAAAGCGCAGCGTGGGGCGGCCCCCCGCCAGATGGACCGACGATCTGGTAAAGATTGCGGGTGGCCGTTGGATGCGGGCGGCACAAAATCGCTCGCTGTGGCGGAAATTAGGTGAGGCCTATGTTCAGCAGTGGACGTCATTGGGCTGATATGATGATGATGAATACTTTAAAACATGTTCATCTTTTTTTATCCAGCCAAAAATTGAAAGTAATACAAGAAAAAATATGGAGATTACCAAAAAGCCAGAACTCATAAAGCGGGTTGTTTCATTTTCATATCGCAAAATACAAAAATAATACTTGAAACTAAACTTTTATATAATACGAGTATTAGATATAAAACAATCGGATCGAACAAGTTTTAATACTAAAAGATACCTAGTTAAAAGAAGTCGCTACTTTATATCCACCCAACTTTATTTTCCCAACTTACACTCGAAATAAAATACGAATTTTCATTCAAAAACTTTTAGCTATAAATAACGTGACAGATATGTAACAGAAATGTACTATCGAATGTACGGTTACGGCTAAATAGTACATCGAGTGAAACAAAGGACTAGTCAGCAAAATGATGTCCCAACACCTGACTAATATGTTTGAACAACTCGGCAACTTCACTAAAAACAATTTAACGCATAATAGTAAGTTAGTGAAAGAGAAAGAGAATAAGGCGAATGCGAACCACGTGGGAGTAGGTGGTGCAGGAGTAGGTGGGAATCAGCAAGCATCGCCATCTCACAAGCATGCGCCACCACCACCGCTGAAGAAGCCTTGCAAGCTGAGAAACGTCGTTTCAAAAGCCGAGTCTTACGATACCCTATATGGCAACAGTATCTTGGTAAGTCTTAGCAATGTAATTACGCATTTTTTAATATATTTTCCATCTAGGTTTATAAGAAAAACGACATGTTTAATCTTCAGTTTGGATCAAAGAATGGAATCCAATATAATCCCGCTTTGTCCGGCGTGTTTTTGGTAAATTTTATATTAAATCTGTGTCTTTAAAGGTAAAGTTAGTAGGCAGTCCGTTTTTTAAAATAGTTCTTAACATTGATTAACATTTTGGTGTAGCCGTTACGATAAAATTTGAATAATTTACTTTAGTGGGCTGATAACTGAAAATAATAATAGGAAAAAATATTTTGTAAATATATTTTTCGAAGACAATTTGTAACAGTTTATTTATACAACAGTATCTATTTTGGGTAAAAAATAAGTACTCTTTTAATATTAAATAGAATATATAAAAACAATGTTCCGTTTATCTGTTTTTATCACCTCCAAGGTCACGTTTACGCGTGTAGACCACTAATAACATATCTACTTAACATTTCATAACAGTAAAATTTTTTTTTGTGAATTTTATTCTTGAGTTTCCAACTCAATATTTTATAAAATTATTAATTTATTTATTTATAACATTAAATTATTTAAAAACAGTAAAATTGTATAACATTTATAAAATAAGGTTTACTGACTACGTTGATAATCAAGTTTCTCTCATCAATAATTCTTCTTATTATTAAACTTATAAATTGTGTCATGTTTAAAATATAATTTTAGGTTACATTTCGTAAACCCTGTCAAAGTTGACTACAGTTCAATTAACATTTTTGTTAAAATTTAACCGGCTTCAATCCAATTGATTACCAAATTGGTTTTTTCATTTGAATCTTTAATTGTGCAGTTTGAAGATTTGATTACAAAAATATTTTTTTGCAACGTTAACCTAGATATACAGAGTGGTTACACGCAAGTCATGCTTCCATTTGCACATCGTATTACATGAATATATTAAAATTTGGTTTAATAGTAACTGAACTCTATTTACATATCAAGTATAAGAGAAACCGTATGCTAATTGACAGGACTATTATGAGGTCGAGATAGTCTAATCACCGAATTGCCTACGAGAAAAAAATAGATACATCAAACAAGTTTTGTAATAATTATTATAGGTCGGAGAAAAAATCAGATATACTACGGCAATAAATCGATGATAGAAGAAGAGCTAGAGGCTATTGAAGCTCTTTCAGATTAATTGCTATGCTGGTAGCTTAAGAGACAAAGTGGTTTTCAAGATTAGCACTGTGATGTTTCCTATATCTAGTGTTTTGAACATTGACTTATAAAAAACCCAAGACGATAAAAAAAAGGCGCTCAAAATAGAGCTCAAAAAGAGTTCAATTGTCACACAATTGTTTAGCTGCTTTATAAGTAAGGTTTTATAAAATCATCTCTAATGTGTATTAAATAAGACTGATTTTACAAAACTATTTTCTAAAAATGAAATTATAATTTGACAGTAGGTATGTCGGCGAAAGTTTTGAGCGTAGGTACGTAGTACGGAATTGTGATCTAGGGGGGAGACGCCGAATTTTTGTATATCAATGTAATGTAAAAGATATCGCCATCTTTAGAAATTAAATGAAATCTCGTTTATTCATCTTGGTTACAAGGTAACACTTATGAAAGTCACAAGTTAAGAATGTAACAGGTTATCCGAAAAGTAGTGTCAGCAAATTTGCCTACGACCAGAAATTCGTATGTTCAGAATTTGTTTCATGGAAAGCTAACATGCCTCTATAGTACAGATGTTTGTTTTTGTTCAGTTTATGTTAGTTCACGTCAGATATTATACATCTGATATTTACACTATTACATTATGTTTCCATAGAAGTATCGACTTGCGTATTTCTCGATGTACTACTAATTGATGTTCCCTTAATATAGAGTGACCTTCAGACCATCCATTCTTTCAGTAAACAGTTTGTTTTAGATAACGTTGTACACTGTTCTGATTTATAGCACTCGTGTTATTCATATCAGATTGATAAAGTTCTGAAAAATAATGTGATGGAACTAAATATTGATAGTAATGGAAGTGGTGTTTTGAAAAGAATATAAAACTATAAGTAATTAAATATGTTTGAAGCTTTAAGCCCGTTTTCCACTATTATATAGCGGTAACTTCTTTTACTTATAGCATGACGATGACGTAAGGTACATCGCAAGCGACGTCTTCATGTTTCAGGGGGCTTACTCTAAATTTCGACATTCAACTTAAGCGGTTTTGATGTCGCTGTCAAATGTACGGAAATTTGGAGATTTCGTGTGAAAGCGATAAAAATTCGTAGTGTGTACTTGGTGTAGGTATGTCACAACGTTGCACAAAGTTGCAAATACCACGCTATGAGTCTGCTGATATGTCCTTGCAATATACCACTCAGTGAAAATAGAATTCAAAAGATTTTTTTTTACACAGGGGTTTGTATGCGAGCGAAAGAGTTCGAGTACCTACATATTATTTACATTTAAATGTACTAATCAGAAATGAAATATTATTAATTATGAACAAATTTTTTTTAAGAGAGATAAATTTATATTAACTTTTTAATATTATTATTTAAATTTAGTTTAAAATATTGTATATATTTTTCACAAATTATTTTACTAATGAATATATTATCTTACGACTTTATATACTTTTTAAGTGCATCATTTTAACCGTACAAATAAATAGAGCTGGGCGAAATACCTATCTACCAAATTATTTGTATTATTTCATATAATGTCGAGATTTGCTTAGCACGCCTTTTATATCCTACATAAAGGTCGCAACAGGATGAAAAGACAGTCCAATTTATTTATGCCGTAATACTTCTTATAATTTTAATAAAATTATAATAAAGATACAAAGTCGTCTAAAACTTGGATAATTAATTAAGGACGTTAAACAAACTTAAATATTCAGTTACTTATTAATGTCATTCCATTAATTCTGTTTCAGTCAAAATTAGATTTTGCGATGAAATCTCTTTATATTAAGTATACGCACTTACTTAAATTCTTTACAGGTACAGAAAATCATACATTAAAAATTAATTGAAGTCTTCGATCAAATATAAAGACATTTTGGAAGAAGAAAATGTTATAAATGTCTTAGTTTGAAAACTTTACTCGTATTTACCCGACTGTCAGGACGGGTATTGTTTTTTTTATAAATGAAAATATATACTTTAAATTTAAGCAAAGCATACATTTTACAAAGGTGGGTACTTCATATGACAAACGCATAGAATTGATAAACAATTGTATACATACACCTTTGTTCCAAACCGTATCAAATCCCAGATCAATTGGAACACAACCAGTAAACAAGGGTGTTGTATGTTCCGGGCCAAATAACTGGAGTTACCCCTCGATTTGGAGTCACGTGACGATATAAAACGGCTCATAGACTCCGGCCACCGATGTAAAACCCACTCGATTGGAAGTTAGTCTCTTGTACTACGTATTTTGAATATTGAAGCCATATTGACAGTAGGGTTTCGATTGGTTTGAAGCTCAAAAGGCAAAATATCTGTGAGATTGAGCCGAGTTTCTGTCAACCTGTCGTGATTGCATCAACCTCATTAATTTGTGTTGTATCAACCTTTAAAAGTTATTTAATATTATGAAGTAGTTACTATATACATAACAGGCTCATTTATCTGGTGCAAGTTTTACAAGCCAAGTCTTTTGCCTCTTCTGTTTTTCTCCTTGGGTAAGACTATTTATTATATTAATCCAGCGCGAGACCTGTATGTAGGAGGCCCTCCATGCGAGGCCTGTAGCAAATTTATTTTTTATTTAAACTTTAATAAAAAGTACAGGTGGACTTAATGCTGACAAGCATTCTCTAACAGTAAACCTGGTGTATTCCAAAATATAGTAGTGTTAAATAAATTCAAGAAAAATAAAATTATATACAATATATATTTAAAATTATGTTGACAGGAGGCTCTCAATGCAATGACTGTAGCTGATATTAACTGGAGGCTCTCGAGTAGCATTGTCTACTTAAATTTAGAATAAAAATAGAATATATACAAATACATTAAAATAAGAAAGCTTTTCGTGACTTAAAGTTAGTAAATTTAGAAATAATACTAGTCAAATCGACAGTTCTAATTAAATCTTTTATTTCACTTGTAATTTGGCTTCCGAGACCACAGAAAATGTTACTTTATATCTAAAACAATGTTTTGAAAGGAATGTATTATGTAGAGTGTTAACATTATTGTTTTGTTCTCACATAAACTTAATTACAAATAGTTGGACTTGAATACCAACCCATTTAAGTCGTCGTGTGTTTATTGTTAGTGACTAAATTCAGTTCAGTGAATGTCCTGAAAGGTTGTCGACTAAGGTTACATTAGTCGCATATTGAAACCTCTTTCAAAATGTCTTTTGAGTTTTTAATGGCAAAAGTAATTATCACTTGGTTAAATATTAACAAAATCATTCATCCGTGTAGTGACGGATTAACAATACATAATGTTAGTGACATCTCTCCATCTCAACTGGTGGGTGTCGTCAAAGGCGACTGAGGGAGTAAACCTTAATACGACAAGAGCACGGCGAGAAAAGGAAAATTTTAATTTAACCCTATACCAACCCTGTCTGGGCAGCGTGGTATAGTAGGCTAAATTCCTTCCACATTCTTTTGAGGAGACATGTGCCCAGCAGTGGGACGTTTATGGATTGAAATGATGATGATAATGAATTTTAATTTGTGAAATGAATTTGTGATAGTCAAATGGCTTAACATTTACCATCTGCTAGCTATGAACGAAAACCATCCTGTTACACCCTAAGACCACATTCTAAGGTTATTATTTCTGATGACCCACTTTAGGCAGTGTGTGAATTGTGCCAATTTCTTCTGCAGTCTTTTTTAATACTTTGTACTATGCAATGCTATCAAAACTTTTCAAAACGATTTATCAATTCGAAATACGTCAGTTGCCTCTGTTAGTTACAAAGCCTTTAACGATTTCAAATCCCATACAAACATACTGTTGCCGTTTAACCGCATGGCAGACTAACAGCCTTGACTTGATTACACGTCCATTTGTCTCACGTGATGCCGTCAGATGAGCTGATAAACAATGCAGGGAGCTCTGTACGATGCTGTGATCCGATCCATTTAATAGATTGCTTAAGAGGTGAAGACTGACAAGGCAGGTCTTGTAATGTTTAAGTTCTTAATATAATTATGTAGCTATACGTTTATTATTGTTTAAATTTTTGTAGGTATACAGTTGCGCTATTGTATGGACCCGTAAAACGAACCAATTGCCAAAGATTCACATCAAAACAAACTAACAAAAAAACTAAATATTAATTGCATATTAATTTAACTGTATAAATAAGTTATTATCGGTCATGAGAATTCTTTGGTTGAGTTAGATCAAAATAAAAGCTCTGCCAATCTCAATGAGACAAGGCAACTGAGTTAAGTATGTAGGCAGTACTAACAAATAAACTCATATTGCGAGCATACTGTCAACGAGTCGTTTGTTTAATAAAAAGGTTTCTGTACATACACTTTAAGATAGTGTTTCATAGATACATTATACCTATTGGGGACTTAAAGTGTATAGTCCACTTATAAAAATATCACTAAAAACAGTTTATTGTGAGAGTAGCGTATTTTTAAACTATTTTACTCATTATAGTTTGTATAATGCATTTCTTTCCGTTGCTACACACACGTTTCAACAAACAAACATTTAAAATACATCCTATACGATAAGACTGTAAAACTTCTGATCTCAGACACATTTTCATTCAATTACATGAAACACTGTTAAGCTCCATTGTTAAAGACTTGTCTTCACACTGTGGAGATTGTTTGACCGAGTAATAAACCGAGTGTCCCGCACTAAGATAACACAATAAGCTTAGTAAACGTTTGCAACTTAAGGCTATTACACACGAGATCATACACACAAGAGCTATTGTTGCTTGTTGACTTGTATTGTAAGAAAATCTTTTTGTAGTTATAAAAGTGGGGTATCTACTTTATTTTATTTGATAAGTAACTTATTTTTTTGTTTAATGAATGTGAAGGGCGATAAATAAATAGCAGTTGCCTTCAGTCCTATAAGGCGTGTATTATATCGCAAATGGGGACTATGCTATACTATAATACTACTAACCCCAGGAATAGCCGAAAGCGGTTTCATTTTTGAAACTATAGAATGCATTTTCTTTTCTTAAACCAGTCTAAGAGTGTCTTTATCGATCAGAAGCTTGAAGTTATAACTTTATAGGTATTATACTTGATCAAGTCTAGTATCAATTTTGTGGCTCCTCAAACTTTACAGTATATTCGGTATCATTAACTATCTAAGATAATATTAAGTCCGAACTATTGACGATACTGTTGGATATTTGAACGATAAATAGTTTTCAGATTGCGTCATTTCAAAACTATGTTTTGACAGTGCATTAAGTAGCCGAAGTGTAGGCTGAAGTCTTCTATCGGAGCAAGTTTGACGTAGTTTGTATTTCATCGTATATAATTAAATTAATAAAATTATTTTACGAGTTTTTGTGCGTTTAAGCATTTTTGCCATATTTATTACTGGAATCAGAATCAATAGGTACCATATTTTTTTAATTTTACCGCGGTGCTTTCTCTCTATATATTAGATCCTATACAGATTACTTTTTTCTCCCGCTTTGTTATGGAGGGCAGTGGATAATTTCTTTACAACTCTTACATTTACTTCTAATTAACTTCGTTGCGCGATCCAAGAAAGTAGGTTAGGCATTTCCTGGGACTCCCGAATGTCAAAACTCGATGTTCGCAAGGGTTATCGCTGTTAATCCTGGCTTACAAGAGTTAGTGGTGGGCATGAGGGTGGAATTGTCCCGTTATTACGATGCCTCTTGTTATAAATATTAAACTGCAAGGCAAAATTCCTGTTAAAGTTACAATTATAGTATTATATAAGAATTGGCATAGCTTTGGATTTTCCAAGGATAACCAGTCAGCAGAACTAACCAGCGATTATAGAACACTGTTGATTAGGGCCAAGAAAGTTGTGCATTCCGGCCTTCTTCGTTTTAAAAAGATTTGTTTACGTTATTTGCATACAAAAAAAGTACATAAATGAATATACAAATTATAGATAAAATAATTCCTTTAATTTTATAGTCACATGGTATTTTTATCTGAAAAAAAAAGTTATTGATAGCATTAAATTTAACTTACAAATTAAAAATGACAGCTGACGAATGAATCTTTTCTATTGTTTTACTTTTATAGACAGGTTATACTTTAATGGATGAATAACTTTTATATGATGGTTCTGAAACCAAGCGTTTAGATATTTAAAAACTAGGTATTACAATCGTTTGCGGCTATAATAATGAACACGTGAAAAACCTTTCTCTGTTCCATGGGCTATAGTATAGAGAGTATTTCATCGTAACAGATCTGTCGGACTGTCGTTCTTTTATGTTGTTGAGACAAAAAGATTTATATCTTGTGCAGTATCTACTGTACGTCTAGAGGGGTCAAGCGAACTGTATGTGGCATTGTTTGATACGGGTAATACAACCAAAGGACAGATTATAAAAGTTAAAACATTTCTAATTTTGAATATTATAAGTATATATTTTTCGTTCGTGTTATACATAAGTTTGATTTTGATATGGCTATATGTTTGTGTATCTGTAGTTCTTAAACAAATGGACTGAATTTGGTGCGGATTTTTGTTGACATGTTTTATTAAAATTGGTGTAGCCGTTTCACGGTTAGCTCTTGTCGGGGATGACTTTAATAAAAAAGTTCATGAAGCTGCATCACTTTTAAAAGAAAAGTTTGTGAACTATTGATGAAAGGTTAGTAACTATAATGAGTATGCCAAATTCTAATTATAGTTTTAAATTTCTTCTATCATATTCTAATCACCTTCCTCGATAAATAAATTCCTCGATAGGCTACCCAACACTCCAACACTAAAAGATTTTTTAAATTGAATTACAAAAATACAGTTTTTGAGATTAGCGTGTTCAACTAAACATATAAACTCTACAACTACAATATTATCTAGCCGTTTCCCGGAGCTTCACTATTGTCGATCTTTGGTCACTAGTCAGCTCCAATAGGAGGCTCGGTCAAAGTGTGATGATATAACTTATAGCCTTCCTCGATAAATGGACTATAATAATAATAATATTCTACCACATTCACACAGCGCCATCTAGTCCCAAAGTAAGCAATTATATTTGCTGCTTTATACTAAACAACTGATATACTACTTAAATACATTTTCTTTTGTAAATACATACATATTATAGATAAATTACACCCAGACACAGAACAAACCTTTATGCTCATCACACAAAGATTTGTTCTGGGTGGGGATCGAACCCACGACCTCCGGCTTAGCAGTCAGGGTCACTAACCACTAGACCAACAGGCCAGTCAATATATTATCCAACACTTAAATCATTTTTAAATCGGACCAGCAGTTCCTGAGATTAGGGCGTTCAAGGAGATAAATAATCTCTTCAACTTTATAATATTAGGTATAACAAGTAAATATAATTAAAAAAATGTAATAACCCGACTGCAAAAAATCAACAAAGAGCAACGCACTAAAAAGACCGTAAAATTATTGTATTATTATTATACCTGATTAAATTTAAATACATAACATATGTATATATTTGTAATCTCCATTTGATTCCCTTTATTTTGATACTCTAGTAGATAGGTTTGGTTAAAAAAAAAAATATAACTACTTACAATTTGGAACCATTCAATTATGTATAATCTCTTTTTAAATATATGTAATCTCCCTTTGATTCTCTTTATTTTGATAACCAACACGATAGGTTTTGTTAAAAAAAAATTGAACTTCTTCCAATTTGGCTTCAAAAACACGCCGTTTAAGTCTTTTTATTCTTAAAAACTATCTAAGGACACTTGGGTTTTCTAGACGAATCTAACGATACCCTAATTGTCAAAATCCATCCAGCCGTTTGGAAGATTCATGGGAATAAAGAAATTTACAAACATACAAGATACGCGTCCTGACAGTCGGGTAAAAATACATATAGATTACTTTATAAAAGTTTTGTCAAAATACTCCTCAATAATATTCAAGCTGTACCTAAATTGTGACAGAAATCCTACTTCAGATACTGCCTTATCGACTCAAAAGATATTACTTATTGAACAGTCAACAGCCGGAGGGGGCCTTTAAGTGCTTAAATGACTAACACATTGCATAAATTAGAAGGTGCTATTGATCTCTCTTGCCTATTCATCAAATTCACGTTTCGATACAAAACGTCCCTTGTTACAGTTTCGATACCTAACTCATTTCAATAAAGAACCTCTAGAGCTTATGTACTTTGCAATCGAGGTACAGTCGAGGTGTTTTGCAGAAATAAAGGTTCAAACAAATTTGGGGAAGAGAACTGTCTCGGAAAATAGTACTAGGGAGTACTACTCGCAAATCCATTATTCGATTGGTCGTTTAGGTACCATCGTCAAGTGATGAATTTAAATTTGGTCGTTTCATTTTTAACCTTGATGCAAAAAGAGTAGTGTTAAATGTAAGTTTGATGCATCTGTGTATCTGTATGTTTGTCTGTGGCATCGTAACTCTTAAACCGAATGGGCCGATTTTGATACGGTTTTTTTTCATTTGATAGCTGACATGGTTGTGATAGTTTTAGACTTGTTTTATTTATTTGGTGCAGCCGTTGACTAAAGTGACTTAAATTTTTTAATTTAGTTTTTATACATTTGACACTAAATGTAGATATAATTTGGGACTACATGGCGCTGTGTGAATATGTGAAAATATTAAGAAAAATTACAATACGTTTGCCAAACCTTTTATATTTAGCGAAGTTATTCTCCATGAGTGTAATCTTGATACAAAAGCAAACTAAAGATCTCATTCTTCAATATAAGTACGCTTTACAAGAAAAACACCGGGACAACATCCAATTTCCTTTATTCAGTAGTTTATTAAGACGAGGCTCATTTCATTATTGTTTCCAACTTTAGTCCTAGTGATCCAAGTTTGTTACAGTGCTTTTTGTCGGCTCTCTGATAATGAAATACTTATAAACGGCTAGCTACCGCTTTCGGCTCCGTCTATGGTTCCGCTCACTTATTATGTCCGTAAAAAGTAGCCTATAAACTATTCGTGTGCCAAATCTTTATATATATAATTCTTCTGTACGTGTTTTCCGATTTGAATGAATTTTTGTGTAGGTGTTCAAGTGGATTCGAGGATGGTTTAGATTCACAAATAAACCCAGCAGATGGCGCTGCAATCGATTGGTATGCAGGACAACGTCTGTCGGGTCCACTAGTTTCATATAAATGTTTTCAGCTATTCTGATGTGATTGAGTAAAAAATATCTATCCATTCATCCGTTCATTATAAGTTTCGCATTTATAATGTTAGTAGGATTCATGTTTTCGTCAACTGAAATTATCTTGTCTAGTAATTATGTATTATAATTAAAAAAGTCAAATTCAGTACCTATTTGGTTAATTAATAAATATCAATATTTCGAGCTGAAACTTCTTTCTTTTGTCTGGGTTGTGTCCGGTACTGAGGTTGAAGTGACATTGAGAGCATGAACCATAGTATTTGTGTCTTTTATCAAGCAGAATGAACCCAGTAATTAAATGAAGCGAGCTTACAGACAGCCGCTTTTTGTTAAACTGATGAAAATCGTGACTTTGTGGAAAATATTTTAACGCGAATTATTAATAGTTGAAGTGGGTGGGTTGGTTATTCTGTTGAGCTATTGTTTTTTAATTTATCGGATCGAGTTGTTCTAGGTTTAAATAAGAGTATAAACATACCCATTGTGTTACTATTAGGCTAATTAGATTTGAGAATTATATATTTAATGTAGGTACATTTGAAGTTTTTAATAATAATAATAATATTCTACCACATTCACACAGCGCCATCTAGTCCCAAAGTAAGCAATTATATTTGCTTGTGTTATGGGTACTAAACAACTGATATACTACTTAAATACATTTTTTTTTTGTAAATACATACATATTATAGATAAATTACACCCAGACACAGAACAAACCTTTATGCTCATCACACAAAGTTTTGTCCTGGGTGGGGATCGAACCCACGACCTCCGGCATAGCAGTCAGGGTCACTAACCACTAGACCAACAGGCCAGTCAAATACAGATAATCATCTGTAAGGTAAGCCAGCGCATTAGACGAACCAATGTTCTAATATACATAGTATAGGTAGAGACGGACAGATAAATGTAGACTACCTTGTAATTAGCATAGGTCGCTGAAAATTTTCCGGAATCTAAGTTTCAGCTTTGAGTAAGTCAATCTAAAAATACATTAAATTTGTAATAATATTTAAAAGTTAGTAACTCCGTATTGATAGAAATAGTACTATAGAAGAATCGTTCTTCGTTCGGTATGTTACGTCTTACTTATTGGGGTCAGTACTTAACTTTATAGAGGTCTAGGCGTGATGACAATCTACGATGTGTGTAGGAAAGAAAGTAACACCAATAAAATGTACTGGATTTCCATAAGTAAGGCATGCCTAATGTAATTTCAATTTTCATTTATTGTCGCTTCAAGACTGTTTACGATATCCAAAAGACGAATTTTTTTTCCTACAGTTATCTATGTATATATAAAAGAAAAAAATACTGACTTGATATATCAACGCACAGACCAAACCTTCGTACACAGATATTTAGCAAAGCGCGCACTAAGAAGGATTTTTTTGAAATTCCCACGGGAAGGAATAAATAGGACATATTATATTTTTGCTTAAAAGTGGCTCTATTGCCGGTTACTCTACACTACAGTAGTCACTACACGAGTCCACCATATGAACTTGAATTTGTTAAAGTTGTTTGGAGCTACAAAGCCAAATGATCAGAAACAACACGAAGAAACGTCTCGATTTTAAATTGTTGACATAAAGACTAAACAAACACTTATTACCGTTTTATCATATGATATTATTATGATACTTTTGTGAGTAATTAAGCCAATTCAAGTAGGTTAATATTAATTAAATACATTTTGGTTAATATATTTTTAAATTTTGTTTATCATGTAAGCATTTGGATAATAAATTAATAATGTTTTGTAATTTGGTATAACTTTGTTTACACTGTATAAGGAAGAATATTTAATTTTAAGTAAGGCTGTTCTAACATTAATAATGTTGGAGTTTAGGCGGTTTTCAAGTTTTCTTGTTTTATGTACGCATATTTTATTCACAGAATTAACAATGCATATTCGCTTTTGTTCAAGGAACGGGCAGATTTACGCCACATCTACCATACGCTACTTATAATATATACAGATACCGTACCGTTGCGTAGGTATGTTATGGAGCTAGGGCTAACACCACATATGTCACACAACGGGAATCATTATTATTTCATTTCTAATGCTCTTGTTTTAAAAACTACTTTACCGTGCACTAGTCAAAAATGATCAGTAGATAATAATCCGCAGCAATACGGGTGTATTCTTCGATTTAGGTAACGAAGCCTGGGTTCAATATCATACATAATATCTCTAGAATTCTATCCGTGAATGCAGTGTACCTACGCTTGTTTCTGAACATTGTTCGTATTCTCCTTCGCTATCTATTCATTGCGCTATCTGTCATTTCATCGAGTGACCACAAGCTGGCCTTTCAGAATTCTAGACAGACGCTGCGTCTTCAATTTGAATCTTAGCTATAGTGTTATTGCCTTTGTGTTCAAACAGTTTGTATCTCTACAACAGGATTTGAAGCCTCTATTTGTAGTAAGGAGGATAAATTTTGAATAAGTTATAATCTAATGTATGTAGCTACTAAATGGTAACAGCTAATATTTCCTTCCACCTGCTATTCTGACATAAGTCTTTCGCTTCTCCAAAATTCATCAATATTTTCATATATTCTCGCCGTTTTAGTGTACTCCTGACCAAACATATAACTTGAAAAACAAAGAACTATCTATTTAATATTTCACCCCCTGAATATAAATACCTTCTTACTTCTTACTTATAACAACTGAACGTTATTTTTAGGGGTACTTCGTCGTTTGACACCACGAGTTATTGGCACCACGGTGTCAATCGCGCAAGGACGTTTTTTTGAATTGGCTGTTTGAGACCATGGAGTCAATCGACGAATGTCTTGTTTGTCTTCGTCATTTTACACCAAGGTTTGAAACAGTGTAGAACTCTTTTTGGCATTGTTGATTAGGTCATTTTATTATTATACTGGTCCAAATCACCATGGTGTGAAACGAAGCAGGCAAAAAAAGATATTCGTCGTTTTACACTAATTGGTACAATGTTACAAAATTAATATGAAAATAGTCCCAAACAGCGAATTCGAAATTCGTCCTTGTGTCACTGTGGTGCCAAGAACTCATGGTGTCAAACGGCAAAGTACCCATTTTAGGATTTGATATAGTCAGCAATTGGGAGTTAAGTATACCTAATGATTGCTTTGGAGTTGTATGGCTATAAAGAGTTAGAGGAAATTACATAGTTTTTTGTGAAGATTCATGGGCGTTTTATTCAGACTCTATGGTGGGTTACGTTCTTGGGACTATAGAAAAGCGCCCAACTATAGGCACTACCGATTTGAATTTAACTCAGAGCTAATACAATGTAGAGTGTACTAGTTGTAGCTCTATCTACCTAACAGCTTCATAAAATATTTATGTAGGCTGTCTACAAACTGAAGTAAGGCTGAATATTTAAAAAGATTTGCAAAGCAAGCTTGTCCCCGATGCATCTTTGTGAATGCACTCAAATATACCTAACTACTAACTATACTTTCTGTCAACCTCGCGGAATCAGCGATTATTTGCACTAGTTGCCTACGCGACTATGTTTGCAAAAGGTACTTAGCTCCGATGACGTCGTTCAAAAGCTTATTGATGAATGGACGAGCAATATTTTTGTAAAGTACAATTTTGATGCCACCGAATTTTGTAGTGCAGTTTAAAGTGTTTTTCTAACACTTGTGTGTTGATAATTCTATTGTTAAGATTTAATAATTTATTAAGGTTTATTCATAGCAATGATTGGCAACTTAGCATGTGACAGCCTTTACATAATAAAAATTAAATAATATTTCAATACGACTATACTCGTAGGTCATTTAAAACGAAATAAGTGAAGTTTACTAATCAGCTTGGAATTGACTGAACTTTGCCTTAGTCTATTTCTGTGTTTTTTAAATAAATGGCTCTGAAACTATATTTAATTTTACGTTAAATGAATTGCTAACTTATATATATATTGGAAGTAAGAAGACAAATATTTGAACAATAATTTCATTGGAGTATAAATTGCAATTTTATTTACCATAACCACATTACGCAACAAAAAGTAATCTCAAAGTTTTGTAACATTCGTTTAACTGCCACTGTAATTACTCCCTCTTGACCAATATGAATTATATTATAGACTTTATATCTGTTTTTTATTTACTATATCTATCTGTATAATATATTCCAACCAGTTACACACTTGTGACTCTATTAATTTTAGGTCATAAAGTAAAGTTTTGATAAAAATCTTTTTAATTTTGTTTTCAAATACGTGAATACTAAAAAAATAATCATCAAAATCGGTTCATTCGGTCGAATTGAGAACCTCCTCTGTTTTTCTTCGGTTCAAAAGTAAATAATTAATTCTAAAAACCAAAAAGTTGGGATATTCGATAAATAATCTTTTTACTATTTATATCAAAAGAAGTAAACTTTAATTTTAATCTGAACAGAAATAAAAATAAACAATTACTCTCCACTAGAATTGCATTTAAATAGTAAAAACTAATCTCCGCTTCTTTGAAATGTTCTATCGAGAAAGAGAGATTGTTGAATGCTAACAACTTAGACATGAATGAATTTTCAATAACATAGAACGTCGGAATTGAAGTGAAAATGAAAGTTATTTACTTTTGCAATGCTAAACTTTGAACTGACTTTGAACATAATGTCAGGTTTTAGGGTGAAAAACATTGAATTTCCTATGAGACATAATATAAGCCCTTTACCTTAATACCTTAATGCTGACTTAATAGTACAATTACATCTTATGATTAAACTATAAATATTTAACATTTTGATGAACGAACAACCTTAAACTGGCCAGAATGTATGTAACGATGAATGTTATAGAAAAAAAGATGTATGCCAGAGTTGTAGGCAGCAGATGGGAGGAAATCGTCTCTGCCTACCCCTCTGTATATTTAAATGTATGTATGTATAATATCGATTAATTTAAAAAGTGTTTTGATAATTTATGTAATGTATAAATATTAAAAGTATTAAGCAACACATTTGTATCCAACTATCCACACGTTAAAAAAATCTGAATTTCTGTTATTGGTATTACGATTAATAGCTTTTTACAGTGGATTTTTTTTATTGACAAAATATTTGTTACAATGTAAAATTACATATAAAAGAATTTCATTCTAAACAACACAAGGAAAAATATTCGTAACATGAGATAATATGCCAATTTGCTATGTAATTTTACATATATGCTAATCAACATCAAATTGACGCATTGAAATAAAATATATCATCATAATTTTTATTTCAATGAGGCTTGGATATATTCGTCAATAGCTTGTTTTTGTTTTGACCATTCTTTTTTTCATTCATTTATTTCTTGTACATATAGATGACGCCTCTTTCCCAATACAGGGGTAGGCAGAGACTATTTCCTTCCACCTGCTACGATTTGAAATCAATTACTAGATGGGAGAAAAAAGGTTATAATAATAATTAAGTATTCAAGCGTGCCGCCCGCATCGCTCGCTGTGGCGGAAATTAGGTGAGGCCTATGTTCAACAGTGGACGTCGTTGGGCTGATATGACGATGATTGAAGCGTGATTTCTTACCATCTGTTAGAGAAAATGAAAGAGAATAAAATGGCTAATCTTTCTCTACAAAGTGCATATCTCTTAGATACTTATAATGCGAATTAATTAAACTAGTACTAATACATCGTCTTAAGTAATGTTATGTAAATATTAGTCTAACCTTTATGTGAATCTAGTAAAGAATAGTATGAAATTTAAAAGTCACCAATTCTCTTGAATCGCAGATTTCACGTGGAAAAAACTTCTTTGAATTTTCAATCGAGAGGTTGTTGAATAGTCTTGAATATAAAAGTCCTCAGACAGAAATAAACCACTTTCCCACCGAGCTCGGACGGGTGAGACTCAAACGACTATAAAATAGATATTTTCTACTAAGTCGCCGATGTCAATCGGATGGCTTGCGATCGGGGTCTCGCTGCAATTTTACGCATTGATTGGCGACTACAGATCGTTTGTAGCTTTCATAAAGCTGGATAAAATGCACTTTTGAGCATACAAGCATATTGACACGTATTGAAAAGAGCTAAATGTTGTATTCAAAGCTAGAAATTTAAAGAGGAAAGATTTATATTTTTACCTTACTACTTACTAGACCGATTTAAAAAAAATTAGATCTACCTCAAATATAGACTAGTATTCAATATCATGACGGTCTTAGAGCCGACTAGTTTTATAAAATAAAATGATATGTATATAATTGCATATCTGAATAACATAGAATACAATACAACGTGAGGGTATTTTTGTTTTTCATTTTAACTAATCGAATAACGATATTAACTATCAACATAATTAAATTATGTAACAACAATTTTAGTGCTTGAACTTGACTTTGAAAAAACGTACATCTAAAGGGTCATAATCGGCATATACCTAGGTATGAGGAAAACATCACCCTTTATGTTTTCTAAGCACCCTCTAACTGTACTAAATAAATATGCAACGTGCAGATTGAAACAAACGGAACATGAAGCAATGAGCGGTTTGTTTTAATGGAAATAATAAAAGTCAAAGAGTCTAACTGACAATGCCATTCTGCATTCATTGTTTCATTTAGCGCTTGTTTCTCTTAGCATCTTTGTTTGAGAAAATATTGTGGAAACTAACTGATTTACAGATAGAATAGAATTGCAACGAAACAGCAATAATTTAGAAAATTATATTTTTTAGTATATCAATAACTTTTCCCTTTTTCCTTTTGGGTAGGTAGCGGCTTGATTGTGTTTTTTCGCATTGTGCATTCTCTTAGCGTTCCCCAAATTTTACTTCTCTTTACTTGTTAAGAATTTTTCGTCACAAAAAGTCTACATTTGTATTATTATATGCAAAGAAATACTTTCATGTTAATCTAGACTTTGATAAATCAACATTTAAACAACATACAGCTAGTTTATTTTAGTAGTTGAACAGTGAGCTGACAACAACCGAACGGTAGAAACTGTTAGCAGCTTCGGTGGCAGTAACGAGCTTCCGTAGCCGTGTTGAAGTTAAAGGAAGCACGAAGACTGCTCTGACAACGTGTTGACTTACTTCATAAAAAGAACTGTAAAATTTTTTGAAAATATTTTATAGATAGTGTTGCTTTATACGTTTTATTGGTGTTTTTTTCTTCTTATTCATCATCGTCATATCAGCCCAATGACGTCCACTGCTAGCCACATAGGCCTCACGTAATTTTGGCCACTGCGAGCGATATTATGCCGCCTGCAAACACAGGCAAAATTGCTTATTATTATTGTTAATTTTTTTAATTTGGTAGCAAATACACACTATTTGGTTTGAATTTTTATTTATATAATAATTCGATTCTATTGTTTTTGTATGTTATATTTTTTACGTAGGTACAGCTAACCTGTACGTTTTCTTTGACACGGAACGAGTGTTTAGTGTGTTTGGTGAAGTGTAAGCAGTTTACGATCGCTATTTACTAGATTAAATGCTTCGCATCACTAAACTTGCATTCTGCTCTGTTATTTATGAGTAGAAAAGCTAAGCCAAATGACTGTCAGATCGGGAAAAAAGTATAGCTGACAAAATTATATCTCTGCTCACCCCTTCGGGTAAAAGGCTATATATATTCTTTTCATTGACAAAAAATATTATAAATGGGGTTTTTTAATCGCTAGCGTTCTAAGCCTATTCGCATAGTACAACATTTCAAACTATATTTAGAATCAGTTCGAACTCAATATATTGTTTTCCTATAAAGATCAAATAGCTATTTCGAGGTACCGCAATAACCGATTTCCGTTGTGTTTGTGTAGTGTGAGACGATATATGAATAGAATAGAAATAGAAATACATTTATTTACTAGAAATGTGGTTACAATGGTGTTACATATTAATAGTTCCAACACATTCTACCATAACAATGGTACGTAAATATTAAAATTAAAGATAAAACAATTAGTGATACAAAAATTATAAATTAGATGTCAAAAGTTATGTTCCAGTGATACTTAATTAATTAATGTCAATATTATATATGTCAAAGTTTGATGTCACGAATGTCATAGTAGTGATTTAATTGTGATTAATATACTAATGAATTAAATTATATTATTACCAGCATCAATTAATTAAATGTCATGAGTTTCTTTAAATTCCATAAATTCTTTCAAATTATAAAAACATTTCTCAATAAGCCATGAGGTTATTCTCTTTTTGAAAATAGTAAGAGGCAAGTCTTTGAAACTATTAGGTAATTTGTTATACACTTCTATAGCTTTAATATATGAGTTACGTATATGTATGTCTGATTTGCACATTGGACGTTTAAGTTTGAATTTATTCCTATCACCTCTGACTTTTTTTTCTGGATATTTTTCAAAATAATATGGGTGCATTTTAACAAAAACACAGAGTTCCTTGATGTACATGCAAACCAGTGGTAGTATTCGGTATTTTTTAAATAGCGGCTTGCAACTATCTGTAAACCAAGCTCCACAAATAGCCCTGACACATTTCTTCTGTACCCGAAATGCTTTCTCAATCTCAACTGAGTTCCCCCATAGTAAAAGGCCATAGGAGAGCACTGAAGACACGTACCCGTGATAAGCACTAAGTGCTGCTTCTGTTGTTACGGTTTGTCGCAGCCGCTTAATGGCAAATACAAATCTGTCGAGTTTATTGCACACTAGTTCGACGTGTGCCTTCCAATTGCAATTTTTGTCAAGTATTATATATATGGTTTTCTATTAATTCATATTTGTACAAAACTGTATTCTTTGTATAAAATGATTTACTTTCTAATAAATAATTAAAAATGATTTGGTTTTTATACTTGTCTTAGATACACTTTTTTATATTTTTTTTTTTTTTAATATTTTGAATATATCACTTTTCACTAATATATTAATTTTTTTAGTCGTGTTATTTTCGATGAAGTATTTTTTCGTTTATTATACTCATCACCAACAAGCCGATTCTAATACAACGGGGTGTAAGTGATTATTTTTAGACAGACAAATGTAACTACACATTACTTGTGAGGATCAGAATCTCTACGCGATAGTCCCAGTACCATTGCCAATGACACCAATGACTAGTCCATCAAGAAAAACAACTCAAATTTAAGAAGTGACCATGGATCTTGAATTTGAATTCAAGTTTTGACATTCGATTGGTGAATTTCGATATCGTTGTCAACTATTTGAAAATGACAGCGAACGACGATGATTTATAATGAAATTTTCCAACATTTGACAACGATTTCGACATCGACCATACAAATAAATGTCGGGTTTGCGAGTAGGTCCTTATAGAACGGTCATATTAAACCATAAATGTTTTATAAGTTGGAGGTAAGTTAAGTTAACTGAGTGAGTTGACCTTAATAACTCAAGTTTAATGGATTACGTAGTTAGTTAATAATTTCCGAAACTAGCAGCAGACAGTTGGGTGCAAAATATTAATTTTAGATGGCAATATTGGTTTAATTAACATTGTAGGGTTGTCAGATGAAGGTTTTTATTTGTGTACAAATTTTATTTAATAAATATTGAAAGTTTAAAATAATTACTAACAAATGTTGTGTTTCTTCAAACGTTTAAGTAAAAGTTTTTTCAGTAGTGGTAATATTGTTACTTACAATAGCTGCATTACATAAGCAATATACTCGTAGTTTTCCAATTCAATACTTCAATATTACGCATTGGACAGATTACCTAAATGGATGATTTAATTATAATTGTATGCGGTGCAAATATTATAAGAAAAAAAAAATCTACAAAAATAACATATAGGAACTAACTGCCGTACTCAGAGAAGTTTATTTAGTAAAAACGTGTAATTCTTAAGTCGATAAGCCTAAAGACGATTCTTCAATAAAAAAATTGTGTTAATGACAGATTACTGCTAATTGACGTCTCTAAGTGCGGCCGATAGAGTCAAACATTTTAATACATATGTATGTCCTCCTATCGCTAGGGGTGTGCTATTGATTATATCCCTATGGCAAAGTTCCATGCATGTTGAACGTTAACGAGCTATTATAAATCAAGCAGTGCTAACCCTATGCCAAGTATGCCTTTGGCCTTGTAGGTCAATCTATCTATTATTATGTACGAGTAAACTAAGAATTAATTCATTTAAATAGTTACTACTACATTTTGGTGCTGATTGTTTTATGTATAGTAAACAAACAATTGAATTGTTGTTTCATTTAATTTAACATTTCTTAAAACTGAAGGTGCTAAAATAGTTATGAGTTATGACGCTAATCTTTGACCGATTTTTCTAAATGGTGGTTAGTAGTATATTATTGGGCATTCTACTCCACCTTCCGTTCCTACGGCTCACTTCGTTCGCCTCCGTCACTCTCGGTGGAGTAGAATACCCAATAATATTTCTGATATCGTTGGCTGACCTGAATAATTTCAGTTATAAATATTAATGTAATGTAATAATTTATCTCATTTTCAATAAAACTGTATCACGCATCATAACATGAAATTTGTCAAACAATCACAATCGTTACACGTAAACACAATCTGCGATGAATTTCCTGAGGTGGTTTATCGACATGGAGAATTATTACCTAATTCTATTCGATGCATCATTTGCGGGCCTTCAAATTGTGGAAAAACTAATTTACTGGTTGGTCTCCTCATACACGAAAAGGGATTAAATTTTCGAAATGTTTATGTTTATTCAAAAACATTACACCAACCGAAATACATTTTTTTAGAAAGTGTTTTACAACAAGTGGCAGGTGTTTCACTTCAGAAATATCAGGGATATGAGGAAGTAATAAGCGTACAGGACGCAAGACCTAATTCTGTGATTAGTTCTACTCCACCTTCCGTTCCTACGGCTCACTTCGTTCGCCTCCGTCACTCTCGGTGGAGTAGAATACCCAATAATATTTCTGATATCGTTGGCTGACCTGAATAATTTCAGTTATAAATATTAATGTAATGTAATAATTTATCTCATTTTCAATAAAACTGTATCACGCATCATAACATGAAATTTGTCAAACAATCACAATCGTTACACGTAAACACAATCTGCGATGAATTTCCTGAGGTGGTTTATCGACATGGAGAATTATTACCTAATTCTATTCGATGCATCATTTGCGGGCCTTCAAATTGTGGAAAAACTAATTTACTGGTTGGTCTCCTCATACACGAAAAGGGATTAAATTTTCGAAATGTTTATGTTTATTCAAAAACATTACACCAACCGAAATACATTTTTTTAGAAAGTGTTTTACAACAAGTGGCAGGTGTTTCACTTCAGAAATATCAGGGATATGAGGAAGTAATAAGCGTACAGGACGCAAGACCTAATTCTGTGATTATATTTGATGACGTGTCATGTGAAAACCAAAATAACATGCGTGATTTTTTTGCAATGGGAAGACATAAGTACATTGATTGTTTTTATTTAAATCAAACATATAGTAAAATCCCTAAACAGTTAGTAAGAGATAATGCTAACTTACTCTTACTTTTTAAGCAAGATAATGTTAATTTGAAACATATTTATGAAGAACATGTCAATACTGACATGACATGGTTTGAATTTCGTGAAATGTGTTCAAATATATGGGGCGAGCCCTACAACTTTGTTGTAATAAACAAAGATTGTTCAAAAAATAACGGCTGTTATAGAAAAAACTTTGACACTTTTGTAGTTTTTGATTAAGGATAGGAATATTTAAGAATATTCACCATCGTAAAAACATTATTCTTCAGACAACTGTTAACCGGTTACGATCTATTTCACTAATATGGAAAAATCATTGAAAAGACAAATTGTTGAAGCTGCAGAAGCTGTAAAGAAAAAAGTACAGAAGATGAGAGATTTCGAAAGTTCTAATAAACAAGCACTAGAAACGGTTTTTAAACCCGTTACGGAATCTCTCAATCAAATAGCTAATACTACTAAGCAAACCACTCTCATGCGAAACACAGAAGATGATGAAAATGAAATTCCGTTTGCTGATGAAATTAAAGTTCCGTTTGCTGATCAAACTTTGGTTAAACAAGATGCAGACCTAAGTGGAACCGATTTTAACAGTGATGATTCATTTCAATCACTAAATGGTAATAATCAAGAAGATACATCATCCTGGTCATTATCGTCAGAAGTGCTGTCCGATGTTCCGTTTGGTGTTAGAGTAGAACGCGGCAAATTGATGTTAGGTTCTGCTCTTATAACAATCAACGATGAATTTATCACCGTAGCCGGAAGCAAATACCGAAATACACCTGGTTTGAAACAGTTACTTGTAAAAAAAGAAATAGACTTAAACTCAGTCACTGAGAGTGATTTGCAGCATTATAAATCGATGCTTCTTGATACAAATGCTCATCGACGAGATTTTGACCCAATCAAACCAATAAAAAGTAATAAAGGTCAAAAATATATGCAAGTCATTAAACCTCTTTTCAAGCTACAAGACAAAGAATCAAAGGGAAAAGGATTACCCTTAAAAAAAATGTGGCGCAAAAATGTAGACTTTGTATACTGGGATGATCCAAATGAACTGGTAGATAGATTAAAGTTATTGATTGCATCTAGAGACGCTGGGAATACGGGGTTAGATAATGAAATTATTTCTATCATTGAGGAATTGCGTGAAAGTAAGATTATAAATAAATAAATGCTATATGGCATATATGTTTCATTTTACTATAAACCTTCCAATAAAATACACCTCAAACATGAACGTTGACAAATTTGGACACTATATTCATAAAAGAATGCGTTTATCAGAATTATTTGAATTTAATGACAAAGCATTGTTAAAATCAGAAAGTGGAGATTTTGATTTGAAAACATCAAGACTCAAAGGAATCAAGCCTCCTTTAGAAGCAGACGATGCTGTTAATAAAGAATATGTAGATCAATTTAAGGTCAAAATGATGCAAGAGTTATTTAAAATGAATAGCGCAATGCGTGTTCAAATCATGACTGATGCTGAAAATGCCTTAAAAGCAAAGATATCTGAGGCTTTAACTCACTTAGCGGACAAGTTTTACACGAAAGAAGTTGTAGACAGATTGATTGAATCTAAAAAATAGTAATGGCAAAACAACATATTGTTAATGAAATACACAAGGCAGCAAGAAGAAATTTTTTTCGACGTTCAGTCATTCTAAAGGGGATTGATGACTTATGGCAAGCTGATTTAATGGATATGCAGAATTTGAGATGTTATAACAAAGGTTATAATTATATTTTAGTAGTGATCGATTGTTTCTCGAAATATGCTTGGGCAGAACCGTTAAAATCGAAAAATAAACTAGACGTTACTCGTGCATTTGAGCAAATACTTACTGCCAGCCATCGTAATCCAGTACATTTACAAACTGATTCGGGAACAGAATTTTATAACATATCATTCCAATCGCTTATGAAGAAGTATAAAATAAACCACTACTCCTCGTTTTCTACCAAGAAAGCTTCTATTGTAGAACGCTTAATCAAAACTATAAAAAATAAATTATATAAATATTTTAGTTTGAATGGTAGCTACAAGTGGATAGATTCGGCATTAAACGATACATTGAAGGTATACAACAACACAAAACATCGTACTATTCAATGTAAACCCATCGATGTAAATAAGATAAATGTGTCTCTCATAAAAAATAATATAATAAAATCACATAAACATTTATCTGTTCGAGACAAGCCTAAGTTCAAAGTTGGTGACAAAGTTCGTATCAGTAAATATAAACAAATTTTTGCAAAAGGTTACACTCCTAATTGGTCAACTGAAATATTTACTATAAAAAAAATTAATGACACTCTACCAGTGACATATAATATAGAAGATCAACGGAAACATCCCATATTAGGTTCTTTTTACGAACCGGAACTTCAAAAATCTCACTATCCAGATATTTATTTGATAGAAAAGGTTTTGAAAAGAAAAGGAAACAAAATATTTGTTAAATGGTTAGGTTTAAGCAGTCAAGAAAACAGTTGGATTAATAAAACTGCAATAGTGAATTAATATTTATATAATTATCATATCTTGTTATATTTGATCATTATACATTAAGTAATGCAAGGTGGAGGACTAGTAAATAATTTAATTAATAATTTGCCGATTGAACTTCATTTGCCTGGTTACAATTATTGCGGACCGGGAACGAAACTTGAAAAACGATTACTACGAGGTGACAGAGGTGTAAATAAGCTAGACGAGGCTTGTATGCATCACGATATTGCGTACGCAAACCATACAGACTTATCTAGTCGTCACAAAGCGGATCTACAGCTATTAAACATGGCTAAACAAAGACTCAAATCAAAAGACGTTGGAAAAGGTGAAAAACTTAGCTCATGGTTGGTCAGCAAAGTTATGAAAGCCAAACTAAAGAATGGTGCCGGCATTAAAACGTTTAATAGTTTTGTGTCAAAAATAAAATCTAAAATTAAAAAACTGAAACATAAGGATAATAAAGATTTAATCAACGCTGCTTACTCAGTTGCAAAAAAAATATTTCCATGCATTCAGAAAATTCAGGTTCCACGAATTATACCTATACCAAAAACAGGTGGATTTCTGCCTTTAATCCCAATTTTTGCTGGTTTATCAGCTTTAGGCGCTTTAGCTGGTGGTGCAGCTGGTATAGCAAAAACCGTAAACGAATATAAAGCAGCTCAAAAGAATTTACAAGAAACAGAACGACATAACAGATCTATGGAGGCATTAGCCATAGGCAAGGGTCTATACATTAAATCCTATAAAAGTGGTAAAGGATTGTATATAAAATCTTCAAAAAACTGAACTGCAAGCTACCTAATCGACCTTTAACTAATTTAGACATTGAAAAACACGCACGAGACATCCCATACTTTCGAGGAGTCTACATGAAGGATCAGTTACCAAGTTCACCAAAACGGATTGAGTGTGGTATAGTTAACTTGGATGATTCAAAAAACGAAGGAACACATTGGGTAGCTTATGTTAAAGTAAATCATTACTGTGAATATTTTGACAGCTTTGGTGATTTAAAACCCCCCAAAGAATTGATCAGGTACTTTAAAAATTGTAATGTTTTTTATAATTATACAAGATATCAAAAATTTAATACTGTAAATTGTGGGCATTTATGTTTGAAATATTTATGGAACTATTGGAATAAAAACATATAAATTTCATACGTTTGTTTAATTTAAATCATTTGCAAGATGTCACTCACTTTGTCGATAACTGGAAATTCGTCAAATTTAACTGTGTACTATACTAACACACTACAATTGATCGGACAGTATGAGTGTGCTTTATTGCATTTCTCAACATTTAACTCAATTCCAAATATTGACAAAAGGAATAATAAGTTATATTATGGATCCGATGAAGTTATTGAAATACCGGAAGGTACCTATGAATTACAAGACATTGGTGATTATTTAAAATCTGAAATAAAGGATGCTTCATTCAAATTACAGTGCAATAACAACACATTAAAAACTTGTATATACTGCACAAAAAATATAAATTTTGATAAGGAAGACACTTTTCAAAGTTTATTAGGATTTAAGAAGCAGATCTTGGAAGCAAATAAATGGCATGTGTCAGAGTTTCCAGTCAACATTCTGCCTACGACCGTAATCAGGATCGAATGTGATATTGTAAGTGGCTCGTACATTAACGGAGAAACCAGTCACATTGTGCACGAATTTTCGCTGAACGTTCCACCTGGATACAGAATTATTGAAATCCCTACAAACGTGATATATTTTCCTATAAATCAAAACAATATAAACTCCATACATATAAGACTATTAGATATAAATAACCGCTTAATAAATTTACGTGGTGAAGAAGTGCAACTGTATTTACATCTAAGAAGAAAAAATGATTAACTACAATAAATATACGCAGCGAGAAATTAGAAATAACAGTTCCACTCGAACTATCAACCTGGTAAGAGCTGGCTCTAAAACAAAAATTAAATTAACTAATGACAATAAGGCTTTCCTTAAAGCGATTGGTCTGCTAAAATGAATATCTTAGATGTTTTATCTGCACCAACGTACGACAACACCGTTGAAGGCATTGAGTTTCACTCTTACAAGCCGTACGTAACAAGTTTCAATAGAAACGATGAAATTCGTATACCTATTAACCAACAAGACCTGTATATACTACCGTCATCAAGCTCTTTGTATTTAGAAGGATCAGTAATCGTTAACAAAAAGGATTCAAAGGATACTGTTAGTACCATCCATTTTACGAACAATGCTTTACTTTACTTGTTTCAAGATATTAGATATGAGTTAAATGGAGTAGAAATTGATAAAATAAAAAATGCTGGCGTTACTACTACGATGAAATCTTTAATATCAATGAATGAAAACGAGTCAAAGATATCCAATGCGTGGGGTTGGAATATTGATGGTATAAAGAATATGAATGGTGGTAATTTTTCTGTTTCTATACCACTTTGCAATATTCTAGGTTTTGCTGAAGATTTTAAGAAAATTGTCATAAATAGTAGACACGAACTGATATTGTTACGAAGCAATACTAACCTGAATGCTGTAAAACTTAGCACCGGGGAAATCATAGAAGACGTTGTTATAAACAAAATTATATGGCGCGTACCGCACGTTAAAGTATCAGACAAAGAAAAAATAAGTTTGCTAAAAGTGCTAGAAAAAGACAGACCGCTCCAGATGATTTTCAGAAATTGGGATCTATACGAATATCCGGCTTTACCAAAAACTACAAAACATACATGGTCTATCAAAACTTCGTCGCAAATAGAAAAACCTAGATATGTGATCATTGGTCTCCAGACAAACAGGAAAAACAATGCAAGTTCTGACATGTCTCAGTTCGATCATTGCCATATTCGTGATGTTAGAGTGTATCTAAATTCAACCTACTTTCCGTATGAAAATCTAAACATTAATTTTGCCAATAAGAGAGTCGCTTTATTATATGAGCAATACACCAGATTTCAACAGTCGTATTACGGACGTCGATCGGAACCCTTATTAAGTGAGAAACAATTTAGTGACTTAGCACCGCTGTTCGTTATCGATTGCTCCAGGCAAGCCGATAATCTGAAGACAGGTCCTGTTGTGGACGTTAGAGTGGAAATTGAAAGCGATTCAGATATACCAGATAAAACTGCTGCTTACTGTCTCATTCTAAACGATTGTATAATTGAATATAAACCGCTGAGTAATACTGTGAAGAAAATATCATGAATCCAGATACGATTATAGTTGATGTTCAAGGATTTAAAGACGTATACAATAATTTTATAATAAAGGAGTTAGCTTTAGCCACTTGTCATTATACTCAAACGTTTTTAATTAAACCTCCATACTTGTTTAAATACCTAACAAGCGCTGAAAAGAAGCAAACTGAATGGTTAGAAAGAAACAGAGGTATCTATTGGAACGAAGGATACATTGACTATAGAGAATTTCGTCGTATAATCGTGTCATATTTGGAAAATAAAGACATTTTTGTAAAAGGCTTGGAGAAAGTAAAATGGGTTAAGGAACTGTGTGTAAATTGTAATGTGACAGCACTAGATGATGAACAGTGTCCTAGTTTATCCTTATTGCATAAAAAATACTGTGATATAAGAACTACATTGAATTGTACTAAACATTTAAAGGATTGTGCGCTTAGAAATGTGTTATGTCTAAAAAAGTATTTAGAGTGGTGATAAATTTTGTAAAAATAAAACAGACTTTATGTGTTTCATTTAATTGTTTAACTGATATTAATAAACTGATTTTTTGTATAGTAAATATGGCTATTTTATTTAAATAAACTGTTTTATCTATTCTTTACTTAAAATATTTATTGTTACTTTTATTTCATTATATTTTTATTAACTTTAAATTTAAACGTTTTATTTAAATGTGGTCTGGTAACTTAAACATCAAACTTCCTATATAAGCTCTAATGAAATGAAACGAGTTTTCTATTTATATAAAAATAATGAAATCGTATTTTTTATGTAATGAGAACATTTCTTTAGATCTAATATAAAGTGTGAGTGTTTATGTAATGCAAATAAAACATAATTTAAATTAGGTACAATCATATTATTTATTAAGTTTTCAAACTATTTACAATTACAATAAAAGTTACAAACTAGGTACATACTTACATTTACAATTTAAATTATAATCATATTATTTATTAAGTTTTCAAACTATTTACAATTACAATAAAAGTTACAAACTAGGTACATACTTACATTTACAATTTAAATTATAATCATATTATTTATTAAGTTTTCAAACTAATTACAATTACAATAAAAGTTACAAACTAGGTACATACTTACATACTAATAACTATTGTCACCACAAAGTTTCTTTGAAATTTTGTTAATTAATGTCTGTGTCTCGTCCAAAACATAGTCCACCGGTTCACTAACTACATATTGCGCACTCATCACTACCATCTCCTCAAGATCACTTGAACTTAGCGTAGCACTTGGTTCTGGTTGCTCACTGATGTCAATCACTTGTATCTGGATCACCTTTAAACCTTTTTTCTTTTCATTATTTATAACGTATGATTGAAACAAAGAAGGTTCAGGTGCTTTTCGCTTTTGACCCTCCCGTCTTGGTCTAGACTTTTTGTTGCTTGCTTGAAGTCTTTGTTGCTCAGGAACATGCCAGCTTAAACTTTCTGTGGGAAGTCCTTGACCGTATTGTGAAAAGATACAATCATCAGAGTTGTACATTATTGATGATCTGAAACAAAGAAAGTTATAATATTAATGAAAATAAATATAAATAACAGCATAAGTAAATAATTTTATAAATACTTATAACCTTGTACAATACTTACAATTTGATTTATTTTTATTCAACGTGATGCGACCAGTCCGACTGACTGTCTTGTTGTGTATGTACTAATCATTTATATTATTATGAAATGCGAGCTTCAATATACCTGGAGCTGTGAATCAATTTCATGTTTAAACAAGATCAAGGAATGTTTGCGACACGTAGAGACATGCGCGCGCACTTGGTTGGCGTTATATTACACAAACTAGCTTTGTTATCAGGAATGGAAATGAAACATATTTAATAGAATATAAAATACTATTTATTTCAATATATATTAAGTAGGTACATGAAAATAGGTAGATAATTAAATTTTACTTAAACTTATTTTGCAGGGACACTTAGAATACATACATTTTTTAAATAAACTTACCTATATCGATACTATTTTTATACTAAATTACTTAACACAATAATATTATATAATAAAAAGAGACTTTCCATTTAGGACGTCATTAGTTTTACAAACAATAAAATACATGTTAGAAATTTAACTACTTCACTAATTACATTTAAATTCTGGTATTGCATTACATAAATATATTTGCATTACCCCAAGCTAAAGTAGATACTTTGTCTAATGATAACATCCGTTTATCATCATTGCTTGAAAGTGCTATTTTATTAACATTCTGAGTGAATATATTATGCTTTATTGATTTAAATAATACATTTCTTTTGCGAATGATATTGCAAGTATATAAAACATTTTTATAATCATCCATATTTAAATTTTTCGTTACACACTTTTTTATACCTTTAGCTTTTTTAATGGTTTTGTTTATGGTTTTAATACAATACAGCTTTGAGCGCAGTCCTACGAATTCTTTGATTATTTTACCGCCCATTTCGTCCTTAAACAGCCCAGGAATCTTTTTATTAATTATAGGCAAATCAAATTCATTGTTAAATTCGTAATTAGAGCTATCGAAATATTTTAAAAAATTGAGCTTTAAATCTTGATAAATATTATTACTCTGTATATCATAAATTAGACTATCTGTGTCAGTATAGCACAATTCAATTCGCTTACCATAAAAAGGTTTCATGATAGAATAGTGAAAATCGTACATGTGCGCCTTAGATAATTCTAATACTGTAAACCCTATGTAAATTGGTTTATTAAGTAAAACACGTAAAGGCTTCATTTGGATTGCTACTAGATCATCAGAAAACACAGAAACGCTGTGAAAATATGGATTGGCTATCAATTTCTCAGCACAATTACTCTTTTTTGTTTTATTATTTGAGTCATTCCACTTGTTTACCAACTTAACGTCTATTCGATTTTCATTATTTTCTAAGGTTTTTCCAAAAATACTATTGTTTAATAATTTGAAAAAATCTTGTTCAAAGGTTGACTCTGCTTTTTGACGTAACTGAGTGTTAATATCAATATATTGCTTTAAAAAACCACTTTGCTTAAACGTAATAGCGCGATGGATCCTTCTCAATATTAAACCGTGCTGCAAGCATGTTTTTAAATGAACATAATGAATTACATAGTGATATTTGTCGTATAAATTTGGTATTAATTTTTTATTTTTACCACCGGGTGGTAAACATTTTTCTGGACAAAATGGAAAGTCATTGTGATCAATGTGTAAATTTTCTGGATATATTAAATCGACTTCAAGAATGTAACCGTATTCCGCGGTATTATTAATGCTTGTCAAATTCGCTTGTAAAAAATCTATTTCTTGTCTATTCATAAATCTGAAATCGGAATAGGGTAGCGATTGACACATACTGTATCCGTATAAATTGTTACAGTCTAAATAAATGATAAAGGAATTTGGGCAGGATGGATCGTAGGTATCTAAATATTTATGGTTGGCTTTAGCATATCTTTTGGAACACATACAAACACCTCCACGAATACCTTTTTGTATCATTCTAAAAATTTCTACATCGCTAATTAATTCTAATTGAACTCCTGTTTTTAAAAGCATTGCATCAAAAGATAGACTTGGTGCTGTAAGATAGAACGCGGGATCGAGATTGTAATGTCGTTTACAGGTTTTTCGAAAATTTTCGAATACATCTGTTAACAATAGAACGTCTGTTTTGAGATATAAATCGGTGTACATACCCATGTTGCGAATATTAAACACTAACCAAACCGAACGCGCGTGATCATAATCTTCGTCAGTAATTTCTTCATTAATCAATGAGTTAAAAAAATATTTTTTAGATGGCAAACACGTTTTTTCGTATCGTTCCCATTGAGACATAAAGTCATAAGGATACACTCCTTTACGAGTGAGTAGGTTAAATTGTGTTTTATTAGGAAAATAAGATTTTAATTGCTTGAAGTCTTGTTTTTTCATTGTACTAACTAACTTTTCTAAACTCGTGCCTAAAAATTTGAAAGAGTCTACAAACCGAACTTGAATGCTTTCCTCGGGTGAAATCGGAATGAACTTTGTAAATGAAATATAGTTTTCCTTTGTTTTCGGTATAACTTTAAGAGGTCCAGGAGCTTCACCTAATTCTTTTATAAAAAGGTGACAATCGTATCCGGACAAATTATGAAAGAATACCGGCAAAAATGTTGGTAATTTGTATTGTAGGTTACAGTAACTATGAGCTGCACCGCGATACTTTCCTGTCAAATGACAATGATCGCGAACCCTGTCGCTGAACAAGAGGTGATCACAAATATGACAAGTTATTGCATTTTTAAAGTCACGAGCATTATCATCAGAGTATATCATAGGAACATTATTTTTTAAAATAGCGTAAATTTTATGTGCATCCTTATAAATAGACTTCACAAAATTAGATACACAATCTGAACCGCGATAAGAAACGTAACTATTGTAGCTTTCATCTAGCGCACACGTAATATGATAAGCGTAAGCTACAGGCACGTGTCGTTGCCGCGTTACAGTGCTTGCCTTGGTGGGATCAGGATCACAAGATTCATACCGTTCTAACATTGTTTCAAAATCTGCGTAAATAACAAATGGTACAGTTTGCTTTCTGCTATAATTTTTAAACTGTATGAAAGAACCTTTTGGAGGTAGCTCTGTGACAACACCACCACAAATATGTGAACTAAGATCGTCACATGAATTAAAAAACATTAAACAAACATCACATAAGCTGAGTTTACTGTGGTGTTTTGTTATTTGGTTCTTAACAAGTCGCGGCAAATCTTTAATGAGGCAATAATGTGATAAATCACCACTTTCTAAATAAAGTAAATGAATAACCTTTCCCTTTACAGCTTTTGGTTTGTAAAGAGGTCCTACGATGGTATTATTCCTTAAACCATAAATATAAATGCAAATTTCCGGGTTATTCACTTCAAACCGTTTAATATCTGAGAAATTAATTGGGAATGATATATCCTTTACATTTAATACTTTACGATAATCAGGATAAGACGATACTCTTTCAGGATGACTCGTAGTTGGATATAAAGCAGCAACAACAGACCATAAGAAACAATACTCATCATTATTGCGAATATTAACACAAGCTTTTTTCGATTTTATTGACGCAGGCAAATCGATAAAACCTGAACCGCGCATAGGTTGATATTTGTTAACATTGACTTCCAAATGCGAATTGTTTAAGAACGTCCATCCACTATCTCGGTCCTCAAATTCTTCTACCTTTTTTTTAAAAGTATTTTTGACTTGAGACATTATTGAATTTAGTTCATAATTCTGATGCAAAGTAAAGTTTTTTGTGGCAAATGATTTCATCTCTTGAGAATCATTTTTAATCATTAAAAACAGAGCAAAATATTCGAAGTTAACTTTTAAACAAATGTGTTCTTTAAGAGACATGTCAATTAACGATTTAATTTTGTTCTCAATATTATTAAAAAATGAATCTAGGGAACAATTCTCGGACGGATCTACAATTCTATAAGAAGCTATACGATTACGAAATGCAGAATGAATTATTTCAACACCTTCGCAAAATTGTGAAATATTTTTATTTTTGTGATTACTACTACGTAAGTGACCGGTCCAGTGACTGCGCTCAACAGATGTGTTGCAAACGGTACAGAAAGGCATTTTTAGATTATTATTAATTCAACAATTTTTATAATAAAATAGTTTTAGATTCTACATTAATTGATGCAATAAATTTATTGTTCCCCACAATTTAAGACTAACTTATTTACAATTCTCTCTGTATAAGACCGGGTCGGAATCGTTGAACAAATCGTGTGCTAGTCTCATAAAGCCCTACCCACTATGGGAGAATTATAGCGAACTAATTAGACTTTAAACACGATCTTAACTTATTTTTTATACGCTATAATAGTTTTAGATTCTACATTAATTGATAGAATAAATTTTGTGTCCCAACAATTTAAAATTAACTTATTTAAAATGTATACTGTCGCTGTAATATACCGGCTCTGAATCGTTAAATAATTCGTGAGCATGTCTCATGAATTTTTGCAACCCGTCCCACTGGGCAGAATTACGATTCAGCTGTAATTTTAGGCTAACCTGGGCTTTCCGCCAACGTTCGGTCTTGGGAGTGGAGACAACATCGCTCTTTAGATAAACCTTGGTCTCTACGTAGTAATCTCCCACCAGGTCTGCCGTTCGCCGTACTTTTCCATCCGCGACACGACTGATGAGCGACGAATTGAAGTCTGCAGTCGTCAGCTTGTGGTCGTCGTTCTCCAGACCAAAGAGATCTGAGCTCTGTTTTTTACTGTAAACAATAAAATTATACATTAATAATAATAATTTACTTTTATTTCTTATGTAATATAGGTGTATTATATAATAAACCTCTGCTGAATTATAGGGAATACAATGTGCGTTGCATTATCATGATTATAATAGATTCAATACCTCTAAAGTAACTATCAACATTCCTACATTGAATATATCGATAATATTGATTTTAATATTCTCTGCGTTAAAATTCTTAACTTATTATATTATCAATTATACGAGTGCACATAATACTTTAATTGACTTAAGTATTATACTCAATAAACACCTAAACATACAAGTAGTAATATAAATTACCTGGATTTAGAGTCTGATGGGCAGGCGGATTTTTCAGTCGTCTGACGCTTCACCGGCTTCACCACCTTTTTTTTAGGTTGCTTCTTAGTAGTCTCGGCTACTGCAGCTGAGGACTGTTGTGAAATGTATTCTGATTCCGAGTCTGACCTAAAGTAGAAAACACCAAGGTTAACTTAAAACAAAACCGACTCCGTAGCTGGGTTGAAATGATCACATTAACGAATGACGAGTTTACTAATGAAACACTTAGAAAAATTTAAACTATAAAAGACTTAGATCAAGTTCCTATTAAAAACACTTAGAAAATTTCATCGATAAAAGACTTCGAAAAGTTTTACTAATAAAACACTTAGAAAAGTTTCAACGTTAAAACACTTAGAAAAGTTTCAACGTTAAAACACTTAGAAAAATTTTACCAATAAAACCACTTACAAAAGTTTTATTAATAAAACACTTAGAAAAAATTCAACGTTAAAACACTTCTAAATATTTTACTAATCAAAACGCATACAAAAGTTTACTAATAAAACCAGTTACAAAAGGTTTACTAATAAAACACTTAGAAAAATTTTACCGATAAAAGACTTAGAAAAGTTTTACTAATGAAACACTTAGAAAATTTCATCAATAAAAGACTTCGAAAAGTTTTACTAATAAAACACTTTAAAAAATTGAAACGATTATAACAGATACATCAGCCGGCAGGCAAAAACCAGGTCCGTAGCTGAGCATTGTGCAGAAAATTAAGAAGTACTTACTTACATGTTAGATATAGTTGATTTGTCACTTGTCACTTTGAAGATACTGAAGCGAATGTAATTTATTAATCGAAATTACACGGTTTATATAATTGAAAAATACAAATTCAGCATAAAAATGGGTAATTTTAATTGTAAACTCTAAATACAGGATTTAAAGTTCATAATAAAATAATACGTCGTTTACGATAAATTAATTACATACCAATTTTGTCAAATTGCAATTTATTTAGAACTGTACAAATAAAGCCGACAAAGTGAACCCGATACCTGTTACATCATACTTTATGATTCATAATTAAATTAAGAGGTATGTATGTTTGTTTAGAATTTACATTATACTTTATGATTCATAATTAGATTACATTTGTGATAGATTTAATTATCAAGTGTCAATTCTCTCGTCGTTGAAAGTAAATATGCGAGCATGATTGTCTCGTATAATTATTTTTAGATGAAAATTAATAGTAACTATTTAAAAAACTATTAAAACATTTTATTTTTTAATACTTACAAACCAATCCATGTGATCGACATTGTTAAGTTGCAGTTAAACTCAAATGTTCATCAGTTTTTATAATTTCTAGTTTCCTTACAGACATTCAACACATATTCCGTTCCTTTCACGGCATTCAAATAAAAACATTTAGGATAATGAATTGCGTGTTGCATCCAAGGATCGTTATAAATCTCCCAATCTTCAATAATTCCTCCACAAGAAAAACATGCAGTTTTATCATTGATTCCATTTCCACAGTAAAAAAATCCAGCGTCAGCCATTTCTGTTATTAATATTTTATGCGAATTTGCGGTAGCCCAATAATAATTAAAAGAAAATAAACGCATCTTATTGGAATTATACATGTTATAACGAGGATCGTATTTATTTTGAAGCTTGTTCATTGATCCAAGTGTGGTTCGAAGGTACCTACAGAATGCAAAATTATGAAATGTAATTACAAACTTCTCAAAAATGAACACGAAAATAATATTTAGGAAGTTTTATAAATGTTAAATTTAGTGACTGTAACAGGAGGATTACGTTACATTACAATATAATTGCATGTTTCGCAATCAAATAAGAATGACTAGCAAAGCAGTCTTATACATAAAGGTAATTTACATCTAATTAGCGAACACCGGATCCGGTTACCGGTCAACGAATAAATATAAATAATCTATAGCAGCGGATTCACCCATTTGTCTGTTTAGTAAAATTGAATATCATCGCTTATACAACAATACCGCGCAAATCAATTTTGACTAGTTTTCAGGAGAGACAAATAACTGTTTATATTTTATTAAATACATCGTTAATGTTTAATGAATGCAAAAATATTTGTTTGTCTTTAACAACTAATTTAAATCTATTTTTGCATTCATTAAACATTAACAATGTAAACAGTTATTTGTCTCATTTTAAAACTAGTCAAAATTGACTTGCGCGGTATTGTTGTATAAGCGACGATATGGAATCCGGCTGCCGGTTGATAAGTGTAACTGCCTTGCATTTTTATATGCAGTTCCGTGTGAACACGTTTGTACTCGTACCATTTCGTTGTTACGTGTTAATGTTAAAGGTTGTATTTGTCTCTAAAGGATTTAAATTTAAATTAAGATGTCCTTGAGTCAATCGATTATGTGGAAAGACTTGAGTAAAACTGTTCTGAATTGTATGTGACGAATTCGTTCAGCTACCAGACCCAATATTGCAACATGTTCAGTTTTAAAATGGTTTTAAGCTTGTGCGTACTGAATCTGAGAATTAAATTTATCGGGAGAGAACGGCACCGTTAATGAATTGCGTTTGCTTCACGAAAGACCTGATATTTGTAACATGTTTAGTTTTATAATTGTTTTATAGTTTTTCCACAATTTGAAGGCCCGCAAATGATGCATCGAATAGAATTAGGTAATAATTCTCCATGTCGATAAACCACCTCAGGAAATTCATCGCAGATTGTGTTTACGTGTAACGATTGTGATTGTTTGACAAATTTCATGTTATGATGCGTGATACAGTTTTATTGAAAATGAGATAAATTATTACATTACATTAATATTTATAACTGAATATTCAGGTCAGCCAACGATATCAGAAATATTATTGGGTATTCTACTCCACCGAGAGTGACGGAGGCGAACGAAGTGAGCCGTAGGAACGGAAGGTGGAGTAGAATGCCCAATAATATACTACTGTGGTTTATAAAATTATTTTTAATTGAACTCAAAAATGCTTATTGCATATTTATCCATCTTTTAGTGTCTTTGTTTTCCGATGCAATTAGTGGCTATTGTTTTTAAATGATTTCATTTAAATGTTGACTTAATTAAGAATTGCCTTATTTAATCTGTCTTAGCTCCTTTTCAGCTGGACTCAATCGATATACCAACTTTGAGTGCTAATATTTTTTCTTATTTACTTATTTTAATTTATATTCATTCAAAATCTGTTTTATAGTGGGAAAAACGAGTAAAAGATTTATTTATTCTCAAAAACAACAGATACAGTTCACTTATATATATTCACTTATAGTGAGATTTTGCACAATTTAAATGTGTGCTATATACAATATGCATATATAATACAGTCTGAGTTATGTAATGGTAAAGCTACATAATTAAACTGCTGATTTCATTTAGGGTAGATGGAGAAAAAAATATAGTTATCGTTTTGTAATCTAGTTTGCATTCACTAGGCTTACAACACACCTAAGACATGGATACCAAAGCTCTGTTACCCTCGTTTAGTCGGCGTTATCGCTATTACAAAGGAGACAGTGTTACTATCGCCTTGAACTTTTCCCTACTTTTCAGTAATGACTTAGACAAACAGTATGGAAATTTGATGACATTATATTAAGTAGTTTGTTGATGAAGATAAATTGGATAGAGTAATCAGATTATTGCATGATGAGCACCATTATGGGTAAAGTCAAACTATGACATTGTATTTTCACATGTCATTTTAATAAGCTTTACATGTTCAAAATTAACCAGTATTTCATCAGCAACCCATTAAGTCCCACTGCTGGGCTCGGGTCTCCTCTCGTCTAACTAGAGAGCTGAGAGGGTGTAGGCCATTATCCACTCACGCTAGCATAGTGGCTTAGGCTCGGCTCGCCCCCAGGATCTCGTGCGGGTTGGTGGATCAGACATACTCATAGAATTTCTTCTAGGGTATGTGGGTTTCCTCACGATGTTTTCCTTCACCGTTAGCAGATGGTAAGTGACTTGACTAGTACATATTAATTCCACAAAGTGGAATCCATATAGGTACTGCCGCCCAGTCGGGATCGAACTCGGACCGCGTGATTTGCACGCCGATACCTTATCCATTCAGCCACCATCGCTTCGAAAAAAAAATACTACGTGTAAAGCAATTATAAGAGTATATTTGTTTGACTAGCAATTTTTGTCTTCTTCCTGATTTAAAATTGCCCGCGGCCAATGATATTGTATGTTAAATCATTGCCCGCGGCAGTCTGATATTTATGTAGTTTTTTCCATATTTAGTGCATTATGTATATATTTTGTTTAACAGTAGTTTTCCCACATCATTTGAGAAATGTTATGAAAATTATTTAGTTAACAACATCAAGGAAATGTTCCTTAAGATTTCAGAATATTTTGGACAAAAGTTAGAATAGTTCTTAAAACTATTTAAACAACTATGTAAATCGGTTAGGGATTCTCTTATAGGCTTTGTTCGAAGTTTTATACATATCTACAGGACCGTTAGGTTTTACTTGTACATTTAGGATTGCGTGTTACAGATTGGAACACTGTTTTTTTTTGCAGATTATTTTGATCTTTTTTTTTGAACAAAACTTACAAATGTCACATACGGATATCACTATTTTAACGCTGAAAGACATATTGCATGCTTAATGGAAAATTGACCCATTAGTATACAGGGTGTATACGACGATACGACATTAAATGACAAGGTAGCCAGTGTTAACCCTTATAAACATATTCTAATATAAATTATTAAAAAAAAAAGAAAAGAAAAAAAAAAAAAAAAAAAAAAAAAGCTACACATTATTTAAAGTCGAAAAATTTAAGAATATTAAACTACACCTTATTTTTCTATCATGACGTTTTCGACATGACGACGACAACTGTGCGGAACAGAGTAAGAGATAAGATAATATGAAAGAGTCAGAGATATTTAAATGAATTGAATGACGTAATGACAACATAAGATCAACGTAAATACCTACAGGTTGTTTAAAACTGTGAACAACTGTGACATAAAGAAAGTACATTTGCGTCTAAACTATTGCAAATTTCTGTTAAATTTTTTTGGTATAGTCTTCTAACATCACATGCTACACGTGGTTTCATTTAATGTCGTATCGTCGTATACACCCTGTATAGGTTAGAATTGATATACGTACAGAAACAGGCTATTGTTAGCGCCATCTACCATCGCACCTATACGTACCATACGTTAAAAATAACAAGCATCCATGATTAATTATATCAGTTTTAATTGTATGCTTCAAAAAGAAGGATGAGTCCTTAAGTAAGATCTTTTTTTGCGATTTTCCAAAAAAATTTTATTTTTAGTTAGGACAGTATTCCATAAAGCATGCGATGTGGCTTCATTTGTTTCTTAAACAAATGAGATTACCATTAATTAACTATTCATCTGAGTTATATATTACCTTATTTACTTTATGTACCGCAATAATAGTAGTATATCCAAAACGTGATCATTGCCTACATACTATTAGTAATGGTCTACTTATCTCTGTTTCGAGGGTACGTCCACGTTTCATGTTATTACTCGCCCGTGAGGTTTTCTCACGCTTTTCCTCGAACATTACTGGTTATACTTGTTTACGGAAAAGGTATACATATCTACTAATAGAGCTTTTACGTCTTGAAATAGGAACAAGTATAATTGTGAGTTTATAGGTAAACATAGTGTTGTGGTCCTATAGTGGGCAAAATGTAGGTGAGCTATTCGAAATGCGTATAGGCGGCTTGCCAATACGCAGTTTCGAATAACTCACCTTCGAATTTGAATTTCGAAGTTCGATTGAGAAATCTCTGCCTTAAATGACATATAAACAAATAATGTAAGCTACGAATTATAAAACGAGATTCTACGCAATGGATTTTCAACTTTATTTTGCTCGACTTTTACGATTAGGTCACATCGGCCGTGGTAACAAACTGACTGCTGTGGTCGCGGCTGGTGTAACCTGGTCGTAAAGTCAAGCAAAAGAAGATATGTAAGTTCCTAATCCACGATCACGTGAAGGCCCGTTTTACTTCAAATATATTCTAAAGTAAAAAGAAAACAAACAATATTTGCTTAGACAGATCTTATTGGAGTAGCACTTTTCTCCGAGAAAAAGAACTTGTAGGTTAAGAGTGGTAAGACATGAACCAATTTTAATAATATGACCTTTTTGGAATCAATCTTGGAACAAATCCAATTAATATGGCGTATCGTATAAACTTTTTAACAGAAAATTCAGAATGAGCGTCATTCAAACTTGTTATGCAACTATTGTCTCAATTTACAGCTAGAATTTCTTAATTTGTAACTTCTAACATAAAAGTGATGATCATACAAAAAAAAAAATTAACATGCATTAATAAATGAATGTAACCTTGTACATAACTAATTACTGTTTGAACTTTCTCATTTAGTCACAAATGAGTAAAAGTTATAATGGTTCGCGTTATACAAAAGACAGCCATTAAATGATAATAATTTATTTTTGTTTCAGATTAATTGTATTTGCAAGCGGTTTAAGTAACTTTAACTTTTTAAATTATGCTTTAAGTTTAATATGATGTTATAATTGTATATTACGATGTGAAAACTTGTATTTGAGAATAAAATATAGCACAATATTTACAATAAAATTTCCAGTAATAAACTAAAGATTACAATCCAATCCAATAAAACAAGAAAACTCACTCGATATTCAACTCGTTTGTGATACCATTGTAAAATGTTTGAAATTGACAGTCACCACACATACAAATTTGACAGCGATATCGAAATAGACTAAAGTGAATTTCAAGATTCCAAGTAGATGAAAAATTAAAATAATTCGACTTAAGTGCTTTACCTACTTCAATGATTGTTTTTTAGACAAATATATAAGTAATATACTTACTCATTAATATACAAAAATTCGGCATCCTTAGATGCACAATCACGTACTAAACTTACGCTCAAAACTGTCACCGATGCCGCGATGTACTGTCAAGTTATAATTACATATTTATAAAATAGTTTTTGTAAAATCAGCCTTACTCTATACACAATACAATTGTTTTTAAAATGTTAAGTAAAGTAATAAAACTTTTTCATGTTCACATCTCATGACAGTGAAACAATTGTGTTACAATTGAACTCGTTTTGAGCTCTATTTTGAGCACCATTTTTTAATGTGCGTCTTGGTTTTTTTATAAGTCAATGAATATACTCTACTTTGTTACAAAAATGTAAATGCTGTACAATATTTTAGAACTAATTATCGTTTGCTGACTTTTGCATAACACAGTTTAAATGTTTGTACAACCACGTTGCGTTGGAACGAAAGCTTTTCCTTTACTTGATGAATGTTGTATTGCACTTCAAAGTAATATAAAAATAGTAGAACGGTTTACGAAATTTTAATAACGTTTTGTTGGACAAATGTAATTGTGAATTCCATTACTGTTTACTTTGACGTAATTTGTTTCTTGGCTGGTTGAGATTATGTAATTTGGTTAAAGCCAAAATGTGTTATACGGGTGTAGCCGTTTATACGGCTTTATGAAGGGCAACGTCGCAATTTATTTTATTTATTTATTTATTGCATACATAAAATATAGTATTCATTTTTCCCCACAAAACCATTTAGTGGTTTGACTGTGGAATGGAGTCTACGTACAAGTAATCTTATATAACTTAATAATATTATACTTAATGCAAATTGAGATCACACTTTTTAATTTAAAGTACTTAAATAATATTTTCTGAGTTTTCTGCTAAATATATTTTTATTTGTTTCTTTTCGAATGTCTTCAGGCAGAGTGTTAAGCAAATATGGTAGGCGTTTATTTAGTGTTCTATCTCCATAATAATTGTTAATTCTTGGCACCACATATCTGCCGGAAGATATCGAGCGGGTGTTGTAGGTGTTGGTGATACCATCCAGCTCATTCTCTTGATGGCTATGGTTGTTAGTTAGTAAAAGATATTTGTGCTTGAGTCTTGTCGGTAAGATTTTGCATATTTTAAACAGTTTGGTGTAGTTGTCCTTGTTTTGTTCTTTGACTTTTTTAGTGACGAGCAGTTTTAAAAATCGGATTTGTATTGATTCTAGTTTGTAGTTTGTTTGTCTATGTATGTTTTAAAAGTGAGTCCGTAGCAAATAGCAATCAAGAGAATAACTGATAATAGATTCAACCAGTGCCATTTCATATTTCGTGGTTTTCAATGTTCTGTTTATCCTAGGCCCCTATCCCTATTTTCACTAATAGTTTCATTTAAATATATTACCTAGAATAACACCAGTAATCATTTACTAAAACATATTTATTATTTATCAATAAGTTACGTATATAACCAATACATTTCCAATACCTATGAGACCTAATCACATTCGCAATAGCAACCTCCGTCAAGTGGGGCACCCTTTTTATGTCACCTACCGATTCCGTGAATGTTCGTACCAATACTTAAGTGTTAAGAACTTGGTCGTTACGGCAATATTTGTCGAATAAACTGGTGTTTTCTTTTACTTTTATTACGTACCTACGTTTTGTTATCTGACTAATATTATAAATGCGCTCGTTTCTGTGGATGGATGTGTGGATATACTCGTATACTTACATGTATCATAATAAGGAACTTTATACTAGTAGTTTTAAGAGCTTATAATTAAGATAGCTCTTTGGAACGATTGGTGGTGGAGGGAAGAGTAGAGGTCAGCGTTCTTATGGCCTAATATCCACACGATGTTCTACGTAGATAATTAAATTGTCTACCAAGTATTTCCATACTGAGTGTACACGCAGTAAGGCGAGTAGAGAGAGAAGTATTACAAAAGCCACAACCAGCCTATCAGACGATCCGTGATCACGACCTCTCCACTAGGAGTGTACAACAAGGAAGGAGAATTTATTAAGTAAACACATAGGCATATTATATATGTTTGTCCCATTTTCTTTTCTGCCAACGGAAATAGAGAAATTTATCAAGAAAACCAAGAAAAAAATAAACAGGCTATTTAGATAAAGTGTACAGTTGGCGATTGACAGTAAATTTTTTCAAGATTTTTTTGTTGATTATCTTTGTTTTTCGAAAGAAATTTTTGTGTGTTCTTGTCTCTATCTTTCATCTTCATCATCATCACCGCAAACCATAAATTTTCCACTGCTGGGCACAGGGCTCCTCCAAACAGGAGGAGTTTGAGTTGAGTTTTTTTTTTGAGTTTTGTAGGGAAGCCTATACAAATATTATTTACCTATAAATAATATTACACCTAAATGTTTTCTTATTAATAATTTTGTTTACCTTATATTACGATTATATTATTAATAGAACCAACCAAATGAAACGAAAATATTATATTAATAGATACAACATTAGATTGACATCTCATTTATTATTTGGAATATAATTGACCACTAATCACAACAATACGATATAGTATCGACTAACATTTTATACAAATGCCGTCAGTAAATACACATACATTTGGTTGTAGTTTATATAATTTAAACTAGCGACGCGCCTCGGTTTCATATAGGTGAAAATCTCCAATGTCTCGCGACTAAATTTCTCAAAAAAATCATATTATCCTCCCTATTGCAAAAAGCAAAAAATATTTGCCAATGGGGTGAGCAATTTATCTATATTTAATTAATAATCTTATGACTTTCTTTATTTGATCTCTCAGTAAAAAAACTAATATGATATCTATTTTTCTCAGTGTTAAATAATGAATATAGGATATCATGCTGGAATTTCAGTGAAGTCAACTAACTTCAACTGTACTTAACGTAATTGTATTATCTACTTGTTTAATAAAGGCCGATCTCAAGACGGGTCCCAAGTCTGCAAAAGAGATCAAAGAAAACAGCTGATACTTGCTGAAAGGCATAAACGTACCGCGAAATTCAAAAGTTTGGCATTATATATATAACTAGCTGTTTTCCGTGTTTTCCTATTTATTGGTGGACGCGTAATTTTAAAGTATAAAGTATTTTAAAAGTATTGTAATGTTTTGTAATTACCCATAGACAACCACTCTATACAAACGAAGCAGTGAACCATGGCTACAAGATTGCGGGTAACACATTACTTCTGTTCGAGCTAACTCCGTAACTAAGTTAAATAACTATTTACGTGATTCAATTCCTAGCCGAATTGAACTGGAGAGAAATCACGACTTAGTGCAATGGATAGGATACGTAAGTTGCAGTTGCAACTGAAGTGGTTTACACTGCCATTCAAATATCAGCAATGGTCGCTTTGTAATAAAGTCTATAATAATTTAATTATGCAACTGCTATGTGGGTTAAATATTTGACATAAATTTAAACTTTTTTTGCTACTTCTAGTGAGTGCTTTCAGGGTTAATTGCAACCATTTTTATTGGATTTAATTAATTATTCTGCATATCACTGATCTCCTTAACGGCAAAGCCGAATATGATAAAATTTGTATGTATTTGAGTAGGTCTATGTGTCCATGTAAATGTCCATGTAATTATATTCAAAATTAGACCCAATCGGCTAAATGCAATCGAGTTCTAAGAAAGACAGTCTAATATTAATTTATTAATAATCATCATCAATGTCAAACTTTATATTTGACTTTGTACATGTGGAAGAATTCTCTGTAAATATATTTATTCAACGACAAATTTCTCACCCTACAAGTTAAAGATAACAACATATCAATGAAACATCCCAGTTCCTGTTATTTCGTAATGAAACTGACAACAAAGCTTACAAACTGACTGAATTTTGATACGCCTTTGGTTTATCACGTGCATTTGTGATAACATGGAACATTTTACAGAAAGTATTCGATTTCATACTACTAACAGTGTTCTATTTTATGTGTAGTCGATAATAAAACTGCTTTAGAGTAAATGTCGTTTGCCCTTCACATAAAAAACAAAATTAAAAATTTTGAAAAAACCCACGACGATAACATCTATACAAATTAAGAAACGTAACATATAAAAAGGTTTAAATAACTTTATTTCAAATCCCCGACGAAAAGAAAATAAGTAGCGTAAAATCAATCCCAAGAAAATCCGTCGGGGGCTCTCCCCAAGGCTCTCCCTAAGAGCCGCACACACTTTACAGAAAACCGCATCTAAATCGGTCAAACCGTTTTCGTGATATATGGCATTATGTTGGAACACACAAACACACAGTCTGTCACCCCAAACGCATATACCGTCTCCGTTCCGTCGTGGGTAAAAACAATACTGTCTATTTTTGCTTGCAAGTGACATCAGTACAGTGACAGTTGTCATAAATGCGAATGTGAATTTTAATTTTGATGGAAATTCTTGTTAAAATGATAACTAGTATGTGCCAATTACGTGTACAATTATATAGTCTAATACATGAAATTAATTATTTGAATTGTAATTGATAGGAAATTTGATGCGAATAGACTGTGAATTTATATTGAATCGTTAATACAATTATAGAGTTGTTGAAAGCTAAAATTGGTTCTGTGTACTATTTTTTCATCAATAACTAATATAACTTTACGCTTTTTATCTACGAAGGAAGGTAGGTAGAGGTGAATCTCAGCATCAACATCATCATCATCATCATATCAGGCATTAGTATTATTATTGTTTAATGGGCTGGAGGCCGTCGGTGGCTTCTTTACTACTTCGACCATGATTGATCTATTGTTAGTGCTCTTGTTTTTCATAGTTCTCTGCTTAGTCCTGTAGAAACTAGGAAATTCCATCAGGTTGCACTTGGTTCTGTCCTAAATGGATACTTTTTTTGCATGAGTGGTCCGCATGAGTAGATAACATATCAGGCATAGGATATAGGCCTCTCTAAGAGATTTTTAATGCCACTACGGCGCGACTGTGGCAAACAGTGTACGGTTCGCCTGATGTTAAGCGGAACTGTAGATAGCAACACCAGGAGTGTAAAGAGCGCGTTTTTTTCAGAATCCCACACATTCCCACACTATAAATAAATAAATTTAGTCTCTTGGGAAAGCCCCGTTATTGAGATCATTTTACATTCTACACCGCAAATTGTCTTAGAGAACAATTAGGTACCTACTACAAATTATTATTTCAATCGATGATTTTATAGTACGCACAGCCTAAGCCGCTGGTCGTAGCGACTTGAAATTTGGAGGATGTGTTTGTCCTAATGTCTAGAGGTGTACTAAGAAAGGGTTTTTTAAAATTCAGTGAAAAGAGATAAAAACGATTGTATGAAACTTCTTTGTTTTTTAACTTAAAGATTAAAAAATTGTTTTGGGGCACCACTATCAAAATAAAAAATACCCTCATCAATATTTTTGACAAGGGTGAAATTGGGGATGAAACGTTGCATGAAATGATCTTTGTTTTGAAGTTAACGTTTTGCAAATTAGTATTGGGATAGGAATTTAAAATGTTGTTTTTAATATTTTTGATAGGGATGTGTTCAGGGGGTGAAATATTAAATAGACAGTTCTTTGTTTTTCAAGTTATATGTGAACTTCAGTTAAGAAGTGAGTTGATGGGTTGTTTTTGGTGTTTGAAAAACTTACTCTTAGGAATGAAATAGGTGTGAAAATTATTAGAAATTGATATGGATGTCGTTTTCAAGGTTTTTAGGGATGCTGATTACGAAAATGTTATCTATATTGAGGTAAAATGAAATTCAACTTCTGTAGTGGGGTGTTGTGGAATTCATGAATTGTACTTAAAACAAAGATCTATGTAATATCGAAATCTACGCGGACGAAGTCACGGGCAAAAGCTAGTTATTTATATTACGTTAGTTATACCTTCAATTCGTATCCATAAAAAGTGCCAATTGCGTACTTAATTCACTGTTCATCATCATCATCATCATTTTATTCACTGTTCAAACATTTAAAATCATCGATTGAAATAATAATTTGTACTGTAAGTACTGACTTACAGTACTTTTGTAATACTCCAGACATTTCTTCACTTTCTCAGCTCATTTAAAAGTATCAGTCTCGTAAACTGAAAGACAGAACACTTTATTATGAAACTGTGGTTGTTGGCGTTGTTGCCACATCGTAGATCGCAACTTTGTAAACTTTCAGTACTTACGAGCTTTTCTAGGTTTTATAAACTAGTCGTGAACTGGCACTAGAGTGTACACAGGATTTAGCTTGTTGTTATTTTAGTATATCGATAATAATAAATCAACCTTGGGTTAGCTTATGAAGTTTCAAATCTATTTACTAAAAGGATAAACAAAAGTGTCATTCACCCCCATAGACCTAGGATCCGCTACCGCTATTCACCATATGGCTGAATCATTTCAGCCCATTGCAGTCCACTGCTGGACGTAGGCCTCTCCTAACACGCGCCATAGCACTCTGTGCTCCGCCTTCCGCATCCAGTCAGACCCAGTGACCTTTTTTAGGTCATCGGACCATCTAGCTGGAGGGCGTCCTACTCTACGTTTGCCAAGTCGCGGTCTCCACTCTAGGACACGCTTGCTCCACGGCTTGCACGCGGCTGAATGTATCATGTTAAAACATTCTAAATACATGTAAATGTGTTGTATGTAATTTTGTAAGTGAAATAAGATTGTATGGGACCTACTACATTCTTGATTTGGTACAGACTGTACTTACATATTTTTTTATTTTTAAATTTTGAGGCATTTTGATTGATATATTTGATAACTAAATTACGTGTTTTTATGTTATCTAGCTTATAGAGACTTTTTCAATTTAATTTTGTTTGGTAAAAAACATAAATTTTATTAGAAAGCAATTAACTTGAGATTCAAAATGAGCTTGTTATAATATAGCTTCAAAAAGTTGAAATTTATTTGAATCGATCATTTTAAAAGAATCCCTGTAACATCATGCACCATGCGTCTAAGGTGCGAGAAATAGAAAGAAAATATTTTCTGTATAAAGTATCGCCCTACACAGGAGCAGATGATTTGATTTGGCATTATTGCGTATACAGCTCTCGCTTAGAATAACCGAGTTTTTGCGATTCCGTGTTGACGATCGATAGGCGATATGAAGTAATACAATTATTTGGTTGTCCTTGACTGTATACACATCATAACATCAATATTATATGCTAGGTTTTGCCTGAAGTTTCGTTCACATATTATTTTCATAAAATATTATATTTGTATATCATCATCATCCTCTTTATAACCCATACACGTCCCACTGCTGGGCATGGGTCTCCTCCGTACATTGTGGAGGGAATTTAGCCTACTATACCACGCTGGCCATATGGGTTGGTAAAGAGTTTCTTTTCGAATTTTCCTTTTTGTATATAAGGATTCTTATTATATATAAGGAGGCAATAACAAGTTCTAGTGGCAATGGGTAGGGTACATATCACGTAGAACTAATGGCCAATGAGGCTAAAAAGTTCTATAGTGGAGACCACACACTGGCAACTGCGCCCGACGCAGCAGATATTTATGAAACGGAGTATCAATTACTTTTCAAAGTAAAATGTACTCTGATGCTCTTATTAATAAAACAGTAACGTAATATATCTTCATCATTTTTTCTTCAATCAGATTAATTTTCCGAATTTTAAAGTAACAATAATAATTCACTTTTTAATTCTTCACCATCTTTGATCTGAGGGAAGATACTGTTTTAGGCTAATTCATATTCATTGCTAATAATGAGGTGGCTACGTTAATAAATCCGGACTGCGGATCTACTTGATACCAGCCGTTGTTGCTATAGGGTTGTCGAACATATTGTCGTAATTTATATTTTATCATGAACTTCACATGATTTGATTTTCACATAGTGGGCTATGTGAAAATGTAAACTTCTTATTAACGTAACATTGCGCCTTTTTCCTCGAAGGGGTAAACAAAGACGTTGTTCACATTAAGTTTGGTTTCATGTAAACGGAGGCGAGCCTATTGCCGTCGATCTCTAATAAAAATCTAACACTTCGAGTATTTTTTTTTCTCCGTTATTTTAAACTATAAGTAAAATAATATGAATGACAACCTCATAGCGTATTTCATCATCATCATATTATCAGCTCAACGACGTCCACTGCTGGACATAGGCCTCACTTAATTTACACCACAGCGAGCAACTTTGTGCCTTCTGCAACCAACGGCCACCCGCAACCTTGACCAGGTCGTCGGTCCATCTGGTCGGGAGCCGTCCTACCCTGCGCTTTGGAATACGTGGTGGTCACTAGAGAACCCTTTTTCCCCATTGGCCATCAGTTCTTCGAGCTATGTGGCCTGTCCACTGCCAGTTTAGCGATGCGACCCGGTGAACTATGTCGGCAACTTTAGTTTTCCAGCAGATCTCATTTCTCTTATTTCTGATTCGACTGAACATATTTATCCAAAATTGGCAGTATAAAAATTAATGCATTATTTAACAGAATGCTTGTGGCAGCCCTGTTTTTGAATGCCTGCAGAAAAATAATCCAATTTATAAGCTCTCAGCATGACTTATAATGTTTATAGAACTACTTTGTGTAAGATAGAAGAATTAACTGTCCTGTATACCAGACAACGAAAATATTATGTCGTGGATATAATTTGGTAGCCATGTGGTAGCTTTATAAATAGTTTTTTTTTTTTTTTTTCTTTATAAGATATTGGACTAGTGACAGATGTGCGTATTTATGCTTAGTACAATAAAGTCTTGTACGAAGTATTGATTTTTTGTTCTTAAGCCCAATTCCCTTCAAAATCTTTGGAAGAGTCCCGTGCCTAGTATTGGGACGTTTATGGGTTAAAATGACGATTCCTAATTTATTCACCGGCAGATTACTTTCTGTTATACTATCTGAGACTTATGTGACAGATTTTAAATGCAAAATATGTTTAAAATCAGTCTTCAGTTTATCTTTTTAATGCGGTATAATTTTTTTTGTATATTCTCCATCTAGCCCAAAGTATGCTAATAAAAATATGTAAATGTAAGGAAATTTAGATCTGGTCGCTGTCACTTTCAAACATTGACAGCGAAGTCAAAACCGACTAATCGAATGTCGAAATTCAGAGTAAGCCCCCGGAGTTCAAAGGGGTTTGAAAAATTGGCAACGTGCTCATGATGCCTCACGTGTAACAGGCTTTCATGCTACCGTAACCGTTTACTACTCGTTTTGGTATAAAAAATAGCCTATTTAATTTCCTAACAATGAAAATAACAATAATTTCATGCAAAGCAAAGGCAGACTGTTTGAGTTTGAAAATTAGCCAATATGAAGTTAAACAGTAGGTAAAACTATTGTGCGAGTTACCTTACAGTGTGCGGCGGAACTTATTTACACATACTAACAAGCTTTACACTGTGTTTGTATATGACTTGCTATACCTACATACTTTAACTAGGCTCCTAAATATTATACGGCCAGTGTTATTAGATCTCTGGATCATTACATGTATTGAGAAATGAGAGCTCAACGTTTTGGCTAGTTTATTTGTGGGATTCGGAAAATCTTTTCGTACCGAGTACATAAAGCATGCGTGCCGTATTTGAAGTTTGTTGGCTTTAAAGATGTGAGTTCACTATTAAATTGTTTCTGAGTAGAAAAGAGGGTGTTTTTTGTTGAGAAAAGATTTATGGGAAGGATATAATTAAAGGAAAGAATATGCTCGCTTTAAATATAAAAAGCGCACACAATCGTGTATGTAAATTTCCTCATAATATATTGTTTTTAATGTCATGTCATGTTCTACTGTCGTTGTTTTTATTTTATTTTTTTTGTGTGATTTTTGTGTGCTCAGTTTCTGTGTGATGTCGTTTTACTTCCAATAAATTTTCTTTCTTTCTTTCTTTCATCGAATCGTCATTCGGCTCGGCGCGGCAGCTACAAAATCTTTGGAGTATTAGTCCAACATTCCGTGTAGTGACGGAGTAAGAATACACAAAGTCACTACCCTATTTCAACCCATGGGTGTCGTACTAAGGGCTTAACGTTACGCAGACGAGAGCTCTGCAAGAAAAGGAAAATTCGAAATTAACCCTATACATACCTACCAATCCGCCTGGATATCGTAGTATAGTAGGCTAAACTCCCTCCACATTCTTTGGAGGAGACCCGTGCCCAGCAGTTGGATATTTAAGGGTTGAAATGATTAATGAATTAAATCTGATATGGAACAATCCAATTTCCGAATTTTGTATTCACAAGTACGACGCATTCCTTATAAGGAAATGGAATGAGTATATTCTAGAAATTATCTATATCATGCACCATACAAACATTTTTATAAAATATAAATTTAAAATGTATGTAACCGTTTGAACATTGTCAACGCAAATCCAATAAAAGTTAAATTGTAATATAAAGGCGAGACGGTCCGGTCTTGAAGACGGCCACAATAGCGTGCATTGCATATGCTAACATATGCACACACATGCTTTGTTGCACAAAATATATGTAAAAGGTCACTGTTATGTATATTTCAAGACTTTGTTGTGTGAAAACCAAATTTATTTACTTCAGAAAGTGAAGTTTCTGTTGTGTTCAACTATTCGATGGTCCAGGACCGTAAGAAATTTATATGTCGACTCTGTGGAAAGTAATTACATTTAAATATAAACAAGCAAATTCATATAACTTATTAATATTTTTCAATACATAAACAAAATAAATATGAATTCATACAAACATAGACTTTTAAAAGCTGTTGTTATATGTGCTACGTCGTAGAAGCAGAGTAGACCATATTCGTAGCCAAGGACTACGTAATTTTTTTGTTTATGTATGGTGTACAGGGTGGAAGAAGGTAGATGATGTTTTGTTTAAAATTATTTTATGCTTGTGAATTTTATTATATCAAAATATTAGACTCATAAAAAATGTTTAAACCTTTTAACTTACAGAAATGATGATTATGAAAAATAATATTGAAAAATAATAACATATTATTTTTTCAATTGAAAGTTTTGCAGTAATCTGTAAGAAAAAAAAACATATAAATTATATCAAAAACATATTTTTTAATGCAGTATTTTTTTTATTTTCCCAGCTACCACAATCACAGTATAACCTCATAAGTTTAACCCAACCACTGCCTAGGAAACTCAAACAAACGCACGGGTCAATAAAACAAATAATAAAACGGAACAAGCAGAATACACCAGTTAACTTCAATTTTATGTGGCAGAGACCCGAGTTTAACCATTGACAGGCTTAATTTACCGTATACTACGAATATCAAAAGTTTAAAGCTCAAATTCCGCACCCAAAGTGATATTTTATTTGGTAAAGTGATAACTTCACGAGTTCTCACTCACTTTACAGTTCCAATTTTATTTGAAATAATATTTTAGGGTTAATTAAATCAGATCTGTTTATATGAAGTTGTATTTATGTACTAGTACGATTTCTCGTGGTATAGAATAAACGTAAAAATTCCATCTATTTATTTTGTCACTACTTGCATGCATCACTTTGTGGCTATAGGATTGACGATATTTCTTTTATACCTTCTGGTCCATCTATTTTTATTAAAAAAATACAATTATAGTTTTATATTTTTTACTATCTGTGCATTTATGGGTAAAATATATTTTCTTTGATATATTTCCCCTAAAATTATCAACAAAATAAACGACAAAATGAAACCATCCTCTCAACTTAAACTGTGACCAACATTCCTTTGTCTTTATAAATGAATATCTTCGTAAACTTCACCCGAACTTAACCCTTCTAATGCAAACGTAACAAGAATAACATGCACCTGGTTATAATTGATGAACCGTTTGACATAACGCTGTCGTGCACAGTTCCTAAATAAACTGGACTTTAATTGAGTCCACCTGGTAAATAAATATGGACTATTTATAACCTTGGCCCAATGTTTGTGCACCTGTGCCGCCCAATGTTTGTACAAACATTGCCTATTTTTGAGCACAATGCCTCTTTGAAACGGCTTTATACGATGTTGTTCTAAACTGTTAACAATTGTGGGAATGTTACGCTCTTGTATGACTTTCTGTTGAAGCTTTTTATTAATTTTAAAGTTGAAATAAATAAAAATCCTTAATTATTTTAAAATAAAATTAAAATAATTTACATTAAATATTACGTAATTTTATTAGCTTTGGTTTCACATCCATATCCTATTGGATATTTCTGGTATTCAACCTGGCACCTTTTTCCCAAACCAACTGCGTTAGTTTATCACATCAAATGTACCCCAAACTGTTCGGGTACATTTCATGTGATCTACCTCTCTAAGATCTATAGTACCCACACATCAGCTTCTAAAATCTTACTATCACACACTCTACAAATACCTTCTAATCTTGCATAAAATAATGGCACAAAAAACACGCAATAACTAACACAAGTTTAACCAAACAGCCGGAAGGGACTTTCGTCCGAAATGTTCTCTTCTGTCCACCTGCAAAAAATACCTTCGCCAAATATTCATTCTAAGTACTACTGTGATATTTCGCGACACAAATTTTATTTAAATTTTTGGTCGAGTTGAATTAATGTACAATGCTGTACATTGTTTTCAGCGTTGTCATTTCGTTTTGTATTAAGGCTAAGCTCTTGTATTAACGTTGCTGTTTTACATTAATATTCCGCACCGATTTGTCCGGTACGTTCTACGACTTTATTTCAAGTTTATCTTGATTATAAATGTTTTAAAATCTTGCCTTTTAACTTTAAGTAACTTCGTTTTGTTGAAATAAGATAATTGCACATAGTTCCATTTTCAATTTGTTTATTTATTATCACCTGAACTTTAAAAAAATATATCCTGTAGATAATGACTGTGTTATGGTTAACCAGGCTTCCATTCCACGGAAGAGGTTGTAAATAAATATTACGTTGGAGTGATAGATTGAAAAGAAAATGTCGGATTGAATCGATTGGCTGTGAGAAAAGTTATCTTAAAATTAGTAGGTACGAGACATAATATTATTAATTATATTATTTTTGATTAATGTGGAATTTTATGTTTATATTACGCAATGAAAATTAGCAAGAAAGAAAGAAATAATTTCGCATGGCATGTTATAAAATATTACCTAACATTTATATGCAAGAATATAATTATATATCACCAAAATGTACTAAGAGATTAGTTTGTCTGAGAACTGGTTGATCCATAATTTGTGTGATGTGAGTATTATTCCGTCTGAGGCTGCGCTGCGGTCAGGCCTATGTGGCAGGGTCTCGTGAGACAATAAACACAGTAGGGTGTCGCCTATCAAAGTTACACGACAATTCCCTGAGATGTAATCAAAGATGCTTTGTATTGGAAGATTTAGTTGATAATTATACTTTTGTTTTGATTTTCGGTGGAAATTATTTAGTGGTCTAACAGAATATCAATAATAATAATTACAAAGTTTTCTGAATATAAAGCTGTGAAATTTTATTTAAAATCCACTGACCGACATAAGAATTCCGAATCTTTTCTTTAAATATAAAATTAAAAGATTTCTGATTGTGATGAAAGATTGAACCGCGTGGAAGACTGTGATGAAGAAGATGATGGGAACCTTCCAAAACTGACAAGATATTTAAGAATTAACGACTGAGAACAAAAAAAAATCTTATTTAAATTTAACGCGAAACGTAAAATAATGGACGTGGGTTCATCTTGATCACTATCTTAATATTAGGTATATTATTGTGCACATTGAGTGCCTATCCAGTATACAATTTCCCTATAAAGATTTCAACCCTATAGCTTCTGTAGTGTTATATACGCAGATGCTTTTAACAGGGTTAAGTATAATTATAAGTTGGTTAAAGTTTATTGTGTTATCTCCTCACGTCTATTAAAACTATTCGTGAACTTCAAACCTATCACGAAATGCGATTAGAATGGTTAACCGAAGCTAACAGCCTCCAGATTAATTTCAATAAATTTCATTATTCTTGCAAATTAATTTCATCGTCTAAGATTATGTTCTGATTAATTAATTGAATTCGTCAAGATTTAACTACTCTGAGTGCGATGGAGTTGTTTGGGTAATTGTTTCAAAGTTAGACGTACATATATAATTTTATTTGAAATTGAGAACAGGATAATAGGTTTACTTTTAATTCCTTTATAAGATTTAAGTTGATTAGTGGCCCAGTATAATAATGCGTTAATTAAAGGCTGCTGTTTTAGAGTGCTCTGAATTCTTGAGTTAACAACATATTATTATTAATAAAAAACCGCATAAAAATTGGAACATTCGTTTAGGCGCCACCACAGACACACAACAACAAATACATAGACAGGTCAAACGTATAACACCTCTCTTTTTGCGTCGTTAGTTAAAAAACGTACACGATATGACATTATCTTATTGACTGCTGTTAAATTAAAATTAGAACGAATAATCTTACTGTGCCTAATTTATTTAACACAGCTGATTAAACGAGACTTACCTACCCCATCAAAGGAAGCCGCAATACTACATTAAATGAATCATTTATAAAGTAATTTAAATCTGATATTGATATAAAACGCAGTTAACTTGCTGGCCTTAATCGCTGAGTAATTTAAAAAATATGCCTGCGAATAATATTTTTAATGTACATTTTCGTTGAAAAATAACATCGCTAAATGAAAGCTTAATATTATTTTAATGTGGAAAGGCACGCGTATGTTTTAAAAACGAGATTTATAAATATTATTTTAATTATTTTTACTAGACCAGGACTGTTAATACGATGACCATTAGAGTTGGCACCATCTAAGAAAACTAAATGAAATTAATACGAACAAATATAAAATTTGTTCATTTTTAAGAGGCATTACATTCTTGAGAGGCTAGTGAACTCTAGTGGCTAACAGGAATAGCCTCACGTCTTTTGCGATTTTATTACGCACAAATAAATTCGTAGTGCGCGTTTAACCTTACAGACTTTCTGTAATAAGTACTAGTAGAATTCTAGATAAATAATACTACGGTTAGTGAAAAAGCTTAAAGAATTCAGTCCAAGATTTTTCAAAGTTATGTAACAGGATTGAATCTTCAGCATACAACCGGCCAGGTTGGGGGTCTCATTCAATTTCCTTAATGGGACGAAAGCATTATTCCTTTATTAGGTTTAAAAAATTATGTCCCGCTCAACTCCCCATGGTGACAACATATTTGGAAAATTATCTTTCAGGTAGAAACACCTGCTAAGCAAAGTATTCTATTCTTCTAACGAAATAGCAAGACATTTGAGATTTATTAACGTGATTATTTTCTAAATACGTTTTATGGAGATTTGTGTAGACCGCAACCCATTTGGGTTAGCTAGAAAACGAAACTAATGTACAATTGTCCCGTTTGGAACATCTGTAATTTAAAGTAGCTTTTCTGTAGAAGGGAATATTTATTTGGCAAACGTTGATTCCTTAACGTTTCTACTTTAGAATTAAGATAATGTTGCCTAAAAAATTAAATTATAGCAATTTTGTCTATGGCAACAGTATGCCAACTAAGAAACAAATTGTGAGAAGGAAATAGGTAGGTACAGAAGTACTTCACAGGCACGCAGCTATTTTAGGTCCCATAGAGTGAACACATGGATATTTTTTCAGAATTCGAACTAATGATACTCGTGATCATCTTCAACATATTAGACAAATGACTGAATGAAATTAGATAAGTCCAGTAGTAGACTGGACTTATCTAATTTTCGCCACAGCGAGCGACTTTGTCCTCATAAGTACTTACAGCTGTTCATGTTATCTCTCACTTTGTAGACACTTGCTGCCACTGAGGTAACTGTGATTTTAATTCATATAACTGAGCTTTGAACTCTATTATGTTATTGTAATGGTCGAAATTCCAATATATTTGCTAATATCTAGGAGTTGTAGGACGTGTTAGTAATTAAACTTTTATTTGAAAACATTTGATTGTATACTGAAATGAAACTCAGAAAAGGCTCACTGGTGTATTGTAAATATTGCTACAACGTATGTAATTCTGAAAAATATCAGGAGATTTCAATTAATCCTTATATTTTTTTTTAGGCATTGAATTGTAATTCTGGGAAGTGGAACTTATTTTAACCGTTATTTAAATTGCTATTGTGCAAACTTTTATATTTTGGTAAGTAAAAACAAATATACATGATTTTATCAGTAATTTATTTATGTGTATAAATGTTATGTGTATAAACATTTCAAATTGAAACTATACATTTAAAACTATTTATTATCTATTTTTCGTCCGCTGATTTATCCGGCTTGCTTCAAGAAAATGTTTATTCCAATAAAATTACATCCATGCCACCTTGCATTGCTCAAAAATTACTTAGATGCAAACACTAAAATTTTATAGTCATGTTGATTTATTAAACTTTCGACAGACTTTCCTTTCAATCTTACGATGACAATTATAACACCTAACAAAATAAATGTATAATTACAATAATTATTAAGCAATTTTAATGTAAAATAGCCATTAATTTGTGAGGCAAACTATTTTAATAATGATGTGAAACATCGCCCACAGTTTGTAACAAGTTGATAGTTTTGACAGATGACGAAGATTGGGCCCAATTTGTCGAAACCCTGAGATATTGGACTTGTAAACTGATAAACGTACCACTGCTTTATTAATATCTCAACAACCTTTTGTACAGGTCATCGACATTTAAATTGGAATTTAATAAAGAAAACAATAGGTTTTATAAAGGCATAACTTTTTATGTTTTTTGTTGGAGCATTGTTTATCCAAGTACTTCGATTTAATAAGTTCCTTAGTCTGCGGTAACCGTACAGAGGCATACAATAAAATTAGTTGCGTGCCCGTTAGCCTCCGTCATAGTGCAAAAATACCGGACTTTCTCTTAATTGATAATTATGCAGTACAATGTCATTTGTTGTTTCATAAATCGGAGGCCTCATTCCTCGTTCCAATTCCCTTCATTTTCTATTCCTACCCTATTTCCCTTTTCCTTTTCGGTAGGTGGCAGCATTATTATGTTTTCTTAGCAATCAATGCTTAAAGCACACAGCCATGTACATGGGCGATGGTCACCATTTACTATCAGGTGGCCTATATGCTCATTTTCTACGTCACCGAATAAAAAAAAATTCAAAAATGGATCAATCAGTAATTTTTTTTTATTTTTTGAAGTCCGAAGAAGGTCTTATGAAGAGAAAACGCACGAAAAACTAAAAACGTTTCTGCGATTATTGAAACTGATGATATCAGAATACGCGGGTGCGGCAACAGCTAGACGGCAACAATATTACACTGTCCTTAGATCAAACAATTGTCGCCCTCTAGTGAATACTGGTGACAGTTTACAGTCTTACGTTTAGCTGTAGAATTTTACGAGGTGATTACACAGCCAATGCTACGAGTATCTAGACTAACACAAGTCGTCAGGTTCAGTACTCCCTTAAGGTATTTTAAGCCCAACGACTTTGCGTTTTTGCGTTATTTTTGCCCGACAACGTATTATTTTAACGTATTTTTTTGTATATCCTATCTTGGTACCTGAGTTTTTCTTCTGTTTAGTCGATTTTGATGAATAATGTCAACTGATTTATTAATAAGTTTAGACACAGACTACTTACATTTTAATAAGCAAAATCGATACGACAGATTGGTATCGATAGTAAAAAAACAGTTTCTTCCCTAAAAATTCACTTCAGTGATTATGATTTTTTTTTATAAAGAAAATATTAAATAGAACCTAATTTCCTCTCTAGGTTAGACTAACTCTTATGAAATTCGTAAGTTATAAATTTAAAAGGTAACCTGAAAAAAATAGCGTCAGTAATATTTAAACAGACAAGAAACTCAGATAACTTATTTAATCGCCTGATAGTTACAACTCTTCAATTAAAACGGTTCTTCAACTATCTCTGTGCAAAAATGCACTAATTCCTGGCTCTATTGGAAAGTGAATAGAATGGAACAACACATAATAAATTGGATATATTATAAGAATGGTGAGCATAGATAATATTATAATTTCGTAGTCAGATTTAATTTTTTAATTTGTTCATTTTCTCTCTAGCAAAAAAACTCTTACCAAATTTAAATGAAGAGCCCAGCAGTGGGACTTAATAGGTTGCTGATGATGACTTACTTTTACTTCACTCTAGTAATTCACAACAGGTTAACATATTATATTTGTTAGCAAAGTTTAAGGTAGGCAATTTAAAGTATTCCCAGTTGTAAATACTTTATGAATTATTAGGGACATTAGCCGTGGAACAGTCCAGATTAAATAGTTAACTGTATGATTGAATATCATTAAGTTGAGGGACACATGAATTATACGACTAGTTGACGAAAACTTTCGAAATAAGACAAAGTAGTTTATTATATCTTCTATGCTACTAACTAACAAATTTCAAAGATGCAAATGATTTTTTTTTTAAGATTGTAGCCAACGTAATCTAATTTGACGGAACATTAATGATACACAAGTAAATATAATTAAAAAAATTTAATAACCCGATTGCAAAAAAATATTGTAATATTATTATACCTGATTAAATTAAAATACATAACATATGTATATATTTGTAATCTCCGTTTGATTCCCTTTATTTTGATACTCTTCTCGATAGGTTTGGTTAAAAATATAATAGAACTACTTACAATTTGGCGTCAAAAGCCCGCCGTTTAAGTCTTTTTATTCTTAAAACCTATCTAAAGACACTTGGGTCTTCTAGACGAATCTAACGATACCCTAATTGTCAAAATCCATCCAGCCGTTTGGAAGATTCGTGGGAATAAAGAAATTTACAAACATACAAGATACGCGCGAAAAACAATACCCGTCCTGACAGTCGGGTAAAAAACGACATGCGGTAGTTGATTTCGTGCCGATTTGAACCAATGAGACGGCTAAAGCATGAACCAGGCTTTGTGAATTAATCAGCGAGTGCTGTAAACGGAAACATAATAAAATAAATAATATAAAAATATCTTGTCTTAAATTACAAATATTATGTAAAAAATTGAGGCAGCAGAGTATTAATAATAAACTAAGGAGAGTAAAGCCTTTATGATACTGAATTTAAAAGATAGCAATAAAACAAATCGTATAACTTTTACCTTTGTTGTATGTGATTACAAAATCCGTCCATTAGATTAAAAGCGAGACAGGCTTTAAAACGAAACGTTGATCACATTATACGACACTAAATCTATATATCGTACCCCTGATGGAAAAAGGCGTTAAGTGAAAATGAGTCCTTTCAGCAATTTCCATCTAGTATTAATAGCATTAAGGTTGTTATTTCCGAAGTGGAATTGATCATCTTACAACGCTTTTCCTCAAAGGGTACGTTATAACACGTTTATTTTTACAACGTCGTATGAGACAATCGTATGCTACATTTTTACGTCTTTTATATTATCATGAATAAATATTCGTTTCTACGCAGGCTGCGGGAGTTCATGTATTCATAATATTACGTAAATATATCAGTCGTATTTCTTTGAGTGATTGAAGCTTTGATACCCACTTTATTTACTGGAATATTTCACAGATTGATCATAATAAATAAATGAAAGATTTATATACAGTTTTAGTGTGCGATTGCTGGACATGATTTACTATTCCCAGGACTGTAGTATTGACTTAAAAAAACTGCGATCATTTCGTTACTTGAATATTGGAATCAAAGGGATGATTGAAAATCCATTAATATTTTTTTTTAAAACCCCACTAATTTAAATTAAGACTACCAAAGTATTGGCTAACTTCTTCTACTTCAAACTTTTTGGTAATATAACCTGCTTATTTAAAACCTACTTGTAATTCTTTAAACATACTGCGACCGTAGATTTATAACTCACAGTAGGATTTTATTGATTACGTAACTTCAACTTAAATTGATATCATTTCTTTTAGAATACTTAAGTTTATCTTCAGGATAACTGTGTCGGTACAATAATACTTATAGAAGGATGCAGTATTATGCAGTATTTTTACACGTAAAAAAACAAGATTCAGAAAGAAAATTTAATAAGAAAAGTATATTTTTTCCGATTGAGGAAAATAACAGAAGTAGGAAATGGCAAATTAAAAGGAAACATCGTCAGTATATTATGAAAACGATGACATTTTACTACATTCACACAGCGCCATCTAGTTCCAAATTAATAAACAATTATATTTGCTTGTGTTATGGGTACTAAACAACTGATATACTACTAATTTTTGTTTAATTTTTTTTGCACCAAAACAAACAAATTCGTCAGCCTTAAAATATTGTGTAGGTTTTGACTGACTCGGTGGCGTAGCCTGCAGTGTATGTACGGTTGCGGTTTTCCTCTTACATGGAGCTATTGATGCAGACCTGCAGGCCAGACTGTGAAAATAAACAATAGGTATCGAAATGGTGTAACCAGTGTTGTAAAATATGTCATAAGCAGTAATTTTTACTTAGAAATATGATATCTAAAATGAAGTAAATGCATTAATAATACATTTTTTTAGTTGTTTTAAATTGTACAAAATAATTTTTTTCTTTTTCTTTCTTTCATTCTAAATATGAATTCATGATGTTTCATAGTAATATTTATTGTAATATTTTCAATTCCCGAACTAATTAGGTACACGTTTTTTCGTAAATCTATGAATACAGTTTTTCTTGTCACTAAAATCGATGACATTTGTTGATGGTTGTGATGTGTGTATGATTTATGGCTTCAGACTTACCCATCTAAAACTAACCTGTACCTGCAACTGTATAGTTGAGTTTCATAATATTAGTTCTTTACATAAACAGTCACATTAACATACCAGAAGTAGGTTTCATATTTCACAATTACAACAAAATAATAATTTTCATATTGCATTACAAATAACTTCCAGTATGCATAGAATCCAAAAACTTCATTCTACTTTCCAATTAGAATGAAGTTAAAGTTTATGGGACATTCCTGCATACACTGGAATGGACTAATTTTTATTATTCTTAACAGTGAATTCGTCCGGGCACGCCAACGACCTAATCACAGATACCACGAGGAATACTTGTCGAATAAATTTCAAACATCGAAGGAATTATGTATTTATATTTTTTCCTTTATGAGGGAATGAAATACGCTGCCTTCCTTTGTTTTATTTAATAACAATAACTGTTTACAATTTAATTATGTCTGTTAAATGTCTTACATTTTGTGCTATGACATTTATTATTTAAAAATTCATAAAGATAAAAGTGGCATCATAAATATAAATATAATAATTAAGAGAATTTTGCTTTGAAAAGTCTCAGAAACTAATTCCCATTAACTAGTGGTTTTTAACCAAGGCCTAGAAAAAACGTTCCATTTAACACTAGGTATTGCTATAAAACTAAATATTACAAAACTCAACACATGTCTTAGTACAAATCGGTTCTTGTCAACACTTCAACAGCCTAAAGCCTGAGTAATGTACGGATTTGTCACCTTAGGATATGTCGTCAGTCTTTACTTAGACGTATACAACCATTACATTATTGTAGGTATGAAACGTTAAAATTATTCTATTTTTAAAATTTCGCGACTAGTACACATATTTAGGTATTACGTAAGAGGTCTACTTCTGGTATTATATTTGAAGGAATATTATAATCTACGTATATTTGTTATTTTTTATTTTATTTTTATGTATTTTATTCTTATAACTCAACCCAGGTTTATAATAGTTATAATCCTTTACCAATATTTAATAATTATTGACTGGCCTGTTGGTCTAGTGGTTAGTGATCCTGACTGCTAAGCCGGAGGTCGTGGGTTCGATCCCCACCCAGGACAAATCTTTGTGTGATGAGCATAAAGGTTTGTTCTGTGTCTGGGTGTAATTTATCTATAATATGTATGTATTTACAAAAAAAAAATGTATATAAGCAGTATATCAGTTGTTTAGTACCCATAACACAAGCAAATATAATTGCTTACTTTGGGACTAGATGGCGATGTGTGAATGTGGTAGAATATTATTATTATTATTAATATCTGCTACAAGTATTAAAACCACGTATATAATTACTAAAATTCCATTAATAGGCTAAGAATTTTCAGAATCAATTAGAAACATGCCAATTCGCAAGTGTTTAATTATCGTCTACAGATCTATGTAGCCCGCCGGCTCAGAAGATTAGTGACTGAGTACGAGTATAATCCTTCACAACTGACAAATTTTCACTTGTTTATCTACTATTTCATGAATTAACTCTTCATACTATTATTTAATGTAGTACTATTTTGTTCATAGGTTGGATTCATATTTTCCCTTTCAAGTTCGTTACAAGTCTTAGAATTTTAAGCGACCTAGCTTAAGGAAAAGTTTGTTAACACCTTTTTGGCCTTGTGGGAAGGTATAAGTACTATATAAATACTCTTAATGTCTTGATTTACTGGTTTAATTTGTTTTTCATTCTATCAAACCTGTTGCTTTAAGAAAATATGAAGTGAAATATGTTTGAGTTGACTTTTTAGCACGTAATTCAATCTTTACATGTACAAGTACTTGTTTTTGAGACAAAGGTTGAAAATTGGGCATATTTTTTCAGAAGAATCGCTGTTTCACTGCTGAGTGTGGGTCTTTTTTTCATGCGAAGAGGATATCAGCTCATAAAGTATTAGTTGAGTCGTATCAATAGCTCAAAAAGAAGGAATGGGACAGATAGTTGTGTCGTTTGACTGATTCCAAGCTCATGAAAATGAAGAAGAAATTCATAGTCATAATCTATATTTCATATAGATCAAATACATGATATTTATGAACGAAATTATTTCACATATTGATAGGTATACCTACTAATAAGTAAATTGATGTACTTGTTATGCACAAGTGTAGATAGATGTCTAGCGTTAACTCGATAAACTGTATCAATTAGGGTCGACAGCTTCCTCGTGGCTGACTGACTTCTTCACCCAATTATCGTAATCGTAACTTGAGACGGTGTGCCTGGAGCCCAATCCTACTAAATTACACACATCGATAGCAGACCAATGAACTAAGATCGACCAATCACAGGCCGGCAATATTGCGCGATTGATTTCGTAAGCCAATCACAGGTGTCTAATGAGACTATCGGCTTACAATTGTGTTACGATTATGTTGGCAGGATCTGGTTCCAGTTCATTTGCGTCAAGTATTTTGTATCTAAAGCACTATTTGATACGTCGTCGCTTATTTTGTTTGGATTTTCACTATACCTGTCTCGTTAAAGATAATATTTTGTTTGTTATGTGAATAAAATCTAGATAAACTTTGTCTTGTTTGGAAGAAAGTGATTTGTCAGTACAAATCTCTTTCTTTCATGAATGAAACAGTTTTCATGGACTTTGGAATGTAATGTGTTACGGTGTTTTTTTATCTTTCTTTATTTTAATTTTAAGCTTTCACCCATGGCTCCACTCGCGTGGAATGACAGTAAAAAGTAGCGTATGTGTTATACCAGACCATAATCTATCTGTGTACGAAATTTTTAAATAAATCAATCAATTATTATCTATGACGAAAATTACTAAGTTTAAAAAAAAGCCATTTATATAATTGCTCTTCTAATTACTTACCCATTTTTTTTAATTTATTGAGAACGTAGATATTTCATTTAACCTACCGGATATTCTGCCAAATAAGTTCTTACTAGGAGTACATAGATTATTTTAAGCAATTCGCGGTCTGCGCTCAAAGGACTCTCTAAAGACCACCTCTCCTTTGACGATTGCAGCTTGATATTTTAGCTTGCATGTTAATATTAAAACTTAAAATATCAGAAGCTTCAATGAACTAAGTATACAGTTCTATTCAGTGATATTTTTGCCTTTGAATATCAAAGCTGTTTAATCAAAATTTAATTAAGGTAAAATGTATCGGTTAGTGTCAATTGATTCGCCCTACTTGGCACTGATTATAACTGGCAAACAATTAGGGCTGCCAGTCCTCTGCCTACTCCCTCAGGCGAAATTTATTTATTTATTTAAACCTTACCACTATTTTCACAGATAATAAAAATCTAATACAATATTGTAGAACCTTGTAGACCTTAAGTCTATCTTATATCTACTTAATCTATCAAAACTATAAACTACTTCCTAAACATACAACACAATATGTTGCCTTCGTGAAGTCGTTCAGTGAGCACGAGAATATATCTATTCGGTCAGCGACCATGAAATGACGGTACGTTTAATGTTAATGTTGTTAGTCTATCTATAACTGCCTCGGTGGCGTAGCGGGAACTGTATACGACTGCTGTGCAAGAGGTCCCGGGTTCGATTCCCGGGTCGGGTGAAAATGGTATTGGACTTTTCTAAAACTAAATTCCAGTATTGAGATTTTCCCGGAGTTTGGTAAACAAATGTTCCCGGTAGATGACAATAGGCTCGCCCCCTATTTCATGGGACCAAACATAGCTGGCGAAATGTGGGTGTGAAACACCTCTGCCTACCCCTTCGGGGAAAAAGGCGTTATGATGCTATGTTTGTTAGTCTATATTTAATATAATAAGGCTGAAGAGTTTGTTGTTTTGAGCGATAAACTCTGAAACAACTAAGTAGTTCGATTTGAAAAATCTTTTAGTGTTGGTTAGCCCATTTATCGACCAATAAGAGTTGAGTAGTGGTCAAAAAAAGAACACGGGAGTGAAGCCTTGGCCAACTGCTAGTTAAAACTAAAAACACTCAACTGATTCGGCTGATTTTTTAGCTGTGTTTGTAATTCTCTAAAGTAGTGTAAAGTTTGTAATGAAAGCATTAGAAATAACTAAAGCTGTAGTGTAGCGTACTACATAATTACTTAAGAGCTACTTTAACTTGGAGTTGGTTTTAAACTTCGAGGCATAATTGGGATAAATTTTTCTACGATTTGAATGAATAGTATTATGCATTAAATTTAGTGAAAATAATTTTGAATACCCTCTCAAGTATGGTATAAAAAGGAAATGAAAGCAATAAAAGTAAACGTAGAGTAAAATCATGGTTAATTTTATTACGTGTTGTGGGTATAAACGGCAGAAATAAAAGCGAGGATCGTTGAAATGTTATGAAACGGTTTTTGGAATGATATTAATTTGAATATTATTTTTCACAAATATTATTTTATTTCTTTTAAATGTTGTACGAGTGGGACATTTTTGTAATATTTGGAACATTTTGTAACATTTTGGACATTTTTGTAACATCCCATATGTTACAAAAATGTCCAAAATGTTACATTTTTGTAACGTTTGGGAACAGCAACCGCAACCATACTATACTACTGAGTATATAGCTGCGTGACCGAGGCAATCGCATCTTCATCATCATCATCATCTCAGCCTATTGCAGTCCACAATAATATTAATATATAATATTATTATTATATTAATCGCATCTTACTTGTATAAAATTTTTTCAATGGTGTTAGATAAAGTTTTTACAAAATTCTTAATTAATAGGTGCGTCATAAAAGGAGTTATGAACTAAAACTAACAGCAAATCTAAAAGTTTTTGATTAAAAGGTCAATTTAAATTACGTAAATGAATTGCTCTTTTGTTGACGAAATGAAGTTAATAATTGGTTTTATTAACATTTCAATTTATCACGTGTTTACATCGTTAAAATAAACAATGCAAGTTAATTACTTGTTGAGTTTTATCAGAAATTACTGAGCTTAGGAAAATTCATTTCTCAAATTAAAAAATCAAATTGTTTTATTTTATAATTATGCAGAGTATCTTGTGCTTAACAGTTTTTAGCGTCTTCTTTTAAGCAAATAAAAGCCTGTACCAGAAGACATAGCTCTTTTACGAGTAGTTGTAGTTGTCTTTTAGAGAATTAAAATTAAATTATAGAAACTTAAATGAAACGATGATTTCAAAAGGAACCTTCTCGATTCACACCGTGTTGTAAACAGCTCACGGTATGAATCGTATAATAATATAAAGTTAGGCTTATGTTTATTTCAGTAAGAAAAGTATTAATGAATTTGGTTGTGGTCAGTCTATTGCACATTGATTAATCCTTATAGTAATATTAAGTACAAGGAATGTGAGTTGTTCACACACAAGTGTCACTTTCAAACATTTGACAGCGACATCAAAGCTGACTAAGGTGAATGTCGAAATTCAGAGTAAGCCTGGCCCTGCGTCGTGACGTAATCTTGGGTTCGGAATTATTAAGACTGATCCAACAGCATTGTGGGTTTAAATGTGTCTGTATGAATTGATGAATGTAAATGTTAATAATTAGTGACAACTATTATATAATTGTTTTGTAGTATAAATACTACAAAACAATTATATTATATAAATAATAATATAAATATTTGGAACATTTTAACCATTGACGTTAATAATTAGGTAGCGCTGGGGTTCTGAAGTTATTGAAGTTACAGATCGTTATAGAAGTTATAGAAGTTACCCCCACGGGGGATTGCCTAGCAGTATAAAGTGGGTAAATAATAATTGATTTCTTAATACTCTCAAGTGTGTTAGTATTGTTACTTTTGTTTATGATATTATGTTATATTTTTATACTAAATCAAGCGCGGCCGCAACCACTGTTTTATGCAAGGGATCCACAGAGGTCTAAGGCGGAGGTTTTAATGCGGACCTCTTGGCCCTCTTTATTATTCATGAATATTAAACTTGAGCATAACCTCTCTCGACTTCCTTAAATAGCGTCTTAAACTTTTTTACTGATTATAAAATTTGAAAAGTTATCAAAAGGTCGAACAGTTTTAAAAAGGTTTGTATGTAAAGTGCATACGAAAGTTAAGGATCTACTTATCTTCAAAGAATGTAAAAAAGTTTCGAGTTAGCGGATGAACCTACCCTGATTATGGAAATTCATATCTTTATTTTATCTAGCGGGGCTTAAGGAATACAACCTCAGGATTGGGTAGCCACATGGTTTCATTTTCCATTTTAGGTTTCTGTGAATACAATTTTGTTAGTATTATAAATAGAAATAGGAAAAGAATGACACAGATTTTGCGGAATGGGATTGATTATTCAATCTTAAGTTATTTGGTTTTATGATTAAGAAAATAAAATTAATAGTTTTGTTGAATTGTCTCTACGTTTTGAAATAGGTACACGTAATGTCTCTAATAGGAAAATAACTTTAAAATATGAGGAGATCTTATTCTAAACGTATATTTTTAAAATACATGTAGATAGTTAAATCATTTTGATTACACAGAGATACTGACTGGCCTGTTGGTCTAGTGGTTAGTGACCCTGACTGCTAAGCCGGAGGTCGTGGGTTCGATCACCACCCAGGACAAATCTTTGTGTGATGAGCATAAAGGTTTGTTCTGTTTCTTTGTGTAATTTATCTATAATATGTATGTATTTACAAAAAAAAATATATATTTAAGTAGTATATCAGTTGTTTAGTACCCATAACACAAGCAAATATAATTGCTTATTTGGGACTAGATGGCGCTGTGTGAATGTAGTAGAATATTATTTATTATATTATATTATATATTATACTACTAGTATAAAATATTTTTTAATAAAAATATAAAATTTGTTGCTTAATAATAAACAAATGTCTTAAAATCTTAAACAAAGGCATGGATTTGTCGGGTTATTCTTTGCAAAGGTCACGTTACTAAGTATTTTTTCAATGATCCCTAGAAACTGACATCACCTAGAAATCACTGGTATTACCTGGAAAGTTACGGCGACTGCTGTGTTCATAATAAGCTTGTATATTTCAATCGATGTATTAAAATACCATACACCAGCTGAAACACAACACTTTGGGTTACATCATCATAATATATCAGTCCAATGACGACCCCTGCTGGACACAGGCCTCTCCTAATTTCTGCCACAACGACCGCTTTTGTACTGCCTGCAACCAATAAAAGGCAAAATATTAAATTTAATAAAATTTCAGAATTCTTCAATTAAAATTAATCGATTGGGCAGATGGGACAATGGGAAGTCTAATCACAAGATTGGACCGCCAATGTAACATGACACGGGACTCTTGCGCCGAATCAAATTTATGAGAACTCACAGAATTAAAAGGGACCTATTGTTAAGGTAAACAATAGTAATATTGTAAGGTCTCATTCGCAGGGTTAACGTTCGTTATAATGGATTGGGTTTTTAATCAAAAGTAAAGGTACTTTTTAGGTTATGCATACCTGCGATGAAGCAGTGTTATTTGCTGTCGAATTAATATTACGGCAAAATGTTATGTCATTTGGTAATTTATTATCATAAAATCCATGGTTTTAATTGCATTTTTAATGGTAATGCATGTAGATTGAGGACCTTAGTAATATCTGTTTAGTGACGTTTATACATAAAAGGAAGAGAGTAACCTTATTCAGACAAGAGCATTTTGAGAAAAGGAAAATTCGAAACAAACACTATACCAACCCGTCTGGCCAGCGTGGTATAGTAGGCTAAATTCCCTCCACATTCTTTGGAGGAGACCCGTGCCCAGCAGTGTGACGTTTATGAGTTAAAGTGAAGTTTCGAAAGCCCTCGAGGAAGTGTCAAAATAAAACTGAACTAAAGTATGTATCTGCAATATTTCACGAGCTTTATTTTGTACAAAATTTTGTTCACAGATAAACAAGGGATTTGTGCGGACTCTCGTTGTTTTGTGTAACAGTTTTAATGTTTCTCTTTTGTAACCGTAATTACCATTACGTTATGCATTGTGTGTTTAGCTTATTTAGCCATTCTTTTTGGTTTCAGTGTAATTGGTTTAAGTATTTGTATTTTTATTGTTGAATGAAAAGTGACTTTAGCGACCTACTTTTTCATCCGTAAAGTTACCTTAATTAATTATTATTTTTATGATCATGTAGTATTGATATGTATATGACGGATTGAGAATACATAATGTCACTATCCCGTTTCAACCCGTGGGTGTCGTAAAAGGTAACTAAGGGACCTAACTATTAGCAGACAAAAGCACTACGAGAAAAGGAAAATTCGAAACAAAACTCTATACCAAACCGTCTGGCCAGCGTGGTATAGTAGGTCAAATTCACTCCAAAATCTTTGGAGGAGACTCGTGCCCAGCATTGGGAAGTTTATGGGTTGATATGATTATGATCATGTAATAGAAATTATATCTAAAAAGTTTTTTAAGTAGTGGGATAAGATGTATAACAGCCGTAGCAGCAATAACTTTAGAGCGATTCTTGAAAATCTCTACTAATATTATAAAGACAGTCTGTTTGGTTGAAGGCGCTAATCTCTGGAACTACTGCTTTGATTTGAATAATTATTTCAGTGTTGAATAATCCATTTATCGAGAACGGCTATAGGTAGTTCTATATAACATCACGCTATCACAAATAGGAGCTTAGCAGAGCCAAGCTATTGTGGTTTTTGGGAAAAGACAATAACAATTCGAATAAAACATTGCTTTTTGATAAAATGTTTTTTTTAACCCGACATAGTTGGGTCTTTTTACCCCCGTCATTTTAAAATGAACGTATTTCTCACAATTGATCTCTGCCTATCCCTTCGGGAAAAGGTCGTGATGCTATGTTATGTTCATTGCTTCATGATACGCACAATATAGATGATAATTAAATGGTGCTATCTATAATTAGCACTATTTGCAAGCAGTGACTACAAACAATTATAACTATTCTACCAATTATCTCTTACTCGTCATAGAATAACTAGGACTTCTTTGAACTAATTATTTCATTGTTACTTACTTGAATTTATGAGTGGCTCATTGTTTAAGCGAACTTATTGGCCAACCTTTTCTGGCTGGTTACCTATGTGTATGTGCCAACATACCTGGTGTCCAGAAATATGGAACATAATAATATTTGAATATAACATAGTAGGTCGCTGGGTCTGACTGGATGCGGAAGGCAGAGGACAGAGTGCTATAGGGTCAAATATATATGTTCAAATGCAATGTATCAAAATATATCTTTATATATATAATTATAACGAATTATAAGTAACGCCCATATTGGAAATCTCTTGAGGAGGCCTATGTTCAGCAGTGGACTTCCTGCAGCTGATATGATGATGATGATGATATATAATTCTTCTGTACGTGTGTTGACAGTGAACTCCTCCTAAACGGGTGAACCGATTTGAATAAATTTTTGTGTCTGTGTTCAAGTGGATTCGAGGATCGTTTAGATTAACAAATAAAAAAAAATAATGCAATCGTGTGGTATATTATGCAGGACAACGTCTGTCGTGTCCGCTAGTATTATGTATTATAATAATATGTATTTTTTTCAAATACCATTCGATTTATGTGGTAGGTTGATACTAAAAAACCTATCTCTGTTCTGTGGGTTGATAGTTCTCACAGCTGTCATCCATAAAAGAAAAAATATTCTCGTTAATTCTTTCACAACTTGCTCCATTACTCTGTGCTTTTAGTCAAGTGTTTCGTGTTCCCATTTCGTACTTGGAATTGCGACTAACGAAAGTCAAACATTCGTTTGAGGTTTTTCCTCAGAAATGGGGTGAATTAATCTTATGGTTACGTTTGGTAATGTAAATAGCTTCCCGTAACGTATAGCTGTTACGTTTCTATACTACCAGTTCCTAATTTTCCTAATTTTAGTAGGATAAAATATCTAAAAGTTCGAAACTAAATTTTAACTTAATATTAACTTATGGTTGGTCCCAATTACCATTGGGACCGACATATATGATTTCTTACCTCTGCTACAGGTAAGTAATCATATATGGGTAAAATATTTTACCAATCAAGTACTTAGTTTAGTATTGAAAAATGAAAAATATAATATCCAATATCTCTATATATATTCTTTCCAAATTCTAATGGTTACGATTTCAAAAGCAATGATGGAATGGAAGTGGTAGATTGCAAAGAACACCCCAATTAGTCAATGGTCTACCCCAGATTAGTACTAATTGAGACGAGGGCAATAAGTAATAAATTCTTCTACCAAACAGCAATACCAAACCTTAAAACAGCCTAGATAAAGTTAATTTTTCTATGCAATGTCTTCCATTGTTAATCTGGCAAAGCAGAAATTCGTGCAAGTTCCCATGGGTTTTGAATACATTCAAAAAGCTGTGATGTTTCGTAATGTGAAACCAATTTTGTCTGAATGCAAATCGTGACAACTCATTGAATGAATGAAAAGTAAATCTGTGACAGATATTGAAAAAAAAACGGGAATCAAATGCCAATAAGAATGTCGCTTTAATTTTATACTATTGAAAGAAACACGATAAGTATTGCAATACATTCAATGTGCTATAGCACAGAACAGAGATAGATATACTATTAAGAATAGGTAGTTGTAACTTGTTTTAAAATTTTAAGTAATTATTTTTTTATAGGTAATACTATTCTGTGGAATATTTGATAATTTGCTCATATTTGACGCTGTTTTATGAAGAGGTTGTAATCATATCATATCAAAAAGTGGAAAAACAACTATCAACAATTTGTTTCAAGGATATTTTGCTGACAAGATTTGCCTGAAGTTAAGTTAATCTTTAATTTTATTGTTGTGCAATTTGAGTTTCATTTTATAAAAATAACTTTCATTATTTTTTAAAAGTCTGCCTGACCAACCCATTAACAGTCTAAAAGCATTAATAAAGTTCAGCAAAAGAAAAACTTGGATAAGAACCACATAGTTCATATTTGTGTTGATGTTACTGCGAACGGAAACTGATAGAAATTGGGTTCCCTCAGAGCTTCGGTGCTGACAGTAATATAAGCCGCTGCATCCAATCTGTGCAAGCTATTTCCGGATTGATGCAATTGCATTCTGCAGATTTTCGAGATTTAAAAAGAATTGGTGAAATTTAATGACGCAAAGTTTTAATTTTGAATTGGTCTAGTTTTCCTCGAGGTTGGCGCTGAGAAATAGCTTCAGTGTTTTACGTGTAAGTAAAGTTTCTAAACGCTTTTAAAAGTATAAATTGAGCAGGGCATAATGTTGAAAAATTCTCTGCATTAACATACAATCGGTCCACTTTATTCATATTGCGATGTAAAGACATCACTGTTCTTGAAACCCAAAAGTATCATCTCTTAAAATTCTGTCCCCCGCTGTTAGCGCATAATGAACCTATTTAGGAGATTACTGAAGTTTTTAAGATAATTCGTAGGGTATAAAGATTCAGGAACCTTTGCGGCTATTGAGGTCAACAAAAAGATTTAAGTTTTGAGTCCTTGTTCTTCTTTTTCCGGGTTTTTAGGTCGCAAAAGTCCGAGTCGAACCCGCGCACCGAGGGTTCCGTAAGATTATGCAATTTTTGTGATTGAAATGTAAGTTAATAGTAGGTAACGGGATAGCTATAACTTTGAATAAATATTCCCTTAGAGGTAGAGTAGGTAGAGGTAGGTTCATCATCTTTATGTAACGTCAGTCCAACTTAGATGTGGTCGCTGTCACTTTCAAACATTTGACAGCGACATCAAAACCGATTAACCGAACGTCGAAATTCAGAGTAAGCCCCCAGAATAAACTAACTCTTACTAATTTTTTTTAGGCTTATCATTGTATACCCCCTCCAATTTATTTCAGTAAGTACGGTTTTCGGATTTATTTGCTTTACTTATGCAACAATAGCTCCTTGCCAAATTTCATGATTCTAGCTCAATGGGAAGTAGCCAGTTAGTAGGCCAGCATAGCGTTGTCAGCTGACATAGCACTTTGGTGTCCTATCAGTCAGCAGTGCAATCTGAGATTGTCTTTTAGCTTTCAGCAACATCAGTAGAAGTGGAGCTGCTATGCTGTGCTACTATAAAATAACCCATCCTATTTGGTTTCGCTACAGTTGCGTAATAGAAGAGGCTTGGAATATTTTAGGTATTTCTTATTACGATATAAAAAGTGCTATAGAGGCTTTGTTATCCGTGTATTATGAATAATATAGTTCAAAAAAGGTAAGGCCTTGTTTCCTTTTTCACTGAGGTATTTTATGATAGACATGCTGTTTTTTTACTAACAATTACTGTATACACATTAAAATACAATTATATACTAAACATATTATATTCTTGAGTACAGTATCTCAATATATTCAAGTATATGACTGGCCTGTTGGTCTAGTGGTTAGTGGCCCTGACTGCTAAGCCAGAGGTCGTGGGTTCGATCGCCACCCAGGACAAATCTTTGTGTGATGAGCATGAAGGTTTGTTCTGTGTCTGGGTGTAATTTATCTATAATATGTATGTATTTACAAAAACAAAATGTATATAATTAGTATATCAGTTGTTTAGTACCCATAACACAAGCAAATATAATTGCTTAATTTGGGACTAGATGGCGCTGTGTGAGTGTGGTAGAATATTATTATTATGTAATTCCATCAATACAAATAAATTAAATTTAAGTGTATTTGTAATATCTAAATAACAGTTAGTTAGAGTAGGCATAAAAAAATATGTAAGTTATTATAAGAAAAACACTTTGTTAAATTTTTGTCTGCCTGTTTGTTTGAGGTAAACTCCGAAACAACTTTATCGATTCCGGCAGGAGTTTAACTAGCGCATAGTTAATGTCACAAGTAGTCACAGTCTAATTTGATTTCGGTAAAAATATATGAGTTCTGTGAAAAATGCGAGATGAAATGTACAAGCGTATTAAAGGAAAAGGATTCTAATAAGAATATGAACAGCAGTTTTATTATTCTAGAACTTTCGAATAAAGGTTGACAATACAGTTTTATATTAAGAATCATGACAACGGTTGCTAGGATGGTCTATGTCAATTCTTAACAAAGCGAACAAACCCGCGGGCACAGCTAGTATTTCTATTCAATGTAAGAACGTTTTCAGACTTGTGAGAGATCGCGGCTTGTTTGCCTATTAGTCAATCAAATACTCGGCACATTAATAGTGCATGTTAAATATATGTTATCTACGCACGTGATATAATATCACATGGTGAGATAGGTTATATGTTTATGTGAATAGGCAGATAATGTGTGGCATACTTACTTCATTGTAAAACAATAGTTAATCTCTTGTTTGCCACAATATACATAAAGAACAGAGATTTAAGTTGAGATTTCCTTGTCCGGAAATCGTCGTCTTCTTTCTATTGATATAAGGTTCAAAATTGTCTAGCTGCGATTCTTAACATATAACTCTTTGTCATGATTTATTGTGTAATGTGTTCATGTGTTATAGGTACGTACACAGAATAATGAAAGTAGTAAAACCTATCTCTGTTCTGTGGGTACGTTCTAATGTATCGCTTTGATTATTACCTTCTTTAAGGGTATTTCTAGTATAGAAATACCTTAATTTAATTTTTATTTTCATCCATTTTAATACCTACATTGTCTAACGTTTAAAACATTATTAACACAACATAGTTTACTGAAAATTATTGATAAATTATATAAAAGGTACCTATATAATGCACATACCTCAATGATATTAGGTATATATACAAAAAGAAGACTTACCTGCTCTATTATAAAAATACAAAAGTTTATCTTGCTTTGGCCAAACTATTGAATTATTCGAATATCACTGTCAATAGTTGTAACATAATGACATAATTTACTTTTTTTAAATAGAACAGGTATCTAAAAAGTACAAAAATTCAAATAATACGCAGTAACGATAATAAAATTGCTACGCTGGCAGAAATCCAAAATCGTCCAAAATATTCGTACCAGTTGTCATAAAATGCCATGTTTATGTCACTAGAGTGCACTAGACTCTGCCAGTAATATTGGCAAATTTATTTGTTTAGAAGTATACATTTTGTGTCTGTGACTGACACAAGATATAGTGTATCTTATAAAAGGTGTCTCTTAAGAGTCGAGTTAGCTGAAACAAATGGACATGCAGTATTGTTATATAGTCTATTTTTTGTGCAGTATATTTTTTTATTGTTGATAGTTTTGCTATCGATTTGTTTAATCCTAAAAATCAATATAGAATGAAGACCATAATAAACTATTTGACAGAAGCGATGGTAGCCGAATGAATAAATGACTGGCATGCAAATCATGCGGTCCTAGTTCGATTCAGACCGGCATGCGCCAGTGATCTCGTCAAGTGACTTACCATCTGCTAACGGTGAAAGATAATATCGTGAGGAAATATATATTATTTGATAATACTCTAGAAGAAATTCTAAGTGTATGTCTGATCCACCAACCAATATTAGGCCAGCGGACAGCGATGTGGATTATGGCCTAAGATAGAGGAGAGGAGACCCGTGCCCAGCAGTGGGGCTTTAATTGTTTGCTGATGATGATATATTTTTTACAATTTAACATCTTTTCTTCCTCATCTAAGAAAGTTCGAGAATGTACCTACCTCTACTAGGTACATCAAAAGGGTACGTCACTCAATTTGACGGATGAGCTATTGATAGAAAGAAGTAAGTAAATATTTGTTTTTATTTTATATGATAAAATTTATTAAACAACAGACGCTTGACACTCTTAATAAACACTAAAAAAAGGAAAAGAATCGGGTACATTGGAAATGCAGCTCTTGATTATGATAGTAAATAGGAAGTTCTATCAAAATTGATAAAGCAGTTTAGACAAACTTTTAAATGTTTAATGTCATCATCATCAGCAACCCATTAAGTCACTGCTGGGCTCGGGTCTCCTCTCCTCTCTCACAAGAGAGCTGAGAGGGTTTAGGCCATAATCCACTCACGCTGGTCTAGTGCGGGTTGGTAGATCAGTCACACTCACAGAATTTCTTCTAGGGTACATACCCATATTCATAGGAAACCCACATGGGTTTCCTCACGATGTTTTCCTTCACCGTTAGCAGATGGTAAGTCACTTGACTAGTACATATAAATTACACAAAGTGGAATCCACATTGGTACTACCAGTCGGGATCGAACTCGGACCGCGTGATTTTCACGCCGGTCCCTTATCCATTTAATATTATATATTTATAAGAAATATCTGTAGTAAGAAATTGTAATGAGATAAACTCATTTAAGTGAATGTAACTAAAAGAGGCTATTCCTAAAATATCAATAAAGTTTGCTAAATACGAGAGATAGAAATAGGAAAAAAATATTTATTCTATAATTAAATGAAGGTAATTCGGATAACGTAATATTTACCTCGACACTCAAACAGAGGGTAAGGGACGCCCTTCTTTCATTGTCAAACCGTTCATTCATATCCATAAACTCACTTACAGCTACCTACGCATCTTATACGATTGATATAGAAGACCTTTCCGACCTTCAAAGCCCCTAATTACAATGACGTCACTCCATACTTCAGTTCGAATTAAAAAGGCAACATCTAATTAGTAAACCATTCTGAAACTCGACACGTAAAATCATACGCTGACTGGGTTTGTGTCAGCTTTAACGAGCCCGAAATAATTACAACACACGACATTAGTCAGCATTGCTTAGAGATCTACAGTCTCTCACGATGAGTCCCTTGATTTATTTAATTCTAGAGTAGACAGTGGGATATTTGCAATACTTACAAGCTGTCACTCCCTTTTATCTTATTGATATATAAATGGGAAAGTTTAGAATGATGTATTTTTGTTACTCAATCAGGCCAAAAACAGCAGAAAAGGGTCTGAAGTGGTTGGAGTCGCGGACGGTAGCTAGTAATGCATATTATAATACTATTTTGGTTTTTTGGTCACATAGTGCGAATGTCAAGCAATTTAGAAAAAATTGTTTGGCTTTTAGGTAAGAAATCTGTAGCAGGTAAGAAGTCGCAGACTCATATCCTTACACTCTCCTGCCTCTAAAATTCTGCTCGTAATTTTCTTCAGTTGGGACCGATTGCTGTCTCGATTTTGATTGCTATATCCATTGACTAAAAGCATCAAATTGCATATACGCTGTCCTGCATAGTACCTTGTGCACTGAAGCAAGCTTAAATTAAAATAATGTCACAAAAACCTTACCAGGTGGAAAATATTACTTTAAAATTAATTCCAACGCCTCCTTTGGAGAAATAAGTCATTTCTAGAAGTTTTGTAAATTCCAGTTCTTTGTTAAATCTTAATTAATTTTACTGTTTAGTGTTACTGCTACGTACGATTGTTTCGTATCATAAATTAATGTTTTACCGCTACCTAGGAATAAGAACGGCTATGATTTGTCATGTTTTAGTACCGAATAATTATGTTAATATATAAAGTGCGTAATTAAATCGAGTACCTAATATTATTTTGTCGCTCTGACGCCGCAATAAACAATAGTATTAGAATTATACTAGTATATAGGTAGTAGCATTTTATTGTAAATTTTAATATACACGCAGCACAGAACTTAAAAAATGTCTGATATATTTAGTAATATCTGATTGGAAAATTAATGAGTGTAATTAATTAATCACATAATTGTTTTTCAATTTTAATCTTAAAAAATTTTTTACTTATCTAATATAATTTTGCAAACTTCTCGGGTGACAGATATTAGCTTTGAATCTCAAAATTAGACTCACGCAAAATGTTACTTGTAAGTATAAGTATGAAGGAATCTAAAATTATACAAGCATGTTAATTTTTTCTTTAATCTTTCCATCCAAGATACTCTATTCACGAAGTGTTTGTTTAAATGGAGACGAAGAAGATTGAATATAAACGCTGAGAGATGGTTAATCATTTTTCTATGTTCATCGAGAGTGCCAATTATCTTCTGAAAACATTTGCTGTTCTAAGGTTCATTTTTACTTGAGTTTGCTGTGACAAGGTTTCATTATACATCAACTCCTTGAATCTACGAAGAAATTATATGTATAAGTTCTTTCGTACTGCAATTCTGTTCTATGTCATTAATTTATTTCTTTTTGGCATAATATCTTTTAACTTAAGTCTTACTTTTTTAATAAACTATAGAGAGCATAATAATATATCAACTTTCAAAAAAGTAAAAAGGGATTTGTTTCTTGGATTGTTTGTTGGAATACAAAAAATATTCAATCTAATAAACTAGCTGATCTATATATCCTAATATCCTAATTGATATTATAAATGCGTTAAGTGAGTTCGCTTGTTTGTTACAATTTCAAGCCCTAACCAATGAACCTGGAGAGTTTGGAACCTGGAGCAGGATATAGGCTACTTTAAATCGACATAAGCGGGTGAAACCGCGGGCACAATCTGGTACCTCTACAAAAGAATGTGATAAACACTCTTGTGCCAGCATTTCACAAACTTTTTCATTTGTTACCAGCGGTATCATACCAGTTGTTGTTTTATAGACAAACGCAGATGTTCTAACAATAAGTAGAGCCTTACTTAAATAGTATGTTGTCGTATTCTTCTAGTGAAAATACGTTAATATAGACGAAAAGTTTTCAAGGTTTTGTAAAGGTCATTTTATCTCATCTTAAAAGACCAATAACTTCAACTGGTGGAAATAGGCCAATATTGGTACAGGGTTTTGTTTCGAGTTTTCCTTCTCTAGCGCAGGTGTCATGGTGCGATTTTCCTTCAATCTCCTCTAACGACATCCCGGGAATAAGAGGGAGTGGTGATACGTATTCTTTATCTCCGTCACCACATGGAGAGTTTGTAAAGGTGTATATAGTAAATTATACTAGTAGGTTTATTAATTACTATTTTTAATTATACAAACTTAAAAAAAAACATTTACGAGACACTTAAACTAAAGTAATAAATATAATATATATCTATACATTTAATAAAATTGTAACGGGTTGATGTCTGTACATTAAAGATATTGAAGAAAAAATAATGTAGGGAGTCTTTTTTTAGAGCCACAGAAGCCAAATCAACCATTTTTAGAATTTTTGTCTGTCTGAATGTTTGCACGCGCATCACGCAAGTACTACTGCATGGAATTGAATGCAGTTTCCACCAATGTGTGCATTTATTATTACCGACATGCTACACAGGTGGAGCCGTGAGTGAAAGCTTATAAATATATTAATAAAAAAAGGGATGAAATTTTTCAATTCACAATACTCCATTCACAAATAGTTTGATACGGGAGTTATGTTGCTAATAATAGAAAATACTGAGAACACGCTAACGTTATTCTCCATAACGTCCCAATATCAAACACAATGAACTAACTATACTTATGTATGCACATCAATGTATTGTATACAATAGAGGTATGCCTTATCTATACGAACATCTTGTTTGAGGGTTGAGAGGTCTCTGATGCTTGTATAATCTGTTGAGATCTGTAATCGGTGTTTTTTGTGTTAAGCTGTTGTACGTGACCTATCTCGTGTTTGATTTTACCTCAAATTGCTTCTTAATTACAGATATATAGATGTTATATTTAAATGGGATTACTGGATAAAACACACACATTATTAATCACACTTACACATTGTAGGTTCTATAAAGAAATCACAAAAAAAATAATATAAAATATATAAAAATCAACAGATAAGCAACGCACTAAAAAGTCCCACGTTTTGTGTTTTTGAAAACGATCTAACGATACCTTAATTGTTGAAATCCATCCAGCCGTTTGGAAGAAATGTGGGAAAAAATAAATTTACAAACAAACATACAAGATACGGGCGAAACACAATACCCTTCCTTGGCAGTCGGGTAACAAAAAATAATTAATATTATTAAATGTGCAACTCACTTTGTTGCAATATGCCATAAAATATGTACTCAAAAGGTGTATAGATTTTTTCACAATCTTTATTAAGTAGCATTTTTTTTTTCATTTTATCGTACGTTTAAACTAATGATGATGATGATGATGAAACTAAGCTGCATAACACAACAATATTCCAGGTCGGTCATAAATTGTGATGGTTTAAACCATCGTGGTTATATGTTAGTGTACAAGCTTTTTATCTCTAGTTTTCCATTAATAGTTCACTTTAAACATGGCCATAAAACGTGTGCTTTTAAATGCTCTTACGTTATACGTAGTTTATTTGTTGTATCAGGTATATCTGTCTGTATTTGGGCTCTAAGTATAATAATATATTTCTGACTAGGTCTTGTTAGAGTGTTACGCTCCCGCGGACCTTTTTTTGGTCACTATTCTGTTCATATTGGTCATACCGTGAATTTACAGCCTTTAACCTTCTTCGATAAATGGAATATCTAACACTAACATATTTTTTCAATTTAATCCAGTTTTCCTGATATTAACTGCCTCGGTGGCGCAGCGGGAAGTGTATAGGACTGCTGTGCAACAGGTCCCGGGTTCGATTCCCGGGTCGGGTGAAAATGCTATTGGGCTTTTCTAACATGAAATTCCAGTATTAAGATTTTCCCGGAGTTTGGTAAACAATAGTTCCCGGTCGATGAAAATAGGTTCGCCCCCTATTTCATGGGACCAAACATAGCTGACGAAATGTGGGTGTGAAACACCTCTGCCTACCCCTTCGGGGAAAAAGGCGTGATGCTATGTTATGTTCCTGATATTAGCACATTCAACCAAACAAACAAACTTAGCTTTAAAATATTAGTTTTATTAAGTAGCTTTAGCTTCAGTTATTAATCATTATTATCATCATATTAGCTCAATGGTAGGAGTAGAGATACTAAACACTAGATGGCACAGTGCCAAAAATTTTCAAATTTATAAAGATTGTTTTAAGTTTATGTGTGTATCTACGTATTCTTTAGTTATTACTCGCAAGACTGCTGTTAAAAGCATTATTTATTTTAAGATCCTATTTTTTTGTTATTACTTACATCCAATAGCCTTTTTCAAACGTTTTTCAAGAAAGAAGTGTCCGTAATTTTTTTCAGCTTTATCATCATTATCATCTCCAACCCATTGATGTCCCACTGCTGGGCTCGGGTCTCTTCTATATAGAGAGCTGAGAGGGTTTTAAGGCCACAATCCACACACGCTGGCCTTATGCGGGTTGGTGGATCATACATACACATTAAATTTCTTTAGGGTATGTGGGTATCTTCAAATGTTTTCCTTCACCGTTAACATTGGTTCCTACTGCTGGTCGGAATCAAACTCGGACCGCATGTTTAGCACGCCGCGCCGCGCCGGTCACTACTTGTCAATTCAGCCACCATCGCTTTCATCGCGACAGTTAATGGATAATATAATTAGTGTAATAAATATAATTAAAAAATTACCGCTAAAAGACCGCCGTTTTGTCTTTTTTTATAATACCTATCTAAGAAAACTTGGGTTTTTGAGAAGAATCTAACGATACCTTATTGACGGAATATAATGTATTGACGGAATCCATACAGCCGTTTGGAAGAAACGTGGGAATAAAGAAATGTACGAACATACAAGATACGCGCAAAAAACAATACCCTTCCTGTCAGTCGGGTAAAAAGAGCCTACCAAAATAAAATGAATCAATAATCAGACAAAAATTGTTGATAAAGATTTGTTTAACACTTCATTGGGCTTCAACGTACCATAACAACTGGCAATTAGGTTCAATGTCAATATTATTTTAGAACGATGGTAATTTTTCACTTTTACATTACAATAAATTTCGATTGTCTTCGTTGTTTAGGATGATACTCCTAAATTTTCTCTGTGGCAATTAAATTATGTTTTATGAGCGTCTAAGCAAATTATGATTTATTACGTTTTCCTGTCGCTGTTACCTTGTTTCTCATAAATAGTCGCTACCCTACCACTTTTGGTTAAGATTCACATTATATTATGAATCTATACTAATATTATAAAGCTAAAGAGTTTGTTTGTTTGAACGCTAGGATATCAGGAACTACAGATCCGATTTGGAAAAATATTTTAGTGTCAGATAGCCCATTTATGGAGGAAGGTTATAGGCTATATAACATCACGCTACGGCCAATAGGAGCTAAGCAGTAGTCAAACAAAAGCGACGGGAGCGAAGCCCCGTGCGACCTAGTTACTTATATAATATTTTTTTTTTTTAAATCTGTTATTATACCTACTGGTCAGTGTGGTATAGTAGGCTATACCACGCTGACCCTCTATTCCCTCCAAAGTCTTTGTAGGAGACCCGTGCCCAGCAGACATTTGAGGGTTGTAATAATGTTGATGATGATGATAGGTACTGGTGCTATTAATTTGACGTGTTCAATAAAAAGTTAATTTTGTGAAAATAAAATTATAACTAGTATCGACTTTGTATGTGTAGGTTTGTAATGAACTTTGAAACAATTATAATGAACACAAGTAAATAATTAAAAAATTATAATAACCCGACTCGACTGCAAAAAATCAACAGATAAGCAACGAACTAAAAAGACAAAAATTTAAATAAATAACATAGGTATATATTTGTAATCTCCATTTGATTCCCTTTATTTTGATACTACCCACTCGATAGGTTTGGTTAAAAAAAAAAACTACTTACTATTTGGCGTCAAAAGTCCACCGTTTTGTTTTTTATTTTTTAATACCTATCTAAGGACACTTGGGTTTTTGAGACGAATCTAACGATACCTAAATTGTCGAAATCCATCCAGCCGTTTGGAAGAAACGTGGGAATAAAGAAATTTACAAACATACAAGATACGCGCGAAAAACAATACCCGTCCTGGCAGCCGGGTAAAAAGATGAACTATTCGTGTTGAACATGTAAACTGATTGCCAACCAAAGGATAAATAAGGGACTTAAACAATAGGCAAAGGTCAAAATGTTGGCCCTAATATAAATGAAATTAGGATCTTGGTATAAATTTTTATTTAGTCTGCCAAAACTATTTACATAAAAGATTTTCCGGAGAACCAATGAAATAACAATACAATCTGAATAAAAAGCTTAAAAATAAGTGGATAAAGAAGGTTTTATACAATCTGATATTCTAACAAAGTTCTTTTGATATTCTGGAGTTTCTTAAACGAAATTACCTTGTTTATTTTATTGCCAATAATCTCTTTCAATCGAATTACTTCATTACATCAATGATATTCACGAAAAAATATTTTTATACCTTTTTTAACCTTTTATAAAATCCTCTCTATCTAAAGCACAGAGGAAGTTGGAGGCGCGCGTAGAATTGTGCTAAGATGTTCTTTACGATCGTCGAGGTTAAGGAACGTTCGGTGAGGTCAATCCATGATGGGTGACCGATTGTGGTAATTTAATACTCAAACGTCTGCCGATCGGGTAGTTCCAAAGCCGAGCGGCATATTTACCGAACATTTATCCACATAACTCGATTTTACCTATCGGCAAGGCGCTCGTGATGCCCCTGGTGTTGCAGGCGCCCATAGGCTACGGTAACCGCTTACCATCAGGCGGATCGTACGTCCGTATCACCGTCGTGGTATAAAAAAAAGAGTAAGTACACAATTTACTGTGTAAGCTTCAATATGCATACGTGTAATTGCTATTTTAAGTTTTAAAGACAATGGTGAACCACAAAATAAACTAATATAACAACAGTAAAAACAAACACATCCAAACATGGAGCGTGTGAAATTTATCAAAGCAAACACATTTCTATAATACTAATTCAAATATTATGATTACATACAAATATTCAACTCATGTGACTTTATTACATCTTAAGTTGATAATGGGTCTATGTATTAATTATTTATTTACAAATATTTGTATTAAGATTATAATGTTTGCTGTTTCCATGTTTGGAGGTGAGTGACAAGTGGTATTTTTGTATTTGAACAGTCTATGTCACTCATATTATTTAGTATAATAACGTAGTTTAGTATAATAACTGCCTCGGTGGCGCAACGGGAAGTGTATACGACTATTGTGCAAGAGGTCCCGGGTTCGATTCCCGGGTCGGGTAAAAATGGTATTGGGTTTTTCTATCATGAAATTCCAGTATTAAGATTTTCCCGGAGTTTGGTAAACAATAGTTCCCGGTTGATGACAATAGACTCGCCCCCTATTTCATGGGACCAAACATAGCTGGCGAAATGTGGGTGTAAAACACCTCTGCCTACCCCTTCGGGGGAAAAAGGCGTGATGCTATGCTATGCTATGCTATTATTTAGTCTGTCTTGTGTAAAAGGAGCACTAACTGTCACCGGGGTATTTTCAGGTCCATTTGTTTCATCAGGACATTACCATGTGAAAATGTCAAATGGTCTGTGATATTGCTTTGTTAGTGATTATTATATACCTATATGGACTTACGTCAGCATAGACGTGGACGACGAAGTTCTACTGAGGGAATGCCCCACGTCTACGTTAAGGCGGAGACACATTACTGTGGCGTGGTGTGACGTGGTGCGTCAAAGACACCCCTGGCGCATATTTCATTTAATGTTCGGTTTCATACATTAAATGTTAGGGACACATAAGCATGTCGTGGCGCCACGACACGACACTCTAATATGTCTTTAACCATACAAAATCTATGCCAATCACGCCACAGTTCCACACATTATAACTCAGTGGTACATGCACGGCTACGCTTGTGCATCCGGTGTGCCCGGCCTCTTATATATAGCGCTTGTATAAATGGAACTTATAAAAAATGCATGATCTTTTTAAAAATTGTCAAAGGCTGCAATATAGCTTTCGAGTTAATCAAGTTAGCAGTTCTCGTATTCACGTGAAATTTTAGCTTCAATGACCAATTGATATTGACACGTTTGAGCCATATTTTATATTACCTCTACTAAAAAATTTAAACAAATGACGATATAATGGGACTAATCTTTGTGTCGAAATGAAAATTTGAATCCTACTTATTTCTACCTCTCTGTTAATTATAATTATAACTATTATTCCAAACCTAAAATATATGTTATATATTTACAGTATGCTAAATTGCCTCCACAATATTTGGGGGAGGCGTCTGCCCAGTAGTGGGAATTTTATGAGCTGTAATGATGATGATGGAACAATAATTAATTAATAAGTATGTAATAAAAAAAACACTAAGTAACTACTTATTCATGTTTATAGTGAGTTTTTTTCGTTACCATAAATAATAAAAAGTTTAAAGTCTGGAATTGTGTAAATATTGTTATACATTATTATTATGCCCCCGTAGAACAAAATATACCCTATAAAAAGATAAACTAACTTTAACCTTATAATAATTTGCTATCAGACTTGATGATAACTATCAGTAGGACGTCCATGGGTGTAGGTGAATCGTATTTACTATTGCTCAGGTAGGCCTTTAGTCTCAGCTGGAAATAAAATTAATCTTTTTTTTTTTTTTTTTTTTTTTTTTTGCCTAAAGTGGCAGACGAGCAGACGGCCCACCTGATGGTAAGTGGTTACCGCCGCTCATGGACGTTGGCAATGCTAGGGGCACAGCCAGGCCGCTGCCTACCTTGATAGGATAGCTCTCTTTAAACCTCGTTTGAAGAAGGACATGTCATAGCGCTCAGGAAACACCGCTGTAGGAAGTTCACCCCAGAGCCGGCACGTACGTGGGATGAATGACCGCTGAAACCTTACCGTTCTAGACGATAACGGCTCCAGGTAGTGCGGGTGAAGCCTACAGCGGCGTCGAGTGGTGCGATGATAAAAAGGCGACGATGGCACCAAATCAAGAAGTTCGTCGGAGCACTCCCCATGGAACAATCGATAGAGCACGCAGAGTGACCCAAAGTCTCTCCGTTGCCCTAACGATTCCAAGTTGTCCGTCAGATTGGGATCATCGACGATTCGAACAGCCCGCCTTTGGAGGGAGTCAAGTGGGTCGAGCTGGTACTTGGGAGCTCCCGCCCAGAGGTGAGAGCAGTACTCCAAATGCGGCCGAACCTGTGCTTTGTACAGCACAAGCCGCTGTTTAGGTTTGAAGTACTGCTTCGCCCTGTTCAGGACACCCAGTTTTTTGCTCGCCAATTTGGCTTTGTCCTCCAAATGACTCCCAAACTGGACTTTGCTCGAGATATTAACGCCGAGGATCCCAATACTTTCGGACAACGGGAGAGATACTCCTTCAAACTGAGGCGCCATAACAAATGCGTCCTTCTTCGCAGTGAACGCGCATACTTGTGTCTTCGAGGGGTTGAATTGAACTAAGTTCTTCACACCCCATTCGGAGGCTCGCCCTAGAGATGCCTCGACTTCAGACACAAGTATTGACCGTTTCTCCTGTACAGTGACCCGAGGGATGTTCTGGTGGCCGGTATACCGCGCATCACCCGTGCTGTCATCTGCATAGCAATGCATGCTATCTATAGACAACATGTCATTGATATGCAGAATGAACAGCGTTGGGGAGAGCACCGAGCCTTGTGGAACACCAGCATTGATGGGCCTTCCCTGGGAGCATGCACCGTCGACGACGACTTTGATGCTCCTCCCATCTAAAAAACTGGCGATCCACTCGCAGAGTCCCTCGGGGATTCCATATGATGGTAGCTTCGATAGAAGGGCTCTATGCCAGACCCTATCAAACGCCTTCGCGATATCGAGGCTCACAGCTAGAGCCTCTCCCCCGCTATCTAAGGCTTCTGCCCATCGGTGTGTCAAGTACACAAGAAGATCACCAGCTGAGCGACCGTGACGGAAACCGTACTGTCGGTCGCTAATCAGCTGGTGCTCCTCGAGGTACTGTAGGAGCCGTGTGTTGACGACTCGCTCCATCACCTTAGATAGCAGGGACGTTATCGCGATAGGCCTGTAATTTGACGAGTCCGACCGGTCACCCTTTTTAGGGATCGGGTGGACATGAGCTATCTTCCACGAAGATGGAACCCTGTTGGTCGAATAGGAGAGACGGTAAAGGCGCGTTAATACGGGGGTCAACTCAGGGGCGCACGTCTTAAGCACCACCGCGGGGATGCCGTCCGGCCCACTCGACTTGTGGACGTCTAAGAGTCGGAGTTCCCGCCTGACCGCACGCTGTGTGATGCGAATCTCAGGCAGAGAACTCTCACACCGCGGGATGGTAGGTGGTGTGGCTCCTCCGTCGTCCAAAGTCGAGTTTGAGGCAAAGAGATCGGCCAGGAGATCAGCCTTCTCTCTTGCACTATGGGCCAAACTGTCATCAGATTTCCGCAGTGGTGGGAGATTGGACTGGCAGAAGTTGCCTTGGGCAGCCTTGGCGAGCGACCAAAAGGCTCGACTCCCATTGGGATGGCTCTGAAGTCGCTCGCCAATTCTGGCAACATGCTCTGCCTTGGCTTCGGCAATAGCCTTTTTGCTGAACCTGGAGGCCGCATTGTACTCCTTCCTTACGTCTTTGACGTTTGGATCCCGACGCTCTCTGGCGCTGTTCCAGGCCAGGTATGCGGACTGCTTGAGGCTCGCAGCCTCCCTACAGGTATTGTTATACCAGGGCCGACTGCGGCCGCCAACGGGCAACTTGGCGTTGGGGATGAATAGTTCCATCCCCTGAAGCACCGTTTCCGTGATGCAGTCCGCACAAACGTCGGGATCGCTAGAGGAGAAGCAAAGCGGCCCCCATGGATAGGATGCGAAGAATTCGCGAAGCCCATCCCAATCTGCCGACTCATAACGCCAGACTCTGCGAAACCCTTTCGCTGGTGAGCGATCGGGTTTCACAACAGGGGCTCTAGTACGGACAAGGCAGTGGTCAGAAGACCCCAATGGGGCATCGACCACCACCCTGTAACCGTCCGGATGAGTGGTCAGCAGAAGGTCCAGCAAAGAAGGGTTATGGCTCTCGATATCTGGTATGCGGGTGGGCTGCATAACCAATTGTGAGAGACCATAGGCCGTCGCCATATTGTATACAGTTCGTCCTGGGAGGTCAGTGGTCCGGGACTTCAACCACTCATTGTGATGAGCGTTAAAGTCACCAAGGACCACCACCTCCGCGGACGGGTACTGTTCCAATATTTTGTCAATCCCCTCTTGGACGCTCTCAAAAAGCTGAGTAGACCCCAAATCACTGCTCGGGGACCTGTATAGGCACGCATAGATTCGGGTGAGACCCCCATGGTCTACGCGCAGCCATAGAAGTGACAGGTCCCCTTGTTCGAGGCCCCGAAGGCGGCGACAACATATATCGCCCCTGACGAAAACGCACACCCCGGCTTTACGTAGGAACAGGTGCTCCAGTTCGTATCCGGGGTATTTAAGGTACGAAATATCGTCAGGGGCACATATTTGTGTCTCCGTTAAAAAGAGCAGGGCAGGCCGCGCTGTCTCAAGGTGGTGATGGACAGCGTCGAGGTTACTGTGAAGCCCCCTAACATTGCAAAAGTCCACTTGGAGTGTGGAAAGGGGGTCCGCCGTATGGTACATGCTCTTTTTATTTTTCCGAACCATAGTTTTAAAGAGGTATTAAGGGGGTGGGGATGATTTAAGTGTAGTGTAAGGTCCCTGTGACCCCTAAGGAATAGAGGCGGGGCATAGTCAGGGCCGATGCCCGAGTTTTGTGAGGGGCTGACGCGAAGCACGGAAGGGCCCCCGGTGCCCCCCCGCATGCAGTCACCGGGTTCCACACCGGTATCCCAATCCGGCCCGGCGACTACATGACGGGATTTTCGCCGGTTGGTAGGACAGCCTCCCGGGTGGGATAAATGTTAGATCCGGGTTCGGGTCCCCTACTGACCGGCAGGTGGCCGGCGGAACCATTCCCACCGGGTCTCCCTGGACTTCGCGTCAACCCATCACGCTCAACACACCAGCCCAGACCTCACCACCGCATGCCTCCAGCATCACAGGAACCCCACTCAACACCTGGGAAAGGAGGTTGGAGAGAAGGGACGGCTTTCCCTGCCCTTTAGCCGAAACGCCTGATGGCTTCACGGCCAAAATGGACAGAGCGGTGGTACCTACCCGTTCGGGTCCGTAAACCCTACCACCAGTGGGAAAGGAGGGGTAGAGATAGGACATCAGTACCGCTGGGGACAAGAAGGGGGTGCGGTGCTGATGGCTGGAGAAGCCGGGGTCGCGTACCCGAATCAACTATTCTGCGACCGGACAGGGCACAGAAAGGTAATCCTCTGGCTAAACCTATCTCCAATTTGTCGTAATTCTCTACAGCTTTGTACAAATTCTTAATTTAATTACAATTATTTTCAAGTACGGCCTATCTCGTCTGCTTAACACCTTAAAGCACGATGTAATTAGTATAATTACATGTGAATGAAAAAAGATACATATTGCAATCTAATTAAAGTTAAAATTACTGAGCAAACATAATTCTGAAAGCGGAACGACGCTTTCGAACCTTCTTTATTTACACGAAGCAAACATCCTTTTAAAAAACCTTTTATACCTACACCATTTTGACACTCAAAGTGATGAAATTATCTCCAATTTTACGTGTTATATAGGCTAGAATGTCTGGGCACACGGCGCGATGCCTTTGCACGCACGATTAACTTTTTTATTAATACCCATCGGCTATGGAACTAAAGCTTTGACGTGATACCCCGTACAGGGAGATGAACGCTGTTAATCTACTTTTGCAACTTGATATTATTAAATATATTAGATATATTATGGTGCACAAACTTTGTTGCAAATAAAAGTAAGGATGGATGTATAGATAGGGAGAAATACTTGCTAAGATAAATAGATACTTCGAGTTATCTATAATGTTTCAAACAAGAGTTGTCACATTGAGGGGACACCCGCCTACGCCATTAAACATCTTCCTCTAAGCCACAGCATTAAGATAAACATTGTAAACAAGACAATTATAAAGTTCCACAAGCTAGCTTTTAAGTCCAAAAAGTGGCTTTTAAGATAATCCAAAACAAATTGTGGAAAAGCCTCTGCTTAGAATATTAGTTAGGATAATATTAACATAATTTAGGCGGGAAGTTCTTTCCGGGAAATGGGTCTACCAATTGGATTGTGAATAGAAAATACATGAATAATCCAATAATAAAGCGTATAATAATCTTGTTAGGTGAGGTAGGTCACTATCAAGATCTCGTAAACTTGGAAAAGTATCAGATCTTGGTTGGAATATCAATTGGTTTTGTTTTGGTAGAGTTCCTGTGAGAATTCTTACTTGTTTCATAAATAGAATAATATTATTAAGAATCAAACTACGGTTCTTGTTTCTTTTAATTAATGATATACACAGATAATCATTGAAATGTAAATACATTTGCTGTATAGGTCATTGAGTGAGTTTAGTACAAAACTCACTCAATGACCAACCTGAATTATAGAGAAATGTTTTCATCTATACCTATAGGTACTAATATTATAAAAAGGAAAGATTTGTATTTTTATTATATATGTTTGTAACGAATAAACTTAAAAACTGCTGGACCAATTTCAAAATTATTTTGCTGCTAGAAAGCTACATTATCACTCAGTAACATAGGCTATATAACACAGCTGCTGAGTAGTTGCCAAATAAAAACGAGGAACGGGAGCGAAGCCCTGCGTGACTTATAGTATTTCATATGTGAATGAAACTGTGAGCATGAAAAAAATATAATTATTATGCAAAAGTAATAATACAATACTTTGCGATAAAAGGTGAAGAAATTACATAACTAAAAAAATCTTGCTATCTACAATATGATTATATAATTTACTAAGGAAACATACTTGTTTATTGTCATAATATGATCATTTTCAATAAAATACTTCCATTCTGATCATTTAATAATATTTTGTTTTATAGAATAAATAATAATAAACATATTTACAGTGCATTCTAAGTAATTAATCGCTATTTCGCAAACAATTTATGGTTGCGAGTTTTAATTCAGCCTTTTTGCTGTCGTTCTGCAAAACCGCGGGCGGCCAACTGGCAAATGAGTTCATTGTTTGTTCCAACTATTTTTTTTTGTGTACTCCTGTAACAGGGGTTGTCATTGTGTAATAAATAGTGTGTAATGTTTTTGCGTAAAAATGAGGTTTTTATTTCTGAATAATTTTTAGAAGCGTTCATTTTACATAATAAAAATGTAAATAATTTTAACCAGGCCTTGATTTATTTATATATATATTCTATATTTTTTCAATCTCTTTTCAACATCGTTATCATCATCATATAAGCCCAATGACGCCCACTGTTAGACATAGGCCTCACCTAATTTCCGCCACTGCCATCTTTATTTCAACTAATTAAATTGAAATATTATGTATAGTGTGAATAAGAATAAGAATATATTTATTTGTTAAACATATGTAGGTAGTGGCGATGTAGATGTTGACATTTGTTTTTATTACAGCTCGCTATGTTTTACCATCAGGCATACAAATATAAAATATTAATTTAATCATTGTTTTAAAATTAATAATTAATATATATCAATTAAATATAAATTAATAATAAAGTGTGGTAGTTCATCAATCTAAACGAAATATTGTGTATACCTACTTTACAATTATTTGGTTCATTTCTTTTATGCTGAAATAATCTAATCAGCATAAAATGTGCGTTCAAAAAAATGTAACCCTATAATGTTTGCATAATATTATGAAATATTTGTTTTCAAAAAAAAAATTGTGAAATATCTAATACAAAATTATTCAGACGATATTTTACGTAATGATAAGGACTTAAGTTCGTTAAACTGAATGAGACATATTCAAATGTGTCACAGTCTCCTGAGCACTCACATTCATACACAGCATGCTATTACTTGTCTGCGTAAAATACGTCACTATTTGCCGGAGATGACGGTATGTGCTATCAGAATCTAAGATATCACACTCTCAATGTAAACATAAAAGAAATCAAATAGATTTATCCGGTTAGACACAAGGTTTTATGTGTTCTAAATAAAAAATAAAAACTTAATAAAAAAATATTAATAAAATTTATAATAAAAAAAACATGACTATTGATTAATTAGTCTTTACTGCATACTACAATTATGAATTACAATATGATTTTAAAGAAATTAATTTAACAAAAAGTAGTGACTGTCGCAGGTCTTATCCTGACAAGAAAAGTTTTATACAGCTTAGAAGTTTTTAAAATTATCTAAATACCAGAATTCATTAGCAGCCCAATAATGTCACACTGCTGGGCTCGGGCCTCGTCACCTATAGCTATAAAGCTGAGAGGGTTAATAATAAATAATAATAATAAAAAAAAACATAGCTGTACTACAATAGTGCAGCTGTGATATGGCAGCGGTAAGTGTCTCATCCCATTCTAAATTAAAATTCTTTAAGGGCCTCTGCGTGTTGGACCTGTGTCCCCGCGTAAGCCTTCCAAAAAGACCGGGTATACTTCTCACCTTACCAGAGAGTAGTAAGTATACCCGTGAAAAAAGAGACATAATAATAAAAAAATATTTTCACAAGTAACAAATAAAAATTTTGGTGTTACAATTTTTTGTCCTACTAACAAGTAATTTATAATGGAAACGAGATATAATTACTGTTTCTTATACTAAGCGGAGCTTGTTTAGGTTTAGGCCATGATCCACACACAGTTTGAGCAAAAATCATGTGGTGATAATTAAATGAACGTTGCTATAAACCCACCAATGTAATGTTCATATTCGTAGTTCAAGATTATTTGAATCGATAAGCTATACAATAAAGATGGACTATTGTTGGTGTGGCAAGAAAATAGGACAAGGGACAATTGGTTGTAAGTTCTCGTGTCCCTATCCCTAACCAAATCTATTTACAATTATTTACAAACGAGACGGGGTAGGATAGTTATGTGTTCGGAATAAGGTTGTACTTATCAGTGTTTGGAGTTATGGTGCAAAGTAAATTGAACTTTATTAATATAAGTAGGCAGCGATGGTGGCTGAATAGATAAGCGACCGGCATGCAAATCACGCGGTCCGAGTTTAATCCCGACTGGCAGTACCATTGTGGATTCCACTTTGTGGAATTTATATGTACTAGTCAAGTGACTTACCATCTGCTACCGCTGAAGGAAAACATCGTGAGGAAACCCACATACACTAGAAGAAATTCTATGAGTATGTCTGATCCACCAACTTGCACTAGGCCAGCGTGAGTAGATTTTGGCCTAAACCCTCTCAGCTCTCTAGTTAGAGGAGAGGAGTCCCGAGCCCAGTTGTGGGACTTAATCGGTTGCTGATGATGAATACATACATGATTTTTTTTTTATTAAAGAAAATATAATAATATTTAATACGTGATGCCCCTGGTGTTGCTGGCGTCCATAGGCTACGGCTAAATACCTATCTCTGTTCTGTGGGCTACGGTAACTGTTTTGATACCAGGTAGGCCATACGTTCATTTACCACCAGCGTGGTACACACAACAAACACAAAATTGGGTAAGCTATCAACTTATCACGTTCTACTAAGAAATTTGGTTTGGACAACAGTGATGCATGATTCTGAACAAATATTTGTTAAGGCGGCACATGACTCGGTGTCATACTGTTAATGTATCCGATATACTTGTTTGTTTAGTAATTAGAACTATTTGTTTTATTTGAATATTGAATTAATATTGCATATTCGTCTTGATGGCGTAGTGGAGGTGTGGACTGCTGCCCCAGAGGTCTTGGGTTTGATCTGTAGGCGCAAAAACAGTATTGTGTTTTTCTCTCTTCATCTTAAGAGGCTCGAGCTAGGTGGTTGGATAAAGGGCCTGTTACAGAAGGCAGTGCTTCTCGACACAGCATGTATTATGAGGAGGTCCTTTCTCTGGAGCCCTAACCCGCATTAGGCCAGCGTATGTGGTGATGATGATGTGGATGATGGCCTAAACCCTGTCAGTCCTCTAAATGGAGTAGAGGAAACCTTTGTACAATAAGTAAAAGTTTAGCATAAATTATGGTTAAACTTTTTATCTTGATGATGTGTTCGTGTCTTGAAATAAAATTTTATTAAATTTTTCTCAATATTTTTTTTCTAATGATTTTTTAGCTGCATATAGGAATTATGACAAACTTTAAATTACTCAGGTAATAAACTTAAAAAATATATATAGAGCCAGCCTGCGTAATAGTTACCGCAGTTACTTGCAATAAATGGGTCATCTAAGATGTTTTACCTACTCTTGTTGTGGTTCTTCCCCTTCAAAATAAAATAAAATATACAATCAACAAACTAGTACAGATGAATAATATATTAACTTTTGAATGGAATTTAAATTGTACAAAGTTTAAATCACATCCTAGAGTTGGGATTTATCAAGTCGCCCAGAAGACTTCCAACTTGACTTAACGACTACCACTTCAAGTTATAACTTACACGCAGACGCTCAAGAATGAATTTGCCACAAACGGTCACCTATCATGGATTGACCTTGCCAAATACCACAATGCTACGAGCACCCTCGACTGTTGATCGTACATATTTGTACCAGTCGTACGATAGTGGATGCCACTCCCAAATTTTAGTCAATGTCGAGTATAGGTGTATCAGTACATTAGCCACAATTCAAGAACATGAATAAAAGTGTTGCTGGGCAACACCGTGGCACTAAATATATATATAGCTATAGATTTTTTTACTATTTTTTGGTATATAACATAAGATCATAGGATCAAAAACATAAAAGATACATCTGGTTAAACAGTTTTTTTAATCTCCTGTAAAGTTAGTGAATTTCACTTACGCCTTTGTTTCTCTGGGTGTGCGATTAATGAGTTGCAATTACTAAATTAGTATTATGGGTCGATGACCCGCTTGTGATGGATCGGCAACATGCTCGTGGTACCCCTAGTGTTGCCGACGTCCATAGGCTATAGAAACCGCTTACCATCAGGGCCGTACACCAGTTTGCCACCGTCGTAGTATAAAAAAAGTAAACGAAAGAAAAAATCAAAACTAACCCTATGACTGCGTGGTAGCGTAATTATGTAAATATTGTCTTACACACCGCGTGATGAAAGGTATTATTAATCATTATGTATAAAATAATTATAATTATTACACATACGTATTATTTGTTCAAGGACTGGTTAAACTAAACTGCATTTGTAGGCTTATTGAATGAATAGCTTGTTAACCTTTTGTTTTTGCTGTGGTGTTAACGTTACCTCTATATCGTAGATAGCAAATTGTTTTATACAATGCGATAGTTTTATTAATGCGATTATTGTGATTCTCTTTACATTGAACTATTCTTACGTGATAAAAACGTAGGTATTGGTATTCATTCATTCCAATGAGCAATTAATAGGTAGTGTATTTTCTGTCAGTGCCTAAACCATTTCACTTGGTATGAGAATTCTGATTTAGGACAAACTCTGACTTTATGGAACATTAAAATAATAAATAGCAGTTGTAATTGTATGTATTTCATATGCGTTTTTACTACATATTGTATCATTTCACATAGTAGAGTTTTTTTTTTCAGAATTTAACCATTTGAACATGATGTACGTTATGTTCAGCTTAAAATGCAATCTATAATCTCTTACTATTATTTCAACAAAAAAATATCTTTCACCGTTTAAAATTATGACAGTTATGTCATTCTTATGACAGTTCGCTATCTATCTAAACGAGTTTCTCGCTGAGCTGTTATCTGCATAAGGTTTACTCCCTTAGTCGCCTTTTACGACACCTACGGGTTGACATGGGGTAGTGACTTTATTTATTTTTAATCTGTCACTACACTGCATTACGTATTAAATTTATTTTGGGGAGACCTATATCTAACGTTTTAGGGTTAATAAAATGATTATTAAATTATGTCATCTTCATACCGAGGATTCTATAAACAGTCCTGGAATAATTATAACAATGATTTGCTATCTATGCTCTATAATTGAATATCGGTAAGTAAGTATGTGATTATGACAGTTCATTCGATTGTTATTAAATTGAATTTTTCTAATCTATTGTTTTATACAGTTAAATATTTTGAAGCTAATAACAATTTTTAAAAGCATTTCGAATAATTTTAAATAATATTCGATAGTAGAAAAATCTAGAAATTAGGTACCTTGGTTATTTATTAAATAACGTAAATATATAATTTGTATCCATAAATAAATAAAAAAAATATTATACTTCAGGTATTTATATAATAATTCTAAAAATTTGAAAATATCCTGTTTTTATGATATGTGCATAACAGGATACATGAAAAAAGGTTCAATGAAAAACAAATATAAAACGACTCATAAAAAAAATCATCACTAACATCCACGTAAACAGTAAAATACCAGTAAAACTTTTCACTTTGTTTACAAACACAATTTTTGTCCCAAGTAGTTCAACGTTCACGAATACTCTCAGACAATTAAATCACAGACCACACACAACCATTGAGATAAACTTGATAAGTTATACGTACGCTAAGCCTAAGATGATTAAATACCAGAACTTCTCACAAGTGCCCGCAAAGATAAAACAGTTATAAATACAGCGGCAATGAGTACGAACAATTAGTGCTGTCGCGGTTTCGCGAGCGCCTCATTTCTTTGCAACCTATAAGGAGTAAGGATATACAAAATGGCTCCTGGTGTCGTGCAAAACACTGAAGCTATTATCAACGATACTTTAACTATTGCAAATGGCAATACAAGTATTGTTGATGTAGAGGAGCCGAAAACGTGTCCGGTTACCTTCAATGTGATTTCGGATAAGTTTGAAAGACTAGATAAGAAGCCGGTTCGGAAAGTCATCAGGCCGAAGGTTTTGAAGAATGTTGAGAGCCACGATTACCTGTATGATCGGCTTTATGATACTACATGTCCTAGGGTGGTGAGTACACATATTATAACTTAGGTTTCTAGAATATTTTAAGTAGTTTTTTAATCATGCGAGAGTTGAAAATTGTGAAAGTACTTATGACATTTTTTTTGTTACCCATCATCTCTATCAATCATTGTATAATAGAAATTAAATAAATTAAGTATTGCATTACTATAAACAGTAGAATTAATTCAAAATATAAATTAATGTTGACAATTTTGATATTTTTTTCTAAATATTATGTTTCGCCTAATTACGGGATTAATTAAGTTGCAGAAAATATAATATTTTCTTTAGTTCTGTAAGTGTACTTTTGATTATCTAACCATTCATGTATAATTCTTGGTATCAACAACATATATTATGCTGTATTTAGTGCTATTAAAATAATTTAAGCGTACCACCGAAATTGTATAGCGACAAAATTTTTATCCAATCAATTTGAACTCTCGATTTTACAAAATAATATAGTAGCTGTAGATCAATTTAAAGTGGTCGACATAATAGTAAAACAAATGACATCTAAAGTTAAATATATAAAAATATTTAAGTGATTTCTAGAAGGAATATCTAACTAAATATTTGGCTCATATTATTGACAGAAATGAAAAACCTGATATGTATAAAGCCAATATAAGAAAATCAACCTTGCGGTATACAAATTAAATTAAATTTTGTTTAGCATAGTAACGTGAATATTAGCCTAAATTAAGTAAGTACAGTGCGGGAAAAAAATATACGACATAATACGACAAACATTGAAAAAAAATACTTACATATCTTCAGAATCTACAAATTTTGTTGGTAAAATGCGAATATTATTCCCTTAACTTCTTTAAAAGCATAGAAATATAATCAATAATGATTTAATATTACAAACACATATATATTTCATTTATGTTCATATTTAACTAACAGCTAAGCACGCGCCCGCAAAGTCAATAATTATCTTTGGTGATACCAAGATTACTCAACGCTGGATAGACCAGAATTGAGATCGTTTACTTGAAAATGTTGATTAGTAAAACCTAATATTCTGTAGTGAAACATGATTTCAATTTTTCTAACGTAATGATGCATTTCTGCATTTCATAAGTTGCTGCAATCATAGTAATACTATTTCAGTTCTAAAATCAATTAAATCAGAAATTATTAATTCACATTTATAAAATGTAATAATTTATTTAATTATAGAGCAAGTGCTATTACTGCCTTTCCTATCAAGCAAGCAAAATCAAGTATATACCTATTTATTTCTTAAAAATTGCTGTAAAAATACTTACAGAAATTATCCCAATTAAATCTTTAAAGCTGAAAAATTATATTAAAAAAATAACTTGTAGAAATTTTTACTTTATTTCATTAGTGTCTTTTATGACATTAGCCAATTATCTTCTTTTTAAATTAGATGAATTTCTTTACGATCTTTGACAGGAAAAATTATAACCGCCAAATCTTTACGAAAGTTTACTTAGAGATAGTGTACTTAGCTCCTGGAGAATGATATAGGTTACGTTTAACCGACATAACAATCAGGTAAAGTCGCGGGAAAGGTACTTCAAAACAAAATAATTTAGTCGGCTCTTATCCAGTAATTAATTTACTCTGTACGTTAAATATTATTCTACCTCTGGTATCAGCGCCGTGACGGGGTTACTGATTTTATTACTCAACAATTTAGTGCGTTCCGAACATAAACTATGTGTACACTGACATGACGGACACACAAAGACACATCGACGGAATACCGACACAAGAAACGTACACAAATGTCACAAGAAATCATAGATGAAAACAAACAATATTATTGTAAGTCTTCATGGTTCGTTACCACTTTTCTTTGTTTTACTAAAATAATTCCTTCTTTATTTAATTGCTTTGAAACAGGGCTACGTCATGTGTTTTATTTTATTTTATGGATTGTTACATACCCTTTGTACTGTGTATTGATTGTTGTGATTGATACCTTTGCCTGACGTTTCGATCGAATTGCACCAATTGTAGTAAGGGTCTGGACAACCCTTGTCAAAACAGTTATAATGTACATATTGTGTGCCAGTCGCGACATAATAAAAGTTTTTAATTCCGTCTTTAATATTCATATCCTAACGTATACTCGTATTTTGTTACGTAAAAAAGTCATGGTAATTAAAATTTCCCGATAATAGCAAACGATCTTATTCGTCTTTTACACAGCTTTATAAAACCATTAATAAAGTTTCAACAGACCGTTCTGTTTCTGTCTGAAACTTCGGCATAAAATGTTCTATAATTTTTCTCGTCCAATACAACAAAAGTAAAAATACCAGGTATATTAAACCGTGAGTGAGTTTTGTCAGGATTTAAAACTTTGTTTCAACGTGAACTCCTAACAATACCACATCCATATTATAAAGGCAAAAAGCTTAGCACTTATGCATACTTAACAATGAAAAACCCGGCACGCTTCGCATTGCAAGTTTTAACCAACTCATGCATTCGCAAAAATGATACAATATTTATTTCTTGTTTCCTTGGAGAGCGCACAGAAACTTGGCGCGTAGTAAAACTGCCGCGGGGTGCCGCCGTTCCAAAGTTACTGTGCCGGAACTTTGTTTCACATGTAGGGTGTGGGCCCAAGATAACGTGTAATGTATGTAGTTTTAAAATAGAATGCTTTAACGCGCGGGAAAGATCTACTTTTTTAAAGTGTTCCATTTATATTTAGATTATGCAAAGTAGAGAAGCACTGGCCGTTATAAAATCAATGAGTCATATAATGCAATTTTTGAATTTGGAATTGTTTTCATTTTTTAATTTAAATAAATTTGTTTTATGTCATCAAAATTATTTAAATATAATTTATAATTATAGAATATCGTCAAATAAGTATGTAATAAACGATTCCATAGGTATAATATGGATATTGCATTAATTGCATCAATAATACTGTTAAGAATTTATTCAAGCGAAAATATACTTTTTAAAGACGCATAAAAAGTTTAACCAGCAATGACTGGCTGTTGAACTTTTCAAACGATACTTAGCCAAAATTAGTCTTTATCGACCTAATAAAGTGTGTGGATAATTGTGTGCATTAAACAACTTTGGCCATTATGTATTATATTCTTGGCTTTAGTCCATTATGTGCCGTCACGTATTATATGTTCGTCGGGCGACTGAAAGCATAATGAGAAAATAATTAGAATATTGAAGTATTATGGTCGAATTTACAAAACCAAGTCAAATAATTATAAAAGAGATAAGACTTTTTTCTTATAGTAGGTACACCACGGGCCGAATCTAGTCAAACATAAAAGAATACAAAATCCATAATGTTTTTCCGTACTCATCGAGAAAAACGCGACCTATAATTTGACACGTAAAAGCTCTAAACTTTTATGACGCCGTGTACTTATTACACCATATTTCCAACACTTAAGTTTGATATCAAGTGATAAATGTACCATACAACACCATAGGAATTTGTATCGCAAAATTATTGAATGGCCATAAAAATACCATCATGTTTTATAGACAATTTATGGTAACGCAATGCGAAAATATTGCTGTTAGACATAAAATATATGAGAGTTAAAAAGATTCGAGATTCAGTTAGGAACTTCATAAAATAAAGGAAGATATAAAAGTCAAGTTGAGTGTGTGATACGTGATTTTTTGAACTCGGTTTAACGTTGTTGATCGTACTTTGATATAAATCGATAACAGTAACGAAATGTCATTTTGTGAAACTTGCGTTGAAAATCGCGTAATAAAATGGCGCAATTTTCAAACATTAGGGCCCGGTTTCACCATTGCTAGATAAGAATCTTGTAAACTATCTAAGACTTTTTTGACAGATATTAAATAAAAATACATCAAAAATCTGTCAATGAAGTTTCAGATAGGCTAGCATTTATTTCCAAGTCTTGTGATAAAACAGGCCTAAATCTACTTTTTAAATTGAGCATATTTAAGAAAAAAATAGTTGAATTGAACTCCTTGAACGTAAAATGTCTTTCATTTTGATTAGTATCTAGTCAGTCATTTGTAAAACCATACTAACATCATCCTTTGATTATCAGCCTTAAAGCGTCACACACCATAATTTGTAACGAAATTGTAAGGTATGTTGTGACAAAAACACTTAAATTTTTGGATGTAAAGCACCCATGGACATTCTTTTGTTACATACAGTTGTATACATGTTATATACAGCTAACTTGATTCTTAAAAAACAAGACTTTCATAATTTTAAAATAAAAGTATTGGAAAATTTTGATCTTAGAGCAAAAATTAATAGAAAAGGAACAAAACGTTGAAAAAATTTATGAGACACAGAGGCCCGAAATTAAACATTATATTATAGAATACTTCAAATGTAGACATTCTTGAGTAATAGCTGTTTATTTAGAGTATACCTAATGCGTAGTTTTGTAATTCACTCAATATACCATATTCGAGTCACGAAGAAAAATTATTTACAAAGTCGGAACGATTTGCGCTCCTTGCTCTTTACGTAATTGCGAGACCGATGTTACAACAACTTCAATTTTATGAGGAAAACACGTTTCGGTAAAGAATACGATAGTGATCCTTTTATGTGCGATTACGCATGTTTACATTATAAGATGTTAGTGTCAATGATATTATCATTTTCAATTCTTATTCTTGTAAAATCAGGTACTTAATACATATCGATCATACCTCTTTCTCAATAAAGGGGCAGGCAGAGACCATTTCCTAAATTCCTACCTAATAAACCACCTTCTACGATTTTGACATATAGTTTTCGCTTCTTCAACATTTATCATTTATTCATACATGCTCTTCGGTTTAATGTACTCATGACCTGTACTTTCTTTAGAACGTTTCCGAATTAGTTTCGATAAATTTCTTTCTTTTCCAACGTTGGAAGCTTTCATACGTATTTAGTTTAAGTACTTATTTTTATATCAAAGTTCTAAGTCTGCATGTGTGTATACACGCTAATGCCCGAAACCACACTACGAATTTTAATGACCCAGAGGGTATCTATTTGAATCGTTCCAGTTTGAAAGATAGAATAGATTTAGGATCCAATAAACGTTATAGTTGCAGGGCAAAGTCTGCTGGGTCCACTTAGACTTGTGTTTATTGAAGTTCACATTTTAAATATTTCATTAGATTGAACTTGAAAACAACAAGCCTACTTGTTGAGGTGACACACATGATTATACATGTGTGAATTCTTTGCTAAATATAATAATAATATTAATATTATAATAATACTATTATTATAATACTAATATAAGGCGTCCACCGACAGTTATAAGGGATGACAGTCACGACAGATTTTCGCACTCGTGATGCCCTGGTGTTACACGCATCGATAGACTATGATCATCAGCAACCCATTATGTCCCACTACTGGGCTCGGAGCTGAGAGGATTTAGGCCATAATCCACTCACGCTGGCCCAGTGCGAGTTGGTGGATCAGACATACTCATAGAATTTCTTCTAGGGTATGTGGGTTCCCTCACTATGTTTTTCTTCACCGTAAACAGATGGTAAGTCACTTGACTAGTACATATAAATTCCACAAAGTGGAATCCACATTGGTACTGCCGGTCGGGATCGAACTCGGACCGCGTGATTTGCACGTGCCGGTCCCCTTATCCATTCAGCCACCATCGCAATGCGCCTATTTGCCACTGTCGTGGTAAAAACAGTCATTCATAATATTGTCAGTGTTTGTAGACACGTAGTAGTAATAATTTACGTCAGTTATTTTGCCATCTCAATGTATAACAAAATGGAAAGCGCACAAAGAGCACTAGTTTCAAAGTATCCGTTGCATTGTATTTTCTAGAGATAGTGAATCTATTTTCTCTGCTAATGAGATTCGAACCTATCTAGCCAGATACCTACAATACAATCTAGCGCTTACAGCAGAATACTAATGCACAACTTATTTTGCTTTCAGATTGAAATCTCATTTTCTTTCTGCGGCATCAGTTTGTTTTGAAATACTACTTCTTACTGAAGATTTTTTATAGAAAAAGTAAAACAATGTAGTTTAAGATAATTGAGTTAATTATGTTAGACTTTTGTATTTCTTTTAGTAAAATCTTCTTAGGTAGATCCTCTATGGTTAGCCCAAAGGCGTATAAATATAATTTAATAAGCATTTAGCGTAAGGAAATAAATAAATAATTTTCGCATCAGTAATATGGTCAATATTAAGTCACACACATGCTTAACAATATGAATTTAAAATTGGTACAATTGATTCAAATAGAACAAGTTACATGTCGTGTCATAATAAAAAATGTCACAGTAGGTGAAATAATGTAGTACAGTTTTCTGAAGCAGTAATTATAGAATTGTCCTCCAAATAGCCCTCTGTGAGATAATAAAGTGAGATAATAAAGAAGTTTTTTATATAATTAATTGCCTGAGGTATTAAAAAAGAAAAGTGTTCCATTTTCAAGTGTTCAATATTTTTATACATTTTTTTTTTGGTTATGAGCTAGGTATATCGAAACTGGGCTCTGAGCACAATATTTCTATGATAATTTAGACACTATCATTTTATACAAGATGTGTATGTACACATCTTGATATATCAACATTATACAAGATGTGTATGTACACATCTTGATATATCATGATAGTGTCTAAATTATCATAGAAATATTGTGCTCAGAGCCCAGTTTCGATATACCTAGCTCATAACCAAAAAAAAAATGTAAATATTCATTATATGTATGTATGTATTTGACGCCGAATATGTAAGTAACGGCTCTTAATTTCTGTTTTTAGTGTGAGTTATGAATTTCTTAAGCCTGATCTGCCATAATATCAATTAATCATCATCATCAACATGTCAACCCCTAAACGTCTTACTGCTGGGGGCGGATCTTCTCCAAATAATAATAAAAAATAATGTGGAGGGAATTTAGCCTACTATACGACGCTGGCTAGACGGCTAAATATTACCTATTATATCAATTAATATAACAATATTTTTTTTCACTCGTTCCACATATTATTTAAATAGTTCAATATTCCATAGCATAACAATATAATTATTTTGACTAGACTCTCTAGTCTAGTTTATACAATGACTACAATCCAGTTGTATAACATGTTTATAAAATATTATTTTCCAGCCATAGTTTTGTCTATGTCGTCTGTGGACGCACGTTATCGGTATGTACTCGTAAAGAATCATAGGCAGAGCCAGAAAATTTGAAATAAACCCTTATCCAACCCTTCTGGCCAGCGTGGTATAGTAGGCAAAATTTCCCCCACATACTTTGTGGAAACCCGTAAACAGCAGTGAGATGTTTATGGGTTGAAATGATCATGTCTAGGGCAACACTATTGCCATTAACGGGCAACATTAAAAACTTCGGGTTTATAGTGTCCGGTCACATAACAGAGAAATTGTTAATAGTATTTAAAATATTTAATTTATTTGATAACGGTCTATTTTTAAATTGGACATAATTATTTTTGATCTAAATTTATGTTTCCTTTTTAAATTTCTTACCAAATGTAAAATGGATCATAGCTGAATGGCTTAAAGTTTAATATTGATGACTATGTATGGACACGAATTGACAGGACTGAAAAACCAAATACCGTTTTTTCTCGACTCGGGAATTGAAATAGCTCTATCAAGGTAATCTGATGAATACTGATTTGTATCTTATATAAGATAGTATGTTGCCCGGGGCTTCGCTACCGTCAATCATTTTTTTTGGCTACTGTTCAGCTCCAATTTATCGTAGCGTGATGTTATATAGCCTATTATTATAGCCTTCCTCGATAAATGGGCTATCTAACACAAAGAAAAATTCAATTCAATTCAGTAGTTTCTGAGACTAGCGCTTTCAACCAAACAATCAAACAAACTCTTCAGCTTTATAATATTAGTATAGATTAGGTATCTGCATATCTGTGTATTAAGATTCTTCAAATAGATTTAAAGTATATCTTAATATCAATTCTGAAAGACGTTATATAATTAATTAATTAATATTAATATTCTACCACATTCACACATCGCCATCTAGTCCCAAAGTAAGCAATTATATTTGCTTGTGTTATGGGTACTAAACAACTGATATACTACTTAAATACTTAAATAGTATATCAGTTGTTTAGTATAAATTACATTAATAAATTACAGATTACCAGACACAGATGCTATATGCTCATCACACAAAGATTTGTCCTGGGTGGGGATCGAACCTACGACCTCCGGCTTAGCAGTCAGGGTCACTAACCACTAGACCAACAGGCCAGTCATAAAACAAAAATAATATTGTTTATTTTGTCCACAGCCCACACTATGCAACGAGAAGTCTTGCTTGGGCAGTGTCATGGCCATTCCTGGCCGTGGCGACGTCCCCAGAGAATCAGAAGAAGTACTGAAAGATGCCAACGACTTCTTGGGACAATACTTTGCTTCAATTCGCAGGTGAGTGGTGAAAAAAAAAAGATTTAGGAGCAATTTCACCGATAAATTTCTGTTATCAGAAACTTAACTGATATATTTTGATATATATTTTAGCATTTATGTGAAAGTTAGATGTGAATTCTGTGGAGCAAATTTAAGTTGACAAATATAATTGAATTGAAAAATAATAATTCTAAGCAAAATAGTTCTATCTCATAAAACTGATAACTTATGTCTTATCCTCGTAAAATTTTATTTTTTTTAACCTATACCCCTTATTACAAAGTATGGACTGAGTATTAAACCAGGTTTAAATTGACATCAACCAAAGTTGTCAATTTAAACCGTATTTTGTGACAAGGGGTTTCAGATTAAATTTGAGAACAACTTTTCTCTAGCAAACCTTACAGCACCATACTCGTATAATCGTGAAAAATATATTTTCTTCCTTGCGATCATTATGCGAACAACTTTAAGAATAAAGCTATTCAAATAGTTAATGATCGGTATCCTGACACCTACGTAACCTTTATTTCATTCGTGTGGGCGTCAACGTCGCCATTTTTCTAATGTTGACACTAGATGGTGTGAATGACGTTTTCTTATAGCTGCCTCCCATTAAAAACTTGTTAGACATGTTTTGTTAAACTTTATAAGCTTAAGATGATTTTAGTGGGTGTATGGTTGGTTATTGTCTATTATCTAACCGCAAAACAATTTTAATATAAAAATTGGTATTACACTTTCCGGTTTAATATCGACGATGTCATTTCGCCTAAGTTAATAAATAATTCCCTTTAATAATTTAGTAATCGAGTAAAGATTCCGTGTAGTGATGGATTAAGAATACATAATGCCACTACCCCATCTCAACCCGTGGGTGTCGTAAAAGGCGACTAAAAAAGTAACCTTATGCAGACAAGAGCACTACGAGAAAAAGAAAATTTGAAACGTGTGATAATAAAAGTTGTTCTTTTATCTTGAGCACACAAGAGGATTGCAACAAAAGGACAAAAATAACAAACAAAAATAACAAACAAGAATACAAAAAAAAAAATAAACCGAAACCTAAAATCGAACGAAATCGAAATCGAAACAAACCCTATACCAATCCGTCTAGCCAGCGTAGTATAGCTATAGTAGGCTAAATTCCCTCCATATTCTTTTGAGGAGACCTGTGCCCAGCACGGCCCAAACGTCCCACACGTTTATGGGTTGAAATGATGATAATGATGTTGGTTATTGCCTATTTTAATGAAAAACAGCGTGAAGCCAATCAACCGCAAAATAATTTCAACATATAAATAGGTACTACTATTACTTCTACACCTTCCGGTATATCATCACTCTCATTTCGCGTAAGTTAGTGAATAATAATTCTCTTCAAATAATCTAGTAATCAAAAAATTAAAATAAAACCACATTCCCCTATTTAAAAAAAATGAAGTGAAATGTGCTTCTTGGCAGGTGATAAACAGTAAATTTAAATTGGGTCTTGCTATCCTTAAAAAAATCTAATCAATGGGGTGGCAGTCAAACCGATAATCTATCCAAAAAAGCATCTACTTTGTCCAATACCATTTACGGACAGAAACACGTCACTAACCTGTTAACACTTTTTAGGAAGCCAGTACTTGCCCAGCTATTAAATACAATTTAAGTAATACCTTTATGCCTAACAATGATCATACTTTAGCATTAAAAATAAGTAAGTATTATGGAGGTCTAGGATCTTAATTAATTCACATAAAACAATTTGACCAATGGTGGACAAATTTACACCGTCATTTGCTATACTCGTAAATTGCTTCAAGGGATCTAAGGGCATTACTTAAGACTTTATTCGCCCTATAAAATTAAGATAGGGTAGGATGAGATTACGTAGGATTCTTAGCTACAATGTAGCCCATATTCTAAGTTTTGGAAACAATTTGATCGTAATAGACGATGTATTTATAACCGACTTCATTACTTATAGTTAACAACATAGGAAGGTCTCATTTGCAGCTATTGCTCTATACATTACGCCTTTTTCTCCGAAGGGGTAGGCAGAGGTGTTTCACACCCACATTTTGCCAGCTATGTTTGATCCCATGAAGTAGGGGCGAGCCTATTGTCATCAACCGGGAAACAAATGGTTTAACAAACTTCGAGAAAAACTCACAACTGGAATTTCATGATAGAAAAGCCCAATACTATTTTCACCTGACCCGGGAATCGAACCCGGATCTTTTGCACAGCAGTCGTATACACTTCCCGCTGCGCCACCGAGGCAGTAGTATTCATCTATACTAATATTATAAAGCTGAAAAGTTTGGTTGGTTGAACGCATTGATATCAGAAACTACTAAGTCATAAGTCATAAGTCATAAATCATTTATTGCAGAAAATGTGGTACAAAATAGATGATATATAAATAAAAGTTCTATACACATTTTGTTATAAATTAACATGCAACATTAACATTATTCCTATAAAAATTAAATTTGAATTTACTTCCTAATAATAATTAATTAATATTTATCATTACTACAATTTGTCATAGTGCCATTATAATTCATGTCCGTGTACCTATAATAAAATCTAAATAATAATAATCCTTATGTCAATGTTTAAAATGTCATTTGTATACATATATGTCCAACTTAAATTATAATTGTGTATGTCAATATGTTGAGATAATACCTAAATTATTTAATTAACTGAACCGAATTGAAGAATAATATTTGTTTGATAGCCCATTTATCGAGAAGGACTATATATGCTATTTATCATTATTCACACTACAGTAGGCGGAATACCCTCCACATTTTTTGGAGAAGACCCGTATCTAGTAGTGGGATGTTTATTCATGGGTTGATGATGATGATATACTTTATTCAAAGAAGATAAACTGAATACTTTAAGTAGTTTTTCTTTAACAGAGCCAACACTCCAGCACACGAGGCGCGCTGGATGGCAGTCCAAGAAGAAGTAGCAAGAACTGGCACGTACCAGCTGACGACCACTGAGCTGGTATTTGGCGCCAAACTTGCATGGAGGAACGCTAGCCGATGCATCGGCCGAATACAGTGGTCTAAGTTGCAGGTATGCCTATTTATAATTTAAATTCATAGGATTTGGCACTTGTTTCGTCGTTTACAAAATTGTCTTTTTCAAACATTTGACAACAATCTAAAAATCGACAAATTTAATGTCGGATTTGCGAGTAGGAACTCAAAAAACCTACATAAATTAAAAGATAATTATTATTATACAACAGTGTTTTAAACAATTGTATTATCAAAATTTAATTAAAGTGTCTCAGATATAATATTTGCATTATAATTGGGTTCAATAAACGGAGCTCACTTCCAGTTTACCTTGTTTAAGATAGTTTACAAAGGTGTTTGTTTATAGATACAAAGTTGCAATATTTACATTACTTTAATATTCACAAAAATCCTACCGTGTTTGTAGTATAATTATCTTATTTAAATTGTTTACATAGTCGTTATGACAACAATTATGCACCATTTGGCGTTTATCAATCAATCAATCAATCAATCATTTATTTGCATTGAATGTATGTACAATATATTTGATCTTAAAGCTAGGTATTTAGTTCTGATACATTCCACCCATTAGGCATGCAAAAATTAATAAAGATAATTAATTAAAAAAATATCGTAAATTGAAATTTACGATATTTATTTATGAAGCAAGTTTGATAAACAGTATACTTACTCGTATTATCACACATATAAGTCAGGCTTTCGATATCTCAAATAGATATTTTAATTTAGTCAATACAAAAACTTACATAAGAAATTTTTTATCACAGCTTTAGTATACATAGCAACAATTTTTAACAAAATATCCAAATAGAATTATCACTAAGCTCGTCTAAGTTATAGTTTGTAATTTCTAGTTAGTAGAAAAACTGTAATGAGCATTTGCTGACTACACATTTCTGAGAGAGAGAAATTCTTTTACGAGAACTAATTACGTAATGAGAAAGTACAACACTTCATAATTAAGTTGAGAATTTTCAAGTTCAATAGTTTTGCAGTTCTATCTTAAATATTTTATTCAGTATGAAATTTCCTATACAAACATCATTATTATTTTCGTCTTTTTTTAATACCACGAACGATGGCAAACAGACGTACGCCCCGTCTAGTGGTGAGTTTGAGGTTACCTTAGCCTATAGCCGTCTGTAATTCCAGATTTATTACGAGCGAAAGTTTGTCCTGATAATTGTAAATAAGACAACAAAGAATTAACCAAGTCGGTCGAGCCTATATATTTTTATGTGAACCGATATCACTAGCACGACTATTCTTAATAGCTTTGAGCATTGAATCATAAAGTTTTGGTTGCTAAGAGCTATATTCTTGACTTATGATTACGCAAGCAAATCGTTATGTAATGACAAATAAAACCAATGCAAAGTTGACTAACATTTGTTTTCAGTTAGTTCAAATATAAAGTGACATAATTATTACAATAATTATTAATAGACGCACTATCATTGTCTCTGTTAGCTTAAGTACTGATATGATTTCTGTTAACTAAACCTTAACAAAACTGAAGGCTTAATAAACAATACTAATTCTTAGCTACATCTTTGGTAGACTTCGAGTGAAATGAGGAGCTAAATGAATTTGCCGACTCTAATGAGAAAACTCCCATTTGGCACAGTGAAAGAAAAACGTAAGCAATTAACGACAAGTTTCTCTTAGAGGTTCTACTAAGTTTTCTCGATGGATTTTTAAAGATCTTAATTGTTCATTTAACTTGTAGGGACACTGAGGTTCATCTAACATTTAAAAAGTAATCATTTAAAATGTTATTAGTCTGACATTGTGTTAGCATAAATATTGCATTTGATAAAGAAGATAATTGAACCTCAAGAGCAAAGTGTATTAAATTTTATAAAAACAAAGATTTTTGTGCGTTTTCACTTTGCACATTTTTTAGAGAAATATTCTATTCGTTTAATCACTAAATGACAGTCACTTTTTTCGCATATGAGTCTCAACAAATTAGCACAATTAGTTCACTAAAAGTTCTTCTTGGTTTTAATTGAGACTTCGCGTTGTTGTCCTGAAAATGTAGACATTAATCTAATTTACTTTTATTAAAACTTAGTTTCAAAAACTTTTATAAATCTAATTTTTCGGCTGTAGATTTCACAAAATTGTCAGATATTAGATTTTTGACTACTAATTAAAATTAATGAATGAAATATAGTTCTAAGTATTGTTATAACTTCATCTACAAAAATCTTTAATCTTAATGTTTTCGTAATTAGAATGTTCGCAGACGTCGTAACGACTTTAATTCATTCGTTCATTTCCATTCACTCGGTCTCGGTTAGCGAAGGATGAGGGTGACTTAAATCGGCATTACCGGACCCGACTGCTAAATCCTTGTGATGTTAGCGAGTACGTTTTGTAATTACGCGGCTTAAACAGATTGCTTCGGTTAATCGGGACGAACGATTTGATTATAGACTTGCGGTTTCAGTGGCTTATTCTGTGAACTGTCTCTATCTTAATCTAACAAATAAATTGACAAAATACGTAAATTAGTTTAACAATACAATTTATTTGTAAAGTAATGAAAGTGGCTGGTTTTGTAATCATCGGGTAGATTTTATTGAAGGCAATAATGTAGCTTTGATTTTTATCGGTCTGTAACGGAGTAACTTGTCTAATTTTAATTTGATTCATCTGATACAGGGCTTACTATGAATTTCGACATTCGAATGTTTTTGGTTTTGATGTCGCTGTCAAATGTAAGGAAATTTAGATGCGGTCGCTGTCACTTTCAAACATTTGACAGCGACATCAAAACCGAACATTCGAATGTCGAGATTCATAGTTAGCCCTCAGGGTCTAATAATAAATTACAATAAAAACAGAATTTAATTTATCGTTTCAAAGTGTTTACTTTACCTAATATTTTTAATATTAGTCTTCTACATAGAACAGTTAATGTCTATAAATAAAGAGAAAATGTTATTAATGACAGCCTTTATTAATAGTCAAAACTTTGTAAACTTACGCATCCAGTGATGCGGCAAATCTATTTTTAATCTCAAACCATTTTTTACATATAGCTGCTGAGTCACCAGTAATCGTTTCTTAATCTATTTTCCGTTCCAACGTTTCTAAATTTAGATGTCATAAATATTTATTTTTATCCAATATGTAATAAGAGGGTATTATTTTTGCGTGACTTAAAAGCATGTTAGTCATGGATTCATATAAAACAGAGAAATTGTGAACAGACTTTGTGTGTTGCTTTGAAACTATAAAGAGTGTGTCTAAATGGAAAAGGACTGTACTTATTTACTAGTTCTCCATGGTGATTCATGTTTCTATAACAAGCTCAGAAGACCAGGTTAATAAAATAACGTTTGTAACGAAGTTTAATTGATTCTTTTCATATTTAATAACGATTTTAAACACGATCTACTATTTAATACAAGAAAAATACTGAAGGTCATATATGTAATTTGGATAAATGAAAAGTGTGTCTATTACTAAGAATCAAAAAAACCTTACTAATCCACCAATATTTCAGCCAATATTAGGTTTATTATTATAATAATCTTATCGAGTAAAGTAACTCTACAGATTTTTAAGTCAAATAAAAAGCTTACAGATTAATAATACGTAAATATATATAAAAATCAGTAACGGTTGAAAAAAGAAAAAACATCAATAACAATTAAGGAGAATTACCACAACAGCAGCCAAGAATGGAGCAGAGCTATTATAGACTGTTGAGAATAGTCCCCCGTGTTATACAGTGACTTCTCGTTAGCACCCTCAAGCTGTTAATACAAGCTAGAGAGATGCAATTTGATGATTACCTACTCATTTGATTAGCATTGATTAGATTGCACTTCGGTATCATAGATTCTATTTTTGTTCTCTTGTCTATGGAAAAAATTTTATTACTTTATTGTAATTCAGATTGTAAATTATAGAATAGATACATATTGTGTCATGTCGTCTTCAAAAAAAGAGGGAATAGGTTTCTTAAGGGTCGGCAACGCGCTCGTAATGCCTCTGGTGTTGCAGGCGCCTATAGGCTATGGTAACGGCTTACCATCAGGCGGACCGTAACTCTGTTTGCCACCGTCGTGGTATAAAAAAAAGTGTTTATTTATTATGTAGCGACATTGAATTCTATGATTAGGTTTCTCTAATATATAGTAACTATATAAATAAAAATTATATAACTTTGAATGAAGATATTAAAATGAAAATACGTACCATCCAGTGTTTATTTTTAGTTAGATAAAATACAATTTCAGTTTTGTACCACAGCGTCCTTTTACAACAAAAACGAATCAGAGAGTCCTCAATAAACATTACCTTTGTACGGAATGTATTGGTAACATATTAACCGTGTTTACGCAACAGGTATTCGATTGCCGGCAAGTGACAACTACGAGCGGTATGTTCGAAGCACTCTGCAACCACATCAAATACAGCACTAATAAAGGGAATATAAGGTAAGTTTGATTTTATAATAATATTCTACCACATTCACACAGCGCCATCTAGTCCCAAATTAAGCAATTATATTTGCATGTGTTATGGGTACTAAACAACTGATTAGTATATCAGTTGTTTAGTACCCAATATTAAATACTTTTTTTTTTGTAAATATATACAAATATTATAGATAAATTACACCCAGAGACAGAACAAACCTTCATGCTCATCACACAAAGATTTGTCCTGGGTGGGGATCGAACCCACGACCTCCAGCTTAGCAGTCAGGGTCACTAACCACTAGACCAACAGGCCAGTCAAAATGTATGGCCAGTCAAAATAATTTTGTATGGAGATTCTTGGTTTTGTTAGGTCATTAATGAAATTGGTTATAAAATGATATTAAGGGTCATTATACATTGCATTATACAAACACAAAGTATAAAAGTTTTCTTCTCTTCGGTTACCTAGAGAACTAAGGGAGTTTAAGCTATAATCCACACACGCTGGCCTAATGCGGGTTGGCGGATCAGACATACACTTAGAATTAGGAGACCCGAGCCCAGCAGTGGGACAATAATTGATCGCTGATGATGATGATGAGTCGCTTACCCATTTTTCTTGTAACTTAAAATTGCCCTTTATCCCCGAATGAGAGTAGGCTATTCATCTAACCCTAATTTCGCCATGTTATTTCCGATTATAATAAATTGTAAGAGAGTCTATACATAAAAGAAGCACATATTTAAAAAAAAGGTAGTTATTAGGCCGCTTAATTTTCAATTCGATTAATTCTGAAGGTTCCGTTTTTTCGTTATATTCAAAAACTTGGTTCTGGAAAGATTTTATATGAATTTTATTAATAAGCCATGAACTTACTAAACTGTAATATCAGATCCCTCTCTTATTTTGCTGATTTATTATTTTGTATTTCAATGTGAAACACTAATAACTAATTGTGTATCACCAGGTCGGCCATAACTGTGTTCCCTCAACGCACGGACGGCAAGCACGACTACAGAATATGGAACAGTCAACTCATCAGCTACGCTGGTTACCGACAGCCAGACGGTACCGTACTGGGTGACCCTATGCACTGTGAATTTACTGAGGTAACTTTAATTTTATTTATTCTATACGTACCTTATTATCATCATCATTTCTGGCTTTATTTAGATTAAGCTCTCTATCTGAAAGCGTCAATTGCTCTTCGCGAAAATCGATTTGAATTTTTTTAGACCATTCTGCAGAAACGTGCACTACTTACTTTAAAATTACTTTCTTCCATAATTGGGTTTATACCTATTTAGGTATACAAATATCGATTGAAAAAAAAAAATTCAACAATATCTTTTCGCAAAATATTTCATTCTGCTCCATTGTTTCCAAGCGAGAACTTTACGTGTAAAAATTGCATCTGCAATAAAACTTGTATACAGTCGACGATTGATGGTCATTGAAAACATTCAGTTATTGCACTCGCTACAAATATATCATTCAGTGACTGACAGATCTCGTTCTTTATGCACCTGCTCTATTCAAACAATAGGAATACTATACACTGTGTTGTTACGTTAATCGTTTACACAACTATTGTTTATAACTGGAACTAGTTCGTCGTTCGTTTGTTTAGGTGCACGAGCTGATTACGTGAAATGCTCTAATTTAGCATACTGTTTTGGACAGTCCGATTGTAATGCAAATTTGAATCATTAAGTATTGCTTAATAGAATTCATTTGTTTCGAATGCATTTCAGCTGTTATCGCATATAGTGATACTGTAATACATACCTCGAAAATATTTAGGTATTAAAAAATGTTTTAAATATAGCTGAAAGAATCATAAAATTCTGTTATTTGTTTCAATGTACACATATTTAAGCATTTTACACGATTCTAACAATCAAAGCAGGTAGCTAAAATGTCATAATGCTATAATATTTACAGAAAGAAAGAATTTCGTTTTCAAAACGTTTTACGAACTTACCTCAATAACTCATTGCCAGAACCGTCACAAAACATTCTATTTCAACAAATTCTACATTGAACCTTCCAAAACTGTTGTTATCAACGGAATCTTTGAAAGACAATAAATTTCACTTAACCTTTTTAATCGATTCTGCGTCACAAACAAAACTTATCGCAATAAATATTGTTTCAGCTCTGTCTGAAGCTTGGTTGGAAGCCTCCGCGGACCGCTTGGGACATCTTGCCCCTTGTACTGTCCGCTAATGGAAAAGATCCGGACTACTTTGAGATCCCTAGGGAGCTTATCATGGAGATAAACATGACCCATCCCACGTAAGTTTAAGATTATTAGTTTTAACAGTTTGTTCTAATATATTTTCGCTGAATAGTTATTCATTTGTGAGTAATACAACAATTCTGACATAGCAGCGTGAATTATGAGCACGTGTCAAATTATATTGACGTCATCTAATTTCACGTCAAATCAGTAGATGACGTAAAAATTATAAGCAAGAAAGAAACAAGAAAATTTTGTTTACAGATACAAAACCAATCAACCTAATATGAATCTTATTTGCATAATCGTCTCTTATTTTAACTTTGAAATGCTAGTGGTTTATTGTGACGTCAGATATACAATTTCAGGTGGGCCATACGTCTGTTTGCCACCGTCGTGGTATAAAAAAAGATAGTTGATGAGGCTGAGATCTATCTTTGCTATTGAAATCAATTAGTGTGTTGTTTCTTAGAAGGTTTCTTCATAAATATTTTGAATTATACAATCTGAACGTCAGTTTTACGTAGGTTCACAAAATTATACATAGTTTTCTGATGAATCTACATAACATGTTACGCGAAGTTTATATCTTTCTTCTTGTTCATAGCAGTAATTATCATTCTGAAAACTTTCGAATTTATAAACGCATATGCCTAATTATTTTATTTGAAAATTTTTCCTTCAAACACATTACCAACTCATATACAATTTTGAAACACCTAAGTTGGACATACTTAATTAATTTTCAACACGAGTAAAGATTTTCTCGAAATAATATATGTCTTTACATTTACACAAAACGTTTAGCCTGAGGAGTAGTTTGAAAAACTTAAATGGGATCAGGAAAATACATGCGAACAATTCTGGAGTACACATAATATTATTTTGTAGTACTGTTTCTGTGATATATAGCTTTGCTAATGGTCCATTTAGGGAATAGTTGAGAATACAAAAATCCAAAGGGAAAATAAATTACTTTCTTAATACTAAACGTAGCAATTATTCAAAACTATTATCCAACAACCAAGAACAGCATTATAGCGCTGAAAAATGAAAAACCGTAATTTATTTTAAAATATAAAGGTACTGCTAAATAAGCAAGTTATTCCACAAAACTTGTAGTTTGCACATAAATAAACAAAATTATTATTGACAAACAAAACTTTTTTACTTAGAAGATGTTTGTAACAAAAGAAACTGAGGAAAGAACTAACGAAGTCACAACTATAAATCTAAAGATTGTTCTTGACCAGCAAAAAAGTGTTGTGTACGGAAAGGTTCGATTTATTGCAAACATCTATGTATAGTAACAACGCACGTCCTTCTTATTTTCCATCACGGATTTATGCCAACATAAAAAGGTCTGGGAATGCATATAATGTCGAGAGACGTGCAAATATAGGAACGGCGTCCATTCAACGCAGATTGCTTATCGTAAAAGTGTGGTCCAGTGATCTCCAATCTACGTTTATTGGCCATAAATTCGGCTCTATTCAATTATGTATTGCTATTGATAATGTTAACAGGCGTTAATGTGTAATAAACAAGCGAGATAAGTTGTATTTTGGTAATTTCTCCGTAATGAGTGTTGATATCCTTTTCTTTGTGTTACATTTTGTTTTGTATGACCAAATTGTTGTCTTTTCTCCTGAAATATTTGGATTATAATTTTCTTACAATCTTATCGGAGTTTTGGGTTATGATTGTATTAGATTTTGATTTTGTAACTGCTTCTAGCACTATGTTGCTACCTATAGGCACATTATAAATTATAACAATATCGAACGCTATGAATTGTACTGCATAATATTTTATTTAACTTCTGTTTGTCCAATCCAAATGTTCAACGATTACTGTAATTAATAAGACAAATATTGGTTTAGACACGAATGGTTTGAGGAGCTGAATCTTCGCTGGTACGCCTTGCCAGCAGTATCGGGCATGCGTTTTGATTGCGGTGGTATTGAGTTCACCGCCAATGCCTTCAACGGTTGGTACATGAGCACTGAGATTGGTTGCCGGAACTTCTGTGACACGAATCGGCTTAACATGCTTGAGGTAAGATTTTTTTTGTGTTTATAAACATGACTAATTAAATTAAGATGTTGAGTTATCTTCGTTGAATCTCAATATCGGATCAGAATCAACATTGCTGTCAAATATTTGAAAATGAATTAAAAATTTTAATATGGTAGCTATCATTTTCAAACATTAGACAGCAATATTGAATCCAACTAATTATTGTTCAGATTTAGAGTAGCTAAACTCTCTATTTTCAAAAATTTGGTAAAAAGATATTAATCATTAACTAATCTATCTGATTATACAACAATTTAATCCTTTTAGTGCCTTATCATTTTTTTTTTGTTTCTAATCTCATGTACCTTCTAAAATGCGTATAAGCTATTCGTTCATACATTTCTGTAAACCGTTTGAAATCAAATATCTATGTTTGCACGAATCCGTGTTTATGTTAGAATTTCAACCAACATTGCGTCGCTTGTGGTTGTTTTGGTTGTTTTGGTTGCATGATTGACGACTAATTACAAATTCAGTTGATTCCATAATACTACGTATTACAATTAATATATATACAATAGGAAATCATAAAGTAATCCTACAATGAGCATTGAGCATATCCGATAGTATAATACAGATTTAATTATTCTCATGAATATTGGTGACTGGGCCACAGCCACTGATATTATCATTCAATATAATTATTGAGAGGAAATTGGCTGTTTTGGGTAATAATGACATTATTTTGCATGAATGTACGATGTGATACGAATGTGTATTTAAAGTCCAGTAGTAATTATTTTAACTTAATGGGTAATCCAATTTCATCTTCATAATTTGGTTGAATAGTCACATAAAGAACTAATGTCTATTATTTCTGCTCTTAAGTCACTCAATATGTAAAATGTTATCTGAAATAAAACCGCCATCATTGCCAGTTGCAATATTTAAATCATCATCAACAGTACACACAATATAAGAGTACTTATTTTTCTTTTTTAAATAGAAAATTGCCCAAAAAATGGGATTGGACACAAGAACTCCCGTAACTCTATGGAAAGACAAAGCTTTGGTGGAATGCAATGTTGCCGTATTACATAGCTTCCAACAGCATAACGCTACTATTGTCGACCACCACACTGCTTCTGAGAGCTTCATCAAACATCTTGATAATGAAAATAGATTGAGGTAAGTAATTTTTAACCTTAAATTTAGAACCTTATTTAATTACCATAGGATTTAGATTTAAATGTAACCTTTGGTAAGGTGCATTTTCTAGAATCTCCTTTATTAAATTAACTCGAAGAATTATATTTTTATTGCCTGAGCGCGTCTATGCTATGATTATACTGTCAGGAGCTTATGTCAGTATATTTATGAGTACTAAATTAGTAAAGCAAGCAATTTTATTTACAAACATTGTATTAAAATTTTTCAAATAAATCTCAATTATTTAATTTTTTAATTAGAAAAAAAAAGAATGCCAAAACTGTGACTGACATTCGATATTTTAAATGTTATTTAATCTGTGCGTGTTTATATAAAAACTCGTTTAAACGACTCTATGGGTCCCCATTTCCGGAAATCGTGGTCGGCCCTGTCTCCATAAGCTATTAAATAGCTGTTTTAAAAGCCATAGAATAAACACTGATAATCAGATTAATGTCGCTGTGCCAACGCATCCGGATCCGGTACAAATACATAAAAAACATACAAATGAGCATAATTTAAAACTTGATAATTGTTCGCAAACTTCCATTACTGTGTGAAATTATTAACCTTCTTAGGTGAAGTGGTGTTGAGTGAGTCGTATAAAGACAGTTACTCTCATGCAAAAATTACTTATTATAATTTAACCGATGTTGGCTGAATGGTTAAGGACGGGCATGCAAATCACGCGGTCCGAGCGATCCCGACCAGCAGTACCAATTTGGATTCCACTTTGTGGAATTTCTATGTACTAGTCTTCTAGTAGTAGTAGTAGTCTAGACTTACCATCTGTAACGGTGAAGGAAAACATCGTGAGGAAAAACACATACCCTAGAAGAAATTCTATGAGTATGTCTGATCCACCAACCTGCACTAGGCCAGCGTGAGTGGATTATGGCCTAAACCCTCTCAACTCTCTAGATAGAGGAGAGGAAACCCAAGCCCAGCAGTGGGACATTAATGGGGTGCTGATGAATTTACATTGTATGTTTTAAGTTATCACCAGATTAACTAACGGGGTTTATATTATTCAAAAACAAATATATTTATTCATTCATCTGTTCATTATAATATTTCATTATAATATATAACTTCACACCAAGTCCCGGCTCCTGATTCGGCGAATTGCTCCTGGAATATAATTTTCATTTAAAGATTTGTAATACCTACTTACCTACTTACACAGTTATGTATTGTTAGTAACTAAGTTTAATACCTTTATATGTCTAATGGATGCCAAAATTTGTTAAATTTATTTCAGTAAATATCATGTAAATCTCATCTAAGCGAACAATAGTTCTTTTGAGAAATAAAGTATCTTTAAACCTATAAATAAGTAGATACCACTTTGCTCACGACAAAAAAACTTGTGTTAGACAGTGTTGAAATTGTTAGGTTCAAATGCTACTTAAAAACGAATAACAGTAATGTAATTTGTAGAAGACATCACTTCATCATTAGCCTCTTCACAAAAAGCCAAACATTTTCACGCAAAAATAGTTAATGACGCAGACGTTACTACAAAAACACACCGTTTTCGACATTGTCGCGAACCCGTCTAACAAACAGATAGCGGATGAGAAAACTAGGTTTAATTACAAGCAGACCTTATCGATTATTATTTATCCGTCAGCACTATAGCCTTGCATACAATACTGAACATATGTTTCAGTGTAACATGATAATAAACAAAACATCGTGTGACTGTTTTGGTTTCCCACTTCATCATCCATTACGTCATTTTAGTACTGTACTCTAAATTCTGTAGCATCATCGTCTGTACTTCTGATAGGTTTTTTTATCTTAACTGTACAGGATCTCGACTAAATGGATTAAGTTTTTTCGTAAGCTCTTATGCTGATGGAATGAATCAAATTTGGAATGCTAGTGTTGATTTAAACTTTTGATATGATACTACTAAGCCAAATTTAATTTTAAAACCAATTTATTTCAAGTTGCAAATTGGGAATGTTTTGGAGTTTTATTTTTGCTTATAATTGATTTTCCATAAGGTAATTAATATTCATTACATAAGAATACATAATGTCACTACCCCATCTCAACCCATGGGTGTCGTAAAAGGCGACTATGGGGGTAACCTTATGCAGACAAGACCACTGCGAGAAAAGTAAAATTTGAAACAAACCCTATACCAACCCGTCTGGCCAACGTGGTATATTAGGCTAAATTCTCTCCACATTCTTTGGAGGAGACCCGTGCCCAGCAGTGGGACGTTTATGGGTTGAGATGAAATACGTTACGTAGACCCGTTTCACAATAATTTGCTGCTTTAAATGGTTGAGAGATTCGTAGTCTCTAATTCAATAAGATATCGATTACTTTGCGGTAAAATAGAAAAAAAAGGTAACTGCTCTATGAATATACATAATTATCTTTCAGCGATAATAAGTATTTTTTGTGGATAGCAGGAAAAAAGTTAACAGTAGTTAATTTGTGTTACTTAACATTAAAGTTTATTTAGTAAAAACGTGTAACACTTAAGTCGATACGGCTAAAAACGATTATTCAATGAAAAAATTGTGTTACTGACAGATTACTGCTTTAACGTCTCTGAGTGCGGCAGTTAGTCTATTTTCGGCATACATAAAAGTACATCTATTCTAACGACAGAGCCTAAAAAAGCTATGCATATAACAGGATACATAAAAAATAAATCAATTAATATTATCTTGTAACAATGAATCACTTCAGTGTTTACACTACACATTTTATAACCTAATTAAACTTACACGACGTAATTTTGATTCAGTGCCACAAATAGTTAGGTATGTTACTAACAATGGGATGTTTCTAAAATGGCTTGGATAATTTCGTGAGCTAATAGAGCCAAATTTGTTTCAATTTACGCCCCTCCCGGGTTCATGATTACATTTAGTACGGTCTCGGATATTAGGACAGAATTTTAAGAGTTTACCTGTGGTGATAATAATAATATTTTATTAGCTGCTATGATATTTATGAAAGGATTTTTCTCTAAAAGAATAAAAATCACTCGTATAATTTTACTCTGTGATAAATTTTACTCTCTTTCATGTATATCTACAAGTTCTTACTCGTAGAGAGTTGCCTGCCTTCTTAGGCTAGCAACTTCATAATATTGCCACTGCTAGGCACAGTTCTCTTCACTTCTATTTAGAGATAGCTGAGAGAGCCTAAACCTTTACTTAATCTCTTAAATATTCTCTTCTGCCTTACGATAGAAATGCTAATATATAATAAAGATCATAGTTAAGTAGTAGGTATAAACAAATTAATTTACACAAACGATTGACAGCATAGTATGTAAATATACCTGCTTGCACTTACTTGACAGCTTGCTCAGTATAAGTATATTTAATGAATTATTCATTGCCCCACCAGCGGCCAATCTAGCTATATACTACAATTTTCCATCCATTTCTCTATTCTATTTTTTACATTTTTTTTTTTTTCTCTCTTTTCAGTTGTACACTTCTTTATACCTACTCTCAAATTCTTACTTCTTTCCTCTACCACTCTAAGGTTTGCTGTTAGAGAACTCAAATATGAGTTAAGCTCGCCTTTGTACATACTTGTTTAGATTTTAAGACTATTTGTATGTTTTCTTTTCTTTGTGTGCAATAAAGTATAAATAAATAAATAAATAAATTTTCCTCATTATATTTCTTGGGACACAAAAATCATATTTATTTATTTAACCCTAGACATCGAAATGCGTGTTTATCGAACGTTAAGTCACAAAAAGTTCTTTAATGCATTATTGAAATTATTTTACGGGTCAATTTGTTATTGATGTGTGCATGTTGTTTCCTTTAAAACCGACTTCTTTGGAACCGTCACAATGAATTCAACATGAACTGATATAACTGGATACTTTAATTTAGTCATGGAAGTCACGACTATATAGTCACGCATGACCACAGATGATTTGAAATATCTCTTTGTCATTGAATTTCTGTGCCTTATTTATTCTACAATCCAATATTTTTCCTAGAAATGTTACTAGTATTATCCAAAATTCAAATAGATAGTTTCCTTGGGCATGGTAAATAAGTTGTTTGTAGAAGGAGAAGAAAAGCCATTATGCTGAACTTAAAAAATATTATACCCACAGGTCGGGATGCCCAGCTGATTGGATTTGGATTGTCCCTCCAATGTCATCATCAATTACTCCAGTTTTTCATCAAGAGATGGCACTATATTATCTAAGACCTGCTTATGAATACCAGGTTAGTTTTCCTTCCAAAATGTACAACCTTTTTTCTTTTCATTATCCTTTTAAATTATTGATGAAAACTTAAACCTCATTTTACAAACAGGAGCCAGCATGGAAGACCCATCAGTGGCAGAAATTAAAGCCAATAACTGGAAAAAGGCCAATAAATAGGAAATTCCATTTCAAGCAAATAGCACGCGCTGTTAAGTTTACATCTAAATTATTCGGACGGGCTTTATCAAAGAGGATCAAAGCAACTGTTCTGTATGCAACTGAGACAGGCAAATCTGAACATTATGCTAAAGAGCTGGGGGTCATTTTTGGACATGCTTTTAACGCCCAGGTAAGAATGTTTATACATTTTAAATGTTTATGATATTTAAAAATAGGAGTATGTAAGTGAAACAGCTATGCCATATTCAACTTATTAATAATAATGCGTTTTTAGGTCCACTGTATGGCTGATTACGATATAACATCTATCGAACATGAAGCATTACTTTTAGTTGTGACGTCTACTTTCGGAAACGGTGACCCACCAGAAAACGGTGTCGTGAGTACAATACAACTATTTATGTGGCAATAAATCACAACTCATCAAAAAAAAAATTACAGATATACGATGTTTTTTGCTTACAAATAATAATTTACAGGCTTTCGGAGAACATCTTTGCGAGTTATTGTATGCTGATCAAGTTGAAGAAAATGCTGGGTAAGATTGCAGAAACTAGTCTATTTTATTTTAATATTTTCGACAAATTTTAACTTGAGGGTGTTGCTAAGATAAAAATATTAACTAATTATTATTTACAGAAGTCAAATGCTGACACCAAAATCATTCATAGCTAATAATCAAATTGACAGATATGCGGCTGGGAATGCAAGGAAATTAAACCGCTTAGAATCTTTAAAAGGTAGATAAAATAAACAAATGAACAATAGTATTTTTTTTAGTACGCTTATTTATTATTTAATCATTTTATCGATTTTAGGCAGTACAACAGATGCAACATCCATAGACAGTTTTGGTCCACTTAGCAATGTCCGTTTTGCGGTATTCGCTCTTGGTTCAAGCGCTTATCCAAATTTCTGTAACTTTGGCAAGTATGTTGATAAGTTGCTCGTTGACCTCGGTGGGGAACGAATTCATGACCTTGCGACGGGTGACGAGATGTGCGGACAAGACCAGGCTTTCCGGAAGTGGGCCTCTAGCGTTTTCAACGTAAGTTCTTAGAAAATTAAATAACGTATCTAATTGCGACTATGAATGCTGTGGGGTATTACACTTTTTAAGCTTTTTTTCAGTGTCCAGGAGTTTATAATTACATAGCTGTTATAATGGGAAATGTAATTAAATACTATGTCTGTTTGAATTTGGTTCAAACCAAAAACTATTGCTGATACACTAGAAATAAATCTCATTAGATATATTCATTTAAATAATTTACATAATTATGTTCAATAGGTTTCGTGTGAAACATTCTGTCTTGATGACGATGAAACTTTACAAGAAGCTAAAAGAGCACTAGGCACAGTAGCTCTAAGTGAAGAGACAGTGCGTTTTGCAAGCCTATCTTGTCGCCCTCCAACGCTTCAAGCTGCCCTACAGTCAGCGCTCAATAAGAAATTTGTAAACTGTGTTGTAAAAGCTAATAAAGATTTGGGAGGAGATGATTCTGCTGAACGGTCAACAATTTTCATTGATATGGAGCCAAAGGTAAAGAAATAATTATATAGAAATTCAATCTTTAATAAACACACTATGTGAAATGTACTAAATTACCTCTTGAATAATTTTTAGGAGGAAATTAAATACGATCCAGGTGATCACGTTGGCATAATTGCTTGCAATCGCAAAGAATTAGTTGACAGCATACTGTCTAAATTGAGGGACATTGACGATTATGATGAACCAATGCAACTGCAACTTATGAAGGAAACACACACATCAAGTGGTATGCAAATGCATAATAAAAGGTTTAATTTTTTTATTAACTTAATGTAATTTTAATATTATTTTACTTTAAAACAGGTCCAGTAAAATCTTGGGAGCCACACGAAAGACTTCCAGTGGTCAGTGTACGCGATCTGTTCACAAGATTCCTAGACATTAATACTCCTCCAACAACGATTCTGCTCCAATATCTAGCAAAGACTTGTGATAATGAAGAAGAAGCTACACAACTGAACATACTTGCTACCGTTAGTAAACAATTATCACCTTGCAATACTGACCTTTTAACAATAATTACTTGAAGTTTAAATGAAAAAACTGACAGTAATATTATTTTTATAGGATCCAGGAGCGTATGAAGATTGGCGTCACTATCGTTTCCCAACTGTCGCTGAAGTATTGGAGCAATTTCCCTCCGCACGGCCCAATGCTTCTTTGCTTGCTGCATTACTGTCTCCGCTTCAGCCAAGATTCTACTCGATCTCATCATCCCCTATAGCTCACCCTAAACGACTCCATTTAACCGTTGCTGTAGTCACATACAAAACACAAGGTCAGTATTTTTGTTTATAAATATAGTTTTCAGCATAAACAGTGACTAAAATGTCTCATAGTTTATTAATGCCAAATCCCACACACATTTCAACACTGAAATCACTGATTTCATTTCAATCTAGTTTACAATATGATCTAATTTTGACGACGTCCGTTCAAAACAATCTGATAGGTGAGTCGACTAATATTAGCGACATTAATTTAAGGAAGGTTAATCAGTTTACTATTTATGATGCGGTCAGACCAAGTAAAACAATGATGTCATGTTCGAACAGATGGCGAAGGACCTGTCCATTACGGTGTTTGCTCGAATTATCTCATGGATCGTAAGCCTGGCGATGAGGTTTACTTATTCATTCGAAGGTATTGTTATTGTCTAAGACTTTGAACTAATGTATTTTTAATACAATATTTATCGATGTATTTTTAATTAAACTTATTTTTTAGCGCGCCAAACTTCCACCTGCCTCAGGACTTGTCAGTTCCTCTCATCCTAATAGGACCTGGAACTGGTATTGCTCCCTTCCGTGGATTCTGGCATCATCGTCGATCTCAACTCAACTCACGTACTCGTTCTAATGCTGGCCCTGTTTGGCTGTTCTTTGGTTGCCGAACAAAGAACATGGATTTGTACCGTGAAGAAAAAGAACAGGCTTTGAAGGATGGAGTTCTTTCCAAAGTCTTTTTGGCATTGTCACGCGAAAAGACTATCCCTAAGGTAAGCAAAGTATAGTTTTATGTATTTAGTATAGATTTATAAATATTAAGTAAGAATCCTTGTCTAATAAATGTATATTTACAGATGTACGTTCAGGAGGTGGCAGAAAAGGAAGGGCCAGAAATTCATGACTTGTTGGTTAATAGAGGAGCTCATTTCTACGTTTGTGGCGACTGTAAAATGGCTGAAGATGTCCAGCAAAAACTAAAAGGAATTATAAAGAAGCACGGCAACATGACAGATGACCAAGTGCAGAACTTCATGTTCATGCTCAAGGTTTGTAATCTTATTTTACCATACAAAATTTATAAACATTAATTCTTAATTTTAAACCACAAGACACTAATCGCTTTGGTTTAACATTTTTTTCACAAGACACTAGATAAGTAGTGTTTTTGACAAAATCAAATATTATTGGTATGATACAAGTTATTATAAGAATGTAAGGTCTCCTGAAAATGCTTGGACAGCACAGGATCCATAATTCTATCAATTGCTGATGGCTTCAGTGGTTTTAATAATGGTTTATATAACCACTGTCGTCATTCAACCCATTTTTTATGAACTTGGGTTTGATCGTTGAAAGAATAACGGATCCTGTGCTATATATCCAATTTTCCGGGTGATTGTACTTGAAGTCACCAAACCAATTATTTTTTGACTTCAAATTTGATAAATAACCTACCTGTTTCACAAAAAGGAGGAGAACCGCTACCACGAAGACATCTTCGGCATCACACTCCGTACTGCTGAAGTGCACTCAGCGTCGCGGGAGTCAGCTCGCAGGAACCGCGTCGCTGCGCAACCATGACGCCGGTCTTCACGCTTCCACAACAATATGCCCACTTAGCCTGACTAGCTCCCTATCTATCTCAGCTATTCTTCCAACTGACTTGACTCCTATTAACAATACAGGTACATAGTCTCTTTTCAGCAATTTTGAACTCATTAACTGCAACATTGTTAAAATTACATTATTTAGCGTTGTCAATTTACATTGCTGGTAAAAAAGAGTCAATTATCTCTATTTTGGCTTGGTCAAGCATTATTTAGGCCGTTCGGCCGCTACAGAGGTTGTGCATCAGAATTAATCTTGAATTTAATGTACATAGTCCTCACTAGCTATGCCAGACTTACATTCCATTTCAGTATTATTATTTTTGGATGCTCACGTACAGAGGCTGCTGAAATGTTTATAAATATTTTGTAAAATTATTTTAAAAGAATTCCAAGCAGGGTGATTTTATATTTGTAATAACGCACAAATGCATTACCATCTGATAAGTTCTCCTTGAAAGCTTCACATTTTATCGATCAAGTTAATCGATTGACTTCAAAAACATTTTTAAAACTCATGAGAATTTACCAATTACGTAGTCCTTAGATGTAATTTTATTCCATTTAATATTAATATATTATAATGACTTTCATTGACGTCATAAAATAAAATATTGTCCACTTATTACTAACAATATTTTAAAATATATTTTGTTAGTAGTTAATATCATATAAACTTAAACTAGTCTAGTTAGTTGCTAAATATTATTCAAAATTATTTTTATTTCGTTGGTTAAGTCGCTAATAAACAACGATGTTTTATTGTAATGCTTACGTCGCCAAATATTGTACAGAATGTGGTACTTAGTTATTTTATGCTATCAATGTAAATAAAAATATTTTAAGTTTACTGTAATAGCGTACTTATTGATTTAGAGATAAAACATAAATTTAAGTTGAAATTATTTAGAGATTTATTTTAATAATATCTATTTTTTTTTGTTTAAGATTTTTATCAGTGTTATTTATCAAATGACCATGTAATTCGCGTTTAGGATTTATAAATATAAAATGAGCATGTGCAGCTATATAATAATGTTTATCCAAATGTATTTTACTTCGTATGTCCCTTTATATTTGAGTATTAGGTGTGAGTGTTAAATTTGTGATCCTTTAACTAGTCTTAAGAAATGTATTCATATTTTCTATCATTCGTATTATGAGAATTTAATATACAAATCAAATAAACTTTTCTGATGTTACTTAAAATTTCTATATTAAAATATCATATAATAACTGTCTTTACCGGATATTTACAAATTATGGATTTCAAATCTTCTAAATTTAATCGAGTGCACACTTGAAACAGCAATGTTTATCGAATTCATATCACGCAAAATATTATCGTACGCACTGTTTCATCTAAAAAAACTGTTCGAAATGTTATAATGGAAGAAAATATAAGATTTGATTACGAAAATATTTGTCTGTTATTGGTCAAATAAAGTTCCTTCGTATTCGAAAATGCACTTTGATTTTTATTTAACCTCCTTCCTTTGTGATACGAATGTTTTGTTTTCCTTTCGTAATATGGGGAGTCAAATGTCAAAAGAAGGTTTTCATTGTTTTCCTCCTCATCAATTGAAGTTGTGTCATAGATATCTAAAGTCTCTTTGTATTCTACCACAAATCTCTTGACATAAGTGTACTCAGTTCATGTATCTTTTTGTTGATTATTTTATATTTTAGTAACAGTCAGTCGTGTTAGGAGAGGCCTATATTCAGCAGTGGACTGCAATATGTGTGTATGTATGTATCGTTAAAGGCAAAATTTCATGTGTTAATTTCAATAAGCCAAAAACAAACTACATTTCAGCCAATTGCAGTCCACTGCTCGACATAGCATCCAGTCCGGCCCAGCGACGCTTATTTACTGCTGCTGGTTTAGTTGACACTTAGCAGACTGGATTACGTAATATAAGTAGATACCTATAACAATACGGCATAAAATGAAAATAAAAACAAACGAAATACGTTTGTTTTTATTTAGTATTGTCTAAACGATAAATAAACAACAATGTAACATAAACAGATCAATATATAGACGCCATTTTAGGTTCCTATGGTTTGGTTTCTTTAAGTATGGTACTTCCGTACACATGCGATGTATGATCGGCCGATGATAGATCAAGCATTTATTAATTTTTGGTATTTACAATAAAAATAAATAATATGAATATTGTAAAATCCCGTGTGTATATTATATACACACGGGATTTTACAATATTCATATTTTTTTTATGTGCAATTTTTATTTGCAACAAAATAAATGAATAAAATAAACAAAACACCATTTACATAAAAAAACTAAAAAAATTAGGTACTAAATATCTTATACCTACCACATGAGTATATGTATTTCTTTTTAAAAAGAGGGGATCAGTTACCATTGGGTGAACCCACTTGCTCGTTAGTCCCCTCCAATATAAAAAAAGGCTTGGAACTGGCAGTAAGTATGTATAATAATGTTACTTCAAGCAGATGCTCCTGAAAGAGCAGTAAACAAGTAGCGTTTAATTACTCATCTAAAATACCAATGCCTATAAAAATATATATTTTCTATATTTTACCTTTTTTATTTTAAGAATCCATGGTTAAGATGAACTCCTTATTAAAGCAGGTTGTATGAAAGTATTACCAGTGAATGTACTTCGTTTCTCGTAAATTTTACTACGTAAAACCCATTTGGGTAAAAAGGGAAGTGGGCCAAAATGACTGCACTTTGTGGTTTTATTGTGCATTTTGGTGTGTCATATTTGAATGATGTAGGTTATCAAGTAAGTATATAGAATGACAAATATGATAACTATGAGCCACCCTGCTAGTAGGTAGGTATACCTACCTACTCTATAACATTTCAAAATGTCCTAAGATAAACTTGAAAATTCTGTTCACCGGTTTTACCGTATAACAGAAATAAGTAGATTATAAGCACTCTAAGGTAGAATGATGTTAAGTTTCATCTATCCAAATCTATGCAGTGCATTTCGCCAGAAAGAAAAACAACTATTTACTCTCTAATAATAGAATTTCGGATAAGAATTTTTTTTAAATAAATAATTTGAGAATATAAATTATGCAACCAAAGCTTATGCATTTTAGCCTTTACTTATAGTTAAGTTTAGTCTCATAAAAAACATCATAGATTATATGTTCTAAAAGAATGTTCTAGTGATTGTAGATGTGTCTAATGATTACGATATTTCCTGCTCCTATTCTCTGAACATTACAATCTAAATGTCACCGTTTAGTCACTGGAAAGTATGCATTTACACGTTAGTACTACCGGTACATAAGGTCGTTGGCCGTCAAACAATTATAATATCTTGACTATATGAATCTCGCAGTTTTGTCTACGTCAGTCTTTATTGGTTTGTGTCCTTGAGATTTATATAGACTAAAACCTTTCTTCATTTATGGCTGCCTACTATTAAAATATACAGATATTTTTTTTGCAGTGTAATTTTTTTTTAAGTGCTCGATCATTGAGATCTTGACCTATACAAATATGATTTTCTTGCGTGTAATTTTTATAATTCCAATACTCCAATCACTGTGAGCATAACGTTGTAAATAGCTTGCTCAATAACCCTCGTCTTAATAATTATCTGCATGAGTGATACTATTTTTGAGACGCCAATTTGGACGTTATGAATCGTAAATCAGAAACTATGAATAAATGAGTCAAAGAATAAATAATTGGCTATATAACGACAGAGCTGAACACACACCACTTGAGTTAAATTGCCTTTCTATGTGATAATCACACAATCATAATCTATGATAAAAATAACATGAAATGCATTAAGATACGGCCTCGAGAAATAACGAACCTGTTGATTGAACTTATTACAATTGTATTTCGTAATACAATAATTTAGTTAATATATTATAATATATTTTAATATGTGTTTATTATTTCTCGCAGTTTCCTGAAAACTATTACAAGTGTTGAAAAATTCGTGGTCATCCGTGTAGTGACGGATTAAGAATACGTAATTTCACTGCCTCATCATAAACTATTAGCTTCAAAATCAGTTTTTTTATTATAATTATTCTGATTCTTACTAACTAAAATGGTCTCTTACAAAAGCTTGTACAGTCCTAAATATAGGTCATTCACTTAGTAATTTTTGTTAATAATGATAGACAAATGATTGCCGGGTGTTAACCATCACCCAACGACATTGGCAAGGACACATCAAAGCTATTATTTACCTTGAAATAAGTCCAAATGCCTTGATTCTAACCAAATCGTAATTAAATTAGAGACGGTAAGGCATTGTTAAAGAAACAAATTACATTAACAGGATTTAGTGAGCCATGGTTCCAGGTGAACTTTTTTGTTTTAATATTTTGAATACGGTAATTCGTTAAGGTGTGTAGTTTACTTTGTGTTTTATAAAATAAATACGCTCTTTAAAAAATAAACTATTCCAATAGTTTCAAGCTATACAATAGCATGTCCATTGCGCACAACTAAAATTAATTTTCTAAAGTTAAAAAATGTCGTTTCATGTTTGACCACTGCTCAGCTCATATTATCCGTTGCGTGATTTTATATAGCCAAAGATATAATGGGCTATCCAACAGTATACTTTTTTTTTCACCTACTCCGTCACCAAGCTGAGCCATAGACAATAGATCATAAATTGATTATATTACAACTTACTCACCAGGCTATTGGTTTTTGACGTAACATAAATATCTAGAACTTGAAACGTAGTGTGGTGTCAGGAATCCCTTATACCTGTGCCAATACTGTGAAATAAACACGTCATGCAAATTATAATTATGTGTTCGTCATTACACAAGTAGGTACATTGATTCATTTGAGCATTGAAACCTTTTTGGATCATAATCAATATTCGAAGTTTGAATGTATGAAGCTTTCTTCGAAATGTATTTTTTCTAAGAATTTTCAGAACAACAGTTTGTTGTCTTGTCAAAATGTAAAACCCCACTAGGCTAAATTCCCTATACACTCTTCCACACGAGACAAATATTTGTGTCTTTCATGGATAGGTATATGTTTTGAGTCTGGGTGTACTTTGTGTCTGTTAATTGTATGTTTGTAAAGTCCACACGATACAGGGTTTGTGTATATCATAATATAAAAAAACTTGAGAAAGGTTGGTTTAGCACACACAGTCAAATCTACGCATCTACACTTGGGCCAACATTCATAATATTATGAAAGTTACAAATTTGACAGTCGTTCAATCTTCTAAACATAGTATAAAAATACTGTGACTAAAATTTGCATAATTAAGCCCAACGTGTAAAGACGGCATAGTATGTCCTGGGGCTAGAATTTGAAGTTCTTGTTATCATTTAATATGATCAAAGTAAGTACTTGTTCGTATAACCAGCAGCGCAGTCATCACTTTTTGTTTCATATAATTGATGTTGGCCCAAGGTCTAGTGTCATTCATCTGGTATACAGATATTGATAATGTGTGGGAGGTATTATGATGGAATGTAAGGTTTCCACTGTAATTAGGATCCCGTAGAGAAATCAGCGAAATCGTTCTACAACGTCATCTATTGTTATAATTTTAATGTATGTATTGTTTTTATCATTGTTAGTGACCTGACCTTTTCACACACGGGTACTATTTATTGAGAATTTCATACAAAAAATTAATTCAAAAAATACCAATCAATTTCTGACTAAACCTGTGGATAATCCAAAAAAATCTAGTAAATAAACCATACCCTATTAGTTGCAAATACATTAAAAATGCCGAAAAAGTCAAGCCGCTCACAATACTTTCGGCATTGATTTTTATTTAGATTAGTTTCACCTTAAAGTAGTTCCGTGTAGTAAAGAATTAAGAATACATAATGCCACTAGCCCATCTCAACCTGTGGGTGTCATAAGAGATGACTAAGGGAGCAACCTTATGTGGACAATCATATTATGCACTGCGAGAAAAGGAAAACCCGAAACAAATCCTATACCAACTCGTCTGGCTAGCGTGGTATAGTAGGCTAAATTACCTCCACATTCTTTGAAGGAGACCCGTGCCCAGCAGTGGGAAGTTTATGGCTTGACATGATGATAAAAAAGGCAGCTAATAGCTTAATTTTATATTGTAAAAACTTTATATTTTAATTTAAAAACAACAACTTTTAAAAAAGAGTGACCGAGTAACGTCGGTAGAGCTAAGTAACTATGTATATTGATTGTCTTTTTTTTTGTTTATTGCTTAAAAATTCACTTACCTGCAATAGAAAAGAATAAATTATTTAAAGGTTACAAGTAATGGACATTTGCAATGGTTAGCAAAAATAATAATCATTGAAATGTTTTTAATGAAAAGTTTTTGACTAGACTTTACTAAAACAATGATGTATTTACAATGTACCTATAACTTGACTTCCTACTTGCCTCTGATTACTTTCTAATCATTTTGATCTAACGCGCACAGAATCCGGATTAGAATACTGGTCGTAGTTTGTCTTGATAATACTTCTTACGACATAATCGTTACCTTGACTTAAGCTGATAATATCCGTCAACAGTCAGCGTAGAGTCTGTGTAGAGACACAGTGGACTGACGACGTCGCGAGCGCACGTTTCAATTCATTGTTGATATTTTTTACCGACTTCGGTTTGAATGCGAACGTTCTGTTCTTAGTAGAATTCAGTTTTACGCTGGATCTCCACCGGCATGCATATATATCATGCTCCTGACCGCGCTGCCAGTTAGTTTACGTACGCGCTAGTGATCGAATACGCGTTAAAACAAATTTGACTTTAAAGTTTCCGGTAAAATGGAGAAAGCTAACGGAGAGTTAAAATGTCCAGTTAATGGTGAAAGCGAACAATTAAATGGGGATAAAAATGATGATTGTTTTGTGAAGACCAAGCCGAAACTGAAAGTTCCTCAAGCACTCGCGCTCAAAAATCATGTTGTTGATTATCCATCCGTTGACAACTTACACTTGAAAATTGATGATACTATGTCAGCAATTGTAAGTATTTTAATATTATTTTTTTTATTATAAAAAAATGCAACCACATTTTGGTAAAATATTTAAAAACAACGCATTAGCCTTGCTATCCAACGCGGTAATGTGGCTAGCCTTTTGGGTACGTTTCCTCAGGAATCTGATCTTAATCAGATATTATAGGAATTCCCTGTAAATAGAGTATCTGGTTCTTTTTTCTTTTAATGGGTTAGCTGTGTATGTTTTTAAGTTATGTGTAAATATTTTACTTAATAAATAATATTTAAAAACAAAAAAAGACATTGAAAATTACGGTTAAAATTAATTTAAAAACAAAAATATTTTTTTATCCGGTGAATGATTCTAGCTATTTTGTGTGTCATACTACTACGTATTCTTGTAAAATAAGAGCCTAATGTTATCTAGTAGTAGGTATAGTAATTGATTTTTATTTCTTCTCTATTTAATAAGCAGTCAAAATTAATAAGCGATTACAGATGAGCCAACATTTCGATATTTACTCGTATATCAAAGAAAGTGTTCATAAATCTATACAATGAGCTTTTGTTTTTCAATTAATCATTAGCTTGGTTGCCTATAAAGTGGTGTTTTATAGTATATATGATAAGAACACGTCTTCTACAAAACTGGAACGTCTAGGTAATTTTAAACTTTAAAAAATATTGATTAGATATAATCAATTCTAAACATATACGAAATGAATAAGAATTTGGATTTTATAATATGAAAAGCCTTTTTTTTCAACTTTCAACAACTTTTTCTTCATTATAATTTATCTCTGTTAATATTACTACCACTATTATTAAATATAAGTTTATTATTGCGCAATACGAAAAATAATAAAAAAATAGCCCTTGAGCACTTAACCTTGAGGACAACTTTTTGAACAGTCCAAAACAAAAAGTGATAGATTCGCTAAAAATATCTGTTAATCTTATCATTAACAATTTTCTGTGTATTATCAACATAGATAAGCTTAGATTTATTTCGTCATATATAACGTAAACAACATTTCAAACAGAGTGTATCACACCAGTCTTCTCAATGTGAGAATGTCAAGAAAAGTCGTTATACCGGTTCGTAATATTGTATTCACCAAAATTAAATTAATAGACATACCTTGGCTGTCGTGATGGCGTAGTGGTTAGTGACCCTGACTGCTAAGAGAGGTCGTGGGTTCGATTCTCACCCAGGACAAATCTTTGTTTGATTAGCGTGATTGTTTGTTCTGTGACTGGATGTAATTTATCTATAATATCATATGTAAATATGTATTTACAAAAAAAAGGAGGAGGTATATAGGTTTAGTAGGTACCCATAACACAAACAAATATAACTGCTTAATTTGGGATTAGATGGCGCTGTGTGATTATGTGAAAATATAATTATTATCATTAATAAAAAACATATAAAAATGTATTATTATTACCTAAAACACAGTGAGATGCTTCATTCAAAGCAATCACCTCGACTGAGTGTGCAAATTCATCGAATAAAATTTAGCCTACTATACCACGCTGGTCAGACGGGATGGTATAGGTTTGTTTCGAATTTTCCTTTTATAGCCGTGTTCTTGTCTGCTTAAGGTTACACCCTTAGTCGCCTTTTATGACACCCTCGGGTTGAGATGAAGTAGTGACATTATGTACGTCACTACACGGACGATATTATTTATTGGTATAAAATAAGTTATGGTATAGAAAATTTAAAAAAGATTAATAGAAAAGTGGACCACTTGAAATCTTTACCTGTAAATAAACCTTATTTCATGACTAAAACTTCCCGATAGTTCACAATTAGGGCCCAGCACAGTCGTTTCAGGGAAAATTGGGCTTACCTACATTGAATATAAAATAAATTAAAATCAAATCGATGAGATTATAAGGTAGATGCTGTAAGAACAATATTGCACAGAACTGGTAACATAATATACATAATATACAAACTACTGATTTATTGGCATGTTACCTAAAGTCACAAATACAATATAATGCATCATGTAGCATAATCCGTGTAGTGACGGATTAAGAATACATAATGTCACTACCCCATCTCAACCCGTGGGTGTCGCAAAATTTGAGTAAAGCAGTAACCTTGTTTAGACAAAAGCACTGTAAGAAAAGGAATATTCAAAACACCACAACACACATACAACTAAATTCCTATTCCTATTTTTTTAATGTTAATTATTATTTTATTGTGCATCTCAGCCGAATCAAGTAGTCAAGTCGCTGAAGTTATTGTTAGTTGAATCGACTCAACCGCGTAGTGGATATGCCTTCGGTCGAGATGCAGAATAAAAGAATAGTTAGAATTAAATCATCCCAACGCGACCACCTGGATGTGATTTACGCGGTCAAATTGATCAATAAGTCATCAAGTGATTGAAAATGGTTTGAATAAATTTAGGTAACAATTGACAGTGATACAATATAGATATAGATAGATATATAGAATCAAAATAGACTAAATCGAATGTTGAGATACTGAGTAGGCCCTCTGTTAAGTAGTGGAACGTCAATCAATGAAACATCAAGTTGACAACTTTACTCTTATACTCGTATTTAAAACATAATATATCTTATATTTAAGCCCCGCGGTGTTACCTCTGTGTGTCAACTACCTCCATGCCCAATTTTATCAAAATTGGTCCAGCCATTTGAGCTACAAATATAAACTTATATATATTTGATACAGCCAGTATGGGACCAGTTGGTGTAGATTGTGGCTGGAACTCTAATTTCTTTACAAAAATATGAAATACTTTTGACAGTTACTGAAATCACCCAATCTGAGGTCGAAATTGTGAAAGTAAAGAGGTAGTAAAACTTTTCCTTTTAAAACGATTATTATCGCTAATTATTATGATAAAGATTTTTATTATGGTTATCTAAACCATAATAAAAAATAAAAGTCAAATAGGCAGCTTAAAAAAACTGTAGGTATAATTATTTACTGTAGGTATATTTTGTTTATTATACAAACTAGATTTTTTAATGTTACTTGTGTATAAGGAAAATTAAGATCCTTTGTAGTTTTTATTTAACAATACTATTAGGTATAAAAAGCTAAATAATATTTTAATTATCTATAAATGAAGGTTATACTGATTGACAAGCATTAATTATAACGATACGTTGTTTTTTTCAGTATTGAACTTTTATCGTTACATTTAGTTATCAAAGTTGTTTATTTATAATCATAGAAATTATTATTAATATTAATAATGGGGTATATTATTATAATTTATCAACCTTTTATCAAAATTATAATAAATAGGTACCTCATTATTAATATTAATAATAACTTCAGGCTTATTAGCAACATTTATAAAAACTAATGAAGTTCCTCCCTCTGATAAAGGGTTCCAATACTCGCATTCTTTTAGGAAACCATCCGGTTCGTTCTATCTGGCCTAACGCAAGTTGGATCAGATATACATAGATTTGAATAAGTTTTATTATTGTAAATATCACAGTTGTAAAACTTATTTGATTAGTTTACATCCCACTACTAGAAATAGGTATAATATACTCGGAAACTCTACATTACATTTTTTTAAATGGTTGTCATATGTACGAAAATAACAGCAACCTAGATAAATTTTCAAACATTTGACAGCTATATTGTTGATTGTCATATTTCTGAGTAGGCCTTCTAATAAGAAATTTTGTTTCGTGTTTTATTTAGAGTTCTCCTTCTTTAACGCAAAAGTTCTGTTGTCTGTTTTTTGACGACATTATGGGTACGTAAAGAATGGCTACTCTATGATTTCTTACTCCGTTATCATATGGAAGGAGAAATTAATTATAACTTAGTTCATCATCATTATCATATCAGCCCAATGCCACAACGAGCGATTTTATGCCACCAACGGTCATCCGCGACCTTTACTAGGTCGTTGGTCCATCTGGCGGGGGGCGCCCCACGCTGCGCTTTCCAATACGTTTCCGCCACTCGAGAACCTTTTTGCCCCATCGGCTGTGAGTTCTGCGAGCTATTTGGCTATAACTTAGTTACCTATCATAGAGATCCTTATAACTAAGACATTTCAAAGAATTTACCAGGATAGGAGTATAACAAGGCAAGCAAGCTATTCAATTAACCAAGCACTTTGTTCAGCTAGAACGAGGAAATCTTGCAGCAAATATAGTTATCCAAACATGTCCACATGATGCTAATGTTTACATTACGTTTAACATGTATTTACTAACCGTAATAATGTTTGGACAGATACTACTTTAACGTTTATTTCTTTTATACAATAACTTGGATATGTAAATTATTTATTTGTCGTGAAGTAAATTACTAATACGAGTACCTATCAATAGCCGTTGGTGCCTGACGACTTTAGGTCTTAAAGCATTTTCCCACTGGTGTTATTTCTACGCTTGAATTTCTATTGCGGATTTGGCTTCTTCTATAAAAACGATTTTTGAATTCGTTGATAGAATGAGTAGTTTAAAAAATACGTACAAATTTATTTACTATCCTGTTAGCGTAGAGTTTCAATTCAATGGTTCAAAAACCCAAGATAAATCTTTGAGTGATGAGAATGATTGTTCGTTCCGTGTCTGGGTGTAATTTATCTTTAATATGTAGGCATTTACAACAAAAAAAAATTGTATATCAGTTGTTTAGTAAATATAATTGAAAAACTTACAAATTCACGCAAACTTTTCTTAATTCAAATGTTTTACACTAAGTTAATTATATAACAGAACTTTTTATATCACTATCCATTCGCTATCATAGCAGGATAACAATATTATTGATATAACAAGAACCTGTTTCATTGTTTGATATCAGTTGTATAATCGGTTAAACCAGTTTTGTCCAAAACATATTTTAAATACATAGTTTGTATATAACCATCTCAAATAACTTATTTATTTAGACTGATAGAGATGAATAGGGTATTCATCTCTTTCAAAGACCTCTTGTCTTCCGTAGATCCATACCTTATAATATCGACACTTGCTTTTTTGAGATCAATATCGTTGACACGTTTAATTTATTTAAAACGGTTGACCGTTGACGATCAAATGTAAATTTTCAGACAATTCAGACCAATTGAATGTCAAGATTGCGGATCCCCCACTCACAAACTATACAACCCAGAATGGGATACTCGTATAAAGAAAGATATGGTGTTAGTTGTCAGTATATTGTTTTATTTATTGTGATTAAATACTGCAATTATTATTTATTCTTTAGAAAAAAACCGTTCTCAATGTGCAGCAAAAGAACGTATCTTCATCGCGCTTGTACGTCCTTTTGTTGAGAGAAGCGCGGTTTTTCGGCAATTACTCAAATCTGATTATGTTAAAAAAGTTGTGGTTACAATTATTACGATGTATGGTAATACATGTCTATTATCTAGATTATTTTCCCATTCTAAATTTAATTTTGAAATATATTTGTACATAAAATATTTAAATCGAATTGCACTAATACAGGTTTGTATGAGAGATGATGCGGAAAACTTGATGAATTTATTCACTAAATTTTTTGCTTTGTTATGAATGGCATTTGACCAACCGCTGCTGATGTATAAGGAAGACCTTAATTATAAAAATTATAATCTAAGCCAGAAACTAGCAACAGAAATTTGTTCCACAATGTTATCTATAAACGTTTTGATCGTTGGTAAGCCAGGTAGAAGAGATTCCTTTATTGTTTTGAAAAAAAGATAACGCCTCTACGGCCTGTGACGCTGTGAACTTTACAAACAGACTTACCCGTCACAAACTAGATCCGGACTCGAAACATAAATGCTTAATATCTTTAACAGTGGTTGCATACATTTTTTCGTTGTAGGGATTTCCATTTAAGCTATAACATGCTTGTGTTTGGAAAGCCCGCTCCTCCAGTAATTTACTTGTTTTGATATGCTTATACTAACAAATTTTGTAATAATACTAATACTTAGTTAACATGCAAGGTAAATTAAAAAAGTACAAGATATTTAAAAAAAAACTATATAATTATATCGCAATGTGGCGTGTGTGCGAGTGTATATGTGTTGTGTATGTGCGTTGTTAGTGTGTGTGTGTCTATATGTGAGATTAAGCCTACGAAATCAAGTTGTGATTAAATAAAATTTAATAAATCACCGAAATCACTAAAATATTTGTCTGACGTGAGAATGAAAGTCACGACCCTAAGAATAGTGATGTTATTGATGCGACTGCTAAGTCAAATTTAATCAATTCGTCTATGTATCGATGTCATAGTCGAGTAATTGTTGCAGAAAGTTAAATATTGACACACCTAATAGGAGCAAGTTTTCCATCAAACCCATGAACGATCATAAAGAATAATATATATGTCATAAAAATGTGTATAATACACTCATAATGTTTAAAATTTGTTTGACATGTTTTGATTTTCCGGTTAGAAGGTCATGTTATGACAAGTTGTTTAGCCAGATGTCTGTGTATGGAAGTATATTATTATAGTGCTGATTAATTAATATTCATGGGAATGTTCTTTGCTATTACTTGTAAGTATATTTTTTAAAACTTAACAAGTACCTACTCATTGAGGATATAATTTGCTTATATTTAAAGTAAATGTTTTGTATGTGTTCTTATTATTAGCTCTACGTGACTGGCCTTACTTTATTATAAAAATCATGACTTGCCCTGTCTTCCCCGGACGATGAACACTTTGTATGTAAAACTAACTTTTTTCGGCAATTGCGAAAATTGTCTTTCAAAAAATCTTAGCAATTATATACATTTAAAAAAAAGGTATATTTTTTTATTTACAAGTCTAGAAATGGATGTTCAACAGTGGACGTCACTATGAAGTCTAGAAATATTACCATGTGAAGCTTTCTACCCTAACCTACCCTATTATACTCTAACCAAATAAACAAAAACTATTTTGTAAATGATGAAATTTGACATTTCAACTCAAATTCGAGATAAAGAAAAGTCTCCATTAGGAAGTTTGTAACCAGTTTTTACCCGTATATTTTTTTTCTTTTATTAATTAAGTTTATTTTCATATGAATTTGTAATTTAGTGCATACACAGGCATAATCTAAATACTTGACTAGGCATCGAATAGGGGTTCAGGGGCCCAACAATGTACACTGTACAAAAATAATTGTACAAAATGCTGCGTTTTTTTTTTTAAGAGAGTGGGCGATCTGGATCACCGCTTATTACAATGATTTATCAATCAGAATTCTTTTAAATTTTTTGGTGAACTTAGCTTTAAATGTATTTTTAGTAAATTAGCATTTCTGGTAGACTGACGTTTCCCAAAAAATCTTGTTTCTTACCAGTTTTAGACAATGATAGCATGTTTACAATATGGTTCCTAGTAAAAAAATTAGCATAATATGTATTTCGATTTATCTTTATAGTATAAGAAAGACAGACGTAGAATTACAAGTGCAACTTATTATCCTTATGATGTAAAAAATGTATTTTTTTATTAAAGTATATTTTTTTTTTACTCGTTGAATCGTTACGCCGTATTTAGTAGGAACATAATATGAATATTATTATAGTAGGACATCTTGGTAAAAGTTGCAAGTGGCTGATAGTTGCAGGCGGCACAAAATCGCTCGCTGCGGCGGAAAGCGGTCCAGCAGTGAACATCATTGGTCTGATATGATCATCATCATTATCATTTCAACCCATAAACATCCCACTGCTGGGCACGGGTCTCCTTCAAAGAATGTGGAGGGAATTAAAGGTGATTTTCCACCAGAATGGCGAGACGAGACGAGGCGAGAAGAGAAATGAAATCGCACTGACCCTTTTCCACTTGAAAATAGCCATCGCGAGCTCGCGCGTGACCACCGACCTCTAGTAGAAAAGGCTTGCACACGGTAATAAGTAGCAACGAACAATAAGCCTCTCGCAAGAAGCGTGTTTCTGTTGCAAAGTTAATTTATACTCTATATCGGAAGCAATACGGTTCATTTTTACACAAACAAATATTTCAATTCACGCCTCGCATATTCTCGTCAATCCACACTGTTTCCGATTTGTATGGCAAATTTTCAATTCTCTCCTCGCCTCGCCTCGCCTCGCCACTCTGGTGGAAAATCACCTTTAGTCTACTAAACCACGCTGGCCAGACGAATTGGTATAGGGTTTGTTTCGAATTTTCCTTTTCTCGCTGCTCTTGTCTGCATCAGGTATACTCCCTTTGTCACCTTTTACGACACACACGGGTTGAGTTGAGATGGGTTAGTGACATTATTTATTCTTAATCCGTCTCTACACGGATTGATACTGATGATGAAAACATTTTCTATGGCGACCATTCTGCAAGATACAAAGAGGAGTTACTTTGGATAATGTAGTTCTGGTCGAACTAGGTTCTTGGAAGGTTGTGATTAGCACCTCAGGTCAAATTTCCCCTGATCTCTCAGATAGTTTATGTTTGTATAATGGATTTAGTAGAGAGTAAGTGAGAACTACCCACCACACTTTTTAAGAGTGACTAACTTGTTCCAACCAACATCTTATGTAACCCCACAAAATGAAAACCATCTTACCGTACTATAGTAACATTCCTCAAGAGATTTTTTTATTATCTAACCTGTATTTGTACGTTAGGTGTGAACCTTTATGAATACTGAACAGCAGTATGACGAGATGATAAAGATCAAATTCGAGTTTCTCAAGGTTAGGTGACTAGATATCTATAATTTAAATATCCATGATTAGAGTATCCATTTTTTGTTTGCCATAAGATGACATCAAAGTATGTTGCATCGTTAAAATAGTCTTTGTGTTTTGAAGATATCGTACAAAAATAAAGTACCTAAATACGAGATACTTCTTTCACCGAATCTTTCATTTGATTTGAAATTGATTTTGGAATAAAACGTGAGATCGATTTTATTTTGAAATATTTGTAAGTAATTATAAAATTCTCTTGATTCATTGATACAATAAATTTAAACAATAGAAAAAATTGTTGATGACATGCCTTCATATTATGTAAAATATCTTAGAAAAAATCACTTTTATTTATGTAAAACCGCCACCTAACAGGTGAAATTGTAATTAAAACTCAATCTCAATATAATCGACCCAGGATATTCTTTGAAACCTACAACGCTAGTAACCTTTATAACATATTTATGCATTTTAAATAAGAAGTTGATAAACTTGTTTGTGTCTAACAAAAACATTCGAAATAATAATTTGTAAATATCTTCTTAATAATGCCACAACCAATGAAGTCGGTATATATTTTAAAATAATTAAAGTTAAATATTTTTCAAATCAAGTTAAATCTAATTCATTTAGACCGTCTGTTTTTTACTAATAAACGTCCTAAATTGCGCAAAAAATGTAATGATGATAAAAAAATTTGAACTAATAAGGAATTTGCTGACAAGGTCGAGCCTGGAGGAGAGCTGGCAAGGCACTGAGACCACCCTCAATCGCCAAATAATTAAAATTTCAATAGATGAAGACTTTATATGGTCTGACTGGATGCGGAAGGCGGAGGACCGAGTGTTATGGCGCGTGTTAGGAGAAGCCTACGTCCAGCAGTACACTGCAATAGGCTGAGATGATGATGATGATGAAGACTTTATATACTTAAATATCATAGAAAGACACAAAACCAAAACATCATACTAAGTTCCAAAAATACAATGGTTATAGCAAATACAAATTATAAACAGATCGTTCAAATTGTTTAGAATGTCGAGCCAAATTGTTGAAACGTTTCGCAATAGGTTGAAGATTAACATTGCTAAACAACATACACATAAAAGTGATCTGCGAAATTGTTGTTTTGATAGTTTTAATAGGATTACGCAAATAAGTACTGTTTATGAAAAAAAATAAGTTAAAAAGCTGTTACCCGACTACGTAAACAAGGGGTCTAAAAAGAACGAAACAAGAAAAAAATTGAGATAGAAATCCAGAAATGTATAGCCTTATAGGTACAAAAACGGTCAAGATGAGCCGTGGTCGCACCATCTTCTTTCACCTTCTGGAGTTATGGTAGAAATGCACCACTGTAATTGAGCGACTGTCACCGTGGTATAGCGGTTAAGGTAGTCAACTCAACAAACATCGCCGTGCCGATTGACGTGGGTTGATTTTCACACGAGAAAAATGTTTGTGTGATTAATGGGGACATTAATGGGTTGCTGATGGGGATGATGATGGTGATGTTAATTGTATGTTTGTAGAGTCCCCCGCGACACAGGGCTTATTCAAAACAAACAAAAAAGTACAAACTTTCGTGAAGCGTCAATAGTATATCGGTTTCATACATTTAGTATAGAAAACACAATGTGTATTGATCTTTCTAAACTCACTTACTATTAGTACCTACTTTTAATCCTATAATATGTTATTTGTTTTCCAAACTATGTTATGTATATTATTGAAGACAGCTACAACACGTTTTTACACAAACTATATTAAAAACTATGTGTTATTTATGAGACTTTTTTAAATATTTTTATAGTAGCCAGTTTTGTAGCTACACTATAGGTAATAAATACAGGATTAAAATGAATCCTAAGTTAATTATAGTTGCAAGGATTGAAAATGTTTAACTTAAAGCAAAACTTTTCGCACACAACTTGTGAGCAGAAACCAGAAAAAGCGAGTTGTTGTAAGTAAAAAAGAAAAACGGAAAACTGTATTTCAAAATATTGATACTAGAAGGCGTCATTCTCATTTCGAAAGACCGAATGCGTTTGGCCATTGGCAAAATTTCACCCTAGGCCCCCAGAAACAAAACACAAAATCATCAAACTAATGTTATTAGAAGTTCATTCGGGCTGCTTAATTATTTTGAAACGTAATCTTACCTACCTCTTTTCAAATAAAAAAAAAAGTGTTTTTATCGCGATCGTTCCCGTTCCGTGGTCGTCGCCCCAGGGAGCGCGTCGAAGCATGAAACGAGCCGAAACTCAAACGAACGTGTTTATTACTTATGCGTTTCACCCGTGGATGTCGTAAAATTCATTGTAGCTCTCGGTTTTCAATTGGCATTTCAAAACCTTTTTTGTTGTTCCAGTTGATTGTGACTGAAGTTCAATATGGATAGCGATCTGAAATCAATGATGCTAACATTCAATTTGTTCGCAGACATGTGTATCAAATTGAAGCTTCTTGAATAAATTTAATTAAGAAATACAAATCAAAGTTAGATTTGCCATTTCAAACAATATAATTAATGGATCATTACATTTTTTTTTTAAATTGACTTTAGCTTTCAAACAATATTTTAATTGTGACTACAAAAATCATGTAATATGATTCGTTGAGCGAGCGATCGATAAGTACAGGATAAAAGATGAAAGTATTTTATATAATTATGTGCAAAAACTAGAAATAACCACTTTTCCCTAACCGTTCAAGCTCAATCATAAAGATCTTTCTAAAGCTTATTAAGACTTTATATCCTTTAAAACGATTAAAGTTTTATCATCAAAACAGATTATCTCATCAATTAACCTGGTCTTGTAACTGGCTGTATCTTGTTAATTCAAACATACTTCATTTTTAATTATTTAATTAGAGAATCATTTCATTACACTTTTTTCGAGGTTAGAATCTGAGGTTTAAATTCCGTCATATAATATTATGAAAAAAATTATATAGCCTATGTCACTCGGGCTACTATTACGAATCTATTGACACCTCATTCATTACAATCGGTTCATTAGTTTAGGCGCTACGGTGAAACATAGAAACATACATACATACAAATATGGATAGACTGCCAAAAACATTACCCTTCTTTTTGGCTTCGCCGTAGTTGGATAAAAAGAGTTAAGCCTAAGTTAATAATATTATATATAAACCATAAGTTAGTAGTTACATAAACTATAGTTGTAGAAAATGTTATCAGCTTTCATTATGTAATACAATGAAATTTCGTACGACGCACTGTTTTCGAGATGTAAGCAGAAAACAAAAAGTGGTACCTGTTCTAGAGAATTTAACACATTTTTTAAAATCGACCATTTTTCGAAGCTCATAGCTAGGCAACGTTGGAGATAGATAAAAAGTGTTTAGCCTTACGACGTACTGTTTTCGAGATGTAAGCAAAAAACCAAATAAAACGGGACCTTCTTTGTGCTCCCCCCCCTCGGGCTCACCTCGGAGGGGTAAGGACTTTTAGTATGTTTATCTCCTAACTAGTCCAAACAAAGTTCCTAAGTCAACGTTACTGCTTTCGACATTTCCCTCTACAGTACCATTTCGAGCACTCATTTACTAGACTAAATAGCAAGGCAACCTTATGATGTTGTATAAAAAAAAAAAAATATTTATTTTGGACAACAGTGATCCATAGTTGGCTAGTAATACAATAAAACTTATATAGCCTATAGCCTTTTTCGATAAATGGGCTATGTGACACTTCAAGAAATTTTCAAATCGAACTCTTTTTTAACCAAACAACAAACTTTTCAGCTTCTAATATTACAAGTACTTATAGATCTTTTTTTAATGACGAGGACCCTACAAAAAAATGTTATAAATTCTTTTAACTGCACTAAATTGACCTCCGATCGTGTAGTTTATGTGGGTGGTCACTATTATATGATATATTGCAATAAGCTGTCCACTAAGAAATAATGTTTGCCAAAGGAATCGTTCGGGATATCCGACCTTTTTCAAATTACACGGGTACATGGAACTTTTGATGTTTCATAACTTGCATATTTCCTATTACTGTATATAATATCAGATATTATGATCTTTTGAATAAATCACGAATTAAGACACAAATACAGTTACAAAATTTAATAATCTAATAGCGAGAACTAGGTATTTGTAAATACCAAAATTGTTTATCGTTCTTTACAATTTCACTGTTCCAACCCTTAAAATATAATTAAAGAAACAATTATTTTGAAAACGATTGAAATATAGTCGTTATACAAAATAAAGATTCTTATTAATAACTAATTAGGAAATCGATTAAGAAATCTACTAATAAAAGTTTTTTATCGATTATAAATATAAAAAAATTATTGTTTTCTTGCAATTTTTTCTAATTTTGTACTTTAGCATTTCATTTATTGAGTTAACATCAATTTATTTATTCATACAAAATTTATTGACAAGTATATATTTACAACTAAAACTATACTATGAAATAAAATAAAAATATATGAGAGAAAAAAAAATAGATGGAAAGACCGAAAATACCTACGAGCTACTGAGTCGAATTGAAAAATTCTTAATAAAATGTGTCAAAAAATACCTTCACATCACTGCTGTACTGCTGTCCGCTAGAAACGTGTCCAGCAGACTGGCATTTTGTATTTATATAACTTAATTCCCTCACAAAAGCAAACTTAATAACTGTGATGTCAAAGTAACATAATATTTTGTTTCTTCAACAAAGGCTGTACCTAAAAGCCATTACTTAAGTCTTAAGAGTATTATTATCTTGTTTATGTGTAATAGCTGACATGTATCGATACGAAATTCTAATTAAAACGAGTTCAAAGGCAAATCTCGTTAACACACGTCAACCACACGTTTAATTTTAGAATATTCTGCAATAAAACACATTGTTGAAGGATAATTTTATCGTTTGAATTGAGTTTTGAACGACAAAGTATGGAAAACTAATTATCTAAACCAAAAACGCTGTCTTCGAACTTAATACTAGGCGAGCGCGACTGCGTAGTATCTCTATAAAAAATATTCGTTGTGCAGAAACTCTAATTAGTAGGTTTATATAGTGTAGATTCTTATTAATCTATACTAATATTATTTCTATATAATAATAATATACTGCCTGGGTGGCGCAGCAGGAAGTGTATACGACTGCTGTGCAAGAGGCCCCAGGTTGGATTCCCGGGTCGGGTTAAATTGTACTGGAATTTTCTATAAATTCCAGTATTGAGATTTTCCAGGAGTTTGGTAAACAAATGTTCTTGGTCGATGATAATAGGCTCGCCCCCTATTTCATGGGACCAAACATAGCTGGCGAAATGTGGGTGTTACATAGGTAACACCCACATAGGGATAGGCAGAGGTAGACGTGGACCTCTGCCTATGCCTTCGGGGAAAAAGGCGTGATGCTATGTTATATGTTATGTTATGTTACTAATATTATAAAGGTTTAACGCGTTAATCTTAGGAACTACTGGATCGATAAAAAAAACATTGTAGTGTTGGATAGCCCATTTATTGAGGAAGGCTATATGCCATATAATGTCACGCTATGAATTATAGGAGCTGAGTAATGACCAGACAAAGATCTACGGGAGTGAAGCATCGTGGGATTTATAATATTTCCAGTTATGAAGTTTTCATCCGAAACATGAGAATGGACCTACAGTACTTTAACAATAAAAACAGATACTTGATATTAAGTAAAAAGGGACTACTTAGAACTTCTAAATATAGACATTGTAGTACTTGCTGATAAAATCACAAACCAATTAATATCATTTGAAAGTCAATCAGGCAATCGTCGGTATTATACTAAGGTTGCCTCACCTGGCATTGTTCTGAGACAATGGCACTGTTCAACAGATGAATTTCTGTCTTAGTTATAATTGGTTATAACTTTAAAGTTTGCGGTCACTTGTATTGTTTCTGTTTTTTTATAGTCATTGGTATAACTAACCTTTCAAGGTCAACTTTTCACCTAAATTAACTTAGGCTCCTGCCATATACTGCCATCCTGCGATTCATCATAGCGATTTATACTGCCATCAGGATGGCAGTATAAATCGCTCTAGGCAAATATACACACAGAATATGTTAGTGTAGTAACGACTAATTTTGTAAATGATAAATACATAATTTTAACGTAAAAATTGAAATATTTTATATAAGTTTTTCGAGTAAAATACCATTTATGGAACAATATAGACCACTTTTCCCAAAATAGTCAACTACCGAATTGGAATACCTCGAATATCTGGCTGGTCAGTGCGTCATGCCCGTGAACGGGCGCTACTTGGGGTCACTGGTCAGTCGTCGTAGGCTGTGCTTTAGCGCTCTTAAATTATTCAATTCCTTTTTTTAAGCTTATATTGCTAAACAATGTTTTCACAAAATGTTTTTACCGTTTTCAAATACATAGTTGGTACCAAGCGATAATCCCACATACCATACTTCTTGACGAAAACAAATTAAAATTTGATTGCTCATTATTATTGTTATTATTTTCTCATATTCAAATATTATTGAATTTGATTTAGTATGGTGTTTTGGTTCTGTACTTTTTGTGATATTTTAAACTGTAACCAATTAAAATTGTAACAACTATGACGATTAAAAAGAGTGGCCCGAGTTTCTTGCCAAGTTCTTCTCAGAGCTCAACCTTGTCAGTGAACTGGCCGTAGGCAAATTTACTGACCCCTTTTTTGGCTTTGTATGACGTTCATAAGTATCATGTATGTGATCCAAATGAAATAAAAAGATTTTACTTTGACTTTATCATCATAATTTTAACCCATACACGTCCCACTGCTGGGCACGGGTCTCCTCCAAAGATTGTAAAAGGAAATTAGCCTATTAGACCACGCTGGGTTGGTATAGGGTTTGTTTTGAATTTTCCTTTTCCCACAGTACTTTTGTCTGCATAAGGTTTCTCCCGTAGTCGCTTTTTATGACACCCACAGGTAGAAATGGGTTAGTGACTATATGTATTCTTAATCCTTCACCTCCACTAATATATTCTTCTCTGGCAACCCATGGAGATACGCGTTATAATATGTTAAATTGTTTTATGGTCATAATTATTATAAAAAGCATAGTAGAGTAAAAACAACGCTACAGGCCAAATATCACGATAAACGACTATTAAATATTTATATTTGTTGCATAAAGTACCAGTTTTTGCAATTTCTTTTGGTATGAATAAATATTTAAAGACCTTGAGGGAGGCCCACGGGTCATACAATCATAGGAAGTGGATTGCTATGCCGTTCTAACTTGCAAGCTGTCATTGGAGATTTCACGCAACAGTTTTTGTGTGAGGAAATGTGATATAAGGTTTTTGTCCATAGGTTTGACAATTAGAAGTTGACGTCTTTTCATTAGTATGCGATAACCTTAAAGCATCACTAAAATTTTTGCTGACACATGACCACAACCAGTCTACCATACATCATAGGATTTTTTTTTTTTTTTTTTTTTCATATATATATATATATATCATCATCATACGAATTGGAAAGCCACTTCGTTAATAATTTTATGTAGAAATCCCAAACTACACGGACCTGTTGACTATTTTTAGGGCTCAGTAGCTAAAATGATAAAAGGAAATAAAGGAATTCATAAGAATCACTTTGCTAACCGGCTCTCTGTCTGTCATGAACTCTTTATTCAGTAACGCGTTAGGTATCAAATTGAAACTAACACTAAATAAGCATGCTTAACTGTAGTCACTTAGAACTACGTAAAAATCAAAATTCTCGATCTAACTCACAAAAATACTTAGCAGGTTCTTTTCAAATATAATTGATAGATACATTAAGCATTAACACAGTTTATTGTATTATTCTATACTGGCTGCGACCCACGGTGTTACCCGCGGTAAAAAAATACCCTATATATTAATCCAGGATGGCAGCTACTTCCCAACCAAGTTTTATCAAAATTGGTCCAGCTGTTTGAGGGTGAATAAGTAACAAATATACACACTCACAAACTTTCGCCTTCACAATATTTGTATGATTATTATTATTACGTTATTTACACACAAACTTCAAATGCATTTATATTTTTAAAGGAATTTTCGTGTGGAACGTAGAGTCCAATGTTAAACGCATAACAATACCTTACAAAATTCGGTACAATTAAAAGACATGGTTCGTGAGAACTTGGTATAAATTAGGTGTTAATTAAATAACAAAGCCTTGGTGAGACCCGTCATTTAGTAATGAACGAGTTGCCCGAACTGCTTGTTAGAACACTTTTAGTAATTTACTACTTGGAATAGTGTGAATATACGATATTTCGTTGCATCACATCACTTGATAATATTTTATTGAACCTTATTTTATGTGTAAATTGTAGATATTTTTTAACTTGCATCAAATAAATATATCTTTCTTTAAAAACATTTAAAAACACAACATTTATTTTTGTCAATACATAATATACTACATAGTACATAGTACTACCACATACTACATAGTATAAAACAAAGTCGCTGTTGCTGTCTGTCGGTCCCTATGTATGCTCAAATCTTTGAAACTATTCAACGGATTTTGAATCGGTTTTTTTAATAGATAGACTGATTCAAGAGGAAGGTTTATAGGTATAAAATACATACCACGCGGGCGAAGCAGCGAATGGAAGCTAGTTATTGATAAATTACACCCAAACAATCATACTCATCACACAAAAAATGGTCCTGGGTGGAAATCGAACCCACGACCTCCGGCTTAGTAGTCAGGGTCACTAACCACGACGCCAACAGACCAGTCAATATATAAAATTAGACACCAGAATTATGTATATTATGTGGACATCATAATCATTCTGTTTCATGTGAAGATGTAATTTAATCATGACCACGTGTTCAGCTATTGCAATCGACCACCACTACTGAAAACATTGCATAAATCATCATCCCAACCCATAAACGTCCCACTGCTGAGCAAGGGTCTCTTCCTAAGAATGTGGAGGAAATTTAGCCTACTATATCACTCGGGCCAGACGGGTTGGTATAAACTAGTATGTTTCGAATTTTCCTTTTGTCGCAGTGCTCTTGTCTGCATAAGGTCCCTTAGTCGCCTTTTACGACACCCACGGCTTGAGTTGGGGTAGTGACATTTACACATATCAACATAATATGTTACAAAGTTGTACAAATTTTGTGTGGTTTTTGTGCATTATGATGAGTTAGAACGAATTTTCTGTGATTAACCGGTCTTAAATCCTGTATTGATTTTGCATTCAACAAAAAACCGGCTTTCTTGACGTATACTACGTTTTATTGTTCTTCTTTTGATTGCCACAAAATTGTTAGTTTACAATTAGTTTATGATTGATACCTAAAATGCTTAATTATGTCTAATTTTCATAATTACTGTTCAGATTGAACTATGATAGCGTCAGCATAAGAAACTTACAAACCTTTTAGCAAATTGAGTGTCGTAATAAAAATTAAATAAGTAATATGTAATTTAGCGTTAATTCGTTCATGGTAAGAAGAAGTGTTTATTATATAACACGGTAAGCATATAATTTTATTTTATTTAATAGTTTGGAAAAATTCTAGAATGCAGAGAACGTTTAAATTAATAGCAAGTATCCCAATAAAATTGTGTAAAATTATAACAGTCACCCTGCTCAACAGTTTCACCTCTTTTGAGACCTGAGAAGATTTGGGTTATGGATCACATAAAAGAACAGTTTTATGACTATTGAATTCCTCGTTCATCCCGAATTCCTCAAAGTCTAAAATACTGTTAGTAAAACTAAAAATAACTTTGTTTAGAGTTAAAGTTTAAATATCTTATTTAGTTTTTCATGACTAAAAAGTAACTTTTTGAGGCTGACTCTACCAAAAATATAATGTAACTTGTAAAAAAAGAGTAAGACGAAGTAGGCTTATGAATTGAAACAAACCGACAATAAATAATGAAAAAAATATATTTTAGGACGAAGGGTGCATACCAATTGGAACGATGCAGGATTTTTTTTGTGGGACATATCTCAGTGAGATGAAAGAGGCACAAATCGAAATTCATATACCCGTTGTACCTACAAACAGTGCCGTTTGAGAAACATAACAATACATATAGCATTACTGCTACATATACGATGCTATATTAATCATGTAGTGTGCCGATAAAGGTAGTCTATATCGGCACTTATGATCATAACAAAATACTTGGTAACAATGGCTCTTATATCGTCCGATCTCTGTCGAAACATGATTGGCAGTCACAGATATAATGACCGAAAAGAAAAATGATAATAGATCCCGAGTCACGGCATTACTGTAACTAATCACGTTCTAAAGCGTACTAACTTAAGTATAGCTTGTTTTTCTTTGCTTACTTCAAATAAAATCCGTGGCATTTATAAGCTTTACAGCTGTTAAGCATTCAATTTTAGCGTACATTTGGTGAGTTCTATGTTTTATTGCCTGAAATAGAAGACGAGCAGGCGGCCCCCGATGGTATGTTCAGCAGTAAACCTATATATACCTCTACTGAGACACTGTTATGAATATCGGAGTCAATAATATAATAATAATAATAATAACATCATACAATAGCTTTACACTTACCAGTGACAAATTATAGCTGTATTACAATAGTGCAGGTGTGATATGGCAGCGGTAAATGTCTCATCCCATTCTAAATTAAAAAAATTTAAGGGCCTCTGCGTGTTGGACCTGTGTCCCCACGTAAGCCTTCCAAAAGGACCGGGTATACTTCTCACCTTAGAGAGAAGTATAGCCGTGAGAAAAGAGTCATAATAATAAAAAATAATAAGCCTCCCAAAAGGACCGGGTATACTTCTCAACTTACCAGAGAGAAGCATAGCCGTGAAAAAAAGAGACATAATAATAATATTCTACCACATTCACACAGCGCCATCTAGTCCCAAAGTAAGCAATTATATTTGCTTGTGTTATGGGTACTAAACAACTGATATACTACTTAAATACATTTTTTTTTGTAAATACATACATATTATAGATAAATTACAGAACAAACCTTTGTGCTCATCACACAAAGATTTGTCCTGCGTGGGGATCGAACCCACGACCTCCGGCTTAGCAGTCAGGGTCACTAACCACTAGACCAACAGGCCAGTCAAAAGTTTAAAATAATACTTACTTGTTTTTATTTTATAACAATATTATAAAGCAATGATAAAATGACAAATACTTTTAACAAGTACATGTTTTTTTATTTTGTATGAACTGGACATGGGGAATACCGTCAAAGTAGACACAGCCATTACAAGAATATGACGATAATTGGTTACAATACCGAGTACCGATGACGGGTCTCTTTTGTGCTTGATGGCTTAATTTATTATCCATATGTTTACTTTTAAATCGACATACTGATAACATATATGTGTTTATTTATAAAGACAGCTGTTAAAAGTAGTTAATTACTGATCTAAATATTTAATTGACTATTGACTAGATGCTTAAGGACCTACCGCGCTGTATTGTGGTAAACTTTATAATCATCATCATCATCAGCAACCCATTAAGTCCCACTGCTGGGCTCGGGTCTCCTCTCCTCTAACTAGAGAGCTGAGAGGGTTAAGGCCATAATCCATTCACGCTGACCTAGTGCGGGTTGGTGGATCAGACATACTTATAGAATTTCTTCTACGGTATGTGGGTTTCCTCTCGATGTTTTCCTACACCGTTAACTAGTTTGACTAGTACATATAAATTCCACATTGGTACTGCCGGTTGGGATCGAACTCGGACCGCGTGATTTGCACGCCGGTCCTTTATCCATTCAGCCACCATCGCTTATTTCTTAAACTTTATAAACGTATACCTAATTAGCAGACACATAATATGTACAGTCAATCTCAGTATAATTATTTGTGAACCAGTCAAGTATTCGAATTATTTAGAACAAGTATCACTAGCAAGTCTAGTCACCATTTGCAATTTGCAAGCAAATAAGCCAATAAAATGCTCATTTACTTGTTTATGAAGTAGGCGTGGACGTGGGTCAACTGACGGAGCAAACAGCAGACAGATTGCATTGAATTAACTCTTGAACTAACAAGAATTGCATTGCATTTTGCGCACTAAAGTTTTTTACTTTTTGCGTAAAAGAAAACGCCTGGAATAGGAAACACGCTCTGTAGGATAGACTCTACTTGGAATTAGCGACCTCAAAGTACACTTAGACTCGAAGTAAATATCGATGACCCACACTTATATACCCACATATTTGTCTCGTGTGTTTATTATTTATTTAGCAAAGTGATGTTAGTGGCATCGCTACCGCACAGTGACAGTCTTTTTACCCTACAACACGTAATTATGGCCTAACTGAGGATGAGATTTGGGTCTTCATCGTTAATAATCTACAAACAACCTATGTTGAAGATACAGCTGCCTCTGTTGAATGTATTCATTTAGGTTAATTATTGCCAATATTACCATTAATTCTATTACAAGGCTAATTTTATTAAGATGTTATTCAAAATCAAAGTCAAATCTTTTTATTTCATTTGGATCTCATATATGATACTTATGAACGTCATATAAAGCCAAAAAGGTGTCAGTAAATTTGCCTACGGCCAGTTCACTGGCAAGATTGAGCTCTGAGAAGAACTCGGCAAGAAACTCAGGCCACTCTTTTCAATGGCCATAGTTGTTACAATTTCAATTGGTTGCAGTTTCAAATATCACAGAAAGGTACAGAACCAAAACACCATACTAAATTAAATTCAATAAAATTTGGATATGAGAAAATCAAACTTGGATTTGTTATCGTATAACAAAGCGTTATAAAAAACCAGAAGGGGTCGTGTTACTACATTGATAAATTTTAAAAAATCTTGAAAGAAGCCATTATTAATGCTACAACATATTCTATGCACCAATTTAATCGAATAAAGTTTATGTTCACGAAACTTTTCGGGAAACAGTTAATTCTATCTACTATCAACGCTGTTTATCTATTTAATATTCATTAAATGCTAGGAACTTATTTTTAAACGAACAAATAATAGTAATAGTTCAATAGTACTTGTGATTGTTCACTAGAATAGATTTCATGATAAAAAATCTGTGTGAAATTCCCAAAACGAATCAATGCTGCTATTCTCAGAATTCCGGGTGATTGTCATTTCTATAAAATTAGATTTAAACGAAGCGATACGGTATGATTCAAGTCATTATTGGTTGCAATTGTAAGCAACTTATTGCGAATGGTCAAAGACCTTTTAATAGGAAGTTTCAGTATTCAGTTTTATTGAACTGTATATAGATATAAATATTATTACAAAATAAACTTTATTTTATAAGAAGATGCCCGCTGCAATATTAAAATCGTTTTAAAAATTATTTAAGCTGATTGAAGCAAAGGAAAGTTTGAAGCAAAAAAAATATTTTACTGAAATATTTGTTTGTAGAATAAATAATGATAATAAATAATAATAATTTTAGTCACAAACCGTTTTTAATACTTACTATGTATTGTTTTCTATTTAAACAATACAATAATGACTGGTGCATATTATAAATAACTTCGACTTCGTATATATGGAAATATATTGTGTTCATTATCACATTATATATCCATACAAACGAGTAGTGGAAAATCTTCTATTCCGTCGTAAATTTTATCCTATGTATGATTTCTCAAAAAACCATGACAAGAGCAATTTATATGAAGAATTCCGAGAATCTCATAATTTAACGTAAACGACCTGGTAGTTATTACATAAATATTCTTATCGTGTAGACTGCAAACATTGTGTTGTGACATCATTTAATACAGGCACGACGAAAAGCTTTTACAGTTTATAGATTGAACGGTAGATTATGAAACTATTGACTCCGATAATAACGTCGTAAGTGACAATAATATTAATTTGTTCTGTGAAAGTTTTCTATGAATGAAGGGCAAAAAAATAATTAAGCTTTTAAATTTATTTAATAGTCATTGGCAAAGTGTTCTTGCTGACATTTGTACCTACAGTTATCATCATCATCATCATATCAGCCCAACGACGTCCACTGCTGAACCTAGGCCTCACCTAACCTACGCCACTACGAACGGTCCTGTGCCACCTGCTCCCAACAGTTATAATGGGCATTAAAAATTTATAAACTTGATTTCTCTATAGACAATTTTTAGTCGGTACCGGATCTAAAATGTTGAACTGAAAAACTGAAGTGAAAACGTTGAACAAAACGTTGAACATTTCAAAAAAGAGATGCTTATATCTTTTTACGGAAACATCATTGTCCGATGATGTCTTATTATATGCGTACTAAGTTTTTTGTAACTTTCTTACAGTTAACAGTAATGCCATTATATATATTTTATATTTTATTAGCGACTTAATCTGCCTTCCTACCTAGTAACTAGAGTATTGAAGTACTGAAAGTCTAGTGTTTCAATATTCAATACAATGACTCATTACTTGAATATTATACTACTATTATATACTACTATAATACTGGCTGCTGATTAAAAAAATGGAATATTTCTAACAAATTTTCATGCCGTTTACGACGTTCTTAATTCGCATGGTACCAATTGCAGTAGTTTAACTTAAAACAAATTACAGTGCATGACATTGTTACGTGTGGAATTTCATAGTTTGTTCAATGTTTATAGTCTAGGAAATTAATTGTTGGACGATTTGAATGACACACAATAGGATTTATGTAGAAGTTACCTAAACTTGTTTTTTTTTTTACTTGTATATAAACAGGTAAAGACCAAATAGTTTTGTAACTCATTTTAATTTAGAAATAGGTTTCCAAAATTATACAATCGTCTTTATTTCGGGTAATCATGACTTGTCTTTTTATCACATGATGACGTTTTTATCTAAATTGTTTTTAAAATAAATTTAGTAAACTAAGAACTTTATATTATATAAGACACTCTCCTTCAAGAGCAATACAAATATTTGAATTGTCTGGAGTTCTAATCCAGAACTCTTGGCACTATTTCAATTGTGAGGTGACCTTTTAATCACTAGACCACTCAAACGGTCAGTTTTTAGATATATATATAAGTGATTACCTGCTATACTGACATAATTTGTTAACATTTAGTAAGGTATAAGAACACATACCCCCTTATTACTATATTATGGACTAGGTAAGTATTAAACCAGGTTTAAATTGACATAAGCCATTGTTTTAGTATCAAAGTTAAGAATTTAAGCCTGGTTTAATGCTTAGTCCGTATTTTTTAATAAGGAGGTACAAGTCCATCTTACAAAGCTTGTGATTTATTATATTGCCTGTTGTGACAGACGAGCAGGGGGACTATTTGTTGTTAAATGGTGACCACTGTTCATGGGCGTAGCCAAGCCGCTGCCTACCTTGAGAGCATGGCTCTCATTAAACCTTTTTTGAAGAAGGACTCATCATAGTCCTCAGGTAACATAAATGTAATGTGGCACAACTGTCTACCCCTTCACAGAAAAAAGCGTGATACTTATTATGCTTATTTATGTTACACTAGCTGTGCCCGTGACTTCGTCCGCGTAGAGTTTAACAAAAGCAACATTACTTTTTTCAAAGTAGTAGCCTAAGTTACTCCTTATTACATCAGCTATCTGCCAGTGAAAGTCTCGTCAAAATCCGTCCAGTCATTCCAGAGATAAGCCGGAACAAACAGACAGACAGACAAAAATTGTAAAAAATGTTATTTTGGTATATATACCGTAAATACATTCATATGCATGTAGTAAAAAAAGGAGGAGGAATACAGTATGGGGTTCTTCAAAAAAGGAGTGAATAGGTTTATTAAGGGTCGGCAACGCGCTCGTGATGCCCCTGGTGTTGCAGGCACCCATAGGCTACGGTAACCGCTTACCATCAGGCGGACCGTACGTCTGTTTGCCACCGTCTTGGTATAAAAAAGCGGTTATTTTAATATTACAAACAGACATTCCAAATTTATTTATTTGTATAGATAATCGTTGTCAAAATTGACGCCAACATTATATTCGAGAGAGAATAGTATAAAATGTTCATATTAAATATGGGAATTGTGTTTTCTGGTACAGTTGGTTCAAATTTCATATGAAACTTCGTAGTTCGATTCCTGGTAAGCCTAGTTTGGAAGGCAATGAGCCTTCCATTTTACGTTCAACCTAACAACAGTTCCTACATAGCTAATTAATATAAACGTAGCTATTAATTACTTAATATCGACTTATTAAACCTTATTAATCATGATTTATTTTAATGAGCTTTGATTATCAAATTCATACACGCTATAAAGTCAACACAATTGTTCATTCAAGGTTTCTACCAGGATATCGATGCATAGAGACAATAAGGCCTGGTGCACATATGAGAAAACTATTGTTAGATTTTTTGTGCAAAAATACAAAACTTATATTATATTTTTTGTTTAAAATTCAATTACTTTATTCGTGATTAGTATACTGTGTCGAACATTTCAATTATTACATAAATTAGATAACTAGAAAAAAATATGAAATCAATTTTGGCGAAAAGTCACGCGTTTTCAAATATTTCTAGAAAAGAGATAACTGTTTTCATTTATTTATTTATCAGCCCATTGCAATAAATAGCTAAATGCAGCCTTTGCTTTTAAGTATAAATAGACCAATCTTCAAGACACAATAATTCAGAGTCTTACTGCCGCACTCAGAGACGTCAATTAGCAGTAATCTGTCATAAACACAATTTTTTCATTGAATAATCGTCTTTAGGTGTATAGACTTAAGTATTACACGTTTTTACCCGACTGCTAAAAAGGAGGGTAATGTTTTTGCGTGTATGTATGTATGTAAGTATGTATGTATGTGGGCATGAATGTTCCATTGTGACCTTCTAGAGCCTAAACGGCTTGGCTTATTTTAAAATGTGAGGTGTCATTAGATTTGTATTTTTCCCCCGAGTGTCATAGGCTATGTGACGTCAACAAAAAACCAATGTGGTGGACGGAAACTGTCAAAACATACGTTTTTCTTGTGATATCGCAATATGGGTATCAGATGAAAGCTAATTAATAACCTAATTCAATTATAAAGCACTTACTATTGCCCGTGGCTCCCCTTGTATCTTGTAACCTAAATAGCTTGACCGATTTTGAAGTGCAAGGTTTTGGTATATTCGTATTCATCACCGAATCTCTATATCTAAGCCAATAGACCTTTTACCAGTGTATTCTTCGAATTCATTGCTTTAAATTGACTATCGGAGGCTACTTTTAGGCAGTCGGGTTATTTGGTTTTTTAAATTAACTCTTATTACTAAATAAACTTTAAAGTTAAGTAACGTCTCTAAGTACGACAGATATTCAATAGAATTTTATACAGTAGTTTTAATACTAGACTACTAGACTACTGGACTGTCACCGTGGCGCAGTGGTTAAGGTGGTCGCCTCGCCACTACATCGCCGTGCTGGGTGACGTGGGTTCGATTCCCACACGAGACAAATATTTGTGTGATTAATAGATATTTGTTTCTAGTCTGGGTGTACTTTGTGTCCGTTAATTTCATGTTTGTAAAGCTCCCCGCGACACAGGGCTTGTTCCCAAGTGCGGGCGTTGTTTTTTTTAAAATAGATTAAAAATAGAAATAGTATGTAACGCGCCTTACACAGAAGGTTCCACAGCCCACTGATTGGAAACCACCGTGATTAGTTCCAATGAACGAGACATACAATGAACACTTGGCAACAAATAATTAGCAGCAAATAGAATACATCGAACTAATAAGTTGGATTCATTGCTCACGTGGCAATGCAAATTATCCATTGATGTTTATTTTTTGTTAAATATCTTGGAAAAACAATCGATAAAATATAGGTAACTAACTTGTTTCTTTGCCATAACTTGTTTTAACGTATTCATGTTAAAATCGTTAAGGAAAATTAGTATGACTGCGTAACTATGACAACCATCTATTCTGTTGTTAAGTAGTCTTGAGTAAGTTTTTATTTATTAATCTATAGCGGCATTCTGCTCATACTATATTATGATGAATAGTCTATTGATGTTTTCTTTTATATTTTTAAGTCTGTAATACATTGGCAAGAAGCATTTGTTTCACTGTTATATTTAAACTATTTCACATTTTTGGTACCTTTTTATTTTTTTATTCTAATTCAAAAGTCGTGGGGCGTAAAAATTTATAAAAATAGGTTTTAGAATGTGGAAACAAAACCCTTTCATTCGCTACCATGTATTTTGGAATTTTTTATTTGCCTCTGTTTTTCTCTTCATAGTCAATAAAATTAATAGAAAATGTTTGTATGTCCGATAAGGGAACTCGTACGCTTTTAGTAATAATGAACAGAATCGAAATCAAGCCAATAACTTCGGAGATATAGCAAAAAATGTAAAGTAAGGTCACACACGCTACTCACAAAATAAAAACTTGAATAACATGACCCCCCTTTTTAACTTAATTTTTCATGAGTATTCAAAAATTTCGGGCCAGTCGCATGCCGATAGGTGACATTTTATACCGATATTATACGAAACAAAAAAAAAAAGGAAAACCCATTTTACATAAGAAGACACTACAAATTGATTATCTACGAAGAGTTTAATGTTGTTTATTTCCCTATGAAATGATTTCTCCAAAAAACCATATCATTATACATCTCACGGCAATCCCATACAGAATTACGTATAAGGTTTTTGAAGACATAATAGTAAATGGTGTTATTAGCATATATTATAAATAAACAAACAGACTAATAGTTTCGTTGGTTTTATTTTCCTTACAAGGTTAAGATTGTTTATATACGTATATAGATAGTGATTGGACTCATTATGAATTCTAATATTTTCTAGTAAACATATATTATCATGATCAAACTACTACTACTATTACGTGAAAATTCCTACCATAAAGCCGCTGTGACTTTATTAAGCCAGGATTATAAATAACCAGATGTGTATCACGTCCATATTTTGCCGGCTATTTTAGGTTCCATGAAATAGGAGGGTGAACCTATTGACATTTGAGACCGTTTCGAATTCCAGCCTGTTAGTAAGAATTCAAATGGATAGGCCGAAAGGTTTTGGCCGTTTAGACTCTTGCACTGTAGACGCACTCTCATTGCACCTCCGAGGCCGTCATCATTCACAATTTTTTTTATCACACATTCACACACCGCCATCTAGTCCCAAATTAAGCGATTATATTTGCTTGTGTTATGGGTACTAAACAAGTGATATACAACGTAAATACTTTTACTTTTTCTAGATATAAATCACCAAAATATTAGAAGCTCTTTTGTTCGTTCACGGTCGTTGTAAATAGATGTTAATACGCGTTGGTAAATGTATATGTATGCTTTTATCATTCCTGAAAATGAGAAATTTACCAAATGTAGCCGTTTTTTCTTCAATTTATTTACTAGTTACTAACCGCCAGCGGCTTCCATCGAATGAGATATTGATAAAATTTGGCCAATTTCGTTTATAACCCAGAAAATAAATATATAAGTATTATGAATTGAATTGAATTGAATTATATATTTCATCTTAATTTTCATACGTGAGACATTATTAAACAAATATCGTGAATGGGTTTTTCCTCTGACGATAAGGATACGTTCACTGTAGAAAAATAAAGAGATTTGTCAAATTACGAATCCAAATGACGAACGAACGAATCCAAATAATAAGCAGAGTCCTATTATTTTAACATTCTTACATTTATTTTTTCTTTTCTATTTTTTTTTTAGTTCTTACATATTTTTCTTTTGTTTCTTCCAGCCATTACCATGCACAGGCAAAGTATGTCAATCAAGCGTAATGAATATTCCTGGCAGAGGGGACGTGCCGCGAACTCCAGAAGAAGTTTACAAAGAAGCGGAAATATTTATAAAAGAGTTTTACAGGTACTTATTGTTTACAAATGATACTGAGAATCAGCTTACCAGCTCAAAAATTGAAATTTTTTTAAACAATAAAAAAAAGTTTTTTTATCTAAAATCATCGTATAAGTGTATATCGATACCATAACTATGTGTTGAGTAGATTAACCAACAAAGAAATCGTTAATCTTAGGACTATTTACTACGATTCACAACTTCTTTGTGTTTATCTTTAGATTTGTGACAAAAATGTTACCTATAGTCTATTTGTTTTGTTTTTTTCTTTCAGTGAAAACCGTCAACCCCAACGGGCACCGATGAGACTAGAAGCAATAAAAAAAGAATTGGCAAAGACCGGAACTTATCAGTTGACTCACAATGAGTTAGCCTTCGGAGCTAAAAGAGCTTGGAGAAATGCAGCCCGATGTATTGGCAGAGCTACCTGGAAGAATTTAACAGTGAGTATAAATTTATAATAGTAGTCAGCTAGTAGTTGTTCGTGTAGTGACAGATTAAGAATACATAATGTCACTATCATCTCAACCTGTGGGTGTTGTAAAAGGCGATTAAGGGAGTAACTAGATGTAGACAAGAGTACTGCAAGAAATGGAAAATTCGAAACAAACCCTAAACCAACCCGTCTGGCTAGCGTGGAATAGTAGTCTAAATTCCTTCCACATTCTTTAGAGGAGACCCGTGCCCAGCAGTGGGACGTTTATGGATTGAAATGATGAATATAGATTTATGCTTAAATCACTCTCCTAGCGTACTCACGACGGATGGACTGTCTCTCATGAAAATTATGTTATGATAGCCTACTAACGTGACCATTACTCTAAACCAGTGTTTTTCAAACTGAGGGTCGTGACCCCTTGCGATATGGGGTTCCGAATCTTACTCGAAGGGCCACTGGCAAAAGAAAAGAGACTGGTGTTTCTTTGTTCAATAATAATAAAATTTGCAATTTCATGGAGATCTACTTTATTTTTCAAATAAAGCATTTTCTAAAACTTGATTCTGTTAATTTTTTTTCTTTATTGCTTTCATGGGTTTGCGTGTTATGTAACCGTGGGCAAAGAAAAACACTGCTCTAAAAATATTTTGCACTCAAATTGCAAGTAAATTATCAAAAGCAAAAATTAATTTCCCAGACCCAAAGTACTGGTGTAATCCCTCAAACAGAATCGCATGTCTCGGCCTATTTACATTATCCTTCTCATCTACTGAACGCAGACGTTGACATACTATGACTCGTTACCGAAAACGTGCAAATTAGATTTGGTAGAAGAACCTTACAAAGAGGCAAAACACGTGGCTTATTTGACGGATTTAGGGATGATACTCATTACGTTGGGTCCGACGACACACACATTTATACATACAGCAAACATTAAACAATAAACATGTATGTACCTAAGTAGGTCAATTAAATACAAGCTTCCAATTGGTCATAACTCCGAGCGTTATGACCAACTGGAAGCTTGTATTTTACCATTTTTTATTTAACCATTGAAATTTACAAGTAATCATTCTAAAAAATGTAAAAGTACGTAAAGTACATACATTATTTAATTTCGTTCTCCTCCGAAGTTTGCATATTTTAAGAATTTTTCTTGTAATCTACCGTAAAAGTTACGTGTACAAATAAACTTTTAATTAGGGTTGGACAGCTTACCTGCGACTTCATAACGAACCACAAACTAAATATCATTAGTGTCTTTTACATACTTGATAAATATCTATTTTGCATTTTTTTTAATAAAAGTCTTATATCAATACTTAGTACTCAAAGTGTATAGGTCACCGATGGGGTTTGGAGTTTCTGGGGTAATCCCGACAGGCAATAATGCAACCGGATTATTGTATACTTAGATCTTAATATCCGTGAGGTGTTTTCCTTCTTTTTTATTTCACTTTTTTACAGATTTATGACTGCAGACAAGTAACAACAGCTACGGGAATGTTCGAGTCTTTGTGCACACATATCAAATTCAGTACCAATAAAGGAAATGTCAAGTAAGTTGTAGATAAAAATCATTAGATAAATTTCCATACGTACCAAGAACCAAGAAGTTCAATTCCACACAAATGGATATTAATATTTTTGATTTTTTCTACAGCTCGGCTATATCAATATTCCCTCAACGCACGGACGGCAAACACGACTTTAGGATATGGAATCCACAGCTGATAGGCTATGCTGGTTACTTGCAGCCAGACGGCTCAATCATCGGCGATCCTGGACGAGTAGAGTTTACACAGGTACCTTAAATACTAGTACATATTTATTAGAGTGGCAAATACAAATAAAACTGGAAAATATATTCTTTTGTCATTCTTGGCTTGGCTCCTTACAATAGATGGATAGTATTTATTAGTCTGGGGCCAGGCCAGCATTAGCGTCATTACTATGGTATTAAGCGACAAAGTTTTTTGCTACAATTTGCAGTGTGACTATAGCGCCACATATCGCTTTTTTCTAATCACATTATTTGAATTAATTCGATTTAAAAAACTCCATAGGTATGCGAGAAACTTGGCTGGAAAGGTAAAGGTACGGCATGGGATATTCTACCCCTGGTTCTGTCAGCTGATGGTAAAGCTCCAGAGTTTTTCGATATTCCTCGCGAGATCGTCATGGAAGTCAAGATGGAGCATCCACAGTAAGATCATTATAGCCGTAATATACTCCATATATATATTATATATACTCCAAAGCTCCGGCGTCCTCTGATTTACCCACTTCTCCTGCTTACTAGCAGGAGAAGGGGGTAAGTCAGAGGACGCCGCAATATTCTGAAACTTACTACTGTAAGTTTCAGAATATTAATATGTTATACAACAGGGACTGATCGAACTGAGAAATAGTTTATTGAAATGGAAAAAACCTACTCTAAATGATTAGGTGTCCTGTATTGGTTCAACTGATATTTGAAATATATCCGGAGGAATGGATTATAATTAATATCATGATCTTTTTTTACCCATAAAGTAGCATTAATTTTGTACTATTTAATACTAATAAACATTAATTTGTGTGTCTATGTTTATGGTCTGTTTAATGAATTGATTCTGTTTTATTTCAGATACGATTGGTTCCGATCTCTCGATCTCCAGTGGTATGCGGTACCAGCCGTGTCTAACATGAGGATGGATTGTGGAGGCTTAGAGTTTACAGGAGTTGCTTTCAATGGCTGGTACATGAGTACCGAGATCGCTTGCAGAACCTTCTGTGACGCTAACAGATTTAATATCGTAGAGGTGAGTGATTCTTAATTTCATTTTAATTTTATTTGCTAATTTGAAATACATAGTTTAACTTTGATAGTTAGACGCTACTCCGTTGTTAAGAGCTCCGAGATTTGTAACACGGGTCTCCAACCTAGTACAGAGTAATCTTTCTCTTATCATGGAGCAAATAACCTTTCAAATTATTATTTTTTTATTACTTTATATTTGCAATAATCACAATAGTTATGTGTAGCCATTTTTTCTTTAGTCTTCTTTACTTGCCTCGTTACCTGCTTGGCTAAAAATAATGCTAATGCATTTAGGAGGAATTAACTGAAATATTCAAGCGCTTACTTCACTACAAACTTTTGCCTCTTCGCTAATAGCTGTATGGAACTTTACTGCTTTTAAAACTTTATAGAAAATACATTCTCATTCCATTAGATGGTACTTTAAGGCTAGCCGCGTACTGTAACAAACAGTTATGAATTGTTTTTCAAGCACTTATAACGACAGTTGCAGTGTGACATTATGTAACGGCGCTTTTTGGCCGTGCGCCGCAAAGGTATCAATGTGCAATTTAGTACAGAACCAACATTTTTAATTTTCTCCAAAAAATTTGCAAAAAAAAAAACTGATAGCGTACCAATACAGTTACAAATGTGTAAACGTTATTCTACCAATAGGACCTATTGACTAGGAATATCCAGGTTTCCAACTTGGCTAATACAAAACACCAACCACTAATGACACTAAGTATGACATCAATAAATCTATCAACAGAAAGTAGCCACAAAAATGGGATTGGATACTACAGCTAAACCACCGCTCTGGAAAGACAAAGCTCTGTTAGAAGTAAATATAGCTGTTGTACACAGCTTCCTCCGAGACAAAGTAACCATCGTTGATCATCATACAGCTTCAGAAAGTTTCATGAGTCATTTGAAGAATGAGAACAAGAATCGGTAAGTACATATTATATAAAAATACGGGTATTTTCTTGTGAATCCTACGCTCACAACCAATACTACAACTTCTGTAATCTAAAATCATTGTCATATTTCATTTCTTCACGGGAAAACTTGTCTCTAAGGTGAGAATTATATACGAAACTTTTGGAAGGCTTATACGGGGACACAGGTACACACACGATGGGAAACCTGATATCATGCCCTGCTTGCCCAAACAATTGCGTGCAGGAAGATTCCATGAGTGCAACTGATGACGATGCGGTGGCCGTGGCCAAGTTTTGAGCTGATACAATTTGATTGACTATCGACACGAAAGAGTCAAGGTCAAGCATGCAGAGACACTTAATTTAGAATGGGGTGACACGCTTACCACCACTATATTATATATATTATTATTATTAGGTGAGGCCTATGTTAAACAGTGGACGTCTTTGGGCTGATATGATGACGATGATGATAATAGGCTTGAGACTCTGGCGCTGAAATTTATTATGTCGCCATTTAGTCTGAGGTACTACGTGACTTCACGACTATCACATTAAGGCTTTACATGCCTTCTGAAGCATGGAGACGCTCCAAAATGAAAATCTAACAAACATTCATCTGTGGCAAGTTCATAATAATATCTTATAACAAAATTTTTTTTTAGTGGCGGTTGTCCAGCTGACTGGATTTGGGTTGTTCCACCAATGTCGTCATCACTGACTCCTGTGTTCCATCAAGAAATGGCTCTTTACTATCTTAGACCGTCATATGATTACCAGGTAACTTATCTTCAGGCATAGTGTTATCTTCAGACTTTATACTATTTATTTATCCACCAATTAAAAAAAAATTATAATAATAATAATATAATAATAATATTCTACCACATTCACACAGCGCCATCTAGTCCCAAAGTAAGCAATTATATTTGCTTGTGTTATGGGTACTAAACAACTGATATACTACTTAAATACATTTTTTTTTTTGTAAATGCATACATGTTATAGATAAATTACACCCAGACACAGAACAAACCTTCATGCTCATCACACAAAGATTTGTCCTGGGTGGGGATCGAACCCACGACCTCCGGCTTAGCAGTCAGGGTCACTAACCACTAGACCAACAGGCCCGTCGTAATTAGTTTATTAAACAATTACAAACTTTTGCGTTTGACACCTTAATCCGCATTACACATGACACATTATGAATATTTATTTTCATAACTTTTTCATTTGACAACAGGAAAATACATTAATTGTCACATAAATGAAATAAAATATTTATTATGCAAAAAAAAGGTGTTTCAATAGAGTTTATTTTCATGAATATAGTTTACGTACTAAACTCCAGATTGTTGTTTTAATCACGGGTCATTACTCATGTTCCTCCCCGTTTCGCAATTATTCGGGGTTGGTTGGGTCGGGATCATTGTAAACGCAATCTGACACTAGCCGTAAATTGTCCAATAAATAAAAACGCAACTCTTGTCTAAAAATTTTTTTTTTTGTTTAGGAATAAAAGATAATTTTTATAGGAATTGAAAATTGATGCATTAAGTTTTAAAATGGTAAATTTTAATGCGTAATGTTTTAGTACGTATATTATAGTTTATGTTTTTGCAAACACCACTAAAGTATTTCATGTAATTGTTCCATATACCAATTTACACAGGTAATAATTAAGAGTCCAGTAAATAACCCATAATATTATTATTTGCAATAATATTTTTATTTCCTAGGAAGCAGCATGGAAAAACTACGTATGGACGAAAGCAGATAATACAAAGATAGTCAGAAAAAAGAAGTTCACGTTCAAACAGTTTGCTCGTGCCGTCAAGTTTACTTCAAGACTGTTCGCAACGGCACTGTCCAAACGAGTCAGGGCAACAATTCTGTATGCTAGTGAAACAGGCAAGTCTGAAGACTTTGCCAAGGAATTAGGAACTATTTTTGGACACGCTTTTAATACTCATGTACGTATAATCGTGTTTTATCCTTCAACATTAATAGCCTAATCTTTTACACACTATGGATAACAGTAATACATACAATGACAGTTTCAATTATGTTTAAGACACAATTTCAAATTCAAAATTTCAACGATATTAAAGCGACCCATCGAGTGTCGAAATTTCGAGTATAATAATAAAATAGAGTAATAATAATTATAAAATAATCAAAATTTAATTTATTATAATAACAGTTCATATTTTATTGTGCTTGGGCAACCAACATAGACTAAATAATTTTAATTACAGGTACAATGTATGTCAGAATACGACTTCTGCTCAATTGAGCATGAAACTCTACTTCTCATCGTAGCATCAACATTCGGTGATGGTGAACCACCAACTAATGGAATAGTAAGTATGAAGACAAAACATAAAACTTCATGTGTGTTTCTGATGAACAAAATAATCAGTACCAATAAACCATTCATCACTAACATCAGGAACATAACCAAGCTATATTGACAGTCTAAAAATTTCTATTGTTGGCAAGCTTACGGACTTAGATCTGAAGACGAGCTGCTCTTTTTAAGAAACTTTATAGAATCAAAATTAATTACTAAAGATACTCTCTGTAATGTTTGCAGGACTTTCTAGAGAATCTTTTTATAATGTTAGAAGATGAAAAACAGAATAAAGAAGATGACTTAGCACCTCTGAGTGCAACGTAAGTAACAATAATACCTTAATTGAAAAAAAAAACAGAAATATTATCACAAAAACTTTGATTATTAAACTTCATTTTACAGAATTCAGTCAAAATCAAAACCTCTTCTTGGTAGAACAAATAGTATATTGGCAGCCAGTATGGAATACAGCAGACAAGGAAGCAAGCAAAGTCTCAATAGACAATCCTCTCGACTATCCACCAAAAGTAAGTATTCTAAGTATAAGTAGACTACTTATTTAATTTTTTAACCAATCATATCATTCCTGAATAGTTTTAAAAGTTTTTTAAAATATAAGTTTATTTTTAAAATTCAGTTCAGTAGTGACAATTTTTTTTTCCTTTTTAGGTAGTATAGCAGCTCCATCATCTGAGCAATTGTCCGCATTAAGTAACGTGCGTTACGCAGTGTTCGGCTTGGGGTCAAGTGTATATCCCAAGTTTTGTAACTTCACTGTCAATGTTGATAATATTCTTACTGAGTTAGGAGGAGAAAGATTAATGCCAATGGTTTCCGGTGATGAATTGTATGCACAAGAACAAACGTTCCGCAAGTGGTCTTTAGATATATTCCAAGTAAGTACTCAAATTTTGAAAAGTTGTGTTCTTCTAAATTTTTTCCAACGAAATTTTAATAGATATGGGCAATATGTTCTATAACAGACTAACGTTCGTGTTCACAGGTAGCCTGTGAAGAGTTCTGCTTAGACGAAGCTGATATGCTCAAAAATGCACGGAAAGCATTCGACACTATAACATTGACACCAAGTACTGTTCGGTTTGACGAACATTGCGAAAAGCTACCTTTGATACGTGCGCTAGGAACAGCACTTAGAAAAGATGTGATGTCATTTAAAGTTGAAGAAATTAGTTATTTAGGAAAACATGATGCAACAAGGAGTTCGACTATATTTGTGAATTTAGATTCAGAAGTGAGCTTAAGGCAATTTAATAACAGTTAATCTTAACAATTCAAATATGTGTATCTATTTATTATATCGTTCAGTATTAAAGTTAGTTACTCAACGACTATTTATTAATGTAGGTAAAATAGATTTACAAATTCTGGAGATCTCAAAAGTTTTGTTTTTATTCGGCGTAGCTATATACCTACATGTTTGAATTTTGACATTTGATTTTAATTTTTCAGCACGAACTTAAATACGATCCTGGTGATCACATTGCTATAATACCTTGTAACCCAAAAGATATGGTAGATGATTTACTGAGCCGTTTCACTGATGTTGAAGATTGTAATAAACTTGTACAAGTGGAAGTATTGACTGAGAAATTAACGCCTATAGGTAAGAGTTAAATTATATAATAGAAGAAAGAAAGAAAGAAAGAAAATATATTTATTTATCAGAAGGCATGGGCACACAAAAAATAAAACATATCACCATATATAAAAAAATAAATAAAAAAAAGCGAAAACATTTATGTACTTCATGCCCCCATCAAAAAACGACTCCAGTTCAGCTTAATGCGGGGCACAGCACAGGTGCCCCGCGCTGGTTTTCAACTGGAGCCTTATTGTTGTTGGTGAATGTCACAACAGCAGGACTTACTTGCTATTCTAACCGTAAACATAAATAATTTAATTAAGAAAAAAAAAAAACAATATCTAACATTATAACTAAGACTAATATAGTAGTAGGTACGAAACAAAAAATAAAAATAAAAGAAAAAAACATTTAAAATAAGTAAACCAAAAGGTCGGTATACCTTGCTGAGAGATGCGTGAGCGAGTCAGACGACGTGCGCGATGCGACGGCGTTAGTGGATTATTTGAAAAAAATATACTTAACTACTGATATAAAATACACTTCGATTAGCCTTAAAAACAAATACACGTATTAACAAATACTGTTAGAACTATTGAAAATATCTAAATTAGTGCAATAATTGACTTAATATCACATTCAATTTTCAAGGCTTGAGACTTTCAAAATAATACAAGCATCGATTTTATTTCAGGCATCGATAAATCATGGTCAAGCTATGACAAACTACCACCTGCAACTATACGTGATATCTTTACAAGATTCGTAGACATAACAAGCCCACCCAAAATTCCAGTGTTAAAGTATCTAGCTAGTTCTTGCACTGATGAAAAAGATGCTAAAAAAATTAGAGAACTAGTCACCGTAAGTATACGTTTGTTTATTTTAAATGATGCTCATGTATAAGCCCATGTATTACATTTTGAAATTGGATTATTATTAAATGTTAAGGATAGGTTTAACTTTTATAAAGGGACTTTATAGCTATTTATAATTTTTGATGTATTATTTGCAGTAAATATTACCTTCAAAACTTTTGCAGTTACTTTCACAATATGTCTCAGTAAGAAATTACTTTTACAAACTAGAAAAGAATAAACAGCACTTTGAAGTTAAACAAATGTCCAAGTTTATTTTAGAAGCATTTTACTTCTTATTATGTATTTTTAAGGATCCAAACAAGTACAATGACTGGAGTTACTACCACTATCTGAATATTGTCGAAGTATTGGCGCAATTTCCATCGTGTAAGCCGCAGGGATCTTTACTGGCTGCTTTATTGCCTCCATTGCAACCTCGACGGTACTCCATATCATCGTCACCTTTAGCTCATCCTGGAAAGATTCAATTGACTGTTGCTGTGGTTATATTTAGAGCTCAAGGTATGATTTTTTTTTTTTTAATTGTAGTCTAAGATGATTATCGTAGGTGTAACGAAAATGTGTACAACTGCTGCACAAGAAGTCTCGGTTTCGATTCCTGGATTGGGAAAAAGGAATTTGGCTTTTTAGTTTAAACAAATTCTGTCTGCAAATGTACCCGGTTAGTGACACGCTCCTTATTGCATGGGACCAAACAAAGCTGATGAAATGTGAGGGATACACCTCTGTCCACGATTTTGTTAAAAATGTCATCATATGTCATGTGTGTCTGTTGCAACCATATCGTTTAACACGCTTTATTACAAATAGGCGCACCCCATTAAAAAACGTCACTGTTTTGTAAATAATTGCTGATTATTATAATAGTTCGCCTTTGTAATGTTTTCAGATGGTAACGGCCCATTACGGTACGGCGTTTGCTCAACATATTTAGAGAAATTGAAGCCCGGAGATCAAGTGTTAGGATTCCTCAAAAAGTAAGAAAGCGTTACATAAATTATTCGTTTGCCTACGTAGAATATTGAATAATAGTTTCATTTCAAAGCACAGTGTATGAATAAAATTGAATGATTGAATTATAATTTATTTTATAATATATATATAATTTATTTTATATTTATTTTACAGAGCAATTAATAATTTATAATTTTTTATATTTATTATACATTATGATAATTGTATACTTAGGTACTCAGCTCAGCATGCTAATTAAATTATTGTTTTTTTTAGAGCACCTTCATTCCATATGCCTAAGACGATATCAGCACCAGTAATCATGGTAGGTCCTGGTACAGGGATTGCGCCGTTCAGAGGTTTCTGGCATCACAGGCGGCATCTACTCAAGGAGTCAAAAGATAAACCAGGACCAGTCTGGCTATACTTCGGTTGTAAATATAAAGAAATGGATTTGTATAAAGAAGAAAAAGGGAAAGCTGTTGAAGAAGAAGTTATGCACAAGGCAAGACTTGCTCTATCCAGAGAAGCTGGTGCAGAAAAGGTAAGTAATATAGTAAATAAATAAAAAAAAACAAAATGTTCTCATTTTAGAGAAAAAAATAGTCTTTAATAATAATGTCTTGACTGTCACCGTGGCGCAGTGGTTAAGGTGGTCGCCTCGCCACTACATCGCCGTGCTGGGTGACGTGGGTTCGATTCCCACACGAGACAAATATTTGTGTGATTCATAGATATTTGTTTCTAGTCTGGGTGTACTTTGTGTCCGTTAGTTTCATGTTTGTAAAGCTCCCCGCGACACAGGGCTCGTTCCCTAGTGCGGGCGTTGTCTTTAAAAAAAAAAAAAAACAAAAAAAAAAAAATATGTGATGTCATTTAACAGTAATAAAAAAATCGTAAAATTGAATATAAAACAAATTATAAAACACAACAAAAAATAAACAAATCACATCTACAACAAAAAGATAGATGATGAGAATGATGAACTGACACGTTTTTCCCATGAAGTGCAAAACTTCAATTTTATAATCCTACCTTCAACTATTATTTTATAATTATGCCTCTTATGCTAAAACTGTGTAATGAAAATATTATTATTTTCAGAAATACGTCCAATCATTCTTAGAAGAGGACGCTGAAGAACTATGTCGGTTATTAACAGAAGAAGAAGGCCATTTCTACGTATGTGGAGATATTAAAATGGCAGAAAGTGTTAAAGATAAGCTTAAAGAAATAATAATAAAACATGGAGAGATGAACGACGAAGAAGCTGACGATTTTCTCATTTCAATGGTGGTAAGTATTTGTTCTTTTGTTAGGATAGCGCTGCTGAATGAATAGTTGCATTGTGAATTTTGTAAAGCGGTGTAAGAAATCTTTTTGAGTGAAATTAGATTTTTGTTGTATGAATATTACTGTTTTCATTTTAAATAGAAATGATGTTAAACATTAAGAATAGATAGAAGAAAAAGAAAGAAAGTAGATATCATCATTATGGCATTTGTGATACACCAAATTATAACAATACAAATTGTAAATTCGAAAGTAAATTGACGGTTAAATTACAGAATCGATTTTGACTTAACCATAATTAGGCTACTTTTATCTTAACATAAAGTTATAAAGTCGTATGCAGAAGATTGGATTAAATCCATCTTAATTTCTTTATTTCAGAATGAGAACAGATACCACCAAGACATCTACGGAGTTACGTTACGTACGCGAGAAGTACACAGCGCATCCAGAGAGACTGCAAAGAAAACTAGATTGCAGTCCCTAGGTTAAGAATTAGTTCGATAAGTTTAGTTTTTAATGTCAATTACCTCTTTGCAAGTGTGCAGTTTTGTGGCAACCCCAGGAGCACAATTTTGTAGTCTCGTACTATTCATCGAATTGAAAATAAGACTTAAGGAAATGCCTGTATAAGTAAATTTTTTAACGCCTCTTTTTATTCCCAATTTTTTGTAGTTACTGAAAAAGTTATAAGTGATCCTACTTAATATCCAATCCAAATAAATCGCATCGTTTGTCATATCATCAGAATAAAATTATATTCACTGCCTTTTCAAACAGAAATACATACTAAAGTTGCAATATTGTTTTGTGTATATTGATAGAAAATTATAAATTTTGTATCTAAAATATATTGTTTTATCAATGATATTATTTTAAAATGAGTTACCTACATGCAATTTTGTTAAATGTGTTATAATTTATCGTTATTCAGCAATCTCTTGTCTTGCTCTCACCTCTCGATTAATGATTGTTTGAGCAATGTAGTAAATAATAACTATTGTAATTTTTATAAGTCTATTACTGTTAGAATTATAATAAACTAGACTATAATTTTAAAGTTGTTTTTTCTTCCTACACCTTAACTAAACATTATAGATGGTTTCACAGTCAGCATATTATTATCAAAACGCTTGTATTTGTTATAAAGGTGCGTACATATTAATTAACATGTTACATGGTATAACTTGTGTTTTATAACACGTCCACATCTCTCATCGGATAATGTCCTTTTCTCAAAATGTCCTTTCTCATAAAGACCTTTTCTCGAAATGTCCTTTCTCAAAATGTCCCTTTCTCAAAATATGTGCACTTTTAATTTTTTTTTGTCGTTTTGTAGTTCTATTCACAATATCGACACGAGTTTTTTTGTTTTATAACATTGTTGTTTAACATGTTTAATAACATGTTATTATAACACGTTTTATAACATGCAGCGTCTAAATTACTGAAACATGTTATATAACAGTGCTATATGACATGTTATGTTATATAATCTGTACGCACCTTTACGCTTGCGAAGTCGATAATGCTTCTGTTCCACGAAATGCGCATTTTAAAATATAAGCGCATTTACCGTGATGAAACTTAGGTCTTCGAAAATTATAAACAAAACAAATTGTTGATTGTATTTAATTTCAAAATAAATGATTTTTAACAAACTCTGATTCAACTTAAAAAGAAAAGCTATTTATTCTTAAAATTCCCAGACGAATAAAGAACTGACATGATATCGTATTCGTATCTATGTTGTAAAAAAGGGATCTATTCAATTGCAATTTCTATTTAATGTCAACAGTATTAAGATTGATAATTTTGAAGTATATTTGATCATCATAAAACGCTTTTCTACTGAGGATATGTATAATTATTATTTTACAAATTGTATTAAGGGCATGAGAATAATTTCAAGCTTTATAGTTTTTGTATAACGATAGCGAATCAATGACCTCTGACTGGGCTTATAGAGAAGTGACTTTCAGCTCTTCTTTCGAACTACATGATCGTATATTTCAAGTTGGGTATACTTTTCTGAGAATATCCTCTGCTTACTGGTGTTTTGACCTGGGTCTTGAGTAGGATCTGGACATATAATCTTGTGGTCGTGGCGATTTTGGAACACTAGGCCTTTGTCTGGGTCCATTACGGGCTAAAAAAAATAACATGTTAAAATTAATCTTTTAACTGTCAAATGAAAATGCATCTTAAAGAATCCTCCTTAGGGTGCATTTTCAATGTCATATTATAGGATAATCTCGTTTATCACGAGGAGCTATACAACTATGACGATCTAATAACTATACAAGGGCTATTATTATATAGCCCTGGTATAGTGATATTATTTTTGAAGCCTCCGTGACTCAGTGGTTTGTAGGTAGTGGTTAGCTGAGATAGAAGTTGTGTGTTCGATTCCCACCCAGGACAAATCTTTGTGTGATGAGCACAATAATTATTTGTTCTGTTTCTGAGTGTATTTTTTCTATAATAAGTATGTATTTACAGAAGTATTATATCAGTCGTCTAGTATCCATATTACAAGCAATAGCTAGGTTTAGGACTAGATGGCACTATGTGTGAATATCCAAATATTATCATTATCAACATCACATATTTCGAAATTACCATCAACTGTGTTTCTAATGAGCCGAAACTTCGGATGAATATTTTATTTCTTTAATTATTTAGATATTATCTGTGTTCATACACTGCTAGTAGCTTGCTTTCGTTGTCAGTTCACAAGAAAAAGTATAATCATCATCAGCATTAGCCTTTATTTATGTGTTACGAAACGTACAAAACGTAAGGAGATAAAGTTTAGTCGGTACTAAGTTGTAGATAAATTAAAATTTTAGCTTTACTCCCGATAAGGCACGTAGCGTCAATAATAAAGGTATGCTTTGGAAGTTTAAACTAAATTATTCAGTTAAGTTACAATATACGTTATTATATAACTAGAAGAATAATTAATTATATAGTACCTCATAGAGGTAAAATTATTATGTAATACGGTAGGTATTACATAATAATTTTCCTTAAAAGCAACCAGACCATTCAACAATTATCACGAACGTGTTTTGTACCGAAACTTTACGTCTGTCTGGGGGCATGTTTGGTTCCTAAGATGAATCTACCTGCTTATATAAACTGTTTTTATAGTGCCCTAAGTAACATAATATAAAAAAATCTAAACTGAGATTATTAAAAATTATAAGTTAAGATAAATTATTGTTTTAAAGCGACTGAAAAATGTTACCGCTGAAGTAATATGTAGGCAGTACTGAATTTTTTTTTTTTAACAATACATAAAAATCAGTATTTATAATAATATCTCAATATTAAGAGAAGTGAATAAATTTTTTGCCCAACTTTACGTGAGGAAGATATCTACATTTCTACCTAATCCTTCCGGCTAAAAGGCGTGACCCTATATTAATTTAGATTTAAATATAACTTTGCCACTTGATTGCAGAGATAAGCCTGTGGTTGAGACCATAGAGGCTTTACTGATAGCACGTCTAGTATAAAGAGCTAATAAAGCTGACATTTTATCTCCAATACTGCCACTTTATCACCGTTTTATGGCTATATTGAGTTTTATCTGAATTCTAGTTTTTATAACGACAGACAAAGTCTTGAAAATAGCAAAAATCCAAGCGATGACGTGTCGACGCTTGATGGTCCAGTTAGTCCCGTGATCATGGCTGGTGTAATTGAAACCAAATGTCGGGCAAATAAATAATGTATTAATATATACCTACTATATTATTAAATACTATTATTATAAAGTTTGTTTGTTTGGTTGGTTGAACGCCTGGATCGCCTGGAAAAATATATTTTAGTGTTGGATAGCCCATTTATCAAGGAAGGATATATAAAACCACACTACAGCCTAAGCTGAGCAGTAGCCAAATAAAGAACGATGGGAGCGAAGCCCTGCGCGACTTCTAGTCTCTTAACAATAAAACAATTATTTATAATTAGTATGACCTAGACAAACTTTGTTGCTTGGTTAAACTGTCCGATCACCACTTATAAAACCTGATAATAGCTGCTACAACAAAATAACAAACCACATAAAACAGGTGCCATATAACAGATTATATTATTGGTATTATATTGTTATTTTTTCGTCAAACAAATTGTTGTCTGCATCTTAAAAAATTAAACTTGATAATGAGTAGAAGAGCGACTTTATAGGAGTTTAACGAAGCTATTAGTGGGTCAAGTTTTTGAACAGCGCTTACTTTTTTCATTGTTTTAGATAATATAACGCAATGGGAGGTCATATTTCACAAAAAGCTCTCCTTTCTTTCATATTATAGTACTTACTCTTCCATCAACGGGTCGAGAAATTTAATCATTGAGCTATAAGTAATAATCTTAATCCAAATATACCACGAGCTCTAGTGGATGAAGCCATTAAAGAACGTTTGTATGAAGCTGTTTGTGAAAAAGGACGTTTGTATGAAGCTGGCTTTAAAAAAATCGCACTACCTAATAATATAAAGGCTTGTGAGTGTGTGTGTTTGTTAATCCATGACGGTCAAACGGCAAGACCAATGTTGATAAAATTTGGTGTGCAGGTAAATTCTAAGATATGATATATTATATTTATATGTATAAAATAAGTATAGCTCCGATTAAATAATATAAATTGAAACACACGAAATACGACACTAAATTGAGACGTAGCCACTCTGTTTGGAAATACGCTCTTAAAAAGAATGGCCAGAGTTTCTTGGCATCTCTACTTAAGACTCAAGTTTGTCAGCAAAATGGCTTTAGGAAAATTTAATAACACCTATTTGACGTTCATAAGTATCATGTATTTTTAATCCATATAATATATGATTCAAGAGTTTTTGACTTCATAAATAGAAAATAATAACCCATAGGTACCTTATAATTCCTGCTGATATTGCTCCTCACAGTCCCATGTCGCCAGTGATAATAACCAAGATCATTGTCTTTCGGCCACAGTGTTTTATTGCTCTTAAAGAATGGCACCCAGTTTTCAGTAATCAGTCGGTGAGCGAAGTCTATGTAGCCTGATATCTCGAAACCACCTTTCGTGCAGGAACGGATGAAGATTATAGACTAAAACAAAATAAATAAATAATAATATTATAATCTACCACATTCACACAGCGCCATCTAGTCCCAAATTAAGCAATTATGTTTGCTTGTGTTATGGGTACTAAATAACTGATATACTACTTAAATACATTTTTTTTGTAGAATATTTTTAAATTACACTCAGATACAGAACTAATAAACCTTCGTGCTCATCACACAAAGATTTGTCCTGGGTGGGGATCGAACCGACGACCTCCAGCTTAGCAGTCAGGGTCACTAACCACTAGACCAATAGGCCAGTCAAATAAAAACATTAAAAGTTACTTTTGTATTTTTATTACCCGGCTGTCAGAACGGGTATTGTTTTTCGCGCGTATCTTGTATGTTTGTAAATTTCTTTATTCCCGCGAATCTTCCAAACGGCTGGATGGATTTTGACAATTAGGGTATCGTTAGATTCGTCTAGAAAACTCAAGTATCCTTAGATAGGTTTTACGAATAAAAAGACTTAAACGGCGGGCTTTTGACGCCAAATTGTAAGAAGTTCAATTCTTTTTTTTAACCAAACCTATCGAGTTGGGTATCAAAATAAAGAGAATCAAATGGAGATTACAAATATATACATATGTTATGTATTTAAATTTAATCAGGTATAATAATATTACAATAATTTTACGGCCTTTTAGTGCGTTGCTCTCTGCTGATTTTTTGCAGTCGGGTTATTGAATTTTTTTAATTACATTTACTTGTTAGTATATTATTAAAATTATAAAGTATAATTTTATAAAGCTGAAGAGCTTGTTTCTTTGGTTGAATGCAATCTTAGGAACTACTAATAAAAATATTTAAGTATTGGATAGGCTATTTATCGAGGAAGGCTATATAACATCACGCTACGGCCACTAATAGGTGAGCAGTGGTCAAACAAAAAAAAATTGGCGCGTAGCCCCACGCCAACTCTAGTTCACCAATAATAATAATTTATACCATACATCTGTTAATTATAAGTCTAACTAGTCAAGTGAATCTAAAAAACATTCCGCAAATCACACTGATTGGCATATTGCTGAAATATTTTATTAACCATGTACTGGATGACAGCCAGTACAATACGCACGATTTAAGTTGACCGACTTGAACATCGCGCGAGTGGCTCCACAGTAAAAAAGTGCGGAACTCACTGGTGACAGGAGCGCGGGGTGTATTATACTTTTAACATGGGATATGCGCGAAAGCTACGTTCAAGTCGGCCAAGTTAGATCGCGCGTATTGCACTGTCTATCCCTCTATTGGAAACAATGCGTGAGTTGTTACGAGTGAATGTATGCAATTTATACTGACTTGTAATAATCCAACCCTATTAGCTCTTTCTCTGACCGCCAGCTCCCGTTTGAAGCAGTCATCTAGATCACATCCAAGACTGGCAAGTACGTAAGGCTTAACTTTAGGAAACACTATATCGCGTATGATGGCTCGACGATCAATGAACTCTTTTTCTGATAGAGTATCGCCATTTGCTCTGTGACAATGATATAAGTAAATGATAAAAACGGTATAAACTTTCCATCCATTATAGGTAGAAACTGGTCGTCTATACTAGTATTATAAAGAGGAAAGATTTGTATTTTTGTATGTAACGAATAAACTTAAAAACTACTGGCCCGATTTCAAAAAATCTTTTGCCGATAGAAAGCTACATTATCACTGAGTAACATAGGCTTTATAATATCACGCTACGGCCAATAGGAGCTGAGCAGTCACCAAATAATAAACGATGTGACTTCTATTAATTAATAATAATTATTTAATTTATTTATATATTTTTTATATTTAAAACACTGACTGATAGATAATGCATAGCCAAAACTTTTAGGCTAATAAAACTGAAATTTGAAAATTGAGAAATTGTATTGAAGTGTTTATTTGTTCCGGCTAATCTCTGGAACGGCTTGATCGATTTTGACGGGACTTTCACTGACAGATAGCTGATATAATAAGGATTAATTTAGTTTACTTTAATAAAAAAAATATCTTGTTTTTGTTAAATTCCACGCGGATGAAGTCGCGGGTCAGCTAGTATTATATTAAAATACTGGCTGTGCCCACGACTTCGTTCACGTGACATTTCATTTTTTTTAAGGTAACCCTGTTATTTATTCCTAAATCAAAGTAGTGTTACTCCTTGTGACAATAACTATCTGCCAGTAAAACTCCCGTCAAAATTGATTCAGGCGTTTCGGAGATTAGGTACCTCAAACAAACAGAAAGAGATCGATCGATATTGAAAAAACAATTACAGTGTGTTTTTTGTACATACTTTCATACGCTTACTCTAAAAAGTTGTTATTCTGACACAGACACTTAAAATTTACTTATTAATATACGTATAGAATAGTGAATAGGTACGTAAATCACTATAACTGTTTAACGGGAACGTACGAGTATATTGCTTTGGTGCTGTGTACCTAAATATTAATCACAATGATTGACACATGCCTAGCTTACACCACGTGGGAAATCTCTCAGCTTTCTTATCTGATCTGCAAACGTGTTAAATTCAGATTCCTCATCCGATGATCCTTTCAAATTAAGTTGCGAATTTAAATTTTTTCTTGGCCGGTTTTTTTTAATTTGTCCGTCTCTCTTTCTGTTTCTTTGAGGTAATCTCCGAAACGTCTGAACCGGTTTCGATGGGAGTTTTACGACGTTAGTGCTTAAGGAAAAAAGTTTTTCTAAGTTTCCTTTTGTGTCTTTAGAAAATAGAGCTATCAAATCCAACCAAAATTCCTAAATATTTAATACAGTCAGTCCCACCCTCACGAATACCAGTGCAACTTCTGTAAGCCCGAATTTATCAGCGATGATGATGGTGAGTTTTGATACTCGGAAAACTCACGGAATGCATAACTTACTGTCTTGGAACCCGCAACGAATTAATCAGAAGTAAATCGAGGGAGTTGGAAAGAAATTATCCACTTTACGATGGATTGTTGATAAAACAGTTCTTCAAATATTAGCGGCATACAGACCTATATCCAAAAGCAGCGATAGTTCTAGATGAAGTGATACTCCTTAAGTTCCTAAGATCAGCGATCTCAATCAAAGAGTCTAAGTAGTCATTCCATGTTTCAAACTGGAGTAGCCTCCGGTCTACCTCCACACTCGCAGGGTACTCGTTTTTCTTCTCTGCCATCGCCATGATTGAAATATAATACTAAAAATGGCTTACGTATAAAAATTTTAAATTTTATCACTACAAATACTACATCAAATTGTTGCAAACATTAAAATAAATATTGTGCGGTTGTTATGACAGTATCACCGAACTGTAATATTGACAGTTCTTATCCCTCCGTATAGTGTATAATCTATGGTTCTTATGTATCTAACAATCGTGTAAAAAGTTTAGGATTATTAGGTTTTATATATTGATCGAACTTCAGGGGGAGACGGGCAGACACCTAATATTTATGAGAACATCTATCATCATCATATTAGATACATAAGAACTGTCAATATATGTTATGAGATCAGCCTAATGACGACCACTGCTGGATAAAAACCTCACCTAATTCCCGCCATATCGAGCGATGGAAATAAAACAACATGACATATTAAAAAATTTAATTAGTAATTTTTAGATCATCCCAATAAATTTCTTCATCAACATACACACAAACACAAACGTATAACGTATAACAAACATTATTATAAAAAATTCGCTGAGAAGGAGAAGTAAAAAGCAGACAATATTCAAAGCAGTTTTAGTAACACAAAGCCAAGCTAGGCCTCGTTCAAATCGATATTTAAAAGCTTCTAGTAATGTCAATATTTTATGTGAAGACGGCATTCGATTCGTATAACATTTACATTGTCTTTCAAGTACCCGTAGATATTTTGTTAAATATTAAATACGGCTCTTTATGCTCTGTTTCTGTACTCTCTTTGCGATGTAAACGATACTTGTTGATTTATTCGTACTAAGTACTTGTTCGATGTTTGTTGGTAGGCTTTTAAGTGGTGTAAGTACCTACACTTAATGGGTTGCTGATGAAGTACCTACACTTTAGTTTGGAAGTGATTGGGTTTACTTTAAATTGACTGCATTGGTGGCTTAGTGTCTGATATCCAGTTCAGGCTACAACTATATTAGGTTTATTGTTTTTAAATTTGCAATTTCAACCCATGGGTACGTTATGAAGTTGCGTAAACCGTTACTAGGTCTGCCTAGCCTGGACACTGCCTGACCTACACAGCCAACTAGATAATAAGGATGTAATATAATATCTCTGTATACTTCAAGAGGGAATATTAATTGTATTGTATTGTATCATTTATTTCAAGTTTACACTCATATTTTGTTAGTAAATACATTTCCTTAAAATTACGTGTTAGTACTTACATGTAGCCTACAACTGTTGTTTACATAGGTACAATCTACCCGGTCAGCGATCATTTTCAGGAGGAAGTTGGAGCTTTTCCTGGCTCTGCGCACGAGGGAGGCGGCGCGCTTTCGCATTGTGGCCATTTGTGGCATAAAAACAGTCTACTTTTGCCTGCGTGAACATACCTGATGCGCTAAAGCGCCAGGGTAACCCCATCAACCTCCTGAATGCGTTGTTATATTGGATTCGGAGGGCCCCGTACGTCTTTTGGGTATAGTTTGCCCACAGACTGCAACTGTAAAAACTAAACCTATACCTACAATTTGACAATTAAAATTACACATATACAATTTAATTATGCAATACACAATCACGATTCTCAAAGAGAATTTATATAAATTTATCGCGAAAATTCACATACATTGCAGTGCCAACTACCAAGAATTTATATGCGTGGGATCCAGTGCTGTCATTTGTTTGATGGAATTCATTCGTCATGTGGTTTCACACCTATGCTCACCAACCTACAGTTACATATACACGTTATATATGTAGGGAATACATTTTAATAGGTAACTGGGTTTCAACTTGTGGCTTGAAATTTTTTTTTTCAGTAACTGTTTATAATAACTGCTAGAATAACTAGAATTTGTATGGAGTTCGGTTGGGTATGGTTCAAAATCTACTGATAACTTCGTCGTTTGTATTACAAGGGTATGTACAACTGATACGCATTGGGTTTCCTGTTATGGAATTCAGTACCAAGCCTGAAGTCTGGCATTGTACGCCAACAAACTAACATCGCTGGTGGTTAATTTAGGTGTGATGTACAGCCTACCCCATCGCAGTACAGACATGATGCTTTTTTATATTGATGAATAAAATGAATAAATCAGCTAAAAGCCGTCAGAAGAACTAAGCATCTAGGTGATTAGTCACAAGAGTATTTATCCTATTAAAAGAATAGAAAAATCGTTACAATTCTAGGAAAATTCCCTCCTAAACCAAGTTATGACATTCCACAAAATCTCGCAAATATTTTCGGTTTCGGCAATACAAATAATTACACGTAACCGAAAATTTGTACAATCCAGCACCAACGACGTCAAATTTCAAGGGGAATTAAGCAAATCGGTTTAAAAGTACCCACCGATAACCGTTCGAAGGTAATTTTTTCGAGTGCCTCACAAGTAGGGTGAAGCACAACATGTTTTAAGTCCTTGTAAAGGTTTAGCCACATACATACATACATACATAAGTAAGGTAACATAGAATACTGTGTATTCAGGAAATCGATTTAAGGCCGTTGCTTTAGCAAACATGAATTTAAACTTATGTAGCATTTTTTATATTACAGTTTTCACTTGTTGCTTATAATTTATATATATATAATATAATAATATAATATTCTACCACATTCACACAACGCCATCTAGTCCCAAAGTAAGCAATTATATTTGCTTGTGTTATGGGTACTAAACAACTGATATACTACTTAAATACATTTTTTTTTGTAAATACATACATATTATATACAAATTACACCCAGACACAGAACAAACCTTTATGCTCATCACACAAAGATTTGTCCTGGGTGGGGATCGAACGCACGACCTCCGGCGTAGCAGTCAGGGTCACTAACCACTAGACCAACAGGCCAGTCATTATACATATATTATACATTATAAGTATAATAATTATAAGTAGGTATGAGTTATAGGCAGCATGTATACAGTGACCTACGTGTCCAGACTCCAGTACACTAAAGCGCTCAAGGTGTTGTTAAGGCTGCCAACGAGCATGAGATGCGTCCGGTGTTACAGGCACCCATACGTACACATTAATGATAGGCGCGTTCTTGTGAAAAATATTCTTGACAGATTTAGGATTTAGAAACAATATTCAGGACACACAGACAGACAGACGGATAACGGGGAGAACCTATAAGGGTTTAGTTTTTTCCTTTTGAGATACAGAACAGAACTCTTAAAAGCTCTAAAAATCTCTAATACCATCTATTGATGTGGTGTTTTAATCTTTATCCAAATAACATTGTACAAGAAACTGCGCCATATTTTATACCAACTATATAATTTATATTAGAAGTTTAAAGTACTTAATAAAGTCTTATATAGAAACGTGATATATGAAGTATCCTTCACCGACTTGAAGTATCCGCACGTAATTCAATTTTCTAACTGAGCTCGAATCTAAGACTTGCTTCGGTTTTGTAAAGAAATGTTAAATTAATTTTTAGACAACTATATTTATATTGTATGTAAGGATAAGCCCCGTGCGACCTCTAGTTGTAAATCATATTTAATAGTAAAATAATTGTAATACGCCTTCGTCAGCGTAACACGTAGCTATTTTAATTATAACACCATTGCATGTATATAATTTTTTGTTATTTATTTTAAGAAATTTATCTTTATATTTATTATAAATATGAAAGTTAGGATGGATAAAGAGATGAATGTATGGATAGATATTTATTACTCAATCACTGAAAATGGCTGAAAGGTTCTGTATTAAACTTAGCACACAGCACGCACTTTACTGCCGAACTCAGAGACTTTAAAGTGCATTTAGTAAAAACGTGTAATACTTACTGTAAGTCTATACGCCTAAAGACGATAATTCAATTAAAAAATTGTGTGTTAATGACAGATTACTGCTAATTGACGTCTCAAGGAACTTATATCTTTTAACAAGCTAGGAGATATAAGTTCCTTGATTAAAAATTACTCATATATTACGTGGACGGTAGCCACTCCATATTTTTAATACAGGTTAAAAAAAAATAGCTGGTGAGAAGTTTTGAAGAGATTAGGTTTAAACTTCAATCCAGTCGTATGATAAATCAATTTACTTTCTGATGCAAATGTCCATCGAACGGGGCTCGTTTATTCGTAGAGTTGGTGGCATAAGGCAATGCCCACCCTTCTAGCGACAAGCACGAATTGTATTGTTAACCGGTACCGACAGAAAATTACATTTTATACTAAGAATCATTCTATTTTTACTACGTAGATTGGTTTGTCGCATATTTGGTTATGTTAAAGTTTGTGAATATAGTTGGTCTGAAGTGAGTTTTGTTGAATGTTTGGTCAAGTATTGAACATCAATAGGTTATACGAATGTAAAGTGTTTACATTCGTATATATATTCAAGTAGTACGCCATGTACTTATATTCAAATGAATCCTAATAAAAAAAAAGTGGTCAAGTGCGAGTCAGTTTCGCACGCCAGTTGACCAGCGCTCAACTCCTATTGGCTGTAGCTTGATGTTATATAGCCTACCTTCCTCGATAAATGGGGTATCCAACACTAAATGAATTTTTCTAAATGAGTAGTTTCTGAACAACCCAACAAACAAATTCTACAGCTTTATAATATTAGTATATATAAAATGGGCGATATACAGTATATAAGTTTTGCCAGATATAACGTATGAGCGGCAATGTCTTTTAATTTAGCTGTCAGTAGCACAATTTAAATTCTTACATTGTAATTTTTATTGTGAACCGTACAAATATCAAGTTAATGGATTATTGTAATAGCAAGGAAGTCAAGACAATAGAACAGGTGCGTCAAATTTAATTTGGGCAAAGGGCTGAACATTTAAATATGGATATAAGGACACCCTTAATATAAACGTTAACGTAAGGACAATTGCTTCTATAAGTTTAATTGTACTTTCAAATAGTAATATGAATTGGCACTTAAAATTCAGTGATATTAAATTAAATTAAAAAAATAAAATTCATTTATTTCAGATATTAGGTACATTCATATAAGTACATTAAACACAAACACAATTAAATTAAATTAGGTTAAATTTAAACACAACACACAACATACAAAAATAATTTAATTATAATAAAAACAAATTCAACATATGATTAAATCATCAGCAACCCATTAAGTCCCACTGCTGGGCTCGGGTCTCCTCTCCTCTAACTAGAGTGCTGAGAGGTTTTAGGCCATAATCCACTCACGCTGGCTTAGTGTAGATTGGTGGATCAGACATACTCATAGGATTCCTTCTAAGGTATATGGGTTTCCTTACGATGTTTTCCATCATCGTTAGCAGATTCTAAGTCACTTGACTTATTAGTTCTTAGTTAGTAGTTTAGTACCCATGATACAAGCAAATATAATTGCTTAATTTGGGAGTAGATGGCGCTGTGTGAAATTGGTAATATACTAAATAAATATATTTTATATAGGTATTATTCCTAATACGTCACTACACGGACTACACTATAAATATAATATATCAATAAATCAATTTATTTATTTCAGGATTGCATAGACCCCATAGATAAATAAATACCTTAGAGAGCAACATACGAGTCCATATATCAGTATATATATGGAGCTCACAAATATCTGTCCAGAGAGCCCCCGCAATACAGAGCTTAGTGCAGACTTTGCTTATTTGAAAAAGTAAATAAAACCAAAAAGGCGTATAATATCAAAAATGTTATATAAATTTACATGCTTTGGTTTCAAGAGCGAATGATATTCGCGTTACTGCAGTGAATGGACACAGACGAAGCGCCATTAGCATTCCTCTCAGGTTCGGCTGCTGTGGGAAAATAAGCAAAGTTGTGTATCAACGTCGGTGCCATGATAATGTCTCTGTAGAATAAGTTCTGGCGTACAACTGTTGGATATACTCGTAAACATTCTTACAATTTGAAGTCTGAGACTTTTAGATTTTGTTTTCACTGGATTTTAATATTTTTTATAACATACGACTACATCAATATTTTATTATCTAAGGATATTTCTTTTTTACTGTGAGAAAAGAAAGAAAAACTATTTTTATATAGGTCATGACCTTCAGATTTTTTTTCAAGATACATTACATACACGTCTGCTTACATAACTTTATACATTTACGGAGATCGTTTTTTTTAAATTCTTAGTAGTTGGTAGTTCAAACAATATAATTATTACTATTCTAATGATAGTCACTATCGACACTGTATAAAAAATTAACTATCAACACTTCTGTATAAAAAAATAATATTGCATTAAATAACAATTATATTCTTGATCACTTACCGGCCTTTCAACTATTCCAATGCATTATTATGATGTACTTCCAATTAACACCAAAGAGAGTCGATTAGAGACATCAAATGAGATTTCGATATTATCTTTTTAAACATTAGATAACAATATCAATATCGACTAAGTCAAAAAAGTCGACCCTCTGACAAATCCACCACAAAATTATTAATACAATATATTGTAATGTAGAATGTATTACACATACTTATCTGTAACAAGGCCATCCTTTTACAAACTTCTGTGTAAATATCGGCTTAGAAAAGTGTAAATTTCAAGCTGCGAATATATTATCTATCATCGTGCTCCAACGCTCATGCATTCTAGCTTATCGTCAAACGTTTACTGTACGTTTTCAAAGCATACGATCTATTTTACAGTCACAATTATGTAATGTTGTTATTCTTTGCAGACTAAATGTTTAAGTTACATAAAAATATTTCAAAGCTTTATCTTATGACTTTGTCGGCATGATTAATATACTATATATAATATAGTCTCTGGGCTAAGCTGCAAAAAAACAGACAAATAAGACGGAAATATAAGAATTTCTTGTTGACTACACAACCTTATGAAGGTAGATTTGCGATAATACCTCTACAAACGGCATTCTACTCTCCTTGTTTAATTTTTTATTTTTACAACTACATGTACAGTAATATTATAAAGAAAAAATATTTGTATTTTTGTATGTAACGAATATAATAAATAATAAAACTTAAAAACTACTGGACCGATTTTAAAAATTCTTTTGCCGTTAGAAAGCTACATTATCACTGAGTAACGTAGGCTATATAACACCACGCTACGGCCAATTGGAGCTTAGCAGTGGCCAAATAAAAAACGATGGGAGCGAAGCCCTTCGCGACTTATAGTCAATTTATAAAATTATATCAAAGTCACATTATTGATCCACTCAGTAAATTTAATACATAAATACCTAATACGTCATTACAGAATTAACTGAGTCTTTTATTGGGCTATTTGTAACAAATAAAAAGATACTTATAAGCTAAGAACGTACTAAATTCATGAGTGCAGCAAGAAACAATCATCATAAAATAAATTATACGTGCTTTCTTACTTTAGTGGTCATAAACTGTGAAGTCTAAATACCTCATATTATCAAGCTTTTCAGAAAAGAAAAATATATTTTTTATTCACTAAACCAGAGTTCTTTTTAGAATCAAATAAAACAAACCAGAACACGATTGAATTCTATCGTTTTATTACAGAGTTTCTAGTGCCACGTAACGACTCAGTCACCAGATCAGCTCCATAACTATCAAGAACATATTGGAATCATCCAATTTACATAATAATGCATACAAAATTTCAACTCAATCAGAAACCGATAAGTTTGTCAAATTTAACTTGAAATGAAATAAAAGCTTATAAAAAGTGGTATACCTTCATAGCATTGGCAAAAAGTGATTCTCCCCGGCGGGGAATCGAACCCCGGTCTCCCGCGTGACAGGCGGGGATACTTACCACTATACTACCGAGGATCCAATGAAATGTCTTAAATAAGGTAGAATATGTTTCTGAAATCCCACACTTAGCTACAGCTTTATTGATACAGCTGCTAACGAACGACACACGTTTATAATATTGCTGAATTCCATACAATTCAATAGAGCAGTTTCAGTTACGCAAAACATAATTGTATGTACCCAGCTTTGAAATAAAATAGTATTAATTTTATGTTTAAACATATTATATACACATTGACTGTCACCGTGGTGCAGTGGTTAAGGTGGTCACCTCCCCACTACATCGCCGTGCTGGGTGACGTGGGTTCGATTCCCACACGAGACAAATATTTGTGTGATTCATAGATCTATTTTGTTTCTAGTCTGGGTGTACTATATTGTGTCCGTTAGTTTCATGTTTGTAAAGCCCCCTGCGACACAGGGCTTGTTCCACAGGGGGGCGTTGTCTTTAAAAAAAAATTGACATATCCAAATTTTACTTTACATAAATGTATGATTTAATTTCACTTTGAAATAACAATAAACTTTCCCGTGCTACCTTCAGTTTTAGCTACCATAATAAAATTTTAACTAAATAACTAAATTCACGTTTCGTATTTACCCAAGTAAGTCAATCACTTGGGTAAATACGAAACGGGAATTTATGTAATTTTAACAACTATTTCTGCGAGTTTCAACAACTATAAATAAGTTTTGACAGACAGAACTTTTTTAGTAGGTATGTGAATATAATTATAAACAATCCAAAATTTAGTTTCATAGATTAAAAAAAAGGATTTATTTATTATATTTTGTTTTAACGAAACCCTCCTGATTCTTGAAAATAAACTTTAGAATTCCTTTTTGTTGTAATACAATGTCTATCAAAGGTATTGAGAATTGAGGATACATATTATAATATCTACGCACTTCCTCCTCTGAAAGTAGCCCTAATATATGTGCATGTATTTGCTCCGAAGGTTTTGTTTTTGAATCAAGGAGGATCGCTGTACTGTAGGAATTATTTTGAATATGAGTTTGTTTTTAGTAATTTAACATGATACGATAATAATTATGAAAGATACAGTTAAAAATCGCAGACAATTTAAGCTGAATTGGAGATGTCATGAAAGAATACAAAAATAAATAGAACCAATGTAATTTTTAAATCATACATAATCTTTTAACGAACATCTTATACCACTGAATAAAGATAGGTTTTATATTTATCAAAAGTTGAAGGACTGACCTATATACCAAAAAGGTATGAACTTATGTAGGTGCCAGGTAGTTGAAAAAATTCGGAATGCTATGGGATACGAAGGCAATCTCGACGATCCAAGGCAAATGTGAGAAAAAACTAGTAAATACATTTTTTGTATACCGCCTCGCACCCTTTCCGATGAAGGTTTGTTTTTTCAATATTTTTTGTTCAAATACTAGCCAGCGGTAATCTAAAATGTAAAGTTGAGCAACTCGCCAAAGAATTTCAATCAAGATTGTTTACGGAAGCTTTCCATTAAAGGGTTGACCGTTCATCTAATTAATACGTCAAAATTAGTGCAATGTCCTGTGACGAACTTCTTTTAGTTAAAGTTTAATGAAATTACGTAAGAATCATTTGTAACAAAGATGTTGTATGAGTGCTCTTTTAACTTTGTGCTATTTTAACTTTATACATTTTTTTTACTGCAGTGAATAGTGAACGGAATTCTGCAAAAGAAAAACAAATTTAACATAGGTATATCATTTAATTTCTAAGTAAGTTAACGATAGATTCATCACACCCACATGTGTTTAATTTTACATAACGAAAAAAAAACTTGTCACAATGACTACTTGAAGTTATAAATTAGCTTGACGATTTGACAGAATTCTAAACATTTTTAGAATATCAATATTTCCATTATCTTTTTCTGGCTGACTTGTATTCGTGACACCTACCATATTACTGTAAATAACAAAGACTGAAGATACTGTATACTATTTCGTTTTTGCTACATTACTAAACATTTTCAAAGAAATCTCAATAAATCTAGCCTACCTAGCTCCTGAGACAGGCGATGACTGTTTTAATAAAATCTTTTACCTGTGTTCCCGAAGGACAGTATACCATATATCATTCCTTGTACAATGTCTTATTTTCAAGAACGCTCATTCATATATTACTTTTGTTACATATTTAACTTGATGCGACTTGAAATCTTATTACAAAAGTACTTTTTGTGTGAATGTAAATACATTTCTGGGAATTGAGAATGTAATAAATTATATTCAACCTTATTATATAGCAGCAGGTCCCATTATGAAATAAATAATAGGTGCCCATTGGCCATTAATGTCCCATTGCTGGGCAAGGATCTTCTCTCCTCTATCTAGAAAGTTAATCTAACCATACGCGCTGGTCTACTAATTTATATCTAAAGTATGTGGTATAATTATGGGTATGTTATAATTATGACTAAATAGTACTACTAACATTAGACTGAAATATACATTGGTAATGCTAGTACTTGTAGTATTCAGAATAGGCTGACACATTTTTTTTGTGTTACCTTTTTCATTTTTAACTTAGCTTGTCTTTTTTATTTTCTCTAAACCTTAATAAATTAATAATTTCTTTTTAATTTCATTTTGGGATCGAACTCGCACTGCTTAATATTGTGAGCAATATAATTTTACTGTCTTATTCACTTATTTATTTTTATTCTGAATTAAAATACGAGTACAAAATTGCCGTGTTGTATATTTATCTGAAATACATAGTTAACACAATTGCATAACTAAGTAATAATAGCAATGAGTTTTTAATAAAACTTTATATTACCAAGCACTTACATTCACATGTTTTGCAATTTCTAGTAAAGTTGACAACAAAATATTAACAGTTCTAGGAACGTTCACAGAGTCTCAAAAGACTTAATTACTACGGAGACGCGCAGTTAATTTAGCTGAACTTAGTTGAAGTGTAGAATGAGCTCTGAGTACTCTAGTGACTCTAGTTCGTACGTAACTGGTATAATATAAAGAAATATGTTTATTCTGATATGTTATCTATAAGAATTTGATGTATTCTATCATAACTCTTAATTAAAAGTTTATACTTGAATTTAAAAGTTATTTTATAAATTATAATTTAATTGCGTGAGAGGATAAAAAAGAAATCTATGAAGTAATAGTTTTCTATTCTCACCATTATAAAATTTTTCGTTCAGAAAAACACTGTGTTAGTACATATAAATTCCACAAAGTGAAATCCACATTGGTACTGCTGGTCGGAATCGAACTCGGACCGCGTGTTTAGCACGCCGGTCACTTATCCATTCAGCCACCATCGCATTTTCAGATTCAAGTCAGATCACTAAATATTTTATCTAAAAGTTTTTGTATTGTCTCTAACAGAGACAGAGACAAAATAACCTTTTCACTTGACATAAAATCAAAGTTAGGAGTCAAATAGTTCATGGTTCGTTACAATGTGTTGTTTGAAGTAAGTTGATGTGTTTGTCTCTGATCTTGGTAAACATGACTCTGTATAGGTACTGTACTATTGTGGACGTGAGTCTAAAAAAGGTGAATTTTAGTCTTCGATTTTATTAGACTGCCTCGGTGGTGAAGTGGGAAAGTCTATAACTAATGCGTAAGAGATCTCAGTTTCGACTCCTCTGTCGAGGAAAATAGTATTGGTTATTTCTGGCTTTGAAATTTTCTGTGTTGCCCATGAGTCTGGAAATCTGGCTCGTTAATGGATTGATGATGGATGGTTCGATTCTATCACATGGAACCAAACATAGATGGTGAAAACTGGGTATCTTACTTCTCCACTTACCCGTGAAATGGCGTGATATTTCAGTAAATAACAATGTGAATAATATTGATTATCTAAATCAATATTATTCACATCAACTTGTATGGTCCAATTTCAGTCCCGCAGAGTAAGCATGACATAATAATAATAATATTCTACCACATTCACACAGCGCCATCTAGTCCCAAATTAAGCAATTATATTTGCTTGTGTTATGGGTATTAAACAACTGATATACCTACTACTTAAATATATTTTATTGTAAATACATACTTAATATAGATAAATTACACCCAGACGCAGAACAAACCTTTATGCTAATCACACAAAGATTAGTCCTGGGTGGTAGGGATCGAACCCACGACCTCCAGCTTAGCAGTCAGGGTCACTAACCACTAGACCAACAGGCCAGTCAAATATGTACATAGAAACTTACTTAATATAATTTTTTGTCGGACACGAGGATCAAACATGAGACTTCTGCGCACCAGTCGGGCATATACACCGATTGTGCCACCTAGGCAGAAAATAAACTACATAGGTATAAAAAACCTATGAACAGTATGATATCAAGTAATACTCGTAGTTACGACGTTGCGTCGAGGATGACGAGGTAACGCCCTTGTTATTTAAACCGGCGGCGACAATACTCTGTGATTGCGGCTTGGAGGGAACTGACGCCGATAACTACGCTGTTACTATGAGTACGAATATCACCTGATTCTCTTTTGAAAAAGACAGACAAGCTGTAGACAAGTGGTATACAAAGATAATTCGAATGTACAATGTAGGGGACAGATATGACATACTGTGACGTGAGATGTGTTGGAACTTATTTTTGGTATTTACTTTAAACTCTTAACCAGTCAAAAGTAGTTTTGACTGGCTATATCAGTCAAAACTCTTAAGAAAAGTAAGGAGGTCGGATCTACCTATTTAGGTTAGGTTATATTATATAATAATTATAAAAACTAACCTAACCTAACACAACCAGTTTTGAAAACTCGTTTAGTAGCTACCGACCTCTTTACTTTTTTCAAAAGTTTTGACTGTAACATATATACCAATGTAAACTCGTTCTATTTTATACAGATCTATAGTTGAAAAAGCATTATATTTTGTGCAATAGACTGCCTATGGCTAACATGATAGTGATGTTTATGAAACTCGTTCTGTTTTCAAAATACTTAGTTTTATTACCCGACTGCCAAAAAGGAGGGTAATGTTTTTCGCGCGTATGTATGTATGTACGAATGTATGTGGGCATTTAATTTTCTGTCCCATTGTGACCTTCTGTAGACTAAACGGCTTGGCTGATTTTAAAGTGTGAGGTGTCATTAGATTTGTATTTTTCCCCCGAGTGTCATTGGATATGTGACGTCAACAAAAAACCAATATGGCGGCCGTAAACTGTCAAAACAGACGTTTTTAGTGCTATCGCAATGTGTGGGTATCAGATGAAAGCTAATTAATAGCCTAATTCAATTATACTTATATGCACGAACTATTGCCCGCGGCTCCACTTGTCTCTTAGGTATAACCTTAATAGCTTGACCGATTTTGAAGTGCAAGGTGTTATAATATTATTATTCATCCCTGAATCTCTATATCTATATTAATATTATAAAGATGAAGAGTGTATTTTTTTTTTGTAAGCTATTTATACAACATGATACTACGGCATGCGGGGTTTCACTATCAAAATTCACAAAGTTATAATATACATATATATGTATAATTAATAATATTGACTGACAAAGGTTACTTTTTGGCAAGGCAAAGCAGTCGGATTTTTTGTGTTTTTTTTTAAATATACACTTGTTTATAGCTTAAAATAAAGGTCACTTTTTCTCTACGTTGTTTAAGATATAATATATTTATGTCCGATATTTGCATCACTAATTAGCTAAAATTTTTGCAACAATTTCTTTTAAAAGGAATTAAAATTTGCTGAACAATTTAACATGATTAAACTCAATCTGCTCAAAAAAAACAAAATTAAAAATTTTGAAAAAAACCCACGACGATAACATCTATACAAAATAAGAAACGTAACATATAAAAAGGTTTAAATAACTTTATTTTAAATCCCCGACGAAAAGAAAATAAGTAGCGTAAAAACAATCCCAAGAAAATCCGTCGAGGGCTGCCATACCCTGACTTGAAATGAACGAAAGTATTGCAGTTTTATGTATTTGATACCTACCTAATTATTAACAATATTTAGTTTATAATATATATTTAATACTAGAAACAGTAATGATATTGGCAGCCCCCGACGAATTTTCTTGGGATTGTTTTTACGCTACTTATTTTCTTTTCGTCGGGGATTTAAAATAAAGTTATTTAAACCTTTTTATATGTTACGTTTCTTATTTTGTATAGATGTTATCGTCGTGGGTTTTTTTCAAAATTTTTAATTTTGTTTTTTATTTTAAATATTTTCAAAGAGCGCTATCTTACTAACTGTAAGTAACTCGTATAAAATTTTAAGAACCTTGACAGATAAATAAAAGTTTTATACTAAGTTATAGAAGAAACACATTTTTTTTTAATTTACTGTTGCAGTAAGTCTTATAACTTGAAATTATCATTTGAATTTTCTTATTTTAAACTTCTTAAGAAGCGCCTTATCTTACCATGTAAGCTCTAGAATGAATGGAATTTGTATGGAGCTTCGACTATATTATATGTATTTTATTTTTTTGTTGACTTGTGTGCTCATCCGTCGCACAAAGGTCGCCGGAGCCCCGCTTCGCGGGGCTCTTACTTCTGGGTGGTGTGAAAAAAAAAAAACCCTAACCTCCTAACAGTCCGATTCGGATTGCTTTGAATCGGGGGGTGTTAAGTTTAGCTATCGCACATTGATTGCCGTAGCCGGATTGCCTTCGGCGTTAGCGCAGATTTCCACCTATAATAGCTTGTATCTCGAAAACGGTGCGTGCTATCGCAAAAATGATGAAAATTTGGTTACACCCCGAGCACGGGATACCTATAAGTTAGAATAAATAAGGTAGGTAGGTGTTTATATAACGTCAGTCTGGAATAAATTCTCACTCTTACTAATTTTTTTTAGGCTTATTATTGTATACCTCAGTACTAATATTCAGTGATATAACAACACAAGATCGGTTTTCGGATTTTTTCCTTTACTTGTGCAACTTGTTATTGCTTCTGGCCAAATTTCATGATTCTAGGTCAACGGTAAGTTCCCTATAGATTATGATCGTCAAATGGAGCATAAACAGTTGTATCTTTTGATTGCGTTAACTTAGAATTTTGATTTTTATTTTACGCTTAGGGTTTGCAGATCCAAGTAAATGATATTAATTTCAGCTTTATATCTCTATACGTTCTTGAGAAAAATATTCTAGACAGACGGACAGACAGACAGACAGACAGACATACAACGTAGTGATCCTATAAGGGTTCCGTTTTTTTCTTTTGAGGTACAGAACCCTAAAATTGCATAAACGGTCACCCATCTATGAACTGACCTTATCCGAAGTTGCTTAACCTCATGAGTGTAATCAATATCTCAGTACTACAATGCTACGTGTCCCTATGCAGTTACAGGTCTAATTATTTTACAGATAACTGTAAATATAAGTTTGCTTAGTCTATTGCAGCGCCCCCTGGCGAAAAAATACAATATCGTGTATCCAAAAGTCATCCTCGATAAATCACAAATACATTACAGAAAACCGTATCGAAATCGCTTTAATCGTTTTAAAGATAGGAGGGCACAAAGGTTTCAACGAAATCAACATAGGTTTGCCTAGTCTATAGCAGTGCCCCCTGGCGAAAAAATACAAAATCTTGAATCCAAAAACAATCCTCGATAAATCACAAATACATTACAGAAAACCGTATCGAAATCGCTTTAATCGTTTTAAAGATAGGAGGGCACAAAGGATTCAATGAAATCAGTGTATTGTAGCGCCCCCTGGCGAGCTATTAACATAACACCTATCTAATAACCTGTCCCCAAGAGCCGCACACACTTTACAGAAAACCGCATCTAAATCGGTCAAACCGTTTCCGTGCTATAAGGCATTATGTTGGAACACACAAACACACAAACACACAAACACACAAACACACAAACACACAAACACACAAACACACAGCCTCTCACCCCAAACGCATATACCGTCTCCGTTCCGTCGTGGGTAAAAAGTAAACAATACAAAAAGTACCATTCGAAAAACAAATTTTCGAATATAACCGACTCAGTTCGACATAGTTCTCAAGTCAAAATTATGCAAAAACAATGAAAAAGTTAAATAAAAATATACGAAATGTTCCAACTTTGGTTGGGAAGGCTCTTTCTAACAATTTATTATTATAAGAAAGTAAAACGTGGAACAACTGAGTACGTAATTGAAATTAATTAAGCTAAAATATTCAGTAATTCTAGGAAAGGGACGAAGCGTGCCATTTTGGGTAAACTTTCTTTATTTTACTTATATTTGGAGTTTGATATTTCTTTTGGATGCATACTTAAAAGTATTTTTATATTCACACATGATATAGTCGTAGTTTATCGCTATTGTAGGTATGGTTATTTATTTCATATCTCTGCACACATTATTGAAATAACACCAAAGCTGGTATTGATGATCCCACATAATATATTGTACGACGAAAATAAATTAATATTTGAGAAATGATCGATTTACGTTGCATTCACTTAGTATGGTGTTTTAGTTCTGTACCATTCTGTGATATTCCAAACTATAACCAATTGCAATTGTAACTAATTTACCGTTTGAAAAGAAAGCTTGAGATTAATGCCAAGATCAATTACTATTTTAGGTCAGCAAACTGGGCTTAGGAAAATTTGCTGACACCTTTTTTGGCTTTGTATGACGTTCGTAAGTATCATGTATTTAATATAAATGAAATAACAAGTAAATAATTAAAAAATTAAAATAACCCGACTGCAAAAAATCAGCAGATAAGCAACGTACTAAAAATACCGAAAAATGGTTGTAATTATTATTAAATTTAAATACATAACATATGTATATATTTGTAATCTCCATTTGATTCCCTTTATTTTGATAACCAATTCGATACGTTTGATTTAAATAAAATCTAACTACTTACAATTGGGGGCAAAAGTCCGCCGTTTTGTGTTTTTTTTAATACCTGTTTAAGGACACCTGGGTTTTTGACCAGAATCTAACGATACCTTAATTGTCGAAATCCATCCAGCCGTTTGGAAGACTAGTGGGAAAAGAAATTTACAAACATACATTTTTTACCCTTCCTGACAGTCGGGTAAAAATAGGAGAAAATCCACCAGGCACTTAAAATTCTGCACCTACCTAGTTTCAAATCCTAAAAAATATATTTTAGTCCAACATGCTCTAAGGATTGTTTATGCACTCAACAGGTGCAAAAGCTCCCATGAAGCAAAATGCATCGTATTACAAGAACATGTTTGGTTAATGTATGGACTACGTGTGTAGAATGGCGAGAAACCGACCAGCCAACTAAATTGAATGTAGCATTTATGCTCCGAATTTAGTCTCCGAAACATCAAATAAAATTTTATTTATAATAGAATAAAATAATTATAACTCAAACAAATTAAAAATGTCGGTTGTATGAATCATCTTATCAGCCCAATTGTATGAATAAATTGTTCTATTGTTTTATTTTTATTTATATTATATATTTATCAGGGGTGACTTAAACTTGCAATTTTATTTTCCCTTTTTTCATGTTGCATGAGAGCAATAAATTAACTTAATTCTCAGCATTGAAACTAGGCCGATTTTTATTCACAAATCGAGTCATGCCGAGAAAACAAGCTAGTGTAACTAAAACATGCATTTTTACATGTCAATACAATCAAGAATAGTACTCGTAACTTTTTATTTTAAATATGAAAGAAAAATTATTCTTCTGGGAACTTAAAGCTCAGAGTGAACAAACTCGCGAGCGTGCTTCTATTAAGAGTACGTCGCATTGCGTCATAAAACACTGAGATATAAAGTCTTAACTTGTTTAGTGAAGTCTTGTACAAGACTTAAATCCAGTCCAAGCCATTTGATCATCAGATGTCAACGTTCAGTACCTACATACATTTTTAAACAGAAGTAAAGGTATCTTATATATATCTTGGTGTAACAAAACTATCTAATTTTGTGTACCTATAGGTAATTTCGAACCTACAAAACGCAATGAAATAATTTGACATAATGATTTTCAAATCTAGGAAAACGTAAGCCTGATCAGTGATCACTTTCTTTTTTTCTATATTAAAACGCCTAAATATGTGAAATAAGCAGTAATTAAATTACGAGTATCATCGCTAAACTAAGTACTCAATCATTTATTGCTTCCATAATGTACAAATAGGTGGTAGGTATAATGTAGGTTACAATTATAGACCCTGGGCTAAATATAGTGCACTACCTAATACCTATGATCTGTACTATAACTAAAGAGCATAAGTCTTATCTTAAATCAGATTTTGCGTCACCTATGTTATTTTTTAACGTCTTGGACCAATCACTTGACGGCAGCGGCATCATGTGGCATTTTTTTTCCAGGAAACTAAAAGCATAATAATAATAATATTCTACCACATTCACACAGCGCCATCTAGTCCCAAAGTAAGCAATTATATTTGCATGTGTTATGGGTACTAAACAACTGATATACTACTCAAATATTTTTTTTTTTGTAAATACATACATATTATAGATAAATTACACCCAGACACAGAACAAACCTTTATGCTCATCACACAAAGATTTGTCCTGGGTGGGGATGGAACCCACGACCTCCGGCTTAGCAGTCAGGGTCACTAACCACTAGACCAACAGGCCAGTCTAAAATATACGGAAGCAGCGTAAAATATACGACACAAAATATTCGACTCACAACTCTATATAACAATTAAATTACAGTTGTTTGGTCTCAGCATAAAGGGCGCCACTATTGTCAGTTCGCATTTACTTTATACCTAATCTGTGCACAATGGAACTCAAGTCCGACTTTGTACAAAGGCGATTTCGGACCACACTTACATTGTTAACGTTTTACTCGTAAGAAGTTTGTATGAAACAGAAAAGTTACTTTTAACCTGGAAACTGAAGTTAATTCTATTATTAAATGGAATACTCGTATCTCGGAAAATCGTCGACCTACAGTAGTTGGATACTATGTGTAAGTCACAGTGTTTTCGCTTCAAACTAGGTGGAAATTTTGTTCCTGTATAATTATTATTTTTTTATTAGACACTGAGTAAATCATTAATGTACATAATCCACAGGAGCATGGGAGAAAATAATAAAAATAATAATGAGATAAACTTTTCTTTTGCTTTTAAAATGACAGCATTACGAATGGAATTTGTAAAATAAATAGAAATTTAAAAAAATGTATCTCCCCGGCGGGGAATCGAACCCCGGTCTCCCGCGTGACAGGCGGGGATACTTACCACTATACTACCGAGGATACAGTCACGTTAACTAAATACGGTATCGTACTTGGCATGTTTACACAGCTGTTCACTTGTAACCAGTTTTCCATTGTTTTCGGTGTTTTTGTACAGAAAGTAAACATGAGCATATTTTTCCTTACATTCAGTCGCTTACTTCTCTAATTTAGCAATTTAAACAAATATTGATTCTGCCTTTTCAAGTTACGAACAAATTTGTTGTGAATGATCTTCAAGTTAAACTTTTAACCTTCAGTCAGCGCTGTAGTTGTGAATTTTACAAAACGAATTTTTTATTCGACGACGTGACCTATTGTTCAGTCAACAAAGGGGTTATAGAGTGCGTGAAAAGGAATAAGCGATTTCTTCGAAAATAAAAATATGATAAATCAATCAATAAACAATGCAAATTTATTTATCAGCATGGATTTATTGTTTTAATAACTTTTTAGGATGGATTATTTACCGAGGAACAAGGTTCGTGCGCCATATTTCAAAAACGGTGGGAAATTTGGAAAAGTATATAGCACTAAGTTGTAGACAATTTGATAAGCTTTTGTTAACTAGAAGGATTTTTTCTCCTAGAACATACCGTTTTTGAGTTATAAGCCAAAAAGTCAAAAATGGTACCTTTACCCCCCTCCCCCCACTCCGGCTCACTTCCGAAACGTCAGGACTTTTAGTATGTTCATTTTCTAAGAATCCTTAACGAGTTTTCGAAGAAATCGCTTAGGTTCCTTTTCACGTACTCTACACCCCTTTTTAGAGCCTTCGTTGACCGGATTGTTAGTAAAGGTTGCGGGTAGCCGTAGGTTGAACATACATAACATAACATAGCATCACGCCTTTTTCCCCGAAGGAGTAGGCAGAGGTGTTTCTCACCCACATTTCGCCGGCTATGTTTGGTCCCATGATATAGGGGCGAGCCTATTGTCATCTACCGGGAACATTTGTTTACCAAACTCCGGGAAAATCTCAATACTCGAATTTCAAGTTAGAAAAGTCCAATACCATTTTCACCCGACCCGGGACCTCTTGCACAGCAGTCGTACCTATACACTTCCCGCTGCGCCACCGAGGCAGGTAGGTTTCAGGCGGCACAAAATCGTTTGGTGTGGCGGCAATGAGGTTCAACAGTGGACAATAATGGACATCATTCGGCTGATATGATGATGATCAAATTTAATATATCACCACGGCTAAGAGACAGTATCACCCTCACACTCACTATCGCAACTGTTAGTCAGGATTAACTGCGATCAACCCGAACAAAGAAAAAAAAAATCAAACTAGGTATTTGATCCTCTTTCATAATTTTTACGTAATGATGTTCTATTGATTTTTATTTTCTAATTATTAATGTTTTCTACAAACATATGTCAGTCTTTTCTCTCTAATTGGAGTCTGAAATTAAATCAATTTTCTTTCTTTCTAAATCAATTTGTAGATTTTAAATCAATTTGTAGAACATACTTATTTCTCACCAAACATTTTGATTTTTCTATGTAGCATAGATAGGCTGAATTTATGTATATCAATGAGCATTAACATATTGATGCACTTACATTATATTAAAGTTGTAAATAAATTATACGAAATTCCAAAGCTTTATAACAAAACAACAGCACATGTAAATCGTAGACTTACCTTACCTTTCTCAACATAAGCCGGGGATAAAAATAGTACGTCCCTATGTCCACAGTTGTGTACAAGATGATTCAGCGGTTATATTATTGCTTTACAAAGGATATGTTATGTAATCTTTATTGTTTTGATTTTGAATCTTAGATTTATGATTTTAACTTTTTTTCGTTCAATAATTGGCGTGCAACTTCTGGCGTACGTGGTGCTAACACAATTACTTTCTAAATTACATAGGACTAGATGTCGCGTGGGACTTCGCTCCCGTCGTTCTTTATTTGACTACTGCTTAGCTCCTATTCGCCGTAGCGTGGTGTTATATAGACTGTGTTACTCAGTGATAATGTAGCTTTCTAACGAAAATAGAATTTTTGTAATCGGTCCAGTAGTTTTAAAGTGGATTTGTTACATACGAAAATACAAATCATTCCTGTTTATAATATTATAGTATAAATAAAAAAAAACGTACATATAGATCACGTCTCTTTCCCAACAGTGGAGTAGGCAGAGGCTATTTCCTTACACCTGCTACGATTCTGACATACATACATATCTCGCTTCTTCAACATTCATAAATTATGGTACATAGTTGTTGTTAAAAATTCAAAGAGCAAAAAAAGAAACACAGATTATTGTAACAATACTAGATACGCTAGTATGAATGATTGTCCCACAATAACAAAGTTAAAATACAAAAGTTTTTAGTTACTTTTTTATTTATTTCAATATTAGGCATTTTAAATATTTTAGATGAAATAATTTGCTTCTGAAAAATTTTGTTCTATTGAGTTACATTCCATCTCTCTCACATCAAAGCGAGTAACATATCTCATGAAATATGTTACTTACTGCACATTTCGCAAAAGAAACATTCTGTTATTTCAACAGAATCGCATCCCGGCATCCAGAGCCGGGCATCGCTCGTCTGCGCGCTTTAAAATTGCGTTTGAATTTTTACAAAAGGACAAAGGACAGAACTATTCCAATCTGTGGAACGGTTCACAGTTCCAGATTCTTCTAATTTGTACCTGGAGAATTGAATTCAACAATTCAACTGTCGGGAAGGCTGAAACTTAGTGAAGTAAAGAGACGTGTCTGTCGACTCAATATCCTCAATTTGTTGAAATTCAGCTTCAAGTTGGGGCGAATTTGCATCTTGTTAACGGAAAATTTAGTGGCAACTAGTTGAGTTCTGTTTGAGAGTGAAGTATGCTAATAGTTTAAGGATCTATTATGTATTATATGAATGTTGTTTAAAAAAATAATATGTTTTGTGAGTATGTGGTAATGACCAATGCATTTAGCGTAGATCTGATAGTAGTAATAAAATAAAATAATCTGATGATAAGTTTTTGATATTAGATAAATAAATTATTTATAAAGGAGACTAAAACATATTATTATGCAGACAAAAGCACTGCAAGAAAAGGAAAATTCGAAACAAACCCTTTACCAACCCATCTGGTCAGCGTGGTATACCTAAAAGCTAGGCTAAATTCTCTTCACATTGTTTGGAGGAGACCCGTGTCCAGCAGTGGGGCGTTTGTGGGTTGAAATGATGAAACATGTTATTTCACACACATGGCACGCTGCGCTATTCGGTACGTGGCCGCCGCTCGAGAACCTTTTTCCCCCATCGATCGTCAGTCCTTCAAGCTATGTGGTTTACCCAGTACCACTTCAGCGATATAATTCTCAATAAGCTCAGTGTGTACATTATTTTATTTTGTAATAAAGTTGTTATTTTTCATATAAAGACGGTTTTAACATATTATTATATTTAAGAGGGAAAATATTCCTGACATTATGTTAAGAATAAACATAGGACAAAAAAAAAACCTAAAAAATATTTACAAGATTTTTTACCATTGAACCGATTGTCATCATGCATGGTTTTAAAGTAGGTATTTGAGAGTCACAAATCAGATTTGTCACAAAGGCTAACATTTGTAACGTTAAATCAACCCCTTACAAATCGGTCAGTCGCGCGCCAAATTTGCATTCAGTGGATGTTTTACTTTTGTTATCCTTTTGTGTGCGTAAATGTTTCCTTTAGTTATTAAACTGAATTGTTTAACGATCTATTAAGCACATTTTCACAAACAGAATAGATATATTGTACACGAAAACTTTACGTAACCCCTGTGAAGGTCTTTGACACGATTGCACTGGAGAACATTCAAGAATATGTCAATTTTCAAAGGAAAAAAAAAATGCGTCATAATCGGCTCATTCGTTTAGGAGCTATGATGCAACAGACAGACAAACAGAAACACGTCGATACATCAAACTTATAACATCTCTCTATTTTCGTCAATTAAAGATGTTTGGTCGTAATATACATATAAATACAAGTTGGTGTTATGGAACCTAGTACCTAATTATTTAATGTTTCTGAATGCGGCATAAGGAAAGTGTTCAAATATAAAGAGTAAAATATGTGCTGATAGTAAAAACAATTCCGTGATATTACAAAATAACAAAATTCTACTATTTATTCATAAATAATCCATGTTCTATCCATGGCTCGCCCCCTATTTCATGGGACCAAACATAGCTGGCGAAATGTGGTTGTGAAACACCTCTGCCTACCCCTTCGGGGAAAAAGGCGTGATGCTATGTTATGTTATGTTCTATCCATGGGTTATTTTATGGATAATCTACCTACTTGCAAATAATTGCATGGCCTTACAATCCCAAATTTAAAAGTGGTTGCTGTCATTTTCAATCATTTAATTTTAACAAGCAATACAAAATGGTCCAATCGAATAGGTATATAAATAGTGAGTAGATAGTAATACTTATTTCATCTGTCAGTGCATCGTTTTAATTTTCACCTAACACTTATCTTAACATCAAGTGGTCTACTAGTACTGCTAACTCGTCAGAAATGATAAAGTTGACAAATACTCATTGTATAAGGTAATTGTATTACCAGATCACAAAATTAATAAACCAGCCAATTCCAAGTTTAAAATAAAAAATAGCCGTTACTTTTTAAATTGGTTCAAATAAGCGTTCCATTTGTAACACACGTCATGCGAGTGTTAACCCGATATGGACGCGAATAAATCAAACGAATCCGATGTTTAAACTGTTAATTAAGTTGGCAACAAGCGGCAGGCACAGGTTATTTGACAGTTATTTACACACGTTATGCATAATAAATGTTAACTTATTTGCTTTAACAAATAAATTTTAACCCTTTCGAACCCGAAATACGAATAACAGATAAATGAAATGCCGGCCCGTTATATCTAAATGTTTTCGTTGCGTGCATGCGAAAACAGTTTCATTGAAATAACAAAAAAGTTTTGCAGATTGCTTTGTTTAAAGTATGTAAAATTTTGATAGGTATTATTTGAATCTATTCAGACTAAAAGGCTTTAATCTATTCAATACTAGGCAATAAATAATAAAATCTATTAAATACAGGCTAATCATAAATTTTGTTCCTTAAGTTATTACTGTTTAGACATATTTACCATAATACTTCAATAAATTTTACTTTACTTTACTAAGACTAGAAATATAACAAATGGGAATTAATGCGATCATGCATTTGGTACATATTAAGTAAATCATTTTGTCGATATAAAACGGGAATTTACGCGATTAAGATTTAGGTAGGTGACGTTTCGACCAGATTACACCGGTAAACGTCAAGCACCATAAGGTATGTAAATACCTAAATCATAATCGCGTGAATTCCCGTTTAAATATCAATAAATATTATCATGCAACGCAAAAGTTTAAAAGTAAATATACCATTTTGCTTGACGTTAGGTTTAGGTTAGACAAACCGTTGTTATAAGCTGATGTGAGATTTAATACTATCTTAATAAAACTTATACCACTCTGATTTAAAAAAAAATTAATAATGCATCTTAATCTTGACTATGTTTTTTTCATCAAACTACAAGCTTCATGTAAAATTACTGCAACATTGCCGAATGAAATATTCAAATCAAATCAATTTTATTTTGCGAAATATAGGTTACATAAGTAACGGCTAGTTTTATTGTGGCGTCTACTACATGTATTAAGCCTACTATAACATGCGTATATAAATACGAGTTTACATTTCCTTAAAACCAATTAAAATATTCCACAAAATAACCTCATATGAGGTTACCGCAAGTGAGTTAACAAACACTCAATCAGTAAAGAGCATGTTGCGCACAATTTAAATGACAATAATATAAGGGCTTCATTATTTACGCCGCATCGTTTTTCTCTCGACCTCTCGGGCCTCAGTAAATTGGTGTGTGTGAAAAGCTATGCCACGAATAAAAATATTGCCGCTGTTCCGTTAACACAGAAGTGAGAATGTAGATTTGGATATAATGACTTATTTTTTTTATAGAAAATTGCAGATTTCATATAGAATTGCAGATTTTATACAATTTTCTGAAAGCCGTTGTGGAAGGCAAAGGGTTACCCCCCAAAGAGATGACAGGGTTACAGGCTTCCTTTTTATCTTATCGAATGGGTTTGAAATACACCCTAGTGTTGGAATTTATCAAGTTGCCCAGAAGTCTTTCAACTTGACGTAACGACCACCACATTAAATGATAACCGTAATATTTTTTTAAATTTTTTCTTGATATTCCTCTGAAAAATCAATTGAAATGCAACGATTAGCAAAACACAATTTGTTTTAAGACATTGAACCCAATATAACAACTCTTCATATGAGTTGAGATGAATGTTTATAGAACATCATTATGTTCACATAAATATTTTGATACGAAACATGGGTTCGATGTAATCTAGTGGCTATCCGTTGACCTGACCTACGCAGGGTATGAGAGCCCTTGGTTTCGGATAACTGGGAAAATGGATTAGAAACACTATACATAATGATTGGTTATAATAATTAAAGGGTTATGATAATTAGAGTATGAAGTTAATAATAACATTTTATTATATATAACGTATTTTATGCTCCTGAATTTTATTGAAAAAATCTATTTAAGTTTTGTATGAAACATACTAAGTGTATGTTTCATACAAAACTTAAATAGATTTTATGTAAAATTCATTTATGTACCAGTAGGCGCGCGGGGCTTCGCTCCCGTCATTCTTTAATTGGACACTGCTCAGATCCTATTGGCCGTAGCGTGAAGTTATATAGCCTATAGCCTTCCTCAAAACATAGACTATCCAACACTAAACGATTTTTTCAAATCGGACCAGTAGTTCTTGAGATCCTAGAGTTCCACTAAACAAATAAACTCTTCAGCTTTATAATTCCTATTAGTATAAGTAGATAACACATAATACAGGGTGTATACGACGATACGACATTAAATGACAAGGCCAGTGTTAACCCTTATAAACATATTCTAATATAAATTATTTTAAAAAAAAAGAAGAAAAAAAAAATATGCTACACATTATTTAAAGTCGAAAAATTTAAGAATATAAAACTACACATTATTTTTCTATCATGACGTTTTCGACATGACGACGACAACAGTGCGGAACAGAGTAAGAGATAAGATAATATGAAAGAGTCAGAGATATTTAATAGAATTGAATGACGTAATGACAACATACGACCAAAGTAAATACCTACAGGTTGTTTAAAACTGTGAACAACTGTGACATAAAGAATGTACATTGGCGTCTAAACTATTGCAAATTTCTGTTTAATTTTTTTTGGTATAGCCTTCTAACATCACATGCTACACGTGGTTTCATTTAATGTCGTACCGTCGTATACACCCTGTATAACAAGAAAATTCCTATTAAAAAAATATATTAGTAAGAGTAGAAAAGTAGTTCCTATTTGATTGTATCGCTACCTAATTAGTATTGGAAGCTCAGCTATTTGTGGTATGGTACAATTAATGTACGGTTTGGATAAAACCACGATCGCGTTCCGATACCGTTGTTTGAACTACTTAAATATATTGCATTGGACGCGAATCGAATACGGGAATCTGATACAATTTATTAGACGAAAAACCTTTTATTTACACGGATACAATTATCTACTGCTTATAGTAAAATATGTACGTATATCTTATAATTATATGTATATTGTATAATCCTGAGATTAGAATTTAGTACCTAATAGATATCATAATTACAAATTCATGTTGTACGAATGACAAAATGAATGATGATAATGATGTTGAATGCGGGCGGCACAATCGCTCGCTGTGGCGGAAATTAGGAAAGGCCTATGTTCAACAGTGGACGTCATTGGGCTGATATGATGATGATGATGAATGAAAAAATTGTTGACACAATTTAATTTTTACTTATACCGACTTATTTACTTATACACACTATTACTGTGGTGTTGTAAACGTCCATAGGTGGTAACTGCTTACCGTCAGGCGGGCTGTACGCCTATATGAAAACTTTTTGTTGATACAAGATAATGATCTACATAAAAAAAACGGTTATTCAATTATATATTTACATCATAACTTAAAGTATTAATGTGAATAAAAACAACCTGATATTCTATTCATAGTATTTTTCTATAATTGATTTATCTTAATAGGTCTCTTTATAATCTCGGGATCGACTGAACCGATTTTCAAAATTCTTTTATGGCCGATTTCAATAATCTATCTATCTATCTATGGATTTGGCTACTAATGTTAGAATTTTGACACATTTTGTATGGAGCTTATGTCAAAATTCTAATTTTAGTAGCCAAATTCATAGATAGATAGATTATTGAAATCGGCCGTTAGTGTTTGTTAGCCCATTTATCGAAGAAGGTTATTATAATAATATATTTAAACGTATTTACACGCGTTTGTCCGATGCTTCCAGTGAGCAGCAGGCTGGCTATTTTTTTCCACAAATAATAAGCATAGCTGGCAGTTTTCAGACAGACAGCAGCATCCATGCGGTAGAATTATGTTGTCTTATTTTAGTTTGTTTTACTTTTTTATTTGTTTTTTTTTTATAAAATTAATAAAAAAACTGAGTTTAACATGAAGTCTAAATCTACTATGTTCAAATTGTGATTTTTTTTTTTCTCTTTTGATTTCATCCTTGAAAACGTTTAATAACTATTATTTTTCCATTCAATGGTAACCGATAAATATTTCCATAAGGTCTTACCATTCCTCACAACCAGACAAAGGTACTACAGAGTATTACGACCTTCCAGGTATAAAGGCGTAGTTGTAACAAGGCGAACTGAATGTGGCAAATTATTATGCTGTCTTTATTTCATAATAGTAATATAATAATAATATTCTACCACATTTACACAGCGCCATCTATCCCAAATTAAGCAATTATATTTGCTTGTGTTATGGGTACTAAACAACTGATAAACTACTTAAATACATTTTTTTTTTGTAAATACATACATATTATAGATAAATTACACCCAGACACAGAACAAACCTTTATGCATCATACAAAGATGTTACATACTTTCGTATGTCTACTCTAAAAAGCTGTTATTATAAAAATACCAACAGTCACTTAAATAATATAACAAATAAAATTGTTTATTTGCATAGATGAGGAATCAAATCCGTTCCTCTTTCCCCGGCTATCCCGGGCTTCATGCATTTTGTTTTACCTTAATTCAGAATAATTATTGGTTTGACAGACTATCCGATAGAATCGTCCATCTATCCAATTGTGACACATGTACTAACTACCAAGTCAATATATAGGATAATTTATAAAAACCTCTATTTTTATTACTATGGTACTCTTGAAAGAATCAACACCAATTTTGCCTTCTACAAATTCGCCCTAAATCACCAAAATAGATACCTTCGCGTTTGTCCCTGTCACTGTTATTTCAACAAGTCAGACCATTCAAGGGTTTGACAAATACTCAAGTATTGTGTGGAGTGAGTAAACATCTTGTTGGCAACTGTGCTTTTCGGTACCCTTAAAAGTAATTAAAAAAAAATAATGACCATTAAGATTCACCCTTTAGACGCTGATAAGCAGTGGTTTGTTTACCTTTTTTCTAATTTGGTCATTAACTGTTAATTGCTAACCTGCAATTTGAATGCTCAAAAATTATTTGTTCTTTATTGTACCTATGTCCCGGCGAACTTCGTACCACCTACTTAATTTATGATTTTATGAAAGTATATACCTACCTAGGTATGTAGGTAGGCAGGGTAGCTGCCTACTTACATACCTACCCTACCTACCTACCTACCTACCCTACCTACACTACCTACCTACCTACATAAAAACTAAAAAACAAAAAAAAATAAACGTAAAAGCCATTCTTGAACTTAAACGAACATTTAAAAAAAATAATTGGCCAATTAATTGAGTTATGCGCTTACCAACACATTTAGCGATTCATTTTTATATTATAGATACATTAAAGAAGAAGTCGCGCGGGGCTTCACTCCTGTCGTTCTTTATCTGGCCAATGCTCTGCTCCTGTTGGCAGTAGTTATTTATTAGCAGTTATATAGCCTATAACCTTCCTCGATAAAAAATGATACTAACTTTACAGAACGATTTGACTAGCTCCAATAAGATTGATGAAATATAAAATTTGTATATTACGATGACAAATGACAAGCAGATTTATGATGGGTAATTTTCTTGCTACCTGTTTCATCATCATCACATCAACCCAATGACGTCCACTTCTGGACATAGTCCACAGATGAACTAACGACCCATCTAATTCTTATCCTGAATACTCTCAACAAATTGAGATGTTTTTAAAGACATTAATCAATATTACATTCCAATTTTTTCATGTTCATCACATATTAACAGTAATTAATGTGTCCCTTAAGTGTATATTAAACAGCTTTTAGTTTTATTGCAGACAGATAAAGTTGACTATCACTTTTTTTCTCAAATTGACGATCATTTTATTAGAAGCAAAGTTTTTATAGCTCAGCTAATACTCTCATTAGGTCTTACACTTTTAGAACACATTTTAAGAAAAGACGCCAGTCTTTTGTAGATTTGTAAAATATTGAAGCCTTAAAGTTGGTGTTAGATTTATTAGTCAGGCTATTCATATGTATGTGCATTTAAAATCCGTGCGCTATTATATAGCCACCTTTAGAAGAAATACGGGTGCATGCAATTTTGTGTCCTATATAATGTAAATATAAGATATATAATAAATTGTGTTTTAGACGTACCTATGTAACGGTTGCACCCGTTGCAGGCTACGTCCTTCACGATTGCACCTCTTTTTACCGCCTTTTGGATCTCTTTTGATTTCTTTTTAATTTACTTTTAATTATTTAAAATTCAAAATCCTAATTTCTAAATTCTAACCGAGTCTTCGTCGGAGCATCCGCTGAAGGCTCGTCGGAGCTCATTACCATAGTAAATCTAGTGCCGCGCGCACTTATTGTTATTATTTTTAATATTTTTATCTAATAAATTTACAACAGCTGACTGTTGTATGTAAATGAAATGCGGACTGATGACTGATGACTATAATTTTAACGCATTTCATTTACGGGGCCCTTCGCCCTTACAACTATTTATACATAATATTTACTGCCTAACATGAATAAAAGAAGAAGAAGACTGATTTTACGGGCCCCACGCTCTTCCCCATATAGCCGGACTATATAATATCATACTCTGCCTAGCGTCCACTGGAGGGGACAGTGGAGAGCGCTAGACCTAAGTCAAGATTTTGCGTTAATGATGTAAATAGACTATGCTAATCACATACTATAAGACTTACTATCTGTAGATATAGTAACTGGAGCCAATAAATTTGCTTATTAACTCACTTAAAGATATAAAAATGTCTGAATTTATAAATCTCGAAAGTTAAACAAATAAAAAAAATTCAAAGCTCTCCAAATTATTTTGTTATCCTTAAGACTTGAAATGGGTGAATACAATAGTATAAGAAATTGCATTACAAATATCTTTACGGACGACATTCTCAATATTTAAAAAGAAGATTTTCTTTGACCGTTTTACAATAGAGAATGTCTCCATTGAATAAAGAGGGGAATAATTTTATTTTCATAACGTCTTTACGTATTCAACGAAGAATCTTAAGTATGGATTTACGTTTTGTAAAGAAAAAGATTATGTTTAAACGAAACAAAGAGTAATAGAATAACAGATTTGGGATTACTGAAGACTGTTTCATTCTATCAGTTGCGTTTCTTAGCGTCTGAGTTTGGAAATGACAATATCAATATTTTTAATTATACACAATTTTAAGTGAAACATCTTTTTGTGTATCTATTTTATCTCACTTCATGCCTAAGTATTAAATTTTTGGTTGAACGCTAGGATCTCAGGAACTACTGGTCCGATTTGAATAATTCTTTTAGTGTTATATAGCCCATTTATCGAAGAAGGCTATAGGTTATATAACATAACGCTAAAGCTAATAGGGGCTGAGTAGTAGCCAAATAAAGATCGATGGGAGTGAAGCTAGGCGTGACTTCTAGCTGTAGACTTTCAATATTAAACAAAACTCTCCAGAAATTCCCAAAGATCGTAAATCTTTTGTATTTATTGGCTCCTCAAAATCTTTTACGCCGTCATTTGTTTTAAGTCGTAGGTATTCTTGTCTTACATCTTCCGCTTCGTAAATTAATAATAATAATTAGTGTCATGAACTGTCTACAAAACTGGGCTACGTATGTAATTAATAATAATAATAATATTCTACCACATTCAAAGTAATCAATTATATTTGCTTGTGTTATGGGTAGGTACTAAACAACTGATATACTACTTAAATACATTTTTTTTTGTAAATACATACATATTATAGATAAATTACACCCAGACACAGAACAAACCTTTATGTTCATCACACAAAGATTTGTCCTGTGGGGATCGAACGCACGACCTCCGGCTTAGCAGTCAGGGTCACTAACCACTAGACCAACAGGCCAGTCAATTGATTATATTATTAGTATCTCCACCCTGTTACGTCAATAATCATTGCAGCATCCACCTCTCGATATTTTAGCGTTCCAATCAATCACACTAATTGCGAAAATGATCCATCAAATTATGGTAATAAATGGTATTATGGTTTAATGCTAATTATCGACATAGATATTCGATACTTAACGAATGTCAATTATATCGTTAATTCCGGTGTGTGAATAATTTTATTGCGAACTAATTTTGATATGCAGTTCACAACGATTTTGTGTAGTGCTTATTGCTAATCAATCGTTTAGTTTGTCAGCCGATATTATGCATGCAATGTAAGGCTTTTGTAATTAACTGCACTAGTTTACGCTTGTGACTGCAATTTTAAAATTAACTCTATGGCACTGTAACTGTTCTTATTTTTAAATGAACGCTATTTCGCTCGTCTGGTCTATCGATAAAAATTAGCTCATGCCCTCTTCCAGTTCCTATATTATTCATAAAATGCGCTACAAACAAACTTTATATCGCACTTTTAATATTGGTTAAGATTTGCATTCCATCTAGTTTAAACTTATCAGTAAAAACTTAGTACCTACTAATAAACGACACCGTAATAGTTATCTTACTTTCTAACAGATAGAGTCGAAGTTTATCTGTTATAAGCGATTGAAACTTTCTTTAGCCGTGTTTGGACGCGCGTTGCTGCATCCGAATTAACAACTTTTAATTCTTCAGCCATTCTAAAGAAGTAGTTTGGAATGGCTTCTATCAATCTTATGTAGCGAATGCGCGGTTTCAACGACCTTAGTGTTATTATTTGCATTATCAAATGGATGCCTTGTGGTAAGGTTTAATATTGTAATTTAATTATAACTAGCAGTAGATGTTGCCTGCGGTTCTGCCCTGACTCATGTGGAATATTGCTTGTACTCATGTTAAAATTTTGGTCTTTAGAGTATGAATCACAATGTTTTTTCCTGAACTGAAAAACCCAATAATTTGAAACTCAATGTTTTAGCCATTCATCAGTCACTGTTTTAATGTGATAAATGAAAAAAATATTTAAAAAATAATCCTTATCCTTATATTAAATTAGGTGTATATTGGGGGCTTACTCTGAATTTCGACATTCGACTTAGTTGGTTTTGATGTCGCTGTCAAATGTTTGAAAGTGACAGCGACTATATCAAAATTTTCTAATTTAATGTCGAAATTCAGAGTAAGCCCTCTTTAGAACTAACAATTTTAGTTCTAAACTCCTACAGCTGAAAGAAAATTAAGCATTCTAATTCACTATGCCCCCAAGCACTTTCTACATAATGTATTCCGTCATAATCCACACAAAGCTAACTCAGAACAACTCAAACACACCAGTCCAGTTGACATGAATGCGTAAATCAAACTTTGGCTGTGTTGTTTAAACAAAAGCGTTGGTTTGTCCCACTTTATTCAATAATATAGGCTGAAAAACATTAGCATGAGGGCACACAACGAACAAAGTCAAACAGGAGTGAGGGACTTCGTATTGTCAAAACTTGGATAGAGTTTAACAATTGATAGATGTAAGTTAGGTACTAATTAACTTGTCTTGTGAACGAAATATGACTAGATTGTTCTTAATACGTACAGATTTCCAAAATAGAATCAATCAATTAAGCAATCTATCTAGTGACAGATTAAGAATACATAGTATCACTACCCTATTTCACCCCGTGGGTGTCGTAAAAGGCGACTAAGGGAGTGCCATATGCAGACAAGAGCACTGCGACAAAAGGAAAATTCGAAACAAACCTTATAAAAACTCGTCTATGTGTTTTCTTTCTTTCGTCTGCAAGCGTGGTATAGTAGGCTAAATTCCCACCACATTCTCTGGAGGAGAACCGTACCAAGAAGTGGACCGTTTATTAGTTGAAATGATGATGATGTAAAACGTGCCTCTATGAGCATTCTCATCTAGAAGTTAAATGTATGTGCTTTGCCTACAAACATTTGGGTACTCCTAGTAGGTCTAGTAGGTATATATAGGTCTATGCAATTTTCGGCTTAATTAATCCTAATTAATTAAGCCGAAAATTGCATAGACCTCAAAATTAAATGCCTCAAACAACCTCTTTTAGAAACCAATCTTATTTAGTTACAGGGGTTATTCGGTAGTTATAAAAAACGTAAACCGAAAGGGTGTCTGTTGAATTATCCCAAGTTTTTACATGTACCGTAAAATTGGGCTCTTCTCATTAGACAAGGGTCATTTATTTCGGCCACTTTTCTCCCCAACAATTGCTTGTATTTTAGGTAGTGCTATTTTAATCTTGAAGAATTTACATAATTTATGGACTGACTTTCAGAGCTTTCAAAAGGTTGCAATTTTTCATTAAACTATTTTATTGTAGATCGGTTAAATGCTGGTTGATTAGCTATGGCATGGAAATTGACACATTTAAGTTACCACTTATTTACAAGTACCTACACTAGCTTTTGCCCGAGGTTTCGCTAGCGTGATATGTCAATAAAAGTAACTTATTTCGTTACCCAGCTCCTAGACTATCTGTAGTATCAGTAGTTAAGGTATGTAAACGTATCATACAAAAACACTATTTCATATATAATAATTATCTTCATCATTTCAATTCATAAACGTCCCACCGCTGGGCATAATAGTCATAGTTTTGAGAAAACCTCGTGAGGAAGTTAATTTCCACATCCTGATAAGTCTTGGGAGAAAAATCTCTGAAAACCGCACGGTAAGATCCTAAGTCAAATTCATTCGTTACCATGTCATGATATAAAAAAACTTTAAAAACCTTTTTGATGCTATTATGCAACAACATATATTATACACCTTTCAAATTAAAAAAAAAATTAAGTAACTCTCTTTGAATATGCAAGAAGTTATGTAAGTCTCTTTTACATGAAAAAGCAAAAATTATGTACCTATGTACAAATTTTCAATAACAATTTATTCCGTCTTTTAGGCCTTTCTTTACACAGCTATTTAGAAATGATACAATAATAGGTATTAATATTATTACCTCTTAATTAAATCCTACATGCCAAAGTTTGTTCGATTATATGTTTTAATTTCACGGCTAAACAACTTAATAGATAAGAAAACACACATGACAGCTTGGAGGGATTTGGAAAATGCTTTAATCTACATTGTATTGACATACAAAAGCGACTGAAGCTGCGAGCATAAACTAAAATAACACGTAAATACGAAAGCATTATGGTGAATGTTTGTTCTAGCTAATGATTGGTATGAACAGAGTTTAAACAATGCTTGTTAGTAAAGTTTTCAGCGTACTCACAACTCAGTTCATTAGCGCGACAGGTTATATTATTATGACATTCAGGCTAATGACGATCCGATATCTATGGCATCATTCATTGCAATCAAATACTTCTAACTTTATTATTTACCGTCATTAATGACTGTGTATACATTAATTTTTAATTTATTTACTCTTAACCAGTCAAAACTAGTTTTGACTGGCTAAATATCAGTCAAAACTTATATCATATTAGAGACCTATTTTGTAATGACGCAATTTAGCCTTATTACAGATAAAATTTTAAAATATGACATGTCATTATCGATACAATATTTTTTTATTGCCTATAAATTCACAGCAAGAATAGGCAAAAGGAACTCTAATTATTTGAAATTTCAATGGAGATTAAAATTCAGATGATAAAACAAATTTACCTTTAGAGTGCCAAGCGTCATTATACTAATAAAATTAACTTGTACTAGTAAAATTATTATAAAATCTTCAGTTACTAACTTTAATCAAAATTTTTTATCAGCGAGAAAGGTAAAACTATCGTCAGATATTAAATGTACTTTACGAAATGAAGACGCGCTCCAAATTAAGTTTACGATTTTCGCTAAACGATTTAACTCTTATATCCACAGGGAAAGTATGATGTCACGTATAAATAACAATTATTTAGTTCTAATAGAGGCTTAGCTAACTTTGTAAAACTTCTTATTAACTTGCTAGTAATATGGAGGATGGAAGTGTATTCATCATCATCATAAACGTTTCACTGCTTGGCACGGGTCTCCTCCAAATATTTTGAAGGAAATTAGCCTACTATACCACGCTGGCCAGACAGGTTGGTACCTATAGGGTTTGATTCGAATTTTCCTTTTCTTGCAGTGCTCTTGTTCGCTTAAGGTTACCCCCTTAGTCGCCTTTTACGACAACCACGGGTAGAAATGGAGTAGTGACATTATGTATCCTTAATCTGTCACTACAAGGAAAAATGTTGTTCTAAAGCAATGTAACTCTTATATTATCCTCAGGGACAGTATGATGTCACGTATAAACTACGACTATTTACTTCTAATAGAAGTTTTGCTAACTTTGTAATACCTCTTAACTCGCTAGGGATATGGAGGATTGAAGATAAATATATTACTTCAATCATATTTTGATATAATTATAATTATTATCTGTAGGACAAAAACAAGAGCCTTGAAACAGCTGCATTGATATTGATAAAACAAGTCTAAAATATTACGATATTGACAGCATTTAAACAAAAAAACCGTATTAAGATCGACCTATCTGCTTAGGAGCTAGGGTGCCACAGACAAACACAGAGACACATAGACACATTAAATTAATAACGCCTCGATTTTCGTAAAGCTCTGAATTTCACATATTTTATTACATTATTTTTATTCACAACTTTTCGTGTACTACGTATATTCAAGTTTGCTATGTCAGGAATTTCACCCGTGTTGAACATTACTGTTCTGCAAGTTTTAGGTTGCCGTGTGACATTTAAAAAAGCGTTTATATCTGCAGACATTGAGCATGCGAGGCATGCTGGTGCAGGCAAAAGATTAATTTTCTATAGAATTTAACCATTACCATTTTCATACGATGGTGGCTAAATGGATAAACGGCCGGCATGCAAATCATGCGGTCCGAGTTCGATCCCAACCGGCCCAACCAATGTGGATTCCACTTTGTGGAATTTATATGTCTAATCAAGTGACTTACCATCTGCTAAAGGTGAAGGAAAACATCGTGAGGAAACCCACATACCCTAGAAGAAATTCTATGAGTATGTCTGATCCACCAACCCGCACTAGGCCAGGGTGAGTGGATTATGGCCTAAAACCCCTCTCAGCTCTCTAGTTAGAGGAGAGGAGACCGGAGCCCAGCAGTGGTACTTAATGGGTTGCTGATGATGATTTTCATACATTTTTTCAGTTATATCGGTGACCCTAGTCATATGTCAGATCTTCCAATTTCACAATAATTTTATATCATAGAACGCCGAACAACCAAATACTTTCTTAGTAATAATAATAGTACGTGATTCGAAGATTATACGTCGAAGATAAATCTCTGTCAATATTTCACTTTCATAACATATTTTCCCTTCAACAGCAACGATGATTTTCCTTAAAGCGAATGATAATTATTTATCATTCACGTCAAAGATATCATTCCTTGTCCTCATGAAATTCTTTATCTACTTATGTACCCTGTGCAATTTTAATCGTCTTAAAAACTTTGTCTAATTAATAGTAGATACAATCAGATATAGACTGGCATGTTGGCGTTATGGGTAATGACCCTAACTGCTAAGCCGGAGATTGTGGGTTCGATTCTCCCAGGAGAAAATCTTTGCGTGATGAGCATGATTCTTTGTTCTGTGTCTGGGTGTAATTTATCTATAATATAATTATATCATATGTATTTTAAGTTTGAGACGTTTATATTTTATATTTATTATTTAATTGGAGCTATATCTTAAAAATATGTCCATTAACTTCATTAATTACGTCATCATGAAGTAGGTATAAAATATGACGTCACATTTTGCAACGTTGGATATTCGTGACATTGTTTGTGAGAATTATAATTGTATATGACTGTTTGTAAAATAATTGACACGGAGGGAGGAAGTGCTGATGTGTCTTTTATTTGACACTTCCCTGTTATACGCACGAAGTTTGCAGTGATTTAATAGGACATTATGTATTTGTTTTTCTTATTTACTAGCTTTAGCCTAAGGCCTCACCAGCGTGGTTTTGTCAATAAAAAAGTAGCCTATAATTCTAGAATTCAATTCTTTAAATTTTAATGATTAATTTACATTTTTTCGCTGGATATAGCTATACTTTTATCTATTTTGACCATATGATATTCATGATTCTAAAGATAGTTAAGTGCAGCTTACACTTTTTTATTGACATTAATATTACCCAAGTCGAAAAAGCGGGATAATATCTTGGTTGACCTTTATTATGTAAGAATTTAAACGTAGGTCATTGTACCAAATAGTTTCACTCACGTATCTCGTTAAAATAATATTCTATTGCCATCCTCAGCAAACGATATTTGCCTAGCAAATCGGTTCACGAATTCTCAGAAAAGCAACAAGCCTTTATCATAGTACAAGTGAAGAAATAAACGTAAACTGTTATAACGTTAACCCTATCGTAAAAGGTAGGTTGGCGTGCATACCTCTACGAGCGCTACGAATTCCTTATTACGTAGCAGATATTCTGAACTAATCTTCCTGTACGCCTACGAGACGTCTACGACAGTGCTACGTACCATCGCGACGGGTAATTAATGTCGTGATTAGTTTTATTCAGAGAAATTAGTGACAGCCTTTAATGGTTTAATTTTAGTTAAATTGAAATAGAAGTATTATAATAATTGGTTTTATCTCTCAATAAAAAAAATACATATTTCTTACGAAATAATTTCAATTATAAACCAATATTTCGTAACTAATTTTATGAATATATATTAGTTACGTAACATAAAGCAATTCAAAAACTCCCTTCTACATAATCTTGAGGGTCCACTGCAATCTCGACAATCATTTGGTGGATTTCGAATCGTTGTCGGTCGTTTTCAACCATATCGTAATTTCAATAATTGAATAACGAGATTGCGAGTAGGTTTCCTGGGTTCATATTTTTTTTTTTTTTTTTTATTTACAATTTACAATATGTTTACACAAAAAATGCCACTTAAACCTATATGATTTGTGTGTGACACAATGTTTCGACCTCTTCCTTACTTAACAATAATTACATCTACCCACATTTTTAACAGTATAACTAAAATAAACGCAATTACATAATACTATATTTGCATTTAAAACACTAGTATTTCATTGTTACAACTCTCAAAGAAAGTATTGTTTTAATTTATCTTTATTTTTATAATTTGTTTTATTTTTTATTTATTTATATAATTTGGTACTGCTTGAACTGCTTTGAATTATCAATTATAATCAGTGACAAAGTACTGTCACCTGTCTTTATGTCTTAAATTCACTTTTCTTTTGATAATAAGTAGGTACTTACTTTAAAAATCCTCAAGTTACTTATTAAACGTTGGATGGGAGTTAACTGATTGGCTGCATTTTGTTTGCATATTTGATACCCGATTCATCATTCTTCCTTACCGCTCATCTTTCGTCAGTGTTTTTAATTTTCGTTGTAGGTTGGGGTGTGACGATCCATCAACTACCTAACATCGAGAGATGACTTGATCACTTTCTTATCAATAATTATGTGTGTATTTCAGAAATAAATAACATAATTTTGAATATTTGTCACTGCTGTACTCAGAGACATTACTAACTTTAAAGTTTATTTATAATAGGTTGAATGACCCCTTTGTTTACCTTTTTGTTCAAAATATTTGGCATCGACTGTAGTAAAAACGTTTAATACTTAAGTCGATAAGCCTAAATAGTCAAAGTCAAAGTCAAATCTTTTTATTTCATTTGGATCACATACATGATACTTATGAACGTCATACAAAGCCAGAAAAAGTGTCAGTAAATTTGCCTACAGCCAGTTCACTGACAAGGTTGAGCTCTGAGAAGAACTTGGCAAGAAACTCAGGCCACTCTTTTCAATCGCCATAGTTGTTACAATTTTAATTGGTTACAGTTTGAAATATCACAGAAAGTACAGAACCAAAACACCATACTAAATCAAATTCAATAAAATTTGGATATGAGAAAATAATAATAGTAATAATGAGCAATCAAACTTTAATTTGTTTTCGTCAAGAAGTATGGTATGTGGGATCATCACTTGGTACCAACTATGTATTAGAGAACGGTAAAAACATTTTGTGAACACATTGTTTAGCAATATTAGCTTAAAAAAAAAGGAATTGAATAATTTAGTAGCGCTAAAGCACAGCATACGACGACTGACCAGTCACCCCAAGTAGCGCCCGTTCACGGGCATGACGCACAGACCAGCCATCATTCTCTTCAACCATATTTGAGGGAAGAGAATGACCCGGCCAATACGACACCACAAGCAATGACAGTTTAGTGAGCATGACAATCGAAGACACTTGCTTAATAGGAAAGAAAAAAAAATGATCTCAAAATGCTTCCACTTACCAGTAATAAGTGAACAAGAGTAAGATAGAAGTTATTCCTGCAAAAAATAGATTAAGAAGCGAGCAACTAGTCCCATGCCTTTAGTCTAGTAAATGAGTGCTCGAAAAGGTACTGCGGAGGGAAATGTCAAAAGCAGAAATTTTGACTTAGGTACTTTGTTTGGACTAGTTAGGAGATAAACATACTAAAAGTCCTTACCCCCCCGAGGGGAGCCCGAGGGGGGGGGAGCACAAAGAAGGTCCCGTTTTTTGGTTTTTTGCTTACAGCTCGAAAACAATACTTTGTACGAAATTTTATTAGGAAACGAACGAAATTAATAGGCCAGCTATTAGTAAAAACGTGTAATTCTTAAGTCGATACGCCTAAAGACGATAATTAAATGAAAAAATATGTTGATGACAGTTTACTGCTGATTGACGTCACTAAGAGTGGCAGTAAATTTTATTAAAATATAAGTATATTAATTCTTATATTGACTTTTATTTCTTTTAGGTACTAATTATAGGCCAAAATTTGTTATATAGGTAAGGTTGATGTTTGAATATTTGTAGGGAAGTCTTAAACATTTTAATAGAATTTGATTAAACTTGACAGACAGCTATTGCATAGCTCAAACATATAAATTAAAACAGATCACAAATATCATAAAATATTATCATACTGTAGATATAGATTAGGCTAAATAAAATTAATTTAATTCTATAATGGATTTGGACATTGTGATGATGAACCCGCGAACACTAAATTTAATGCAAGCAATGAACTTAATCAGAATATAGATGGAAGATTGAACTTCTAAACAACTATTTTGTTTATTGATTTAGAAGCGTATAGGTCCTTTTTCTACTAACATTGTTACATTATCTCTAAACATTTGATGCTGAAACTTGACACTGGCGTAATAGTACGCATCTTTCACACCACGCATTCCATTCATAGACCAAAGCCGAGGCCTTAGTAATTTTGAATAGGCGTATTTATGCGTCTTATTGTTAGGAATTTCTTGGTCAACCGTTCTCACTTGAACAGGCCTTGTTTGAGACAAGGAAACAATTCCAATAAAACCAGATCTATTGTCGGATCACTGATTCTCTGTACATACAGTTAAAGGGTCAGCTTTACCGATTTTGCTCAAATCATTCAGTTTGATGCGATTTGTGCCGCGATTAATAACATTGACATTGTGTGACTTAAGATCGAATGTCTTAGTTATGGATGAATAGAAGTACAGAACATGCTAAAGCTTGAGTACAGTAGGTATTTCTAACCAAAACTTCAAAAATATCGTAAATTTTATCCACAATGTTAAAAGCATTTGAATGGTGATCGCTTAACATCAGGAGGACCATATATCTGTTTGTTACGCCATGATATAATTTCTTTCAAAATAGCACCGACCGTGCAAAGTCTCTATAAAACAGAACCCCTCAGATATATTTCAGTGATATAAGTTTTCGGATTTTTTCCTTTACTTGTGCATCTTGATATTACTTCTTGCCAAATTTCATGATTCTACACAACGGGAAGTACCTAAGTACCCTATAAGTTTTAACATTTTTGATCTTCAACATATTCGATAAAAATGGAGCATGAACGGCTGAATCTTTTGATTACGTTTACTTAAAACTGATTTTTTATTGGGCCAAGAGGCGGCACATATAGGTACTCAGGCTATATGATTATAATTTCAGCTTGATACCTCTACGTGTTCTTGAGATTTTTTCTTGACAGATAGACAAAGGAGTTATCCTATAAGGGTGCTGTTTTTTTCCTTTTGACGGAACCCTAAAAACGTGATGGTATGTTTTTATTATTGACTGGCCTGTTGGTCTAGTGGTTAGTGACCCTGACTGCTAAGCCGGAGGTCGTGGGTTCGATCCCCACCCAGGACAAATCTTTGTGTGATGAACATAAAGGTTTGTTCTGTGTCTGGGTGTAATTTATCTATAATATGTATGTATTTACAAAAAAAAATGTATTTAAGTAGTATATCAGTTGTTTAGTACCCATAACACAAGCAAATATAATTGCTTACTTTGGGACTAGATGGCGCTGTGTGAATGTGGTAGAATTTTTTTTTTTTATTTATTTAAAAAGGCAACGCCCGCTCTAGGGAACGAGCCCTGTGTCGCGGGGAGCTTTACAAACATGAAACTAACGGACACAAAGTACACCCAGACTAGAAACAAATATCTATGAATCACACAAATATTGGCTCGTGTGGGAATCGAACCACGTCACCCAGCACGGCGATGTAGTGGCGAGGCGACCACCTTAACCACTGCGCCACGGTGACAGTCATTCACACGGTGTCAGACATATTATTATTATATTATTATTATTATATTCACCAAACTCTAAAACAACGGATAATAACTACTACTGCATTCAAAACAAACAAAATAAACTCTATTTGATAAAATGCTTGGGCTCCGTTTAGTTTATCTCATGATATCGGCTCAAAGACACGCCACAGGTGCATTTCGTGTTTACGGCTAACAAAATACCACTTTAATAAATTAGTTTCTATTTGAGACAACACAAACGTACTCATACGAATAAGTATTTGAGTTGAATACGTTATTCCGGATAAATAGTGTTGCAATGTGTTTATATGGGTTCTTGTTTTTATGAGTGTTTACGGAAGGACAGTAGGCATTCGTAATCAGAGTTTGAAAGTAGGAAGAATTGGGGAAATAGAAAAAATAAGTTGTTACAAATTGCTTGACTCTGCTTTTTTAAAGCCAATGTACTACTGATACCTATAGAAACCAAACCTAATATATTATTGAAAAAAAAATGCAGAAGTTGGATGTATACTTAGCGTTTGAAACTGTAATAAATTGAATACTACAATTACTTAAATTTAGTAATCACCTTTAATAAAATATAAGTCCCTAATAGTTATGTCATGAGCTCTAAAAACATTTAATATCGTAAATATTCATTATTTTTAACTTTGTTTATTTTATATTTATTTATTTACCACACCAATCATATTTATTTATTTTCACAATACGAATAAAAAACAATGTAAACACGAATAACTTAAACGTTGTTTAAGCAAATCCTATCAACATAACAGTCGGAGTACGTTCTCTTTTGATTTAAAAAGACGTTTCAAGTCTTGATCTCTGTTCGTACCGAATAATTGATGTCTGTAAGTGCATATTCAGGTAGTTGAGATTCCTGCTCCACTACTTAGCTATGGATGTTGCTTTGGAAAACTTGTCCTAAATAGCTATCTTTTTACATTTTATTAGGAAGCATTTTACTTCAATTTAAAGTGGTAGCAAGTTGAGCTACTGAAATAGAGATTATGATTACTTTGTTTAATGTTCAGTGGTTATGAAAATGTCCGTGTAGTGATGGATTAAGGATACATAATGTCATTACACCATTTCTACCCGTGTATATCGTAAAAGGCAACAAACTCCCTTACAACCGTAACAAGACAAGAGCACTTCGAGAAAAGGAAAATTCGATACAAAATCCTATACCAACCCAGCGTGCCAGCGTGGTATACCACGCTGGCACGCTGGGTTGGTTCTAATAGGCTAATTAATTCCCTCTAAAATGTTTGGACGGGAGCCGTGCCTAGCAGTGGGACATTTATAGGTTGTAATGATAATGATGACCTACTTATTTATTTACAAGATTTGTTCTTTTTCGGCAAAACCTCAATATTAAATTTATTTTAGAACAAAAGTAACTGCGTCGCGTCTGTGGCGGAGTGTGCACGACTGCTGCACAAGAGGTCCCAGGATCAGTCCCCGGATCCAGCAAAATGATTTTGGGTTATAGATACTATCTTGAAATTTGTCGAAATATTTTATGCCAAAAATTGCTGGTATAGTAGTAAGGTAGGTAAGTACCTTACTTATACATTAACTGTGATTAAATTACAATTCAATATGAACAACAAAACATGGTTTATATTTACCAGAAGATAACAATGTAACTATAATCTCAGCTGTTATATCCGTCGTCTTTGAGCAGGTTAACAACACATTTCCCTCCAAGTTACGGTTTACAATGTTGACAGTAGCAAGAATAGATAGTGCGCACTCAGCTACTGCGCTTTCATAGCTTACACATAAACATCAAATAGGTACGTAGATACTAGTTAGGTACCTACCTACTATCCGTTCCTGTAGTTACGAAGTTAGTAGGTAGGTAATAACATTAGTAATAGGTTCGTAAGAAGACTTTCTTAACCATTGAAAGTTAATCAGGAGTTATCATAAGTTTTGCTGTCAAAAAGTGTAAGTATTTTATGTATATGTTGTGCAAATAAATTAGGCTGTATTTTCCATAACTGACTTTATAGTATTTATCTAATAATTAAACGGGTAATTATTTGAGATATCTATCCATTATTGTATTATATTATATATCTAATGCGATGGCGATGGTGGCTGAATGGGACCGGCGCACTGTGGTTCAAAAGCCAGTTCTAGCGCGAATAAACTCTGAAATACGAAAGTTGTGCTTATACTTTTAAACTATGCTTAAATGACTTATAGATAAACGTACTTTATATTAATAAACTAAATTATGTTGGTACTTCAATAATTAATTAGAGACAACTCTGTGCATATAGCACTACCAGCTTATATTTTTATTGAGTGCTTAAGACGTAGTTAGTGAATAATTTATTTTCGCAATTATTTGTCTAAAGTTATAAATTTTATTGTTGTTATCGTGTTGTTTAATAGTTGTTTATCATGTCAGCTTATAAAAATGGTGTGTTTATAGTTTAGTTTAATTATTCTGGGCATTTGATTTCATCCTATTACTTTTACAAGAAACGTCAAAAGTAACAAGGGTTTTAAAAAAGTGCAGAAGAGTGCAGGCTTCAGATGTGTTTTGATTTAAAAGCTTATTTAGTCAGTTTTCAGTCACAAATAAAATCTTTTTCCCCTCTTGGACGTAGATATTTTTTTTGTATTTTACAGTTATGGAGCCCGTAGTCACTCGTGTAGAGTTGTTTGAACAATTTTATATAAACATAGGAATTTGAAGAGAAGAATGTGGCAATACCTTATTATTGTATCGTGTTTTTTTCATACGAAATATAAAAAGTCCGAAATTACGTGATGTCCTGTCAAAATTTGTGAAAAACTTAGGATTTCGAAGGAAGATTTTTGTCGGAAAATAAAGACTGGCTAAATGAAAATTTTGTTTTGCCTGTTACTCCTTTAGATGAACAATTACAAACTGGATCTTTAGGTATACGGAGACCACAAAAAATGATGAATGTGGTACTCGACCTAAGCAAAAGAAATTACAACATTTTTTGCCTCAACATATACTATGCAAGAACTTTCTTTTGCTGATTAGTCTACCTTACGTAAGCGGGGTGCAGTTAATATAGTTGAAAATATTACTGCACCTAGCACATCGGAAGTCATAAAAGTTTAAAAAAGCTATTTCTGCTGCAAGTACGGAGTGTTAAACTACATCTTTGTCGCTTATAATCAATACGAACTTAAATACATAAAACAACATATTATTTAGCTTATATATAACAGTTGGTAAAAACTGTAACGCCAATATATATATCCATCGTGGCACAAAATAATAGAAGCGAAACGTGCTTGCTAATAATGATTTCGTAACAGTAAGTGAACTTGGTGTATCTATTAATTTAAAAGATTTGCTTAATTTGACAGCATACAGGATATGCAAATTTCAAGAAACGGTTTTAAAATCACTCCAGACTAATTATTATAATCTGATATTAAAATTGGGGATTGATAGGATCTCTGGTCAAAGTATTATTAACAAATGGTTAATGTAGAACAAGGTGATTCTAATAGCTAATAGGTGAAGGAAATTAGTCCCTGAAGCTATGGAAATGTTAAAATCAGTTCATTAACACTATAGCATTGAGGACTGATGTTCACAATATCGAGGACCAGACTTGTGATACTGAATAATGATTTATTTCTATAAAAATAATAAATAGTTACTATTAGTTATAATTTATTTTTGCTAAATAAATAAATAAATACACCTGAACACAAACATACATGTAAATAATACGAGTTACGAGTAAATAAAGACTTTTAAGTTAGAACGGAATTTATTCGCGCTAGAACTGGCTTCTGAACCACAGTGCGGCGTGCAAATCACGCGGTCCCAGTTCGATCCCGACCGGCAGTACCAATGTGGATTCCACTTTGTGAAATTTATATGTACTAGTCAAGTGACTTACCATCTGCTAACGGTGAAGGAAAAAATCGTGAGGAAACCCACATACCCTAGAAGAAATTCTATGAGTATGTCTGATCCACCAACCCGCACTAGGCTAGCGTGAGTGGATTATGGTCTAAACCCTCTCAGCTCTCTAGTTAGAGAAGAGGAGACCCGAGCCCAGCAGTGGGACTTAATGGGTCGCTGATGATATATCTATCCATTATTGTAACCACTACGTAAATAGAGACGTTTCGTGCTGTTTATTCAGTCTCAGAGTGCCATAGATTAATGGATGTCTACACAGTAAAGGCGTGTAACAAGGAAAGCAAAATTAGCTTGCTAACAAGAGGTACCTATATAAGTACCTATCATTGCGATAGTTGGTTAGTATCGCGGTAAGTATTCATTTTGTAGACAGTAATTATATTATATTTATAGTATAGTGTATAGCGCGGCGGTGGTAAGTACACTCCCAGTGTGTGGATTCGATTCTCGGGTCGAGCTAGTGTTTTTTATCATGAAATTCTTAATTCGGCAATGGAATGTTAATACCAATAGGCTCTTTTTGTTTCTTTTAACCCTTTGAACGTCAGAGAAGTTTATATACGTAAAATGAAAATGTGCTCACCACGCCAATGACGGCATAGCACGTCAAAAATGTACTGTATTTTAAAAGTTTGGCGCTCAAGGCACGGCGATGTCGATTTGACGTGGCGGTCAAAAGGTTAATAAACTTGTTTTTTATATGTACATGGGAACTAGCATAATTATGAACTTATGGCTTGGCGCTCAGAGCAGTCAGAGCACGAAGATGCCGATATGTCGTGGCGGTCAAAAGGTTTACCTACTCGGTATCCAAATCATCGTCAAATCAAGAAAGGAACTCCACTCTTGGATCAGAAGCCTCTCCAAGAGATTGCCGGCAAAGCGCAGCGTAGGATGTCCACCCAGAAGATAATATATAGATAATAGTCTTGAACTGAACCACAGAATCCCGTTGGATGCAAGTCAACAACATACAACCGGTATCCAAATGATTAATTGAACGCCAACGTCGGCTATACACGACAACCGCAAGCCATGCCATGGGAGCTTACTCTGAATTTCGACGTTCGACTTACTCGGTTTTGATGTAGATGTAAATTTTTTGAAAGTGACAGCCATAGACCATGGGTACCAAAATTTCCTTACATTTGACAGCTACATCAAAACCGACAGTCGAATGTCAAAATTCAGTGCAAGCCCCCTGAGCGCCCATGTCAGCTATAGTAGACAAATCTAAATACTGAATTTCATGGCTTGGCGTCCAAGGCACGGTGTTGCCGTTATGGCATTGCGTTCAAAAGGTAAAAATAAAACAAATAAAATTACTTCTATTATTATAATCATTTATTCGATACATTAAACATCTTTAAGTGTACAATAAAATATATAACAGACATACAATACATGCTCAGTCCCTATAGACAAGTCACAACTGATTTTATTCGAAATATTTAAATGTCACTTCAATACATTTGAACACATCTCTGACATAAGCTATCGACATGTCACGTGATCAATGTACTAATTTGACATGTCGTTCGAATATCGAAGCAATTGCCACTTGTCTAGAGATGCAGGTATAGTTGTTTGACAACTGTAGGCACATTAGAGATAGGCACCACACCAAGCTAAGGTAGAGAATACACATCACAATGAATAGTTAAATATATTACACATTTAAGTATAAAATTAATAAATATTAACTTTCAAAACATCCGATCAAATTGGTCTAATGAGCTTTTATCTGAAGTTTTTTAAAGCTCGGCAGTATCATTGAAGCCTGTTTTCCTTAAAACGAAATTGTGCTGGTCTTGAAACTCAAATCCTGTTGCTGTATGCTATTAATATAGCATTTTTTTTATACCCATCGAGTTCTGAAGACCCCTAACTATTGAGATGCGATTATAAACAGATTAATATAACTGCGTTTAGAAACAATCTAAAAAAAAAAAATTTTCGTGTTGCATTTTATTAGTATCAATGATTTCGTATTACATATTATATAAAATTGTATTTAAATATCAAAAGACAGACACAAAAATAACTTTATTGATTTAGTTGTGATAACAATGGAATAAAATACTTAATTATGTAAAATCACTGAATCTTAACTTAATCTGACAGGTGGGAGTGAGAGTATAATATACGTAAATGCGATTGCTTTGTGATGAATACTAATGAAAATCTCTCATTACGTTTTATTTACCGAAAGAAGATTGCCTGCAGAAAAGTGCACCAATCACATTTCAGCACTTAGGTTTAAATCTAGAAGGTGTTGCTTATTTTTGTTTATATCGGTTGTCGACATTTGAATACCAATTAGAAAAAAACTATTTTGAATTTTAATATTAAGTTGTATACAGAAATATTCTCTATAAGAGTAAAATGTATAAATATATGGGGCACATTATGTAGTAAGCTTAGCTTAGTAGGTAGGTTCTTTTAGGCACGATTTATTTGACAGTACAATTGTAAAAGCACTGCATACAATTTTAAAAATAATCAGCAGATTTATTATAAAATTACCCTAAATTATTATTTTTTTAGAAAATATTGTCGATATAATAATAAAATTACTTAAACGAGTTAAACTCAAACATTTTTGAAATTAGTTAATTTAAATTTTCTAAATATCTACTGAGATTTTTGAACATCAGATCAAGCGGACGGCTCAATAATAAAAACATGTGCTAACATTTCATAATATCCTCCATTTCCATACTCTCGGATAAAAGAAAACTTAAATTTAGCATTTCATTTGTTTCTAACTAAAGTACTTTCTTAATGCAAGCGATAGATGTCGCTAATACCAAGCAGCTAGCGCCATCTATTGTCAGTTATAGGTAATTACTATGAACATAGCCATACTCTACAAAAGTATGAATTATCTCATTCAAGACAGTACAGATACTTATATAATACTAGAGTAAAATAAAATGATGACAACAAACAACACTGAGATTTGAATATAATGCATGAGACTTAAATATTGTGTACTTTAGAAGCTCTAGAAGTATGGTCGTTAGTAGAGGCCGAGGAGACCTAACAAGCACTTCTTGTAGTGACCGGAGCAATCGCCCTGAAAACAAAAAAAATATTGTTTTGAGAAACTTAAATTGAAAGGAGGATTTGTATTTATTTTATATACAAACTAGGGAACAATTAGTTCTTAATGTGTTGTAGGAGAATTTTCAAACATGTAATATTAACGGACACAAGGTACTAGAGACAGAACAACTGTGTTAAAAATCACATCAGGATCCCACGACAAAAAGGCAACGACGAAATCATATTTTATTTAAATACAGTTTGTCTCCTTTTAGAACTATCTACTTCCTTTTCTTATGTTTATGTCACCGTAAAATTGTAAACACTGTAAGATTATAATTTATTTATTTGAACTTCATACACGAGGATTCATTCAGGCGGACTTAATGCCTAAGGCATTATCTACCAGTCTACCTATGCAGAGATATGACAAAGTAGGCGCATGTATGGAAATAGTAAGTAGTTGTTTTTTTTTTAATTTTGAAGAATACTTACATAGTATTAATTTACATACATATTATAATTACATAGTATAATCTATCTCGCGAGATTCTAAACTGTCGAAAGATTGTGAATAGTAAGATACTGCTTACAATTTAACGCATTATTTTTCGGTAGATTATATATATCGAAGTGAAACTGTTAAATCACAATGCGTCGCTCGTAAATTCTCAACTTTCTGAAGGCTGTCCTGATTGGTCGGTATTACAGTAGGCCGTTCTGTGTCCATAGAGTTAGGAATGAAACATAGGTGTAGTATATTTTATTATAGTATAGGTTATAGTATATTTTTTGCAAATGTCTTACGAGTGAATGGTAAGTACCGCACCACACATGAACGTCAGAGTTAGGCATAACACACACCCTTGAAGTAAGTTAATAATAATAATATTCTACCACATTCACACAGCGCCATCTAGCCCCAAATTTAGCAATTATATTTGCTTGTGCTATGGGTACTAAACAACTGATTTACTACTTAAATACATTTTTTTTTGTAAATACATACATATTATAGATAAATTACACCCAGACACAGAACAATCCTTTATGCTCATCACACAAAGATTTGTCCTGGGTGGGGATCGAACCCACGACCTCCAGCGTAGCAGTCAGGGTCACTAACCACTAGACCAACAGGCCAGTCATGTTTTAAACATTGAAGAAGGACACAAAAACAATAACATACCTCTATCCAGCTCTGCAGAGACTCTCCATATTTGTTCTGGAACATATCAGAGATATCGCCAAGGTCGATCTCGCAGCGAGTCACCATGACACGGATGAGCTGGCGATCGTTGGTGCCGAGACCCTTCATCGACTTGTGCAAACGTTCCGCGAAGAATAGAGGCTTGTTGCGCACGATTTTTACTGGAATTAAAGATTTTTTATTTTATTTTATTTATTAGGGATTAACAAAGAGTTACACACTCGTGATAATAACAATGAATGTCTAAATTAACTATGATTAAATGTGCACTCACAACGTAATCCACAGAATATAGTTAGGTATATAAAGTTATGACAATTTTTGCATGTTAACATTTAATTAATTGAAGAGATAAGAAAAAAAAAACACTATAATACTCATGAATGATAAGTCACTGTATGAAGCAAATAATGCTATTATTTTAACTGTTTTATATATTGCGATAGTGTACATCTAAATGCATACACTATTGCATTTTTATGTTAAAGAACATTCACTGAATACAAATCTGTGGTATTCTCATAATACAATGTAAGTGAATCAAAATGTAAAATTCTCTTACCAATAGCTCTAAGAGCCTTTTCAAGGTCACCAGAGAACTCTGCCTTGATAGCGTCGTCGATGTCATGTCCAGTCAAGAACTGGTATTCTTGGAATATCGCCTTCAGCTGCGGGAATGAACGGGAGCACAGTACGGCATTGAACACGGACTCGTCAGTACCCAAGCGTAGTTCACCTGAAATCGAGAGAAATTATTATGAATTTATGTTGTGATGTTGTATGTGATGTTAAGTGGTAACCGCTGCCCATGGACTTCAGAAATGTTTAAGACACCAAAAAATATTAATTAAGTTTTTAAGTTCATTTTGATTAATTATTAATTTTAATAATAATAATTAGCCTATCCTAACATGCATATTCAAATTCTTTTCATTCGTTTCATCAAACATCTGAATAAATCCTCTGATTTGTGAGTAAAATTACTGCTCGACCAGTTTCTAAAAAAAATCCATGGTTAAGTTCATGATAAAAGTTCAAGTACATTTAAAATGCACGAGTCCGACGAAAACAGAAAAGCGTTCATTAGTCTGAATAAAACAGCACAGGTCTATTACAGGAAGATTGAGCAGGCCAGTAATACACAGCGATTGTTTGGAATCTGGTCGAAGGCAAACTTTGACACCGAAATCAGTGACACAACGTTATTTTAGAAACCACTAGGCCAGAGTTTCCCAACCTTTACTTCGCTGAGCCTTTCCGAACCCAAAATAATATTTGCCCCCCTTAAGTTTCGACAAAATTAAGAAACAAAATTTTTTTTATCAACAATTTTTTTTATTTGAATTTCAATTAGGTACAATACCTACAGTTACAATATATAACATTTTCGGAAATGTAAACGTACCTATTACGCCCCTCAGATATTTTTCTACTTCCTCAAGTTTTATATCTAAGTAAGTAATCTCCTTACATCTACAGTTCCAAGTAGTAAGTACAGTAGTAGCGTGTGACGATTGGGAAATCCTAATGACTCATTCATAACAAAAAAATTGCTTTGTCTGCTTTGACGTCATGTGTTAATCATGGCTTATTTAAAAAACAAATGAGTTTTGTATATCGTTACACATACATATTTAAACCTGCTAAGTAAGTTCTGTATGAATCAAACATATGACTATTATCTATACTAATATTTTAAAAAAAGGAAAGATTTGTATTTTTGTATGTAAGGAATTAACTTAAAAACTAATGGAGCGATTTCATAAATTCTTTTACCGTTAGAAAGCTACATTATCACTGAGTAACATAGGGATATAATACTACGCTACAGCCAATAGGGTTTGAGCAGTGGCTAAATAAATAACGACGGGAGCGAAACTCCGCGAATTCTATCATAATCTCAATATTTATTTAGTAGTAGTGTGAAGTGTAACGTTCTATATACTCGTAGTTTATTCGGTGTATTTGTCTATTTATATAGTAATTACTGCCTACTGTTTATACTTTATACAGCTGCACTAGGTATTTGTTTACATTGTTTAATGTAACACCGGATAAAAACATAATCAAACATAATTAAATATTAATTTACTAAATAAAATCTATACTAATATTGTAAAACTGAAGAGTTTGTTTGTTTGGTTGATAGCGCTAATCTCAGGAACAACTGAACCGAATAGAAAAATTCCTTTAGTGTTGGATTGCCCATTTATCTAGGAAGGCTATATAACATCATGCTATGCTATGGACATTAGGAGCTGAGCAGTGGCTAAATAAAGAACGATGGGAGAGAAGCCCCACGCGACTCCTAGTGTAAAAATATTGGGTAAAAAAGAAAAAAAATGGGTTAAAATGAAAACTTTTTGTCTTGGGTTTGAAAAGGTGAACTAGTTGTAATTTTTTTTTTTTATTTTTTTTTTTTTTTTTTTTTTTTTTTTTTATTATTATTTTTTTTTTTTTAAAGACAACGCCCGCACTAGGGAACAAGCCCTGTGTCGCGGGGAGCTTTACAAACATGAAAGTAACGGACACAAAGTACACCCAGACAGATATTATTTATTGGTATAAAATAAGTTATGGTATAGAAAATTTAAAAAAGATTAATAGAAAAGTGGACCACTTGAAATCTTTACCTGTAAATAAACCTTATTTCATGACTAAAACTTCCCGATAGTACACAATTAGGGCCCAGCACAGTCGTTTCAGGGAAAATTGGGCTTACCACTTCTTTTTTTTTTTTTCTTTTTTATAAAAGACAACGCCCGCACTAGGGAACAAGCCCTGTGTCGCGGGGAGCTTTACAAACATGAAACTAACGGACACAAAGTACACCCAGACTAGAAACAAATATCTATGAATCACACAAATATTTGTCTCGTGTGGGAATCGAACCCACGTCACCCAGCACGGCGATGTAGTGGCGAGGCGACCACCTTAACCACTGCGCCACGGTGACAGTCAATTCAAATTCAGTCAGACAGTCAAGGCAAGTCAAATTTTATTTTCGAGCGTCTCCGTGCTTCGGAGCGCTGAGCCGTTGGTCCCGGTTTTCGATTAATATTAATAATAATGTTGAAGCCTTCTGGGCGACTTTATAAATTCCAACACCAATCCATTCGATAAGAAAGAAGACAACGAAGTACTTACTTATTACTATTTTCATTCATTCATAAGTATCAATCAAGTCACAAGAATTTCACAAATTATCACACCTTTTCGTACCTCCAAATATGTCCACACCTAAACACATAGTAACAACAGATGCGTACTACTATATACTTCACGATAATAGTGAACAAGGTCGTTATCGCGTTTAGCATAACGTTATAATACTCTAAAAAATAACATTGGTGGTTGTGCTGGCGTCTTTTGATATGGTGATATAAGACTTATATTTGATCTTTATTCTATTATTAAAAAGTTTGGTAAATTAAGGATAACTTACCAGCTTGCAACAAACTCCTGGCGTCTTCCCTGGCCCTCTCCTGATCAACATGAAAATCTTCAGATCTGTTACCCTGGAAAATGAATTAAAGAAAAACATTTAAGTAAATTATAAGTTGCCATTTTCATAAAAAATATGTAGCTATTAATTTTCTTTCTAGGTACCTACATATTACTTTTAAATTTTATTTTATTATACTTGGGATAATTACAGCTAGAAACATAATAAACTTAACTATACAATATAATTTCCATTTACAAGTTTCCACTGATAGATATTTCGGTATTAATGATTAAGGGTCGATAAAGAAAGAGTAAACCATTTATGAAAAACTATACAAACTAAAGTTAATTGAAAAAGTTCTTAGCTAAAATATTTTTAAGTTTATAAACACTGGTATTGAATAAATATAGGTTAGATAGAACTGAGAGTTCGTTGAAAAGTCTACACGCACATAGAAATGTATATACAGATAATATATTTGATTTTATTTATAAAATACAAGCTTAGCCAGCCGTGTTCATGATAACATTTATTATTTACACATTAGCAGAAAGTACCTGTCTTTCAAAAAATAAAAAAATCTTTGTGTAGTTTTTTATGTCAGTTTTGTATGAAACACGCAAACATTCATCTATCAAACTTTTGCACACAAGTAGGTCTTGTTTACATCATGACGTCGCGTCGTTGCGTGTGAACCAAGGTCTTACGATCGACGTCAATGGCTTACTCATGCAGATAATAGGAAATACTATTTTGTTTGTGACGTACCATGGACAATGACGTCATCAGCCTCTTGAAGTTGCCCGATGTGTCACCGCGTAGGTCGTCCTCGAGAAGGTTACCGTATACTGTAAAAAAAAACAATTATTTCTTAAGATATGCTTTGAACTAGTAGCAATACTGTCTGCTCGCGGGCCTGCCTAAATGCACACCGCTAACTTAAAATAGGGCCCTATTTCTTAAATAATAAATCATATTTTCAACTGTTAATTTGTCAGCTATTAAAACGGTATTTAGCTCTTCAAACATTAATCGACCACTTAAGTTATACTTTTACGAAACGGTGAGTGATTTCGATACAAATGTAGAACGTGTTGTAAATAAAATACCTACATTGGTAGGTATTTTATGACTAAATATTGATTTAGTCTACTGCTCAGTAGCTGAGAAAATACATAATGTCACAACCCCATCTCAACCTGTCTGTCGTAAAAGGCGACTAAGGGAACCTTATGCAGACAAGAGCACTGCTGGAAAAGTAAAATTCTAAACAAATCCTATACCAAACCAGACGGGTTGGTATAGGGTTTGTTTACTATACCACGCTCTGGCCAGACGGTTATCGTGGTATTGTAGTCTAAATTCCTTCCACATTCTTTGAAGGAGAGCCCAGCAGTAGGACGTTTATTGGTTGAAATGATGATCGACTATGCTCCACAATCTTTGGCAGCAACTTTTGCAAAATTCAAACGTTTGGCTATACTTTTTACATGGGACCAAACAGCAGACGATATGTGGGTGTAACATTTTTGCCTACCCTTTTAAGGAAAAAGGTGTGATGCTTTTTGGCTAATATCTAATCAATTCAAAGCTCAAGGCTGAATCTAATATTCTAATCACCGAATAAGTCAAAGCAAATCTGTTGAGTCAGAACATCGTACCTCCCAGACATCGCATTGACGTCATAATTACCATTCGATTTTTGGCACCGATCCAAGGAAATATTCCAGTTGTAAATGGACTATTGTATAAGGGTAACGGCCTACTTAATTTTTTCCGCATTTGTCTGTTATTTGAGACATATATAGGGCATTTTTGCTTTAGCGCCTATATCTTTCAACTGCTGAGAAAGTCTGTTGCATTCAGTATTTCATCATCAGCAACCCATTAAGTACCACTGTTGGGCTCGGGTCTCCTCTCCTCCAACTAGAGAGCTGAGAGGGTTTAGGCAATAATCCACTCACGTTGGCCTAGTGCGGGTTGGTGGATCAGACATACTCATAGAATTTCTTCTAGGGTATGTGGGTTTCCTCACGATGTTTTCCTTCACCGTTAGCAGATGGTAAGTCACTTGACTAGTACATATAAATTCCACAAAGTGGAATCCACATTGCTGGATTGGTACTGCCAGTCGGGATCAAACTCGGACCGCGTGATTTGCATGCCGGTTCCTTATCCATTCAGCCACCATCGCTCAGTATTTAAGTACCCTTTACTGACGTAAATGATATAGGTACGATAATAATATGTTAGGAACACGACAAAATTTAATACATATTTGTATCCAAAACGAGACAATTGGCGCATATTTCAATCCTCCTTCGTTTCCTCAAAGATTATGTAAAGAAAACAAAATCAAGATATTTCTGGCATAAATCAAATGCTTATCGAAAGCTTTATAACTTCTAGATAATGTTTGTATATGTGCCGTGCCCAGCAGTGGGACGTTTATGGGTTGAAATGATGATGTGGTAAAAATGTGTACTAAACACTTTTAACACATTATATACTAAAATTATTTGTAAAACTTCAGACTAGTATAGACCAAAAGAGATAAATAAAATTGGTAGGTCTGCATAAAATCTAGGACAGGCTCTCACGATTGTAAATTAATCACTACTCTTAAGATAATAACGTGTAGCACGCATTAGGCAAACCGCAGATGCGTTTAAGATTGGACCATATCTGGCTGCATCGAATCACAGTTTCCTATGCTTCTTTCCTTTTCTGTCGCTTAGAGCCGTCATTTACTAAAATGAGATAGAAAAAGGGGGCCGAGCGCCTCGTCAATTCTGCCGCGTGCGGTTGCACACCCGCTCTATTTCTCATCCAAGTAAATGACAGTTCTAAGTGACAGAAGCATAGTTAAGTATGATTAGTTGAGGCCACTGTTGTGGTCTTACCTTATTACGTACCGTACCACAAGATATGTTATTCAATAGTCAATTAGGTACGTTTGTAATTGACTATTGAATACACACACACTAAAAAACCTTATTTTCTTATATCTTAAATTCCTAATTTTTCCAATAAAGCTAATGATATAATATGTAACTAAATATAAAGTGCAATGTATTGTGGGAAGGAACTGTCTCCTGAAATACAGATTTATTAATCTAGTTCAGGAGGCAGGGCTTCTAAGTTAATGCACTAAATTATGGTTGCAGTAAAGATTTATTATTATTATTAATAACATAATTATCTTGTGGTACAAGTTTCATAAGAACTGTTTAACTTCAGGTTAGAACCAAATTGTCCTTGGAGCTATGATCTGACTAATGAAACGTTTCCTACAGCTCTCTTATAATAAGATCTTTGTTCCACAGTAATGTACACTTCTAAATTACACGTGTTTGCTCTTTTTGTGCAGTTTACTTGCTTCGGTAGTTCTTGGTCAAAGGTGAATCGTTTTATTTTTTATTACTTTTTTGTTTAAGCAATAGTTCTTATATATTATATTCTTTAAATATACCTACTCAAATGTCTCAGAAAACAGTAATGTTTGTTTGATTGTAAAGGGTCTTTAAGGGCCTTTGCGCAGAAATGCAACAAATTGTTTAATTTTTTTTTTAATATTCTTGAACCACCGACTGGGGATAGTGTTTGATTCCTAACACAATGATCAAAATCACCGACCCTAGAATTACATACCTCCAGAACTACAAGATCAGAAGTTAATGTCCAACTTGCAAACCAATTGATTTTTTTTTCAGTATTTTTAATGCTATAATTTTCATTTTGTTTTCATAATGAGACAACACTTGAAAAAAAAAATACAGACTTAGGTACATTTTATTGCATTAGTATATGAGTGTGACTTTTGCCCCAGCTGTGCACGGGTTGAACTTCATATCGTAATAGGTATAAAGGCTTCGCACGAGTATATTCCAATTTTGGACTTAGCTAATAGATTTCCAAAACAATTGATGTGTCAATCAATGTCAATTATCTTAACAATAAATAAACGCCGGTAACTATGAAAATAACTCTATTTGAACTCCATTATATCTACCTATACTTTTCATCATACAAGCCTAGTGAGGAAAATGAAAAAAAAAATACAACAAACTTAACCAGCATGATCTTATGTTTTCTACCATAACAACTGCAGTTAACCGACAAAATTATAATAATACCTACCTAGTTTAAATTGATACGAGTATTCGTATATAGCTTCAAATTCTTATCTACTTCCGTCGAAAAACACAAATGAATTGCACACAATATGTTATATTTGAACAAAAGGAAGAAACAAATATCGTATGAATCACGCATGTTTCGTGTGGGAATCTAATCCAATGCACTACACAGCGATGTTGATGTGCTCAAAGCAATTAGACAGGAGTTACTTTTGCGCTAGGTCTGGCATTTTTTGGGGGAGGTGAGGTATTACGTACAGCACACATCCACGAACTGCCGCACACTCATGAGAAAAATTCCACGTTTCTATAAACGCATACCAAAATAAAATCTTCACACAAATAAACGAACACTGAACAGATTCTTCATATACTTTGGCAGAGGGGAAATTGTGTGCTTGGCTACTCCCGTCTAATTTTGCTTTGAGTGATAAGACGACTACCTTAAATCCTACGCCACGCTGACAGAAAAAGCCTTGATGTACTTACTGGCAGTGTAAGCTTGCTTGATGACGTTGATCTCATGATTGGACATAGTGCACATAACTTCAATGAGCACGTCCTCATCCGTACCGATCCCGGCAATGGCGTCATGAAGCTCCTTCGCGTAGAATTGAGGTAGAGGAGTCATAAGTGCGACCACGAGGTCCTCGAACTTCCCAGTGGTTTCACTCTTCAAGTCTGATACGAGATCCTAGAAATAAATAAAATGATGAGCTACTAATAACTATCCATCGCAAACTAGAGTTTTTATCAGGTTATTATTTATGCACCATAACCGAATCCGATAAAAAAGTTTCGAATTGAGGCGCAGTAATGCTAGGACCGTTCGCAGTGGCGTAAATTAGGTGAGGCCTATGTTCAGCAGTGGACGTCGTTGGGCTGCTATGATGATGATGATGAATGCTAGGAAATAGCAAGGAATACATTTCGTCTTTCTTTTACAATTCTTAAGAAATCTAATATCCGTAATCGAGATTAACTAATATTAATTATCCGTACCTAATTTCGAAATTTCATGACCATAACATCCCTGATTTTTATCGGACGACAATTAAAACAACAGCAAAAACAAAGCCATAGTTGGATGATTGTATCGTTGCCTCCTCTACTACAATATATAGCCGGAAAATAAGTAAAAGTAAGGTTTCTTATTGTTAAAGTAAACATCATCAATTCTGTTTATAGCAGTCCATAGCTGGATATAACCTCTCAACGTTCCGCCCTATGCCTTCATTTCTCTATACTTTCCTCCTACAAATAATAATAATATCGGATATATTTAGGACATTGTTTGTGAGCAGAATTAATTATTCTGATTGAGAGAATACATAAAAGCCATTTAAAGTGAAAGATTAATACAGCATTTATGACTGGACTGGCCTGTTGGTCTAGTGGTTAGTGACCCTGACTGCTACGCCGGAGGTCGTGGGTTCGATCCCCACCCAGGACAAATCTTTGTGTGATGAGCATAAAGGTTTGTTCTGTGTCTGGGTGTAATTTATCTATAATATGTATGTATTTACAAAAAAAAAAATGTATTTAAGTAGTATATCAGTTGTTTAGTACCCATAGCACAAGCAAATATAATTGCTTAATTTGGGGCTAGATGGCGCTGTGTGAATGTGGTAGAATATTATTATTATTATTATTATTTATTCATGGATGAAATTACGAAGTAATGTAAGAAAGATAAACAAAATAGCGGTCCTGCAAAGTAAATCAATTGTAACATTGCATTGTCTTAAAACATTATTACATTGAGTTCCACATAATAAATTGGCTCTATTATATTTATCTATTACACCATTTTCAAGAGCCCTACTAATAACATTTTCTTAGAAAAAGTATTCGCATGAAACGTATTAAGAAGTCGACTTATGATGACGAAAACTATTGAGCATGTCATTGTGTTCTGAGAACTACAATCGATAGCATTACAGCACATTGGCATTATTCCGATACGCCTGATGCCAATATTTATAAGAAAACTCTCACTGATTACCCATGACTCACACTTTGTTTAAAAATCCCTGCATCACATTACAGACAATGAAACAGAAATTTTTTTTGATACCTTAGAATAGAGAAGTGATCTTTGTAGGCTAACTAGGTATATATTTTTTCTTATCATCGTTTCGAAGCATTTGCGGAGGAGTGGATCTCAGTATTTGTATGTTATAAATAAGGTATGGCTAAATATTAAGCAATTTCCTTTGCCTTGGTTTAACATTTTATATACATGCTAAACAAGTAATGGAAAAAATTCAATCCCACGACGGGACTTGAACCCGCGACCCTGCCATTCCGTTTGAAGTGCTCTGCGTACTTTTTTAGATCATGAATAAATGCATGTACATTACATAATAACTGATAGTGGCAATAGTGTCATTAACCCGAAATCTGCTGTAAGAATAAAATAGTCACTGCATGTTGGAATAACGCCAATCATAACTTTCTTTAGTTCAGTTATTTTTTGCACAATGTGTGCGGAATTTTCGGCTTACAAATGGTTCTATGAAATGCGGTGTGATGTAGGTAGGTATATAGAAAAAACTATTTCAGCTGACAAGTTAATTCTCTTTCAATATATAATAATAATAATAATATAATAATAATATTCTACCACATTCACACAGCGCCATCTAGTCCCAAAGTAAGCAATTATATTTTGCTTGTGTTATGGGTACTAAACAACTGATATACTACTTAAATACATTTTTTTTTTGTAAATACATACATATTATAGATAAATTACACCCAGACACAGAACAAACCTTCATGCTCATCACACAAAGCTTTGTCCTGGGTGGGGATCGAACCCACGACCTCCGGCTTAGCAGTCAGGGTCACTAACCACTAGACCAACAGGCCAGTCGCTAATATGAAAATTAGAATGAATCGCTGGCGGAAGTTAGTCTAAACCCATAAATTTCTTACGAATTTTGCTGCAAAGGTTTTACTTTTCCCTTTAACAAAACATTATTTTAAATGATCAATGTTATTGTTAGCTGTTATTCTAATAAGCACAAAATTTTATATCGCACGGATAATCTACTTTTATATCCAATCGTAAGCTGTTTATCAATAATAGTTACTAGTTAATCCCATTAACCTTAGATAATATATGTTTGATAAGGAGCTTATTTATTGACATATGCATTAGTTTTTATCCGTACACTAGTAAACACTAGAATTTCATTGTGGTTAAATTACATAACTAGGTATACTGTAAAATTGCATAGTAACCATTTGCAGACAAGAGCACTCCGAGAAAAGAAAATCTCGAAACAAACCCTGTACCAACCCGTCTGGCCAGCGTGGTATTAGAATAGGCTAAATTCCCTCCACATTCTTTAGAGGGGACTCATGCCCAGCAGTGGGACGTTTATGGGTTGAAATGATGATGATGAAAATTACATAGGTAATAATACAATTCGAATTAGGTACAGATCTTACATACGATCTAGCTTTCCATCCTACAGCTAGAAAACACTTTAAACTCACCTAAAAAGACTCTTATGACCTACTAGCTTCCGCATGGGTTGTATGTCGGTAAATAGCAGCTTATGTGCTATTTTAGACTATAAGCTATCTGTGTGCTAAATTTCATACATATGCTTTCAGCTGTTCGAGTGTGTTTGAGTAATAAACATCCATCCACACACCCATGAATCCATCCATCAATTCTAACTTTCACATTTATAATATTCACGAAACAGAAAAAACGTGATAATATTAGTAAGATGTATTATATTTCTCTGTATTGTGACAGATTACGAATACATAATGTCAGTACCACATCTCAACCCATGGTGTCTTACAAGGCGTCACATCATCAGCAACCCATTAAGTCCCACTGGTGGGCTCGGGTCTCCTCTCCTCTAACTAGAGAGCTGAGAAGGTTTAGGCCATAATCCATTCACGTCGGCCTAGTGCGGGTTGGTGGATCAGACATACTCATAAAAATTCTTCTATACTCATAGGGTTTCCTCACGATGTTTTTCTTCACCGTTAGCAGATGGTAAGTCACTTGACTAGTACATATAAATTCCACAAATTGGAATCCACATTGGGGAACTCGGTCCGCGTGATATGCACGCCGGTCCCTTATCCATTCAGCCATCATCGCTTTTTTCGTACAAGGCGACTAAAGAGTACCTAACCCTGGGCAGATAAGAGCACTGGAAGAAAAGGAAAATTCGAATCAAACCCTATAGGTACCAACCCGTCTAGTCAGCGTGGTATAGTTGGCTAAATTCTCTCCAAAATCTTTCGAGGAGACCCGTGCCCAGCAGTGAGGTGATTATGAGTTCAAATAATAATGATGATGATTATTATGTTAAGTTCCATGTAATCGTCGACGAGCCTATTAACACCTTGCCAAACTTCGAGCTAATTTAGAGAATTAAATGATAGAAAGCACCAATACCCGACCCAGAATCTATTGCGGTCATTGCGGAGCCGTATACACACCCCCGTATTACGTACGTTAATGTTATCAATGTACTTACATACTATGTCAACTGTAAATTAATATTATTTAACGCTTGCAAAATACCTAAACTCAATATCCTATTTCATACACACGCTCAACAGGTAAAAGTAATATTGTGAGTAACCTATCCAATACCTTTTACGTCACGACAACGGTAAGTAGAGATACCTAGGTATAAAGTATTACATACACGGCATACACCCTATTTGAAGCTTACCGCACTGCTTTTATTTACGAGTGAATAAAGTTTATTTACGACTAGGATACCTATATAAAACTTTATGCAATATTCGCGACCTAATAACTTACATAAGCTGTACAACATTGGTTTTTATTCAGGTTCGTTTCTCGTATGATGATGACATCATTATATCAGCCCAATGACGCCTACTACTAGACATATGCCTCACCTAATTTCCGCCACTGCGAGCGATATTGCCGCCTGCAACCAACGGCCACCCCAGGGCGTCGGTTCATCTGGTGGAGGCCGTCCTAAGCTGCATTTTCCAATACGTGGCCGTTACTCGAGATCCTTTTAGCCCCATCGGCCAAAGGTGTTTTTAAAGAAATATCTAATTAACTCATAAGAAATAATTACACCAACATGTATTTGGATAAAATTATTGAATAATAATAAAAAGTCATTATGTAAATACAATGACATAAATGCGACGTCAATATCAATTTTTAGCTCAATTAGGTAATTAGAACCAAATAGAGAGTGATATGAAACTAATAACGTAATGGTCACCCTTTTAAGTAATTGAATCCCTATAGGGCTCAACCTATTTGTATATTAGTTCAAGGTGCGCCCAGACGTTCATTGTTTAATTAAGAGGGTTCATACAAAGGAATGGCATTGTCGCAATGTAGTGTCATATTTTCTAATTTTCAATTTATTATTATTTAATTTATTTATTATTTAATCGAAGCAATTTTTTTTTATGTTTTCAATATTACGTATTACATTTACAGTTCTATTAATATGCAAATAACACATTGGAAGGCGTTATTTTCATAGTTAAAATAATTGTAAGCATTACGGATACTTACTTTATAATACACGTTCACTTAATTCTAACAAGTAAATATAATAAAAAAAAAATTATAACCCGACTGCAAGAAATCAACAGAGAGCAACGCACTAGAAAGACCGTAAAATTATTGTAATATTATTATACCTACCTGATTAAATTTAAATACATAACATAATTATGTATATGTATATAGTTGTAATCTCCATTTGATTCCCTTTATTTTGATACTCTACTCGATAGGTTTGGTTAAAAAAAATAATAGAACTACTTACAATTTGGAACCATTCAATTATGTAAAATCTCTTTTTAAATATATGTAATGTCCTTTTGATTCTCTTTATTTTGATACCCAACTCGATAGGTTTGGTTAAAAAAAAAATGAACTTCTTACAATTTGGCGTCAAAAGCCCGCCGTTTAGAAGAATCTAACGATACCCTAATTGTCAAAATCCATCCAGCCGTTTGAAAGATTCGTGGGAATAAAGAAATTTACAAACATACAAGATACACGCGAAAAACAATACCCGTCCTGTCAGTCAGGTAAAAAAATGTATTGAAAACATTTTTTTAAAAATAGCTCCTAATATACCTACGTAATAAAAATCAGAAACCACAAAATATGAGACTAGATTGCGACTGCCATTCCTCTGTATAAACTCTCTTAATAAAAACATTAATTGTGTGAGAAGAATACTATCTAAGTTGATAATAATAGATCAACAAATTTTCTCAAAGCAAGTTTCGTGCCCTCTCTCATAATAAAGACATAAAAGACAAAGACAAAACGAACGTTAGTATGGAAATGAATCTCATGTTATTACACTGGTATCTTGTTTAATAGGACAACATTAGCATAATAATGTATCCTTTACAGTATGCATTATACATGCTTAGTTACGAAGAAAGTAATTCTAGAGCTCTAGACACACCAGCGACCCGCCAACATTTGAAGGTATAGGTACTTAATATCATATTTTTGCTAGGTGCTAGCTTCCTTACTACGTGGACTAGTTACTGACTTATTGTAGCGCTCACACTTTACTTTGAATTTGTTCTAGGGTATGTGAGTTTCCTCACAATGTTTTCCTTCTCTGTCAGCAGATGGTAAGTCACTTGACTAGTAGGTACGTATAAATTCCAAAAAGTGAAATGCACATTGGTACTGCTGGTCAGAATTGAACTCGGACCGCATGATTTGCATGCTAGTCACTTAATTATTCGCTTGTTTTGAAAGTAAACACATCGCCCTCAATGCGGATAAGAGTTTTATGTGATTTTTCCCCTTCGAGTACTCATGTTGATGAAAAACGCTGCTGGGCAAATTTGAACCTTATGATCATACAAAGAAGATAAAAATTGCCAAACCAACAGTTCCAACTTATATCGTTTTACGTTTTCAGTGCGACAGTCATATTGGGGGGACGAGTGAGTGCATGTCGTCGACGTAATCCTACTAATATTATAAATGCGAAAGTTAGGATAGATGGATGTTTGTTACGAGCATTCTAGAACAGCTGAAAGGATCATGATCTGTTCGAAATTTAGAGTCTAGTCTGGAATAGCACAGACTACTTTTTACTGGGCCGAAAATAAGGGCGCCGGCCTTATGTCAGCTGATTATTTCACCAGGTATAATATATTAATAACTATAATTATCAATTAACCTAACAGCCTGGTCCAGCCATTTTAAAACAACCCATTTGTTTTGACGCGGTCGGTAAAAAAATCCATGTTCAGTGCGTGCCTTCTGTTTATGTACACGTAGTATAATTTATTTTGTATAGCTACTATAATATCATGTGATCATGAATCATAGATCTATTAAGTGACTTACTGGCTCATATTCGAGCGCTTCCTCTGAAAGGTCTCTTTGTTTGCAATATAATCAGCTGATGTTTGCTTACAGTGAGTCACTCTGTACTTAGTAGCTCATTCACCTTAGGGCCATTGGTAGGGCCTCCGGTGTGGTAATAAGATAATTTTATCTCTACTGACAATGTAAACAATGTAGCCTGATAAAAATCTTTATGAATACTACGGCATAAATAATGTCATCACACAATTCAGTCGGTTATTTTCCTGCTTGCAGATAAGACAGTAAACAGTCTAGTTAATATTTTTCATAGGTTATTAATGACTGACTCCCTAGACCGATATGGTGTAGTAGGTCTGGTCACTTTGGTTTCTATATTACGTCCTAAAAAGAGTCCATGAGAGAACACGCAAAAGCGAGTAGGACCTATTAAAAAGCATATTTTAGTGGTTTAAAAATTGGATAAGGACGGTCTACCCAATACCAAAAAATATAGCTGGTAAACAAAATCTGAGCCCTAAGTGACAACATCTCACCAGTTCACTTGTAACCTGCTCGAAACGTCAAACAAAACAAGACAAACACCCAATGCCCAATGCATGATCGCGAGAATTGACTGACCTGTTGGTCTAGTGGTTAGTGACCCTGACTGCTAAGCCGGAGGTCGTTGGTTCGATCCCCACCCAGGTCAAATCTTTGTGTGATGAGCATAAAGGTTTATTCTGTGTCTGGGTGTAATTTATCTATAATATGTATGTATTTACAAAAAAAAAATGTATTTTAGTATATCAGTTGTTTAGTACCCATAACACAAGCAAATATAATTGCTTACTTTGGGACTAGATGGCGCTGTGTGAATGTTGCAGAATATTATTATTATTATTAATTCCCGAAAAATGAGAACGTGTCATAGTTGAGCTAACTTACCTTTCCGTATAACGTCTTGAATTCGAAAGCGATCCGTAGACGTTGTTCGTTGGTGCGTCTTGTCAGCACATGGATGATGGCCTTCTCATCCGTGCCGAAGCCCTTCATTGCTTTACGCAAAACAGCGGCATCGTCGCGAGGATCGAAAGGATTCGCGGGTGCCACCGTCGGCTTAGTCTGTAATAGACATTTTTTTATTAGTTTTCGTTTATAAAAGGATAAAGAATATATGATAAGTTAATGTGTTTTTTTTTTCTTTAAGCCAGATATAATAAACCAGAGAATGAGACAAGAACTAAAAATATTATGAAACTTTTTTGTGTGTCTAATTAATTTTATAACGTCACACAATTCTAGTCTTTTGTGTGGATCGATAACAAAACTCTTTTGATTAGTAGGAAAACGAGTCTATTCAGCAATTTCTGTCTTGCATTGATAGCATTATGGTTTATAATTCTGAAGTGGAATTAATCATCTTACAGCACTTTTCCTCCGAGGGTGCAAATTATGTCTGACTTAATGATACAAAACTAATAGAAGGATTTGTCTAATAGAGAACAGCTTAGCTGTGTTCTTCTATAAGTAACGAACCATCACCAAGCATCCTACATTCGAATAGCAGTAAACATTATACACAATTCTGGGTCGGTAAAGTTAAGGAATATAATAAATAATGCTGCTGGCGGTGTGACAAGCTGTATTACATATTGTTAAAGTCGTGACCGAATGTCGGCCGTGCCGGGCCGTGTGCCACTTTGCCTTCATTTTAAAAGAAGTTAAAATGTCATTGACGAATTTGGCGAAGCTTACTTGTGTAGCATAGCAATAGCGTTTAACATTGAAGGAAATGAATTTAAAGCAACGATATAGGATTAAACTATACACGTTATGCATTAAGAATGCATTGAACATCTAGCACACATAAATTATGTACTACTAATACTATATATACAGAAAATAAAAACAGTATATTCGCAATGTGAACATAAACACCATATTACTTTCAACTAGCTTCAGTCGACTCGTTTAATTCCTAGACCAACATCAATAATCTAAGTGCTTAAATGTGTACAGCAATTTAGAGCTTGTTAACTCCAGTCATACGTTTGCAAGATTGGCTGTCAAGTGCATGACACAATTGGAACGAATTTGTAGCGCCGAAGGAACACATAAAAGAAAATAAATACCGTATAACGAAACGATTTGAAACCTCGCCGTATACCAATTGAAGGTCTATAGGCACTGCGCATACTTGAATTCGATGTTACTGAGGACATATTAATTACTCGGTTAATCTTCAAGTAAACGGAAAATACGTTAGCACAGTCACATCACTATAACACCAAAACACTGGGGTTTAATGTGGTGGAGAGGTCAGAACAAAGGTGTATTTAGAGATCACTACATCCATTGTAGCGGGGACCAATGCCAAGACTGAATCGTTGGTTGCTTTGATAAATGTACTGAGAGACGAAGTGAGCATAACGATGTAATTGCCGCAAACTGTTCCTTGAATAGAGTCACAGTAGCAGTAGGTACGGTGACAGTCTCCAGTCTGTTATAAGCTCTTGCGTGTTCGGGACTAATGTTTACAGGACAGTCTTTTTTATTTTAAGACATTATTTACAGACCCCCTTATTACAAAATATGGACGAAGTATTAAACCAGGTTTAAATTGACATAAACCATTGTTTTAGTGTCAAAGTTGTCATTTTAAACCTGGTTTAATGCTTAGTCCGTATTTTATAATAAGGGGGAATATGTTTGATTATATTAGAAGCGAATTGCTGCATTTGATTGATGCATTACCTACTTACATACGTATAACGTACTAGTTCTTTTATTACCAATTTTATTCGGAATATTGATGATAAGCGAAACTGAAACAATGTTTTGCTGCATTTACTATTACTACCGATAACAATGTTGGTTTAGCAGTTAAGAGGGTTCATACATTTTCAAGTTGCTCGCAAATAGGTTTTTAAATCACGCACACATAGCCGAAACATGCACACTTCTCTAATGCTGTGTGGTACAACAATATAGCGCGTACTAGTGAGTTTGGTATTTTTAAACCTCGTATTTTGTTAAAGTTGGATAAGATAAAATTTCAAATTAAATTAATCAATAATTAATTGTAATTAATCGTATTGTATTCTATAAACAATTAAAATACAATTTTATTAGAAAGAAAGAAAAATACAATTAATTTTATATTAGACTAACAATTAATTTCTCAATAATAACTGCGGCTGATATGATGATGATGATGAATATGACTATTTGAGGTCAAAGTGGTGAATATGTCCGCCACCTTGAACTTTGTTGTTTTTGGGCTGATCGACTCAAAAATCGATATCTGACAATCCCACTGATCACTGGGCATAGTTCTGAAGTCAAAATTGTAAGAATGCCCGCCATCTTGAACCTTGTTGTTTTTGGGCTGAGTGATACCAAAATCGATATTTGACGATCCCATTGGTCACTGGGCATAGTTCTGAAATCAAAATTATAAAAATGCCCGCCATCTTCAACTTTGTTGTTTTTGGGCTGAGTGATACCGAAATACATATCTGACTATCCCATTGCTCATTGGGCATAGTTCTGAAGTCAAAATTGTAAAAATGCCCGCCATCTTGAACTTTGTTGTTTTTGGGCTGAGTGATACCAAAATCGATATTTGACGATCCCATTGGTCACTGGGCATAGTTCTGAAATCAAAATTATAAAAATGCCCGCCATCTTCAACTTTGTTGTTTTTGGGCTGAGTGATACCGAAATACATATCTGACTATCCCATTGCTCATTGGGCATAGTTCTGAAGTCAAAATTGTAAAAATGCCCGCCATCTTGAACTTTGTTGTTTTTGGGCTGAGTGATACTGAAATCGATATCTGACTATCCCATTGGTCACTGGCCATAGTTCTGAAGTCAAAATAGTAAAAACGCCCACTATCTTGAACTTTGTTGTTTTTGGGCTGAGTGATACCGAAAACGATATCTGACTATCCCATTACTCATTGGGCATAGTTCTGAAGTCAAAATTGTAAAAATGCCCGCCATCTTCAACTTTGTTGTTTTTGGGCTGAGTGATACCAAAATCGATATTTGACGATCCCATTGGTCACTGGCCATAGTTCTGAAGTCAAAATAGTAAAAACGCCCACTATCTTGAACTTTGTTGTTTTTGGGCTGAGTGATACCGAAAACGATATCTGACTATCCCATTACTCATTGGGCATAGTTCTGAAGTCAAAATTGTAAAAATGCTCGCCATCTTGAACTTTGTTGTTTTTGGGCTGAGTGATACCAAAATCGATATCTGACGATCCCATTGGTCACTGGCCATAGTGGTGGGCGTTTTAACTATTTTGACTTCAGAACTATGGCCAGTGACCAATGGGATAGTCTGATATTGATTTCGGTATCACTCAGCCCAAAAACAACAAAGTTCAAGATGGTGGGCGTTTTTACTATTTTGACTTCAGAACTATGGCCAGTGACCAATGGGATCGTCAAATATCGATTTTGGTATCACTCAGCCCAAAAACAACAAAGTTCAAGATGGCGGGCATTTTTACAATTTTGACTTCAGAACTATGCCCAATGAGTAATGGGATAGTCAGATATCGATTTCGGTATCACTCAGCCCAAAAACAACAAAGTTCAAGATGGCGGGCATTTTTACAATTTTGACTTCAGAACTATGCCCAGTGACCAATGGGATCGTCAAATATCGATTTTGGTATCACAGCTCAAAAACAACAAAGTTCAAGATGGCGGGCATTTTTACAATTTTGACTTCAGAACTATGCCCAATGAGTAATGGGATACTCAGATATCGATTTCGGTATCACTCGGCCTTAAAACAACAAAGTTCAAGATGGTGGGCGTTTTTACTATTTTGACTTCAGAACTATGCCCAGTGACCAATGGGATCGTCAAATATCGATTTTGGTATCACTCAGCCCAAAAACAACAAAGTTAATAATTTGATCTTTAATAAAAAAAAAATTCCATAACAAAGTATCAACTGGTATTGAACTCTCTTGAAATATACAAATATTACGTAAACATCGGAGTGGGAGCGCGGGAAGCAAAGCGTTACGTCCTCTCTCTAGAAGGCCTCAGCCGGTACTGATTTCTCACGGCCTGTGCGCCGAAATATAAGGCGTTTTTAGGCTCTTTTCAAAAATCATTTTAAAATATTTCTAAAGGGATTTTGAAAATATTATGGACATTTATGAATGACAACATCTTGCTTAATAATTAAATGTAAAAAAATCTACTTTTTAAACACATATAGTATACCAAAATTCTCATCAAACTTGATCAAAGTTCAACGTTTTTGAGAATTTAAGTTTTTAAGTTTTAGTTATAAAAAAATGAAAATTTTAAATATTTTTTCAATACACTAACTAAAGGACTATATGTAGACCTTAACACAAGCTTTTTTTTCTATGAATTTCAATTACTTTAGTCCCTGGCGAATCAGAAAGTAGGCTTGTTTCGTTGAATTTCTTAAAACGCTGTGCGAAAGAACTGTTCTAACTAAAATACTAATAATAAATAGTCTGTTTTTCTTAATACACTTTTTAGACAAGAAAACTGTTGTCTATGTATGCCAAAAATTACTTCGCTACATATAAAGACATATTCTGTAGCGAACGTGGAAATCTCTTGATTTCATCGATTTCTGTATGAACCCTCTTAAGCGTATAGCAGGATAAAAGTTTCAGAAGTGTAAATAAATTAATGCCGTTAAGGAAAATTTTAAACTTAACAAATTTTTCAGCTTCGCATAAAAATGGAAATTACTTGAAACCTTTTTAGAAAGACAAGGCAGAGTACTTTTATAAAAAATATAGATTGCGATAATATAATATTTTTTTGATCTTGTCTCTTTCATCGTCTTTTCATGTCGTACGATGGGGATGGCGAATAATTCACTTAGTCGATTTTTTTTCTTTAGAGTAAGGGCCATACACGGACAGCTTCAGCAGTCAGTGCCGACAGCTTCAAGCAGTCGCTCTTGGGCGATCTGCAATTTCAATACAAAATTGACATTCGCCATATGGGTACGGACCTCTTGAAGCTGTACGCTCTGACTGCTGCGACTGCGCCGCTTGTGTTATAAAACCTAGCACTATGTCTTTCCTTAATATTATAGGTAAATGTATGTTTGTTTATTTGTACTTTTATATGGCAAGCAATGGGGAAAAAATTAAACATCCTATAATTGAGATCTATAGGACAGAGGTTCTTAAAGAAAGTAAAGAGGGGCGCCGTGAGGCGATCCTCTTCACCATTTTCAGTAACTTTCACTTTAAGTATTGGCGTGTAGTGACCTTTCTAGACTAGGATGCCAGGTTAGGGCACCAAGAGAAAATAATACACATGTACCGAAGTGCCGCAGACTGAAAGAGATTGGAAACCTCTGCTATTTATCAATTCATTTATCCCGATTCGCCCCCCATCACACATGTGGACAAGTTTTAAATTTGGTTTTAAATATATTATAACCTACGTAATTAACAATGTTTAATTTTTATACAAAACCTTCATAAGGTTAATTTAAATAAAAACAAAGCCAGAGCATTATAAACAAGAAGTGAACACTTTATCGTTACAAAATAATACCAAGTATATACACATGCAACTATATACAAACTACAAGCTTTTCCCAAAAGATTATCATGCCTACTAGTATACCATGCAAAATCTGCTTTGCTTATCACAATAATAGCCTAAACATATTATACAATATACATAGATAACAATTAGCCTGGTAACTGCACTAAAAAATAGACAATACTATTTTTTTAATCTAACGAAGACCATATAATAAGATAAAGTATGACTGGATTCTAAAAACTAATACAAGTATATTAAACTGGTCTATCTTGTTTTATAACCTGGTCTAATAATATTAGGTTATATTTAAATAATATAAAATATGTTAGAATAATATAAGGATACCAGAACATTGAAATCTAATATAGTAGACAAAAAGATCAAAAATAGTTAAATAAATGTAACATTAATTATATATTATCAAAACATAATACCTATATTATTAGTGAAAAAGTTGCTGTATACTTTGTTTGAATATTATTGGATGGATTTAAAAAAATAAAATAGTTTTGTTTCAGGCCATTAAATCCATTTAAAATAAACTATTATTAGGTATTACATTAAAGTTATTCCGAAAATAGGATATTGAAATTCCATGTATTGTTCTTTTGCTACAACTACACCCTACTCTTTATACAACAAATAATCTATCAATCAATATCTAAAATGTATCAGTCTCTATTTTAGAGTCTTTAATCAATATATTAAGTTGATGGTCTTTGTCATAGATATATTAAAAGTAGGGCAGTCACCAGGTTAATCAAGTCATTCAACATACCTTTGGTATTTGCGGTACTGATGCAGACACACTGTAAGCTTGCTGGCTAGGGATATGTGATTGACTGTGAGGGTATCCCTGGTGTTGGTTACTTTGATGGTAACTTTGATTAGCTTGTGGGTAAGGTTGGGCTTGCTGAGGGTACCCAGTTTGAGAAGGATACCCTGTTTGAGCAGGGGGAAAACCCGTTTGAGCAGAGGGATAACCGGTTTGAGCAGATTGAGGATATCCAGCTTGAGCAGGCTGGGAGTAACCCTGTGTTGGGTACCTTTGAGCAGTATTTTGCTGAGGATAACCCTGATTTGCTTGTTGAGTTGGGTACCCAGAGCTTTGTTGAGGATAACCCTGTGATACCTGTGGGTATCCTGGTGCACCACCTTGTTGTGCTTGTGGGTACCCCATGGTTGGGAAGCCAGGCATTGGCATTGGATTTCCAAATGACTGGGGGGCTGTGTTGCTAAATCCAATATTATGTAGGTATTGCTGTTGCGGGTATCCTGATTGGCCCTGAATGAAATGAAAATGAATATCAATTCATTACCTACCTGAAATGCTTTAATAAATAGATAATGCATGTTTTATTGGCACTTATCTGCTGTTTTAATAAGGCAGTCGAATAATTGACTAATTTTACCAATGTCTATTAAGATATATCTCCAAACAGAAGTGATTTTAAAGAAACCAAAGTAAGTACTTAGTGAAAATTCTTGTTAGATAAACTTGAACTACAAATTATTAATAACCATAACTAAAAACATGCTTCATCTCATGACTGTTCAAGCAGAACAATTTTATAGAGCACACATAGCAATCACTATAAAATAACAAAACAGAACCGTAATTCGCGATCTGCGATAGATGAAAGATTTTTCTGTAAAAAGTTATAATAGGTAATTCAGATACAAAATGTTATTGTGATAAACAAATCAGGGACCTTTCCGAACGCACTGGACGCTACCAAAGGGTACACTGTACACGTCATTGATATCATTCAAATTTAGAAGGAAGTATACAAGAGCGTGCGTTAAAAAAGGACTCTGTGCAAAGCGAAATCTATGTACTAACTACTTGAAATAAAAGTGTAACACTCACTTGCTGGTACGGATTCATTTTGCCGCTTTTACTGTATTTGCCGCGTATGAAGGTTTAAGTCACTGACTTATGTCTCACGTCTGCAGATTGTTTTATTAGGACAAACAAAACACGCACTGGTGACTAAATATTTCTAGTTTCACCACAAAACACGTCAAACTATTTAATACACAAATTGGTGATGACGTGAACGATTTTCCTCCTACTCTAAAAACTACTACCGGCGTGAACCGCGAGCAACTGAGCAATAACCTCGATCAGAGAGTATGTTTGGAGTATATTACTCATAAAAAGTTGCAGATGAGGTTGTCGACGACGGCAACGCGAGCGAAAACGAGAAAGAACAACGAACGAATTTGACAGTTTTTTGCTTATTTGACATTGACAGGTAATACTGGCAGATGACAGATACTGTATTGCCAAATAAAATAAATACTTCAGAATTTTGATTTATTTGATGACATTTTATTTAAAAACTTACACTAAAAAGTAAAGTAATTTCAAGTTCAAACATCAAGTTATGATTTTTTGCGACGCTTGTATTTAAACCTTGAAATAAACTAAAAGTATTTTGTGTATCATTTTCCAGTTGTTCGACAAACTGCTGCTAGATGGCGCTATAAGTTTAAATTTAAATAATATTTATATACACAGTGCTCTTTGCTGCATAAGGTACGTACGACACCCATGGGTTGAGATGGGGTAGTAACATTATTGTATTCTTAATCCGTCACTACACGGATAAAAAAACATCTACTTACTTACATTAATTATTCAAAACTCAAAAGTAGATGATTACGTCGGTAACTAAGAGTTAAGTTTCATACCTACTTATGATCTAAGTGTGTTGTGTTATGTGTCCTACCAAAAGTTTCATAGTTTAGGCATAGAACCACAGCGTCCGCAGCATTTTTTAAGCGTGTTATTTTGTCTTACGGGACAGTCCCTCACTCAAACCCACCAATGCAACTCTTGTAACCCGGATTAACAGCGATAAATCTATTGATTAAATCCTTTGGGAAAAGGGCACTACGGTGTGTCAAAATTACGGGACCCAATAATTCTGATTCCAGTCAATAAGTATGGCAAAGAGGCTTAACTAAACGCACAAAAAATCACCCGAGTCGACATAAAATCCCCAGAGTGCTGCACGACTCTTGACTCCTGACGCCTGATAGGTATAGCTACCTATAATATTATAGGTACATCAAAGAATACGGTTAATTATAACATACCTAGGTATGACAAACAAATTTATTTACATCAATGAAGGAAGTTAAGTATACCTACCTACTTAAAGATATTGCACGTGTTCGCATCCACATAATATCATTTATTAGTCTGTAATCAGCACTCGCCAATCCTCTATCGCGCATGGTGTAGGTACTTACTATAAGAGGAATGCTATCTTAAGATTAAACTCAGTTGTGAAGTGCACTTTGCTCAATAACCATGTCATATGAATGGAAGAACCAAGTTGTTTTGATCACGGGAGCGGCTACAGGCATTGGGGCTGAAGTTGTGAAGCAAGTGTTAAGAGAAGGGGTTAAGGTAATATTTCTGGATTTCGTTCATAAAATTATTTCTATAGTTGAACATAGGGTGTATTTTAGATTACCCACTTATTATTTAACTTACCACTTAATAAATAAGGAATCACGATGTTTTATCTGGGACATACATTTATAGGAACTGAGTATAGGACTATAATATTAAAGAGCTTGATGTATAGGTACAGATATTCTATCTCACGAATTGCTTTTGGCTATCGTTGTGTGTGTAACGTGTCCCAAAAAGCGTCGACCGCGTTGCGATCGTGACTGAGCGCTCCCGCGCTTACGCCCTATGGATTTTTGTTTGGTCACTAGATACTCATCTACAGTCGTAGCGTGATGTTATACCTATGGCTTTCCTCGATAAAGGGCTATCCAATACTAAAAGATTTTTTCAACATTATCATTTCAACCCATAAACGTCACATGCTGGGCTCGGGTCTGCTCTAAAAATGCGGAGTTTGTTTCGAATTTTTCTTTTCTCTCAGTGCTCTTGTCTGCATAAGGTTACTCCCATAGTCGCCTTACGACACTCACGGGTTGAGATGGGGTAGTGACATTAATATGTATTCTTAATCCGTCACTATACGGATATTTTTTCATCAACGTCCCTTGTCCATCCATACACATTATAAAATAATGTATAATAAAAGCTTTGGCCTGACTGACTGACAGACAACGCACTGCCTAAACCGCTGGTCGTAGCGATTTGAAATTTGGAGGGTGTGTTTGTCTTAATGTCTAAAGGTGTACTAAGAAAGGGTTTTTTAAAATTCAACCCCTACGGGGGTGAAAAGGGATAAATGCTATTGTATGAAACTGCTTTGTTTTTTAAATTATAGATTTGAATATTTGATTTGGGGTACTACTATCAAAATAAAAAATACCCTCAATATTTTTGACAAGGGTGGCTTTGGAAGGGTGAAATTGAGGATGAAACGTTGTATAAAAAGATTTTTGTTTCGAAATTAACGTTTTGCAAATTAGTATTGGGATAGGAACTTAAAATGTTGTTTTTAATATTTTTGATAGGGATAGTAGGATTCAGGGGTGAAATATAATAATAAAAACTTACCCTAGGGGATGAAATACATACATACGTACATAGCATCACGCCATTTTTCCGAAGGCTACCCCTTTGCAGAGGTGTTTCGTACCCACAATTCGCCATCTATGTTTGGTCCAATGAATTAGGGGGACGAAATAGTTGTGAAATTGATATGGATGTCATTTTCGAGGTTTTCAGGGACGCTGATTATATAGGTAATTGTTATCTTTAATGACGTAAAATGTAATTCAACTCCTGTAGTGGGGTGTTGTGGAATTAATAAATTGCACTTAAATCAAAGACCTATGTAATATCGAAATCTACGCAGACGAAGTGGCAGGCAAAAGCTAGTTAGACATAAAGCTCGTCAAGAAATTTCCAATAGGACTGGTTGTCAGCTTTCTTCCAGAGTTCCAGGGTCCGAAATAAATCAAATGTCCTTCTTGTGGGTGGACGTCTTATGCCTACGTGCGTGATCTCAAGGACTTTTCTGCCTTACAGCCATCATAGCCCTTATTCTGAGCTATAGCAAAGTTTTCGACTGAAAATGTCAGTTATAAATTTACATTGATATAAAATAGACAGTTGTAGAAAAAAAACTAAATTTCATCAGTATTTAATTTCCTGTACTATTTATTTATTTTCATTTCATCTATTTATTTTCTAATTATCAGAAACTTAAAACATAAATTATCTTCGTTTTTCGATTCAGAAAAGTTTACGATGCGGGAGCATTCCGACGGCTCAGAATCAGGGGGCAGTTCTGCGTGATATGTTTAAATTAATTCCAAAATTGGTAATATACCTTCATGCTTTCGATAATGTTAACTCTAAGCTAGGTAGTAGCTGGGGTCGAGTCTCTGTAATTCCTTCACAATTAATAACTGCATGTCTGGTCAGCTAGGAGCTATGCACTCAATTTAGGACAAGTAATAATAAAATTATGTGCAATTGTGCGCAACAGTAGTAAGATGACAATGTCTGTTCATAATATTTCTGTCTGAGGGACGAGTGTAATAATGTATTTGTATGTTTCTAGCACACCATTGAGATATATTGTAACGATATCATTACAGATTGCTATTCCAACATTACGGTTATGGGGAAATGGTTTTAGAGTGGCGGCCACACAGTCCCCAACTAGATGGGACGAGAATCTCAATAAATAAATAAATAATAATTATAGTAGACATGGGGTCAGTTACTTCAAGGGAAGCCAGTTGTCGCCACGCTAAGTTAGCGGTCAGTTAGTTGTAGGTACTCAAACTAAAAGAGTGGTAAAACTATTGGAAACAATTATCGTACACGACAAGATACTCGCGACTCAAGTCGTAAGTCTACTAATGTTGGATACATTAGTAGACTTAGACTTCGGACACAGGTTGGCCGAACTAAGGACAATTTGGCCAGGTGGGGTTATTCAGATGTTTCCAACTTGGAGTGCAAGTGTGGTGCCGTTCCTCAAACAATGGCCCACGTGTTATCATGCTCTGCGTGCCCGAACAACTGCACACAGGAAGATCTGATGAGCGCGACTGACGGTGCAGTGGCCGTGGCTAAATTTTGGGCTGATACAATTTAAGAGGATTTGCTGTCGACACGATAAGAAGAATTAGTATCGGCGACTTGCGTATCCTTGTGTTGAACTTGGCTCCTGTCTTTCAATTTATGTTTTTTTTATGGGGATTCACAACGAATATTATATACATGATATTAACTCCGCATACCAATTTGTTCATCTTACGACAACGCAATTTAGCGGAGAAAGTGCAACAGGAAGTCAGAGAGACAGCTAGGTGCAGAAATAATGTACCATGTTGTAAATTAGATACTTATTACGTGGGGCACACTGAAAGTTTCCGGATTAGACTAGATATGGTATGCGTTATACATTTATTTTGTGAACTTTTTCTAATTATCTTGGCTAGCATGCGTTTAATTACTTTTAATCTGCAGTTTTAGAGAAGTGTAATGATTCCATTATTTTACCGAAAATAGATGCAACTATTTTCTTACGAGTGCTCACACTCATCATAATTTTTGTCGGTAAATTTTTGGAAGGCATGACTTCTTTTCAGTTCAAGGCATCTGTTTCGTCATCTGTTACAATAATTAAACTTCCTATAAAAAAAAGAAAGAAAAAAAAAATAAAAAGAAAAGCAAAGAATAGTATCATTACATAGATATATTATACTTTTGAAGCTCAGTTTACATAAAATGTAAGTATTGTACGTACATAATCTAAGTTTTGAAGGGTTCACGTGTTTTTTTTTTGAAAAATAAAAGAAGCATTCTGACAGTTGTTTATTAGCCGACTGCCAAAAAAGTAGGGTAATGTTTTTCGCGCGTATGTATATATGTATGTATGTGGGCATGACATGTCTGTTCCATTGTTACCTTCTGTAGCCTAAACGGCTTGGCTGATTTTAAAGTGTGAGGTGTCATTAGATTTGTATTTTTCGCCCGAGTGTCATAGGCTATGTGACGTCAACAAAAAACCAATATGGCTGACAGAAACTGTCAAAACAGACGTTTTTTTAGTGCTATCGGAATATGGGTATCAGATGAAAGCTAATTAATAGCCTAATTCATTTAATTATAAGCACTAACTATTGCCCGCGGCTCCACTTGTCAAGGCAAGGTGTTACAAGGTGTTGTTATATTCATATTCATCCCCGAATCTCTTATCTATACTAATATTATAAAGCTGAAGACTGTATTGGTTTGTAGGCTATAAAACTCGAATATAACATCATACTACGGGGTGTAGGATTTCGCTCCCATCGTTTTTTAATGTGTTTGAAAGTTATAAATTATATACAGCCCTCAAATCTGTACAGTAATTTGAAATAATCTAAATCGCGCAATTAAAGTTTTCGCGCATGGGCATGTCGGGTTTTTTTGTTTTTTAAACTTGTTTTGAATTCTTAATCAAATTAAGTACGCTTAAAAACGTAGATACTGTAGTGATGAGGTCTATTATGACAGATAGGTATCATGAGATCTATTTGAAGGCCTCGATAAAAAAAAAAACATGAGATTTGAATGCGATTCTGATAACTGTCAAAAATATTGCGCGTGCCACACGATTGTAATCGTTGTTATCTGGCTCTGCAACAGAGGTGACCTTGGTGGGATATATTTGGGGGCTTGGATATATTTCTGCTGACTGGCCTGTTGGTCTAGTGGTCGGTGACGCTGACTGCTAAGCCGGAGGTCGTGGGTTCGATCCCCACCCAGGACAAATCTTTGTGTGATGAGCTTATGCTCCAGACCAAACCTTTATACGTTTGTTCTGTGTCTGGGTGTAATTTATCTATAATATGTATATATTTACAAAAAAAAAATGTATTTAAGTAGTAAATCAGTTGTTTAGTACCCATAACACAAGCAAAATATAATTGCTTAATTTGGGACTAGATGGCGCTGTTTGAATGTGGTAGAATATTATTATTATTTCTTTAATAATGTAAACTGAATAGATGGTAAAAATTACAATGTTATTTGTTTGCACAATAATTCAATTAATCAAAACTGTATTTCCAGCATGTTGCAGTATTGGACATAGACGAAACCGCAGGATTGAAACAACAAAATGAATTGAACTCTAAATACGGTGACGGAAAGGTCAAATTCTATAAATGTGATGTAACAAATGATGAAGATTTTCTCGGTAGTTTCAAAAGTGTCAAAGACGAGCAGGGATGCATTGATGTCGTCATTAACAATGCTGGCATTATGAACGATGGGCTCCATTTATATAAAAAAGAAATTGAAATTAATGTGGTAAGTAGGTCGTAAGTACATAATGTATATTACTCTTATAGAAAATATCGACTATTGAATTGGCATTTGAATTTTAAAGAAACATGCAATACCTCCTTTATAATCATCATAGTACTTTGATTAAATCTCTCATGAAAACAGATTCAGCTGTCGATTCAGACGCGCTATAAATCGCGATTTGCAATGTTACCAACGGCCGAAATTTGCAAAAAGTTGCAATAAGTCGCTATGGGTGACCGCCCAAAAACATTTTATAATTATTTCAGACTCTATTATGGCGTAAAAAATCAAAATATTAATTCAAAATATTTATAATATTTTCTTTTTTCAGGACAATTCCTAAATGAAAACTAGATTAGACATTGAATTCAATACACCTGTTTATTTTACTGATAGTCAACTTTTTCATTGCAGACAGCGCTAGTTACTGGCACGTTAAAAGCTATTGAATACATGCGCAAAGACAAGGGAGGTCGTGGTGGTACTGTGATCAATATTTCTTCTATAGCGGGTCTGTTACAGTCACCAATGCTCCCCATATACTATGCAACCAAGAGCGCCGTTCTGCAGTTTAGCAACTGTATCGGAGTAAGTAATGCTATCAAACAAAAAAAAATTAGATATAAGATGAAAAATATTGGAAAAATTTAGATCCTACTGCAGGACTTGATTCACAAAAATAAAAACTAAAGTAAGTTAATGGATCTAGTGCTCTTTCAACACAGCTACAGAGCTAGGAGCTAGGTACCCGAAGATTGTTTTTTTTTTATTAGGGACTTGTTTACTTGCTTCCTTCGGCAAGCAACATTGACCTAAGATCGAATTTTTCTATTTTTGTTAAAATGGACCTAAACGTTTAGTGGGCGGGTACTTATTTATTTTATAATTTGTTTTCTAAGTCAGTTTTTATTTGTGCCAGTTGTGATTCTTTAATTAAAATGTGTTCAGAGCCTACTCGCAATTTCGTCATTCAATCGGTTGATTTCGATATCGTTATCAATGTTTGAAAATTTAAAATGGTTGCTGTCATTTTCACACATTTGATAACGACTTAAAAATTGATCAGTCGTATAAGTATCGAGTATAATAAGCGTCCATATAACGTCCCAGTCATCTTTATTTCTAATATTTTTTAATTTCTTATATTTATATCATGTCATTTCCAGATGGATGAGTACTATTCTAAAAACGGTGTCAGAGTACTAGCCATGTGTTTTGGCGCCACAAGCACTCCACTTTTGACAGCTGAAAAACTTGGCTGCTTTGATCCAGCTCTAGATAGCGGCATGGTTGAGTCTTTAGACGACTTAATATTTCAAACGTATGTACCTAAAATGAATTTGTATTAGTTATATTTATTTATAAAAATACCTCGCAGAAATATATCCGGCATAGTTCTTTTCTGGGCATGATACTGATTAATTTTAAGTAAGAAAATCCCAGTAGCATTTCTTCTTGACCAGAAGATCAAAAAATTGGTAGCATTCTTACCCAGTGATGGCGCGACATTGCAGTCATAGCACATAGCTGATTGAAATGTATAGAGTTGTTGTAACTTTAATTTCAGGCCTGAGGATGCAGCTAGAGGTGTAGTGGAGTCTTTCAAACAAGGCAAGAGTGGTTCTACTTGGCTAATTGATGCTGGCAAGCCTGCAGTGGATATAAGCTCTGATGTGCAGAAAGCTTATGGAATTTTGGCATCAAAGTTTCAACATTGAAAATTGTTACGAATAAAAAAAAACTACATCTATGTTTTGGAAAATTAGAGGGAGCCTTAGGAAATTACCAACATTTAAAGTTTTAATTTTTAAACTATATTGTATTGACTTCATAGACAAATAGCTGCTGGATTTTAACAACCTACATTGGTTTTATGTTTCTCAGTAAGTGATTTTTTGTAATTTTTTTTTTTGAGAAATAAAGATCTTTAACCGTAAATAAAAAAGTACTGTCAATATTTTTGCTTTTTAATTCGCCAGAAAACGAAATGCCAAGTTTGCAATAAGTTCATCAATAGGCGTTCTTTACTTGATTTGCTTTTTTGTTTTGATTCCAAAAAGTTTGATGCCCTCAAACATGTCTTGCCACTTTTAGAAAATAAACAGATATAAAAGATGGTAATACCTGGTATTTTTCTCTGATTAAGTGTAATTTATGTAAAAAGTTAACATAATAATTTAATATGTGACAATAAAAACTGACATAGGTAAATACCTACTTGTTAATGTAAGAGCCGGGATATTTAGTATGAGCAAAATTTTTGATGACGAAGCGGAACAGTGAGTCGATACTAACTCGATTAAATTTGTGACATCCAAATGTCCTATGATGCTTGCCTATTAATTAGGTTTAGTATGGAGGACTTGTTAAATTTATTGAAAAAACTTATAATGTACGGAATATACCTACCCCTTATTTGTAAACAAATTATTAGATTGATTGATTGTAGAATTACATTATAATAGAATTGATTATGAACAGTATTAGTATATCTTAGGTAATTATAAAATTATCGAGATAATTAATAGAACTACTGATTATAGCCGCCAGATAGTACGGCGATTGAATCTTAGGTATAATAACGGGCGGTAACGCGGGAGCCAAGCCGAAGACAGCATGAGATGGTATCCTGTATTTATAGGGTTTAGGGACTCCGGACCTCCTCCCTCCCTTACCATACGAAGAGAAAATAAAAGTTGCAGAATAATAAACGAATGGTATGAATAATTCGTACCCTTATATAAAAATATTCTAAATCAAATAAAAAATCATATTTAATTACTTTACAAATTAATGCGATGGTGGCTGAATGGATAAGGGACCGGTGTGCAAATCACGCGGTCCGAGTTCGAACCCGACCGGCAGTACCAATGTGGATTCCACTTTGTGGAATTTATATGTACCTACTAGTCAAGTGACTTACCATCTGCTAACGGTGAAGGAAAACATCGTGAGGAAACCCACATACCCTACAAGAATAAATTCTATGAGTATGTCTGATCCATCAACCCGCACTAGGCCAGCGTGAGTGGATTATGGCCTAAACCCTCTCAGCTCTCTAGTTCGAGGAGAGGAGACCCGATCCCAGCAGTGGGACTTAATGGGTTACTTATGATGACAAATTAATTACAAAATATCAAGGTAAGATAAACATATGTCAGACACACAATCGAACGTAAAATTATACAACCATGTTACTTTGACAGTCGCTGGCATAGATGATCACCATAAACCCACGAGTGGCTGGTGATGAAAAGAGGCCGATATCCCGTTTACATTGCCTTTTATAGCCTACTTTGAGAATATACTAATGTCGTCTACAATAAAATATAATTTTGCACACGCCGCGATAATTACGATAAACTGCAAAAACTGGTTTATATCTTTGTATATTTTTCGAAATCTTCAATTTTAAAACTATATTCAACTACGCCTTTAGTCTGACAATGATTAGGTTTAGATACCAATAGTTTATACAAAAACAAGAAATACAGGTTTTAGAGCCAGTTTCACCACTGGCAGATAATTATAGTGAGCCTTTTTGAACTTAGATAGACTACTGTTTTACAAGACACTAGTAACCGATGTCCGACGTGTAGTAACGGACGGATTAAAAAGTGATTTGATTTGACATAATGTCACTACCCCATCTCAGCCTGTGGGTGTCATAAAAGGCGACTAAGGGAGTAACCACGGAGTAACATTATACAGACAAAAGAGCACTGTGAGAATAGGAAAATTCGATACAAACCCTATACCAATCCATCTGGCAAGCGTGGTATAGTAGGCTTAATTCCCTCCACAATGTTTGGAGGAGACCTGTGCCCAGCAGTGGGACGTTTATTGGTTGTAGTGATAGTGATAGTAATCAACGGTGAAACAGGACCTCTGATGATACAAGATTATTTTTCGAAGTCTTAGATTTGCAAGGACTTGTATGTTACAATAAGTGCGTAAATATATCTTGTCATCTTTGTTATTCACAGATTAAAATAACCTACAAGTATTATTTTGAAACCATGTGTTTTGGTAATACTAATTATTTTAATCAATCTAAAACGTAGCTTGGCATTAGAATAGTGCTTAATAAATAATTTATTAACTTTAAGAATTTGTATTTGTATAATAATATTATAATAACGGTAGTAATTTAAAACTGTCAAAAGTGAACCGTTAGGCGATACGTCATCCCCGCCAACTTGTATAAAAGGGAATGCCGCTATCGCCTAACAGTCAGTTGCTTGCGGACATTCGACGAGTACACAGCAGTACCTTAGTAAGGATATTGTCTTCATGGGTATGTAAATCTGATAATTGTCTTTATTGTAATAATTGTTATTATTGTAATATATTGATATGGAATTTAGCCTATTTTTAGTATTAATTATATTATTGTACTATTTAAGGTATAAGGTATTCTAATGCTTATTAAATAATTCTACTCTAAATGCTTATTTGCTTATACTTATCAAGTATGCCTAATAATATGATTAAATGAGTATAATTTACTATAAAGACTGTTAATTTTACCAGTTATCGCTATATATTTAATAAATAAATTAATGAATTACTATCTAGAATATTTTATTTCTTACAATTCAGAAGTGGGATATGTAACCCAATTTTTTTTTGCCTATATGCTGGCCTGATTTTCTTTTTATGCAGATGATAGAAGAGTTCTTGTCTCTCCAATATTGGGTGAGATGCATCGAGCACAGACACCTGCCGGCAGTCTCCGCTCGATCAATCGAGAGTCACCCGGATTTCATGATTTGAGCAGCCGTCCTGGAGGCAATCGACATGTGAGTCGGCAGGCACGCAGCCGGTCACCAAGCAGCAACAAGCAACAGCGGCTGTCGCGCAGCCACCGTTCACGCAGCCCTTCACGCCGCCGGCGTGTCAGTCGTCAGTCACGTGAGCGGTCGCTACGCAGAGCCTCGCGTAAGCGCGAGTCACGCAGTGGCCGATCGCGCAGTAACCGATCGCGCAGCCGGCTTCGCAAGTGCTTACACCAAACGGGTCAATCGCCGGACAACCAGCTGAGGGAACGCCGCCACCATTCCCGCTGCAGCAGTGGCACGCCACCACTACGCAACTATTCAACGCGTAGAAGCCGGCGACGCAGTAACCACAGGCGCAGTAGTCGGCATAGCAGCCGGCATAGCCGATGTTGCGGCCAGTCGTTCAGTCCAGTACAACTACAGGCATCAGCACCGCAACGAGGATCAGGAGGTAAGATCACCACCTCAAATGGAGGTTGTGATCATTCATTAGTTAAAACGGGTGAACAAAATAATAGTGACCTAAACGTATTAGTACAGGCATTACAATCATTAGCTCCAAAACATGATACTATAGGATCCTTTAACAATACGATTCCAGAATTTGATCCTTCTAGAAAGGAGCAGACTATGGCAATGTGGATTCATAAAGTAAATGAATGCGCTGCAATTTATTCATGGAGCGAGAGACAGATTGTTCATTATGCATTACCAAAACTCAAAGGCGTTTCAAAACGCTGGTATGAAGGATTGCCATCGGTGCTCTTTTCTTGGGATGAATGGCAGGAAAAATTGTTGAATGCATTTCCCTCTGAGGAAAACTACGGTCAGATGCTTGCTGATATGTTAGCTAAACGAGCTAGATACGGAGACTCCCTTGAAGATTACTTTTATGATAAAATCTCTCTAATTAATCGATGTAATATAACTGGTAAACGAGCGGTTGAGTGTGTTCTGCACGGCATAGACGATCGCGCTGTAAGGTTAGGAGCCGAAGCGGCTCAGTATGGGGACTTGGATAGGTTGCTTACCTACTTGAGGAATGCAAGGAGTTTTAAACCAAATACCGAGCGCAGACCTGTCGGTAAAAATCAGGCTGCCACTGGGTCCTCGGAACCGCGAGTAAATAATTCAGGTACCAAAGATAGAGTTCTTCGGTGTAACAATTGTAAAAAGGAAGGCCATTTTGTAAGTCAATGCACCCAACCTATTAAGAAGTGCTCTAAATGTATGAGAATTGGACATGATGCTGAAAATTGCTACTCAAAGATTCCGTTAACTGAAAAATCAGTGAATAGGGTATGCGATGATAAAAACATTTCTGATAAATATTTTAAAACGGTTCTTGTCAATGGCACTAAGATGGAATCTTTTGTCGATCTTGGTAGTGAATGTTCTATGTTAAAGCAATCAGAACTAGGCAAATTAGGGAATGTCCAGATAGTTACTAGCAGTTTACCAATACTGAAGGGTTTTGGCAATTCTGCTGTGCAAACCTTGGGTAAAATTAATACCTTAGTTGAAATCGATGGGGTTGAAGCTAACGTTGAGCTCTTAATTGTACCCAACAATGTTATGAAGGTACCTATTATGATTGGTCAAACCTTTACGGAACAACCTCATGTAATTATTCATAAAACCAGTACACATCTTGATATTTTATATAATATACTGGACGATTTTGTTACGCCCAATAAATTCAAAGTGCTTAATCGTAATTTTGTTCAAGTAACAGGGTTAATAATTTTAGAAGTATATACAGAGCCTAAATTCAAAGGAGATCTTTATATTGAGGGAGGTTTGCGTACGACACGTAATTGCAGATATTTCATACCAAATGGGATTTATCAATTTAATGTCGAGGGTTCCGGAAAAATTGCTGTAAATAATTTGGACTCCCAACCTTTTAACTTAGAACCAAATAAATTAATTGCACGAGGTATTACTGCTCATCATGAAATTAGCAAAAATGTTCTTCAGATTAAGGAATCACAAATTCCAGATCGACAAATGAACCCTATCACTTATTTAGACCTAAAAAGCTGCGATTTGGAACAAACTAAAATTAATGATTTGCTTGAATTATTAAATAAGTATCGCCATTGTTTTGCATTTTCTCTCACCGAATTGGGCCTCTCTAAAATTGGCGAAATGAGCATTGACTTACATGATAGCAAACCTGTAATGTATAGACCGTATAGGTTGGCAATAAAAGAAAAAGAGGTAGTAAGGGGAATGATTGACGAACTATTGCAGAATGATATTGTGCGACCATCAATTTCTCCATTTGCGAGCCCTATTGTCTTAGTCCGTAAGAAAAATGGCGAATATCGCCTATGTATCGACTACAGAGCTTTAAATAAAAATACTACTCGCGAGAATTACCCGATGCCACTTATAGACGACCAGATAGATGCATTAGCTGGCAATAACTTTTTTACTGCCCTTGATCTAGCATCTGGTTATTATCAGATATCAATTAAGGAGCAGGACAGATACAAAACTGCGTTTGTCACACCGGATGGGCATTTTGAATTTAACAGAATGCCTTTCGGTTTAGCTAACGCTCCAGCAACATTCCAACGAATTATGCATCAGGTTCTTGGCAACTTGCGTCATAGGGAGGCAATGGTATATTTAGATGATATAATTATTCCATCTAAGACCATTGAAGACGGTATGGAACGTTTGGAGTCTATCTTAACATTACTATCTGAAGCGGGTCTTACGCTCAAATTGTCAAAATGTGTTTTCTTCGGTCGCACAGTATCTTATTTAGGTTTTGACATTTCAAGTGAAGGCATACGGCCAGGGTCTGCCAAAATAGAAGCTGTTAAAATGTTTCCTACGCCAACCAATCAGCACACGGTCAGACAATTCTTGGGTCTTGCTAGTTTTTTCCGTAGATTTGTAAAGGGGTTCTCGATTATTGCAAAACCGCTAACTGTATTGCTAAAGAAGGACACACTCTGGGTATGGGGATCTGATCAGCAGAACGCATTTAATACACTAAAAACAGTTTTAATACAAAAACCAATTTTAGCCTTGTACAACCCAAAAGCCGTGACAGAACTACACACAGACGCTTGCAAAATAGGGGTAGCTGGTATATTGCTCCAAAGGGACACGCAGAATATTCTGAAACCAATAGCCTATTTTAGTAAACAGACCAGTCCTGAAGAACAAAATTATTGTTCTTATGACCTAGAGACTTTAGCTGTTGTAGCCTCTCTTCAAAAATTTCGAGTATACCTTGTAGGGATACATTTTAAAATTGTAACTGATTGCAATTCTTTAAGGTCTACATTTATGAAACGGGATATGATTCCTCGTGTAGCTCGATGGTGGTCCCAAATGCAAGATTTTGACTTTGAAATCGAATATAGGGCAGGGACTTCGATGGCTCACGTAGACGCCTTGAGTCGCAACCCAACTATCAATAATACTAAACTCGAACGAATGGTGAATTCTGTTTCGGAATCAGACTGGCTTTTAACAGTACAAAACTCGGATTCAGAAATTCAAAGAATTGTTGGAATTTTAATTAACCCAGAATTTAATGACATTTTAGAGATCAAACAAAATTTTAAATTAAAGCATGGCAGACTATTTAAAATTACACCGCATGGAGATAGATGGGTTGTGCCAAAGGGCGTTCGCTGGCAAATCGTAAAGAAGAATCATGACGATATAGGCCATTTTGCTCTAGATAAAACATTGGAAAAGATAATGGCACACTATTGGTTTCCGAAAATGCGCGCTTTCGTCTCTAAGTATGTTAACTCTTGTCTCGAGTGCGCCTATAGTAAGACACCAGGAGGGAAAAGACCCGGGTTTCTACACCCGATTCATAAAGTAGATGTTCCGTTTGACACAGTACATATGGACCACGTGGGTCCATTTGTACGTAGCGGTAGAGGAAACGTATACATCTTAGTCTTAATTGACGCGTTTACTAAATATTTATACCTTAAACCCGTTAGAAATACAAAATCCGCTTCTACTATAAAGGTGCTACATGAGTTCATAAGTTTATTTGGCGTACCTAAACGAATTATATCTGACCGTGGTTCTTCCTTTACGAGTGAGGCTTTCAAAAAATTTACATTAGATAAAGGAATTAAGCATATATTAAACGCAGTTGCGACCCCAAGGGCAAACGGGCAGGTGGAACGATACAATAAAACCATTGTAGACTCGTTGACGGCCAAATGTGTTGGCACGTCTGAAAATAAATGGGATGACCACCTGCTTGACATTCAATGGGGTATTAATAATACATTTAACAAGGGCATAAATAAAACACCCGCAGAAGCATTGTTTGGTACACGTCCACATGGTCCTAGTGACAGTAGAATCATCTCTGAATTAGACGACGATATTACTAATCCTCCAAATAAAAGTCTCGAAGAAATTCGTAGCGAAATCTCCTCGCATATAGAAACTACACAAATAGCCCAAAAGACAAAATTCGATAAATCCCATTGCGCACCTAGAAAGTTCGTTATAGGAGAATTAGTGAGAATCGAGCGTCAAATAGCTGCCACCGGAAGCAGCAAAAAGTTGATTCCAAAATATCAGGGTCCATATAAAATAACTCGGATCTTAGATAACGATCGATATCTGGTCGAAGACACACCAATCTCGCGAAAAGGCAATAAAAGGTATTCTACTGTCATTGCTGTAGATAAGTTAAAACCATGGATATGTTTTAATAGACCTCACGACGACACCCTGAATAGTGATAAGGAGTCTGGTCATAGTTCAGACTAAAAGCATTTAGTTTAGTGTAATGGATGTTCGTATGATATACGAGTATATTAATTGTTTATTTAAGACCAAATGGGGTCTATAGTTACTCATAAGTTGCGATTAGACCAATGGGGTCTATCGCTACATGTATTATTGCAAGCTAAACTATGGACCAATGGGGTCTATATCTTAATTCAGTCCAATGGGGACTCTGATGATGATTGTTTTTTTATTATTATTAAGACCGATGGGGTCTACTATTCCTTATGATCAGTAGAACGTTTTGTTGTACCTATTAAATTATGTTTAATTTGTCAATAAAATTGTAGCCAAGTACGAGGACGTACGTTTCAACGGATGGCCGATTGTCATCTTTGTTATTCACAGATTAAAATAACCTACAAGTATTATTTTGAAACCATGTGTTTTGGTAATACTAATTATTTTAATCAATCTAAAACGTAGCTTGGCATTAGAATAGTGCTTAATAAATAATTTATTAACTTTAAGAATTTGTATTTGTATAATAATATTATAATAACGGTAGTAATTTAAAACTGTCAAAAGTGAACCGTTAGGCGATACGTCATCCCCGCCAACTTGTATAAAAGGGAATGCCGCTATCGCCTAACAGTCAGTTGCTTGCGGACATTCGACGAGTACACAGCAGTACCTTAGTAAGGATATTGTCTTCATGGGTATGTAAATCTGATAATTGTCTTTATTGTAATAATTGTTATTATTGTAATATATTGATATGGAATTTAGCCTATTTTTAGTATTAATTATATTATTGTACTATTTAAGGTATAAGGTATTCTAATGCTTATTAAATAATTCTACTCTAAATGCTTATTTGCTTATACTTATCAAGTATGCCTAATAATATGATTAAATGAGTATAATTTACTATAAAGACTGTTAATTTTACCAGTTATCGCTATATATTTAATAAATAAATTAATGAATTACTATCTAGAATATTTTATTTCTTACAATCTTAGCTCGCAATGGAAAATATTTAGAAAACTGGTGTCATAGCTACGGTGCTCACAGAATAACTCTGTGTGGAGTATGTACCGTATCTATAGATGTCTATTTTATAAGGCTGATAATTTAACAATATCTTTACAATCATAGTCTAGTATTCAATCAATCTACATAATTATGATGTTTGTAGGTATATTCAAAATATTATCGTACAACTTCACGCTACAGAAATAGAACAAATGATAATTATGACTACTCATTCTAACTGGATTTTATTTAGATTGGATCTAATAAATTTGCCGTGCAATATTTGAGTAAGGCATTTTATAAAGAAACGTTTAGGAGGAAACATGTACGAAATAAAAGATAAAGTTTTTTTAATAACTGGCGCTTCGAAAGGTATTGGTGCTGTATTAACTAGTGAAGTTTTAAAGGAAGGGGCGAAGGTATTTTTATTTATTTTACTTTAGTTAATATATTGTAATCAAGACTAGTGCGATAGTGTTATAAATTCCTTTTGTGCTTATTCAAAAAATGATTTTACATTAGTTTTTAGTTTATAAATACTTTATCGAAAACAAAAATAATTGTACAATATACACAATAAGCATGTAGTTACACAAAGGCGTATTTAACTCGGAATTGAGTTCTCTTATGTAACTAAGTACGCCTAGCAAACTTAAAAGTGTAGAGTGTAGTTGACTACTTCTAACCACCCAAGCAGAGCCGATGGTTGTAGCTAGTATTATTTATAATTAAATGAAACATAAACGAATCTTCTAATATGAATCTAATGATTTCGGTGTACCTTCAGAAAGAATTTTGTAATTTCAGTGGTAATCAACAACAGTCAACAGTCAGTCAGTCAAGCTTTAGTTTAGGGCCCTGTTTTGCCATGGCAGATAAGAATCTTGTAATCTACGAGTATCTCATTCTCTCATGAGTATTCTTTTTTGGCATAATTTATATGAATAAAAAAAATTGATATAGCACAGAGACAGCGTAAAGACAGAAATTATGAAAAAGATACACACAAAAAGTAATAAGTACACAATATATAAATAAAACAAAATACTTTAAAATTCGAAATCATAACAGCAACATTACTTAACATCTGTAGTAAATATGTGTCTCGCGGCTGCTACCAAAAGGCGTCCAGTTCAGCCTTGAAGCCAGGTCACTAGTTATACGTACCTGGCGCTGGTTTTTAACTGGAACCTTGGAATACGTCAAAAATCTGTCAATGAAGTTTCAGGTAGCCTATCTAGCAATTATTTGCCAATAGTGAAACAGGCCCCACGTTTAATATTTAGTAATTGTTGTATTTGCAGCATGTGAGAATATTGGACGTGGACGCAACCACAGGAATAAAACTCCAAAACGAATTGAACAGTCAATATGGAGAAGGTAAAACAAAATTCGTCAAGTGTGATGTGAGTAATGATGACCAGCTATTTAGTGAACTTGTGAATGCCAAAGCAGAACAAGGCTATATAGATGTAGTAATTAACAACGCAGGAATAACTAATGAGGCCAGCTATGATGCGATTCGGAAACTTATCCAAATCAATTATGTAAGTATGTGTAGGGTAAAAAAAAAACATTATGTCAACGATTTTGGTCTCCTCTGTCTTCATTTTTCTATTCTTTTTCTTATGTACTTATAGTTCTTGTGGTCTTATCTTGTATCAGTTCATAATTTAGGTACCTATTGTAAAGTTCCTCATATTGTTTTTAATGCCATGTCATGTTGTACTGCATTTGTTTTGTGGTGTTCAGTTTCTGTGTGATGATTTACTTCAGCTAAATCTGTTTTTCTTTCTTTATAAGTACTATAATTATAAATTATTATCGTGTTGTCCTTAGATTCAACAGCAGGTTGTGTTGAGGGTTGGGGTAGGTAAAATATGATAAGATAATTTGATGCGATTTTTGAGTCAGATAAGAGTCTCAAGTCAAATTCTATCCAGTAACGACGTATCACACGGTTATTGTCCTCGCATACAACATGACTATAACCATGGTGCAGCGTAACGATTTTGATGGTCGCCTCACCACTAACTTCACTATGTACTAGTCAAGTGACTTACCATCAGCTAACGGTGAAGGAACACATCGTGAGGAAACCCACATACCTTAGAAGAAATTCTAAGGGTATGTTTGATCCACCAACCCGCACTAGGCCTGCTTTTGTGGATTATGGCCTAAATCATCTCAGCTCTCTAGATAGAGGAGAGGAGACCCAAACCCAGTAGTGGGACTTAATGGGTTGCAGATGAAAATAAGTACATACTGATTTAACACACCTCTGCTAATAAAATCAGACAAAATTAATATATACTTCTTCATTTTCAGATTGCTGTAGTAAATGGAAGCTTAAAATCAGTAGAGCTGATGGACAAGAGACATGGTGGGAGAGGAGGCACAATAATCAATATGTCTTCTATAGCTGGACTGTTCCCAATATGTTCACCAAGCTTCATATATTCCTCTTCTAAGAGCGCAATCCTACAGTTCACCAGTTGCCTTGGAGTAAGTAGCTTTTCCCTACCTTACCTTTCTCTAGCCATCCAGCTACGTAATGACCAAGCTGGGTGGCTTGATGACTAAAAGGAGGTTTAAACATTTCCCAATGTTTTTGGTACCTTTCTTTAGGAACCAGACCTCAATCAGATAGATCAGATAGACTGTCGGGTACTTTTATGTAAAAAGCTGTATAAATTAATAATTATGTTGCAAACAAATATATTAATTAATGAATGTTAGATCCCCCCTTTAGTATCTTTTTGTACCATTTTTAGATTATAAAGCATGAAAAATAATTGTATTATTATGCAGGCTTTAAAAATGCATTAATGCAGTTTAAATCATTATTAAAACGCAGATGTTTCTCGTATTGCATTAAAAATACAAGTATTTTCATAATTTCAACTCATAAACGTCGCACTGCTGGGCACGGGTTTCCTAAAAAGCAAGTATTTTTCATACACGTACCTAAATAATTCATGCAGAGGAACCTACTTTTCTAATAAATATTAGGATATTTCCAAATGATTTAGAAAAAAGCAGCCTGAGTCTGCGCAAATTTCAAAAATGACTGATTCTATCTTTGATTTTCAGGCGGAGTCATTTTATGATGATACTGGTATTCGTGCTATATCGCTTTGTTTTGGCACTACAGATACAGGCATTTTTGATGCCATGACTACTTTCAAACAAAGTCGTGAACAAGCATTGAAGGACATTTTGGCAGAACACCCAAGGCAAAGGTAAATCACGAAACGATTTTTAAAATTATTCCAAAATCTTTCATTTTCATACCTTTATAGTATTAAAGGTTAAATCTTACTAGTAGTGGCGCGGGGCCTTACACCCGTCGTTCTTTATTTAGCCAGTGCAGCCAGTTATAAAACCTATATTACTCAATGATTAGGTAGCTTTCTAACTGCAAAATATTTTTTTCGGTCCTTTAGTTCATAAGTTTTTTCGCTACATACAAAAACACAAATCTTTCCTCTTTATAAGATTTATGTAGATAATATGAATCCTGTGTCTGTACCTCGTTATTACTTAATCTAGGGGTTCCCAAAGGGTGCCCGCGGCGCCCTGGTGCGACGTAGAAAGTAAAAAGGGGCGCCGCGCCGTGAGTCGATTCTGTATCATTATCCTAAATCACAAATATTCGCGGGTAGGTACCTATAATATAATAAAGCAACAATACCTATTTTGAGCGCTCGTATCAGTAACATTATTGTAGGTTTTTTTCCATTCCCATTTCTTTCGACTGTATCGATTTCAAATAGCCTGCCCAGGCAAGGCACTGTGACAAAATACTGAACTTGTAAGTGCGCCGCGGGCTGAAATAGATTGGGAACCCCTGACTTAATCTATATAAATAATCAAACCTTGCCAGACAGTTAGAAACACGCAAAAAAGGAAAATCAATCATCAAAATTGGTCGGGCTATTTTCAGCTTAATGATTCTATTCATAATACTTTGGTGTAGTTCAGGGCTAATTTACCATATACTTTCTTTTTCTTTACAGTGTTGAATCAGCAGCTCGAGGCACAATAGAAGCCTATCGCAAAGGAACTTGCGCCAGTGTTTGGTTGGTGCGGAACAACCAACCTGCTATAGACATTTCAGCAATCAGTCAAAGATATTATGATGAGTTAGCCAAACTCATTACATCCTAAACACTATAATAAAATTGATTTTTGTTTATTTCATAATATTATGTATTGTGCCAAAATATACTCATATTTAATTTTTATACCCTAAATTTAAACTATCGCCAAATGATTTAAATAAAAATGTACTATCAAAGCGAATTTTTTTATAAGTACCTAACAAACAGAGACCTTTGAATGGATAGTTATGCCTTTTAAGCGCAGGTAGCCGGAATTATTCATAACATATATTATTATTTCAACAATTTATATCTAATACATGACGTGGTGGTTTGAATCAAATACACAAAAAATAGTACCAGTACTTATTCTTTGACTGTATCACCTTGATTTTATTTGATAAAACGTAATTATAAAACGGATAAATTTTCGGAGGGAAACAAGAGCGGGGGGAGTCAGCACTGTATTTGACGAGTAACATTTTATCAACGTACAAAATAAATGCGCAAACGCAATAAATGCTCGTATAATATTCTACTTATATTAAATACCTAATCCGCATCATTATCTCATGTCATTTACACGACCTACAGATGCGGTTTGTTTGTGTTAAAAATAGTACATATTGATAGATTGGACAAAAGTATTTTTTAGCTTTTTTTTTCACCGCACTTCAGTCGTTATTTACAAATCGTACGGGCTGTATGTTTTAGCGGCCATGTATAATTTGAAAGATAAAGTCGTTTTAATTACTGGAGCTGCGAAAGGAATAGGCGTTGCTATTGCAAGAGAAGTACTCGAAGAAGGGGCTAAGGTATTTCGACTTATTTTTAATCCATTTATTATTATTATTATTATGTATTATAAACAAAGGTTTGTAATATTATTGCAGCATGTAAGAATATTGGATATAGACGTAGAAGCTGGAGAGCAAATACAAGATGAATTTAACAGTGAATATGGAGCAAAGAAATCAATGTTTGTCAAATGTGACGTAACTAATGAAGCTCAACTGTTTACTGCCATCAAGAGCACCAAAGATGAAAAAGGCTATGTAGACGTAGTAATCAACAATGCAGCAGTGACAAATGAATTTGATTATGCTGCGATACAAAAACTTATTGAAGTAAATTACGTGAGTATGAATTTTATTTAAACACTTTTATAATTTTTTACAAAATATAAACCAGGCTTAAATTGACATAAGCCATTGTTTTTGTGTCAAAATTGAGAATTTAAACCTGGTTTAATGCTTAGTCCGTATTATGTAATATGGGGTTAGTGTAAAAACTTTAAATGAAATCAACAACTGTGAAAGGCATATTTTATTTACCAAAAACATAATTATAATTATCAAATTTACAAGAGGCAGGATGTTTAAAAAACTATTCTTAAAACTATTCTTAAAACTATTCAGGTGGCTGTACTAAAAGGTACTTTAAAGGCGATGGAGTACATGGACAAGACTAAAGGTGGAAAAGGAGGGACGGTGATCAATATATGTTCGGCAGCTGGACTACTCCCAATTTGTGTACCGTTGTTCACATATTCTTCTACCAAGAGTGCTATAATACAATTTACCAGTTGTATTGGCGTAAGTAATTATTAACTCAACATTTAATTTTATCATGTATTGTGATAGCTTTAATGCGAGAATGGAATTAGGCTAACAAGTCAATTTGTATAACCCAACAACAAACAAATTCAAATTTCGTCATATGACGCAAGACATCCTGGACTCAAATTAAATTTGACTTTGTTTTTGTTACTGACCTTGACTGCTAAGCTAGAGGTCGTGGGTTCGATCCCCTCCCAGGACAAATCTTTGTGTGATGAGCATGAAGGTTTGTTCTGTTTTTGGGTGTAATTTATTTATGTATTTACAAAAAACAAAAATGTATTTAATTAGTTTAACAGTTCTTTAGTACTCATAATACAAGCAAATATAATTGCTTAATTTGGGACTAGATGGCGCTGTGTGAATGTAGTAGAATATTAGAAAGAAAGAAAGAAGAAAGAAAATTGTTTTATTTTCAGACTTAGGTAATTTACATAGTACAGCACAAACATAAACTATAAATAAGAACTTTGTGAGTCTGAAAAACGGCTCTGTCTCAGCGTAATGCTATATATTTTTATAATTCATCATCATCATCATATCAGCCTATCGACGTCCACTGCTGAACATAGGCCTCACCTAATTTACGCCACTGCGAACGGTCCTGTGCCGCCTGCAACCAATTTTTATAATTATTATTATTTTTTGCATTAAACATATTTAGAATAAAAAGGAAAGAAAAAACTAACGAACGAAATCTAGTTCATTATAATATTAAATGAGGTGTTCAATAACATAATATGTATATTACAATTTTTGTTTGATTTTAGAGTGAAATATTTTACAAGAAAACCGGAGTCCGAACTTTATCGATATGTTTTGGTGCTACTGATACTACTATTTTCGATAATATAACCACTTTTGAAGGTCGCGATGCACAAGCAATGCTGGAACTAATAGCACAATATCCAAAGCAAAGGTATGACTAGACGACTATTGAAAATCCCTATTTCTAGAACTAATATTTGCATTTAAAGAAGTGATCTTAAAATCCAAGTATATTCGTATAACAGAGAAAAGCATGGAGTAAAACATTAAAATAATTGACACGATAAGTTGAGGAGAAAAATAGAAAATATTTTATATTACAAAATACAGTTAAATGGGTTCCAGATGGTTGTGATCTTAAGATGTAATATTAAGATCCCATCTATCTAAAACGCAGAGGTAATCCGAATTTAAAACAAAAATACGTGGATGGCAATCAAGCGCCCTCCAAGGTCACCTCTGTTGGAACGCAAGTTTACATCTGTGTGGTACGCGCTTTATTTAATCAAACAATAGGTCAACTATGTCTGTATGCTTTCTGAAAATGATGGTGTTTACCAATCAGGTTAAGGTAGTCAATTCAATTTATTGATTCTGTCCTGTAATTATGAAATTAAGACTTGTTCAGTTTTACTCATAGCGCGCGGATCCTAGGTCTATGGTTTTACTATTGTTCTAGAATTAATTCATGCGCTACTTACTGCTCATTACAACAAATTAAACTTATCTTACAGTGCTAAATCTGCAGCCCAAGGAGTAATTGATGCGTATAAAAATGGAGAAAGTGCCAGTGTTTGGATGGTAGTCGATAATAAACCGGTTCTAGATATTACTCCGAAACTAAAAAAACATCATGAGGACATGTTGAAGCTTCTTACATCCTAAATGATAAGCTTTTCTTGGCTAACAATTTTAGAATTGAACAAAACATATTATATAAGAAATTACTTTCATCATCTCAGCCGATTGCAGTCCACTGCTGGACATAGGCCTCTCCCAATACGCGCCATAACACTCGGTCCTCAACCTTCCGCATCCAGTCAGACCCGGCGACCTTTTTGGTCATCGGTCCATCTAGCTGGAGGGCGTCCTACTCTACGTTTGCCGAGTCAAGAAATTATTTTAGTATTTTTGGATATTTTCAATACATATTATATATTAATTCTTATTTCAAAACGCATTTTATTGATAAATAAATAATTTGATTAGTCCTCGTATATATATTTTTTTATTTTCTATGTACTATTCATGTATTATTCATTATTATCATCAACATAATACAACTCTGTTTTTGCTACAACAGTGTTTATTTGCGTCATAAGACATTTAATATCCACAATGTAATTAAGAACAGCATATAATAATGAAACCGGTTTGGCTGCAATGTTAATAAAACTACATTTTATTTTAAAATCATCAGTTAGGTAATACTTCTGCCCGCGACTTATATCCACGTTTTATGTCAATAATATGTTGGCTATGTACTTTTCCAGAACTTATTATTTTTAAGTTCAGTTCAGGGGTTTATACGTGAAATCTTAATCAACTCACTTTTACAAGGATAAACACATAGGATTAATAAAATTTTAACGAATCATTTTTATATCACACTGACAAAACAGTACCTGATGAAACAGTACCATGAGATTAAGTGTAATTATGTTCTAAGCAATAGATACAATGTGTATTAAAAGGTACAAATAAAACGACTTGAATCACTTTAAATAAAACTATAAGACAGAATGAAGGCATTTGCTTACAAAATATTGATGCTTGAAGCAAGGCTAAATCATTGAAGATAGTAGTGTTATTTTAAGGATATAGTACTAAATCGTATTTTGAACAGGTAAGTCAGTTAGTAAATATGTACGAAGTGAATGGTAAAGTTGTTTTGATAACCGGTGGTGCGAATGGAATTGGTGCTGAATTTGTTAAAATATTAGCAGAACATGGAGTGAAGGTACTTTTGTATTTTTATTTTTTATAAAGTTCTCTTTATTTTCCAATAAACTAGCAGAAATTAGATTATTTTATAAAGGAATTGGTGTTAAATAACTAAAAAAAATATAATACGAATACATATTTCTTACTTATCTTTAATCAATGTTGTTATTATGGAAGTAGACCATTTTTTATTATTTTCTAGCACATAACAATACTGGATATAGATGCTAAAACAGGAGTAAAATTACAAAATGAATTAAACGATAAATATGGCGACAATAAGGTGAAGTTCATTAAATGTGATGTCTCAGTTAACGAAGAACTTTTTAAAGCCTTCAAAAATACCACAGAAGAGCAAGGGTACATAGACGTGATTGTCAACAATGCTGCTGTAACTAATGAAAGTAACAGCGATTACATTCGGAAAGAAATAGAGATAAATGTTGTAAGTAATGATTTAAGAATGAAAAAATATATAATAATAATATTAATATAAAAATAAAATAATAATAAATAAATAATAATATTATAATTTATTATAATACTTATATCTTACTTTTTTTTTTTTTTTCAAACTAATCATTTATTCAATAAAATATTTACACATAACTTATAAACATACACAGCTAACCTATTAAAAGAACCAGATACTCTATTTACAGGAAATTCCTATAAATAGAATATCTGATTAAGATCAGATTCCTGAGGAAACGTACCCAAAAGGCTAGCCACATTATTTATTATTATAATAAATTATAATAATAATATAATAATAATATTCTACCACATTCACACAGCGCCATCTAGTCCCAAAGTTTTTTTGTAAATACATACATATTATAGATAAATTACACCCAGACACAGAGCAAACCGTGATGCTCATCACACAAAGATTTGTCCTGGGTGGGGATCGAACCCACGACCTCCGGCTTAGCAGCCAGGGTCACTGACCACTAGACCAACAGGCCAGTCAATAATAATATTATTTAAAGTAACGTGAGATGAAATCTAATGATTACGGGTCACACACGTAAGGAAGTCGGGACTGCCGGCTGGGTTTCTGTTCCTTTATAAAAAATATATCTTTGCAAGTCTACTTTTACACATTTAAACGTAAATACACACTTGTCAGAATTACCTAAAACCGCTCCCGTCATGGTTGAAATTCAATCTTAACTTAGCTTTCTGCATATTATGTTCCATACAAATTTTAATTGTCAAATGTCCTTCGTGAGCATAATAATCATACAGAAAACTAAAGTTTTGGTGTAGTTTAAGATATGGCCAACCCACATTAGGCCAGCGTCTGGGGGTTTATATGGTCTAGCCTAGACCCTCTCAGCTCTCTAAATAGAGGACAGAATATCCGATCCCAGCTGTGGAACATTAATCGGTGGCTGATGATGATAAACTTCTATACAAATAAGTAAAATTTATGTCTGTTTCTGGTATCAAAATAACAGCTTTTTAGATTATACATTATACAAGTATGAACGGTACTTTTAACAAAAACACACGTTTCAAAATTTTTGCTGTTTGTATGAGGTAAACTTCGAAATGAATGAACCGATTTCGATGAAACTTCCACTGGCGAGTATGATGTCAGAAAGAGCAACTTAGACTATTTTGTTTTCGGAAGAAATATAAATGTTCTGTAAAAAAATAGGAAACAAAAGAAGTACTTAAGTATATAAGTGATTTGTTGTTCACGAGACCAAAATCGCGGGCCAAGCGAGTTCAGTATAAAAAATTTGTACTACGCAAAGTTATTTTACACTCGTATTCAAATTACGAGAGGAAAACCTCCATGTATGTAGTTGTATCATGGCACACAAGTAGGTATACAAGTTCACATGCTATACGCTAGATGGCATTTATTTAAACTTTTAATGATGTTATTTTGTTAACATAAAATATTTGTAGTACTTATGACTGTGTTATCCAAACTAGCAAAAAGCGCTGCTTATAAATTATCTATAATATGTATGTATTATGTCTTATCAGACAAAAAATAAGCAAGTTGCCAAACAGGGCATTCAATTGTGTTGTTGTATTGTCCTTTCACATAATATATAGAGAGAGTAGAATCAATTTCTATAATATTCAAAATAAAACTTTAAGCCATTGAGCTATGATCTAATTTATAAAAAAATAATCAAGAGGATACATTTCCTATACTACAAAATAACACAAATGTCCTAAAGTTGAATTTTGAAGTCTATCATTTTTGCGGACGGACACACAAAATTATTATTTTACATACATACATATAGATCACGCCTATATCCCATCGAAGGGTAGGCAGAAACAATTTCCTTCCACCTGCTACGATTCGGACATAAATCTTTCGCATCTTCAACATTTATCAAACTTTTCATATATTCTCGCTGGTTTAAGGCACTTCTTATCTGATTCTGTCCTTTCTGTAGAAGCCTTATCCTTCACATTCGCCTTATATATTTGTTTTGTCACACTTCATTCATTTTCTCGTAAATTTTACAGACTGCATTAATCAATGGTACATTGAAAGCAATAGAATTGATGCGTATTGATCGAGGAGGGCGAGGTGGTACTGTTATCAACGTGTCGTCAATTGCATCGCTTGTTAAATTCAGTCCATTACTGTTCGTCTATGCCGCTACTAAGAGTGCAGTTTTGCAGTTCAGTAATTGTATAGGGGTAAGTTATAAATTACTAGTGTACAAAAAAAAGTTGTTTTGCCATTTTTTATCGCGATCATACATTAAGATCTATTCTCTTATTTACCAAAAATATAAAAAAAATAAAATAAAAGCGGTAGTGCCTTTTCGTGTGCGCATTTGAGTGTGACCACAAACACCGTGACACAAGACAATTTTTTTATACCTATTTATTTATTAACACAACAGAGTATACACCTCACAGACCTAATAGTAGAACACTAGCGTTATACACCTGAATTTACAGCTGACGACTAGGTAACTAGTCAATACCATGTGACATTTATTGTTTTTATAAATATCTGTTTTTTTTTTTGTTACAGAAAGAACCATACTGTTCAAAAACTGGGGTTCGAGTTGTAACTATATGTTATGGAAATACCAAGACTGGAATCTATAACGATATGGCAAGTTTCGACGAAGATATAAACATAAAAGAACTTGCAAAGTTATACCCTTATCAAACGTAAGTATTACATAAAAATTAATTACCTCTCATCAAAGTTGCACTCGAAAATAAAAAGAAAAGTTTTTGTAAATCTTATTTATTTTTACCATTTTTATAACAAGACTACAAGCACCTTCACTAATGAATAAAAATTGATTTTTAAAATAATATTTAAGAACCAAGGAGGTTTTGTTTTGCCTACGTTCAACAGTGGACGACATTGGGCTGATATGATGATGATGATGAAGGATGTTTTAAATCCCACATAAAATAAATATGAATAAAGATACTCTTTATGAAATTTGGGTCTATCTATCTGTGAAATGTGGGTCTGAAATAGCATAAAGCTAGGATACTCGGTTTCTCAAAAACAGAAAGTAACACGCATTGATAGAAACGATTTTAGTATACTTGTTGTAAATTATTTGTGTGTTTAAATTTGTAATTACTTATGTGCGTCTTAAATAAATAAATTCGGAATGAACACATTCAATATTTTTATAGTGCAGAAGTGGCAGCTCGAGGAACCCTTGAAGCCTTCAAACATGGAGACAGTGGAAGCACCTGGTTGATCAACAATGGCAAGCCAGCTAAAGATATTACAGACACTTTAGAAAAAGCTTTCTCTGATATTGGCAAAGTATTTGAAGACGATTAATAAAATTAATGTATTTGAAATTAAAATAAGTATTTAAATTAATGATTGTTACGATAATTACAAACTATTATATTATTATAAGGAGATTTTTTATGGACTGATCTTTTTGACCTTTTGAACTTAATATTTCAGTTATACCAAGGCCAAAGGCCTATAGGTCAAGAAGGTTGTAATATACTGTCTTTCCGATTGTGGAATGAAATGGTTTGATCTACATAATATTAGCAGACTTATCTGTTTACAAACACACGTAGATAATGAACTCACATTCAAGTTGCGGTCAGCAACTATACCTTCTATCTTGAAATGTATTTAGGTGAAGGCTAATATCTTATTAGCATAATTTTATCTTCGCGGTACTTTAAGTAAGTACACACTAATATTATAAAGGCGAAAATTTGAGTGTATTTTGTAAGTTTATTTCTCCTTCTGCTGGACCAATTTGATAAACGTTGCTGGTTTTATTCTTTCAAATTTACGCTAGTTCTAATATAAATATACCTACGTACGTTTCTTGTGCATGAAATCTTAGGTGATACACGGGCAGGGCAAATACGGTGGGGTCATTTCATGAAATCAGTCGTTTCAGCCCGGTGGAGCCTAGTAATGTGACCGGTTAACCACACTAACCTTCGGAGAACGAAGCGTTAAGCTATGTTGCTTTTGATGATAAGTGTATGATTATAATCGTATATAACTTATATACGTCATATTGTCACACATCATATTATTATTAAACGATGATGATGATTTATTATATTGTAGTTTTGAAGATTATCCCCCACAACTAGACTCACAAACTTATAAACAATACATCTTTGATCATCATCATCATCATTTCAATCTATAAACGTCCCACTGCTGGGAACGGGTCTTTTCAAATATTGTGGAGGGAATTTGGCCTACTATACCACGCTGGTATAGGATTTGTTTCGAATTTTCCTTTTCTTGCAATACTCTTGTCTGCTTAAGGTAATGACTCCCTTAGACGCCTTCCACGAGACCCACAGGTAGAAATGGGGTAGTGAGACCATGTATTCTTAATTCTTCACTACACGGACAGTTTTTATAATGACCTAATTATATAGTCCAGCGCACAGTTGCTATTGTCGAAGGTATTATTCGACATAGGTGTATATGTATATTTTCGCTTGAGCTGGAATATCAACCTTATATGCTATCAAATTGCTAACCAACATTAAAATAATACCTTGAACTTAAACATCGACATTGAAATACATATTATAAACAAAGATAACCATGAATTTTTTTGTTTGCCTATTTGTCTTGTTCAAAGTACTGGCTAGAGAGTCTGTTTGTTTGGTTGAAAGCTAGGATCTCAGGAACTGCTGGTCCGATTTAAAAAATTGTTTTAGTGTTAGATATTCCATTTATTGAGAAAGGCTATACTATAAGGCCCATATAACCATCTCGCTATGGCCAAAAGAATAATATATACAGAAACAAGAAATACTCGTTTACTAGTATTATACTTGACAATTCATATTATTTATTTTATTTATAAAAGTCTTTATTTAAGCATAATATACAATGAAGTACTTACAAAAAGGTCTTATTCTAATTGCAGACAGTGTAAAGTAGGTTGTTAGTTGGGCTAATACACCCTTTTCAACATATAACATGGATCACTATACTATTTAAAACATATTGGTAAGTCAAATCATGACTTTAACTAATGCGTGGTTTGATACACCATACATTTTAATGAACTGCTAAACAATGTACACGAGTATAACATTTCATGTCAATACACATATTTTAACAAACATTTAAGAATATATCAGGACAGATGAGGGTATCCGCACAATATTGAAGTTCAGATACTACGAGGTGGCGGGCGATTGGTCGCCGGCGCAGGTAATAGTAATGACGGAGTGTTGAGGAAATAGTGATGGGGCAACCGATATCGATTGTACGTCCCGCGATAAGGTAAATTATGAAGTCTAGTTTTGCCTATGTTGGAAATTAGAATATTGGAATGATTTGGATTACTAAGTAAATAAAATTTGCGTGATAATTTTAAAATGAAATTTTTTATAAGTGGAAATTTTATTGAATGTTGAAGTTTAATTAGATTTGTTTTGAATTTTGTCCTATATGTTATTTTAATTACTTTATTTTGCACTATTTGGAGTTTTTTGTAGTTTGAATCTACTGTGCAGCTCCATACGGGAGCAGCATATGTTAAGCAGGGTCTGATTAGAGTGGTATAGATTCGAAGTTTAGTAGGAGCGCTTAGATTTGACTTACGGTTTAATATTGGTTGAAGTGCATTAATGGCTTTGATGCTTTTTATGACTACGTGTTCTGTGTTTTTGGACCAGTTTAATTTATTATCCATAATAACACCGAGATATCTAACGGAATTACTCCAGGGGATAGAATAGTTGTCAATTTTGACAAATCGTGTGGGTAAACTACGCTTTCTAGTAAAAAGGATGCACTCGGTTTTATTGGAATTTAATTTAAGTTTCCACGTTGTAAAGTATTTACATAGTAGATCAATAGACAATTGTAACCTGTCAATGATAAGGTCAACATCAGTAGACGACGTGTATGAAGCTGTGTCATCAGCATAAATGGCAAGATTTGTGTAGGGTTGCTTAGGGATATCATTTAAATATAGAATAAATAAGTACGGACCGATTATAGAGCCTTGTGGCACTCCCGCAGCGACTGTTTTGGCCTTAGAAGACACGCCAGAAACGTATACAGAATACAAACGATTAGTCAAGTAGCACTGAATAAGTTTTATAAGACTTAGAGGAACATTTAGTAGATGTAGTTTATGTAGTAGGCCAGAATGCCAGACTGAGTCGAAAGCTTTTTCGATGTCTAATAAGATCATCCCCGTAGACTGATCTTGATTAAGGTGATGTGCAATGTGCTCAGAAACTCGGGCAAGCTGTTGAACAGTCGAATGTTTTCTGCGAAACCCGAATTGCTCTGGAATGATTATATGTTCCGTGCTTCTGAGGAGACGGGTTAGAATGATTGATTCGAAAAGTTTTCCTAAACTAGGTAAGAGACTAATGGGGCGGTAACTGAACGGGTCAGTAACAGTTTTATATGGTTTTTTGATGGCAATAATTTTTGCTAATTTCCAAGCTGTAGGAAAATAACAAAGGGTGAAACAAGCATTGAACATTTTTGTTAGAAGAACTAGACATTTTTGGGGCATAAACTTCAGTAATATGTTATCCAAACGATCGACTCCAGGTGCTTTACGAGTTTTAAGCTTCATTAAAGAAAGCTTTAGCTCTTTAGGTCTAACAGGAGATATAAGTTCATTGGATAGATAACTATTAATGACGTCTAGTGAAGAAGCCACTTTTGATTCGGCGTCAGAATCACTCACCCAGTGTGTTGTGAGAAGCGTATTGGTGAGAAAAGCATCTGCCAAAACCTCACATTGTTCCTGTATGGTAGTGGTCAGAGAGCTACTGTCTGGTTTCTGAAGTGGTGGAATAATTGATTCCTTAGGACTTAGCGATTTGACAACACGCCAGATATCAGAGCTAGGGTTGTCTACTTTAGATAGTCGTTTATTCCATTCATTATCGTTGTGTAGCTTAACTGCGCGTTTAATTGTACTTTGAAGCTGATTAACTGACGAGAATAATGTTTGTCTTATTTGTGGATTCAGCTCTTTTATTGCAAGCTTGCGTAACTTGTTTTTGTGTTTGATGAGATTCCTTACGCGTCTGGGTAATCTGGGCTGGGAGGTAATATTTATGGCAGGTATACTTTTTTGTCGTGCTTCATTTAAATTTGTAGTAAGGAGACAGATGGCTTGATCAATTTCCAATGTGGAATTAAAGGTGGATTGTGACAACACGATATTCTGATTTAGATAATTCCTGTACTTATCCCAGGCAGCTTTACCATAGTTGAAAGTGGTGTATTGTTTGCGAGTAAACACTCCGTCTATAGATAAATAAACTGGAAGGTGGTTGGAAGATAAGGAAGTTAGGGTTTGAGGTTCAATAATATTTGAGACATTTTTCGCTAGAACGATGTCAGGAGTGGATGGAACATAAGAACTCGTATAATGAACCAGAGTCGGGTTTGGAGGAAAAAGTATATCATAATCGTGCGATACCATGTGATTGAAAAGGGTTACACCATGCGGGTTAGTAATGGTGCAATTCCAATATGGGTGTTTCGTGTTAAAATCACCCATTACCAGTGTGCTGTCGTTCAAGGCGAGAATTAGGTCAAGATCGTTGGGTATTAATGGAAGATTAGGGGATTGGTAAGCAGAAATTAAATACAATGGTTTACTTGACATGGCAATCTGAAGACCAATGCATTCCAAGTGTTTGGTCTTAGGTATCGAGATCACAGTGTGGGAAATGTCTGTTTTAATTAGTATAGCGACACCTTGACCACGACTATCATTATGCTTGTCGCGACGGTAGCATTGGAACCCTGGTACACGGAGACAATAATTTGAAGATAGTCTTGTCTCGGAAATAGCAATAATGTCAGCATGAATAGTATTAACCAAGTTCATAAGTTCATCTATTTTTGTACGGATACCATCAGCGTTCCAATATAAGATTTTTAGCTTAGCAGTATTATACATATTTACCAAGATGGGTTAACACTAATATCACTTTATCCATCATATTGTTACAGGCAGTAAACTTACTTTTTAAGGATTTAATGGTCATTAGAATAGATAGCATTTCGGTAGTGGCTGAGTCTTGGACATCAGTGGGAGGTGTAGACACAGGAGAAATAGTTGGATTTGTAGGGGCAGCAACCTTGTTCCAACTTCTTCCATCAACTTCATTCATCTTCTTGGGAGGAATATATAGATGTAATTTTTGTTGTTGTTTTTGTTTTGAAAGTTCCAGGTATTTTTGCCTCTCTTTACACAAGCGAAAGTTGGCAGGATGTTCTTCGTTACAGTTGCAGCACTGGGCTGGCTGTGAACGATCTTTCTTCGGACATTCTGATGTAAGATGTGAGATAGTGCATTTTACACAGCGCGGTGGCAGGTTGCAGTTTCTAGATGAGTGGCCAAAGCCCTGACATCTATAACACTGAGTACCGTGCAGGTTATTGGGCTGGAACTTGCGAATCTGAACCACGCAGTTGCTGATGTACTTGATCTGTCGGAACTTAGCTATGTCACAACCAGGAGGTAGTTGCACAATGAAGGGTGGGCTAGTTGGGTTTTTGTTACTAGAAAACCTCATTTTGTTAATAACGACATCTATAAAACCCAGAGAGGCGAGATCATCTTTTAAGCAGTCTTCAGCATACTCTGGGAGACCAAATATGACTACTTTGCGGACCTTTTCGTCTTTGCGGGTAAAAGTGTAAAAAGCGACTTTCTCGGATTGCAGTCCAGTCTTAAGAGCTTGATGACTGTCAGAGGAGTAACAAATAATTGCAATCTTATTATTCCCTCTGTATTGTAAGTTATAGGATTTTGTATATTTACCTATAATATTCTTGACATGTTCATGAGTTCATCATCATTCATCAACTCGGCATTAATTCCATTATGATGGGTGGAATGTGTTTCTTTTTATTGGTTGCTGCATCTTGGAAGGGTTTAGCTACGTCTTCGCTTGAGGTGTGATCGGTTGAAAGTACAGTAAATCTGTTATTTGTTTGTGTACCTGGGATCTGTGACTTCTCTTTGGGGCTAGCGTAGTGTTTAGGTATCTTCCATTCGTTTGTATCAACGGGACCTTCTAATGGACGTTTGCCAATTGAGTTCGAGCGCGTTAAATATCGATCCATTTCGATAGTTGATAGATATCGATATCGATGTTATCCATAATCAATCACTATGAGGGAAGTATGTATGAATGCGAAAGAAAGGGACAGAAACGTGCGACTGCTGTGAGTGCGCGCGGCGTAATGTTGTAACAATTCATATTGTTGTACTCTCTTATCATGACAATAATATTTAGCGGCACTATCTCATATTTATTTAAGATAACAATTATTACCGACTGAACAGCTAGAATTAAACAAGACTGTAATTTTTATTGACAATAAACTTCTTGTTAACACAATAAAACTAACTTATCTAGGTATCATAAACTTAAACCTGCAAATTTTGCATAATTATGTGCAATACGCAATGTTTGCCTTGATAAAGTATGCTTTTGTAAACGTTATTTATAATCTTCAGGTAAATTATGTAGTATGGCCGGGGTTTCGCTCCCGTCGTTCTTTATTTGGCCACTGCTCAGCCCCTATTGGCCATAGCGTGGTATTATATAGCTTATGTTACTCAGTGATAATGTAGCTTTCTAACAACAAAATAATTTTTGAAAGTCCAGTAGTTCTTAAGTTTATTCATTACATTCTGAAATACAAACATACAAAAATAAAAATCATTCCTCTTTATAATAATATATAACAATAATAATAAATTGTTTATTTACCAATAGTATTTTTCACAGAAGAAATACATAAGACATACACAATTAATTTTAAAAAATGAAACTATCTCTTACAGGGAAGCAACGCATGCATTTTTGTTACTAGCTTTTAAAATAATAAGAATTTAACATCATCATCAACTTATCAACCTATTAGCCACCTAATTTACGCCACTGTGCACTGCGAGTGGGCTTGTGCCCCCGAATTTAACATGTAAGTAATTAACTAATCAATTAATTACAATATAAATAAGACAAGTAATCGGATATAATTCAAAATAGATAGAAATAACAAATTTAATAAATAATTGAAAAATATAGTAGAATAGGGATGAAAAGGATGGCGACTGGGATAGGAATTGTTATTACCAATATCTGTACATATTTTCAAACTCTGTGCAGATATTGAGAATTTCGAGGCAGAAGTACTCAACACCGTTTTGGACTAACCTTTTTTGCGTAGCTTTCAAACACTTTGTCTACGTCATCAGTAATTATGCAGGTATTACGCCTCTAAAAAATGAAGCGTCGGTGACCTTGAAGGCGAATAATTACATAAGAATTGTATTCATACACTTTATGTGGAGATCAGTCGTAGTTTAGACTTGGAGAGAACATGTACGAAGCGAGAGATAAGGTAGTGTTTGTGACAGGAGGTGCCGCGGGTATAGGGGCTGGGCTTGTGATTGCGTTTTTAGAAGATGGTGCTAAAGTAAGTTATTTTTGATTAAATTATTCGAAATAATAATAAATAGATGAATTAAATTTGTAATTTATATTTTTCATAATATTCTATAATCGTCATCATCATCATATCAGCCAAATGACGTCCACTGCTGAACAATGGCCTCCCTTAATCGAAAATCCTATAATACATTAAATTTATTATTAATTCTGGTAGAAGGATTATTTTCAATTGTTATTCTGAGTACCTACTTATTAATATTTCATTTTTATTTAGTTTTAAATAAATAAGTTAAATATAGTTTAAAATATTGTTCAGCAATTAAATAATTTGTTGTTATATTAGAAAAATGAAACTGAGAAATATTATGAGGTCCATAATGCTTTCAGTAATTTTAGTATGCAATAATTAAATACAAGTACTATTTAAACAGCTCACACATAAGGTGCTATGTAGCTACTTCTTAAAGTCTTTATGTTCAATGATTAGTGAGATTGTGAGTAAATATTTATTGAACGATAATAACATTATTTACCTTTCAGTACTTGAATGTAATACCTGCCTAGTAGATATTTCATCACACAATATCATTTGAAATAGGTATTGAATTATTGCATTTAATACACAAACATTCAAGAAAAATAATATTGTGGATAAAGAGATGAGAATTTCACACACCGACAAGCACAATTTAGTTGTCATACAAATCAGAAATTTAGTTAATTCGATCTAATCCAAAAACACATAAAAATATATCTAAAGGTAACTAACATTAGAGTTTGTTTAGTTGCTTATCGTAGGATGTAGATTGCCCATTTGTCGAGGAATGCTATATATCATCACGCTAAGACCAATAGGAGCTAAGTAATAGCTTAACAAAGATCCATGGGAGCGAAGCCGGCAACAGCTAGTTTAATAATAATAATGTAGGTATCTCTCATGGACTTTTATCACAATCATCATCATCATCATTTCAACCCATAAACGTCCCACTGCTGGGCACGGGTCTCCTATAAAGAATGTAGAGGGATTTAGCTTACTATCCCTTTAACGGGCATAGGGGACTATTTTCCCACTACACCAACCCAGGTAAATGTGAAAATAAATTTAAAATGGCAAGTACTTGAACTACAATTTAGACAAAAAAAAAATTAAGTAAAATACTTGTTTTCAGTTTCAGTTAGTACAATTTAATTTTCTGTAAAGTAGTTTCTCACATTACACCAGGTCTAAACTTTAAACGTAAAATTTTTCATTTTTTTCGTCTGCCCGTTCAAGGGCTATACCACGCTGGCCAGATGGGTTGGTTTCAAATTTTCCTTTTCTCGCAGCGCTCTTGTATGCATAAGATTATAATTATCGTCATACATTTATATCAGATCTATTCTGTTCATTATGTACCTACCTACAATCATGTGATGATAAATTTTGATCTGTATTTAATGATTTTTTGAATTAAATTGCCATAACCTAGATACATTAAAAAATGCGCGAGAATTAAATAGGTTATTGTGACGATACCTTAACTTGGTTTAATGGAATTGAAAGAAATATAAGAATAAAATTAGTAATCAAAAAAATAATTGGATGAACAGTGTGTCAGTTTCACACCTTGGAACCGAAATGGTGTCGTATCGCGCTGTTCCATAGGAATTTCATCCAAAGAACTATCAGGTTGTGGAAGAACTCCCTAACGAGGTTTTCCCAAGGGACTACAGTATGGGGTTCATCAAAAAAGTAATGAATAGGTTCGTTACTGGTCGGCAACACGCTCGTGATGCCTCTGGTGTTGCAGGCGCCCATAGGCTACGGTAACCGCTTACTATCAGTCTTACCATCATCTGTTTGCCACAGTCGTGGTATATAAAAAAGCCAAATTCCTTCTCGACCAGTTTCCAAAAAATTGTCTATGCTTTTGTTCAGGATGAATGATGATGATTCAAGTCCATTTAACATGCAATTAACTTTGCTGATTGTACATACCTACTAGCTTTACAATACGTTATATTCAAATATTTGCCTCATTTGTTTGGACTTGCTTGATGCTCAATGTGTTTCTCAATAGGTGCTGAAAAATTGGGGCCGAAAGTGAAATATTTCTATATTAACTACGAAACTTGAAATGTATTCTTAATTTTTTTTTTGTGATTTACTTACAAAAAATATCGTCATCATAACAGCCCAACGACGTCTACTGATAGACATAGACCTCACCTAATTTCTGCCACAGCGAGGAGGCGACCCAAAAATTATAATGTGAGAAAAATAACATTTCCTTAACATTTTTAATAATTATAATGAAAACACTCATAAATAATTATGGTATATAAGTCATTATGACCTCCATAAGTAAATTAAGAAATAAAAACATTTATATGCCAAAAACACAGATGCAATAAAATGCAATACAGCTTGCACTTGTTGTGCAAGTGTAAGTTGTACTCTACATAATAAATAAAACTTACACAATACATAAAGCATAATTATATAGTAAGCATTTTAAAGTAAATAACATTGACACAATAAAGTACGTTATAAATTTCATTACAACTTTGAATAAAATTAAGTTTCAAACATTCTTGTACAAAATTAAATTAATTATTTTATATTTATTTTTTAGCTTTCCATAGATAATTTTCTTATTTCGTATTAACGTATGACCTTAATAATAATAAATAAAATGAATGTTAAATTAATTCAATAAACATTCAATAGACTTTTGCCCGTCAAATAAAAAATATAAATAGTAAAAATATTGTAATTTCCAAAATAGTATAGGTATATATTTTGTGGATTTAGAGATCTTTCACGCCTATAATCACATATCAGTAGTCACACAAATTTGTCTTAGTGGATAAATATAGGTAGGTATTATTTTAAATAAACTCATTATTAGTCTAGATATTATATAATCATACTAAAAGCATCTGTAGCCAAAATTTGACCTTTACCCAATTCAAATAATGACATGTCATTGAACGGTTATGAAATAACCAAATATTCATGGCCTTTGCTTTATTTAAGGCGGCATATCTTAACAGGGTCAAGTTTTAACTCAAAACCAGCTTTCGAAATATTCGGTTAATGTGTCTCTGACAAACCTGTATTTAAGTTTACTACGAGTACTTATTTTCTTCCCACAATGCGATATTGTTACTTAAATAATATAATATATCATTTTTAAATCACCATCATCATCATATCCTTTTTTACATTGTTTCCTCATTAGGACAATAATAATTAATCAACTATGAGTTTGATTTCATATTCAATATACACAGTATAAGCAAATTGTAAAAAAATATAGATAAGTACTAAGATATAGATGATGATTCATTGCTATCTTCTTTAGAAACATCATCAGCCCATTACGTCACTATTCTGGACACCGATTTGTCCTCTAAAGTCGAGTACATAATTATTATTATAATATATTATAATTTTATCACTTAGTATACTATACAGGTAGATCTTCCATGTTGATTGCCTATTGAAGTTTATCCTACTAAGGTTTGTATTTGTTAAAGTTGTGTAGACCGAACCCGCAACCTTGAATTCAGCAGCAACATTGTACCAAGAAGACATTCAAAATTTAATTAATAAAATTTCTTCTTTCAGCATGTGGCAGCATTAGACGTAGATGTTCGTAGTGGTGAAGCTTTGGAAAAGGAGCTAACAGAAAAGTATGGGGCCAACAAAGTGAAGTTCCATAAGTGTGACGTCACTACAAATGAAATAGACGTGATATATGACAATATTGTCAATGACTTCGGGTACATTGACGTTGTCATCAACTGTGCTGGCATTATGAACGACAGACCAAATGTGTATTTGAAAGAGATTGATGTTAATGTGGTAAGTATAAGTATGTACTCAGTAACACACAAAAATAGACCTTGTAAGGTTGCTAACTACAATAATTTTCGTTTGATATTGTAATTTTAGCTCAAGTAGTAAAACAATAATGTCTATCATTGCTTTATAAATGAAACTGGCAGTAGGCGTATGTATGCTGTGAAAATTGTTTATTACACTTCTCATGCAAGTAAAAGCAAATCTGAAGGAACATAAAAATGTTCCTCCTAAATTTACTCAAGGTGCAATTGTGATGTTGTTAATGATGTTTTCATTGATGTTCAAAATGTTTTCTATTACGCGGTTCAAAAGTCTGCCTTACTGTTAAACTCAAAAATCGAACTATGCTACTCCAACGTGTTGCCATCCAATATAATTTAAGAAAAAAATTTCAATCAAGATTATTACCGTGATGGAAATAGTAGACATAATTAAATGAAATGCATATTTTGATTCCAAAAAAACGTCACAATTTAATTAAGTACAGCAAGCCCAAGAATAGAAAAATGAGATTATTTTGTGGTAGCTACTGGCTGTTATTACTATGTCATTGTTATCTATACTGTTAATAACCTGAATTTACTTATCTACCTATATTGTCACAAACAATAAACTAAATTCACTAACTCAAGGAGTGAAGATAATGATTTCGCAATAGAAACGAACAAATGCTGTAGACAGGATATTTTGTATTTTGACCTTGTCTTGTAGAACTTTTGTATTTAAAATATTTTCATACTTAGCTGCATTTTACTTGTAATTAAATAATCAATTACTTCGTTTACGGCAGCTTAGTTTTGTCTTTCCTCAGAATACCCAAGTCTAGGTGTAAGTGTTAATCACTGTTAATTCTGGATTAATTTAGGAATCACAATATGTTGTAAATATTAAGAAAATTATCACGTATGTCTTCTTATTCTAAATATATCTTACTTGTTTCTGTGTACACAAGTTGATCAGTTATTTTTCTTTTACCTGTTCATATCTTCTCGTATTTTGATCTGGTTCATATCGTATCTTTCTCTGGTCATATCTTCCTGTCGTTCGAAATATTCTATAAAATAGAAAGGGTTATATTGATATTGAATACTGTCTTTTTTCAGTCAGCCTTAATAAAAAGCTCATTTAAGGCTTTCGATTTGATGCGTAAAGACCAAGGTGGACACGGGGGCACTATTATAAACATATCCTCGATTGTAGGCCTGTTTCAAGCAAGACTTTTGCCCGTATACGCAGCCACAAAGAGTGCTGTGTTGCAGTTCAGTACTTGTCTGGGAGTAAGTATGGATAGATGATTAAAGATTATAATAATAATAATATAATAATAATATTCTACCACATTTACACAGCGCCATCTAGTCCCAAAGTAAGCAATTATATTTGCTTGTGTTATGGGTACTAAACAACTGATATATGTAAATACATACATATTATAGATAAATTACAACCAGACACAGAACAAACCTTTATGCTCATCACACAAAGATTTATCTTGGGTGGGGATCTAACCCACAACCTCCGGTTTCGCAGTCAGGGTCACTAACCACTAGACCAACAGGCCAGCACTGCCAGCAGGAAGGTTATATTCATATAAAGAAAGAAAAGTAGAAAATGTGCGTTGCACTCTTGCAACACCGTTAAGAACTTTATCTACTCAACATCTCTTTTATTAAAAAAAAATATTTCATGCTTATATTTTACAGATTGAATGCAAAATGTGAATGTTGCTATCCGGTGAATCATTGAAGGCGAATAAACCGATTATATTTTTAGGAAAGGATAATTATTATTTGGTAGTTTAGGTTTTTATACTCTACTAATACTAACTACAAAGCGAAACTTTGAATGGATGAATGGTTGTTGATGTTTGATATTCAATCGCGACAGAATAGTTGAAAATATCTATTTGAAATTCAGCACTCAGATAGAATATGGGAATACAAAGGTTTATTAGTGACATAACACGCAGGTCGAGCCACAAACTGAATCTAGTTCTAAATATTAAAAAATATGGAAGAAATTCCAATATCATTCATTCTTTCACTCTATTTCAGATGGAACCTCATTACACTCGGTCAGGTGTTCGAGTATTGACCATTTGCTTCGGTTGCACTGATACTTCCTTATTTTCTACTTCAAAAGTCGGAGCATTTGATAAAGAAACTGATGAGTTATTAATAAATAGTTTTGGCACACTGCCTATGCAAAAGTAAGTGATTTTATTATTCCGCACTAGGTACAATCGAAAAGAGTTATAAGGTGAGAAAAGGTGTTGGGCCATTTTGAATTTTATGTTTATAAACAGAAGATGAAATTTGACGAAACGACAAATCTCAACATATATTTGTTAACATCGGCATTGCGATTTGTCAAGTGCACCACGACCAAGTTTCCAAGTTTTTAGTACCAAGAGGAATTTTTTTGCTATAACTGGATGGTGATAAAGATAATATAAACTAAATAATAAAATTTATATTATATTCGTTGTAACATCGAACGTAAGATTCATCAGCAAACATTTGGTATTTCGTCACGAGTATTTTTTTTTTTAAATAAACTTACAACCCACCTTATGGTAAAAGATTACCACAGCATAAGGACGTCTTCAAGACACATCACATGCGCGATAGAATTTCTCCCCAATAAGCTCTAGCTACTTATGCTTAGCAGCAGCATATGAGCGGTTCTCGGCTGTGTATCCTGCATCAGCATAGTTCTAAATTTGAAAGCTACGTTTTTTCTTTCAGGCCAGAATCTGCAATCAAAGGACTATTGCATGCGTTCAAACATGGCGCAAGTGCAACAACCTGGCTTATAACTACAGACAGACCTGCCGAAGACATATCAGATAATGTCACCAAGGGCTTCCAGATTATGAGTCAGGGCGTGTTTAGTTGATAAAATACTAATAATAATATCTAGCTTCATACAATATGAGTAAATAATTACAAAATATGTTATACTTTATTTTAAGAAAACAAATTTGAAAATTAAGGTTAATTTCACTATATTTGTATCCGTAGTTCTGTACAAAATATTAAAATATATTAACGTTATACAGAATTCATTGTTAAAAGATATCCTGGAAATAATTCATTACGTTTTGTTGTTGACCTCAATAAATATTTTTAAAACATAATTGTTATTATTATCGAATTAATTAGAAACTGGCATCCTTTTATTTGTTTTACTGTTTATCAGCTTGGATCTTACAAAATAAATTTTTCACAGTATATATGTATAAGTAGATACATACATTATTATTATTATCTCTACCAAAATTATATCTAAAGCTAAAAAGTTTGTTTGTAGTTATCTCAGGAATTATGGTCCAAATTGAAAAAATATTAAATAGTGTTGGATAAAGGCAACAATGATATTGTATGTTAAAAAAGGTGTAGATAGGTTATAAGCGCTCGAAAAGAGCACACTAAAAATGGTCTTATTAGCAAACTTCATCTCAATGTCCCGTTGACGGCGAAGGTATTTTGACATTGCATTATTACGATATCTATGTGTGCGTTTGTGTGCCATTTCCAAAGATCGATCGCTATGTAGGTAACCTATCTACACCTTTTTTAACATACAATATCATTGCTATATAACATCCCGCTAGGAGCAATAGGACATGCGTACAAATATCAATGAGAGCGAAGCCCCGGGCAACATCTAGTTGGTTGTATTCATTACAATAAATTATACTATAAATGTACAGAATAAATACACTGTATCTAATCTTTAAAACACAAGTTAGAGAAACGTGAAAAGGATTAACATGTATTGTATAAATTTATATTGTCTTAACGAGTCAAAAGATAGGTACTTAGTATTCTAAAAATAAGTTGACAATTGTTGACTTTCTGAGCACATTGCACTGAAATCGTAAAGAAAACAGATGTAAATTGAGATTTGTAAATCCAGTAATTTATATTTTCTGGTAAATAATATAAGGTTCAAAATTGTACAGAGGTGTTTAGTCTTAAATTCAATTCAAAATCCCCATAGAAGAGTCCATATTAATCTAATGTCTGTGATCTTTTGTACATTGTAACCAATATTCTCCGAACGGATTTTGTCTGAAATTTCAAGAGCTGTTGTAACGATAGATACAGTTACTGCTTTTGTATTGCAAGTTGAAAGTAGAATAACTGCTTTGTCATTCAGATTAGACGGTTCGGTTTGTAAAATGAATTAAACCTGTTTTTCATGTATACGCAATGTCCATTTTTGTTCATGAATGACTGTTGCCAATTGCTATTCATGCATACATGGGTTGCCGTTACCAGTTGATCAATAAAAACAAGTTATTTAATGTATGCGTAAAAAAATATTTTGAAGATGGATAGAAGTTAACTTGATACTTACCTAATAACATTAATTTATTTATATTCGGGACTAGCTCTTGCTTAGCTCCACGCACACTTGTGAATTTGATTCCAATGACCATAGAATTTATTTTTCAATTTTTCTCGTCACATAAACTTTCCCGAAATTTCACTAATAAAAAAAAAGGGTAATTGGTCCAATGTTCAAGTTTTATGCCTAGCAATACTTACAATAAATGAAATCAGTATTATATCAAGTATCTGGTAGAACTGGTGGTATGTAAAATAAATGGACACAATTATTCCTTTTAAGGTAGGCCTTAAGTACAGAATTGTTAATAATTTAAGTTAAAGTACTTATGTACTAAGCATACGCGGCGTAGCTTTCTGACCATGGACTACTTAGCTATTATGAGTAGACATGTCAACGTTAGTAGAATCAGCAAAAAAAAAATGGTGGGGTATCAATATGGAATAAAACACCAAACTCATGCAGTAAATACTTTTATTTTTAAAAACTTCTTATTATCATCATAATTCTTTGTAATCATTGTTTTGAACGTGAATTTATGTATCTGCTTAATACAGCTATTATCCATCATTATTGTCTTCCAGGATAAAACCTGATTCTGTTTAATTAGTATCCGTAGTTTTCTTCAATTAAGTATCGTACATTTGATATGGCGCAACGTATTGGAGGAAAATAAATCCGGAGTCGTACATTATGGAAGACGATACAAACGTTCTACTCCATTTTGACTAGTAATCCTTATATTAATAATATTCTAATTAAAATTAATATTAAAAATAAATTAAAAAATTTAAGACGTTACCTCCGCCCTCTTTTTCTAATGTCAAAATCAGCACGCGATAATTTACAGATTGTTTTTAAAATGCTGCCATATAAACTATATTGTAATTATGATATAAAATAATCTAACAAATTGGCAAATATACCAAACGGTAATAATTTATTTCCTATAATTCATCTAATTATTTTGATCAAAATGTGAAACAACCCTCGCGTCGCCAAATCAAAATATAATTATTTTAGAATATAATCGTTAGATTTCCTCATCATTATCAAATTATTTATCTAGATTGTCACTAATAGTTAACGCGATAATATAATAAACTTTAATAATTTCCTTGGGAAACAAACATATATCACTTTAATACATTTCTAAGATATGAATAGTTTTTAATTTTTATTTACATCGCATTTTATTTGATTAATATATACCATAACTTTGATGTTACTACAATATGAAAATTCTTCTTGAATTGTTTTAATAGGAATATTTATAGAATATCTCTATTATTTCATAAAGCTTGCGATATAAATTGTTTTTTTTGTAAGTTAATATCATTTGTAGGGCACTAAACAGAAGAAGAATGCCAAAAGTAGTTCAAAAATTATAAAATTGAACAATCATCCGAATAATACTTATTGATACATAATTTTAACATTTTGCTAATTTCGTTAATTGAATACGAATATTCTTACAAAAATGGCAGTTTCATATCACGTATACGAATTTAGATTAACATTTAAAACACAAGTTAATTTTATTCGTTTCCGTAAGAAAAAATCGAAATTATTGCCGCAAATTTTTATTTTACAAAATGCCAACTGCAGAATCGTGAAACATCCAACGAAACCTATATCTAAAAATGTATAGCTACCCTTTGCAATTGTCTGAACTTGAAATATCTTCGAATATTTAAAGATGTTTCACGATTTTGCAGTAGAAATAACGAACTTTGATTAAGAGAGCTACTTATTTACAACATGCCAATCATTAACTCAATTATTGTGCCTCTTCGATCGGTCATTCATACAACTTGTGCGCTTAGATTTCGGCCATTCTCTGTTAGTTTGGGGTAAAACATTATATTCATAGCTGTATCAAATACATGACTCTGTTTGTAGTTGGCTTCTTTAATATATTTATTATATTCATTGGCTAAGTAACAGTCAATATGCCTTATTAATTTTGCGAAATTGACCTGAACTGCAATTACAATAGTGTTGTTACTGACCAAAGAAAAGTGCTGGATGGTTATTACAACAAAATATTATTTTTCTACATAATAAAAAAATCTACAATTGTTTTAGATCTCCATAAAATGAATCAACTTCTTACGTAATTGCCTTACTAAAATAAAATAAATTTATTAATATTCATTCATAGCGACCTGAACGAATGACCTTCAACAACCAAGTTCGTCCACCGATCGACAGCACTTGGTCCAAAATGTATATATTCGCACTAATATTATCTACTTTATAATTATAATTTCATTTATTTACATTATATTCATTGACCTCATAATCGCTTGAGGTACTAACAATTTTATATCTCCGCAAAACTTCGACTCAATAGTTTTATTTCTAAATACCCTCAATCAACCAACAATTGACCCACTACTTAGAGGAATCGGCCAAACATTTTCTACTACTTTCTCGCTACACTTGGAAGTGGCTCAAAGTATCGAGTGTCTTGACCACAGAATTGAATATAAAGTTATAGGATTGGTTGGACTCTGCGCGTGAAACCGGTCACACAGTGGTGACACGGTCTATTTCCACGTATCGCACAGAGTCCTCGCTTGGTCAGCAAATCACTTCTTTTTCATCAAATATGGCGGTGTCTGAAGACATACTCTTCAGTCGCTGCTGCAGGGCCGAACGGCGCCGTCTACAGGAACGCGCTGCTGCTATCTGAAATTTATAACATAAATTTGAAGTAGTTATGCAACCTTTTTAAAGGGAAATGAATCAATAAATTATAGGTAATCGTTATTTCCATGGCATCATAGTATAATCTGAAATGGAAAAATACCAAATTGTTGGAATTAATTGTTGGTCACACCCATATTTCGCCAGCTAAGTTTGGTACCATGATATAGGGGGCGAGCCTATTGTCATTAACCGGGAACATTTGTTTTCCAAACTTGGGGAAAATCACAATACATTATAGAAAAACCCAATACCATTTTCACCCAACCCGGAAATCGAACCCGCGCCATCTACCGAGGCAGTTTGAAAAATGTTGGTATTATAAATATAAAGCGTATCCCACATAACCTGTCTAGAGAGGCTCTACTAAAATAGATCACTAAATTTATTTTTGATGATTTTCTAGATTAGGTACTTTTTAATTTCGTTGCTTCTTAGTTATAATATGTGTTATACTCACTACAGCAGCTGCTGCTAGAACGGTAAGTGCAAGAAATGCAGCGGCATAATGTGCAGGCACCCTCAATAGTGCGGAGCAATGAGCGAGACGTTCATCTTCTCCACGAGGACAATGTGGAATCCCATCACACCACAAGGCAGCTGAGATACAAGCGTCTAACGAAGCACAACGGTATTCGCACTCTCCTGATAATGCGAATACACCACCGTGGGAGCTAGCATGTCTGAAATGTTAAAACAAAATGTAAAATTAATAACCATAGGTGTCTCCATAGATGAATTAGTACAAATCGGTTAAAATACACAATAAATTGAACCTGTGAATGACGCAAATTTTCTAATCATTACAACTCATCTTATACATATTATGAGATACCCTTTAACAGGCAATAGTATCAAACATTTCCAAACATTCAATTTAAGCGCCTGATGAATTAGTTATACCAAAATTAGCAAACTGAATTGCCGTAAAAGTCAAATGCCTTATGTAGTTAAAAATATTAATATTTTAATTATGAAGTTACATCACCTTCTAGACAGTTCCAACCACGACACGTAGTAGGAGCCTGGCTCTACAGCTATGAGTTCAGCACTCAACGCTCGTGGCCAGTCCAAATCGAAGTGGTCTGAAGCTGATGGTGATGCAAACACGTGTCGAGCTAGAGGATCCACATCTTTTGACCAGCCTTCAGAAAATACTTCTACCATATCTTCCATCTGGAATTTAAAATAAGGAGTTTAAGTTTTGTGGCAAAATGTACCATTTTGACATTTTGTTGCGTCTTCTTGTTGCCTTTACTCTACGATGCTACAACCTCAGTTCTGATGCCAATCCTTAATTAGTATTAATTGGAGATGACATTAAATGACGTTTAGTTATCGTTTTATTTAATCTAATCTCGTAATGTCAATTATGCAAAAGCAATTTGAGTTTTTAAACGTTTGATCAATTTTTAGGAATATAAAATACCTGTTCTTCAGGAGGATCAGGACAAATGAACGTAGGAGTCAGACCCCCAGTAAACACAGCTATTCTATTTTGTGTTCTACATAAGTGTCTCATGTCCGGAGCAACTGTTATATTATTCAAAAGTGTGAAGTTATCCAACTCGGGCTCTCTGATGATACTACCACGAATTTGTAGGTAGAGATACCGTCCAGGGGATGGATCAATCAGCCATGGACGGCGTTCACATCGCTCCTGGAAACAAAAAAAGACATATGTAAATATTTTGATTAAAGATTGGTTTGATGTACGAGTAGAACATAAAAGTATTATTAGCAGATAATCAACTGATTAGTTCGAAACGAATTACGGCGCAAGACAGACATCGATTTGATAGCTGAACTGGCGAATAAGAGAACTTTAAGAATGTACGTAAGTATATTTATTAGTACAATTACAGAAATAGAATTATTTCTATACTTGTAAGAATTAACAGGAATTAGCAATGATTAACTACTGTTAATTAGTATTACCTAATCGGAAGCTGTAACCTTAGCCTTACTTAATGCGTAATGGAAATATTCGTGAAAGCTGTCCTTCAACAGCAATCTTTTTATATAACGGGAATTCATGAAATCCAGCCTTATTTTTGCTTGAGATTACGACCAGGTTACATTGATGGCGACTGGCCACAAACTGGCTCAAGTCAAGCAAAAATCTGAAATTACCTAATGTATGATCGGGTAAATTCCCGTTGTATACTTAATTCAAAATACGTACGAGGCAAAATACTTACCGACTCAGACATCGGTGTTGAAGAAGATAATCTCAAATCTCCGCTAGCGCCATAAACTCTATGAGTAGTCTCACAACCAGTGTCCAGTCTTACGAACTCTACTGACGCCTCGAAGCCGAAGGAACGAAAGTCATCAGTAGCAGACATGTTGACGACATCAAATCTTAGTTCTGCTACTGTTGCTAATGACGTAAATTCGTAGTCTCCAACATCACTGTAAATGATTTTTATGCTAGTTCAAATGTAGTATGATCAAAGTTTTTTCACTATAATACCTTTATAGTCCACGTCATTAGCAATATTTCACAATGACAATCATTAAGTTATCATTTTTTTGCTTTAGAAATAGATTTTTAAAACATTCGTACAAAATAAAGAGTAAAATTGAGTTAACACTTTAAATTTGTAATAATCTCTTCAGATGTTGCCTTCAACCTTCCGTAGCAAACAATTTATATAAAAGGATTTTTTTTTTCTAGCTAATCATGCATTTGAATTTTATAAAATTAACGATGAGATTTATTATATGTAACAATAACCTGCACAAGCAATCCCTAGGTATTCTTGAGCCGGCATCTCTCCAAGGTTTGTCAAAAATCCTGACAGCGGCGGTGACGTCACCAGCACAACGGTACCAGGGTGAGTGAGCAGAATGAACGGACCGACATAAGCGACCACCGCTGCGCACACCCCAAACCCGCAGTCGTATCACCTCGCCTGGGTTTGCTTCAAAACGATAAGTGCAGCTGAAATGTAAAATTAAAATGACATTATGTAAAAATACGGTAATCGTAACCAAAAATTCTTCATATCACATAAGTGGATCCGATTAAAAATATGAACTTTATACAATCATTGAGATTACTACAAAGTCTAGTATTTGATGGATACTGGACATGGGACTTTATATTGCCTATGGTTCAATATCGGTAGTGTTTATAACGTATTTTAAACTTACCTAATATTTCGGTTTCCTCCTCTGCCATATAAGAAAACGTCTCTCGGTGACGAAAAAGTTATCGGAGGATCTGGAGGGGCTTCTGGGAAAGACCTTGATGCAAATCTACGAGAACATAGTCCTCTACCCCAGGGTTCACCATCTTGATGCAGATCTACGAACTCGTAAAGAGCTTTGAAGTAAACTGGCCTGAAATTGTTATAAAAATGTCAAAAATAACGATTTGGTTTCTTTTTTGGATGAAACCAAAACCGAAAAAGACTTGAGTATAACTTTACTATATAGGCAATAATGAATGGTGACATTTTCTACTTTATTCTAAGTATTATCATCTTTTATAAATTTCTTTAATTAAGATAAATTTTTGATTGAATTTTTTTTTTAGATTAATATATAATTACGAATTTGTTGTCCTGCAAATTTACAATACATCATATACATCATCATACATCATACATCATTCATCATTAAAATAAAAACAGTCTATTTACTTTAATGCAGTGCCCTGTGTGAGTTTCAGTTCCAAAGTCAACGAGTCACCTTTGGACAAAAAGCTCTCAGTTTTGGCACAAGCTCTGGATCTTCGTAACAAAGCATGTTCACAAGTTCTTGGGGCTCGTTCGCGACAGAATCTGGCCACTAATGTTGCGTTTGTTGGAGGACGACCGACAATCACTGATTGAGGAGATGTGGCTCTTGACATTTGTACTGAGCGCTCTTTGTCACTGAAATGAAGATATTATAATATAATAATAATAATATAATATTCTACCACATTCACACAGCGCCATCTAGTCCCAAAGTAAGCAATTATATTTGCTTGTGTTATGGGTACTAAACAACTGATATACTACTTAAATACATTTTTTTTTTGTAAATACATACATATTATAGATAAATTACACCCAGACACAGAACAAACCTTCATGCTCATCAGGGTCACTAACCACTAGACCAACAGGCCAGTCAAAATCTAAAAAATATTATGGTTATCAAAATGACACAGATAAGCAAGACAGTGCGATTGACTAACATCGATTGTTTTATCCGTACTTATTTGAATTTTACGTAATGAAAATAATTATATATTCCGTGTATCGACGGATTAATAATACGTACATGCTGTCACTAACCCTTTTCACTATACCAACCCCTTCACAATGTTTGGAGGAAACCCTTGCCCAATAGTGGGACGTTTATGGGTTGAAATAATGATGAAGAAAATAAGGATTATGATGCTATTTCAAAATTACTTATGACATTTTATTACTATAAAATCGTTTTACATAGATATGCTTCTTAAAAAAGTCAGTTGAATCTATTACACCATGACATCTCGATTTTTTATTACGATAAAAACTTTTACAGTCACATTACTTACCAAAATATATCACTGCAACCTGGTGATATTCTCATAGGACCATCCCAAATATTCAAATGACTCCCACAATATTCATCCTCAGGCAAGTTAGGATTCAGAGCATTGGTCACATAAAATTTCAATACAGAAAACCACACTTTAAATCGTGGAGCTGAAAACGACGGTCTCCTGTAAATTATGTTCCTTCCGGATGGCCCCGATGTGTCTATACCCTGCATATGATATAGGCACGTAGTGTTAGGAGGTAGTGAATGTTGCGGGTGTTCTAAAACCCCGCGGCCTGTTCCTCTGATCCAAAATTCACAGGCTCTTTTATTCTTCGCGTATGTAGGTGACTGCTGATCCACAAACCTGACCTGGAATTGATTCATTATATAATTATTCCTTCATTACCTCTTTCTCTTTAATATAAAAGATCTTTAATGTTAATTAACAGTAAACAGGTCTGCACTGTATTTAAGCTTCAATTAGTTAAAGAAGTTTGTTTTGTGAAATAATTAAATTATGATTTCATTAAATATAAAATATTACTCAGAAGGTAAAGGTCTAAAAAAGTGAGTGCTTCCAAAATGTGTAATAAAAAGAGTTTTATTGAAAAGTAAAAGATGAGGGTCGTGTCCTAATTTCATAAGTTAGAACAATGTGGGTTGGTGTAGACTTCGCTCGGTTCATTATTGTGACCAGCGCGACCGTGTGCCTACGTTACTAATTACACTTTGGCAGGGGCCCAAGCGAGGCCTCCAGGGCACTGCTTGATTTATTATTGTTCACTGAGAACGAAACACTTTAAATAACACTTCATCATGATATATTAGACCATTAACCCGATTTTGGCTTCACACGACTACCGATTAGTTTTAGATAAAGCCATTTGAAAATTGAGTTAAATTTTTATGGTATCCTAATTTAATTTTAATGCGACATCGTTATCTTTTCCTTTTAATACTTAAGCCTTTCTGCAAAAAAATCGAATAAAAAAGAATATGTTTCATAATTGCATTTGATTACAAAAGTTACTTAATAAATATTTAAATGTAAAACATATATAGTTTTCAAAATTTCTAATCTAAAACAAGAAAGTACTTAAGATGAAAAAGTTCCAAGTTTCCCCTTAATTCCAATTTGGCCGGTGTCCAAATATTCAAACACGAACTGCTTTTTTTTACCGAAACTCGTATTAAAAAGTGGAAAATGGACCCATTATAGTCGAGGGTGACTATGCTTTGGAGCAAGAAAATAACGAATTAAGGTGTAATGTATGACACAAAGACAGTTATGATAATCTTGTATACCTACAAAAGATATGTTTCATTTAGATTTTCTTGTACATTAAAAGCAAACTGCCTCAGTGGCGCGGGAAGTGTATACGACTGCTGTACAAGAGGTCCCGGATTCGGTTCCCGGGTCGGGTGAAAATGGTATTGGGTTTTTTTATCATGAAAGTCCAGTATTGAGATTTTCCCGGAGTTTGGTAAACAAATGTTCCTGGTTGATGACAATAGGCTCGCCCTCTATTTCATGGTACCAAACGTAGCTGGCAAAATGTGGGTGTGAAACACCTCTGCCTACCCCTTCAAGGAAAAAGGCGTGATGCTATGTTATGTTATTAAAAGCATTGAGATATTGATGATTGATATTCCAATAAATTTTCAAAACAAAATGCTGAATGTATACTACAGCAGTACAGCACATCACATTAGAATGCTGTAATAAGTTTTTTATTGTGTTTGTAATTGACAGGAATAGACGTAAGTATAACTAAGCTTCCGTGCAAAGCCGGGGCGGTCGCTAGTTACTTACCCCGGATAGTTTATCCAAAATTATGGTAATGCGAGCTATCCTCTACAAATTGCAAAATAATATTTGGCAACCGAAAACTTTGTGAAGTATTTGCAAGTTTCCGAGCTGTAGGTAAATGTTGCTTTATTTGAAAACACAAAATAGTTTTTGCATAATATTAAAATCATACCTCGACTTCCAACTGAAATCCATGCAAAGATTGTGAAGTGACTGGTTGCAAAAACGTTCCGAAGGGTGACGTTGTAAATTCCACCAAGAGTTCGGGTCCACTCGATATCGCTTCGGGTACGGACACGCCTCCGCCACAAAACCTCAAAATTACTGGGTCCCTCGTTGTATAGCCATCGTAAACCGTCACATAGTCTTGAACTTCGTCACACTGTTGCCAAAATTTCAGTTCTCGTCCATTGTTACCCCTTTCTTGTTGTGCTGCATACAATGCCTTCTGGCTCCTAATTGAAACTAGTTGGCCGTTCGGCTGCTTCACAACTATTAGGGCGTGTTTTCCTTGAGGCACTTCGTGTTGTCTAACTGCATAATAACATGTCAAGTTTCTCGGATAAACGCCTGGAAAATTTGGCGACTGTAATCTACAGTTTTTACGATCGCAGTCGCTGAATATCCGCGAGCAATAAGTTCCTGAGATCAAATCCCCGAGGTAATACTCGGGGCTTTTTGTCGTTTTCACCGCGTTCGTATCCTCGCCACGTGATATGTTTACGAGATAAGGTATTGGCCTCAGTTTGAAAAAAGGTCGTTCTGAAATAAGATACTGTTATTAGATATGAGATCTTTAAACTTTATTTACATACAATAAGATCAGTTAGCATAAATATTATAAGAAAATACATTTTTGTTTGGTTTGCATTTTTAATCGTATATTATATTGGACGATTTCTACTTATAATTTCATCATCATCATCATATCAGCCCAATGGTGTCTACTGCTTGAAATAGGCCTCACCTAACCACGAGCGACTTTGTGCCATACAAACCTAAAGGCAGGGACTGCTAAGAATCCCCGACACGAATATGGCTAGTTATAATTTATTGATACAAAATTATTTATTGTGTACCTATGCGTACGTATGTACTACATTTCACTATTTTGATATTATACCAATGTGTGCATTAAACACAGTCCCCATAAAATATCTCCACAAAATATAAAGGGTTCCATTTGTCAGTATCAAGATGATTTACGTACCCGACGGAGGGGTCCCTCCGTATCGCACCGTGGCATATTCCCGTCTCAAAACCTTATATGCCATTCGAAAGTCGAAGTTATAGTTATTCTGTTCTTTAGATAGGTGAAGGAGTCTTATGATAAGTGTGATGGATTTGGTTTCGCTGTAGTAGATTGATGGACCCCAGGAAGTTCCGCACCAAGAGCCGCCAACTTGTGGTCTGCTTGCTTCTTGTATCTGCATGTAGCCATCGGGACAGCCATCTTCAGTGAAAGAAGTGAAGCGGCCGAGAGTGAAACTGTCGAAGAGAACCTGAAAAGAAACAAATATTACGCTTAATAGAAATACAAAACTTAGTTTGTATTAATTAGCAGTCCTATAATGGTTTATTCGACAAAAAACTTAAAAAGTCTTATTTTTTTGTGTTAGTAAAACGGTAGTAGAATAGGTACATACATAGATAGTTTCAAATATATCGCTTAATTAAGCCTAGTTAAAATTTCATTTTTCTTAAGTAGCTCAAGCATGAAGGTTTAATCTACCCAACTTAACGAGACCACTATCTGTTACGTAATGTATCGCAGTAGTGCTGAACGAACAACTTTTCAAAGTACGATACGTTCCAAAGTTAGTCCCATCTGTAAATTAGAACGAGGCCACCGGCCACTTGCCTAATGGTTCAATTAAATCGCATACTGCTTTATATGAACCAATTAAAATTAAGGAGCATTTTGGGAAGTTTAAGTGCAACCTAAATACACGTAAAGTTGAACGAGTAATAATAGCCTCTATTATTAAATACGAAGTTTGTAGCAAAGATAATTGTAAATGTTAGTTGCGATTCGCAAGAATTTGTGCTATACAAGTTAGTTCAAGTGATTACCACTTTATGCAAGTTTATGCAAAGTGGCATAAACAGGCTATTTGTTAAGCGTGGTGGCAGTGAGCTTGATTTAAAAACTGAGATTTGAATTTCTACTGATTATTTACATTCTATTTTTTTTGGTAAATCAATCTCTAAATAGAGAATAATGTTATTTCTCGCGTTTTATAGGTATTACATTGTTAACCTGATCATTAAACTTATTAAACGCCCATTTCTGATGCTTGGTTTAGGTACTTAGATAATTCATTATTAGATACAGATTTGTTAGTAGTCGTGTTACACAAAAATATCAAAACTTCACAAAAATATTACTGATACAAAGTAGTCGGATAGTTTAAGACACAATATATTAAATACGCAATAGTCTGTGGAAATGTTACCAGTATTTCATACGAGTATGATATGTTTCCGCCGAATGGTGTTGAGTACTTTGGCAACGTAAAGCCGAGATTGGAAAAGTAATGGAATTGCATTTCACACGAGTTTCATTTCCGAAATAATTTTGTGTTGATTGGCACATGTATGACAAAAGTAAATTATTACTGAAAGGAAAGAGCTGCACTATATTAAACTACAATACGTTTCCCATAAAATATAAAAGAAAATAAACATGAGAATCGAAAAGGTTCTTTATCTTGAATACAAGTAATTTGAAGAGAGAAGAGCGATATAAAATGTTATAAGATTTATATTTTAGCTGTAATATAGTTTCATGCAAAAATTTTAAAATTATAATATCTATAGCGTAAAATATATGAATAAAGTTCCACGACATTTAGAACCCCACGCCAGTAGCAATCTGCTACTGGTACATCAGTAACATAGCATTAATGCTGAGCGGTGGCCAAATTCTGGGCGGATGTGGCAAGCATTTTTAAATAATAAGTAATAAAAAATTTTTTGTTTTCTTTTGTAAATAATGTAATCTAAAGCCCAGAAATAAACATGTTTTATTTCTTTTACTTTCTTCTATTAACTCTGGCGATCTACTGACCGAAATAGAACTAAACAACGAAGAAAATACAGTTTGAGAGTGCAAATTGCATCAGTGTTCTGTATCTACGGGATAAAGTGTCGATAAGGATTCAGTGGTATTGAGAATTTATGCTTTGGTGCAACAAAGAAAGTCTCGGTTTTATTTTCTTTCGCCAAATGTAAATCCGATTTCTTTCTGGCTTTTCTTATTGCCCTTTAGCTTCTGAAATTTAGAAGTATTTTTGATGGTGCTGTCAAGCTTTATGGTTAACGCAAAAAATACGTAGGTATATTATGTACGATATCATGGTAAAACGAGCTATGTTGATTTAATTGATACAAGTCTGTCTGCAAAAATAAATATTATTCAATGAATTGATTTGGTTTTTGTTTGAGTATGTTTTAGTGAACTAGTATTACATTTTTATCGTATTGCAGCTGAAGTAATAATATAGTTAAAATACGTACAGTTGTATTCTAACGTGGTCACATATAATGTAAGCGATAGACACACTGCCATAACAGAAAATAATAATGCTACTGTCCCAAAAAAATCACCAGTATCAACAAAATGAAATCTGATACGTAGAAAATGAAATACGAATCGACGGCGAGGACTCGAAATGTGAAAGACATGTCCCTTCATATTCGCTTCGCTCAAGCAGAAAATACAATTTTGCACCGCTAGGGATGTTCTCGCGGGTGTTTGATGAAATTTAAATGTGGTGCTAGCGTCGGTAACACGTTGTGGAGTTTCAATTTATGCTCTGAGAATGTGTGATGAAAAAAGTTGAAAATCTCGTCTAGACTGCGACATATTTTAAATGTGAACTAAAAAACGAGCGATTTTAATTACAGTAAAACATTGATGCCGTTTGATTTCACTGTGCAGGAAAAATGTTTAAGAAAAAAATGTAGAACAACGAGCAATTTTTGTCATACTGAAATGCAACACATTTGGAGTCTTACAATTTTCTAACAAGAATTTTCAGTTTCAGCATACAACGTTGTCCAGTAAACACAAGTCATTGTATAGAAGCAAATATTTAAAACGTGACTAAATTCTCTTTGCACATTCCGTTTAACATTTCTTTCAAAGAGAGGACGTGAAATATTTAAAGCATCTCGCTTCCACAATGTCTATTCATTCAGATATTTTAGAATTCGTTTTAGAAATTTTCAATTTATTTTTAAAAATGAATTAAGTCTAGCTTTTATTATTATGTATACTTATTTATACCAGCTTGAATAAAAGCGGACTTATTGAATACAATTACCTACTCAATTCAAAGTTTATTATAGATTTATTTAAATCTTAGACGCTGTCTTGATTTACGGAGTGAAAGGTGAAATGCAAAAGCTCTCCGGAACATTTTACAAATATGTTGCAGCATTGTATATTGAAAATAGGTTAAAATATCATGAAGTTTGAACTCGATTACATTATACACTGCCTTGGTGTCGCACAGCAGTATGTACTATGGCTGCGAAAGAGGGTTCGATCCCCGAGTCAAGTAATACTTAATGGTACTGGGTTTGTTTGACTGGGTAATTCGCTGTATTAACCTAGAGGCTGACAATTTCATCATCATCATTTCAGCCTAGTGAAGTTCACTGCTGGACGTAGGCCTCTCCTAACACGCGCCATAGCACTCTGTCCTCCGCCTTCCGCATCCAGTCAGACCCAGCGACATTTTTAGGTCGTCGGACCATCTAGCTGGAGGGCGTCCTACTCTACGCTTGCCGAGTCGCGGTCTCCACTCTAAGACACGCTTGCTGACAATTTACCCTGTTAATATTAATCGATTCGCTTCCTATTACATGGGACTAGACATTTCTGGTAAAATGAGGGTGTGACGCCGCTCTGTTTAAAAAGTGTGTGCGTTATGTTACGTTATGACAAATAAGGTTTAAATATTTACATAATTTACTTTGTGTTCAGGTATTCAAATAGATAAGAGAATAATAAAGGTACATAGTGTGTTGTCACATTTTTGACGTCATCATTTTAGCAAACTTTAAAATATTTTATTGCAAATATGGTTATACAATGGTATCGTTAAGAATAAATATTTCTCGTCACTTCCTGCTTTACAGCATGTTTATAGTAAAATTTAATTTTGCCTTCAGAGACCAATCTGTATTCTTAAAAAATGGTTAGAATAGTCTAAGATCCCATTAAGAAATATATACCCTCATCTGTTATTTATTAGTGATATGAAATAAATGATAGATAATATTCACATTGACTTATTGCAAATAGGTTGCCTAGTTAAATCGCGCCCGGATAATATTAATATCGTGCGCAAAGTTTTTGTTGGAGAGATTTCCAGCATGGTGAAATGAGATTGGAGTCCCTACCTTTTATTTTTTTCATAAAGTCCTCTTTGTCACTGTATGTTACTCGCATTTAAAATTAATATTATCCGGGCGCGATTTAACTATGCAACCTGTTTGCAATAAGTCAATGTGAATATTATCTATCATTTATTTCTTATCAGTAATAAATAACAGATGGGGGTAATATTTCTTAATGTGATCTCGTACAGTAGAGTTCATTAATATATTGGCACCACCATTAGATATTTTTGTTGAAAAGGGTGACTACAACTTATTGCATAATGTACAGCATATTTTATTGAACCATTCACATGAAGACATATAGGTATTTGATCCATAGGTTCTATAGTATTTATTGAGCTTTTCAACGCTCACAATATTTTGAATCCATGATGGTGCCAATATATTAATGAACTCGACTGTACATATAATAAATTTCGTGCCTAGTTCTTTCATTTGCCTAGACATTGTCACTAAAAATTTAAATGGAACCAAATAAGCAATGTGAATGCCGGCTTCGATATGGATATTGTACCACAATATCAGTCTGATCCGAATGTAATTGTGACGCAGTGAATTCCAAAGTCATTACTAGGGATAGCTGCAACCAGAATTCATATCGGATACCGATTGTTTTAGACTATTCGGCTCGGCAGATTACTCCTGGGGATATAGCGTTGTATTAACGTGTACGAATAATGTCAAGACTTGCTGAGTATTGTGGATTTTGCTTTATGTTTTGAAATTTTCGCCTTTCAAATGGGATGTAATAATATTGAAACCTAAGGTTTACATCCCATTTCCATTTTCATCCCATTTATTTACAACCTTATTTATCTTCTAATATTATGAAGCTGAAAAGTATGTTTGTTTGTTTGAACACTAGGGTCTCAAGAACTACAGGTCCGATTTGAATAATTCTTTTAGTATTTATTACATTTATTGAGGAAGGCTATAGGCTATATTTCGTAGATTTCCTGTAGCAGTAAGTACAAACCTTTGTGGTTTAAATATGCTATGTCGACTAATTAATTTGCCTGTATTTTATATGTTAAAAAAAATAATTAAAAATATAACATTACCCTACAGCCAATAGGAGCTGAGCAGTGGCTTAGTAAAGATGGACGGAGCGACATCTAGTAGGCTTATAAAATAGATTCGTAACTACTAAATTAGTAATTTCTTTTTTTCTGTGTCTGTTCCTGGATATAATAAAATTCATGGTTCCCAATGAAATGACAATCAACTAATTTTTTTGTTTTTATTTATTTATCATTAAAAACATTAACAATCATATTTCATAGTCTCATAAAACCTTTATACGGTTGAATTATATTGGTATCGATGAGTCAGACACTTCTGCACAATTAATTTACAAATGCATCGAAGCAAACCGAACTTGTGGCGGATACACATATTTCATACACATACACAATACAGAATACATATATACACATATATAAATATTTACTTACTTCTACTTATTTATTTACATCTAAATTTCTACATAAAAATATCTACATATAAGTACATACATAATATTAAATATTTTCTATAAACAATTATTTATTACATAAATCATCACAATAATCATCACACAGTATTTGACTAAATTCACGTTGTGTTATGGAGCCGCGCACTCAGGGACCGATTGAACGATGCGCCGGTTCGCCGTCGCAGGCGCCGCTCGTCCTTCAGTCACCTTTCACCTCTCGTTAGTGAAACCCGTGTCGCTTACCGCCGCAACCTCGTGCCGGTCGCAAAGCCTTATCTGTTATTTCTGGTGTTAATTGTTGCTTAATCTATTCTCATACTCTTTCTCCTTCTCATAAACTGTTCTGTGCCTATTTCTACTGTGTGTATGTGCTTGTGCAAGTATATTTCTTCTTGTCTATCAACACGTGTTTTCTTTACTCGCCTGCGTGGACTAAGGTACTGTACAAACATTTATTATTAAATTTAGTGGGAACAAATCATATCAAATCCACACTGGTGACCCCGTGAAAGAGCACAATGAGTGAAAGCAGTGATTCTAGTAAAAATGTTGCGCCGCCGCCGCCACCGCATGGTAACGAAAATGTTACCGACCGGAAGAAGGCGAACGTGCCCATTGACTGGTACGATACGTCATCCGACCAACGGAAAGTGAAGCTGAGCGTGCCTAAGTTCTCTCCGGAGGACCCTGAGCTGTGGTTCGCACTCTTAGAGAACCATTTTGATAGCCTCGACATCATCGATGACGCCATAAAGTTTTCGAGCGTAACAAACAACCTCGACATCCAGTACGCAAAGGCAGTGAAGGATATTATCCTACATCCTCCTACCTTCAACCGGTACGAGAAGATTAAAACTGAGCTTCTTCGAAGGCTCTCGGCCACACACGAAGCTAAGGTCAAGCAGCTGCTCACGCAAGAAAAGTTGGGTGACCGTAAGCCCTCACAATTTCTGAGGCATCTTCAAGACCTGGCCGGAGCATCAGCTGCTCATGATATTGTTAAGCAGATCTGGAGTAACCAGTTGCCCATCAGCATCCAGACGGTGCTAGCGTCACAACCGTCGCAGTCACTGGAGCAGCTGGCTGAGTTAGCGGATCGTATCCAGGAGCTGACCTCACCATCGCCAGTAGTGGCAGAAGCATCAACGGCTCGTTCGAGCTTGACATCTGGTAGCAGTGCCTCTAGCGAAATCGCTGAATTAAGGCAGATGGTGGAACGCCTCGCCTTGAAAATTGACGAGAATACTCGCTTCACTCGTGAGTCCCGCCATCGATCCAGACGCCAAAACCAGCGATCATCATCACGCGCAAGGTCCAGGTCGAACTCCAGCTACCGTAAATACCCAATCTGCTGGTACCATTCCAGATTCGGTTCGAAGGCTAATCAGTGTCTTAAACCGTGTGACTACAAGTCGGAAAATGCCACGGGCAGTCGCTAATGGCGACTGACGATTGCCCAGCCTCAACGGGTCGCCTCTTCGTCTATGACAGCAGATCGCATACCAGATTCCTGGTGGACACAGGAAGTGATTTGTGCGTCTATCCGTATTCTATGCTTTGTGAACGTCGTTCTAAAACCGATTTCCAATTGTGTGCGGCTAATGGAACAATAATAGACACTTATGGTTATGTACATCTTAATTTAAATTTAGGTTTAAGACGTGATTTCCGTTGGCGTTTCACTGTTGCTAACGTGACCAAACCTATTATCGGTGTAGATTTTTTAAGCTTTTATAATCTTATTGTAGATATTCGCAATAATAGGCTTATAGATAATACAACCACTTTGTCTTCCATTGCTGTTATTGCCGACACAAATGTATGCTCGGTCAAGGTTTCGACGGGTGACACGAGATATCATACCTTATTGAGTAAGTATCCTGAAATCACTCGCCCTTCAGGCACACCGTGGACTCCAAAGCACAACACTGTACATCATATTCGCACCACACCTGGCCCACCTATATATTGCACTCCCCGTAGACTTGCCCCTGATAAACTCCAAATTGCAAAACGAGAATTTGATCTTATGCTTGCAAATGGCACTACTCGTCCCTCTGAGAGTGCCTGGGCTTCACCCTTACATCTTGCTCCAAAAAAGGATAATGGCTGGCGGCCTTGCGGTGACTACCGCATGTTAAATGCACGAACTATTCCCGATCGATATCCCATTCGCCATATCCATGACTTTGCTCATAACATAGCTGGATGTAAAGTTTTTAGTACGATTGATCTGGTTAAGGCTTACAATCAGATTCCCGTTTTTAAGGATGATATTCAGAAAACCGCAATTACAACACCCTTTGGCATGTTTGAGTTTCCATGTATGACATTTGGTCTTAGAAACGCAGGTCAAACTTTTCAAAGACTCGTCGATGAAATGACTCGAGGTCTAGATTTTGTTTATCCCTATTGCGACGATTTTCTCCTATTCAGTGAGTCTGAGGACCTTCATGAATCTCATCTGAAGCAATTGTTTGATCGTATGAAGGAATACGGCATGTTGATTAACACTTCAAAATGTGTTTTTGGTGCTAGTGAGGTAACTTTTCTTGGTTACAGGATCTCAGAAGCTGGCACTAAACCTTTAGAGAGTAAGGTTCAGGCCATCACAGATTTCCCGGTTCCAAAGACCGTCAAACAATTAAGGCGCTTTTTAGGAATGCTGAACTTTTATAGGCGATTTTTACCTAACGCCGCTTTAATTCAGGCCCCTTTAAACGCCCTACTAGGCGGTTCTGTAAAAGCCTCTCAGCCAGTTGATATATCTGGTGAAGCTCTTCTAGCTTTTAATCAGTGCAAGCAAAACCTTGCTGAAGCTGCACTACTAGCACACCCAGACTCTAATGCTAAACTTGCGCTTGTCACAGACGCGTCCGATTTAGCGATGGGTGGAGTTTTGCAGCAATTAAAGGACGGTAATTGGCAACCCCTTGCATTTTTCTCTAGGAAACTAAGCCCTAGTCAGCAAAAGTATTCCCCTTATGATCGCGAGCTCTTGGCAATATACGAAAGTATAAAATACTTTCGATTCATGTTAGAAGCTAGACATTTTATAATTTACACGGATCATAAGCCGATTACTTTCGCTTTTCGTGAACGAAAAGCTAATTGTTCGCCTCGACAGCATCGCCATCTCGATTACATCTCGCAATTCACAACCGACATCCGACACATTTCGGGCAAAGACAATATTGTCGCCGATACATTGTCGAGGGTTGATGAGTTGCAGATGCCAATCGACTTGGATCGTCTGGCGGATTCGCAAGCCACTGATCCTGAGCTTCCACAATACTTGGGTAGGGACTTCTCACTACGTTTAGTAAAGCGCAGGATTCCAGGCAGCAAGAGAGAACTCTATTGTGACACGAGTACTACGTCACCGCGACCATTCGTGACAAAACCATTTCGGAAATCTCTTTTCGAGAACCTTCATAGTTTCAGCCATCCAGGCGCTAAGTCAACGACCAAGTTGGTGGCTGAAAGGTTTGTTTGGCCTGGCATGCGGAAGGACTGCCACGAATGGACACGTAAGTGCCTAGCCTGTCAACGCGCTAAAGTAACTCGTCACGTGACTTCACCGTTGGGTACTTTTGATTTACCACGCTCACGTTTCGCATTCATTCACGTGGACATTATAGGCCCACTTCCTCAGTCACAAGGCTACCGCTATTGTCTCACAGTGGTTGACCGTTTCACCCGCTGGCCGGAGGTCACGCCGATGGCTGACATGACAGCCGAGACAGTAGGTAAGGCGCTAATATCGTGGATATCCAGATTTGGATGTCCAACGGATATTGTTACGGATCGCGGTCGGCAGTTTGAATCCACACTTTTCCAGTACCTTGGAAAAGTGATAGGATTTAAACATCGCCGAACAACCGCGTATCATCCGGCATGCAACGGCCTGGTGGAACGGTTCCACCGTCAACTAAAAGCAGCCATAATGTGCCACGCAGACTGCAATTGGGTAGACACATTACCTTTAGTCTTATTAGGTATTAGATCTTCTTTTAAAGAGGATTTAAAATCGTCATCAGCTGAGTTGGTGTACGGCGAGCCGTTACGTCTTCCTGGTCAATTTTTCCAGCCGGCTAGCCCAGAGTCAACTGACTTGTCTGACTTCACCACTCGCTTACAACACTTTGCATCAAAGCTGCGTCCATCTCCCGCGTCGCGTCATAGGAAAGATAACATTTTCATACATAAGGACCTTAATTCATCTAGTCATGTGTTTTTGCGAGATGATACAGTCCGAGCTTCCCTACAACCTCCATACTCTGGTCCATATTTAATCCTCGAGCGTGGAGATAAAAATTTCAAAATATTAGTTAAGGGTAAGGCTGTAACAGTTACAATAGACCGCCTTAAGCCGGCCTATATACTGATAGACCCATCCCCTTCCACTGACGTCCTTCCTAATACTACTCCTACTTCTACTACTTCTTCCTTACCTGATGATCCGCCTCTGGTCCAACCTGAACCGCCTCGAACAACAACAACTCGTTCTGGCCGTACAGTTCGTTTTCCCAATTTTTATCGACCGTAGTAACGGTCTCGGGGGGGAGTCATGTGGCGGATACACATATTTCATACACATACACAATACAGAATACATATATACACATATATAAATATTTACTTACTTCTACTTATTTATTTACATCTAAATTTCTACATAAAAATATCTACATATAAGTACATACATAATATTAAATATTTTCTATAAACAATTATTTATTACATAAATCATCACAATAATCATCACACAGTATTTGACTAAATTCACGTTGTGTTATGGAGCCGCGCACTCAGGGACCGATTGAACGATGCGCCGGTTCGCCGTCGCAGGCGCCGCTCGTCCTTCAGTCACCTTTCACCTCTCGTTAGTGAAACCCGTGTCGCTTACCGCCGCAACCTCGTGCCGGTCGCAAAGCCTTATCTGTTATTTCTGGTGTTAATTGTTGCTTAATCTATTCTCATACTCTTTCTCCTTCTCATAAACTGTTCTGTGCCTATTTCTACTGTGTGTATGTGCTTGTGCAAGTATATTTCTTCTTGTCTATCAACACGTGTTTTCTTTACTCGCCTGCGTGGACTAAGGTACTGTACAAACATTTATTATTAAATTTAGTGGGAACAAATCATATCAAATCCACAAACTCAAGTCTCTCTTGTACATTAGAACCGCATCAACAACTTGGTCAAACTTTACCTATCTAGAAACTTGGTTCAAGTTTCGTGCCACCACGTTTTAATCACAGTTTCTTTGTAAGTCCATAGTTCTAAGTTTCAAACTTATTACACGAAACACGTTGGTAGTTTAGATTTGAAACGATGCTTTCCAATAACTATGTATAGAGCCTTGCGTATCTAACAATATGTTAGGTATCGTGTTTTAATTAATGAGAACTATCTCTGTTTATTTGTTTTGTTGAATAGGATCTCAAGAACTATTCGTTCGATTTGAAAAATTATTTTAGTGTTGGATAGCTTATTTATCCAGGAAGGTTATAAGCTATATAACATCACGCTACGGCTGATAGGAGCTGAGCAGTGGCCAAATAAAGAACAACAGGAGTGAAGCCCCGCGCGATTTCTAATCTAGTTCATAATATAGGACAACAGTTTGCGAAGAAAGAATAACAGGCGTTTTTTATAGATTACGTTACGAGATGGTTAATTTTTGGTTAAAATTTATTACGATACTGGTTAAAATTTTATACTACCATGTTCTGCTTATTAACAATAAAAACCGGCCAAGAGCGTGTCGGGCCACGCTCAGTGTAGGGTTCCGTAGTTTCCCGTCCGTCACAATAAGTGTTCCCACTTATGAGTTTAAAGGTGGGTATCCATACTATCCATTATGTTCGCGATCCAGCAGCGCTCCGCGCTCCTGCAACAGCTCCCGGTAGTGGGTACGTGCGCGAACACGGAGCGTGCAATATTGCACGCTCCGCGGCAGTCGTTCCGACTCGTGACGGTTTTTAGCGCGAACACAAAGGGGAGCGCAGTGTGTCAAAGGGGAGCGCATGTAAAGGGCGCGCGACAGATCCATTGGATCAGTTGCAGGAGCGCGGAGCGCTGCTGGAGCATGAACATAGTGGTAACCCAACTTAAAAAAGACAGACAGAGTTACTTTCGAATTTATAATATTAGTTAGGACTCCTAAGACTACGACTAGCTGTGCCCGCGACTTCGTTCGCGTGGTTATCGAAAACTAAAATGCGTCTAAAATAAGTCCTTTAGAACCTTTACTACCTCGTACGTGCTCGTACTTCAAAATTTTCAATCAAAGTTCGAATTGTTCGAAACCAAACCTTCCAACCAAACGATTAACGATCAAGACTTTTAACGACACTTTTAATACTTTTAATTTCAACACTCTATCTAACCAGCTTTGATTTCAAACATGGGAGAGGGTCATTCAGTCACGGAGAATCTTAACACCGCGATTCAGGAAAATGACGTCAGATGCACAACGCCATCTATCGAAAGAGACAACAGACAGCCATTCCAAGAATGCTGAAAATGCGTCTGTTGGTCATTGTCTGTTGGTTATACTTTAAGTAGCACCCTTACAATTTCTTTTTAAATATTTTCGATTTACTAAAACCATTTCTACCTTTTGCTATCACAACTTTTAAAAGTTATCTTGTGAAGGCATTTATTAATAAGTACCAAGTACCATATTCCTTTGATAGATGTCGTTGCATGTCTCATTCTTGATCATAATGATAAAGTTCTTGAAAACTATAAATTCATGAATTGGGTTACTAATTAATACATAGACGTGCCAGAAGTTTTCGATGGTAATTTTGAATTGCGAGAACCTATTTTAATAATTATTTTTTTGTTTGAAAAAAGATACGTTCAGGATAATAAAATATTATGTAAACGAAGTTAAAAAAAAAATACGGGCAAATGAAACTTGACCTCTGGATTGTATAGGCGCTCATACGATTCAGGGACCAAATTATATTGGTTAACTGCAGTTTCCATCTGTTGTTTCCATCCAAGTTCAAAATAATTTTCCTAGAAAGTCCTTATAAAGTTCTACTTTTCAGATTTTTTTCGTATTTTCTAAACTTATGGTTCAAAAGTTAGAGGGGGGGGGACGCTTTGTTTTTTACTTTTGGAGCGATTATTTCCGAAATTATTGACATTATCAAAAAATGATTTTAGTAAACCCCTATTCATTTTTAAATACCTTTCCAACAATATATCACACATTAGGGTTAAAATTAAAAAAAAAAACACTTCCCACTTTACATATAGGGGGGCTACCCTAATAAAACATTTTTTTCCAATTTTTATTTTAGCACTTTGTCGGCGTGATTGATACACATATTGGTCCCAAATTTCAGCTTTCTAGTGCTAACGGTCACAGAGATTAAGCGAGGACGGACAGACGGACAGACAGACATGGCGAAACTATAAGGGTTCCTAGTTGACTACGGAACCCTAAAAATGATGCATAGCATTTTCTGTTAAAACCTTAATTTTAGCACCATAAAATTTCTACGAAAAATCTTTTAACATGTAAACTGGTATAAAATATTCAGGCGTTTAAAATTTGGACTCTAGTGTTGGAGAGCTCTCATGCAGTGTTTGCACCGCAACGCCATCTGTCGACTGTTAAGTACTTCACTGGATTGTTTACACACCGGTGTAACTGTAAGCATTCCAGTGAATTATTTACACTCCAGTGTTGTTATGTTTTTAGCTTTGTTCTACATAATTATTTTATATTTTAGTTTGTCTATGGTGACTGGTGAGTGAACTGGTGTGAATAGTGTATTGTGTTATCATGCTAATTGTATATTAAGATAAATAATTCACTGCATTTTTCACTTAAATATCCTAAGTTAGTAGTTGTTTTTAATATTATGTTATATACAAAAAGTTGCCAAAATATTTAAATTATTATGAGTTACTCAATTAAACCCATTTGTTTCACACAAAAATGGTGTCAAATATTTTGTGATATTCTATTGAGTGATTTACTAATCACATAAATGTGCGAATGAAATACACACTTAGATCAAAGTTATTCAAAATATATTCCAAATTTTCTTTACTAGTCAGTGTTATATAAAATCGCGAGACTAACTGAGCCGTCGGAAGTGCTAAGTGTAAATTATACGTCGCCTTCAGTTTCCAGAGCCGACGTTACGCCAAGTAAATTTTACCATCTAAAGCCGTATTCATATTATACAAAGTATTTACAGCGATATCTGGATTCCCACCGGTCCCATTTCCATCGGTGTCTAGGTGTAAGTTAACTAATATGTATAATGTATTTACAAAAGAAAAGTATTTTAATAGAATATCAGTTGTTCTGTTCCCATAACACAAGCAAAAACAATCACACAGTTTTTTATCCTAGATGGGAATCGAGTCTACGACCTGTTTAGCAGTCAGGGTCACTAATCACTAGGCCAACAGTATTTCCTTGCACTTTGCAATTCCTATTTATTTGTTTATAAAAGTCTTGCCTTTCAATCAACAACGTTGTTGTCATTGTTCTCTTTTTTGCCAGTCTATAGCTAAAAAAAAAATACTGGGAGGCACACTAATCTTGTCTGTTCCTTTTTTTATTTTACACACAATGACATATTGAACACACACACGCAAAGAGGTAAAATCAGTCGTGGTAACTGTTCAGTCAAAGATCCCTTACAAATAATACTATATTATAATATTATTAAGGAGTAACAATATGTTAGAGTGTACTGACTGTACACTTTAACATAATATTAGAGTGTACAGTCAGTAACAAATAGTTTGCAACGGGAACTCGTGGCCTTGTATCGTATTAAGTTATATGTACACGGCGCCTGCAATTTCCACTGCCGAGGTTACGCCGAGTAAATATTTCCAACAAAGGACTCGCTAAACAAATCTAATCACAGTTGCTTCTTATTGAAATAGTTTCAATGTTAGAAATATTACGTAAACAACACTATTTTTATCAAAGTTCAATGAGGAAAGCATAGCTTACATTTGAATAAAATTACTTAAACTGTCATTCAGTTACATTGTTTAATTGAATGCAAGAATAACTTATATTAGTGCCTAAAGTACTTTGAACAGATTGAAATGTGCGATTAAAAGGTAAAGTTTTTAACTTTACATTGTGTCCCTAATTGCAATGACATTAAGTTATAACCAAGTGTAGGAGTAATATCTGGAATAAATTATCCATCCCAATATAGGCACTAGTGCCATTGATATATTTAGCTAGCTAGTTAGTTAGTTATGTTTATTTTAATTCACTCTTAAAGTTGTACCAACACTTATAAATAAGAGAGTTTTCACTTCAGTTTTTTTTTTTTGCTTTGTAATGTGTAGGGAAGCTCTGTATTTTAAATATTACAATCTAGCGTAATAAGCTAATAAGTAATTTAATGTTAGACTAAACTTCTAATTAATACTTATTCTAGGAAAATATCCATTGATTTTTATTTAGAGTCTGTTAAAGTCAGTAAGTATAATAATCATTAAAAGTGTTTACTATTCAGAAAATAACAATTGTTTTAATAACCTTTGAGCCGGGCACAGATTAAGCTACGATAACATAGTATGTATTTTTATTTTTTTAAACTTTAACACTGACCTATGCGATATACCTATATCTTGTAAATATTATTGACTGAGTTATCTTGTGCGTGGCGTAAGTAAATTTTTCTGTTGAGTATATTTCTGGTTTCTAAACAACTTTTATTGCATCAACAAGAAAATACTGTTGCCATGTTCCCTAAACCATTCCCAAACTGAAAATAAAAGGTACCGTACTTACAAAAATTCTACACGCTACACCTTTATCACATTTTCCGAATTTGAAAATTCCAGCGGTCTCATGCAGTCCAAACTTTTCTTTTAAGAATTTTTCCTTTTAAATCTTTTTAGTGTATTTGTTTTCTTTTTTGCACACATTAAAGTTGCGAAGGCCGGAGGCATTATACGAAGTGTTGCGTTTTTGTATTTGCGTGTCTCTTAGGTAAGGACAAAGAGGGCTTGTCAACCCGGATAGGGTTGTAAAAAAAAATATTAGTTAAGCTATTTCCAGCTTGCTTGGTCAAACTCTTACTAAACAAGGGCACGTTTTAGAAATGGTTATTTACGTAAATTTATCTATAAAATGTTTGTATTTACAAATAAAAAAAAACTGTATTTAAGTAGTATATCAGTTGTTTAGTACCCATAACACAAGCAAATATAATTTCTTACTGTGGGACTAGATGGCGCTGTGTGAATGTGGTAGAATATTATATACATATATAAGAATATATATTATAGAATATATAGTTATACAACAGCTAGTTTTAAAACTTTAAACGTTAGTAAAGTGCCTTGCTATTCACGTAGTTATTTAAGGAAAATTTAAACGTAGCATGTTATCATTTTCAGCCAAAGGATTTTGTATTGTTATTCTCTTTGATATTAAAGTAAGAATACAATGTGGCATCATTATTTTAATAACCAAATGCAAGAGAAGAAAATTTGTACTACCCCACCTGGCTTATATCTGTATCGTGTCAAAAATGACCTAAGTAACAGATTTTTAAAATATTAAACTAGGCTCGGCCTGCGTCGTATGTCGGTACATAAATTTAATGCTATTCTAGACTATAAACTATCCGTGGGCCAAATTTCATGCAGATCCTTTCAACCATTCTGACTCGTGATTTTGAGCCGTCCCAATGTTCCCGCATCGTTAACTTTTTCGAATCTTAAAACGAAGTTTACTTACGTTTTAAGTTATTTATTTTTAGAAAATGTTGAAAATAGGGTATCGAATAGGAATTTAAAAACTGATCAATATGTGGTCTTTTTCTAAAACTATCTATTTTTAACATTATATATTTTTAACTTTAAATTAACTGACATTTTCGGCCTAAAACTTTCCCTCGCTCAGAATCAGGGCCCTGGCTTGATTGATTTTAGTAAGATTGAAATTTTTTGTTGTTAATATAATAAATTAATTGTTGTGTAATTTGCTAGTTACCTACTAGTAGTAGTAGATGATAAACTACATAATTTATCGTGAAATACTTTGTAGATAAAAGAACTATATAATATACTTATTTAATATTGATATCTTAGTTTGACTTGGATTACATTGATTAGTAACTTTTTTAATTTAGATTTGAGTATCATACGAGTGTAAAAAGTGATAGGATTTTACTGTTTTTTTTTTCACTTCTACCAGAAAACTGGCTGATAAGAATAACGTTAAGTCAACATCTAATATTACTTTAAGTGCCTATCGTAGAATAAGTCCAAGTGCTGGACATGGATTTCTGTTCATTAGATGAAAATATTAGCCTTATTTTACTACACTGCACTGGTCCAAAGAACAGGGTTACATACAGGGTTTTATTTCGAATTTTGTTTTTCTTATAAAATTCCTAAGTTGGCTCTTACGACATTTTTTAATGAAATAGCCTTTTTCTCAAGCGTAAAACAATTATTTCTTCAGTGTTGTGCAAAAAATGTTTAACTAGTCAACCCTAAAAGCAAGACTATGAGATTTGTTTGCAGGGACACCCACAGTCCTTCAGCTTTGTTTGACTTGTGCTTTGTTGAAACTCCAATCTCGACATATTTTTTTCACACAGGGATTTATTCTTTTAGTTATTCAACACTCTTTTGGTGAAAAGTACTTAGGCAGGGAAAAATGTAATAGAACAAGAATTTTCTTATAATGTATAAATATTATGCAGCTAATAATGTAAACAAGTAAATATAATTTAAAAAAATTAATAACCCGACTGCAAAAGATCAACAGAGAGCATCGCACTAAAGAGATCGTAAAATTATTGTAATTTTATACCTGATTAAATTTAAATACATAACATATGTATATATTTGTAATCTCCATTTGATTGCCTTTATTTTGATACTCTACTCGATAGGTTTGGTTAAAAAAAATAATAAAGCTACTTACAATTTGGAACCATTCAATTATGTATAATCTCTTTTTGAATTAATCTCCTTTTGATTCACTTTATTTTGATACCCAACTCGATAGGTTTGGTTAAAAAAAATTGAACTTCTTACAATTTGGCGTCAAAAGCCCACCGTTTAATTTTTTTTATTCTTAAAACCTATTTAAGGACACTTGGGTTTTCTAGACGAATCTAACGATACCCTAATTGTCAAAATCCATCCAGCCGTTTGAAAGATTCGTGGGAATAAAGAAATTTACAAACATACACGATACGCGCGAAAAACAATACCCGTCCTAACAGTCGGGTAAAAATACGTAAGCTCTTTTCAGACTACGCTATATTATATGTTATATAATATAGCAAATAAAGACATAATGCTATACTATATAACATGACGTTCACATTACGCGATATAATCACAAGCATTTATAGTATATGGCTAGCTTAGTAGTCAGGACGGCCGGGGGTGAAGGAAGAGGAAGAGAGCGGAGATATAGCACAGCATAAACTCAACGTATCGCTTATTTTATAGCATATAGTAAGCCAATAATATAATAGTACAGTTAAGTGTGAACGTGTCCATAACAATGTATGGTGCGCGATATTGTTGGCAATGAACTATATGCTATTATATAACAGCATAGTCTGAAAAGGGCTTTATTGTCTGTGTGTATAGAAAAACTAAACATTTAATTAAACCGATATGTCTCCCAATATTTTTATTACCTGTAATTGCGTGGGTACTTTCAGTGGTAGCCAGAGGATAATTATCTAGAGGTGAACCCTGAGGGATTGCTTCAAAGATTTATTGGTCGTAATCCATGCAGTGGATCCTAAAATTTACGATTTATGACTGAGTGCCAGTTGGTATAAGTTGGATTTATTATTTCACTAGTTCTTGGCCGCAATTTCACCCGGGTAAGTATGCAATGATTTTTTCACACACATAAATTTTTTATTGCTGTCCTCTCCGCAATTACATTCGAAAATTCTTTATAGGTACAACAGGCCTTATTTACGACACCATATAGTATATTTTACGTTGCTTTCTATATAAATTTCAATAACTTTCGTAACACTCGATTGCATTTCATTTGATTGCATATTTTTTATTTTTGTAGTTGAATGATAATAATAATTAGGTATGCTCTAAAACTCTAAAAACATTCTCAGTTTTTTCGATAGTTTTCTTATTATTGATAGATATTCTCAAACTAAATAGTTTTTTGCTGTCAACATATTTTCCGATAATAATAATTGTTTTTATTTTATCTCTCTTAAATCAATATACATTAAACCACTTTTTCTCGTCGGTACTAACTCATTCATTTCCCCAGTTCTTGCAACATCCTACTCGTAACAACCACAACTCGCATTCTCGCTGAAGTGTTCCTCTTTGTTTACGTTTTATTATTTCACGGGTACATGTTAATAAAGAGAGCGTGTATGAGCCAGAAATAATTAAAATAAAAGCGGAATGTAAGGCTTAAATGTCTGGAAATAAAAACGTTATGTTGTTCCTAACTTAAACACGTCATTTTCTGGAATTGAATTTGTAGATAAGTAATGAATGTTTTGAGAGGCATTTGTATGAAATAAGTTTAATGCTATGATAAATTATGTTACGATGATCTTAATGTCATGGGCAATTGGGCATTCTCCTATAGTCAACAGAGTTGAGTTTTAAGATAGTACTTTGCTTTAAATTATAATTTGTTAAAATTCCCTAGTCATCATCATCATTTCAACCTATACACGTCCCACTGCTGCCCGGGTCTCCTCTAAAGAATGTGGAGGGAACTTAGCCTACTATGCAATGCTGGCCAGACGGGTTGGTACCTATAGGGTTTGTTTTGAATATTCCTTTTCTTGCACTGCTCTTGTCTGCATAAGGATACTCCCTTAGTCGCCTTTTACAATACCCACGGGTTAAATTGGGGTAGTGACATTTTGTATTGTATTCTTAATCCATCACTATACGGATTCAAAAAAAAAAAACACTAGTACGTGAAGTAATTATTATAAAAAAAAACATAGTTCATGGGTCGCCAAAACCCTTGCTCTCATCGCTTCCTTCTATAGATTTTTTATAAAAGGCTCAGTAAAGCATCGTTAGCTGGCTTGCTATTAGACGTCATTGTTGCGTAGTCAATGGGTGCAGCACTCGAAAACGCTTCGCCACGTCAAGCTCTTCACGTGAAATGAACCGCCATAGGACCCTTGAGTACTTGGGCATTGATATAGCCGTTTAGATCAACCATTTTGCGAATTTTGGGCAAATCAGCTAGTATCATTTTTTTTTACTCAAGAGCTCTTTTGGCTGACGAAATCGTGTCATGCAGGAGACGATGGTATTTAAGAGGGGACGCGGTCTGCGAGAAATTTGAAAAGTAGGTATTTGAAGTAGCTATTGCTGTTGCGTTGAGCCTGAGATTTAAATGTGTGAGAGGATGGTCCACATGCGTAGTAGCTCCCTCCCCCCCTCCTCCCCACTAGCATCTTCCCCGCGCCCGTGTACCGGCGAGTCGGCGAATCTACATTTTGCATTTATTTGGTTTTTGAAATTTGGACCGATTTAAGCAAAAGTGATCCAATCAACACAAACCTCATTTTGAGATATTTGACTTTAAAATTCATTGCAGTATTTCTAAAATGAGGTTTATGTTGATTGGATCATTTTTGCTTAAATCGGTCTATTTGATGTCATCGTGTTACTTAGTTACCTACACGTTGTTATTATTGTTTTTACGTGTATGTAAATAATGGAAAAAATCGTAGTACTTACCTTATCTCTATTTAAGATTTATAAAATATTTTATCGCTAACTAAAATGTCCTGAGGGTTCTGTTTGAATTTTAATATAATTTTAGTTTTTATTAATATCATTGTAATGGTAATTAAGATCATTGTGGTATTCGTAAATCAAAGGCACTCCTAATACAGCAAGAGAATAATTATGGTAAAAGAAGAGGTAGCATGAAAACAATTTTCAGAAGAAACTATATTGTCCGTCAACTTGGTTATTCGTCAACAACAATAAAAGTTTATAAGCTGCAAGTCTTGATGAACTTGTAAAATATTATGGCTCAATAAATATACAAATAAAATATCGGTATAAAATTTCTGAAAAACTCCCGAAAATGGAATAGAAACTAAAAAAATATGTCTTATTTTGGCAAAATATCGAACCGAGACCAGCAGTGGGACTTAATGGGTTGCTGATGATGATCGAAATTATCTAAACTAGATATTTCTTTTCACGAATGGCCTTTGCTTGAAATAATTTACGGGATCACACAATTTACCCGTAAGCGAAAAGACGGAAATGACGATAGAATAAAAAATGTGCTATTTATTGTTTTAAATTCTTTTTAGGGTTCCATAATCTATACTTCAAAAGGAAAAAAAAACGAATCATTATAGGATCGCTCCGTTGTCCGTCTGTCTATCAAGAATATTTTTCTCAAGAATGCGTAGAGGTATCAATCAATTTTGGGACGAAACCCTAAAAATACTCGGGTCTGCAATCCCTTGGAATATAATGAAAGATCAGAGTTCTAAGTAAATGCAAGATATGAAAAGATACAGCCGTTTATGCTCCATTTTTGCTGCATATCTTGACGATCAAAAAAGTCAAAACCTATAGGGTACTTCCCCTTGACCTAGAATCACGAAATTTGGCAAAAAGCAATATTAAGTTGCACAAGTTAAGCAAAAAGTCCGAAAACCGTAATCGTGTAGTTATATTATTATCACTGAATATATTAAAATTTTATTGGAACGGGTATAAGATGATACTCGTAAATAAATTGAATAAGAAAGAGAGTTTATTCTATATATAGCTATATATAGCTATCCCGTTACCTTCTAATATCTTACAATTTAATCACAAATAATAAAAAAAATGTATAATCGTACGGAACCCTCGGTGCGCGAATCCAACTCGCATTTTGCCAGCTATTTTAAATAAAATACCCACAACCTACACCTCTCTTGCATCCATTATAATGCGTGTATATGAATATACTTGATAAGACTAGTCTTACTTTTAGAGCAGCTAAATCAAATCGTTGCGACCTGATCTGATAATCTTATTAACTTAATAAAAAAGTCGGAAATTAACCTTACAGTTTCACAATTTAATAAATAAAAACAGTAAATCGTCAACATCGACATTGATGGACATCACTACAGTATCGATAAAAAAAATATCGACAGATACCACTTCCCTAGTCATATACATGTAAGTAACCCCCCATACCTCAAGTCACCCCCGAAGAGTGCGATAAAGACAGCTACAGCTTAGACAGATTTTAAGACAAAAATTTTTACGAAATGGACGTTTCGTATTCCCCTGTTTTCTCCTCAAAAACTGAGCGGATTCAATACTTTTTTACATGAAAAATTCCAGAAAGAGTATGACTAGGTTCCTATCATTTTTTTTTATGGAAATAACTAATAGAATTCCTCTGGTAGTCCTCTAATTACGACATTAAAAATACGGCAATTTTAGCAATATTTGGAGGCTCATATTTTCTTTATTAATAAGTTTTTGAAAAAAAGGAAATGATAGGGACATGCCTAGAGCTGAACTTGAATTTTTGAGCTAAAAAAAATTGCCTTTTAGACATTATTCAGGGAGAAAACAGGGGAATACGTTTGTATGAAGAATCGTGCGCCGCGTTCCCTCTTAATTTGAATCAACGGATACTGTGAATAAAGAAGTAACATTGTGTTAGGAATTGGAATCTTAACCAATACTCATTCAAATAATATCAGTGATAAGTATTATGATAGGAAATAATCTTTAGACAAGTTTAAAAGATTATAGAATGTGTCGGATCACAGTAAAATACGTAGATTGTCCAATCGAAGGGATAGGCATAGTATGTGATAAATGTACCTATCGATAAGAAATAGAATAGACTAAGGTACGATTCAGACCAACCGGCTCGCATCGCGCCGCATCGGAACGGAGCCGACCGGCTCCGACCGGCTGCCGCGGCATGCGTACGGCTGCCGCGGTAGCCGTACGGGTGCCGCGGCAGCCGACAGCGTCCGCTGGAATCCGTACGCACTCCAAGCGCCTAGAAGTGCCGCTCTCTTTGCGCCGCGTAGACGTAAAGTGAAATATTATTTAAAATATCGCTTGAAGAACACAACTTGACTGATTCGCTAGCTGTTCCTGCACCGTAATCTCCGTACGACACACGGCCGACCGGCTCCGACCGGCTCCGACCGGCTGCCGCGGCACCCGTACGGCTACCGCGGCAGCCGTACGCATGCCGCGGCAGCCGGTCGGAGCCGGTCGGCCGTCGCGACGCGTCGCGGGATGCCGACGGAGGTAACTATGCGTAAGTTGCATGCAAATATGAACTGTAATTACTGTTGATACATTTCAATGTTCTTTAACGCATTGTAAAATGCCGCCCGGTGCGGGCCGATGCGAGCCGGTTGGTCTGAATCGTAGCCAAGACGTAGAAATTGGATATACAAATTACAATAAGTACAAAAGCAGTTTTTATATGGTTTACCATAGCGTTCTGGAGTATATCCTCCTTACTCCATTAAATTTAATGTTCTTTTTTTAAAATAAACAGTTATTAATACAAGTACGCTTCTAAAGTCCAATGAAACAATTGAAGCAATTAATACTTAACTGAGCAAAGACGACGCACGGTCTGCTAAATTTGAGTAGATAGTTACGCACTACCGAGGCTGAAGGCAGCATATTACTTGAAGATAGCACCACTATCACAGTGGAGGAATATTTTCTATAGACTAAGTTACAATTATCTTAAACTAAAATAATCTTCGCTTTGTGGACAATAATCAACATTATTTCGTACATTTTACATCTTTAGAAAACCACATTACGAGTGAAGATAAACAAAAATAATTACTGCTTACCAATAAAACTGTTTTCAATTCCAATTCTCATCCTTATCGCATTGATAAAGTTCTGTATCAGCTAGAGAAATTAGTTTGATAACACACCTACATTGTTTTCATTCAGTGTCGATTGTGACTGATTTGAGTGATGAAATAAATGAAGATATGGCGGTCAATTTGGTTAAACGGTACCTCTGTGTTGAAGATAAAGTGTTTTTGGTGACTGGAGGAGCAGCAGGTGTTGGTGCCGGTATTGTGAGGACACTGTTAGCTGAAAATGCTAGAGTAAGTTTCCTCGATAATATTTTAAATATTCCTCAAAGATGTTGCAATAGTTTAGCTTAGATTAAAATTGTTGACAAAATTGTTTTAGTTAACTTCAATGTATTTGAATAAAAAAAATAGGTAAGTACACTCGAGTTCATTAATATATTGGCACCATCAAGGATTCAAAATATTGTGAGCGTTGAAAAGCTCAATAAATACTATAGAACCTATGGATCAAATATATGTCCTCATGTGAATGGTTCAATAAAATATGCTGTACATTATGCAATAAGTTGTAGTCACCCTTTTCAACAAAAATATCTAATGATGGTGCCAATATATTAATGAACTCGACTGTACAAATAAAATAAAAATGTTAAATTCACATTTAAAAATTGAAAGATACAATAATTAATAATATAATTAATGTTGCTTACATAAATAATGATAGCAAAGAAAAATATTAAATTTCAAATCAAATAAGTTTTTAAACAAATATTTTGAGCAGTGGCCAAACGGTTTATTCAAACGGTTTGGTCACTCCTTAAACTTTTGAAACACACGGCCACGGACTCGGAAAGTTTAATTAACTAAATGAGGTATTTTGTTTTTCTCTGGTCCCAGCTGTTGTCTGTTTCTAAAAGGTTTGTACCGGGTCTGTGGTTACAAAGTTATTAGCACAGCACATCTAAACTTGAAGTTCCCTTTGTCTGAACAAAATAAAATTTATTTAACAATCTACTAAAATTTCGGATAAAAGTAAAATATTACAATAAGTACAAAAGCAGTTTTTATACTGACATTGTATTGAAGAAAATTACTGCATATTATAATAACAATGAACTTCATTTAAAATGTAAATGACGACGAACATTCAATATATTTTCAATAGATATTTAGACTAACTGTAAGAATACTGATACGAACCTATGTAGCAACGAGTGTTTATTTAAAAAAAAAACCAAAAAACCCGACTGCCTTGCCTTGCCAAAAAGTAGTCTTCGTCAGTAAATATTATTAATTATTATGTAAGTGTATTATTGGTATAGGTATATATATGTGAATTTCGATAGTACTATTTAGGTATTTAATTATGAATGTGACTTATTTCCATCTTTATAGTCCTTATCAGGCAGTCGCTGTTTTTTAAATTAACTTTTTTATTTATTTATTTGAAAGCACGTTTTATAGCTTTCGTTCTTAAACATGTTTTATCAAAATCGTTGTCGTTCACAGTGGCTAAATAAAGAACGAACGCATCGAAACCTTGCACGCCGTAGCATGATGTTATATAGCCTACAAACAAATACAGTCTTAAGCTTTATAATATTGGTATAGCTATAGAGATTCGGGGATAAATACGAATACGTGTTATACCACCTTGCACTTCCAAATCAGTCAAGCTATTTAGGTTACAAGAGACAAGTGGAGCCGCGAGCAATAGTTAGTGCATATATAATTGAATTAGGCTATTAAGTAGCTTTCATCTGATACCCATATTGCGATAGCACTAAAAAAACGTCTGTTTTGACAGTTTACGTCCGCCATATTGGTTTTATTGCTGACGTCGCGTAGCCTATGACACTCGGGGGAAAATTACAAATCTAATGACACCTCACACTTTAAAATCAGCCAAGCCGTTTAGGCTACAGAAGATCACAATGAAACAGAAATGCCCACATACATACATACATACGCGTGAAAAACATTACCCTCCTTTTTGGCAGTCGGATAAAAATACGTTTAGAAATGCAAAACATTTACCTATTTAAAAAGTTAACTTACAAAAAAAACAGTTCCTCTTTCCAACTTTCCACAGTAAACTTTGTTCTTTTTTTTACAGCATGTCGCTTTTCTCGATGTTTTGGATCGCGAAGGTTCAGTTTTGGAGTACGAACTACTGAACAAGTTCGGTGCTCTCAGAGCGAAGTTCATCAAATGTGATATATCTGATGTGGAACAACTTGCTGCTGCGTACAAGCAAGTTCTAGACAAATACAGAAGACTTGATGGAGTCATAAACAATGCAGCAGTTCTGAGTGCTGACGATCGTATCTACAAGAGGATGGTCGATATTAACTTTGTGAGTTATGAGTACTGTGTATTGATTCTGCTCCTCTTCTACTAAGATACTTTAAAAACTGTATAAAAAATATGATTACAATAGGCTTAGTGAAACGTTTTCAAAATTAAACCAAATACAACTAGTCCTACTAATAAGGAATGCAGCAATAACAATGACAAAAAGTTATTAATGTCTTAATCAACGAAAGTATAATCAACATGGAATGTAACTACTGCAAATCTCATTCAAAACAGTCATAAAACTTGGCAACTTGTTACACTTGTAACTAAAACTATTAATTTTGAACCCTATTCGCTGTACGATAGGTACCTATGTCAGTATGTCATAATTTGTCTACTTATCTTGTTTAAACTTCTGATTTGATGTAGGAGCAGTAAAATTTTAGAGTAGGTATTTTATTACTTTCTCGAAATCTTCATCGTTTGTAATATTAATAATCTTCCTTATAAATTCGCAGACTGCTGTTGTGCATAGCACGAACAAAGCTTTACAAGTAATGGGTAAAGATCAAGGTGGAAATGGAGGAATTGTAGTGAATATATCGTCTTTATTGGCTCTGCATCTCGGCACTCATCTTCCAGTGTACGCAGCTACAAAGACTGCTGTACTGCAGTTTAGTATTGCTATGGGGGTAAGTAATGATACATTACATAACATGGCATAATTTCATTATCTAAAGGGGTAGGCAGAAGTGCATCACACTCATATTTTGCTAGCTATGAGTGAGAAGAGCCTATTGCCATTACCCGGACACATACAAACTTCGGGCTGATTCTGAGAATTTCAAGACGGAAATAACACAAAACTATTTCTAGCCTATTTTAATTTTTCCGCGTAGTAACGAATTAAGAATACATAATGTCACTACCTCATCTCAACCCCTGGGTGTCGTAAAAGGCAACTATGCAGACAAGAGCACTGCGAAAAAAGGAAAATTCGAAACAAACTCTATACCAACCCATCTGACCAGCGTGGTATTGTAGGCTAAATTCCCACAACGAACACTGTTTGAAACAATATTATCATACCGACGAGACCCTTGATGATGATGAGAAGCATACAAGAATATTACCTATGTGTATGAATAACATTTTTGTACGATTTATAGCGGGAAGGTCCATTTTCGAGGACTGGAGTTCGCGTGCTCACCGTGTGCCTCGGCCCAACCGACACCGCTATATTGAACAGACACAACTTGGACAACTTCAACAAAGATTCACCTGATCATGTTATATCCCGTGCTCCCGTGAGACAAAAGTAAATATTATTATGATTTTGCAATCTGTCTAATAAACATTTTTCTCTTTCAAGATCTTTATAGAAATACCTGTGCCCGCAACTTCGTTCCCATGCGATTTTATAGTTCTTTTTTATTTTTTCACGGAAACCTGATATTTTTCCATAATAAAAGTGGCCTATGTTATTCATTGTACACTCGACATTAATCCGTCACTATTAATTTCGTCGAAATCAGTTCAGTAGTTAAAGAGTTTATCTCAAAGAAACAGATAGACAGACTAAAATTTTAGGGATTTTGCTCTAGGTAACGTACATACTGTCATATGTCTACTCGTTAAAAGCTGTTATTTTGTTATTACAAACAGACACTTCAATTTTATTTATTTGTATAGATTGTGAATATTTGTCGTCACCGTTTTATGTGATAACAAGAAAAAGCTATTTGTGTCAAAGGAAATTAATATAATTGGCGTGATACAGATCCACTATTGTACACTTTAGCCTTCCTAGTTATAACATATAATTATGTTGGTAATTAAAAATTCTTCAGTAAATAATTATACACAAGTACTTTGGTACGTACTTCAAAGCTAATAAAAAGTAATTGATACATAATATTGTTTTTGTATTCCAGGGTAGAGTCAGCTGTTAGTGGCATTCTACATGTTATTGAGAAAGGAACAAGTGGAAGTACATGGATTGTGAAAAATGACCACCCAGCCTACGAATACACCGATCAAATAGCTCAGGCATTTAGTATTCTATCAGAGACTTACATGTGAAACAAAATGTTGTAGATACTTGAATATTTTTAGCTTTAAGTATTTTATTGTTGCTTTATTTTTGTATTCGCTCCAAAATCTTTTGAAAAATGTGCAATTAATGTAATCACCTTATTGCGTCACGCGGCGATTTTTCCCCAATTGTTTGGACAGTGAACTTGTATGAAAAAGATACATGCGTGCTATTGTTCAGCGATTTGTCGGAAGTTTTTTATTATGTATAAGATTTTACTCAAAATGGTAGGAGTTGCATGTTTGATAAAATTGTGTATTTATTCTTCCAGAATTTGCTTTATATAAACATATTCTACGCCCACTTTTGAAAAATGTGTAAATATTTAATTATGATTTTATTTATAATATAAATTGCATGTGTAATAAAATTGTATACATACTTATTCATTTACCGTTTCTTTGAAATTCTGTAATCAAAAAATTCATCATTCATTAGCAACCCATTAAGTCCCACTGATGGGCTCGGGTCTCCTCTCCTCTAACTAGAAAGCTGAGAGGGTTTTGGCCATAATCCACTCACGCTGGCCTAGTGCGGGTTGGTGGATCAGACATACTCATAGAATTTCTTCTAGGGTATCCCCCGATGTTTTCCTTCAGCGTTAGCAGATGGTAAGTCACTTGACTAGTACATATAAATTCCACAATGGTACTGCCGGTCGGGATCGAACTCGGACCGCGTGATTTGCACGCCGCCGGTCACTTATCTATTCAGCCACCATCGCTTTTCATCGAAGAATACTTCACATAAAACATTTTCATTTCAACCCATAAACGTCCCACTGCTAGGTTCGGGTCTCCTACAAAGAATGTGGAGGGAATATACCACGCTGGTCAGTTGGGTTGGTATAGGGTTTGATTCGAATTTTCCTTTTCTCGCAGTGCTCTTGTCTGCTTAAGGTTACTCCCTTAGTCGCCTTTTACCACACCCACTGGTTGTGATGGACGTCACTACACGGAGTTTGATTGATTTTCATTTATTTATTTACTACAAAATAACAATGAAATCAAATATTTCAATGTACTAAACCAATGCAGCTAAAAATATCGGTTTGCCGTGTAATCCTCATCCTATTTTCATCTATCGTTTTGTTTTTATGTCACTGTGGTTTGTTATTGGCATGTTTATGAAGGACTTGGGTTCAGTATTCACCATGGAAAATATGTAAAACATTTATTTCTAGTTGACAGATGAAACGGGTTTAGATATTGATGTTCCTGGTATAAAGTTTAACGTGGAACGTCGCTGTGAAAAAATATATTATGTTTTTTACTTTCCGTGGTTCCGATTTTGGGATAGTATTTTTCGTTGTCAAATAATTTAGTATAAATTATAGAACTTTATGAATTGTGATTCCTAAAAAAAAACTGATCAAATGAATTGACTAAACTGATATGTCATAGTACCTACAGATTTTTTTTTACAGTTTATTAATGATACGAACATTCTAATGACACGGATGATGTTTCAAATGCATTAGTTAATATATAGTTCTAGCTCGTTATTGAAACTGTAAAACCATTGTTTTAATGAAAAATAAATAAAATAAACTAATATTATAGTACAGATTTTTTTTGCAGTTTATAAATTATAATACTACCCTATTTTTCAATATACTTCCATCTCACATCGTATCATTACTTTCCGTTTGTTAGTAGTTTCCTAAACTTCATTCTGATCTACTCAAAGTATTACGCAACTTCATTCGTTCCAGTGTTCCCTTTTCCTATTTGGGTCGAACCGACGAACAAGAAACGTAATCATGATACTAATTCACTGTGATCAACCCAGACCCCGTACTGGGTAAAACTTGGCAGGCAAAATGCAACTGTCTCTGTCAGTGCATACTCTCTTCGGGGATTTGGCTAATTTATGCTCACATTCTGTGTCTAATCCACCCTCAAGTGTGTCTGCATCCTACATCTCCGCTTGAAATATGGACAAAGTTAGTTGTAGATGGATTTTTTAAAGTTCGTCTGAGCGTGAAATCTTTTCGAAGGATACGGTGAATAACCTTCGGGTTCTTGTCGAGTTAACTTACTTGCAGAAGTTACGTGAGTTTGGTAAAAATGTTTAAACATAAAATGTGTTTCATTAGGACAGTTGTGCCAATTTTTATACAACATGTCCCAAGATTTAAAACCTAAGAAAAAACTCTTTGAATCTTCAAACGTCAAATTTAGAATTGAAATTTCTCATATATGAAAAAGAAAAAAAAAAATTAAAAAGAAATATTTTTTTTGGAGCTAAGTAACAAGCAATTTTCTTAATTTTTCCTTCATACAGGTTACTCCGTAACCTAGTTAGGAGTGCAGAACTGCACCCAATGCTATTGTAGGAAATCTGTAATTTCTATCTTTAAAACATGTAACCAACCTATGTACTACAATATTTATAATGATGAATAAACGTTATTATTATTATTACTAAATAGCCAGTATATCAGGAAAACTCTGTTTTGTAAGTAAGCAACATGATGTGTCGAAAATAATAATAAAACTTCATGCTTCATTTCGCAATGGGCATCTAGCGATGAAACCAGTTTCTGGAGTGAAAACTTACACTATAATTATTATATGCAGATGATTTAAGATTTACGACGAGGGGGGTATTTAACAATTAAATTAGAGAAGCTACGGCGTCTTAATAGCTGAGACTGTCCGACACCAGATCGAAACTTTATATCAATTTCTAAGAAGACCACGGTTTACTGGCGTCCATTACAAGAGCTTCATCGGGTATCAGTAATTATTTATTTAGTGCCGTTAAGTCGATGTTCATCAGACGGGCGTAGATAGAATGTTTGCCAAATCCGTACCCGCAGTGTTTAACTATTCACGGGCATGTTTCACCAGATCTGAATTAGAGCTTTGATTCCGCATAAACGCGAGCTATCTGTTTTTATTTGGTCACGTCACTTCCGTGTCTTTTATTTAGTTCGTTGTTTAATGTTATATAAGATTCGGTAAGCACTGAAGTCGCTTTAAAGTGAGTTTACTTTTAAATTTCTGGAAATTAAGTATCTATAAATATACTATTACTTAAAAGTAGCTAAGTATACTAAATTATAATTTCAATGACGGTACATTTTTATTAGCTACTTTAATCATAATTTAATAATTTAGAATCTAATAAAAAGTGTCTATCTGTAAAAAATATTACTTAATCATTCAATTTGCGTAGAAAACTGGAAGGACACTTTGCGTCTTAAAATAGGTTTTTAAATTTGTTGGCAACATTGATATTCCGTCCTGGGAATATACGGTCCATTTGTGCGGGCGGGAGTCCCGAAAATTAAGCTATGAAAACTGTTAGACTGATGTCCGATAATTTTGCACTGCATGGCCCAGAAATTACATAAAGTTATAGTGCTTACTTAAGAATGATAATTACTAAAAAAAACAAAATACAACATGCGCACAAACCCACAAAACATATCGCTTCTGCTTAGCAACGGCGAGAAATTTTTGGAAACCTGTCCAAAATATCCTTTTATAAAAGTCGATTAAACCTTTTGTGCCTTGACGTCTTGTACCTAAGTAAACAGATAAATTTGTTATAGATAACTCAAAAAAGTAAGTTAAATATTTGGCCAGTTACATGAAAGTTGTGACTGATTCAAAAGAAACTCTCATACGAGTTCCAGAAAGTTGAATGAGAATTACATATTTTGTTTCTCGATAAGTACTTATAATATAAAATTTGAAAGACGCAGCTTACTAGGATTTTTTAATAGATACCTTTATTGGCTGATAAAATCAGCTTCGGCAATATAATTTATCTGTTACTGTAAACAGTTTAATAAGTACATAGAAACTATATATTTAGTATCTAATAGGAAATGTCAACATGAAATAGTACCGAGGCGTATTGGTATTACGCCGGCTCCACACGTTGGGCCAACTTAAGCCAATGTAAGCCATAGTGTACTAAAGTTATCTTTAAAACATCGTCCTACTATTAATTTGTATAAGCTTATTTTATGTAATATGGTTATACTGTTGGTGACATTGGCGTATAATTGGCCAACGTGTGGAGCCGGCATTATAGAGTGTTTATACGGGTTGCCAAATAATTATGTGTGGTATTCCTATGCCTGACTGGTTTAATCTGAATTCTCAGTAAATTTAAATTTTCAAGCGTAAGCTTATCACATGTTACGATAATCGATAATAAGGTAAAATAACAATAGTAGTAACTCACTCCCGATTGTAGGAATTGCATTCTTAATTTGAAAAAATTACATTTTATTGACGAGTCGGCTTCATAAAAAACAATATTGTAGCACGTATAGCTTCAATAAGCTTCATGTGAAGTTTTAGTTTTGAAATTTCACGACAGTCGAGTTTTTTAAGAAACCTCCACACTAGTACTGGTTCAATCTTTACTAACATAAATAAAGTGGAACGTGTTCCTTAAAGTGTTAGATTGTTTGGCCCTTAGCCTAACAAAATTAGGCAAGAAGCCAACAAAATAAAGCATTTCTACAGTTTAATGCTTTAAATTTAAAATCTTGGAAAATCTGGAATAATTCCAATCGAGGTAAGTTGTTATAAGCCTATTAAGTTTTTATATCTAGCACATAGTGGTCGTAAATGGATCGCAAATGGAGTATATTTCGCGAGAATTACTTTGTATTGACTGAAAATAATTTGTCTTATTAGACCCAGGTGACATAAAATGAGAGGAAAGAAAAGGTACTTGGACTTTCGTCTGAGTGCACTTGTTGACGTTCTTCGACAGTGTTGAGGTGTGTCGCCGAGATGCTATGATATCCTTACTACCTATGTGAATGTAGGCTTGCTCCTTTATCAAGAGCTTGGTTCTTCTGTTTTTAAAAAACGAAATTTATAAAATAGGTAATGAGTTTAAATGTTATGTAGTATTCGATTATTTAATTTTAGTTGGTTAATCAATTGTAGACAGAATGGATTTTCTTTCTGAATAATGTTATAATTTTGTAGTTTCGTAGTTTTTAAAACTAAATAAGATAAATTTGGCAGCATACGTCACAAACCCGAATTCATAATAAATAAACATGTTATCAGCAACAATTACCAACTACAATTAGAGTCTAAAGTAATAAAACTTTCCAAAAACATGATTTATCTAAAAATCTACCAGATTAGTTACTAATAAATTTAGTCCAACTTCAAAATAACAAATACAAAAACTTTCCAAAACAAAATATGCTATGTGCCCAAATGTGGAATTAATTTGTTTATCTTTTGATGATAAACAAAAGACGAAAATTTCTAGTCCATTAATATCATATTCAATATCATTATAGTTAATGAACGCTCTATCATAAAACTTCTAGAATCCAAATCAAAATTCTATATCAATTTAAGTTAAACTTATACTGTTGAGGCTCGTTCAATTTCCGGTCAGCGCGTGCAACGTACTGACCTGTTTCTTAGTAAGCCATTCTGTAGCCAAGCGGCGAATTGTCGGATTTTTAACCTTTTCTTTGTACACTGTGACACTGCGTATTACATTTGTTTAGAAAGTTTTGTACAAAAAAAATATTAGTGCTCTAAAAATAAATTTTGCACTAATTTTTACTTGAATTCTTTTAGTAGGACAAAAAATTACAATTGATATTTGTGGCATTTTAATTAAATCACTTCAATTATATTATCATGCTTACAGACTGTAATTATAGTTAATGTTTTCATTAGCATTTATACACTAACATAGAGTACATAATATATTATTATAAGTTGTCCTTAATTAGCATCACGTCTATTACACCAAATAGGTAGGTAATTAATTAAAGTCCTTGAAAACAATATTTATTTAGCTTAATACGTCGTAGCTAATTACGTCTACGCCTAATGTGACTACGTTGTATTTCGTTACGATTGCTATGACCAATACGACTTCTTCGTGTCTCGATCGGATCATCCTCATAATAACCTGTGGTATAATATTGGCTGTTATCTTTGGTATCATCTTTGGTGATATCTTTAACGTCTTTAGTCGTTTCATCAGTGCTGATATTGATATTATCTGTATCAACTTTGGTATCGTTTGTTTCACTCATTATATCAATATTTTTGACTTCATTTGTGCCATTTTTAGCGTCATCTCTTATGTCATCTAGTGTAGCATTATTTTTGTCATCTTTTGTGTCATCCATTATATCTTTTAGACTATCAGGTGTATCACTATTGCCCTCTTCTTTAGTAATATCTAACGCGTCCGAATTTGTGGTACTATCTTTATCATCTAGTGTATAAGTAGTGATATCATGAAGTTCAGATTTTGTTTCATCGGTATCTTCAGTGGCAGTGTCCTTAGAGGTTATTTCAATGTCACCCGATGTGGGATTCATGGTTTCATCTTTATTGCTGCCTTGAGTGTTATTATTTGGGACAAACTCACTATCACCGGTACCATCTTTTGTTTCATTGCTGTTAAAATCCTTAATGTGATCTTTGATATCGTAAATAGAAGGGTTGACAGGTATCACACAGTGTTTACATGTAAGATCTGATTTCTTTGTAGTTTTTTTTCTTTTCGACTTCTTAGTGGAAACTTTTGAGGGTTTCCTTGTTGTTGTGTCTTTTAGTTTTTTGTTTAATGACTGAGCGGCTTTCTCATTTCGGTTATCTAAACATTTTGCAGGATTACTTATAAATGTTTCCAAGTCGCAATCGGGCTTTAAAACAGCTTCAAATAACCATTGAGGTTTTGCTTCAAGTAACCATTGAGGTTTAGTTGCAAATAACCATTGAGTTCTATCAGGAATAGAATGTGTGACTCTTGGGGTCAAATTTTCTGTAGATATTGGCGTTGACCCAGGTTTATTACATTTTGTCAGCGGCAAAGTTTCTTCAACCCTTGGAGTTGTTATCTGCCAATATGTAGGTGTTAGTCGAGGTTTGTTCAGATTCTCAGACCAAAGTAGTTCTATGTTCTTTGAAATCTGCCCATATGAAGGTGCTTGCTGAGGTCTGTTCCACATTCCAGAGAAATACGACTCTATAGTCTTTGGAGTTGTTATCTGCCAATTAGATGGCGTTGGCTGTGGTCTTTGCCACTTTCCAGGCCATAGTGTTTCTATAACCTTTGGAGTAGTTGTTTGCCAATAAGAAATCGTTGATTGAGGCCTATACCAATTATTTAAAGACCAAGTAGTCTCTATAGGTCTAGGTGTTGTAATTTGCCAATATGTAGGTGATGGGTGAGGTACGCTCCATTTATATGCAGGCCGGAAAGGCTCTACGTTAGGGGTAGGTTGTGGTCTATTCCAGCTATTTAGGGGCGTACGGTACTCTGTAGACCATGATGTTTGGCCCCATTGTGTGGGGAGATTCTGCCAATATGAAGAGATTGGCCTCGGTTTATTCGAATTGAAATAGGTCGGCTATAAAATGAATACATTAGTTAATACAGTAAATACCTTAATATAATTCTTTAATATAAAAAATAAACCTAAATTATGGGCCACGGCCTACCAGACACAATCTGGCTGGTCAAACAATTGCAGTTTTTCATTTGAGGCACATGGTAGCCTTGAAAAGGATTTTATGTCTTGAAATTCTCAGTATCAGCCCGGAATTTGGAAATGTTTTTTTATACCACGACAGTGGTAAACAGACGTACGGCCTGCCTGATGGTAAGCGGTTACCGTAGCCCATGGACGCTTGCAACACAAAGGGCATCACGAGCACTTTACCAACTCTTAAGAAACCTAATCACTCCTTTTTTGTGCATGAGACCAAACATAGTTGGCTAAATGTAGGTGTAATGCACCTCTGCCTTTTTAGGAGAAACAGTGTAATGTTTTATAGATTAACCTAAATCAGCGGACAAAGTCAAAATTCTTTTGACATTATTTACCAAAAATAACACAAAACTCACCGGCCTTTCCGAATTTATTTGGTACCACTCATACATATTATATCGATTATCGCCGTTTTTTAAATAATTCTTTTGATCTTCACTGTTATTTGTCTGTGCTCTGCGCAACTTTTTGCCAAATTGTCGACGTGAACGCACAAATGAAGCTTGCGTCAGCTTTGAAGCGCACATATCTATACAAGACTGACAAAGTATGAACCACCAAATAACTGAAATCATAAATAATTTTATAGGTAATTAGTTTTTAATTTGTGCTATATATTTCCATATTTTTTCTTGGTCTGACAGCTTTTTTCAAGTGATGATCATTCATTACAGGTAAAAATATGTTCATGTAAATAGAAGATAGACCACATTATATCACCATCATCATCATATCAGCCCAGTGACGTCAACGGCTGGACATAGGCCTCACCTAATGTAGTTCTCGAGGCGGCCACGTATTGGAAAGCGCAGCGGCCCTCCACCAAATGCACCGACGACCTGGTTTAACCTGGGTGGCCGTTGGTTGCAGGCAGCACAAAAGTTCTCGCTGTGGTGAAAATTAGGTGAGGCCTGCTCTATATATTTAATAACAATTGGAGGAACGTTGAGAGCACGCATCGGCAAGCGTAGCCTAGGGTATACACACACAAGGTGGACAGATGATCTGATATGAAACGCAGGATCGTGCTGACTGATCACTACTGGGTTCCAGTTGAAAATCAGCGCCAGGTTTTGTTTACCTGGCACACGCTGAACTGGACACCCGTTCGGTGCAACTGCGAGGTTCTTGTGGTGTAATTCATATTTTTGTTATTTTTTTTTGCATTACCTATCTTTTTGTTATTATTTCTGTATTGTTTCTTTAATGTTGTTCTTGTTGCCACCTTGCACCGAATAAATAAATGTATCTATCTATGCTGAATGCAGGCCTTATACAACCGGTTCTATTGGAAATCTTTTGAGGAGACTTATGTCCAGTCCAGTAATGGACGTGCTACGGCTTATATGCTGATGATGAAAAACAATTAGTTATATAGCCAAAGGACAGCAATTCAGCTTTCACTTTCAGATTTGATGTCATTGAAGAAACTAAATTGTTGTTAATTTGTATATCAAATGTCACTGCAGTATGAAATAATTATTAGAACAATGAGTTACACTTACAGATAAAAGTCTTCATAATTACTGCGTTGGACTAATCGTATCTTATTAAATTATTAGAATGAATATCATTGTTATGTCCGTTGTATTATAACAGTAAAATGCTGAAAGTGTTTAATTATAAAAATCTATTCAAAAAATGTTAAAAACTTATTATCAAGTAAAGTTTAATAATTAATCAGAAAATAAAGTAAAAATTTTACTCTGAAAGAGATTTTTATCAATCTCATTAGCAGCTTACAAATTAATAATTACCACGCCCTCCAAGTAAATTGGTAAACAGATCTTGATAAGAAAATTGTAAAGTAATTAAGAGTAAAATATCATTTAATTGTAATTATTAAGGGTCACATATACGGACACTTTTGCCTTCAGTTCTAACTGACCAGATCCTTTTCCGTATTGTGTGTGTGGAATGTAACCTAAGGTAAGTTTGCGTCAGTAGGCTGGACCAATTTTTCATCAAACCTGAATACGCTGAAGCAATTTTGTCGTGTATGTGTACAAATTCTATCAGGACAAACTATATATTTGGCTAGATCAGATCCGCCTCGCCATGTATGTCACACTTTACCGCACATTATATGAATATTAATAGCTTTGATCTTGTGAGAAACCTAGCTAGCTTTATACATTTTTATAAATAGATCTTGGCTTAGTAAAAGCCTAGTTAAGTTGTGTTGTCAAATTGAGGACGTTTGAAAATTTACATATTTATTTACATAATAATCTAACGGTGTGGTGCTCTGCTGCATCACTTTACACGCTACCCAAATTGTAAATTACAAAAGATTGTAACTATCCATTTTTTTAAAAAGAGTGGCGTGAGTTTCTTGCCAGTTCTTCTCATAGCTCCACCCCGTCAGCGAACTGGTCGTAGGCAAATTTGCTGACACTACTTTTCGGATAACCTGTTACATTCTAGTGACTTTCATAAGTGTTACCTTGTAACCTAGATGAATAAACGAGATTTCATTTCATTTCATTTCATTAATGATGTATCACGTACAAGGTAACATCAAGACGCATTTTACTGAAAAATCAGCGAATATGAACAATTGTCAACTGCACTCTGAAATAATAATCTAATCCTCGACTGTTTTAAATGCCGTAATTTATTATTTTTATTTATGGAACAGAACATTTTATTAAATCGTGTGAAATATTCTGATGTCTGAGATTTCTGAAAATAACACGATTGTGATCACACTTGCAAGATAGATATATATTTGTAGCAATCGTTTTAATTTAGCAGTGTTAATCATTTATTTTACAATTAATTAAAAATCTGTTTTGTCAACAAATTGAATGTGCCTAATCCTATGTTAAATATTCATCATTTCCTCAAAAAAATAATGAAAAGTAAATAGGTGTTTAATTTTAACCAAGGGCTGTGGACGTTCTGTTTGCTGATTAAATGGAACATGAATTTATCTTTTAAAATATTATTTCATTTTAAGCAGTAATGAGTAAATAAATGTACCAGCATGATTCGCAACTTCACTTTGTAATTAATTAAAAAAAAAATAGAGTCGTCGTGATTTTCATCAGAAATAGTTCATCACAACCCATTGCTAGGTCTCAGTTTCTCAATTATCATAGCCCAATGAATTCCATTGCTAGAAATAGGCCTCACCTAAAATTAGTTGATCCATCAGGGGGAGGGGAGATCTCACGCTGCGCTTTCCAATAGGTGCCGCCACACGAGAACCTTTTTCTTCCATGGGCCATCAGTTCTACGAGCTATTTGGCCTACCCACTGCCACTTTAGTGATCGCTAAAGTTTCTCAACACCAGACGAGAATATTAAAAAGAATTTTATTTTTCAAAGCGGCTAGTGACGAAAAAAGTGAGTAAAATATTTTTACAGAGAATTTTCCCCTATATGTAGTACCTCTCAAACTAGTGAAGTATATTGATTTTGCCCTTTACGGAAGCACGTGCTGCTAGTAACTGTAACCACTGCGCCACGGTGACTTTGACTGTCACCGTGGCACAGTGGTTAAGGTGGTCGCCTCGCCACTACATCGCCATGCTGGGTGACGTGGGTTCGATTCCCACACGAGACAAATATTTGTGTGATTCATAGATATTTGTTTCTAGTCTGGGTGTACTTTGTGTCCGTTAGAAAAAAAAAAAATTACTAAGAAAATTCTCCTAACACATACTCAAAACGAACTACGAAATCTCCTTCTTTATATACGAAAAACGTAATATGTGAGTGCACAGCAAGTTAACAAATGAATAACGACTGCAATTTGTTGTTGCCAACATTTCTGCTAGCATTTGCATGAAAAACGTTTGTTGGGAAAGAAACGTCTAACGATTTAATAACAGGAGCCTGGCTAGAGCAAATAAGAAAAAGTTCGACGACTTTCTAATTATATGTAAATTAAAGGGAGAAGAAACAAATGAAGCTGGAATTATACAAGAGAAAGAAAAGGCAACAAAACGTAGGTAAATGTACATGGTGTATCTGAACAATAATTATAAAGGTTTATTGCATGAGTTTGTGTACAATTGTTAGGTGCGGATGATAGCGGCACGGGAAACGTTTAAAATGTCTCGCGTCCGCTTCTCTTTATATAAACTTTTTCATGTGTAATATAAAAACCGGTCCCTTTTAGTTTAATTTCAGTTTTTTGTACTGAATGTAGATAACTGAATGGTAAAGAGTCATAAGCTGTAATCTACCATAAAGGCTCGATTTACATTTGCGATTACCGAATTCGATTGTATAGCCTTCACAAGTTTACTTGGAACCTAAAACTCGCTTAGTATGTCGTATTCTACGTCAAGTATTCAATGACAAAGGACGTTTGTCGCCACGAAACCTCACCTCATGTTAATGACGCTTTATACGAAACTGATGTGGTAACAGCCAAGAAATATTTCGTGACTACTATTATTTAATCGCGGTGACTACAATTATTTAAAGCGATGGTGGCTGAATGGATAAGAGACCGGCGTGTTAAACACGCGGTCCGAGTTCGATTCCGACCAGCAGTACCAATGTGGATTTCACTTTGTGGAATTTATATGTACTAGTCATGTGACTTACCATCTCCTAACGGTGAAGGAAAACATCGTGAGGAAACCCACATATTCTAAAAGAAATTCTATGGGTATGTCTGATCCACCAACCCGCACTAGGCCAGTGTGAGTGGATTATGGCCTAAACTCTCTCAGCTCTCTAGATAGAGGAGAGGAGACCCGAGCCCAGCAGTGGGACATTAATGGGTTGCTGATTATTTAATCGTTTCTTCTATAAGTATGGATCATCATGATCATCATCATCAGCAACCCATTATGTCCCACTGCTGGGCTCGGGTCTCCGCTCCTCTATCTAGAGAGCTGAGAGGGTTTAGGCCATAATCCACTCACACTGGCTTACTTACCCGTAAGTATGGATACTTTATAATTTTTTTAAAGAAAACGCCCGCCCTTACAAACTTATAATTATTGGACACAAAGTAGGTACACTCGAAATAAGTTTCTATAACACACAGAATTGTGAGGAAATTGAATCTATGTCTACTATCCTCATCAGTACGGCGATGTTAGTGGCGAAGTGAGCACCTTAACCACTAAGACCATGGTGATAGTGGAAAATGAATAAATAAACTTTTTTTTCTACATTCCAATAAACCTGGCAGTAATATTCCAGGCGAAGAAGCGTGTTGCCTGTACAAAATAAATAAACCGCGTATGGTATAGAATAAATTACCACATGATCCTTTGAAGATCCCAAGCTCATCTTTCCCTAATATACCATATTGAATTTATAACCATAATGTAAATGGGCTGTGAATTTTGTATCCGACCCCATTAAATTATTGTGGTCACCCTTATAAGTAATCGTGCTAACATATCACAGTTATAAAATATTATTGAAAATTTGTCACTAGGGTTGGCTCGTTGGCGCAAAGGTCATAGAGGTCGCGCGTTCGATCCTTGGGTCGTTGGGGTTCTGCCTTGAAATTATGAGTGACCTTATAGCTTAGGAAATGTGAGTATAATTCACCTCTGTATAGCCCTTTTGGGAATATTGCTAATTTGTATTAAAAATAATTAACTGCAGTGTAATTGCATCATCATCTATTCTGTTTCTGGTTGTAATATATCTATAATAATAAAAAAAAATAGTTATTTAAGTATTATATAGATAAGTTGTCTAGTATCCATATTACAAGCATTTGCTTTGTTTGGAGATGGCGCTGTGTCAAACATCATTAATATTATTATTATCTATAAATATTTTGAGTTATTTCTAATTAAATATAGTCCGAGATATTGTAGGTAACTAGACAGTGTGCCTAAACACGGAGTAAACGAAAGTCAGTGAATTAAATATGCTTTAATCAATGCCAATAATTCCTCTCTGTGGGTGGGGCAATGCGGGCAGAAACTAATCTTATTCAAGCTCAATAAGAGAAAAAATACGTAATAATAAAAAAAGAAAAATACGGTTAAATGTCGGCATTACATTGTGAATATTCACAACCCCTCGTAGACTCACAAAACTCATCTCCAACTACCTTGCAGGTTTAAATTACTTACTCCGTTCTATCAACAAACAAGACGTATTCAACAATTGTTCTGTTGTACGTCGTATAACTTTGTTGCTCGCTTTCAAACCCCACCCTATCGCGTTCGTAAACAAGTGATAAAACAATAGGAATGAATACGAAAGGCAAGTTCAATTTGAAATGTAATAAGGCATAACATGGACGGGTTAATAAGAGATGTTTTGAGTTTTCAGCTACAGAATGCTTCGGATGTGATTTATTAGATTCACGAGAATGTTGCTGAATTTTTTTGTGTTTTTTATACGAAAGTTATGTTTGATGTTTGCAGTTTCAGTGTTTATTTTATAAATTTCTTGAACGGGGTTAATTTGACAGGCTGTGCAGTTGTTAATGCAGATTCAACTTTTAAGACTAATGACCAATTTCTCTTTCTCATTCGTCCTTTTCTTTCACGCAAGCTAATATAGTTGAAAAATTTTACAGTTACAATTATCATGTCACGAAATTCAAAGAAAAACATTTATTTTTCTACGAGTCTTTTCACGCCCGCTCAAAACAGGTCTCCAGTTTGACAACAGTTGTAGCGACGGCTTCATCTGCATCTAATGAAACGAACCGCCTAACAATAAGCAATAACCACAGGCTTTCGACGTCTGCAATGATTGGAGTATGACGTAGGAAATTACTTGGCAATATGCCATTTGTCCGTGTAGTGATTAAGAATACATAATGTCAATGTCACTATCCCATTTCAATCCGTGGATGTCGTAAGAGGCGACAGGAATATTCGAAACAAACCCTATACCAACTCGTCTGGCCAGCGTGGTATAGTTGGCTAAATTCCCTCCACATTATTTGGAGGAAATCCGTGTCTAGCAGAAGGACGTCAATGGGTTGAAATAATGATAATTAGTAAATACAAACTGGAATTTTATAAAATTCATCCCAATCTGTAACATACTCAGAAAATTTTGGTTTGAAATTGTATTAATTTCAAAGCATTGACCCAACAAGCTTTATATACGAAGACGACGCCGGCTTAGCTCTGAAATGAAATTGCAATATTGATAGATGTATAGATAGTATCGGCACCATTCTATCGAGGAGGCTGTCAGCTGTAAATGACATCACAAGATGTATTGATTTTGAGAAAGTAATCAACGTATTGGTTCAAGAATTGTTTACGCAAGAGAAGAAATAGCTGCGATGGTATTTATTTGTGATTCAATCTAGTTTTGTTTTGTTTTTAAACATAAATAGAATATGCCTTGGTAATGTCAATATCTAACTTTATGGAATAACAAATACAAAGAATTTTGCAGAACTCGCCTGGCGACTGCGCGGCACGAATAAAACTAATAACCAACATCAACCCTTAATGTCCTATTGCTAGGCACTGGTCATCTCTCCTAACAGCCGAGAAGGTTAGACTACAATCCATACAGTCTACGCTGTACTTATGCGGGTTTGTGCATCATATTGTATACCTATGGAATTTATTCTATGTTAAATGATAGGTGAGTTGCCTCACGATGATTTTTTTACCGATTTTTTAGCGAGCATATAAATTTGAAATCCACATTGGCATTGTCGGATGGAATCTCTCAAAACTCGTTCTCATATTTTGTAAAACGTTCACTTGTCGATTCGACCACTACCACTTCTAATTACTTCTTGAATAAACATTATCATCATCTCAGCCTATTGCAGTCCACTGCTGGACATAGGCCTCTCCCAACACGCGCCATAACACTCGGTCCTCCGCCTTCCGCATCCAGTCAGACCCGGCGACCTTTTTCAGGTCGTTGGTCCACCTAGCTGGAGGGCGTCCTACTCTACGTTTGCCGAGTCGCGGTCTCCACTCTAGGACACGTTTGCTCCATCGTCCGTTGAATAAACACCATCTAATACTTAATAGCTGAAGAGAGCTTTAAAATATAAAATATTTTTATCAATTTATTTAGTAATAATTTGATGGTATACATTATGGTATACCTAACCTTTCTTCAATTTTCTTTAATTTATATTTCTTTAATTCCTTAAATCTCTTCCTTTTCTCGTTGTACACTTCTTTTGCTCCCATGCTATATATACATTTTGTATTTCCTCTGCACTCCTGAGTTTGCTGGTAGAAAACTCATATTTGAGTTAAGCTCGCCTATGTACATTTTGTTTTCTTCTTTTGTTAATTGTAATTTGTTTTTGTGTGTACATTAAAGAATTAAAGCTTATTTTGTCCGATTTCAAAAATTGTTTTAGTATTGGATAGTCCATTTATCGAGGAAGGCTATATAACATCACGTTACAACTAATAGGAGCTGAGTAGTGGCCAAATAAATAAAACTAAATAATATATGTATATATATATAAGATACACGGGAGCGAAGCCCCGGGCAACAACTAGAAGGTAATTATATAAATACGTTTTTATACCTGTAACGTAACTGTGTGCGTACCTGTTCTAGACAGGGACATGACCTTTAAACTTATTTATTTTAGCTTCAAGGTTCTTTAGAATATTGTCATAAACATTTTTATAAAATTCAGCTAAAAATATACGCTGAATTCAGACTGGAGTGAATCGCACAATCTCCGTTATTGTGAAGGGGTAAGGGTCGGTGTTATCTGGCCGGTAACGAGGGTCCGTACTCTAAACTGAATTATTTTTGCTATGAAGCTGCCATGTACTTGTTCATTACGTGAGGCGCGCCTCAGAGCCTGGTGACATGAAATGCGGTGGTAGTTTAAGCTCAACTTTATCTAGTTATAGTTTGCGACTGTTACTGGTTTATGTTGTTAGGTTATATTTTTCATTTACTTATAAAAATAAATTTTAAACTATTTTTTTTTTTAATTTCTACTCAGCGGCATCTAGCCCAAAGAAAGTTAATATAGGCTTGTGTTTTGGGATCTATACAACTGATAAAAATACTTTTATATTTCTAAATATATTTCTAAATATATATTAATTATTATGCATAAAAAACACCCAAACTCCGAAACAAACATTTGCAAATCATACACATATTTTGTTCCGACCCGGGGATCAAACCCGAGGACTCAGAAACCGCAACCGTATACACTACCACTGGGCCCACCGAGGCGCTTTCGTCATTTTGTATATTATTATTTCAACCCATAAACGTCCCACTGCTGGGCACTGGGGGGAATTAAGCCTACCATACACAACAGACGTTTGAAAGTGACAGCGACCATATTATCTAAATTTCTTTACATTTGACAGCGACATCAAAACCGAACAATCGAATGTCGTAATTTAGAGTAAGCCCCCAGGCTTTTGAATGGGAAAATACAGCAACTAAAACTTCATTAAATAATTGTAGCGTTTGTATTCATCGTATTAGCTCGCCTAGAGACCACTTACGTTTATTTAAGTTTTTAGTCCCATTTCACTTTAGCGAATATTCGTATAATTGTACATTAAGTATTAAGACCCATTTACATGTTACTTAATACTCACATAACCCTTAGTTACATCCAAATCACCTTTATGATACACAATATTTGAAATTAACCCCACCCTAGCGTAACCTTTCCGTTTCTAACCGCAATTAAAGTAACGATCTAAGCCCTATCTCGTTACGAAGGCAAATGCAAAATAATACGTTTTTTACAAAGTGTAAAACTCACCGAGTAGAAAAGGCTTTTTGAATGAAATAAAACGGTCGTATTTCATCATCAGCAACCTATTAAGTCCCACTGCTGGGCTCGGGTCTCCTCTCCTCTAACTAGAGAGCTGAGAGGGTTTAGGCCATAATCCACTCACGCTGGCCTAGTGCGGGTTGGTGGATCAGACATACTCATAGAATTTCTTCTAGGGTATGTGGGTTTCCTCACGATGTTTTCCTTCACCGTTAGCAGATGCTAAGTCACTTGACTAGTACATATAAATTCCACAAACTGGAATCCACATTGGTACTGCCGGTCAGGATCGAACTCGGACCGCGTGATTTGCATGCCGCGCCGGTCCCTTATCCATTCAGCCACCATCGCATTGTGGTGGTCGCATTTAGACCAGACCACTTAATATGATATTTGAATACACAAACGTTTTTAATTATCCTACAAGAGATCGAAAACATGACATGTGCTGCATGTAACTTCCAACCTTTATTACAGTGTATAGTATGAAATTCATAGGTAATACTTAAATTAAAGAGTATTTTTATTTATTTGTTTTATTTCTAAAGTAATTTTACTACGTTTTATTACCTTTCAACCACGCTGAGGTTTGTCTAAGATAAACACATTTTCATCTCTGGTCGAAGAATGTTCTGCAAAAAAACAAACTCACTCACTTCACACGGTCACTTTATTTAGGATTGATTGATTGGTATGATGAAATGCTTTTATGCCAATAATCAGTAATATTTCACCACATTAATAATATTTTTTTTTTTTAATATTAGTAAAAAAGTTTACTAAAAACCGAAACGATTTTTTGTCGGGAAAACCTTAAAAAGAAGTAATTGAAGAAAACAAGTTTGCAGAAACAGCTACCAAATGAAACATTACAGTTAAGATTATAAAGTCATCATTTTTCAATGAGATTTCACACAAAGGCTCATATTATTTAGTGAACACAAAGGCAGCCATACGGGGAATAACCCACACATAAATAGAAATATCATCATATCAAAAGATCTGAGGGCACTTGTGAAGTCAAAAGAAAAATAATATTGCAAATTCACTTTTTCTTGGCAGTATTTGCATTAAATAAACTGTTTTCGGAAAGGTATTGGATGACGTTTTATTGTAAAAATTCTTCTTTGAGTATTTGTATTCTCTACCTATAATTTATGGTAGCGAAGGTTTCGGATTTTATCAATTGAATGACCTAGGTCTTACGTAATATGTACAGTTTAAAATAATCATTTTCACATTCATCATTTAAATATATTTTATTTGTTGAGTCAGATATGTAGGTCAGTAATGTTCTAATATAAAATATACCTACTACGTAAGTTTAGAAAGCAATCAGTAATAAGCGATATATTTAACACTCCTTTTAATTCACTTTATTTAACTGTCTCAGAAGAAAATATTCACTTTAACAACTTTAATTAAAACAGAGGGTTATTTATTTGCACGATTTCAAAATATACGATCGACTTAGTTTAACAATTTGCTTTGAAGTTGCATTCTTACACTTGATCGACTTTATTGGTCTAAAAATTTAATTTATCAGAAGGGTGTTTTATTTTTAAAGTGGTGTGATTAAAAAGCACTTGCTAATAAGTTCGAGGATTGATGACAAGACAAGGTTCTTCAAATTCAAAGGGCGAAAAACGGTTTCAGATAATAGAAACATACATTTACTAGAAGTTGCGGGTTTCGCTCTCGTAGTTCTTTATTAAGCCACTGCTAAGCTTCTATTAGCCAAAGTGTGATATTATATATAACCTTCCTCGATAAATGGGCTATCCAAAACTAAAAGAATATTTCAAATCAGACCATTAGTTCCCGAGATCCTAGCGTTCAACCAAACAAACAAAATCTTCAGCTTTTTATTATTAGTATATACATAGATGTATTTTTTTTTAATTTTTCTTTGTGAAGAACTTGTTTTATTAATACTATACAGGGATTTATCTATTACGGTTTTAACAAAGATGACCAAACCAATCACAAAGACTAACAATTGGATTATTACGAATTGTCTTTAGGAGTTGGACATAAGCCTATTCAAATCTACGCTTTTCAGTAAAATGAGTAGTTTTTCTGTATTATTTTTAGCCACTTCGCGAAGCTCATCGCTCCATCGATTAGAGCGTTCTAAAAGACTGTAATAGACGAATTAAAAAATTAAATTATCTTCTCAATTTTCTTGTAAATATCCCTCTCGACCCGTGGTACAACCGCGATGTTTAACTGGTTGTACTATGGGGAAGTAAAGTTACCAATGGGTCAACTGTTTGTTCTATGGGGAAGTATTATTACCAATGGTTTAACTTGGATGGGTTGTTTTTTCCTTGGTCCAACTAGTTGTACTACTGGGAATTGAAAATATCCGTGGAACAACTAGGTACTGATTATTAGCAGGAAAAGGTTAATGCAATTAATACCTCTTTTGATTTATAGCATCGTATCATGAGTTAAACTTGCCGAATACCTACCTGTTGAACCAGCATCCAATAGCTTTCAAGTCTAGGATTTACAGTACAAAATTAAAGCGTTAACTACACCAACTTAATTGGTTTATGACTACGTAAATGAAATTACTTGTTGAAGTGAAAATAGTGCTTTAGCTCAAGGGGACTATAGGGAGCTCTTAATAAAAGTGTTAATCCATTACTGCTAGTATAGGATTATAAGATTCATGATTTTCTAGACATGCGGCAAAGTAATTGAGATTAATTATGCTGAAGGGAATACTGTTTTGTTCCTTTGGACTTCGTAATAGAACTGATAATGAAGCGTTATGTGCTTTGTATTGAGATATTAGTTACGAATATTAAGCTTATACAGTGCTCGATGCGAAGCGATGGTGGCTGAATGGATAAGGGACCGGCGTGTGAATCACGCGGTCCGAGTTCGATCCCGACCGGCAGTACCAATGTGGATTCCACTTTGTGGAATTTATATATACTAGTCAAGTGACTTAACATCTGCTAATGGTGAAGGAAAACATCGTGATGAAACCCACATACCCTAGAAGAAATTCTAAGAGTATGTCTGATCCACCAACCCGCATTAGGCCAGCGTGAGTGGATTATGGCCTAAATTTTCTCAGCTCTCTAGTTAGAGGAGAGGAGAGCCGAGCCCAGCAGTGGAACTTAATGGGTGATGGTGATGATGATGATGATGATGAGTGCTCGGTAAGGTCAATGTATAGAAATTAGCAAGTAATTATAGCAAGTTGCTCAAGGTAAACACCTTATCTGTCTCCTTGAACTTGTCTGACACGCTGTCGCGTGCCTTGAAAATACATTACGAAGGTCATATTATATGAAGTACCAATGTACAACAATCAAAACATTTTAGCATTAAGCTCCGTATTATTCAAAAAGCATAAAGCCGATTGTCATCAATTTAAAAAATGCTTTCAGACATTTTTACTTGAAAGAATATCCTCTTACATTTTACCGATTCCATTATTACTTGTAGGCAAAGAATAAAAGATACGATTCGAACTGAAATCAGAAATAAAATGTCATGAAAGCAATTTCTTTTGCGAAGTATGTAAAAATTGCGTGCAAACCGGATTGGGAGATATACTTGTATGTTAAGATTGGTGTACAAGCTATAGGTACGATATTATATTGGTGGAGTGCAATATGATGGCCATAGTATTCTGCAGCCGTCATAAAAAGCCCTTTCATCCAGCATTGCAATTACAGAAATTTAGCATTACTTGTGGGAGTAAGAAGGTACTACATTAAGTATAATTAATTATTAATTTTATTGATATATGATTATGAATGATGTACAAAATAAAGACTTTATGGGTAGGTAGGTACTGTTTAAAATAAATAAATTAGAATTTTATGGTTCACTAGAAGTCGCGCGAGACTTCGCTCCCGTCTTTTTTGTTTGGCCACTTATCAGCTCCTATTGGTTGTAGCGTGATGCTATATAGCCTATAACCTTTCTCGATAAATGGGCTATCCAACACTAGAAACACTAGAGAAAAAAAAGAATTTTCCAAATCGGACTATTAGTTCCTGAGATCAAGGCGTTCAAACAAACAAGCTCGCTTTATAATATTAGTATAGATACGATGAAGTTAAACATATCTAGTTAATTTTTGTCTCTAAAACATCAGTTCAACAATTTTAAAATGCGAAAATTCCTAGCCTAACCTTTAAATAATGGATATAAGAAGGCATGTATACCTTTTATATACATCTATAGCTAAAGGTGGGTCCGAAACGACTTCTCTGACAGCACATTTTTCATACGCCGACTATTCCGGGCCACTGAAAAGGCTCAACTGTACCTATTCCTTCATATTTTTGGCACCGCGCTGCCGGCACGTTTTTATAAGGAAAATAAAGTAAACAAAAAGAGTAAATTATGGCGGAAAGGACACACTGATATTGTTTATAGTGACGTTGGATGGATATATAGATATTGTAGTGCGTTTTGTTTGCCTTTTTAACGACATATTCATGGGTTGGATCTAGTCCTATAATAGTATTATGTACATGTTGATGTAGCAAACTGTGTTATTTCCAATTCAATTTATATTCACCTATGTCCCCGTGACGTTATTTTAGATTATGTGAGTCTCTGTGACTTAGTGGTTGAATACATTCTTGGAAATCTTTAATCATCTGCAACCCATGTCCCACTGCTGGACTCGGGTCTCCTCTCCTCTATCTAGAGAGCTGAGGGTTTAGGCCATAATCCACACAAGTGCGTGTTGGTGCATAGTGCGGGTGGGTGGAAATATTTAATAATATAATTTGTTTAAAATATAAGTTTATAAGGTGCCTGTAAAAAACTGATGAACGAAACAAAATGTCAATTATTGAAGTAGCCTATAGATACTCGTACAAAGTTTCTCAAATTGTGTTGCCCATAACAATAATCTATAATTTACCCACACACATCATTAAAAATAAGCTCTCAAAGAGAGTAAAGGAAGGTTATTATACATAGCAATAACTTGGAGCACAGCGCCATAAGTAATATTTGCTTGGCCACACGTGTGTGCCTTTCCATAAGAAGTACCTTCCCCCTTAGCAACGTAAATTTTCCATAAGTCCCTCAGCTATTTATGGGGAAATCCATGCTGTTTACTTACAGACTTTTTCTTTTACCTGAAGTGTCGAGGGAGATTACTTTTTGTATCGTTTAAGGAAAATATTTAATCTATACTCGTAGGACCGTGTATTTCGTAGTGTCCGGTACTGATTTCCTGTGTATTTTGTATTAATTAATATAATTATTGTAGCAAGAATTACAATATTAGATGGAAAAATAACAAAATGACTTGTTATTTTGCTATCTAGACGAACAACTCCAGCTGAAGATGCGGTACATATATTCAATAATGAAAATATCAAAATATCAAGTCACGTGCAGTAAGTTTAAGTATCCAAAAATACAAAACAATAGAACTTGCAAATATATTCTTAAAATAGTTTATTTTTGAAATAGTCACATATACATACATATTAAATTAAGTTCAAGTTTTTACTATGAAATCAACGTTATTCAAAAGACTTCTTTCAGTTCTTGGCAAATATTATTGAGCCTTCGAGTTTTCTCTTCCTATTTTGTAGTAGTATACTTCTGTCATAGTTCTTAGATTGCTCTCTAGAATTTAAAGAAATAATGTTTACTAATAGTTTGAGAGTGGTGTCGCCACTATCTAAAGATATTCGAATGCGTAGGCGGTCAGGCCGATTATAGCGCCGTACGCCCGGTTATAATATTAATAATAATACATATATTGTTATTGATACCAGTGTATGTAAGACATCAAAACATTTCTTTTTTAATAATCAACTGTTTATTTTGCAAAATTGTAATCATTATTTTAGCATCATGACGGAACGTTCAGCCTAATACTTACGCCTAGACTCCAAAGCAGATACGAGAGAAGAGCTTTAACAACAAATTTAATACAATTTTATTATTGCCAATACAATTGACTACTGAACTCTCTTGTTTAGTATCCGCTTAGGTGGTGTTTGGACCTAAAATAATGAAGGTTTTTATGAGAAGTTTACGTTTATAACAGTCCGATTCAAACATTTACAAATAGTTATATTGTGCATTGAACGCAGGCCATATTGTAGACAGAAAAATATTACACAAGCCATTATATACAGCAACATAGCGCATTGCACCGACTGCACTGCGTCCGAAACACAGAATTTTTGAATAAATTGTTTTTATATTTCGTATCTTATTTCTGTTTTCATTCAGAGTTACGTAAGAGAAAAATTGGAATACGTAACTACTAGTTATATACGTACTTCCACAAATATTGTCTGATATCATGAGAAAATATTTGTGTCTAAAAATTTTTATACTCAATCTAATCAACAATGTAATTAAGTAAAATATTGTAATTTTATCCCTCTTTGTAGTATATATTTACAGTAATAGTTATATATTCTTATATAGAACTGGATCAAAAAAGAGTTATTCTTGAAAGAACAGCCAATTTTACTTCCGTAGCTTAATGATAACAGTAATTGTACGATAAGAAAGTGACAAATAGATGATTGGCTCTATGAATAACTAACTTTGGACGGATGAAGAATTAACTTCTAAAAAAATCTTACCTGTATTAAATCTCCATGGATCCCACCCGCGGCAGTGATGGTTATTAAACAGACGTAAGGCACCAAATCTTCACGAGGACGGTGCAGTTCTAGCTCGTATGTACGACCGATGTCACCATAATACGTTCTGTTGCACCCTGTAGACAAAAAGAACAAAGTATTCTATATAGAACTCCCTTTTAATTGCATATTGCATGATGAAATAAAAAAGTCAAGTTATACAACAAAGTTTTTTGGTTTATTCAATCTACTTAAGGAAATATGAAAATATGATGGCTGCGAAACTGAAAAATGAATATTTATTTATTAGATCGTATTGCTTAAATTATGAAGCAATTTTTAGTCTGCCGACTATCCCGACTTTGGTTGAAAAGGTTTTGAAACAACAACGAACTTCCCCTGCTATGTTGAGCTTCATTGGTTGTCGAAATGAGATCTTAAACAGATTTGACAGCAGAAATATTGGAGTGCGGAGCTAGCCGGGTGTTGAAATAATTGTTTGGACTGCTCCCTTTTTATTAGATTTGACATCATCTTATTTTTTGCTTTAGCAGAGACTCTCGACTTAATGATTTTATTTTCAATCTTCTCAGACCCTATATCGCCACGGGTAGTTTAGTATCTGATAATCTATTTGAGACTTAAGTGACAGATTTAATGTCAAAAAGTGTGTGTAAAATGTTTCAGATAGGTTAAATAGGTCATTCTCAGCTTCCTCATAAGTTCGTTGATTGCAGTGGCACATTTTTAAACTCAATTATGACTTAATTATCTTCATCATATCAGCCCAATGACGGCCGCTGCTGCTCACTTCATTTCCGCCACATATTAATACCTAAAAATTTCATTAGATTAGGGATACAGAGTATGTATAGTAGATTTTATTTTTGTATTTCAATTGAGTTTAAAAATGTGTCACTGGAATCAGCGAAGTTATAAGGAAGCTGAGAATTACCCAAATAAAGAAACAGGGTCTTGTAAATGTATTCAAATTGAAGTATTACTAATATAAATTCAATGATTTTAACATATTCAGCTATAATTTCTTCTGACTGGCCTGTTGGTCTACCCTGACTGCTAAGCCGGAGGTCGTGGGTTCCATCCCCACCCAGGAAAAATCTTTGTGTGATGGTATGGATAAAGGTTTGTTCTGTGTCTGGGTGTAAATTATCTATAATAATTATGTATTTACAAAAAAAAATTACATTTTAAGTAGTATATCAGTTGTTTAGTACCCATAACACAAGCAAATATATTTGCTTGCTTTGGGACTAGATGGCGCTGTGTGAATGTGGTAGAATATTATTATTATTATTTCTATCATAATTATCTCTTGCAAACCTGAACTATTTAAACGCTTCTATTGTGATAATAGAAGCATTTAAATAGTTCACTTCTACGCCAAAGCAATGAATCGAACCAGCGATTATGCTGAACGGAGCTTTGGGTCTAGGGTAGTTTTAAAAAGGGTCTATTCAATAGCGTCGTTTAGATATTTAGTTATTTACACATTTTTATTTTGGTCGACAATATGTCACTTTTGTGTGACCAACAACATACTTTTTAAACTTGGAAGCAAAATTTTATACTAATATCGTACATATTAAATTAGTTCGCGCTATTTTATCGTCTTAGTTCAAGTGCAATGTTTTTAAATTAAAAAGTTCAGAAATAAATATAATTATTAATACCGTTGAAAATTTCGCATTCTTTGGATAAGTAGTATACATACTTAAGGTGCATAATTCTATTCAAAATTGATTGCCAAGTAATGTGTTAGAAGCCTTACTATATAATTAATCTCAAAAGCCTTCCTGTAAGCAATATAATTTATGTAGATAATAATATGTACTTGAAAAGGGCTTCGACGTTTTTTTTTCACGCGGTAACAATGTACTGCACACTGCTTCACCAAGAAGGGTTCAAGAATCTTTGTATTTTCTGACAACAAACTACTTTCAGGTTTCGAATTAAGTTGGAATAAAGACGTATATAATATATGATGGACGTAAAAGTAAAATATGTACCTGAACACTTCAAGACATTGAAATATTACAGTTCTCAACACAAAAGCTTTATTATTGTAGGTGGCAACTTTTCAAAAGATCGTAAACTGCAAACGATAAAGTTTTAAATCAAAATAAAGTTGGACGATTTATGCAGCAGTCTAGTGCTTGCAGACTTGGTTTGAATTTTATCTTGTTTGCTATGTGAGTGATGAACTCGCATTAGTAGCGTAAACAACTTTGTAAAATTCAGTTCTTTAGGTGCTACTTCAAACAACGTGAAACGTTTAACTGTGAAATTGAATATTAAAATATGATCATAATGTTTTTAAAATATGTTTGCATGCATTGCATTTGCACGCATTATCGTTTGCATAAATTAGTTGGTAAACGGTTATTGCAAACTGTTATAATAATTTATAAAATTTTTGCAATATATTATTAGTTTAATGTTTTCCATTTATCGATGAATCGATTAGCTGTAAAAGCTATTGAAGCGAGTAAATCCAGATACAAAGTGTAACTTTCCCATTATTCTATTGGAATATCTACCAAAGACAAATACACAAACTCGCTGAAGCATCAGTTACTCAACTCGAATCGTTCAATATTACCTAACCAAGCACGTGTTTCATATCATTTTGAAGCTAGCTATAAGAACTCCAAATACTTCACGCTTGAGAACACGTGAAAAATATTTTCCTCTTCTTGAAACAAACGGGTGTATCACAAACAATGCGAAGGTTCGCAACGCGTAACTTGCAGCGAGTGATGTAGTATGAAAAGTTGGGACGCTTTCAACGTGATTGCCCACACAATATATGCGATTGGATTCTAAAAAGAACATCGCTGTATTAGTTTGAACATTATCTGTGAGAATTAATGATTGGGAATTTATTTATATGGGTCAACCTCTACTAGATTTATTTCTGCAAACCAGGTTCGTTTTATAGAGAAACTAACAATTTGTTTGTGACACATTTTCTATGAAATATTGTACGTCATTAAGTCATAAAGCGTTGCCCGCATCAGTTTGTATTTAAAAGAAAAGTATAGATTCAAGTACACACGATACAATTGTTTTAATTAAATAATTAAAAGTAATTAGAATAATTATAACTCAATGTAATTGGATAAAAAAGTGCATAAATGCAGAAAACTATTAACTTAATTTATAAATATTGTTTCGTGCAGTTTCGAAGCGAATTTTATTCGGCATGCGAGTGCTTCACTTTAAATGTTTAAATACACGTAAACGTACATATATAGTACTTAAATTAAAATTCAGACTTCACACAACTATCAGAGCGAATGTATTTATTTAAATTTCATTTCAACATTATGTTTAAAGCTGGTAATTTGTATTGTTTACGAAGGTATTTTATTAAAATTAGCTTTGCAACAAAAAGGTTACTTGAATATAATAAAATGGAATATGATATTTTATTCGAAGCGATACCAAGAGGAAACAGGTACATATAATTATAGATGATGTATTATTTAAGTGTAATTTTATCATTGGCTTCTCCTATCTATGAGAATTTTATAACCACTATGAATACATTGATAGCATAAACAACTATTATATTGAGAATGACAAAATTAAGATACCCAATCAGTATGATTACCAAAATTCGCGTTAAAAAAATCTGAATTTATTGTTTTCACGTGATTTGGACCACTATAGAATGTCAGATCAATAAACATATGATTGTATATAAAATATCATTGCATAAAATTTATAATTACTTTTACTGCTTCCTCGCACATACACAAGACGTAATTTTGAAAACATTTTAAAGCAAAAATGCTACATTTCAGCCAACCTAGACGACTGCATAAGAATGTTATAAAATAAAATGCCACGTCTAAAATTAAGTAGGTATATTTCATTTCAGTTCCGTTTCAGTTTTATTGTTTTATATTTCACCCGCATGTTACGAGCATTTTACAACACATGTGGTTATGAGTAGCCATGATTATGTGTCATATAATTCTAAACTTGTGATTTTGAAGCTTCTGACTTCCAGGTGCAGTATTGTTTATGACTTAATGTAATTACATTATTACGCAATGGGAACACAGTTGTTTTCCCAATAAATCCCAAATATAAATTTCTCAATTCTGCATTAAATTAGGAAACGATTATTAGCATCCCGTCATTAAGCTTGAGTTTGTCACAAATGTAATTTATAGCCGAAACGTATTTATCAGTAAGTACATCAGAATTGTGTTCATCATTGTAATTAGCTAGTTGTATCTCCAAAATTTCATACAAAAATTCCATGGTTAACCAATAGCGAAGAAATCTACCCTATTAAGGTTCAGAATTCTTTACATCCCGCACTTCTAACGTCGACATTTTTGTAAAATTTATATTTTTGCAAAAATCACCTATTTCACCTAAAAACACTTCGAAAAAACAGACTACTAAAACTAAATGCTGAAGTCGCAAAGTAAAAAATCCCGTGTAACAAAAAGGAAGCGCTGCCGCAAGTACCGAAATGCATCAACTGTAGAACCCTCGGCTGCCAAGTGCCGTGTCCCACAAACACACTGGATACTGGATACCGATACTAGTCTGCAATCACACAAAGAGCTTTTGGACAAGTTTGCTTTTCTTTGTTTGCTGTTTTTCGTTCTCTCGTGGATTTGATTTGAATGGCTTAGGACATATTTAGTACTTACTTTTTGTAATCAATTGCAACAATTAATCAGCGGTGAGATGATCTCCTTATGTTTTATTAAGACGCGCTTTTTCAGTCAAAATTATAATTATTTTATTGTGCACACTCGAATTTATTCTAATGTAAAGTTTAAAATATTATTACCTACTAGCTGTACCCGCGGCTTCGTTCGCGTGGACAACTTATCCCGCATTCATGGAGTTTAAATTTTTTTTACGGACCCTGATATTTTTTCAATACCAAAGTAGCCTAAGTTACTCCTTGTGACATTAGCTATCCGCCAGTGAAAGACCTGTCGAAATCAGTCCAGCTGTTCCAAAGATTAGCTGGAACAAACAGACAGAAAGACAGACAAAAATTTAAAAAAAATGTTATTTTGGTATATGTACCGTATACACATTCAAATGCATGTAGTAAAAAGCGTTTATTTTATTATTACAAACAGACACACCAATTTTATTTATTTGTATAGATGTTAACAGTAAATTAAAAAAATATTGTATCGTGCAGAAATGAGCCTCGCTAGTTAAGCGCCATTACCGATGTTAATGCTACAAACGTTAATTGCCCTAAACTGTGATAGTTTAAATCTAAAATTAACAAATATTGAAAAACGATTAGCGTTAATTATCAGCAAATGTTAAGCACTTTTATTAGCAATACCAAATCAAGCTAAACGCTATTCAATAGAAGCCATGTAAGCAACAATATACATGTAATTCGCTTTCGTGGCGTGGCATATACGAGGCGTGTAATGAGTCCAAAATAATTTGAAATTGGAACGTATGCGTTACGTAATGGAACAACAGTGATGCTCACGTTTTAAATTTACATATTGAATTCAGATGTTTTCGGTGCCCCGTTTGAAGTGTGAAAGGAACATGTAACTACACAGCTGAGATTGAAATTATAACAATATTATGTACTAGTGTCACGTCGCCTTAGACCATGTATATTGATAATAAGTCTAAGCCTATGTCCCGTCCATCTCCATTATTTCTCTTTTTCTATATCACTCTATAAAAAATCATGATGATAGGAATTTGTGGTTACGGCTCCATTATAATTAAAACCAAGCAGGTCCAATGAAATAATTGGTGTCAACAATCTTGTTTTATCTCACTTGACGATGCGTCGATGTTGCCGTAGGAATATGTACGATTGTTATGCACAAGATCTTGAGTTTGATCCACGGGTCGAACTTATGGCAAAACTGGTATTGGGATTTTCTTACTTAAAATTCTTCGTATGAGCCCAAAATCTGGATATTTGCCCGTATAATGGCAATAGGTTTGCCCCTATGGAATGGGAGTTAATATAGTAATAGCCAAGTTCATGAAATACCTGTGTTTACATTAGAGAATAAAAGGCGTGACACTGCGTTGTTATCCAGGTTCTAAAACATTTATATATATAATTTACAAAGTGAATATAGAACAAAAGCTTCCGCATAAACCCGAAGTGGAAACCTGAATCGCAGCTCTTTTGTTACATTTGTTTTGTAGGTATACACTATTTTGTATACGAGAATGTTCTTCCTTTGTTAGGTCTAAGTTTTGACTGCGTAAAATTCAACATGCCACTCGGCTCTCCCGATAAGTATTTGCTAGTGGCTATATTGTTTGGATAAATGGTTAACGAATTTAAATGGACATTTTCAGTTCGAAAGGTTCTCTTTTCTTTGGTAATATTTTTAAAATAATATATTTTTTGTTTTTTCATTTAGTACTGCCCATCTGCAGCACTATATTGAAAACAATTTTGATACTAATACATAATATGTTATCCCTTTCACTGGTGTGATTTTCGGACATAATTCGATGGGGCCAATATTCGGTTGCACCGTTTTTCAAAGTAGACCTTCTTCGATGTAGACCTCTGATGGAAAATAAAAACCATAATATTCCAGCTCGTGTATCTTTGCAATTCCACAAGAAATATGGCATAGCTAAGTTTATCCGCGAATTTTCAACGGGATGACAGATGTACTCATTCAGCCATAGTTACGCATGATTAAAGTAATTTATGATGGTATTGCTGCAGCAGAACTGTAATTGCAAGTAATTTTGATTCGGTTCAATGGGTCTCAACATAATAATATGTATAATATGTTAACATAGTAAGTATAAATGCAGATTACAGCTAATAGAAAATGTTGTTTTGCAAGCTCATGCTCTTCATCGCTCTATCACTCATCTAATACATTTACCAGTCATACTTGTAATATTTATAATAGCGAAAATTTTAGAAATGAAAATGTTCTGGATATTATAAGTTCACAACTCTTTCACCCATTAACAGAATTGATGTTATTGAAAGTTAGTAAGAGTGTTTTAGTACATAGTACATAAAAACAATCTCTTAGGTACGATTCAGACCAACCGGCTCGCGTCGCGCCGCATCGGAACGGAGCCGTACGCGTGCCGCTCGGCTGCCGCGGCAGCCGACAGCGTCCGCTGGAATCCGTACGCACTCCAAGCGCCCAGAAGTGCCGCTCTCTTTGCGCCGCGTAGACGTAAAGTGAAATATTATTTAAAATATCGCTTGAAGAACACAACTTGAATGATTCGCTAGCTGTTGCTGCACCGTAATCTCCGTACGACACACGGCCGACCGGCTCCGAGCGGACCCGACGGCAGCCGCGGCAGCCGGTCGGAGCCGGTCGGCCGTCGCGACGCGTCGCGGGATGCCGACGGAGGTAGCTATGCGTAAGTTGCATGCAAATATGAACTGTAATTACTGTTGATACATTTCAATGTTCTTTAACGCATTGTAAAATGCCGCCCGGCGCGGGCCGATGCGAGCCGGTTGGTCTGAATCGTACCTTAGATTACACATAACTATAGTACGATTTTTTTTATAGTAGCTCAGTATAGTAGCTCCTCTTCGCCTAATGGAAAGCAAAAGAGTGGCCCAGATTACAGCGACAGGCTGACAGGATATACCGAAGTACCATGTCAGCCGGCAGTACCATACTGGCCCGCAAAAACGACGATATTTTTAACCCTGTAATGAGTTGCGGTGAGTCACACGGAGGGAACCTTAGGCGGTAGCTAGTTCATAATATTTACTACCACTCGACTTACATAATAAAAACAAGAATCTCTGGTACTGATGGCATATTGTCCTTAAACACGGCCACTGTTTATCGGAGTTGGATAAGCAAAACTCGATATCTTCAATTTTTACGGTCGCCTCTATTCATCTTATCTTGGCGTTTATAGGTGGGGACCGGTAATGGTGTTTGCCGAAAGAGGGCTGCCCCAGCATCGTCGGTACTACATTTTTTTATTTATTTATTTGTAAAGTATCTTCATTATCGGTCTTCTGTTTATTCTTCTACGCTTTTCCCGCAATTTTGCGTGATATCGCTATAATAAAACGGGTACCCAAATCCCCCTTTTATTTACGAGTACATTCGGTCTTGTGGTTATATTCAATTACTGTGGAATTTAAAGGAAGCTTTCTTGACCTATTTTACGTTACGGTAATACAAAACGGTAATCAAACCGAATTATGTTCAGGCAATTTTTATTTCGTTTTTAATGGAAATGATATTCTTTTATTGCTTTTTAAAGTGTCTCAGTACTAAAGAAATTTGTGAGAGCATAATTGGGTCAGTTGTTATTACACAAATGATGCTCCAGGGGTTCTTAGATTAGGCAGAGGTACAGAGGAGATAAATTTTGGTTATCATCCTAATTAAATTGACAAAATGGCTCAAGAATTTTCTTAAACCTAATTTATATAACTTTAACCACAATGGAATAATTATGGGTTGGTGAAAGTCATAAAACGACAATTATGAATATATCAGACTACCAAGCGTCTCCAATTAATTGTTGAAAGAGTTTTTATCCAGTTTGGACGATTGATTAAACAAAAATAACAATTTTCATTTTGCCTTACACACAACAAAAACTCGAATAGTAAACTTTCAATATTAATATTAAATACGTAGTATATAAAACAAAAGTATATTATACAGCATCAAAATTACTAAAGCCGCCAACACTTTACCGAACAAAACGAGCGTAAACACAATTTCATATAGTACCTAAAAATTATATTAACCCCCAAGTAAAACCGCGTGTAAAAGCTATTAACAACAACCGCTGACCACGAAGTGTGTCTGTAATATGCAAATATAGAAGGCCGCCCCGTTTAGTGCCATGCATTGTAAATAGCCGCTGACTTTGTGAGCGGGATCGTTTGCTCAACAAATTTGATCAAGGTTATTGATGAGTTTGCCTTTATACTTGTAAATGAGGGTAACGGGTAATTAATGCAGCATTGTCTTGGAGAAAATGAATAGTGTATGAGCTTGTGTTTAGTACACTCTAGTGTCGTGAAATATGGGGGCCACGTGAATGATAACTTTAAGTTATCGGGTCAATTTGGTTTGGGTTCGAACTAGACAAGAATATCAGCAAAATGGTTGTCATGAAAGAAACACACACAAGATGAGCTAAAATAATAAAATTATAATAATATACGCTTAAATTTTATATAAAATTTTTATACAATAATTTTAAATCATTTATAGTATAGAACATAATGTTTATATTCTGATTTATTTGGCAAAAACAAAACTATATTTATTATGGTTTTGTTTTTGTCATATATTACAAGTAGTACCCTATTTTTAATATATTTTCAAGCACAGTGACGTGTGAGATATGTGTCACATTAAATCTAATATGATAAAGAAAGAAATACACAATACTAAAACTATGTTACAATTAAATAATAATATCAACCCATAAATATTTACGGCTGGAATCTGGTTTTCTCTCTTCTATCTAGAGAGCTGTGAAGGTTAAGGCGACCCACGCTGGCCCAATACCATAGTGGATATATCTAACTACCCATAGAAAGCTTACAAAAACAATAGAAAATCTGTTGTTTGGGAGACACCGGTGACCCCCATAGCTTTCAAAGACTTAAAAGTATACGAAAAATTCAAAAAAGAACAAATTTCGATCAACTTATTACCGAATAATACCTATGTAAAATGACACCCGCAAATCAACATGAATATTTGAAACAAAACGGTGCTGAATTAGCTCAATTAATTATTCACAAATAACCGCAAACGTGACATTAGTGGATACAGTTTTATCCAAACTAATTGAAACTCTGCACTTGTATACAACCAAAGTATAAATTAAAAACAATTTTAAAAAGATTTTTGACGGAAAAAATATGGCAAAAGTTGCAGATAAGCGACGTAAATACCAAGTTTTTCTTCAATACTTCGTAGTTTATCATAAGGACACGTAGTCGACCAGGTCATTCAGAATTTCAATTTAAGTTGAAATAAGTTGGGCAACTTGTCGAAATTAGCCCGAGGGTGAATTTACGAATTCGCTCAAGAGAAAACGATAGGGAGTCTGTTCGAAATTTTAATAGATGTAGTAGGTATTGTTGAAAGTAATGTTTAAGATTTAAAAATATATTGTTTTTATATTTATTAAGTCTCATGCTCTTCGTTTCAAACTGCTATTACCGTCTTAGTATCTTATCAGATAAGTCAATCTATTCGATCTAGATAGAGATATCTAGTTTAACAACATGTCAGCTTAGTACATTGATCGCGTGACATATCGATAACTTATGTAAGAAATGGCATTTGAATATTTCAAATAGAATCAGGAATTTGCAACTTGTCTAGAGTCATGCCATGGCTGGTCAAGTTTATTATAAATTAAAGATTCTATGATACAAAGTCTTAGCTAATATTTAGATTTGTAAGTGTTCTGTGGCAAGTTAAAATTATAAAGAACTCGTTGATTATTTATTTATGAATACTTGGTAGTGTAAAATAGTTACATAAAAATATAATACATTTAGCAACACACTAACTACAATATCAACTAAATGTTTGAATTTATTTAATTTTGATTTTCATATAATATTATAACAAACTGAAATTTATTACTTGTACCTAACTCCTAAATTCACTGTTGTTTTATATTTTCCTAGAGAAAGTCGTTCGTCTAACAATATTACTATTAAAGGTCATGTTACGCAAACATGTAATAACCTTCCTGTAGCCTGGTTTCAATGTCCACCAATTTCCTAATAGAAGCGAATAACAGAATAAAAAATAAATGGAGCTAACATAGAAAAATTACTTCCAGGAAAATGTATTTCAGAATTTATCGTAAAGGCATTCTATAGAAATATATTATTATATTGGTTATTTTCGTAATACGCAACCAATGAGTTTTTATTTTGAGGCAAATATGTGACTAGCTATTACGTAACTTAATTACGAGTATGAAAACATTAGCTTTCTTTGACCATTAATATAAGAAATTCTAGAATCTAGTCAAATCAAAGCTCGTTGACTTACAAATGCGTAGCTGCCCTACGAAAAGGCGCACCGTAGGCGAATCGTAGGCATACACTCTACCAAAGTGCTACACAACAATGTTATAATTTGAACGGCTGCCGGCTGGATCAATCTAATTAAATGTACTCCCAAGAAAGGTCATAAAAACCAAAGGAAAAAAATGGTAGAAACAGTAATGTATAACAAAAAGTTTCTATGGACATGGGAACCAAACTTCACGCTAGCAGAACCGCCGGCAACAAATTGGGATTAAAATGAAATTATGAAGAGCCAAAATTAACTCAAAAACTTGTCCTTACGTTGACAAAGTTTTTGTAAACAAGAAACAAATAACAATTGAATGTTATTGAAAATAAAAAACAAGGAAACAATACATAATTATGCATTGAAGCTTCAAACAACAAAACATGTTACTCGATAGCCAGTGTCATTTATGTAACTATATCAATCAAATAGGAAACTCTTGTTGCGTGACTATAGTTTTCACGGTATAATCTAATAATGCTCAGAGCACTAATTGTAGTAAATTAAATCGATGTTGCTTGATTCATTCGATTTTCAGTCGATATTCAATTGATTAAAATGTTTACCAGTTGTTTAATGAGTTAGCTGCAAAATGTTATTAGATTTCGCTAATATTTGTCACTAAACTAACTTTTGTATGTATAGGTATAGGTATTAAAACAAACTTGACAGCATTATACTATTCAACTATTTACATATTTCAATAACTGAGAAACAGTATCTAAAAAAATAAGCATTTTTTTTTCACCGTGCTCTTGTGTGTAGAAGGTTACTCTCTTATGGCCGATTTCAATAATCTATCTATCTATGGATTTGGCTACTAAAGTTAGAATTTTGACATAAGCTTCATACAAAATGTGTCAAAATTCTAACTTTAGAAACCAAATCCATAGATAGATAGATTATTGAAATTGGCCGTTAGTCGCCTTTTACGACACCCACGGATTGAGACTAGGTAGTGACATTATGTATTCATAATCCATCACAACACGAATTATTTATTAACCCCACAGAACAGTTTCAAACAAATATTTAGCTTCAAAACAAATAGATATAATCACAAAATAAAGAACGTACGTCGCCTTCATGTACTCGGAGCATAACTTAAAAACTGTCATGCGAGCCAGTAATCAACATACATTACTTACTGTGTTGATAATACATTCACTATAACAAACGGCGGAAAAACATGAAATACTCCGTTTAAGCCTTCCCTAGAAATGCTAATTTCATTTATACTTTAACTAGGAAGAGTGGACTACCATTAACTTTAGAGCTTAAAACCTTTTTAAGGTTTACAGAGTAATAAAATATATATCATTGTTACTAGAGCATATAAACTGCTACCCAAAAAAGATACCATTTGGACTTATGCGCTATTGTTTTCAGTTTGCGAATGGTAAGCGACAAACACTAGCAGTCTTTCTTACTTGTTTAGGTACCTACTAGTTTAAAAACGGTGTATATATAGACCTCGCTAGAAACTGGGGCAGTATTAGTGATTCTTATACATTCACAGTGTTAGTTTCTTTCACACCTGACGGAAGATCCGTCAGCACATCCCCTATACGAAAATGATTCCGCGCAAAGTATCTTCCGTCAGGTGTGAAAGGACCATAAGAATCACAGACTTCAAAATTGGATTTGACCTTTAGATTCGCAAGCCAGCTGATTATAAGCAGATTTCTCAGTGATAAATAATGTAAAGAAAAAAAATAAAGATATTTTTGCAGTAATTTTTCTTTTATTCTTTTGTTTACACAATAATTTTAAGGAACTTATGATGTTTACTGATACCTACAGGGGGAAAAATCTGTAGTCATCTAAATTAAATTTCACGTAGACAGAACCACGGGGAACAGCAAGTCTAAAATATAATTGGTTTAACACACACCCGCACGGTACTCATCATGACGTGTCATCTCTACACTCACACACACACACACAGTATTGTTATCATCGTATTGCCAATATTTGCAGTGAGTATTACAATATTACAAGACACGACACTAATGACGATGAAGATTATGACAACATTTTGGCTGTGTACATTTTGCGAGTGGCCAAACGCGCTCGTGTCAACCGTTACGTTTTTTTACATAAAGATATCGTTTATCTAAATATTATCACTAGAGGTCGTCATTCTTACTTCATACAAATTGTAGTTTATGTTGTCACGATCGAACGCGTTTAGCCTATCGAATCTATCAAAAATTCGCATTAGACCATCAAGTCTTTAGGCACGGCATCGAAATGGAGACAAGGCAAGAGATTAGAGATGTTATATCTTATGATTGTGCAGTAATTTTGAAGATTACTTATTGTTTTCAATTACAAAACTTTTGAAACTTAGTAAAGTAAATATTTTGTTCTGAAATTAATAAATTTATATTTTTAAAATGACCTTTAAGCACAACTTTAGGCCTTTAATGCCTGAGAGGGTAGGTAGGGGTCATATCAACACGTCACGACGTTGTACAATGTAGCCGTACGCACAATTTACATTTTTTTTATACCACAACGGTGACAAACAGACGTACGTACGGCCCTGATCTAAAAAGTTACCATAGTCAAATAAAATTCCAAAAATCAACTCACATTTTGAAATGTTATGATTTTCCTAAATTCGTTTAATATAAAAGTTTATAACACAGAAAATTTAACAGGCATTGCGCTTACAAACGTTCAGATTTCACATGTAGCCGACTGAAGCATATTGTGGCGTAGCTAATGTTCCATGGCGTCAACCAGACGGAATAAATTATTGTTCAACAATGCAAAGCCGTGGTTACGTACTGTACGATTGTTAGTTATATGACTGAATATATTTTGGATTTATTTTTAAGTCCGTGTAATGACACTTTAAAATACATAATGTCATTTCAAAATGTGGATGTCGTAAAAGTTGAATAAGGGACAAGAGCACTGCGAGGAACGTAAAATTAGAAACAAAACCCTATACCATATCGTCTGGCCAGCGTGGTATAGTAGGCTGAATTTCCTCCACTCTTTGGAAGAGACCCATGACTAGCAGAGGGACTTTTATAGGTTATAATGATGATACTTTTACCGTTTTCAATCAAAAGCAAATCAAAAGCGGTAGTGTATACGATTGCAGTTTTGAGGTCTCGGGCTTGATCATCGGGTCAGTAGTAATATTTATATGATTTGTAGCACTTAGCAATGACGTTCTTAAATCGATTTTATTTGAAGAAGAAGGAATTATAATTATGTTTATATAATATTAGGTATCGATATTTCGTATTTCCTCTCTGATTTCTCCAAATTAAATCAAGTTTTTGTATTGTGGTATTAAAGAACTTAAACGGATTTTATTTGTAACACCGTAAGTATTGTAACAAAAAAAATGCAAACAAAACACATACATAAAATATTTCTTGTAAAATTGTACTGTACAAATCAACTTCATTAACTTTGTGTTCGGCTTAAGTCTAGAAGCGTTTAAATTCTGCTAAAAGGATGGACCAATTGTGCGAGTATTGAACATCACGACTGCTACCGCATCGCATTAACTGGGGCAGTTCTACTAACACTGGTCGGTGTAGATATTGAATCTGGCACATTGCGATGCATCTGTCCGGAACTTTTTAACTTGAGCTCTGCACGTCGCCAAAGCAAATTACTCTGTTTGTACGAATAGGTTCAGGCGATTGGTTAGTTCAAAAGGAATTCTCGTAGTTTCCGTTGAGTATCTAACCAGGATTTTATCAAGTATAATCTTAAATTTCTAAAGAGAAGAGATTCCGAAAGCTTTGAGGATTTTGTTTGTACCGTTAAAATAACTTTAGCAGAAACTAAGAAACGAACTTTGTTTTACTACAGGTACATATAAGTAAATTACATGAACCTTAACTCTAGAAGAGATACTGATACAAGTAAATATAATTTAAAAAATTTATTAACCCGACTGCAAAACAGACAGCAACGCTCTAAAAAGACCGAAAAATTATTGTAATATTATTATACCTGATTAAATTTAAATACATAACATATGTATATATTTGTAATCTCCATTTGATTCCCTTTATTTTGATACTCTACTCGATAGGTTTGGTTAAAAAAAAAAATTAACTTCTTACAATTTGGCGTCAAAAGCCCGCCGTTTAAGTCTTTTTATTCTTAAAACCTATCTAAGGACACTTGGGTTCTCTAGACGAATCTAACGATACCCTAATTGTCAAAATCCATCCAGCCGTTTGCAAGATTCGTGGGAATAAAGAAATTTACAAACATACAAGATACGCGCGAAAAACAATACCCGTCCTGACAGTCGGGTAAAATAAAGCCAGCAAGAAAGAAAAGGCAAAAATAAAGTCACAGTGTCATCTTAAATCACCTGATTCGGTGAGTAACCCATATTTTTTGTTAAAGTAAATTTACTCAGCTTCAATATACCCGATGTGTCCTTGGTTACGTAACAGAAGCTCAAGGTTTTCAATATATATTCATGTGTTATGTAACCAAACACGAAGGCAGACCTCAAATCATTACTCTAACATAATACCACTAAGGAATAGTTGGAAATGTTCTCGGGAGAATATTTGTCTGTAGTATTACGTATACATGTGTTTATCTAACTGTGCCCTAATTTTAGAACCAAGAACGTGAGCGAGTCAAATTACAATAATACCCTGTTCAGTACATTGGTTAACCCCTGAATCAAATATGGGGAAATAATTTTCCACTTAGTCAGGATAATATTCAATATCTTATTGCCGTGTTATATACAATATTTTAATGCCGTTATGAATGAAAGTATATCGAAATTACTTCCCACCAGAAAACTCCCTTTTTACCCATGTTTTTTTTTCTATAACATTTTAAATTTACTCTCAAAACTCGCGTACGAACCCATGACAGTTTATAATTACCTCTTAAAAAAAATTTCATCATTTGTTTAACGATTAAGCATTTGGTTAGATTTGAATTTATTTGATTAATATTATGGTATCAGTTGTTATATTAATATTACAAAGATATTTTTAAATAAAAACAATCAATCCTTACGCTTAGAGCACTGAATGATAGACAAATTTACATTACCCTATTGGGAACCTATTACCGAACGATTAAAAAACCCAATAAAATATGGGTTGATTATACATATACATTTTACACTACTACAAACAATTTCATAGTCATCTTAACAAGTGGAAGGAAATCTCTCCCCATGGAGGGCCATTTGGAAAGAGGATTGATCTATATGTATGTTTGTTAAAATTTAATATTGCTTTGCTTGACTTGTTAATCAAACTGCTTAACTGAACACTAATACTAACTACAGCTGCGCTGTCGAAGCAACCGTTCTATTACTATAACAAATAAATCAAATATTGCGATCGGCCAATATGTTTCTTGTACAAATATGGGGCTACCAGACAGATTTACTATCCTATGGAGTAATGGGATTACGGCACGCTTCTCAGTTAGAATAGTAACAAAAATTTCTGTGGTTTATTTGAATTTAATTCTAGAACGTTATTTAATGTGATAATATGTAAATGACATAGGAAATAAAATTTTATGTGCGTTATAATAAAAGTGTTTTTTTATATAATACAAGCAAAATAATAAAAATATAGCATCAGTGTTTTTATTTCCAAAAGGGTCAATGGAAGTACATCACTCCCACATTAGGTTAAATTGTAGCTGTAAAGGTATTGTGAAATATATATATAAAATAAATTAATTCCCATTATCTAGGCACATTTCAAAATAAGCCTATTTTGAAATTTACATGGCAATATAACCTATTACCGTGTTTGGCTGACCCAGGAATACGATTAAAACAGGACAGGCGTATACCTACTTTCTCGCTGCGCCATCTCATGACAATTGCAAAATAAAGCGATTGAAATAAAATCGAATCTTTGAACATTTCTTCAGCAAACATGTTTTTAGCTCTAAAGTCCACGTAGTCTAAACTATAGGAGAAACTCTCGTTGGAAATCAGAATACGATATTTTGCATAATGATGTCAGCTGCATTCAAGATAAACTCAGTTTGCTTGTCCAAAAATTTCCACCATTTCTAGCAAGTAGGTAGTTCAGAAACTTTACCGTGCTCCGTATACTTGCCAGCTAGTTTTATTATTTGTTCTGTATTGCCAGTTTCTTAATTGTTTGTGAGAAAATATTAGCAAGCTCAGATGTACAAAACGCCTTTGCATTAAAAGTTGGACTACAAAACTTATAAGACATTTTGTGAATTCCAAGCATTTTCATTCTGTTCATTTTGCCGACATTTTAAAATCATTGTAAATCCAACTGTCAAATAGAAACCATTTGTAATCGCAAAGTTAACTATAACATACTAGCTGAGAAACTTAAAAATGCTCGTTAATTTCATCTTAGAAAATAAATTTAAAAGGAAATAAATAACAAAACTCAATAAACCAAAAGATTCTAACACATAACTTAGTTTTAAAAGCACTTCATCATTTATGGAAACTTACTCGCACAACTTCCCCACAGTCGGGCAGTCCAAGACTTAAGTGGCAAGGGTGGCAATCAGATACATGCTCGCTTCTAGAACTTTATACCGATACTTAAGTAAAAATGCGATTTTGATGTCAATTGATTTTTAGTATTGTGAGAGAGAAAAAAGTAGTAAGGTAAAATACCTATCATATTGGCAATTTCGATCCTACGTTTAGAAATATAAAGTAAAAAATTGCAGGGATTTTTCATGTTATGTTATTGCCACTAAGGTTACGAAACGAAAGCTTTACGCTATTTTGAAGGCCCAAATATCGTCGTCATAACGTAAACGTCGTTCACGAAGGCTGAAATACGATTCTTTTTCATGTGCCATGGAATGTCGCAGTTTGTTTTTTGTATGCGCCACGTGAGACGGAGTTATATTACTTTATTTGAAGAATATTGTATTCGTTTTGGTGGATTGCGAAATTTTGGCGTTTTATGTTTGTCACTGATGGAAAAACTAAGATTTTCAGTCGAAGCTCATAAATTTTTTCCAATATTACTGGTTGAAAATCTTTAGACCAATTTTAGGAATCCTCTTTATAGAAAAGACTACTTATTCAGTTCTTAATTGGGCTAACAAGCAGCAGCAACAACTTTAGTACTATGCGAATCAAATAAAAAGGGATCGCACCTGACAACATTTGCCGCAAACTTTAGTCGAATGTACATTGTACGTACACATTTTTGTACAGCCAGCAGAAATAAAATAGGCAAAAAAATTATCTCGTTTAGATAATTATGTTATTTTGTTACAAGTGTTAATATAATTGTTATTGATTTTTTTTGTAATTTTTTTTTACAGATTTATTGTTTTTGTTATTACTTACGACTTAGGTACTACTACTTATTCAGAAAATAAAGATCTTCAAACCAAAGAAATATTGTATGTACTTGTAATGTGTTTCGTTTTTTGTACACCCTACTTGTAAGGTAGGGTAGGTAGCATAGACAAAGAATAACGTTGTAGTCAGGAATACCACATGGGTCACTTTTTACCGCCATACATACCATGCAGTGAAGCCGTGGGTGCGAGCTTGTACAATTTAAATTACAATTTTAGTAATAGAACCCACGTTTATTCGTTGATATTCCTGTGGTATTTCAGAGATAACAAGATAAGGTTAGCTGCATCTGCCTGTCGTGTAATCACATTATCAACACGTCAGCTGAAATAGGGTCACTAGTTCACAATATCACTATACGAGTATAATGTATGTATATAGAATTCATATTCGTATGACTAAAAAGTGTAGAGTTTGTGAATGCTAGTAATAGAAGTTTGTAATTTTTTTTAATCTTTTAAATCATTTTGAATGAATGCGCAGAATGCGTTCTGTTCTGCGCAAGATGATTTCTTGGGTTCTATTCCCGGGCAAAATAGATTTGGGTTGAAATCCTCTTTAAATTTTCAGTATTCGTCCGCAATACGTTCTTGAGTGAATTTGATTGTTGTCTACAGCTCAACTAAGGTAAAATAAATTAGTTTGCTTCAAAGACTTTTGAACTTTAACACAGTAATTGTAAAGTTGAACTATTCTTTCTTTACAATCGTATCCAATGAAGTCAGCAGTGAAAATAAGTAGGTATATGAAAAACCATGAGTTCAAATCCGCGCAAATAATCCGATTGAGTCGGTCGAAGGGATTGGAAGAACTCTTTGTAGTCTGTCGCATGTCCTGAAGTAATTCAATTATCGTTGCTAGTGACCCCACTAGTGCATACTAAGCAGTTAGTTCCTTCTACCGTAACCGCTACAATAAAAAGCCTATTATTGCCTGACAACGAATTAAATTGCTTCAGTAAGTGAGGCTGTTGGAATTATATTTTATTAAGTATTATTCTTGTAGAAATTCTATCTACCTAGAACATTATAACTGTGTTCATAATGAATATTTTCTCATAAATGAATGGCTTCGCATTGATGCTGTTGTGATCTTAAAAAAAGATTCTTTCACACAAATCTTGTACTGAAAATTTCAAACATAACAAAAATTCAGCCAAATCAGTTGCGCGATAGTCGATGTTAATAATATTACAATTTATAATACTACAAGTCAAGCGGAGCCTCGCTCCCATCGTTATTTATTTGGTCACTTCTCAGCTCCTATTGACCGTAGCGTGATATTATATAACTTATAGCCTTCCTCAATAAATGGGCTATCCAACACAAAAATATTTTTTCAAATCGGATCAGTAGTTCCTGAGATCCTAGCGTTCAACTAAACAAACAATAAACAAATTATTATTATTATTATAATAGATCAGTAGTATCAGTAGACTCAGCATAAAAACAAGTATAATATTATATGTTTGCCTACTATTATTATAAATATTATAAGATGGATCGATGTTAGTTTCTCAATTAATAAGTAAATATAATTAAAAAAATTTAATAACCCGACTGCTAAAAATCAACAGAGAGCAACGCACTAAAAAGACCGTAAAATTATAATACCTGATTAAATTTAAATACATAACATTAAACATATGTATATATTTGTAATCTCCATTTGATTCCCTTTATTTTGATACTCTACTCGTTAGGTTTGGTTAAAAAAAATAATAAACCTACTTACAATTTGGAACCATTCAATTATGTATAATCTCTTTTTGAATATATGTAACCCCCTTTTGATTCTCTTCATTTTGATACCCAACTAGATAGGTTAGGTTAAAAAAAAAATTGAACTTCTTACAATTTGGCGTTAAAAGCCCGCCGTTTAAGTCTTTTTATTCTTAAAACCTATCTAAGGACACTTGGGTTTTCTAGACAAATCTAACGATACCCTCATTATCAAAATCCATCCAGCCGTTTAAAAGATTCGTGGGAATAAAGAAATTTACAAACATACAAGATACGCACGAAAAACAATACCCGTCCTGACAGTCGGGTAAAAAAATCAGTATGAAAATTGGCGCGGGCGAAAACTAGTTGCTGCATATTGATACATTTTTTTATTTTATTTATTACTAGAAAACGCGCGGGGATTCGCGCCCGTCGTTCTTTATTTGGCCACTACTTAGCTCCTATTGGCCGTAGCTTGGTGCTATATAGCCTATGTTACTTAGTGATAATGTCTTGTATCGGTCCAGTTGTTTTTAAGTTTATTCTTTACATACAAAAGTACAAATCTTTCCTCTTTATACTTAATATTAGTATAGATAAATTATTTTTGGATTAGATGCTATAAGAGGCTTCTTTTGCTATGTCGTACAGTTACTATTATTCTATTGTAGCGTCCACATACACTTTTAGGTGTGGGTTTCCTCACGGTGTTTTCATTCACCGTCAATAGATGGAAAGTCACGTGACTAGTACATATAAATTCCACAAAGTGAAATCCACATTGGTCACTTACTGTCACCTTTTAGCACAAATTTCGTAAAAATTTAAAGAGGATAAGGAGAAAATATTATATGAATGTATAAAACTCAAGAGAGGATCTTAGCAGATATCAGGATATACTCGTAAAATGAAGGTTTTTATCGAGAGCATTTCACTTCTTTCAACTGAGATCTCCCTAGGGATAATCCTACCAGATAATAATGTAGATAGCTACGAACTTGGAAACTGTTTGTGATGTAGATTTAATTTGGTAGCGTATTTGTGTCAGCTATTTAATTTTGTCCTCGTTAATTTGTATCATAATTACCGATTGCATATTGCGGTTATTAGCCTAGTTAAAGCGTTATGAGGCGTGAGTGACAAATTATGTCATTAATAGAACATTAAAACGACATGATATATTAAATAGTTTCATTAGGTAATAAAATCTACAATAATGACAGAAACTCATTAATATTTCACTTATGAAAAAGGGTATCCTTTCCTTTGTCCAGAAAGCTGGGAGGTTTTAGTTCATACTCTACATAATGATGTCTGGCCTAAAGCGTATTGTATATTGTCACGCGGTCCGAGTTCGATCTTGACCAGCAGTACCAATGTGGATTCCACTTTGTGGAATTTATATGTACTAGTCAAGTGTCTTACCATCTGCTAACGGTGAAGGAAAACATCGTGAGGAAACCCACATACCCTAGAAGAAATTCTATGAGTATGTCTGATCCACCAACCCGCACTAGGCCAGCGTGAGTGGATTATGGCCTAAACCCTCTCAGCTCTCTAGTTAGGGGAGAGGAGACCCGAGCCCAGCAGTGGGACTTAATGCTTTGCTTAAACGTATTGTTGAATCATACACGTCATCATCTTAAACATTGTATAAGGTTTTCTTTTCCCTATTTTTCATCGTTAGCAGATGGCATGACATATCACAAGACAATATGTAAATACCACAGACTGAAATTCACATTGATACTGCCGCATGCTCCGGTCGGAATCGAATTCGTTCAATATATTTTGCATGCCGCATGCCAGTAAAATTCCTGTTCGGCGACCACCCATCTTTTTATTAGGTTCTACTAATATTTTTTTTATTTTAAATTAATAACTAATTTATGAACTTGTTCTATTCGAACTTCCTAAAGAAGCAATCTTGCAGATTATTAATTTTTTTCACAATGCACAATATCATTACCTACTTTGCCTAACTGTTCTCAATTTACCTATACGTTTATAAACCGCGTATAAATTTCATTTATTGGTACTCGTAAATGTAACAAAAATATCAAAAATTAGATTTACGAATTATGGGGTTATAACACGAGCTCCCCATAGATAGATTACTTCTCTCAATAATAAAGCAACAAAAATGACGTGCTGTCGTAAAAATATTCTCTGAAACCGCTTTAATAGAAGGCTGTTCGCCGTAAACTGTAAAATTCCTTTTACCCTCGGCATGTTGCTGTTTTCCTTCAAAAGGTTTATAGTATATTATAACACAGTGGGTTGATCGTAAATGGGTAAGTCTTTAGAGTGAGCTTGGCATACGGTTGATACGATAACACGCTCAAATTAGCTATAAAATAGGGCACGTTGTGTATTTGGAGCGGTTCGCAATAGGAGGCATGGTATGGCTATAGTAAGTGTGAATCTAGTCTGAAATCTTTCTCATTGATATGAGAGTTATTGCTTTTGTCTCATCCAAATTTTCTCAGTCTATCAGAAGATGATTTACGAAATCTTGGTCCTTGATAATTTTAAAAACTACTAAGTTGGTGAAGCCATATAAGCCGTGGGATATTTACTTATTGCAAATATAGGCTTAATTTTTTTTAATCGCTATGAGATATAGTGCACTTGAATTCCTTTGTTTCATCCAATCATTCTAAACCTAATAAAAGGAACTTAGCGAATTCAAAATTATGTAAAAACTATCGCTTTATCATTTATTCAAAATTAAGTAAATAGCAAGCCAATAGACTAACAGTGAAACTTCCTTTTATCATAAAATCTAACAAATCTTTGTAAATTTATGTGGGCCCATTATTTGCAGACCACTTATAATTTATTATCTTAGTAATCGTACATCCAACAGAATTCTCAAAAACACCAAACAATTCTCGAATACTTTGTGGAATTATATGACAGAATATTAAAATATTATTATGTGGGGCATCGCAATGGATACCTGCACAAAGATATTTTTGGTACGATAAATCTAGTATTTGAAAAAAATTTAATACCTTTTGAATTACATAATTTTATTTTAAAATTTGCTCTTTTTTACCTACCCTGTAATAGGCCTACTGCATTTTGATTTGCCACATATATCGTCTAAAGAACACTTGTGACTAAAATGGCAAATTTAAATATTGCAATTTATACCTGGCTTACATTATGTACAATCTCAGCATGAACCATATTACTAAAAGAGTTCGCTCAACTTTACTGAGATATAAATTTTATTTTGCCTCTACATTGCTACAAAGTTTTAGATTTCATCGCAACGAAAAATATGTGGAAGGACAGTGAAAAATATACGTATATAAACGAATACCAAGATGAGAATAAACAATACAATATTTTCTAGAAATAGGTATTCGCATCTGAAATGTAAAATAAATATCCTATTTTTTTTCATCGAACTACTTACGGCATTTGAAAGTACCTCCACTAATGGATAGTGATTAATGAATAAAAATCGGCTAGTAACGTTATTCGACACAATCTAGTAATCATTTATCATCGCCAAGTTTTGTAAGATAATATATTTCAGTTGGACATAAAAAGTTTTAGGCAATATCTTTGTCTTCTTGTTTCTGGAATAAATTATACAATGCCTTATGAATATAATTATTATTATCGTTACAGTTTATCGACGTCAAACCACTGCTAGGTATAGCCCTCCTCCAAGAATTACCGTTGTCTTCGGTCAAGTGCTATTGCGTTCTAGCCTTGTAAATATTTAGAAAACAATGTTATTCGAAAAGAATAATAATTATAATTCCTCTTAAGAAATTAAATTAGATAACTCTATCTACAATCAAAAATTCTAATATATTTAGCTTACAGAGTAGAGCAATTTCATAATATATTATCAATGAAATTTCATTTGGTACCTACTTAAAGCCACCACTTAGAATAAATACAAAAATTCTCGTTTAGTGAAACTATAGAAACGCATTACTGATTATACGCATAACCTAAAACTATTGTAACAATGGACCCACATCAATGCCATATTACCACCCTTACGTAAAACCCTCACTCAGCCCCATATCTAAGTCAATAACAATGTTCTAGCCGTACGTTTTATGAATTAAGTTGATGATGAAAGAATTAAAGAATAAAGCTCTTAGTTGCAGCCCTGGCGCGGCGCCAACTCGAGCCAACTATTATTTCCATTCTGACTTATTATCGCCGGCAAGAAATGGTTTTATATTTTACATTGTAAATAAAAGGATGATATCAATTGAGGACCTTACTGCAAAACGGGGGCATATCCAAATTTAAGCTGATGTTCTTTTTACCCGACTGCCAGGACGGGTATTGTTATTTGTGTTCTTTCTTGTTAAACTCAAAATTTAAATAAAAATTAGGGCTGTCGTTTGATACATAAATGAGACAGAGAAACAAATATAATAATATAATTAACAGAAATTATAAAACATAACTATAACAATCGTTTTTTCTTAATACTCGACAGTTTAAAATGTTGGACTTATCCCCCTTTTGCCGCAAGGTCCTCAATTGTGAAACGTGTTGTTCATGTGTGTAAGTGTGAAAAATCTGTATAGTTTATTTTCAAAAATAACTTATCATTTAAACCACTTATTTTGCCACACACATATAAAAATACAAAAAAGACGAAAAAAGTACATTTACCCAAAATAAACATACATTTACACATACACGAACATAGAAAAACTAATTACATATGTGTAGCAGGGTATCTAGTTCAGTATACGCTGTGCTTTGAAACACAGCACTGATTTTCAGCTAGAACTCTGACACTGGTGCCAATTACAAGTCAACACGCACAGGAAATAAATATACTTACATAAAAAAGAGAGAAAGGTCAGTTTAATTAACTTGTTATTGAAATTAATCCTCTAAAACCTGAAATTATTTTTTAATATAGGTTAATTAAGTACCTACATTTTATATCTATAATATTATAATTAGATTGTTTATCTATAATATGTATGTATTTACAAAAAAAAACGTATTTAAGTAGTATATCAGTTGTTTAGTACCCATAACACAAGCAAATATAATTGCTTAATACTACTACTTGATGGCGCTGTGTAAATGTGGTAGATTATTATTATTATATTGACAACAAAAAGTACAAGCACGCGTGCTACGCTAATTTACAACTAACATTTCACTTCTAAATGTTTAATAACTAAGTAGGTTCTTTTGTCTACAATATTCTCTTCCACCCATAAAGCTAATATAATATTGATATCTAATCCGATACTTAATTTCCCATAGGAACTTAAACAATAGTAACTATTACCTTCCCAAAATGGATTGTGTTACTTAATCATAACAACAAACACATTCTCTTTATCTCTTCCATTCCAACTTATCAAATCTAACTTAGTACAAATAATAATCAATTTGAACACTATGTTGTGATATCGATCTCAAACTTCATGCGAAGTAGGCCAAGCTGCTCACTTACTAAACATACGAACTTTCACTATTATCTATTCTATTGCACTAGTTTAAAACTAATCAATGTTGACACCCTTTTGCTTTCCGTGCATTATAAATGTAGTAACTTACTAACTGTAACTTCAGCTAAGGTTCTATTAGTGACTAACTCTAACTATCACGCGGGGTTTCGCTCGTCGTTATTTATTTGACCACTGCTCAGCTCTTATCAGCCGTAATGTGATGTTATGTAGCTTATAGCCTTCCTCGATAAATAGGCTTGCCTACACTAAATTTTTCTTCAAATCGGACTATTAGTTCCTGAGATTATCGCGTTCTACCAAACAAACAAATTCTTCAGCATTATAATTTAGTATAGAGTATAAAATAAAGAAGATATATAAATGAAGGCACATTCAAAAAGTTCTAATTTTGTTAAGAAAGAGTGTAGCTTTCTCTGTTTTAGAGTTTGACAAGATGACAACACATTTGCCTTACAAAACTTATGCACCAAAAAAAGTCACCTGAAATTTCTTTTGCATGAGTAGTGTAGAACACTTGACTGTCCTGAAAAGTCTTTTTCAAATTCTGTCTTTTTTTTTCAAATTAAAATCTAATTTGAAATAAATAGTGCGTTTTTGCTTATTTATACATTGTAGATATAGATATTAATACTTTTTATGAACAAATAAAACAAAAGAGATTCATCATAAAGTTCCTTCAAGTTTGAGGAAATAAGTTCAACTTTCTCTTCTATTTTCGATCAGAATGAACACGTGCGTTAAAGAAGACTCTTTAGTTTTGTAATCACGTCTCAGTCTAATTAGCGTCGGCTTCGTAGCAAATGAGTTTGTTACGGAAGGTTCTAGTGGTAATTTAAATGTTTGGTCGTTGAATAATTTGTGTAAAGCCTACTGAATTTGGGAGTTGTATCAATTAGTTCCTTAAACTAACGAAGACTGAGACAGACTTTCATATTCTGATTCAGTTGGAACTGAGCCTGAATATGAATGAATATTCAAGAAATAAGTTCATGAATTTTTTCTCAACCGTGTCAATCAAACATCAACTCGTTTAGACAAATAGCAAACCTTTCCGTATCTATTTCTATTTCGACATTTTATATCAATGCTATTGATCACATAACATGTGGATGGCGTATGACATTCTGATATTTTAGATTATTTTATTTTACCGTGATTCTATGCCACTTCACAAGAGTCTCAGTATCCATAAAAAACAGAATTGATGCTTAAAGTGGCTGCACTATAAATAGCTATTTATTCTCTTTAGTAACCACATATTCGTTTTTCAAATTTAGTCTACCTTCACCTCATATTATAAGTTTAATTTCAATTTGTCAGTATTTAATATAAGCCGAAAAGGATCTTGTCAATGCTTTATTAAGCAATTAGTCTTAATTCATTATCATCACAATTTTGCTCAATTTATTATAACAAATTTTAATACCCAGCGTATTAAAATAGCGATTTTAATCTCGCTACCAAATTTCATTATGAAACCGAGCTTTATACTGTCAAGGGGAAAATATTTTAAACGTTAGAAGCAATCCTTTACTGCCTGTGTTTTATGAACATCAAAAAGTGCACGACGACAAACGAAATAGCTAGAATTCCTGTCGTGTTGCTCATCTCTATATGCAAATACTTTGCATAACGTAATTTGGAAAGTGGAACGGTTGGGGTGTTAGTATTATCTTTACTTTGTGAGGATAGTGTGGGTAGGTACATATTATTATGTGTGGAAAAGAAGCGTATGCGAGTCAAATAGATGAATGCAATTAAGTACGCAAATTTATCAAAGCTTTATGGCGTTTTAGTTTAATTAGCCCACAAAAAGACACAAGCGATGGTAGCTGAACGGATAATTGACCGGCATGCAAGTCATGCGGTCTGAGTTCGATTCCGACAGGCAGTACCAATGTGGATTTTACTTTACGGAATTTATATGTACTAGTCACCTAACTTATAATCTGCTGACTCTGAAGGAAAACATCGTGAGGAAACACACATACCCTAGAAGTAATTCTAAATGTATGTGTGGGGGGCTACAGTAATAGATAGATCAGTAACTGGTCGACGCACATTGGTCCCGATTTTCAATTATGTGGAATTAGGAACGTAGGTGGTAATATCACTGAATAAAAAATAGTTTCGTTTAGCATATTTGATGCTGATTAATAAAAAAATACTCCCGATGATATTTTTATGTTTAATACAAATGATCTGTAGAAATTGAGAAACATTTCTAATTAACACAAGTTTCCTATTACACAACTATTGCCTTCACGGTATTTAGTCTTGCAATACAACGACTATAATACATAATACTGAATTCGAGTTCGAAACTTTCTCAATAAAGCCGGTGTTGTATTGTCGTCTAATAAGCTTTGTTGACAACGCTGTAACGACTTAAGCTTAGCGTTTACGATGTTTCGTCTAAAAATAGACCGAGCGGTGATATAAAAAAAAAAAGTATACTCTCTTTTGTTTAAATTGACTTATAGAAAACCCAAGACGCACACTCAGCATTCAAACAATGAAACTCGAAATAGAGTTCAAAAAGAATTCAATTGCCACACAATTGTTTCGCTATTGTGAGGTGTGAACGTCAAAAAGTCTTATTGCTTTTTAAGCAATGTTTTGTAAAAGCAATTTTGATGTAAGTATATACGACTGAATTTACAAAAACTATTTTCCAAAAATGTAATTATAATTTGATAGTATTTTGGCGAAAGTTTTGAACGTGACTTTAGGAGACACCGAATTGTTGTAAGTCAATGTTTATAATCGCTCGCTGTGGCGGAAATTAGGTGAGGCCTATGTTCAACAGTGGACGTCATTGGGCTGATATGATGATGATGATGAATGTTTATAAAGCTAAGGCTGCGTTTCCACTAGAGATGTGCTAGGATGCGATGTTTATTATGAACCAAAAGAATCGCTTCATTTACCTGACGTCAGGTAAACATAAGGTTAATGGCATAATGACATGGAAACGCAGCCTTACTCTGATACGAAAATAGGAATAGCAAAATTGTACCAATAATCTTAATACAAACACGAGCCGTGGAAGGAAAACGTGATGAGATACAGAATCTCTATACTCAGAAAATCTGAAAGTGGCTAGTTTCTACAGAACCAACCAGAGAACTATAATAATATAACAAGGGGGCGCTACAATAGATCAATCTTGGTCGAGGTAGCAAAGAAGCCACTGACGGCTTCTAGTCCAATAAATAATATTAATAAATGAAAATTTGAATTTTGATTTTTTTTTAGTATGGCTAGATGTATTGTTTATCTAGACAAAGTTTGTGAGATGACTAAAAGTGAACGGTGTATAGGTATATTTATTGTGATATGCGATGGTGGCTGAATGGATAAGGAACCGGTGTGCAAATCACGCGGTCCGAGTTCGATCCCGACCGGCAGTATCTATGTGGATTCCACTTAGTGGAATTTTTATGTACTAGTCAAGTGACTTACCATCTGCTAATGGTGAAGGAAAACATCGTGAGGAAACCATGATAAAAATGACCAAGATAAAAAAAAAATTCTATGAGTTTGTCTGATCCACCAACCCGCACTAGGCCAGCATGAGTGGATTATGGCCTAAACCCTCTCAGCTCCCTAGTCAGAGGAGAGGAGACCCGAGCCCAGCAGTGGGACTTAATGGGTTTAGACATTTACTAAATATATTTAGTTCGAAAGTTAGTGATGATAACATCACAGGCAAGGGTTTAAATAAAAGTAGATATGTACCTATTATTATTTAAAACATTATATAACTATTTACTAATCAGTATATTACACTGCACATTTATGAAACTATTAGGACTGATATAAAAATCTCAAATTCACTGAAATTATCATTTTAATAAAAGGTCAGTACTTCACAACATTTCTTCTTTTTACATCTTTTTTTTGGACACCTCACCTGGATTACCCCACTTCTCAAAAAATTCTTCGAGTGTGGACTTTTTACCTTTAGATTCTGCTGTTTTCCAATAAGCAATGGATCTGGCGATCTTACAATGTCATTGTCCTCAAATGCTGGATATAATTTGTACGGTAACAATGTGTATTGCTGAGAAACAATGTTAAGAGGGCTTTGTCGATAATTTAGTGGATAAGCCATCAGCAATGGCAAAAGTTTCATAAGAATCCAGCAGGTTGCTGAAACATGTAATTGTAACTGTTGATGAACGTGTTTCGATTGTACTTGGCATCGATTCATTATCTATAGGTAATTGAAAATCTCCTACTTATTTGAAGTCGTTTAAAAAGCTAATGAAAATGATTAAAGCATATTAAGCCACATTGTTGTAATCTTGGGTTCCAACAGAGGTGACCTTCGTGGGAGCTTGGATGTAGTGATGAGATTTCATCCATCTAGACGACTGATGTAATCCAAATTTTATACAAAATACGCGGATGGGATCCAAGCTCCCACTAAGGTCACCTCTGTTGGAATGCAAGATTACAACCACGTGGCACACGCTTTAATCATATTTTTCATTAGTTTTTTTTAATTAAAATGTATTTAGGTTGATATATTATATACTTACATAAATACATATTTTTATTATGGAACAGTTATCCACATCTCTATGAATTTGTTCAAAAAGAAAAATATCTTTCTCATTTGATTACCTTTTTACGAATGATAACAAATGCGACATTGATATACGTGTCGTTCAAACCTATTCATGTGTCGTTCAATTAAATACAAATTGGAGATTCGTTCTACCAACCCTGTAGTTAACGTTGCCCATAACATTAATAGAAAGCTATACACATTAATAGTGTTAGATATACGATGTCTACAATTGTGACCAATATAGGTAAAGACAATAAGATATTACTAAAAAGGTCAGAAAGCATGTTTCTGGTTCCAGACGCAGAGACACAAACAAAATGTGTTTACCAAAAAAAAAAATATTTTACAACATGTCTAGAAAATTTAATAAATACCAAGCTGGGGATACAAGGAGATACAAAGTTCATTTTAAAGAAATATCAAAGCCATAATAACTCACACTAAAATATTTCAAACCTGGATATAATTAAGCCAACCGTCCGACTAAATTTAGATTTAGTAATACATAATTCAACCTTAATAACTGGCTTAAAATATTACGATATTCAGATAAATTTATTACTGTTATTCATAATATAAAGGACGCCAGCGAACCTTAATAATTACAGACTTAAAATTTAATTTGCCTCACTTCGCACAAGTACTGTTAATATTTTTCATATTTCTGTTGCGAGAGTAAATTGCTTTCGCAAACATTCAATATTGTTGTTTGATTCCTTGAGTACAATTTCACTGAACATTGTGACTGATGAAAACCTTAATTTACTAAGATGACAAAATAATTGTTTATTTCTTTAGGGCTATTTTTACATTTCAATTTCACAAACCAATTGATTCTATTCAGTTGCCTCAAAGTTAATAAGAAAGAAACGTGATTTTCATAGTTATTATCTTGGTATTTTGGAATACTTATATAACCTAAAGAAGTACGTATGGCATTATTTAATCGATCCAAGTATTTATAGTTTCATATGGACTGACAGACTTTATGACGTCACGTATTGCATGTAAAACGCATGATTAAATACCGGACTTTTATGCAGTTGTATTCCAGGCCATGGTCTCACAACTTGTTCGAGAAGGATCGCAATAACTAATGAAATACCTCAACTGCGCTCTACTGCACATTTTACTGTACAGTTTGAGAATTTTGATTTTATACTTTGTGAACGTTTCGCTTTGATGTATGCATTCGTTCGCTGAACTATCCAGTCAATAATCTCTCGTGGAGTGTAAACGGCTAGCGAAATTGCAATGGGACTCTCCACTGGCAAATTATACAAGTGTCCGTCTATTCGTGCATTCTACGAGGACGTGTTGCGAACATTTGGAATTTGTTAATAATGTACTAGGTACCACGATATTACTATTTAGTATAGTTTTGTATAAACTTGTGATATTGTAAAAATATAAAGTTATAAGGAAAAATATAAATAGACAGCTTCTTTTATTTTAGAAACTTAACTGACATAAAAAGCTGACGATTAATTAAGTACAATTTGAAGACAAAACTGCCACTCGAGTGAGAGTGCTTGTTTAGAGAAGAGGCTTGATCTAAAGAGTGAAAGACATTTTTTTTTAAAAATAAGCACATAATTAGTTAAGCATTCAAATACTTTTAAAATAAAATGAAAACGAAAAACCTCTAGAGATTAAAAATTAAACTACATTTTAAACTTTAAATTCCCTGTAATTAAGGAAATCTTTTTCCTTTATCTTCTTCAACTATCGGAAACTTTAATTTATTCTCGTAGCAGTTGCATCGATATTCATTTTCCAACTTGATTCATATTTAATTTCAGCATCTCAAGATTACATTGGCGCTCGCGCGCAGTCGAGCAGATTGCGATAGCGGTTATTTATCTTATTACGAGCGACACAACGACCATTATCCTTTGTTTATCGCCTGGGGCCCTGGCATTGTGGTCGACGTCATTAAAACTTAATAATGGTGGATTCAATCCGTTGTAGGCAGCGTTTTACTGCGCAAAGACCATGTGTTTATTGTGAAAACGGGAGGAAAAACCCTTTGTGATTTCTATTTGCTCAGTTTTTTTGAGCGCGGACAGACGGGTAACCCGGATAATTGAGTTTTTAATCTTGACGTTACATTTCGGACAACTGCCCGTGAATTTTGGATGACGGTCGGAATTATGAAACGTTTCCTTTCATCCACTCTGATTCAACAACAACGTCAACATTGTACACCTATTATTTCATAACAAGACGTGTAATTGTTTGAATTGTGACCTGAAGCCGACCTAGTTTTCTTGTAATGGCAATTATAAGTCAGGCAATTATATTGCGTCATGATAAAAAACTTATGATTGTTGACGGCATTTCTGTTAGAGCTATAAGCACGGATACAGACTACTTTTAGCATAGAGGATCGGCGATGAATAATTAATTATTGTGACTGCATTGATGCTGCATCGCGATTAAAAACGTGCGTTTTGGAGATTCTGTTGCTACAGTTAGCCTCTAAAAAGCTACTTAATTGCCGATCGATGATCCTAAAAGTAGTGTGTGCTTATGACCTATAACGAAAATCAAATTTTGTATGAAATAAAATATATTTTGTTTTCAATTGTAAGGTCATCATCATCATCATCATCATTGCAACCCTTAAAACCCATTGCTGGGCACGGGTCTCCTCCAAATAATGTGGAGGGACTTTAGTCTACTATACCACCCTATAATACCAATTCATGGTATAGCGTTTGTTTCAAATTTTACTTTTCTCGCCGTGTTCTTGTCTGCTTACCTAAGTTTACTTACTCCCTTAGTCACCTTTTACATATAGTAACAACCGAATCCCATCACCATAAATATGTTGAATCAATTGTTTTAACTTAACTAAATTTCCCTAACAATTGTCAGTGCTAGAGCAGAACTGACGTCATACAAAGGCCAAATAACAATATTTGTTAAAAAAAAAAGACAAAACGGAATTCGGAGTTTATTATTTCATTTAAGTACGACGTACCTTTCTGTAAATTACTGAGGGGTGCCGGGCTAAATTAACGAACCGCGTGATGTTATTAGCTACCTCACTCAAGCCATTAGACTGGCTCTAGGTGGGACGCTATTGTACTTTACCCGTTCAAATTTAATAGGAGCCTTTATAAGGAAGTAAATTCTACTGGAATTGTGTAAGCACATAAGAAAATTTGTATCTTATTAGCGTGGTGTTTATGAATGATGCCTAATATAATAACAATACCTATCAAATAAAAAAATACCTTTATTATTTTGTCAGTTGTTATTAGAAAATCTAATAGTATAAACTTAAGATCCTTAAATGCGCAGCAGAAGATCAGTGTTTAGTTTTGGCCTAATTAAGCTTATTCGTTGGTCCGTATTCGATTGTCTATGGAATTCGGACAAATTAATGACTAAGTGTAAATAAACGGTATCGACTGCGCCCGTCTTTGAGCAATTTATTTCAGAATTCGTTATGGTTACCCGGTTTACCTGAAAAAAATATAACTAATAATGCATCGGGTGCCTGAATTCGAGTAAGGTCTTTCATGCACCCGAATACGGGCTAACGACCAGGTGTAATTGAGCTATTACATGAAGCCAAATAAAGCTTGTCAAATGTGGGAAGGAATTTAATTGTGATGCTATGTATTGGAAATAGTCCTTCTAATAATTGTTCTCAAAAATATTGAATTTTGTTTTTTACCTTTTTGATTCTTAGTATTTCAGTTCTTTGTAGCAATTACGTATTAGGCAAAGAACAAAAGCTATTATTAACACTTTAAAGTGTCCGTTATTATCTGATAAAAACTAGCACTAATTCAAAACTTTAATAAGAATCATTAAAGTCGAGAGTCGCTCAGCAAAATAAAAGTTTATATCCAACATGAAAAATATGAAGTTTCCAAGTAAACACATCAAGTGGCGGTCGACTTGAAATTAGTTGCCGTGTTCTATTGACGCCAGTGCACAGTGTAGGAAAACAACAAAGAAGGAGGGACGTGTTATCTTAGTAACACAGGTCGGCTTTTTATATTGTTTCAAGTTATATTTTCAACAGAAATGTGAACATTTTAAATAAGTACTCGGCCAAGAACAGTTGTTTGTGAAAAGTTTGTTAGCTCTAATTGTTATCTCGTGTTCCTTTGCAGCCAAGATAAACGTCTAATATAATTTTACAGGTAAACTTTGAAAACTTCTAAATTATATTATATTTTTATGAGGTACAAAATTATTTTTATTACAACATTGATTGAAGTGCTTTTTCCGATCAACTGGCCCCTTCATAATAGTTATCTAGAAACTAAAAATAAATTAAAATGTTATCGATGTTTTTCAATAGAGGGCGGCATCACTATTACGTAGGTGATATTCGATAGTCCGTGTAGTGACGGATTTAGAACACATAATGTCACTAAGCCATTTCAACCCGTGGGTGTTTTAAAAAATAATGGAGCTACTATAAGATGACAAGAGTACTGTAAGAAAAGGAAAATTCGAAACAAACCCTATACCAACCAGTCTAGACAGCGTAGTTTAGTAGGCCGAATTCTCTCCAAAATCTTTGAAGCAGACCCGTGTCTCGCAGTGGGACGTTTATGGGTTGAACTGATGATGATGATGATGATGATATTGGATACCAATAATAATGATTGCCATCATAAGTATAAACAAGATAAATATTATGTTATTAATTTAGACCAACTTTCTTTGGAGGAGACCCGTCCCCAGCAGTGAGACGTTTGTGGGTTGGCATGATGAATTTAGACCACCAACACATCTACAGATCTATGTAAATATCACAATATCGCTACGGTCAAAACAAAAGTTTCTCTCTAAACAATCCATATCATCGCGAAAATTTTTGTTTTGGCCGCGTCTGATTACAATAGCTTATTTGTATTCTGACCCCGTTTGTACCAACGTTATCACGAAACGAATATGGAATTATATTCTACCCTTATATCTGCACGGTGTCGCGGTTACAACCATTCTACTCAGAGATGGACACCGAATTGAATTGGGAGTAGTATCGTACCCTCGCATTCCCAAACTCAATTATTATCTTCTTCGCTGTTATATGGTGCTTTAGTTCATGTCACTGATGTATTATTTCAGTTGCCGATGAGATATTATGTAAGATATAACTACTGACAGTTACTTTTCCTCATTTTTATTTTTAGACTAGTATGACGTCATCAGCAAATTTTCCTTATTCTCTGACAAAATAAAACTGTGAAGATGGATGGTAAGAAACTTACTTTTAAAATTATTACTTTCTTTTAATATTGAAAAATAAAACACTTTTAAAATAGTACTGTAACTTTTGGACTGAATAACACTAAAATTATACGCATTACAGTCCTTGCTCAGCAAATAAATTCTATGTATATTTATTTTTCATTCCCTTTTATTCTATGACAAAAGCGGGATATGTGAGTGGGACAAAAACATATTACATAAATATTGTAATAATAGTATTAGAAAAAGTGTATATTATTAAGTATAATTATACTAACCAAAATTAACTTACAATTTTGCAACTCAATAAAGATATAGCACACAAAAAAAATCCGAATGACGATTAAGTCAAATAAAGAATTCCACAAAAAATATTCAGCATTAAAAACGTTTTCAATGGGCGCCTCATAAATATAGGAATCTGCAGAAATTCCGTCCATCTGTATTTGACGGCTAAATAAAATACGAGAAGACAATACTGAGATATTACTGTAATAAATTTGGAGACTAACATATGTAGGTGAGCTTTTTCAATAAGATTGGGAACCAAGAGTACCATTAGTCTTTGAAGCAATTGACGGTGAGGTCAGATGAGGTCAGGCTGGAGATTACTTACGTTTCACTGAAAGCCATAGATGTCAGTAAAAGGTTCTACGTTAGCGGTTTACTTTCGTAAATGCGTATTACAAGCAGGCTTGTATAAAAGTTTCTAAATTTAATTTCTGGGTCATTCCCTCGAGTTGATCGCTCCACGGTATAAATTGGGCAAAAATATTTTTGAAATCGTCGTTTCATACCATTTTTCATTATTCACACGATGACTTTATAAATGACCCTTCACGATTCATACCGTGAGGCGAACAGCTCGTGGTATGAATCCACGAAAGACCCTCTTTTACTCAAAGGTAGGTATATATATACATAATATATAAGGTAGGAATTGAAAAAATAGCAATTTTGCTAAAAAATAGCCAGCTAGCATGACTTGGATTTAGCTCTCCAATAATAATATAAAAAGAAGTGAAATAGCGAGCGGTAGGGGTAGACTTAAAACAATATCTTAGTACAGCTACAGCAATATTTCTGGATTTTAATAAAGTAACTTTTTATTAGAAAGTAGATACTATATACATTGTTCATCTCAATGCAACGACTTAAAACAACTAGGTCCAACAAAAGCAATAAATCATTAGCCGAGGACGGAATTTAAATCAAAGAGGGAGAATAAATTTCCATTAGGCGATCATGAGAGTTTCCGGTCGAAGGAACGGCTACCCACAAACCGGGATCGTTGTAAAAACTAGGTTGACATTCCAATGTACAATGTATTTTATAGATACCAAAGAAATGCATCAATAAAACAAGATAATTGGAAAAAAACAATACGAAAAAAACAATAAGACATAGGAATGATACTGATGGTGATTTAGTTGGTAAATTTACTCGTGTATCAATACAATTAGGGAACTTGAGGTGAAACTGTATAAAAAAAACTGTATTTCATAGGTAAAAACATCTACAATCTTTTAAGGTCAATATTGGAATAATATGGTTCGAGAGCAATTCTGACCGGTGCGGCCGTTTCAATGTGAATTCACTTCATGGAATCTGCATCCACTAGTCATACGACTTATCATCCGCTAGTGGTGAAGAAAAATATCCTGAGAAAGCCTATGCAAATTCTAAGGACATTTCTGATCCATCAACCAACACACGGCCAATGCGTGTAGTATAAATCCTCTCTCAGCAGTAGGACATTAATTAGTTGCTATTATTTTAGTGATCCCACATCAACATAAAATAACCATACAAAAATATCCAACATAACTCAACAAAGAAAGTACTTCTAAGAAAATTATTTTACTCAAAGATTGACATTCTTGGAACTCTTTAAACACTATTATAAGAAACTAAATCCCTTTACAAACGCGTTCTTGTAGTCGGAAATTGTGCATTTATTTTCTCTAGCTATTTCCTTCGAATTAATTCGTTACGAGCCAGAGTTAAATTTCCCTCGGGGAGTGTATTTAACAAACCGTTACCATTTGGTATCTTTGTTAGTTCCGCTACAGATATACACCGTCATTAAAATAAGGTGCCTATGTCTGAATAAGTTTGCTGTTTTCCAGTATTAAATATTTCATTCGTTCAGTAAGCTTTTGTACATTTAGTAATAAAGCATTCTGTTTATTTTTAAAGTATTTTATATTAATTGGTATGTAGATACCTCATGCATGATCCGGTGATATTCCGTTCTATAATTCAAATATCATGCAACAAGAAAGTTAAAAAAATAATTTCGTATTTTACTTTTTTATTCGCAATAACCTCCACACCGAGCGATGTCGTGCCGCCTGCAACTAAATATATCCTGCTGTGGACGTTACTAGACTGGAGGATGAAAATGATATTCGCAATTTATTGTTATTCACTAATATGTTCTGACTTCATTTTACATATTTTTTGTACCTTAACCTAACCTTAATTTGTTTTGTGTGTATCCTTTCTATTTTTGGGGATTTTGACTTTGCTTTTTTATCCTCACCGCTTTAAATATCCATACTTATAACTTTTGATTTTGAAATATGCACTAAATATAGAATTGAAGAATAAATCTACAATTTAGACGACGAAACGAATGACGAGCAACATGGAAATTTAAACATTGAACTTTCTTCAGGCAGCGGTGTTTCTTGAGCGCTATGACATGTCCTTCATTGAACAAGGTTTAAAGAGAGCAAGGTAGGCAGCGGCTTGGCTGTGCCTCTAACATCGCCAACAAAATGTATAAATTAAAACAAACAAGGGCTTTCGAACCATACTGTTGAACCACTACGAATATAAAATATATTTTCAGCATTTATGCACGAAATAAAAAATAAATTTCTTCCATATTTTTATTATTCCATTAACACCATTAATTCAGTTGTATGAGCCCAACTTTCACGTAAGTGTGTGTATAACAGTAGGCACTCGTATATAAGGGGAGTCCTCAGCTGTTGCCACGTCATGTTGGAACCATTTCCCCAGAAAAAGGATTATGGAAGTTAAATTTATGCTCGCGTGTGGAGGGATTATTTCTTTTTACTTCGCTAATGCTTTTGTTTTATATAGAGGTCGTTTAGATAAGGGGATGTAAAAGGTTCATGTAAGATCGATGATTTTCCTGCTGGGTTGAGCTTTAATAGCCTCTGTGATTAAGGTAGGGTCATTACTTTTTATACTATTGATGCTTTTAATACTATCTAAAGAAAAAAAAAATGATATTCCAAAAAGTTGTGTTTCACAATTTTTTTTTAATATTGTGCATGTATCATAAAATATTACTTGCTTACCTATCTTTTCTAAAGGGATTACGCACAGCAGAATTATATTAATTATAACAACAAAAGTTATGACTGATTAAAAACGTTTAAAAATCTCTTTTCAAATGATAAAATAATCTACGACATTTTTAAGTCAGACATAAACTAAAATAAGTATTTAACTTTACAAATACCACGAAATTAGTTACATTTTTCAATTATTATATCTTCAAAAGTACAAATAAGAGAAACGTAGACAAAATGCGTATTCTGTACATTTTGGACCAGTCAATATTATAAATCGTTTTCTGAAGAAGGAAAATAATAAAAGAAATAACGAAAAGGAAATAGGCACTTACGAGTACAATGCCTTGGTTCGTCAGAAGAGTCCCCGCAGTCGTTCGATCCATCACAAAACCTATTTATTGGTATGCATTTCTTATTTGAACACAAGTATTCCGATATACGGCAGCGGGTATCATTTCCGTGGAGTACGGGCAGTAGTTCTGGTTCGGGGATATCCTTGGGACCATCTCTTTGGTATATGTATACTTCCTTGGTCTTTTGAGAGTCTGTGACGACATCGCAATCCGTGAGATTCAGAAATGTTACGATGAAAATTCCGAGGCCCAAGGATATATTGCTGAATCCTGAAACAAGATAAAATATATTATAAATATTTGATAAGGTCATAATGAGAGTGTATTTACAAGTGCAAAGGAAAATCTTCAAAATAAAATAATATATTTTGAGATCATAAAGATATTACTACCACATAGAATAGTAGAAAAATATAGCTATACATTATAAATCAAGAAATTGTTAAAATAAGTTTATTGTTATTAAATAAATATCCGTCGAATAGGGTTAGGGATAGATAGAATTTAAAAGTTATGGGGTAAGTAGGATGATTTAGATTGATACTAAAATATAATAAGGAATGAAGTATTCTATAAAAACAATTCTCGCCATATTTTTTGCAAAACAGCGACTTGTTTGTTGTGAAAGATTTCCTCTTAGCTTTGAAACTAACAACAATAAATATGAAAGTTTTATTCATTGTAATACTTTTGGTAGTATTTTTTTCTGAACATAACTTGTTCGAGTTTAGTAATAAAGGTTAACAGTAAACAATAGTCAGTTATACACTTGATTAGAACCATAAACAAATAGCAACAGGCGTAGCTATAGCTTCATTACGGGGAGCGGGGACAGAGAGTCCACAAATTTACAAAATTAAACTAGGTTACGTTCGGGTTTCACGTCTAAAGTATTGAAAATTATAAAAACATCATGTTTTTATTTGTCTCATTATATTTACTCGTATTTTGCAGGATAAATATTATCTGTGCAATATGTTGAAATGTTTTTTCGTTTTTGAAAATATTTCTGTAATTTGCTATTTATGTCACTTCTTTTTATATAATTGCTAAAAATACAAAATATAAACCCGTGTGTGTCATAAAAGGAGACTAAGGGAGTAATCTTAAACTGATAAGAACTCTGTGAGAAAAAGTAAAATTCGAAACGATCAACCCATGGCCAGCGTGGTATAGTAGGTTAAATTTCATCCACAATGCTTAGAGGAGACCCGTGCCCAGCAGTGGGATATTTATGGATTGTAATAATGATGATTATGAATTGCTGAAAGATGTCTATATATAATGGTACGTGGCAACCGCCATTGATAGATATACCTATACAATCATAGACAAAGAACCAAACTGTTTTATTATTATGTCTAAGTAACTTAATACTTAAGCTTAAAACTATTTTTAGTAATAACATCCGAATATTAAGGCTCATATAGCGCGCTAGTTTCATAAACCATGTGCTCTCTTTCTTACATACTTTATTTGGCCACTGTTCAGCTCCTACTCGCCGTAGCGTGGTGCTATATATAGCCTATAACCTTCCTCGATAAATGGGCTTAACTGCCTCGGTGGCGCAGCGGAAAGTGTATACGACTGCTGTGCAAAAGGTTCCGGGTTCGATTCCCGGGTCAGGTGAAAACGGTATTGGGCGTTTCTATCATGATATTTCAGTATTAAGATTTTCCCGGAGTTTGGTTAACAAATGTTCCCAGTTGATGACAATAGACTCGCCCCCTATTTCACGGGACCAAAAACATAACTGGGGAAATGTGGGTGTGAAGCAACTCTGCCTACCTCTTCGGGGAAAAAGCGTGATGCTATGTTATGTTTATAAATGGGCTATCTAACAATAAAATAATTTTGAAAATTGGTTTAACAGACCCGATATTACCCCCCTACAACGTTACAAACTCACAAAATTTACCTCTCTACACTATTATTCTTCTTACATACAAAGAAAAACAAAGATGACAAATGACAACACACTTGCCTTGCAAAACTTGTATCTGATGAGCCTTTCTTTTCATGACGTAACAGAATAAAACGCGGCATGCTATACAGTTAAACATTTATTTATTAATCTTTTCAATATAGATGAAGGAAGAAAGCATGAAAAGATGTCATTTGGACAGGCTCAAGCAAGATTGATGAGAGCTCTAAAATGCCGCTATTCAGTTGAAAGCCCGAAGGTATAAGAAGTCGGCCGGCGCCTAAAGGGACGATGTTATACTGCAAACTTTTTGTACTATACAAATTATGTTACACTATTAAATGCATCACTTGTTTATTCTACTACTATATATATTTATATAAACAATAATATAGTTTTTATTTATTTGGCCACTGCTCAGCTCCTATTGGCCTTATCGTGATGTTATATAGTCTATAACCTTCCTCGATAAATGGGCTATCAAACAGTAAAAGATTTTTTCTAATCGGCCCCGTAGTTCCTGAGATTACATTTTGATTTTTTGTAAATTATGTAGATGAAGTTAAAATTGAAAAATGCCTCTTTTTAACTGACTACGGTGAAACAAAAGGGAGGGTTATGATATAGCAGAGAATGTATGTATGTAATTATGTTCATCTGTTACCTCCCGCATATCTTAAAAAAACCTATTAAAGCTCTCATATTGAATTTAATGTTACTTAGCATAGCCTACAAAAGCGAAAGGTCTAGGTGGTTCTAGCAATACCTGATTTAATTTTGAAGAACTGAAAAGATTTGAGGCCACAGAAGAATGAACTAACATACGTAGAAGATATGTATGAAAGTCATACAAGTAGGCAACTGAAATCATAATCCTGCTTAGTGCTTCTCCGTAATCGTGCGAAAATAGAAACTCTAAAATCAATAATTTACAAAGTAGAATACTTTTTAACACCATATAGACCGGTCAAACTAGAAATAACGCTTACAGAATATGTGATACAGTTGAAAATTGTTTGATGATAGTTAAATTATAACAAAAATATAAAATTTTTGTAGAGAGTACTTTTAAATAGAACTCGGTGAAAATTTCCACGCAAACAAGCGGAAAAATATCAATTAATCACGAGTTTCCATTGTTCGCTGCACAGTCACTGACAGACGAAAGGATATTCTTTATAGCACTTTATAAAGATCGAAATGTACTCGTTTCGTATACTATAGATATAATATAGCTGGCGAAATCTGATTGTGATGCACCACTGCTCACCTCTTTGGGCATAAAAGGGTTGACGCTGTGTATAATATAATATTCTACCACATTCACACAGCGCCATCTAGTCCCAAAGTAAGCAATTATATTTGCTTGTATTATGGGTACTGAACAACTGATATACTACTTAAATACATTTTTTTTTTGTAAATACGTACATATTATAGATAAATTACACCCAGACACAGAACAAACCTTTATGCTCATCACACAAAGATTTGTCCTGGGTGGGAATCGAACCCACGACCTCCGGCTTAGCAGTCAGGGTCACTAACCACTAGACCAACAGGCCAGTCATGTATGTGTGTTATTAGATTTATATATAAACTATCATAGTCATCATCACCAACCCATTAATATCCCACTGCTGGGCTCGGGTCTCCTCTCCTCTATCTAAAAACCAGAGACGTTTTAGGCTATAATCATCACGCGCTAGCCTAGTGTGGGTTGGTGAATTAAGCATACTCTTAGAATTTCTTTTAGGAAATGTAGGTGTAGATGGTAAATCACTTGACTAGTATAGTCGACCATATATTTGCTCTACAACTTTTGACAAAAATTTCCATCAAAATTAAAATTCAATAAGACTCATTATCGATGACAACTGTCACTATACTGATGTCACTTGCAAGCCAAAATAGACATTATTGTTTTGTGATATGCAACCAAAATTTACTCTAAGTGTGGTAAAGCAATTTTATTGTCGACTATACATATAAATTCAATAAAGTGAAATTCACATTGGTACTGCTGGTAGTGGGAATCAAGCTCGGACCGCATGATTTACATACCGGTCGCTTATCGATTCAGCCACCATCGTTCTTCTAAACGTGTTTTGCCTATCTTTGATGTGACAACATATAAACATTTGGCCAATACCGTAGCTAAATAGGAAGCCTATTCATCGTATTCAGAGCATCCACGTCATGCTTGTCCCTTTCACATACAACAGCGTAGTTTCGTATATACATAGGACCCTTGTCAAAGACTTGATCTCTAGATAAGTAATCGGGATTGATAAAACAGAAATTGTGTTTATGTGACAGTTATTGTTTGTCGTCATGCATATTGTTTCAATATAGAATCGTTTTACGATAGAATTAAATTGATTATCAAAACTTTTTCTTCTGCTCAGTAGTATTGATATCATAATTTTCATCATTCCAAACCATAAACGTCTCACTGCTAGGCACGGGCCTCCTCGAAAGATTGTGAAGTAAACTTAGTCTACTATACCATCCTGGCCAAACGGGTTGGTATAGAATTTGTTTCAAATTCTCCTTTTCTCGCAGTGTTCTTGTCTGCATAAGGTTACTCCCTTAGTCGATTAAGATAACTAATTTTAATTTTAAGATAACCCACGGGTTGAGATGGGGTAGTGACATTACGTATTCTTAATCAATTCTGCTTATCTCTAAATAAAATCTCCGTCGCAATATTGATGAAGAAAAATACTTACATACGTATAGATTTAGATATATCACATAGTTATTATATCGGCAAAGAACCGCTTTTTATTTAATAAGACCACAACGAAATAATACTTTTCTAGTATTTTGAAAGACTATATAAAAAATTAAACAACAGACACCAAAAATAACAGATAAAACAAGAGGACGCGGCGGTGAGGTCTCCATCTTTGCTTTAAATCGCCATACATTACGCCATAGATCACAAATATATCTTTTAGACTTTTTTTATTTGTATCAATAAAAAATAAAAAAGGTTGCAATGCATTGGCTTTTTCTCACTTCATGAGTTAAAGAGTGTGATCCCAGAACCCCCAGACCTTATTTATTTTCTGAGAATTAAAATATAATATAGATTGTACTACTTTGAACATATGGAGACCCACTAGTTTGAACTGACGGCCAATTTTCAGGTATCCGGTGCAAAAGTTGGGCAAGAAATTGACTCATTTTTGTTAAACTCTGAATGCAGATTTTTATGTATGTTTAAAGAATTAATTTTTCAGATGCTTTAAAGAATAATGTAACCCAACTGATGTTGTGTGATGATGTCTGATTTTTATGTAATATTTATAGTTCACAGGGCAATAGAAAAATAGTTTTTGTAAGCAAGCAGACCAATTGCAGGGGCCAACCATGCCCCAAGACAGACTTAAAGTATATATATAATGCATACACATAATAAAATATATAGTTCACGGGAAAGCTGTTATTTTTGTTTCGGGGTCTCACCAAGATTTCTCCCAATAAGAAATTCCTTTCAAGGGCATAATTACGAGAAAACCCGTTCTGGGTCTCAGTTTCAGACCCACGATAGCGAAACCGGCGCCGCCGAACTGTCTGTTTTTTATATCAAAATAACAGCACAGTATATCAAAAACACATTTTTTAATATTTTTGTATGTCTGTCTGTTAGTTTGAGGTAAACTCGAGCGCGAGCGGGCCGTATGTAAGTTTGTCATCGTCGGGGTATAAAAAAAAATCTGAAATGATTAAATCGATTTGGATGGTATTTCCACTGGCAGCTACAGTCACAAGGTGTAACTTAGGCTACTTTGATTTCGGAAAAAAAATCGTTCCGGGAAAAAAAAATGGGAAAAAACAATAATAGAACGCGTGATTAGTTGTCCATACATCATCATCATCATATATACGAAGCCCACAGCTGGACATAGGCCTCACCCATTGATGGGTTCACCGTGTGGCTGCTGGGTCAATCGTGTAGTAGAGTGAGGAGAACGGGCAGTGCCTGGGACTTGCGATTCCAGGAGTAGGTTTAATTCCTTTCCATGTTCACTATGCTCACATTGCACTATCCAGTCATTGGCCTAACCTAATTTACGCCACCACGATAAAGAAAAAACCAATACTAGTAAATTATTAAAATTAATAAGCTTACGTGCCTTCTCATGTTTTATATGCCTGTCCTAAATGTATTAAAACAGTTTTTCGTCACTCAAATCTAAACACGATGTGGTCAAAAAATAATTACCCACTAAAAAGACACAACTACAAAATACAGCCAAAATGAAAACAGCCCACATACTTGTCACAATGCATTAAATTATATTTTAATGCATTGTTAGATTTCATACAGTTTTTTTTAAATTTTAGATTTGCATGCTTGTTATTGTTGTATTTCTATTTACAGATGTCAATTTAATACCATAGAGTAGCCCATGGGCCATACGAGTAGCCAAAGAGTAGTATAAATTTGGTAGATTAATAATGAGGAACAAACTCCTTTTAGCAGTCAAAGATTAAATACCTACCAACTTTTTCACACCAAAAAGAAAATCATGAAGTCTACTGACTTAAGAATTCGTGTCATTTCTACCCGTGTATACATTGTTCTGGCGCTGATCAAGAAAAAATCTTTTCTCACTTCGACTGTAAAAGTAAAACAATCTTATTGCAAATATTCGTGGCTAGATCTGACTAATTTCTTACCGTAATAATCATCACCATTTCAGCCCATAAACGTTCCACTACTGGCACGGGTCTCCTTCAAATAATGTGTAGGGAATTTAGCCTATTATACCACGGGCAGACGGGTACTGCACATCAACAGTGAAGTTGATTGAAAAAACTCGCGCACCAAGGGTTCTGTAGGGTTATGCAATTTTTTTTTTGTCATTCATATGTTAGAAATTAGTAGGTAACGGGATACCTATAAGTTAGAATAAATATATACGTAAAGGTAGGTAGGGGCACCATCTTTATATAAAGTCAGTCCGGAATAAACTCACTCTTACTAATTTTTTTAGGCTTATCATTGTATAAAAAATATTTTTGAAAACAGACAGACAGACGGACAACGGAGTGATCCTATAAGGGTTCTGTTTTTCCTTTTGAGGTATGGAACCCTAAAAATGCGTTTCAGCTAGAAAAAGAATACTCGTAGGTTATTCATTATTATTAACGGATTGTATCTCAGTTACGTATCATCATCATCATCATCATCATCATCAGCAACCCATTAAGTCCCACTGCTGGTTACGTATCAACAGTGATAAAATGCAGTAAAATGTTGAATTGTGTTAAAAAAATCATGTTATAATCTATGATGATGTCTTATTTCAACACTCATCAGAACGTCGAATGAAATCATACAATTTATATGTTCAAAAATTAACACAATGCTAAAATTAATAGTGCGTATCAAACCTTGTACTTTTCAAAACAAATGCTTTTAAAACAAGAAGGTTGTTTGGCTGTCTTTTAATGACAATCTTTACTGTCTTTATTAGACATTTTCATGATTGCCTTTCTATCATTGCTGAAAATTGCTGACATTGTAAACTATTTAATATATCAATACTTACATACATGAAGATTTGACCATATTACATCGTCAAAAGAACGCTTTATCATCATCAGGAATCCATTAATGTCCCACTGCTGGGCTCTCCGCTCCTCTCCTCAGAGTTGAGAGGAAATTTGAAGGGCCAATAATGCCCCAATATTGTAATAGTTTTTTTGTTCCTACACATGTTAAATAAAGAGTTAAAGTGAATAATCCAAAAGCAAAAGAGGAAATGATAACGCGCGGCATTCTTTAAAAAAAACTCGAAGAACGTTATTTATATGTATACAAACCCAGGAATTTATATTTCTTAGGATATATAAGATCCTTGACAAAAATCTTGATTACGTCACAGATAAAATATTCTGTCAAATATCAGTGTCATTGTCAATATGATGTGCCCAGAATCTCAGATGTACCACAACAGGAACCTCCTTGGCAGAAACTTACAAACTTCTTGGCCATAGCGAAAGTACTCAATCTGTTTTAGTATGACACAGTTTTCTGTGCAGTATAATGACGTCACAAAGAGGGCGATCCTTCAAATGCTATCGAAATGACATTATAACAATAGGACGACAATTAGTTCCACTCTGATCCACTGCACAGTTAGTCCTTTCAGACTATGGAATACTGTGAAATATTAAGCAATTAATTGCACGGTTTGTAAATATTTTAACAAAATACGAGTTGATGGTAAAGTTTTGCTCTTAGGTCTATGGCACTGCTAATGCTGTGGAGATCGGAATGATACCTTTATAAATAAAATAAATACAATATTATCCATTATGAAATAAACAAGTAGGTACTTGTGTTTGTTGAAATCAATAAAAATACGCATATATAAATGCATTGTACTCACTTATGTGCGAGTGTAAATTGGTTTAAAATATGTTAATATCTTATTTAATGCACGTGCTCTTAGTTTAGTGTTTCAAAACTATGTATCCATATACTAGCGACACCATGTATCAGATACCTAAATGAAAGAAAAATAGATCTTGGATATCGTCAACGAGGCAGGCATAAAATTATGATGTAAAGACGTAAATTCTTATAAGAAGGACTAGGGTAAACTGAAATGCGAAAGTTAAGATAATATATTAGCAGTGAGACTTTATATACTATAAAAATGTTGAGCCAGTAAGTATTAAATGTTAGACTCATCACCTCTTCATTCTTATCATCATTTTCATATCATCATTCAATCTGTCTGACAGGATTTTCCTAGTTTAGATACCAGTCTCTCACAAAAGTGCACTCATATTCCATAGATTAAGTAACCATTGTGAAAGAAAATAATTTTTTTTCTTTTTTTTTATTAATTTATTATCATTTGTGTTACGTATCTAGAACTATGCAATTTTATCGTATTACTTAAATGGCTCGATATGTTGCGCAACAAGTGCCTTATGTGTAGCCCTAGCTTAATGTAGGTAATATATAACTTTTGCAGTTAGCACGCAAACACTCGAATGAGTTTGTACGAAGCTTTTTTGCGGTCACGCGAGCTTGAAACTGCCCGCTAATTTTACTAAAAAGTATTTTACATAATTTATTTTAACTACTTTTATAATTTACAGCTTTGAAAACGTCACATTATATTTCTATACATTTTTTTAAACAAAACATGGGAGAGTTGTAACTTGTAAGTCTAAGTAGTTGAAATTAAAAAATGAAATTAAAGATAGGCAGAGGCGAATCCAGTCACTGCGTTACATGGTCAAAAACTAAACTAGGACAGTGAAACTGAAAGTATCGTCAAATTTTACTACATCAAACTGTATAAGTAGGGCTAGGTTAGGCACAGGAAGAAGTGATGGGACTTGGGACTTCCAATCAAAATCCTAACAGAAGGTCGATGGTGAAAAATACTTGGGTAAATATAACCACTGACATAAATCGGAAACTACATAGCATGCCTATGTTTTAGTATGGTTACCATAATTAATTCCTTCTTTTTTTCTATGCGTATACCTAAATTTAATTTTTATTATTTTTTGTTATGTCTAAATTTTAAGCACCTAACTGACTAGAGTCACCTGATTAGAGTGTTTACATATTGAGGCTTTTTCATCGCTTGTATTTAACATAATGCATGCGCGTTTGCTTGAAAGGCATATGACTAATAGTAACATACGCCCGCATAGAAAAGCTGTAAATGTTATTAATAGTGGATAGCAAATATATGGACTGGTGGGCAAAGGTCTTCTTCCACGCTTTTTACTTTAAACATAGTTATAGTTAGCTAGCTAGTTCTTGAAAAAAACATCTAAGTGGTCACACTAGCGCTTTCGATGGCTACTTCTGCGATGTTGGTCTATGGTCAAGACCACAGACCAACATCGCAGAAGTACAATAATCTACGCAGATCTACAATAATCATCATATAGATGATTATTGTAGATGGAATATGTACAATGGTAAGTCATCCGTTTTATTCATTTTGCAAACTTCAGTCCAACATTAACTGACATTTTGTTTACGTAAACTTTTATTAAATATTTTAAACAAGGAAATAAGTGGCACTTTATCCAGTAGACCTCCCATACGGGTATACATATAATACATGTACCGACAAAGGTAGACAGGCCGCGATGCCCCACTAACTGACCCGAAAGCCCCTACCAGCCGTGTTTGCTTTGTGTGCTCACTAGGGCATCGTATGCTGTAATTCATGGAAGTTTACCCACACTTTCCGAGCCTGTTTGTTCATCCGATGAAACTAGTGGCCGGTAACAAAATAAAATTGTTAGTTATAAGTTTTATAAGAAAATTGTTTTACATTTTATTTCATAGGTACAACTTTAACTATTCACAAATTTGATGAAAAAAAAAGCTTCCAAATTTTGCGTATAAAAAATGTTAAGACTAAAATAAAACTTAAATAGGTCTGTTTTGTTTTAATTTATGAGATGTTAATGCGAAGTTTAAAATTTTGGTACAAAATTTATAAACTGGTAGTATAAACTGGCTAAAACTGGTGGATACTATATTGTTGTATGTGTGTGTTATTACAAATATCAAACAATGGGACTTAGGGCACAGCGGGTAACACCCGCCCAAACTAAGCCGACCTGTGAATACAATCGATACCGCGTATATAAACATGCAGACGACATACGTTTTAGAAACGCGTGTTTACGGCGCCGTAGTTGCTGATAATTTTATTGTGTTTGTATTTAATATACAAAGGCGCTCGATTGTTCTTTGACCCACATATGCGCGTGTCTTCTGCGCATCGACTGCGCGTTAATACGCCGCACCGTGAGGTTACGCTCTAAGAGAGCTAAGAGTTCGCAGTCACAACGTCACGTCTCCATACCTCTGCCCTACAGAAAATTACAGCCATAATAAGATTATTTTAAGAGCTACATATATTCCGTGTGATGGAATAAGAATATATAATGTCACTAACCCTTTTCAACGCGTGGGTGTCGTAAAAGGCGACTAAGAGAGAGCACTGAGAGAAAAGAAAAATTGGAAACAGACCCTATACCAACCCGTCTGGCGTCAGCGTGATGCAGCAGGCTAAATTCCCTTCATAATCTTTGGAGGAGACCCGTGCCCAGCAGTGGGACGTTTGTGGGTTGAAATGGAGGGTTACAGCCATAATAATTATGATGCTATTCATCTTGCATGCGTCGAAAGGCTAAGGTAAGCGCTTACTTTTAGTTCGGCACCTGGGCGGTAAAGTTGTTTGCCAGTATAGCGGAGTAAAAAATCATATATACTACATTACCATATATGATTTAATACAGTATTTATAAAATGAAGATTATAAATAAACTTTCACCCACCGTAAGCCCTCAACGAACTGAGGTGCTTAAGTAACGAGTTGAATTTACACGTAAGCTTCGTATTAAGGCCCATTAAGCAAATTGGATGGTAATTCGAGTAGCGTTTCACTCAGTATTACCAGTTTTACACTAGGAAAATAAATCACAGTTTTATTTTAAAATATCGACCGCCTTGCGTGACTACGTATGTACATCTTGAAGGTTTTGACAGGAAGAAGATATTCACAAGATCGTCTAAATATAATAATAATTCTAGCGAAAGTAAATTTGTTTTTTATTTCTTTGTTTGGTGATCTTCATGAAATTTTACATTAAGATAGTCTTGAACTTAGAAAAGTTTTTGCTTTTATTAACATACTACACAGACTAACCGTAATAGTAAACTATAATAGTCAAAAAATTGCCTTTTAAGAGGGAACGCGGCGCACGATTCTTCATACAAACGTATTCCCCTGTTTTCTCCCTGAATAATGTCTAAAAGGCAATTTTTTTTAGCTCAAAAATTCAAGTTCAGCTATAGGCATGTCCCTATCATTTCCTTTTTTTCAAAAACTTATTAATAAAAAAAATATGAGCCTCCAAATATTGCTAAAATTACCGTATTTTTAATGTCGTAATTAGAGGACTACCAGAGGAATTCTATTAGTTATTTCCATTAAAAAAATGATAGGAACCTAGTCATACTCTTTCTGGAATTTTTCATGTAAAAAAGGATTGAATCCGCTCAGTTTTCGAGGAGAAAACAGAAACGTCCATTTCGTCAAAATTTTTGTCTTAAAATCTGTCTGAGCTGTAGCTGTCTTTATCGCACTCTTCGGGGGTGAATTGAGGTAAGGGGGGTCACTTACATGTATATGACTAGGGAAGTGGTATCTGTCGATATTTTTTTTATCGATACTGTAGTGATGTCCATCAATGTCGATGCTGACGATTTACTGTTTTTATTTATTAAATTGTGAAACTGTAAGGTTAATTTCCGACTTTTTTATTAAGTTAATAAGATTATCAGATCAGGTCGCAACGATTTGATTTAGCTGCTCTAAAAGTAAGACTAGTCTTATCAAGTATATTCATATACACGCATTATAATGGATGCAAGAGAGGTGTAGGTTGTGGGTATTTTATTTAAAATAGCAGGCAAAATGCGAGTTAGATTCGCGCATCGAGGGTTCCGTACGATTATACATTTTTTTTATTATTTGTGATTAAAATGTAAGATATTAGAAGGTAACGGGTTAGCTATAAGTTACAATAAACATTCACGTAAAGTTCAAATCAGTCCGGAATAAACTCTCTTTCTTATTCAATTTATTTACGAGTATCATCTTATACCCGTTCCAATAAAGTTTTAATATATGCAGTGATAATAATATAACTACACGATTACGGTTTTCGGACTTTTTGCTTTACTTGTGGAACTTAATATTGCTTTTTGCCAAATTTCGTGATTCTAGGTCAAGGGGAAGTACCCTATAGGTTTTGACTTTTTTGATCGTCAAGATATGCAGCAAAAATGGAGCATAAACGGCTGTATCTTTTAATATCTTGCATTTACTTAGAACTCTGATATTTTATTATATTCCAAGGGATTGCAGACCCGAGTATTTTTAGGGTTTCCCAAAATTGATTGATACCTCTACGCATTCTTGAGAAAAATATTCTTGACAGACAGACGGACAAAATTTTCTGGAGTTTTTCAGAAATTTTATACCGATATTTTATTTGTATATTTATTGAGCCATAATATTTTACAAGTTCATCAAGACTTGCAGCTTATAAACTTTTATTGTTGTTGACGAATAACCAAGTTGACGGACAATCTAGTTTCTTCTGAAAATTGTTTTCATACTACCTCTTCTTTTACCATAATTATTCTCTTGCTGTATTAGGAGTGCCTTTGATTTACGAATACAACAATGATCTTAATTACCATTACAATGATATTAATAAAAACTAAAATGATATTATAATTCGAACAGAACCCTCAGGACATTTTATTCATATGTAACCTACATATGAATAAAATGTCCTGAGGGTTCTGTGATATAATATTTAGCCAGCGATAAAATATTTTATAAATCTTAAATAGAGGTAAGGTAAGTACTACGATTTTTCCATTATTTACATACACGTAAAAACAATAATAACAACGTGTAGGTAACTAAGTAACACGATGACATCAAATGGACCGATTTAAGCAAAAATGATCCAATCAACATAAACCTCATTTTGACAGCCAGAGAAATACTGCAATGAATTTTAAAGTCAAATATCTCAAAATGAGGTTTGTGTTGATTGGATAATTTTTGCTTAAATCGGTCCAAATTTCAAAAACCAAATAAATGTAAAATGTAGATTCGCCGACTCGCCGGTACATGGGCGCGGGGAAGATGCTAGTGGGGAGGAGGAGGGGGGGGGGGGGGGGGCTACTACGCATGTGGACCATCCACTCACACATTTAAATCTCAGGCTCAACGCGACAGCAATAGCTACTTCAAATACCTATTTTTCAAATTTCTCGCAGACCGCGTCCCCTCTTAACGATGTTTGTTCACACTAATAGCTGAAGTTTGAGAATAAAACCTCCTGGCAACATTTTCCTATACAATGCTTATTCCATTCTCATAACAAAAAAGTTGTCTAAGCAAATGTTTACTGAGTGGTAATTGCGTGCACCTAAGCGGCGAACAAAAATTAATAAAATATAGTGCAAATGCAGTGTATTGGCAGAATGACGTCTATTAGGCCTAGTATAAAATTACAACACCTATGTAAATTGTCATCGTTATTCACCTATAGCATTTTTCTGCTGTTTAAATAACTTACGTAATGAGCGTCATCCCGCACGTCCTGTCCTCAGCGTAACGAATGAAATATTTTTCACAATTTTAGTAAAAATATTTTTCCCGCTTACTCAATTGGAAAAGTTGCCAGGAATATTTTCATAGGTTTTGCATGGTACAAGTATGTTGGATGTGTTCTAACTGAGAATTTGTATTGATGAAACAATTTTAAAATTGTTTCCAATTTTTCATACATACATGCAATGAGAATTTTCACCAATCAAAACTCAACAAAGAATGTGTGGTATTTCATTGAAAAATCATTTCAGTCAAACTGTCTGAATAGTTAAAAACTGGCCAAGTGCGTGTCGGGCCACGCACAGTGTAGGGTTCCGTAGTAGCCGATCGCTGCCAAATTATTATTTCAATTCACAAAGTTCGTTTGGGACTTCTATAGGTACTCGAATGAAAACGTAACCCGTTTGTACAGCGCCATCTAGCGGCAGTATTGAAAAACTTATGGTTTATTATATACTTGATATTTTGTTTTTAAATGCAAGTCTTTACCCGTTATAAACAAGCAACTACTTTATCTTAGTCACTATAAAGGATTAATGCTAAGGATTTTGTATTTGGTACAAAAATTATCCAACACCCAAGCTCAACGACTATTACTGCTTAACTAATAAAGTTATCTTAACCGCTATAATTTTCATTTAAAGTTTATGAAATGCACTATCATCATGAATTTTTCCAGATTTTTCAAGCCAGCGGTTTAGTTTTTAGAGGGGGGGGGACGCCCTTCTGGAACAAAAATGTTCTCTTTAAAATTTAATATTTCGTAAATGGACCATTAAATCGAAAAATAATGTTAGTAACCCCAAGTCATTTTAGAAGACCTTTTCAACGATATCCCACACGATGGGGTAGACAATAAAAAAATATTCATCCCCACTTCACATGTATGGGAGCAAATAAAAAAAATATTTTCTAAAATTTTATTTTACCACTTTGTCGACGTAATTGATATACACACTCCTACAAAATTACAGCTTTCTAGTACTAACGGTCTCTTAGCAAAACCTCGGACAGACAGACAGACAAACGGACATAACGAAACTATAAGGATTCCTAGTCAGAACTACGGAACCCTTAAAAGATGTAATCAGGTAGATAAGTATAGACGTTTTAGTTTAATATTTAATTAAAAAAAAATGTGTTGTTATTTTACTAATAAAAAAAAAGACGGAATATTCATAGCAGTACTTATGAGTTCTTGAAATGAAATGAAATCTCGTTTATTTATCCAGGTTTCAAAGTAACACTTATGAAAGTCACAAGTTAAGAATGTTACAGGTTATCCGAAAAGTAGTGTCAGCAAATTTGCGTACGACCAGCCTTAATAATGAAGGGCTGGGACATATTGTTTTAGTAGTCTCGAGGGGCATAAGCTTTTCACCGTCATGTGGTTGCTTGCTCGTGTCGCTGTCTGCATCAATTGTACCTATTCTACCTTAATATTCTCCATCGTTGTTTATCTATAGTGTTTCTACTCCTCTACCTATTGTTACATCAAGATTATCCATTTGTGTTTATCGTTATAGTATTTATAAACCAATATCCACTCGTTTGTGCCCACAAAATGACGAATAACGCCGCAAATCTCTGGAGTTATTCACGATTTATAGCTTCCAAATATAACTACACCAATTATTTATGAGAAAACAGAAACATTGTTATTGATTGTAGGTACAAGAAGCCGAAGGGTCAGTCGGCATAATCGAGTGCCAAATCCCTAAGGAAATTAAAGAAAACTCTAACGTTACCATGCGTAGTGGTCCGCAGCCTTCTACGACAAACACTCCATCTGTCTTGAAGGTGTCCGTAGTGTTTTCAAGACTTTGATTTCACAACAAATAATATTAAATTTTCCATAGATTAGAGTTTACCCTCGTCAAGATGTCATCAATTTGATAAAATCTAGTTGATATCGAACGTATCTTGTTCAACGTTATTGGCTGTGAGCTGTTCTGTGCAAGTTTCTTATTGGAAACTTATCAAGTGGAGGTGTGACGGGTCGTGGAAATGTCAGCACTGGGAGACATCTGCCTCACAATAGGACAGGGTCACACTTGAAGTTGAACATACAGAATATTTGTATAGTATTGATTTTATTAAATGTGCTTAGGAAACGAACATTCTAAAGGTCTTCACGTTTCGGAGGTTAGCTGAAGTGGGGGAGGTGGTTACTATTTTTTAAATAAGTTTTGGTTATGTTATAAAATCCTTGCACTTTTCGACGCTCTGGAAAACTGAAAATTGAGAAAATATACTGACATCAAAAATGCATTTTTTTATTACCTTATATTATGATGATAATGATGATGAATGTTATTGTAATAATATTATCATGGACATTATCACTGTAATTTTGCATGTATTGTTATTTCGTTATTTTGTAAATTGATTTATAGATGTACCTAAATTTTGCACACCATTGCTATGGCAGAATGTATAGAGCCAATTAATCATCTTTTTATTAACTACATTCTTGCAAATAAAGAATTTAATTTCATATACCTGAGAACATTCCTGATACCCAAGTATTATGGCAAAAAAATAAATAGTTTTTTGTGAAAATAACTCAAAAGTCATTATTATTTTAGGACATCATTATTTACATACCTAATTGCTTTGATGAGATACAATAATTACGTGTTTAAGAGACGTGGTACTTCGTACAAAATGTTGTACATTAAAGTTGTTGTACACAAATCTCAAATTTTACTAAATAACATCGCTAATTCATTGTTCAAATTAACAAACATTTGTTCGGTTAATCCCGAAGGAGCAGACAATCGTAAGTGGCACTATACCGCTTTAATAATACCCAGAACAGAAGTTCCCAAAGTACATTGACTGAAATTGTTAGTTACATCCTTGAGAGGGTTACTTCTCTTCCCTTGGGGATTAATGAGAGTTTCCCTAACAGTTAATATGATCAAGGTACGAAACGAGTTACCGGGCTTACAAGGGTGTAGACGCCAAACTCCCAACTTACAAACTTAAGACGTCCAAAATAACTTCTCTGCCAAATTCTTTGAATCGTAACGAGTTTTCTATTTGAAAATAATTCATCTCAAATTTCAATTTAGTATTAATTCTTTTTGGACTCCATTAAAATAAACTTTTTTTTTGTTTATTTACGGAGTAACAATCAGTTAGAATAATTTATTTTCACGACTACATTTGTAACAGTACAGCACAGCAACAGTTCTTTATTAATAAAACAAGAAGTAAAAATTTCTGTGAACGCTAAAGCTTAGTGATGTTATCGATAACGTTACGTATACAATTTCATAAGCGTTGTACAGTCGAGCTCCTTAATATATTGGCACCATCAAGAATTCAAAATATTGTGAGCGTTGAAAAGCTCAATAAATACTATAGAACCTATGGATCAAATATATGTCCTCATGTGAATGGTTCAATAAAATATGCTGTACTTTATATGTAATAAGTTGTAGTCACCCTTTTCAACAAAAATATCTAATGATGGTGCCAAATTGCCAATATATGTATTAATGAACTCGACTGTACATCGATAGTGTTAGGCACGTATACATACATACCTGCCTGAATCGTGCCATATATAATACATATGTTCTAAATGTGTATATTGCCAGGCACTACTTTACTCTAACTTTACTTTTTACTTTAACTACTAGGTGGTCTCTATTAGTTCTACTGTCTTCAGCAACAAAAATATTAAATTAATAAGAACCCGACATATTTGGACTTAACCTAGTATCATACTTGTTTAGATTCAGACTTGTTTAGTAGCATACTGAGTGAAATCAGACGACTTTATGAGTTATGTAAATAGTTAAGTAAAGGTTTAATCTATTGCATTTACCAGTAAAAAGGGTAAAAAGTATGTAAGTAATAGTGAAAAAATAATATTTTTTGTTCGACTTTTTTTCACGTTGTAATGCAATAACAAATCAACACGACTTTCTACATAAGTATAATTATAAAGCTGGAAACTACTGAAACTAGTCGTCAGAGACTCTTGCTCTACTTATGTCGAATACCAAAGCATTTACAATTTAAAATGAATTGTTATAAGGTAGAGTAGATAAGGAACAAAGGTCTGTAACATTTTATTGAGATTACAAAGGTTCCATTTAAACCTTTTGGTGCTTATCGCTGTTACTAGGTGCTATAAATAACATAGGCACTTTCGCGTACCATTCCGCTAGCCTGTTTTGAATTTATGAGCTTTCACAGATACAGGGGACTGTACTCGTAGTTCGATTTCAATGGACTGTTAGTCATTTTAAGTGCGGAGCAAGAGGATTCTGGACTATTCAATTGAAATGACCATTTCATGCAAGTGTAGTGTCCGAATTGGAGGGTGAAAAAGGCTATGAGTTTTTAGTTTATACCTATATTATTGTACATGTCCTTCTTCAAACGCGGCTTAAAGAAAATTCTTTCTACCAAGAGAGGCTAGCTCAAGCTCAAGCTAGCAAGAGTTAAGGCACGGCCAAGGTTGGTTGCGTCCACAAGGTGGATCACCTGCTCTTCTGCCCCAAAAAAAATCATGTTTTCACCTTTTCACTTTCTCCACTTCACATTTTTTTTCAAATTAGGTACCTGTTTTCACTTAGGACTTTTATAAGTCTGATTGTACTTGTGACGATTAATTGTATATTTGTAAAGTATGCTGCAAGTATCATGCTCATAGTACGGGAGTTGTTTAAAAATAAATACCTACTATATATAAGTTCCTTGTTTTACGAAAAGCTTTACTATGATTCCAGTATATTCAATACCACTGGCCACCACAAAATGGTAAATACTTTTTCTTTTGTGGCAATATCTATAGCACTTACGTAACTAATAACCAGAAAGGTAAAGCGAGTTTTATGCCAATTTTCCTAAGAAAGGATTTGATAGGCTAAATCTGAGGTTACCGGAATAAGAGAAAGCGATTTAGCTGGATTTCTACTTTGGGAAACTCATTTAAGGGGCTTAATTGAAGTCATAGGGTTATCGAATAGATAGCCAGCCGGAATCGATTCTATTATGAGGTCAATTGAACTCGAGATTTGTAACAAACGGTGTATAGCGACCATTTAATGAAGTAAACTAGATTACTGCCTCCCTTTCGAAAGTTATAGCAATCATTAAATTACCTATAGGTACATTACAATTGATTTATATTTTGCCTTGAACCTACGAACTGAATTAAAAATTAGTTTAAATTTTACTTACATTGACAAAATATATTTTTGTTTCTGGTTATTAGTTATAGTACCTACTGTAATTCTAATTTAATTAAGCCTAGTGCGGGCATTATCTCTTAAAAAAATAAAAGAAATTTCACTAGCTGTTTTGTCCCATGTAAAAGCGAGCCGATTGCCATCAATTGGACATATTTCCAGATTCCGGACTGATATTAACGTTTTTACCCGACTCGGGGATCAAAACGAGACGTGTGCCACCGAGGCAGTAATAATAACAGGATATAATATTTTTTGAAGTAAAAGCGGGTATGCTAAACTCCCATCACAATTACCATTGTCGTTCGCAGTTGATAGCAAAAGTTTTCCCGTTCTATCTCTTGAGTTATACGTCTTTTCACGTTGGCTAGAAAACAAGGGAACCAAACGACAGCGAACGACTTTTTTCTGATACAAATTAAACTTTTTATTATGTTATTTATACCATCAATAAGACAGGTAACATTATTATGCCAATATCATCATCATTATGGCTGATAAAGACGTCCACTGACCTCATCTAATTTCCGCAACAGCAAGCGATTTTGTGCTGCTGTCAACCAACATCAACCCGCAACATTGCCTAGGTCGTCGATCTGGCCATCCTACTTACTTTCCAATACGTAGCCGCCATTCGAGAACCTTTTTCCCCCATCGGCCAATAGTTCTGCGAACTATGTGGCCTGCCCACAATAGAATAATGAATAATATAGATGCGTGAATGTGTCACATAAAGACTTTGTATACGAGCTTAATTATAATTGTTCGTTTTATTATTTTATTTATTTACTCTGACTATGCTTCCTTTTATTTTTAAAAACCTTAACTTTATTATACTTAATAATGATAACAATAATGTTTATAAAGAAATGCTAGATTATGACACTAAGTAAAATAATAGTAATTTTATAAATTTAAAAAATAATTAAGAAAATAAAAAAAGAAAATTTGACGTCCTATGCTACGCTTTGCGTGGTTTCTACTCGAGAAATTGAGGGTTTAACACTATCAAATTATTGAAGCTAACAGTACTACACGTATATTCTTCAATAATATTTTGTTGTCGCTGTCAAATGTTCGAAAGTGGCAGCGATCTTAACTAAATTTCCTTACACTTGACAGCGACATCAAAACCGAACACTCGAATGTCGACATTCATAGTAAGCCCCCAGGTTCTTCTACGTTACAGTTAGTCATTTATTTACGATTTTACCTGCTCTAAAAAGCGTGACTTTAAAATACAGTGGCCGTTCGCTACGATAAAATGTCAGCTTAAACACGAAACACTAAGGTGATTAATTATCCCATGGTCAACAACAAAATATTTATAACATTCATATCACGCATTCTAGAAACAGTCAGGCCGGCTAACATAACAGTGACGTATTTAAACGTGAAGTATGGAGTGACAAATAACATGAAATTTAAATAATCCGGCTTACCCATGATGGACAACACTGTAAAGCCGCGTACACATATACGAACTAAATTCTTGCGTTGCGTTGTTCTTGTTAAGTTACAATTTTATTTCCATGTGCAATTTACAAACTAATAAACACTATTTCAAACTCCAAATTTGTATCAACAAAGAATGATTGTGTTCGGTCATGCGTACCTGTTTTAACATTAAGCTAATTTTTGCCACGCATTTGAAAGATGTGGTGTTTCTAAGTACTATATTTCCATCTTCAAGTTAAATTAATAGAGAGCACTTATACCAGGGTTGACATGATTTTAGTTGAGTGACCGACATTTTTGACCGATATCTATGGATAGTCATTACATGCTATAGATGAACTGCTGACTTGTGATCCACTATAAAATACTTTGCAATAAAAAGAAATGTTTGGTTCATAAAAATGAAATGTTAGTAACTTTTTGTTTTCATACGTATGAATTCAATAACAGTAAACCAATCATAACCATAATCGTAACTCATTGTCGATAGTTTATTTGATATTTGCTGGTTGTAGGAACGTACAAAATTTCGACGTAGCATGCAACGCAACAAATCTGCCAATACGTGAGTACTCGCCCTAACATTATGACGTCATGTATCTGATGTTAAAAATAATAACATTGGCTTGCTAAATATACATGGTTTTTCGTGGTAAAGGTTCTTTAATAAGGGTGTATTTTTAATGTTTCATTAAACAAAGTACTCGTACGTCAGCGAACAGGACTTATCTTTATTTGTTCAGTGCGCTTGATTATACGCAACTACTGTCTAGAAGCATTAGCAACGTCTATTGAGAGTAGCACGATGACAGCTTACTAAACTTCTATTCCTATTTCCCGATTACAACTAAATAAACTGAAAACAGCTTCGAGAAATTATTGAAAAACTTTTAGGCACACCAAATCCCTAACTGAATTGTTTAATTGAAAACTTAATTATTAATTTAAACAAAAAATCTGTTAATTTGAATTAAATTTGTGTAAGGTGTCCTGCTTCAGTTTTAGCGAAATAAAGATTATTATTAGTTGTTATTTTAAGCTAGATACAGGCTATTCAGCCACAGATATTTTCTACTAATAAATCACGCTAAAGCCATTTTCTATATTTAACTGTAGTTTTTAGTAAGATACTATATTTATTTTTGGTTTATTGAACCGTTTACAAGTTATTACACCTACGTAATAATATTCGTTCTTTTTGTGTGTTTTTATTTGGTACAGATCAATTTATTGTGCCAAATGAATGTTTTGTTTCTGTCTCTATAAAATATACAACAAAATTTGTGTATATGCGTTATTTTAACAGTAAATAGTCACATATGGAAAATATATACAAATATGTCGCACCCTCGGTGGAGAATCGGGTTGAATATAATACTATTGAACGAGCAACAAAAATATAAATAACAGACTGTTGCCATTCTATTCTCCAGGGAGTCTCAACAAGCGCACCCACTATTCATAACGAAGATAAATCTTTGAAATAAATCTATATTAATATTATAAGGCTGAAGAGTTTGTTTGTTTGAACGCGCTAATCTCAGGAACTACTGGTCCGATTAGAAAAATTCTTTTAGTGTTAGATAGCCCATTTATCGGGGTTATATAACATCACGCTACAGCTAATAGGAGCTGAGCAGTGGCCAAACAAAAGCGACGGGCGCGAAGCCCCGCGCTATTTCTATTTAATATATAATAATTTTTGCATCATATTTGCGATCTCAATAAGTCTTTCATGCAAAATTAATGAAAAATTACTAATATGACTGTGCTATTATGCAAAATGGCTACATTCTTGCTCGACAACTGGTAATCTAGTCAGTTTAGTGACGTACAGCAATGATTATATACGCAGATTATTCGCTCGCTTAAACAATATAAGACTGCCTTAAGAGGCGTCGTTGACTGAGTAAAGTGACTCAATCTCGACTTAAAATTTGACCTAATTTCGCCTCTCTCTTGTTTACAGCATGATCTAAACATAGCGAGGAGGTGGTCCCGGTTTCTGATCAGATTTTCGATTTCGTTATCCATCATGGCAAATATTTGATCGGATATTGTTTTTGAAATGTTAGTGAGTTTTTGTTTTTGTTTTATTGCTGAAGATGATGGATGATCTAGCGGTCCCACAGAGCGAAATAGTGACTACAGTATTAGGGAAATTATCTAAGGTACTGTCTACCATAAAACTAAATGGCTATGCCTAAAAGACCCTAAAGGCCAAGTGTCAAATGAATAGAGACGTTGTTGGGTGATAGAATCACCAGCAATGCAACCTCTTCATTCCTTTCATTGATCTCTGAAGACTACTCACCAGAAATAACATGATACTATCTAGGTAGTTTTATCATAGGTAACTGCAGTCTACGCTATACAAGGTGAAGACCCTTCCCTATTCGGTCAGCCTAATTTGAGCGAGGAACATCGTTGTACCCTACTTCTGTATATATCATAACGTACTTTTATGTTTGTGGACCGTAATTAAAATGTAATATGAGACTCATTGGTCAAAGTTTGTTTGCTGCCAATGTTATTATTAAATTTAATCTTTTTTTAATTCGAGTGGGTTTTGCTTGTGGCAGGATCATGTCAGCCTCGTAAATCAATAAACCACACTCATGCATTCTATATTCAAATGTTTAAAAATATAGCCTCAACATCATGCTATAAAGGTTAAAAACTCCACTTCATTACCAAAATCTATGTTACTTAGTAATAACGTCACGAGTTCAACAATTTGAAAGGGTTCGAAATTTTTTTTTATTCTACATAATACAAATTTGGTGGGACAAAGAAAAACGGTTTTTGATCAAAGCTCTAGAGACTAGCGGACCCTCAAGTTGGAGACAAAAAATAACTGATAATGATACAACGTTGATTCACTTTAATTCAGCAAATTCTACTTTAAGAAATCTAACGGCTCGTTTCGCGGTGGTACGGTGAAAGAGAGCATTCTGTATAAAATCTTTCATACTTTTGCATACATTCGAATTGAAAACTCGCCACATAATACCTCGTGCCTCTCTAAATGAGTCCTAACTCCTAAGACTTGCTAGGTAGGTATAACTTTGAACTAAAATCGATAAACATAGATATCATTTTAAGCGTTTTTGTCTCAAACTTTAGAATCGGTTTGTAAGTTAAGCATAAGTAACAAAGTAAAAGTAGATCGTGGGTATTTACCGTGATCTCGAGTCTCGACCGAGAGGGGTAACGTAAATTAGACCCTAGGGACATCCGGCTGAGATACTAAATCACATTTCTGACTAAGTAAACCGCTTTAGGATCACTACAACATCACTGATAATTGTTGACTTGGTGTTTTAAATCTCATTAAGTTAAATGTTCTGCATTAAGTATATTTTGTGTTAAGCTGGTAGTTAAAATTGCCTCATACTTGAGAAGACATTTACTTCAAGCCAAATTGATGTACTAAAGTAGTGCATTTTTTGAGAATGTATAGTGTTCAAGCACCTACACTTTTATGATAGCAAGTAATGTTCTTCACTAATTAGCATTTCATATAATAGGCTCATTTGCATAATTCATGTAACATTTTAATATAACCCTGTCAGTCAGACATGAGATGTTTTCTTTACCTGAATCCCTAGTAATTCCGGACATATAGCGTCTATCTAAACTTAGCAGAGTTCATAAAGGACAAGTCTTTATAGTGGAGAATAAAGTTCTGTGTTTAGCTACTCCTGTGGGATGTCTAAATCTAGCAATGAAGTTGGGAAGATGATGGCTAGGGTCGACTGAATAGCATATACTATTTCTATGATAATCTTCTTCTGAATAGCAAAGACGTCTTTTCCACAAAATCCATAATAATAAATTTTTAGTTTTCTGGTTTGACGTATTCTTTAGGAATGGTACTAAATTGTTTTTTTTTGTATCTCCGTTTCAAAAACTTTTTGCTGAAAATTTAACTCTTCGTCGTTTCAAATTTGCGACTTTAATGACATTAAGATGATTGAATAAAAATCAAATTTAATAGTAACATAGATTCAATTCTCTATATTCATTAAGGAGACATTATCAAACATATTTTAATTAAGCACCAGAGTAATTGAGCTCATATTGGCAATCACGGTTAAATGGATATTAACTAGTTGTCTGCGATGTGTGATTTGCATTGGTATATGCAACATAGTTACGGTTAGATAACATCGTTTTAGACTAATCACGTAGTACACTAGTATTTACTAATTTAGTACAATTGTTAGTTGTTTGGCCCAATATCATCACGACATAGCAACAGTGAATTTGTTATAAATAGATCTTGCTTAGTTTCTTATACATTGATTGATGCTAATTGCAAGTCAATCACATAAACTTTGTGAAATGAAATGAAATCTTGTATAGTCACCTAGATTACAAAGAAACTCTTATGAAAGTCACAAGTTAAGAATGTAACAGGTTATCCGAAACAAATTTGCCTAAGATGTGTTTAGTCTTACTACAACTTTGAAGATATGTTTTGGGGTAGACTTTATCTGTATCAGGTTTCGGCGGACAATCTCGTAAAGCGTAGTGTAGGTACGCAAAGGGGTTTAGTGGGTATGCTGGCCTCATACCATCTTCATCCTAGCGCGCCTCACATAACCACCCCGTTTCCCGGAACAGAACGTTACCGATGCGTAAACAGTATTTCCACTCTTTAAAAAAAAGAAAAAAATGTCTAATACGTGGTCTAATAAGATAATTTTCTGAAAAGCTGTAGATATTTAAGTTTTTTTCACTGGATAAGTTAATCCTGTTATCTGCCACAGCAAGGATTATTTTGTACCAAAAATCCAGCTTTTTAAGGTGCAGGTAACAAAAAAATAATCTAACAAACATAATGAATAACCCATACAATTGGCGCATTACCCCGTCTAAGCTCTGAATGAAGTCAACAAATTTACGGAATAACCCGAAATATTTTCTCTGTAGCAATCTTGGGGACGGTTTATTTAGATTAGCGTCTCGTCAACCGGTCCTCTATATTCATGACGTGCCTTCGTCGGCACTTTTCTCTGTACGAATAACTTGAAGGATTCAAATTCACAAATACATAATAATTCTACCTCGAGTTCCCAAGCAATCATCTCGATACTTTGATATTGGCCATTCATGCGTTTCAATATGATACGATCCACTGTACAAAGTCGTGTTTTATGTATCGGTAAATAACATGGAATTTTATTTTAACGATATCGGATCATTTTCGGTTATTTAAGCTTATGTTTCCTGAGAACTTAATATGAATGTCTTGAAAAAGTTATACAATTTATAAAAGGATAAAAATTATGATTCGTATATCGTATCCTTGATGGAAAAAGGCTTTAAGTGAAAATGAGTCCTTTCAGCAATTTCCATCTAGTATTAATAGCATTAAGGTTGTTATTTGCCAAGTGGAACTCGATCATCTTACAACGCTTTTCCTCAAAGGTTATGTAGGTGTATATCTTGCTTTCACATATCTCATAGTCACATAGATACATTTGTATGCAATGAAATAATTTTATTTTAGAATAATACCTACTTGCAATCATTATTTACTTCAAGAGTACATCGTAGACACAAAAAATAAAATAAAGGTAAACAATAATTATCTCAAAATGCCATAATCGCTACAAAAGAGAGTCAATTATAAATATTTGTTGCGAGCAAAATTAGACTTAATAGACATTGTTTTCTTAAGGCAAGGATTAATACTGTCAACGCATTTCGAAAATTTCGTTACAACTTACTAAATAGTCCCCTTGGACTGAAATTCAAAATAACAATTCTGTTGAAAACAAGATAACAGGTTTAATAAGTTACATTAATAAATAAAATTGAACTTTTATGTACAAGTATATTTTGTTATGAGTTTTCATATTATTTTTTATGTAATTGGTGGATTTATTTAGATACATGTAGATGTAAATGTGAGCTAAGTATTTTACTTGAAATAGTTAACATTAATTTTATTTATAAATGAGAAATTGAAGGCTAATAATATATTATGTAAATAAGTTTGTCTTAGGCGATATAATGCTATAGGGTAAATATAGAAATGATAAATTGATATATAATAAGGCCATCATATAAACCATACGCAGGTGTGGCGCGGAACTGAGATAATCTATTACATGAGGCTACACTGATGGGAATACTTATTAGGATGCGAGTGTTGTGAATCAATCTTAATGTCAGCAATTATAGCGCAATTTCGTAGAATAAACATATTCAAAATCGTGCGATTTTTAGACGCTGAGAGACTTTTACTTAGGACAATTATATTTTTCAGTTTTCGACAATAACCTGCGTAAATTATTGAGAAAGAAAAAAAAACGAGAAAAATTTTACTCTGTCAAATCGCGGGTTTACTTATTGTAGAAAAGTGATTATGTAAAAAAATGACAATGTTCAGAGACCATAGCGCCAATGGAATGTATGGAGGAGGCGTATCAGAATATCCACCATAACATAGCAAAAAGGCAAAATTTAGGCATAGATAAAAATTTTAAAAAAACCCTATTTCGAGGAGAAAAAACATACGTGTCGAATTGATAACCTTCTTCTTTTGTTTTGGAAGTCGATTAAAAATAGAATAAATGCGATGAACAAGTAAACAAGTATAATTTCGAACTATCTGAAATGTTACAAATGAAGATACAATTAGTGTTGCGCGCGATGCTTCAATAGACAATGAAATTTAACGAGCTTTCAAACAATTTGTCGATAACTGCTTAATTAATTGTCGAATTGCTGTTCGATATGGCACTTAAACTATGTATTTTATTATCGTGATATAAATTGTCGCATAATGATGATCTTTATCATGATTGCGTTGTATTAATCGTGAAATAACAATCTTGTTTACATCATGCAATATGAATCCTTTTTTATGTTATTTATTTTATCTAGTCTTTTTAATTTTGTTGACAATACAACATAATATACCTAATAAAATTTTACAAGTACCTATATCATAACAAAAATAATTCTTTTGGGGTATTCTGTAACTACCATACTAAGAAGTATTGTTAATTTAAAGAAAGTCTAGTTGAACACTTTTTAAGGTTAATCAAATTTTCGATCGATCATTTCAAAATACGAGTGAGTAAATTTATTTAATGATGTATTAGAAATAATCCAGATATAAAGGGTTGTGAAATAAAATGGCAATAAACAATTATTATAAGACCACGTTGTTAATAAGTTGAAACCGATCTTAATTTGCACGCAAAGACATTTCCAAGAATTGCTTAAAAGTTTGAAAAAGTAAACTGGAAAATATCCAATTCCCTTTTCATTCAATCATTTGTTATGTCCAATAAATTCATTTAGAAAGTTATGTAAGTATATAACTTGACAATAGAGCACTGATTTGTACAAAAGTTTTATCGTTCCGAGCATTTTCTTTTCATTGTAAAAGTTATTTATTACGTTTGGTTTCTGAATGTGGTTTAGCTGTTAAGAATTTTATAAAAAAATTAGGTAAGACCGTCATCGATCACTCTCGTATTTTATTTTTAGGTCTCGTGGTTCTGTCCGCGTGTCATTCAATTTTAATGACCACAGAAACTTTCTTTATATTATGAGTATTTTCCAGTGCAATTTTTTTTTCTTCAAGTCCTGTTCTGGCGTTTCGTAGTTGTTCTAGTAATTTCGCTTAGCAAAGCATTTAATCTCTCTTATCCTTTATGGATAGGAAGATATTCTTCCTTCGACCTTCGACAACAAATTGTTATCTAGTCTTATTAGGCTACAAAAGCACAATATTGTTGGGATCAATTACGTCCAGGCAAGTTGTTTGTTTAGCTGCAAAGACATATTATCAGCGTAGGGTAATTCTGTCTTACGTCAAGGCTACAACCATTAATATCACTCGGTGCGTCATTTGTTTGGATTTCGTGGATGTTTTTGGGACCAATTCCTTTCATGCGAAGGCTCTCTTTAAGGTTAAGGTAATCCTTTGATTAAATCTGAAGTGCTTCTATTTTTATGATCAGTGTTTTGAATAAATGAGTTCTCTGTCAAAGGATTTTTATTTCAGTCTGAACAATGTTTTATCTGAGGAAGTAGTATAATTTTGATAAATTAATTTCACACAATTTTAATAGGTATATACCTGACAAGAGATTTGCATTGTAACTATATAATTTTTTTATGACTTAGTTTTGTTTTATATGATTTTGTTGTTTTTTTTTTGTAATTTAAAACAATAATTACTAATAACTTTTAACATAAAAAACACTACATCTTTATATTCATTCATTCTTTATATCATAATCGACGAGCCAGTGTTCTATCGGAATTATTGCAATTAATACACGATGAAACACAAACTTATTTTGTACACATACGAGTAGGTACGTTTCAGATAGTGGGAAAGAGTAAACGTTAGCTCCCTGAGGGTTAATCAAGCAGGAGAGTAAATAACTAATAACAAGAAAATCGACGCCTCTTCCGATGTAACAAAAATGAAATCGTATTCGTATATATCCTTTCAAACCTTATCTTCCTTTACAACCTTATTTTTAAAAGGAAATTACAAGATATTATTTTTATTATTGTAGCAGCTTCCTTTATATGTATTGCAAACTGATTATTATAAATCTAACTGGCAGAGGCGATGTAGTTCTATTAATATAAGTATTCGTGAAAGTGGTAAAGAGATCAAAGCAAAATTAGAATAGAAGAATCTTATATAATAAATAAATAAAAAATATCACTAAATATGTTTGTTTGTGATGCCGGAGCGATTCGGCTTATTCTTATTTTAAATATTCATTTAAATCGCATCGCAAATGTTCTAGAAATAATATTGATATACCTATGCAGAAATAATGCGAGCAAGAATAAGTTAATAATAATATGATTTTTCTAAAGTAAAGAGAGCTTGTTCTTAAGCTGCCAGTTTAGCGATTATCTCTCATTTTATAAACATCATCATCTCAATTTATTAACGAGAACCATATAAACACTACTTAATTCTATCGTAGCCGTGGCAGCAAATTTATCTATTTTCCCTTACACAATCTGATAACTTAGTTTAACAACCTAGTACTGTTGCCAACTGCCCGATTGTGTGTTCTCTTTCTTACACGCTGATTAAGTGCCATATTCTAACTTATATATATATATATATATTATCTCGAGTAAAAAATACCGACATATACAAAAAAATTAGGCTCTGAAAAATCCTACGCATTTGATAACAAAATGACTTCATAAAATAATTTTGTAGGTACGGGTAAGTCTCAGTTGGTTATTAGCATTGTGTGTCGGTTTCAAAACAATTCCAAACATTCTAGCGCTCTTATAATATTCTTGGTATCCATGCTAAAAAGCTCATAATATTTTTTTAGGTGGAAATTTACCGAATATAGGTATATTAATATTTTCGTTTCATGAATTCGTTGAAATTTACGATTTCGCTGATAATAATGTTATTGAGAAACAGGGTTTTTCCGAATGTCTACTAAATTAATTCGATTTGTGAGTTTAAAAGAGTGGCGTGAGCTTATTGCGAGTTCTTTTCATAGCTCAACCCTATCAGCGACCTGGTCGTAGGCAAATTTGCTGATACTATTTTTCAGATAACATGTTTCATTCTTAGGTATCTTGTAACTTTCATAAGAGTTACTTTCTAACACTAGATGAATAAACGAGACTTCATTTCGTTTCGCGTTGTTCATCATACGGAACGCTAAATTTGATAACAATCAAATTTAGCGTTCCGTATGATGATACCATCAGTTTTCATCTATTGTTTTCCATAAGGACAGTCCAGCGGTGTTTCCTGAGCTATGACATGTTCTTCTTCAAACGAGGTTTAAAGAGAGCTATCCTCTCAAGGTAGGCAGTGGTTTGACTGTGCTCCTAATATTGCCAACGTCAATGAGCGGCGGTAACCACTAACCATCTAATGGGCCGTCTTCTCGTCTGCCACTTCAGGCAATAAAAAAATTCAAAAACTGTATATGCGGATAAAAATGTGGTTTTCGAACAGCTGTTCTTTCTTAATTCCCTGAATGAGGAAGTTAGAGTCATACACTCAAAAAGCAAGTCAGTGAGGGTTACTAAAGAGTACAGTTCGAGATATATTAACATAAAATACAAGTACAAAGGAGCAATCCTGAATTCAATGACCTTTCGCCTGGGTACGCCCTTGATTCTTGTACCTCGTACAGTTTAATTGCGTGTGGAAATAAATTCAGGTAGAAAGGTAAACTTAAATTCTTTGTCACAATGGTTGTCAGCCGACAGTTCTATTAACAATGCAGTACCCACCAGAGCTGATATAAATCTCTTTAAACACCTACGCTGTTTGTGTAAACCCTAAAGCCACGTCACCACAGACCCGAACATTATTCAAGAAAATGTTTTATTATAATCCGGGTGAAGACCCTGAAACGGCCCGACCTCTTTTGGGTCCTCAAGGTCGGTACAACCCTAATTGGAATGTAGACTTGCCCGCAATAATTTCTTCCTTTGATTCTTTTTTGTCGTTGAAACTCAAGAAAGGAATGACAAATGACCGTAGGAATTAAAATTGAGCGGCGGTTTAGAGGTACAAAAGGTCATCGGTTATATTTTTTATGAAGAAACCGAAGCATTATAGTCTGAGGTTTTGTTGTAATTATTGAGGTTAAGCAACTTTTCAGTCAGCTCTTGGATAATATTATATGGTAGGTATTTCACTTCCGAATAATGGCATGGCCCAATCATGTGAAGCCAATTTGAAATTCTTCTAGGAGGATTGACATATGCCTAAGTCAGGTCTTGGCACAAACTTAATAAAACGGCAAGGAAAAATAAATTATGGAGCTTTTATGACACTAAATAATTATAAAAACAAATAAAAATGATTGCATGCTTGCTTAAGTTACCGTTATTATTTATAATTATACTTATCTTTAAAGGGTAAAGTTGAACTAAAATTAAAAATAACAAGGCTTTGTATAACACTCGCTCAAAGTTCTTCAGAACTTTTGTCAAATGACATGTTATCCGTTTAGTGGAAAGAAAATGCTTGCTATCTTTATCCCGTCTTATTATAGAGGTTTAAAAGTTCCAAGCGATGGGTAAAGAGTTTCTTAATCCGGAGCTTGAAGAAAATACGCCATAGATTTACTCAGTTGAAACCACAATTCTAATACAGCCCCAAAGTATAAAATGATCATCATCATCAACATATCAGCCCGATGACGGCCACTGCTGAACATAGGCCTCACCTAATTTCCGCCACAGCGAGCGATTTTGTGCCACCCGCATCCAACGGGGTGGCCGTTGGATGCGGGTGGCACAAAATCGCTCGCCTTTTTCCACCTTTCCTAGGTCGTCGGTCCATCTGGCGGGGGGCCGCCCCACGCTGCGCTTTCCAATACGTGGCCGCCACTCTAGAAGTTTGAAGCTAAAATATGGAATATAAAATTAAAATTTAGGTCTGCCATTTAAGAAATTGAAGGTTTTGGATGAAATTTTAGCATTCCAAATAGATATAATGATATCTTATGATTATATAATAATATACTATGATAATTATCTATACTAATATTATAAAGCTAAAGAGTTGTTTGGTTGAACGCACCAACCCCAGAAACTACTGGAAAATTCTTTTAGTGTTGGATAACCCATTTATCGAGAAAGGTTACGTGACATTTACAATTGTTACAAAAGGATTCCAGTTAATAAACGAGAACAAAAACAAAATGATTTACAATCCGATAAACGGTTGATCCGTAGGTAAAACCACGCGACTTTGCCATAAAATTTGGCTGAATTGAACCAAATATATTGCGTTTAATTCTAAGCGTGATTTTTATTCGGCCATTGAGAGTTTTTGCTTTTGTTTTACTTACATTGGCATTTAATTTATTTGAGCAACGTGTACAGCATAGCGTATCGTTGTATATGGTTCAGTAAAAAGCAATAGCCAGATGATTTTAATGCTTGGGTTTTAACAAAACAATTGCATTTTTCATTAAATTATGTTCATAAATTTTAATTATATTCGTATTAAACTGTTTCAATTATAAAAATAATTAAAATTGTGCGATTATATACTTTATGGGTTTAAAAATATGCTTCATAATATTTCTGCCGTGGCACCACACAACTACATAGCAAAATTCTACTGTTATCCAGAAAACAATTTCGTCACGACCAGTTCGCTTTCAACGATCATTACTTTCACGTAAGTATATATATGGTAATATGTACATTCTAGAATCAATTATCTGCTACGGTGCGCCTGACATTATAGCTTTCAGTTACATAATGTAATTATTGAGCCATTGTTACAATTTTCATCGTAAGTTTTTTTTTTTCATTTTTGATCATAGCAGGTGACTAACTCTCATGATGGTTAAATTGCCTCCCTCCTATTTTTCTCTATCTCTCTCTTTTTCTCGTAGAACCATCGAAATACAATCGCGAAGTTTCAAAATATAGACATGCGTGTCCTTCAAGTAGGTATATTATGTGCTTTCAGTAAAACATCTCATTAATACAACTATAATTAATATAATTGTAGTTATATTGTATTAGTATTATTTACTCATATATTTTTTCCTTTTTTTTTAAGTTTAATGATACGTTAAGGTAGTTTTTATTATGTAAATATTATTGATTAAATCTAGTTTAAAATATTGTATATACTTAGTACAGCTAATGAAATAAAGATGAATAAATACAACGCTACTAAAATACCTTATCCACAAAAATCAGTAACTATGCTATTGAATATTATGCAAAATATCAAGAAAATCTTTTCACGGACGCCCAATACTATTATCATAATCTCTAGCTTCACGAAATTGGAACGGTAATCTCAAAAGTTTAGGCTTTCAGCTCCTAAACCTCTTTTAGTGACTTTAATATTGCCATACCTCTCACATGAATTTATTATGTCTTTCAACCAAGTTATAATAGGCCCCTGCTCCTCTGGAATGAATACGTATTTAAAGTGTATTCAAAATGCTTTTAAAATTGCTACGTGAAAATCTTAAGTGCACTTCATAATCTTATAAAGATTCCTTTCAGGTTAATAAAAGTATAAGCTCCACAGCGACATCTAATTTAGTACGGAACGAACTATCATACTATAGAGAATATATAGAACAGTCTTGAACATGTGTATGCATTTTTCTTTAAAAAAATATTTCTAACAGTTACGTAGTTTTATCAAGGTAAGGCAGTAGTCACAGTATCGCTAGCAGTTGCGTAAATTAGGTGAGGCCGATGTCCAGCAATTGACGTCGTTGGGTTGATATGATGATAATGGCAGTAATGCCTACTTAAACCGAATGGGAAAGTACCTCCACTCTATAGAACACCGCAGTCATAGTAACATTGTTGTGTGCCAGCTAGTTATTAGTGTTATCGAGAGGTCATAGATGTCTCTAGTGTTGCAGGCGTTCAGACTTACAGACTGTTTAGTTTCGTCGACCGCCTGCCTTATTTTTTATTTTTTTACCTACCCCTCTTACTCAATATAGACAATATTAAAACTTTTGAGGTTCATTTTGAGTCCTGCTTTTTTTTGTCTTAGTTGACCCCTGGGGGTCAAAAATAAGGGTCAAATAGCCGGTGCCCCAAATCGTGAATCAGCTACTTTCTATAAGAAATTAAATAAGTTTTCGTATTTTAAGTTTGTGTTTTCAATCATCTCTTCAATTCGTTAAGATATTATGATCGGAATGTTTGACAAACATACCCTAAACATAAACAATATAAAACTTGACAAACAATAACAGTGGAAATTCGTTAACACATTTGTTTACTCTATCTTGACAGACATCAAAAGAAAAATCATGTTTAATTTAAATGAAAACTTGACACTTTATGACAAAGGATTCTTGTGTTTACTTGAAAATATAATTATTCATGTATATTATCATGTCTGAGTTAGATTACTGAGGACTTCGTATTATATGACTTTTAGCTAAACATCCCTTCAGGGTTCACCATTTTACCCCACGATCAAAATGTATCTCACATTTCATATTTACTGTATACGCCGAGCCTGTATAAGGTCTTCGAATTATTTGAAGAAATTCTAATAAAACCTTCAAAATTGGGTTGGATTTTTTATCTGTGATGTTGTTTTTCTATTGTGTCTTCATTTTTCATATATTTACTTTAACGTCAAGCACCATAGGTTATGTAAATACCTAAATTATAATCGCGTGAATTCCTGTTTCAAATCAATAAAATATATTTCATTTTTCTTAGTTCAGATTATGTTGTATTTGTATTTTCTTAATTTTATATTTCCAAATCTAGGTTTAGTCAAGTAGTTAATTATTTTATTTTATTTAATTATTTTATTAGTTTACAAAAATTATTGTTCTAAGACTTAATGTAAATTTTGTTCGTAAATTCATGCTCATACTAGTACGTACTTCAAAAATAACGTACTGACATCTGATCTCATCCATTGACACCAATTGAGTTCTTAATATTAATTACAAAATTTTAAATTCTTTTTGTTAGATTGTGTCTCTGTAGATCTGGTCCTGGCATTTGTTTTACTATTAAATTGGTTATACCTATTGAGTTTTTATAGTCTTTGCAAGCAAAACGTTGCCAGCTATTGTTAGAATATTTCAAAGAATCTAAAAGGCTTTAGAAATGGAATCAATTTATAAAATTCAGCCTGTATGTAACACAGGCCGATAAAATACTACTATTTAACATTCCCTGAATTTCTCTCTCGAGATGAATTAAAAACTCAAGCGTTAACAATGTACTTTCGAAGCTACGTAGCTTTAAACATGCTCGATGTAATGGCGCTTTATAACTGAAAGTAATTAATGGATGTCGTTAATAATAATGACTTTCGGTAATTAATTTAGATCGTGTTAATACGTATTACGTTATAATGGCAGTTTTCTTTTCCCTTTGTTTATTACGTTAAGCCTTTTCGTTGTTGATGCTTTAGTCGTGATCGTAGTTTAAAAAGTTCTACGGTTTGCTAAAATATGTTTGGTACTACTAATAAATAATCATCAGCCGTAGGACGTCCACTGTTGGATACGGGCTTCCTCAAGATATTTCCAAAAAAAAACAAATGAATATAATATATTTTTAAGTATATTTCTGATGCAAGTGCTTACAGCTTTTTTCTATTTTCAACACGGGTCATTTCATGGTTAAATAATAGAGATTTGACGATAACATTATTAAAATTCAACTATTCTATTCAATTCTATCAAAATTGAACTCTATAAATTTTTTGTTTGAATATCCAAAACTAACTTTTTCGAGTTTGATTGAACACCTAAATAAAACATCTTAAGTAATTTGACAGATATTGAAAGTCGTTGTAATTGTTGCATTTTATTGTGCTGTGCTGAATATACTTTTAATTTCACTGATCTGATGTTTTAATAAACCAAACTTCCTTAAATTAAAAAAGAAATAACTACTATTTTCTACACCGAATGACTCTCATTAAATAGATATATATGTACCTGATCTAACGATGTCCAATGACACTGGTCACCAATTTAAAAGCGCCTCCAGATGTACATATTAATAAGAACTCTGTTTACTAGCACTACCTAGCACACCAGCTAATGAACGTATAACTTCTCAAACAGTTTTCCGTTTATTTTCTCTCAGCACCAAACATAAGGCAGCATTGTCCCAAATAGTTGTGCCTATATTCCTGAAGGCTCCACAATCACTATACCTTTTTGTTCGGACGCTTTACGACCAACGATAAAAGATACGGGACCCTTTGACGACGACGGCAACAGATGCGAGAAACCATCCAATATACAATTTTAATATTACTGCAATACTTTCTCGCTTTTTTAGGTAATAGTTGCTAAAAGGATTGTGTGAAGATCGATCTAAATTTCAAAGGGTTGATCAAAAGCATTGAGAATATTGTAAGAAAAAGTTGTTTTGCATAATGTTTTATGAATCAAACATCATAGTAAATTCACTAAATGTCCGAGTCACGTGAATATTAATTAAAGCATCCCTTGAGCGTTTGAGTACATATTTCTTTTAAACTTTTTTTTTAAATGTTGTCAAAATAATTAATTACATTCGGTAAATATCCAGTGAGGAAATTAAGTATCGCTTAATTTACTCACGATAGTGACCGATGTGACCTTTCTACAAGATTGATTGAGATTGATACATTAATTCAGTAGAACCTTTGTAATTCCAGGTAACACCTACTATTTCTCATGACGATAAAAATTCTGACGAAAATAATACCATAAGGTCAACACTTATTGTAATTATAAATAAATAAATACAATTATTCAATAAGATATTTTATAACATATTTGCTCGTAAAGGGTCTCTTATTTCACCAATTTCAGTGTTGTAATGTATCTCATTACGCACTAGTGCGGTAATGTAAAGTAAATTGCACGGCTTCTCATGCTCACATACTAATAATCAAGGGGCTCCGTACGTAACGAACGGTACCTATTTTTTTAAAGAGTTTTTATGTCAGAAAAGTGGTCAACATTTTATAAATAAAATTAACTTTGGGAGATAAAATAATTATGATATATATAAAATAAACATTTAATTCTTTAACTTAATTAATTTAGACCATAAATTACAACCATTTATCTGTAATAAAACACAAAAATATTAATTTACTTTAATAGTAATACTGGCTGTTATTGTGTTTTTGCCTTAAAAAAAAAAGCACTGATGCGCGCGCATTGATAATGTGTGACAAGTAAAAATTATTCCGCGCGCTTTTTCTTTTCGCTGTATTTGTTTTTTTCTAAGAAAGTCCGAATTTTATTTATTTCCTCGCAAATATGTTATAAAACGTCGTATGACATTTGTGCGGTTTGATAATTACAGCCTCTGCTTTCTTGTAGCAATATCGCCTTGGTTGTAATTATCAACTTACCGCACTTATATCATAATGTACTATTACATCTTCTTAAAAAATATATAGAACTAACCTTTTTCCAAAAATAAAACTAGGTACTCAATTACAGGAATTTCCAACAAATAGAATATCTGATTGAGGTCAGATTCCTTAGAAAATGTACCCAAAAAGCTAGCCACATTACCACGTTGAAATGTAATAATAATTATTATTTATTGAGCTAAAAACCGTCAGCGGCTTCTTTGCTACCAAGATTGATATTTTGTAGCGCCTTCTATAGATAATAAATATTATGTGTATTTTTTTCTACTGTAGCAAAAGTCAGCTACAACTTAAAAACAAAATGTATGTGATTGTATGAATAATTATAATATGACCCAACATAAAGTAACTTTTCCCGATATCAACACCGTATAGATAGGCACCGTATAACACGAAACTTTCGTCTATACAAATCCAAAAAAGTTACTTCAAAAGTGAGTAATAATTAGATCAAAGTGATATCAACCGTATTTACTAATATAAAGAATATGGCGGCATGATAAATGAACGTAGATTTAGATCTAAGCGTATGTGAGGGACAACTGCCAGTGGATGGAAATAAAAGCAAGCTGATGTTCAAGTAAATCATAATTTATTACGCGAGCGCTCTTGTGTTTTTCCCTAAGTGAAAGAGCTTCGCACTGAACGTACTAGTTAGTACAAATAGCTAGAACATTTTAGTTGACTCAGATTCAGATCTGTTATAAGTGATACCGAGTGATATGCCTGAAACTACCAACTCTATTTGTCTGTCTTAATCAACATATTCCGGTATCTAATTGGATTCTATTTCATGTTTACAACAAACAACTTTGATAGGTACAATCAGCCATGTTCCTACTTGATCAGTTTCCAGACATTTGCTGTGTATTACTGGACTGCTGAATCTTCTTGCGATGTATTTCGGACTATAATTATTGAACGCTTTAATGTCCACTTGTGCGTGCTAAATGGATTTGAACTTTCATCACATAGAAAAATGTTTGGAAACTGGTCGAGCAGGAAATGACTGACTGTACATAGTTCCGAATATTCTGGAAATATCGCTTTTTCTTTATAACCTCTTTCTTCTACTTTGCCTTATTATAAAAACGAGCTTGTGATAGAACCTGCTGTTTGAATTTATCAGGTCGCTTGAAAGACTTCCACTTGACCTAATGACTTGAACATTAAGTGGAAACTGAGATCAACGGATTTACATTTCTATTAAAGCACGGAGACGCTTGAAAATGAATATGCTGCAAACAATCAACAATTGTTCAGCAGTGGACGTCGTTGGATATGATGATGATGAAACAATCACCCTTCTACCTATGTACTAAATTCTAATCTATTTTGATTAACCTCGATGAATGAAACAAACATTTATCTAAGTACCACAATGCTGCAAGCGCCTATTTTGACGACATTTTTGATCCATAGTCATAAAAGATTTTTATCAAGATTTGAATCCATGTGCAGTGTACATCTCAAGTTTACACTTTATTGAGGCAACTAAGCTGTCTGAATTGAAAATAACGGCCTTTACAAGGTTGCGGAGGTTAGACGAAGGTGATGTAAAGTTCGGAGACCCAGACAAGCTGAGTTCTCTAACCTTGTTTAACGAACCTTTGTGTACTTTACTTAATCTCTGCAAGAGCAATGCAACCTCTATGCATTAACTTTATAAGGCCTGTAACCTTTATTGGCTGTGAAATCTTATGAAACGACTCAGCCATCCGTCCATTGGTCCGTTTTTTTAGCTGTATATCTCAGAAACAATCACTTCAAAAGTGAAAGCAGAAATGCAGCACACTTACAATATTAACCGACTTAAAAAAAGGAGGAGGTTCGCAATTCGATTGTATTATTTTTTGTCATGTTTTGCTAACAAGAATATTGCCTATATAATAGAAAGGGAGCCTATTGCCGTAAACCGGTCAGTCATATTAACTTATGTGACATAGCTATTGCTTGGCCATAATAATATAAACTGAAGATATTATTTCGAGACCTAATTTGATCTTATTTCAATTTTCATCAGTAACCCATTAATGTTCCTTTGCTAGGCTCGGGTCTCTTCTCCTCTATCTAGAGAGCTGAGAAGGTTTAGGTCCTAATCCACACACGCTGGACTAACGTGGGTTGGTAGATCACAAATAATTACATTTAGAATTTCTTCTAGGATGTGTGGGTTTCCTCACGATGTTTTCCTTCACCGTCAGCATATGTTAAATCACTTGACTAGTAATAAATTCTACAAAGTGAAATAGTTAGTCTGAATAGAACTCAGACCGCATGATGTGTATGGCGGCCGTCACTTATTAATTCAGCCACCATCGCTTCATAACAATTTTATTTGATAAGTTCTCAAGAGTTCGGATACCTTGTATTTGATGTAGAAAATGAGATATTTATATATATCATGCCTTTTCTTCTTTTTCCTATTTATGACAGTGTTAACTAATTATATATCGCAGCTATCACTTTCATGGACAATTTAATAAGACCCACACTGGTCTTTCTTTACGAAAAGAGCCCACTGTTACTATGCTGGCCTGGCGTGTTACTATAGGGCCTATAGTAACACGCCAGGCCAGTATAGTAACAGTGGGCTCTTTTCGTAAGGAAAGAAAAACTCAAAATAAACCCCTATAGTATAGGGGTTTATTTTGAGTTTTCCTTCTTTATTCTTTAGCATAGATTGTATAGTGATTTGTCCTTTAGTCACCTTTCAGCCTTCTGGAAAAAGGAGTGGTGAAATGCGGTATTCCAACGCAATCACCACACAAAGATTATGTTGGAGACCTTTCATTATAACGGGTGGCGCAAAAGTAAAGACCCTATTTGGTTCAGCTATAACATTTTTTCTAAATTAGAAAACTAGATTTAGATTTTTTTAAATGTATATTTGTGCCATTAAATTTCGTACCATTAGGATTTAAAGATGATGTCTTTTAAATGGTGACCTCCAGAGTTGATACACATTTGAGCCCTATTTATGACATTTTGCATAACTTGCCGTAACACTTCCTGCGATATGTTCGTTATTTCTTGACGAATGTTTTCTTTTAGAGCTGCGAGAGTCTGTGGCTTGTTCACATACACCCGAGATTTCAAAAAACCCCAAAGAAAAAAGTCTGGACTGGTCAGATCGGGTGATCTTGCAGGCCAAGGCAAATCGCCAAAACGAGAGATAACTCGGCCTGGAAAAGCGTCCCTCACTAAGTCCATAGTGTCGCGCGCTGTGTGTGCCGTAGCGCCGTCTTGTTGAAACCAGATGTGCTCCAGCCCCAATTCGTCCAAACTGGGTATCAAAAACTCACGTAACATGGTTCTGTAGCGTTCTCCAGTGACAGTTATCGCATTGCCTCCAGCGTCTTCGAAAAAATAGGGTCCGATCACTCTGTCAACACAGATGCCACACCATACAGTAACTTTTAGTGGGTGTGTGGCAAAGCGTCGAATTGTGCGACCAATCGGTGCCGGACGGTGGGGAAATCGTCGACGAAATTCACGTTGTGTTCTTATCACTGATATTCCACGTTCTTGGGGAGTAAAACGGTCCATGTTTATTTTCAGTGTATTTTACATTTGTTCACTACACAATTTTCAACAACAGAATGACAGAAAATGTATAATAAAAAAAAAAAAAGCATTTTCTTTAGTGCCACTACTTTTGCGCCACCCAGTATAACACGCAATTCCACTATTATAAAAAATATAATTAAGCTATTTGAAGAAACGAAAGATGTACGTCTGTCAGAATCGTAGCAGGTGGAAGGAACAAGTCTCTGCCACCCTACTGTCGTTGTTGAAATGCAATTTCTCTCACTTATCGTCGCTTTTATCGGCTTTTACGAATATTTAAAAAAATTGCCGCAAAGTGTCCAAGCTTTTTCGAGTACGCTTAACTACGATAGAAACTGTTCGTGTGAAATATAATTTATCTTATTGAACGACATTTTCCTTATTACTTTATTATTTCATTACATTTCTGGTGCTTTGTCCTAATTTGGTTTAATAAATTATGTTTTTAAATATTCATTCAATGATCCGTCATTGAAATAACTAAGGGTTAATTCCCATTTATTATTTATAGGTTCCTAACGTTCGAGCTCAATACAGAATTCATGGCCACACAGTCTAGCCGTGACCCTTTTCTGGTAGCATTCTATAAATGGAGGAATACAAGTCAAAGCAGACCTTCGATCTAAAAATAAATTTGGTAGAATTTCCCTTAAGAATCATTCACTTTCAGATATACACAAAGCTCACAAAATCGATGTAGCTGACTACAAAAGGAACCATTTTAATAAAATAAAAGGAGGCTTTAATAAAAGACGAAAATAATAATAACTTATGAAAGAACTTACCTTTTGGAATTCTCATCTTGATGACGCGGGCTCACACCTCACTGAAGCGGTCCCAAGGGTTCCATTACTATACTAGGTTTTCAGTTGTACGCCAAATATAATTTCGAACTGTAATTACGCTAATATTCTACTATAGTTTATACTATCACTCATCATGACTCAACTACCCGGTTCCATTAATTATATCGCACTATTTAATTACTTTTTACAATCTCCGAGGAGTATTCACTAAACAGTATCCCTAATTAGCAAAAGAGAACCCGCTTTTGCGGTAAATGTCAAGAGAGAGTGCAACTGAAAACAAGGTTGGGGTGCTAGCGCGGGAAAACGTGTCAAGGTTATACTGGCACTTGAATGAGAACGCGGCGGACACTGCAATCAAAACCACGCGATCACGTAACCCAACTCCTCAATACAGACACTTAACTACTATTTTACAATAAATACTAAAAAATTTGCCTTACTACGATACATTTTTTAAATCCAAACACAGCAACTTAACCTAAACACAATACACTAGGTTAGTCTCGGCATCGACAGTCGCGAATGCATCGAAGCAGTGAGTTCCCGACCGCGCTGCACCACTTTTAAACTATGCCATTTTCAATTTTTTTGAAATTCCCGTCCGTGAGAGAAGGCCGCGCGCGATGCAACATCCCTCCGCTAAGCACCGAATGGACTGGGACCACCGCCGGCAGAGGCCGCTGCCCGCAAAATTGGCGCAATTTCAACGCATGCGCGGTGCATTTGCGAACCGGCGGGACCCGATGCGACCCGACGCCCCTCGCTTGATAGAAAAATCGAGGACGTAACGTGACGTCAAGCATTCGTACACAATATGGGTTAATCGGACGTAACAAAAACAACTTTTAAGAGCTCACGCTAATTCCGTGGCCCGCATTTTTTACCTAAGTGGTATTACGACCGTAGTGTTGCGATATTAGTTTGGTTAGGTAGGCAACTTATTGCTTTCCATCCTTGTTTATGTACCCTTATCATTCTCTCCGTTTGGTTCCATTATTCTTTCGAGGCAAAAATACAAATCTCTTTTCTTAATCCCGGTGGACGCGACGGGAAATTGTTTTGAATATTTTGGCCGTTCGGCAAGCCTCCGTAGCCATCAAAATTTCTCTATTCTGTTTCATCTAAACGGTGCCCGGGGATAGGTAAGGAGATTTTGATATAAAGATTAGGTAGGCGTTAAAATTTCAAATTGTTGTAATGGCCCATTTTCCGTCTATAATCAATACTGCAATTATCTTAAATGAGCACCTAAACGTTAAATTTAAATAAAGCTTCGCATTTATATTTCGGCACGTTCTTTCTCGAAAAGTAAAGAGTGAAATTGAACTCAGCTAATATTTTAAGCTAATTTATAAGCCCTTTAATTCCGTAGGTCTTAAGGTACACTTTAATACTCATTTTTGTAAAACAAAGAGAAAAAATGAATAAAAACAATAATGAAAAAAATTATGTTAAGCGCCTGATATAAATGTCAAGGTAAAATTATAGTTACGTCCATTGCCTTAAAGAGTTTCGGAGGAACTTTAGAACTGGAATATTATAGCTACTTACTGCTTGTTGTAAACAGTTATAGAAACAGAAGCAATTTGCAAGTTTAGTTCTTGTAAACAGAGATGAATTTGCACATGAGAACGCTAATTTGAAACCCGTGACGGACGTGTGACCAACAAATTCATTTATAAGTACTTAGGTAGGTACACAATGATGTTGATATTTAAAATAATTAGGTGGGCTTATTATCTTTTTGATTAATCCATTAGCATCGATAAATATTTAAGTACTAATATTATCTGAAAAGTTTGTTTGTTTGGTTGGCTGGTTGAACGCGCTAATCTCAGGACCTACTGGTGCCTTTTTGAAAATTCTTTTTGTTAGATTGCCCATTAATAGAAAGACTTATAAGCCATATAACATCACGCACGTTTAAGCCAATATGAGCTGAGCAGTGGCCAAATAAAGAACGACGGGAGTGAAGCCCAGTGCGACATTTGTACTTTATAATATTGATGTACAACTCAATAAGCTGCCCGATTGCTATTAATAACTTCAAAGGCGGTAGTTTACCGCTAACACCTAATACACCTATTTCGTTTGCAATCAAAAGCAAAAATGTACTAAGAAAATATTAAAAGCAAAATGGACCACGATATTTCTAGGACTTGATGGAATAAAGCTCGTAGGAAACAACTTGCGCACACATGGAGACGTAAAGAAACGGTAAACTTTAATGTTTAAAATAAAGTACTTAAGTAATAAAAATATGTCTTTAATTTCGATAATTTCAGAGTTTTTGGGTCTATTTTTCGTCTTTTCTCGTGATATTGTCAGTGTGATTCACTAGGTTTTTCCCTACTTGTTTGGAAAAAAATAGGGGTGTTATTGTCACCCATTCTTACTGAGAGCAATGTCAAGTTTAGTAGAAGATTCTTTCTCCATATTTAATATAGGTAGATACAGCAAAGCTAGCAACATTTTTGCAAAATTTATTAAATTTGTTATTAGTACTATCTACAGATAGTCTACACTATTTTATGTAGCCTCCATGCGTTGCTGGTGCATACTGACAAGGAATCTAAAGTAACTAGGTATCTATTTATTTAAAAGAGTGGCGTGAGTATTTTGCCAGTTCTTTTCATAGCTCCACCCCGTCAGCGAACGAGTCGTAGATAAATTTGCTGATACTATTTTTCGGATAACCTGTTACTTTCTTAACTTGTGACTTTCATAAGAGTTTGTTTGTAACCTAGATGAATAAACGAGATTTCATTTCATTATTCGAGGTTTCTATTGTCGGCTGTTCAGACATTTTAAACGTACGCACAGCATCCGATATTATAAGATGTACATACATAGTTATTACTAGTTTTTTCAAAACCCATTAATTACATGTGCTTAAAACAGGAACTAACTTCCATAGGTACATCCCATTTATTTTCATCAACTTTGCGACTTTTGTAACAATAATAATAATTACTTATGATACAAAACTTAGTACTTGACAAACATTTGAAACGTTTCTTTATTCACAATGTCTATAAATTCAAAAACATTGGAGCAAAAAACATAATGACAACATCGATACCTATCTAACCGCCTACAACGATTCGACAAGTTTCTAAAGTAGAAATCATTTCCATCTAAAGATTAACACAGGTCTTATCATCCAATAAAATTAATTGTTTTACATAAGAAACTTTTAAAACTAACAAAGTGATTATTCATAAAATCGTACGTAACACGAAACCTTAATGTTATCATAACGATCTGTTGACTTGTGAATGAGTCAACGACTATCGATCTTCGTTCAATCGTTTGTATCGCGAGATTTGTTTTCGGTTCATTGACAAATAGTCTCTAGTGTACATCATTAATCAAGGCAAGTCCTTGTAGAAACTAATTATTAACACTATTTGAATGCGTGATAGAGGTGTTTGGACCGAGTTTCTTTTAGATTGTCATAAATTCGAATAAATTCGGTAAATAAGGAGGCAGAAATAGGCTTTTTGGGGCCCCGTGGGTATAAAGGATCTCTGTCCCAGTATTAAGAACTACCAAAGGTCTACTCAAATCTCCTTTCCTCTATCTAGAGAGCTGAGAGGGTTTAGGCCATAATTCATACATGCTATATATCAGATTTTTCCTTCACCGTTAGCAGATTGAAAATGAAATATTAAAAATTCACATTGATACTGGGTGGTCGAAATCGAACTCAGCCGAATGCGACCTAAATATCAGTCTGAATAAAATGATGTCATTAAAACATTGTTATTAAAACAATTTTTCAAAACGTGTTTGTCGAACTTGCAAAAATCATTCGTAATAGGAACTCTGATTCATTTTTTGGTCTGATACGTACAGTCGTACACAATACACTGACGCTTTCAAACGACAACAATACAACAACGTCGCAAATGTGCAGTTTCTCTCAAACATTTCGTTGGCATATCTTATTCGAGAACATTTTCTTTCAAACTTACGGTCATACATTCACAAAGCACGACAGCGCTGCTCAACACGAAGGCAATTGTCCCGGGCAAGTGTTCTGAACTTGTACTTTACGTACTGTCACCAACTATAGTGCTGTACATTATTGTTTAACTATTTAATGTTTTGGAATAAAAGAAACAACTGTTATATTTTTTTAAATATTTAATATGAACAAATTTAGATTTAAGTATTTTTAACACTAGAAGTCGCGCGGGGCGTCGGTCCCGTCGTTCTTTATCTGACAACTGTTCATTTCTTATTGGTCATAGCGTGATGTTATATAGTCTATAGCCTTCCTTGATAAATTGGCTATCCAATACTAAAACAATTTTTCAAATCGGACCCGAAGTTTCTGAGATTTGCGCGTTGAACCAAACAAACAAACTTTTCAACTTTATAATATTAGTATAGATTATAGTATAACATGGCATCTCGCCTTTTCTCAAAGGAGTAACCAGTGTATCACACCTACATTTCACCAGTTATGTTTGGTCCCATGAAATAGGGAGGCTCTTATCACTAACCGGGCATATTTCCATAATCCGGGCTGATCCTAAAATTTCAGGACAAGAAAACCCAATACCGTTTTTTTTCCCAACCAGGCCATCAAACATGGGACTTTTAATTTATTTATTTTATTTTTTATTGTTCTGCTTAACAACAGCCATTTAAAGTTAGAAATACTAAACTATATCACATACATATTTGACCAATTATAGTTAACCACAAAATTACAATCCAAACTTGAGAGTGTTTTAAGTACAAGATTTACATAAATTTACCATGTTTGTTATATGAATGTTTATACTTTTTGCACAGAGTCGTACATAGCCGCTGAAAATTATCAACTAATATGTAAGCATAGTTAATGTCTGTCTGTTCTTCGCTATCTTAACTTAACTGCTACAAAACTGACACATAAATATATTATTATCTAATTTAAAATATTAGTGTTCCTAATACTAAAAAATAATCATTTTATGCTTCTTTAGTATAGGTTTGATATATGATGTATATGGTACCTATACCTAATATATGTATTGAATGAAAACCTTTCAAATTACTCTGTTACACAACGGCTTCATTCAGAATGTAAATGTAATACCTATTCAAGTTACTAATCTCATAATTAATGTCTAGACGTAAATTACTTAGGTAAATAATATGCTATACGACTTCAGAATTCGTTGTTTTGATATAAATCCGTAAGTGATTAATTTCGTAAGTACGTAAGTATTACAAAATATATTCTTGTTTCTAATGATCATAAATATACTTGCATAATTATTATATACTTCTTCTTAAAAGACTGACAAAAATATTTAACTTTAGTCATAGGATAGGCAGGTCATCATCATCAGCCCACATTCACCCACTGCTGGGTACAGGCCTCTTCTCCACAGCGCCACTTTTCACGGTCTTGTGCCAGCCGCGTTCAATGAGATCCTATGAGCCCACTGGCTTCTCTAGATCACCACTCTGTGGCTGCCTTGGTCCACCGTCCGTCATCCCTTCTTATCAAGTGTCCTGCCTACCTACACTTTAACCTCGTCATCCGCTTCCCGAGATCTTCGACCTTCGTTTTATATCGAATCTCGACGTCCAGCACACTGTCAACGAGGGAGATGCATTACATGGAAGGATCCATTTTATATTTTGTACACATTCTGCTTAGTGAGCGTCCACTGTTCGACACCGTCAATGAGAGTAGACAAGACACCTTGAATATAATTATACCCTAGTTTTGAGGCATTGTGGGAGTTTCTTTTTTTTTGCATTTTTTTTTTTACCTGAGCCCAGCAGTGGGACTTAATGGATTGATGATAAGGATAAATGGGAGTTTGGATTTAAAGACGGAATCGGGTTTCCCAAAAGCGGCCCACCCTAATCCGATACGCCTTTTGATCTCCTTAGCCTGCGCGTTTTTATGAAAGGATAAATGATGTCCAAGATGAACTTACTCGGCTTACTGTTATCTAGTTGACAAGATATGTTGATATTTGAGCCTGCCTCCTTAAAATAGCAATGTTGTAGCTTATTCCGCTAGTATCACACGATATCCTGGTGATAAAAAAGTAGAGCCACATACAATTCTTACTCCCTTAACAGAAACATAAAGTTATCTGCCGACTGCAGTTACCCATACAAAAAATATCTTTTATTATTTTGGTAATGTCAGCATGAGTGTACGAAATATTATAAGCAGTTCGTACATAACTTTTGGGACAAATTAAACTGCGTCAGACTCGACACAAACGTGTTACGAAGTTGTCGCAGATGCTACTTCAAATTATTACGTCATAGTATATAGCTATCTACTGTTGAGAACTGCACTGTGAGATGTTTCATATATGTATTTGCTAAAAAAAATTGTGTACAATCGAGTTCATTAATATCTTGGCACCATCATTAGATATTTTTGTTGAATAGGGTGACTACAACTCATTGCATAATGTAACAGCATATTTTATTGAACCATTCACATGAGGACATATATTTGATCCATAGGTTCTATAGTATTTATTGAGCTTTTCAACGCTCACAATATTTTGAATCCTTGATGGTGCCAATATATTAATGAACTTGACTGTACTTGCTGACGAAAATAATTCGTTATTTTATAAGTATAGCTTATAACCTTTGTGGTAGTAGCACGGCTAGCTGTAGTTCTGGAAAATGGGTCCGCAATCAGTCATATTAATGCTCGTAATTCAATAGCTTCCCATAAAATTACAGATCGTTTTTATATAGATTAAATGGCGATGTTCACTTGCTCAGAGCTGATTTCTAAACGCTTGTGGTTTAACAGATGAAAAGTATGAAACGTTCAGTTGTTAGTCTGAGAATTCACACGTAGCTTCCGAATGTCTCATCGTAGATCCACAGAAATAAACACTTGTATTAGTTTAGTTACAGAGTCAGTACTTATAATAATTAGTAACGAAGTAAAAATACGAAAACAATAAAAACATAAACGAAGCGTCACGTCTTTTCCCCCAAAACGGTAACAAAGGTGCATCATATCCACGTAAGATCACTATGCGCATTTTCAGACAAAGCTTAATATCAAGAATATCAAGACACAAATACCTCATACCTCTTTTTTATCCGTCCTAAAAGGACCTGTCCCACAGAAAATTTATGCGTTCTGCGTTTACGTTGTATTTATTCAAATCAAATCATTTATTCAGAATTTACATATTGTCAAGTCATATAAAATTATACATAAAGTCTAGAATCTAAGATGCCTGTACTAGGAAAAATCCAGTGTTACAGGTGATATCTAGTTCTATCTGTTTATAATCATCATCATCATCATATCAGTCCAATGACGTCCACTGCTGAACATAGGCCTCACCTAATTTCCGCCACAACGAGCGATTTTGTGCCGCCCGCATCCAACGGCACCTGTTTATAATATTGGTATATAATTTACAGGAAAATATAAAAGTTTAAAATTAAATTTAAAGTCAATAACAGCATTATTTGCTTACTTAACCTAATTTCAATTTATAAATATAGCCATATTATATACATTTAAGTAGGTACTAAATTATCAAATTTGCAAGTGTGTACAAAATTGTAGATGGTGCATTTTATAACAAATTTAATATATCTAAGTATTGGTTGACTGACGCGGTCAGAACGCCTCCTCTGTGGGCATATCTATGTAACAGAATAGGTACAATACAGCGAACGCAACGCTGTGAGACGAAGAACGAACCCAAGACTTCCGTATTTGTATACACTCCCGCTGTGCCTGAAGCGAATATAATATTCTGTACAAAAAATATATTGAAGTCAATATTTTACTTACACAACTTTGGTCACTAGCGATTTCAATTTACATCTATTCTATAAAGCGGTCAATACAATGACCTAACGAGATAATTCATGAGAAGCAAAGCAACAATGGCTTGCTATTGAATTCCGTCTTGTATGGCCGTATACAGGCTCTGTGCGTCTGCTACTCTATGATTATACTCGGAACTAGGGCGTATTAACCAAAGAGTAATTAATCATGAATATATACTATATTAATACAGCGAAATGTTCATGTAATGTGCCCACTGAATTGTGTAATTTGTTTGTTTGAAAAGAACTTTTTTCTGAATATTCTGCTGTAAATGATTCAAAGGCTTTGCTTGATATAAAGTGGACGTATGGAACTCGGGTGATTACATTGGAATCATCATCATCATCAGCAACCCATTAAGTCCCACTGCTGGGCTCGGGTCAGAGAACTGAGAATACATAACATAAAATCTTTATTTTTTAAGATGAAATGTAAAATTATATTAATTATTATTAATAGCAGGTTCATCAACAAGAAAAAGAAAGAATTGATAACTTTTTTGTTTTTATTAACTCATAATGTTAAAAAATGTATAGAAAAAACCTTTTCATAAAATACTTGATTATTTTCTGGATGTTCGATTTCTGAATAAAGTTTGGCTGTAAATAAGTCAAGTAATAACTGAATGACGTGTTATAATAATTTAAAACATCTGCTGTTTTAAATTATTATAACACGTTATCGACATCAGCAACCCATTTAGTCCCACTGCTGGGCTCGGGTCTCCTCTCCTCTAAATAGAGAACTGAGAGTATTTTAGGCCATAATCCACTCACGCTGGCCTAGTGTGGGTTGGTGAATCAGACATACTCATAGAATTTCTTCTAGTGTATGTGGGTTTCCTCTAGATGTTTTCCTTCACCGTTAGCAGATGGTCAAAGTCACTTGACTAGTACATATAAATTCCACAAAGTGGAATCCACATCCACATCCGCGGTCCCTTATCCATTCAGCCACCATCGCTTCTAGTAAAACAGCAGACGTAGTTAATTTAAAATCCAAATATAAATTCAAGACAAGCCAGGTAACAAATTACTTTATATTCTTTAAGTTTGGTAAGATCCTATTACCAAAAAGTTTTTCCATTTATCTACAAAACTTTTCAATGTTAATTTAAAGTTTGTCTAGATCTACTATTGAATTAATGTTTCTAAGTGCTTTTGCTAACGTTAAGCCTAGTAACTCACAAAAGATGTACTAAAAAAGTAATAATATTTCTATCTATTCAGAATATACTTTCATAACTAAACAGGTTGACTGGCCTGTTGGTCTAGTGGTTAGTGACCCTGACTGCTAAGCCGGAGGTCGTGGGTTCGATCCCCACCCAGGACAAATCTTTGTGTGATGAGCATGAAGGTTTGTTCTGTGTCTGGGTGTAATTTATTTATTATATGTATGTATTTACAAAAAAAAAATGTATTTAAGTAGTATATCAGTTGTTTAATACCCTTAACACAAGCAAATATAATTGCTTAATTTGGGACTAGATGGCGATATGTGAATGGTGTGTGAATGTGGTAGAATATTATATATATTATATTATTATTATTATAAATAGGTACTATTTAATAAATAGACTGAATGTATTTATTTGTCACTGAATATTTAATATCTCAACAAATCACACTTAGTAAATGAATCGTTATCGTTTTATATTTATTGTTAGATAGGATATTTATTTATTATACCTATAATACCCTCTATTAAGCACAACTCCAGGGTCAACACTTGCAATTTTGATAAAAGATTGATCGATTTTATTGTATGAAAATGACAAAGACCATATTCTTTATCAAATATTTCACAGCGAAATTAACATCAATCTTGAACTCGAAATTGTGAGTTCCGGCCCAAAATGACATATTTTATTCAACATTATATTTTGAATATATTTTATGCTATAAGAATACGCAGCCTCGTGAAAATAATAAATATGCATAAGTTTATCATAACAATATTTATCTAAAAGAAAGTAAAACAAGCAGATTGTGTTCTCTATTATTTTCGAACGGGGAAATACAATTAATTTTATTTGTTTTCCTCCAAAGGTAACATTATCCTGTTCGAACAAAACAGGCACATATTTTAATTGTGACAGGTTTAGTACGAACCCCACGACTTCACGAGTTGTATTCCTTCGATTTCCAATAAATAACAGATTAGCTGACTGGATGGGTTTCTGTTGGTAATTAAATTTTATTGCGCTAAGTAAAATCGATTAGTGTATTCATCCCACTTCATCCCGTAGCTTTAACTACCGTTTGTAACTTAGAAAAGGCGTGATACACATTTGCTGTTGTTTTGTCAGTGGGATTAAGCTTCCTTATTGACGAGTAAAAATTTCATTTATATTTCGTTGTAGATAGAAAAAAGATAATCGATACCTACCTATAATCTTTGCCAATTTGACATCAAACCCTTATAAGTACTGTGTATTGAAGCAGAACTAATCGATGGAAATTAATTTCACAGATCCTGAAACGTGAATTCAAACATCATAGGCTAAGAAATGAATATGCTGGTCACAGATATCTTCATGGCGTATAGCTAGTTAGTAATGGGTATGTTTTATCGATCAAATATAAATAATTGTGTTGAAACACAATTATTTTTACAGGGGATACAGGGGCAGACCCCCCGCCCCTGTATCTTATTTTCAACTATCTTACATTCAATTATTTCATATCGATAGTTCGTTAACATAATATGTTTGAAAATCACAATTTAAACATTCACCTATGTATATAGAAATCAACCAATTGAATGTCGAGATTGCAAGGCCGTTAGGTTACACATTAAATTCTCTCAAAGCTTATAAATTAACCCAAAATAGGTAAACAGACATATATAACATTCTAAGAAGCTTACACAATACAAGTTTAATTAATTACCTCCACCAAATACCAGTGTCACGTTCTACTCAATTGACTGAACCAATATCCATGTCAGATGACGTAAGTGAAACTGGCATATAGCAGATTAATATTGCTTTATCTATCATCCTGATTTTGAATATAGTGTATGTTTTTATTGCGATACCTTTGACTATGTTTATATGATTATTATCATGCACATTTTAGGTTAAATTGAATGAAAAAAAAGTATCACTTCTTTTTCTCTAGTCTAGTTAGGGCGAGCATATTGCTATCAAAAACAATTTTGCAAATTCTTTGTGTTGAATAATAAATTTGCATCAATATAAATAAATATAAGTACTTACCTTGTAAAGTATAGACCGAATTTATTTTTGTAATTTGACAAGTAAGATATGAAAGAGCGCCGCCGACGTACCTACCACAATTTTCCGTGTAGCTATGGAACAGGAATTCAATGTGACACATCTCCTTTTCATTCGCAGGATGTCATAAAACGTAACTAAAGAAAAGAAAACTTCAAATGAAAAGCTAAAATCAAGATAATGGGCTTATTTCAGTGCTTTGCATTTTGGATTTTTTCGTCTCAGAATGACTATACTTAGGTTGATTCCTTCTTGGAACTGTGTACGTAACAGGATCTGGCGATTCACCCTATATAGCGAGATGGTTGTGCAAAGAGTAAATTTAATGGTGGTCTATCGACTCCCAGCTATTCATCCCGTTTCCCTGAAAGCTTGCGGCAATTATTGTATTATACACTTGTAAAAAAAGGAGCTTAATATTCTCCTCTGATGTAATGGCTTCTTATTGGTACCAATGTAGCCGGGATAAATGTTCTAGCTAGGCGATCGCCTTTATCGCCTCCATCTTAGGGAAAAGCTTTCACTTAAAAACACAAATTATATTAACTACTTACGTATGTCTTCGTCACCTTGACGACTTAATCAAACTTTGTAAGGAAATTCATGATTTGTTTCTTCTGAAAGTCAAAACACAAAGTCGATGGACGAATCCAATTACCGCTCGACTGAACCTTTTGTAGTTATTGAAGCTCATTCAGTTAAAAGGAACGTTCATGTTTTGTTTGTGAAAAGGAATATTCAATACAGATTGAATGTTTTATGTTTGAACAAAATAACTGAATTAGCTCCCGTCTAAACAGTTAATATTTGTACGATAGTAATATATTCTTTGTTTTCCGTTGTTAGTCGTTGTTACAATCAAAATATAGAATTACATTTTTGTTCTTGTAGGGAAGCGGAACAAAAGTATTATTATTATTTGAAATATTATTGTTTGAAATTATAAATATGTATAATGTTTTTCTTTTCCTTTTTACCAATAAAATATATAAATAAAATCTATTTGACCAAACACGCACAGCAAAACTCCTAGGTCTAGAAGCATAAAATGTTCGTATGAAACTCACAAGAACTGCCCAAATGTACCAAACTCTTTGCAGACGATAGCAAGTCATACCGTGAAGACATAAAGACAAGCTTAAGATTAATTATATGTGATTTTAATAAAATATGTTTCTACAATATGTATATACATTCATAATATGCATGTATGCATATTATGAATGTATATACGGTACATAACATTTTTTTCAATTTTTGTTTGTCTGTTTGTTCCTGCTAATCTCTGGAACGGCTGGACCAATTTGGACGGAACTTTCACTGGCGAATAGCTCACAAGGAGTAACTACTTTGGTTTGGAAAAAATATCAGGGTTCCGTAAAAAAAATTAAATCTCCATGAATGCGAGATAAGTTTTCCACGCGAACGAAGTCGCGGGCACAGCTACTTAGTATTAAATAAATATCTAATGCCATGTAGCTACGAGTTTACACGTTGCATTGTCCATCCTCATTGTAACACAAACCCCTTAATTCCATTCATCAAGATCCCACACGGTGATACTTTTGTCTGCTAGCCTAATTGTGCATCATTAGTAAAATTGTTACTTTATCTTCTTGGGAAACTATACAGCCTTTGTTATGTTTATCTAACTCTATTAAATTTTAAAATAATCTGAGAAAACTCTATACTAAAAATAATTGAAACTTATGGCGTAATAAATACGTGTAAGTTTATAACACATATGGAAATAGCCTGACTGATATCACAAGATGTAGTTAGCTGTAACGTTCTGTATACGTAATCGTATATCTATAAAAAAAATAATCAATTATGTTTAAGTAATAGTAAATATGTAGTTACAAAGAAGAAGAAGAAGGCCGTATCACATAAAAATATATGTTCCTAAACAATAATAATAATAATATAAATTATTGCCTTGCCTAGGAACGATTAACTGGCGTTATTATTTGATGAATAAACTTTTTGAGGTTGATTAAGAGTCCAAGATTAGTAAAAAAAAATATTATTAAAATTTATGGAAACAAATTTAATTCTCTCGACTCTCTCTAGACTCAGTTGAATTTAAATATGTTTCAAATAAGTACGTTATCCAGACATTATAAAACTAAATTAAATATAATTGATCTTACAAAAATAAAATAAATCTATGCCCAAAACAAAGGAGATACGAATAAGAAAAGTTTGTATTTATTACGTTACGTAAGTACCTAACATACTTACATATTTGGGAGTATAAAAGGAGCCAATAAGCATACCTTTTCCTCCAGATTCCAGACGCGACAGAGCCTTTCTGTGGGCGGAGCGGCCCCAACTCGGTCCTAGAATTTCATTCATGCAGCTGCTGACTCGCCATATTGAAACAAAAACACTAACGACTAGGCTAACAATTTCAGTTCCAATTTTGAATTCCTAAAAAATGGTCGTTAGAAAAGATGGCCGACGTTCTAAATGACACTGGCCTGTATATAAAATATTTGTGCCCCAATTGGTCCTGGATAACATTTTATAAAATTTCGTTCTTTTGTGCGAGGTGGATAGATAATGGAAGGACTTTAAGTGTCTCGAGAAAATATTATGGGATTTGGTCGTGGTTTGTATAAAAGAGAAATTCGGTTTTATTTGAATTCGATTCTAAATCATTTCATTTCAAGATACACCGGCGCTCCTTTTTATTCGAAGGAATAGGCATAGGAACCCTACTCACATTTCACCAGCTTCCTTTTGGTCCCATGTAGTAGAGGGGAGCTTATTGCCATTAACCAGCCACATTGCCAGACAGTAAAAGCCAATACATACCATTATTGCCCGGCATCGAACTGGGGCCTTCTTACGCTGCAGCCTTAAAGGCATTTCCAGATTCTTTTTTAAAGACAGGACAATAATTCTAAATACTTTACTCAAACCTATGCTTACCAAGCTCAAAAGATATGATTATACTTGTAATGCATAGATACAAATTTAAAACAACAGAATGGTATACGAAGCCAATTTATTAGAAAGTTACAGATATAACAATATATATAAAGTGTGGTCTGTGACCCGTTTCGGGTGCATATTAATCGCAATTCAAGTGAAAGGTGACACTGCAGTCGATTACCCGCTGGGACTAAGGCTGGGATCACGGTTGGCTACTAGTCGGCTGCTGATTGTGGCTACTAAAAATATATTTTATCTACATTTAAATATTTTTATTTGTATTAAACCGCCCCCGACTTAGCCCGCAAGGTATGCCGATAAAAGTAGCCTATGAACTATTCCAAACTATCTGTGTGTCTTTCATACAAATCCTTTCAGCCGTTCATCAACATCATCCATACATTTATAATGCAACATTATAACTTTCACATTTATAATGTTGCTAGAAGGCTTTGCTCCAATGCGCTAATGTATAGTTTATACTAGTAGCCTTTCTCGATAAATGGGCTATCCAACACTAAAAGAATTTTCCAATTCGGACCAGTAGTTCCTGAGATCCTAGCGTTCAACCAAACAAACAAACTAGATTATAGATATTATTCTCGTATATCGCGAATTTTACAAAAGGTTGCCTGGGTGGCGCTAGAGTGTGTATATGTGCTGTGCAAGGCATTTCTAGGGTTCAAGGTAGCGCAAAAATTGTATTGAAAAAATGGTTATATGCCCTGAGTTTGAAAATATGCTTAGTAATGGGCTCGCCCCTATTATATGAATCATTACAGCTGGCTGGTATCTGATGCACCTCTGCCTACCCCTTCAGGGCAAAAGACGCTGCTATGTTGTTGATGTTATTTTAATAACCCTACGAAATAGGTTTCATTTAGGTAAAATTCGACGATTCCGAAATAATTCTCTGTTACATTAACGCAAAATGAAACTGCCCCAAGCTCCAACGAGAACAAACATCGGCTGACATTTATTTATTTTATTTATTTTATTTATTTAAAAACTTTATTGCACAAAATACAAAGTAAATGTACAAAAGGAGGGCTTAATGCTAAAAGCATTCTCTACCAGCCAACCTTTGGGTGATGCAGAGATGAGAACAGGTAGGTGCAAATTTAGATGAGATGTAAGAATGAAAACAACAAATACAACTTTAATAATCTTAACATTAATATTATTACATAAACAAATACATACATATATCAAGGATACCAACAAAATATTACTAATAAATATCAAAAATATATATTTAATAATATTATTACATATACCTACAATATATATATATATATATAAATACATACTACAAGTGTTGAGAGGCTTCTGCCAACAATCTATAGTAATGCTCACGTACTCTAGCCTTGAAAATGTCACGGTTAGTGGACATCCTGATTTCGAGAGGGAGTGCATTCCAAAGAAGAATGGACTGGATATTGAAAGAAGAATGAACAAGAGTAGAACTATGAGAAGGAACCAGAAGTAGAAGATTATCTGACGACCGTAGATTTCGGTTGTGAGTGCTGGAAAGATATTGAAAATTAGGACTTAAATAGGAAGGAGCATTAGGAGAGTTAAGTAGAGAGTATAGGGTACTGAGTGCTCGCCAGCTACGTCGCTGACGTATGGGGAGCCAACGTAATTGGGTTCGATAAGTAGATACGTGATCATACTTTCGAAGATTGAAGATGAACCGAATGCAATTGTTGAGAAGACGGTCAAATTTATCGAGCAGATCTGCATTCAGGTCGAGGTAGCATACATCACCATAGTCAATAATTGGAAATACTAAGGTCTGCACCAACATTGTCTTTGTCTTGGGTGGAAGGAAGTTCTTCAAGCGGTACAGAGATCTTAGGGTGCAAGTGATATTCCGGCTGACATTAGCGACTTGTGTCCTCCAGTCAAGGGTGGCGTCAAGATAAAGACCAAGATTTTTGACACTAGAGCTAATGGGAATTACAGAGCCATTAAAAGTCACTGATGGTAGATTTCCAGTATCCACTCTAGCAATCATTCGTGAACTTCCCATAATGATGGCCTGACATTTTGATGGATTTACTGTCAAACCAAACTTCTTTGTCCACTTCTCCAACGTGTCTAGATCCTGGTTCACGTTGTCAATTGCCACACTCAGTTCATCCACCCTTGCCTGGGTGTATAGCTGCAGGTCATCGGCATATAAATGATACGAATTGCGAAGTTCGGGTGTTAGAAGATTGATAAACAATGAGAAAAGAATAGGAGAAAGTATACCGCCTTGAGGAACACCAGAGTCTAGATTGCACGAAGTAGAAAAGGTATCATCAATCCGAACTGACTGCTGACGTCCTCGAAGATATGAAGAGAACCATTCCAGCGCCTCAGGGGAGACCATAAGATAGGATAGTATAGATAGAAGGATGTCATGACTGACGGTGTTAAAAGTTTAAAGTTTTATTACGAAATAATCTTTCTGCCACTAAAGTTGTAATGTATTTGCTAAAAGAATGAACCATTATTTTCGTATATTATTTAGGATATAATACTCATAATATCATAATATTATTTGTGTCTGAATTAATGTAGTTATATCGTAATATCAGTAACTTATAAGATGTACCTAAGTCTATTTTGTTATCTGGAATAAAATAATGAATAAATTTCGAAGGCTATTTTGTTACTGAATTATTCAATTGTATATTCTGCTATTTTAGAGCTTATTTTGCCTTTAAGCTGCTTACATCGTGTTGCCTGTATATGAATTTTGTTTTAAGATAAATAAGTTTGCTATCTGAAAATACTCAAATAGATAATTGAATATTTAAATTTGGTATGTACTCGCTCAGATAGTGCATAAAGACTAAGGAAGTACATCCTCCTTAGTGAAAATCTAAGCAATTCGTCGACGTCATCGGTAATATTATTTCAAAAAACCTTTTGTGATTTAAAAAAGTATTTATAAAAAAAAACCGCGATTTAGAATGACTGTCCGTTACATAATACGTCTATAAATAGCGAAAGTTAAAAAGTTATTATCAAATTTATTACCAATTTCACCGCAATTTATCAAGTAATTATCTGATCGAAATTAGTCTCCAACTCGTTTCTAAGTAATAAATTTATACAAAATTCTAATTACCAAAACACGACCGCTACCTTGTCAGGTTAATCGTATTAACATCAAATTTTTCTTAGAAAGAAACATGTGATTATAAGTGCCGACCTTCATAAGGGGATTTAGATTAATACGACACGTATGGGACACTAGTCTGACAGTTGCTTTGACATAATATTGTTGGGATTAAATTAACTGTTCTTAATTCGATTATTTCGAGATGCAATGCAGCAGTACTTAATTTTTTTTTTTTAATGCTGATAAAATTTATTGCCTGTTATATTTTTGATAGTCATATTTTTATCGACGTTGGTATTGTTAGTGTTATACTGCAAGATTGCGTTGTATGCAAGCCGAACTTATTGGGATTGAATTTCTTGGGGAGGCCTATTTAATTATTTTATTTATTTTCATATGAAGTTCACTATGTTCAACAGTGAACGTTCTGAACGACTTATAATACAATAATGATGATGATGATTGTTATGTTACTTAATTCTAAATACTTTATAAATATATTCTACAATAAATATATTCTACCACATTCACACACAGCGCCATCTAGTCCCACAGTAAGCAATTATATTTGCTTGTGTTATGGGTACTAAACAACTGATATATTACTTAAATACATTTTTTTTTGTAAATACATACATACTATAGATAAATTACACCCAGACACAGAACAAACCTTTATGCTCATCACACAAAGATTTGTCCTGGGTGGGGATCGAACCCACGACCTGCAGCTTAGCAGTCAGGGTCACTAACCACTAGACCAACAGGCAACTTTGATCTCAATTGGGTGAGAAATATTTTATTGAATAAGGTGTTGACATTATTCTGGTGCAGCATATTATTATACTCGTATAGGTACATAAATATGCCATAGCTTGCTATCTGTACTAAATCTTCATACTTAAGTACTAAATATTAAAAGAGTGTGACGATATTTCACAAAATGTATGGAGCTTGAAAAGTGTGTATAATATTTCACAAAACCTATTTGAAATAGGCCTTATCAAACCTTTCTTCAACGTCATAAATATTTTATGTAATTGTGCACTTTCATAACAACGTTGTATAAGTCAATATTCCTTTTTTATTTATGAACGAATTGAAGATTTCTGAACAGAAAATTTATTACAATCAAACTGTTAAACATAAAGTATCGACGACCTAATATATCAAATCCTAGTATAAATAAAGTTAAGAATAATCTAATAAGCGTAGCTATTAACAGCTATTATCGACTATAACTCTTTTCAACAATCGTTTACAACATTCACCCGTACTGACAATAATTCATACACCCACACGGTACCAAATTATGTCCCTAAAGTTATCTAAATCATGGTATTAATACACCTACATATAGGACCGCATTGAAACAACAGGAACACCCTACAGTGAACGTCTAATTGGTCCCGACAAATATATTTAGGGTCGATACACGGTAGATAAATAGTATTTGGGAAATGTCTTCGTAAACGTAATGTAATGTTTTATTTAGGCTATGTTGTACTACATAAGATAGCATATTTATGCTCACATTCTTGATTATTTTTTTTTCTCTAAAATTATTTTTAAAGAAATGCCTTTGTAACTTACGAGTAAGCTCGCGACGAAATAACATATATCGCAATAAAAATGACGGATGCTGCAGTTGTTTGGCTGTGGCCATAAATGATTAGAAAATATATACCAGCTGAGACAAGATAGATGTGTTAGAGAAGGCGTGAAGGTAAGTCTTATAAACCGACCTAACATAGTTGCCGAAAAATTATGAATCTCTGTTTACCTCTTCGGGAAAAAAGCATGATGCTAATTTATGTTAAGCGACATGGGTTCTGTACGACAGGTGACAGTTACGGGGTTCGGAAATATCCATTTTCATAGTGGTGCAACTACTTTTTGATTCCGAAAAGTTCACTTTCGAACCAACATACTCGTTATATGATTTTGTTATTTAAGTGATCTAGTTGCAATACTAGTTTTATAGTTTCAGATATCACAATACTTTCTAAATTCGCCTAAAATTCCTATCCGTTTTATTAAAATCCCATTACATTATTATGTAACAACTGGTATAATTAATCTCTCTATAAGCAAGTCTCTATTATATACTACGTAAGAAATTCACACATTTTCTAATGTATGTTATTTCATGCTTCCTGTCCAAAAGACTAGATATGTGGTGACGTCTAGATTTAGCCAGCTATGTTTGGTGTTGGAGACGCTATAGTAATCAAAATTGCTTTTTATTATTGAACTCAAATTATGTAGATTCTAGACTAATGCTGAATTCAAATCCAATTCAAATTTCGTAACTGAATAACAATTTAACTATGATTTTAATTTCCAACATTTTCTTCACTATCTTATCTCAATGTATTTAATTAAGATCTATGCGACCGTCAACTACATACTGCCATAATATATTATAACCTGATTATGTCAACAATATTAGTTTCACTTGCTTACTTAGCTACCCATTGACATTATCTGCAAGACATTTACACAATTTATTGTAAATATTTTAATTACAATACATTGTAAATATTACAACTATTATAATGAAATTTATTTACATTGTGTTTTTTTAAGGCATTATATAATTCTGAATGATAATGAATTTATTATTTTCTTTTCATTAATTTATCAGCCACACCATCCACATCAAATGATGACCACGAACCATGAGGGACCGACCACAGAGAGAGTAACAAAAACTTTTTATAAGAAAAAACAGAAAGTATATAAAGTGATATTAAAATATTTGTTATAATTTCCGTTGAGTAGATTAGGTTAACTCTATCAGCACAAGTGCTAAGCGTTATTGCACTCCAAAATAAACAGATCAACGTCTCTCTGCAAATTTGTATGAATTGGATAATAGGGGAGCCTCGCACTTGCCCGGACGAGGGCAATCTGTCCATTGGCGCAAGTGCCGATAAGTGCCATGTAATGTATCGTTTAATCCTTTAATGCACGACATCCGATACGACAATATTTTCCCACAATGTTTCTAGTAAATTACAGCAAGTTTTTCTGATCTTAGATTGAAGAAGTGAGTTAGATCAAAGCAATCGGTGCTTTTGATCATGACTATTAGACCACTTTCAAGTTAATTTTCTGTTTTTTACACTTAGAAACAGTTAACCAATGGTGAATCTTTCTTCTATATGGACAACGATGTAAGGGCCAATATTAAGGATCTTTATTTGAAAAAATAAGGATGTCATCTAAGTCTGTCCCTGTTTTACTCTTAGTATCTTATACAAAATAGTCATATTACCTTTACTAATATTATAAAGCTACAGAGCTTGTTTGATTGATTCGACGCGATAATCTAGACGAAACGAAAAAACTACGGATCAGATTTGAAAAATGCTTTTAGTATTGGATAGCCTATTTATTGAGGAAAGCTACATGTTATATAACATCACGCTACGGCCAATAACAGTTGAGTATGCCCAAACAAAGAACGACGGGAGTGACGAGCAACTGCTGCTTGAATAAATTTTGGTTCTTAATAACCGGAATTTAATAATCCAAAAGTTTCTATCTATAGTGGGTGTATGTAGGTTGTCACGCGATCCCGATTTCGTATAGTCATGTTTGGACATTAAAGTAATTTGGCTTTATTAGTTTTTTTATGAGCAATTTAAACGTGATAATACATAAAATTTTAGCTTTTACGTCGGATGCAATTGAACCATCAATAAAGAACGGTACTTCATACCCAGTAGGTGGATGTTTTTTGTTGTCTAAAGATTCTCAGACAGTCATTAAGGTGTATGTAGCCATGTATTAGAGCCGTATGTGGATAAACGATTAGGTCATTGTTTTAGTTATGTTGGGAAAATCGGCGATTCAATTTGTTTAAAGCAATAATAGAATAATCTCTTACTGATGTTATCTATTTGAAAATACAGAAAACGTAAATAAGACCAAGACATTTATAATCTAATCCCAAAAATCCATAATTCATCTTATAGCGACAGTTTCATTAACTCTGTTCATTTGTCAATGACATTGTAACGTCAATCTCAAATAATGCTCTCAAAATTATTGCTCCACGAGTAAAATATGTGTTCAGGGAGCTAGATAACCTATACCGTAGGTATTTCAGGGAGACAAGCTATACCTATTATTAAATAATTATAAAATCTTATTCAAAAGTTGAAACTATAAATAAGAAGTAAAATGAAGTCTTGGTTGAAAACATTCAAAATTAGATGAATATGGCACAACTTTGAAGAGTTTGTTCATCATCATCAACATCATATCAGCCCAACGACGTCCACTGCTGAACATAGGCCTCACCTTATTTACGCCACCGCGAACGGTCCTGTGCCGCTTGCAAGCAACGGCCGCCTGCCACCCTGACCAGGTCCAAGAGTTTGTTCGCTTGATGCAAAATAATATATTCTAAGCTTATCTTTCGTAGTATAGTAGAGGTTCCGGATAATGATGATACGGTAAATAGAATGTAGGTACACTGAACTATAAATCTTATTCTATCTATTTTTTGTAATGACAATTTAATGGTGCCAATTTTTAGTTATTCTATAGCCGAGTTCACGACTTCTTATTTATAATAAATAAGGGTACCGGTAATTTCATATTATACTCGTATGTGTAGTTTATTTTCTATGCGTGCTTGTGATAATCTGTAACTATTTCTTCAAAGTAAACCGAAAATTGAGCCATAATTTAGTTTTAATCTTTCCATAAATGCTTATTTAAGAATACTATGTTACTTTCAAAGAAAGACGATAAGTGTTTGACATACTTCCACAAATAATAGAGACATTCACGTGTAACTAAAATTGCACCCTATTTGCTGTAATGATTTCGATCTAAATTGTTTCACTACAAGTAGTTTACTATGTTAGTTTAGCTGAAGCATTCAACCAATTTGAAGAATATTAGCACACTTGCGCATGACACGAAGCAGTTTTTTTAGCCGGCTTTATCGAGGCAGTTAGAAACTATTTTTTTTATACCACAAGTGTGACTTTACTGCTCTCTGATGGTAAGTGGTAACCGAAGTTTATGGACGCTTGAAACACCAGAAAAATCATTATTACATACATATTGCCCATCCTTAAGATCCCCTTCCCTTCTCCGATGAGCTCTGAGTACCACAACTCCTAGCAGATACAGAACTCTACAGAGACAGTATTTTTATGGCTGTGGTCTTCTGTAGGGTGGAGGTACTCTTTCAGGTGGACAGCTCAGTTTGAGCAGAATTTACCCGTTGTTTCCCTCCCTTTCTTAAAAGCATTCATAATCATCAGCAACCCATTAATGTCCTGCTGAGCTCGAGTTTCTTCTCCCCTATCTAGAGAGCCGAGAGGGTTTAGGCCATAATCCACACAAGCTGGCCTAGTGTGGGTTGGTGGATCATAATATATACACTTAGAATTACTAGTAGTGTATGTGGGTTTCCTCACTATGTTTTCCTTCACCGTTAGTAGATGGTAAATCACTTGACTAGTACCATATCAATTACACAAAGTCAAATCCACACTGGTAGGTACTGCCGGTCGGAAATCAAACTCAGACCGCATGATTCGCATGCCGGTCACTTATCCATTCGTCCACCATCCCTTAAAAGCATTACGTATATTGACTATAAAATACTAATCCTTTTGAAAAATAAAACAAAATCATAAAGAAATTAATTAATATTTGAGCTCATCTAAGCATGAAAAATGGGACATGATCTGATCCATACGCCCCAGTGAACATTACATACAGTTCAATGTTGATGATAGTTAAGTTTTGACAAGTGTTCTAGCCAAGCTGGGTTAAGCAAGCGGAATTGATGTGTTGATAGCATCTGTATAAGTCGATGTTTTAACGATTCGTGTTATAGATAAAGTTGTCTGTACAGCAACGAAAGTAATTATTTGATAAATTGTTTAATGTTTCATTGTTTATTGGATTGTAACTGTGCATTGGATTTTATTGGTATTTGTTGATTGATTGGTTTTTGCAAGTATTCTATCTAGATAATTTCAACATACTTTTGCAATAATCAATAACGTCCGTTTTATTTATAGTCTTTGAATGACAGAACAAAAATATCTACTTAAGTACTTCTAAAATAAAACTTATGGAAAGTTAAATTTTCAAATTATGATGTCTGCATCATGCAGAAGAAATGTATAATTATTATGAATTTAAAATAACTATCGAACAAAATAAATTAAGCCATTAGGTATAACAAAAACTAGTTTAATTTCAAAATACAGTAAGGTTGATTGAGCAAAAAGAAATGGTCAAAATAGAAACCAATAAGTGTGTCAGTGTGACAACAAAATGCCTAGCACTCACCGGACACGTAATTGTAGAAATCCAAAATAACGGTACATAACTATTATCAATTACTAAATTAGCGATGCACACTGTCGGCTATTCGTTTCAAGTAGCGCTTTTGTCCAAATACTTGCACAATTGAGGGCTATCGATAAAAATAGACGAAGCTTATTATTGTTCCCACGACTACGGTTCGTCGACATTGGCGTGTGCGATCCTCATTACGACATGCTTCCGCAATTAGTAATGGGTTCTGGGCTTTCTCGATGTTTAATGTTTGATTGTATATGCCGATACATGATAACTGTGTGTGTTTCTTTAGGTGTTTGTTCTTTTATGTCTATATTATTACAAAAAATCGCTCTACCGTCATCTACAAAACAATAATTTATTTCCTCAAAATCAGTTTTCAACTTTACAGTTCGCTCTAGGTCAAAATTAATTATTAAATGATTCTAGAGCAGCTTCAAATATATGAACTTTCATTTATTATTTCTAGACTATATTTTGTAAACTCACTTTACACATCATTTAATTGTGATCAAATTGAAATACAAACATCAAAAATGACTCTGTGTCAGAACAAAAGTATTTGAACAGTTAAAATGATATTTTATGGTAACGACCGTGATGTGGGTGCACATGTTTTGAATATTTAAAATTCGTCAGTGTCATTACGTGCTCTCTGTATGCCTATATACAAACATAATATGCGGAGACATTGGGAACTTCCAGTATGCAAAGACGAAACCGTTTAACATAATATATTGCGAGAACTGATTGAAACTTTGATTTGAAAAATATTTTAAACAAACTTTTAGGTTCAGTCAAGAGAAATTAAACTAGCCCAAATCGATTCTGTAACGTCGTTTTATAACAGAGTTTCAAAGGCCACCTTCCAACTCCATCATCAGATCAGTTTCATATCATATATAAATATTGCATTGTCATCCAATTTTATATGCACGCAAAATTTCGTCTAAATCGGTTGAGGATAATTACTTTAAAATTCAGTTGCAAGATTTGACCCGAACATAAAAGTTTTTAAAAAGCTCAAACTGCAAAATTCATCTTTTCTGTCATTTATACACTTGTAATCGTCTGACAATATTATAACACATATTATAGCCGTCCTCGTCTCTGGTCAAATAAGCAGTCAGTATGTCCGTAGCATACTTGATTATCAATTTCTCCTCCTCAGTCGTTCTTTCTTGACAGAGTGATCGTGATTTCATGACGTTCGTTGATGGCATATGAATGATGCAGTCCATGCGATGCGCCTCCACTTATCACAGTCTATTTTCAAACAGTATGATATTCAACGGATGTTTTTCTTCTAGCTCTAAATGAAAGTCAAATAAAAAGTAATATTTTATATCCAAGGGTTGTATTGTTCATTGTATCTACAGTAGACACAAATAAGATTGTTGAACTAAAAGATGATCAGATTAATCAAACATTGACACTTTGAACAAAAAACATAGCCCTATAAATAGATTCTCTCCATGTTAATAACCGTTGCAGTCTGATCGGCTTATGGAAATTCCAATTAAGAGTGGTACGCTTAAATCGATTGCTCTGATACCTGTTTAATTAGTGATGATCGATTTTGTTTTGAATATAAAATTGAGAATTATTAGGGTTCAATGTAGACGGGATGTTTTTCTCATCGCATTGCATTAGGAGTATTGTCGTATTTTATTAACACTAACACGAAATTCTTGTTAATAATTTTTACTAACAATGTTGCAATCAAAGTATTTTGACACCACAAGGACGGCAAACCAACCCAACTGATTTTAACTTATTTTGTCATTCGTTATCGTTCATCATAAGTTTGATGCTCTTAAATCTATTTCTCTGTTCTCTAATTCTATCTACTGAAATAAATAATCTATTAAATTTTATTATATTTCTTCACTTGTCAGAAAAGGAATAATCTTGTACAACGAACGAAAAGTGAAAGAAAATCTACTGTCGAGTTACTGCAGTTAATTTGAAAGTGTGAGAAATCTATAATCTTAGGAAAAGTCGTTCTTTGTTATTTTATCGCCTGACCCCAATAAAATTAATGAATGGCAGTGAGAACTTTTTGTTGTTATCTCAGAAAATAATTAATACTGTTGGTTTTTATCTGTTTTTATTAATGCCGGAAACAATAGATTTTTTGATCGTTTATCGTTTAAATATAAATTCAAAAAAAAACACGATTACCCGAATGGTAATCGTATTTGTAACAATTTGATTTTACCTGCAGTTCCAATTTCTGTGTATTCAACAAAATTTTATAGGTGAAATGATTCTAGAGCAGCTTCAAAGCTACTATTTTGGCAAAATAAGCCATTATTTTAAGTATCGTATCAATGAGGTTTTATGGTTTCTTTTACCTTAATTACATTTAAAACAGACTCAATTATATACACAGTTGAAACGATAGGATTAATTAAAACGCAGCTCTTACTTCTTATTGAAAAGCATTGGTAACGTTACACCATCCATCTTGAGTAATCTTGAGTATCTTCAAAACAATATTCAATATAACTTTCATGATTATCAAATGTCTCGACAATACAAAATTAATTAATGAAATCTTCTGTACTTGACCGTTTAGAAATCACGTTATTAATCTCAAATGGTTTCCAATTTCATCTCTCATTATCTAATTTTAGAGGAATTTAATGCAACAATGACTGGCTTCTAATTTCATTACCACCCATGGTTCAGGAGTCTAGCGGTGAGCAGACAGCGTTCTTAGCATCAACAATAGCGCTTTGTCCACCGATGGAAACAAATTAGGACGATGACGGAGAGAAATTTTGGAAGAGGAGGTACGGCTAATTAGGATAAATCGCCATGGGCTATGCGGCCAAGAATGATAAGTCACTGGTAAGAAAGTGTACAAAAAGATTTTGTTAGCAATTGAAGATAAATAATTCAGCCCAATTATAACCGGACTTGACTACAACGAATATCAACTAAGTAGTTTAATTTGTTAATTGCTTAAATTAAAGCTCACACAAGAAATAACTAATGAGCTTTATCTGCAGTAAACATTTTTGAAAGAATACTGATTAAACATATTATATTACTTGGAGACAATTTTGATTTAATTACGAGAATAGAGTGGAGGAATTCAAAAATGATTGAGCATAAAATTGGTCATTACAGACAATTTCTCGATGCTGTAGATAACTATTATGTGAACACATGACAGGGTGTCGTCGCCGCCGGCACAACGCAAGACGGGCGCGGGCGGAACAGGCGCAGGCGCACGCGCAGGTAGACCCTTCAAAACGACAGAAAGGGAAATATTTAGTATCTCTTTCTTACCACGTGGTGGGGGCGGCCGGGCGCAGGCGTTTGTTTGCCGCCTGTGCTACATTTTATTTAGTTTATAACCGTTCTTTAGCGTTGGAGCACTGTCTGTTTGAGTACAGCGTTCAACCACTGTTTATCAATTGTTTCGATTTAAAAAAATCAACAGACGAGTGAAAAAGTGTTGAAGGTTTTATACAAGCTTATCGGCGCGTTGGCGCCAGCCGGCTCTGGCATGGGTGGGCGCAGAATGTTTAAGGCTGCAGCTGCACTGATAACTCTTGGATACTGCAGCCTATTAGTATACCAAGGTGGCGTTACTTTCAACTTCCAAGAAAATCGGACGGGACCTGTGCCAGTGTCGGACTTATCTATTGAGCCTGTGACTAAAATAAGTATATTAGACAGTGAACAAAATAAATATATAAGTTTAAATGACATTTTTATAAGTGTGAAAACAACAATACATTACGAGCATACAAGACTGCCAATCATATTTAAGACATGGTACCAGTTGGCAAAGGAACAGGTAAGATAGTTGATCAACTTTAACTAATAAATACTGAAAATATTTTACTATAAGAGGACTTGGGTGAGTAGTATTCAGACAACAATTACAATAAATTATTGTAGTAAGCAATAGAGAAATACGTATACGTACGTATTTATAGAGAAAAAAAGCAGTTAATAGTACAATTGAATTCATATAAGAACACTAAATATAGGCTAATATTTACTCATAATTTTTATTGTCAAGTACTTTGCTAAAGTTTCATGTTTTCTTTTACGTTCAGCATCTTCAGCTGTGTACTTGAATACAATACTGACAGAAATTGACAGTAAACATTCAGTCAATCAAACTCATTTAAACAGTGACCTACCTATCTAATTTTCTTTAACTTTTATAATATTAATGTTTAGTATTAATACTTAATAATACTTAATTAGATAATAATCCTTTAATGACATCTGGGCATTGACATTACAATTAGAGTCAAATAGCCTAATTATAAGAATATTAAATTGTTTCCTTCTGTAGATACTTATAAATATGTCTAAGATGTTCAACAAATGCAATAACAAACTCCAAGGCATTGCACACACACATTGATATATATTTAAAACGCATGTCACTGTCTGAAATATTTGAATTATAGTTAATGCCAGTGACCCTAATTCAGATGATGCACCAAAACAACTAAATAATATACGTTCTACAACTTAATGAAAAATTCCATTATCCAAAAAATAATGAAAACAGAGACACAACCAATAAATGATTTATCTATGCAAATTTTATTAATAATTTAATCAATATTATGTAGGTTACCATTGGACTTACAAACCGTGAAGATAAAGCTTAAAGTTTATTGACATCATTGGCTTCAACATGACACACCTAGCAACGTTAATCTTAATAAATGCCTCAAAATAAATTTGAAAAAGTGGTTTAGGATAAGAGTTAGCCATTTTAAGTAAACTCTTCTAACGAAACTTTAGGACAAAAATAATTTGTAGCCACTTTACGTCACAATTTTTCACTAAACTCCAATGATAATAAAGCAGAGCTATTAAACTCGGCTACCCGCAGAGTCAAGTTTCAATACTACGGTGATAAATCTTCTATAAATGCACTAGAAAACGGACACAGCGGGGCTTGTTGTTAATAAAGTCAACATTAATATCGAGGTTGATAGAATTCAGACGTCTTAATTCTATGTTTTATTTAACCAAATTGTTTGAGAGAACCAATCCATGCAGCGTTCAGTCCAAATCGTTTTAGTATTTATTATAAATATTGGTTCTATGTGTTCGGTTGTTATAAACCAAAACAACGCTATTATGCAAATATTTCTTTGAAGTCATTTATCTTGGTATTCAAGCCACAGAACTCGTTGTTAAGACGTTGGATTGTAAGAATATTCAAATATTTTTGTATCGTTTTGTTTAAAGTATGATGTTGGTATAATGTTTGATATTTTGACAACAAATTGGATGATAACAAATAATTATTCTCTAGAATGATATCTTTGGAATAGTCAAGTCGATTAATGGACAGCCATGATTAACAACTCATAAAGAAACAAAATTAATTAGATGCCAACAAAAAGAATTCAATGCAACAAAAACAATAGGGGCCAATCATGCAGAAATCAATAAAATAACCAATAGTTGACCAATACCAGCTAAACTCCTCAATAAACTTAATCATGGTAAGGACAATGACATACCCGTAGTAGTGCACCAATATATCCCACATCCTTACACAATAGACAGCAGTCGTGCAGCAGCCATTTAGCTAGCATTTCCTGAATCTGGAGCGTGTATAATCAACCGTTAATCCGGCACAGGACCGGCGCCATTGTGGAGTGCGCCTGCACAGCGCGTGGCATGGCGCGCGCGCAACACGTGACGTGATTGTGTACTTGATTTTGCCCTTTTGTGGTAACTCTTGGCCGTTGATTTATAAACGGCTGCATTTAGTAGGTAACTGGTTTTGAGTTAAGCTTTTTTTTCGTAGGAAAGTTCACGAACATGTTTACTGTTTATGGTCTTGTGTTTTTTATTTATGTGTAGATCGTTAAGTATGTAAATGTTATGTTCATATATGAAATTACCTCTGTTATATTGATTACACTAACCAGTTAATTGAACAACAGATAAGTTTACCTCCCAAAAGTTGATGATTCAAAATACCTTGCAAAAGCATAATGCCAAATAGGTACTTACTCAAAGAATAACCAGTACTTACCAGTGACGGAAAAACGTCAGTTCATAAAAACTAAATTGATGTAGAATATTGATTTATTATATGAATTATATTATGTTATGACAGAAAATTGCCTACAAAGTTAAATTATAGAGTAATAACGCGAAGTTTTTTCATCAATTTGTAGCAGTAAAGTAAGTTGTAAAAGAAATTAATTACATACCTACAGGTATGTATATAATTTCTACGACTACTGGCAGTATAGGCAACATCATAATAAAACCCAATGATGAGCAATTGGAAGACATCCCTCACCGTGGTGGAAATTAGGTGACCTATGTTCAGCAGTGGACCTCATTGGCTTTATCATGATGATGTTGAAGATTTTTAAACTACTAGGTACTATTAGTTTAAAAATCGCATCGCACGCATCTAGTTCACAAATTTTATTGTTATAAAGGGTTCCACGTCACGTTTTATGGTTTTATGAAACAGTAATTTATACATTTATACATATGTCGTTTTTATTGAATTGCACTAATCGTCAAAAGTCAACCTGTGACCACGATCGGTGACATAAATCCATTTTAAAACAATCAAAATAATATTTTTTTATTAAAAATACCAATGTTGCAAAATCAGACTATGTCTATTGATATTCAAAAATAGTCATTGGCCCATTTATCGTTTGTGAGTAAAAGTAGTAAGTACTTCAGTTAAAACGCATTGTACAAGATTTATAACTGACTAGCTGACGCGGGGCTTCGCATACGTCGTTCTTTATTTAGCCACTGCTCAGCCCCTATCGGCTATAGCGTGGTGTTATATTATTATAGCCTATGTTACTCAGTAATAATGCAGCTTTCTAACGGCAAAAGAATTTTTGAAATCGTTTCAGTAGTTTTTAAGTTACATACAAAAATACAAATCTTTCCTCTTTATTATAATACTATATATAGAAGTATAGACAGATACATTAGCTGAACTTATTCTGCACATGTTCGGATAACCCTGAGACAAATGAAAATAAACAAATGGCCTATATTTTAATTCATATGGAAGTCTTGGCTGTACTAACAATAAACTACTTACAGTTTGTTTTTGCTTGTAAGAAATTATTATTTTCTATATTACGCATCTGAACTTAATTAAGTATAGGTAAGTAGGTATTTCTAAAGTAAGAAACATTAAAAATTAATTTTGCTTTTAAAAGACAACGCCCGCACTAGGGAACGAGCCCTGTGTCGCGGGGAGCTTTACAAACATGAAACTAACGGACACAAAGTGAAACAAATATCTATGAATCACACAAATATTTGTCTCGTGTGGGAATCGAACCCACGTCACCCAGCACGGCGATGTAGTGGCGAGGCGACCACCTTAACCACTGCGCCACGGTGACAGTCGAATTCTTAGGTAATATGTTAAATGATGGCCGAAGTAGATTTGATTCGAAGGACTTTTCAATGTATGTATACAGTTATAACTCCTTCTTCTTATCGTGTGGTCTTGAGGCAGACCCTGGTGTTGGAATTTATCAAGTCGCCCAGAAGGCTTCCAACTTGACTTAACGACTACCACATTAAGTGGTAACCGGGACCAACGGCTTTACGTGCCTTCCGAAGCACGGAGACGCTCGAGAATGAAATTGCCACAAACGGTCACCCATCATGGACTGACCTTGCCGAGTGTTGCTTAACTTCGATAATCGTAACGAACATCTGTCATAACGAAAGTACATCAAATCAAACCTAGTAGTTAGCTAGTAATATCTCTACTGCTGCTATATTTTAAAAGCCGGCGGATGTTAAGATTATCGTGAAGCAAAATGTTATCAATTGTTTGTATAACATTTTTACCTCTTGAAATAATATAACAAACGTTTGAAATAGATACCTAGCTACCTAGTCTGTTAGAAGTCTTGTCGTTCTTTATTGGGCCACAGCTCTGCTCCAATTGGTCGTAGCATGATGTTATTAGCCTATAATCCTCCTAAATAAATGGGCTATCTAACACTAAAATAATTTATCAAATCGTAATAGTAGTTTATGAGATTTTAACGTTCAACCAAATAAACAAACTAACTCTTATATAATACTAGCTTCCGTCCGCTGCTTCGCCAGCGTGGTATGTATTTTATATCTATAAACCTTCCTCTTGAATGAGTCTATCTATTAAAAAAACCGCATCAAAATCCGTTGCGTAGTTCTAAAGATTTAAGCATACATAGGGATATAGGGACAGAGAAAGTGACTTTGTTTTATACTAAGTAGTGATAAGTGTAGAATTGTTAATTAAATTAGTTAATTATTCAATGAAATAAGATTTTTTTTGACAACTACTATAGCTGAGTTACCTACTAAAAAAAGATATGGTAAAATTTCAAGGAAAGCTTTCATATTTTTGAAAATAAACTTTTATTTTTGAAGTTCTTGTCAAGATGAATCAAATCCGTCGGATTATTACATAAATAATATCTTCATCCAATCAGTCTATTTAATAATAAAATTGTCATTCGATGTATCTATATAGTATGTATATGTTTGCAAAATTTCAACTCAATCCCAAACATAGAAGTGCATCAAATTTTACTTGCAAGATATCATTCCAGACATCGTGACATGTGAAACTAAATTAAATAAAAATTTGAATAAGCAGGGGCTCACTCTGTATTTCGACATTCGAATGTTCGGTTTGATGTCGCTGTCAAATCTAAGGAAATTTAGACATGGTCGCTGTCACTTTCAAACATTTGACAGCGACATCAAAACCGAACATTCGAATGTCGAGATTCATAGTAAGCCCCCTGTATACCTGAATACTTGTGTCGAGATCAGTAAACATTTAGTCATCAGCTGCTCACTGGACATTTACTAACCGAATGTTGTGAATACGCATTATGGAGTGTCAATTACTGAATTTGAATCAATTATAATATTTTACGTAGGTATTGTATTTCTGCTTTTGCCACGCACCGTATCAGGTTGCTGCATAATGCTGACGTTCGGAAATTAACCGTTTGCTTTAAAAAGTACCGTGTTTCTAAGATCTAAGCTTATCAGCGCTATTTTAATGTATTCTCAGAAGTCAAGCCAAAATTTATAATGTGTCTGGTGTGTGAACAAACCTACTTAAATGAGTGAGAATTTATACTATGTTATTGGAAGCGAAATGCGAAGATGAGGCGAGGTTTTATGTAAATTTGAACCTTATTTCATTGCTTTAGATATTAAAATGTTACACAGAAATATAAATATGGTCCATTTGTATGGATATTGCTAGGATTTCTTTTAATACATTCAAAGCTACTAAATATAGAATTATAAGAAATGTATAACGTTTATCTGTTATCTCATTTAAAAGATCACATAAATAATATTTTTGCTCTTATAATAATATTTTCTTTTGCCGAATTACTTACATGAATTTTTATATTTTCTTTTATTTATATGTCATGAGAAAAATAGCAATCTAAAATAATATTTTTATTTGCTATGTTAAGTGAACGTAAGATTAAATTTTGTGAAAGAAGCAAATATAAATTGAATCCAAATTCGAATATGTACAAAATTTGTATATAAAACACAGTGTATAAACCTGTGAGGCACATTGTACACGAATGTAGCGTTATATGAGGCGTCTCAGCACCTTAGGCAAACACATCGCGAACAAACCCTGCTCTGTCTAATGCTATTTACCGAACCAACACCTGCCTTCAAAACCTATGGAAGGTGCAACGAATTTATTTTTCTCAGTATTTTTAGCACAGAAAATTTTTCCGGAAATTTCATTCGCTTTTTAAATAAATAGAAGGCCTCATTGATGTCACTTTCAACATAAATATATTATATATTGCATCTTTCATATGAAATTTTCAACCGAATTTCGAAATGTATTGTGTTTTGCGGTAAGATTAATATAGGCCCGATATATCTCTAGTAACTTCGTAAATAGTTTGAAATTTTATGTTATCAAAACAAATAAATTTTTATATATTTTAAGAATACAAAGACGGTAGAGTATATTTTAATCAAATTACTGGTACTACTACTGCAAAGGTTGGTCATTTCCATACAGCGCGAAAACGCGGCAAGTGTTATGGGCACCTTTGCGCCAGAAGCAACCAGGGGCGGGTTATTTGACTGACGATGTTTATTTTAAATTTAAGTTTTAATTTAATTTGATTGTTCTTATGTTTTATTGTAATGTGTATTTTAAGAGTAACAATTACTGGTTATCAGTAACTTCATATAAACATCGATTATAACTTACCTTTTTAAGGAAGATCATTAGTTGATAGCCAACATTAACAATACAACATCCTAAATTAATTTTCAAAAGAATCTATTTAGAGGTCCTGCCAATGGACTATAAACAAAATCTAAAGTATGGTAAAAATAGATAGCTGCTACAAATAACATATCATAAGAACGATAGTAGAATCTCAATGAGCAGACTAGTCGATACTGAATGCAAGCAGGAACATGCAAATTATGCTTAAGTAGTGACGCATCTCGCCCGTTACCTTGACTCATACATAGCAATACATACATACATTACAAGATTGAATGTTGAAAGCAAGTACCCAATTGATATTAAACATAATGATTGACTCTTCCTATAAAATAAATTTAGTTTAATCAGACAAATTTACTTTGAAAAAGTCAGTTCCATTTATTTATATATATATATATATTATAGCCACCTGAAGAGGCTCGCGTTAAGTGGATTGGTTGTGGGCCAGATGCAGAATTAACAGGTACTTCTGGACACGACACGCCGCTTATCCACAATACAACACAGAACACAATAGAACACAGAAAGTCAATTGTGAGGTGACTTTCTCTAGAGCCCTAACCACTGGTAACGCGGTCCCTGTACCCGATACCGGTGGATCACCAAATTTTTTAATGTATTTTTATAATATAATTTAAAATGTAATTTTTATGACTGACTTAAATTATATGAACCAATCTAAATATATTTGGGCAGTGAAAAATACTACCAAATTTTAACATAATTTTCAAAATAATGAAATGTTGTGTGTTTAATATGTCCCAACTAATTGTTTCAATTAAGTATATGAATTAAATATTATTAGTTCATATAGTGACGGATTTAGAATACATAATGTCACTACCGCATTACAACAAAACCCAATACCAACCCGTCTGCCCAGCGTGGTATAGCAGGCCAAATTCCCTTTAAACTATTTGGAAACCCGTTCCCAGCAGTGGGACGTTTATGGGTTGAAATGGTGATGGTGATGATGATGAAGTATATAAATTAAGTAGGTACTTTAATTAGCGGCAAAGCGTTCGGTAAAGGAAATAACAGTGACATAAAAAGAACTGTCGATAATATGGTCGTAAAGAAAAATCCCTTTTGTCTGTTTAAGTTTCTCTAAATCCGTGTGTAAGATATTTGCAGAACAAGATATTGCTTGTCGGGTTGTGTTTTGTCAACAGGCAACGAGATTGCGGCTTTTCCGCCCTAAATACTAACTAATGCCACACCCCTCCATTAACTCATAGTTACATATTAACGTAGCTAACGTAGAATAAACACCACGTTTTATAAAATATTAATATATTTGATCCCACTAGTTAAAATTTTGTAGAGTGGGTATATAGATAGGTAAAAATTTTCTACCTAATATTAGAAACCAGCGTGGCGTCACTCCTGTCGTTCTTTATCTGGCCACTGCTCAGCTCTTATTGGCTATAGCGTGATGTTTCTTCCTCGACAAATGGGCTATCCAACACGAAAATAATTTTTCAAATCGGACCAATAGTTTCTGAGATATTACTGTACAAACAAAGAAACTCTTTAGATTTATAATATTAGTATACAATTTGACTGGCCTGTTGGTCTAGTGGTTAGTGACCCTGACTGCTAAGCCGAAGGTCGTGGGTTCGATCCCCACCCAGGACAAATCTTTGTGTGATGAGAGATGAGAGGTTTGTTCTGTGTCTGGGTGTAATTTATCTATAGTATGTATGTACCTATTTACAAAAAAAAATGTATTTAAGTAGTATATCAGTTGTTTAGTACCCATAACACTAGCAAATATAATTGCTTACTTTGGGTCTAGATGGCGCTGTGTGAATGTGGTAAAATATTATTATTATTATTACTATTGACAAACTAAGAAATATAAAGAACACAAGTAGCGATTTTGACAAAATTTAACCGATACCATTACATTTCCATTCTAAAAAAGGTAAGAAATATAAAAGTTGTACCACTTTATTAGACTATTCGTTATCTTTACTCAACCACTGAAACTAAAACGTTCTACAGACTACATTACCCAGTGTATCAGGTCAATCGTTTGCGAAACGGACTTGTTACAACAAAATACATGGCTCCTTTGTTAAGCAAGGCCTTTATTGAAGTTATCAACACAACGAGTGAGCATTGTGTTATCTAAATATAGCTCGGGTACGACCCTGGTTGAAAATCATTGTCGCTCAATGGAAATACTAAATTGTAGCTTGTATGAAATAATCTGTTTATAAATGAAGAGATCGTCATGCAGGTCAATAATAGCAGTCTTTGACAAGTAGTGAATAAATTCTTTAGAAATTTAGATAATATTTTTGAAAATCAGTAATGTGCATTAAAGTAGACAGCTTTTTTAAGAAAAATCTAAGATTTTCAGATAGCTTTTTACAAAAATTGTTAAACCAAACTAAAACGAAATTCCGTGTAGTGACGGATTAAGAATACATAATGTTTCTACCCCATATTAACCCAGGGGTGTCGTAAAAGGAGATTAAGGGAGTAATCTTATGCAGGCCAGAACACTGTGCAAAAGGAAAATTCGAAACAAACCCTATACCAACCCGTCTGGCCAGCGTCGTATAGTAGGCTAAATCTCCACCTTCTTTGGAAGACACCCGTGCCTACAGTGGGTTTATGGGTTGAAAAAATTATGATTTTAAACCAGACTTGCTTTTCATTCATGACAATGAAAAATAAAATGTAAAAGTTGTAAGAATACAAAAAACCGTTTAGGTTTTTGCAATGCGATGCTCCATACGTTTGCTGACACTACTTTTCGGATAACCTGTTACATTCTTATCTTATGACTTTCATAAGTGTTACCTTGTAGCCTAGATGAATAAACGAGATTTCATTTTATTTAATAATTTCTCAAATCTGGTGTTGAGTAACATGCTACTGCTGAGTGAAAACTTTATTTCAAACAAGCAGCAACATTAAAACTCAAAACATTAGTTTCACACAACAAAACTTTGTGTGCAACAATTATGTTGAATATAATTTCGATGCAAATATAAATAATTGGTGCAGTTGGTGGTCCAAAAGTAAAAATAAATTCGCAGAAACTTTATCAGCCGTTCTCCCTAAACAAACTTTAAATATTTACACTTGAATTTGAAATCAATATTGACTCAACTATCAACTTACATATTATGGTTTCACATGGATTAGTATTTAGTTAGGCGTAGAGAAAATATGAAACATTCATTTTATACTCCATAGTATAATAGCTATTAAATTCTTAAATGTATTTTTAGTGACGTTGCTCTTTCATTGTCAAACATCTTGAACTATGAAAGGCATATTATTATCATCTTCGTGTTTAGTTATGACTTCAAAAGTAACTTCGATTAAATTCAATACGTTGTCCACTGTGAGTGTGTTTTAAGAAAGTGTTGTGTAAATTGTTTGTGGTAATTCTCTTGACTAAACACGGTAGCGTATATACAATCTTTCTTCTTCACTTTAAATGCAATTTATGTCCGTTAACTTTTATCAAGAGGAAGGGATTTGAGAGAAAGGCTCTTCCCATTTTTTATTTGGTTTTCTTTTCTTGTTCCATTTTGTGAACTGAGCTTAAATGTTTTAATTTTTTATCGCACCATACCCACCACAACAATTCCATTTTGTAGACTTTACCAATTGTATGTTATCTATACCTTTGTTTGCTGTTTTATCATGATCTACATCTATGATAACTGTCCTCATTTGGTACTGGAGATAAGATAATTTCCTGTAAGTAGACGAATAAGCTTTGTTTTATTTTAGCAGGGTTCAACATAGTTACATCACACTCTAGATAGATACAATAATATATGCACCTAGATACATTTACTGAGATGAATTCTAGTAGATATGTACATAGAACGTGAGATCTTTAGAGCGCTACAATAATGTTATTAATGTCATTGAAGTGTGTGCCTGAAACACTTTGTGACAAAAGTCAATAACAATTTAATCCTTTGTTACAGATATGGTTCTTCACTGACACAGAAAACCCACATCACCAAAATCTCACCCGTAAGTTAAAACTTTTCCAACTTCAATAACATGACCAAACAACAAAATACATTTATACATTTATCTTATTCTAAACCTTATTCCGTTCTAATAAGAATCTTTTGGTTCCCAGACGGCCACATGGTAAACACAAACTGTTTTGCCTCGCATCACCGATCACATCTCTGCTGTAAAATGTCAGTAGAATACGACCATTTTCTGGCAAGCGGTAAAAAGTGAGTATCAATAATTTTTCATAGTTTTAACCATTTCTATTAAATTTTATTTTTCGCGAATTTCAAGTAAAACTCCGTAACAAAATCAAGTAGTTTAACATTTTATCTATGTGTCCCAAGGATCTGTTAGTATAGATTCTTATTTTCTTAGTAATAAGGACTATATTACTCAAGTGGGATCGTAAAATTTATCGCCAGCTTCTTCGAAGTTAGAACTTATAAGATAAGCGTGTTTGTCCAATAGTTGGTACAGATTGTTTTCTTACTGGATATCTCTTATTTGGTTTATTACCCAAGAGAGTTGAATTACTTTTTGCCCACCATTCAATACTACGCTTTCCTTTGCGACAAATAAGTGTGTAGGATGTGTTTCATTTAACTCTAGGAAAAGTCCAAAGTTTTAGATTAGATAGAGAAAATCTAAGAAATATTAAATTTAATATTCTTCTGTGATTCTCAATACATAATTATACTAACTACAACAAAGTACAAAATTTATTCCAATAAGAATTTTACAATTTGCCAAATTCAAGAATGCAATTGAATGTTAACAAATAGCATGTAAGTCAACAGACTGATTGATGCATAGGTACTTTTATATAATAAAATAATCTTTGACATTCATCTAGCAGATAATTGTGAAACAACTTGCTTAAAGTATTTTGAATTTCTAAAAATCACGTGAATAAATAATAATAATAATAATTCATTTATTTCAGATTAAATCGATAGTTAAATAAAATACAAAAATACATTATAATAAACAAAAATTCAAAATTACATCATACAATAAATATAAAATTAAATTAAATAATAAAATATAAATAAAAATAAATAATATATAATAAAACAAAAGAATAAAGAAAGAATAAAGTTGAAGCACAACTACTTTGATATAATTATTTAGAATTCCTAACAAAACAAACCGAGCTAACTCTATTCCACCTTCCGGTTCACATTTACCATATGTAATTATAGCTTGGTATCACGTACCTAGTTCATCAAAACGACACATCATAGCAATTATAACGCAATCATATATTCGTTTGTTAGGTGAAATAGACGAGTGATGGATGGGAATTAATTCACAGTATAATTATAAATTTAAGGCGTTATAGCAGTTCAATTGCTCGTCTGTGAACTTAAGATGTGAACAGTTTCGAACAAAGAGATACATAACTACAAAGATATCTAGGTGGAATAAAAAACTCACAAAGGCTTATATAAAAGAAAATCTTAGGTAGTTGGAGAAAATTTTAAATAATAAAAAAGCATTTGCACAAAAAACAATATTATTGAATTTAGTGAGGTAATAACTAACTTATTTTGTCTGATATTTGCCTTTGTCTTTAATATATCATTCACAATCTGATATGACTGAGCGTAGAATTCGTAACGCTTATATAAATATTTTACACACAAAATTCAAAATGACTTCTTAGCCCGAATACCGGCTTAGCTGGGTAACGCTACCCTATATTTAGGTACTCTTCAAACTCAAGTACCTAGTTTCACAATTTATTTTTCACTGCTTCATAACCAACATGTTCTCAGTTTACTCCCAAAATCAAACAATAAAATGTGAACCCCAGCACTTCACGAAGAAGTTTTTATTAAAAACCCGAAATGCCATCTAAAACTACGGTAATATTTTTCTAATAAAACGATGTACAAAGTTTTTCTAAACCACAGAGTTAATCAGTGCCGCCAGTGAGCACGTTTTTGTTTTCACTGAAAACAAAACGCTCTTAACTTCTGTTTTTACAACCGCTGCCTGTCTGTTTAAATATTGAACATAAACTTTAGTTTGACTCTAATGATAGTATTATGACTTACCAAAGGTTTCAGCTTTTACATTCGAAATACAATTTTTTATAAAATTTTTAGATTTTATCCGTCAGTCCATATTCAAAGTGGTTCACATTTGTGGACATAGGTCTTATACATATGAGTATGGCATACGTTGTACACCGCCGACAAAAGCGTTGTCAAATTGCCTAGTCATCTGGAACCTAGGGCGTTTTGCCAAACGGTGTTCGCGTCGAAGGCCTTTTTAATCAGTAGACAACAGCGTCACCAACGAAGCTCAACGCTCAAACACAAACAACAAACGTTAATGGTTTTTGGAGAGCTAGTCCAATATTATTTTGGGCTCACAATAATTTTCACGCGTTTACACAGAACTGACTAATGTTTTTGTTGATACCTCCTTCGTTTATTCCCACAGTTGTGACTTGAAGTGCACCCCTGAATGCATTAGTATCATATTTCAATACAAAGGAAAGCAACATCATGCGTGTAAAGAGAAACAGATAAAATATAAAAAATACAAATCATGTTTACTTACCACACCTCCTAGCACTCAATGTGCTTTTAAATATAATTATACAAACATATATATTTCAAAATACACTACTTTTTTACGTATTGATCATCGTTTATGCCAGATAAACAAACACCGTACCATTTGATTCCATTTTCTTATCATAGCTTCAAATACAAATTAAGTCATCTTAAATTTTATTCAACTCTAACATCTTAAAAAACATAATTGCTTCAGGCTGAAAATAAACTTTCGATGGGTATAATCGATTCTGAGTGCGGCTATTAATTATACGCCTCTTATTGTCAATTGTTAGACTCAATTCAAAGTAAGCTTTTGTACCGAACAATTTTGTTCATCGTGTCGCTTTAGGCCCATCACTTGCGGCCATTAATTCACTTTGCCCACGCATCACTTTGTCTATAAAACTGAACAGAGAACCTTTAGTAATAAACGTCGAATGCGGTAATCTTTTGTAGGCATTTCTTCCGGGACGTCCGTAGAGATGAAATGGGCTGAACGCCTTCTCAGTCACAAGGTCAAGCACACCGTTTGATTTTATGTTCGGAGTAAAGACAGATAGTACGACAGGCAGTTGATTTACTGTAATTGTGCCAGTATTTCCTTGTGTTTTATTTGTTTTGATTAGACTTGCAGAAATTATCTTATAATAGAATTTGCTCAGTCTTTTAAATAATCATTTTGGCAAGTTGGCTCATTTAGACTTCATTGATACATTTTTACGATAATCATAAATTAGATTTACGAAAATGATAGTTTTGGATGGCCATTGGACAAAAAACTAGAGTTAAACTATTTTGTTTTGTTAATTTCTATTGACCGAATAGTTTTATATTTAAATTTGTATGTTTTTTAAATTTTTTTTAATATATTTTTTTTTTTTTTTTTTTTTGTCGTTATTAATGCATTTATTACACCTATATATTCCGTTGACGGTTGGTGGCGTCTCAGTTAATACGAATAAACGAATGTACATTCTGAACTCGCTCTTGATTTGGCCAACTTTCTCTCGTGAATACTCGTAATATCAATAACAAAACAAATTTTCTCTAGTACATCCCATATAAAGCGTTCATAGACACTTGTAGCGTTTATATCCTGAGTTTTTTTATTGAATAATTTGGCACGAATATCTACTGAAATAAGATTCTATCAGTACATATAGGTCCATATTTTAACCTAGAGAAGCTTATATTTTTTAGATTAGTGAAAGATTCTTTTAGTTTCATTTCGCAGGCAAAAAATTACCTATTTAAAGAATTAAATTGTAATTAAAATGAAAGAAACTGACATTAAAATTAAACCGTATCACAGGCTGACTAAATAATTTAAGTAAAAAAATCTTAAAAAATAACTAGCTGAAAATTAAATTTAGCACCTTTTTGTTCATATCAAATTAGTGAAGCTTTTTCATCTATTTTCTATGTAAATATATTGATATGTTCCAAGTGAAGACAAAAATGGGATCGGGCGGTAAAAGTCCACGCCTCGCTGGACGTTAATCTTTTCGGTATTTATTGTTTTCTACCGATGTTAATTGCCATCCCAAACTACGTGTTATGGTGGCCTTTGTTTGTTTATAAAAAAATGCTTTGCATCTTTATTAATATCAAATACGTAAATATACTTTTACTGTTATACTGTAGAAAACTGTTCAATACTTTAGGAACAGCTACATTATTAGTTCAGTTTCTCCGATGATGGCCGAATGGATAACCAAGCAATTCAAGCGGTCCTAGTTCGATTTCGACAGGGTAGTACTAATGTGGTTTTCATTTTGTGAAATTTATATGTAATAGACAAGTGACTTACCATCTGCTAACGGTGAATGAAAATATCGTGAGGAAACTTACATAAATATCCAAAAAGAAATTCACTAGGCCAACGTGGTTGGATTATGGCCTAAACCCTCTCAGCTCTTAGATAGAGCCCAGCAGTGAAACATTAATGAGTTACTGATGATATTCATCATCATTATCTGATAGTCTGGAAAGTAAGTTTCTAAAATCAACGGCTGCAAAATCTTATTAGTACTTTACTACATTGTTGCGGCTACCATTACAGTAATTACCGACGGATAAGGAAATAATATAGTAGGCAGCATAATTCGTTCAGCGCTTGCTCAGTTAATAATATACTTAAACTTAGGTACGCACTGTAATAAATAGCTTCGAGCCGCAATTAAACAGCTGTCTCACAAGAAATACGCGTCGACCGATCCAATTTCGCAAATGCAAACACGATATGCAAGAAACTCAATCCAGATTATAAGTTCGCTACAGTACTCGCGATCATTTGTCGTACGCCATATTGCAATATGTAGTTACCTATTGCATATACGCAGCTCCTGTCATTTACTGCCCGACCGTAATGTCGGCAAATTATACCGCAGCTCTAATTATTGGCACCAGAAGCCAATTTCTTGTTCGTACAACTTTATAAATATCTTGTACTTGTAATTATTTTCTTTAATAACTCTGGATGCAGCTGTAAGCACTCGAATCAATTCCCGTTTGACTGTCTTTTAAATTATAAGTTATTTCAGACAAGGTAATTTTGAGCAATATTTAAAAATGTTTTATCGTAGTTATTAAAATTTAAATAGCTCAGGGTTGGCATGGTGGAGCTTTCTATATTACAAAGATAAACACTTTTTTTAACTTTACTTTTTCTCGGTTCGTATTTTAAAATAGGCATGTTATTTTTACGCGATCGACAAACTAAACTGGTGGTGAAAATAATCTTTAATAATCTCAAAACCCACCTTAAAACCCACACTCAACTGTTCTCTTCTGGAGAGTTCTATTCTCTCCAGAAGCTTCTTAATTTTTCCACCGATCAAAATTCTAATCATAAAGAATAAGTGACACCGCGAGCGTAAAGAGGTTTGCCAAACCAAAAAAAAAGGTTATTCTAGGCAAAACTCCACTGTACCTATATCGTATTAATATTTTTATGTTAAAATTTTTACTATCGTACATAATGTTAATATATATTGTTTTTGTTGCAACAGATGGTTCTGTCACTTCGACGACGACAACTACGTAAATGTGCCGCGTCTGGTCAGCGTTCTACAGAATTATTACTATCAAGAAGAATGGTACCTAGGACGAACATCTATATACAAGAAGCTCAAAATTCCCAAGAAAAAGGTACTTTGCAAATATTCATCACTTGGATTCTATTTATAAGTATGTAGTATGCCTGCTCCTATTGATAACCCGTAGGCCTACTGTTTAGACATTATTGAAGAAGTGAAGTGGTTTGTTAAGACTATCCATTTTTTTAAAAGAGTGGCGTGAATTTCTTGCCAGTTCTTCTCATAGCTCCACCCCGTCAGCGAACTGGTCGTAGGTAAATTTGCTGACACTACTTTTCGAATAACCTGTTACATTCTTAACTTGTGACTTTCATAAGTGTTACTTTGTAACCTAGATAATTAAACGAGATTTCATTTCACTATTCTATACGTTCAAAACCTTATAATACTATGGTATTCTTTCATCGTTTTGGGGTATTGTGACTGCTTATCAACATTGGCAACGGTTACATTACAATTTAACTGCTCTGCATTCTCGAGTCGCAAAGCTTGATTTTATATAGTCAGTTATTGTACGCTCATCTCGTGGTTACGAAAAATCATCAACATGTGTTTCCAATACTTTATGAGTACACATGCCACTTATACTTGATGCTTATTTTATTCAAATTTATGTTATCGTAATAAATGAGAAGGCTTTTAACTGAATTGATTTGCAACTTTGTTGTAAAAGTTTAATTTGTTTCAGGTCTCATTTTGGTTTGCCACGGGCGGTGCTGGATTTTGCATAAGCAGAAGTTTGGCTTTGAAAATGTTACCTGTTGCTAGGTGAGTATCTAAAACTTCCTAATTAAAACATAATACCGCAATTTCTATATTATTTATTAACTTCGTTAAATGTAACAAAAGGTTTAACACCGACACTTACATAACTCCTTACATAATTAAAACATTGATTAGGAAATAATTAAGAAGTCATTAAAACAAGAATCTTAAAGGTAAGAATTTTATCAAAAATTACCGAAATTATGGTTTACTTTCAGCAGATCTTGTCACTTTCTTTGTGGACTGTCATATACTCTCTTTCAGATTAACTATAAGTTGTACGATATGTTGAATCAATTTATTGAAACTATGTATATTTATTAACCGATCATATTATAAATGGTGTTTTTGTTACAGTGGCGGTAGATTTATGAGTATTTGTGACAAAATACGGTTACCAGATGACGTTGCGATGGGTTTTATAATCGGTAAGAATTTTATGATTATTTTCTAAAAGAAACATAGACTAAAATGCTACAATAATCTCAGATTTGGTAACAATCCCTAAAATTAAAATCGTAAAATGGATATACTGAGCTCTATGTCGCTACTACTACGGGCCAAAATGATTTGTTTTTGTAATTTTTTGGTGTTATGAGATCATCGGTGTGGTCTGAATTTTAGTTTAAAATATTGATTTTTTTGTGTTTATTTATTATACATATTTTGTACCTACCTACTTTTAGATCACATTTTAGGTATATTTCACAATCTTTTAAACTTCAGATTAGATGTCGTATTTGTCGTAAAGTTTAATTTAATTATAAGTGGAACTACCTCATCTTTTAAGCAAGATAGTGCCATTAAATACTCATAAATAAATAATATAAAATATATATGTGATGATCCAGCCTTTGCGCTAGGTGATACACCTAAATTTAAAGGTCGATACCCCCGAAAAGGCAAACTTATACTATCAAGTGTGTAGCATTTTCTAAAGTTCTAGATTTCAAACAATTTTAGAATAACAATTATCTCATTTATTGTAATAGTCTACGATGGAAACTTTTGCAAATATTACCTAATGATAAGAAACGATTGATAAATTAAATGCTATATTTTCCACTTCATCACTGTTTAAAAACTACAACCATTTTTAACGATTTTCGAAACTGAGCAATCCAATAATTTTTATATTACTAAAACAGCCAGCTTCTAGGACTTCTTTAGCCGTGAACCCTTAATAAACTTAAATGATGTCTATGATGATGATGAACCAGATATTATTTACGATACTGAAGACATCATATTCACAAATAACTTTCTTTTCAGAACATATGATGAAGAAAAACTTGACTTTAGTTCCGGAATTCCATTCACATCTAGAACAAATGAAGCTTCTGCCTTCTGATACGTTTCGAGATCAAATATCATTCAGTTATTCAGAGGCCGAAGAAGAATGGAACGTTGTAGATGTACCAGGATTTTCACCCAAATATGACCCTACAAGGTAAAAAACTTAGTACTAAATACGCCAGCTCATCGCCGAAACCGATTTTTTAAACTCAATATTGTTAAAAATGTTGCTCTAAAATAAGCTTTGAAAGTGATTCAAATCTTTACACATAGTTATAGGTAATAGAATAAATTAAGGTTTTCTTATATATATTCAATCTTAATAGAGTTTCTCTTTGTTTCAGGTTCCTATCACTGCATTGTTTCTTATTCCCTCACTTCAAGTTCTGCCGCTCATGATAGCATCAGCTTAATGAACAAACTTTTAATTTTAAAAACATGATAGTTAAAATGAAACTTATCCGAAATCTTCCATACAGAAAAAAGTGCAATAAATTCAGTAAAGATATTGAAAATTTTTGAAGTGGAATGTAATTAAAATCGCTTAGGTTGTGATATTCTTGTTTGAAGAAAGACAGATGTTAAGTATAAAAAGAGACAGAAATAATCTTATCTAATTGTTAGATATTGTCGATAATGTAATTTTTTAACAAAATGTATATTTTAATATGTAATATAAAGCGATTTAAAAAGTGTATAACAAAATATCTGTGATATTAGGACGTAGTTATATATACATACGTAGTTTAATATAGATTTTGTACCTAATAATGTAGATGTTGTATTTAAAAGTTCTGCAGTCAAAGTTAAAGTTACGACATTGTTTATAAAATATGTTGTTTATTAAATAAACAACTTCAAATTTTATGTTTGTATTATTTTCCTTCAAAATCTCTTTCCAATTCAGATTCTGGTTTTAAATCACTTTAAATATTTCAAAAAGTGTCAGTTGATTTATTTAATACCTAGAATTGCTCGTCGTAAAATGATTTTATTCACTACTCAAAACTTTATCAACTTATCCAATGATTAGTCGTTCAAGTTTTTCAATTTGTTCTTCATAAAACAGCTTAAAAACTGTACGAATTTACGAGATTAGATAGAAAGAGACATATTACGGCTTTCTGAATTGTACGGATAATATGCAGTTATTAGTTATATTATTATGTGACTTCTTACTGCAAAGAAGTTTCAAGCTCAAACTATCATTTATGTCTACGGGAACTAAAGTTTAAAAGGCTAAATAATGTAAGATTGGATTTTATGGGACCCGTATAGGCAGTTCAGTATATTCGAACGAAGTTGGTTTGGATTGGAAATAAGGTATTGAAATCAATCTATTTAAAAAAAGCCAATTGACATTTTGCAAATAGGTGAATTCAATGCTCTTGAATAGATTTTGAAAAAACAACAGCTAATCGATTAGATTTATTCTAATCGATTAGCTTTAACTTAATTACAAAATTGCTCTATAGTTAGTTTTTTTTTTACCCGACTGCGACTGTCAGGATGGGTATTGTTTTTCGCACGTATCTTGTATGTTTGTAAATGTCTTTATTCCCACGAATCTTCTAAACGGCTGCATGGATTTTGACAATGAGGGTGTCGTTAGATTCGTCTAAAAAACCCAAGTGTCCTTAGATAGGTTTTAAGAATAAAAATACTTAAACGACGGGCTTTTGATACCAAATTGTAAGAACTTCAATTTTTTTTTAACCAAACCTATCGAGTTGGTTATCAAAATAAAGAGAATCAAAAGGAGGTTGCATATATTAAAAAAATACATAATTTAATGGTTTCAAATTGTAAGTAGTTCTATTATTTTTTTTAACCAAACCAATCGAGTAGAATATCAAAATATATATGTTATGAATTTAAATTTAACCAAATATAAAAATATTACAATAATTTTACGGTCTTTTTAGTGCTCTCTGTTGATTTTTTGCAGTCGGGTTATTAAATTTTTTTAATTATATTTACTTGTTAATGATGACCTTATTAGATTTGTTCTGAGCTTCTTAGAAATAGAGTTTGGAAAATGTAATATTGATTTTAATACAGGGTGTATACGACGATACGACATTAAATGACAAGGCAGCCAGTGTTAACCCTTATAAACATATTCTAATATAAATTATTTAAAAAAAAAGAAAAAAAAAAAAAAGCTACACATTATTTAAAGTCGAAAAATTTAAGAGTATAAAACTAAACATTATTTTTCTATCATGACGTTTTCGACATGACGACGACAACAGTGCGGAACAGAGTAAGAGATAAGATAATATGAAAGAGTCAGAGATATTTAAATGAATTGAATGACGTAATGACAACATACGATCAACGTAAATACCTACAGGTTGTTTAAAACTGTGAACAACTGTGACATAAAGAAAGTACATTTGCGTCTAAACTATTGCAAATTTCTGTTTAATTTTTTTGGTATGGCCTTCTAACATCACATGCTACACGTGGTTTCATTTAATGTCGTATCGTCGTATACACCCTGTATATAAATTTACTCAAAATGTTCATAGTGCAAACTATAATATACTCGTATATTATATAGTCAAAATACAACACTTAAGTTTTATATACAGTATTCCCAGGTTTCGATTTGCGTAGGTATTCCATAATGGTCAAATATTAAAATCTTTATGGCGGTCACCCGTGGGTCAGATGAGCACATCTGCCGAATCATTTTTATTTTAAACAAAATACGATTATTGTTCCAAGAAACCATTTTAATATTCATAATTCATTAGCTCAGTAGGTGTTGCGAATCGAGAAGCGCATCACCTTACATGGCGACCGCTGATACCGCATTATGGAATGCAGGGTGATTGTCCCCACAGATACGCCATGTTGTACTCTAGCGCTATAGTTAGTACTGCAATTTATGTAGATCAGTCTATACCACAACGATTCAATAACATTCAAAGTACTAAATACAGCTACGCGTATACGAATAGAAGAAGGGGGTATAATTGTTATGCAATTAAACAAATAACCAATCACTAAAAATTATATATTAAACCGTAATGTTAAATATATTCATAATGGAATTCTCTTAATCAAAGATTCTGATACATCTTTAAAAGAAAAATGACGGACTAGTAAACCAAATTACATAATTGCGAGGCGAGATTTAATATCAGTTAATCACACAAATAATTATACTGTGTAAGTATTAAATCGGCACCAATTCAATGGTTACATGAACCCCTCAACCAATCTAGGAGGAAGACGTAGAAAACATGGAAACTCATGAATTTATATATGCTTCATTTACGGCACAAAGTGCTAAACGACATATGAATGGATCCTTGAACGTCGACAGTAGCATTTAGACTTATTTTAACACCTTTAATTTCAATGGACCTGGTTTATATAGGTACAAGATACCACAGAATTTTAAAGGCCAAGTCTAAACACTTAGATTTATGGTCCATGTATCAATCAGGGTTAACTCTGCAAATTAATTTGGAAAATTGTTTTTAGTTGAAAGAGAATTAATTAGCAGTAGGATGGTACACATTAGATTAATTAAAATGCCAGTATACGTGTGAAATCATCTAAAAACTTTAAATTGACTAATGAATACCACGAGCACAAGACAGTTTGCCTCGGGCAGACTATTAAAAATGCGACGTAAGAATGACAGTACCTATTTTAGCAAACTAAGTACAAACTTTTGTAGCGGTAAAATCCTTTAGGCACTGACGTGAAACCGACGGGTATGTTGGGTACTTAAATAGTCTTCTTACTTTTTCTTTACTCAAAACATACCAATTAAATCAACTAACAATGATTTTATGTCTACATAACATTTAAAAAAAAAAAATTAAATTTTATTATGGTGTCGTCTTGTTCCGTGTAGTGATGGATTAAGAATACTTAATGTCACTACCCCATCTCAACCCGTGGGTGTCGTAAAAGGCGACTAAGGGAGTACCTTATGCAGAAGAGCACTGCAAGAAAAGGAAAATTCGAAAAAACCCTATACCAACCCGTCTTGCCAGCGTGGTATAGCAGGCAAAATTCTCTCCACATTCTTTGGAGGAGACCCGTGCCCAGCAGTGGGACGTTTATGGGTTCAGATGATGATGTCTTCAAAACAAATGTTAATTTAAATCGTCAATTTTGGCGATTTATATAAATAATATATCATACTTAAACGTTTTCAAAACATTGTAGAATCCAATTTCAGTTCTACTTTTTACGCTTGACTTTAAACAACTTGCTGCAATGGTATTATTTGGTTTCTACTATTCATGTCAACAAGCTTAACGTATACCCTGAAACATGAACATGTCTATACTTGAAACCAGTTGTTCGTCGGACCGTTGTCGATTGATAAGCCACTCCCTTTGAGGTGCAGCGGCAACACATTTTGAATGTATTTTTGTGCGTTATTCATTTTTTTACATTGCTGTTCTGACATTTTCTTTTTTCGTGAGAACATCGCCGCCATTTTTTATGGAAAGAAAACTTCCTTTGAAGCAATTTGAATGATTAATTAAATTGATTGACATGCTCCATTCGTTCCGCAATGGAGGGTCTCGACAGTTCCCTTTCGGTAGCACCTGGCTTTAAATTTTTCGGTTTCATCGATTATTACTGCACAGTCACTTCACGTAATTGGGTTCTAAATTTGTTCTGGCGCAATCTAAACCCTGACTCGTCGACTGGAATTTAAACCGATAATTAACCCTTTATATGGATGCCCGTTCCGCCTGATAATTTTAAGTCTCCTTTAAATTTTATTTTACAGATTAATAATGCTATCAAATTTGTATAAAGTGCTTAATTATGTATGCACATGTTGGTTTTTTTATCAATACAGTTATACTATATACCTAGTTACTTTTGAACACACCGAAACTTTTTACGAGCAGTGAAAAGAAATGTCATCATTTTCTTTCTAATACGGCTGCACTTAAGATCTTTAAATTCTCCAAATCTTATTCGTATCATCTAAAAACTTTCGAATGTACTTAACAGCTATAAACGGATCGATTAACTGAACTCGTCCAAGAATTAATGGTTTCGAATAAACATAATTAAGGTTTCAAAGAGGCCGATTGATCTGAAGCACATTAGTTAATAAACGACATTCAATTAAAAAATGTGATGTTTTTTATTTTTATATTTTGTTTTATCTGATTTGTTTTTATTGTCTTTTACTTCTGAGTCAGCCAGCTAGTTAGAGAAATGTTTTTTTCTGTACAAGGTTCGGATTACCCATTTACATGTATCAATGTCGATAAGATTTCCTATCTTTATATTTGGTCTTGTTATCTCAGAACTTTCTTGTTACGTCTTACTTTTGCCAATTGATTTTATTAAACTTACAGATAATATATGAAAAGAAAACAAAGAATAGGTATTTTGTTTTTTATGTTAACATATCTATTATGGACATATTCATATACGACCTATACAATTGGGAGAAGGATGTGAGTTCAAATTTTCAATACAAAATTATTTATTTTGTGAACACAGGTAATTTGCGCAACTTTGACCAGAACGGTCCCCCACCAGCTGGAGCGACGACCTGGAGATTTCTTATGGAAATAAAAATAATAGGAGCTCTCAACTTAGCTAACCACATATAAAATTTACATTAGATTTAAATATTTTGAATAAAACAACGGGTTCTATTATATATTTGAGAAGGAAGATCGATACACAAATTTTGCTATCTGTAAACTGAATCTAAATTGTCTATAAAATTCAATAATGTGTAGCCTTAAGCTATTATAAAATTACTTACAAAGCTGTTTTTTTCGCTACATTGCTACAAAAATGTAGATTTATGCAAAATACCCGCAATTTTAATATTAATTGGTTTCTTTCGAACGCGAATTCTCATTTGTGTTAAATAAACCCAGCTTAATACTCTAAGCTGAATAAAATGTTCATTATTTTCTAATTCTAATTATGCGAGTAAGAATTCAATTAATTAAAGAATTTAATCCTTAATCGTATAGATAAACGTTTGACCTAGGTCATTTAGACGTATAAGATAAAAGATAATATCTAGAGACTGAGCTAAAGACTGAGGCGCTAGTAGCATTGTGGTGGAAAGATGTTCGTCACGATCAACGAAGTTAAGCAACGTTCGGCAAGATCAGTCCATGATTGGTGACCGTTTGTGGTAATTTCATTCTCGTGTGTTTCTTTACGTGCTTCGAAAGGCGCGTAAAGCCATTCGTCCTGGTTATCACTTAATGTGGTAGTCATTTGAAGCCTTCTGGGCAACCGTAACATCGCCGTACCGAGTAACGTGGGTTCCATTCCCTCACGAGATAAATATTAAAATTTGTGTGATTTTTAGATATCTGTTTCGAGTCTAGAAGTACTCTTGTGTCTGTTAATTATATCTTTGTAAAGTACTTCGCGACACGTTGCTTGTTCCATTCTTATAAAATATATCAAAATGATAATTTAACCACACCCTTTGTCATAGATCATTGCAAGTTTAAATCTCATGGCGGTATCACGACAATGTTCGGCATGCGGCAGGTCGCTCGGCAATCTCCGCCCCAGTAGTTCGGGTGTGTCCGGTCACGATTGTTGCACCTTGACTATGAGCGAGCACGCCCACGTTCACCTAGTGAAAGGATACAAATAGCTGATAAATCTAATTACTTTATATTCTGACTCATTTATTTATGATTATTTATCTATAATTGTTTGATTTATTATTTAAATCGCGTTCATGTTCTAGAGTTCATATTCATTTGTTTCGCTGTTTAAAGTTTGGACTGTCTTTTGTTATATTTAATTAGCTACATTACAATTTTATATTTAGAATAAAATATTCACGATTTTGTGAGGCCTATGTTCAACAGTGGACGTTATTGGGCTGATATGATGATGATGATGATTCACGTATACTTGTAAAAAAAAGAAAAATCAAGCTACATCTTAAAAAAAAAATTCAAATTTTCACATCCAAGGTCAATCCAATCTGAATTAACCGCGGATGTGAAAATTCTGACTCTAATAAATGATAAGCATGATAAGTGTTAATAATAAATTATGTGAAACAAGTGGTAGATTTAAAAAATGTCAAGAATTTGTAACTAAAGTTACAGATAGGATATCAGACACTTATTAGCCAATGGTGAAACAAGGCCTTAGTTATAACCTGTTTCAATAAATTAATTTAGAACGCAAAACAATCACTTAGCCAAGCCCAACTAGCCAAAGCCAATCATGATATTTGTAACATTAAATACTTTCATAAAGGGCTTAGGATTGGCAACATTTCGCGTAAGAGGTCGGATAGGTCTCCTAAATATCTACTTAATATAGTTCTAAAGTCTTTGTCCAAAGTAAATTTATTGTGCAGTATCGTTAAATCGGCCTCTGCATACAAACGACCTATGAAATGTGCACATGACATGGACATTTAAAGTCCCCTTTATACCTTATTAGATATTATGTAGATAATTCAGTTGCTATTCAGAAGCCCCACTCACCGCAGCCACACCATCTCGATGTTTGAAAATGACAGCGAGCTTAATAATATAATTTTTCAAATAATTCATATCGAAATCTATATATTGCCGTCCCGTTCTCACGATACGAGAGGAAGGTACGAGTGATAGAGACGACAACGTGGTCAATACTAACAATTCTGATACAATGATCAGAATTGTTAGTTAGTCTTACAAAAATGTTAATAAGAAATTTAGATTATAAATGATACTAGTAAATAGAGTTTTCCCTATTTTTTTTAAATAAAACTATTGAAAAGGGCTCTCGTGAAAATCAACCATCAACGTGAAATACGAATTCAATCAAAAAATTGTAATAAATCTGTAATATTAGAATAATAATTTGGAAACTTTTCAAATTTACATGTATTTCCAAAAAAGGAAATCGTTAAAGTGGATAAATAACAAAATTAAAAGAGATTGTAATCATTTTCAACTTACCTTTGACAAATCGAATTTCTATCCAATGTCTAACATTGCAAGTTGAAGAAAACATACGTAATGGGACCGAAAGTGGACGGCAATTGACTGCATTCTGGTCACGATGCGATCTAAACAGGAAAATGATAATTTACGAGTAGCTCTGGAGAACAGGCAGGTGAGTGTGTGTGTGCCTGTGTGTGCAAAATGAAGGTATTTATACACAACACAGATTTACACCTCATTTACGTGGTCACGGTTTTACCCATTTTTGGATAAAGGGGATTATTAGGGAGTTAACTAACTTTCACGAATAGGTTTATGAGAAGTATGAATAGGTTAGTATGTATTTTGGATAATACGTTATATTTTAGTTTATTTGTATTAGTTTCAATCTTATGATGTGTGCACCTAAAGAATACTGCAATAATGCTTAAGTTAAAATAACCATTCAAAGTGATATGAGATATTACGTCTTACTAGCATATAGGTAATAAATATTTACATTTAAAAATCAAAATAAATATTGTTTTACCAATGTTTACTAATCACTCCTCATTTGTTTTGGTATAGGCTCACCCCTTGAATCTTGCCTCTTTCTTGTGTTTAAATTATAAAACTTTCATTAGAATTATTATTACAAATAAATAAAAACATACGGCAGATATATGTGACAAAAACTCTAAATCAGAAATTAAACCTAACCTCAATACAATTTAACCGTTCTAAAAACTATATTGCTACATTTCAATCCGTAAATCCCCGATGCAATACCAGTCCATCAAACTAGCTTTGGCCTATTAACAATATTAGAATTTAGAGCCAACAGACCACATCTATTAGTTCTGGAAAGAGGTCAATATCTATAAATAGCTAGTCAACAATCAACATTGACCCAATTGTTGCCAACTGCACCCAATACTACAGCTACTGATCTAGAATTTCCGCAATGAATCAGTATTCACCTAAGCATAAAGTACAAGCCAAACGTTGGACTATGTCGCACCTTCCCAGCAAAAGCGTAGTACCATGATTAACTGAACTTCCCAATTATCAACCTTAATGCTATTCATTTGAGATGGAAATTGCTGAATAGATTCACTTTCACTTAAAACCTTTTTTCAACAAGGGTACGATATTAGGTATGCTTACGGTCTACATGATGGCTGAGAAATGCTGTCGTTAATGAAAATTGATGGTAGGTTGTGTCGGTAATTCGTGTGCTATGGGACTAAAATATAAATCTATACGTATAAACAAATAAAATTGAAGTGTCTGTTTGTAGTAAGTATCAAAATAACAGCTTATTAGAGTAGGCATATGAAAGTATTAACGTTATTAAAAAAAAAATGTTTACACTAGATGTCGCGCGGATCTTCACTCCCGTCGTTCTTTATTTGGTCACTGCTCAGCTCCTATTGGCTGTAGCGTGATGTTATATAGCCTATAACCTTGACAATGGGCTATCCAACACTAAAATATATTTTTTTATTTTTCAATTTTTTCAAACGCTGATTATAAGGACAACGATGTGATATCCCATGTTCCACGAAAGTTAGGTGACGAGTGAATGAACGCTGTATTGATTCCATATGTTGTGAAAGCACGGCATATACCTACTCTTGCTTATATCTTAATTTAATTATGTTTAAGGTCATTTTGAATGGAAATGTTAATTAATGAATGCACAATGCAATCCAATGTCTAAATTAATTACTAGCTTGTCGTTATAATGTGTGTGAAATTAATAATCAGATATTGATTACTGAGTCGTAAGTATAAAAGAGATTAAATTAAAATCACTTTCTTCTTCTACCATTGTAGATTATTTACTGCCAACTTAATTGGTTTATTTCATCATGAAGAATATTATGATTTCAAAATAAAAATCAAATTATCCAGAGACTTGATAAACTGCTTTATGTCAGTTCAAGTCAGAATAAAACGGATTAAGACGCTAAAATGAAGAATAAGTATTACACAATTTGTAAGTACTTACTTAAATATGAATTTAATTAAATAATAATTATCAAATCAAATAAAAAATTATATCTTCAATTTATATTTTTATTATTCAACGCCAAGAGATATAAATTAAAACTAACAACATTAATAACAAAATAGTACTAAAACATTGAAATTTTGTAGATATTAATTGAAAAATATGTATACGTACCTATAAGATCTCATTAGCTGGGAAAAGTATATTATTATATTATATAATTTGTAATAGAAATTAACTAATCAATGCCTAGAGTCGAAACCATTATTTGGACAAGCATAACTTTTTTTTACAATGGTTAAAAGATTTATGTTAATACTTTATAGGAAAACTTCTTAGAATTAAGAAAGTGCATTAATTTATAACTTTTTTACAGCTATTTTATGGATTTTGGTGCTGCAATCTGCAATACATGTATCTATATCAAAACATAGATATATAGATAGCAAGCAACTTAGTTCTAATTCGGATTGGAATCTAGATACTTTGAAACGTGCGAATGCGAAAAATTTGATTGTAATTTTACTTAAAAACAAAAAAGAACCAAAGAAATATTTACGTAATACGTGCGATTCGAATAAAGACAGTAATGCTAATAATGGCGGCTGTCCAAATTATTATTATGCGTATCCTTATTATTATTACTATCCTTACTATTATGCCTACGGGTATCCCTATTACTACGGTTACCCATACGTCTACGGATATGGATAACTAAGTTTTCCTAGCTTAGGGAGAAGATACCGATTCCTACCAAGAGATATAATTCACGTGCACCAGAAGCCAAAACTTTATTAACATACGAGCAGTTAAACTGAAACAATTTACATATTTATGATAAAGATGCAATTACGGCACTGCGTCAGCACTTTTTCGTATTAATTTAGTAATTTCCCATAAGAAACCAAAAGAATTGTTAATACCTATTGTCATTAAAACTATCATCAATAATATAATTTAAATAATAAAATGTTCGGAATATTTACCATGTCTTTTAATTTCATTTTCCAGTTTCCGATAGTTCGGCGCTGTTGAAAAAGTTCTTTCGTGATCATAGCGCTTGCAACAACGCCGAAATATTGGAAACTCCAAATGCAAATAAATATCCCGAAAATTATAGTATTACTAAGATAAAATGACAATGACAACTTTAAAAACTAATTTTTTTTACCAACTTAATGTTTCGTTTTTTTTTTAATAAATTTATATACTTTACATGTACCTTGTAATAATTCTTAATTATTTATTACCTTAGATGTTAAATCATGGAATTAGTATTAGAACACAAAATTGTGTGGACTCTGGACGAACTATTATTTATTCTGTGTCTGGACATAGTACATGTTTTGACTTTCTACAAACATGTATTTTTTATTAGTTTATTCTCGATATAAATGTCAAGATCAATTGTATTTAATTGCCATAACAAATCAGTCATAGTAATTTATAAAGTTATTATTATAATTAACGTTTTCATTGGCAAATTTCTGGTTCTAGTTACAAACGATTGTAGATAATTGACTACGACGTCGATAGACTGGTTCAACGGATTTAAAATGAAGGTCGTAGTATAAATTATTAAGAAAATGAGTACCTATAGCCATAGGGGACTTTAATGGTCACTGTGCTTATACATTATGTAAAAGATATGCCACTGATCGGTGCTTCGCATAACTAAAGGCACCCTGCTGGCTTTGGAGTTTTAGCAAGAATAAATAAAAGTGATATTCGCTGTCAATGTAGTCATGCTACCGATTTACAAACAGCGACATCTGTGACTAAAAAAATAAACCAACGATTTCTCCTACTGAAGGATTTTGCAACAATATCGTTAAGATTTAAATAATATTTACACTAGCAGTGTCTCTTGCTAAACATTTTAATATTTTTGTCTTAAATAATTAGATGATATAAAATTTACTCTTTAACCTAACCTAAACAGTTTTAATGGAAATAATTATATTACCTTGTTGTCTTAGTATAAATTAATTACTTTGTTGATTTAATAAACGTGTATGAAATTAGTAATCGTTAAATTGATTATGAACGAGTATTTCTTCTCTGTCATTACCTACGCTCTTGCCAGAGCGGTCGTGGTCATCTTGTTGTAATTTTTGGATTGGATGCTCGTTATAATTTCTCGCCACCTCTCTGTGCCAGCGAAAATAGAGGGAGGGGACACAAAGTATGCTATTTTCGGAGCGTTTACATCCGAAAATATTGTCATACTCAAAAAAAATTCGAAAAACTGTTTTTTATTTAATTATGTGTGCCACTCGTAAACGTGTGCTGAAGAAAAACTTTTTCAACTTCTGTTACATGTATCGAGTGCCCCTTTAAAATATTTATTTTTATTATTTAACTACGAAACCAAGTAGCGGCACACACAAGACATCCATTCTCCAAATTTCATTAGTATACATTGAGTAATTTTTGAATTAAATGTCTGTGACACACGGACCGACGGACGGACATGACGAAACTGTAAGGGTTCCGTTTTGCCAATTTGGCTACGGTACCCTAAAAAGATTGTTATTAAGTTTCAAAACATTTCTAGCTACAGTTCCGAATACAAAGGTAACTTTGTCTCACTTCTATTTAATATTTCTAACACGAAATTCGCAACTAGGAAATTGCACAAGTTTAATTTCAACATACATACATACATTTCTACATATGTTTCGTCAAGTGTAAACTAAAACTTTAGTCCTACTTTAAACTTAACTTTAGTACCTTTTTCTGTCGATCTCGAAATCTAAACTCTTGTACTCTTCCTCAGGGAAGAGATCACAGCATTTTATAAACAAATATATCATTTGATGAAAAGGGAAGTAAGTTGGATTTAAATATTTTCTTGAAAAAAAATAGTGTACAAATATTTATTTACAAAAAACCGGTTAAGAGCATGTCCATGTGATTTCGGCAATAACTCAAAAACGGTATAAACGATTTTTGCCATTTTCACTACGGAACACTAAAAAAGGATTGATCAGTCGCAATATTTTCTACTATCAATGTTTTCTCAATATCAAATCATAGACATAAACATCACGTAGATATTACCCATATTATATAACAAAAACAATTTTTACAATTATACACTGCCTGTACCTATTAGTTGCTCATATCTAAAGCTTCAAACTTCTTTCATTTAGCATACTCATATACTTAAACGTTTATGCAATGGCAGTAACTACGTTCACTAAAACTATTACAGAGTAATTGAACAGCGAGAGATTCACACTATCAGAGTAAAGCTAATGGAATGGTCTCCAACTCGGCGCAAGAGAAATTATTAAGGGCCTTCCCTCGGTTTTGCACCAAAAACGGCTTTTTTCTGAAGCCTACTCCTCCTAAACGACTTATTCGAAAAATTTGAAAAAAATATATTTTGATAATTGATCTATCTACTACATTTTCAACATATGAAATTTTCGTACGACTAATACTTTTGCCTCAAAAAATATTTTAAGTTGAGATATATTTTATCTTAAAATCCCTAAAACTTTAAAACGGCTTTATAGTTTGAAATTATTTTTACACTGATAAATTGGTGGTAAAATTTACTTTAATCTGAACATAGCATATGTAAATCGATAAATATTTTCTTAAGAAAATAGGCCATAATACGATTTCTGTACGTTAGAAATTCAAAGGTGGTCTGCGCGGGCGCGGGCGGCAGACAGGCGTTAGCCTTCAGACGGGAAGGCTGTGTCGCTCGTTGCTCCATTTTTACTATCGACTGAATATAGTGCTTACAGGTATAATATACACACAAACAGCGAGCGCGGCGGGACGAGTAAATAAATCTAAGGTGTCACGCAGAGCCGTCACGTCTTTCTCGCTGTGTGCCGAAACCTTTTGTGCAAATATGTATGAACTTTAATATTTTTTTTTGAATTTTCTGACGACTACTCCTCCTAACCGTTTAGAAGGAGTAATCTTTTTGCCCCATCGGCCATCAGTTCTGCGAGCTATATTCTCAAACAAAATATTTCAAATGATCCAATAAAATGGTTTACAATTTATAATAGTAGTTTATAACGTAATTACAAAGTAAGTGTTGTAAACAAAACATTAAATTCATCAATGAAAATAGGTAAATATTTTTTTTAATACAAAAGTAAGTTAAAATAGTTATTTATTTAATTATAATTTACAAGATAAAATAATTATCTTCGATACTAATAATAAATAAGTACCAATAAAACTATGTAAGTGCTTACATAAATACCGAAAGCAAAACATTGAAATTAAAAAAATCTCAATACATAAAAATATTGGCAAACAAATAATTGTGTACACGAGTCCTTTAAACTCTCTATACAAAATAAAATACCAATTTTAAAACTGTTATTCCGGAATCGTAGGTAAAAATGCCGAGCTAGAAGCGCATGTCTGTGTTTACGCTTATTCTGTGACCATTGTATTATAGTGTGCGCGAGTTGGCAAAGGAGCGGGGATATGCAGTGAAATAAGCTAAGCTCCACCCATACTCTCAAGGTCATTGGCGACTAGTTACGCCTTAACAATATTAGTTTTAATGCGATGATAGCTACACTGTGTGAAATGTAATGGTAGCTCGAACTTACAATACAGACGCCAACATGTCGAGGTCTGAAAAGCGCTAAAGCGAAGAAATAGTATAAAACGATCAATAGCATTTATTTTAAATATTATAATTCACTCGTCAAAGTTTCTGGCAACTATGACCACAATAAAACCTGACCACTGTCCCAGTTGCCGGATCCAATTATAATATTTTTCTTCCGGAAACTGGGACCACTCATAAATGGACTAAATAATTTTATTCATTACATTTTAATTATATTTTAATTTTAAGATTAAACGGATTCGGCAACTGGGACCAGTCTGAGTTAATTGAGATCCTAATTACTGGAAATCCCAATTCATTGACCATCTATTGGTTATTTACAAGATATCTCAATTTTTCTCGTTCCTGCTCTGTCTTAGAGTTGCAGTAACGTTCATAAAAGAGGTAAGCAGAGGTGCATCATACCCACATGTCATTAGCTATGTTTACTCCTATGCAATAATAATAAACGCGTGATGTGAGAACATTTAATTTCTACGGTGTGGGGATGAGCTCAACACTAGGGAGGTAAAGTATCTGCTTACATAATATAATGACGGATCATCATCGACGATATTCACAGCGCGTCTTTGAACCAAGCCAAAAAGCCCAAGCTGGTATCCAGGTGCTCCCACCCACCGATGACAGGCACATAAATGAAAACAGAGCCTAAACTAAGTAAACAGGATTTCTAATATTGCTGGCATCCTTTCAGTCGATTGAGTTTAGTTCCAACATCATTTACTAAATAACCGTTGGGAACGCAATGGTATATAAAACATGGCACTAGTGCAGCGCTATTTGCTTAAGTAAGTTATCATATACAATGTAGTTTAAAATTTTCAGCAAAATGCTATGCAGCGATGCTAGAATTCACTGTCATCAATTTAAACTAGGAATATTTTCTTAGTTACTTATTATATCTTTTTAGAATATGCAGTATATTTGTGTTATGTATTGGCAATTACAAAATAAACAATATTATAGATGGGTCATGTGATTAAAATCAGGGTAACTATAGGCCTATTTCTTTTTTGGGTTTATCGACCTTATCTATTAGTATGAAAAGTTCCTCAATATCTTGAAGAGATTACTGCATGAGACGTTAGCCTTACGAGCTCGTAAATTTCTAAAGTCTATTAATACGGCGAGACTTTGTTAACTTGATAAAATCAGTGTACAACTAAACTCTTAAATACGTCTTTGAAAGGCGTTATAAAAGCACAATTTAAAGTCAATGGCTCCATTAACGAAGATACTGCTCGAGAAACCGTCTTACCTTTTTGTTGTTGAATGGACAAAAAGCTGGTCCGTAGAGCTTAAAATTTAACCGAGGTCGCCGCGGGACGCTGCGCTGAAACCACAGCACTTGTACTTACAATCTCTTTCATTTAACTTTTTAGCATTCCGCACATTTAAATGTACGTAGGTACCTACAATAATCTTATTCTATTCGTTGAATATTTCTGTAAATCGTCCGTAGTTCTAAATAGTTGTCATGGCACAATGGTCATCTATTCAAAGAGAAAATGTTTTGACATTATAAGTCTGAGATTTAAATTCAGTTATGAATCTATTATGTACCAATATAAAACATTTTCTTTCAAATGTAATTTTTTTATTGCGTCTTGTAAAAATAAATAAGGTACTTTTAATTGTTTACGTCGCAATTAAATTACCATCGCGAACTATACAATATGCAATTTTAGAACCTTCAGAACCATTTGTAACATTTCTGAATTGTACTATCTTAACTTTTTAGCCTTAACCACATCTTTAGAAGTTAGTATAAAACCACTAATAGGGGATGCGGTTTTAAAAACTTCACCATTCTCAACGGAATGTTGTCTGTTCGAACCGTTCGCAATTTTGTTTTCACTGTTATTTTGAAGTATGAACCTGATCGAATAAAGCTTATCAGAACATGAAGACATCAAGTCGAAATCAAATTTTTACCTAAAAATTAAAACCTAATAACACTATTTATTAATTAGGCATATTTCTATGCGTAGCTCCGAGAATTTTTATATTAAACATAATCAATTAAGGAACACTTGGGAACGATTTTACAAAATAATAACAACATTTGGAGTTCTTGGGAGCAAAGTCGTGAAGCGGGCAGGCAAAGCTAATAATTATGTACGTAGTACATGTTGCTTTCTGTAGATTTCACAAACACCAACGTCAATCTCTAGTATGGATCAAAGTTCAAACTAATCTCAGTCTAGGAAACCACAGCAAAGAGTATAATATCTAGCTACTTGTAGGTTAGTCAAGTGTTGAAGTGTTGAATCTGTACCGTATGGTTCATATTAATCTAGTTACCCAAATTCACCTACGAGCAAAACCACTCCACTGGGGGACTTACTCTGAAATTCAACATTCGATTGTCTCTGTCAAATGTTTGAAAGTGACAGTGACCATATCTAAATTTCCTTACATTTGACAGCGACAAAACCGATCAATCGAATGTTAAAATTCAAAGTAAGCCCCCACGAGTGTAAAACTAAGAAGGAGAAAATATACAGCTATGATGAATAACCCGATTGGGTGGAAAATAACTTAGGCGTCATGCCTTTTCCCCTGAAGGTATATTACATCCACATTTTGCCAGCTATGTTGAGTCCCATGTATTAAGGGCAAGGATATTGCAACTGCCTCGGTGGTGCAGTAGGCAGTGTATACGACTGCTGTGCAAGAGGTCCCGGGCTCGATGCCCGGTTTGGGTGAAAATGGTGTTGGGTTTTCTATCATGAAATTCCAGTATTGAGATTTTCTCGAAGTTTGGAAAAACAAATGTTCCCGGTTGATGACTATAGGCTCGCCCCCTATTTCATGGGACGAAATGAGGGTTTGATACATCTCCGCCTCACCCTTCGGAGAAAAAGGCGTGATGCTATGTTAAGTTATGTTTTACTCGTATTACCATTAACAGGACACTTTTGCAAACTCTAGACTGTTACTGCGAATTTCGTGAGAGACAAATTTGTGAATATTTCCTTTTACTACCGGGTAAATGAAAGCCATGTTACTAAGTTTTATGTGATGATTTTAAAGCTCACCTATATTCGTTGAGCAAGTTAACTAGCCCGGAGGCAGTGAACTGGTTACTTATGCGCGAACACGGACCAACCCAACTGAGAATGAATGAAAAATAAAACATATTACATCACAGTTTTTGACGAATATAACTACGTAGTTTTAAAATTATTTTACACTAGCCGTTGCCCACGGCTTCACACGTGTTCGGATCTTGATAAAAAGTGTATGTGCTATTCTAGACTATATATATATCTGTAAGCCAAATTCATACAGATATTTTCAGTAATTCTGGCGTGATTGATTAACAAACAGCCCATCCGTTTGTTTGTTTGGTTGAACGCTAGGATCTCAGAAACTACTACTGGTCCGATTTGAAAAATTCTTATACTGTTGAATGGCCCATTTATCTAGGAAGGTTATGGGTATATAACATCACGTTACAGCTAATAGGAGCTGAGCAGTTCCAAATAAAGAACGACGGGAGCGAAGCCCCACGGGACTTCTAGTCTATACTAATATAATAAAGAGGAAAGATTTGTATTTATGTATGTAACGAATAAACTGAAAAACTACTGGACTAATTTCAAAAATCCTTTGCCGTTAGAAAGATACATTATCACTGAGTAACATGGGCTATATAACACCACTTTACGGCCAATAGAAGCTGAGCAGTTGCCAAATAAAGAACCACGGGGGTGAAGCTCCGCGCGACTTCTAGTATTTGATAAATTGATAATGTTCCAGTCTAGCTAGTCTATGCTATCAGGTATCTGGGTAACTTTCTACCTATCTATCAATAATTCATCAGCAACCCATTTAGTCCCACTGCTGGTCTCCTCTCCTCTAACTAGAGAGCTGAGAGGGCTTAGGCCATAATCCACTCACGCTGGCCTAGTACGGGTTGGTGGATCAGACATACTCATAGAATCTTTTCTAGGATATGTGGGTTTCCTCACGATGTTTTCCTTCACCGTTAGCAGATGGTAAGTCACTTGTCTAGTACATATAAATTCCACAAAGTGGAATCCACATTAGTACTGCCGGTCGGGATCGAACTCAGACCGCGTGATTTGCACGTCGGTCCCTTATCTATTCAGCCACCATCGCTATCAATAATTGCTCGTACAGAATTATCACGATCCTAACACGCGCTGAGTGATGGGCTATTAACAATCCTGTAATTACAAGGTTAGAAGGTTTAATAGTTCCTGTATCAAACAAATGTATCCATTTACACGAATACTCGGTTCTAAAGTTACAACGTATACAAAACTCGATCGGTGATACATCTGCATCGTGTGGGGTCCACGGATGCCCAGATCGACTTATTTGTTAAAAGCAATGCATTCACCCGCTTTGCATACGACAGATAACGGCCGTATCCACTTGACTCAAAGAATACAACATTCGCTGGCTTTATATTACAATAGACAAGAGTTTCAGTTCACATCAGATGAATTGTTCGGTGTATCTTGTTGGTTTCTCATTACAACGTGAATACATTTTAGGGAGTTGTTTAACAAAGGAAGCTCGGCACATGACATTTAAGTATTGATAAAACAAAGATTTGTTATTTTGACTTTGTTTTTTACCCGACTGTCAGGACGGGTATTGTTTTCGCGCGTATCTTGTAAAATTGTGAATTTTTGTAAATTTCTTTATTCCCACGAATCTTCCAAACGGCTGGATGGATTTTGAAAATTAGAGTATCGTTAGATTCGTCTAGAAAACCCAAGTGTCCTACGATAGGTTTTAAGAATAAAAAGACTTAAACGGCGGGCTTTTGACGCCAAATTGTAAGAAGTTCAATTTTTTTTAACCAAACCTATGTAGTTCGGTATCAAAATAAAGGGAATCAAATGGAGATTACAAATATGTATATACATATGTTATGTATTTAAATTTAATCAGGTATAATAATATTACAATAATTTTAAGGTCTTTTTAGTGCGTTGTTCTCTGTTGATTTTTGGCAGTCGGGTTATTATATTTTTTAAATTATATTTACTTGTTGTTAATTATCTTTAGGATTGTAGTTACGTAGTTACGTAGTTACGTTATTACTTAAATTTGTCTGACACGCTGTCACGTGCCTTGATATAGATTTCCTAAAAACCAATTTCAAAACAATAAGTATGAGACATCCGTGTAGTGACGAATTTAGAATACATCATGTCACTACCAAATTTCAACCAGATGAGAACACTGTGATAAAAGGAAAATTCGAAAACAAACCCTATACCAACCCGTCTGGCAAGCATGGCATAGTAGACTAAATTCGCTCCAAAATCTTTGGCATGTGTCCCCTGCCCAGCAGTGGGAAGTTTGTGGGTTAAAATAATTATGACAGTGAAGTATGAGAAAATATACCTAATTTTTGAAGCAATAAAGACCTAAACTGAGCTGACCTGAAACCTGAACTGAAAGACTGAATGAACCGCTGTGATAGTATAGTCGGCTGTTTCTTCTCGCTGTCTCTTTAACCGTGTTCCATTTATAGGTGTTTTTGATGTGTAGTCCGAATGTATAATACGATGCTCAAGGTGGCAATATGTTCAAATATGTGGCAATAACTGGTTGTTACCAAAGTCAATATGTCGTGACAAAATGTCATTATCGTTTCTATTCAAAACAAATTGTCATGAATTATTCACATGATCAAAATACAAGTAAGCGAAATTTTGTAAACTCATAATTCGAACATAGCTACTATATCACTTCAAATATTTATATAAGGTCCACCCACATTAATACGGTGCCCTTAATTAGGTAATTACAAAGTTTAAAAAAAAAAAAAAAATTAATAATAATAATCGTAATAATTTCTTCAGCGAAAATACGAACATATTTACCACAATTAATTCTCACACTGGCATTCCCTCTTTAGTCTATATAATTATATATGTAGGTATGTAAAACACAGCTAAATAATATTTTTTTACCACATTCACACAGCATATATTAACTTGTGTTATGGGTAACTGATACTACATTTTTTTCCGTAAATACAAAAGTACATATATACCTAGGTAGATAATGGTTATCCATTAGCTAATTGCTATATGTAAGTGCATTACTTTGTCTTTTTTTTTATTTTGTTTATTGCATTTCCAGTCTATACTTATTACATAATATAATACCAGGTACTTACTAATAAATGTGTGGCAATCAATATGTATTTTTTGTTGAAATCTTTAGTGATCAAGAGTTACACGGAAACATGCTGTTTTACGATACAATGTAACCAAACCTTTATTCTCATCAGTTATAGTACATTATTCGGTGTCTTATAAACAGGCACATATATCTTTACTTATTTAATTATACATAATTTCCTCACTTTATCCTTTCTAATTTTTGTAATAAAATCTCAATAAATTAATATAGGCAATAGTAACGATAGATCAACGAGCACCATACTGTGAAGCTATAATGATAACGAATGATCACAGTCTTGTATTATTACATGCTATCGTTGAGATCATTAAATTTCAAAGGGCGAATCGTTAACAATGAAAAATGACAGGAACTTTCGAACACACAAATTAATGTGAGCAATAGTGTAGACATGGCTTTACTCTACGTGATATATCGTCATGATAATTATGTAATAAAATAAGTTAAGTTAGAATTACTTATCGCTTGATGGTTTCCTTGTACTGCAAGGTTTGATTTAGAGAAATTAATGAAGTTATGAGCGCGTGTTAGGAGGCCTATTTCCAGCAGTAGACTGCAATAGGCCGAGATGATGATGATGAATTAAGTTATTACGGAGGAAGCGATGATAGTCAATTGGTTAAGGTACCTTCATGCAAATCATGGGATCTGAATTCCATTCCGACCGGCATACGGCAGTACCAATGTGGATTTCACTTTGTGGAATTTATACGTACTAGTCAAGTAACTTACCATCTGTTAATGGTGAAGGAAAACATCGTGAGGAAAGTAGGAAACCCACATACTGTAGAAGTAATTCTAAGTGTATGTCTAATCCATCAACCCACATTAGACCAGCGTGTGTGGATTATGTCCTAAACCCTCTCGGCTCTCTAAATAGAGGAGAGGAGACCCGAGCCTAGAAGTGGTACATTAATGGGTTGCTGATGATTTCACAAGAAAGTTTAATTATCATTAAGAATAAATAAATAGTTATCTATTGTTTGCTATATAAATTATGTCTATAAACTTTTTAAACTATTACTGGTTTTTCGAAGCTTTAAAAGACTGGATAAAGTATAAAAAACGAGAATTCGGGATTCAAGTATTAGATAATTAGAGCCCGATTGACGCGTAAGTTTTCGATTCACAGGCCGCGATCATCAATTGATATAATTTCGTCACACATACTTTAAATTTTATTGAGACATAGTGACATTATTATGTATTCTTAATACGTAACTATACGGATTAAGAATACGTTATGTCACTACCCCATCTCAACCCGTGGGTGTCGTAATAGGCGACTAACGGAGTAACCTCATGCAGACAAGAGCACTGCAAGAAAAATAAAACTTGAAACAGACCCTGTACCAACCCGTCTGGCCAGCGTGGTATAGTAGGTTAGCTAGGTTATAGTCCGGAATAGCGCAGTCTACATTTTACTGACATACCACATCCAAACCTAGTAGGATATAAACTTATGACCGTATATGGTCTGCTTTAAACTTGTCATTTTGCGTACATTATGCGTGTCTAACCGCCTCCACAATAAAATAATAAATAGGTACTGCACACAACATAATTTAAGACCTTTTCGAGACAAAGGGGCTACACTCGAAATCTTTTTTTAGAATTAATGTCTCCATAAAATATATTTTCTACAAGCCTACAATAATGATCAGAATGACGGGTCATCCAACGTCCGATATCTTGTTACCAAATTTATTCTAATAACTAGCTTTTGCCCGTGGCTGCACTTGTTCTTTGTAGTAATATTGAAAAATAACTTTAAAAAAAGAGCATGTTTATTTTTCTTCACAAATTGAACTTCATATTATTACGAGTACTATTTTTATTATATAAATATTCAGTTACAAAAGAATTTTAAATTCAAACTGTAAAAATAGGCATATTCTTGCAACTTTTATCTTTGAACATGAAGAACAAATTCATTTAGTGTAGGTAAACATATTTTTTTATTAATAAAAACTTACAATAAAACAAACACAAACTTTTTACATATACAATTTAATACAGATTACTGAACCGCGTAGAACATAAATTATGACAACGTAATGAGTGTGAAGACGCTATAAACTTCGGTTTGCTTTTTAAAAGTGCTTAGTTTGCTTAATGGCCCATTAGAATCTCTTTCACATAGACTGATTTGACCTCTGCTTTATAGTAATTAATGTTGAGCACTGTTGAACGTGTTGGCCCGTGGCTGTTATGAAGAACTTGATGTGGAACGATTTTTGTTGAGAACAAAGAAGATACAAAAACGATCAAATATATTTTATTGGAGAAATTTATATGAGCAAGTTACAGTAAAAAAACATAACATTTCCGTAGTCGAATAAAAAGCGATTGTGGCGAAATAAGAAAGTGATCATCATCGACATGTAAAACATTGGATTCGAGCTCGGCTCCAACCAGCAGGCAGTACCAATGTGAATATAACTTTGTATGCATACTTGCTTCTTTCTTATCAAATGGACTTGAGGCTGAATGAAGAGAAGTAAATATACACATTAATGCAATTCACTTCATCTAGATAGCTACCCAAAAATTCTCTTAAATTTAAACTGTCACCAAACAAATATTAACCAAAACATTCGCTTACACAACCACCGATAATATCTCCAATCGATGCAGGAACTTTAATTAATGGAACTACTGTTAACACACCACACACGACTCGAATAGAATCGAAAATGGCTTAATGCAGATATCCCTTAATGAAAACGTGTGGTCGAGTCGATCGGGGTAACTGTTCCTATTACTTGTGTGTATTACTGAATAGATAAGGTTCTACTACTTCACTAGTTAAAAGATAAATTAAGGGATTGTTAGGATTCAGTTCTTAAAGACATCGTGCATTGTACATGTAATTTAGATAGGTCATATTAGAAATCCTGTACATAATATTGTGAATTTGTGAATTGAGACGAAGGATTTGGATTCTAAAGTGGGCTCCGCACTATACATTATTATTATATTTTCTTTCTTATTTTTTCTTTTTAAAAAGATAACGCCCGCACTAGGGAACAAGCCCTGTGTCGCGGGGAGCTTTACAAACATGAAACTAACGGACACAAAGTACACCCAGACTAGAAACAAATATCTATGAATCACACAAATATTTGTCTCGTGTGGGAATCGAACCCACGTCACCCAACACGGCGATGTAGTGGCGAGGCGACCACTTTAACCACTGCGCCACGGTGACAGTCATATAACATTGCAAACCACACCTTTATTAACTTATGTCTATAAAGAAGACGATAAAAATCTTCAACGAACATACTTATTAAAATGATTTCATAGTCTTACAGGTTAACTTTTAAGTCCTTGAACCTGTAAAACCTTTAAGACTAAAAACTTCAAGTAGAATTCGGGCAAGGAAATCAGAGACTCAAAATTAAAAAAAATCATACATCATTTCAAAAGTTCACAGAAGTTTTCAAGGCAATCTTTTAGTCCCTTAAAATTTTTCTTTGATTACTTTTTCTCTCAAGGACAGGTTTTATATAGATGACGTCAAAAGACCAAAAGTCTACATAGAATACATCTCACAAATCATTGTCTTGATTAAAAATTAAAGTAACAAATGATTACAGAGGTGATAATATCAATAGAGGCGATTGCCTCCTTTGTCTTTAGAACAATGTGGTCCAATAATGAGAACGGTAATAATAGCGTTCATTATACCGTTGTATGAAATACGTGCCTTGCTCTTTGAAATATAATGCGAAAAAATAATAATTGAATAATATTTCAAGCTTCATTGTGCTTAGGCCTGTCTCATTGTTAACTTCTCACTTTCATGTTGAATGATAGGTATTATTTAAAATTGTAAAAGTTGCTGGAGTAACAGCCTACGCAAACACAACACATTCACACGGTCTATTTAATTTTAAAACATTGTATTTTTTTTGAAAATGACAGCAGCCATATTTAGATTTTCAAACATTTGACGAAGATCGATCAAGTAAAAACCCTCTTTGCTCTCTAGATAGACGAGTCGAGACCCGAGCCCAGCCGCGGGACATTAATTGGTTGCTGATGCAGATGATGATGACCAAGTCGTTGTTTGAAACTCCAAGCAAAATATGACAGATTTTTGCAACAAAACTAAAGACAGACGTGTTAGCGGTCCAATTAATTGTTTATATGTGGTAGCAGAGCTGTTTCAAAACAGTATCTAAGGCATAGTAAAGCCACAGTCTACTTTTAAATGGAATCGCTTTGTTAGGAGCCAAGATAAAGTATCTCCTACTGCCAGCACAAAATTGTCCTCAACAAACTCAGTAAGATTCCAAAATGTTACCTTTTCTAACTCATATTAATTTACAAAAAATAAAATGTTAACTATAAAATTTACCTAATAATTTTATGGAATCTATAAATCATCATTATACTAATAATTTATCTGTATATTGAACTAGATTATAATAAAAAATCGATCAGATCCCATTCCGATTTATTCATATAAACGCAACTAGCAAAAAATATAAAATCATTTTTAATACATTCTTTGTCAGATATAAATTATACTGAACCAAGTGACCATGAACGCAAAATCATGTATTGTTCCGCTCCTGACCAGCGCCCCCTACCGATGCAACAATGTGTATATCACTATCTTTAAATAGAACAGTCTTGTATTCCATACATTACTGTTCAAGTTTAGTGAACACATTCATGTCATAAACAAAGCATGTAATGGAAAGCATACTTTTTGAAAAGTTGTACACAGACTGTGTTAGTGCTTTTGGTATATTAATTGAAAACAAAGGGACGACTCCCACGCCATGCAACTGTGACCATCGCCTTATGCAATCAAAAAATGAAATATTAAAGGATAATAGAATTCTCATGTAATTGTAATAGGGTATGTCCTGATTCATATTTATGAGTGTATTTAATTAATTACTGTGGTATAAAGATACTAGACTAACTAAAGTAAGCTCGTATGTAATTCTCAAACCAAACTACGTATTCGCAAACAATACTAAGATTTTGAAAATTGATTAGATATTTTATTTATTGAGCAGTGTGATTACGATGAATTCGAAAGATAGTCTTACCTATATCCAGGTACCTAACATACACTAACTGCCAACATTCACGCATGGGTTGGTTCCTTGGGCCACCGACTAACTTATATACGCGTGACAGTCAAGTGGTGGGTGAAAATTTTGATAAAATAAATCAACATTCAAAATATTGCGTTCCCTACTTATTTAAGTATACATGACCAAATTAAAGAAACCTTCTGTATGAACAATCAAAATAGAGCAAAAGAAATAACAAAAGAAAAGTATCAACCATTTAAGTTTCTAAAAAGGATCAAGAGTCTTTGATCCAAGAAACAATATAAATTTACAAGTGGTGCTTAATAAAGGGGAAAAACAAATTCTGAACGTAGACATGAAATAAAACTGCATGAATTTGTAATACGGGAGGTTGAGGGCCCATTGAGTGCACTTGTAAAACCGTTGGCCATCAATCAACTTGCTTCATGTTTACGCATTAACGAGTGTAAAATGTACCGCACCAGAAAATAGGTGTAACGATTCAACGAGATAACGTTTTATTTATTTATCGCTTCATCATGAGCGTCGATCAAATAAGATGATTATTTTATAGTTATTTTAGGTGTTATTATATTTCTATGTAAAAGAGGAATTTATATGAGAATTCGAGTGGTTATGTCTTCTTGGTTTCGTTCCTTGTAAATCTAGGTACGAAGCTTAATTGAAATTGTAGCTAAAGAGTCAATTAAACTATGTCTTTGATGATAATTTTGTGATCAATACTGATCATTGCTACAATCAGGTCGTAAGACCTAGACTGATCTTAACAGACTCAACTCCATTGGGGTCACCAGGTGACCACCAAATAATAGATTTTCTATTGTTTCTTCTTGGTGTTTAAAGTGTTAGATTCACGAGCTTTGTTAGTTTTTAATGGAAAGAAAAACATTTGGTGCACTTATTCTATAGTCCTAAATTTTTGTTGTTCTATCAGTGATCAATATAATCATATTATAGCAATAAAGTGAATACCACTGTGCATATATAAAAATATCAGATATATATATATAAAAATATATATAAAAATATCAGATGAAATTCCAAGAGGTTTCCTCCAATCACAAATAAAAAACATGGCGGGTCTTGGGCAGGTCGACTTAAGTCAACATCATATTATAATATATCTATTTGTTTTTCGTGAAACTAATTTAATATTAAAATTTGTCATGGCGCTATCATAAAATAAATTATTTTTAATAACACCTGCGTGTTATTGCTCTAAAATCGTGTAGTTACGCCCACACTAGGCAACATTAATGACTCCACCCTACTGCTTGATAAAGTCAGTTCCACATACATGACACAACAAAGCCTACATAGAATCGCAGCATTGTATTTGTTCGGTTTAATATCAATGTCTAATGTTCTAAATTAGAATATGATCGCTGTCATTGTGAAACCCTGAAACAAAAAGAGGGGTGTTATAATTTTTATGTGTCTATACTATACACAGATACACATAGATCTGTGGTATAGTAGCTCTTAAACGAATGAGCCGATTTAGTTGCGTTTTTTGTTTGAAAGCTGATATTTATGATCGTAATGATTCTTAAACATTTCTATTTACAATTTGTGCAGCCGTTTCAGTCACCAGCTCTTTTCGGAGGTGAGTTATAATTTTCATTTTGTTTTCTATTCAAACATTTGAGAACGATATTAAAATCGACTAAGTGGAATATCAAGACTCAGAGTAGGCTATCAGATCACGATCACAGTCGATGTATAAGAAACCAAGTCAAACTGTACAACCATCTCATCTTCTCGATTTCATCTTTCAAAACTGCAATACAGTAACATCGTACTCATTATATAAAAAACTAGAAAAAATTATCAAGCCAAACTACTTATCGATATTAAATGAACTTTTCTAAATTTAAGAAAGATATTTTTGTGAGTAACTCAGAATATATAGGTCTCTACATAATTAACAATACAAAATCTATATTATATATTTTAGACACACGGTCTCAGACCTAAATGAACCTTAAAGTAAATACCTCGCTACCGAAATAGAAAAGGGGTACATAAAAGGAGTCTAATTTATGAAATGACTTTGATTACATCAAAGAATCTGAACAAAAGGATTAGAATGTTAGAAACTCACCTTCAGTCATCTAACTACAAAAGGTCTTCAACTTTATTTAAATACTATACCCAACTCCTCTTAAATTTAACACGTCCTTCATAGCTTGCAGATATTCCGATACGTCTCCTCCATTCACTTTACTGAGGATAATTATATTTTCACTTTTCTGCAATAAATAGGCCCATATTGACAAAGTGAAATTTTAGCGGTTTTATTTTCTCAATAAATTAAGCAAGTTAATAACTTAAAAAAAAAAACTCGAAACTCCTATTTAATGGAGAAAAAAAAAATTTTTTTTCAATGTAAAGAAGTATCTATGTCTAGAGAAAATAGTCTTAGTCAAATGTATGGAGGAGACGTATCGGAATAACATCCACCTTAATGTCATAGAAACTCTCATACAAAGTGTGTTTATTTTACATTGTTCATTACCAACCAATAGATCAACTCTGGTCGAGGTAGCAAGGAGGCCACTAGTGGCTTCCGGCCCAATTAATAATACCTAAACACATATAATTAAATATACACACATTTATCGTGTTATACATAATTTCAAGTAAAAATAATATACGATACAAATGCCGTGAAAGGCTAAGCTACAGTGTGGACCCAGCCTATTCGTTGACCCATGTAATGGCAATTTAAATGTCACAAGTATTTTAACGGTCGTAAGCGCTATTTTTTTATTAATTTAGTTTATAAGTAGGTACGTATAATAGAAACTTTATTGAAATTTAGTCAAACCTTAATTTATTATTATTAAGATAAAAGTATGTATGTAAGTAAGTACAAAGCTAAAATTATTAAAACTATTATTTTACTTCTCCGTGTAGTGACGGATTAAGAATACATTCAAAACAAACCTTCACATTCTTAACTACCCTACTAACTACTACTACTACTTACTACTAATTTTAACTATCCCCAGCTGTACCTGCTTGGATTTTAATTCATAATTTCGACCACAGAAACTATTTTCATATCAATCATTCCTGTTTCATCTCATAATTAGAATCTTCCTCGGACTGTAACGAATATATAAAAAAAATGTAAGCTGAATTGGTTTGAGTCATTCCCGAGTTTTGTATTTAGCAATAATATTTAGCCATATTTTTTTAGTTATTAGATAGATAAGTAACTATCGGATATCCGACTACTTAATAACTAGCGTGACATGACATTGCACAAAGCACAACGGTTTATTGAGATCCAATGGTTCACTTGTTCTCATTCGTGAGCGATCACAATGGGATATAAAAAAGTTAATGAATAGATTAGTCGCTCGTCGCCGTTTACAATCCCGCTTGAGGTTATAAACATTCTATCGAAATACGAACGCATCGACAATGCGCATAATTTTGCTATTTATGTGAAAATTATCCGATGTTACGATGATTTCCTTCGTTATTGAACTTTCTGTGATCGAATAACAATTCGCCGTCCGATTGTTAACTTGACGTATGTAATTTGAGTTGGTAATACAAGCGATCGATAGCAGAAATATGTACGCCACCCACGATCAGGCTAACTTTTTGTTTTGTAATCATTGGATCTACCTTCTAACTAAATTCCGAAGTTTGGGATGATATTGCAGGCCTATAAAGCTTGTTGGTTGTCGCTGGCACCACAAATCGCGATGTAAAATAAACGGTAACAACATTTGGCTATCTTTTAATGTCTGTTTTTGTTAAAATAATTTTGAAAACGTAAAGGAGCACTAGTCTTTTAAGCTTTTAATTTGTTTTTTTTATTTTATTTTTATGATATATTATGTTGAACCTCGTATTTATGATTTAATTCCTCGTATGTATAATTGTTTTGTGTACTTTGCTCGTAAGTTGTACTTGTGTGATTTTTGTTTAGTATTAATTTAGTGGCATACCGCCCGGCTCTGTCTGAAAACCAGCGCTATAACATTTATGTTATAGCATTATGCTGAGACAGGGCCGGCAGGGTTTTTCAGACTCACAAAGTTCTTATTTATAGTTTAAGTTTGTGCTGTACTATGTAAATTACCTAAGTCTGAAAATAAAACAATTTTCTTTCTTTCTTTCAAAACAACTTTTTTATTATTTTGAATTGTTTTTTATGTTTATTTCCATTTATTAAATTTATAACCGTACAAAATTTAATTAATTTCTAGTTTAATTAATAGCGAAACTATCTAAGGAAGAAATACTACACGTTAGTGATCTAATTAACACCCCACCATCCACAAAAAAGTATAAAACTATCAAGGACCGCTTAATAAATTGCTATGAGGAATCACACAGCACAGCGTCTATTTCAAAAATTACTGCCGGAATATGGACCTCGGCGATCAAAAGCCATCAGAACTTCTACGCAGGATGCAAGTAAACTTCTGTGGTTGAGACTATAACATCATCGGAGTCTCATTGTATCCATTGCCAATTCCTTGTTTCTCATAAATATAATATCTAATTAGATTTTGTTATTAATAGTACATTATGATATAAGTGCGGTAAGTTGATAATTACAGCCGAGGCGATATTGCTAGCCCGAGCCGCAGGCGAGGGCTACAAGAAAGCAGAGGCAGTAATTATCAAAGCGCACGAATGTCATACGACGTTTTATAACATATTTGCGAGGAAATAAATAAAATTCGGACTTTCTTAGAAAAAAACAAATACAGGGAAAAGAAATAGCGCGCGGAATAAGTTTTACTTGTCACAAATTATAAATTATCGATGCGCGCGCATCAGCGCTTTTTTTAAGGCAAAAACACAAAAACAGCCAGTATTACTAATACTAATATTTTTGTGTTTTAGTACAGATAAATGGTTGTAATTTATGGTCTAAATTAATTAAATTAAATAATTAAATGTTTATTTTATATAATTATTTTATATCCCAAAGTTAATTTTATTCATAAAATGTTGACCACTTTTCTGACATAAAAACTCTTTGCTAAGATTTTAAAAAGTAGGTACCGTTCGTTTTAAACGGAGCCCCTTGATTTAGTATGTGAGCATGAGAAGCCGTGCAATTTACTTTACATTACCGCACTAGTGCGTAATGAGATACATTACAACACTGAAATTGATGAAATAAGAGACCCTTTACGAGCAAATATGTTATAAACCATTTGATTTCTTTATTCACAGTTGAGTTAAAGATACTAGAGAGTGGATAGATTATGTCATTAGCATTTTAATGCAGCTAAAGGTTAACTTTTATTAAGTGGTTAAGGTTAAACGTTGCAATGTCTGTCTTTCTCCATATTATTCTAAGCGTGTATAGATTCATTATGCAAAAAAAAAACAAATATCGGTGAAAAAATAATAGTGAAATTGAATTTGTAAAATAGAGCTGCCGCCAATTTTACCATAGCAGTTAATCTCATGAAACCTCAATTCTCAATCACAATTCACAGCATTTTAAACATTCAATGTGAAATAATAAATCAGAGGAATCATAACCAAACAGATGTATGCGATAAACGTCCGCATATGAATTTGAAACACTAAAATCAATAAGGTAAATTGTGTTCGGACGAAATACTGATATTTTTTGTTCGCCAACACTAAACGCCAAAAGGCAATTGTGTTTCGGCCAATATTTCTCGTTGGCCCATTTGGCGATTTCAATTTGAGCTGTTATTGAAATTTGCAGGTGAGAATGTACAGTAACCGACTTTTATGATTAATGTTCATAAGGCGAAAATCGCGTGAATGCAAGTAGTAATATCCATGTCTGCCACTCAGACCTCGAGTGCACCCGATTCTCTATCTTATAAAGGTCAGCCCGCAGCACTTCGGAACGTACACGTGATGATGGAATTTTTGCCCGATGTATTGGATATTGAAATTGGTTCGAATATTGCAGGATTTAAAAAACATCAGCCCGTATACAAAAGAACTTCTACGTTATTGCCTCTTGAATTCATGGATCTACAGTAATTCCAATATTCAGTGAAAATTTCAAACTATTGGGTACCGACCCTAATTGAATATACACTGCTACAGAGCCTTATAAGCCTCACCTACAACAGATAAACTCACTATTTATAGTATTAACGTTCAAGTATCTACTTACACCACGCCATCTACCGAGCGCTCTATTTAAATCAACCAGCCGCGCCAGCAACTTCGGCACGCAAATGCAAATTTCATCTCGATTGGGAGAGAAACTGTCCCGACAACATTTCTACTGTCCGCTCTCGGTACGTGCACTTGCCATGAGAAATCTGAAATCCTTTTATAATAACTATCATCTGGAATTCTCTGGGCGACGAGTAACGGATGAAAGTTCCAGATATCACTAAGGAAATATCTAGAATTCTAGATAGATACCTACGTAATACTGTTAAAAAAAACTGTTTTACCAATATGTTTTAAATAGTATAGTGATCCATGTTATATGTTGAAAAGGGTGTATTAGCCCAACTAACAACCTACTTTACACTGTCTGCAATTAGAATAAGACCTTTTTGTAAGTACTTCATTGTATATTATGCTTAAATAAAGACTTTTATAAATAAAAAAAAAAAATAATACTGTTAAAAATATTATTATATTGTCTACTAATAATCTTATAAGCATTCGAATCTATCGCGATTACGGAACAGTCAACTCATTGACTCATAAACCCAAATCAACACATTGCCCAATAATAAATTAGGCATACCTATAAACATAGTAGAACACAATATTATTATGATTTTGGTTAAATGGAAAGGCGGCTTTGATTAAACGTATCTAAAATAGTATCAACTTGCAGTCAGAGTTTATCGAAAGTATACCTGACTGCCTCAAATATCTTTAGAACAATTCGAATGAGGCTGCATTCATTCATTTGACGAGTGCCGTAGGTATGCGCAAATTACGATACTCCGCAGTATTGGCCAAATTTATGCGAACGGTGTTCATCCCAGAATAAATGAATTTACAAGTAATTTGGGAGGCATTGTTCGTATATTATTCGAGGATCTGACCATCTAGCAGCGGTGATTGTCACGATATTTTTTTAAATATCATTGGCATGTTAAAAATGTATCCTACATGATATACCTACTCTGGAGTTGCGTAGTTCATCAGTATTACGAGTAAGTATAACTCATATATGGAATTCTCGCGTTAGTCCAAACTTCGTTTAACAGCCTTCTGCTTCTCATTTTGTCAAATTTCATTAATTTCTGTTCCGCAGCTAAACCGTTAAATAGTCAGAGACGTAGGCACTTTCGTATTAATAGTTTTATTACTATAGATAAATATAATTCAAAGAAACAGTGCTCGTACTTCGGTAGTGGCTTTCAACTACAAAAGCACTACAATTAAGGCAAGCTTTCCAATTTCGGTGAAACAGGCCAAAGTCAACCTGCTTTTTGGGTCAAGGTAGTTTGTACATTATTTAGCAGCCTAGAATTGCTATTTACCTAAATAAATTCGGTTAGTCAAGTTTAATTAAAATAAGGTAATAATAATAATGTTTGTCTATTGGAGACATTTTCCCCGAAGCAATTATACTATTGATTGGGTTGGTATAGGGTTTTTTTGAATTTTTCTATTTTAGCAATGCTCTTGTCTGAATAAGGTTACTCCCTTAGTAACTTTTACGACATCCTCGGGTTGAGATGGGGTAGTAACATTATGTATTCTTAATCAGTCACTACACGGATAGGGCATCATACTCACCATCTATAACATGGAACCTGAGATAGCTGACGAAATGTGGGTGTGAAGCACGCCTGCCTACCCTTCGAAGATAAAAGGCATGACACTAGTATATAAATACTATAAAATTACACACTGTGCACTTTTAGTTCTCTTACAAACATAGTTATCAGACATCATTCTAGCCGTAATGAACGAAAATACAAATCAAAATAGTAGTAGGAAACGCATTAGAAACAAGAGCCGTGTATACGCAAACTTGTTTTTCTTTTTTCGTATATTATGGCTAGATGATTAGATGTTACTGTCTGATTGCTACGGTCTGAAAAAAATTGCTAGACCACTAAAAGTGCACGGTGTATTTAGTTTTGAAAGTATTCTCATTTCCACACGTGACAAAACAAAATTTCACATTAAAAACATTTCTGTTAATAACGTCGAGAATCAAAATATTATGTACTGCGTTTCATTACCCAAACCACTGATTATTATACTTAACTATCAACAAACCAATATACGAAAATTTTAATTAAATCGTTAATAATGAAACTCGGCTCCATCGCTGTTTTAGGTACCTTATATTAAATTTTCGGCAGTGTACGAACCGAGTTCATTTTGTGGAGAAAATTGTTGATATTTTTCTTGACTCTGAGATTTTGTTGGTTCTCACTAATTAAACGCCGGAGTTGCATTAGTTTAATCAGATTAGCTGAGCGGTTTAATTAGAAGTAAGATGGATTTGATTACTATAGAGTAGGTATAGTAAGACATAATCTGATATGGTTTTATTCATGTTGTTTATAAGATTAGTATCACTTGTCAGTGTTCTTTTAGCAACCTGTTCTTTAAATTTGCATAATAAATAGTAGGCAACGTTATATATAATTCTGATTTATCTTATTACAAATAAGGAAAATAATAAAATTCTTGGTTGTTTTTTACCACAACAACAGTGTCAAACCGGCATACAACCCACCTGATGAAAACTCACTAGCTACTAGCCTATGGACGTCTGAGACACGAGAGGCTTGCGAGCGCGTTATCAACACGCAACAATGTCATAATCGACTGAGGTCGGTATCATACAATTCCTTCAGTCACATCACAGGTCAGTGCACCGAACATGACAGTAGATTACAAAACGTTCGGGCGCCCATCATTCCGATGCATTGTGAATCACGATGGTACGTGATTTCGACAAACTCAAAAAATGCCGCGATCCAACAAAAAATGCTTGACTTTAGCTCGCACTGGGATAGTGGCACGAGACACATTGACCGTTCCATTGTGTCGTTTTATTACGGCCGAGCGCCCGATCATTTCGTTACACCAAAACAAATCCTTAAACTCCAGCCACCATCCGAAATAGTGTCTAGATTTTACGCGATAAGGTTCAATTTGTGATACGAGGCGGAAAGATTTTACGTTTCAACGTTTATGGTTTCTTTCAATCCTGCTAAGCTAAATTGGATTTTGAGGGTTAGGTATAAAGTTGATATTGGAGATGTTGATCTGGTTTACTTTTTGTTGTAGTTGGGATGAGATAGGCGCAAAGCGCACCCGCGGGCTGTCACGCGCCACGTATTGTCAGTAGGTACGACCACGGTCGGCAAAAACTGATGCAGTAATAAAAAGGTGAGCTGGCTCGAATGGATATTGAAGTGGACGGAATTGAAACGGTGATACGGGAAATAATTACAGATATTACAGTACCTTTTATGATGTAAGATAACTTTTTATTTGAATTCATGTCATATATTTTTTTAAATATAATATTATATAACAGTATATAACAAGCAAGCCGGTCACCTGATGTTAATTGATCTCCACAACAGTGGGAACACAGTGGAAATACTGCCTTATTGAGTTGATTCCACAAAGTTGCCAATCTAGACAAGAGGTTCCTTGAAAATCGCTCTGTTCAAGAGCTAGGTTTTAAATGCTTATCGTAGTGATTGAAATCATCACTTTATATATCAATATAAAGATCTGTACTAAATCAAATACACTATGTAAGACAATAGTTAAAGAAGTAATGTTTTCGAAGAAACTTTATAAGAAAACCACGCGTGGGCTGTGTGCCACCCACTAGACGACAGCCTAATAGTAGTGACAAAGAGCCCACAGACAAACCGCTACAACAATCGATGCGTGATATATTGTTAAGTTTAGGATCGAAAACAAAGTTTGAAGCTTGAGTTATTGGCTATATTAGTTATTTGTAATTTGTACTCCATCTGTGTCTCAAACTATTGTAGGAATTAAATGAGTTGGTACGTCTCGAAATCGGTGAGATTATGAGTACCAACCTACCATCAAAGAAATTAAAACTTATTTCGTCAAATGTTAAAACTCCGTGTAGGCTGTTAAGACCTTTTCTTTTAAACTTAAGCTCTCCACACAATAAACAAATTCCTAATGTTAACTCATATTATATTAAAAACGCTTTTTATGTGTCAGCTTTTCCGGTTTATTCTAAAACTTCTCTGATTATATAAATTAATAATGCAAATAAGGTTAAATTCACAGTAGGTATAATTCCTTACAAAGAAAAATATTTTCCAAGATATCTAGATAGAGGAGAGGAGACCCGAGCCCAGCAGTGGGACATTAATGGGTTGCTGATGAAGGGTACGAAAATAAAGTATTACTGTCGAGCTGAAGCTTACTACTTCTATTTTAAACAATTTCCTTGGAAGAGATGATAAATATAAGATATTATATTTAATTTTATTAAAACTATAATTAACATATCACTTTTTGTCAAAGGTGCATTTCAGCATCGATTTATTATTTTAAAATTAAATTTTAAAATAATGCTTATAATCTCGTTAGATACACCTGGCCAGAAGATAAGACAGGTGCAGCAGATTTTACGATAGAACCATTATGGAGAGCGGATGTACGATGATCAAGAATAAAACAAAACTATGATCAACGATTGCTACTTGTTAAAAAACGACTTAAGAGCGAAAAGGGAAGGCCTACTTAAGCAGTGTACTCGTACTTCTAGCATCTGAAATGATGATAATGAAAAGAGGTAGAACTAGTGAAGAAAATAAAAAAGTGTTTGCGACACAAAACTATGTCAAAATTTTACTACTATCGCTTTTTATAACCAGACTAACCATTTGCCTTCCTATCTTTTATTTAAACATATTTTTCTTGCCAAATTTTGTTGGAAATTTTCACCTTATTTGTAATATTACTCGCCCTGATTACAAGAGTCGGTTGTCTGAAAGTAACGCGAAACACAAAGGCTTTTATTTTATCTCTGTTAACAAAGTTTTCGTTAACCGACCCAAGGAAAGTGTCCAGTGAACGTAAATAAACGGGTTCGATTAACGAAAGAACAAATAAACTCTATAGAAAACATGATTCTAAAGCTGTTTTGTTACTCAGAATAAAACAGATACCACCAAATATACATTTTAATACAACTTAAGACAATGTTCTTAAGTCTTAGATTTCATCATTAACATCATAATCAGTCCAATGACGTCCGCTGCTCGCCATAGGCCTCACTTAACTGCACTCCCACAGTTGCAGAACTATTGGCCGATAGGGAATAAGGGTTTAGACTCAAATAATATAATTTTATTTCAATTACAGACTTCTTGAAGTAGATTTACAAAAACAGTTCTATAACAACTCGATATTTTAACGTACAGTTATAATTTTTTAATAAAATATAATTAAATTTAAAAAAAAATATACAACAGATAATAACCATAAAAGACCAAAACTGCAATCAACATTACCACTGGTATATATATATCATTCGCTCTCAAACAGATTACAAATAATATTAAAATTCCAATTAAATTTTCTTAATATAGGACGTAAATAGAAATTGTTACTTGCGTATAAACAAACCTAAATTCAGAGTACATTACTGATAAATTTATGTAACTTCATCTCTCTAACAGTAAAAGTTACAGCCAAACCATATAACACCATTTTAGAATTTAGTAATACGTTTCCCATGGCTCCACAAACATCAAATGAAATAAAAATATCGACGAATTTACTGGTTCCATAATCGCTAGATACACGAAATAAACTTGAATGGAAGTGTTTAGAATTAAGTGTTACTGCAGTATAGTGGGGTTGGACAATCAGTTGATAGATCAGTAATAAACATAAGTATTCGGAGTACTTCCCATGGCTACTGTTTTGTATCTTCCATCTATGGAATCATAATAACCAACTACAACGGTATTTTTACTACATTCAAACTGCCTTACATTAATATAATTAACGCCCACCTATCTTTTTCAATTTTTATTATACGTGGGTGGGTTTATAAAGGTGAAAGGTTTCGAAACTTAATTTCTGCTAAAATTGTTGAACACTATAATTAATTCGCTACCGAATCTATTTAATATGTTTTTAATTATATAGCTAACCTGGTATTTTGTTTGTATTATGTAAATTTCTTACGTTAATGATAAGATATATTATGATTAGATAATTAGAACATATGTATTATATATTCACAAAACTGCTAAATATCTTTAACTAAGCCAGTATACATTTTTGTAATACATAGATATACTAATGTGAAATATAAATATTTCTTTTTGAAATACAGCCGCAGCTTGTTAAAATTCTTGAAGTAGATATTTCAAAATAAGTAAAAATTGGAACAGACAGTCCGGTTCCCGCGTCTAATTAAGAAAGCAATTTGCAAGTTATTTATGGCCTATAAAATAATAAAGAGGTGGACCCCAGCTTATCGGGTGAGTCACAGGAAATTGGTGGGATGCAAACATATTAAGCCTGTACTTTATACGGGACGCTTGTTTGTATCTGCCCCTGCATTTGTACTTAATTAAAATTTAAATTTGGAATTAAGAAAACGTGAACTCGAAAAACCCATCGTATAATGTGCCAGTCACATTGATTATAATCAGTGAGAAAATGAGACACAAATAAATCTCGTATCCTAAATATTTATAATTAATTTAAATTAGGAATCTCTTTTTACTCGAAGTTCTGTAATTTAGATCTATTCATGTGTGCATTTTTGTGTAACAGCAGCACAAATAACAGGCAATGGACTTTAAGTGTCTTAACAATTACGAAATTTACAATACCTTATACACACCGAGTCACGAAAAAGTATAATATAATAGTGTTATGCAAGAAACAATGACAAAGAGACAATGGTAGGTGGAAGACAATGCCATTAGAAAACAATATCACCCGTTAGTGGTGCGCCAGATGATATATCGATCACAGATTATGACAATACAACCATGCGGCTGCTATTGACAATCTCTTGATTGAATGTCTCGCAAGCGATACTGCGAAACTTGTTTATAAACAATCCCCATTTCTCAATGATATATGGCTTTGAACATGCTGCTGTTTTAAGTTTTAAATTTTATAGCTTTCTGGTTAAAAACGTATTCCATAAAAGTAGCATACCTTATTTTACGATCCTCTGAAATACGGAGTGCGTTTTACAGATTGGAATATTTTAAAATCTTGCATTATAGGCTACAATTTTACCGCCTTTTGATTAGTAATCAATATGGATCTTTTAGACTTTTCGAAGTGTTGGTCACTTCGAATGCCAAGTATTTCTTCTATCTGATTTTATCGTTTGACAGTCGTCGGCAACTGGCCAAGGAATGTCCCCGTACTTCAAGTTTCATGTTTTTACGACCAGGAATTCTCGTTTTGTTACTTTACCACCAAACTTTAGTGTTATTTATGTAATGGTAACCAACACCTGTATTTTTTAAAGGTCCTTCAATAATTTTACTTACCGTATTGGTTTAATCTGATCATTGTTCCAAACAAGCAATGGAGAGACTTTGGGTCACTCTGTGTATCGATTATTCCATGAATAGTGCTCCGATGAAGTCCTCGAAATGGTGCTCTCAATCACTGCACCCCTCGAACTGCACGCAGAATGATTTGATGAGCGCAACTGACAGTGCAGTGGCCGTGGCCAAGTTTTGGGCTGATACAATTTGAGTGATTTGCTGTTGACATGAAAAGAAGAAGACGCCACTTTAGGCGTTACTACGTGGAACCGATTTCGTCTAGCACGATAAGGTCCGGGCAATCATTCTCCCATGTACGTGCCGGCTTCTGGGGTGAACTGCCTGCAGCAGGGTTTGTCTGAGTGAGCGCTATGACATGTCCTTCTTCAAACAAGGTTATCATAGAGAGCTATCCTCTAACACTGTCAGCGTCCATAAGCGGCGGTAACCGCTTATCTTCAAGTGGGTCGCTCGTCTGTTGCATCAGATTTTTTTTTATGTCATACCAATTCGACAACGTATTTCAATAGTGGCCTGTTAACTTTGTAGGTAGAGGAGGGGACTAGCAGTGGTATCCAGCAGTGGTATAATGATGGTTTCTATTATTTTAAGTCATGCTTAATAAAACAGATACCCATAACATAATAATTTGAGGACCAGAACAAAGAAACCAGTAGAAACAAAATGATACCTAAATTAAAATCTTCTTATTTCTTTAATTACACATTTTTTCATCGAAACAGGCTCAAGATCCAAAGGGTAACATGCATCGTTGACGCTATTTATAAACGTTCCGCTTAAGTTTTTTTTTGCGTCGCTTCACTTCTGTGCGCACCTGCTTGCGCGCTCGCATCTCATTGGTTGCACGCACGAGTCAATAACATCCAGAGAGGCCACCCTTACGGCTGTTTTCTTAGCCCTTATCTTGTGCACCTGATTTTGTGATCTCAATCTTAAAAGACAAGGGTACTCGTACTATTGTTTATTTACATGCAGCTTTTATATCTACAAATTTTGGAAAATACTCATTCAAATTTTTATCAAAGTTGTGCTCTCTAAATAAATAGTTGACGAATTTATGGTCAAAATATTGAAAGTTTAAAGGTTTTAGATATGTTTTAGAGTTAAAACAGGATGTTTTAAAATTAGTTTACAAATTCAAAAGTATACGACACAATGTTAGAATTTTAACTCAATCCAAAACCTACTTAATTTAGTTAAAACTTTAAGATACCATCTACATAATGTATTCCACGCAATCAAGATCTCTCTAGACAGCCATGGCTTGTGCTAAATACCAAAATATATACAGAAAACAGACTAACAAATAATACACCACGGGCTGCCACATCAAAACACGCCGTAATGCATTACTCAAGTAAGTTATCACTTCATCTCTGTCCAAATTCCGTATTTAAATGGAACATATTATAACCAACTGGCACACAGTTAGACGGCTACTTTATACTTCAGATTGACAATTGCTGATAACATTTAGCCGCTGTACTGTCTATAGCCGAACCATTAAACAAATGGACAGGTTTAAAAACCAAATTGATTGTTGTGATAAGTCACTCTGACTGGACGAGATGTCTTTGAAACAAACGGTTGCGTTGTAATTAATTTTGGTCATGTTATAATTTTATTCTGAACAATCAATGCATTTCTGTACTATATTTTTCTAATATATAAGCATAGGTACTAAATATTACTCTTATTTTAACATAATATTTATATCCACAATATAATTTTTTTGGGCTCTTGGTAAAATCCGTCTAAAACCCATTGGAATATCATAGATAAATAAATATCTTATAATATAATAGGTTTGACCTATTACATTATTTCTCTGAAACTAATACATGTTATGGTAGTCATTTATTCTATCATTACATTGTATCATATATCAATTAAAACATTACAATTTCAATAATAACAGCCATGTGTGTACAGAAGAACTAGAATAAACAAACAAAAATAGACTTTCTAACACCACTGATTCAAACTCCACATTTAATCCACATAAAGATATGTCAAGGTTATACAACATAACTACCAAATTAGCGCGTCAAAAACACGCTAAGACTTAATTGACGAATATTTTAATTGCTCCAAATGCTTTTTCTGTCTTTAGTACATTCATTAAAACAACAGCTACACCAGTTTTGAGAATCGCTATGAGGATAAAAAACGTCTTGTCTCTTGATTGCGGACGAGCCAATACTTCGCATGTGTAATTACATGTCATTATTGGATATTATGTTCTTGCTTAGAAGCTTTCGATCAAATGCATCGTGATTAACGTTGTTAATAAACGCGTTTGTGGAACATAGCAGCGATATTACTTGAATGACGTTATGCACTAGTTTGATTAGATTGGTAAGTGCATGTTTTCCCTCACACATGCATAATATTAAAACTATAGGTGAAACTATGAGGTATGGTACTAATCATCCGCACTTATTATTGTGTGATAAAAGGTGTTGATTATTAGCGGTGTGACAAAAAAGAAAGAAATGCCTGATTCTCACACTGCACTGGTGTGACCACGAGTCCGGCACGGAATGACCTGCATTAGCACTCATTTGAAAAATATTTGACATTAGCTATACCTTCCTCTCATACTGTTACCACTTAGGTATGTTTCGGGAGGGAGAGATTCTCAACCAAAGGTTCTTTCGTTGTCTTTCTAAACATCTAAATGGCCAAAATATCTAAATAACAAAGTCAATTATAAATTTATTTGAAAGCACAACAATATAATAGTGCCTAAATACCTATACTAAGTTTATTTCAGATTATAATCCAAATTAGAGTTGTAGTCATTAATAGTTTTTTATACCGTGAGTGTGTAAATTGGTACTTACCTATGTAATTTAATTTGCCTCCACAATGGTGACTTATATTAAAAACGTGACCGATTGTAATCACCATAACTAATTTTATAAACGTTCCATGACCACATTGAGGTTTTTCTAATGTTGTCGCAAACTAGAGCTCCTAAGGAAATGAACATATAAGTTCAATGTACGAAAATTAAATGTATTAGAGTTACACAGCAAAATTTATTAAATTACATTTTGTCTTATTATCTCTCTAAGAAGCCAAGAATAGTTTATGTTCTTGAAATTTGAATAGTTAAAAAGAAAAATGTATATATTGAATGATGTTTTAAACATCTTAATGTTTAAAACATCATTCAATATTTATACATTCTAACTAAATTATTTTGTGAACACAGAACTAGAAGTTGCGCGACTGCTCAGCTCCTATTAGTGGTAGCGTAGTGTTATATTATTATTATTATTATATATTCTTTATTGTACACCACGTAAACATTAAATACAGATTTAGAAAAAGGGTACAAAATGTAGGCACAATGGGCGGTCTTATCGCTAAATTAATAGCGATCTCTTCCAGACAACCTTAGTATATATAGGTATATATATTATAGCTTGGTTACTATGTGATAATGTAGCTTTTTAACGCCACAAAAATTTTTGAAATCGGTTTAATAGTTTATTTTTATGTTTACCTATAAGTGGAGATGTAACCACAATAAGTATTGTTAACAGAAAAGCTAAATGAAAACATTTTAATGGTGTTATCAATAAAAATCATTAGCACTATATCAAGTATTACTTTACTCACGATCCATATTATTATATATTAATGCACGTCCAATATGTGAATACATAACTACATTATGTATGTATCAACAGCTGTTTCAAGTTGCCGAGCATATAGTTACAAGTTAACTCATTCCCAAACTTCCAATCCAATCTTGATAGCATCACGAAGCTTCTGTAAAATCAACTCGAAATATAGAGCAACGCAATGCATAAAGAGGCAAGTGGCCTGATCTCTGCTCGCCTTGAACACTTGAGAACACAAACAGTAGCCAACGATGTTACCCTTACTCTAATATAACTACTTACTCTTTTGTCCAGCAAAATGTCCCTGAACACCGAAAATATCCTTTATCTTTATGCCACCACGATCTAAATTTATGTTACAACAACCACCTCCAAATTATCTCTCTATTTAAGCGGAACTTAAAGCTTCCTCCGTCCTCTCCATACGAAAGTGTCTCCTAAGCTTTTGAATTTATGATACATTTTGCTACGACGTTAATACGATAGGTGATTTTATTTTTTTGTAAAATGTGGCGACACCCTGCTGCATTTAAATATAATGACACAATGAAAAGGCTAAATTTGTCGCAATACTTAGGGGATTCTGCTCTTTCTCTGCTAACTTTTTTGTGTTGCCGACGTGTTGGGAATAAAACGAAAGTAAACGTTCCATTTGTATACGCATAATCACCTAAATAAACATTCGTTGTTAGTATTACAGTAGTTGTAGGTAATATTATGTAAAAGACAGGCTATTTTTTTCTTAAAATTTATTTTCATACAGTTTTTAATGAAATTTCTACATGTTTAAAAAGGTTAAATCTACAAATGATTAGACAAGACCCTGCATGCGGGTACTGTCTTATATACTGAGCTTTGAGTAAACTTAAATAAAATAATTAATCTTATAGTGGATATGCAAGTTTATGACGTACCGTGGGAACTGCAACACATCAAATTACGGGGTCAAGCGAATTTACGGTACCTAGTAGCAATAGACAATGGCAGGAACTGCCTTCGTTCCAGCGATTTGTCACGGCACACTCGCGTTCTGCCCAGTCAACTTCAACCCATCATTGTTCTACACAATTGTGGAGTAAACAGAAGACAGGCACAGTTTAGTGGCGCATAAAATACGAGAAAAATTGTCGTAATGTGCAGCATTAGTTGTTGAAAGGAAAAGAAAAATGACAACTAAGAGAGAGGTTCTAAGGAAATGTCTTTGCAGACATGTAAAAATGTGACTACATTTTTCAACTAAATCATAAGACCAGAGAATAGAGTAAATAAAACTTCACTTCTTTTATAGTTTTCATTCTCATGTACATTTACGTAATATACCTAGGTTTGGTACTTATGTATATCCCGTAAGATGGTTTAAGGCAGTGTTTAATAATGTTGTGAAATCTTTTATACCTAAAGAAGACTTTCTTCACGTTATAGGTACTTAGAATTTCGAAGTTGAAAGGTATTTTATTTTAGTTTTTATTTTATAGCTGCTTAATAATTTACTAGCTACTTTAGATATCCGACCATTATTATGTTCACGGTATCAATTTAGTTATGCCATAACGAAAGCATGACCTTTTCGAACGACTAAGTTAAATTAGTTTTTATCGCTCTGATTGAACTGAGTGAAATAAAACCAAGATACGTTTTTGTCTTTCATATCTATATACCTATTGATTAAAGTTAACATCTTTGCTAATCTGCTGGTGGTTATTCAAAACATACTAAAAAGTTTAAAAATCGTCTACAAAATCGGAAACATAAACAGTTAAAACAAATCATTATCGACTTTATTTTACACGGCAAGTAACATGTATTATCAGAACAGCCAATCAAAATTGATATTCATAATAGATTTCAACGTCACTCGTTTAATAAGAGAGAAGTGTATTAATTTCGATCTAAGATAATACGAAATAGAAAGGATGTTATAGCAATAAAAATTTATGATGATTGACGCTTGTATTGATAACATAAAATTGCATTCGATTAAAATGCTTTTGAAATAGATCAGTCTAGATCAAGTAACTGTCCAATACACTGTAGCATTATCCTGTCAACAGAATAATACAATACGTCTATGTAAAGCTGACCTGTCGTGACCTTTTAAATGGTTCATTTCGTAATTCAGCTTGTGAGGGATAAGGTGGCTTGCTAAACTGGTCGTGTTATATCTAAAGCGAATGTGTTGGTGGTGTGCGGGCGTGGTCTCCAATGCAATATTGGGCTTAGTAAAACAAATAAAGTACGTCCACGTGTGCCTTTGTATACACGGCTGCCCTTGTAGTACAAAAGGGGTGAAGGAGTGTATCAACAAAAGATTTCAGAGCAGATGTTCGATGTCGGCTTATCTTTCGGATCATATTTTACATGAATCTTGTAAGAACGTGTCAGAAGAAAATATTATTAATTACATTGAATATGTGTTATGACGTATGCGTATGCTTAAATATTATCATCATTTATGATTGTACTCGTTTTAGGGAGTTAGTACCGAGTCGTCACCTGTTCCGCTTCGTCATCAAAAATTTTGTCCATACTAAAAATCCCGACTCGTCACTATCAAAAAAGATATAAATTTTTATTAAATATTCATGTCCCGAATCGTCACCATTACAAAATTTCTAAATAAACGGTACAGTTTGCAAGAAAAGTTTATGGGGATAAAGGTACTAGGTACGTTAAATATAATAGTGATTTGATTTTTAGAAGTATTAAATTTGTAAGTAATCTATCACTTGCACATAAATAAAAAAGTATAGAATATAAATGTACAGACACTCAAAAAATACCTTGGACATGATGTCACCGGAGTCCTCTCATGGAGGAACGCAGGGCAATGGTGGTGAGGTGTAACATGCTAGTTAGCAGGTTTGCACGTTGAAGTAAAGAAGTTAAAATTACACTATTCAAGGCATACTGCCAGAACTTTTATACGAGCGGCCTATGGGTGTGCTATACGCAGAAAACGTTAAATGCCCTGCGTGTTAAATATAAGAATGTTTTTAGTATGCTGTTGGGGATGCCACCCTTTTGCAGAGCATCCAACATGTTCGCAGAAGTGAGGGTCAATGGGTTTTATGCAGCCAGGGGAAAAACATCGGTTTCGTCTATTGTACCGGAATCAGTATCAGTCACCCGTAATGAGGCACATTAATGAGGATGATGATGTCCTCCATGTCGATTGAGCATGATACTGCAATAACAATCAGATGCGCATGATAATATATATCTTAGTGCATAAGCTATTGCGCTATAACAGATGCACTCTCTCGTCCAAAACCCCACAGAGCCCAATGGAATGGTAATCACTGGGTACAATTAGAATGGAGGTGGATAAAGTGTACTGGGCGGCACTAACTTATCAACTTCTACCGTCGCCATAGGCCATACACAAGACCATATTAAGTATATTACATAAATGTGAATAAAAGAGAAAATAATTATAAAATAAATCTTTGAAATGCAATTTGACGTGCGAGGTACATTATTATATAATAAAGTGAAGCCTTACATGGTCACCTTCATAAATTAAATAATTGAAAATCATTAATTAGTGATTCGATGAATTTAATAATTATATTTTATGTAAACTGTATGAATTCTATATCTTCTTATAACTTAAAAATCTATTGTTAGTAACAATACATTTTTGACTGTTGGTCTAGTGGTTAGTGACCCTGGCTGCTAAGCCAGAGGTCGTGGGTTCGTTCCCCACCCAGGACAAATCTTTGTGTGATGAGCATAAAGGTTTGTTCTGTGTCTGGGTGTAATTTATATATTATATGTATGTATTTACAAAAAAAAGATGTATTTAAGTAGTATATCAGTTGTTTAGTACCCATAACACAAGCAAATATAATTGCTTAATTTGGGACTAGATGGCGCTGTGTGAATGTGGTAGATTATTATTATTTTTAAGTTAAAACTGTCTACTAAAGACATCAAAATTGTTACATATTTCAGTTAATACGCGATTTATATTATAATCTAGTTTACCGACATTTATAGTGCATTTGATTTGCACTTTCGTTTATAAGGACTTTTAATATAAGTAGGAATTCATAGTTGCTTTTCGTTCTGTCTGTACTTTAACTAAAATAATGTATTGGTGACGAGCCGGGACTTGATTTTTTAAAATAAATGATACGGGGACGAGTCGGGATATGTTTTTTTATGGTGACGAGCCGGGATCGTGACGAGCCGGGCCTGACTCGTTTTAGGAGTTGGGAGTTGAGAGGACCCATAATAGAAGTTGCGAATGTTTAACTAAAATTAAACATATTATCTGTTTTTAGATATATCGTTCATAGCGTTTAAGCGAAACCCATCATTGTAAACAATATAAACATAACAATCTCTATATACGAGTATATTTTATGCAATTATTATTGTAACGGGTCGATGTCTGTACATTAAAGATGTTGAAGAAAAAATAATACCGTGGGTTATTTATACACCCACAGAAGTCAAAACATCCATTTTTGACTTTTTGTCTGACTGTCTGTCTGTATGTTTGTACGCTCATCACGCAAAATATACATCATGGAATTGGATGCGGTTTTCACCAATTTATTGTAATGTTGGTCTGATTAAAAAAATTTAGGCTACTTTTTACCAATATGCGACATGCCACGCAGGCGCTCTGGGTGGAAGTTAGTATAGTAATAATATCACCGTTTGGAGTATTATACCATAATCATACACACACTGGCCGAATACGGGATGTTGGATTGGACATGGCCTTAGAATTGTTTCTATAAAATGTGGCTATTTTTGTAGTAGAATTTGAGAACATTATTCACCAGCAGTAATAGTAGTGACATAAGACTTACTGCTTATTACGAGAGGCATCTATAGAAATAAAAAAAATATAGAAATTAGAAGCTCTATCTTCGATTTACTCTTAAAATATGCATCTAACGATTATTGAACGATATTCGAACTAAAATTTTTCTAATCCATAACATAATAAAGTTACTCAAAGTAATTTCGGAGTAGATGTTCTGTTTATTTATCTAAATTGGAACTAAAAGCAGCTAAGATAAATTCGACGAGCGTGGGAGTGCATTTGACGTCTTCATCTGCATCGTTACCCGATCCAGATGTTTCTTCTATCTTTAAGTTTCTGTATACCGTTTAAAGGGGTGGCCACATTGATGGTGTTTGAGACGTTAGTTGCTTCGAACACATCTTTATATGAGTAGATATGTATAAATGTTATACAAAAATACATCGTTAGGTAATTAGAATTTAAGGATACTAATTAATGACTTTCATGAAACACTTTTGTTGCATTTTAAAATTTCCTTTGAGAAATTACTGTTCATGATCTACTCTAGTTATTAAACACCCAAATGAACCTAAAATTTGAGAAAAATATTTTTGTCTCCACCATAATAATCGAGTTAAATACTCTGCACAAAACATAATAATAATAATATATGTACACAGCAACTTTTTATTTTTTTGTATTGAACCTATTCCTACTTAAAATGAAATCCAAGCGCTACGTACGTATTCATAGCTGAACTAAATAAAAGTTAATATTCGTGAGTATTTTAGTCTGTAATAGTAACTTCATCCTGTATAATAGCTACTTAGATGTGGATGCATCTTAAATGGGTTCGGTGTAAGTAATTTTGAAGCGTTCCTTATTCCATGTGCTCAGCACTTAAGCTCCAAGATAATTCAATTTGTTTTAATCTCTAAAGAGCAAGTGACTAATTTCTTTAGGTGGTCTTGGTATACTAATTTCATCAGAGGTTACAAAATGAATATTATATGAAATGAAAATAGATTTTCTTTCTCATATATGATATTTTTATTCAAATATAGACGAAAATGGGAATGAAAATTCTTTCGTCTAACTATAAATACTACAAAAGTTTTGATTGTTTTTCATACTTAAATGGAAAGGATGGTAAGGAATTATTTTTAAATACTTAGATTAAAATAGTCTGTCTGATAGAAATAAGTACAACTTGGATTAGGCCCTCCTAAATTAATTAGTTTAACCTAATCACAATATTTGACTTATATTAGACGATTTTGATAAGTTGAAATGGTCGGAAAATGACAGCGACCATATTTTAAACCCTCGAATGTCATAGTCAGTTCTTTAATAATGCTTTGTGTTGCTCGCAATTTCGTCAACGATATGTTTTAAGATAATTCATAATATATGTCTTTCGATTGTTATTAATAGAATAAATTACAATATGCAGCTTTTATAAATTCTAAAAAATTAGTTACGGTTTTCCTATGAATTGGTATTGTCACGATTTAATTGTTACTAGTCGTGCGAATGCTGTCACGACAAAACTGGCTCTAATGTTTCCGGTAGCAAAGTTTCCTGTGTATTGTTTAGCTAATGGAACAAAGTAATAAAATTCACACTAGCTATTTAGACTATTAACCTTGATTAGTTGTTAGAAAATTAACTGAATAGATTTCCACAGAGATATTAGTTATTTTATCATTAAATGAAGAAAAGTTACGGAAACCATTTTTAAATGGATACACGAATGTTGGTACATACATGTGTGTATTTATTTAAAAACGGTTAAATTATTATTTTAATAAATTTTATTATATTTATAACATTTTAAGATGAAAAGTCAATTTATGTTGCGGTCAGTGAAATTTTAACCGAAAATTCGGTATATTTTGTTTTATGGTAGGCAAGTATCAAATATTTTAAAACAACTTGTTGATCTCAGAACTACTGACAAGTGTGTATACATCAGATGTATACTATCCTTATTCGTAGTATACATAATAACTAATATGCAATGGGTCTACGTCACGTATTATGAAAGACCTTATTTATTTGCCCGACGTTTCGATCGAATTACACCTTCCGTGGTCACGGACGAACGTAGACCCGTTGCATAATAATTTAATACTTGTACAAGTTTCGACAGTTTAAAAGATATTATAAATAATAAAGTTCGCAAACTAGAACATTTAATTGCTAAATTCATATATAACAGAAAATTTATGATGTTAAATATAATAGTTCTAATTTTAACATCATAAACTTAACCATTGATTCTGACCTAATTCAATGTTTATTCAATATGTTCAAACAAAGACACGCTTTTGGACCTCGTAATATCTTGCCATCAACATGTGTGTGGTTGTGATTTTAATCTGTATTGAGTTGTCACCAGATGTAATAATTACGTAATCGTACTTATATTTGACCGACATACAAATGACCCACCAATTGTAAGAAGTCCTATTAAAAAAACTACTAAAAACCGCATTTACGATATCTCCTGTCTTACTTTAAGTTCCTATATAGTTTGTATATAAGAATTTCTTTATGAAAATTAATCATAACTGTAAGATATCATGGATTTTTTTTTCTCACAGTTAAAACATAATATTCTTTCAAACTCAGATACAAATCAGCAATGCGCCTTACCTTACGTCGTTACCTTTTAAAACTGGAAAATTAAAACGATATTTATTTAATTACGAATACAAATCAACTTTTATGAAAGCTTTCTACTACTGAGGCGAAGAAGTAAATGCAAGAAATCCAATATGTTGTACTGGTAAAAACAAATATGGCTTCCAACTTAGTCTTGGTTTTTATCTCCAATGCAAATCCAGCCTATCTAGGCTACCTTAAACTTTCCAATGTACGACAGACAACAATATAGAACAAGTTACTGCACCCATTTACTTAATGCAATTTATTTCTGTACTGTGTCTAGGCCACATAATCGATTATTTTCTTTTTGTAATAAACTATTTCTTAGTAGATTATCTTTCTCGACCAACCGGATTCACGAGTTTCTTTATAAGTGGTCGGGGTAACCTGTCCACATTATACCATATATAGGTATAGCAAGCGAACTAGAAGTACCACATTTAGATCTGTCTGAATTTTAAGTTGTTCATCGAAATTCCAGAGGGCTGCAAAAAATAATATTTATAGTACAAGATGAACTCTTTGTGTAAGAATTTCCATATCATAACAGTCTGAATGTGTTTACATATATTATATGTGTCGTAAATCTGTTTGTTTTCGGCGAAACTGAATAATGTTTGTTGTAAATCCTTCTATGGAGTGAGATAAGAAAGTTGTGATATACAACACGGATGTTTTTTGTTTGTGAATAGATTCTAGTACCCATACAAGATTAATTATAATTTACATTATATGTTGCACTTTAAAAGGTCTAATCGAAAGTTTTGCTAAATGGAAACTAAAGTCTGTGATTATTGAACAATTAACTGATATTCTGTGCTTGAACTAAAATTTTCCGATCTGTGAGATTGAATTTATATTTATTTACTTGTACCTTTATAGCATCTTATTTAAGTATTAAAAGCGATGGTGGCTGAATGGATAAGGGATTGGCGTGCAAATCACACTGTCCGAGTTCGATACCGACCGGTAGTACCAATATGTGGATTTCACTTTGTGGAATTTATAATATGTACTAGTCAAGTGACTTACCATCTGCTAACGGTGAAGAAAAACATCGTGAGGAAACCCACATACCCTAGAATTCTATCAGTATCTGATCCACCAACCCGCACTAGGCCAGCGTGAGTACTCTCTAGATAGAGGAGAGGAGACCCGAGCCCAGCTGATGATTTAAGTATTATTTTTATATTATATTTACGTGTAGGTATTCCCTCTCATAAATAAAATGCATTTTCCTTTTATAAAGTAAAATATGTGTGTCCCATTTGAATTTATCTTTAATTAAAATACCATTCACAGCCGGCCATTATCTTAAAACAAAGATAGGAGTTGAAAAATATTTTAGTAGGTATCGGAATCTATGGGTGCGTTCAAAAGAATGCCCTAATTAAATTAATCGTTGGCGATTTTGATAAGGCGAATAAAAAGTAGCCGGTGTTTTGACATTAATGAGAATATATGGCTGTTTCTTAATAGGTTTTGAACAGTTCCTTGTTGATTGAATGACTAAATTTTGTAGCTGCTCTTAGTAAGCCACCCATATGTGTGACATTGAGCAAGGCTTTTATTAATCACCGCGTCTTGATGTCATTGCGTGGTTATTTAATGACTCAAGAATGTCATTATTGTATTGCACGCGACCTACATACCATTCATTTATTATAAAAGTAGTTCACTGTTTATTATTTCGCTTTGAAAAATTCTTTGTCAATTTGTATATTGGATTTTTGAACTGTTACCTTTATGTCGAGTCCTCTACATCAAGCGGTGAGATTCACCACGCTCATATTGCTTCAAAGAGAATTCCCGCTTTTATTTCCTTAATTTCGAGTCAAGGCAATTGCCGCAAATACAGTGACATTTGCAGTCCACCAATACTTACAGTAATATTTGATATATATAACAATAGTCTCTAAAACTCAGCATGAATTCAACGCAAAGGGAACAAATTGGCTGTTAATATCCAATACTAACTTCCTTCACTAGATCGCTCAAATTACTGCCTACCTCGCACGATAAGCTCCATTTAATTCTCATATGAAGAAGGACGTAAAATATATTATCACTTTTGAAACTGCTCTGCGACACAGTTCATTTATTACAATAGAATCTAGAGCTTATTCATTTTTACCTTACATTATATTATTATTAGTACTGTACTAATTTATCACAACAACAGCAAACGAATGGATCGACTATATTTCGATTCAAAAATGGAAGTTCTTGTTTCTCGATATTTTATATAATATATATTTATTTGCTTATAAAATTAATTCTTTGGAAATACTTAAAGACTTACTGGACGTAATTGAATAAAAATATTATCACAGGTCCTTTGAAGTGTTCTAAGAAAACCAAAAGATGTAAAAACGTCAGTACCCAAAGAGGGCCGGTTGAAGTTCGTGGGCGGGTTAACAATGACTCTCACGGTGGTCTGTCCGGTACTGTGAGCCATAATTGCAATATTTTCGTTTATTAAAAATGCATATCTCTCATCAGACATGATGACAAAACCGATTAATAAACGTTCAACGCCCCCAGCACCCGGTTTCTGATGGGTGTAATTAAACATTTTCGCATCGTATTTCGGCCATGAGCAATCCGTATTAAGAGCAATTGAGCTGATGGGCAGAATTGGATACGCTTGATTAGTTAAGACGTACCAAATAGGACATGGCGTAAGATCGTATAGCCCGGCTGGCGATGATTAAATTTGTTTAAAGTGACTCGTTCTACGTGGGTATCATGGACGATAAAACGAGTTCATTTGGTCCTTTCAAATACTTTTATTTGTTTTTTTAACGTAGTAATTTACATTTTTAAATTTTATAGCAAATTTAAAGTCGCGCGTCGCTTTTCTCCCGTCGTTCTTTAGTTTGCCACTGCTCAGCTCTTCTACTAGGCGTTCTAGGTCAAAAGCTAAGTATATCCATGCTTAGTTGTTAGAAGAACAATTTACGCCCAATAGTTTTATTCCAACCAGTATTTTAAAGTACCTACCTCATAAATTGTAATGTCAGTTAAAAATATTGAATTTAATACAATAGGAAAAAGAGTTGACTAAACAACTGGTACCTACATCTTAATTAATTACTATAGATTAGCATTAAAATGAAGTTTAAGAAGTCGTTAAAAATCATTTGATATAAGAACAGCAGTTACACCAAACTGTTTCTTTTATCTTCGATTATTTCAACACAATGTTTTTCTCACAGTTGAGTTCGGTATTTGATGAAACAAAGATTAAAATTCTGATAAATAGTTAAATGTTGTATCAGTTACATTAATCAGGCAAATTAAATGAATCGTCAGCATCAGTTTCCAACCAAACATACCGAACGCAAATAATTGAATGGATTAAATTACTGGCAGATAAGGTGGACAGCGCGACGGCTAGTGAAAAAAGAAGAAAATTTAAAATAGGCGCGAACATAATAATTAATTGGTCCATAATATACCAAATAATTTTGAGAAAACGTATCATGGAATACTATCATTAGTATTTTTATTGCTTTTTACGGTTTTAATGACATTTATTTTAGGTAAGCTAAAAAATAGTTAAAAACAAAATTATGTAAAGTTAGTTGTTAGTAAAAGTTACATTTTTTAGATCTCGAATCAAAGAACTGAACACGGCGTAAGCTTGCTTTTTAGTCAGTTTTGTGTATGAATAAATAAACGAAGGGTTTTCAAGTCATTACCCGACAGTAATAGGCAGGCGAGCTAACAAATTGTCACGTCAGCATGTAGCCCGCCCGATTTGATTGATGACGATGAAATCGGTAATTTTATCTCAATAACAACTGAAGTGAAAACTCTAGCCTCACAAAGGCTTCCGTGTCATCATCGGTTTTATTCTTTTTAATGAGATTCGTATTTAGATGTCAGTAAAGATGTAGGAATGCAAACGTAATCTTCAATTTGTAACGCCTGTTACTAATGACATAATATCAGGTCTGTTGGTAAACTGTGTAATTTGGTTTAAATTAAGTTACCATAGCACAGAATTGATTGACAGTAATAAATAAATGCATGTGTTGGTACCTACTATACTAGAACGTAGACAAATTAAGTTTAAATTATGTAGGTACCTACCATAATTGTTACTAATGATTCTGAAGACAATTATGTAGACTAGATTTAAACAAGTTATAACCTATTAAGAAAATGTAATAATTTATTTGAATGAATGTCTAGAATTAATATAACTTTTCTAGGAAACAAATACATGATGAACACACAAAGCTTGTGCCTAATTAAACCTTTAATGGCCTATGAGTGATGTAAGATAAATATATTTTTTTAAATGTATGGTTTACATACGAGTGAAGAACCTAGCGAAACCTAATAAATAATAATGCAATGTAAATATATTCGTATTTCAGCAGATACTCGTAGTTCACTCAATTGCTCAGCGAGCAACCATAGCGTATAAATACTTGAGCATAAATAAGTCATGATAAAGTGTATTTACGGCTCAATTCAGGATTTTGTAATTTGTATTCCGCGTGTTCACGCAAAATGGCTCGTCAGCGATTTGTTCGCACTTCGTTCTTCGAGCGCAAATCACTTCAAATTTGAATGAAAATTTGTGATACCGTTATGAAGACCAAAATTATGTTCAAAATTATCAGTTATAAAATACGGTACCTAATAAAATCTTTGAGGCCTTTGGCCAGTAGTGGAATGAAATAAGCAGTCTGTAACTATAACCTAATAAAGTCGTAAGATCTCTGAAAGGTACCTATTATATTATTTGTTTAGAAGCTCACTATAGATCCTCTACAGATTACAGCCTATTTTATTAATCACATACTTTATGATACTGAATATATTACGTTATTTTTAGAAAGAAACGCTAGAGTTTATTACGAGAATTAATATAAGGGATATGTCTCACAGTCTACGAACAGCGAGTTAAACTAGAAATAACTCAACTTACTATGATTACCTATTACAATTTTATGTTAAATTCAAGTCATCATACGATGCGTCTTAACATATCAGACGATATTTTGACTTGGATTGTTATTTAAGAAGAAAAAGAACGCGATATCAGAGCTCATAAGAAACATTTCGAATACATCTCGTTGTAAAAGCCTTATTTAGCAGTGTACCTTTTTTGAACCCTGAACTTAGAACTTAATCTCGTCTCCAGCAGTGATACAAGTTCTTTATATGAGTGCGTTTACTATTATTAAGACAGTGACTTCGTATTTTGGTATAAATATGACCAAATCCAATATTACAGTATCTGTCGAAAGGCTCTGTCAGCGTCTCTTTAAGAACCTTACGTGTTAACACAATAAAGTTTTATCCATTGATCAAATTGTTTATTAGGCTCTTTGCAATCCAAATCCTCCACTGCATTATTATAATCCTTTGAGTAGGCTGCCTATTAAATAGGTGTTATTCCGATATTGATGCTATTAAAATGTAAATTCTCCGCTATCAAATCTCATCGCAGCATAATCCAGAAATTTAATACTAATTTACGATCGATAAATATATTTATAATAGCTCAGTCGCGACGTCTCTATGGATTTGTTCGTAGTACATTTAAAGTACTTTCACACTGCAGAACATCAGCGAGTTGTTTAAAGTTAAATAATAATCCTGTACCTCCGAGCTAATACTTAGGTATAACTTTTATTACTTTGTTCAAATAATTATTTTGATTAAAGCGTTTCTGCAAAGAGCAGCGTGGTCGTAATTAAATTACAGAATGTTTTATAAGGTTATAACTTTCATCTTAACAACTTGTACTTCCAGTGTTAATATTTTATTCGATATCCATCTTCATCTTTTGTAAAGGTTATTTTAAGCCTACCGTTCACTGTATTTTTTTCAAGTAAATAATATAGACTATGGATATTTTTGTACCTCATATTTGAAATTAACCACGTAGGTACAACTATATAAAAATGACAAACATTTAATAAACAAACACTGTTTTCTTCTACTTTTACATATTCCCACAATGTGTCAATGTAATTCAAGCTCGACCTTGTGAACTCTTTATTATAATTAAATCTAAATTTGCTTCATGGTAAGTACGAATATTTTTAAATGAAACAAAATCGCGCGTCTTACGGAAACTTTTATGGCCATGCTCTTACAAAAAGTCGGTTTCTTTGGGGTATTTAGTTAAATTTGACACTAACCTGTCTTGCCTTCACGCGTGTGGGCGAGATTAGTATTTTATGACTTCCGATGTTAAGCGTTCATCAAAATAACTGTTGTATGGATTTGTATCATGTCAAAGCAAATATTTTGTTGGGTGGCATCTTACTAAATATATGGATACAAGTTTCATGTTTTACGAATCATAACGAGGCAGATTAGTGGCAAAAATATATTTATCCGTTTTTATTGGACTACTTTAATGCTACCGCGCAACAATATTGAACCAATCTCTATAGTGACATGTCAATAAATATCTATATTTAAACCAAATTCCTTAACATTAGTTTGTATGTGTGAGTTGTATCAGCAACTCATTTGTTATCTTAAAAAAACTTTATGTGTTAAAGCCGGTCTCAAAAATTATACGTGCAACTCACACCTGTTCAGAAACATTACAAATCTATTCAGAGCTTGCAATGTAATAATAACTACGACAAGGTGGTTTTGAGCATAAAAAACTAATGTTTTCCTCAAACAAACAGAGATCTGTCAACAAATAAACTTAAGTCGAACCAGCTAACAAGAACGGACAAACTAGGCATAATCAATATTCCAAGTCGCGGTTCTGTCAAGTCGATAACGAAGTCGAGTTTCCGCGTTCGCGTCGATCTATGCCAACTGATAAGCCACGGCAAACAGGCAACAGTATCGGACAACGAACCTATGAGCAAGTATTGGAATACTGTATTGCGACATCTTAAGCACCTGCAATTTCAAATTTTAACGGAACTTTTCGGTATCGCACGATTTCAATAGCGGGTCCTTGTTGCATTTTGTATGTAAATTTATTGAAATTTAATACCAAAATGTTCGGTAATAAAGGTGCATTGGAAACTGACAGTCAGCCAGTCTTTTTTGTTTTATTCAAGTATTTAAACACAAATGCCAGGTAATAAAAAATAAAATGTCAAATACTATAACGAATTCATGATTATGTACAATACTGTATAAATAGCAGGTCAAAAACAAACAACGCCTATTATTTAAACTCCTTATTCAGCCGTTTAAATGAACAAAACAACAAAAATATTTAGTACCTTCCTATGCATTTCACTTACAAGCTAAGGTACCTACTAGGTGGCTAGGCCTGACGACTTTCATAAATATAAAAAGGAGTCAATCTAAAATTAATTGAGCCGCGAATTGAAGTAATTAGGTTTTTGTTTCAATGCTGTCAGAAATTCTAACAAAACGCGAGCTGCATTAATTTATCAATGTCTTATTCAAGATTGAAATGTTTCCAATGCAAATATAAAAGTGTGCTATAAAGCACTATGAAGATGACTATGAAGTCATTTATATTTTGTTATAGGTAACTTAATATATTTTGCAATTTTACATACATACATACGTACGTAGATACGTACAATTTTTTTTATTCCAAAGCATTTAAGCATTCGAAGCAATATTCCTTCTGAATTTAAACTTTAAGTGCAAGGAATACAGATAAAAATTTAAAAACTACATCGACTTTGTCACCCTAAGGACCCAATTTAGTGAGAATTGGAATAGAATACCCGCAATTTATAGCTCGTCTTTTTGATTGACAAAGTGGTCATATCAATTTAAGACTTGTGTGAGAATATCTTTTTACACATCAAGTTTTAAAGTAAATAAAAGAGTGTATGCAAAACGTAACTAGTAACATACGAGTATCTCTACGTGCTCATTGCAGCGGAACGGAATTAAAATGCGCGGGATAGCAACGCCATCTGCGACGGATCCTTTTTATTTGTTTGTGCAATAGTGCATTACCCCGTCCCATACAATCGTAATGTTTTATGAAAGGAAATTCATGTAACTCATTTGTCGTCTCATACATTTATAGTTTTTATTTAAATCTTTCTCGTCTACATCAAAAAGTTAGATAATAATAATACGTAGTATAGTATGTCCAGCAGTGGACTGCAATAGGCTAAGATGATGATGATGATGATGATGATGAATACGTAGTAACAATAACTACCTAATAGTAGGTAATTATTAATATCTTACAAAAGTTTTATTTGAGGAATTAGATGAAATGATGAATTTGGAAGGAAGGAAGATGGAAAGGAGGAATTTGAAAAAATTGGGAATAAAAATAAAAACACATTATGGAATACAGATTGCCTCATGATGGAATGGGAATGTGTCCGAATACTGCACAAGAGGTCACGGGTTCTATAACGGGTCGGGCCAAAATTGGATTGTTTTTTTTTTGTAATTAGCCCGGAAACTGGTAATGTGCCCGGATAATGGCAATAGGCTCGCCCCCTATTACATAGGACAAAATAAAAATGGCGAAATGTGGACTTCCTTTACCTCTGCTTATCCATTTGGGGAAGAAGGAGACAAGCTATGTTATGTGTACAAAAAATCTATATTAAATACATAAATCATAAAGCTGAAGGCTTTGTTTCGTTGAACGCGCTAATCTCAAAAAATACTGAACCAAACTGATAAATTATTTTAGTGTTCGATTGCCCATTTATCGAGGAATGCTTATAGACTATATAACATCACGCTTCTACCAATAAGAGCTGAGTAGTGACAAAAAAAGATAAACAAGAGCGAAGCCCGGGGCCAAAGCTGGTTTAATATAATTAAATATATTCGTTTTCACACCATCTACATATTAAAGCCCATTTAACACTGTCCATTAACAATGAAGTATCATGTTGCTGATATCAGGGCTGTGGCAAACGAATGGTTATTCCTGGGAGTGTAACAAACGGCTTGGATCGGCCCAATCGGACTGCGCGACCACTAGTCAAATGCAGCGAAGTCGTCGTCACGCTATCCACTCGTAATAGGTTTGTAAACACTGATCTATGAGACTTCTAGATGCGTCATAAAATAATACGAGAGAATAATGACAAATTCAGATAACTACTTATGCTACTAATATCATAAATGGAAAAGTTTAAATGGATTTTCTCACGTCAAAACATCTGAAAAGGTTTGTATGATATTTGGCGCACGACACGACAATAGAATGTAAACTTTTTGATTCCAATATGTACACTATTCGAAATCTCGACATTGGATTTGTCGATTTTGATATTGTTGTCAAGTTTTTGGAAATTTAAATTGGATATTGATAAACTATTGATATTCAAAATATATTGAATAGTTTTGCGAAAATTGGTATCTTATTGCGCACTAAGATACCAATTTTTCGGAAAAAAAACCTGAAAAATAGTAGGTATGAAAATTTTATTTCTATAAATTGACTTGTTTTGATGTCTATTTATCAACTCGTTCGAAAGGGACTCATGAAATACTCCGTTTAGTAATCAGTATCAAAAATCTTCCACTTTAATTCTGATGACCTAGTCCGCATCGTGGACCATTTTTAGAGCCTTCTGTGATCAACACTGATATAGTCCATTCAAATTATTAAATTATATTATAATGACTTATGCTACCTGGATTTTGAGTCAACATGTTCATAAAGGGGACTATAATCTCATGAACGCTAACATAATACTTTACTGAATAACAAATTTCCTGAGCCTAATTTTAAAATGTATAATGGTTGACCTTATCAGTGCTAACGGCGATCATTTAAATCACTTGGTAAGTGTCCAAAAGGAGGTGTAATCTTAACTATTTATCTAACTCCGTTATGGCATGCCCATTCACCTGCTCAAAAACGGCACTGCTAACTGTAATTAAGATTTTGTGTCCCGATTATATACAAAAATTTTATATTTTTTCGCAAAATTGGCGTAATTAATTTCAAAAGTATACGTTAACACAATTATTATTTTTGGTAAAAACGCGTGTTAATTTTTTTGTTTTTGTAAATGTATATTCTTTTATAAATAAATTTAATTTACTTAAAAAGCACTAACTGCAAGGGAATTTTCGCTCAAAAGTGAGTATTTACTTACAATTTTGTTCGATTTATATAAGCTATATGAAACTAATGAAAATCGAATATAAATTTAAACAATATTTAAAGTTTTACTGCAGTACTGGAGTTTAATATTTGGCGCTTTAAGCGTGCAATAAGAGTAGAATGAACGATGGAATAGCGCTAAAGGAAAGAGATAAAAGATTTTTCAAATATTTGGTATGCATGAGTATGCAAGTAGTAAATTCGCTATAACGTTCACTGCCTTAAATAAAAGCACAGAAAACACGCAAATAAATTTCTGCACATTCACAGAATTTCCAAAACCGTGATAAAAACCCCTTCTGAAAATCTTGTTGGAGTATATTTTTCTTCAGTAAAACGATTAAGATTTAGCCTGAACGATAGCATCATTATGCAAGCTTTCGACATCATTTGGCAACTTTATTTCTGCGGCGGTTCAGAGTGGTACTATTTATCAGCGCCTATTTATCGTAACGACTTCGCGCTTTCCAGGAAGCTGTGCACGTGCCCTCCTAACTGCCGTATCCATTTTACTGTAAGTTTTGCGAGATATGTAGAATAATGCATTAGATTAACCATTCTTAAATTGAAAATAAAGTGCTTGGCAAAGATTTTACTTCGTAAAGAACTGCGCACTTTTATGAACACCTGCGCAGCATTTATCCGAAACTTATTTTTTTTTATTATACGTAATGCACATATAAATTTAATAATACGTATATCTGAATTATAAAAAATGTTCTAAAATCAAGTATTCCTTAAAAACATATAGCTGTATAGGCTGATAGGCCAAGATTACATTATTTGTATTTTAATAATGTTGTCTTTAATTTTATTTCTACGATTTTGTGTGTCAGTTTCCCAGATAACCTTTTTTATTTAAAAGAAAATTATACAATTGGATCACAAATATAATTTCTTTAAGTACGATGTTGACAGTCAATAGTAACTGTGATTTTATTTAAATTTGACTTAAAGATAACGATAAAATATCGGGTTCGAATGTCATCATTACGCCCACCTTCGTAAACCTCAATCTTTCTTTATATTATAATACCATTGACCTCTATCAGTAAAGTATAAATTCCCGCTATACAATGGCTCTATACGCTGACTTAAAGTTTATAATAAAGTTTTAGTTTCATCAAACGAAAACTTTAACTTCTGCCGTCCACCCACGTACTGACCTAGACTGCTGTGAAACCTACAAGTTTTGAGCCTGAATATAATTATTATTATTATAACATATCCTATACCTACTTATACAGGTTATGAAACAATAAATGAACATCACATCATCATATCAGCCCAACGACGTCCACTGCTAGAGATAGGACTCACCTAATTTACGCCACCGCGAGCTCCCATCGGCCATCAGTTCTACGAGCTATGTGCCCTGCCCACTGCCACGATTCGGTGAGCTATGTCGACAACTTTAAAATTAGTTCTCCTGCGGATCTCCTAATTTCTGATACGATCGCGCAGAGAAACTCCAAGCATTGTCCAAAATAAATAAAAAACATCACATTTATATACGTATTTTAATTACAACGCTCATACTAGGAAATAAGCCGAGCATAGTTTAAAATAAATAAAAAACATCACATTTATATACGTATTTTAATTACAACGCTCATAATAGGAAATAAGCTCTGTTTTGGGACTTTATCTACTTACAATTAACGAACACAAAGTAGACCCACACTACCACACAAATATGTGTCTTACGCGGAGCAGTAGCATTTTGGAACACTAAACTAACAAAGCAGTCAGATTATATAACTGCATACCGTTATATACGTAGGGTACGTATTTGGGACAACCTGAAATTCGTTCTATATTCACTGAAACTTCAGCTTTAATACCCAAACACAATCGCAGCACAGACTGCGCGATAGTGGGGCTAAATAAAATTAATATTATGTCCTACATTTAAAGGTTCATCATCATCATCATCATATCAGCAGCAGGAAGTCCACTGCTGAACATAGGCTTCCTCAAGAGATTTAAAGGTTAACTAAAGTAAATTAAATCTTTGTATATAAGTATCAAACTTGCCATTTTTGGAGTTCCGTACCTTAAAAGGAAAAAATAAAACACTATAATGATCCTGCATCCGTCTTTCTGTCTGTCTGTCCGTCCGTCTGTCAAGAATATTTTTCTTAATGTAACTTATGGCTATCCTGTTACCTACTAATAATATCTAACATATCAAACACAAATTTAAAAAAATAAATAGAAAATCGAGCAAACTAAAAAAAAATTGGCATTCCCATTCGCATTTCGTCACGAATTCAAAAATGGTCCCACTCGCATTCGGTCCCAAAACATACAAAAGATGACAATGGTATCAACATTATTTTGATAAGTAGTTTGAACATAATGTTGTTCTTCAAGCAAATTTAATATGTTTATTGTATAGCAGCTTCAAAGCTCTCCAGAAAGGACGATCCACCTTGGCGAGTGACAGCTGACTGAACGACGCGATTTATAACAGGATGTTTAAAAATCCTCAGTTATATCATCATAATTCACGACTGTATACGCTATTTATTCACTGTGCCCCTTTATGTGACAACACATTCTCTCGGATGAAATTAATATAAAAATGTATACCTACATTATTTCATGTTGATGACCAAAATGTGTACTACTTATGGCATTTCTATATTATAATTTCTTGTATAACCTTTTGCAAGTTGCGTGGTGTAGTTTAACTTTTAATTAATCGTAAAAGTAGGTACAAAACTAGACGTTATTTATAACTTACTAGAAGTCGCGCGGGGCTTCGCTCCCGTCGCTTTTGTTTGTCTACTGCTCAGCCCCTATTAGCTGTAGCGTGATGTTATATAGCCTATATCCTTCCTCGATAAATGAGCTATCCAACACTAATAGAATTTTTCAAATCGGACCAGTAGTTCCTGAGATTAGCGCGTTCAAAAAAACAAACTCTTCAGCTTTATAATATCAGTATAGATGTAATCAGTTTCATATTATTATTCTATTACAGTCGTCAATTCGCGAAGGACTCAAACAAAAGCAATTATTTCTTACTGATGACGTATGCACAAAGCAAATTAATGCCTGTAAAGAAGAAACTTCAAAACGTGCATATTAACTAAATGTTGTTTCTCTCTTAATACTGTTGCTTACTTTAGAGTTTTCGACGTATCGCAAACAGTCTAAATAAACTGTCAGCAATTTGAAACTCAAACCGTACCTTCATCATCAAGATATTTGGGCCTCAAATTAAACAGGGTTGGATCTCATTAAGCCCATTTCCGAGGACAAAGATTAACTCGCCCTGTGTGGGAAATCACTAACATAAACATTTCTCAACAAAGCCCACACGCCCTCCTTTCAATACGGAATTGTTGGTGTCATAAATATATCAGAACATACATTAAAATTATGAATCATAGTCATCTTCTCTTGAGTCTAGGAATATGGTCAACTGATAAATTTTCAAAGTAAAACATACGATCAAGTTGCTTAACTAAATCGCAGTACAAGATTTTAGAAGTAATCCTCCGTTTGCTCTTCGTTGAACATAATAAAATAGCGTTTTTTTATTAACTCCCAAAATTTTATTTCGTTATACGAATCTATTGATCGAGTCTATTGATTCTGGTCAACTAATTGAACTTATAAATAAACCCTAAAAAAGGAAAATTTCACACTTGTTAGCTCTTAGCAATTGTATTATGGAATAGTTAAGAGCTACAACCGCCTTACAGAATACTTATACACCCTAGGATTCAGATAGAAGTAAATTAAGCAATATCGGCTATTGAATTCATATCCGAAACAAAACACTAAATCGTAAAGCCATTATTTTCTAAACAAATATGTACCACTAAATTTGAAGCAATATCGCCATCATCAATAATAGACGGTATCCATAACACAATGTCCCCTTTACCAACACATTGAAGCTCGGTGAATGAGCCCGCATATATGGGAGTAAGTACATTCAGTACAAGAACCGGGAGTGGGGCGAACTGGTGGGAACCGACAACACGTGTTCCCGATGTTCCTTCCCATCTCTCCTCGTGTGAACAGCATGCATGCAGGTTATTGTTTAGATGTTGAGGAATTTGTCTTATTGCTCGGAAGATTTGTATGTGTCTTGTTAATCTTGTAGTATCATATAATAACTTTCAAATAATAGAAATAAATTCAAGTACGTAAGTAATACTTTCTATAAATAGACACCTACTTGCAAGGGAGAGATTAGCGGTTATGTATTTTTTTTTTTCGTATACTAGAGGGAGAGGGCTCCCTTTAGCATACGAAAAAAATAAAAATCGCAAAATATTCGATGAAGGATAATGTACATTTTGTGTCAATCCATACCACAAAATATGGAATTATAGATACAAACAACGTCGGATATTTGCGCGCACATTGCAAAAATTAGTGTTACTTTGTACATTTTTAGACCCTCAGACCCCATATCCTACGCATGTACCCACCAATCATTTTAAATTATACCCCATATTTTGTATTTATAACTCATTTTTGAAAATTCAGAAGTCAAAAACATTCAAAAGTCTTAGGAAGATTTATTTTCAAAACTATGCACAAATCTACGTCTTTTATATATTAATAAAAGTGTTTCTTACCTGAAACGATGCAAGGTTGAAAAGAAATGATGCCGTATACCTAAATAATAATCGAAAAGAGTAAATTCCAAAATGCGCTCAAGTAAGACCTACAAATCAAATTTCACACAAGAAAAGCCGCAAGCAACGACATGAAAACAACAAATCACTCGCTACATTTATATTAGCTTCAAAACAAATAATATTATACCATTGAACTAACATTAGGTAATATGTCATAAAGTCAGGAAGGGGTGTAAGTCAAAATTGGCAATTTATCCGCACCAGTCGAATGTCCGGCTCATCCGCACTAGATAATGTCCGACCGTCCGAAATAACTCCCATAAATTGAGTTCAGCAACTATCCTCCCTTGTCCGATGCACGAGTTTTGGTGTTTTATATACTGAGAGAGTTGTTTCCAACTTTATTGGCTATTTTCATGATTCTCGGTTCCATTTAATTTTGAAGCGTAGTCGCTAGAAATATTTTTCAGTAATTTTAATAAAAAATATACTTTTCTGATCCCAACAGGTTTAATTAAACTTCAACGTATATCGATGAAAATGTTATTAAATTTGTTGGAGTTCCATGTTTGACTAGCAGGTTTAAAAATAATAGTAACGGGCAGCGATTTAAAATTAAATACCTGTGATAATTTACGAACAAATGCTTTTATGGACTATTGTTTTGAAATCAAGCTAGCGACGACGTACCTTATTGTAAATCCTTACCACTGCCTACAGATATCAGCAATACTAGTAGTGACAATGAATGATTAAGATAAAAATAATATTATGATTTTTTTTATACTAGATTAAGTCGCATGGGACTTCGCTCCCGTCGTTTTTTTTTATTGAGCCTCTGCTCAACTCCAATTGGCCATAGCGTGATGTTATATAGCCTATTGTTATTATTATTGTTATATATACCTTCTTCGATATATTACGGGCTACTCAACACTAAATGAAATTTTTAAATCGAACCACTAGTTCAGTTCAGTCCAGTTCCTGAAATCCTAGCGTTCAACGTAATAAATACATTCTTCAGCTTTATAATATTAGTATAGTTTATATGAATATATGAAATATATTATGCTCTTGAGTACATACCTACATCGATTTTCAGTATTTATAGGTTGGTATAATAACATCAACTATATAATACAGCTATTGTTTATAACAGTAGAATAATGAAACGTTTTAGAACTTAAAATAAACTTTCCTTTGCCAGCCAATATCGGTTTAATAGACATCAAATGGCGCAGTAACCGTTTGATCGCAGCCTTACGTGCGGCCGTAATCTCGTACGACAGTGTACCTATAAATAAATAGAGAAAACGGGTGTGTCCCGCAATATACGTAATTGCAATAGTCACTGAAACGGGACTGAGGTAATTACAGTTTAGTAGATGAAAGTAGAAGGTAAAGGAAATTTTATATCAAGTGTTTTGTATAAAGTGTCATCAGAGCGACGTTGATGGTATCACTTGTATATAAAAGGGGTTGGATAGAAATTGGGTCATATATGAATGGTTTTTGGTCGCATAGAATTATGATCAAAATAATCATATGTGGCGATTAAGATCGTTTTGGAGAAAGAACTATGTGAATATATTGAAAGATAATTGATTCAACTCATCATAAAAATTTGTTGTGTGCCCCATACAACTAGACCTATTGGAAATTGTTTGGAAAGGTTTCTATGTCCAAAAGTGGAAGTTCTGCTGCTGATATTATGATAATGATGATGGTTTTATAAGACTGGCCTGTTGGTCTAGTGGTTAGTGACCCTGACTGCTAAACCGGAGGTCGTGGGTTCGATCCCCACCCAGGACAAATCTTTGTGTGATGAGCATAAAGGTTTGTTCTGTGTCTGGGTGTAATTTATCTATAATATGTATGTATTTACAAAAAAAAAAAATGTATTTAAGTAGTATATCAGTTGTTTAGTACCCATAACACAAGCAAATATAATTGCTTAATTTGGGACTAGATGGCGCTGTGTAAATGTGGTAGAATATTATTATTATTATTATTATTAAGACTTTTTTCCTTATAATACAGTTACGGTATCTAAAAGAAAAGAGTATTCGATATAACGAAGGTGAAGTTGTTCACAGATTAGGTCTTGCATTAAAATTATTAATGTCAGAAGAGAATTAGCGAGCCGGTTGCACGCGATAAAATAATACTACCATAAAGTTGTCGGTACGCGTTTTCAAGTCAGCGATTTAACGCCGATTAAATTTCTTTAATGCCTGGTGGTTGTTAGCGGTATTCTTCGTTATGTCGTAATAACATATGGTTGATTCAATGGAATTATAATTCATAATTTCGTATCGTCGTGTACCCAAAATGGTATTTTTAATATAACGTCATAAAAACCAGAAGCATAATTTTCATTGCGTCTCGTTACAAGCAGCAAAACTTGCAGCCTGTGACCTCATCATTATAACCCATAAACGTCCCACTACTGTATTATATACATTGTGGAGGGAATTTAGCCTTACCACGCCGCACAGTGGGTCGAAACTGCTATAAAAGGGACATAGGATTCTTTTTTACAAAATCCACTTAAAAAAAATACCTATCGAAAGATCTTGTCATTCTGATCAATAGTTGTTATTACACGTTTTTCTCTAAAAGTAATAGTTTGCCTGGAAAAAAATATTTTCTCTTTTAGTTGTATGAAATGAAACAGAAAGTCCTAAAATTTGGCAAAGTCTTGAGAGGTCTTGCTTTAAAACTATTATAGGCTTATTCTTTGGGTAGTTAGCTATAGTTCTACGCTTTCAGCGCGCACCCATATTTGCCCGTTCAAAAGATATGAGGGTCAGTAAATCGATAAAAAAAATAAGTAAAAAGTACTTTGTATTGATAATATCATTCATAAAATAATTGTGTTACATTATAATACTAATAATTCAGTAATATTAATAATTTGGAACGCATATTTTATGAGAAAAAGTACTTACAAAAACACATTAGAATTTTTAGTTTTTTTTTTTTTTTTTTTTTTTTTTTTTTTTTTTTTTTTTTTTTTTTTTTTTTTTTTTTTTTTTTTTTTTTTTGCGCCCGCACTAGGGAACCAGCCCTGTGTCGCGGGGAGTTTTACAATCATGAAACTAACGGACACAAAGTACACCCAGACTAGAAACAAATATCTATGAATCACACAAATATTTGTCTCGTGTGGGAATCGAACCCACGTCACCCAGCACGGCGATGTAGTGGCGAGGCGACCACCTTAACCACTGCGCCACGGTGACAGTCAAATATGTACATACTTTATGAGATATGATAGTGAATAATTTTATTAGAGTAGAATTAGAGTTAGTTTTATAATTAGAGTTATTATTATAGTAAAGCCATTTGTTTTTTATGTAATTTTTTATATAAAAAATTATTCACTATCACTATCTCATAAAGTATGTACATCTATAAATTCTAATTCAGGGTCAGTTGGAAGAGATATCAAAAGCTCGACTGCTCTTGGTAAGAGAACCATTTTTGGTTGTTTCAGCATTCTTGGCCTAAGAAAGGTCAGTTTGGATCAGACGACAAGAGAAGATTATGCAAGATATCTTCATTTGTTGCTGTTCAACTTACTTTTCTAGAATGGCTCTCTCTGTATTTACGTAAGTTTTTATTTCGAGCCTCTGATGCTTCTTCCGATAGTTTCCCGATGGGTAAAAGTCCAAAGTGCTGTATTATATTGCATTATATATATATATATATATAAATATAAGGCAATTATATTAGCAATGATATTATAAAAAAAATACTTCCAAATCATTTTTTTTTTTCATTTTACTGAACCTCATAACTTTTGAATGTGTTTTTGTAAGTACTTTTTCTCATAAAATATGCGTTCCAAATTATTAATATTACTGAATTATTAGTATTATAATGTAACACAATTATTTTATGAATGATATTATCAATACAAAGTACTTTTTACTTATTTTTTTTATCGATTTACTGACCCTCATATCTTTTGAACGGGCAAATATGGGTGCGCGCTGAAAGCGTAGAACTATAGCTAACAACCCAAAGAATAAGCCTATAATAGTTTTAAAGCAAGACCTCTCAAGACTTTGCCAAATTTTAGGACTTTCTGTTTCATTCCATACAACTAAAAGAGAAAATATTTTTTTCCAGGCAAACTATTACTTTTAGAGAAAAACGTGTAATAACAACTATTGATCAGAATGACAAGATCTTTCGATAGGTATTTTTTTTAAGTGGATTTTGTAAAAAAGAATCCTATGTCCCTTTTATAGCAGTTTCGACCCACTGTGCGCCGGCCAGATGGGTTGGTATAGGGGTTTGCATCGATTTTTCCTTTTCTCACAGTGCTGTTGCCTACTTACGGTTACTTCTTAACTGCCGTACTCAAAGACGTTAGTTAACTTAAAAAGTTTATTAAGTAAAAACGTGTGATACTTAAGTCGATACGCCTAAAGACGTTTTTCCAATGAAAAAAATGTGTTAATGACAGATTACTGCTAATTGTACGTCTCTGAGTGCGGCACTTAGTCCTTTTTTATGACACCCACATGTAGAAATGAGGAAGTGACATTACGTATTCTTAATCCATCACTACACGGACTAGAAAATCTCTCCTGTCAGTATAATATTACTCCCTAGAGTTTTTATTTTGTTTATCAGTAATAACTTATTATACCAGTAGTTCAGATAGCTGTTGGAGTCTTTTTTAAGACCATTACGATTTTCAGCTAGTACAATATCTCGACAAAAAAAAGTAGTGCAAGTTAAGTTAACACAATCATCAATCTAGAGGCCTGGAAGCTATACTAACGTATACATTCTGTTATTTAATTTATCACATTGAAACAACTCGTATTTTATCTGTCACCATCAAGCCTTTATTCGATAGCGAACATCGCAATAAAAGACGAAGCGAAAAGGACACGTGAAACATTTGCAACTGTCAGTGCTGTGACTGTTATTAGATGAAAAAAACGGCAATGACAAAGAAAAGTGAATTCCAAAGCACCTATGGGCGTACATAGACATAATAAACAGGGATGTTTAACAGAAGTCAAACACGTACAAAGGTCGACAACAATTTTCGCATACAGAGCATTGTTGGAAATTGAAAGGCTTACCGCGTCATATGAATACAACTAAAACACATATAAAATTGTATCTTATTGCATGGGAATAGAATTATATTTTCTGGACCCACGTCATTCGTATACGAACACGGCACGCAAGAAGAATCTTAATAATGTATAACGCAGGGAATATGCTCAAATGCGTTTGTCCCGTCTTATCACGACGGTGACGACCGCAACGGGGACCATTATGTATTATTTAAACATTTTTTATATTTTAATGTCATGTTACAGTATGAAAAAAAAGACATAAATAAAACAACATGCGAATAATAAACACATTATTTGTGAACTTATTTCAAATATAACAAACTTTGTAATCTACGTCTCTAAGCTATTTCATGTAATGTAATATTAAGATTAGACAGATTATTATTCAAAATAAACACATAAATTTGATAACATGTGTATTAACTGGATACTGGATAAAGATACAGTTTATTATTTTGTGAATAGACGTTCTTTAAGCAACGCGGCGACGACGATGACAAATAGAGAGATTTCTTTGATAAATAGGTATCATTACGAGAATATCACTGAAAATGCATTTCATAGCATTACACCTGCTCCTCAGGGATAGGCAGACGTGCAACATATCCACATTTCGCCAGCTATGGTCCCACAAAAGGAGATAAGTCCATTCCTATTAATCGGCACATTTCGAGACTACAGACAGAAACTGAGAATTTCAAGATAGAAAATTACGGTTGGAACTCGTGACCTTTTGAGCTGCACATGTATAGTCAACAAGAAAAGTAGGTGAACAAATCAAACATTCAAAACGCATGTATACCGTAGCATACAAAATCTACTTAACAAGACTAGTGCCAGAGTTGAATTATCATTGTAAATTCAGTCGTCTTGCAATTTATGTATGCTACTAACTACTTTTGTTGCCGACCGTACACACATCGTCCAACACCCGCAACAGAAAAAGAAATGACATTATTTACAGATATTAAATTCCCAATATATCTTGCAGTAAGTTTTAAGTAAGTCAACTAATCTCTTTCTATAGAAATGTGTCTCTCGCGAATGAAACTGAAATTAATGCTTACAATACGTATGCTAATAAAGCTAATTTACCACAATCCTAATTAAGATATAATCACCACATTACCTTCAAAGTATAAATTTTAAATTCACCTCCAATAAAACTGTCAATTAATTATCTTTTCAATCAAACACTAAATAAAACTGGTTCCATAGATACTAATTTATCACATTACACTGACATATCTGATTTAAGAGCAATTTTATACGATGATAACATTTTAGTAGCTATCGAAAGATGCCCATGTCAGAGATACCAACAAACGAACATACATAAGCAACCTTTTGAAAAATGTTTTTCGATACAACAGACATTTTTGAGAGTTGATTTGTTCTGCTTCTGGAACAGAATAAATCCTCTGGATCTGATTGTCACTTTATACAGGGGACGGACATTTGTTTTGTTCACATGTAATCTCTGTTTCTGGACTTAGATAACTCTATTGATTTGATAACGGTTTTGATGTACAGAACCGAATCAAATAGAGTTAAAAAAATAATCATTACTAGAGCCTTAACTAGCCCGAGAGAAAATCATCATTATCATATCAGCCCAATCCCAATCCTGTCCGTATAGTGACTGATTAAGAATACGTAATAATGTCACTAACCCATTTCAACCCATGGGTGTCGTACAAGGTGGAGAAATTGAAAATTCGAAACAACCAACCCGTCTAGTCAGCGTAGTATAGTAGACTAAATTCCCTTCAAAATGTTTGAAGGAGAAACTTGTTGCACATGAATTTATGGGTTGATCAGCCCAATGACATCCACTGCTGGGCATAGGCCTCACCTAATTTCTACTACAGTGCTAGAAAATATACAATACAAATTAACTGAATCAAAATTATCTCATTCAGACATTAATTAAGTGGTGAATCAAATCCGTAAGCAAAGGTAAACAAAATTAAAACTTCTTATTAAATTTTAATTAAACGTGATCTGTAGCAAGAGGTAATATTACTGATTCAATCGCTTCCATTATAGATTTAAACGTCAGGCCTTAATCCGACGAAGGCAGACTGTCACTTCGTCGCTCGTGTTCCTGTCGCTTTATTGCACGTTGTGTCGTTGCATTTTAATTCTCCAGGCATAATTTAGACTTGTTCTATAGGTATTATATTATACAAGTTGGAAGGGGAAAGCTTCTTGAATGATCTTCTTAACTAATATAATGGACGCCTTATTTTCATATGCACCCCTTATTTTTCTACGTTAAAGTGTTCTTATAGTTTATTCCGTGTAGTGACGGATTCAGAATACATTATGTTACTAACCCATTTCAACCCGTGAGTGTCGTACAAGGCGTAAGAGAGTAAACTTAAGCAGACAAGAGCACTGTGAGAAAAGGAAATTCGATACAAAACCCTATAAGTACCACCCCGTCTAGCCTACTTGGCATAGTAGGCTAAATTCCCTCCAAAATGTTAGGAGGAATCCCGTGCTGGGCACGTACTGGCAGTGCAGTGGGACGTTTGTGGGTTTTAATGATGAAAGTTTATTCGCAATCACGACATTTGATGGGTTGATCTCGATATTGCTGTTAATTTCTTTTTAATTTTAATGTGGTTGCTCTTATAATATTGTACATTGAAATTGCAAGAAGGATCCCTTGTAAGTTTTTATTCTTTTGAAGACAAAACTTATTTTATTCCTTTCAATTTTGTCCATCGCTTCGTTGAAACTTCTCTATCAAAGGAACAGCTAACTAAGTGGATAAATTTGATAAAACTGAGACTAAAGTCAAACTTTTATCTCTTCTATCCGACCTTTAATAGACGTGAGTTAAAACAAAAAATAGTCACGTCATTGTCAACGTGTAACCATCAATCTTGGGCCCATTAATTGATTAGATTAGAAACCCCTATTAAATCGATATCATAGCCACCCACACTTGAGTAGGACGACCAATTCATCGAATCGCATTGACTTCCGAAACCTTATACGTAGACGATGATAAAATTTAAATATATTCTCGAACCATTACTCTTTTTGTCTCATCTAAAGCGTAGAATTTCTTTATAAAAAGACAGTGTAACGTGCAATAGTGCTTGAACTTTTTATTCGTTGTCGAATCATGCAGTGAACGAATGTTGAATAATATATATTGTAGCACCAATTTAATTCGGTTATGTTATATTGGGTCGGACCGGCATCGATCATCTCGTAAGTTAACTGTTGCCGACTTTGATGTTGATATCGATATTAATTGGCGTGTGCCGTGCATTTGACTGATCATAAATCTCCTGGATATCTGACGTCTGCGTTCGAAAAATGAAAGGTTAAAATTTACGATATTGTGAACAACGCGTCACGATCACTTGGGTACATAATCTTAAAAGCTGTCCATTGGCTAGGCAGCCATATTCATGACAGTACTTTGATTAAATCTGCCCGGTGTCGGGCATAGTTTCAACATGAATGAAACACTATTGAATTGAAAGAAAATTAATACTAAATAAGCTCATCATATCAATAACCTTTAGATATAGTTTTTAAAATTGTCATAGTCATTTAACTGATCATAATAATATCATGACTGGCCTGTTGGTCTAGTGGTAGGTGACCCTGACTGCTAAGCCGGAGGTCGTGGGTTCGATCCCCACCCAGGACAAATCTTTGTGTGATGAGCATAAAGGTTTGTTCTGTATCTGGTTGTAATTTATCTATAATATGTTTGTATTTACAAAAAAAAAGTACCTATTTAAGTAGTATATCAGTTGTTTAGTACCCATAACACAAGCAAATATAATTGCTTACTTTGGGACTAGATGGCGCTGTGTAAATGTGGTAGAATATTATTATTATTATTATAACTTAATAATTTTATAATGTTTGGGATATTTACCATGTCCTTTATTTGTTATAAGTTTCCAATATTTCGACACTGTTGCAAGCGCCATGATCTTCCGTGATCACGGGACGCTTGCAACAGCGCCGAAATATTTGGAAACTCGTAACAAAAATAAACGACATGGTAAATATTCCGAACACTATAATATTATTAATCTCTTAGATAATTTACTATTGCTTATTGATTCTGTAAAACATCCTTCATCTTGATTTTTAAATAATAACAGCAACCCCTTAATTGTTTCTCTAGTAAGTTTCGACGTTAGTCACAAAAGTTGAGAGAGTTTAGACCATAACCCACACATGCTAACCCAATACACTTACAATTACTTCCAACACATAAATAATTACATCAAATTAAATCAGAATCGAGCAGAAACTAATTAACTAAAGGCTAAAATATCCCTTTACCGCTTTCAAATAATAGATAGGTACCTACATAAATAAATTCTAAGACTCCTTCACGTTTAGGTAATAGAAATTTCGCACCTCCACTTTTATTCACAAACATTAATTAGAGATGCAATAAAACTGACGTCCGACTACATTGACAGTACTAAAAGCTTTTAATCTTTTTATACAATCCTCATAGACTTATGTAAACGACTTCTAGTAGACTATAATTATGTGCGTCGCTCAAATATATAAATATACTATGTGTGATCGACACCGCCAATAAGCAACTGTTTAAACAGTTGCATAATACATTCACTAAAACATAATTAAAGCCATTAAATTTATATAAAGTCTGGAAAAAGTGATTTAAAGGAATACTGATTTGTTTCATTTATAGAGGTCTAATATTACCTCGCGTAATGTTTCCTAATAAATCTCAGAATCTGCATATTATTATACTTGGCTTTTGAATTTTTCAGGAAATGCAGTACGATTTATTATGAATTGCAGTATATTTCAGAACATAGTCTTTAGTATATTACCTACAAGCTACTAGAAGATAAAGTAATATTTTTTCTATTCTTACAAGTATTAGTCATTTTGTATCTTGAGGCAGTATCCACATCTGGTGCAAGTCGTAATAAGGTTACGAAGGCGGGCAGGTACCGGGTAATATTAATTCTGTTCCTCCTTATAGTCTTGTAGGTTAATCTATACCTATAGTAGTTTTTTCTTTACTTTTTCTTGTGTTTTACAGCGTTTTAATTAAATACGTTCGGTACTTAGTTATAAAATATGCCTCTTTTCTTTACAATCAATGTATTGATATAAGTCATGTGTTAGTTATAATATAATGTAGTAAGTTAATTAATAATCCAATATATAGAAGAACAAATTTGAACTTTCAAGTTTGTTCTTCTATGTATTGGAAGTGTAAAAATAATTATTATTCGTACCTATATCATAAAATTAAATGTGAATTAAAAACAAGAGATTTGTTCACAGTCAGGTAATTAGACCAAAATACGTGGTCTGGGGGCTCCTCTGAATTTCGACATTCGATTGGTCGGTTTTGATGTCGTTGTCAAATGCAAGGTAATTTAGATATGGTCGCTGTGACTTTCAAACATTTGACAGCAATATCAAAACCGACTAATCGAAACTCGAAATTCAATGTAAGTCCCCTGAACAATTTCCCTCCAGTAATTACTACAATTTCACTGTTTTCTTTGTCACATTTCAACTGTTCTCTTTATGTTAGAAAAGTTAATGAAATTTACTCCAGGGATTTGTTCTAACTTCTATAAAGCACGTGTGGTCATCCCACCATGTAACCACAAGTCTGTGGGTTTGGGAACCACACGGGACAATTATTTATGGGGACCACAGTAATTTGTTACAAGTGAGTTCTAGGTATTTATGTTCATGAATTATATGTTAGCAAAGTCTTCTTGAGAAATGAATAATTTATTAGTACGACGGTAAATAGAAACGTAAGAAAAATTTCGCAATAAATATAGTAAAAGATTATAATTTATAATATTATGTTTCTGTATTTTTCTGTTCGTGTTAAATAGCGGATCATCAATAATTTCTTCTTAAATATTGGTCTTCAACTGAACAATAGTGGCTGCTTTTTTGCAGTTAACACGACATTTTATGTATTCTCACGAAATAAAAGCCAATGGTATTAAATCTGGGCTTCCGGCGGCCAATCTATATCACTTCGCCACGAAATGAGTTTTCTGCAAACATCTTGTTTATATGAATAGCATATCGATCGCACCTTGTTGTTTGAGCGATATTGCACTACCTTTATATAGAAAATTCTTGCAAATAAGTTCTATATAGGTTCACGAATTGTAGGTACGTATACGGCCAAAGTCTCCTTGAAACAGAAATAATTCTAGTTACAATGGCAAATTGAAAATAAGAAAAAAGTGGACGGTATAGGTAGGTACATATAATTATGTTCAAATTAAATAAGCTAATGAAACTAAATAAGCCGTGATAAAGGTCGTAAAGCTGGCTTAATTTCGACACGTAAGTTGTACGAAAGCCGTTAGTAATTAAACAACTTTTTTCACACCCATAAAATATCGCCGGTCGAATAACATATGTATATACGTAGAATGACACGTAAAGTTATATTGAAGATTGTATATTATATCAAAAGGTATGTATTGTGCCTTCGGCCATTAGCTGTCTCACAATTATCAATATAATTTATTTTACACAAATTGAGAAATAAAGATAACTCCGAACCAGTATTAAAACGTCTTTGATTAATTTAATTATAATTCTTAACAGATAGTTTTACATGTTTGATATTTAAAAGTTATTTATATCTTGGAATTGGTAAGATAAACTTGTTCTGTTCAGAAACCAGTCGTTTAATTATTATCATTTTGATATACGTTTCCAAACGAATGCTTTTATAAGCTGCGACTACAATGTAGTGTATTGTTTTACAAAATAAGTCTTACAAAATACTGGTGCATTATTTTGTCAAACTAACAGGGAAAATTATTAAAAAAAATATTAATATCAAACTTACACTACCTAGGTATGAAATTTAAATGATTTTCCGTGTAGTGAAGGATTAAGAATACATAATGTCATTGCCCCATCTCAACCCGTAGGTGTCGTAAGAGGCGACTAAGGGAGTAATCTTATGCAGACAAGAGCAGTGCAAGAAAAGGAAAATTCGAAATAAACCCTATACCAACCCGTCTGGCCAGCGGGGTATAGGTAGGCTAAATTCTCTCCACATTCTTTGGAGGAGACCCGTGCCCAGCAGTGGAATGTTTATGGGTTGAGATGATGATGATGATGAAGCCTTTAATCATAAAACATCATAATATGAAAGGAAAATATATTATTTAAATATTACAAAATAGTAACTTGTCTAAGTATGTATCATTTTTTTCAGTCATTGTATGTTTATTAGATTCCTGCGACATGAAAAATAAAAATATTTTTGTGTAAGTAATGTTGGCGTAAGTTCCTAGTATTTATTAAGCAAGAAATAAATATTTCACTTCTCTGGCTCGTGAAAATCGAGATATCTGAAAAAGCTCCTAATACAAATTGATGGAATTCAAATCCCTGTATTCATAAAGCGTTTTACAAATGTTTCGTATATCTGTTCATTTTAAATCAAAACACGCACTAGAAACTCGGCTTTAGACTCAGTTGATTTTTATAACCTGTCATTATTGAATTAGATGTTCGGTTTGGATAGACATAATATTATGTTATTGACATGTGAATTTGATTGGGAATTATATGTTAATCCTACAATTAAAAAGTAAATTTAGATTTACATAACGCTAGCTTTCGTCCACGGCTCCACCCGTCTGGTATATCGACAAAAGGCAGCCTAGGTGCCAGACTAATCTATCTGTGAGAAAAATGTTATATAGATCCTTTTGGCTCGAGTAACAAACATCCATCCATATATCTATCTATCCATATATCCATCCTTTCGTATATTTATAATATTAGTAGTATGTAACTATGTAAAAGTTTTGATATATGCTTAATAAAATACTAGAAGTTAGGCGGCTCTTCGCTCCCGTCGTTCTTTATTTGGCCACTGCTAAGCTCCTATTGGCGTAACGTGGTGTTATATAGCCTATTTTACTTAGTGATAATGTAGCCGTCTAGTGGCAAAAGAATTTTTGATATTGGTACATACAAAAATATAATGTCCTCTTTATAATATTTGTATAGATGAGCTTTACAAAAAAATAGCACTACCTATCAAACACCTTAATTTATAGCCGCGTTATGAGTCTGTTTGTATTGCTCCAAAGAAAAATAATAATACTAATTGTTTACCAACAATCAGGCATACATTACAATCTGTTTGTTTGTATTTGTAACATAAAGTTACTATAACACGACTTAGATAATGGCAAGCGCCATGAATAAAGAACCTTTAAAATATACAAACAAATTCAGTTTACAAACTATTTACGCTCTAAAATAGTAAAGTAAGAAAGATAACATTTTCTTTGATACATTTCAATGAAAACTGGGACAAGAGACGAGGAATTAAACTTGATTAAATTTCTTGCATTCGAGGGTTGAATTGCAAGAAAGCTGTTGGCTTGTATCTTTATTGTGTGTTATAAACAGCATTTGTTTGCCACGAGTTTTTTTTTTATAAAGAAACAAATAAAAGCAAATGCTGTTAATAAAATCCCATACACATTGTGAGAAAACCCACATAATACCCTAGAAGTAATTCTATGGCTATGTCTGATCTACCATTGCATTAGGTAAGTATGTGGGGAGTAGGCCTAGACCCTATCAGCTCTTTAGATAGAGGAGAGGCGACCCTTTCTCGGCATCAGAATATTAATGAATTGCTATCATTACATAGTGATCATAGTATAAAGTAAAGTCGCTTCCGCTCTTATGTACCTACGCTAAGATCTAAACTACGCAACAGATTTTGATCAAGTTTACGTTTCCAGACTCCGGAGAATTTAATGACAGGGCCCTAATTCTGACTCATCTGCGTATTTTTACGGCCTATGTTATATAACGATGGAAAATAGTTTACAGTACCCATAGAAAATTAGAAACTGCTTGGTATTAAATTATTTTTAACAACAATTTTTTTATGAAGTATTTTTAACTTTAAATAAACTGTCATTTCTGACTGACAGCTCAGAATCAGGGGGGAAAATTCAAAACCGTTTTTGTCAGATTCGGAGATTGAAACTGGGAACTCATGCAGTCAGTAGATATACATTTCTGCGCCAACGATAGTAAAACTGTCATCAGTTATTAATGCAGTAATCATTGTAGCGTAAGATTTCACAGGTCATTGCTAACCGCAACCTTGATACTTTATCAAGTCACTTTATGAACATTGGTGTCTAATAATATTATTAGGTATTTAAATAGCTGTGGCCCGGGGCTTCGCTCCCGACCTTCTTTATTTGGCCACTATTCAGCTACTACTCGTATTGGCCATAACGAGACACATTGAGTGTTGTCAGTTAACAGAACATAAATAAAGTCTGACACAAATATCTTAGAACTGTGATTTTTTTATTGCACCAGGGAATTGCAGATCCAAGTATTTGATATTATTTGCTACTGAGACCTCTATGCGTTTTTGAGAAAAATATTCTTGACAAACGGACAGACAGACAAACGGATAACGGAGTGATCCTGGTACAGAACTCTAAAAAGGCCCAATACTGTGTTTCTCAGATTCGGAGATTGAACCGGGGACATAGGTCCCCGGTTCAATATATAGATACACTTCCTGAGTCACTGAGATCAAGTCCAAGAATATAAACAACGATTTATGACTGTCACCGTGGCGTATCGGAAAGCTGACTGCCATGGGTTCGATTCCCACACGAGACAAATATTTGTGTGATTCATAGATATTATTTTCGATTCTTTGTTTGTGGTTTTTCGGTGTACTTTGTGTCTGTTAATTAAAATTTCCCGTGACACAGGGGCCCCCTAGTGGAAAGGAAAATAAACGTAGTACCTAAGTCTAGAATTCTAACAACAAATCCACTTGTCCTCCTTTTAACAGCACAGGTGTATAATCAAGTACAGGATACGTACTTTATCTAGTCGCGCGTCTTGGATACAAACCGATACAAAATTACCGGAGTCTTAAGTAGCGGGCAGCAGGCCGTGGGGCCATCGTGAGCGGCCACGCCCGGCATGTTGGCGAATAAAATAAACAACAGATACAGGCAGTAGACACACTGCTCCATTCATAATTATCTTATTCATGACTAGCTTCCATCCGCACCAACGCTCGGTCAAAAATAGTCTTTGTCCTTCTCTACGTTTTAAACTATCTCTGTGTGAAATTTTATGAAAATCGGTTGATTAGTTTCGAGGATTATCCCCTTCATTCTCGTGTAGAATTTCCGAAGTTTTCGTTGTGTTTAGTTATGTTTGATAGCCGTTTTTTAATTGGAAGGAAGGAGCTAAAACATTTGTATTGAACAACGTCCGACAACCCCTCTAACGGTTTGTCGGGTAATATTTTTACAAACCCTTAATTTTGATATGTCACGCGGTATAGTTAGCGCAAAACTATTTGCCTTTTACATTTTTTTTCTTTTCATTAACCCTTCTTAATCTTACACGTTTTCTCAATCATTAAAATGTACTATTATTTATATACCTACCTTGACAACTATATTTCAAGTCACAAAATAGCAACATTTTACTAGAAGCCAAGCGTATTTCCCACTTTTCTAGATTTATTGAGAGCACCTTCGCCGCCGGGTGGTTGTCACGTGCCAAAGAACCACATCTGTGAGCCGCTTGCATGCGCAATCAAGCATTTATAGTCAACAACTGCTCATACGTGCTTGCCGTGTTTGGAGACATTTTCCCAAAAGGAAAGAATTCTTCGGCCTATGTGTTTTGTAACCAAATATATTTCTGTTGAATTCGGAAAACCTGAAAAAAAATATGTTTTAGGATTTTCTTTTTGGCTTTACGAAAATTATGTATTTAAATCAATTTTAAGTGGTCATCTATAAAGTTTATATAAATTGAAATTTAATAGGAATATTATCTCACAGGTAAACACTACACAGCTTTCTTCTCTGCCACTGACGACCACTTGTTGTAACATAACAAGTTGGCGCTAGTTCATAAACTAACCTATATAATTATATAAGACCTTGTTGTATCATTCGTCAGCAACCCATTTAGTCCCACTGCTGGGCTCGGGTCTCCTCTCCTCTAACTAGAGAGCTGAGAGGGTTTTAGGCCATAATTCACGCACGCTGGCCTAGTGCGGATTGATGGATCAGACATACCATACTCATAGAATTTCTTCTAGGGTATGTGGGTTTCCTCACGATGTTTTCTTTCACCGTTAGCAGATTATAAGTAACTTTGACTAGTACATATGTATAAATTCCACAAAGTGGAATCCACATTGATACTGCTGGTCGGGATCGAACTCGGACCGCGTGATTTGCACAACGCCGCGCCGCGCCGGTCGCTTATCCATTGAGCCACCATCGCTTGTTGTATCACTTAATTGCAAATAAAATAATGTTTGAAGTTTAAACAAATATAAATATTTTTTGAATAGCATTCGTCGTTAAAGTGCTCCATAGAACACAATTTTTTCCTCAGTTCGGGACCAATAAATAAAAATCAATATGAATTATAAACTAACCTATACTAAAACTCGTGACATGAACAGTGTGTGTTTCATACCTAACCCTCACTGATGGAGAGGCGCGCGCGCCGCCGCCGGCTGCGCAGCTGCGGCGTTTAACTCATGCGCAGTTTCGAGATTGCATTCACTAGATACCTATAGGTACCTGTAAATTAAGCGATATCTATGTCTACTTGTAATAAGTACTTCGCGAGATGCAAAACTCTAGGGGTGTCTGACAAGCCTTTTGTGTGTTTTATGTAGGTACTCGGAGAAGAATGAGATATACTAACGTAATATTAAAGCATAGGAATAGGATGATTTAAGAGTTCCTTACCTCAAAAGCAAAAAACAGAACCCTTACAGGATCCCTCCGTTGTTCGTCTGTTTGTCCGATTGTCAAAAATATTTTTCTCAAGAACACATAGAGGTATCAAGCTGAAATTAATATCAAATACTCGGGTCTGCAATCCCTTGGCGCAATAAAAAAAACAGAGCTCTAAGTAAACGCAATCAAAAGAAAGCCGTATTACGCTAAGCTAAGCTATATTACGTGAATTAGGTCTCATATAAAAAAGAGCCCGTCTATTTGGCAATAGACTGTGATGTGTGTGATGTGACGAATGTGCCCTCTTAATGGCATAAGGGGGCCCATTTTCAAATTTCACACTAATACTGATAATCTCATGACAAAACCCCAATACCTTTTAGCCCAGATCAGTTATTTTAGACCAATACGACAACTTTAACTAAATTTGATTAATGAAAGCACGCTTAGAATACTCCTTTCAAGATTTATACTATAGATAAATCAACGCTACACAAGCTTAGACGAAATTCGTTCACGCATTCGTCGTATCAATTTATGGGTGAACTATGGTCTGACACATAAATCATTACAAAGTATGCAGCCGCGCTTATTGTACTAAGTGGAAGCTACGGCTTCTTGCTAGCCACTCTGTGACTTATTATGGTGGTTCTGCATACTAATTACTCTTCATCTATCCCTCTATACAATAGACTGTCCCGTAGACAGTCTCCACAGATTACTAGAGTCACCAATAGCTTCTGTATGTCAACAATTAAGGTATCATCATCATGTCAGCCTGTATACGTTGGAGGTTCTAGCGTGGCACGTGAGTCTTCCAGTCCTGTTATATATCTACGTTGGGCAGCCCGTCTAGCAGTCGCCGCTGTCGCCTCAGGCGGGCCGCTAGGCAAAAGAGTCAGGAGTACGCAGGCAAGAGAACTCTTAGACTGGGGAAAGGCGTGGGGGCCCGTAAATGATAATAAACGTAGCAAATTACTAAAACTGTATATTATATTTGATTTGGTGAGACAATATGTGTGCACGGTACCAAGAATAAGAATAGAATGAGCCTCGGACTTTCGGACGGCGGTCTGTCGAAGACTCGGTAATTACGAATTTAACAAATGAAAAGTTATTGAAAGAAGTAGAAAAATGTAGTAAAAGACAGTGCAACCGTTACAAGCCTAATGATGTCCCCTACGGACATTGGTCTCACCTCCACCATAGCGAACGATTTTGTGCCGCTAGCAACGATAGATATACCTAAAAAAATACATGATTGAAATCTCATTATGTACCCTTAAACTATTTCACTAAATTCTACTATGTATTTACGTTTTTGTGTATAATACTAGTCTCTTTTAAAATGGTTGAGCCAAGATTATTTTTATTTTGTTTCATAAATAAATAATTATAATAAATACGATATGAATAGGTATATAAACTTACATACATAAAATTTATCCGTGTCTTTCTATAAAACAGTTTTGTGCATTGGACAGGTTTAATACAACTATTATCGGGCTTTTAATAAGATACTCAGACACTATTTGCTATAACTATTTATCCACGAAAATTTACTTTACCACCTGTGTAAGGTAAAACACCTTCTAACATTCAATCAGTTAAAAGATATGACCTCCGGCCTTATAAACAATATTTCAACAATAGTCCTTTAAAATTAAACAGCTGCATTGCGTCAGATGGGAGATCAGATGATGGGTGGATCAGAGGCCGCAACAATGAGATTTGGACCCTATTTCTTTGGAGGACAGCAGTAAAAACAGCATAAATAACTTTGTTAAAACACCTGAGATACTCACGTAGACAATGAACAACGGACTTTGAATACAAAATCGCACTTGGCAGTTACTCGAGATAATAACAAGCTGTGGTTTTTAAGACACGAAAGATGCACCGCCTACTCTATTAATGGTTGCGGTGTAAATCAACCAGCTGCGCAGAAGCTATGTTATATGGCTCTTGCAATCCTTTTTCTTTTTAAGATATTTTCTTATTGCGTTGCGGTGTCTGAATAAATCGTTAACCACTTTTTAAAATATTGCATTTCAAAACTTTGAAAGCGAATCCTAACGGTTGCAGAGATCAAATAGAAGGCAATTTATAAAACGAATCTTTCATACTCTACTCTAACCACGCCAAATATTATTATTTATTGAGCTGGTAATTTTTTTGTAATATTTATGCACCCTACCACAATGTTTCCTGCAGGACTACTGCTACTGGTATAACAGGGCAACAAAATCTAACACAACAGTCAATTATTATATTAATTTTATTTCAACTTATTATAATAGGTTAGTATTTATAGGTGCATAGATAAAAGCATAACAAACATGATTCAAATGAATTGCTATCGATAACCAATTTATTAGTTCCCGATAATGTAATTAAGCTTTAATTAAAACTAAACTTATCAAACCTATATTTTCGGTAATCCTTTGATAAGTAAATATTACTATGGATACGAATTTGTTGAATAACAAAAGTATTATGAACCTAAAATAATACTTGTCTTGTTGTTTATTAAGTTTTGTTGTAATTGTACCTTCACTTGGTTGAATTCTATATCTATCTATTCTTTTGTGTGCTTTTTGCTGTGATTTCAGAACTCATAACATAGCATTCCGCCTTTTCACCCAAAGGGATAGAAAAACTGTCAGAAAATTCATAACTACATTTTATTAGGATAGGAACATGCCACCCAAAATTTACGCACGATACGTATACTGTACGTTCCGGTAACTTTGTGGTACAAGTTTACGAAATTTACCTTGTCAACACATTGCATCACGCCTTTTTCCCCGAAGGGATAGGCAGAGGTGTTTCACACCCACATTTCGCCAGCTATGTTTGGTCCCATGAAATAGGAGAAATATTGTCATCAACCGGGAACATGTTTACCAAACTCCGGGAAAATCTAAATAATGGAATTTCTCTTGCACAGCAGCCGTATAAACTTCCCGCTACGCCACCGAGGCAGTTGTCAACACTATCTTTCTTTACTTTTTTCATCTAGGGGATATTTTTGTCATAAAATTTGACGATTTGATTATTTTACGCAATTGTCACCCGCAACCTCAGGTGATATAGTTATTTTATATATTTAGGTGTATCGCATCTTTACTTGTATCAATAATAGCTTCTTTCTACTTACTTTATTTCATATTTTAAATTAAACAATGTGACGTATCGCGCCCATGACAACAGAATTTCCATATCAGTTTATTTTAAAACTAATTCCTAATTAAAATCATTACAAGTACATTTTTGTTCCGCCTTGCCTATCATGGGATCCCTCATTAAAATAATGAACGGCTAATCAGATATATAAAAAGCATGCAGAATAGTTTGTTTTAGGGCAGTTTTCAGTAGTTCACCCACAATGGCTTCTTTGTGGTGGTTACTAGGCGTTATTGTTCTAGTCGAGGCGCGGAATGGTGAGTTGTTTATTTTTGGTACCTACCTAATATTACAGATTATTTAATGATAATAATATGAACCGACGTGACGTAGCAGAAGTATATTCAAATGTTGTACAAAAAAATGTTTTTATGTCAAGGATCTCTCAGTAGGTATCAGCCCGGAAATTAGGTAGGTAAGTACCCAGGTAATGGCAATAGGCTTGGTCTCTTTTACAAGGGATCTAACATAGCTGGTGAAATTTTCAGTAAATTAATTTGCTAGCCTTTTTGTTCATAGGGGTATTGTATTGTGTTTGGACACGTCTTGTGATGAACATGATTGGCGGAGGTGCTCCGTCATCACACGCTCAAATTCAAACTGACTTTCACAAAAGTATTAAATTTTCAGTAAAAGAAACTGATGCAGAAGAACTTAAATGGCCCGAAGAATTTACTATAAAAGCGATAAGGACATCACTCACTGATCATGTCATTGAAAACTATCAGGTTTGGTATGTTGGATAATATATATTTTTTTATTTAATATAGTTTTATCGTGAAATTTTTATGTAAACAACTATTACAGACATTAAATCTTTAATAGCACCTGTACAGTCTCGTAGCATGTGGTCTCGAAGCACCATGACATATTGGGTGCGAGACTACAAGCTATACTCATTTTGTCTCTTCTTGTCTCGTCTCGCCTCGTCTGTGCTCCATTCCTAGTCGGTTTTTGTGTTCGAGTCATAGGGCCCCGCGGTCTGCTCGCGAGTCGGCCCGAGGGCATTATGTACCATTTTGGTTGTGTAGTTTAGTTTATCGCAAGCTTTCTTAATCAAACAAACAAAATATTGGTCTTTATCATTAAATTAAAATTGTTGATGACGATGACGAGACGATGCATTTTCTTGCATGTTTTGTTTGAGCACATAATTATTAATAAATAATCGGTAGATAATACATCCCTCCATCTCAACTTTTGCTTCCATACTGAATAAAAGAGAGTGTACAGATGGACAGGGTCATACTGAATAAAAGAGAGTGTACAGGTCACTCGTGGGAGTGCCGTCGGCGAGACAAGGCGCAAACACTCGCGAATGAGTGTACCGACGCTATAAAAAATATTTAAAAGGAAAAATCATTTGAACCATGAGACCACCACAAACTTCAGTAAAGCACAAAACTAATACATATTATATTGTTTTACAGGCGTAACGCAAAACAATCAAGGATTGACTACAACGACGGTTATGTAAAGTCTATTGTGGATCCTAAGAAATATGGTGTCAAGTATTCGGTAATGATGTTACACTAATATTTAATATTCCCTTCTTGGTGAATTAGCTCTGTGCGCAACAGTAGCGCCTACTGTTCGTAACTATTCCGGACATGTAAAATAACGAAATACAAATAATTATATTTTATTACGTATCAAAATTTATTTTTGAAATAATGATTTAAAAATTCGGTAGAAAAATGTCGCATGTCACATTTTACCAAAGTTTTCCCCTTTCATCTGTAGGTAAAAGTCCAGTCCAATAGGTGAAAATTTTGATCTTTGTATCCCTATTTTACTATCAGTATAGATATGTTTCGAGATTCCCTTGTACAGTGCTCTGGACCAGCACGCCCGAGCGTTCACTCGGTACCAGGACCACAAATAATTATGCAGTACGTAGTTTATTCAGTGAGTTTTGATAAACTAAAAAGTGCGGATTGCGATTCATCCCACTAAGATGTTCCTGGATGGATCGGTGACCAACACGGTTTGGCGGCTTATCCCAAATGGCGAGTTTCGGGTATTAGCGGATATTCCGGCTTTTTCCATCTTTGGGCTGGTAAACCCACAATCGTCCAAAATTGATACAAATCTACAATTTCAGATTCAACCTGAAGCATCTATTGATCAGGAAATAGAAATTGTGTGCAAAGGTATACCTGGTGACAGATATGACAGAGCTTATCCTGAAACTATACTACCAGAAGATCCAGATGTATACAACAAAGTTGGTAAGATATAATACTAGGTTTTGCACACGACCCCGACCACGGATAAATCGATATATTATACTTATACACCGATAACAAACACTTCCTGTAGCATACAATTCCTACTTCTGTTATGTGCATACAATTTTAAAATACCACTATGCAAAAAAAAGCATATCAATCTCTTGCTCTCTGAAGAACAAATAGATTTATTCCTCGGGACCGTACGTGTTTCCTGGATTTTATGTAGCACATAGGCTACCTAAGTGCTATTCCGACCATATTCTATTCGTATGCCAAATTTTATTCAGATCCTTTCAGCCTTTCTGCCGTGATTGAGTAACAAACCATCAATCCATCTATCCATACATCCATCCTGCCTTTCGCATTTATAATATCAGTAGGAAGTTACAGAAATCTCATGTCCATGTTATTGTCTTAGTCACACAAGTAGTTTTTATATATAGTTTAAAAGAAACGGCATATTAGATGTCAGGAAAGTTTAATTCTATACGTTTCCATTGACTTTATAATATGTATAATGATTTCAATTAAGTACTTACTGAAAGATTAGACCAAGTCAAACTAAGCTACAAAGTACAAAATTTAACTATAAATTTCAAATTATAGGTGAAGAAGAGATGAACGATAAAAAATCCGTAAAATATACGTACAATGCTGTTGAAGGAGGCGTAGATTCAAGAAAGACTATCTGGGCAGTACGCGAGAAAGATATTTGGGTTCCTGTCAGGTGAGATTTAAAACTTTTGTAACACCAACACATAAAACCGAGAACCCGCAAATTACACACCGTGGCTATGATTTTCAATGTTTTAGGTACTTCCAATAATAAAATGGTGTTTTTATCTGTTTTATAAATGAGTTTTAATCTTAATGTTTTCTATACAAAATAAATCGGAACTGACCAGAATTTGACTGTCCCATTGGGCTTATGGTATATTGTTCGTAGTATGCAACCACTGACGTTAATAAGATTGTGGTTTTTACACAAACACTTATTCTGGGGGCCGATACTGCCTAATTACCCACGTCGATAGTAGACCAATGGACTAATATCGACCAATCACAGACCGGCAATATAGCGCGATTGACTTAGTAAGCCAATCACTGCTGTCAAATAAGACCATCGGCTTACCATTGTATGTGTATTTCAAGTATACTTTGTATCCGTTGAAAATACAGGAATGTAATATTTCAATGATATGTATCTAGACTATACAATAATATTACATCATTTTAGATATGAAGTACTAGATTTCAACACTTGGTTGGGATTTAAAGATAAACACGAAATATGGGACTTCTATGATTTCCTTAGCACATTCTCTACCCGTGACGTTTTCGATGTAGATCCATGTAAGTAATTTTGTAATTTTAATATAATATAATTTTATTAAATATCGATTTTAATCTTAATTGAAGCCTAGCTCATGCCAGGGATAATAAAATAATGATCGGGTTTTTCTGACAAAATAAAAACCCTAAAGAAGCCAAAAATAGGGAAACTGGCGGTGTTTTCACCGACATAAATAATTGTCTTTCATTTTTATTATCAGCATCGAATGAAAGCAACTGGTGAAGCTGCAACAGCTCAATTTGATATGGAAAGCACTTCATTTGCACCACCAACTAGTAAAGTAGCAAGTTTCTCCTATCAATTTCTGTTTTATTATTTTTTTAAATATACAGTTAAAATTCGAAGAATTCTATACAATTTAAATTTACACGATTTTCAGACAACTGTACTATTGAATTGCCATCTGACGACGACCATGATAGAAAAATTAAAAACTTGCTATTTGTTGATCCAGAAAAGGACCACCACGTTAACGATGTTTTTCATTCGTAAGTATTAAAAAAAAATGGTTTGCAATTTTGTCAGTCAGCATAGTCAGCATTTTAACACTCGACTTCCTTTTTGGTGAAATTACTACATTTTATTAAAAAACCGGACAAGTGCGAGTTGGATTCGCGCACTGAGGGTTCCGTACGATGATGCATTTTTATTTTGTGACTGAAATGTAAGATCTAAGTAGGTAAATATTCACGTAAAGGTAGGTAAGTACACCATCTTTACGATACGTTAGTCCGGAATAAACATATCTCACTAAATTTTTTTACGTCTATGTAAATATCGAAATCTACGCGGACGAAGTCGCGGGCAAAAGCTAGTTATAATATATACAAAGCCGTTATATCACTGATGAAATATATTGGATGGGCCAATATATTTCAATTTTCTTTTGAAATAAATAAAAAATGGAGTGATACTATAACGGTTCCGTATTTTCCTTTTCAAGTACGGATCCCTAAAAAATGACATTTTACTAACAACACTTTCAGATACAAGAAGCAGTTTAACAAGAAGTATGAGAACAAAGATGAACATGAAATGCGTAAGAGCATATTCAAAAAAAACCTAAGGTACGTATATTTACACATCTGTTAAAATTCTATACCTCTAAATTCCTTTGAATTTGAATGAAGCCTAACTCATCTGACCAGCGTGGTAAGGCTTCTTGTGAGGAGTGGCCAGAGCCCAGCAGTGCGAATTATAATGGGTCGTTGATGATGGCTGTAGACGAGAATTGTATACCTCTTTAACTTTCTGATAGAGAAGTAGTTGCCAAAGTGTAGGAATCGCCTCCCACCACCTTTTTTTTCTTTTTTATATATTCATCACTTCTAAGTCGCCACATAAAGTTAGTAATTTTTATTTCTCATCCAATCTTTGGTGAAAACGTACTTAGAAAATTAAGTATATTGCTCAGATCAGAAATAATATTTTGACCGTTTCTAGATCCATCATTGCGAAGAATCGTCTCAACCTAGGATACAAACTAGGCGTTAACCAATTTACTGACAAAACAGATAAAGAAATGTTCAAGTTCAAAGGTTTGCTGAGACGTCCTGCAGGAAAAAGTGGCAATATTGAATTTCCGTATGATCAAAATAAAATAAAAGAGTTACTTGATGACACACCATCTGAATATGATGCGAGACTTCAAGGACTTGTTACCAAAATTAAAAGTAAGTAACTACGTTGATATCGTATTTTTAGCTGGCATAAGATGAGATACGTCTAATTTTCATCTTATGCTAACTAGCAGAAGATTAAAAGGCCGAGAGGCAAATCTCAATTTTTCGCTTTTTTACCACTAAGGGTGCAATTATTCAAAACACAATTGGATAAACCTCGGAATGGCGGAAATAGTCGAGATGTTTCACGACGGGGAAGAATTATGCATTTACTCGTTTTATTAAGGAAATTTACGATCCATTTTGGAACGTAGTGGTCGATCAGCAACGTTTCCAGTTCTTATTTCGGAAACGATTGTATATCCCATATACTTTGTATTTGTTGACGAAATCATCGAACGCGAAGCGAACCACCGTACTTAAGGGAACTAGAATCTCCATTCTAAGTATTTAATATAATTAAACATCCGAGTTATATCATTTCTTTAGGTACACTTCTTCAAAACTAATTTTCACCAATAGAGCAACTGTAATGGAGTTATAACAGTATGTTGTAAATTTTCGTAAATAAATAAATAAAAATCGAAGGTTATTTTTTGTTGAATCAGTCACAATATGAAAATCTTGTCGTAATAGATCAAGAAGAATGCGGCGCCTGCTGGACTTTTGGTACAACAGCTGCTGTAGAAGGTGCTCTCGCCCGCGTCAATGGTGGCAGATTAATGTCTCTCAGCAACCAAGCTCTTGTCGATTGTGCTTGGGGGTGAGTCTTTTTAATTTTACACTTTTTGTTACAATTAACATTATTCATTACATTTCAATAGAGACCCTTCTATGAATTTCGACATCTACTTTATCGAAGTCGATAACGCTGTCAGATGTTTGAAAATTTTAATATGCTCTGTGACATTTTCAAATATTTCAGGAAGTGATTTCGACTCCAAGTCGATTTCGAAATTCATAGTAAGATCTCAGGAAATACTATTAACACACTTATTTACTGTACCTAGACGATATATAGGCACTCGCAACACTAGATTGTCAATAATTATGATAATAACAATACGATCACATAATCTCTGCACCACAATATTCCTCCCGTTTATCCAATCCCTCTGTCGCATCTTATATAAATATCTTCTTGATAGTAACGACATTACACTGAGTTCGGAATTAACCATGTTATAATAACTATCGCTTTCTATATCGTGTTTAGATTTGGCTCATCTGGTTGTGATGGTGGTACTGACAACGAAGCATATGAGTGGATGATGCAGTATGGTTTACCCACTGAAGCTGAATATGGACCTTATTTGAACTCAGTAAGTCTCTTATTTCTTTTAACTTCTGACAGCACTGGTAATCACCTCTATTAACTGCACTAATGAAGCGTGGCTACTAGAAACAGCACTTTCAGCAAGGACATACCTTAGGGATGGTAAATCTGAACAATGCCTACTCTAAAAACCTTTTCGTTCAAAATTGAGCCGCCGGAAGCTGAGCCTGACCATAAACAAATATATTTTCAGGACGGACCATGCAAAATCCTAAATATGACTAAAACGTACCCGATTCGTGGTTATACTGATGTCGAGCCGTTGAGCGTAGGAGCCACGAAGATAGCGCTGATCAACCACGGACCTCTCTCTGTATCAGTCTCCGTATCAAGCGATTTTTCTGCTTACACTTCTGGCATCTTCTATGACCCACAATGGTAAGATATCAGTCTTAAATAGTGCGGATAAAAAACAAAACAAATAATATGAGTATGATGACATATTTGGGCGAAATTATTAACCTGGGCAATGCCCGAAAATTTTATTATGTACAATTCCACTACTGACACTATAATTATATGAGAGTATTACACAAATCTCTTGCACATAGACACTAAACTGCTTGGTGAATCAGTTTTTCCATATTTTTTGTTATTTTTCTGTAATTATATAATTATATGTACCTACTAATAAAAGAGATCTTATATTAAATTTATATAATAATTATTATCTAAAGATGAAGTTTGTTGAAACAAAATATTCAACAATTTATAATATTTGCTTCATTTATTACAGTAGCCAAACGAAGTTGGACCATGAAGTAACCCTGGTTGGTTACGGCGAGCGAGATGATGACACTTTCTGGATCCTCAAGAACTCATGGGGACCTACCTGGGGTATCGGCGGATACATGTACATTTCATCTCGCGATAATAACTGCGGTGTTCTTACTGAACCTACCTACGCTGTTGTATAAACGATTTACTTAATGTACCTACTTTAATTGATAACGTGTTGGCATGATAAAGGAATCTGATTTTGACTATTTTTAACTTTAGGTAATGAGCATAATATTTTCAATAAGCACGTGGAATTTTAGATTTAATAAACGCTTCTCATTTATTTGTTGTTTCATTATAAAATTCGTTGGGTGAGTCATCCTTCTTTTGTGCTGTATATGTAACAAGATATGAATAGTTGATTATTTAGATAGTTATACTTTGAAGCAATAAGTCCTTTATTGGAAGACTAGCTGACCCGGCGTACTTCGTACCGCCATAAATAAAAAAAATCGTTATAAAAAAAAAGCGCGCGGATCCTAGGTCTATGGTATTTTTGTATTCTGCTACTATACTACCTTGATACTGCAATGTATTTACTTTTCTACGAAAAATATTTTATTTCATATTTTACAATATCCATTTATTTTTATTAGTTTATGACTTTAGCGACCATAAATACATACAATGATAATTCACTGTCAAATGTCAAATTTTAGACCGAAAATAAATGGCGCGAATACATAAAAATGGCGCGCGGATCCTAGGTCTATGGTATTTGTATTCTGCTACTATACTACCTTGATACTGCAATATAATTATGTATTTACTTTTCTACAAAAAATATTTTATTTCATATTTTACTTTATTTGATAATTTTACTACACAATTGTCATAATATATTCTTTGAATTTACTGGTGAATAATTAGTAATATATTCAAGTAATGAGGTTGTATAGTAAGCAAAAAGAAAAAAGAGATCTTTGATTTCTTTTTAATCTGTCATACTGAATTGTCATTAGGGCTGACGTTGATAAATATAGTAATATACATACACAAAGTTGAAAGGATGAATGTTTGTTTGTATATTTGATAATTTTAACCAAAAAAACACGGGATGGATGTTTACAAAGATAAGTAATATTCTAATCAATCACGTAATATTGGTTATGTTTAATCTGAAGTAATTATCTGTGCTTAGAAAATATTGGCCGAAATTTCCCCTCTAAAAGTGAAAAGTTGCTGTGGTCACAGGAACAAAATAACAGGTAAGCGAAGTCACGGGTGACATACAGTATTATTATAAGATTTTTGGGATTATATACATTTCATTTAATATCGTAATAACTTTTAAACTATTTGTCGAAATAACTTAGTGTAAACGACAAAAATTATCTACATTAAATGACAAAAGTGATAAAGGTATTTACATTCCTAGGAATTAGTTTAATACCATGAAATTTTTCACTTTAAATGCAGTATCCGATTTAAATGTATTTCTTGCTCACTATTCTCTCTATATCGACTTCCACATAAAAGATAGGCATATGCTGTCGCGGACTTTTTTTTATAACTATTTAAGAGTAACAATTCCTCCATACATTGTCCTTATGTAAAACTAACGGTTTACGTAGAGAAATCAGAAATAGCTATAAGATGGCAGATTTTTCTCCGACTTACTTTACATTTGTTCTCATGGTTTAGCCAATTTACGCGATATCTAGATAAAATATAGCCTATATGTTATTCTGATGTATAAGGTAAATTATTGCAAAGTTTCATTGAAATCTATTCAGTGGTTTTTTCGTTTACTGGTAACAAACATCCAAACATCTAAACATCCAAACATCCAAACATTCTTACAAACTTTCGCATTTATAATATTAGTAGGATGCTACTCCTAAATCATGATAATATTTTTTTTTTTTGTTAAAGGCAACGGCCGCACTAGGGAACAAGCCCTGTGTCGCGGGGAGCTTTACAAACATGAAACTAATGGACACAAGGTACACCCAGACTAGAAACAAATATCTATGAATCACACAAATATTTGTCTCGTGTGGGAATCGAACCCACGTCACCCAGCAAGGTGATGTAGTGGCGAGGCGACCACCTTAACCACTGCGCCACGGTGACAGTCATATTATTTTGCCCTGAGGACTTACTTGTAAACTCGACGTCCAATTGGTAGATTTTGAAATAGTTGTCAAATATTTAAAAAAACTGAAAGACAATACTCACATTACTCAAGACTCATAAGTCGTTGAGTCATTACAATAACTCCCTTGCTTTTTATCGTTACAGAAAATTTTATTCCATTACATCGCGATCGATCCACCTATAGCGTTCTATATAATAACCTAGCAAAGTATTAACTGGCTGACTGTGAAATATTACAAGTAATTTTTAAGGAAATTAATACTTGTACCGTAGTAAATAAAAATATTTTTCCTATTACATCGCGTGAGCCGTCTAATAAGTTTAACGCTAGTCGATCGTCCTGGGGCGATTTCTTCTGTTATTATAATTATATTTATTAGTATACCGACAGACGTGAAAGGGGTTAAGTTTAGATTCGATAGCATTGTACGTGAGTAACTTCATATGTATTTTAATTTAATTAGAAGCATTTACTTCGGTGCAGACTCATATTGTGTTAACAAAAATTTATCATATACCTAATTTTTTAAATTTAGTACTACCAAATTACATTTTTCTATGAATATATTATGCATTACAAAAAACCTTATTTCTTTGAATTTGCTTGAAGTCTTAAACTTCAAACACGAAATGAAATAAGCACTAAAGTATGTAACGACTTAATAAGCCTTCAACTCCAACTCAAGATAATTAATTATAAAGGCCGATGGGAGCGCGTCTTACAAACTATCTTTCACCTGTGGCTTTTCATACTAATTAAGACTGTCACCGTCTAACCTTCGGGCTTTCCAAGAATATTTAGCTAAAATAATATATTACAAAAACTACGCTTATGAATTCTGTAAAGACACTTCATATATGAGTGCGAAGACAGTCATACCCGTTTTCTTGTAAAAACTCATCGGTCAGCAGTCAATCACGTACGAATATTTCTCACGCGACCAAAATCGATTTTGTCTTGTTGTAGATTCACATTTTAGTACTTGTGTCCTCTTACGATTAACTGAAATTTAGCAAAAAATATTGAGCTTAATTACAAGTAAGGTAAATTGTATCTTACTCTGTTGTAATAGCTAATAGCTATGAAATTGTAACTCAATCATTAACAATAGGAAGATTGCTTCTATAAACAATACAAACTCATAATAAAACTTTACCTACAATATTGTAATTAAGTGATTACAAAGCATTATCTTCCAATCTTCATTCTAGTGAACACACACAAGTTTTATTGTCAATACATATTTATTATCACTAACAGGCCTTTTGTCTATATTTATATACATATATAGGTATATATTTTGTTTTCTCATGTCTTCATATTTTTTTCATTCTTAAATTTAGAAAAAGTATTTTTGTTTAATTTATTTTCGTTTTTAAATTTGAAAAAAAACGTAATTATTTAAGCTTCTGTCTAGAGTAAATGTCAGGAAACTGACAGTTTTGTTAATGGACTACCAACAAAGTTACTCTCATATTTATTATTATTATTAACTTTTTATTAAAACCTAACTCAGGTTTTATACAATGACCATAATAATTGGTGGTACCTAATCTCTAATGTATTTTTAATTTAATTTTATAGATTTTATTTTATTTTATATTTTATAGAACGTATGTGTATTATAAACAAGCTGTAAAGTTTCTTTTGAAATAAATCTTCTATAATATAAAAATGAATCGCTACTTTTTTTTAAATGTTCGTTAAAGTTCAAGGATGGTTTTTAGGTTTTTTTTTATGTAGGTAGGTAGGTAAGTTTGGTAGGGTAGGTAGGTAGGTAGGTAGGTAGGGTAGGTAGGTAGAGTAGATAGGTAGAGTAGGTAGGTAGGTATACTTTCATAAAATCATAAATTAAGTAGGGGGTACGAAGTTCGCCGGGACAGCTAGTAAATAAATAAAATTAGAAATCTATTAGTATTTCTCTAACACCGAGTTAATAATGAAAAGAGTACTAATAAGAAGCCATTACTAGTTGTTACAACTACAAGTGAGCTTTAGATTGCGAACTCAACTGACCACTATCACCCAGAGAAAGTAAGATACTAACAGTTAAAATGTTGCCGCTACTACTTTCCAATCAGTGCACTTTGGATCAGATAAGGAAATAATAGGATCCATTAACAACATTGTGTTTACTGGACTATCTTGAAGCAATGTTTTAAGCGATATATCGAACTGACGATGTAAAACTGATACTGATAGTCATTTGTCTGAGATTTTTTATTTTCTGTTTATGATTCATAGTGTCAACACTGTCAACCCTTAAACGTCCTAGACTCTGAATTTCGACTTTCGTTTACTCGATTTTGATGTCGCTGTCAAATGTTTGAAAGTGACAGCGACCATAATATCTAAATTTCCTTACACTTGACAGTGACATAAAAACCGACAAATCGAATGTCGAAATTCAGAGTAAGCCTTCTGAGGACGGGTCTCCACTAAGAGTTAACGACTGAATTTTAATGTGGAAGGAATTTAACCTATTATACGCGCAGGCCAGACGGGTTAGTTTATGGTTTGTTTCGAATTTTCCTTTTCTCGTAGTGCTCTTTTCTGCATAAGGTTACTCCCTTAGTCGTAACACCACCCACGGGTTGAGATGTGCATTGACATTATGCATTCTTAATCCGTCACTACGGGACATGACTATAACATAACATATCATAGCACTACGTCCCTTTTCCCTGAAGGGATAGGCAGAGGTATATGACACCCACATTCCAGCCATGTGGGCCCAGGGAGCAAGCCTATTGCCACTAACCAGGCTCCTCTAATTTTTTCGCCAACCCAGTTTTGCGCAGCAGCTGTTTATTATTTTAAGGTTCCAAATTGCAATGTTAGTGAGGTATATAGTTATAATAGTAAGGTTTTCGGTCTAACAATTACGTTAACAAGAGGAAAGACTTAAACTAAAGGGCCACACAAATTAAGCGCAAACGGTCAAGCTATTGTCTATTGCGAATCGTAATCGCAGTCTGGCGAACTGTTAATCTGTGGGGTCAATTTTGCATTTTGCAACGATATGTATAAGATTAGCGATTATGTACATACATATCTGAATTAGTTTTTATTTATTTTCTTAGTTCTGTGTCTTCATTACGATTCATAAAATATAATTAATTATTGTATTCATTTTTTATATTCCATTTCATCATTGCGCAATCCTATGGATACAGTTGCATTACCTTTTCAATATGAATGCAATCAGATCACACTTCGATACACATCCGGAACATTAATAATATAAAAATTAATGAACTTGTCGAAACGAAATTGATATTAAAATATGCTTCTATAAGGCCCGTAGTTTACTACTTTCTTAGATGTTATCTAGCACAGTGTATTGCATGTGCATAGATCGACTGAAAATTAAACGTGTATTGTTTCTTTAATGCCGCAGGCAAATTTGTTATGGTGTCACCAACCGTCCGGTTTTTGTTGGACATCTTTGACATGTATTTTTCGTACTGGTTGCGAGTTTATTTAAAGCAGGGAATTAGACGTAACATTAACAGTATTTGTTGTACAACAACATAAAAAAAACTAGTTTCAAACCATAAAATATATGATAAAGGGATCTAAGTCTAGAATTATATGATCAGTATTTCTGTAATACAAATTTGCCCAGAATGAATTTTGCTATAACTTGTCTTCAAAATATAGTACACTGCATGTCACGCAACTTATACAATATCCAGGTACTTGCAATTCTCATAATGTTTAAGCAATAAGCTCAACTTCCTTTTAATTTGTTCGATCAGAATCTACAGTTATATAAAATGGTGCGCGGTGTCGAAATTACCAATCTACATTTATAAAGTAAAATTTTAATAAATACTCAAATGTTGCGTTCTGTTGTGGCATAATTACGACCTTAAATTGTCCGCTATTGCATTTTATTCCAATATTTATATTATGAGTCGAATATTACAAATCGATATTTCCATTTCATTATCTGTTTGACGCCGAATACGACGCGTTGAGAACATTTCATTAAAGAATTGGTAATTTGTTTTTTAAAATAACTGTTGTATAATATAAGTGACAAATGTATTATGTATAATGTCACATTAGTACATTTATGATTGATCACGTGACATGAGACTGAAATAAGTTTTCAGATGATTTTCAGATTGTCAGATGATAAAGTGGTAAATAGAACGAAGAACACTTACAGAATTACTTTTGAATGTTATAGCTCAGTGTTTGAATAGGTTCAAGACAATTCTGGCTTACAAGTGTCACAGTGATATGTGGGACTATCCCGTTACATGGAGAAATATGGTAGCCCTACCTTTACATCCATATATTTAAACCCGAGCATTGACTTTAATTGGTCCCTAAGGCTTAAGTTTTAAAATCTGTATGACACTGACCATCAGGGTTGATGAATAGAACGATTATCATAATTGTTGGTCAGTCGCCTATAATTTTGGTTTAAGACTTATGAACGTTAGGTTTAAACGTCTCGTTCTATAGTCACGCCTCTAAATCTGTCTCTGTAATTAAGATTGGGTAACGCAAACATATAGAGTATAAAATTACTATAATAATTCATATTTAATTGAGAATAATTATCTAGTGCTTTAATGTATTAATAATAGTTAAAGAATTTGCCATATTGTCATTTATAACAACACATCATATCCGTGTAGTGACGGATTAAGAATACATGTCACAACCCCGTATCAACCTGAGGATCGTAAAAAGCGACTAAGGGCGTAACCTTATGCAGATAAGAACATTGCAAGAAAAGTAAAGTTCGAAACGAACCCTACACTAACCCGTATGGCCAGCGTGGTATAGTACAGTTGCCGGCCATCGCCCGCGAAGTAGTGTTTCGCGCACGTTATATCCATTACAGCGAAAAACAAACAACTTTTCTAATCAACATTTTTGACTGAAATTACCGAGCCGCATGCGATTAGTAGCCTGTGTAAATAGGCTAGCGATGCGGCTTGGTGAGGCAAATTACCTCACCAAACCGCATCGCGACTAGACGCACGGCAATAATCGCCCCGTGCAAATCCCCCATAACTGCATGGCTTGCTTGCCGCAATCGTGGTATAAAAAATTCGGCCACTAAAGTTAATACATAGTTAGTATAATATAATCATAATTATCTTAATAGTCTAATTTGATTGTCCACTGCCCATTCATCAAAACTAAAGGTTTCCTCACGGGAGCTTTTAAACCGATGCGGCAAAGCAATAAATAATTATTTTAATCTAATATTTATTTATATTAATATTTACCTTAGCCGTTTGATTACTTATAAAAACACGGCTCATAAAAACCAACACCTTAGCTACGGTTACCCCGCTGTGTGGATTTTCATATATTTTATTATCATAAAGCTACTTATACACTATCTTGATTGCATCTGCCGTATCAAATGTTTCACTCACTGTAATAACTAGTAAAGTAAGGTATAAAACTTAATAAATTACCTGGGTCATTCATCAGTCGGGTATATTTTCATCGAACTATTAGTTGCAACGTTATTTCATTAAAATAATTGTAATTCGGCATTTTTAACTAAACGCAAATGTTGAAGTATTTACATACTCGTATAAATTGTATTAATACAAACAGGTAAACTACGCCTATGTCTATGTCCAACAGTGGACTTCCTGCGGCTGATATGATGATGATGATAAAACAGGTAAACAGTATTAACTGATGATGATGATGTTACAAAAAAGGCTCTAAATTAAATTATACTGTGAAGGTTATCGAATGATAGCGCTATAGTTCGAGGCTATCGATAGTTATTGGAATTAGAGGGCTTACTCTGAATTTCGACATTCGATTGGTAGGTTTTGATGTCGCTGTCAAATGTAAGGAAATTTAGATATGGTCGCTGTCACTTTCAAACATTTGACAGCGACATCAAAACCGACTAATCGAATTTCGAAATTCAGAGTAAGGTCACACACACTTCGGTTTTCCGGAGAGAAAACCATACAGGTATGCTTGCGCAGACAAAGTGGAGAGAAAGAGAACAGAGACGGTTTACGCCGGGCATATGCAGGCTGGATCAGATGCCCTTACTCCTAGTATCTAGGTTTCCTCACAATGTTTTCCTTCACCGTAAGTGGATGATGGGTACATGACTGACTACTACTACAAATTCTACAAAGAGAAATCCACTACTTGTTCACAAGCCAGTCACGGTCCCATTCGGCCATTATCTCTAATCCTACTAATATAATAAACGTGATCAGCAGCAACCCATTAAGTCCCACTACTGGGCTCGGGTCTCCTCTCCTCTAACTAGAGAGCTGAGAGGGTTTAGGCCATAATCCACTCACGCTAGCCTAGTGCGGGATGGTGGATCAGAGATACACTTAAAATTTCTTCTAGGTTATGTTGGTTTCCTCACGATGTTTTCCTTCACCGTTAACAGATGGTAAGTCACTTGACTAGTACATATAAATTTCACAAAGTGGAATCCACATTGGTACTGCCGGTCGGGATCGAATTCGGACCGCGTGATTTGCACGCCGGTCCCTTATCCATTCAGCCACCATCGCTTCTCATTCAGCCACCATCGCCTCTCTATAAACGTGATAGTTACTACTTACTTTGCTACTTAATCATGCCAGAACAACTGAAAGAATGAAAGAAGCACATACTACGTGGGCAAAGCCACAGGCAGAACTAGTAAAAAGTTAAAAAAGTAATGGTCCCGGGATAGTCAGTGTTATGTGTAAGTCACTTAGAAACCGGTATGTGAGAAACAACGAATCTGCTAAACATACGACTGTTTTAATATAGGCTATTAATTAGGTATCACATTCCATACAAGTATTTTAAATGCCTACATAATTGCAGTGTTGATTATAAGTCGCATTGAAAGTCGGTAGGCTATGAATAATTTGGAACCCTTTAGTTAATATTTATAAACGTAGTTAGTTATCACTGAGTGGTAATTAAAATCCCGATGCGATGACATTTTTTTAATTATCTACTGTTTATCGCTACCCGTATGAATATTGATTATTTAGAAGTAATAAGTAGCAATTTATTTTATGTGTTTATTGGATATATTTAATATATATTAGTTTTAAAAATACTGATAAACACTTTTTAAGACAAAAATTTGATTAAAAATAAATAAAAAAGAAATAAATAAAATTAAAAATATGCAAAGAATGAATATGAAAATAATATATCTTAAGAATCACCCCACGCCTTTTATATTACTAGATCGCTAAAATAATATAATTATTAAATTAATATTCAAATAAAAAACAAATATTAAAATACAGGTGTGCTTAATTATGTTTTTAAGTTTTTGGACCACTTCCATCTAAACCTTCCTAATGAAATTCTTGTAAATCATTATTTGAATAAACATAGAGCTCACCCAAAGACTTGGTCAGACTTAGTAATCCCGTAAAAGCTAAATCTCTGTAATACAATTTTGGTTCCCGCAGTGAATTTAATCAGAAGTGAAATGAGAGAGTTATAAAAAAATTACATCTTTCCATAGCAAAGCGGGAGACCAAGTAAATCTATGTAAGATAAATCTATTAAAGAAAGATCACCTCCAATATAAAAAGAAATCGGTCAATAAGGTAAATTTTACGAGTCAATGACTATTTGGTAACATACTGTCGTATAGATAGATACCTGCTCAAATCGACCTCATTTCCAAACATTTTAATTTAAATGATAACTTGTTCTATTATTATATTAAATTAGAGCTCTTAATAATTTGACACAAAATGATATCTACTACCCTGTACCCATGTATAGTAAAATGGTAACAAGTCGATGTCTGTACATTATAGATATTGCAGAAAAAATAATAAAAAAGGTCCTTTTTAGGGTTCCGTAGTCAACTAGGAACCCTTATAGTTTCGCCATGTCTGTCTGTCTGTCTGTCTGTCTGTCTGTCCGTCTGTCCGTCCTCGCTTAATCTCTGTGACCGTTAGCACTAGAAAGCTGAAATTTGGGACCAATATGTGTATCAATCACGCCGACAAAGTGCTAAAATAAAAATTGGAAAAAAATGTTTTATTAGGGTAGCCCCCCTATATGTAAAGTGGGAAGTGTTTTTTTTTTTTAATTTTAACCCTAATGTGTGATATATTGTTGGAAAGGTATTTAAAAATGAATAGGGGTTTACCAAAATCATTTTTTGATAATGTCAATAATTTCGGAAATAATCGCTCCAAAAGTAAAAAACAAAGCGTCCCCCCCCCTCTAACTTTTGAACCATAAGTTTAGAAAATACGAAAAAAATCTGAAAAGTAGAACTTTATAAGGACTTTCTAGGAAAATTATTTTGAACTTGGATGGAAACAACAGATGGAAACTGCAGTTAACCAATATAATTTGGTCCCTGAATCGTATGAGCGCCTATACAATCCAGAGGTCAAGTTTCATTTGCCCGTATTTTTTTTTTAACTTCGTTTACATAATATTTTATTATCCTGAACGTATCTTTTTTCAAACAAAAAAATAATTATTAAAATAGGTTCTCGCAATTCAAAATTACCATCGAAAACTTCTGGCACGTCTAACGGACGGGAAACTACGGAACCCTACACTGAGCGTGGCCCGACACGCTCTTGGCCGGTTTTTATTTCTGTTTGTTGTACGCACATCATGCAAAAACGACAGCATAGAATAATTGAATGCAGTATTCACCAATTGCTTGAGGCCTTACTTAAAATTGAGGCCCCATTTTGCCCCGTGAAAATAATTATAAATTCCACATGGGTAACAGCTAATGAGAATAATAATAATATTCTACCACATTTACACAGCGCCATCTAGTCCCAAATTAAGCAATTATATTTGCTTGTGTTATGGGTACTAGACAACTGATATACTAATTAAATACATTTTTTTTTGTAAATACATACCCATATTATAGATAAATTACACCCAGACACAGAACAAACCTTTATGCTCATCACACAAAGATTTGTCCTGGGTGGGGATCGAACCCACGACCTCCGGTTTAGCAGTCAGGGTCACTAACTACTAGACCAATAGGCCAGTCATCCATCCAGTCCACAATAAGAGGCTTTCCACCTACAATGTTAATATTGTGAATTATTAGTAACAAATATTTCTAAATAGCCAGTTCTGAGAGTCAGTTCAGTCTTAGTCATAAAATTTATCTTTTGCAAAAATATTTTATTCATTGATTCATATTATTTAATTACATTAAATTAATGTTTATTATTTATGTATTAATTTATTTAATTAATAATTATAATATTTTCTCGATTAATCTAAAAATATTTATAATTTTTAAATATTTCGTTGAACTTGACATTTATGCGAATTAAAATTAAATTAATATGTTTATAAATTAATTAATAACTATAAAAATATGTGCATATTATACCAATACGAAATCTTGAATTATATTATTATTACTATTAAGTCCCACCTGATTCTAATTTTAACCCAACTAATTTGGCCTATAGTATATTATAATTTCGTTGATTTGCACGTTTTTCGTTCGCACCAAGTGTGCGGGTCTTTTGCACCTAAATATATTAGATGGGTGCGAAACGAACAACGAACGAACGAAAAACGTGCGAATCGACGTATAGGCCAGAAATTTATCTACACTAATTATTTAAATTGAATTATTAATTTGAAGCAGTCATCATTAAAGACAAGAATATTTTGAAACAACTGTAATTGTACATTTAAGTAGAGTATAAAACTGTTAATATTTTACTCGTTTCTATCACCAACAACATTCTCAAAATAGTACGTAATTGAAGTTAAATACATGAGTAGTATATTATTTCTTTATACCTCTCCTAAAAACTCACAGCAACGTGGAAAATTTACGAGCCTATTAACTTTGAATGGACATCATAGAGTCTTCAAGCGAATCTTAACAATAAACAAGCGCGAGGCAATAACAAAATAATTAAACAGCATATTACTCACTTTTTATTGATGTACAAAGTTTGGTGTACGGCAATAAAATGCTGGTCGCATAAGTGCATAAACAGGGAGTACATAAACAATGGTATATTAAGTCGCCATAGGAACTAAAGCGTTCCGGACAATTGAACTAACTGCGTTGGTTAGGATGCTTCCACACAAAGAGCGGACATCACGCTGAAGCGATTTTGACGAAGAAAAAGCTATATTATGTCAAAGAACTACATTTATACTTTAATATTTATGCAATGATTTAGAACAGAAGTTTCTTAGAACGTTTTTTGAGAATTAATTTCTCCCTAGTCTGTTCTGACATGGGACCAATAATTTCTGAGATTAGCGCTTTCAACCAAACAAACTCTTATAATAGTAGTATACTTAGATTTAAGGTACATCCGAAAAGCTAAAATAATTTCTTGTATTCGAAAGAATCTAAATAAAAAGTATATAAATAAATGCGTATTGTCAACATCATATTAGTCCAAAAACATCCACTGCTGAACATAGGCCTCACCTAATTTCCGCCTCAGTTTGAATTTTATTACAAAAAAAAAGAAAAACATTATAAAATGTATAATAATATCGTTTTCATCTTCATTGAAACCACATCCTTATTATCCACTTGTTAGCCGAAACCGAAAAGTTTGTACCTACGTAGCTATAAAAGAAGAAATGTGGTCAACGCACAGCCAGTGGTCACCGCTAAGGCCATAACATAATAATGATTGCGACCATTTATTTTACAACTATCTTTGAATGGTCAATTTACGATCGAGAATATGGGAAAGGCAAAATGAACCACAACTCAAAAAGAAGAAAAAAGAAACAAACACGTAATCAAATTATCATAATAATGAACATTGTGTCCAAATACGTTTCTAAATAAACTGTAAACGTGTTTCCACCCGATAAATATTTACATTCGGCTGCAGTTGCATCACTTAAATTAGTTATAATGGTAAATGTATAAGAATATTAATAGCAGTATTAATTAATCGTAAAACGGTAACTGGAATATACGAAAGAGAAAGTGTTTAAACGGAAATTAAATACCACGCCCAATTTATTTCTAATTACGCTGTGTGTTGTCACTCTTTCACATGTTAACATGTTGAATATTTAAAGAGATAATGAAGCAATGATCCTACCAATGAATAAATTCTCTGTAGACTAAAATTCACTGAACTTTAATTATTATTCTGAGTGACAGCCGATGTTTTCCAGTCGACATATCTCAATAGCCAATATACATAATTATTTTGATTATCTTCACTATTATCTATTCTGCATTACCCATTTCGTTGTTAAAACTGTGTGTAGAAAAAGTGGTGGTTGTTGTATGAAAAAAATACAGACATGCAAAAACTGAGGTCCGAGTTTGATTCCATTTCGAGTGCCGATTGCGCTTTGTGAAATGAAAACAGTGTAAAAAAAATGAGGAAAGCCACATACCCAGGGTATCCAATAACTATACGGTTATATCCGATCCACAAACTTTGAGAAAGCTGAGAGTAGATGGATAAGAAGAGACCTGTGCCAAATCTGGTTTGTTTGCCATTCTTTCTAGTTGCACCGAAGAAACGGCTTTTATTCACAGAAAGGAAGAACACTGGGTTAAGATATTGTACTGTGTTCCCGTGGACCGGGAGTGAAGTGGTCTTAACTATTATGTATAAATTAGCCATTAATTAAGTTGACCTATTAGTAAACTGGAGACAAGACTGAATGTGACACAAACTTTAGACATAATATAGTCGGTCCCTTAACAAATAGCCCTCATCTTTCACAGGCATCATTAGTTAAACATAGCCAGTTCATCTAGATCTCCCCCGCCTCTTCCAACTATGCAATATCACGATAGTCCAAGAGCAAAAACTTTAAAGTGCAGAGTTCTTCTGAGACTGGAAAATAATATAAAACGTCTAGTCCACTGCTCTCTCCGTGGTGTTCAAGTTGCAAAATAATGAAGGGGCGTATCTGATGTAAATATTCAAAGGAAATTCTTAAAATAATCTATCTCCATCACAATTTTGTTTATTCGGACTTAAACGTTTTAATTAACTTTTATCAAGGAAATTACACGATCCTTATTTAATTTCTGACTATTACTGACTTCTATAAAAAATGTTAAACGGGTTATGTGGTTAAGCCGACTAGATTAGTATATAAGTACTGGATGTTTAAAAACACATTTCATAAATGAAATATAATAATATTAACTAGATGACGCACGAGGCTTCGCTCTCGTCACTCTTTATTTGGCCACTGTTCAGCTCCTATTGGCCGTAGCGTGATGTTATATAGCTTCTAACCTTCCTCCATAAATCGGCTATCCAACACTTAAAGATTTTTTCAAATCGGACCAGTAGTTCTGAGATCCTAGCGTTCAACGAAACAAACAAACACTTCAGCTTTATAATATTAGTATAGATTTTCTTTCGATTCAGTCAGAATAAATCAAAACTTTCAGAATAATACAATATTATTTAGAATGCATTGGAAACTGCATTGTCTGGAAACAAGTGTGACCGCGTTCGAACGTGTTTGGTTTACGAACTCAGTGAAGCACGTGATATTCATAAATAACATCAGGACACACTATTAAATTTTCAGAAACATAAACTATGTACCTTAAAGCAAATAAATCTTTTAACAAAATTACGAGTGTACTGCTTCTTACTATCTTTTCTGAGATTATTTCCTGTATACAGCTAAAAAGACTTTATTATAGTTTTTAAAGATGTATGTCAGAATCCTAGCAAGTGGAAGGAAATAGGCTTTTGCCTACCGCTCTGTTGGGAAAGAAGCGTGATCTATATGTTAAAGGTTTTCAGTTATTGAAAAGGATACTTCCTACCCTCCAGATACTTTTAACTCAATCATTTATAAGATTTTTGGGAAAACCTAAAGCCAATAAGAAGTTTTAAGTAACAAGTACCTACCCATCAATGATGTTTTAAAAATGTCTACTTTAAAAACCATATTTATGAGCAAAGCAAAGCAGTTTCCAGCGTTTAAAACAACCATAAATACACCTAAATTCATTCTACACAAACTTACTAGCACTTTCCAAATTTGGACAGAAACAAAACGGATCACTTCGCATTATACAAATTTGCAAGCGTAACACGGCTCGTCGACTCAATACAGAGTTATTCGAAGCTTCTAAAATGAAACTAAAGCAATGTATCAGGAGTGAGAGGAGATAATACGTCTGTACTATTGCTCTAGTGTTTCATATCATGAGATTGCAGGCGTTCGCGTTGGTCCGCCCGGGGCGTCCGACCAGATGCTCCAATTCCTCTGCCGTCATTCAGCCAGGACGGATAATAGCCGCCTACAGGGAATCTAGATTGTTATGCGCCAGTAAATGAACAGTGAAATTGGATAAATGTTGGTTTTACTGTTATTTTAGATTCATGTTGGACCTTTTTGTGACAACTGTTATGTGCTAATGAACGTATATATCTGTAAATGCTGGAGGTTATCGGCGTAGAACGTATACTTACTTATATTTTTTTGTAATACAACTTTTTTATTCGCCGATAAAGTTATCGGAGGTTTTTATTACTTTAACACCTGATATCACATATTTTTAATGTATTAGATATAAGTTTATGTCTTGACTTGAAATTTAATAGGTAATGCCAGTAGGTAGAAAATTACTAGTAGATATTTTGAAATCTTTTGTTAAAAGTGCGTCATAAACAAATCCCTACGAAATTTATCATCTTTCACATTTACTTTCCACAAAATATTCACTTGAAATAAGGAGGTATCTGTTATTCATTTTTTATATTCATACAACAAGAATTTAATAACGAGCTCTCGAAAATTTTATGAACTGCAGATAACTGCGTCAAGTCACGTTATTAAACTCACCCTATAAAATTTTAGACTGCACGAGCAAAAACTAAAACAAATACAAAATAAAATATGTCAGTCATCCTTTTAAAATATTTAATATAACGCTTCACAACAATTTCAGTGCCCGAGCAATAACCATTATTTAAACTTCAGTTAAATGAATTTTCATTTAATATCATTCATAACATACCGTGGAAAAATACAGGAATGGGGAGCACTTAGCTAATGAGACTGCGAGCAAGCAACATTTTTGATTTTATTAAAATATTCTTGGTACTGTGAACCCATCGGCAATAATCCTATTTGATCCCCCTAAAGAACTTTATTTAAACAGTAAAAGGAATGGCATTTGAATCAATTTATTCAATGTCCCTCCTTTGAGCGATATTAAAGGAATGATATGTAATAGTTATATTACATTCTCCTAAAGAAATTAAAGAGAACAGTAAATAGTAAATAGATATTTCTGTAGAAGACTTGATACTTAATGTTTATTGCGACTCTTTTAATCCATTTCTTTTCTTGGAATAAGTAGTCAATTATCATCTATGTTCAACATTTTGTTTACCTACCCTGAATAAAGATCTGCATCTTTATTCAGGGTAGGGTTGCCAGCTATACTGTTAAAAACAGTATTATACTGTTTTAACAGCATTATACAGCTACAGCGCACAAACAAATAATAAACAAATAAATTAATAAGTTGTGCGAGAAGCTCTAAAAAAACATAATACTATTCCCAGACCGTGCATTATTTTGGAAAAAACTTAGAGTATATGCTATCCAAGATTATAATCTACTTTTGTACACACTACTTTTGTGCAAATTTCATTTAGATGCTTTAAGCAGTTCTAGCGTGATTGAAAAATACCTATATTACCTATAAAACAAAAGAAAACTAGAAGTACAGGTTGGAGACAACCTCAGCGGTCAAAAAGCGACCAGTAGTGAAACAAATAACATCAAAAGCACGTCTCGGCCCCTCGACGCTAAATACCAGTACAAAATTGAATCGGGTGTCCGCCGTCCGTCGTCGAAATGGACAAAGCGCCTCTGAATCCATTGTGAAAGGCCTGCCAATTCTCTTATTATTGAATTCATAAAGGCTTTCAGTGAACGTCCACTCACTTTCAAAGCCTCAAAGCTAAATATCCGACAAAATGAGTTTAATACTGCGTTATCTAAGTAAATATAAAAAATTATAATATCTATACTTGTTAACTATCCGTGTAGTGACGGATTAAGAATACATAATGTCACTACCCCATCTCAGCACGTGGGTTTCGTACAAGGCGACTAAGGGAGTAACCTTATGCAGATAAAAGCACTGCGAGAAAAGGAAATTTCGAAACAAACCCTATACTAACCCGTCTGGCCAGCGTGGTATTAGTAGGCTAAATTCTCTCCACATTCTTTGGAGGAGAAAAGAGCCGTGAAATCCCACAAAGTGAAATCCAAAGTACCAATTTGGATTTCACTTTGTGGGATTTATATGTACTTGTCAAATGACTTTTACCATCTGTTAACAGTGAAGGAAAACATTGTAAGGGAAACCCAGATACCTTAGAAGAAATTCTAAGGGTACCTATATCTGATCCACCAAACCGCACTCATTCAGCGTGTGTGGATAATGGCCTAAACACTCTCATTGTACAATATTAAACGATGAAAATTGCCGTACGGGTGATGTCAAGCGTGGGATTTTATTTCACCAAAACTGATCTATCCCTAGCTTGTTCTATTCATTTTGACTTTCAATAAAAGTGTACTTGATACATTATTACGGTAACAATCCCCAGTGAAAAAAAAAACATACTAAATGTGTGTCATTGTTCCGTAAGAGCGGCACGCGCCCTTCCGAAGGGCCTCTAAAAAGGGTGAGAGATTCCCACAGGAACCCAGGACCCTATACGGGATAAAATTTGTGTTGGGAATTTCCTTTCTATTTACGGAATTACATACACAGATTTAGATTGGTATTAAAGTGTAATAAACTACGATTTATCTATACTAATATAAAACGTCTAAAATGATTATATGACGTAATAGTCATAGCATACTTTTTATTCTGTTTACATAAATTAATAAACTCACAAACATATAATATCTAGTTAATATAACAGCGGTAGATACAATTCGCTCTTTATGATAATCAAATAAACTATAGGAACAGAAAATATCTTACTGTGCATAATAAACAGAGCAGTCTATTAAACGTATGCAAACGAGTATTGCAATGAATATTTAACGGTAGTCGAGTTTGTTTGTGGCTTCCCAACTGTTACCATTCAAAGTAGATAAAACGTTTTGTTTCTATTTTTCTGTAGCGTTTATATTTCTATGTACTGCACATCTATGCACTCCTGGTAAGTCCAGTAAAAATTTCTAAGAGGATATCTCTAGACCCCCTACTATGAAACCTTCCAGATCATAGCTGCTCACATGTCTGAACGTATGAATGGTTCGATTGCTCAATAATCATCATCATTTCAGCATATTCCACTGCTGAACGTATGATGATATTTTTTTTATAATGATATTTTTATTCACACAAGAATAGAGATACAAGGTTGTTAACATTATTACAGTATGTACAAGTCTATCTTTTTTTTTTTTTTTTTTTTTTTTTTTTTTTTATTGCCTAAAGTGGCAGACGAGCAGACGGCCCACCTGATGGTAAGTGGTTACCGCCGCTCATGGACGTTGGCAATGCTAGGGGCACAGCCAGGCCGCTGCCTACCTTGATAGGATAGCTCTCTTTAAACCTCGTTTGAAGAAGGACATGTCATAGCGCTCAGGAAACACCGCTGTAGGAAGTTCACCCCAGAGCCGGCACGTACGTGGGATGAATGACCGCTGAAACCTTACCGTTCTAGACGATAACGGCTCCAGGTAGTGCGGGTGAAGCCTACAGCGGCGTCGAGTGGTGCGATGATAAAAAGGCGACGATGGCACCAAATCAAGAAGTTCGTCGGAGCACTCCCCATGGAACAATCGATAGAGCACGCAGAGTGACCCAAAGTCTCTCCGTTGCCCTAACGATTCCAAGTTGTCCGTCAGATTGGGATCATCGACGATTCGAACAGCCCGCCTTTGGAGGGAGTCAAGTGGGTCGAGCTGGTACTTGGGAGCTCCCGCCCAGAGGTGAGAGCAGTACTCCAAATGCGGCCGAACCTGTGCTTTGTACAGCACAAGCCGCTGTTTAGGTTTGAAGTACTGCTTCGCCCTGTTCAGGACACCCAGTTTTTTGCTCGCCAATTTGGCTTTGTCCTCCAAATGACTCCCAAACTGGACTTTGCTCGAGATATTAACGCCGAGGATCCCAATACTTTCGGACAACGGGAGAGATACTCCTTCAAACTGAGGCGCCATAACAAATGCGTCCTTCTTCGCAGTGAACGCGCATACTTGTGTCTTCGAGGGGTTGAATTGAACTAAGTTCTTCACACCCCATTCGGAGGCTCGCCCTAGAGATGCCTCGACTTCAGACACAAGTATTGACCGTTTCTCCTGTACAGTGACCCGAGGGATGTTCTGGTGGCCGGTATACCGCGCATCACCCGTGCTGTCATCTGCATAGCAATGCATGCTATCTATAGACAACATGTCATTGATATGCAGAATGAACAGCGTTGGGGAGAGCACCGAGCCTTGTGGAACACCAGCATTGATGGGCCTTCCCTGGGAGCATGCACCGTCGACGACGACTTTGATGCTCCTCCCATCTAAAAAACTGGCGATCCACTCGCAGAGTCCCTCGGGGATTCCATATGATGGTAGCTTCGATAGAAGGGCTCTATGCCAGACCCTATCAAACGCCTTCGCGATATCGAGGCTCACAGCTAGAGCCTCTCCCCCGCTATCTAAGGCTTCTGCCCATCGGTGTGTCAAGTACACAAGAAGATCACCAGCTGAGCGACCGTGACGGAAACCGTACTGTCGGTCGCTAATCAGCTGGTGCTCCTCGAGGTACTGTAGGAGCCGTGTGTTGACGACTCGCTCCATCACCTTAGATAGCAGGGACGTTATCGCGATAGGCCTGTAATTTGACGAGTCCGACCGGTCACCCTTTTTAGGGATCGGGTGGACATGAGCTACCTTCCACGAAGATGGAACCCTGTTGGTCGAATAGGAGAGACGGTAAAGGCGCGTTAATACGGGGGTCAACTCAGGGGCGCACGTCTTAAGCACCACCGCGGGGATGCCGTCCGGCCCACTCGACTTGTGGACGTCTAAGAGTCGGAGTTCCCGCCTGACCGCACGCTGTGTGATGCGAATCTCAGGCAGAGAACTCTCACACCGCGGGATGGTAGGTGGTGTGGCTCCTCCGTCGTCCAAAGTCGAGTTTGAGGCAAAGAGATCGGCCAGGAGATCAGCCTTCTCTCTTGCACTATGGGCCAAACTGTCATCAGATTTCCGCAGTGGTGGGAGATTGGACTGGCAGAAGTTGCCTTGGGCAGCCTTGGCGAGCGACCAAAAGGCTCGACTCCCATTGGGATGGCTCTGAAGTCGCTCGCCAATTCTGGCAACATGCTCTGCCTTGGCTTCGGCAATAGCCTTTTTGCTGAACCTGGAGGCCGCATTGTACTCCTTCCTTACGTCTTTGACGTTTGGATCCCGACGCTCTCTGGCGCTGTTCCAGGCCAGGTATGCGGACTGCTTGAGGCTCGCAGCCTCCCTACAGGTATTGTTATACCAGGGCCGACTGCGGCCGCCAACGGGCAACTTGGCGTTGGGGATGAATAGTTCCATCCCCTGAAGCACCGTTTCCGTGATGCAGTCCGCACAAACGTCGGGATCGCTAGAGGAGAAGCAAAGCGGCCCCCATGGATAGGATGCGAAGAATTCGCGAAGCCCATCCCAATCTGCCGACTCATAACGCCAGACTCTGCGAAACCCTTTCGCTGGTGAGCGATCGGGTTTCACAACAGGGGCTCTAGTACGGACAAGGCAGTGGTCAGAAGACCCCAATGGGGCATCGACCACCACCCTGTAACCGTCCGGATGAGTGGTCAGCAGAAGGTCCAGCAAAGAAGGGTTATGGCTCTCGATATCTGGTATGCGGGTGGGCTGCATAACCAATTGTGAGAGACCATAGGCCGTCGCCATATTGTATACAGTTCGTCCTGGGAGGTCAGTGGTCCGGGACTTCAACCACTCATTGTGATGAGCGTTAAAGTCACCAAGGACCACCACCTCCGCGGACGGGTACTGTTCCAATATTTTGTCAATCCCCTCTTGGACGCTCTCAAAAAGCTGAGTAGACCCCAAATCACTGCTCGGGGACCTGTATAGGCACGCATAGATTCGGGTGAGACCCCCATGGTCTACGCGCAGCCATAGAAGTGACAGGTCCCCTTGTTCGAGGCCCCGAAGGCGGCGACAACATATATCGCCCCTGACGAAAACGCACACCCCGGCTTTACGTAGGAACAGGTGCTCCAGTTCGTATCCGGGGTATTTAAGGTACGAAATATCGTCAGGGGCACATATTTGTGTCTCCGTTAAAAAGAGCAGGGCAGGCCGCGCTGTCTCAAGGTGGTGATGGACAGCGTCGAGGTTACTGTGAAGCCCCCTAACATTGCAAAAGTCCACTTGGAGTGTGGAAAGGGGGTCCGCCGTATGGTACATGCTCTTTTTATTTTTCCGAACCATAGTTTTAAAGAGGTATTAAGGGGGTGGGGATGATTTAAGTGTAGTGTAAGGTCCCTGTGACCCCTAAGGAATAGAGGCGGGGCATAGTCAGGGCCGATGCCCGAGTTTTGTGAGGGGCTGACGCGAAGCACGGAAGGGCCCCCGGTGCCCCCCCGCATGCAGTCACCGGGTTCCACACCGGTATCCCAATCCGGCCCGGCGACTACATGACGGGATTTTCGCCGGTTGGTAGGACAGCCTCCCGGATGGGATAAATGTTAGATCCGGGTTCGGGTCCCCTACTGACCGGCAGGTGGCCGGCGGAACCATTCCCACCGGGTCTCCCTGGACTTCGCGTCAACCCATCACGCTCAACACACCAGCCCAGACCTCACCACCGCATGCCTCCAGCATCACAGGAACCCCACTCAACACCTGGGAAAGGAGGTTGGAGAGAAGGGACGGCTTTCCCTGCCCTTTAGCCGAAACGCCTGATGGCTTCACGGCCAAAATGGACAGAGCGGTGGTACCTACCCGTTCGGGTCCGTAAACCCTACCACCAGTGGGAAAGGAGGGGTAGAGATAGGACATCAGTACCGCTGGGGACAAGAAGGGGGTGCGGTGCTGATGGCTGGAGAAGCCGGGGTCGCGTACCCGAATCAACTATTCTGCGACCGGACAGGGCACAGAAAGGTAATCCTCTGGCTAAATATAAATAATATCTTGCCTCTGGCTAATATCTTGCCATAATAGGGCATGCGAATTGTATTGAGTCGTACGTAGGCCTCTCCTAACACGCGCCAAAGTAGGACGCCCTCCAGCTAGATGGTCCGACGACCTAAAAAAGGTCACAGGGTCAGACTGGATGCGGAGGGCGGAGGACAGAGTGTTATGGCTCCATAATACGTGTCAAAATGCATTTTAGTTGGAGATATCGCTGTCAGATGTTTGAAAAATCAAATGTAGTCGCTGTCATTTTTGCAAATATTTACAGCGATATCAAGAGTCAATAGTCAATATTTTATTTCATTTGGATCACATACACGATAGATACTAGTTATACTTATAAACGTCATAAAAACCAAAAAAGATGTCAGTAAATTTTTTTTGATTTTAATTGAGAAGAACTGGCAAGAAACACAGGCCACTCTTTAAAAGCCAAAATTTGGTTACAATCGAAAATATAATCGATTACAATCGACCAATTGGTTACAATCGATAAAATAATCGATAATAATTAGTTGCACAACTAGGGTAGAAGTGCATCGCATTCACATTTTGCCAGTTATTTTAACTCAGGGATCACCAGTGGTCTTCGGACCATAGGTTAAGAACCACTGGTCTAATGTAATTTCGGTCTACCTCTTGCTTAGTAGTCGTTCTGACGACGAGGCGAGGCTGTCAATTTCATTTAAGAATAAATAAATTCTATGCAAAGAACTGCCTTTTTATGTCAAATGAGATAAACAAGCAGACATACTTTCGCATTATTCATGGATAAAGGTATTCGGATTTCACGGTGGTAGGTATAAATACTTATTTTTTAATATTGATTTACTATAAAATAACACGAGAGCATTCATTTGCTATGTTCTCATGCATTAATCACGAATACGTTAATTTTATTTTAATTAGACATTAATTCAATTTAATATTCACATTTTATTAGTTTCGTATTTTAATTCCGATTATTTAAATAATCTCGGCTCTAATGTTTTCATAAATTAAAATCAGCGTGAAATATAAATACTTATTTTACAAGTTGTACTGAACTTACTTTGCATAATTAGATAGGGATCTCTTTTTAATTTACAAGCAGTTGCTACCGATACTCGCAAATTATTCCATCAATGTGATAATTATTCAGTGCAGAAATAGCAAGTGGTCTGTGCTAGGTTCCCATTCCCACATTAACATTAGGTATTTGTACCGTACTCATTAACAACTTGGTAAAAAGTTGTGAACTTCGCTTGTTTACATAGTTATGATGTTTGCGCCTATATGCAAAAGCTTTAAATAATTAAATTTTAGTTCCTGTTCACAGTTTTTTATGCATCAAAGTACAATGAACTACTTGTGGGAAATAATATTATTCATAATATTTAGACTTTAAATTTTAGAGAACAGTTTTATCTGTTTGCGGATTTCTACAAAGCAGAGCCTTGTTGTTAACGCGGTTTTTGGTTGTTAACCACACATCTCTCCTTCCGCTTTAATGAAAATAAGACCTTATAACTAAATAACTTAAATATGGGTATGTTTAACAAGCTACACGAATAAACCATTGATAAAATCTAGAGTCATTCAATATGAATTGTAATTAAATTGTTTAATTAAATCAATATTAATTTGGCTACTCGTGTAATACCCAATTCAATTACATTCATATACGTTGAAAAACTTATCAGGATAAGTATAGGTAAGATAAGTTTTTGAATATTTTTTTATAAAAAGGGATAAGTAATAAATTTAGTATTTTGTAGTTGTTGTTATTAGTATGTTTTTGTTTAGTAATTTGTAGTAATATTTATAGGTACTATTATGGATAATTTAATTATTAAAACAAATAAAGTTGCTAAAACCTTTTGGATAATCTTTGAACATAGCGAAGTTTTTAGGTTATTTTTCGAAGAAGTCCCCACTCAGTCCTATGATGAAACAAATTCCAAATTTTCACATGAAATTACGGATCGTTTTAAAAGTTAGATTGTCTTTCATCGATTTGGGCTCGAATGTGTCATGTCTAAATGACGAATCGTCCAAAATTGCGTATGAATCGTTGGCCACGACGACCTGGGAAGAATAAAAAGCAAATTTAATAGTAAATGGAACGATGTTTTGTGATCGTGTTTCTGAAATGAATCTTTAGAATTTGTTTCATAGTAAACTGTGCCTTGTGCTTTCTATGCACTGTTAACGTTAAAAGTAAAAAATAGAGAAATATTCTATAATCGTGGCGCAGTGGTTAAGGTGGTCGCCTCGCCACTACATCGCCGTGCTGGGTGACGTGGGTTCGATTCCCACACGAGACAAATATTTGTGTAACTCATAGATATTTGTTTCGAGTCTGGGTGTACTTTGTGTCCGTTAATTGCATGTTTGTAAAGCTCCCCGCGACACAGGGCTTGTTCCCTAGTGCGGGGGTTGTATAAAAAAAATCAATAAATCGTCAGCAATCACTTTGGCTTTCTATACTTACTACTCTTTATATAGGTACATAAAAGATTAGACAATTTAGGCATACATTCAAACATGCCAGAAGCAATTAAGACGTAGCTTTGTGAATATTCAGCCGCTCGGCGCCGAAATGTTAGTCGGTAGGACCGAAAACTATGCACTAACGATAATAATTGGCCGGGATACTGCCGGGCGGCAGCCGGACGGTGCGAAGCCGATCACAATAGGCCTGTTGACCCCAGCCACAGATAATATAATAAAATTATGCCAGTTTTCATTTCATATTAAACAACCACAGCAGCTTTTACTTGAGTATTGTTGACACCACACATATTATTACTATTATAATCAGTAGGCTTGGCTACTGATGGAATTCCTCCCGAATTTAGTTTTTTCTGAATGTCGATCGACCAAATGACCTGCAGCCGGCCATTTTGGAAGCAAGAGGGAGGCTTACGTTAAGGAGTAAAACAATTGTGGATGATGATGACAACGTCTTAATTCGAGGATCAAATCTACAAGTCACAGTTTGTATCTTGACTTAATATTCCACTTTTATCAATCAGAGTTTATGTAGGTACTTACATGCATAATTACGACTTCAAAAACAGGCGTTATATTTTGAAATGTAGGTATGTTTTAAATAATTACCAAATGAAAATCACTGATATTTAAAAAAATACTGTCAAAATTTGACTTACCTTACCTAGAATCTAAAAATAACTAAGTGAAGATAAGGAGAAATCAAAAAACTCTATAAATACATTTTCCTAGCCTTTAGCTAGTTTTATTCAATGTCAAAGCGCATTGCCACATGTGTTTATAGAATGGGGACTGGCCAGAAACACATGGCTTAATTACGTGTCCGTGATGTCTATGGGAACGGACTTTGTATATTTTACTAAGAAAATACAAAATAAACTATGTTTTAAGAATTTGTTTCATATGGGTGTCAGTTAACGACAAACTGGATTGGCCATGATATCAATCAAGCTATTGCTGCCTTTGATTGTTATCCGAAAATTGGCTTCAAAATCCCCTCAAATCATTCTGCTACTTTTCAAATTCACCAATTTCATAATAAGATTTAATTGTACAACACATTTCATTGTTAGCGGAGTGTGTTTTTTTAAATCATTTATTTAAAAAATGTAAAAAAATTAGGTTTCCGTTTTTTGTAGTGTTTAATGATATTATATAAAATTTAAAATTGTATTTAGGGACATAAAACGCAGATGTTATTGCTAATATCTGCGTTTTACATCTCTAAGTGTGTATCAATATTGCTGCTGATTAATTTATTTCACATAACTCCATCCTCGATCGTTGATATACTGACACCCTTTGAGTCATCAGTGTTGTAGACCATACATTGAAAAACATAAGTGTGTAACTAACTAGTTCTCAGAGGGACCGACGGAGCACCAATAAGCGAAGCGATAAATTTTCATTAATGTCAGAGAAGTTCGCAATCTTCTTTTTTGATGTCAAATCGGCGTCCAATTAATTTGGTGGGAACACTTTCGATTCGTCGAAGCGAGGTATGCAGGACTATGTGGGGAGGAACTCTTTGGAACGCCAGATTCAAAACGCCTCGCCGAAATAGTAAGGGTAAGCCATATTTTTTAATTAGCTATATTTTAAACTGGACTTCTTTCTATTTTTAGTTAGACATATAAACGGCCTATGTCCAGCAGTGGACTTCATTGGGCTGATATGATGACGATGATGATGAAATGATCGACTGACATACTAGGAATGTGGCCTTGATTTTCTATCATCCTACATTCAATTTATTATCGACTAACTGCCTAGTGCCTAGCTAGATATTGTTAGTTTTTTTGGAAAGAAATCATCTAATTTAAGTCATTTTGATATTACAATAACATAACATGTGGCTGGCGAATCGTGAATCAACTCTTTACGAAAAAGGTTTCACAAATAAAAAGACATAGCTATACCTACTTATACTTGCATGGTTATTTCTATCTAGGTTATATAGACTAGCTGCATGTTTAACTAACAATAATGTTTAATGTATTAAAATGAGTTTCCCAAAAAGCAGACTACGTGCATATTTGAAACTACTCCGAACCCATGAAGATTAGTGCTAAAGCATAGATAAGCCTCGGAGCACTCATTCAACGTTCCATCCCTCTTTCGTTTAACGTCCATTATTCCAACCGCGAGATTTTCTCATATTGAATGCACAGAATCCTAGCTATTATATAATGCTGAATAAACTTGAGCTTCAACATCGAGTGCTTTTAGTTAGTCTTAGTAGAACGAAAACAAATAGAAGGCTTTTCCTTTACATATTTTCGGAGAAAAGGATCTATATTAAGGTTTCGCTAAGTTTAGCAAAAATGTGTACGCTACAGGGCCAGATTTAAGGCAGGGCAGGTGGAGCGATGGCCCTGGGGCATAGACAAGATGTCCACGAAGAAAAAAAATTTGACTGATCAGGAGTTAAAGTGTTTTTAATAAGCAAATATATTATGCCAGATCATCTATCGTTTCTTTTAATATTGTTAGAACAACTACTACATTGATATTAAACGATTTTGATTTAAAGTTTTTATTCGGAAATTAATTTAGGGGTTTCTAATCCGTCGTCTTTGCCCCAGGGCCTTCACACCTCTAAATGCGGCCCTGTTACGCTATACAAACTTAGGAGCAGAAGTCATGATTGAAATTGGTATTCGTAATTCAGCGTGAGTAGGTAAGTAGTAAACGTATCTCGAAGTATTGAAACTTTGGAAGTAAGTAATCCTTATTTTTCTCGTACCATGCGCATGTTTGTTTTCCGCAGCCAATTGGATGGATAGATATACGAAAAATGTAGGTAGACGACACACATAGCTTAGTAAATGAAATTAAAATTAAAAACTTTAACTTTCGCAACTTGTACCCATATTAAACTATCATAAAACGAGTCTATGTCGTATACGTATTATAGTATAAGGAATAAAAACAATAGATACCAATCAAAGAAAACAAAACTGTTTGACCTCAGATCTAAGTCTTTAAGTTCGCCTTTTTTTGTACAAACATTTGTGCAAGAAGTACAGACTTAGATGGTAAGCAATTTAAACTCATTATACTTGTAAAATACTTGAACAAAATTTTGAGTATTTTTTTTTAGGGATGCTGATGATGATGATTTAAAAAAGATTAAAAAGAATATAAAAAAAAATAGAAAAATCTTTGGAAAAAGGCTTTCATTTCTGTTATAGCGCCTGTTGCAAATAAAATAGCAACAAAATGTTCCATTCCGTTTTCTGTTCAATATTAACTATTCTTCAAAATCTCCCCTGAAAGCTTCGAAGACAATCAAATTTGAATTATTTTTTTAACATGAAAAGAAACAAGTACAAGTGTTAAAAGTGAAGACTATAATTATTATGTAAGTATAAACTTTCCAAAAAATATAAAATTTAACACTTTACATAATAAACTATGAAGAAATGAACTAATCTTTTCATCGATAAATAACAAATAATTATATTAATATTATAAGTAATTCAAACATAGTAACTTTTTATTGCAACTACAGCTCCAGCCACAGCTGCTATTCCCCCAATAGATAGGATTCTTTTCAACACCTGAAATATAAAAGCAAAGTTTTTTGAAAAGGTAATTAATTGATAACGTTAATTTCAAGTACATTGAATTATAAATAACTTAAGAGCGTTTATACTTATGAATGGCAATGTCGCAATTTATGTCATATTTTGAGGTTTGAAATTTTAATTATTGGAGCTATTTAAAAAAAAAAATTATGTTATCAATAAATAGATGTAAATTTGAAATAAATGATGTAAAAAGGGGTATAAAACGGGTTATTTTAAGGATTCATAAATACTTTATTTGCCGCTCCAGTCAGCACGATCCGTACAAATCGATGGAAATGTCGAAAAAAGGAAAGTTAGGTTTATTAATTAAAATGAGCTGTGTGAGTAAAATTACCTTGTCTTGCCATTCGCGATCCTTAATACATTGGTTGTAAGGCATTGTTGAAAATGTTACTGAGTTATATAGAGGCACCCAAACTTTAGGCAGGATCCAGAAGATGAAGTCATCCACTGCTTTCCTGAGGCGGTAAGATGGACGCGTAACGAGGTCCCGCATCTGAAAAAAGGACAATTCATTTTGTTTCAGCACTAGAATTAGAAGTACCCTGCAAACATAACTCTGTTGCTGTGTGTATGCGTTATATGATATATTTTTAATTTTATTCAGTTATATTTTTTTGTGCTCAGAAGTGGGGCGTTTATGGGTTAAAATGATGATGATGATATTTCTTTTGACATGAGGATTATTTTTTTCTGTTGTATGCAAAGTGGCCATCTAGGCGATGTTACTGGTTCAATGGCTACTTTGCTACCTATCTATATACGTGTGGCCGCTGTCTGTAATCTACGAGTATCTAGTATAGTATACAATATAAAGGGACTTGGGGTATATACACCATTAATTATAAATAAAAAAATATGATGATAACTATTACCCAGAAAGGTTTTCGAAACCACTAGGTATAATTTCATGATGTATTTTTGTGTCCATAATAAATAATTTTTAAAACTGCGTAGTGTCCCCTTGTTTCAATTGAAAAAGCGAACATATTTTATCGAAATAATGATTGTATTTATAAAAACATATTTATGAATCAGTTCTTAGAATATATGTAAGATTATGGGACCTAGAATACCACCCTGAAAGAAAAATAAATTGCGAAGCTTTGACTATATCATACGAATTAAATACCTCAATATAATTATACATGGCTAAATTGCTGATTGCGAACGTGTCCTGCCATCTCGTTTCAGAAAACTCAGCGAGGATATCAGCTAGGTTATCGTGATGTTTTTGGAAAAGCTGGTCTAAAAGTGTGCAGTCCTCAAAGCCAGCATTCATTCCTTGTCCGTAGAAAGGCACCACAGCATGAGCTGCATCGCCTATCAATAAAGCTTTATCCTCTATGTGATAAGGACGACACTGCAATAAAAAAGTATACAAAGGTTGTTAGATTTGTCAAAAAACATAATAGGTTTATCAATTTTTTTGCAGAGGATGACAATTGAGTTAGGTCTAGTGGTAATAAGTGGTACTAAAAATAATGTAAATGGTATCTGCTGCCGATGGAGTCGGTAGTGAATACAGCCAAGCCGCTGTCAACCCTAACATTAAATTACTATCTGGGCAACGTAAGAAACAAATTGGAGGGACTTTACAGGTAGTACAATTAGTACCCTCTTACGGGCTTAAACATGTGAATCGGCATGATGCTAATTCTCAACGCAGAAAACTGGGTTGCAAATTGCTGTTTTGGTGACCATCAACACGTAATTAAATCGCAGAAATATGCGATGTGAATTAATTCGTATGTTCTTGCGATGCGTGTTGCGAAATTGCGTCGCAGTTTTGTGTTCAAGTCCTGCCTCCTTCCTTCCTTGGCCTCTACATACCACGAAAATGTTTTAAAATATAAACGGTTTCATAAAGTTAAATAGATTAAGTGTCATGGTCGATTACGTTACATGAGCATTACTTAAGTCCGTATATCTTTGCTGTGAACGTTTACTTTTTCTAAATTAAATATTTTAGTCCATTCCGGATTTGTTTAACAGTGAATTAAACTGCCACTTATATATAATGACTGGCCTGTTGGTCTAGTGGTTAGTGACCCTGACTGCTAAGAAGGAGGTCGTGGGTTCGATCCCCACCCAGGACAAATCTTTGTGTGGTGAGCATAAAGGTTTGTTCTGTGTCTGGGTGTAATTTATCTATAATATGTATGTATTTACAAAAAAAAAATGTATTTAAGTAGTATATCAGTTGTTTAGTACCCATAACACAAGCAAATATAATTGCCTACTTTGGGACTAGATGGCGCTGTGTAAATGTGGTAGAATATTATTATTATTATTATTATTATATGAAGATATGTCCGGTCATGGAACCTTGGTAAAAAAATGCATATCTACAGTTAATTGATTTAATATAAACATTTTTAAATCCAATCTAATAATTAGCGATGCCAATAAAATATCAATTAAGATTACCAATAATCAAGAACCCGTTCAATTAATATACCGTACTGATCTTTGTTTGTTTTGAAGTCAAAGATCATTACATATCTTGATCTTCGTATATATATACTTCCTGTAGTATCTGCCTAAGTAAATAAAGATAATCTATTTATTGTCATTCAATAATAAGCCTTATATCTGCAGAAATAGATGTCTAACATGATCAAAATAAAAAAATACCTTAATGGCAACTAGAGGCGAAGGCGAACCAGCAAAGAAATCTTCAATTAGTTTATCTTTGCCAATCAATGGAATTGAATCAGGAAAGTACTTCTCGAAGAAGGCGAGCAAATTCTCTTCTGTATTTAGATTCTTGAATTTGATGAAAGGCATGAAGAGGGTGACGGTCCAGGAGCAGTCCTGGTTGGGCAGTGCGATCATCATAAACTCGCCTCGTGGCCATATGTGTAGGAAGTTTGGTGGCATCTGAAACTGAAATGGATACTTTTAAGGGCAGTATCTTATTGATAACATATAATAATCTCACTTTGGTGTCTTCTGGACAAAAAGTTACCTAGAAAATCGGGAACAATGTGTAGAAGTAGTTTATCCTGATGAAAACGGATTAATCAGGCATGTCTTTACATGCCTGATTAATCCGTTTTCATCAGTCAGACTTTTCTGACTTTTCAATTCAGTCAGACTTTTCTGACTACATGGTAAATAATTACGGCGTCCCTCAAGGAAGTATACTCGGTCCGCTTTACTTCCTATTGTACATAAATGATTTACCTGACATAACTTCACATAAATGTATATTATTTGCAGATGACATATCCCTTATTTTGACATGTAACAACTTACTGACTAATAACTATGACATTGAAATTAAGAAAACAATCGACTCCATAAACAATAGGTTACCAAAAAATAATTTACATGCAAATTTTTCAAAGACCCAATACATACAATTCCATACAAAACAATCCAAAGCAGTACCTAGAAAGCTCATGTATGTTGGCGCAACTATAAATGAAGTTTCACACACTAAATTCCTAGGCTTTACTATAGACAAATTTGGTGACTGGAAAATGCACATTGAAGGTGTATGTAAAAAAGTAAATAGTTTTGTCTATGTGTTAAATAGGCTCAGGAATACATCTACTATTCAAACAGTGCTAATGGGATACCACGGCTATGTCAGTTCCATATTACTGTATGGCCTTATACAGTGGGGTAATTCCACAGATTTTTAAAGAGCGTTTCTATCGCAAAAGAGATGTGTACGAGCAATTGTCGGTATTCCCCCCCAATGAATCGTGTAAGCCGCATTTTAGAAACTTTAACATAATGCCCCTACCGGGTATATACATTTTTGAAATATGCGTATTTGTCAAGACTAATCCAGATCTTTTCGTTAAAGCCAGTGACATTTATCCATGGAATACAAGACGTGGAGAACGATTGGTATTGGAAACTGTTCCAAAATCCACAATGTTCACATAGAACAGCTTTTCCCTATGTATAAAAATCTTCAACAATCTGCCAACGGTCATTCAGGACCGTATAATTTAAAAAAATTAATAACCCGACTGCAAAAAATCAACAGAGAGCAACGCACTAAAAAAACGGTAAAATTATTATAATATTATTATACCTGATTAAATTTAAATACATAACATATGTATATATTTGTAATCTCCATTTGATTCCCTTTATTATGATACTCTACTCGATAGGTTTGGTTAAAAAAATAATAGAACTACTACAATTTGGAACCATTCAATTATGTATAATCTCTTTTTAAATATATGAAATCTCCTTTTGATTCTCTTTATTTTGATACCCAAAATCGATAGGTTTGGTTAAAAAAAAATTTTTTGTCAAAATCCATCCAGCCGTTTGGAAGATTCGTGGGAATAAAGAAATTTACAAACATACAAGATACGCGCGAAAAACAATACCCGTCTTGACAGTCGGATAATAAAAAATGGTATGTACAGTAAATGACTGGTTTCAATGAGCTGCGTCATGATAATTGACACACAATGATTTTTTTTAAAGCATTTGACATTTAATTTTCTGTATTTATTGATTACCTGTATTATTGACATTTGTGTTATATTATCTGTATTATTGGCATTTAAACGGTTATGGATTACTGACATTTAAACTGATCATCTATATTATCGACATTTAAATTTATATAATATTATGGTTTAAGGTTTTGCTTTTTATACTTTAATTTATTCCTATTTGTGACATTGATTACAACTAATTAATAATTATGTACTTACAATTAATTTTAAATACAATAATATTTGCACACCTGATTAGGTAAGATATGGTTAAATGGATATACGCAATAATGTTAACTATGATCATCTTTTGTATGTAACCCATATCAGGCAAATAAATGATTTGATTTGATTTGACTTAATTGTGCCTTTTTGCTTTGAATCTAGGTAACTGGTTATATATTATCTAATTTTATATTATCTATGGATCTTCAATAAATATGTGTTTTAGCTTATCTACGGCTATCTGCTCTATCTAAATATTTGCATTTTAATGTTAGTGGATTTCTATTTATAAATATTTTGGATAATGTTGAGTGCCGACATTAGGAATAGGCAGCAAAAAAGATTAAATTAAAAATAAAACATATCTTATGGCTAATAAGACCAAAGGTAAAGTAATAAGTAGTCAATAAGTAAAACAAAAAACCAACTAAATATATGTATTTGTAACTACATAAACTATTCAGGATATGGAACGATAAAATAAATTTTGTTCCAGTTTAAAGCATAGGTCGTTAAATTTCAATTTTTCATTCATATAAAATATTACTAGAATCGATTTATAAACGATCCCAATTAAATTATAATCTGCCACTAGAACAGTAATAAATCTTTGTTTAATATAGTGTCGAGACGTGATTTATTGTCAAAATGGTTCCACATTTAATATCCTACAAAATATCAGTATGAACTTTAACTTAAACAGCGAGAGACATAAACACCACAATGAAACACAAAGTATTGTTATTTTCTGTGATTTTAAGTCTTTACTTATTTAATTTAATTTGCTGCAATGAAAATATATTAAACGAAAAAATACGTCAAAACTACAGTACAGCCAATTGCATTAACAATATTATATCCGAGTGTTTTTCTTGTGGTACCTTGATGACGTTTGTTAATCCAAATTTGCAAGTGAATCCACTGATACGAGATATTAATGAGAATATTTGTCATACCATAATTACGAGATCATTTGCTGATCGCCACTGGTACATCTGGACAAACTTGTACGTTATCACAGCAGAAGATTTACGTGAGCTCAAGGCTAGTATGCTGGACTTGACAAGAGACGTGTTTTGGAACCCAAGAGCAAAATTTATTGTTCAATTGAACAATTTAAACGACGAGGGAATTCAAGAATTATTTAAAATAATGTTGAAATACAGAATAATGCAAGTAATACTTCTAGAAATTTCCAAAAATGATGCAGTTATTTACACGTATTACCCATTTCAGAATAATAATTGTGGTAAGAATTTTGACGAAGTGGTTACCCTCGGCACTTGTGAAAATCTAGGGAATGTATCGAATTATTTTCTTCCCAATACAGACCACGAATTGAAAAATTGCACTATCAAAGTAGTAGCAAGTTCTTTTTTTTTTTTTTTTTTTTTTTCTTTTTTTTTTTTTTTTTTTTTTTTCTGTTCTAAATACGATTGCAACTCGCGAAACATTTTCCATAGAATATAAGGTTTTTAGTGAGGATGAAATTAATAATGGAATCGTTCTACCAAACAGGACATCAACTGGGCTTCTAAATTACATCGATAGGGATATTGCAGATGTAGCAGCCGGAGGATATATATTGATGAAGAATAGAGTTGAACTCTTTGACTATCTCTATGGTTTTAATTACGCCTCTTATAACTTATATACCCCAATCATAGGCAACTATGCATGGAAAAGAGTATACAAGGAATTTGGAATTTTAACTTGGTGTTTAATAGGAAGCTCCCTTATCCTCGTCATAACAGTTTGTCAAATATTAAAAAATATAATAAATGACAATACGTATTCTACTCTTAATTTATGGGGATACTTCTTTGGAAATGCTAACGCAGGAGCCTCTAAGAACAAAAGATACAGAATGATTATAATAACCTGGTCCTGGTTCACATTCTTCATCAGCAGTTTTTATAATACGGCTTTAGTTGGTTTAATAACTATCCATGTTCATGAGACTGCACACTCAATTAGCGCTAACAATTTAAAGTCTCTGCCATACAAGCCATGCATCAGTGATAATTCACGAATCTTTTTTAAATTTGCTTTTAACCAAGAATTCCCTCAAGAAACACCAATTATACATAACTGTACTCATACAGATGGTGCTTTACAATATGTTGCTAGAAACAAAAAACATTATGCTGTTGAGTTGGAATACAGTTACACGTTAAAAGAATATGATTATATTAACGACGATGGCAAGCATCAACTGGAAGCCTGGATATTCTCTAGTAACAACGTCATCGTTATATATCTGGCAAGAGGATTTCCTTTTAGAAATAAATTTCAGAAGTACGCGACATGGATGTTTGAAAGCGGACTGATAAAGAATCATTTGAAGACCATACATATGAGGAGCTACCGCGCAATAAAGATACACCCCAAAATCTTCAAAAATACTACGTTAATGGACCTGTGGATGCATTTTTGCGTCCTCCTCACTGGGTACGTGCTATCAATAATATGCTTCTTGTTGGAGATATGGTACAACTACGTGAAACAGGAAGAAAAGATTAAAAAGAAAAAGAAGTAAAGACTTACTCCGCCATCTTCGCTGGCTGGTATACAGAGCTCCAAGTAGCCATGTTCGATATATTTTTGACTGTAGTCGAAGAGGGGTTGTTTCATCATTGCTTTGCGGACGCTCGAAAATGCCCCATCAGCTCCAATAACCAGATCGGCTGTAACTTCTACAGTTTCCTTAGTGTCTATCCTGTTAAAAACACGTGGTTTTTATTGCATGCTTATATTAATAAATTTCAATTTGTGTGGACTTACTTCTCGAAAGTTAACAACCCTTTGCTCAAACTTGCATTAACCAATTTGTAGTTGAAATACCTCTCGACGTTGTCGTATTTTTCTGATTCTGAAAGCCCAAGTTTATAGAATTGTAATTCATTACAAACAAGCTAATATATTTTTCTTCCTATCCTTCTATAAAATTTAACGAATGTGCGTGGCAGAAGTTTCTTGTTTCAAAGTTTTTTTAATAGGTATATTGCTAAAGATTAGACACAAAGTTTTATAATAGGTATATTGCTAAGTATTAGATAAAATAAACTATTAAAATAGTCAACTTTCAGCTCTATTATTGAGATGTTTACCTTGCAAAAGCACGCTGTTGAGATAATTTCTTCCCACAGAATAAATACACTGAAAGACACAAAAAAACAATTAAGTATTAATATATTTTGCTCTATTGATTTAACCGGTTCACATATTTAGCAAATTATAGTGTTTGGTAGAAAAAAGTTTGCTATGAATATTTTTTGTTATATAATTTAGAACGATACTGTTGAAAAAATGCAAGACACCAAACTACTACAATAATATAATTATACATAGCAACGAAAAATATTATAACATTGTGTATTATTAGCAAAAAAAAGTCGTTGCATATTTATATGGCTTTTTTGTATTCTGCACAAACCTGATTAGTATTAGCATCATATGGTATGGCGTACGTTGAACCATCAAGTCTGTGAATATTCCTTCCTTTCATCGGGATGCCATGTTCTTGTATCATATGAGTTTCTAACCCAACGTCTTTTAATGCGCGTCTACCACGCACCGAAAGGGCCAAGTTTATAGATCTTCCTCTTACTTGTGGCGTCTTTCTAATATCTAAAATAATTAAAAAAGTTTAACTATAACCTGCTTGGCGCTAGGAAGCCGAATTGTAACACATTGCGTTGCAGGAATTCACCGGTGTTATTTCATCTCTAATTATTTTCACAGAGACTTCATCTGCAAGAAAGTTGTTTTGTTTGCCGGGGAATTTCAGAAATCCCTCTTTTAATGTAAGTAATTAATGCTAGTGCAAATTGTGTAAGGAGAAGGGGAATTTTATCATTTAGAATAAAAAATGAATTAAACACAATCACATACTTATTTTTCTTATACGTTTGTTTATACGGATGTTATTTATTTAGAACTTTGTTGCGCTGACAATACTATCAAAAGACCTTAAGACCTTCAAAGTACTTTTACGTTATAATTGATAACAGCAATATGTCATTATTATTTACTACAAATAATATCAATTGGTTGAATTATTTGAAACCACCACATAAGTACAAAACATTGGTATATTTTTGTTGATCTGAGATTGGTATGTAAGTATACTTATTTCACTTATTTGTTATTAGAACTGAGACCTCCAGTTGTTTACTGTTTACACTGGGTTTTTTATATTTAAATCCATTTTTTACAAAAATCAGGAAATTTGCATTCTAGAAGTATTGAAATTTATTTATATAGAAAACGTTCGTTGATGTGATGTGACCTATACATTATAATATTTAGCTTGATGCATCAAAATACATAATACCTAATAGCATTTACAAACAATTAAGCTTCCCACTTGTTGGTAAGTAATAACTGCCAATGGAACTCGACTGCATCAATGACACAAGTCGCTATCTAACTTTAAACGGAAGTGCCGTATAATCTAAAACACAGTGTCCTACCGCCGCCAGCATAGCTAGTTCCCATTGAGCTCAGGAGGCTCTCGAACAGAAACACAACATCCAGGTAGCATTGTTATAGCCGTCTGTTAGATAAAGCCAAGTCCACAAGTGGACCGTCAAATAAGTAGGTCATTACCAAATATGCAGTACACTCTGTAACCATATGTTTTTTTTATTCTGGTAATCAATAAATACCTGTGATATAAAGCTGGCTGCAAATCATCAGTTATTTTACTAAAATAATGCAGAAAATTTAAAGAGTAAAAAGGCGTTTGGTTTATCTGTACACCCATAAGGTAACGATGATGCTGACAATGAAATCATCCTGTAGGCGTCTGCTGCTAAACGTAACCCTCCCGTTCTTGCTACCACAACGACCAGTCTTGAACCAATCCCATACACATTATCAAGAATCTACTCTGGTCAGGGGCCGTTCCATACTACGCTTTTCGCAACGTGATCGCCATTCCAGAACATTGCCTCGCCAACGGATGTCAGTACTGATGATAATATTAATTGGACACTCACCTTCACGATATTCGTAAAGCCGTACTCGATGTCCCCTCCGCGCTAAATATAACGCTTCCAGTGACCCTACCTATAAAATAGGAAAGAATATAATAACTTTAAATTCGTGGTACCTGATACGATAGTAACTGTATGGGTTTTTTACAGCACGCAGCGAAAACGGGTTCTCCTGGTGTAAAGCCAAAGAAATGCCTCAATTTTACTGACTGGTTACTTCAGATTACAAAACAAAAGATATATGGAAGGCGTAGGTACGAAAGGGCGAAAAAGCAAAAGCTTGGTATATAATATACCAAATCAAAAGTCTATGTCCTTGATTTATATTTGATCCCACTCCAGAGCGGCGGTTTAGTTGTGCGGAGTAGTTATTACTATTCAATACCTGTTTACATAATAGGTCCGTAGTAAGTAAGTACCTACTTAAATTAATATTAGCATACAAAAAAATAACTTCCTTTGTAAAACGTTTCGTGACACTATTGTAAACAATAGATCTTTATCTCATGCAGTGAAAAACGTTTCTTGAAGATAATTACGATCTTCGACAAAGTATTTAACATCTTAAATTAATACATTATGTAGGTAAACGTATTTTATTGTCCTCCTAACGGATGTCCGATGATTCAGGTCACAACATCAGGTCACGGCTATCACGCACAGTTAATAAAATTTTGGTTTCTAATGACTAAATACATTTCCCATAAGATTATTAATCAAAAAACCTACCGGAGTAGCACAACAATTACAGTGCTGCTAATTATTCGACTGCGGCGAAGCAAAAAAGGAAAGTTGTGATTTTAGCGATGTTTAATGTTTATCTGTTCCTCATAAATCTTCTAAACTACTCATCATAACTTGAAAAAATATGTAATGTTTTAAAACCGTTTTAAATCTGTGGTTTTAACCTTGCGCTGGTTATAGGCTATAGGTACTACGTCACTCTAAATTCTAAATGGCACCCCCGCACAGTGGGTCGAAACTGCTATAAAAGGGACATACGATTCTTTTTTACAAATTCCACTTAAAAAAATATCTATCGAAAGATCTTGTCATTCTGATCAATAGGTAGTTGTTATTAAATGTTTTTCTCTAAAACTTATAGTTTGTCTGGAAAAAAATATTTTCTCTTTTAGTTGTATGGAATGAAACAAAAAGTCCTAAAATTTGGCAAACTCTTGAGAGGTCTTGCTTTAAAACTATTAAGGGCGTCACATACGGTGAAGATGCTATAATATTTCATGTTAAGATACAATATCGCTCACTATACATTTTCTATGAACCATCACACACGGTTAAGTTAATATATATTTTCATATTACGGCATCTTAAGATGTCGAGCGATATCGAAATATCATGTTAAGATACGAAATATATCTTAACATGGAAAATATCATCTTAAGATGGCATCTTAAGATCCATAATATATAGCAAGCTCCTTATACAGGGTGTGCACAGAATTTGGGGTGTAGGGCGTGTGTTTCGTGACTGGTCATGACTGGTGAATTTGACTGGTGATTGAATTAATTATTTAGAGTAATTACGTTCGTGAGCGTTCTATTTGCAAGTGCCTTCTTTTTTATTATTTTGAAAAATTAAATGAATAGTTACTGAATCTAAGTTTTTTAATTCCCTACCAAAGTTCTGAACGCATTGAAGTGCACTAAGATGTAGTTTTGTGACAAAACTGAAGAACCATCGAGTAAGCAATATAGGTAGGTACTCAAAGGTTGCACGAAGTGAAGAACACTATGGCGAAGAATGACTCTATGAATATGAAGGAAGTTTTTCTTGATGTCATCTTTAATCAAATCGTGAATACTAACAAAAATCTCTTTTGATTTTTAAAATAAATTTGGAACAGTTTTGATGAAAGGTCTTCGTAAAGATTAAATTCACCGCGCTCTTTCCTTAGCTTTAAATGGTTTTCTATCCAAATTGTTTGGCTTTTAGAATGTGCAAGTCAAATTCAAAGTCCGAATTGTCATCCGACGAGCTGTCCAATATACCTAATAGTGCCGTATTCATTTTGGATCACCATGTATATTAGTTAGAGTGACGAAATGTACGTGTGACTCCTGTACTAGTCAAGAGAGAATGATTCGAAAATATATATTATAGTAACTTAACCGTGTGTGATACCTTAAGATGCTATAACATGTTATATCAAGGTATCTTAAGATGAAATATTATAGCATCTTCACCGTATGTGACGCCCTTTATAGGCTTATTCTTTGGGTTGGTCGCGAGGAAGTAGATCGCCTTTATATTGTGATAGGTAGATACCTACCATATTAAAGGTCCTTTGATTTGATAACCATCACAATTTTTATTTGAGATACACACATGAGGTAGGTAATATTATTAAACGAAATGTTTTCATACATAATTTGTGTTTAAAACCCTAAGAAAAGACAAGTCTTTTGTGTAAGTCAAACATGAGTGTTTGACGAATGATTAGTACCTATGTAAACTAAATGATAAGATAACTGCAGACTGCAGACGCAGTTTAGACACAATAACAAATATGATTAGGTAGGTATAGAATCTACTATAGATCTACATACATTAGGAACCATCGTTAAACTAAACCATTCATTTTTGAGACATGGGTACGGGCACCTATCACATGCAACGTAGGTACAGATGTTGTACCTATTTAGAAATCATTTAAAAATATGGTGAAATAGGTACATAAAGCTTTCCTAAAACCATGTTCCTCAGTCATAAGAGTTTATTTAATTTTTAACTTCATAAAAATTATATAAATGTTATTTAAAAAAAACTGGTTGTTATTGACTGTACCTACCTACGAGTAGGTATTTCTTACCCACATTTTTGTTGAGTATTGTCAGATTAAAACAGCTCTAAAATTATTGTTGCATGTAGCTATTATATATACCTAATAATTATGTATTCTCTAGCATTAGTATCCGTATTGCAAATTATTACGAAATTGTACCACACGCGATGGGCCCCACTAATTGACAACTAAAATTAATCTTTTGACTCGAACTACAACTGTAAAATATTTCATAATAACAATTCATCAAACAATAAAACAATTTCTATAATTAATAACTATTGCGACATACCAGGCCTCCCCCAACCACGACCACATCCAGTTGCTTCTTAGAATGTCCATTAGTTAATTTTATGTGACCGTTTCCAACAGTTGCCATTTGTTCACTTATAAATAAAATTTATAATAAAAATGATTAACACAACGACCGACAATGTGCCTCACAATAGGTCTAAAACGCGAATGACCCTCTTACCTCCCAATATAATACGACACTATGAGCGGCGAGATAGGGTTTCATTCAATTGACGTTCGATCGCAACTTGTTTAACAAGGAAGAATTTATTTCGACACAAATTAACGTCCATAGCATTCATTGATTCAAACATCGATGAACGGTTTTAAGCACCAATTTATAATACATATTATAACGTATGTGTTTATTTTATTGAAATATTTATCTAGGAGACTCGATCTTCGCTCGGCAGATGACTATCTCTTACAATTTCTAGGGATTCCTCACGATGTTCTCCTTCACATGGCACATGGTATGCCACTTGCCTAGTTGGTAGATACCTACTGCCGGTCAAAATCGAACTCGGTCATCATGATTTGCATGTCTGTCACTTATCCATTCGGTTACCAGTGCTTTTTTAACAGATATATTAAGTACGAAGGTATATCGTTTTGTCATAGAAATGTTACTCGTGTTTGCTACTACTAACGCATCTTTATTTTAAACCAATTTAAAACGTCATACTAGATTCCTATCTATTTGATTGAATGACAATGTCGCCATTTGTATCGCTGGGCACTATTGTATAACACTATCTATTTAAAGAAGTATAAAGCGATAGGTATTCGTAATAAAACCAGTTAAACAGGCTGTACCCGTTTTGGGCAGTCTAAAATTTATGTGCCTACGTAAAACGTATATACGTATGTAGTGACGTACCTAGACCTACAAATAGGTGTTAATACGTCGAATATTTATGTATTTATTATTCATTAAATTTTTAAATACCCATAGGTACCTACATAATTAATTTAAAATAGGCATGGACAATATAATTATGATAAGATTTGAATGATTAAGTACCTACATACGTAATAACTAACAGACAAACACGAAACTTGCATATCAGAAATCCTTTGTCACATAAAGTTAACATGACTTCTACGTGGTAAGAGAAAGAGATTGCTAGTAGGTCCTGAATCTACGAGTAGGTATACTAATATTATAAAGCTAGTTTGTTTGTTTGTTTGAACGCTAGGATCTCAGGAACTACTGATCCCATTTGAAAAAATATTTTAGTGTCAGATAGCCCATTTATCGAGGGAGGTTATAGGCTATATAACATCACGCTACGGCCAATAGGAGCTGAGCAGTGGCCAAACAAAAGCGACGGGAGCGAAACCCCGCGCGATTTCTAGTATTGTATCATCATCATCAGCCCAACGACGTCCACCGCTGAACATAGGCCTCACCTAAGTTACGCCACTGCGAACGGTCCTGTATATTATGTAGATATTAAATAATAAAATCCCAAAACATTTTCATGTAAAATGTTGCCAAGACGAGAACCGAGAACCATATGACTCGCACCAATGATATTGTATGTTAACAAGTAAGTATAATTAAAAAAATTTAATAACCCGACTGCAAAAAATCAGCAGAGAGCAACGCACTAAAAGGCCGTAATATTATTATACCTGATTAAATTTAAATACATAACATATGTATATATTTGTAATCTCGATTTGATTCCCTTTATTTTGATACTCTACTCGATAGGTTTGGTTAAAAAAAAAAATTGAACTTCTTACATTTTGGCGTCAAAAGCCCGCCGTTTAAGTCTTTTTATTCTTAAAACCTATCTAAGGACACTTGGGTTTTCTATACGAATCTAACGATACCCCAATTGTCAAAATCCATCCAGCCGTTTGGAAGATTCGCGGGAATTAAGAAATTTACAAACATACAAGATACGCGCGAAAAACAATACCCGTCCTGACAGCCGGGTAAAAAAGGTGTAGATAGGTTACCTACATAGCGTTCGATCTTTGGAAATGGCACACACACGCACATAGATATCGTAATAATGCAATGTCAAAATACCTCCGCCGTCAACGGGACATTGAGATGAAGTTTGCTAATAAGACTATTTTTAGTGTGCTACTTTTTTAACATACAATATCATTGACTCGCACTCAAAAAGTTATCAGGATCTCATCTCGAGTTAGCTTCTAACTCTATACGCCTCAACTCTACAAAACCAAATAGTAGAACTATCACCAAAACGATAGACTTGTCAATGTTTTTAGGGCGAAGCTGAAGGAAGGGGTTTGAACGGTTGGTTGCGTTACGATTCTGATTTAGCAATTGTGGTACAAAAAAAAATGACTACTTGCTATACCTAAAACATGAAATTAGAAGTAATATAAGTTAGTAACTGTAATTTGATACAAAGCCACAGTATAGTATTACATTACAGTAAACTAAGTGGGTATATCGGTTGACCAGCTTTCGGCGTTGACTCGTGCTATATCGGATGGCAACGGTGCGTTGAAACCGTTCAAGTGTGATAATTTTATCGAAGAACAAAATTAGACCCTATATTCGTTTAATACCTTTGAAATAGCAAACAAGGTTTGATAAAATTAAGTTAGGAAGAGTTTTTAAACTGGCTTTTTTCTACGCTCCTATTTGGCATTACGCATGCGTGTTCAGCCGAAAGGATGCGGCTCGTATACAAAGACAAATTATACGATCATACACATAATATGTTTAATGACGCTAATATGAAGTTACTGTTCTTAGTCTGATACGTTTTCCACACGGAATCGGATCGGAAATCTCACGGGAAAGCACTGAATTTAAGGCGGAAACTTTGGGTACTGTGAAATAAAAATTAAAACTCAGAAATAATCATAAAAATATATAACGAGAATATTTTATTCATTTTAACTTAAGTTACAAAAATTCTTAATTTTAACCTAGAACTACAATGTTTCGTAATAAAACTATGGTCTTTGAATAACATATAATTTAAACTTCCAAACGTTATTATTATAGTAGTCGACCAACAGACAAAGAAAATGTGCACTTATTTCAGTATACATAAAGAACATTTTTATTTGCGACTTTAGAGGGTGTTAAACGAAAATGAGAAAGAATATTTTTCGACCATCTTATATATTTCGATCTTGGGATAATCACAACATCAACTTATTTTTATATAGGTACCTTAAATTCAGAAGACGAAAAATAGTCCTGTTGAAAAAATGTTTGTTCACACCTCTAGAGGCCTAACCTAAACCTAATAGAAATAACGTCGAAATTCCTAAGCAAAATTTTGTCACATTTTAGCATCAACTTCTTCCATTGTATAAAATACCTCGATTTTAGACCCGGGAATTTTCTGGCGATTGAGAATACAAAATAATATTTTAAAAACTCATATTACTGGGCATCGATGAAACATCTTCAGACGGACTTTGGCTGGAGCTGAACGAACTAAGGGTCTCTCTTGTTTCTTCTTTGATCTTCAAATGTTCTGTGCTCGAAGGAGGCCGGGGCGGAAGGGACCGGTCCTTATCTTTATGTTCCTTCGATTTGTCCTTACTACTGTGTTTATGTTTATGTTTGTGCTTGTGCTTCTTCTTTTCTTTCTTCTTCTTCTTTGCCTGGGAAAGATTCATATATTATATGATAATATAAAAAAAGGTATTTTCTTCTATATATACAGGGTGTCCCAAAACTCAACGTCAAGCGGCTACCGGGTGATGGTATAGGCTGTGCCTGTTGCGAAAAAAATAAAACAAAAATCCATATCACTGGTTGTCGTAGTTTTTTTTTGTAAATGATGAAAATCGACATCGACATCCTTGATGACAATTTTAGGTACTGCTATGACATAGTGCCAGCAAATAATAATTACTTTTAACTTTAATAACTATAAATGGTGCCTTCATTTTATAAAAAATGATACATTAAGAAAAATCTATATCAGCAATTTATTGTATAGAAACAATTAAACTATTTTCGACCACTCCCCAATTCTATTATATATAAATAATTCAAGAGCAGCTAAAACTAACATTGTATATAACAAAGTAATGCTTGATTTTAAAACGATAAAGGAAACATTAATTAATGAGTCTTGGGAGAGTCTGTATTGCGTCACTAATGTTAACATTGCGTCGGAAATAATAACAACTAAATTATTAACTATTATTGCAGAAAATACCAAAATTAATAAAAAATCAAATCGATATAGGCCCCTTAAACCTTGGATAACAGAAGGAATCGTTAGATGCATAAGAAGAAGAGACAAGTTACATAAAGCCACTAAAATAACCACAAATAATGAAATTCTACTGAATAAGTATAAAAAATATAGAAACAGCTGCAACTACTTAATAAAAAAACTGAAAAAGCAATATTATCAGGAAAAATTAAATAAAAGTAAAGGCAACATTAAGGAAACATGGAGAATCATAAAAGAAGTTTGTGAAATGAAGAAAAATAGCGGAACGAATTCAGACCTGCTAAATATTGATGCCACACCAATTGAGTCCCTAGATGCGGTGAATACATATTTTACTGGTATTGGAGAAACACTAGCTAGCGAGCTCCTAAACAAAATGCAGAAGTCGGAACAAGAACTGGCAAGGGAAGCCGCGCGGGATTCCTCACCTCTAGATTCAATGTCTTTCTTGCTGACAGATCCCCATGAAGTAAGAAATACTATTCTGAGTCTGAGGTCGCATAGTGCTCCTGGATGGGATCAAATAACGACTGAAATACTTAAACAGAATATCGCTACCCTTGCCCCACCTATAGCCTATATGTGTAACCTAAGCCTTGGGACTGGTTCATTTCCAACTATGTTTAAAAGAGCTGTTGTATGTCCTATTTTTAAATCTGGAAATAAAAATGAGCCCAACAATTACCGCCCTATCTCCCTTTTATCAACGTTGTCAAAAGTACTTGAAAAAATTGTCAATAGGAGAGTTATGAAATATCTAGAAAACAATAAATTTCTTAGTGATTTTCAATTCGGGTTTAGAGAAAAAAGGTCAACAGAGGATGCCGTATTGACATTAACATCAACAGTAGTTTCTTACCTGGATAGAGGGGAAAAATGCTTGGGTATCTTTTTAGATCTCCAAAAAGCTTTTGATACTGTATCTATTCCTATCTTAATAACTCGATTAGAGAACGTTGGTATAAGGGGGGTGGTCTTGGACTGGTTCATAGACTATCTGACTGATAGAGTACAACGTGTACGAGTAGCTAGCTTTGAAAGTGGCGAATCTACCTGCAAATATGGCGTCCCACAGGGCAGTACGCTGGGGCCGACGCTGTTTCTCATTTACATAAATGAGCTATGCAAGATGGTCGCCATGCCAGGCCTGGATCTGCTCATGTTCGCGGATGACACCGTTTTAATCTTCCATGGTCAAACATGGCAAACAGTGTTCCAGCTTGCGGAGGAAGGTTTGGCAAGGGCGACCTCTTGGATGGAAAACAGTCTGTTATCTTTAAACTCTAGCAAGACAAAGTATGTTTGCTTCAGTAAAACATCGGTAGGGAAACCTGCTGCTACACATGTTCTCAAACTTCACACTTTTCCATGTAATAGGAAAGAGATACATACAAATTGTGAATGTACAGCACTTTCTCGAGTTTCTAGTATTAAATACCTAGGTGTAACTCTTGATGATAACCTGACATATATACTACACATTACATCTACAATAGCAAGAGTCAGAAAGCTAGTATACATCTTTAAGAGCCTGCGAACCGTAGCCAATGTTACACTGCTTATGCAGACATATAAAGCACTGTGTGAATGCCTAATTAGATACTGTATATGTACATGGGGAGGTGCTGCAAAAAGCCATATGATTGTAATAGAGCGGGCTCAACGTATGTTGCTCAAAGTTATATTACGGTTACCTTTTCGGCATCCTACAACTTCCCTATACGAAGTAGCAGGAGTTTTGTCGGTTAGAAAGATATTTGTACTGGAAATGCTACGTAGATACCACAGAAAAGTCGTTCCGAATTTACCTGTAACTCACAAACGAGTTGAACGTTGCCCTACACCTCGTTTAAAATCATCTTTGGCTCAAAGACACTTCTACTTTCTAGCTCCTTTCATATACAATAAATGTAACAAAAATCATAAAATTCGAAGCATTAATAATAATGAATTTAAATTAATTGTATACAATTGGCTAAAAGCGATGGACTACGATACAGTAGAGATTCTTTTAAAAGTGACATGAAGTATACACACACACACACACACACATATACACATATACACACACACACACACACACACACACACACACACACACACATCTCTTATTAATGCATGCCTAAGTTTTATAATTTTAAATTTATTTTATTATTTGTTTAAATTTCGAATTAATTATTTAATTTATTTTATTTTGTATTAATTAATAATTTGATATAAAAAATGTCATCACTATTGTGGGGAAGCACTGGTGCCTACACCTCAGTATACTTGTATACTATCGTAGGTACCAGGGAATCCTTTTATAATTTGTACCACCTTTATGTCAATAAAGTTTATTATTATTATTATTATTATTATTATTATTTTCAATTGTATTATTACCTTCGGAGCACCCATATCATCTTTGTCGTGACGGAACATGCCAGGTTCAAAACCAACAGGTCCCGATGTCCCAGGAATCCCAGGCAGCGGCGCCGCATTGTCCGATATAAACTCACGTTTAGAATCATCCTGTAAATGTACAAAGTAAATGTGGAATTCGATTCCCGTGATCAGTTTTTTTTTCTATGATTTTAACCGCCCTTAGTTATAATGCTATTCGAGGCGAATACAAATAATCAAAGCTTGTAAAAATCAATCCAACTCTTTCAGATTCTAAGTTGTTTAACTAACCCAACTTCACTTTATATTAAGATATATTTAGAAAAAATTGGTAAACTGAACGTACTGTGGTATAATATTAAATTGTCTCTACATATTATTATAAAACGAGGTCCACCGTTGTGTTTGTCTTTCTGTTCACGAAAAAATATACTAAACAAATTTTCATGCCGTTTCCCCAATATATAGAGTGAGCTTAACCCCAATCTAAGTAGAGTAGAATAAAAAAACGGGAAAACTGGAAAGTAAGGGGAGAAATGGGTCAGAACAAAGTCTGTCGGGCAAGCTAATTTGAATTGGTAAAAAAGAACTTACATTATAAACTCTAATAGGCATCTCTGCAGATACAGTAGTGACATCTATCTTGACATCCTCCTCTTTAATATTGGATAGTGGTACCGGCAGCAAGTCATCCAAAGGCGGGTCCTTAATCCTGTCTAATGATGACATAGGAAGCCCTGAGTCTAATGGACCTATCAATGGCCCGTAAGTTACCTAAAAGAAATTATTACATAAATCATTATCATTATTTTAATTTAATTAATTGATTTTCTTGACATATTATTACGAATTATTTTGTGACATGAATTTTTTATCTGAATTTCTTTGTCTGTTATTTATTATTGTATTTATTTATGTTTAATTTATTGACTTTTTGTATTTATGCTGACTGTTTCTTATTACTTTATTACCTACACTATGGACATGTTTCTGAAGTAAACTTATTATTATTATTATTATCGGAAAATATAAGATTAGATTTATCAGTGAAGCACTCATTCATTGTCCCGTTCCTTGAATGACGTCATAATACTTTGCAAGCTACAACTCCCATTACTCGGTGTAAATTGTTTTTTTTATAGTTTTACTTAAGAGACTATTTACCCACGAGTGCCCACGACGTTTTAACACATCAATGAACAATGTTTACAGGAAACTAGCAGTCATGACGAACTTCGTAATGTCAAATTCAAAATTCAAATATCTTTATTGCGTAATACTCATGAATACTACTAATTAAGTACTACTACTACTATTCGTTCTACAGCTTCCCATTGTTTCACGGGCTGCCTCTCTTTGCTGTTGCTTGAGAAGAATCCTTTCACAAATTTAGCTTTTATAGCTTTAAACATTGTAAAACATTTTCATATTGCTAGTGACAGTGGTTAGAAAACAATAACTTCATACTCACATCATCAACCTCCTGCTTAATAACCGGCTTCATTTCCATTTCTAGAAGTCTTTCTCTTTCCTTCTCTTTATCCTTTTCCCTCTCTCTCTCCCTCTCCCTCTCCCTTTCCAATCTTTCTCTTTCTTTATGATGCATCTGTTTCATCATGGCCTGAATTTCCGGCAGTGGGACGCATATTGGCCTCTTCAGTCCGTACAATGTGTAGTAAAAATCTACGAGATCACATCTCAGTCTTGCGTCGTTTGATAAGTGGCAATTTATGTTGGTCCAGATTCTGAAATTAGAACATTAAGTTAGCTCAAGATAAAAATGTTAAAACTGTCCCATTGTTAAGCCCATGCAAATCAAAAAGTTATGTTTCAGTTAAGAAACAATCCCTCAAACACAATTAATTCTGGCTGGCTAACAAGAGTTCTGGTAGCCTTCTCCATTAAGGTTATCTGTACTAATATATAAAGCTGGAGAGTATGTTTGGTTGAACGCTAGAATCTCATGAACTACTAGTCCAATTTGAAAAATTGTTTTAGTGTTGGATAGTCCATTTATTGAGCAACGCTATAGGCTAATAACATCACGATACGACGAAAAGGAGCTGAACAGTGGTCAAATAAATAAATAACGACGGGAGCGAAGCCACGCTAGACAGTTACTCAAGTGTACATATTAATTTGAAAGCAAATACCTGTGCACAACAGCTTCGGTATCAAGCCGATGACGTTGCGCAGGTTCGAAAGGCGGCATGTTTATAAGTAGCCTGGCGAGACCGTGTCTCACGCCGGGGTCAGCATCTCCCTCCACAGCTGTTAGTAACGAGGACAGATCCTCAGGCTTCCCGTCCACACGAACGAAGTCCACGAGACACTCGAACGCGGCAAGCCGAACATCTAACAGAATGTAAAGATCATTATTTACCTGTCTTTGGTCATATAAAATGTGTTCTTATTTCTTCAGCAATACAGGATATTTTAGTTGTACAGATGATCGTTAGACAGACGGCGTTTGAGGAGTAATTTTGTTTATATTACATAAACAACAGCAAGAATTCATATTCTTAGAATTAGAGAATTAAGATTTTTTCGTGTACAATGTAGTCACTGATGTCTTCTTAAACAACTGAATCAATTTGAATGACCTTTTTGTGTGTTTGTAGATCTAATAAGTCTTACCAATATACTGTCCATACTGTGCGTAAGCTCTAAATATCATCGGAGTACTAGGCAGATGACCGCACTGCTGTAACCGTCGTATAGCCCGCAGACAACTGACGGTAACCGTGTTTTTATAACATGGCAACACCTTCTCTAAGTTCAACACTCGAGTGATTTCTTCTAACACTAGCCGGGTGTCAGCTGATAAGGAATCGGCTGTTATTGGTGCGCCCTAGACATAGAATATAAAAATTTGTTGGTTTTAAAATTTTTTGGTTACTTAAATGTTAAAAGTACATTTTCAAATACATAGTTGTAGTGTAAGTTTATTGTGGTATATTCATTATTTATGACTTTATTCCTAAGGAATATTTCAGCCGCTACAAAAAAGCCACCCTAGAAGAACTTGTTTTTAAAAAGAGGTTTTTTTATGTTACACTTTGAGAAATGACATTATATAGGATGTTTAAAAAGAAGACGAACAGTAATAGTTCTAGAAAAATACGTACCGGTTGTAATACAGAAATGACAGGTGTTATAGTGGCCGCCAACGCGTCGACCAACGCCGCCTTGTAATAATTGTCAGAGTAATGATTCTTTGAGTTGTCATTGTACTTAAACAGATCTAGAAGGAACCGCACCACTTCGGGTGGGCAGATACCGTGAATGTTTCGCAAACCTGAAAGAAAATGGAACTCAAACCAAGGAAAGAAATGATAATTTATGTAATAAATAAAATATTACAAATGGTAAAATTACAATGTCAAAGTAAAAATTGCAAACAAAATGGATACGACCAAAATATACGTTCAACAAATAGCTCACGATCACTTCATTGTATTGTTACTATGTGAGCGGGAATCAAAGAATTTAATCTACATTGAAAGAAGTTGGAGGTTCTTAAGTTAGCGCTTCAAGTTAGAAGAACAACATTACAGTGACCAATTGATGTATTTCGATTTTGGTAAAAAGTTTCGTCAACAATTTCGATTTCAGCCAAAAAGTGCTGAATTTTAAACGTAGCTTTCACGCGAGTACTTTGGCTATATTGGTGTCGGTTCGTTAAAACTAATTAAATTCAATTCGCCGAAAATTCGCAGTATATGTTACGTAAAAGCTAATTACTACCGACTAACAGTATATATAGTTCAAGAAGGTATTTAGGTTTATTATTATCCTTACCTGCCATAGCGACGGGTATAGTCTTCTGCAAGAAGTAATGCTGTAGGTTGTCAAAGTTGTTCTGTTTGATAATGTGAGGTGCTGCAAACGAGCCGAACATTTTGCGGAAGATTGTCAGCATGGCTGGTGGACCTGCCCATGAACTTATCATTGCGTTCGCCACCTGAGCAATTATAGATCTTAGACGCTGGTCTTAAGGTTTATTATTCGAAAAATATACATTATGCTTTTTTTAAATTTGAATTCAAGGCTATTGGACTGGTATTACCATATCTGTGATATTTTGATGTTGCAGTTTTGGACATAATATTTATTTAACCAATCTAAATCTAGATCGATGCATGCGATCGAAACGTCGGGCAAATAAATAAGGTATTTACTATTATTTAAAATATAATACGTGACGTAGACCGTAGTATATAATAAAAATTCATTCTTATATTACCTTTGTCAAACAATGAGCGGCTCTACACCTAATCTTGTAATACGTCTGTTCATTCTCAATGACGTCAGTCAAGGCTTTCCTAGTGGCAGGTTCGGGGTAGTTGTGTAAAGCATCGATAGCCTCACTCTGTGCGGTGACGTCACGCTCGTGACGTAGTTGGTACTGCCACTGGTAGTCAGGCTGGGATATCACAGTACTACGTAAGAGCGACATCTCGGGGTCGAGACGGATCCATAAAACTGGAGAATCACTACAAAGATATTTTATTATTATTTAAATGTATTTTAATGATCTATTAAGTCGCTAATTGCGTGTTTCAGTTTTGACCTTAAGTCACTCTCTAATAAATATAGCTCGATTTATACAAGGTGGATGGGAATCTAAAGCGGAAATTGTGTTAATTTTTTGTACATTTATTGCTGTCATCCTTCACTATTATAAATTTAACAAAATATGATATAAAGATTTATATCAACCGAAAGTTAAATACGGATGTTTGTTACTCAATCACACAAGAACGGCTGAAAGGATCATCATGAAATTTGACAGACGGATAGATTATAGTCTGGAATAGCACGTAGATAACTTAAGCCGTAAGCTAGTAATTTATAAAATAGACTCACTCCATAGCAGACAGATCCATATCGACCTCCTCCCCAGTACAAAGAGGTATCTTCTTCTTCTTATTTCTCCTACTCTTGCTGTGGCATGTGATGTCCGCTTTCACTACGGTGTTTTCAATCTGCAGCATGTGCTTGAAAGTGCCGTCTAACTCTTGTAGTTGAACCAACAACGGCCCGACGTACTTCCTAATACCACGCTCGTGGACACAGTCTTGACGGATTTCTAATTCTACTGTGTTTCTGAAAACAAAAAAACAATTATGTTTTAGAACAATAACTTAAATTTTAATAAATTTTAAAACATTACCGTTCTTATACGCTAAAATCTATCAAAGGATCGTATACGTATGCTTCCTTTCCAAACAATCTACAGTCAGCAAAGGAGATAAGTATGCGTTATCCAAATAGGAAGGTAAAAAAACAGTCGTTTTGAAAATGCTCTTAACCTACACCATTCTGATAATATTATATTATAACACAGAAACTTGTCTAGACTATACTTTTTCTTTCGTTACCGACGATTTCATTACGTATTTTGATCTACCTGGTAAATAGTTACACTTATATCTTCTGAAGGGCAATATAATGTACTCAACTCTGGCCGCTCAAATAAATTAAATATTCTACTATTATATTAGTGTTGGTCAACTCTAAAAAGTATTCCCAAATTGCGACTAATATTAACCTTTGACATCTAGTCAGCAATAGCCAAAATGAGCTCTAATTGCTTTATAATTAGAGCATATTTTCCATCACCGATTACGGAAGTTAAGTTGTCTTAATTTCATACACAAACTCACCTTTTACGATTGAACACGGATGTAAGTTGAAACTTAGCGTGACCACCAGTTCGCACCCACTGATCGACGAATACAGCCATGTCTTTACCGGTCACAGTGAATATCGCCTTCACGAAGAGATTTGTTGAGAGTAGCAAGTGGCCCCATAGACCACTGCCTATCTTTGTGTTGGCAGCATTCGTTGCCAATGAGAGCTGCTTGTTGAACACTTGTAGCAATAACTCTTGACCGATACGTTGTTCTAACATACGAAGTACAAGGTGAGATTTTTTACGCATTATCTGAAAATAAAACATGTTTTGGTAGTGATATTTTAAACTTAATAATAGCTCAAAATATGTTGGGGTTAATCTCTTGTTATACTGAACTTTCACCTATACTGTTTTCGTAGGCTACTTTTTATAGCCATACCTAGAGAGGAAGAAATGGAGGATAAAAGCTAGTAAATAATTAAAATATGAGAGGCTGGCCACTACCTGGGAGCCGATTCTGCTAAATTACACACGTCGATATCGACCAATCACAGGCCGGCAATATGGCGCGATTGACTTAGTAAGCCAATTACAGCTGTCGAATGAGACCATCGGCGTACCATTACGATTGTGAATTACGATTGTGTTAGCAGACTCGGGCGTGAATAAAACATTAGGCTGCTGTTTTTGTAAATAGTTTAACTGTTTCAAAGTTTTACCTCAATATATCGCGGCGACATGGTGTGAACATTGCGTACAGGAAAGTAGAAGACATCTTTTGGTTCAACGCGAGCGCCGCTAGCTGGCGGCTGCCAAGGATCCAGTACTATTCCACCGTATTGTTCTTCATAGCCAACAACCTAGTCATAAAGAATATTTGATAATGGATCTAAAAGTGCTCAATTTTTTATTTTAATGTGATAAATTCGAGTGAAAAAGAAAACAAAAATTTACAACTTAATTAGATCCATTAAAAATGCTGCAATTTAACATCAATAACAAAATGGTAACCAGCATTTGTTGCTAGGCCAGAAGAAATGCAATAGTCCGGTTCTCTGGCAAGTCTACACCACTGTGAGCGTTGTGTGCCACCTTCAACCAACGGCCACCCACAACCTTTACGAGGTCGTCGGTTCATTTGGCGGGGAGCCACCCTACGCTGCGCTTTTTAATACGTAGTCACCACTCGAGAAACTTTTTGCCCGATTGCAGCGATGTGATTTAAAGCTGGCAAGTCTAGTCTTCCAATATTATAAAGTATTTAATTTTCTCACCTCTTGCAACTCCTGATGTGTCCAATACTTGTACTCATTATTTCCAAAACATTTTTTAGAGTACAGTCCACACAAATAATCGGGTATGCCCTTAGCAAGCCAAAGATCTGACCAATTCTGCATAGTGATGAAACATCCAAAGAATTGTTCGGCAACAGCTTGTGCCATTGCTTTACGGCTAATATATGTTTGGTCAATGATAGCAATAGAGTGTAGGAGATGGGTACTCATGATGGACATCGTTGTGTATGCTGTAGAATCATCTTCAACCTAAAAAGTATTTTATATATAAATTTTTCTTCTCAATTAAAAGTACTTATTATGTCGGTGCACGAGCATCGAACAATACGGCGCAAGCGCCGCATGAAGAGGAACAGAGGTGCGGGGGGAACGCCCCGCACGTCACCCTGCACGTGCCCCCGAGCGGCCACTCATTCACTCCGCGCAGAGACCTCACCCGCGACGTACATACCTATATCTTGCGGTACCATTTTACTTATACAATATACCTATGAAGTTACAGTCCACCTTTTATTTATATTCATCTAGTACATAAATATTTTAAAAATACCAGCACAAAAATATTCTTTTGGAAAAACATAATTATATCAGGGGCCAAATCTGCTGATTTACGAATCAACATCACCTATTAAGATCCGACTGCTGGGCATAGGTCTCCTCTCCTCTATCTAGAGAGCTGAGAGGGTTTTTAGGCAATAATCCACATGGCCTAACACGGGTTAACGGATCATGGTGGATCTTTTTTAGAAAAAGATCAATCAATTTACGAATTGATCAATTGAATCGTAATTGGATTTCTATAGCAGTTCATTCATTCATATAGTCGAAGTCGATTTTTCAATTATTTTATCTATCAATGGCATCAATCAACGGTCAATTGCGTCAATTGATTGGTATGGTTTTAAATTTATTTACAAAACATCTAAAAACAGAGAAATTAATTAAAACAATACTAACCTCATCAACAAAAACTTGTTTGTAACAAGGGTAAGGGTATCTAGTAGATAGAGTCTCTTCATAGAACTCAAACGCTTCGTGCACATATCTCACAGTGTTCTTTAATATTTGCATCAAGTTGGGCAGGCAGTAATGTGTTACTTCATTCATGTGTGGGTCTACATATGTTTCAAATGGCCTGGGAAGTAAACAAATTATTTTATTATAATATGGTTTCCGAATTGATAAGCGGTCCGAAAGCGTCCAAACTGAAATCCACATTATTTGGTACTGCTGCAGGGAATCGACCCCTGCGACGGTACCAAATAATGTGGATTTCAGTTTGTGAAATTTATATGTACTAGTAAAGTGACGCGTTACTATACGTTAACGGTGAAGGAAAACGTTGGGCTTGGGTCTCATCTCCTGTGGATCCTGTTGGATCAGAAATACACATCGAATTTCTTCTAGGGTATGTGGGTTTCCTCACGATGTTTTCCTTCACCAGAATCGAACTCGGAGCGCGTGTTTGGCATGCAGGTCACTTATCCATTCAGCCACTATCGCTTTTAAAGAATGCAAGGCTATAAATACTACAATGGATATAAATATTTCTAGTAGTAAAAGACTTACCCAATAGCCAGTGCAATATTTGGTGCACAAGCCGGAGTATTGACAAGGTAGTGAAACGTTTTTCTTCTATGATCTGGTGTGTATATAACGTCTACCAGTTCGCCACATGACACAGCTGTAAGACTCTCGTCAACTGTAAACTCCAACTTCCAAGTACATGGCTCTGCGAAGCTGTCCACACAAGGAAACCAAAGTCTTGCTGAGTGTCCGTATGTAAACATGTGCGCAGATTTCTGGAACAGTAACAAGGACTGTAAAATATGTTCATGCATATTCAGTAGAATTTAAATAAACATAATATATGTGGCTATCAGCCACGAAACAATCTTTATATACTTATTATTTTATCCCAGTTAGCATCTATATCAAAATAAAATATTGTTTTGGTTATGGATATTTAAATTATAGAATATAGACATATAAATTTGTTGATTCTATACACTTAAAAATATGTTGATTTAATAAAAATATGTTAAAATGTAACAGTCCCTAATTAAAGCATTAACGTATTTGCAAATTGCAACTGAAGTTATTTGTGTTACATTTAATAGTTAGTTTAGTATATAGTTAATTATATGATCTCCTTCATCATAATTTCAGTCTATTGGAGTCAACAAAAAAATAATAAAATAATATTAGGAATATAAAAATTAAAATCATGAAATTATTTAACAAAATTACCTCAACCAATGAGCCTTCACCATCAGGAACAACAAAGTGCATTCCTCCTTGAGGAGATTCCAAAGAGAACTCAATTCCAATCCGGAGCCCTCTTCCCTCTCCCACCAAATGAGCAGCCTCGTCTGGTATTTGTATATGAAGTTCCCCTGAGTTATGATCAGGATCAATCTTCTGAGCTGCTGCTAAGTGACATTGGGAGAAAACCTCCAGAGATCTCCTACAATGAACATACACATCAGCTTAGGAATCAACCTGCTTTAAACAACCATGTCTGAATTGTATCCTACAAGTTTTCAGCTTTCTAGATAGGAGTGAAGAGATCCAAAAACAAGGCAAAAAGGTCCAGTAGTAGAAATAATAGAGACGTTTTACCTTACAATAAAACGTTTATTAAACATACTTACCTTCTTCCAAACCTAATTAAAACATGAGAGTAGCTTACCTGATTTCCGGTCAATTTTGTGCCTTTGTCTCTTTCTAACACGTCTACCTGTCTCTTTCTATGACGTCACGTCCTCTTTTATATGGCGGGGGAGCGCTTGCGCGCCTTTGAAATCTTTTTTGATCATTGGATCGAATGTTTATCACCAGGCAGGGTTTAGAATTATTAGGTTTGGAAGAAGGTAAGTATGTTTAATAAACGTTTTATTGTAAGGTAAAACGTCTCTATTAAACTCACTTGACCGTTCTTCCAAACCTAATTAAAACATGAGAGATTTGTTTGTTTTCGCCTGGTGAAAGAGGACGTCAATGTGAATACTAGTTTCATCTTGTAAATAAGTACCTATAAAGGTAGCAGAATAGATAACAAAGACTTTGATGAATATAGAAACTTTATTTGATTCACAGCTTAACAAAAAAACTACGATGCACGAAGTAATAATTTAATCAAAAGGTGTGAAACACCGAGTAATTGATGATTTGCCAGTATTTGGCGGTTCTATAATTTCTCGTTGGTAATATTTTTTAAATGTATTAGCCGATTTCCAATTTCCTCTGGACAAGATCTCAGCCAGGGGGAGGTTTTCTACCCAATTCTTAGATGCTACGGCTGACCGGCAACTTCCCGGTGTTGCATCAATTTTTGCTTCCTTTAGCATGCGCTTAATCCAGCCGGAGATCACAGTTCTTGATGCTGCTTTTGGTTGTCCCACTGTTGTTAAGAACAGGCTATTATCTCCACCCGCTTTAATTCTTCTATTTTCAGATAATTTGATCGTCGTTCGAATCCAGTGAACAGGGTCTAAAGTTCTACTAGTGGAGTTTCTAATCAACTTCCAACCTGACTGCTGGTGTTTTGCAGTATCGGTTTTGGAACCATAGCTGGGTTTGAAGATCACATAGTCATCAGATATGACACACTGCTCAGGATTTATTTTTAGCAGAGTCAAATCATGAATCCGGCGACCCGAACATAGTAGAAGAATAGCTGCTGTTTGACTTGAAGCTTGATAAAAACTCGTTGTTTCAGGATTCTTAGTTGCCATATGATCAACCAAAATATCAATGTCCCAGATAGGTGGTTTTGGAATCCTAGGCTTGGCCAACACTATGGCTTTTAAGATTTGTTGTACAAGTGGGTGTGAGCTGAGTCTATGACGATTATTTGGGTCGCAAAAGGTGGAAACGACCGATTTGTGAACTAAAATTGTACTTGGGGCAAGTTTCTCCTTTTGGTGCAAGTCTGATAAAAATCTTGCAAGGTCCGACCCCGTGGGTTTACAGCTGTCAACCTCGTTGTTTTGTGCCCAACGTAACCATCGATTCCACGCAGGCCGATAAGTATTTAGGGTTGACTGCCGCCAGCCTGACGTCAGCAATGATCTTTGATCTTCGGACCAATCTGTTAGGTACCTTTCCCACCCCCACAGCGCCATATTTCGAGTGTCATCTCCGTTACGTTCGGAGGAGGCAGCCCCGTTGATGTATCCACCAGTACCTTGTTGAGGTTTCTTACAGTGAACGGGGCTGATAGAGACCTGCTCTTCAGATCTGGTCTCCAGAATACTCTTTCCCAACGTGGAACTACAACCAGATATACTCCTCGAGCCAGATTCAGGTGGGCAAGCACTCTGGGTATTAGATACGGGGGTGGGAACACCCACGCTAAGGAGTAATCCCAGTCGCTGCTTAGCGCATCGTGAACACTCGCGTTCTTGTCTTGACGGTTCAAGGTTCCGTACGGTCTCACCACATGAGCTTGACTCGAGGCAAATAGATCTATTTGCGGTGTTCCCCATTTGGCAAACACTATCTTTGTTATTTCCGGAAGGAGATGCCATTCCGGTGGTGCCCGACTTCGTGACAGTCTGTCCGCATGCGTGTTGAACTGACCTGGTATGTGATAGATGTCGATGTGTATATTGTGTTGATCGAGAAGAGTGAAGATTTCTCTGGTTAGTTTCATCAACGGTTTTGATTGGGTACCCCCTTCGTTCCGGATGTATGACACTACTGTTCGATTGTCGCATTGAACGTGAAGTGCCTTCGAGGCTAGGAGCTGACATTGATCCTTGAGGACGTTGAGGATTGCCAGCATCTCTTTTTGGTTGGAGTGGAGATGTCTCTGCTCCGACGTCCATAACCCTGCCAGGCTTTCGTTGTTTAATTTTGCGCCCCATCCCGCATCGCTGGCATCCGTGACCAAGTGATGTACTGGGGCATGAATGTGTATTCTGGAGCCCGATGTGCAGTTTTCGTGCCACCACTTGAGTTCCTTTATTGACCCATTCGACAGGGGTAAAGCCTTCCGAGTGTGTGCCTTCAATGTGTTGATGAGCTGTTCTTGAAGGTAACGATGGTTCAGGCGGCCTCTCTGAACAACAAAACTGGCAAAATTGACGGTCCCGATTACTTTTTGTAATTCGAGAGAATTTGCTTTTTCCTTTTGTACCAATTTCAAGACTTGACTCTCTACTTTGCTTGACAATCGTTGGGGTAAGTATTTCACGTTTTGCCAGGGGTCCCAGACTACGCCTAGGAATTCTATGACTCTGCGTGGCCTCGTGACTGACTTTTCTAGGTTCAGCATCCAGCCCAAGCTCTCTAGCATTCTTGTAGCTAACTGAATGTGATCTGTGAGCAGCTGATAACTTTGATTTACTAGGAAGTAATCGTCCAAGTATATGAGGATGCGTAGTCCCTGGTTCCGCAAGAGCTCGCCGATAAAATTGGAAATGCTTGCAAAAGTTTTCGGCGCCGAACTTAGACCGAACGGGAGGCATGTCATTTGCATGAGCTTGCCTTTGTATAGCAGCCGAAGGAATTTTCTGTGAGCTGTAGCTACAGGCAGGTGAAAGTATGCTTGCTGAATGTCTAATTTTGCCATCCAGTCGTAAGGTTGTAAGAAGTCGGGCACTCGCTGTACATTTATTAGCCTGAACTTGTCGGCTTTTATGTGTATGTTCAGATGTTTCAGGTTGAATATAGGTCGTTGAGTGCCGTCGCTTTTTGGTCTTAAGAATATAGGGGAGATGTAGCTCGGAGAGCAGTGTACCGTTTCGAGAACCCCTTGTTTCATCATTTTCTGAATGGCTTGGTCCATTTCTAATGATGGCTGCGTAGCTCTGCTGAGCTTGTTGGGTAGGTATAAGGGGGGCTTCTCCACGAAGGGTATATGATAGCCTTTTATCATTCTCAAAATGTAATCTGGTGCTCCCAAGTATTCCCACTCCTTGTAAAACGACTGGAGACGGCCGGCGACGAAAATCCTGGTATTGTCAATAGCGGCGTCGTTGTTGACCTCTCCGATCCCGGTGGGAACTTGGAGAGGGTAATCTTGTTTCCCTTGAGGAGGTTTTATCACCCCGGTATCTGCCGCGCTTACTGGCTTGAAATGAACCCCGGTTTGATGTGTTTCTCGAGGCGTTGCCTCTGGAACTGGTAGCTCTAGTATGCGCATTTGCTTTGTATTTACGGGTTAATTCCGATGTATGTATAAGGCCAGGATTAGGATCGGTCTGCGTTGCAGGTGGTTTTCGATCCTTATTACTAGGCCAGAAAACATTTTTCATTCCACCAGACTTCTCCAATACCGCGCTAAATTTGTCCGCTTCGAAAAGGTTGACCGTTGATGGGGGTATTTTCCGAAAAGCGCTTTTATGATACACGTCTTTAACACTAGCGAGGATAGTTTCTCGCCTGCGCTGAATAATTTCTGCCCTGTGGCCGCATACCATCTGAAGGGTATCGTTAAACACTTTACAATAATCACCGGTGGTGAAAATATTGTTAATTTTCTCGTAAATTGTGTTATATGACAATGAGTCCTGCTGGTGAGCCCATGTCAAGAACTCAGTAAACTCTTTTTGAAGAGTACTGCGTTGATTTAGAAGCGCATACGTAATACCAGCAAATGACTTCTCCATAGAGTTATCCATTCGTGACAAATCATAACGTCGCACTTCATCATTAGCCTGTAGGGCGGTGAAGCCTGGGCCGCGCACGTACTGTTTCTGGACATCGGCATATCTCACACTATTCCATTCTTCCTTACCGAATCTCTGTATGTCGATCACTTGCTGTATGAACTCGGGGCATGCTGCTGGCACTGCAGGCTCTTGGATCTTTGTACCCAAGGCCAGGTTGAGCTCTACAGGTTTCTCCGTTGGAGATGTACCCGTCTCATTACAAAGATCATTGCTTGCATTAAGGTCAACGTAGTCAGAATAGCCATCACTTTGTTCATTATGAAAGTAGGAATCATGAGCCCTTTCGCTGTGTGAGTAGGCCTCATGTGAGCCAGATGCATGCAAATGTTTTTTAATTTCGTCAACTTCTTTTAATAATTTGTCAAACTTACGGTTACGGCGTTTCCTTTTAGCCTTTGATTTACGAGCGGATCGTTTATGCTTCACATCCAAAGAGCCGGAGCTTGATGACGATGAAGAACTATCAGAGTCCGTGCCAGTTGACTCGCTTCTTTTCCGTTTTAATTTAGGCTCCGTTTGTTCTAATACACTTTTACTGGTAGACGCTTCCAAATCCATTATTCCTAGATACAATTACTATTAAAACGAATGGTAACACCATTAAAATTTAAACCGATTAATTGTAGTATTTTATAAAAACCTAATGTTTGTAAAAACCACGTGTTGTATAGTTACTAGATATAAATGTTGAAAACGAAAGGTCACACCGTTATTTATGAACATAAACGAAAGGTAACACCATTAACAATTGAACCAATAAATTGTAAATGTAATTATTAAAAACTAAATGCGTGTAAAAACACATGTTGCAGAGAGGTTATGTTAATACATCAAGATGGCGTAAGTTATTGTTTAAAATGTTGTATTGAGCAGTAAATTAGGATATTTACGCTAACAATAGTGCCTTGTGCACGTATATGGTTCAAACACAGTTATTTTTATGCATAAGTGATTATAAAGAGGACTCACCCGGCCCCCCTGCACTCGTACACACTTAACACGATTACACAATGTTATATGAATATCAACCTATAGTGAAATAGTCACCTTCACTGGTATAGAATAAACTAGGCACAGTATTTTCGGTCTGTGAAGCTATGCTCTAGAGTTCACGACCGTTCCGACCGAAAAACAAGACGCCAATGATCAAAAAAGATTTCAAAGGCGCGCAAGCGCTCCCCCGCCATATAAAAGAGGACGTGACGTCATAGAAAGAGACAGGTAGACGTGTTAGAAAGAGACAAAGGCACAAAATTGACCGGAAGTCAGGTAAGCTACTCTCATGTTTTAATTAGGTTTGGAAGAACGGTCAAGTGAGTTTAATAAATTATTTCTCTTTTACACAACCTCAATAGTAATAAAAAAGATTGACACAATTAAAAGAAAATATATTTTTGTATATATTTCTCTGGCTTGAAACCATACCAACCGTATATCACAATATATTACTGATCCTAACACCTGATTCATGGCATGTCGATTCTAGATATTATTGATTTCTATCATGTGCCCTATATGGGGCAGGCCCAATTTTACTAACTATATAATGTTACATTACAATACTACTTACGTGTTCGGATCAGCTTGACAAATGTCCAAAAATGGGTCGAAATATTGGAAATTAGCTTCATATTGATCATTTAGACACACTCGATATATACGACATTGCTTTCCATTTAATCGAATGAAACGAAGATTATCTTTCAGTGGAACGATCGTTAATTCCACAAATCCCTGAAAAAGATTTAAAATATTATTGTCTAGTATTGGGATCATAATAATAACCTAAAAGTATATTACATTTTATCTTAACTTACTATAACACTCCGCCGCTCAAAACTAATCCCAGTTAAGCTAAGAATCTGGTGAGCTGTAAAGAAAACAGAGGTAAATATAATAATATATATATTTTTAGTTAAACATTATACAGTAATCAATTCACAAGATACTTATAATTTGAATGGGCGACAATTGTCACCCGTTCTTTCCTTCTTCATGGTTTCGTTATGGTATGATTCATTGCTACAATAAACGCTGATAAATATTTCGACAACACAATACACTTCATTAAAATGGTCCAAAATTAACAATATTCGAGTTTAATTTCAATACAACACATAAGTCACAACAACAACGAACGATGACAAATAATGACAATTGATGACGTTTAACCATAGACTACACCACTGACCACAGAACTACACCAAAGAATATAAATAATATATTTTTATTTTACGGATTTTTTTTATTATTGAAAAAAAATACATTTTATAAACTTCTATTACAGACCAAAGAAATAATAAAATTACTACTAGACAAAAAATAGAATAAAAGGATGCACGTTGTGAACGCAGCCCTCAATTTTCCATTTATAATAGGCTAGGTCGTTGTTGTTGGGTTGTTACCATACGAATGCAGTACCTATGCACTGCAGCGCCCTCGTTATTTTATTCCCTTTTTTCCACTGACTACAGGTCAGTGCTTTTTTCGCAAAGCTGTACATGTTTTAAAATGAGTGTGACAATTTTATAAATTATTTAATACAAAAAAAATATATAACGAGGGCGCTACGATGCATATTGCATTCATTAACACACTGTATATAATATTGAATTAAATATTGAATTAAAAAAAAAACACGTTTATTATCGTCTCATTTTAATTCCAATTTTTTTTTATATTACAAATTCACCCGCTTAGGACAAAGTCACAATAGTAATTTCAAAATGAATTCAATAAATTAATACTAAAATCTCATAAGTCGGAACGCCGCCTCTAGAACTGTCAAAACAAGAAAGAGAAGAAGAAATGAATGAAGAGGTCCATGGCCATCATTCCGATATTACGATTATTGGTGGTGGAATTGGTAAATTTTGTAGCTACTGGATTCCGTGTATAAACATTTTGTGATTCGTGTGAAAATTGTTTTGTTAAATTATTTAAAGAAAACATCTTTCATGTTTATTTTCGGTTTTAATGATCAAAATGTGGGAATCACCATACTTGACTTGTTTGTTTCTGTATATATTTTCTTTCCAAATTATTGTTACTAATTCTCGCACATCTAATGTGTGGAAATTGAATGCGGAAGAAGACCAAATTGTAGACGGTAGCACATTGTCTCAGGTCAGTCAGAATTCTATTATTATGTCCGTAAACATTTATATAATCAATGCACTAGATTTTCTTCTACATACGTATATACTTACCTTTCGTTCTGTAATTCTAGACTTACAAATACGCTGTTTACCTTGAGTTATAAAAAAAACTTGGTCAGCTACATATTAGGAGGATATAACGAATGTAAATAATATGTGTGGAGTTTAATAATATGTACTATTTTAGGATGAATCTGATAAACCAAGAATGAGTGAAGAGGACACAGTTTTCAACATAATAACATCAACTGTGTATTACGGAAACACATGGACTAAACATGGTTTTGATATGTTTTGCACAGACTGCCAAATATATGAACAACAAAGGTAATTTTTTTAAATTTATTTTTTATTTATATTTCAAATTTTTTTTTATTCTGCAGAAATGTTGTGATTTCTTGACATTGAATACTAGAGATAATATTTGTAACAAATCTTTATTTTGCCAGCTTTGGCTGACTGCAGATAGTTAACAGAAAACAAAAACAAAATAAATCAAATTATTATTTTATAAAATCTCAAAATAAACAAAACTTGTCCTACTATTGCATATTATTATGCCAAATTATTGTTGAATGTTTAGACAAAAAACTGACAACATTTACATTGCTGTTGTGAATTAATATCATACATAGAATGGTTGTGATAACTTGTATTTAAAATCATAATAAATAATATACCTATGGTATAACTGTACTGTTTGTAACTACAGTCTATGGTTCATCATCATCATTTCAACCCATAAAAGTCCAACTGTTGGGCACGGGTCTACTCCAAAGAATGTTGAGGGAATTTAGCCTACTATACCACACTTACCAGAGTCTATGGCTACATTATTATAATATAATTATATATTTTTATAGTGAAAGAGTCACTGACAACAGGCAGACATTGTCCGACCAGGTTTCAGCTACTTCTATACAAAATTTTATCAAAATAGGTCCAGCCGCTTGAGTATGAATGTAACAAACACACATTCACAAATTTTCGCCTTTATGATAATTACTATAGTGTGATTGACTTCTTTAGTTAAATAATTAACAAACAGTAATAACAACAACATTTTTTCAGAGCTGGTGTTGAAAATAGAGATGACACAACAACAGCAGAAATAAATGGTGATGCGGACGATGAGTACTTAGATTGTGGTAAAGCTGTTAACTTTACGTATTATGATAACTTGGTTGGTGTTGCCCGACGTCACAGACATCCAAATGTGCCTGAACCACAGGTAACGTAATACTTCTTTATTCTTTAGATCGCGATGATGTCGCCCGACTGCAGATCAGTAGTAGTGTGGAGCTTGGCCCCTAATACCTGGATACGGCGCTGCTATCTGCTGTTGGCGCATGCAGTCTGGTTTCGAAATTATGGCTTCAGCGACATGACCCATTGTCTGCTGCTACTGCGTGAAATCGGGTACCAATCGCTGAGGCTGGCCAAAAAAAAAAGCTTGTCTATAACCTTTAAACACTTTTCAAGCAGACTGGTGGAATATAATAATATTATAAGCCAAAATAGAAAATCATGGGGGAGGTCTTTGCTCTGCAGTGGGATTAAATAGGCTGATATGTGTGTGTGAAGTGAAGGTTGCAGGAAGCCATTATAGGTGGCACGAAGGCCCATACTGTGGAGTAGAGTTTCAATTACTTTCTTCAATTATCATGGTTCAGTACAGCTCTGCACAGATACATGATCACTTGTAATAAGTTGTAATCACATATCTTGACCTATTTGTTATAAAGAGGACTCATAACATAGTAGCAAAGCACACTAAAATTACCTTGAAATTAATTATTATTGGTCATCGAATATAGAATCAATAGAATTATGATTGCCATGTCCATTAGCTCCATACAACAACCAACAATTTAGCAATTGGAAAATTAAATAGAATTAAATAATGGTAAATAGAAATTTATGGTGGAAACTGTGCCATATTGAATATGTGTCAACCATAGACCCTAGTATTAAAATTAGTTTGTAATGGTTTGTTCAAATAACATTTGATTTGAACGGTTTGTTGATTCAATTCCTCTTTGTAGGTGTCTCTAATATTCCCAAAGAAAAAATCAAACGGTCTATCGCCGTCTGAAATAAATGGATTCGAGAAACGTTTGAAAAAAGCAAAGAGAGAGAAACCAAAGTCAGTCCAACTTTATAACCAAATTGGCAACTTTTGGAGGATTAAGGGTGACACTAGACAGTCAATCGAGTGTTTCAGACGCGCACTCGCAGTCTCGCCTTACAATGCAGAGGTAAGTAGTTATCTATACCTACATAGAATAAAACTAGCTGTTGCGCGGGGCTTTGTTCCCGTGGCTCTTTGTTTGGCCACTACTCAGCACCTATTCGTCGTAGCGTGATGTTATATAGCCCCTAGTTTGCCTCGATGAATGGGCTATCCAACACTAAAATAATTTTTCAATACGGACCAATAGTTCCTGAGATTAGCGCTTTCAACCAAAGAAACTCTAGCTTTATAATATTAGTATGTGTACATTTTAATGAGTCTATGTTATATTATACCCACTGAGAAATAAATAAATAAATGGGTGGGTCTTTTTAGACCCACCGAACCCAAAACAATTTTTTTTAGAATTTTGCTTGTCTGTATGTTTGTACACGTATCACGCTAAAACTACTTCATGGGATTGAGTACAGTTTTTACCTAAGTATTGCTAGAGGTCTTACTTAAAATATACGCCCCATTTTACCGCAAGAAAATATCTTATTCCCCTGTTTTATGCGAACCGAATTACGCACACCGCGCGACATTAGTAAATAATAACCCTGTCTTTGCTGTAGCGCAGCCGGGTAATTAGGCTAGGAAGAGATCTGTGCTGCATTCCGTGCGTAGAATTTCTCGTTGGCCTACTAGTGTACATTTGTTCGCCGTGTCTGGGTGAAGAAACATCGTGCGGCGATTTCCGTCATAATATCTGTTATTGACAAATAACGCGTAATGTGTAAATAACAAAGAACTAGCAGAATTTTGTTTATTTTTTTCTAATCGTTTGTTAAATATGGTAAATTATTTTCTTCTTTCTCTTTTTAGTTAAATACTTGTCATTTGTTTATTCACATTTTCTGTTTATTGACAATTAGATACCTACGGAGCTATTCTGAAGTATTTTGTTATGTAAACCGACCTTTTTTGTTATGTAAGAGGACCTTCCTCTTTGGGAAAAGCTGTCATTTTCTTCATCGTGTCGACAGCGAATTACACTCTGTATTATTAGGTAAAGCTGCTATTTTAAATCACTTTAATTAAGGGAAAGAGCGTAAAATTATTGTTTTATATGAAAACTATAACTGTATCAGTAGCACAACGAGAGTGTTTACGACTGCGCAAGTAATATGGGTTCGATTCCCGGGTCTTGGTAAAAACATTATTTATCATAACACTTGATTCCGATATCCACCAAATTTCAGAAATGTGATCGTCTGATGACAATAGGTATAGCACCTTTTATTATATTGTAAACCTCTACCTATCCGTTCGGAGATAAGACGCGTAGAAAACTATCGAATTTAGACTTATCAAGTTTAACAAAGTTATTTTTAAAACATCATTGAATAAAGTGTTTCCCAAAATTTTTTTCGAGTCGAATAAGATTTATGTACTTACCTTAGGTAGTGTTTTTAGGGTTCCGTACCAAAAAAGGTATAACAGAAACCTTTATGGTCTCGATCTGTCCGTCCTTCTGTCACAGCGTATCTATTTATGTCTAGATATATAATATAATCTATTTATGCTATCGGCATGAAATTTTGAATAGTTTTAAATACCGTTGATCCAACTCTATTAAGATTTTAAAAAATGTGTATACGTTTTTATTTTCTCTGCAAAAGCGGACTAAATGGGGGCTAAACTGGTTAAAAAAGAAACGCCATCAACAGGAAAACCATTAACGATGAGATTAAATTTAGTTGTGTCTAGACCTTTGAATTAGCTAACCAGTTATATATTCACCATACTACATATAATAAATAGTTATGCACGAAACATATAACTATGTTACGTAGTAAATAACACGAAACGAAAATATAACAACAATGTCATACTTATATATACTTACTACAAAGGAATCTATTTATAAATAAAATTGAAATGCAGTTTTTATCAGAATTTAATAAAAAATATGATAAGAATGAATGACTGAAGAATGAAATGAAGACGAGAAATGTGCCGGGGGCGAGTTGCTATGTATTTTTAATTAATAACTAATTTCATCTAGCCAGCCCCGCTTATCTAAACTAATATTTGTTTATTTGATTGATTGATTGTTCGTTTGTTTGAACACGCTAATCCTGGGAACTACTGATTCGAATTGAGAAATTATTTATGTAGCATAGGATATCGAGGAAGGCTTATACAGCAATAACAATAATGGGTTGCTGATGATGTACGAATAGTGTTGAATTTCAAAGCAACTAGGCTCATAAAAACACCGCACAAATCGGAAAACCATACGGTGTTTTTACAATATGGAATATTGGCCGTATTAAACCGTCCACAATGCTAAAGTTAAGCTTATACAAGTTCTATTGATAAACTATTCGAAATCAGATACACTCACTTGACTCACTACTTTATAATTTTTAAATTCCTTTTCATCATCGACCTAGTCCAGTACTGGACCTACGCCACTTCAATTGCACACAACTAAGCACAATTTCATAACCAGTTATAACATTCCTTAGGTTCTCCTCAACCTTGCAAGGGTGCTATTCACTCTGCAATACTTGGACGACGCGATTTACTTGACGCGGCGATCCTTGGAAGTGCAGCCGCCTGACCGCAGCGCTTGGCAACAGTACTTCACTCTTGGGGAAATATTCAAGGCGTATGGGCATTATCAGGTATGTTTGTACATTAGGTACATTTGAATTATGTACAATACGTGGGTGCCGCGAGGCTTGCTTTCAGGAAGGTGCATCTGCATCTATATCATATCATCAACTTATAATAACCTCTATGTTGTTAGAGACTTGTTGGTATTTAGTGTCGGACACTACCATATACTGATTTCTAAAACGCATAGTACCTATCGCTTGAATGATTCGAAGAGATCACTGTACTTCCAGTGTGTATTGATTGCTTAGACTTTAGAGGGACATAGGGTAGCCGATTGAAATGCGTTAAAAACACAGTTGGATAACTTGTGTACCGACAAAAGTGAGTTTGAAAAATACCCTTTCACAGGAATACAATATATAAATATACTCCGTTTTGGTTAAAATTAGATGAATCCTAAAAAAAATATTTTATATGACAACACTGACATTAATGTAAATTTTACCCAATTACCTGGCTTGACAACTACCCGCTTTATCTGTATATATTTTATAGAACCCAAACGCATACCATTGCTGCTTAGTGTAAGACGATAATACATTGTGCAGGAAGCTGCAATGCACCTCAGGCACGCATTGGACTTGAAACCGGACTACGAACCAGCGCTGGCCGCACTGAAAGACATCGAAAACACACCAGAAGCTTCTGTGCATGTCTATACACTCCTTATAATAGTGTGTTTGGTAAGCATGGATTTGTGGTTTTGTTTCTAAATCTGATTTCTTTCTATAAAGCAAAGAGAAAGAGAGTGTATAAAATGTTTAACAATTTGTTTGGTAAAATTGCAACTATTAAACAACGTAACGCAACGTAAACCGTTTAATACAGAAAACAAGTTAATATATTTGGTAAAATGAATCTAATGCTTTTTACCAGCATTAAATACGCATAACAGTTGCTCCTAACTTCGCTTAGTGAGAGCCTACCTACCAGTTGTTTATCGAGCAGACAGAGAAAATATCCTTCGTATGATTCTAGTGTAATTAAGTTCATTTTCAAGAGTGAAGGTATCAATAAAATCGCATAGGGACAAATAATAAAGGAGGGCAGGCAAATACCGATAAACAAGCGTCGCAGCGGAAACGTTATTTACGGTAACCGAAACCACAGTTGCATTACATATCATATTTATTCATTATCATGTTACAACAATTTGACCCGTTGTTCCGTGGTTTGTTGATAATACAAGCAATGTGTTATTATTATACGGCTACTTATTTTACGGCAGTCAATACCTACAGACAAATGATAGCAGCAATGACCTGTAGGCTAACGATTAATTGAAAAATACAATCTACGACACGAAATAAAGACATTACTCATAGAATAAGATACAAACGCTAGATCTCCTAGGTATTCCATACCCGTTATTAATGATGAATCTACTAGGCTCGAAAATAGGATTTAAAAAAGGAATTAGTAGAGTTTATTTGAATGGGCCGGCAACGCGCTGATGTTGAGCTGGCCATAGGCGCGTGTGTAAGCGGCCTATGTGTAATATGCCCGCCTGATGGTAAGCGGATTTGCTTACCATCAGGCGGGACGTACGCTTGTTTGTCACATCATATCTGCCCAATGACGTCCACTGTTGAACATAGGCCTCACCTAAAAACCTTACAATTAAACCTTAAAATAGCTCATAAAAAATTACTAAAGGTTCTGTAAATTTTACTAACATTCGAATCCGAATTTGCCAGTCAATGTGTCTTAATTATTGTGAAAATATTTAAAATATTCTTACATTCCACAGGTTATGGGAGTATTATTGGTGATATTATCATCAGTGGACAGCGGAGGCGACGTCGAAGAACACAAAACTCAGCGACATTTCAACCGAGCTATGGCAATGAGATCACTCCGTGGTGTCACCTTGCCGGGCTCCCGCGGTCGGAAGAAAGGTGGCTCTTAAACCCATCGTCACATCACTAGCGATAGCCTGAGTTTATGATCTCTGGTTGTGTTCCTAAATTGAATTTTCTTTTTTATTTTGTTATTGTACCAGTCGTACAAGTTTGTAAGCGTAAGGACAGTATTTGGTGAAACAAAATACCAGTTATATTAGTTCCTAAGTTTCTTTTTATTTTTTCACACTTAACTGTTCAGGATCCATAGAGACAATATGTTTTTAAGACCTCGGAGGGATCCCTTTTTGTTCATTGGAGATTGTGAACTCAGGATATAATTATTATGAACGATCGTTCATGAAGCATTAAAGGCTTGTTATTACGAGTGATGTTCGAAAGCTGCAATGTTTTTATCATTAATCGCTATTGGTGATCAGCAGGAGGTGACCAAGAAATTGCTGTACTGTTCTATTAAATATTTTCTTTTTGTTTTTACCAAAAATAACATTATATTTCATCAAGGTAACTTGATTCCTGTTATATTCTTGTAACAAATGACGCGAAGAAGTTAGCTCAGGTTTTTTGTGCGGCGTTTACTTAAAAATGTTTTGTTTCTCGATCGTGAACATATTAAATGTTACTGTAAAGTAATACTCAATACCAAACTAAAGTTCTTGAAAACGATTGTTAACTTGATGGAAAATATACTTACATTGTGTTGTGATTATAACTAACTCGAGATGCTACGACATGTTTACGGCTGGTTGTGTTAGTGACTTATTAATATTATATTTATGTATGTACGATTTAATAGAACAGTACTATCAATAGAGGCTAATGTACAAATATTCTTTATGTGAATGACCAGAACGGTCTTGCCATGTCTTGTTTGATCTCTGTTTCGTAGTCTTCATCACGTCGCGATAACAGATGTGGTGTATCCTTTTAGCAGTTTGGAAATATTTAAAAACTAAAAAAACCTTTTCAGTATATTTAACTTTTATAAAATACGATCTACAATAAATCCGCTCCGTTCTCATTTAATATATTTGTATCTTAAGATAAGATTGTTCTTATTTTTAAACATGTGAAAATGCTTGGTAAGCAATAATAGTAATACTATTTGTAGCTAGTTGTTAATATTCGAATAATGAACAAGCTCGAATTACAAATATAACTGTATGTGTAGTCGAGTACTATGCGATGATGTAATCTTCCCACAACTGAACAATTAAGCTGCTATATATAAGGAGTCTACACTTACGTACTGAGCCATGTTTGAGGACGCCTTGTGGCGTGCCAGCCTTGCATTGAGCGTATCACTTTTGCAACCTAGTCAATCACTTAGACAAGTTTTGCCTTCGCGGTGATGAGGCCCGTGTGTATGTCGTTTAGTAGTGCATGCAAAATAAACTTGTTAAGTGTTCGTAGCATCTAAGGATTTAAAAACGGAGGAGCAAGTCTTAAATTCGAGATTGGTAAAAATGTACCTGTTTTCAGTGGTTCTTTTGTTAATTTTTGACTATTTATAATACATGATTGTCCTAGCATCTAATTTTTGTATTTTCTTTCCTAGCCCGACTGTAAGGTTTTTGTATTTTGATGCACATCAAAAGTAATCAAAGAGGTTTTGTGTGTTCGTTAGGATGGTTTGAACCAAACGAGATATGTACATGTGCACTATTTAATAGCTATTTGCTACTATTTACTACCTATAATGTAATATTTATTTTGCTACCTTTTCATTATGAAAAAAAAAATTAAGTGGTCAGCCATTCTGACGTCAGGTTGGCACGCTTCAAAGTTGTTTTAGCGTTGTATTAACGGCGTTGTTAATGTAAATATTTACTACCTGTTTGCTACTTTAAAATATTTTTTACACAAAAAAGTACTTGTTAAAGTAGCAAACAAGTAGTACATATTTACATTAATAACGCTGTTAATGCAATGCTAAAATTATAAGAACTTCTAAGTGATCAGCCAACCTGACGTCAGAATGGCTAACCACTTTCATATCATAAAGCAAAGGTATATAAAGGTAAATAAATATAATATAATAATTATAAATAGGTAGTAAATAGCATCAAATAGGTTTTATATAGTTCACATGGTCTCATGTACCTACATAATATCTCATTTGGGCCAGTAATCCTGCAGTCCAGACACACTTTTGTTCCTTCTATAGTAAAAAAAGAAGCATCATTACTTCAATTACGACACACACTTTTCTAACGGTAAAATCTTAAAAATAAACTCACAGAGTTGAGTAAAGTAAAAAGTAAGTAGGTATGTGCAGTCTTCATTTTCAAACTCTGCGCGTCACGTTGCCGCAACCACTTCGCGGGAAATCACTTCACATGTACTCCAGCTTTAGGGTGAAAGACAAAACTACATTAGTAAAAAATTATAATGTATTTTTTATCATAAAATGTATACATGTAGCTGAAAAAGAATCCGCCGTACTTTTGAAGCCATCTCAAACATCTAAGCAGAAAACGGTGCCAAATATTTCATATTTGTAATGTACAATTAGTTTTTCATAATAGGCAAATGGTTCATTACTTACACCTAGATAACCAAAACGATAGCTGTTCGAAATAGCGTAGCAATCGGCTTAAAGTTAAGAGTGGTTATGTCTTGATCGTTATTATATTGTTGTTAAATATTAGGCAGCAATATCGTGAATGCCTAGGCGGAATACGTCGTGCTGGACAAAGAAGGAGTCTCCGAGTGGCTTCAGAACAAATGTTTGCATGTATGGGTGTGGTGGGTCATCATCGCACTGAAATTAATAAACAAAATCATATTAATAATGAGTTAAAGCTTCACAAGGCATGGATTTTTCGTGAATACCACTGTCCGTGTGGCTTGGCCACCATCAGGGATTTTAATTTTGATGACACAAAATTAAGTCTTTAATTATTCGAATTTAGTCGTCAAATATTAGAATTAGGTTTATAAGAGTTTATAAGTGGCCGATCTGGAGAGTCTCCCCAGCTGGGTCACATTTATATCTCAAAAAGGGCACATAGCGAAGATCTGTTTTCTCCCAAATTTTGTCGGTAACTAGTTAGAATCAGTCACCAAACATCAAACTCAAAGTAATTTATCAACACCGACATTGGAAAAGCTTAGGTAAGTAGCTACTACTACAAATCCACAATTCTACTTTTTTTTTTTATACCACTATGGTGGCTAACAGACGGTCCGCCTGATGAAAAGCAGTTACCGTATTCTATTATTAAATTTTATACATAAAATTGACCTATTGCAAATCTCTTTTAGAAATATTTCTTCAAAATTTTTCTGTACAAATCAGTTCATGCTGTACATCTCTAATTGCTTCATATTGAGATAAAAAATGAGAACTGAAAAGTCACCAATAATAGGACTTTTGATATGAAGTTAGATATGTGACTGGTGTTGTTTAACTTTTCTTATAAGGCAATTTTAATTAGCCTGTATATTGTTACAATGGGACCAGTGAAAATAAAAGTTTACTTATTAGTTGTAGTTAAAATATATAAATTCTGGCACTTCAAGCAACCAAAAGTTAGTGACATCATAATGAGTTTAGAGTGGTCTTTTATATTTAATAACTTAAGTTTTAACTATTAGTAATCACAAAAAAGTTGTGAATATTATTATTAATATTGCGCAAGAATCATGTCTCCTGTTAATATGACTCATGCAATGTTAAAAAGTTAATTAAAGTTATGATAGGAGTTAAAACATAATTAACATTGTTTATCAAGTCTGGCAAGTGTTACATTATTGAAGTGAATTGGGCCCTTACTTGACTATTGTAATCGGTAAATTGCCAAAGGCCTTCACCACACTTGTCGGAACGTCAATACATATTTTTGCGTACAAATAACCAATTATCTGATAACGGACACTCTAAGACCGATTGCTTAAACATAGTCGAGGTTTTATACTATTCAAAACACAAGAAACCTTGTTAGGAACAGGGTGACGTGCTAAGGCAGTGTACATAGTGCATTATCTACAAGCACTAAGTTCTATTCTTACTTTGCATCTGAAGATAAAATTAATTAGACGTTGTGAAGTGCCAGCCTGAACATGTCGTGCTCTACATAGAATGAATTTCCTATTGGCTTCAGTACAAAAGTTTGAAAGTACGCATGGGGTAGGTCGTCGTCAGTCTGTTGTAAATGCAACAAAGTTTACATTTAATAATTGTATTGTAAAAGTAGAAAATATCCCCAAATTGTCTCTTTTGTTCTAAATGTACTTATGCCAATTGCATGTTAATTTATTTGAGACAAACACAATTTTGCTTAGCATAGGTATTAAAATTTAAGGCTACATGCCACCAAGTAACCAACTACAATAACACTCACAATTTGAGATGTGTGTGCGGCAAATTGCTGGATGCTGGTTGCTGTGGTTGGTGGCTTGTTTGCTAATAATTTGATCTTATGGCTAATTAAACTTTTAAATATTGAAATAATATCACTAAATGTTTAAACCTACTTGAAGTTGTCCAAGTACATTAATTAGAACTCCTCCATCAAACATAGGCTGTGAGTCAACTGCAGTTATAATTCTTCCAATTTTTTGAAATGTTAGACTCTGAAATGGAAATTTTGTTGTTATATTTTATAACATTGTAAATATTGATAATAAAGGTTAAAGGTAATTTAATTATTTGCAAAGAATTAAAAGGCTTCTAAATGGTTATCAATAAGAAAATTGATCCTGCTCTTACTCTGCATGCTTCTGGAAATATTATGATGTGATTTGTATTGCTTCATTTTAATATTCATATAATATAGGAACAGCATAATTTAATACTATGTGAGAGCTACAGTTTGTAGTAGGTACAGTGACCCAAGTGACAGATCTCCATGCTCTTTAGTATGATAGGAGTTATGAAGCATGTATTTCATTGGCTTAAGATAATATTATTAAATGTCAGTTGTCCTAAGTAGTACTTACAACAATTTATATCTGGCAATGACAATAAAGTAATGAAATCTTACCTATTATAAATTTTAGTGTAGAAGTTATAGTCTAACATCTTCTAAGAAAGGTAAAAAAGAGAAGAGAGAAGGACAAGTTTTTACAACTATTACAGGACATTATGTATAACTTTCTAGAAAAAAAATTATATCTTGACAACATTTTTTTTTCATGGTAGCTCAATCATAGAACTACTTTGGTACTAAATGGCTGTAAATGTAAACATGTATGCATCAAGTTGTGTTGTCTAAAGTTAATATTTTTATTCAAATAAGCATGAGGAAGTCAATGAACTTATATAAATATTGATACTATGGGTTAAATAATGACTGGTGATACATACATTTAATTTTTCCATGATTTTTACTGCTCCTTGCAATTGTACACCTTCAAAGGTCATGAAGGAAGTTTCAACCTGTAATTGAAAAGTAGTTGGATCATCTTGATAGCAATAAAATTCAAACCATCACCATTGAGGTTCCATCAAGGTTAGCTATGAGTCATATTTGTTTTGATTAGTACAAAATAGTAAGTAATATGATTCACGTTTAAAAAAATAACAATAATATAACTTGTAGTATTCAATTTGAATGCTTAAATACGAAATGACACGCAAAGAGTTCGTTTTCGGCGGGAGGGACGAGGTAACCTAAAAAAATTTGAAAACTATCTTGAAAGTCTCAACGTTGTCTACAAATAAAGAAAAATCAAACTACACGTACATAATATCAAGGAATAATACTCACATTATACATATTCACCAGAGTCGGTCGTTGTACCGGATCGTCGAATAGTGTGTAATATTGATGGACAAAGCCTTTGCCAATAGCATCGTATTGTGGATTGAGTGCCATATTGACGAATTATAATTACCTAAATTCCACTAATAACACCTAGAAACACTTTAATGATAAAATGCAGGTATTTTTCGGGGCTTTTGCATACCCTGTGAGCCTTTCTTACTCTTTGGCCTTCTTTTCCTCACCTGGAAAAATGGCAAACCGTTTTCAGTGTTGCCATTCATGAATGACGTTTACGTTTCGTAACATTGGTTGTATCGGTGGTTATATCTAGAATACCATATATCAATAATACTTTTAATAAATAAAAATAGTAAGTTTTGGCCAATGGGCACCTCTATTTATGAATGATTTACTTCACTAATTAATTCGTTCGTTCAAAGATAATGGCGGACAAACTGTTTACGTTCTTACTTGACGTTGGCATTTGGTTTCCAGAAATATTTTATTATTGTAATAATTTCACAATTTAATTAGAAAAATGTCGTTAGCTGATGAATTACTAGCTGATTTAGAAGAAAATGACGATGCAGAATTGGAAGCCCTCGTTGAAGGTAAAATGGAGGTGGACCATGAGTTTGCAGTACCAAATCCAGTAATACCACAAGAAGAAGACATTAAAAATGTTTCCATCAGAGAATTGGCTAAGTTGAGACACTCGGATCGTTTAAAACGGGTAAATACAATTGTTCTATAGAAAAAAAGTTAAACAGTATATGTGTAACTACATGTGGAGTTTATTAAACTTTTATCTATACTAAAAAAAATATATTTAATTCCAGGTGATGACAGAAATAGAACATAACATTGGTAATAACAGACAAAAGGTAGAAGTGACAGGGCTGATGGAAATAGATCCTGAATACCAGCTGATAGTGGAAGCCAATAACATAGCTGTTGAGATTGACGGAGAAATTGGTAGGTTATAATTTTTATTTTAGATTTGTTGTTACACAAACAAACAAGATATCGATTAACAGTTTGGTTAGTACTATTTGTTTTGTTTTAACACTTTATTGCACACAAGAAAATAATAAATACAATAACAATATATACAAAAAGCATGTACAAAAGCAAGCTTAACTCAGAATTGTGTTTTCTTACAGCACTATTTATGTGGTCACAAAAATAAAATCATACATTTTGATGTAGTCAGTCAGTTGGATATATTGGAGAATATTAATGACTTTAGGCATACAAAGCATCTATGTCTCAGACTACCACATATATCTAGTACTTTTCATTTTGATAAAGTTCCCTTGGATTTAATAGGAAGAGTTGCGAGTGGAATCTTTGCTTCATCACTATCAACCTATAGAGTCCACACACATGTTAGGCTAACATAAACATAAGCAACAAATTCTATTTTTCAGCTATTATCCACAGATATGTACGGGATAAGTACCAGAAACGGTTTCCAGAGTTAGAATCCCTGATCATATCTCCACAAGACTACATAAGGTCTGTGAGGGAACTCGGCAATGATTTAGACCAGGCTAAGAACAATGAGATACTTCAGAGTTTTCTTACACAGGCAACCATTATGATTGTTTCTGTTACTGCGTCTACTACACAAGGGTATGTCCTATTTGTTTAACTGTCACCCTACACCTGGTCCAATTTACTAATAAAAAAAATTATTTTTTTCAATCAGTATTAGTCTTGTTTGAAAATAGTGTTTTCTCTTCACCTCCTCCCACATTTACAGTCTTGCTTCCCTGCATTTACAAGAGTCATGTATATATATAGACGAATTATACCTGGTGATGATGGAGGAAGGGAAATATTCTGTTCCAGAGCTCTTCTAAGTGAGCTTCACAAGTACCGAAGATAAAATGTATCTGTTACTTCTTCACTTGCTGGCATTATTGCAATGTTTACATTGTGTATCTTAAATATTTAACCGAAAGTAAAATTGCTAAATATTTTATGGTAATAATTTTATTTACATTTTTAGGAAATTACTGACAGATAAAGAACTGGCTGAAATAAATGAAGCATGTGACATGGCATCAGAACTGAACAATATTAAATCAAATATTTATGAATATGTTGAAAGTAGAATGGCTTTTATTGCTCCCAATATAACTGCTATTGTTGGTAAGTTCATTATTTATTTATCCTTTTACTTGAAGCCTGGTGCCGACTGACTATAACCCATAAATGTCTTACTGCTGGGCATGGGTCTCCTCCAAACAATCAAGAGGGAATTAAGCCTACTATACCACGCTGGCCAGACAGGTTATTATTTGATTGTAAATCAGCTGGCATGGTAACACAGTAAATTTGGTAAACTTTGAAGGTTACAAAATATGGGAATTCCCCTGTATGGTCTACTGACAAATCTATTGACAAAATTCTTTTACACTAAGAATTTTTTTAAGTGACATATATAAGGTTTAGAGCTTTAGATACTTCACTCATATAAACTTTCTCATAGTTAATCTATTATTTTCGAAACTACTACGTGTCTCTATAGTAGTATAAAAGAAAACAAACTATTTACTATATTTCTGCTTACATAAAACGTCTATTAAAACATAACCTTGACTTCCAAATAAAATTCAAATCAGTTTAGGTGACTCATGATTAAGATCACCATATATGCAACTCTATTAAGTGCTTCCATTTAAGATAGTACCAAATTGTTTTATTGCGTTGAGCACCATGTTTGTGAGTAGGTCAAGTTGAATGCGGGATCTATTGTTTGTGTTGTTGCTCTGAATTCCTATGTATATGCAAATTTTATAATAATATATTGGCTGAATTTATTCAGAGACAGTCACTTTATTCTGATCAAGAGCTACAGATAAATAGTGTACAGTAACAAGTCTAACTTCAAAAAAGTGTTATAGCTGTCATTCGGATTGACAGAATTACTACTTACTTGTTACATCTAGTTGATGTAGACCTCTAGTCTACCATTAAGAACTTTAGTAGCCCTGGAACTGCGATGATGGCCTAGTTAATATGTTTTCTAATTCCTTGAGTTTTCGGAGTTGCTTGGCTTGACATTTGCAAATTTGATAGAATCTACCCTGTAAAAATTCATGCTAGGCAAATGACATTTGACTTTAAACTTTTATTTGGCATAAATATATCAATAATATTTTTATTAGTTCAATAAAAAAATACATACGGTACGGTACAGGTAAAATAACATTGTACATAATTATGTGTTTCGGTTCTATAGGTGCATCAACAGCTGCAAAGATACTCGGTGTTGCCGGTGGCTTATCCAAGTTAGCTAAAATGCCATCATGTAACATTTTACCTCTTGGACAACAGAAGAAAACACTGTCTGGGTTCTCGCAAGCTGCCGCATTACCTCATACTGGATTCCTTTATTTCTCTTCAATAGTACAAGATACTCCGCCTGTAAGTTATATATATATATTACAATATTATAAATGCGAAAGTAACTATTTGATTGTTTATTCGGTTTCACGTCTTAAACAGTCATCCAATCTGCAAGAAATTTCATGTATGGATTGTCTAAAAGCTGTAGAAGGACATTGCACGCGGGCGAAGCTAGTAAACCTACATTTAACAAAGGTCTCGTCAAAATGAGCGGGTGAGAAGACGGTGGTGTCTCTCTTTAATATGAAAAGTGCTCTTATTACTTTGTACATATAGCACATTTTCGTCTACCTTGCTAGGTTGCATGCATTTTCGTTAGCTGTATTGAGTGCGCTAGGCTAATACTTATCTATATGTTTACCAATGTTGCCAGGAGTTAAGATACAAAGCAGCAAAGTTGGTGTCTACTAAGATAACGCTGGCGGCGCGAGTGGACGCTTGCCACGAGAGTACTGATGGTAGCATCGGACGACATTTGCGAGAGTCTGTTGAGAAGAAACTAGATAAAATGCAGGTAAATTAGAAGTGAATTTCATTTTGTCTGTCAACAACTGCTACGTAAGCTACAAAAGAGGTTTTAGCTAGTTTTAACGGTATGGGAACCAGACAACAGACCGGGTCTCGTCAAATTTCAAGTTCGCTCTGAAGTTGCACCCACTGCTGTTTAACATAGTAAATGAACTTCGTTCAGTTGTGTTGGGGTCCGTTTGTACGCCAAATCTCACTTTATTTTCTTTTATTTTTAAAATGATAAGTTGCCAGTTGGAAGTTTAATAAGTTGATATTTTTTTAACTAGGAACCACCTCCAGTGAAATTCGTGAAGCCTCTGCCGAAGCCGATAGAACAGAGTCGTAAGAAGCGCGGCGGCAAGCGAGTACGCAAGATGAAAGAGCGTTACGCCATGACAGAGTTCAGGAAGAATGCCAACCGACTTAACTTCGCTGACGTGAGTGTAACGTTTGACTTTTATTATTCACTACCTTTCACTTCTGGCCTCTCTCGTCTGACCCAAGGGATAATTATCGGAAGAAATTATATATGAAATGTAAATTGGGGCGAAAAATCCGCCATTTTAAAGGTTCCGTAGCGAAAATGGCAAAAACTTTATAGTTTCGTCATGTCCGTCCGTCCGTCTGTCACAGGCATTACCTATACTCAAAACAACTCATGGTATGTTGATGAATTTAGAGATTAGGTGTCTTGTATTGGTCGCTACTTAGTTTAGTAGTAGTTAAATAATAAAAATAAATATTTTAAAGGGCGGCACTTCATACATGTAACAGAAGCTGAATTTTTTAGCATACATTTACGTGTGGCATATACTTCGATAGATCTTTCAAAGATACGTTAAGCTAGTTTTTTGTTTGGATGAATATTTTAAGAAATACTTTTAAAAAAGTACTTTTGCGTCGACATAATATTACCAATCATCATAATATCTGCTGATGCTGGACATAAACCCAGGGCAGACCATGAATTTGTGGGGCCCTGGGTTGATACTATTCGGAGACCCCTAGGGGGCCTGTCTATATTGTCACTTAACTGCCATTAAAAAAAACGGCCAAGAGTAAAGTATATAATTAAAAGAAGTTAAATATTTTATAAACTTAACCATAGGTATGATTTTTTGTAATTCACAATGTTTTCTATTGGTACTGGGGGCCCCCTTATATCCGGGAGCCTCGGGCTGCAGCCCCTATAGCCTACATAGATCCGCCCCTCCATCCTATACATAATTAAAGTTAATAAATACCGTTAATTTCCTAGAATTGAACTACTAGAGACAAAATAAAAAAATAAACGTTATCTTTCTTCAAATGCTCAACACAAATAATCAAGAAAAAAAAAATCAGAATACTCAGAATAGGCGTGGTAGCAATTAATGTAGACATTTTAATTAGTAGTGTATCATATTCGTAACAATTCCTAACATATTGTTCTACAAAAGAAACAACGATTAAAGTGAGAGCATCATTATCAGCGCGCATACATGTTAATCGTCGAAATAATTACAAATGCCAGCACCACATGTTGGCCAAACATGCGCCAATATTGTCCACAGTATTTCCACATTAGAAAAATAAGTTTACACACATTGATTGTAGTACAAATGTACAATTTTATACAGAACATAACTGCCGCCCGCGGCTTTGCCCGTGTGGTATGTAGGTTTTAAAATCATATTCTTAACCCTTTGACGGCCAAAGACGTGTTATATGTGTGTGTGACTGTGTGACTGGCCTGTTGGTCTAGTGGTTAGTGACCCTGACTGCTAAGCCGGAGGTCGTGGGTTCGATCCCCACCCAGGACAAATGTTTGTGTGATGAGCATAAAGGTTTGTTCTGTGTCTGGGTGTAATTGATCTATAATAGGTATGTATTTACAAAAAAAATGTATTTATTTTATTTTCCTTTATTTAAGTACTATATCAGTTGTTTAGTACCCATAACACAAGCAAATATAATTGCTTACTTTGGGACTAGATGGCGCTGTGTGAATATGGTAGAATATTATATATTATTATTATATAGTGATTCAATAATTTGATCGAGTCGCCAACGACGTCTAATAGCGTCCATCGCACTTCAATTTTTAATGACGGATAAATGTTGGCCAATGTTTATTTTCAGAATGAGGAACATTTATAACTGTTCATATTATTTGTTGCTTGGCGTAAGGGACACAGGTTTTCGTTATTAGCGTGGTGGTCAAAGAGTTTAACCTTCCTCATAAATCAATCTGTCTATTAGTGATAACCGCATTAAAATCTGTTAAGTAGTTTAGTAGCTTTAAGCTTACATACAGAGGGAAGTAACTTTTTTATACTATGTAGCGATTTATGTAGGGGTACTGTGGCTAACATTGGCTTAATATAGCCGAACGTGTGGAGCCAGCATTAAATGGTATTATCCGCTAGTTCGCGGAATCTTTAGTCCAGTAAATATGACGTCACGCTCGACGGGCCGCAGCAGATGCGTTGAATTCCAAATGACTCTACCGAAGTGGCCCGCGATGTTTTTTCGCGAGCCTCAAATAGACCGGAACACGACCTGTTGATGCGCGCGGACGTCCGTGCCGGCCCCGTTGCGCGTGGACCCACTGCCATTTGCAGTAATACACACTGCTTAAAAGATTATCGAACTATTTGTTTGTTTACATATTTTAAATCATCATCATCATCATCAGCCGTGGGACGTCCACTGCTGGACATAGGCCTCCTCAAGAGATTTACAATAGGACCAGTTGGATGCGGCTTGCATCCAGCGCAATCCTGCTGTTCGGATCAGATCTCTGTCCATCAAAAAAGTCAAAACCGGTACTTCCCGTTGACTTATGAAATTTGGCAAGAAGCAATATCAAGTTGCATCACTGAATATTAGTACTATTTTGGAAGGAATATAATATGATAAGCTTAAATTAAACTAAGAGTGAGAGTTTATTCCGGACTTGCGTTACATGAAGATGGTGCACCTACCTACTGACGTTGACTGACTTTACGTGAATATTTATTGTAACATATATATTTCGATCACAAAAAAAAAATGCATAATCGTACGGAACCCTCGGTGTGCGAGTCCAACTCCCACTTGGCCGGTTTTTTTTATTAATTATTGAGACAATAAGCCTATGTTCAACAGTGGACCTCATTGGGCTGATATAATGATGATGATGATCAATTATTGAGGTATGCTTAAGATATGTATGCGTAAAATCCATGTAATAATCTCCAATACTACATGCCAAGCGAAAAAGGAAATTTATTGAAGCTTCTCTTTAGGGTCAACAACCACAGTTTCAGTTCCACGTATTTCATTACAATATGAGCAATATTGCTGTGACAAAAAGTATGACTGTCACAAAGTTATATCATCCACACAAATGCACACAATTCATATCTAGAACACTCGCGCAATGCACCTCGTGGGTTTGGACATACAATAAGCAGTTTTATTTTATAACTTGATACTAGAATTGTAGAATTAAGGCCTCGTTTCGTAAAAGTTGATAAGGCGTGAATATTATATGAATAATTTAGATAAAAAGGTAGAATAACAAAGAATCATAAAAGAATCCACGAATGTACATAGAATTCGTCGTTATATCGTCTAACAGTTTTTTTCTTTCTTAATTAAATGACATCACTTCTATTTATATCAATTTCATAATTTACAGTATTATTATTAACTAACTTAATTTAAAAAAAAAACAAAATTTAAAACCTAACAAAAAAACAAGAAATATAACATCAAAAAGGGGTGAAATAATTAAAAAATGGCATCATAAAATCATCGCATATACTACAGTTAATATAATATAGATATCGACTATCGATATCGACTGACCTGTTGGTCTAGTGGTTAGTGACCCTGACTGCTAAGCCGGAGGCCATGGGTTCGATCCCCACCCAGGACAAATCTTTGTGTGATGAGCATCAAAGTTTGTTCTGTGTCTGGGTGTAATTTATCTATAAAATGTATGTATTTACAAAAATAAAATGTATTTAAGTAGTACATCAGTTGTTTAGTACCCATAACACAAGCAAATATAATTGCTTACATTGGGACTAGATGGCGCTCTGTGAATGTGGTAGAATATAATATTATATATAGGATTTGACAACTTGCTGCTCGCAAAGGCCGTGTGTCATAAACACTGCATTATGGCTCCGCGGTCGTCGGCCCGCTGAATGGTGCAGTCATCAAAAAACTATTAATTAACCCATCTGTGTTAATTTCATACGTTTCATTTAGTATCGACCAATTATTTTTTTATTATTCATGTTTTTAGAAAATTATACGAGATTTATTAATTCTCGCTTTATGAATTTCCCTATGTCGGAAGAAGATTAAGCGTTTCTAGAAAATATATTTTATGAGATGTAAAACTTGTTGATAGATTTTGATAATGATCAAAAGTGTAATTTATTAGTTCGCTTGCACTTGCTCAGATGTCATTTGATGTCGGAAATCGGAATTAATTCTTACTTTCTACGTTGAATGAATAATGGCTGTACTATGAAGAGACTGGCAGTCAGTTATTTAGCTTGCTAATGAAGATTTAATCATTATACATAAAGAAAACGTTAATAAAAATCCAAAAGGTTGGTGTAACTGCCCGTTAAAATTATTCCATTATCGCCCCATTCCAGTGCTCCAGTCAAAAATGGAACTTAGCACTTATAAACATTAACTATAGATTTCAGTAACAGAACTTACCACGTTTCCAATTATACAGGAATGTGCTCACTTGATAAACGGACAAGAATAATGCGAATTTCTTTCTCTTCGGCATCATCAAACGATGTTATCATCATCATCATTATGTCAGCCCAATGACGTCCACTGCTGGACATCACAAAGTTTAGCAAAGAATAATAATATTTATAATGCATTTAGTTAGTAAGAGCGCCTCTTTCGCCAACAAACTGCTTGTGCAGTTTGGCGATTTTGTATAAAATGTAAAAAAATATATTTGAAAAATGAATAAGTAAATATATTTAAAAAACTTGTACCAACATCTATTTCCTGATTATTTTATGTATCCATTACACACAATATTAATTAAAACGCCATAAAATCAATCACTAATCGCCAAAAAATGAAAACTTTTTTTTAATAAACTTATTGAGTAATATTTTTTCTATAGATTGAAGATGACGCCTACCAAGAAGACCTGGGCTACACCCGCGGTACAATCGGCAAGTCAAGTACAGGCCGTGTACGCCTGCCCCAAATCGACGAGAAGACCAAAGTTCGCATCAGCAAGACGCTACAAAAGAACTTGCAGAAACAGCAACAGTATGGTGGCGCCACTAGTATTAGAAGACAAGTTTCTGGTACTGCGTCTTCAGTCGCCTTTACACCGTTACAGGTATGTTGTTATGTATTGATTTTTATAAATGATGGACACATGGACACATGGACAGATGGACACAACATGTCATAGTTTTATGCAAATTATTTTCCGGGTATATAAAGTATGTATCGACGCACCGGCGAACAACATCGTAATGTGCTATTACATCCTAATACATACGTATAGATCACGCCTCGTTCCCAACAGAGGGGTAGGAGGTAGTACATCTTTGGCTTCTTCAACATTCATCAGTCTTTTCATACATTCCCGCCGGTTTCATCAGCAACCCATTAAGTCCCACTGCTGGGCTTGGGTCTCATCTCCTCTAACTAGAGAGCTGAGAGGGTTTAGGCCATAATCCACTCACGCTGGCCTAGTGCGGTTTGGTGGATCAGACATACTCATAGATTTTTTTGGGTTTCCTCACGATGTTTTCCTTTACCGTAAGCAGATAGTAAGTCACTTGACTAGTACATATAAATTCCACAAAGTGGAATGTACATTGGTACTGCCGGTCGGGATCGAACTCGGACCGCGTGATTTGCACGCCGCGCCGGTCCCTTATCCATTCAGCCACCATCGCTTTATTTAGGCATGTATTACTGGATTTTATTTTCTTTTTATCGTTACCTAAGTCAAGATATAAGATGTTCATTATGTAAGTCAAGTCACGATGCAAATATAAATCACAATTTTTCCTTTCCTGTATAATTTGCTTTTCTCTATTATGCTGTTTCCACGAGAGCGTCACTATTCATACTCTTGCAAGTTGCAGATTATATTACAAGTTTCAAGTATTTGTACCCATGACATGATATAGGCGTTAGTTTTTTTTTTAATTTCCTTTATTTATATTAATCATCATCATCATCATCATCAGCCCACATTCACCCATTGTTGGGTATAGGCCTCTTCTCTACAGCGCCACTTTTCACGGTCCTGTGCCAGCCGCGTCTAATGAGATCCTATGATCTGACGATATCGTCCGACCATCGGGCCGGTGGTCTGCTCACTGGCCTGATATCTTCTCTAGGCCACCATTCTGTAGCAGCCTTGGTCCACCGTCCGTCATCCCTTCTTGCCATTATTTATATTATCTTTCATTATTTAGTTTTTTCTCATCTAATATTTTTATTAATCCCGGTATTTATAAATAACTAACAATATCAAATCTCACAATCTGTGTACGCAAAATTCTATTTTTAAAAAGGTATTTGAAATTTATAGTTTACGTTAGTAAGATAGATAAACCTTACTTTTCGTATCTAGGTAGGTTGTATCTAGGTTTATGCAGTAGTTTAATTTTAATGTGTATCGGTGAAAGCGTACATTTCTCTTGTTTGGATTGTTCTGCTAAATAAGATATTATCCCGGTAGTTGTTATTGACTGCACGAACAGATTTAGCCCAGCACGGTGTATCTATTGTGATTTATTTTCCTACATTGGTAATTGACTGATTTTAACTGCCTCGGTAGCGCAGCGAGAAGTGTATACGACTGCTGTGCAAGAGTTACCGGAGACTATTCCCGGATCAGGTGAAAATAGTAGGTATTGGGATTTTCTATCATGAAATTCCAGTATTGGGATTTTTCCGGAGTTTGGTAAACAAACGTTCCCGATAGATGACAGTAGGCTCGCCCCCTATTTCATGGGACCAAAAATATGGTAAATGTGAGTGTAAAACACCTCTGCCTACCCCTTCGGCGAAAAAGGCGTAATGCTATGTCATGTATGATTTTATGTTTTTTATTCTGAAACCTATATATGTTTTAATAGAAATACCTATATAATTAGTATAAATATTTAAATACAAAAATTATCTAAATCGGTTCAGCCTTTCTTGAGTTCTAGTACCTCTAACAAAGTCAATTCGTTTTTATATAAATAGATTGCGAGATACTTCACTATTATTACGTAATCTGCATAACAAATGTTTGTCGGCGTAATAATATGCCATACACTGTAATATAGGTAAACATCTTTAAAATGCTTTCATAAAAAGTAAGGTGCAATCACGATGTAGCCTTGTACGGGCACCGTACTCACGGACAGAAGAGATTCACATCGTTTCTGTATAGATGTCGTGAGATGCTATGCTCCACATTCACTTGTCGATTATATAATTGTATACTTTTATGTTGAATACGGCAATGACAGTGTTGATTGAACGATTAGTCAAGTTAGGCGTTGTTGTTGAGATTGAATCAAGGATGGGTGATTATTTTATTTTGAAACATGTCATCTTATTTGTCGTTCCTATATCAGAATTTTTAGAAAATCCAATAGAAACTTACGTTAGTAGTTACCGTTAGTTGAGTCGCTAATTCTCAAACCATTAATAATGTTTGGATAATAATAATAAAGTTTGGACATTCACACACAGCGTCATCTAGTCCCAAACTAAGCTAATGCTTGTAATATGGATACTAGACAACTGATATTACTTACTTAAATATTTTTTTAGATTATTAATTGATTAATTATTAATGCTTATGGTACGATAACAATTTGTAACAGTAATCTGTAAAAGCAATGTTTTAAAACTCTTCTAATTATTATTACAACACCTCTTCGTCCGTTTTCATTATAAAAAGCTAGCTTCAAGAAATGGCCTTATATCGACTTGGCTGTGGAATACCCACCTTACAGTTGCTAGGTAAGTTCAAAAGTAGTGTGCCAACATGGCATTTAAAACATAACATAGTATCACGCCTTTTCCTCCGAAGGGGTAGGCAGAGGTGTTACACACGCACATTACGCCAGCTATTTTGTTTTTTCCCATGAAATAGGGGGCGAGGCTATTGTCATCTACCGGGAACATTTGTTTACCAAACTTCAGGAAAAAATATGACATTTGCCTTACAAAAATACGCAATTTTAAAAGAGACTTCCATTGTTCCAAATTCAACTCAAAGACTTCGTAGAAATCTCGTCAAACTTGTAGTTGCACCCGCTGCTGTTTAACATAGTAAATGAACTTCGTTCGGGTGTGTGCGGGGTTTAGGAGCGATGCTTCGTGTTCGGAAACGCACGGGCTGCCATCCTGCGATACAAACGGACCCTAACTCACTCAAACGAGTTCATTTTCTATGTTAAACAGCAGTGGGATGCAACTTCATAGCAAACTAGAAGTTTCACGCGACCAATACGTGCAAGAGTATTGCAGAAAGTTGCCAATTTATAATAGACCATAAAGTAACTTTATGAGCTATAAATAATAATTAATGTAAGACGTTTATTAAATAAATTGTGCCTGTCCATACGAGTTATGTATCTAAAGTAATAACTAATAACACAGCTATCTCGGTTATTGATAAATGAATTGTAGAAAGATTAATTTAGTTTGTCGCTTACGTATTAACTCTCTTGATATTCAATTATGGTGAACGTTATCGACGTATCTTCGTAATTTATCATCCGCCATACCGTTTTACATGTGCTGATTACTATCACATTTTGTTTTTGTACAATATCGGTGAGAGGCGTTTACTATGCTGGGAATATGGAGAATGTTCTTTTCTGATGTTGGCACTACATAAGTATCCTATATATACAGGCACATAAAATACGAGTCATTGACCTTCCATTTAAAACACCAAGGGCCCGATCCTGCTAACACAATCGTAACACAATGGTAAGCCGATGGTCTCATTCGACAGCTGTGATTGGCTAACTAAGTCAATCGCGCCATATTGCCGGCCTGTGATTAGCAGATATTAGTCTGCTATCGACGTATGTAATTTAGCAGCATCAGGCCCCTGATTTTCTGATATCAGAAAATGACTTATCTTTAAAGTGGCATTGTTTGACAGGATTGACTTCCGTACTCTTGGGTCTATGGCCAATATATGTATATAAGGTGTGGTCCTCAGGTCCCAAGTCATTGGACACCTCATCTATTCGGCCATCTTTTCTAAGTTCTTTCCCGGCGCCGATTTGATGACGCAGGGAATACGTATTTACGTAGTGGGATGACGTACGCTAACTGTAACTCAGGTTTGGCAGCATTCAAGTACCAGGTTTCGTTAAGTAGTGTTCCCTCCACTACTTACGTAAGACCAGTCATAGTTCAATGTAGAATAGAAACGTGCCTCATAACATGTACCTACGCACGGCTCTTTTGAAAAAAGCAAATTTCTGATATTGCAAAATAACTAACTTACGTGACATTATTTTCAAAACACGCACATTTTTCGATAAAATCGGATAACAACGTGAATGATGCGACTAACGTTAGAGAGGCAAGTCGTGCCTTAACTTAACAATAAGATCTAAAATCCCTATTTTAGAATGGCACATTCAAACAAAACATATCAATCCAAACTTTTTAAAGTACATTAAGTGCTTATTGTAGCTAAGAAAACAAAACTATACAATAAACGTTTTAAAATTACACAACAGAGGGCACTACAAAAAATGTGTGTCGATGTACTTAGATCGTTCGCACTGTCGTCTTGTGCCGAGTTATGCTGTAATTGACTACATTGTCTCACGTTTTAATTTAACTGTATATACATAACAAGAATAGAGCCATCTTCTCATTATAACATAATAGTTTTAAGATTCTCTGCATCTTATCTATACGTAATTGCGATCTGACAATAGACTTATGTTTTTAGTTGCGACCTAAATGTAAACAATGGAAAAATATCCGGTCGGATGGAATTAGATTTTAAAAGTAAAAATAAATGTGCCTATATTAAAGGAAACATACTGTATAAAAACCTACAACCCTATTTTAGTTGTGGAAATGGTGCAGCTCTAATGGGTGCACTATCTCCTGTTGCATCCCTAGACAACTAAAAACCACAACTACACCCTCACAACTTCAAACTTCGTAGAGAAGACGTACCCTGACCGCCTTTAAATTACATCTCCGTGAAAACTTTCTTTCATTTTTACTCTTCATTATCAACATCCAATTAATATCTCACTACTGGGCTCGGGTCTCCTCTCCTCTATCTAGAGAGCTGACAGGGTTTAGGCCATAATCCACACAAGCTGGCCTAATGCGTATTGGTGGATCAGACATACACTTAGAATTACTGCTAGGGTATGTGGGTTTCCTCACGGTGTTTTCCTTCACCGTTAGCAGATGATAAGTCACAAATAGAATTCATATTAGAACAGCTGCTCGTCGGAATCGAACTCGGACTGCGTGTTTAACTCGCCGGTCACTTATCCATTAAGCTACCATCGCTTTTCATTGGTATAATTAATAAAAAAATATTGGGGATTTTCATCTTCGTAATAATAAAAAAAAGGTTAGTCGATTAGTAAGCGATTTTTGAACTTGCTCATCCCTATACCAAAGAATTATATTAAGATGTAGTAAATTTTGAAAGTTTTTGAAGGGACAGCGTGTGAGACCCATGTGGGAAGCGTCCATAGGCTCGTGTGTAAAAAAGTGTGTAGAATTGTGCCTTATGCTGTCAGCAAACGACTCAATAATGCATCAACCGCCATTTGGTTTTTTCTTATTTATTCTAGACTCTGTAGGTACTATGATTGAGTGTAAGTATCTCTTTGTCTTTGATTGTGTTAGAAGCGTTAACACACCAGTTATAGAAAAAAAAGACAATAGTAACTTAACATGTATTTTTTACATATTTAACATGTGTGAGGTAAATTATGTGTTTATATTTTCCGCATCACTGCGGTTCCCATTATTAGCGCCATAAATACGCCACAATACATGTATGGGTTATAGTGTTGTATCTCACGTGCATCTCGATACGCCCCCGAGTCAGCGAGATACATCCGAGTCCATACAAAAACAGGCTAAAGTTGTAAGAAAGATACCATCACATTGGTTTTATCCCACATGACTAGCGCGCAAGGCTTGCATTAAATGTTAAGTAAATAGCTATTGATTTCGTGAGAGACAAGCATCGTTTAGTCATGCTTTCATAATGAATGTATGTACATAGTGTGATTTGCCCGTCATAACATTTTCTAAGTTATTATATATACGTTGCTATGTTAGGTTCAGTATGAAGAGAATAATCAATCGTTTTGCTAAGTGAGAAGATGTCGGATTATTGACTCTTAAAAACTGTTGCAGCGGTTTATGCTTCGATAGACACATAGTAACCACAGCCTATGGACCTCTGTTATGCCAGAAATATAATAAATACCCGGTTCTGTAATCCCTTGTCGCAAAAAACAATCAGAGTTCTAAGTTTACGCAATCAAAAGATACTGCCGTTTATACTCCATTTTTGTCGCATATCTTGACGAACAAAAAAATCAAAACCTATAGGGTACTTCCCGTTAACTTACAATCATGAAATTTGGCAAGAAGCAATATCAAGTTGCACAAGTAATGGAAAAAATCCGAAAACTGTACTCATGTATATCACTGAATATATATTAGTACTATATTGGAAGGGTATACAATGATAAGCCTAAAAAATTGAGTAAGAGTGATAGTTTATTCCGGACTGACGTTACATAAAGATGCACCTACCTACCTTTAATGGCCGATTTCAATAGTCCATCTATCTATGGATTTGGCTACTAAAGTTAGAATTTTGACATAAGCTCCATACAAAATATGTCAAAATTCTAGGAGCCATATCCATAGATAGATAGATTATTGAATTCGGCCGTAAGTGAATATTCATTCTAACTTATTGCTATCCCGTTACTTATAAATATCTTACATTTCGATCATCATATAAAAAAAATATAAAAAAGTGTAAGTGCGAATTATTATAAACGGAATGCGAAGCTCAATATGCGGACAGCCTTAAGCCATCAATACGATTATGTGGTCTTACCAACTTGAATGTTTAACGAACAAAAAGCTATCACAATTTAGCGCAAAGTGTTGCGAAACAACACGATCTATATTGTAGCCATTACCGGTATAGCATGTAAATACAGCCGGTATACGTTACGTAAGCAATGTAAGTTTGAATTCTCTTATGTTTTTCAAACTCCTAAACTGTATAATTATTCCAATATCTACTTAAAATCTAGCACTCATAATATAATCTCCTTTTATCTGTATAAAAAGAGAAACTAACTCGGTTTGAGCTGTGTGAAATTTGAAATTTTGTGCACCGATTCTATAAATGTCGCATAGGCGTGCACTATGAAAGGCTCAACATACTCGTATACCTATATATCTATAACTATATGTATAAAATTATAATGACTCAATTAATATGTATATTAATTATAAAAAATATAAAAATAATTATAAAATTACAATTATTACACTAATTGCAACATACTTTATGGTATTGTTTTTTGAGCCCCCAAATTATTTTATTTCTCGGTCTACTAAAATTTATTTAGCTTTTTTCAAATTGGTTTAAAACTGTGCTTCTTCGGGAAAATCTGCCATAGCTTACCGCGGTAGATAAACATTAAACCTTTCTTTATAATTATGACGGTCTAAGATCATAGTATTTATGTTTATGAAATTAAAATTGACATCTCTGCATTGTTACTAAATAACTACCTCAGGTAAAATCTTAATGAGATATCAATGACTCAGAATTGTAAATGTGTGAACTGGCATTTGACCGTTTGGCCGCTAACACCCTAATCTATTGTTAAGTATTTCTTGACCCATTATTAAGGTTCTAAGTTGTATTTGACTCAGCAACCGTGTACTAACATGATTGCGATACACCGTAGCATGCCCTTACTGTAATGTGCCCCGACGAGTTGTTTCATCTCTTACATACGGTTATTTAACAGTCCAAGAGTTTCTTAACGTCCTTTTATGTCGCTTAAACTACCCAATTAGTGATTGTTTACCGTGTCATTGCACTTATAAACCTACGTAAACGTCATTACGTTTCGTACTGGTGTCTAATAACTTATTTTAAGTAGGTATAAATTCGAATTGTGAATTGACAACGACAAAAACTCGTAAGTTTATGCAATTGTATTCACTGTTAAATTAAAGGCATTTTTTGCAGATATATATTGTAATAAATCAGTCACATCGTAGAGAAACATTTGATCTTCTTGTTGACAAAAAGCAGTATAACTAACCTATTTGATTGTATCGGATAGCTTATTGTGTGCAGATATTCAATGGTAAAAACTAGCCAACCATAAATATAATTTTATTACTCTTTGTTTACACTGCGATTGTCAAATAAATTCTACTACTACGTCTATTTCATAGTTTTCTATGATCTATAAAAAGTCTTTTTGCTATAAATATTTATGTTTAACTGCTGAATATTCAATCGAAAGTATAACTTTAAGATAACTTGACTTTTTATCGCAATGAACGGGTGAAATTTATATTAAATGCTGGATGTATTTACTTTAATATATCTTTAGAATATTTGAATCCGTAGCGAATTGTGAGCAATAAGTATAATGGGTACTTAATAACATATTAAGAGGGTTCATACATTTTCAAGTTGCTCGCAAATAGGTTTTTAAATTACGCACACAGAGCCGAAACATGCACACTTCTCTAATGCTGTGTGGTACAACAATATAGCGCGTACTAATGAGTTTGGTATTTTCTAACCTCGTATTTTGTTAAAGTTGGATAGGACAAAATTTCAAATTAAATTAATCAATAATTAATTGTTATTAATCGTATTGTATATAATAATATATCGTATAAACAATTAAAATACAATTTTATTAGAAAGAAAGAAAAATACAATTAATTTCATATAAGACTAACAATTAATTTCTCAATAATAACTGCGGCTGATATGATGATGAATGTGACTATTTGAGGTCAAAGTGGTGAAAATGTCCGCCATCTTGAACTTAGTTGTTTTTGGGCTGATCGCCTCCAAAATCGATATCTGACAATCCCACTGATCACTGGGCATAGTTCTGAAGTCAAAATTGTAAAAATGCCCTCCATCTTGAACTTTGTTGTTTTTGGGCTGATTGATACCAAAATCGATATCTGACGATCCCATTGGTCACTGGGCATAATTCTGAAATCAAAATTATAAAAATGCCCGCCATCTTGAACTTTGTTTTTTTTGGGCTGAGTGATACCAAAATCGATATCTGACGATCCCATTGGTCACTGGGCATAGTTCTGAAATCAAAATTATAAAAATGCCCGCCATCTTGAACTTTGTTGTTTTTGGGCTGAGTGATACCAAAATTGATATCTGACGATCCCATTCGTCACTGGGCATAGTTCTGAAGTCAAAATTGTGAAAATGCCCACTATCTTGAACTTTGTTGTTTTTGGGCTGATTGATACCAAAATCGATATCTGACTATCCCATTGGTCACTGGGCCTAGTTCTGAAGTCAAAATTGTAAAAATGTCCACCATCTTGAACTTTGCTGTTTTTGGGCTGATTGACTCCAAAATGGATATCTGATAATCCCATTCGTCACTGGGCATAGTTCTGAAGTCAAAATTGTGAAAATGCCCGCCATCTTGAACTTTGTTGTTTTTGGGCTGAATGATACCAAAATCGATATTTGGCAATCCCATTGGTCACTGCGCATAGTTTTGAAGTCAAAATTGTAAAAATGCCCGCCATCTTGAACTTTGTTGTTTTTGGGCGGAATGATACCAAAATCGATATTTGACGATCCCATTGTTCACTGGGCATAGTTCTGAAGTCAAAATTGTAAAAATGCCCGCCATCTTGAACTTTGTTGTTTTTGGCCTGATTGACACCAAAATCGATATCTGACTATCCCATTGGTCACTGGGCATAGTTTTGAAGTCAAAATTGTAAAAATGCCCTCGATCTTGAACTTTGTTGTTTTTGGCTGAGTGGTACCAAAATCGATATCTGACTATCCCATTGGTCACTGGGCCTAGTTCTGTAGTCAAAATTGTAAAAATGTCCGCCATCTTGAACTTTGCAGTTTTTGGGCTGATTGACTCCAAAATGGATATCTGACAATCCCATTGGTCACTGGGCATAGTTATGAAGTCAAAATTGTAAAAATGCTCGCCATCTTGAACTTTGTTGTTTTTGGCCTGATTGATACCAAAATCGATATCTGACTATCCCATTGGTCACTGGGCATAGTTCTGAAGTCAACATTGTAAAAATGCCCGCCATCTTGAACTTTGTTGTTTTCGGGCTGAGTAATACCAAAATCGATATTTGACGATCCCATTGGTCACTGGGCATAGTTCTGAAGTCAAAATTGTAAAAACGCCCACCATCTTGAACTTTGTTGTTTTTGGGCTGAGTGATACCGAAATCGATATCTGACTATCCCATTGGTCACTGGGCATAGTTCTGAAGTCAACATTGTAAAAATGCCCGCCATCTTGAACTTTGTTGTTTTCGGGCTGAGTAATACCAAAATCGATATTTGACGATCCCATATTAAATTATTATATAACGGGTCTACGTCACGTATTATATTTAAGGAATATGAAAATACCTTATTTGTTTGCCCGATCCCATTGGTCACTGGGCATAGTTCTGAAGTCAAAATTGTAAAAACGCCCACCATCTTGAACTTTGTTGTTTTTGGGCTGAGTGATACCGAAATCGATATCTGACTATCCCATTACTCATTGGGCATAGTTCTGAAGTCAAAATTGTAAAAATGCCCGCCATCTTGAACTTTGTTGTTTTCGGGCTGAGTAATACCAAAATCGATATTTGACGATCCCATTGGTCACCGAGCATAGTTCTGAAGTCAAAATTCAAGTTCAAGATGACGGGCATTTTTACAAATTTTGACTACAGAACTATGTGGAGTGAGACAGGGAGGATTGACATCCCCTCGTCTCTTTAACATTTATGTCAATGACCTAGTTGAGGAGCTTAGCAGCACACATGTCAGCTGTTTTGTGGATGATGTGTGTGTAAATAATCTTAGTTATGCAGACGACATGGTGTTGCTGAGCCCTTAGCTTGGCTTATAAAGTTGCTAAGGATATGTGACTAATGGGATCGTCAGATATCGATTTTGGTATCACTCAGCCCAAAAACAACAAAGTTCAAGATGGCGGGCATTTTTACAATTTTGATTTCAGAATTATGCCCAGTGACCAATGGGATCGTCAAATATCGATTATGGTATCACTCAGCCCAAAAACAACAAAGTTCAAGATGGCGGGCATTTTTACAATTTTGACTTCAGAACTATGCCCGGTGACCAATGGGATCGTCAAATATCGATTTTGGTATCACTCAGCCCGAAAACAACAAAGTTCAAGATGGCGGGCATTTTTACAATTTTGACTTCAGAACTATGCCCAGTGACCAATGGGATCGTCAAATATCGATTATGGTATCACTCAGCCCAAAAACAACAAAGTTCAAGATGGCGGGCATTTTTACAATTTTGGCTTCAGAATTATGCCCAGTGACCAATGGGATCGTCAGATATCGATTTGGGTATCACTCAGCCCAAAAACCACAAAGTTCAAGATGGCGGGCATTTTTACAAATTTGACTTCAGAACTATGCCCGGTGACCAATGGGATCGTCAAATATCGATTTTGGTATCACTCAGCCCAAAAACAACAAAGTTCAAGATGGCGGGCATTTTTACAATTTTGGCTTCAGAATTATGCCCAGTGACCAATGGGATCGTCAGATATCGATTTGGGTATCACTCAGCCCAAAAACCACAAAGTTCAAGATGGCGGGCATTTTTACAAATTTGACTTCAGAACTATGCCCAATGAGCTATGGGATAGTCAGATATCGATTATGGTATCACTCAGCCCAAAAACAACAAAGTTCAAGATGGCGGGCATTTTTACAATTTTGGCTTTAGAATTATGCCCAGTGACTAATGGGATCGTCAGATATCGATTTTGGTATCACTCAGCCCAAAAACAACAAAGTTCAAGATGGCGGGCATTTTTACAATTTTGACTTCAGAACTATGCCCGGTGACCAATGGGATCGTCAAATATCGATTTTGGTATCACTCAGCCCAAAAACAACAAAGTTCAAGATGGCGGGCATTTTTACAATTTTGACTTCAGAACTATGCCCGGTGACCAATGGGATCGTCAAATATCGATTTTAGTATCACTCAGCCCAAAAACAACAAAGTTCAAGATGGCGGGCATTTTTACAATTTTGACTTCAGAACTATGCCCAGTGACCAATGGGATCGTCAAATATCGATTATGGTATCACTCAGCCCAAAAACAACAAAGTTCAAGATGGCGAGCATTTTTACATTTTTGACTTCAGAACTATGCCCAATGAGTAATGGGATAGTCAGATATCGATTTCGGTATCACTGAGCCCAAAAACAACAAAGTTCAAGATGGTGGGCGTTTTTACTATTTTGACTTCAGAACTATGCCCAGTGACCAATGGGATCGTCAAATATCGATTTTGGTATCACTCAGCCCAAAAACAACAAAGTTCAAGATGGCGGGCATTTTTACAATTTTGACTTTAGAACTATGCCCAGTGACCAATGGGATCGTCAAATATCGATTTTGGTATCACTCAGCCCAAAAACAACAAAGTTCAAGATGGCGGTCATTTTTAAAATTTTGACTTCAGAACTATGCCAAGTGACCAATGGGATCGTCAGATATCGATTTTAGAGTTCATCAGCCCAAAAACAGCAAAGTTAATAATTTGATCTTTAATAAAAAAAAAATTCCATAACAAAGTATCAACTGGTATTGAACTCTCTTGAAATATACAAATATTACGTAAATATCGGACCGGGAGCGCGGGAAGCAAAGCGTTACGTCCTCTCTCTAGAAGGCCTCAGCCGGTACTGATTTCTCACGGCCTGTGCGCCGAAATATAAGGCGTTTTTAGGCTCTTTTCAAAAATCATTTTAAAATATTCCTAAAGGGATTTCGAAAATATTATGGACGTTTATGAATGACAACATCTTGTTTAATAATTAAATGTAAAAAAATCGACTTTTTAAACACATATAGTGTACCAAAATTATAATCAAACTTGATCAAAGTTCAACGTTTTTAAAAATTTTAGTTCTTAAGTTTTAGTTATAAAAAAATGAATATTTCTAATATTTTTTCAATACACTAACTAAAGTACCATATGTAGACCTTAAAACAAGCTTTTTTTTCTATGCATTTCAATTACTTTAGTCCCTAGCGAATCTGAAAGTAGGCTTGTTTCGTAGAATTTCTTAAAACGCTGTGCGAAAGAACTGTTCTAACTAAAATACTAATAATAAATAGTCTGTTTTTCTTAATACACTTTTTAGACAAGAAAACTGTTGTCTATGTATGCCAAAAATTACTACGCTACATATAAAGACATATTCTGTAGCGAACGTGGAAATCTCGTGATTTCATGGATTTCTGTATGAACCCTCTTAATAGCTTGATGAAAGCAACATTTAGTAAAACTGAAATATATCGCGTGTCGTAGAGAAAGTAGAAAACGTATAATGGAACATCAGGGCTCGACCTGCATCTGTTTTAGTCGTTTATAACAAGTATAATGCAACGGTCAGTTCGGTAGATACAAGTTTTGCATGTAGGCGAGTCGAGAAAATACCTATTAGTGTTTCAGGCGATCGGGTTAGGACACGACTTTCACCATTTACATTTCGCTCGTGGTATTTGTGTTGTGGCTACGCCCTTAGGTTAAACGATGTTAAACCTCGTTTAGATTTTAGATATACATCAAATAGGAATAGTCATTTAGTTCCAACATTTAAAGGGCATATCTGTTGTGGCTTGAGAAAGTTTATATTTAAGCAATCGGGTATGACAAATAAAGTGAATTGTATGTTTGGTGTAAATGTAGGTGTTAGGTTTTAGTTTAAACGATACGATACGAAAAATCAATGTTACGTGCGCACAATGTAAACTAAAAATTCTATGAAATAGGAATTACTTCTTCTAGTGACAATATATTGGTTTTCTGAACTAATATTGTCACTACCCTATCTCAACCCGTTGGTGTCGTAAAAGGCGACTATTATTATTATTAATAAAATAAAAGGCGACTAAGGGAGTAATCATGCATGTATTTTTTTTAAATTGATTTTAACTGTTCTGTAATCAAGAAATAAAAGGCTTTTTTATTTTATTATTATTAAGGGAGTAATCTTATGCAGACAAGAGCATTTTGAGAAAAAAAGAAATTTCGAAACAAACCCTATACCAACCTGTCTGGCCAGCGTGATATAGTAGATTAAATTCCCTCCACATTGTTTGGAGGAGACTCGTGCCCAGCAGTGGGACGTTTATGGGTTGAAATGATTACGATGATGATTTCTTCTTCATTTTAATTTTAATATAAGAGCTTATCGCTCGCTGTGGCGGAAATTAGGTAAGGCCTATGTTCAACAGTGGACGTCATTGGGCCTGATATGATGATGATGATGATGATAGGAGCTTAGCTTCTTTGTGAGAGAATATTACAAAAACGACTCCATTCGAATACAAGCGAAGCTAGATCGGTAAATACAGAGTTATTTATATTATACATTGGTGGCGAGCGTTGCCGCGTTAACCCGCCACATCCACAGACCGTTAGCTTGCCTGATAGCAATCAGCGAGATTATGCCCTCGCCGGCCAACACTACACATTGCATCGTGTACTTGATACGCTATAAAAGCCCAGATAGGTACACTTATCGTCATTATAATATCGCGTATAAAATTTCCAGTTTTGAATTTGTAGCGGGACTAAATTTATCTACAGTATGGGAGGGCTGCTAAAGTTTTGATCGTTCGTCGATGTTGACATTTTTTTGTTGTTCGGGGTAGACTGATTAGGATACGGTTACCTGATCAGGGATTTAAATTCGGACATCTGAATGCTTCTTGTGTACTTTATGAACATTTTGTATGTAATGCTTCGGAATCTGATTTTCAACTCGAGAAACTTAACCAGGAAGCGTTATGTATGCGTAAGATCTTAAAGGGATCTAAACCTGTGTTTAGATCCCTTTAAGGGCCTGTGGACCTATGTCCACATCACATTAATATCATCATCATATTAGGTTCTAGGCCTCACCTAATTTCCGCCACAGCGAGCGACTTTATGCTGCCCGCAATCTGCAAACTTTACTAGGTCGTTGGTCCACCTGATGGGGGTCTCTCCCAAGCTGTACATTCATTCATATAAGTAATCAAATCATTTTATTTTCAGGATTAAATCTATAGGTATGATGAAAAATCATCATAAAGAATTAAGTGATAGACTGACTTCTTCATAATTTAGAAGCTAGATAGGAAATAGCATATAATTATACTATGTATTCCAATAATGCCAATGCATAGTGCTCATCTTGAGTGGAACGCTATGTAAAATTCAACCATTATTAAATTATATGAGATAATACCAGATGCAGCGATGTTGACATTAATACATTATTATCAGCTTAGGAAGGTAGGTATACGTCCTACTTCGTAACGGGGACACGATTATAGAACATGGGAAAATTCGTATAAGTGGCTTATCAATCATAATTCTTTATTAAAGAACGTTTTTAGGTAAAAAATATAATTATGATTAGTTTTAGCACACGGAGAGGAGATAATTGATAGAACATAGGCGCCTACTAGTCAGTGGGTCAAGCTACCTCAGAAACAACATCATAACACTTTTTTTTTTATAGTTTCCTTAAACATCAAATCCCATTAGCGAAACTAATTTGTCTGTCTGACGCTGATTACGGTGGCGAATGAAATTACTGAATGGATCGAACTTCAATTTAAAATTCTATCTAAAAGTTTATTTTATATCTGTCTATGTATTATGTAAAGCAGCGAGCTCGTGCCCCTCGTTGGATCAATTAATAAGCCGTCACAATTGGATGCGCAAAACTATACTCAGGTTGAAATAGATGTAGAATGTTTGTAAACAAATCATTGCCAAAATCCATTTAAATTGTATTTTACGATTACAACCCATAAACGTCCCAATGCTAGGCATAAAATGGGGTAATGACATTATTTATATTTAATCCGTCACTACACAGACAATTTTAAGATTTAAAGATGCAATTTGTAATATATTTTCATAAGCCAATATCAGTGGCATTAATCTATAACTTCTTATTAAATATAATAGAATAATCCAAGTTTTTGTTGTTAATAATAATGTATAATTTGTTTTCAAAAACACATATATAGTCAAACCTGTTGTTATTACTTATTCTGCATCCATTTTGGTCGGAGTATACTGCCGTGATCAGCAAGAATTAAATGAATAGATATTGCTAGTCATTTGTCTGACTTGCAATGTTGCCATCTGTATTATAATGATAAGTATAACAAATAATACTTGCCATAAAATATAATGACTTGAATAACGAACTGGTTAAGTAGATAATTGCGGGTCAAAGTTGTCCGTTTATATGGAAGGTGGATTTCTGAATCGGAGAGATCTTTGTTAATGAAATTACACGGTGAGTTACTTTGTATGTCGCGTGTATGAAGCTGTATCATTATTTACTGCATAATTTAAGACGTACTAAGGCTGTTGGTTAGATGTTAGACACTATAAATGGTATAAGAAAGATTATTGTTAGATACTATGGTATAATTTGACCTGTCATTATACATACTTGGACTGTCTCGTTTTCTATGTTGACCATAAATTTGCATGGGATGTCAGCTATATTTCGTTTAATGATAATGTTTATCCATATCATTGTAATATTACATTATATATTATAGTATATAGATTCATCATCATCATCATCATATCATCATATCGGACGTAGGCCTATTAACACGAACAGAGTGTTATTATGTCCTTTTTGGCAGTCCCAAAAGTAATAGCTATGATCTCATAGCTATTACTTTTTACCCGACTGCCAAAGAGGAGGGTAATGTTTTTTATTTTCTATACGATACAGGCATTTGGTAGTGTACAGCAGGGAATATTTATATTCATTCAGTATTCGTTAATATGATTCGGTGCACTTTTAAATAAGGTCTTGTTTCTGGTATTGTTGTCGTCAAGTTGATACTTCAAAAGTTATAAAAAATAAAATAAATAATCATTTATGTTGTTTATAAGTGTTAAGTTTTGTTATGTGTATATTAATGTTTTATTTATTGTAATTTAAATTACATTATATTTGAACTAAAGCTCACTTTTTCCTCTACATTCTTTAGAGGAGATCCATGCCCAGCAGTAGGACATTTATAGGTTGAAATCATGATGAATCATGATTTAATTAATTTAAGAAACTACAACATTTATTTTTGTTCCAGGGCCTCGAAATTGTGAACCCTCAGGCGGCGGAGACACGTATCAACGAAGCGAACGCTAAATATTTTTCAAATACATCAGGATTTCTGTCTGTCGGGAAGAACATAACATAGCTCTAGTTTACTACAATTGTTAATAAAAGTGTTTGATTCTAAGCTTCGTTTTATTTAATACTTGTTATAGCCAGTGTAGCGGCAAGTTGGCCAAGAACGTGAGTGAATCCATACGAGCGATTTCACTACGCCTCGAGTTTCGTATTTAGGCAACTGTATTATCGTCATAGAAATAACCAGTCGGTGTGAAGAAGATTTATATCTAAGGGTTGTTAAAATTTTGTTAGCGATTCCAAACCAAAAATATACAAAAAAAATTCAAGATCAGTGACAAAAAAATGGCGCTGAAAATAGCCAAATCAAATTCAAATTACAAGAACTGTTTTTAAAAATAGGTATATTTGTATAATTTGACAGTAGGTATATCGGTGATAGTTTGAGCGTATATGATTCTGAGTCACTTGGCTCGTACCTACAGTGAAATCTACATTGGTTTGGCCGGTCGGCATAAATGAAATTAAATACGTTGAAAAATAAACATGTACCAGGTGTCCTAGGCCTTAGCTGGTGCTTCTATTTATAAAATCATGTCCCTACTGACATTGGATTTTGACCTACAACAATAGAAGTACCCAAAGGTCTCCTTTCACAAACGTCGTGCTTATCACAGTGCCACATCTATCCTCGTGAAGTGGATCTTAGAAAAACTGTAACAACTGAACGTGATTCTTTTTTTTTTCAGGTTTTATTACGCAGATATACGCGATTTTTTTTAACTTTTTTTTTGAAGCAACTCGTTTCTTTTTTAGTATTTTGCGTTTTAGAAAAAACGAGATAACTACTTCTGAAAAAAAGTAAAAAAATTATTGTTTAAAACCCGTGACTGCGATCGATGCAATTCGAACCAAACGACCGCCGGGCATTATGTATTAATACCTAGGTACTAATAATATAAAACGACTCGTTTTAAAACAATAAATGTAGGTACTTGTCGTTTATATTTTGCGCAGACACGCTTTTGTAATAACAAAGCCTATAAGTAGGTACTATAATGCTCCTACCTTATAGTTTATAGTTGAAAACCGATTAACTGCTGTTTATAGAGCATGCCAAAGTAAAAGACAAACAACACGCTCGAAAATATTTCCTTTTCTTTAACATTTGGGTAAAATATGGCAAAACATTTTGACGGGTGTTCTTCGTAAGTGAAATTAAGTCTGACCAATTTGAAAAAAGGTACCGCTGCATATTAGCTGCAACAAAACAAGCGCAAATCCAAACATTAATGCGGAATCTAATTACCTTCACAAATAGGACGATCAAATCAACGCTTTTACGCCAAATAGCTTAATAAAATATCATTCTGTGAAGCATTAAAAAATAACTGTGTTTGTTGTTATTAACTTATAAAGTAACAATAAACATTGTTTACTGTTTATTGTTCCTTTAGAAGAAAAAAAACATTGGTATAAAAGTAGTGATGACGCACGGTTTAAAAACGTTACTAATTATTTTACTTGGGTTATTATAATTCATTTTCAAATAAATACATGTTTAACAGGTATTAAAAATAGGTAGGTATTTTCAGAAAAAACACCGGAGTGTTACCTATTTAGTTTCATAAAACTATTTTTAAACGTACCGACTTACTCAACCCGTTTGTGATCAATTTATCAAAAATGTAAAGGATAGTTAGCATCGATCATAACACATATATAACAATAAATTTTACTTATGTAGGTGAGTATAATTGAATTATTAGTTTAATAACCACCTCAATCAGTAATTAAGGAATACCCAAAGAAAGGTTTGTTCCAGTTCTGTTGCTTCCTCGTGTTTCAATTCTTCGTATTACGCAAGTCGAGATGCACTGCCTGCTCGTCAGTGTTGCTAGCTGTGTTACTAAACAGATTAGCACACACACTTAGGTATTCACATTCCATACATTTTAATATTTTTATGACTTATGTTGTTTTAACGTAAAAACACTTATTTTTAAACACGTACCGTGTTAGGTTTCATAATGCTTATGTCCTAACATAAATTTAAATGTTATTAATTTACATAAGATAGAAACTATTAGTAATGTATAAAGTATTGTTTACGATAATAAGTTATAAAATAATAGGTAGTCTAAAACGGTAAGGTTCCAGCGATCATTCTTCCCACGTACGTGCAGGCTCTGGGGTGAGCTTCCGACAGCGGTGTTTCCTGAGCGCTATGACATGTCCTTCTTCAAACGAGGTTTAAAGAGAGCTATCCTCTCAAGGTAGGCAGCGGCCTGGCTGTGCCCCTGGCATTGCTAACGTCCATGAGCGGCGGTAACCACTTACCATCAGGTGGGCCGCTTGCTCGTCTGCCACTAAAGGCAATAAAAAAAAAAAAAAGGTAGTATTTAACTTATGAAGTCGTTTAATAAAATACAACCAATTTGGGTAACAAGTAGGTATGTATTAATTTTTATGAAAATTTTTATTTTTATATTAATATTATGAGGATTCTTCTTGTAAAGTTTAAGATACTAAAATTTTTTGCATGCCGCATATTTGGTGAATGAAACATGCTGTATCTATCTATCTGCCAATATAATTATGTATTTTAACACCACTGTGTTTCCACATGTTCACCACAGTCATGTTTCTGGCAAATCAATATTTTTTTATTATCAATATTATTTTCTAATCTACCTAATGTTTGAAAATATATAATACTTATATATAGGTATATAACTAAAAACTGTATATTTTTAGTTTATCCTCTTTTTCCGTTTTGTTTTATTCTTACTAGCTTCTTTATATTGTTTTAGTTTTGCCTTTTATTCATTCTGTTTTTTTCTTATTTTTAATAATAGTACTATATTAATAATATATATAAAACTTCTTTTAAAAAAATATTAATTAAATGTGGAGGCTTGTAATTAGCAACCTGATTATAATTATTATGTATACTAATGGTGTATTAGACTGTAAGCCTTCTTTAAAATAAAAAAAATAAAAATATATATATTTTATAATAATTGAATGAAGTAATCTATTGAAATATTGGTTATTTTTCAAATCGATTTGCTTGTTCTATAGGTGAATTGTGAATTGTTCGAATTATTTTAAGAGATCGGTTGAATAGGAATGTTTATCAGCAAAACCCACTCCACACACGTGTGATGTAAGTTTTTGAATGACAATTGAAATTGGAGATATTTTAAAATATTCAGAGGTGGAACAATGTTCAATAGTGCCGTTAGGCTAGCACCTCACCGGCGCGCGCCCCCAGACGTGCTAATATTCTGATAAAAATACTAAAAATAGATATACTATAAATAAATAAAATAAAAAAGGCACTATGCGATTAGAATAAGTATGGGATTGCACGTGGTAGTATTTGCCGCTAACTTCAGTCGAATGTGGACATTTTTGTACAGCTAGCAGAAACAAAATAGGCAAAAAAAATATAATTTGTAAATTAATTAATTTATGTTCTATTCTATTTTAATTATGTACATTTTCCTTGCACGTTTGACGAATTAGGTTGGAAGAATTAGAACCTGACTAGATTTGCATTATATTTGCCTATTTGTTATAAAATTGAAGTTTGTTTTTTGTTTGGTTGAATGCTAGGATCTAAGGAACTAGGTACTTGTTCAATTTAAAAAAATATTTTAGTGTTATAGGCTATATAACATCACGCTACGGCCAATAGGAGCAGAGCAGTAGCCAAATAAAAAATACACAACAACCAACAAACACTAATTTCATATTCAATACTCACACATAATTTATTTCAATACTATTAATAAAAACATGTATATTTAGCTTTGCCAGTTACCTACTATGTTCATGTAAAATGAGTTTAGTGAACTATGTACCTAAATGTTCTTTCAGATAATAAAGATCTTACAACCAAAAAAGTATGTATGTACCTAATTGCAATGTGTTTCGTTTTTTTTCCTTTTTTCTTTGTACACCCTACTTGTAAGGTATGAAGTTGTCTTCAAATGGAAAACAAAATGGCGTCTTGATTTGACAGGCCCATACTTATTTTAATCGCATAGTACCTACCTATATTATACCTATTATTTAATTATCTAGTATATTATTTAATTACCTAGTTTTTTTAGAAACTTCTACACTCGCCCTTATTTCGCTTTTGTCATATTTCTTGGTTTAAATTTTTATTATATAACCGGAGCTATTATACTTATTTAAAAAAATATATTTTATAAGTTCACTTTTTTTAGAACTATGTGTAAAGTGTGTAAAAACTAACAAATCTTTGCTTTTACAGTTCTATTTATATGCAATTATCACATTGGAACTTGTAGGGCGATTTTTTCCGTTCTGCGATTGACACCGTAGTCCCAAAGTTTCGTGGTCCCAAAGAGGAAAGACCCGGATTATAGTAAAATAACTGTAAGCATTACGGATGCTTACTTTTTAATATTCACGTAGTTAAGTCTAAAAAGTGTATTAAACTTATTTTTTAAATATAGGTCCGATTAAATACTAAAAATTGAAAACCATGAAATATGACACAAAATAGCGACGTTACTAGTATACACACCCTTAATATTTATATCTATTTATGATAACGTTCTCAAAGGGTAAGGTTGCTTCAGTGTTCTAGAATCTAGATTACTTATTTAAAATACTTAAGAAAAGAAAGAAAGAAAAAACATTTTTTTTTTTAAACAGAACACAGATTAACATATTTATATTGAAGTCACCAAAATAGGCTCCAGTTCAGCTTAAAATACATGGCACGAAAGTGCCATGTGCTGATTTTCAACTAGAGCTTTTTTGACAACAGTGTCCTGCTGATTTTCAACTAGAGCCTTTTTGACAACAGTGTCCTGCTGATTTTCAACTAGAGCTTTTTTGACAACAGTGTCCTGCTGATTTTCAACTAGAGCTTTTTTGACAACGGTGTCCTGCTGATTTTCAACTAGAGCCTTTTTGACAACGTGACTTAACACGGTGACATAATTATTACTGTTTAAACATACGTGCCATAGTTTCTCTCAGTACGTCACCATTATGATGATACACGCAATAGTTTGATACATAACGTGTTTCTGTCTATTAGAAAACATGTAGGTGTTAGAACCACATTAAAGCCATTGAATTCTATGTGAATGTAACCCTGACAGTTAAATAGGCACAGAACACCATGATGTAATTATGCAAACATTTGAATGCGAACTTAATCAATTTCACAGCTATTCATAGTGTCTAGTTAAAACTGTGAGAGACGGTGTAGAAAGCAGGCATTACATTTAATGCCTAGTTATTAACGAACCGTTATTTATAGATATCAGTGAATTTTAGAGATTAATAACCGGGATCGAGATTCGATCGGCAGCTTGTGGTACAAGAACTAATAAACCTCATTATTACAACCCAAAAACGTCCCTCTGCTGGGCACAGGTCTCCTCCAAAGAATGTGAGCTTATTATATCACGCTGGCCAGACAGATTGGTATAGGGTTTGTTTCGAATTTTCCTTTTCTCGCTGTGCTCTTGTCTGCATAAGGTTACTCCCTTAGTCGCCTTTTACGACACCCTCGGGTTGAGATGGGGTATTGACATTATGTTTTCTTAATCCGTCACTACGCGGATAGAAAACTTATATAATAAATATAAATGATGGTTTACAATAGAATTAATAGCAACTAATAATAAGTATAATTTTTCGATGCTGAAAGGATATTGGGCCATAATCTCAGGGATAATAAGTTAAAGTGGAAAAACAACAATTTTCATTTAGGTAGGTACCTAGGTATAGATTTTCATGCACATCTCCGCACATCCAGAAATGCTAGTGCACACATTTATAAAGGTAGGTATATAATAGATTAGTCTATGTATGAATTGCTTGTGTTTTATTATTAGTTAAAGTTTTTATTCGATCTCATTAGAGACAGTGTCGGTAATTCAATACAAGTACTTGCTTTGTTTTAATTTCAAGGCAGGCATGTGGCAAACGCCTTAGGCATACATTCCGGCTCTACAGGCTTAACACAATGTCAAGCATGTGCAATCAAAATTAAAAATAAAACACAGTTCATCATCATCATCACACGAGTCTCCTCCAAACATTTTGGAGGGAATTTAGCCTGGAGCCTACTATACCACGCTGGCCAGACGGGTTGGTATAGGGTTTTGTTTCGAACTTTCCTATTCTAGCAGTGCTCTTATTGCTTTTAGTCGCCTTATAAGACACCCAAGGGTTGAAATGGGATAGTGACATGATGACATGTATTCTTAATCCGTCACTACACGAATCAAAAACACAGTTATGCTGCACTAATTAATGGATAGAATCAATTCCAGGAAATACATAATATCTCATCTTTATACAGCATGTGCAGGAAAAAAGGGAAAACTTTTTGAATGAGAAAGATTATTTTATCATCTATAGAACTGATATATTTAAAAAAAAAATCTGATTTGTTCAAACTTTATAATGCAAAAAGATATTATTATGAATTGTTTCGTTCGGTATTGTTTCTTTTTAATGAATGAAATATTTTATTTCAATATGCTTCCTGCACAACCTACTGTTTTGTCACTTTCACTAATATAATTATTTACATAGATAGTACCAACTCTAACATCCAAAAATGCCTTAATCTTATTTTATTAGTTTTTGTTTGTTCAGGCGATGTCGATGAAGAATTTTAAACCCGTGTCGGCGCCTAGCTTCGGTTACTTGTTACGCGGTGTTACTGCAGTTCAAGGACGTCTTGTTGTTACGTCGTGTACTAACTTCTTTATACATGCAAGGATTATGTATGTAGGTTAATATTTTTATATTTGTTTCGTTTTTCCGTGTGTTGTGAAGCGTGGACATTGAGGGTGGCATTGGATATAGTTAGGTAGGCGAAATTACGCGGATTATGTTACACTTTATTCTGTGAAGGTGTTTTTATAAATTAAGTGTTATTGATACATTCTGTTATATAAAGTTACATATTTGTACTTGTTATATTCAAATATCACTGCTAAAATAAACATTTTAATCCATTAGCATAATTGAAACCAGAAGACTTTTTATACCATTGCACATTGTGACGAAGGAAAGGCGGTTATACTAATGTTTACGTAAAGACATCAATTTCGGAACCGTCCTTTTAAGGTCTTCCTTTGTTAAGTTTGGTCTATCCTATCACTGCTATCAGTTTTTCAACAATCAAAGATATTCATCTCCCTTTCAAAAATGGATCTATTTTATCTTTAACTTTGAGATTAATGTTTAAAATACTTTAAAAGATTTTGATGTTGTTTTAAATATTCATTAGTCTCAATTACATTTTCTCAAACATTAAAAACAGACGTAGACCACCTACCTGTCCTTATATAGGTAGGTCCTAGTAGTAAACGCCCTAAAGAGATTTAAATATGAGGTCTAAGGGGAAATAAATGTTAAAAAGAAGTTGTGGATAAGTGATATTATTATCTAATGTACCCAATGTACAGAAAATACTTCAGAATTTATTTCAAGATCGGCATGCGAGCATTAAATTGAAATAAATGATTAAATTATTATTATGTCTCTTTTTTCACGGCTATACTTCTCTCTATATTTCTACAGGTCACCAATGTAATTAGGTAGCAGATTCATTTCCTTTAACTTTTCTTTTATTTACTATTACCACAATCGCATTAAAAAATCAAACCGCAATACCATTACTTCAATACTACCTGCATGTATGAGTAATTTTCTAAGACCCAGATTGATATTAGATAGTTAATTATGTGGTCTAGATGTTCTAGAAACCTAATTTCTTGGTTTCTTATTTATCATAATCATTCAACGCTGTCTTTTCTGTTTGTTTACTCCAAAATGTAACCTACCTACGACGGGTTGTTGTAGAATGTTATCGTCATTATCATCATTCACAGCTTCTACAACAGGTCAAATTTGTAAGTATTCCGAAAAAAATGCCACGCATATTAAGATTCTCTTTGTTTGTACCTAGGAAAGCAAGAAGCAACCTGGGTCTTCATTCGCCAATGAATAGACTTCTGTACCAATATAATAGCATTTCTAAAAGTAATAATCTGGACATTTTCGGGCAGACTTTACCAAAATTCAAATTCGCTGTTTTAAACAAAATTCCGTGACAGACAGACTAGATTTACATGTTTTCTTTTATTACTGCATACTATAGTTATATCATTAATGTTTGGGCTACTATTATACCTACCTATTTTATAAGTTCACCGATCCTATTTATGCTTTTCTATATAAATGTTAAATACCTACTATTTAGTTTTCAAAATTGTACTTAGTTTAATTTTTCTGTTTAAGTTAACAATCGTTAAATCGTTTTTCTTTAGGTATACATGTCGTGGCAGCCTTTAATTAAGGTAGCACTACACAATGTCTATGTTAACTAGCTCTTAAGTTGAAATTTAACAGTGTGTACCTTGTTGGTTGTCCAAATAAATAAAATAAAAATAAAATAAAATTACAGCCCATAAACGTCCCACTGCTTGGCACCGGTCTCCTACTAAAGAATGTGGAGGGAATTTAGACTACGATACCACGCTGGCCAGACGGGTTGATATAGGATTTGTTTCGAAATTTCCTATTGTCATAGTGCTCTTGTCTGCAACTCTGCATAAGGTTCACAAGGACACCCACGGGTTGAGATGGGGTAGTCACACTATGTATTATTAATTCGTCACCACACGGATAATATAATTTCTAGTCACCTGCTATAACAACAATTTAACTATATGAAGGAATGGAGACATCACAGAAGTAGGTAACTGCGGTATTTATAATGATATAGTCATAACCTTGGATAAGTGACCGGCTTGCTAAACACGCGCTCCGAGTTCGATTCAGACCAGTACCAATGTGGATTTCACTGGAATTTATATGTACTAGTCATGTGACTTACCATCTGCTAACGGTGAAGGAAAACATCGTGAGGAAACCCACATACACTAGAAGAAATTCTATGAGTATGTCTGATCCACCAACCCGTATTAGGCCAGCGTGTGTGGATTATGGCCTATCTAGAGATGGATATCTCCTCTATCTAGAGAGCTGAGAGGTAAACCCTCTCAGCTCTCTAGATAGAGGAGAGGAGACCCGTGCCCAGCAGTGGGACATTAATAGGTTGCTGATGAGTCATAACCTTTTAGAGTTCTTCACGTAGAATATATTGGTAGGTAGGACTGGCCTGTTGGCCTAGTGGTTAGTGACTCTGACTGCTAAGCCGGAGGTCGTGGGTTCGAATCCCACACAGAATAAATCTTTGTATGATGAGCATGATTGTTTGTTCTGTGTCTGGGTGTAATTTATCTATAATATGTATGTATTTACAAAAACAAAATGTATCTAAGTAGTAGTATCAGTTGTTTAGTATCCATATCACAAACAAATATAATTGCTTAATTTGGGACTAGATGGCGGCGTTGTGTGAATGTGGTAGAATATTATATTATATACGTAGGCAGTAGAATTACCATAATAACTGTAGATCATATTGTGTTGAAAGAGATTTGCCATGCAAATTAAACTGTCCGATACCTTTAAATATTTACCTAACATCTTGTAGATATTTTTAGCGATGCTGTAAACCCTGATCAATAAGCGTTAGAAAATACGATTCCGTTGAATCCTCAACCGACGACGTTAGAGTAAATTTAAAGTTAAATCATAGGTTGGGTCGTTGGGCGTTTATTTTTGTTTCTTTTCTCAACAGACAACGAGTAGGTAATGTTTTTATATTAGTAAAAATGACAAGTGATCTAGAGGATCAGTTGATCTTATGAAAAACAAACCTTTAGGGCTAACAGTCTGATTAAACCAAGTACCATAGAAGGAAATCCTGGTACCTAATAGGTAGGTAGTATCCAGAGGGTACCAGGAAAGAAAAAATTGCCTTGAATTTTCTTCTACTAAAGACGCAAAACAAAAAATAAACACAACACTACCAAGCTAGTGTTGCATTGAAGTCGTCTTCTAATTTTTTGTAATGCGATAGGTATCCTTCAAAAATATTTTTTAGAAACAACAGACAACTGAACTTTGAAGCACCAACCAAATTGCTCTGTCATTATTATGGATTACTATTTGGTAGTCTCAAAAAAAAATCAACGTGATGGTCCGAATGTAATTACCCTAAAAAACTTAATTTTATCCGTCTCGCTTTTCAATTAATATTAGCTTATCTGTTAAATTTGTAGCCAAACAACTTGATTATAAATATCAGTTTGTCTATCTAGTTTGAGTATGGTCTGTCAGGTGTTGCATATTACTTATGACTACTTATGACTTTTGACTGTCACCGTGGCGCAGTGGTTAAGGTGGTCGCCTCGCCACTACATCGCCGTGCTGGGTGACGTGGGTTCGATTCCCACACGAGACAAATATTTGTGTGATTCATAGATATTTGTTTCTAGTCTGGGTGTACTTTGTGTTCGTTAGTTGCATGTCAATAGGCTGATATGATGTAATAGGTAAACTTAACAGATTTCGAGGTGTGGGTGTATCGACGTATGCTTTATAATGCTATGAGATCCAAATATGATTCAATTGATCCATTCATAAGTTAGCAGACTTGGGGCCCAATACGCGTTTTCTGTTTACAACAGCGGTCTCTAAGATGGAATTTGCAATAATGATTGCCAACCTGCGTAAGGAGACGTCCCACTTACAAAAAGAACACGAAAATTCCTCTGTCCCGCAAACTGTCAATCGTCATTAGCCAGAAGGCATCTGCTGTTAACATGACCTCCCAAGGACTTTAAACTTATTCTACGTAAAATATTGTTCTGCTCCAAAAAGAGCAAAGATTAAATTATAATATTATAATTATATATCAACACAAACAAGTTGTGCACTGTTTAGCTCAACGTTAATTGGCAAGTTTAATAATTTTCAATTTTTTTAATGTACCAAGTCATTAACTTACACAAAGCAATGCTTTAAATTTTAATAAGCTTCAACTTTTTTTAGTACATTACAAGCAGTTTTCTTTCAGCAATTTATTACGGCATAATAAGTACACCTATACTTACATTAGAGCAAACTGCAACAAAGCTTGAATAAAGAATACGTATCAGAATAAAAGTTTTAAATCATTTAGAGAAATAAGATTTTCAAGTAATGTTGTTTCAAGCTTCCAAATAAAGTATCTTTCTTCACTGGCCCATCAATCATCATCATTAAGTCACCCATTAAGTCCCACTGCTGGGCTCGGGTCTCCTCTCCTCTAACTAGAGAGCTGAGAGGGTTTAGGCCATAATCCACGCACGCTGACCTAGTGCGGGTTGGTGGATCAGACATATTCATAGAATTTCTTTTAGGGTATGTGGGTTTCCTCACGATGTTTTCCTTCACCGTTAGCAGATGGTAAGTCACTTGACTAGTACATATACCTAAATTCCACACTCCATTAATCGCGATAGTATAAAACCAGAACTAAGACAAAAACCCCTGACCAACACTATCATAAAGTGCGGACGAATTAAAATGCCACAATTTCATACAGTGCCAAGTATACCGCAAGATTTTTGTCAAATACTCTCACTTACCGCTTTCTGCTTTAATAACAATCTTAATACGACGAATAGCGATTGTGCTTCGCAATTAATGCCGATTTTATGCGAAAAAGAATTAAGTAAGCATAAAAATAGAGGTAGCATTATAATGAATTAAATTTCTATTTGGTTGAACGTCTTTTTTGTTAACGCTTGACGATTTCATGAACGTGGCACACTTATGATCTTGAAACATTAAAACTATTATTAACATTTTATTGAGAAAATGAGAGTAAATCAAAATTGAAAAATCATAATGTTGTTAACTTTCCTTTATGCTAGTAATGCCGGCTATTAAGTGATTTCGTTAAAATTACACAGACGATGAAACTTTTACTGAATTAAGGTTGTTTTCGATTTCTTTTGGCACTTTGCCCTTATGCAAGATGAAGTCGGTCAAATGAATATTTAGTTGCTCATATTTAACAAGGTAACATTCAACGTAACGCTTTGTTTTCTGATTGCTGACATAATTATTAGATGACTGCAATAAGCAATACTTAAGCACACATTATACTGATCAACTGAACTAAAAATGAAATGAACAAATTATTTACATACATATAATTGACCCAACGTCGTCCGTGTAGTAATGGATTTAGAATACATAATGACACTACCACATTTCAACCCGTGGGTGTCGTAAAAGGCGACTAAGGGACCTAACTTTAAGCAGACACGAGAACTGAGAGATAAGGAAAATTCTAAACAAAACCCTATACCAACCCGTCTGGCCAGCGTGGTATAGTAGGCCAAATTCCCTCCAAACTATTTGGAGGAGACCCGCGCCCAGCCGTTGGACTTAATGGGTTGCTGATGATGATGATTGATGGGCCAGTGAAGAAAGACACTTTATTTGGAAGCTTGAAACAACATTACTTGAAAATCTTATCTCTCTAAATTTTTTATGGGTTGAGATGGTATATACAATTGGCTACCTAAACGTAAGTAAGTAATAGTATGTACATTTTTTGGAATTTTCGAAAAAAAAAACATTTTAATCTATTTATTTCATAGCTGATTATGCATTTATGACTAGCTGCCATAAATGCATAATCAGTATAAGTTGAGACATTTTTTGAAATGGTAGTGTACCTACCTACTAGTTTATAGAAAATTTGGTCAAATTTATTTTATTTGTACCTTACTATTAGGTACCTTAGTGAAAGATTTTTACACTAGACTATTCCTTAATAACTTTCTTCGTGACCAGTTGACCGGCTGTTGACCACAACAAATGCTTCTTGGAAAACTATAGACTATGCGCAGGTACAGTATGAATTACAAAGAATGCTCGTAAAATTAACAATGCTTTCAAAATATTTATAACATCTCAGATACTTGTGGCACGTACTTGAACCGCGCGTGGGCTTGCATAAGGACAACTGCCATCGTCACTAACGGACTATTCTACGTGCGCGTGCTTCGAATAACTAAAGCAAATAATAAACATTTTGTTTGTTTATTGTTTTAAAGGTTTTGCAATAACATCATCTATTATCTTCTATAACATTAACTTAATCGAGTTGGTATCTCGCGTTGATCTATTGTTTGACAGTCATCGTCGCTGCTGGCCGTGATGTCGTGTAGATAAGACACACACCCAGCTAGAAAAGAACGTTAACGGTTCATTGAAATCGAAAGAGTACCCGCAGAGTGATAGCGCTTGTACAGTTCGATTCAAAATTTAATGGCGGATCGGATATTAACTGCAAACATGTACGCGCAGGTAGTCATGTGTGCCGTTTAGAAACGTATCTTATACACTCTCGCACTGACGCGTGTGGCGCTTGCGGGTGAAGGAAAAGGCCCGCAGGAGTGGTTTCACCCCTGCGCATTTGACGTGCCGCTGATACCCAATGTTGTGTTCTGCGCGCATCGTCTCACTCGATGTTTCGAGCCGCCATCGATAAAGTTTGAATCGTACTGTACCTCAGCGAGAACAGGTTCCGTGTGCCGCGACCAGCGACACATCCCGAGTGGTCGGCGAGGTTACCGCGCAGTGTTCCACCGGCCGCTTATCTAGCTGCGCGCGCACATTCGACAAACCAACGAGTGACGCGGGAAACTATCGCGAACGTTACACCCGAATCATTGATAACACCTATATACAATATACAAATTAACCAGTGTTCTAATGGTACATTAAAATTATTCATATGGTGTCAAGTGTTTGTGCGAGCGGCGATTTGAATAGCCGTCTAATAGTATGTTACGGAGTGGACTGGATTCTTGATTAAGTGGGTGTAACCATGGCAAGCTTCGAGGACCTTGCCTTCGACTGGGCGACGCTGTGCCAAGAGTGCCCGGAATGCTGGACCCCGTCAGGTAAATGACCTAAAGTATTTTTAGTCGTTTATCAACTGTGAAATAATTGTGAGCAACTTAAATTTTAGGAATTCTTTGAATTCAAAAAATATAAAAATTCTTGTTATAATAGTTAAGATAGAGTACAATTTAAATAGTTTACGATATAAAGAGTTTAGTGTGAAAATCGTATAATATTTTCTTACAAAGTAAAGCAATTAAGTAAAAAATATACAAGTTAGAATTCTTAACTAAATGCTTATTTATTCATGTACGGTCAAAGGGGACATACACGTGCACTGAATACGGGGAATCGACTTCAGAACATGAATTTAAACTTATTTCAGTTTTATCAAACTACCCTCAATTTTCAAAACTGTGAGTATTGTAGTAAAATATTATGTCGATCTTATTCAACTATATATATTATTATTAGGTACCTAGTCATTTCAATCCCACGACAGTTGATTAAAAACTTAATTTTTATATAATTAAAATATACAAACCTAGCACGTGCACCGGTAAGTAAAGTGGCATAGGTAGATTAAGTAGTTATTAGTTGATAAAAACTATTTAAATTTAATAAGATAGATATAATTAACTAACTAACTAAGATATAACTCAATTAGAAATAATGTAAATAATGATTTTGTACTTAATTTGTATCTAATAGAGTGCCTATATATCGTGTCATAGTTAATGTCTCATTAAATAAGTAATCTTACAGATTTTGAAATTTATGTGAAAGATTAGTACGCCAACAATGGCAAACATAGCGATCATACAAATCAATGATTAATGAATAAAATCGTGTTAAAAAATCCAATCAATCCATGCATAGTGGTGTCCATGCACATGCATATCATGGGTAAAAATATGTTCAAAGTCATATTATTTTTATTATAACTCCATACAAAACAATGTAAGTAGGTACCTGTATCTATTTGTTAAACTTTTTGGGTAAGAAAAGAATAATTACATAATACTGCCTAGACAAACTCATGCATGAGGTAGCCATTATGTATTTGACAACATGAAGGTTTAAACATTTATGACCAATTTTGTAGTTCAATTCTATTATTGTTGTTTTGTCTACATGAATAGTCAAGTGTCTATTTATGATTGCAAAAATATTCGCTACTACACGTTTCTATTAACTGCAATATTTTGACATTTCGAATGTGATGAAATCGATAAATAGTTACAAAATTATTACATTATTATTAGGAATCTGAATCTAGTAATCTATTACTATTTTAGATGCAATTTTGTTCTGAAAGTACAATAACATCTGTGTGTCACACTGTTACAATTTATTTATAAATGTAGGTAGCTTGATGTCTGGAGAGTGTATAAAAATATTATAGTAGTTTAAAAATGAAAACTATATTTTTATCATCATCATCATCATATCAGCCCAACGACATCCACTGTTGAACATAGGCCTCACCTAATTTCCACCATTTAGTAAAGGTTGCAGGTGGCCGTTGGATGCGGGCGGCACAATATCATACTTTATGCTCATCATCATTATCTGCCTATAGGAGTCCACTATAAACACAAAAATGCCCCAAGAATATTTAACTGATTATATTCTTGGAGCATTTTTGTGTACTCCTATAGGCAGATAAAAGATCCTATAGGCAGAAAAGATGTAATTATGGGTATTTATCCATAATTACATCTTTTTCATCGTCTGCATAACGTCTATAAAATCTTATAAACTTATAAAAATCTTATGGTCCAATAGATAATACTGCATCCCATAAAATTTATTAATGTATGCAAATATTATGTAAGTATTTTGTTGTGCCTCACGTAACATTTCATTACAAATATACGGTTTCCTACAATGTGTAGTCAGATTTCAACAACAGGTAGTTTATCCCGTTTATAGTTTTCTAATAAACTTTGTGGTACTATTTTACGATGAAGTGATAGGTCTTACTCGTATTATTTTGCTATATCTCATTACTATGGTACCTACCTACTTCTGTTGGGCACGAATCTCTTGCAAGGTTAGGATTTGGACCTTGCTGGAGATGTTTATATGTTCAGAATTTATTTAAAGATTTCCTTCTCTTAAGCATGTCGCCTTTTACGTCTGGCACGAAAAGCTGTGGTTACATAAATGTATTATTCATCATCATCAAAGGTCTATCTCGTTTTTAACAGCAGTTTTAAACAGTGTTCGAGATATAGTAGTAGTAAGCCGATGCGAGATCGGCAAGGCAAATGATCAAGAGGAGTATTGGGTTTTTAACATCTTCTATAAGTGAATTCTTTAGTAGACTTGATGAGCATCAACGTACTGATGAATGATTGATATTGAATGACACATGATCATCATTAACTGCAGGTTTTGAATGTCTACTAATTTAAGATAAGAAAGTTAATGTTTTGTGAATGACAATCTCGCTAAATTGAATTTCATACGATATAAAATTAATGATATGATACCTTGAGCAAGTCGTGCCTAAAGTATATTAATAAAATCAGTTCTTTTGAATGTTTTTCGGTTTCAAAATTCATGATGTTCGAATAAATGTTGGTTAAAGGCCAGTAAACTAATTTGTCTTAGGTTTGAAACGAAAAAAAAAATAAACAAACCATAATGTAAGTAAAAATGTATAACCTTCGTGATTCGCCAGCGATGTTTCGCAGTAGTTCGGCATTTGGCTTTCGTTAATGTAATGTATGATAACAGTACATCAACCTTGGTTACCTATGAGTTTGTGTAACAGTCCACTCTCATGTTTATTTTAACATCTGTTGCACCGTTGCTTTTTAAATAAACCAATTTTGCGGGTTCTTTGGTTTATCTGTCGTTGCTTGCTTGTGTTACACAGTTAAATTTAGAGATGTGTGATTTGAAAAAAAAAATAATCAGTAGGTTTCCTATTTTTAATAACCGAACGGTGACTGATCATTAGTTTATAAGTCCTTAGTGAAGCCAATGTACCTAACTAATGTGCAAAATTGGCAAAAAGAAAAAAGTTGGCATTAGAGAATTGTGCATTTTCTTATTATAAATTATAGTTTATTGCAGGCGGCACAAAAGCGCTCGCTGTGGCGGAAATTAGGTGGGGTCTATATTATGTCCAGCAGTGGATGTCATTGAGCTGATATAATAATTTTTATTTTATTTTTTTATTTTTTTAAAAGACAACGCCCGCACTAGGGAACAAGCCCTGTGTCGCGGGGAGCTTTACAAACATGAAACTAACGGACACAAAGTACACCCAGACTAGAAACAAATATCTATGAATCACACAAATATTTGTCTCGTGTGGGAATCGAACCCACGTCACCCAGCACGGCGATGTAGTGGCGAGGCGACCACCTTAACCACTGCGCCACGGTGACAAATAATGATGATAATGATGTAGTTTTTGTTTTTAAAGTCCTATAATATTTGTATACGATATCAAACTACGTTTATATATAAATTTTAGTCAACAGATTTGGTAATAAAACCATGACAGACAGACCAGAAGTTAATTTCTATATCTTCTCAAGCCTTTAAAAGCTTCAGTATTCGTGTACAGAAAATATCGACTAAAACAATTATTTTTTGCAAAACTAATTGCATTCGAGTGTAAGCAATGGCTTAAACTGCATTGCATGTTTCGGATCAATTAAATCTAACCATCTATCTCGTAAGGGATCGTCCAGACTAGATAACGGTTGTAATTGCACAAAGTGCAAGTAACATTTATGAGGTAAACACTGTGTGAAATATGACGCGCATTAAGTAAGGTTCCACTTATGTGTATACAAAGTGTTGCAATGTGATGTGAGGCGCGAAAATTCGTGTCAAGTGCCAAGGTCTTTTGTTATTCATAGAATGTTTCTACAAAAGAAGATACACCCATTTGTTTTATACTGAATTTATTAATTAGAAGTCAAGCGGGGCTTCGCTGCTCTCTTTATTTGGCCACTGCTCAACTCCTATTGACCGTAGTGTGATGTTATATAGCTTATAGCATTCTTCGATAAATGGGCTATGTACACTAAAGGAATTGTTTCAAATCGGATCAGGAGCTACTCCTGAGATCCTAGCGTTTACCAAACAAACAACCAAATAAACTCTTCAGCTTTATAATATTATAGATATTATTTATAGATTATATAGATACCTACCTAAATATTGTTAGATAGAAACTAAAGAGCTAGTGACAACGGACTGAATCGTTTATTCTTTTTTTATACAACATTTTGCTCCCGTTGTTCTTTATTTGGCCACTACTTAGCTCCTATTGGCTGTAGCGTGATGTTATATAGCCTATAACCTTCCTCGATAAATGGGTTATCCAACACTAAAATAATTTAGAAAATGGTTCAGTAGATCCCGAGGTTATCCCCTACAACGTACAAACTTTACCTCTTTATAATATTAGTATGGGCCAAAGTGGTAAGCGGTTAACTTAGTCTATGGACGCCTATAACACCAGAAGCATCTCATGTGCTTTGCCAACCCTTAAAACCTCTCCTTCCCAATAAGCTCGGGTTACCATTATTCGCCAGCAGGAATACAATATAATTCTTTCATTCTTTTAAACTTAACACACATAAACCTTCGTGGTACAATCTAAAATTGCTTGCACTAGTAATACTAGTACACTAACTTTGTTACAATTTCACCAACCAGCATTGATATATTTTTAAGTTTCATTCAAATTTTATTTCTATAATAACTTTTTTTCCAATTTCGGAAGTTGGTTTTCGTTACAGGTCAAAATTTGTCAGTAATTGTAATCTTCCCTAAAACGAAGCCAAATAAAGGCAAGGATGAAATTTCAGTAAGTACTTAACTTTTTACTACAAACAATTTTTATTTACGTACGCACACACGAAGGGTGGTCATAATAAATCTAACTTACGCAACACTTTTAAAGAAAATAAGTACCTTCTGTTGTCTAATTTGTCATTTTTATGAATGAAATCATATGACGGAATTTAAACAGATTATATTACTAAAGAAATGTTAATTAGTGATGAAGAGATAAAGATAGAGAAACTAAAAACTAAATGCGGATAAATGTTTGTCTTTCCCTGAGAAAATTATTATATGTCTCGTTAATTAGATGATAATCAGCTGTAGTAATGTGCTACTAAATTATAATTATCTCGTCTTTTAGTCGCACTCTTATTTAGGACTGAAATCTTATAATTAATTACTAAGTTGTTTTAAATTATTTTAGATGGTATTATATTTACATACACAGTTTTTTATTAACCGGTCTTGATGGAAATTAGCCGAAATTATGGTTGATAATTCTTTAAACTTTAGATCGTCATCATAACTTATGAACTGATAGGTTTTTTAACGCATTATTTTCTGAATCTAGGCGAGGCTTATGTCCAGCTGTGGATGTCATTGGGCTGATATATTGATGATGATGATTCATTTAAAAAAGAGTCCCGTTTGCATGGAAACCTGGTCTATAACGGAGTATCGAATAGAAATAATGGACACATAATATATATTTTTTATGTTTTTTTATGTTTATTTTTTTATGTTTTATCATTATGACGGTTAGGATTTATTTATGTATAATTTTCACACGGTTTTAAATAAAATATTAGCAACAAAAACTGTAAATGGCAGCATCTTGAAGTTATTTTAATTTTTAAATCTACCTACTTACTTAAAATTATAGTTAATAATTTACATTAATGTCAGAAATATTTAAAAATATTATATCTATTATTTTGTGGCTGGTTCTTTGTAGGAAGCTTGAATGAAATTATGCGGTAGAACTCTGATATCCCTGGAAGAGGTGTGATAATATTTTACAACAATTAATTTTAATTTAATGCTGCAATGCTGTCCTAAACCACAAATGGAATGTTTGCGTAACATTGCAGAACAACATCAAGCTGCTTTTCCTAAAGAAAGAACTTCAACACCTTATAAGATAAATCAACGTTGCTTTTCCGCAACTAACGAGGCTCTATGATATCATTTAACATTCATTGCTAATGAAGAAAATTTCTTAATATAACCAATTAGCGTTATGCAATCAGGTGAGAACTGACAACTTTCTAAATAAATATCATTCATAGTGTTTTATCTTCGCATATTGTATTTATGAATACAGATTTTTATTCCTATTCAAATAAACGAAGACAACTTAAGTATCATTGGGATTTTTGTGTCTACATAAGTTAACTCCCTTACGGCCGCACTCAGAGACGTCAATTAGCAGTAATCTGTCATTAACACATTTTTTTCATTGAATAATCGTCTTTAGGCGTATCGACTTAAGTATTATACTTTTTACTAAATAAACTTTAAAGTTAAGTAACATCTCTGAGTACGGCAGTTAGTCGCCTTTTACGACACCCACGGGTTGAAATGGGGTAGTGACAATATGTATTCTTAATCCATCACTACACTTCTGTATATATTATGTGGGTGCCTGGAACACCTCCATTAAACAGGCATAGGTATATGTATAATGCGACCACGGCTCAACCTTGACCATTTTTGTACCTATGGATTTCTCTCTGAATAATTTTCTAGTTACATCCTTTTTTACGTAGTCGGGTTATAGTTTTTTAAACTTATTTTTTTTACAATATGAGATCATTGTAGAAGCCGTTGGACACACCTAAGTGGGGAAGAGGAGGGTAATACATAATTATTATGTTATTTCTAATCAATCTAATTAACAATATACACAGAAGTGTTGATGAGATAATTGAAAGATACAGCTTGTGTAATTGCTAGAGGCCATTTCACTTTCAATTAACACCAAAAGGTAGTAATTTATGCTGTAACTTGAACATTGTTCTTACGCCAATAATTGTGGGCGTTTAGTTCTTGTTTCATTCATTCATTTATTGTTCACACGGATAGAATTTTAAATTACACCTCAAGTTTATTGGTTGGTTTAATTTCCTTTAGTAAAAAGAGATAACACCATTGAAGGTGTGGCTCGACTGTGGGAAGGAAGTAAGGGTTGAAAAGCCGTTTATTTTGATTTAGAACACAGGGTAAACAGTAGGTAACTATTGATGTAAATGATGTTCCCCTGCTGGGTAATGTGAAGAGAATTTGGTATACTATATGTCGCTGTATGGATTGGTATAGGGTTTGTTTCGAATTTTCTCGCAGTTCTCTTGTCTGCATAAGGTTACTACTCCCTTGTCGCCTTTTACGACACCCACGGGTTGAGATGGGGTAATGACATTATGTATTCTTAATCCGTCACTATACGGATAACACCAGACAAGTTAAGACTTAAAAACATTGAGAGACATAATATGTTGCTTACACGCTTTATTATTTTACCTCTAAATAAAAAATCGCTTACCCGGAGCGAAAGAGACACAAATGCCAATTTCTAAACCTTTCACCTAGGTACGCCAGTTGCCAGTTACTGACGATGTGTAAAATTTACAAATTTGCATTTCACTAATTGTCGTTTCGTATGAACGACGCGACGACACGACGCGACGCGACGCGAAGATCGCTTACCCATGTGTTTGTTCATAATCTGAATATTGTTCATAATCTGAATATAACGTTCTGAAGAATTAATGGTTCTAAACGTCCTTTATTTTAACGTCTAAGATGTATAATTATATCTATAAATACAAACAGTACAAATGTAAGGCCATTCTCTTTCGGTGGCCGTGCACTCCGTACATGGGTCCAGTTTACACGTTCTCACGATTGCAGGTGATCGGTGTGCCTGTCATTGACCCAAGAATTAGTGGACCTATAATATAACGTCCGTTTGCTCCAACCACAAATATAATTATTATAAAGACACACAAGAACATAAAACTGAAATAATTTGCTTCTTTTTTGGCAGTAATACTTCATGTGTATTTTACATATAAAATATGTAAAATACACATGAAGTACCAACTAATCCAAATATATGTATCTACTAAAAAATTAAACATTTAATTTTATATGTAGGTATAGGTATATTAATTAGTAGGTCGATTTTCCACATTATGATAGCAATGTATGTCTTCACTCAATGCAACGTTTACTAATTGACTTTTCACGCAAACACTAACCGGCTAAACAATTCCGTCTTCATATTGTAAATTTAAAAAACATCAAGCATTCTATTTTTGTCTAACAATATTTTTTGTGCAATCGGTAATTTAGTTTTTTTGTTAAAAACATCATTTCACAGTATTAACTGTATCGAAGCGGCGACAGTAAAATTATTATTGTTTCAATGTAACAAGTTAGCGGTAACTTTGCACTGGCTAGCACCTGTTTCGTGTATTATCTACGCTACATTTTTATTTTTAAATTACTTACTACACATTTGACAGTTACGGTTAGTGCTGCCAGTTACTTATTCAATAGTTTTGCTGTAGGTACATGAATATCGTTTGATACGAAACGTTTCACTGGTTTCCGTTGACTGGTTTTAATGATTATTCATAAGCAGTCGTTAGCGTCATCTAAGAAAAGTTGTAATAGGTAAGGGAATGTTGAGATACATGTAAGTGGAAAGTAACTGCATAGAGTTCAAAATACTTAGGCTCGAAAAGGGACAATATGTTGCTAGAATAATGATTAGCAATTCGACATGTCCAAGTAACCGTTATAATGTAAGCGTACCCGAATTCTTAGGTCACTACTAAACTTGTGTGTATCACTTCTGAATAAACATTAGCATATTAGCATTTGAATAACGTGTGTCTATAACATTACCTACTTAAAGGGCTTATGGCACAAATTAACAAAATGAGTTACTGTCTTTTCTTGCAAGACAAGCTCTCGGTAAAGTGGGACAAATATTTAAGCTTGTTGCTTTAAAACAGATTAGACAGACTTGGACGTATGGAATGTGACGGGTGGAGTACCTATTCATTTAAAGGTAGGGCACTCGCACACACTCACATAATATTTATGTGCATCATAATTTACTATGTTCAATGTAGTAGGTTTCTAACTACTAACTTACTTATATTGAGAGCCAAAACAACAAACTCTGGAAGAGAAAGCAAGGAAAAAAAAGCTACAGGCCATCGCAGTTGCTATGCAACTGAACTTCTAGCTAACTTAACTTACTCACCATCATCATCATTTCAACTCATAAATGTCCCACTGCTGGGCACGAGTCTCCTCCAAAGAATGTGGTGGCCGTGGAGGAAGTTTTTTGTGTTTCAATTTTTCCTTTTCTCGCAGTGCTCATGTTTAATATTTGCATAAGGTTACTTCCCTTTATCGCCTTTTAAGACACCCATGCATTGAGATGGAGTAGTGACATTATGTATTCTTAATTCGTCACTACACGAAGTTAACTTACTGCTTACAATACAGTCTGTAGAATGATGTTTCTTCATAACTAAGGCTTTTTTAACTCCCGATTAAAATAATGTACCTACCTACCTATGCAGAAATAGTAATTAGTTTTTTTCCTGACTATGGAAGGCAGCATGATTTACATGCATATAAGATTTCTCCGTTTGCAAACTACATTGATGATTGTTTTTACGATTGTCTACTAATAGCTTCGAGAATTATATTCAGTCAATGAACTTACGATGTTTATTTATTACTTTTTTATATTTATTTTATATTATGATTACTTTCTTATGAGATAATAAAAGTTTAATAATTATTATTAGGTATATAATATTCTTTGCTGAAAGCTCATGATGAGAATATGAGAGAGAGAAATGATACTATGATCATTTTCTTCAACATGTAAGACTAATTTAAATAACCAGAAATTCTTAAATGATTTCCCGTACCTATTTATACAGTTGGACCTTCAATAGTCAATTCAGCTGTTTCATACATTCTCTAAACTTTTTCCTATTTAAACAACTGATGCCCATAGTTTATTAATAGTCATAGTTACTTAATTATTTATTAATAGAGTGATAATTAGCATATTTGAATTGAATAATAATATATTAATGAATCATAATAATGCGGTATTAATCCGAAAGTTTAGACGAATGGATGGATGTTTGTTTGTTTGTATGTTACTCAATCAAACCAGAATGGCTGTAAGAATTTTTTTGAAATTCCGCACACACACATATAGATTACTAAAAGTCACGCAGGGCTTCACTCCCGTCCTTTATTTGGCCACTGCTGAGCTCCTATTGGCCGTAGCGTGATGTTATATACATAATGTCACTATCCCATTTCTACCCGTGGGTAAAAGGCGACTAAGGGAGTAAACATGAGCAGGCAAAACACTGCGAGAAAAGGAAAATTTTAAATAAACCCTATACCAACCCGTCTGGCCAGCGTCGTATAGGTACCTAGTAAGCAAAATTCCCTCCAAAATATTTGAGTTATTGGTTGAATATACCTATATTAATTATGGGTATATGGGTATGATGATGATGATAATGATATACAATTTTTAGATGTTCCACTACACAAATAAACTACTACTCTATAAGCTTTCAGCTATTACACAAGAAAATACATAATGTTTTCTGTGACAGACCTAGTAACATGCAATAATACCTCGTTATGTAGTTTAATGACACTTCACGGCAAACTTTTGTCAGGTCATTAAACTAGTTTATTTGAAAAACAAAAGTAATTGTCTGCTGAGATAATATATTTTTAAATACGTTGTGACATTGCAACTTATTTAGTAAGATTAGGTAGGACTACACAAACAGTAAATTGTACATTCAGAAAAAGTTTTTAAATAAAGAAGAGCTGTGACAATTTTGCTATAAAATTTGGTTTCGACACCTTTCTTTTTTTTTTTTAAAGGGTCCGCCTTTATAATATACAATTACAAACCAGTTTGCAGTTCTCATTATATCAGAAACCCTAAGCCTGTGTTGTACGGATTGTACTTCATGAAAGGATGTATCGAATTGGATTTTTTTGCAGTTTCGCATTACCATGTTTTTTCTATTCCTGTTCGCGGCAGCTTTATATTTCCTTTATGTTTTGTTTCATTGTTTTATTCTAACAATTCAGGGTATCATTTAGCTGTAATACATCCGCCCGGTTTGAGTGGAAGGTTTGAAATTTATTCCTACTTAATAAATGTACGACAGATTATTTCACTTTAGCCTTATGTTCTGGTATTTTACATTCTTTGACATCTTTATACGACTGTACATCGATTCAAAGTGGTTTAGAACTTTGAGGAATAACGAAGATTTTTCTGTTGCTTTAACTTTAGATCTGCGTTCAGATACAGTGGGAATCACTCGGTTTCAGAAACGCGTGACTATCGCATAGTTATCATTTACATGGAAATGTTTCAAATTGTTCACTAATAATCGCACCAATCCCTCGCCGTACCTATCTGCCCAGTTTTCGAGTTCGAAATTCGAATACGTTTCGACTTCAAAATCATTCGATATTGTTTAAAAACATTCTGTAATACTGGCCAGATTGGGGTGAAATAAGGTCAAATAAAAAAAACTTTTCGTCACCTTCGTTCGGTATAGAATAACAAACACTTTCAAAATATTCTAGAACGGTTCACACATAAATCTCATCAAGGTTCGGTCAACGAATACTAAATAGACGTAACGAGTATCGCATACATGGTATAAATAGATCCTATTGTTTTCTATCTAAAAAGTGTAATACAGCACCTGACAAAAAACCACTTGGTCATTCTTTTGTTTATGCGTCTATTGTTTTAGTTTTCAAATGTCCTCTCCCATGAAACTGCGTAACTTGAACTACTTATATCCCTATATCCGTGAGATTCCCTGTGTTCATGTTCGTTCCACAAGACGAGTCTGCGCAGGCGCGAAACCGGCGTGAAGTCAATGGCCATGCACAACCTAGAGTTCCCCTACTATGAGACGTCCACGACTTGTGTGAATATTTCAGTGTTATTGATTCTTAATTATGTGAACACGGGTATTTATTCAAAAACACTTCATTTTTTAATATACCAAAATAAAACATAAAAACTATCAATCATATTAATATGTTAGCGTGTATGTCAATGAGGATATTAATGAATATTTATAGAAAAGTGATTCTCTATTTTATGCAACAAATCTGCTCCTTTGAGGAAAAGTTGTGATTGAAAACCCGTTAAGAAACCTGTTGAGAGTAAAAGTAAAACTAATTAGTTGTCGATCAGTTGATAGCGATCGCCATCATCGATCCCGCTAAGTATATTATTTTGCTGCATCTTAGTGATGGTTCTTCATTGAGCATTTGAACTTCTCCGTTGATTATTTATTTATTGTATAAAAATATAATAAGAAAATGTTTCTTAAAAAAAATATTAATTTTTAAGTTATTTTATTATTTATACTTCAGTATAATAAAATAACAATAACAAAAACAAAATAACTTTGTAATTGTGTAAATTTATTATTAACCTCATGTGGATGCGTGTCATGCGTGGGATTCCCCATCTTTTAGTTATAATATAAATAAAATATCTTTATTAAAGAATGGTTGAACTACAGAATATTGTCTTCGTTTTTGTTTCGTTGACTTTTTTATATAGTGTAATAGTATATTAAGACGAGGATAGTCTTAATAGAACATCTTAATAATAGGTCTGATTTCTAATAGTTATGGGCACGAGCATGGTAGAGCTTTTCTAGCAAGTCGCCAAGAAGGCCTGAAGCTAGATACTAAAAGTGTCGTAATATAGAATATCAATAAATGACTAGATAGATATAATAGTAGGGTGTCAGTGGTATCAGTTAACAGAGGGGCAGGCAGGATGTGGAGTGCGCAATGAAACAGGTCGCGCACGTTACTGACACCAGACCAGACTAATCGGAGACCGCATTCCACTCTTTAGCTAACATTATTTTGTAAGTGCATAGTGTCTATAGTAACTATATTTAATAGCTTGTCAATATAATATATATTTATTGTTGAGCAAAATTACTAAAGATAGATGTTTAAAATACGTTAAGACTGTAGCTGATACCAAGGCATATAATTTCTACTAATGTCAAGAAATTATAGGTACCTATTTAATGTTATGCATATATGATAAATAAAAAATCTAATATAATATCTTTATTTACATAGTCTATATATAAGTATACGAAATTCCTATTAATAGAATATCTCATTTTTTTGTAAATAGTAATTATGTAGGTTAGTTGTAAAGATTATTTATGTTAAATCTGTATCCACTTATTGCAAATATTTGATAAATTACCTTCTGGATGTACCAAACTGCAACTTGATAATTTAATAATATGTTAATTATTGTCAATAATGCCGAAGAATGAAAAAAAAAAGTAAAGATATCTTTTGTTTACGTAATATTCTATTACAAAAGTGTTGAAGATAATTTTGATAGCTGTCCAAGGCTAAAAATACCTTACCTGTATCTGATCCTAATAAAAATAGATCACCTATAGAAATTTGACTTATCACGCCATCAAAGTGGAAAGAAGATCAGTAGAAGAGATGTGTTATTTGTCAACAACAAAGAAAAATTAAATAATACGTGCGTGCCTTCGACGCTGCACTCACCGCTGATCACAATTAATTCACGCTTACCGCTCATCAATTATTTATTATTTGATGCGAATTAATCATAAAAAGTAAGTTACTCAATTTAAAATACATTAAGTAATATAAAAGTATTTCATAATATTTAACCATTTCGTAAAGAATTTCAAGACGAGATCATAGAATATTATAATTATATTTAAAAAATAGAATCTTATCTAAAAACTAATAGTGAGATTTATTAGAAAAGAAATTGGTTTGGTAGATCCCAAACTGGTTATTTCGTAAGTGTTGTACTCAGGCCGTAATAATATAAGTAGAAGTGTGTTACAAGCATAACTTATCATTAGGTATCATACTAAACCTAAGCCAGTCCAATATGTGCAGATTTTGCCAAGAAACAGATGAGAAAGCAATGCATGTCCTATGCTCATGTGGGCCACTTATGCACAAAAGGAGCATCCTTTTAAGGACAGCACCAGATGCAACCAGATGAGATACGGTCTCTCTCTGCTCAGACAATCTGGAAGTTCCTAGCCTCTATAGGACTAAGCAGAGAACTATAAAATAACAAGGGGCGCTACAATAGATCAATTCTGGTCGAGGTTGCAAGGAGGCCACCAGTGGCTTCAGGCCCAACAAATCATAATAATAATAATATCATTATCATAACCAACCTGAAACATGAAATGAAAATAACTAAATATGTTATAAATTATCACGTAAATTGTGGTTAAATGTTTGAACCTAACAGCTTAGTTGTTTAACAACAATGTTACATCTGCGAGGATCAAAGTTCACTGTTATTAGATAAAATGTAGCTACATTTTATCTCAACATTAGCTAATGGTGATAGTTGTGTATAATTAGAATTCATCGTGGGAAACTGTTATGTTTAGCTATCAACAACAATAATTTTATTTTAGATCGTACCAAAACGAAATGCGTAATTTGTAAGAATGGATATTTGAATGCTTGTTTCTCTTTCATGCTGAAACTATTAATGGATTTTAATGAAATGTGGCACACAGAGAGACTATATCTTGATTAACACATCGATTACTTTTCATTCCGGTAATATGTTACCGTTCGTAACACAGGTAGCCAGAAGCTGGCCTATACTATAATCATAACATAACATGGCATCACGCCTTTTTCCCCGAAGGGATAGGCAGAGGTGTTTCACACCCACATTTCGCCAGCTATGTTTGGTCCCATGAAATAGGGGGCGAGCCTATTGTTATCAATCGGGAACATTTGTTTACCAAACTCCGGGAAAATCTTAATACTGGAATTTCATGATAGAAAAGCCCAATACCATTTTTACCCGACCCGGGAATCGAACCTGGGACCCTTTTGCACAGCAGTCGTATACACTTCTTCCCGCTGCACCACTGAGGCAGTTAGAGTTAGAGGCCCAGGTACTATAAATTATCCCTAAATATAATAATAATTTATTAGGAAACAAAATAAAAAAACCCAGGGCTTTCTTCTGACTCCATCATCCAGTCAGCTCTATTTAATAGATAATTTCAGCTAAATTAAGCCCAAGAAAGGAATTAAATTAAGCTCTCAAGAATTTACCTACATCGCAACATTGCTGCAGTTAAATAAAAGTTTGCAAAAATTTATACTTACAAAATAAACAGCAGAACGAATTAAAATAGGTATTTTTCTAAAGAATTTATCAGACAAGGTAAACTTAATGTCGTCCCACTAAGTAATCTGAGTAGACAGTGAAATGAACCTACTAATCTCGCGTTGAAAGGACTCTACGTCTCATATCTGTTGAGAAGTCCATTGCCTAACGAGGTTACTATGCATTTAAAAACTCTTTATGTACAAAGTAAACTGTATCCAATTTAAACAACGCACTTATCATGATAGCATTGCTAACAATAATGAAATTGTATGTCCCGTTAGAGTAATTTTAACTGTAGGCACCCGTGTTATCTTTGATAAGGAATTTGTCGTTTACATACTTCAATTTTAAGAAACATTTGATTGAAAGATGATTTAAAGTAAATAGAATTTACTATTATCAATAGTTTAGATTCGGCTGCGTATTTATTGCTATGACTTAATTGTGATTTCTTAGGATGGTATGTACCTATAATTGTTGTGCTAGGATACCCTTTCTTTCATAACAAAGGTTTTTGAAATATGTTTTTTACATTAGTTATATGAACAAATGTATCTACAAGAATCATCATCATCATATCAGCCCAACGACGTCCACTGCTGAACATAGGCCTCACCTAATTTACGCCACTGCGAACAGTCCTGTGCCGCCTGCAACCAACGGCCGCCATAATATACAAGAATATAATAATATAATTGTTACTTTGTAAAACTTTAAATATGGAGCATTCGGGTGATAGGCAAGTAATTAATTAATAATTAAATAAATCACAAACCAAGGTGAGAATGTGTTCGGCTATTATTACTTACTGCCTATTGTTAAACGAGAAAATTTGAGGCCATGCCATTTTTTGTTAGCAGTAGATATTCTTTATCTCAAGATTTGTGGTTATATAGGCGCACAGGATAACTGTATTGCAATAGTGTAAACCGGGTATAAAGGAAAAATGAAATTTGATCATACATGCTGATTAGGAAATAATCTTTTTTAAACACATAGTACGTTAACTAATAAGCCAAAACACCTATCTTAGTTTTTCTACACCAAAATTATTACTATTTTATTTTTACAAAATTAATGAATTAATTTTACAAATGTTATTTATTTCGAACATTATATTGATCAATCACATAACAATCTCAAATCACGTTCTATTGAAATCTTTTCAGCAGTTGTCTTAAGACTATAATTCCTTCTGATTGACAGAGTCCAAAATGTGACAGTTCTACATCGGGATCCACATTCCGCCGTTCCCACATTTCACACAAATTTTTGTATTCATTTCCATCTGTGCCGCAAACTGGTCCTTGGGGTATGGAACATTTTTGAGGGCTTACAAAGTCGCAATATAAACTCACTATAAAGGCAATCCAGGCAACTGAAAAAAAAGTGTAAACATAGATAAAAACACCCGACTTATACACCTTTCAAACAAAAAAGAACAAAATCGGTTCATCTGTTCGGGAGCTACGATGACAGAGACTCACACACAGACACGTCAAACTTATAGCACTATAGGGTTAAAAAAAATAAAAATTAGATATAACTAAGTAAGATAAAGGCGGGACTCTAAGGGGCAAGTGCCAAGCAATGAAAACTGAGCACTCAATTCTAAGCTGAATTTTGATACAGAAAAGCTAATAGCACTTTCCCTGGTGAGAAGATTCAATCCAGATTAGTGCATTACACTTTTGCGAAACATTCAATAAATATAGCCATATTATTACGCCTGCTTTGTTAATTTAAATTTAACAACCGAAGATATTGACGTTCTGTCCTAGGGCTAGAAACTCATTCGTTATAGCAATTCGTAGATTCACTTCGATAAGTCAAGAGAAATCCTGTAATATTCATGTTTATATTCCAATTAATAAACTAGGACTTATGTCTAATGTATAATAAAGTATGACAAGAAACGTTCTAAAACATGATTATATTTCATTTCAGACATTTAAAAGGCTATGGTTATCAACATTTAATACCTAAATCAGGTTTAAATAATTATGCATCTTGATACATTATGAAAATTATACTAAAGCTGCATTTATGCAGGTAGTTATCGTGATATATACAGCTCTATATATGCAGCAGTCAACGTACACAGTATACACAGTAATGAGAGGATTAAATAATTGCAACTTTTTGAATTCCATTGAAATCTCGCGGCCCTTATTACAGATAGCTCCTTAATATGTATGTTACAATCACTCTTCCCTTAATTAAATTCGTGCCTTATATTTAAAGCCTTTACTTAAAATTCTTATCCGATACAACACTAGATATATAACAGTAATGTTATCAGCGACCTAAGATAAGCAATTTAAATAAACGTCAAATTACCAACCTAAGTAAAGCATAGTGTCCTTTGCCGAGTGTAAATTCCAACTGTTGCTTTCAAAAACTTACTAACTACGTAAAATTAAACAAACTTAAGTGTCATAGTTACTACATGTAAAACTTAAATGAGAAAATTATTGGTGCTTGCTCGAAGTAAATTGAATTTATGAAACAATTGGTACTTTTATAAAACGAATGTTCCTTTTAAATAATTAGTATCGAAATTGAAAGCATTAATGTAGGGTATACTTATTTAGTCAATTTAATTGATTTATACTATATTTATTGCGGTAACAGCCTTAAAATTTAATAAATACATACAACAGTACATATAACAGTTAAAGTCATATTTCACAATTATGTTCAAACACTGTTTGAACATAATTGTGAAATATGACTAAACGATTTATTAATAACTAACAACTTGTTACTCATTGGTTATTGGATTTAACCATAAACACTAGTAATTTATGGATCAGTTTATACATTTTATAATGATTACGAACTATTCACAGTTATACTATTCGCTTGTGAAGGATTAACTGGTATTTTTATTAAACATAGCATTACGCCAAGATTTCGCCAGATATATTTGCTCCCATGTTCAACAGTGCGTGAGTCTATAGTCATTAATCGGTCACATTGATTTGATAATAAGAAAAACGCACTACCGTTTTAAGAGCGTTTATACAACGTCGCAATTAGTGTCATATTTCGTGGTTTTGGTCTGGTGGACCCTTGTCGGTCTGCGCTTGCGAGGCCACGGCGCCGTTACGATAGATATAAATGGGTAAATGCCTTACAGAAGGGATTTAAACAAACTGTATCGAAGAATATTTACATTAAAGGATATAACTTACAAACTGTATTGAAGAATATTTTTTTGTCTGATACAACACGTGGTCTATAACGTTCCGTGTCTGAAGACATAAACGTACCTTTACCCTGAACCGGAGATCGTCCAGAGCCTTTCACAGGCTTCCGCTGCGCCACCGAATCAGTAAATTCTTATTTAAATCTCTTTCAAATTACTGATTTTTTAATATATCTAATAAGTTATTTATTACCTATGTATGCTAGGAGAAATAGAATTGCGGGTAAAACTGTCCGTTTATCAGCCGCGTCGTGTATTTCAAATAAAATATTGATAATAAATAATTTAATATCTTACTAAATAACATTTTGTCCCATTTACTTCAAGGTTTTGTTTTAGATCTACTCGGTCTATTTTATTTGATTTAACATAGCTGGCTCTGCCTAACTCTTCTGGGGATAAGATGTGAATTCTATGACTTAACAATTAATGGCTGGGAAATTCCTTTAAAGTTAGGTAGCCTTATTAAGTATACCTAAAAGGAAAGAAGGTCGATACATGTTTTGATCATTGCATCATAATGTAATATGCGTTACATCTGCTAGTATCAATGATCATGTTATTGGATAAAAATGCAGCTAATCGTGAAAGACGCCTATCATAATATGTCGTGGGAAACTTAAATAAGTGATCACGATGTCTATGTGATGTAGTATAATGAAGTGTTTAGCGCATTATGAGCCTTCTCACTACTGACACATTCATTGTGTCTGGATCCTATTATTTCCATTTCAATCTTCGACAGATCTCCTGTATTCAATTTGGTACTTGGTTAAGCTTAGTACTATTACTTATTCTGTGTTAAGCTAAAATTGACTTTATGGTTAAAATAATAAGAGCATATTTTCTTGTGTCAATTGGTATACATAAGCGGTTTAAAGGTCAAATAATAATTCAAAATTCCAAACGTTACATAGACAATATGCACCTTCTCCTTCTGTGAAGTGTCAATTTGGAAAATCAATAATGATTTTACTTCACCATTGTCAATCTTAATACTATTAATGCAGGATGGAAATTGCAAATGGACACATTTACACTTAATGCTCTTTTAATATTGTCTCTACCTTTCAGCACCTCCCGCTACCTCTGTTTCACCTTTTCTCGTTCCGTCGCGTATGGTGAACTAATTCATGGAGAAATCATAAATATAGGTAGTTGAACTAAAGGTTACAAATAATATTAAATATATATTTGTTATGGAAACTTATAATGAGATGTCAAATAAAATAAAATTAACAATAAACATATGCGGAATGCCTGCCTTGTTGATAAACTTGTATAGCAAATATCTAACTACGTTATATTTATTTTTAAACAAGTCTTCACCGATATTCTAGTACAATGTTGTGTTATATAAATACAATACCAATATTTAACACGGAATAAACATTATTCAGTTGTGGACATATCAGTGACAACGACAAGAGTATTTTGCCTGTAATATTTTATTTTAATTACAACGATACATGTCATGGTATGGTACCAATTACAATAATTTAAATAAAGAATAATCCCAATCATGTGTAGGTAAGGTATTCCTATCTGTGACACGTCTGGTGAATATTACCATATTTCAACACTTTCGTTTAGATTAGTAGGTACTATCTCAGAACACCGCACGTAAAATAATACTCCTAGAAGCCGTATCTCTATTTCATAAATCTATTAGGTTAATAATTCCAATAAAATAAGAGAAGGATGTTACTCACATGTGGGAACACTGGAGAGAAAAAACTCTAAATACTGAATTTTATTCAAAGGAAATGTTCCTTTATTTTTAAAAAGAAATAAAACAGATTTTCCGAAATTCGCTTGCCATACCCGGAAATCTAATCAGCTAAAATCCAAAAAAGTAACACGCTGTATTTTTATGATCGATCAATGGGGTCAATCATAAGGAACGCCGGATCGAATCTTCTAACAATCGTGGTAAATTAAATATAAAAAAAACCATAAAATCTTAATTTATAAATTCAAACGGAAAACATAAAGCACACAATGGTCCGTCAGATTACTGTAATATGTTAGTAATTAAAAAATAAAAATTTAGAGATACTAATATTGACCTCTAAGACTTTGTGGTTGGCACAAAACAAATTGAGAGGTTTAACAAATTAATTATTTGGACTCATATTTATTTATAAAAACAAAATCATTCAAAAAAAGAACATTAACCGTAATACGTTGTACTGGATAGTTTTCTATTTAGATTCACAAGGTCCCATGTGCACAACCTTTAAATTCGGATCGATCATTCGTTGATCCCATAATGCACATAAATCCTTGTAATTTACTCCATCTGAGCCGCATACGATGCCTTTAGGGTACAGGGAACTACATTGGTTTCTATTATAGTCACACCGTGCAGCTGCTAATAGTATTAGCGACGTAACTGAAAAAAAGCAAACAACAACATTATTATATTAGTCTGAAAAATATAACTAATGTCAATTACGCGTGGACGACCCAAAGGAAGGAAGATAAAACCAAAAAAGAACCTACAATAAAGTAGAAGTTCATGTAGAAACGACAGGCTGCATTAGACTGAGTATACATCTACAAGAAATTACAATAGATATGCCAACTATATAAGTGGCTTAAAATATTACTTAGATATCTACAAACTCTTGCCTTCATAAATTGCCCATGTAAACTAATATAGATTTAAGCACATTTTTATCCGCTCCTGGACAATAAAACCAACCCCTTTCTGACGTAATGACGACAAACTGGGATTCTTCAATAGTGAGGAGAGACCCGTTGAAAAGGACGATAGATAAAACAAGTGAAAAACAACAGAAATGCACTCTATGTGAATTATATAAACAAAATAATACAAACTTAAAAACAGCATTGTGTCCATTACTCGCTAAGTGGGGGAACTGTGCCACTGGTACTGTGATTTTGGCATCATAAAGCCATGCAAGGAACTAATTAGGTATAATTGAAACATACATACTTATTTCATAGCTACTAGCTTCAACATGTAGAACATAATGAAAAAGTATTTATCAGCTGTTCTCGATAAAGAAATTCTTATAAAATTAGAGCCGTTGGTTTTATTTATTCTATAAACAATGAGGGTCAATAAAATGGAAAAAAACTTATGAAAAAATATTAATATTTTAAGGTTACTTCTTTTGGCGTATCTGCAGAAGACCGGAGTTTGACAATTTCTATTTTATGGATTTCGATATTTTTGGTCACCAACTTAAATTAAACAGAAGAGAAAATAATACGTATCCTAAAACTAAATTATTTTACACCCACAGAAGAAAAAACTGAGTCAAAGATCTGAGAAATTGAACAAAAGCAATTCCGCGTTTTAGAGCATACGAGTCGTGGTCAACATTTTTATTTAAATGGAATCGACGAATGGGAAAAATGATCAAAAATGATTTTTAGGCCCAAAACAAACGACAGGGTAGCGCGGGCCGGTCATTTTTACCGAGAACTTTTTTAATTTTACGTTGGCAGGTACAGCGTGTTAAAATATACCTAGGTATATATTTAGGAAGTAGTGGTTGATATCGATACGAACAGCTGATGTTGTGCCGTGCCCGGCACCATATGACCATTTCTTCCTAATATAGAATTGGCGCCATATGGCGAAGGATAATATTTCTGAAAACGGAACGAAGCCTTATATTTCCGCACTAGACAAGCCCGTGACTTTGTTCGCGTGGACAACTAGGTAACCCCACATTGATTGGTGTTTTATATTAAACACAGAATAATGATATTTTTTCAAAATTCAAAGCTTAAATCACCCCAGTCCCGTCGAAATCATTTGTCGAATTAGAGTACTACTCTAAAGATTTTAATGAGTAAAATTGAGGTTTAAGAGGCTTTCCCTGTAGGCCCACTTGTGTAAGGGTCCGGTAATGCTCAAGTCGATGGGTTATGGCGGTTAAATGGGCCATTCGCTCTCCTACCGCAATTAAAAACATTCTCAACAACTCCTATTGAATTAAATGTTACACTCGTTTAACTTTATCATGAGCTATGTTTTAAATGCCTGTTATTGCGAATTCATGACCCAATGTCAGTTGACAGAACATGATGTTTTTGGAAATATTAAAAGAAGCTTCCAACAGGATAGCAGTAATAAAATCATAATAGATGACTTTCTTGTTCTAATTTATATACTTGCCGGGGAAATAAATCTGACAACAGTCTAGTTTAACATTGTGTTTTAATACCGAATTATAGCAATGTTCTTGAATTTCATTTCATATACAAAAAAAAATGTATTCTTGACAGTGACAACTTAATTGTAATGAGTTTTACTTTCCTTTAAAAAAGATTTCCGTGCAGATAACTGCTTGTTTTACTGATGACTGATTCGGTTAGATCTTGAATGAACTGTCTCTTTGTTACCAATTCTTTAAACCCATCATGCAAGTGAATCTGGGAACAGGTTTTGGAGCAGTTGACAAAAACAAATTGTTGTCAACCAATTACCTTGAAATTTTGCATGCGCATTGATTTCAGATCACAATACATGAATTTGATGTGCACGACCTGATGGAATAACCAAGGCCATGACTTGCTATCCAACTTTTCAAAAGTAAACACTATTGTAACTGAACTTACTATGAAAGATGCTTAAATTTATTTAAATGTACAGTTTTAGTTACATCTAAGCTACCAAAAATTAGTTTTGGATACATCTATTTAATAACAGATTTTTTTTTGCGGTATAGATATCGAAACCAGTTGACAGTTGTTCAAACTATGATACTTCCTTGTCATAGAATTAACGATTACACCAATTATTATCTCAATTTATTCACTTTAGATAAAAATATATTAATTTTAGTTATCTTCTGAAGTCAAAGGACTTTTTAAGATCCCGAATCAGTGGCTAAAGATAAAAGTCAATATTTATTATACAATTCGCCGCTGTATCTCTAGGTGTCTTCGCTTCGTCGATATCACTCTCGTAATAAACCAACTTTTACCATTTTATAATAAATCTGAAAAACGAAAATAAAAATATCCATAAGTCATATAAATAAAGTATTACTTTCCACCGCTGCAATAACATCAAACGAAAACGCTGTATGAATTTTAATAAGCATCATAGCAATTTTAAACTACAACGTAGTACAGTTAGGTATACTTTTTATGCTTTTTCACTAAATTGATTCGATTGCATGCATTTCAACTCTACTTTGTATATTACATAACCTGTGACCACGGCCTTTAAATGCCATGATTATGGCGATTTACAAGAGCGATTTATTGCGAAACAAGTAAGTAATCACGCCCTGTCGAAGAGTTAGGTGTTTACTGCTGCCATAGGTCACACTGTTTATTTCCTACTTTTTCCTTGGAGATCGTATTATTGATAGTTGGTGTCCAGAACTCATCAGATAGAGAAGACTAATCAACTGCTAAATATATTTTACACACCTACCTACAATACAACTTTTATAATGTTATCTAAATTGCATTAATTTCATTTCTATTTTCATAAATTGATTTATTCTTGAGTTCTGTTTCATAACTGACTGATAAAAGTGTTTGATAGTCTATTTGAAACTTACGGCAACAGCAGACGGGCTACTTTTCGGCTATGTGGCGAATATTTGCGTTCCATAATAGTATTAATATCGCGCGTTTTAAAGATTCTGTCGCTGCAGCTTCTAAAAAGCGTTTATTAAATTGCCGATTGCCGATGCTAAAATTTTAGCCAGCGAAGGACTTAATCATCATCATCATTACAACCTATAAACGTCCCACTGCTGGGCACGGGTCTCAGGCGGGGGACAGATTTTTATATATTTTGCATAGTACGAGTACTAGTAGGTGCTCCTAGCATTGTGGACAGTTGTGGTACTGAAATGTTAATTACGATCATCGAGGTTAAACAACGTTCGCCAAGGTCAGTTTATGATGGGTGACCGTTTGTGGCAGTTTCTTTGTCAAGTATGTAGTCAAGTATAGTAGTCGTTAAGTTTAGTTGGATTTCTTCTGGGCGACTTGATAAATTGCAACACTAGGGTGTGCTTCAAGCCAATTCGATAAGCAAAAGAAACTCTGTCATTATCTTCTTCTTATCGTGTGGGCTTGAGGTAGACTCTGGTGTTGGAATTTATCAAGTCGCCCAGAAGGTTTCCAACTTGACTTAACGACTACCACATCAAGTGGTAACTGGGACCAACGGCTTTAGGTGCCTTCCGAAGCATGGAGACGCTCGAGAATGAAATTGCCACTAAAGGTGGTGATGATGATGATGATGTGCTATGCTGCCATGATGGGTGCATCATGGACTGACCTTGCCGAGTGTTGCTTAACCTCGATGATCGTAACGAACATCTCAATACTACAATGCTACGAGCGCCTCTCGCTATAAGTTTCTGAAAACTTATCAGATACATATAAGCCTGTTGTGAAACTCAAACTGATAAATACCTACTCTTTATTAATATTACTGTTGCAATCTGCAACTATAGATTTGGATGAAATCTAACCCTCGTTTTACGAAGGAAGTAAAAGTATCTAGTATCAGTCACTTGATACTTACTTCTTATTATGTAGATACCATATTTATTGCAGTCAACAGACTGAAACGGTTTTTGATACAAAATATATTTGCAATAATTATAACGTCATCTTGAGTTTTAAAAACTTATGCATATTTTAGTGCTTCTCGTCCGTGACTTTCTGTTTATTTTTATTATGATACCCACAGAAGAAAATAAGACTGCATTTATACTTTTACATAATCTATCAAAACGAAAAAAAAGCGTACATGAAAATCTGCTTACAATTCGTCATAATTTACGCATATTTCAGCATATTCTAGATAAAAGTTGATGGGCAAGGGTCACCTCTTCTCTGGGTAGAAAGAAAGTTGAGAGGGTTTAGGCCATAGCACGCTGTGCCAAACACACTTACTCAATGCGGATTGGTGTATCAGACAAACCGTTACACTGCCCTTAGACCCTTGCTTCTATTTTATAAATAGATATCTACCGATAGAAAATTTCTAAATATAATTATTGATGCTTAGATAAGGTTTTAGATTTTCACTAACACGCAATCCAACACTTTCAATTATAATACCAAAATGCGTACTATAAAACAGCGTATTAGAACGGCGTGGGAACTTATTATACGAACAAGTGAGAACAAGGTGGGTAGGGTCTGAACTGATTTAATTTCAAAGCTCAAAGGTTGTATCATTGTTCCTCGTGACGGAGGAAAGGGAATAAGATCGTTCGGTCACGATTCGCGTTCGATTTTACGAAAATGTTAACGAGTTGCACCGACGAAGGAAAGTAAGCGCTATTGTTCATGAACAGGTGGTATCAGTTGCTCTGTAATCCAACACCTACGGTTCTTCTGTTCATTATATAACTTGTTATGTAGGTACGATTGTTTCTAAACGCTTCAAATATGATTAACGAGAAATCTTCGAAAGTGCTTAGAGAAACAGAAATGCATTTCGAGTTAACAATGTGTTGTCAACGAACCGTAAACATTGGTAATTGCTGCAGTAACCTTTACGGAACAGGTACCTATTTTAGAGCTTGTAGTTTTAGTAATTACTACAATTGTCTCTATTCAATTAAAATGAGGCAATTTTCTGTAAACACTTATTTCTCTTGTTATGCAAAGGTTCAACTAAGACTTTTTATATAAATTGGACATGCAGCAGTCGACTCGGTCTATATATAGACTTCGTATCAAAATGAATTCTAAAGTGTAAGAAAAACTGTTACTAAGTATTACTAGACTACTAAGTGAACATAAAATATAAATAATTGTACTCATTTACATGTTGTTGTTAAATAGTGAAAAGCAACTCTTTGCAAACAGTACATTTGATTTATAAAATTAAGTACCTAGGTATTCAGGTAATGAAGAATGCTTAGATACTTACGAGCTATTTAAGGAGCTACGGAGAGGTAGGTAGAGTTGCACCGCAATATGCGAGCATTTCGTCAGCTGTTCTCCCATAGCGATCCTATTTCCAACGGGCACAAGATGATTTACATTTTAACAAATTTTTTGATTGCGCTGCGACTTACATTCCCAAGAATCATCTAGGCATCATCAAATCATCATGCCAAGCAACAAGGTCGGTTACCGTCATACTATTGTTACCATACAGCAAGTCATATAATATTTACTCGGATACAATTTCACCAATTTACATGAGCATTTCACTTTCTTTATTCGTGAATATTAACACATTTATTACTATTACGCTATTACTGACAAGTATCTGTTACTCGGAACTGTTATTAACGTATTATTACTTTATTGTTCAATAGCAAATTGTACGCTCGGGGTGATGATACGTTATTTATGTTACTAAGCATTGTTGACTCTTATAAATAACGGTAACTTATAATATAGTTGTTTTATCTTTCTGCTGTGATATACAAGAATCATTCTTAAATACTCGTATTTAGAGTAGATTACTTGAAAACAAAAAATAATGTCAATAATAAAGTTCGGTAATAGGCATACCTACTGACTGCGTGCAGCTCCGGATAAGCATCAATAACAAAGTTTTGTATGAAATTTAAATATGAGAAGCTATCACAAAGCACTATTCCAATATTTTAGGTGAAAATTTCACATGAGTTGTTCTATAATGAAAATGACACATTCATGCCAAAATTGATTCTGTGGATAGCCTTAACGTAATATCATGTGAAATTACGAAGTATTTCATGATGTCGAGAGCTACCGATATTAATAAATCAGTCATAGTACTCCGTGGCCACATGCATTAGTGAATTAAGTACCTACTTGAATATTTTACTATATCCATGATATAAATATATTTATTTAAAATAAGTATAATATATATTTACTTAATCAGCAACCTAAGTAGTAACTTAACCTTAAACTGCGAAACCCGGATCGTAATTGGCAAGTACATTCTGTAGACCTCTAGTCTTGGATACAAATGTCATTACGCAGTCACACAATCTCATAAACAAGCCTAATGCAAAAACGTAGTAAACCTCTTTAAAATACGCCGTAAGGATACTTGACATTCGTGTTTTAACGGTAAAATTACCATTACCTGTTACTATTTCTGACAATCACATTGACACAGTAAATTTACCAAAAGGTGCTTAATCCGGACGCCTTAAAATATAATCTATTTCAAACAGTCAGGCAATGACCATTTATTAAAGACCTTTTTGTCAAAATGCTTACAGCAAAGTAGTATATTTCAAACATCAAACGTCAACTTAGTTTTGATATCAATAGTGGTATTCATTTTTTTTAATGTTGACGTCTTCTGCATGCTTTCCAATTATAATGCAAATCGGACACCCTTTACAACTGCTATTGAACTTGATACTAGTGATTTTTGTTTGAGAAAGAGAAAACAAAAAAAGAACAAAATGATCATAAATCAAACAACTTCTAATATTGATGTTTATGTAAAAAGTACAGCAGTTTTTGTTAAATCAGCAATATCGTGAACAAGCCTAACGAACCACTCTCCGTCTGACATTGACGAAAGTTTAAAACACACATAAATACTTAGCTATCTCTTGTTTTCTGGTAGTTTTCTCCTTGTAACTAATTTCAAAGCATGTTTTACATGGCCTTTGTAAGCAATACTGCATCCTTTGTTAAACTTTAACGACAATCTTTTGAAACTTGCTTAAAGCTTACAGCAAGGTAAATAGCCGTTTAAAATCTATTTTATGTTGGTATTGTTGAAAAGAAAATGACTTTTTGTAATGTTATACGAAAAACTACAGAAGTATGTAAATGATGATCCATAAATAAGTTATTTTAACAATAAATAGGTTTAGGAAAACGTTTTGTGGCAACCCTTACTATCCCGGGATGAGGGCACACACAAAATTTTTCAATAAATTACAACATTCAAAAATCAAATATGGAACCAACATTTCAAAAATCAAATCGATATTCCAATCAGTAATTCAGAAAACTGAAATTAATTTTGCATTTAAGAACCCTGTAGCACCTTGGCACGTGATGCTGCTGCTTCATTCGTTTACAGTTAAGCCTGTAACTGCTTAAATATATATCAACAACAAAAGTCACGATGTTATCGTAACACGATCTTAGCACAAAGAGTTTCTGCAGGAGGTCCAAGTTACTGCAAAAAAGCTTCATATTACAATTACAGATAACCTAGAAAGAAACCAACATTATTGTGTTTGTTTTTTATGTCCTGCTATCTATGTAACGGTTTCATAATTATATTGTTGAGAACTGAGCACTAAAAATATCAGAAGCATTAAGGAATTGAACTGAATTAAGAAAAAACGACGTTCAACTTATAAAAGTGTTTCTAAATCCGTTGACGTAAATTTGAACTGTAACACTAAAGAACTATTGTCACTTTCAAAAGTATTTGCTTTCCACGAATGTTTCTGCCAACTAGTAGTTTGAGCCTAAATTCGCAAAACACTATTAGGGTCGAAAACAAATATGGAAACTGTATTATACTATTTCATGCCCACACAAGGAGTGTCTTACTACATAAAGTATATTAATAAAATACAGTAACCAACTAAACAAACCAACAATTAGATAACAGTCGATTGTGACCAGTCTGGAGCGGTACCTAAACCTAAAATGGAGATGAAAGTTGTAGAGAACAAACTGCACTGAGATAGGGCTATAACTCATACAGATCTAGAATCGACAAGTAAAAGATTTACTGCGAGTCCGTTCCACGAGCGAGCATTCAAGTAAAAGTTACAATTGTTACTTTAAATTTATTTTACTTCCTAGAGATTTCCTATTATTGTTATAAATAAAGGTGCTGCTTTATAGGAAATTGTTAGTATTCTAAAATCAAAAGATCTGTTACTGCAAAAGCTTATTACAATAAGACTACTACCTTGTTTCTCTATAATTGAAACTTGAACTATAAGTTTCAATTAAGTATATCTAAATTAGAAAGATACTTTGCTGTGGCCGAAATTATGTGAGGCCTATGTCCAGCAGTGGACATCATTGGGCTGATATGATGATGATATCTAAATAGATATGTATTAATTGTAATTATTTTATCAGATAGGTGCTTTAGTAGTAGGTAAGATTTTTTTAAATATTTATGTTTTTCAGGTGGGTGAAGATCAGAAACAATCCTTAATTAAATTTTTAATTGGTGAATGGAAAACATAATACATACAAAGCCGTATTTCCTGTTGATTTGTGTTCAAAAAATAATAACGTACTTGTTGCATTTCTTTCAAAATTACACCATGTTACATAGCCACCAAAACAACGTTTCCAATGCTCCCGGATGAAACATAATATGTTATTAATGACTTAATAGTCTTTGAATGCTCTAATTTTCGTTTGCATGCTATTCTTCAATTAATAAACCATAACAATTTTTTATTAAATTGTTGATAGGTCTCTAAATTGTGTATAATTTGTTTACAGGTATGATTATGCCGAGAGCATTGGCGTTTGCGAAAAAATCATCAAGCAACCGTACGGTATGTCCACTACAAATTTATTTGAATCCCAGACTGTTTGGCTGCAAATGTGGTTCAATTTATTTATGATTATAACAAATTCAAGGTGGTTGCCACTTATTGGTATTCCCCCCTCCGTGTCCTTGCCCTTTAATTTCTTACCTTTTAAATTAATTCCGAACTACTTTTCTTACCAGATGTAAGCTATGTAAACCAGCCAAAGATTTATAAGTAATAATAAAAACATATCGCAATAAAACGTTAACACCCAAAGAATGGTTCGTGTATAGACATCTATTGAACTTTAATTAACCTCTAAGGCACGGCGTGAGACCTAGCCATACAGACACAAAAGACAAACAGCTGACTATCACCGCATTATCTCGTTCCAAATACAAGTACTTGAGTTACCTGCCTAACATTCTAAGATAAACAGTAATTAACCTACTTACATCATAATTAATCAATGATGCAATCAATAACATTGAGTTTTAAATTAACTAATCGATTGATTCAATCGTGGATTTATTTAAGCGTTAGATTGCCTTGAATGATGGGTGGTTCAGCAGGTATTGTTATTGTAATACTAATTACAAATGCAGTTATTGCTTGGTCTTCATGTTGGGTCATTATACATACCAATATTGACTGGTGGCTGTTAGAGCCTTTTTTTTATTCAGTTTATTTAGTTTAGTTAAAAGACAACGCCCGCACTAGGGAACAAGCCCTGTGTCGCGGGGAGCTTTACAAACATGAAACTAACGGACACAAAGTACACCCAGACTAGAAACAAATATCTATGAATCACACAAATATTTGTCTCGTGTGGGAATCGAACCCACGTCACCCAGCACGGCGATGTAGTGGCGAGGCGACCACCTTAACCACTGCGCTACGGTGACAGCCTTTAGAGAAGGCCGATGCTCAAAAATGAATGTTTACAAGGTAATGATGATGATCACGGTATTCCAATGTTAGAGGCGAAATTTTATGCTCTTGTAAATCCTAGCCTGTCGTTTCTTACTTCACTAATATAATTTGGAATTAATAAACAGTAATATTTTGGATAGGTAGCATATCAGCCGTATAGAACCTCCACTGTTGTATCACCGGATTAGCTAGTTGAAGTGACAGTGGGTAGGGCACACAGCACACAGAACTCAGGGCCGATAGGGCCGTAAAGTTCTCTAGAGAGACCAATCTAGTGAATCAACAGCAAGCGCAGCGTAGGACGTCCACCCACGAGGTGGACAGATGACCTTATCCGAACCGCAGGACCCTTGGTGCATGTTAAAGAATTATATAATCTTAATATACTGATCCATCGTTTTAGTACTACACATACAGAGGTGTAATAAAAATTCATATCATATCCATAACCTGCATTTAATTGAGATTAATGCAAACGGAACTGTTTTAGTTCCTAACATTGTGGCTGCACCATTGTTCTAAATGATATACGACCTATTGTTTACTACGAAATAATTAATTACATAATTATTTTATATTTTGCTGCACAATTTAATTACAATATAAGTAACGATGTAATAGTGACATGACGAGGCCACGTTTTGAACTGATGAGTTTAGCTCGACAGAAAGGTTACCTGACCTTTTTGAATTTTAAACAAATGACGATCTCTGGTCATGTTTCGGATTATTCACTAGAATTAATTTAAAGTTCACACTGCGCACTGATAAAATGACTTCAAATAATTTACGATAATGATCTCATGTGTCGAACTGACAGATCAAACTAATGAAGTTGACAAGTGAATCGAAGTGTTAAGTTATTTTCATTGCTTGCTTTATACGTTTCTCTTGTGTAGAAACTGTAGATTGTAGATAGTCTACAACTACTTAGATCCTATTTTTGTCATTAATTGAAACTAGTTACCGTCAAATTTTTCGATTGCTTTTTCTCTAGTCCTACAATATAACAAATAGTACCCTGGTCCAATTTTTTTTTTATTACTATCAAGCTAATTTTTCGTGAGTAGTTTCATTTCAATGAGGCGCCCAACAATTTCGTATTCCAAAAGTTTGATTGTGGTAGCTAACAGACGTAGCAAGGGAATACCGGACCGGGAAGGAAATACCGGGATAACGTACCACGCAATTTGTAGAATAATATGACTGTTCAATTACATAAATATTAAGTAAGTAAAAAAAAAATGGTCCTACAAAATCAATGGTTTGATCGAAGGATCATCATAAATGATTGCTAACCAGCAGATTTTTTTATTTCAGTCAGAAATTTGTGTAAAATTAATTAAAATGAATTTAATACATTTATATTTATTTTTTTAATATTTTTATCGTAATAAATATTTAATTAAATGTTTCACTCTATGAGATATACACAGCCTATGTTTAGAATAGCTTTCAAAATGTGTATGTTGTACGATTTGGCAGCACGTCAAGTTGATCATAGTACATTTCAATCCATGAGATATTTGAAAGGGAAAGACGTATGTTTCGGAGTAATTGGCGCACTACAGTCTCTACTTGCCCTATGAGAGACAGGCTTGATGATGTATGGTATATGTATAGTTAACCTAGAAAGGTGACTTTCACTGACATATTTTGTTATAACAATAATCAAAGTTGGAAATTGTATATTTACATTGGATTGACCGTTTCTATTCACATCAGCGACTGTGTATGTGATTGTTTTGAGTTGAACATGACGGGTTCATTAGAAACACGCCATCTGTCTTGAATGACAGCCAATTCTTGATTAATACATCACTGTTTTACGAAGAAAGTGTTGACAGGTATAGCATACTAAATTATGTTAGATAGTGTTCGTTTCTTACTTTCTTTATCAAAAAGGTTGAATCGAATCTTACACTTAGAAACGAGTGACAACGTGATGAATGAATATTTAATGACGTTTTGTTATGTATGGTCAATGAAGGTGTTTACACACACTTACACCTTATATTTAAATGCTAGACACCATCTTGTAAAAAAATAAGGGGTTTCGCTCTCGTGGATCTTTGTTTGGAAACTAATCAGCTCTTGTTGATCCTAGCATGATATATATGTCATAGTCAAAGGTCGATATGCAGTCTCTTCTCGGAAAGACTGGTTTATCTGAGGTTAGGTTTAGGTTAGACTTCAAGTCAGACCTCCTAGGTTTGACTTGTCAATCATCAGGCACCAAAGTTTCGCAGTTTTGCCATAGCATATATATACCCTATAGCCTTCCTCGATAAATGGACTATCCGTCACTAAATGATTTTTTAAATTCGGTTCAGTAGTTCTTGAGATTAGCGCTTTTAATTAGTATAGTTTATGTTTTGTTTTTAACTTAAACTTTTATGAACATATTTACCGGCCGTTTTCAATAATCTCAGTATCTATCTAATAATAATAATAATATTCTACCACATTTACACAGCGCCATCTAGTCCCAAAGTAAGCAATTATATTTGCTTGTGTTATGTGTACTAAACAACTGATATACTACTTAAATACATTTATTTTTGTAAATACATACATATTATAGATAAATTACATCCAGACACAGAACAAACCTTTATGCTCATCACACAAAGCTTTGTCCTGGGTGGGGATCGAACCCACGACCTCCGGCTTAGCAGTCAGGATCACTAACCACTAGACCAACAGGCCAGTCGATCGATCTATTTGGCTACTAAAGTTAGAATTTTGACATATTTTGTATGGAGCTTAATATGTCAAAATGATAACTTTAGTAGCCAAATCCATAGATAGATTATTGAAAACGGCCATTAGACAATTGACTGACACTATATTTAACGTGTAGTTTTAAAATATGTAGTTATACACAGTCGGCAATTAGAGGTAAGGACTATCTTGTAACATGCCCCTGTCAAACACGTGAGCCTGAAATGCAGCTTGTTGTATATTAATAGTAAATACCTATCCTAATTCTAAACAAACACACTCACAAAGAATGGACTTACATCATAGTCTTACATAATCCCTATTGTTAAATATTAGTTATGACAGATTATCATGTCAATAAAAATAAATCGTTTTACCAACATTATCATAAAATGTACTATTATGTATACATATTATTATACTATCTAAAATAAAGGAGTACTTACAAACCATCAACGAATTATTATTTCTAAAGAACATGCACATATGTAACTGTGAGCTGTTTTTACTTACAAGTAGCTGTGCCCGCGACTTCGTTTGCGTGGAAAACTACTCTTGGATTCCATCAACATTGATTTAGTAAAAATCTCTTATAAGGTATCCGCGTCGAAATAGGTTCATTCGTTTCGGAGTTTACCTCAAACCAACAGACAGACTACAAATATTTTGCAAAGCTTGTTTTTGTTTTAAGTAACGTACATACTTTCATATACCTACTCAAAGAAATAGCTATTTTGATATAACAAATAGACACTTCAATTTTATTTATTTTTATGTTAGTATCTCTCATCTTAAGCAAGCCATACACGCAAGGTATTGTTATAAATGGATAGTTATTTAAAGATATATTTAAAGATACATGCATAACTATTATGTAAAACGAAGCTTATGCATGAAAAAATACAAATAAAATAAAATTTATGTTTTATGGGTCTGAAATAAAGATATTTTATTTTTATTTATTTACATACATGGACAGTACCTATGACGGTTAAAGGTCGATATGCAGTCTCTTCCCGGAATGACTGGTTTATCCTAAATTAGGTTAAGGTTAAAAATGTACTTACATACATACGTATAAAACTATATATACAATTAAATACCAACAAAAAAAAGGGAAACTAAAACGAAAACTTAAACAATAAAAAAAAAACAAATAACCCAAAGAGAACTTGTTTAGGCATCGTAATATTCGTCAGCATCACTGTCATCCGGAAACGTACCCAAAAGTCTGGCGGCATTGCCACGTTGAATGGCAATGCTAATTCTCTGAGCGAGAAACACACCAGCCCTCTTATCACGTGAAGCGTCGATAAGCCTTTTTGCCAGATCTTTAAACAAAGACCTAGCACTCGGACCCCACGTACCTAAAGTCTCGACCCCAAACGGCTCAAAAATATAATTACCAATTAAATTATGGTATTTTGGTTAAGGTTAGGTTAAACTTCAAGTCAAACTTCAGGCGCCGAAGCTTCGAGGTTTTTCTATAACATATACATGGGCTAGCTTATAACCGTGGTTCTAACCTAGCGTGTATATCAGGCTTTATAATTCAAATACATAATAATTCATGTCATTTTGTTTATTAAAGGGCCATTTACGTTTTGATGTAACCAGAAAGGAGTTTACGTAATAAAACATACGTAAACGCAAACGTCAAGTTAAAGTTAATTAGTTAGTGACCTGTGACTGGATGGTTAAGTTTGATGCGTTTAATTTGTGTAGTGTTATGTAGGGAACGGTTATCTAACGAAATTACATACTACAATTATAATTTTAACATTATCTATTGTATGCAAGGTGTCCCAAATGAGTATAGTTACATGGTATACGTATTTACTGTCATGCCGCCATTGACTTATAAAAAACTCAAGACGTACACTCAGCGATCTAAAAAAGGCGCTCAAAATAGACCTCAAAAAGACTTCAACCCCCTTATTACAAAATATGGACTAAGTATTAAACCAGGTTTAAATTGACATAAGCCATTGTTTTAGTGTCAAAGTTGTCAATTTAAACCTTATTTAATGCTTAGTCCATATTTTGTAATAAGGGGGCAATTGACTGTCTGTCTGAATTTAGACTGTCACCGTGGCGCAGTGGTTAAGGTGGTCGCCTCGCCACTACATCGCCGTGCTGGGTGACGTGGGTTCGATTCTCACACGAGACAAATATTTGTGTGATTCATAGATATTTGTTTCTAGTCTGGGTGTACTTTGTGTCCGTTAGTTTCATGTTTGTAAAGCTCCCCGCGACACAGGGCTTGTTCCCTAGTGCGGGCGTTGTCTTTTTAAAGAAAAAAAAAAAAATTGTCTCACAATAAAATTGTTTCGCTGTCTTAAAAGCAATTATAATTCGCCATTCAAAAAAGTGTATACCGAGACGTCTATTGCTTAGTTGCAAGTATATCTCATTTATTTTCCCTATTTTAAAGAACCTCTTCAATATTCACACACACACACACACACACACACACACACACACACACACACACACACAGTATAGGTAGGTACCTACTAGAGTCGGGGTCATATTTATAGGAAAAAAAAATGGCAAGAAATAAGACAAATTACTAACAAGTTGTATTTAATACAGGCATGAATTGCTTAATTTTTTGCTTCGTGTTTGTCGGATATCTGCTGTTTTATACACTTTAGGCGGTGAGTTACAGTACATAATACATTTTGGTATCAAATCTAAACACTTTCACAGAGAACTAAATATTTAAAATCCATTGCATATTTCAAAATCTAATTGAAATCTCATAAAGCTCACATGCTTACACATACTCAGTACTTACTTACCTACATATACAGTTGAATAAAACACTATAAGTAGATAACCCAAAACTTAATGGCGGATGTCACTATCAAAATACCGGCAATACACGATTTGTCTCAATACCAAAGTAGCACAAACATAAAACAAGTTAACATTCCATGTAGGTACTAGGTCTCAGGCTCTTCGCATTCCGATTGGTTAGGGAAAGTCTAAATGCGACCTCTTTGATACTAATTTAGCACTGACATTTACCAACAAGTGTTATTGAGATCAGCGGGAATTTATTACGACAAGCAATACTGAAAAGTTTGACGTTTATTAATTGAGTACGACGATACCTGTGTAATATCCGTGTCATTATTATGAAGCGTTTATTCAAACCTAAGCTTAATATTATACAGTTCTATGTGGTCATTGATAAGATTTTGTAATATACTCATAACTAGAATGATGTCTCGGGTTTTCCACATGAGGGCTTAGTGACATTCAAATTCATTAGATCTTCGTCAAATCCAAAAATACAATCAAAGGTTGATGGTTATTTATAATGTTCCTACCATACACATTCGCCGGGCATAGTTAAGTATTGTAGTTTATCTGCTTAACCTTTAAGTCGAATTTATTTTGTCAACTTGGCCTTTTAATACCTTTTACAATTAAATTTTAGGATTTGAATCAAATATGTTTTTTTTTAGATTTGCAAAGGCCATATATATTTATTTAATATATACTACTGAAACAACTTTAAAAAAATAAAAGTTGCTTCATTAATATAAATTAAGAAATATCCGTATCATTAGCTGCAATTCACGCGTCATTCAAAATTAATCGATTTTGCGTAATCTCTAAAGCGCAGCTCTAATGTACATTCACCAGAATCACGGTAACCTCGTACTCAAAGCGATTAAACGTTCAATAGCTCTTATATCGGAAGGAAGACATAGTGTCTAATTGCACAATTTAACAGGTAACGGCCTGTGCAAGCACGTATCGAACTAATTAATCAGACCTATTTGTACCACTAAAGACTTTCAATACTAACGCGCGAAAGTTTCCCACGTTCGTAGTACAAGCAAATATTCACCTATCTAACAACATTATCTACAAAACACTATATCAATTAGGAGGGTAATAACAATAAAATCTAATTAGACAGATAACAGAGAAAAATGTAAGTTTAACAATGAAATATTGCAAGTTAATACAAAACGCCCTCGCTATGTTCTCACATTTCTCTGTAGCTGTTCTTCTGAAGTCGATTAAGTTAGGAGCGATGCACTGATTATTTCGCAATGAAAGCTGTAATAAGTCTCAAGGCCTCGGACGCGCATACCATACACGCTCACTGTAATGCCACATTTTTGCTTTCAAATACCTGTACAGAACGATATCCGAGTCATCTTAATGGCAGCATAGACATTCACGTTCTAAGATCAAAGCTGGTGCCGAGACTGAAATTATCCCGAGTGTATCGAATCGATTTTCACTCGATTCCCGTAGCGCTTCGCGTCGTGGATACATCTCTAGGCACTTAATCGTGACCGATTCCTGGTGCCGAGCTCTCGATTGTTAACAAGCTCCACGACGCTATAGTGGGGAAAGTTGTGGGAACGTCATGAAATTAAATCACGTTAGACACGAGTTCAGTATTTAAGTCTAAAATCGTTGATCATTAAATTATATTAGACTATAAATTGAATATAGCTAATTTAATATGTTAGCTTCTCTATTAGTTTATTCTATGCAATAAGAGAGAAATTACAAGTTCTGTTATTCACGTTTTATCTAGAAAAATAATCAGGATTACTTTGGTGTCCATAATTACAGCTTATGTAAATACTAAGCTTGGTAAACATGAATAATGATAATACAAAATTATTCACTTGAGCTTACTTGATTCTGATTAAACTGGTAAAGCCAAATTCATGTTCAAGCTTAAAATGTATTTAAGGCTCCGACTACATATCGAATTGTGGAATGTTCTTTGAAAGGCCTCTGATTACGATCACTCAGTTGAAACGGAATAGAAATGTTTTCTTGATAAACTCTAACCATTCAATTTATTTGTCCGACTGTTCTTTCTCATCAAAACTGTTGTTATAATAGATTTACTCGCATATTTATTCGTTATTAATATTTCTTCGGAAATAAGCTGGGCAAATAAATGGATACCTCGCGCGCCTACATTATAGACTTCATGTATACTGTCTGGCTCTAAATCCCACGTATAGCTTCCGATTAGGGTACTTTACTTCATTTCGGAGAGGTCTGCCCACATAATACACGAACATTCAACAACAAATTTTACTTTCAAGCAAACTAGACAAGTATACAAATTGCTTACCTTTCAAATGTAAGTCTATTTATCTTGTTATGTCTAAGGAGACAGATATCCGTGGACCGGGAGTTGGAAAGTTGTGCGGCGGATCGGGCCCTTCATCGCCGTTTCTATTGAATATACTGAAACATTGCGAGCATTCGCCAATTGGTGAGAGCTTTGCATTGAAATGCAATTAGCATGGGTACAAATTGCTACATGCTAAATGGCTGTCATATAATCTGAGTATAAGTCCGTTTATACGTGGATTTGGAAGTTGACATATGAATTCGTACTAGCTAGACTAGAGAAAAAAGGTTTTAAAGCTCTAGCCAAATAATTCTATTAATATGCGCAATAGAGCGTCATACTGTAATAATAGTTAAGGCTAAACATTGGCACGGTTAATTAAAAAAAAACCATATAAAGAGCGGACCAATTAGTAAAATACTTCTCACTCTTATTTTTAGCGAGTGGTGATGGCGAATAGATCCGTGACCGGCATGCTATTCATGCGGTCTGAGTTCAGGTCCAGCCGGCAGTCCCAATGGGGATTTCATTATATCAATGAAAAGTTCTGGTCATGTGACATACCATCAGTTAAAAGTGAAGTAAAAGCACCGGAAGGAAATCCACTGCACACACACAATAAATATAAGATAAAACATAACATAGCATCACGCTCTTTTCCCCGAACGGATAGGCAGATGCGTATAACACTCACATTTCGCCAGCTATGTTTTGTCCCATAAAATGGCCTATTTTCATCAACAATCAAGTTTTTTTCCAAAATCTGAGAAAAACCCAAATATCATTCATCATTTAGCACAGCAGTCGTTTTTTTTGTTTTCACTTCGACAGTTAAAAAAAATTCAAAAAAGTTTCTAATTTCATATTGTATTAATTATTTTTCTCATTTCATAGTCTTTCTAGTAATACAATTAGGGAAAGTTAAGTGCAAGATATTAGTTAATTCAACATTTTCCTTCCTAAATTAATTTCTTATTATAGGTACTGATTACTTTCCTTCCTAGGCTGCGGGTGATCACGTATTCGGTCTTATCAGCAAGTTCGAACTGCGCAGTTACAGTCCTTTCTTCCGTCTTGTTAACCTCGAAGAAAGGGAATTATTTTAGCGTTATACTTAATAATTCAAACATACGAGTACGTAACGAGATATAATCCATAACTCCGCCTTGTGTACTAGGTTATAAGTTATAACTATCTCTTCCTATATGCTTTAGTAAATTTTTCATGGAAGTATTAAATAGCACCTTTTGTACAAAAATATGGATTATTGGATATTTCAGTGTTGAATAGCCTATTTATCGAGGAAGGTTATAGGACCAAAAGCAGCTGAGCAGTGGCCAAATAAAGAACCATGGGAGCGAAATCCCGTGAGACTTCTAGTATGACATAAGAGAAGAACAGTGGTTGCGTGCTGCATTCATAAACATATTGATGCAAAAATTATTTTCGTACAAGGCATCTAAAACCTAAGCCCGCATTTAATATGGTGCTATTTTACCTTGGTTCATTTATGATGTATAGGTCAGGACCAAGTGTATTATTTCTGTTCCAAAAAAGTTTAACAAGATTAGCTACAAAACAGCTAACATAAATTCAGGGTTATGATATAGTTTGCATAATAAATTACGTTTGCCTATACTTAACACTGACTTTCGATTTTAATTTCTAGAACTCGTTTTTACTTTAAGCATTTAGTTTCTTTAGTAAAAACATGTCTACTAAATACTTGATTGTTACAACTTTCTTTCTTTATACAGAAGAAGAGAAAAAGGCCTTGCTATTTGTAGAATTTCCTACACTAGCTTGTAATTAAAATCATGATGATCATGTGCTACACAGAAACATGCAAAACGGTTAAGAGTGCAAAATCTAAGTCTGTATGATACTTCAACGTCAAATAAACTAAAAGATGTCCAGTCAATTCTCCAATCTTACTCTGTTTTCGTTTTGATCTGTTGATACGACTTGACTCCGCCTTTCTCATGCTCTTTTTCCTTTAATTTTTGCTTTGGTCTAACAAAAACTGCAATGCTGTTTCATTTCAAAGAGTTAATTGACCGAAATTAAATTAGAGAGAAGAGTTGGAGTGCCTAAGTATTTAAAGAAAGAAAACGACAAACAGTTGTGTTATTTTAAAATCGTACATTAAATGACTTAGCGACGGCTAAAATTGCCAAATAAACTGAATGTCAAGTAGTAAAGAGATAATGAGTAGCCTCGTTGCGGTGTATAAATCATGAATAACGAAGAGAATTTTAAATTTTAATTTCTTTAGATATGAGTATGATAAGTAACCCGTGAAAACGGACATAATCGTAAAACTTGAACCTATGCCGTTGTTCCGTGTATATTGTCGAAAGTGTCTTTTATTTTATATCTTTAACAAGTCTTTAATAATAAGAAGAGGATATTAGCCTATTGTTTCCACATTATCCAGAAAAGTTAATATAAAATTATATTTCGATATTCTATGCACAGGTTGTTATTTGTTTCTCAAGTAGCTTTTTACAACGTGCTAGGGATAAAAAGGGGGACTTTTTAAGGTGATTTTTTAGTTAAGTATCTTACCGCTGTTGATTGCACGCGGCACAAAATCACTCACTGTGGCGAAAATTAGGTGAGGCCTAAGTGCAGCAGTGGACGTGGCTGAGATGATGATGATAATGTATCTTACGAAGTAGAAAAATTCTAACTTCTGACTTCTTTTGATTGACTAAATTAACCAAGTTTCAATTATATTTTTATTTTCGAACATAACATAAGTACTAAACATGCATTGGATGTATCATCACACTAACGTTTTGCCAGATATGTTTATTGCAATTACTTTGCCATGTCATATGCCATGCCATTAACGGAGCACATTTCCGGACTTCGGGCTGTTACTCTCTGCTGATACAGACTAGAAACAAGTATCTATGATCCACACAATTTTAAGTCCCGTATAGGAATCGAACGCATGTCACTATACGCGTTAAGAAACTCATTGTTATTTCGGCTTAGCCACGCCCCTTGACCAATTAGATCTTAGTCAATTAGAAAGCTGTGTTCACATTAACCATTTGAACTTAGCCCTTCGAATATAAATCATCATCCTTAACCAAATAATACGTCTCTACTTTGCTGTCGCACTGGTGAGTTACGAACGGACTATAGGTACGGCGATGTTAGTTATAATAGTGGCGAGAAGACCACCTCACCGCTCCGACATGGTGACACACGACATTAAAACAACATTTCATTCGAACGATTGGTGTCACTGAACTGTTAAGAAACAATAATTACTTATGGTATTTCATAAATACTAGTCGGACAAAATTCTCCCTTTGCGTCCGGCCGGTTGCGTAAACACCCACACCCATACAGGGACCAAACCGGACTGCAACAACAGAACATAATAATTACGTTTTTATATATTTCTTGTCGTATACTTTATTTAACATAATACCATCCATCCTTGATTTATTCTGTGAGAATCTATAATATACTAGAACACAGTTCTCCCGTTTAATTTTAGATAACTGGTTACATAATATATACCTTTACCAAAGAGTATTTCTAAGTAAAGTGACGGTCAAGTTAGGTAGCATCGTAGCAGACAATATCTCTTTGTTTTTGGTTTACATGAGTCTTTTATTTGGTCTAGCCGAAGTAGCACTAAGATTCAATTAAGACTTTCGACTGAGCTAAGCGTTTTTGATTACGTAGATATAACTACAAAATATACTTTTTTTAAAGTTAATTACCTAAGGCAAAGTAAGCTTATCCTAACTGCTCTTGTTTCGGAGATATTAGATACCTAGTTAAAATGTTGATTGGAAACAGAACTAAAGTAGTTTTATAAGGTATGATTGTTTACGAGCTTAAATTGAGCTTTTTCTACATTCAAAATAAATTACGAACATGCATTCATAAAAAGATCAAGATTTAAACGTAATCGCTCTCCCATTATTACATACCTAGTCTAAAATCATTAAACCTTCCTATTTGCATTCAACTTTGATAACTTTTAAGCCTACGAAGTAAATAATGTAGGCACTTATTATTGCTGTATGACTTAACTTAATGCTTAATTTACTGTTAATTTAAAAAATTGACAATTAAGTCACTTGGCAACTAAACCTTAATATGGTTTCGGTTAATGTAACCAGGTGTCTATACGAGTCATAAGCACGCAATTATATCCATTCCAATAAAACAACTTTTTTCAAAGAAAGCTGTTCCGAATTGTTAGTAAAAAGCTTTCTTTTAACAATTATTATAAATGGAGTTCTTCACTTCCATAATGTGGTAATTTGGCAGCTCGCTTTTTAAAAATATCGCTAACTAGCTGTTACCCGGGGCTTCACTCACGTGATCGATCTTAGTTTGGACACTACTCAATAAATGTCTCTAACTAAAAAAACTAAACTATCCATGTTTAAACGAATTTTTCAATTCGGTTTAGTAGTTCCTGAGATAAGCGCGTTCAGCCAAACAAACAAACAAACTCTTCAGCTTTATAATATTAGTAAAGATTACAATATTAATGATCGCACGGTTTAAAAGGCAAGCACACGTTGTATAAGAGTAGAATTTAATTTGATAACATATTAAACAATCACAGATAATAAAATCTAGATCTTGTATAGATATTCCAGTGATAAATAGATATTTATTTGGTGACATATAATGTGCTATGCTAATCACCATATCAGTAGAAACAAAATGATGTAACACACAAAAAAAATATCACCTATGAAAAGGGTTATATGTATTTAACAATTAAAAATACATTCATAGATTCGGCGTGTTTTCATTTAAAATCAGTCGTGACTTTTCTATATCACTATAAATAATTAATTCTGAACCGACATTCGTTAATGCCTGCTAAACAATTAGCAAAATTTGTTCAGCTGTTGGAGATGACCTAAACTTTCTCTTTTTATTGATATTTCGTGATTTTTTTCGAATTCAGACCATTTCGCAACTAAAGATGGTTCGATTATCTAAATTTTTATGATTATTGCAATGAGGCCAGAAAGGAATTTACTCCTTCACTTTTATAATCAAGTAACTGCCAACGCTTGGAGATTGGATACTAATAAAATTAATTCAGCACACGCATCATGTTTACTTGGGGTTACTCTGAATCTCGACATTCGAATGTTCGGTTTTGATGTTGCAGTGTCACTGTCAAATGTAAGGAAATTTAGATATGGTTGCTGTCACTTTCAAACATTTGACAGCGACATCAAAACAGAACATTCTAATGTCGTAATTCAGAGTAAGCCCCCTGTTCGATAATCCAAATCGTGGCATGCAATTTCAAGCCAATATTTTTATCTTTATTCAAAACATTGACACCGAACATGATTCTACATAATTGTCTCTGCGTCACACGCAGAGACAATATTTACACTATTTCGCGAATTTCACTAGACCATATAACATAATGTAATATATCTATGAGTTGTGCAAACCTCGCAGATTTTGACTAATAAATACTGAACCAAATTTACATACATAAATAATCCATTAATCTATCATCAGTTTCATCAATCTCATAAGACTTTAACTGAGGCAATATGTTATTGGATCAACAAATGAATTGGGTAATAGAGCAAGTCAATTTATTGATTCAGTAATTTCACATACGTAATGACATATCATTTCAGATGAGTCACCAATTAATCGATAGAAACAAAGCTTATAATAAAATGAAACACGAAATCATCATCATAATCAAACACATAAAATAAATTTAATATTAGTCATTCAAAGACTACAAGAAATTATATTACAGTTTGTCATTTAAAAAGTCATCTAATCTATAATAACATTTGTCTATTAGCAATTTATTTAATACAGTTTTCATTTAGTTACATGTAGGGCTTTCATAAAATTTGGTAACATATTATATATTTTTGGAGCTACTCCAAAGAAACTTTTTTGCATGAGTGATGTTTTGCATTTTATTTGGCATAAGTTATTCGCATAAAAAAATCATCATCATCAAATACATAAATTAATGAACTTAACTTATATACTATACACCTAATATACACCACACACAATAACTTATATACACCTAAAATACTTTGAAGTGACACGTGCGCCTTTTACGTTAAGTCGTCAAGCAGATGTTAGTACGAGTATTTTAACTGCATCAGTTATTCCGCATACCTTAAATCCAATTACGATTCCTATTAAATTAACTGCCAGTTTCTTTTCATGGACTGTGTCCGTTATATCATAGTGGGGTCATACTTTGCAAGGCAGGTGACACACTTATTTTAAATCGATTATTTATTGCACACGAGTGCGAACGATATTCATATAAATTTATCAAGCTTGCTTTAATCGATGCAACCAGATTAATCGATTGTGTTTAAATTATTGATTAGCTCGTGCAGGTCATTGTGTTCGATTTTTTGTTGGTTTGTGTTACGTCTATTATCCATACCATATGAAGTTTTCGGTTTTTAGGGTTATATTTTGCTCCTACCAAATACTACACCTACTGAACCTACTACTCCTACTCCTACTGAATACTTGTTCGAACTAATAGCTATCTCGTTACCTACCAATATCTTAAAATAATTAAGATACTGTTAAGTTACAATTTAAAAAAAAATTTCATGTTCATACCGAACCCTCAGTGCGCGTTTTTGAGGGAGGACTGTCATTGGTCCGTGATTGTGAGGTCTTTAGTAGTCGGCATTATGCTGACGATGATATTTTCTTTCTTTAACTTTACTATATCTCATTATGTCAGAATATTATGATGATGGATGGATGAATGATGGGAAAAAAGCGTGATGCTATGTAGGTATATTATGATGATGTCATCTATTTTCAAATATCCACTGTTTGATGTATTCGCTTGCTTTTGTTCTCAGAACTTCATTTTATTTATTTCGAGTTATTATTGCAATTTATTGATATGAATCAGATGCAGCTGCTACTCACATAAGAAATCACAAAATAATAAATAGCGGCACTTATCACCAATAACAGTAACATTCATCAGATACCTGCATTATATAACTTGCCTGAACAACGTCCCATTGAATAGAATAACATCTTAAACAAACAAATGTAATCCAGTCACGAAGAATCGATTTAGTTACGTATGAACTACATAACCGATCGAATAAACGATTGTCGATAGATCGTTGTAATTGCCATGCCTGCTGGTGGCAATTTATCCTGAATTAAGATGTGGGTAATGATATTATATTGACAAACGTCATCGTTCAATCATTTGCCTGTAGCTATAATTGCAGATAGCAATAATTCGGGCTTAATGGTGCATGCTTGTGAAACTTGTTCTCGTTCATTAAAACACCTACATTAGTTTGTTCCTATAAGTTTTGGTCACGCTGCTAGCTGTGAATGGCTCCGTCTATTTTTGTTACTAATTTGTAATTTCAAATCGATTATCGACACAAGATCGATCAATTAACATTTCTCTGGTACTTTCGATCGCTTTATGTCGGTACGATCGACAGTTGTTTTTCTATACGAATATATAAAGAGGTAATTAATGTTTCAAATTTGGATGTAGGCGGTATACTTGAAAACAGATCTTCATGAAATTTCACATATGTAGTGATAGTCTAAGACACAGGTCTTAGACGCTACGTAAAAAGCCTATGTCCTTCTCTGTAGAAGGACATAGGCATTTTTACCGATATACAAGTTAATTCGAGGACCGTGGCTCAGAATTAGTTATCAGCAATAAGAGTTCAACACTCGCACACTACGATCACTTCACCATCATCATCATCATCATCATCATCATCATCATCATCTGTCTGCGCCATTTTCCATCATCTCAAGTCGGCTCTCGGCCTGCTTCATAGTCGGTATGTCTTGGGCGACATGCACCGTGTGGTCTTGGGGACGTCCGAAAATATGTTTGTTATGCTTTTCTTGAACTATGACCACTACAGTAATTATATTTAATTGATTTATAAATAAAAGTTGTATATTGAGATATTTCATTATGTTTCTCACTGAGCTTTACCAATTTCCGAAATCGAGTTATACTACATTCATACCTCCAATCTCCCTCCGGTTCGGAAGCTTTCATCCGTTTTTATATCCTGCCAACCAAGTTTACTTCCAAGGCTATCTCTGTTAAGATCATTTTTTATAGCCTATTTTTTCCTATCTAGATAGCTATCTAGATAACTTTCGATGTTATGTAGTAGAGCTCTACTACATAGGTAACATCGAAAGTTTTACAACAAAATCAATCAACCTTTTTTTTTTATGTTTTCAAGGATGATTTTGGAAATCGCTTTATATTTTATAGCCTCTTGTTATTTTTTATAAACTAAATGATTGTTTTTTTTGTATACCTGGACATAATACTTAAACCAAAACAGATTCTACTAATAATGTTATCAAATAACGCCGAACAAAACAAAAATTATTCACATCAATCTATATTCCGTAGAAAAACTGTTTTATATAGAATAACTTCGATATCGCTTAGAATTAAACGATGTTTTAGTCTAAGCTTTTTTTAAGCCGTTACCAGCCTTCGATTGACAATCATATTAATAATTGTCAATCGAAGGCTGAAGTTATTACGGAGGAGTCGGTTCTTTATAATTAACGAACTGACTCCTCAGTAACAACTTCATTAATATGAATAATAATCGTTTAATGGAACTGTATTCGACTGTTATTATGCGGAACGAATGTGATACTTATGTGATATTAATGTGATTCCTACATTGTAGCGCCTATAAAGACTAAACACCGTTAGCCGTGGAATAATCGATTAAACCTACAGTTGTTTTATGCAAATGTTCTCAAACCGTGCATTAATTGTGAAATAGGATTTAAAATATTTAAAAAAAAATCGTTATAGTATCCAGCTAAACGTAAAGGGCTACTTCATTGTGTTTTGAATCATATAAGAATGGCAGTGTAAATATACAAATTGACGCCACCCTATGACAAGATCAGCATATCATTTTTATTCAAGAGCTGTTCTATTTATAAATGTGTAAAAGGACGGTTAAGTCTAGTCACTATACTTTAGTGTGTTCGATTATAATGGACGTCAAACGAAGATGATGATGATGGCGATATAAAGATAGGCATCTTGGTAAATGGTTGTCTTGGTGTCTTGGTATGTTCTCGTACCGGAATATCCATAACGGAATCAGAGAAACAGCTGTTTTCTTAGTAATCCTCTTGACAGTTCTTAGTAGAATGTCAGTAAATATGACCGACATTCATATATTTAGACGTTACTATTTTCTGTACGCTTTGTTAGGCGTACAAACAACAGAAGAAAAAAAGTCTGAAATCTTGAAGAAACACTAACAAATTATGATGTTATGATAAAATAGACGTATCTAAAAATATAAATATTTTAAGTTGTTGTGTCTTATTAAATTTTAGTTAAGCCAAGACGTGTTTAGAACGTAAAAGAAGGTCTATAAAAATTAGACAAAATATTCGCGCTTGCCTTACCTATGTAGGCTATGGTTGTTCTTTATTGTAAGTATTTAATATTATATGTAAGTATATAATATATGTTTATGCAAATTTAATTTCCTGCCAATGACAACATTACATGTAGGTAGTAGGTTCTGAAAGTGTTATTATATAATAGTAAGTAGCCGATTCCGTCTGACCTTATTCACCGGTTATTAATGAACTGCAATGTAATGTTGTAAGTGCAATATCTATGTTATTTTATAAGTAATACCTACGTTCTCATATAATTACATTAATAATATTTATTATGTTGTTAATGAGACATTAATGAGATATAAAGCCTACTACAGTAGGCGCGGTCGCGGTCGCGGTCGCTTTCAATTTGGTATTTTTTTTGTGGTAAATATATTTTAGCAAGTTTTTATTTTTCTAGTTACTTAAGTTACATGTTACGAGTAAATTTAGCAAAAGCTGGGGTCGAACGGTTACAAAATAAATTATGCAGCTTTAAAAACTAGAACCTTGTGAGAGCTGGAGTCCGTAGAAGTTCGAAGACTTGTGTGACGGATCTCCAGGCTCTCTCCATAATTTTTGAATGCATAATGAGGAATGATTGCCACATAACTGAGGTGATTACCTTACCTGGTGGTAGTGTGAGTTAGATTACATGTTTTTACATTCTTATTTTAAGTTTGTTGGCCAAAGTGACGTCAACAGCTTCTTAGATTTGTATCATTGCAAATATCCATAATGTGTGCTAATACACTGTTTATGTAATTTGGTTAAAAAATAAATAAATACCAACTCTGTCACGCATAGATCGTTGAACTGTTGGATGAAATTTGGGACAACCATAGACAACAGATAAAGTTATATGTTCGCGATGGACGCTACCAAGTTGAAAATAATCCGAAGTCGAAGTTTCATCACTTGAGTGTGAAACATTATGAAAATATGAAAAACCTATATTTTTCATTTATAATTAATTTATCATGTCATCAATTAATTTATCATGTATCATGTCTTAGGAGCAATCAATAACTTCTAAAAATCAAAATAATTACCTACCTATTAATTATTACAAGCTGAAGTAAAAAAGATATGAACAATCGATGCACAACTTATAAGCTATTATTTATACGAATTCGCTTAAACATGAGAACATTAACGACAATAACAGTTTTCTAGTTGTTTGGCACGCGACGATGTGGATAATAAAAATATAATAAAGTCCAACTCACACCGTACAAAAATATCATCCTATGAGTGCAGCAATTGATGGCGACACGTCGGACGCGGCGACACGCGACGGCAACTCGGGGCGATCATTTTCAAGATCATTTATTTTTACAGTACTAAAATTATTCTCAATAACCTATAATTTAATACAATATCAGTGTGTGTCATTTCTCATAGCGATGTTGATGCGACTATTTTATCTACATTAATTTCAATCCTGTCAATTTAGAATACTCATAAATAAATAAACTATTTATACAAAATTGTGGATTCTACCTAACATATAAATTGGTTACGACAGTTGGTAGGAGCTAGGACTCCCGAGTGTCATAACTTGGTGTTCGGAAATGTTTCAGTTTAGTTTCGGTTTAGGTTCGGCACGTGAACCTCCTAATACCGGCCTGCAATTACCCTTGTTAAAAAAAATCTAATTCACCAAAATAATTTACCAAAGCCATGTACAATTATGTCCCGCCTGTATTTCTTTTAACTACTATGTGTGCCTGGTCTAAAAGTTAAATGTGAATCTAGTCTAAGAAAGTCAATTCAAATCTTATCTTAGATCTAATCAGATTGTAACTAGGTATTATGTGATGCCGTTAGTGTTCTATGTCACGGTATTAGGTGATTATTACACAGTTGATTACTAAATAACCTGTTACAATAGAATAGAAAAGGAAGTGAGAAGTAGACTTAAAATGCGGATGTGTTAAAAGTTGTTAAACATCTAAATAGACTATTACAGCAAATGGATTAAGTCATAATTGTCTCGACAATTAGTAACTGTAATTATCGAAATAATCTGTAAATTCTAAATAACTATTTAATTTTACTTAATTTTAATTTTATTTCAAACTAAATATATACTTCTATTATAAAGCTAAACTTAGGCACTACTAGTCCTATTTGAAAACTTATTTTTGAGTTGGGAAGCCCATATATCGAGGAAGGCTACAGGTTATATTTAATCACGCTACGACCAATAGAAACTGAGTAGTGGTCAAACAAAGATCTACGGGAGTTAAGCCCCGCACGAAAATAGTAATATAATAAATAGGTTGTGTCCCCGCAGTTTCTGTAAGTAAAAAGATCACAGGTTTTCATGGAATGCTGATCTTGAATCTTATCTTTGCGTTAATGCATGCAAATTTAAAAAATATAGGTAACATATCATTTAACATTGAAAGTAAAAGGTCAGACAACAAAGAACCACTTACCATTAGGAGGACCGTACGTCTGTTTGCCACCGTGGTGGTATAAAAAAAAGACAACAAAGAGTCAAGTCCTATATTAAAAAAAACTTTGAAAATGAAAATACTCGGTAGAGCTTTATCTGAACCGATTACGCAAATGAAGTCAAAGGTGTTAATTCTCAACACACGTTATGTATTTAATTCTAGTGACTATGCTCTGTGTATTGTTATCTAATATGCTGTGTACTTATTTAATATTCATATTTGAAGATACGACGATGTTGCAGCTATGTACAGTTACAAACATATGTGATTGATTGCTTTAAGTTGATTAATTACTATTTAATTAGTGCGGTGTAACTGCAAATTGTATTAAGTAATGTACAAAGTGATTGCAGTTATATCATCAGTTATATTCAGGATATATTATAAGCAAAATATTACATTGTTCTTCTGGCTGAAATACCAGTTAATTCATCATCATCATCATCATCATTTCAGCCTATTGCAGTCCACTTCTGGACGTAGGCGGACGACGACCTAAAAAAGGTCACTGGGTCTGACTGGATGCGGAAGGCCGAGGACAGAGTTCTATGGCGCGTGTTAGGAGAGGCCTACCAGTTAATTGCTCTGAAGAAATAGTTCAAAAGCGTGAGCTTATACTACTCGAATTTGCGAACGGAGAGAAGATCTGAAACTGACTTATTTTTAATTTACCAAAGAAATTGAGGGAGAAAATATCCTAAGGTTGACAATTGCGAGTGAAACTTCTTGATGTCGGCCATGTCACGCGGGGCTTCGCTCCCGCCGTTCTTTATTTGCCCACTGTTTAGCTCCTATTTGCCGAAGCGTGATGTTATATAACCTTTCTCTATAAATGGACTATCCGACTTTAAAATAATTTTTCAAATCGAACCATTCGTTTCTGAGACTAGCACGTTCAACCATATAAACAAACTCTTTAACTAAGTATAGATTAAGAGCAACGTACATTGCAATGCTCAATGCTCGTGTAAAATACATTTGGATGTTTAGGGCCGCAATATTTTAATCTTAACCGTAGGTATTTTTCTATTAGGTACCTATATTATATTAGACTGGCCTGTTGGTCTAGTGGTTAGTGACACTGACTGCTACGCCGTAGGTCGTGGGCTCGATCCCCACCCAGGACAAATCTTTGTGTTATGAGCATAAATGTTTGTTCTGTGTCTGGGTGTAATTTATCTATAATATACAATGCATATATTTACAAAAAAAAATGTATTTAAGTAGTATATCAGTTGTTTAGTACCCATAACACAAGAAAATGTAATTGCTTACTTTGGGATTAGATGGCGCTGTGTGAATGTGGTAGAATATTATATTATATTATATATTAGTTTTATTCGAAGTATATTTCTTTAACCTGTATTTATATTTCTTGGTATTAATTGCCTCAAAATATTAGATATAGCATTCTATTATATTATATTCATATACCTATTATAAAAAAAATACGTTGCGACCTTATTGTCATTCACTTAGTGATTTTTACTTTAGCCGTTATTACTTTGACAACGAGATTATTATTTACCTAAACGTAAAGTATTATATCTTGAACACATACGATTAATTCAACTTCAAGATTTCACAGCAACAGCATCTTGTAATAATATGGAATCTACATGCCACACTTATTTCACTTAATTACGTTCAGCATCATTCGTCTCTTACACGCAAGGGTAATTTAGTTTCCCTTATTCATATTACACTATTGTAACCGAGTGTACTTGGTACCGTGTGAATACTAGCTACTAGCGTAGTAGGTAGGTATAGTCGACAATAAAATTGCTTTACCACCCTTTTTTTTTTTATTATTTTTTTTTTTTTTTTAAAGACAACGCCCGCACTATGGAACAAGCCCTGTGTCGCGGGGAGCTTTACAAACATGAAACTAACGGACACAAAGTACACCCAGACTAGAAACAAATATCTATGAATCACACAAATATTTGTCTCGTGTGGGAATCGAACCCACGTAACCCAGCACGGCGATGTAGTGGGGAGGTGACCACCTTAACCACTGCGCCACGGTGACAGTAAATATCGTTTGCATGTCACCAAACAATAATGTCTATTTTTACCCGACTGCCAAAAAGGAGGGTAATGTTTATCGCGCGTATGCATGTATGTCTGTGGGCATGTCTGTTCCATTGTGACCTTCTGTAGTCTAAACGGCTTGGCTGATTTTAAAGTGTGAGGTGTCATTAGATTTGTATTTTTGCTCCGAGTGTCATAGGCTACATGACGTCAACAAAAAACCAATATGGCGGACGTAAACTGTCAAAACAAACGATATTTTAGTGCTATCGCAGTATGGGTATCAGATGAAAGCTAATGAATAGCCTAATTCAATTATATATGCACTAACAATTGCCCGCGGCTCCACTTGTCTCTTGTAACCTAAATAGCTTGACCGATTTTGAAGTGCAAAGTGTTATTATATTCGTATTCATCACCGAATCTCTATATCTTTTACCTTTTACCAGTGTATTCTTCGAATCCAATGCTTTAAATTGACTCTGAGGCTAATAGGACCGAGGCAGTCGGCTTTTTTGTTTTTAGATTAATACTCGTACTTGACATCAGTACAGTGACAGTTGTCATCAATGCGAGTCTTATTTAATTTTAATTATTATGGATTTTTTTGTTAAAAATGGTAAAGCAATTGTGTGGTCGACTATACTTACACTCAATACAACTCAACACTCACATCAACATTATGTATGGAGATTTCATCTTGCTGTAAAAACTAGGTAATACAAAGTTTGCATACAACTACTACCTAGTCATTACTTAAACTAGTTTTTAATGTCATGTTTGTGTTGCATTTTAATTCACGACTAGTCGGGAAAACTGCAATAGATTTGCAATCATGTAGGTGCCTACATGTGGCGTAATTAAACCATCAAGGGCCCATAGCAACTCATGGAATAGGGTCCCTGTAAAGGACGAAAGGACGTTGTATATTATTTTCATTATAAAGAAATTACTTTTATATATATATTTTTTTAAGTTTGTTATAAATTATAGCATAACTTTTTGTATGCGAGGCCTGTAGGACTTGAGATCCTGTTCAGCCTGGGCCGTGACATTTTGCTCTCTTTGGCAACCTATATGTAGATAATTACGCCTCTGTTACATACGGAATTAAATTTCAGAAAATTTAATTAGTTATCAATGTTAACTAATTAAATTTTAATAAGTTTGTACCTATGTTAACTTAACATAGGTACCTACAAAAACTTCATCACAACCATAATTACCCACAAAGGAAAAACTAGATATGTTGTAAAACTAGTTATAAACGTCGTTAAAGGTAGTCACTATTAAGTTTAATATTCACTTGAGTGAAATAAAATAATCTCTACTCTAAGCCAGTTAATGCACTAGGACTAGGTAATTTAAGTGATATGATAGTAAAATAACTTCTAGCCAGTTTCTACATAGGTAATAATTTAAATAATATACGTCATTTAAATTACTACATACCTAGATTTAGAAGGTACCTAGTCTTTAACGTGACTTAGAAGCTGCTTTATTTTTGACCTAAATTGATACAATAAACTAAACAAGCCGTACCAGTACCTGTTCTAAATTTCAGACTCCAAACCGTATATATATGAAACACGAAGAGAGAAGATATAGGTACATTGTAGATAACCTATAGAAATTAAATATTTACTATAATTATTCATGTCTAGCTTTCATAGGAAAAGGAGTTCATAATGGATAGTAATCAAAGTCATTTTAGTGCAAATTGGTACCTTCATTCCTGCCGTATTATCGTGAAGTCCTGTTATAGTTCCATTATCAAAGGATAGGACAACTACGCCCATTCGTGCATTTACAATTTACTGCGATCATTAAACTGCTAGGCGCCGCCAGTCACATATGCACCTTTACGACTATTATATACCAGTCTTTAGTTGCACGCAAAAGGATGTTGTAAATTAAAATATAAAATAACATAGAGCAACACACATTTGTGCCTGAAGAGGTAGGCAGAGCTGCATCACACCCCAATTTTGTCAGATATTTTGGTCCCATATAATACGGGGCGAGAGATTATTGCTATTAACCTTAACCTGAATCTGAGCGGATACTGAGAATATTAAGACATAAAATCCTAAGACAGTCGGTGACCGTCCGGGGCGTCCGGGAAATCAAACTCGCGACCTCTTGCGCTGTTTTATTAGTATTCAATGGCTTATGTATGTATGTATGTGTATTGTTTGTGTGTGTTGTATTATTGTTGTCCGGTCTTCTTCTTATCGAATGAGGCAGTGTTGACTTCACGACTACGACATTAAATGATAACCGGGACCAACGGCTTTACGTTCGAGAATGAAATTGCCACTAACGGTCACCCATCATGGACTGACGAAACTGATCGTAACGAACATCTCAGTACTACAATTCTACGAGCGTCTTGTTCGATGGCATTGCGATTATTATCTATCACACGACGATAATTTGGGTTCCCACCCTGTCTGAATAATGGTCTCCCAAACAAGGGTTGATCTAACAGTGTTATTCAATTTTGATTGGAGGAACAAAGCTAAACCGTTTAACTCTTGTCGATCGTTTAACCACAAATAGATTCCAATTCTAATCAGAGCCTTTTAAGTACTCTATCATGTCACCATTCCAGCCTAAAGAATTCGAAATGACCAACAATACGGCTCAGTTATTTAATTACCAATGCGCCGATTAAACGCACTTTTGTTACCACGGCCGATCAAAGGAGGCTTGTGATGTAAGTCATTAGGTTTAACCATTAATTATTTTAATCGTCGTTTACATGGTATTGTGTAATGGGCTTTCGCTGCTCTGCTGTAAAATAATGTAACCATTGTTGTGTGTGAATAGACCTTTGTCGTGGGACGCCGCGAATGGTTCTGCACACTTTCGTACTATTAATTTTATTGTCGAACACTATCAAATTGGTTGCACAACCATTATCCGGCCGAATTTTTATTTATTTATAACTGCAACGCTTACCGGCGGAAGTTCAATTAATTACGTGTTTTAAATTTTCCTGTTGCAGCCTACACAATTAGATAATGTATTACATGATTCTTTAAATATTTGCTAATACTTTTCTATACTTTAAAAATAGGCATTAATATATTAACTTTAAGGGACTTTAAATCTTTGAGCGCCACGGAGGTCACCGGTGTCCCCCAAACAATAGATTTTCTGTTGTGTCTGGAATCTCGGCGTTCAACGTGTTAGGGAGATTTAACAGAGTATAGAACAGAGATTAACCATCTCTGTTCTATACTCTGTTAAATCTCCCTTCCACTTGATTAGGTACTTCGATCTTGAAATTAAATAAACTACTTTACTTTATTGACATATAATTAGGACCATGACATAGCGGTTATTTCTGTAAAAAAATCATCGTGGAAATAAAAACGAAAAATTGATGACCAGCGAATTAATAATTCAGAATATGATAGATGATTTGACATTATGCAAAAAATACCAAAAACTTAAATTAACAAATATTTTTTGTCACACATTCAGAGATAGGTATTTAGCAAGTCATAGCGATCTGACTTTGTATGTGTTTATATAGATATAGTATAAGGTAACAATACTTACCAGACGAAAAGCAGCAGTATATTCTGCTACTTAGCCTCGATCGATACTCTGTGGGAGGATAGTACATCCCCGGACGTGCCCTTTCTGGCATGCAAGCATCCCGCATGTCAGCAAGTTACTACTACCGTAGCATTAAGTTAATGGCGTAGATTAGCCCCCTGTTATATGAGACCAAACATATATTGATCTGGGTAAATGTGAGTGTGATGCACCTCTGCCTATCCCTTTAGGAAAAATAAGTATAATTATATATATGCCCGCGACTTCGTTCTCGTACGATTTCATAGACTTTACAGTTATTCACGAGACCCTGATTTAAAAAAAAAACAATGTAGCTTAATTATGTTAGGTACTCCTTGTAACATAGAAGAAGACAGACAAAAAATGTACAAAGCAATATTTTCATATAAAAAGCTGTTAATTTGATATTAAAAACAGACACTTAATTTTTATTTATTTGTACCTATAGATTAGCAGCCCCATAATGTTACCACAAAGCGAATAATACAATTTTATTTACAATTCCACTCACACATCTACCGCATTTAATTAAATCAAGGGAGGTAGAAAGAAACATGCGTAGAATAATAATCTCCATTCTCCAGTTATTATTGAGTTTTGCATCATTGTCAATTTCCGCAATGACGATCGATTCAACCGGTTAGAATATTGAACTTCGGCCTGTCCCAAAATGATGTCATTTTTCTATCATGCCGACATTGATTTGTTATTTAACCGTGAATTAGAATATGTACCTAACCAGTTTTGGCAATGTCATCGCGCCCGGGCGGTTCGCCACAGCTAAATTTATTAATTCTACAATTTGTTTAGGCACTTAAATTTGACATTAATTATTAATTAAATAAAAAGCTGAATTTGCCTGATACTTTTATACAAGCTTGTATTAAGTGCAGTCGTAAAATAGTCACTCATAAGAATTATTTATTACCTAATTCCTTTAGTAAGTCGTCTTGACTTCTTCAAAAATAAGTTGTTAACATAATATCTTTCGAAGGGATGTATTGTTAGATAACAGTATAAAAATAAAAACATCATAATGTACCAGAAAGTCTTGCCAAAATTCAAATGTATGCCTAAGCACCGTTCTTTGCTTGACTGGCTTAATGTTTGAGCGCCTGCCAAAACTTTAGGAGCAATAAACGCGGTTGGTATATTGTAGTATAATTTCGTAGGCGTTCGGTTGTTGGGAATTTAATAGTAAGGAAACGTATATAAAATAATTATAAATTATTTTTAATTACATCGTTCATGCAATGAAATATTTCAATAGATATCATGTTTATAGCTCGTTAATGTTAACTTTCTCGGATATCCTAACAACATAATTATCTACCTACATTTATAATAACACCTTCGTTAATCTACGTAACTAGATAATAATATTTGTATAAATGTTAATATACTTTCATAAACTGTAAAACAGAACATGCTACAGACATAGGTAAGTGCATATTAATAAAATCATAGCTTTAGTCAACTAGGTAGCAATACCTAATATCAATATTGAGTGTAAATGCATGTTAATATTTAATAACTGTACAATTACGCGAAACCGTTAGACAGATACCTACTTTCCTATTCAAATGTACACAATAACCATGCCTATCTATTGCTACCTATTTGCAAATTTTATTGTAGTCAATATTTTTTAAATAGTCGTTGCATTGGTAATAGGTAAGCCTTGATTGCGTACTTGGTTAACAGCGATGCTGTATGCAAATTGCTTAATTATTTATTAGCCATTTGAGGGAGGGCATAGTGCGCCGACCAGTCGCAAGTATGGCGTCCCGCCGTCGCCATAAGCATGACTTGTCGATACCGATATATCTCCCTGGTCCCTGTTCACGCATGCGCCCTACGCTACCACACGATAGCACGCATGTGCGGCCTTATTACTAGACAACGAAGCGCCGAGTTGCGACACGCGATTCTTTACGAGACAGTGTCGCATAATTGATTGTCCATTCGATACTGACATTGAACGGTCGATGTTCAGCGGGCGACCAGTCGATTACGACCAGTTATTTGCTTACGGCTATCGAGATAAGGCGCTTCCGTGCGACTTCACAGACATCCTCGCGATCAGCTGGTAACATTCGCAGACGCTTTTGGTATGGCATCGTACTGTGATAAATACTGTGCACCTGTTTTTGCTACGTAAACAGTGATTTAAAGTGATAAGTGGTGATTGAATATGGATGTGGCAAAGGAGAAGTCTGGAGTTGAGGAGTTAGACGAAGATGATGCGGCATCCCGCCGCTGTATGCTAGACGGTGAGTCAATCAATACTTGCTAACGTTTTGCGCCACAAAGTGAGTAGGTACATTGCGAAAATGCATTTGAGGGGGGACGCTCTATAGAAACAAAGATCAAGTCTGCGATGACGTGACATCGCGTTGAAGGAAATACTATTGATTTTCTCTGTAGACAGCGCTTGTTTACTTATTTAATTCTAACAACAGTCATGGGTTGTTTGTTAGTTACCAACTGCATACCGACATCGGCGTAAATAAAATAATTGTTGAGATATAAAAATAAGTCCAAAATTATTAACAGAAAATTTAATTATGAAAGGAATTAATCCTCACTTTTTTCCGATTAATCCGTTATCTTATAACTATTAAATAAAACATTAATCTAGGTATTACTCAAAACAAAATTTAGGCTAATTCGGCAACATATTGATAACGTGGATAACATGTGCGTATGAATAGGTATCAATATTTCAACAGCTTCTGGCTTACAAAACGAAATTTCGAGGTCAAGGCGTTAGATTAAACAGCCAATTGGCGTTAAAATTAGGGCAAAATTGCCACTGTCACGTTACTAGGGCATTTATAACAAGCAGTGGTTTTGAAACACAGCCCGGTTTGTGGTTTAAGAACCTGCAGATGCCTGTTTAAACCGGCTTGAAGTCTAGAACTTATATTTAGCTTTAAAATAAAAGTACGAACGTGTGAGCTACATTCGTTTCATAGTCTATTGTCTTCAAATTCCAGTACATCGGCCTCGTTTTATGTCGAAACTGGTAAGTATGGTGACTCACGCATAAGGAAGCTAACTATATGACATTGAAAACTGGAGTTGTCACTGGCAGGACGAACCGGACTCCCGTTTTGGCAATAGCATTGTGCCGTCTGTCGAGGGCGTTGACCGACTCCCCTCGCTTGCACACTTTTATAGGGTTTTAAAATCGATACCTGTATTGAGTATTCAACTAAACAACCCTTTGATAGAGCATGATTCAACTGAAACATTAAACCCAAAATAATAGCTATCTGTCATACAGGTTTACCTAGTACGGATACCAGTTTCTCACACAGACTCACTAAATGATTGTGTCACCTAGCAAATAAGTTTTTATGTATTAATTTACCCTGTGTGAGAGAGAAATAAAATTATTATTATATCAGTAAAATTCCCCCTACCTACCTACCTAGTAATTAAAAAGTCAATGAACAGTAACTTTATAATGGAAAAGAAACAAATTACCCATAAGTTATAATTAAGTGAGTCATACTTGAGAAAATAAAAATAATGAGCCAGGCGCCTAACACAATTGACATTTTTGTTACCTGATTCATAATAACTAAAGCTAAGCTCAAATAATGAACATTCACATTCCCAAAGTTTCATGTTACTGCGGTTCACGTTGCTCTGGTAGGTACTTATTCAACTAATGCAACACACGATACGTAAGATTTACATAATCCTAATAACATTTATTGAAACAATGTCATTGCGAACTCAGCAGGGAATTGAATACAAACGCACCTAAAAAGATTTTTGGCGAACAAAACTTCTACAAAGTTTTTGGCATTAGGTATTCAAAGTCACCTTCATTATCGAAATAACAAGTTGATAAAATAAACTAATAATAGTTGCATATCAACTAATTGGTAATATACTCGCTGGCTTTACAAAACGAGACAAAAAAATTAAGCATCATTGACATCCTTGTCAGAAATTTGTTTATTAGCTCTATCCCATAGATTATGCACTATACGGAGGGAACTCTATCCTTTCTATTTGCCACTGAACATCTAGGTATGTATTTAAATTCACGTTGATGAAATTGGAGCAATTAAGTAAGTTCTTAACCTGAAAAACGTTCATTCGCAAAACATTTCATATTATTCATTTAGGAACTATCAATTTGATAATCCCATAATAATCTGAGATTCACTCCATGTTATGTAAAACGTTAATCTCAAATGTCAATCCACAAATTCTTCTTCAATGATGAGACAAGCATTTAATGATATTGATAATCGTATATATTATAATGAGTTATTATTTAAAAGCGAGTGTTGAATATTAAACTTTCTATCAAGCAACTTTCTATGTTATCTGGTTGTTTCATATCATCATGTTTAGGCCCGCAAAAACTTCTGGCCTTATTAGATTGAAATCAACAAGTTCTATTTATGGAGCACCTAACGACCAATTTAAAAGTCAAGTTGTGGCGACCCTTGGTTGTTCTGGTATCTTCAAGAATAAGATCTTTAACAATGTGGCTATGCACAGTAAATTGATTGTGACTCTTAGATTGCATTGGCGCCTGCAGCAGCTGCAGACCACGTCGCTTATCCTGATTTTTTGGATGCTTTATTCAGACTGATGCAGATAAAAGCAAACATTTTGCTAATGCTAGAATCTGGCTTAATGAGATATAATTACATAAAAATTAACGAATAAAAATACATCTGTCAAATGAATTTAACAAAACAACAACAAACTGAAGATAATATTTTCGATGCTGTACAATCTTTAGACTTGCAAATTGTTTCCTTTATTACCGTAGAAGTAAAACCCCTTGACATCTGCCAACGACATAAAACAGAACATTACCCTATTGAAGCAAAAAATGTCAATGTATCCGATGATAAATTCGTTTTCCTGATAGTCTACTGTATATTAAGCATTGCATTCATAAAGTTTCAATCTTCGAGATAATTATACTTTTTAATGTATAAAGTTTCCGTTTTCTCAATATGGATGTACAAATTTAACCTTGAACCGTTCACCTGGCAGTTCACATGAAGTTTCAACCGGTTTTAAAAATAATTCCCTACCTTGTGAGTTAAATTGAAGGTAGATTGCAGTATTATGATGTTTTTGTTAACGGTGCAAATGTTACTACATCAACATCACGAGTATGCAAATAAAAACAAAATGTATGAAACAAAATTGTTATTAGGTTTCTCCTGTATGTGCTTAGGTCTATCCATAATAATTATGTTGTTTTACCATAACATAAGTAGAATCAAAGTAAAAATTAGCCTAAAGTTAAAATAATGAAGCAGAGTTTCAATAGAGGTAAAGTGTAAGTACAGAAATAAAACAAATGAAAGCTAAATGTTAAATATCGTAATCCAAAATAAAAAATGAAAGTCGGATGTAAATAAAGAAATTAATTTGAGACTACTTTTATTTGTAAAAAATAATGTAGACTGTAAACAAAAATAAGTTGTGAATTGTAATTTGAAAATTGGTAATTGTAAATCATGATAATAATATTACTGAATTTAGAAATAATCATGAAGATGAAAATCAGCCTGCATGCCTACCGCACTTATTAATCCAAATGGCTCCACTTACCAACAAGTGGTTTATTAAATAAAATAACATAGTTTACCTAAGTGCAGTGTCCAGTACTAGCTAATTATCTTAAATTGTATCTATCTATGACTTTATTAGTAATACTCGTAGATAATCTCATTCTTACATTGTCTGTATTAAAAGATAGCAAGTGACCCTGTTATCCAACATTCCAGTTCTTACTGTGTTTGTGAAGTGTATTTAACCATTCAGTTTAATCATCCATTCTTATTAATATTCGAGAAAGACAAGACAAAGATACTTATACTGCTTAGTAACGAGTACGCAGTATTTATACAAGCTTTCGTGCCTCATCATAAATGCATAATATAACTGTAAAGGAATGTATATATATTCTGTGAAAAGGAAAATACGAAGGTACGTTAGTGGCTGAATTGAAAAGTAATCAACTAAATGGAAAGGTTAAGGATACATTAGTGCCTTCCTATTTCTGCCATAGATTAATATATTATATGTTTGTATAACTAGATCCTAAAGTAGTAAGACAAAAGGTATAGGTACCTCAGGGTCGTGACTTAGGTCCCTTTTTATATTTATCTCAGCTTGCTCTCTGATGATCCAAATAATAATTAATCAGAATAATGAATTAGGTTATTCTACGTCTATAACCTTTACAATGACATTACAAATGTTTTGCATAAAGACCATATTGTATTAATTAAAATTAGTTACCTAATATGCCAAATACATTACCAACCAGTTTGGACTTTTTTTTTATAAATATATAGTGATTTTGTCTGTATGCATAGATGTAGCAGATCTTATTTAATGCAGTCTTGACCTCGTCTTTAGTTATTTTCTTTGCAAGCTGTTGCTAAGTCCGTTAAACAAGTGTACAGGGAAAAGGCTAAGCTATAGTCACAGCAGATATATTGGCGCAAAATATAAACATCAATTGGAGCTGATTTAACACATGTAAATTAATGGTAGAAGATTTCCATACAACTAGAAGGTTGAGATCTATAAGTCGATTAATATGGTATTTGATAATTAATCTACTAAGCCAAAGACTACATCACTCCTGCTATAAGGACAATCTGGTATTGCTGCAAAAAATCCGTATGTGACATAAACGTTAATAACGTTATATTTAAAAGGTAATCAGTAGAAACAGAATTGAGAAACGTAACTGTTATAGGTTATCTCTTACTTTTGAATAAATATCAATGATGACTTATTGATTTGTTTTATTTCATTGGATTACATAGAACTTATGTTTCTTCATGACTTTTATCGTCATTGAAACCAGTGTTAATTACAAAAATGCTTATGATAAATACACTTCTAATACATTATATATTACGGAAAACAATCACAACGGTTGTTTGTTTTTTTAACATTCATTTCTTTCTTCTGAGTTGTTTTTGATCGTGGATTTCCTTATACCAAGTAATACATGTAATGGATGTGCAATGTATGTTGACACTGGATGTCGTTGATTGTATAAACGAACATTAATTCCACACATCAAGTGGTCTATTTTATTAATTAGGAAGCTTAGGATGTAGGGTCATATGTGTTAGTTGGTTTTAATACTCTGAATCATAAACATATTCTCGATGTGAATCTTAATACCATGTGTTTCGCTTTCGGCTAACATGTGCATTACGTGAACTTATAAAGATCGAAGAAGAGAATAAAGAAGTCTCTAAAATTATTACAATACCTATATAAATTCCGGGTGGGACATGAATCGTAGAGAGATGATAAAATTTTCAAAATCGTGATATTGGCGATATCCACTTGCATTTTCCCGCTAACATAAAATATTGGTTGGTGGCTTTTGGTTTGTATACCTTAATTTTTTCTCTTATCACTATTATCTTGATCGCCGTACACCATAAATACCTAGTCTTTGTGCCTAAGCAAAAACCATCCAAAAGTATAAAACACTACGAGGCATTTTTGTATAATTAGCATGCCTAATTATGTAGTAGGATATCGATCGCCATAAGTTGGAAATTAAATATGTGCTCTTGTTATTTCTATACTCGATTGGTCGATTCTGATATCTTTGTTAAATTTTTGGAAAATTTTAAAGCATTTGACAGTAATAACGAAATCGATCATTCTAATGTCGAAATTATGAGTAAGCAATTTTATTTCTAAGGTTACGTTTTCTTTTGTAGTTATTATAGTTAGGTATACAATTCCCACCTTATATATTCGGTAATAATTGTCTAGTTACGTCAGCCTTGACCGAAACGTCTGGAGTTAGCAGATTGCTAAGTTTATACTAATCTGTTGCCAAGAGACATGCCGTGAGTGGTATCAATTGTTAGTTGACTAGTTCAGGTTCACAAAGTTCAAGCAACATAAAGATAATAGCTTGATTCCTTACGTTATACATACATAATTATTTATATTTAGACAAAAGTGATGGTGACCGAATTGATAAGTGACCGGCGGCATGGCAATCATGCTGTCCGAGTTCGATTCCGATCGGCATGCTCTGTTAGAACAAGACGTTCTGCTATTTCCAACTTGTATTAACTGCATTAACTTTAAAATTGTGAAAAGGAATTGATCACCTTACAACGCTTTCAGGGGTTGCAATATAACATATTTCGCTTTTTGATATTCTTGAGAACGGTTAGTTTGCAGTTCAATTACATCTGGTTACATCACAGTATTTAGAGATGCCAAAAACTGTCGGTTGCGAGGTCATTCTCTCTCAGACATCATACTGCAAGTATTGCAATATTGGCAGCAACTATTAATCACGTGTGTATTGTTTAAATTTTGGACATTGAACTCTACAAATTAATGATTTCAAGATTTGTTTTGATTTAGAGACTAATAAAGGTAGTGCTACATTACCTTAGTTCACCCGCGTGGTCGATTGAGAAAGAAAAAGAAAGACCCACGGATAATAGGTACGTAGTGTTTATACTAGTTGAAATCTCTGGTGTACGTACTGTTTACTATTCACATTGTTATTGATAACTAGTGGGTGTTTCATTTCTACACACAGACATTTGTGTACATACACCTTGGAGAAGACACAATATATAATATATATAATAATGTCAAGTTCATTGATTTTAGTCTGTTATTTTTAGACAGTTTTGCCAAAGTCAGCGTAATGTTAATCGGCAGAGATGTATATTCGATGAGGGTCTTTTAATGTTTGTAATATAAAGTATGCCTTACGATAGCCAAAACATACGAAAATATACATGATATACCTTAAAAAGTTTAAGGATTGTCTTAAAAATAAATAAACTATCAACAGTGTAGTGTTAAGAGAGAGTAAAATGGAACAGTTTTTAACTCAAGATGAATATTTATACTACGAAGAGTATGTTGTGAATCTGACCTATATAACAAACATTACGTAAAATGATTTGTAAGTAGTAATTTAGTGTGGCTAGTGAAAGTGCTCCCGGCTAGATAAGATGCAGGAAGGGCATGCGACTACAAATGTCAGCTCATGCCGCATGCTCATCATGTTCCCATAGCTGGCCCCGCCGCAATTTGTTGAAAGTAGAATCAATTTGTTTTAGAAAGTAGACTGTTCTATAGCTACGCCTTTGCGAAATGGTTTGCAAAAAACATATTTTATATATACTTTGCTATTATAAAATTTCTCTATAGATTATTGAAGTACCTACTTGTGTTTATAATATTCATAATTAGATTGGCTTAAAAACTTTCGACTGCCTCAGTGGTGCACCGGGAATGTCTATAACCGCTGCACAAGATGATGCGTTCGATCTCCGGGTTGATCAAAAACAGAATTGGAATTTTTCAAACCAAGAGCAATAGACTCGTCACCTTACATGTGACCAAACATAGCTGGAGAAATGAAGGCGTGATGCTTCTTAAAAAAAGTTCTCTTAAAATATTTTTAAATTATTAATATAAACATTTTCCTCTAACAAGGACAAAATAGAGCCTGTTTTCTGTTTGCTGTGTTCCTTACAGTGTTGGATTCCATGGGAGCCGGCCTATATCATTTATATTATTTGCCATATACACCAGTCAGTGGTCGTTACACTTTGTTGGCTTAGGGACTGCGGGCTGCACATTCTTTAATTGGTTTTTTGACATCACCAATCATTTGAAAAACTTTTGTCAGCTGTTCAAACATGACTGGTTAACTTCATAGCACATAAACTTTTGCATTTATTTAATTCTGATTTATTTCGTTGCGAGTTCCAAGTAGATTGTGTATAGGTGTATACCTAGGATACCAGGGTATTCTGGGACTTCCAAGTGTCATAACTTCGTGTTTGCAATTAATCTTAAAATGCGTTAATCTTGGTTTACAGGAGTTGCAGCGATAGTTGTGACTGTGAGAACTGTCCTGTAAAATTGGAAAATTTATTTTGATAGTCAATATCTATTAAAATTTGTTGTACCACTGCCCTTTGTCCATCACGGATCTAGACATATAACCATTCATATTCGGCGTCATGTATTAAGGATATTAATTATTTAAATATGTCAAGAAGAAATTTATTACAGGTAATCTTATCAACTTATAATTTAATGTCATATCAGTTTTTGTTTGACTTTTGCACATCACTGATATTTATCGTGATTGATTAATTTCATCCATAATGAATGCCTTCTTTGTATTTTTGTATATGTGTTTATTATCTATGCATGTTTGTATTATGGCGTAATAGGCGACCCTGACTGTATTTGTTTATGTACTTACGTCATTATCATCAAACATAAAAGATGTTCAATGGTCTTCTTTTTTGAGACTTCATTGTGACAAAAGACGGGCGTGCATACTTTTAAACTAAATTTAATTATCTTTAAGTTCGTAAACTTTAATTTGGGATGCATTCCGCAATAGCAATCAGTCACTTTTGGTAAAATATTCTTTTTTCCTTTGAATCGTTTCACTTAGTCCAAGAAACATTACATTATCAATCTATCAATTACCAATATCCTGTTGCTAGGGTTTCCTCTCGTCTATCAAGGGCGCTGGGCCATAATCCACATAAGGTGGCCTAATATCAGTTAGTAGATCATACATACCCTTATAATAATTATTCTAGAGCACGTGAGTTTACTCATGAAATTTTCCTTCGTGTCTACAATCATCAGATGAAGTACGGTCCTCAATGGTTAAACATTTACACTCATTTAATATCCAAGGCAAAATGTTGACCTGCCATCTACATGAAATAAGATACCTACATACTACAGATACAATATGGTTGGCAGTTCTATCACAGATTGCTGCACAGCGCACACTTCATGTGGCAGATGGCTGCGGGGATTTTAAACGATGACATGATACAGGGGACAAGAGACGTCGTCGTCGACGACACATATGACATACAGACCTAAGTCACGAAGGCGCAAGTAACAGCAATGGAGCTGTCTATTGGATGACTCATTAATTTTTCATTATCCTTTTTATTGTTTATTGTTCTGTGTACCTATTATAAAGACATGGATATTACATCAGCCGTTTTGAATAAATCGGTTGTGTTGGCAGATATTAATATTCTTATTCTTTAAAGAACAACGACATAAAATAATGTAGGTTTTTAATAATTGGCCGCTGTCAACTCCTGCGGTGGGTGATGTTATGATTATATATATATATATAATAATTATGTATGAATAGAGACCTAGGTATAACTAAAATTCTTATTCACAAACCGTGGGATTCGTTGGAAAAATGGAAACATAATTTATAAGTTATATTACCTAATTAGTACAGTATCAATAACTTAAAATTTGTTAAATTGCATTTGAACTAAATAGTAATGCTGATTTAAAAAGTACAACTAATTTATAATTTTTTTCAAAGGTTGTTGTTTAATGTTTTTAGTCGAAATTAAGATGAAGAATTTCTGAACATAAACTGTATTACTAATATTAATCAAACACATTTACGTAACCACATTATCATAAACGAGTATTCCAACACATAAATATAAACAACACAGAACAAAGAATGCATTCAAGTCTAATCAGATTTTATATTTTTGCAAGTGTCAGCTTATCGTTGACATTATTACATACATTAATGTCTATGAACAAATCGAAACTGGCTTCACTTTGTCATGAGATTACATCTTGTGTTCTTACTTCAAACAACGGTCTTGCATTACCTAAGAGCATATTCTGAATATCGACAACTATTAATTGTTTGAAAATTTAAAAATGGTAGCTTTCATTTTCAAGCATTTGACAATGATATCGAACCCGACTAATTCGATGTCGATATTCATGTACTTATATGATTACACTTGCTTGTTTACTGTTTTTGACTCACGTGTCACATTAATACGAAGGGAGAACAATGGCCTTGATGTTTACTGGGTTGTTGGTAAATTTCCACACAGAAATATTTTGATATTTCTTAGTGTAGAATTTTACCAACAAACAATATTTACATTTTTCCAGAATCTTCTGCGACGTTCGACGGATGACGAACGTCATGGTGTCCGCCAATTTTTCTTAAGTTTAGGCCCTAAAAATTCCTTGTGTTAACGTGAGCCTAAACTTTAGGCTCACGTTAACACTAAGGATTGATTGGTAATAATTGGCGCCAGATGTAAGTAATGGTAGATAAGAAGAAGAATATTTAGGAAGATACTTGCCAGCTTTAAACAAATGACTCGAGTGTTCTAAAATTATACCTAATCTATTTTATTCAAAACATATTTACTTAGGTACCTACTTCAGGCACAATATTATTTTTATATTGAGCGAAGCTATATTAGATATAAGGAAGTTAATAAGGTTTTGTTTTATATTATATAGTAAATGTGAACAGTTATTATACTTAAACTGTTTACAAAAGTGATTACTATGGATTTTATGCAGATGGCGCCTACATTTATTTTTAATAACATAATATCACATATTGATTAAATAACAGCTGACAAACAGCATACAAAATATATTGAAGGTCCTTCTTGAAGTTGATCTAATTTCTTAGATTTTAACAATAATATTAATAATTTGTAAAGCTGCCAGCCATTATTACAGCTAACTATATAGGTATGTCGATCAGTGTGGTTTATGGAAAATTTTCAGTTAGATTTATGCTTGATGAACAATCATATTGTTTAAATTAAATACCAATGAGTTTTAATATTATATATTCCTATAATAATATTATTGTAACCGATTAAACATTTCGCCATTAAAAAGGAAGCACCCATATGTTGAAACGAGATAGAAATATGCTTAGGTATATCTTTTTTCTACATACGAGTAGATATTAATGCATTCTAGTCATTATAATCATGGTGGATGAAATCATAGAGAGAGATGTAGAGAGATTATTATTGACGAGGTCTACGTCCAGCTGTGGACTGCAATAGGCTTTAAAAGATTACCTACTCCTTTTTCATCTATTCATCTACGATTTTATTCAAACATTTCATATTTTATGCAAAAAATCATTGACACTACGAAACTGAGCAATTGTACTAATTTCACAATTTTTCTTTGATTATAGCCCCTGTATACTGATACATGTATTGAGCAAAATATTTTGTAACAGATTTATGTAACGGTGGTAACATTTGGAATCTGACAACAGATGAATCTCAGCCTCTTGTTGCTAACATTACACTCAATAAATAGATTTAGATTAACAACAAAACGTTTAAACAATGACTAATGATGAATGTGTGCGTTAAGAAATTCCTTCACTTAAATTTGGGGCCTCTGTGTATGTAATGTGCGCATAGTTTTGCAAGGCTAAACAAGAAACATTTATAATAATGACCATTACGAGACTTGCATTCCAACGAAGGACGAAACAAATAGTAAGTATTTGAACAATAACGTTAATAAAATTGTGTTACCCCTATAAGAATGTCACGAATGTCTTTGTTATTATGACAAAAAGAAAACAATACACTCAATACTTACTTACTATACATAACCACAGAATAAGTAGGTAATGTTACCTATAACTCGGATCATATTAGTATAAACAAAATGAAGTGCCTATAAACTCCGTTACTCTGTGTTTAAAGACAACGCCCACTCTATGGTAACTTAAGCCTTACGTCGCAGGAAACTTTACAAACATACAATGAACGGCATAAGCAGACAAGAGCACTGCAAGAAAAGGTAAATTTGAAACAAACCCTATACCAACCAACTGGCCAGCGTGATATAGTAGGCTAAATACTCTCCATAAAATTTTGGAGGAGACACGTGCCCAACTGTAAGATGTTTATGGGTTGAATTTAATTATATGACATTATAACAATAGTTGAATATTCAGTGCCACTCTGTTCAACTGCACTGCTATTCGTATAAGCAAGCAATCGAATGTAAGCACTAATAAGTATCTCATGTCGATTTTTGCCTATGTTGAGAACCGTCGCCATTATGTCATCAAGTGTATGCAATTACATTTGTCGCTGCTCACGACATACATGATCTTTGCTGCATTGATGAGGTGACCTATTCAAGCAAGCACACGAAGCAATTGATATTCGATACACTCTCGTTTTCCATTCGTTCCCATAGAAGCTGTGCTTTCGAATATTTCACAATCGCAATATTAGCTTAGCGTGTCCGTATGATAACGCTGGTAGTTGATAATTGAGATAAATTGCCCGCTGTGTCAACGCTCCCAAACATTCGTGTTGAAGCCGACACGGGCGTTGAGTAACCGGCTAGCGTTGTTTTGAGAATAATTCATGAGATCGACTGTTTACTCATCACATGCTAAAGAATACTTCACACACTCATTATGTTTGCAGTTGTAATGCAAAATTCTCACGTCTACTGTGAGGATTAATTTCCCAAGCTACTGTCTAACATATCCATTGTCCATGAACCTTAAAAGATGAACCCGACAAAATTTGAATCTTGACCATATTACAAGAGGCAAGAATTTATTCATAAAAAATTGTCCGCTGGGTGGACGGCCGCCCCAGACCAGTTATTTTATCATAGGCTTAATATGACTTAACCTCAAGCCATATTAAGCCTATGATAAAATAACTGGTCTTCTGTAACTACAGTTCAGCTTCAATGCCAAAGATTCTCTTATCTATTCGTCTCAGACCCACTGTCCTGCAACCTTTGTCAGTTTGATAAATTAATTCAATAGACATCCCTTCTTAAAATCAACCGTTAATTACGTGAAGTATAAATATTTATACTGTCGGCATTTAAATGTAACTAACTAAAACAAAACTTTCCATCAGCTATTACTACACGCCTAATCTCGTTCAAAGTGCGTTACAATACAACAATACCTCATTATACTACAATCAAACAAATATTAAAACAAAATTGCTAGTTAATTTACTCATATTTTTGTTTTTTCTATTTCTTCTGGAGCTTGTGGACTTTGGACCTTAATGCTCACCGCGTGTCCTGTTAAAGCAATAATTGCTAGGTTAAAGATCAAAGCTATGCATGCGAACATGCATCGCCAATTGATTTTCTATACAGAAATATTAAAGACCATTATCATTGCTGTCAACAAAATTACTAGCAAGCTTTTTATCCTTCCTGAGTATGCTTAATATTATTATGTCTGCAAACAATTAATTACACTGTTTTGGTATGTACTTTCTATTTTCAAATCGGTCGTAAGTAATTTCTTTAATGTTATCTGACCTGTTGTGACCGACGACCATTGCTACTATTTGTAAATCAATTACAAATGAACACGCGACGATTTATTTACCAACTCTTGAATTAGTAAGTGTTGATAACAACCGGGTCTCGATATCGTTAAATAAACTGATCATAAAGATATTTGTGAAGGCAGCCGGATCTGCAGTCAGTTAACTATAACAAATTAGTTACCGATTCACTTCATTTACTAGTTTATATTGGTATAAAAACTTGCAAAAAACTTTGTAATTGGGTAATTACAAGTTTTTCAATCCAAAGTATTGTTTTATTAAAAGGTGCTTGTAAAGAGATTTGTTGTAACAAGATATTAGTGTGTCATGAGATTATGACTGATTGTGTAACGAAATGTTCTATTTATTTGATATGGCAAACAGTCACTGTCTCGGTCTAGTGACTGTAACTCGGCGACTGCGACGCTAATGTACCGGCTTCATCGTATTCTGTCACTACTCGCTCTTATAAATCATCCAGTACAATATTCTTTTGAATATTTACAACGGGATTATTATATAGTCATGTTGAATAGACGGATCGCGCTGTTACCCAGTTTCTTCTACAAACTGCACCGTTAATATTATATGCCTGCTATTCTGATTGATGGTAATCTATAATGTCATTTACGTTTATCAAGCGTACAAAATCTTTTTGTATGTACATACAACCAACACTTTCTAGCTCATCATTTTGTATATTTCCATACCGATATCCTCTGATTGATTGCCGGTGGCACACCGCACATCGCCTAGCCGTGTACTTTCTCCGCAGATTAGTTTTGCCTTTTTGTTCAATTATGAATTACGTCTGTTGTACGACAACATTTGTTAATTTCTTCTTGTGAGCGAGTAATCGAAAGAAATGAGATTGGGGCGGACGGGCGATGGTGCGCGGTAATTGCACCGTGCGGCAGCCGCGGCGGCCTCGCCTCAGTACGTTCTGCGCCGTCGCTCTGACCGCGTCTCTTAACACTTCGACCATTGATTATTACAATGAATTAACAAAAATATGGCCGCAAGCGCCGACACATAACGAGCGACATCGTGAGTGACCTTACGTCGTCAGTGGATGGAAAATGAGCGAGGAACAGGAACAGTGTGACTCGTTCAACTCGTGGGAGCTGAACGGTTTGAACTCCTTGGATCTGTGGGACTATACCGTCGAGCTGGAGTGCTTGCAAGGAACCGAAGGTTAGTCTGTTTCGCAAGGCTGTGTGAGCGGCGTCTGCGGCGGCAATGCCGTTGCCCTAGACGTTGCGCTCACGAAACCATTCGTAACGCACAGAACAAAACTAATAGAATCTGAAGCATGGAATTGTTTGAATAACGACTGTTACGATAGCGTTTACGGTACCGCTTTCTATAGTATTCTTCTAGTTACGATATAGATTATCTTCGACGATTAACGTCATGGTTTATTTTCAAAAGGATATTTATTGTCACGAATAGAGAATGGCGAAAGTGCTGTTATTGCTAAGAATGCCTACCTAGTGTTGGTCAGAGTTATATATGACAATATTGTGTGTTAGATATTTTATATTGTCAATTGACTGATGACTGTCACCGTGGCGCAGTGGTTAAGGTGGTCGCCTCGCCACTACATCGCCGTGCTGGGTGACGTGGGTTCGATTCCCACACGAGACAAATATTTGTGTGATTCATAGATATTTGTTTCTAGTCTGGGTGTACTTTGTGTCCGTTAGTTTCATGTTTGTAAAGCTCCCCGCGACACAGGGCTTGTTCCCTAGTGCGGGCGTTGTCTTATAAAAATATAAAAAAAAATAAAAAAAATAATATAATATATAATTAAATTGCTGTGAGACAGAACATGCACTGTCGGTTGAAACTGGTTCAATAGTATTGTCATATGCTTTGAATATTTGCAATTGTAAATGTTGATGTCAAAACACCGTAGAGCTCGTTCATCACAACTGTAACGGTATTGAAGTATTAATCCAGTCACGCTGTATGCTTTTAAGCATTCTTACTTGATATTAATCTTTGTTAGAAAATATTAATTACTCGTTAGCAAAGATGATTGGTACAAACAATTTTAAACCTAACTCTAGTGATTATCACAGATATAATGATAAAAAAAAAGATTATCTTATCACCTAAACTTGATTAACAAAACATTAATGTTTCGTTAACTGATAAGTATTTACCGCTCCAGAGACCCGATAATGAATTTTGACATAGATGGATTCGATATCGCTGTCAAATGTTTGAAAATGACAACCATCTGACAGCGATATCGACTCTGACTAAGTCGATGTCGAAATTCATAGTACCTAGAGCTTTTTAACTCCTTGCACATGTCATCTAAGCATGTATTTACAGACGCTCTCTCATAAAAGTACTACAAAAACACGTTTATACGTTTAAAGTGCTTTCCTAAGTAAGCTCTTAGCTCAAAACCACTCGCGTAATATAAATTTGTTTTATAACTTTTAGGCACTCTGTCTCAAAGATAAATAAAATTGAAGAGTACTTCAACTGATAGTCATGCGTTATTTGAACCTGTTATACTCACAAGTACTAAAAAAGACTTACATAAGACCATCATCATCCATCAGCAACCGATTAAGTCCTACTGCTGGGCTCGGGTCTCCTCTCCTCTAACTAGAGAGCCATAATCCACTAATGCTGGCCTAGTGCGGGTTGGTGGATCAGACATACTTATAAGACCGGCTAACGAAAAATAATAAACATCACCATCCACTAAGGTGATAATATGACGATATAAGGTGATAAGTCACAATATGTCAACCACTATAAAAAATCTAATTGCTTCGGGGCACATGACCTAGCAGCGTGCTAAGAAAATTATAAATAACTTTGTAATTACCAAGTTACATGACAGCTATCGTAAAAACTGCAAAAATATCTATTCTTTATTCTTCAGTTAACTCGCAAATTGTGCGCAAAAAGTTAATATGTATTCAAAGAGAATCACACCGGTTCAACTTATCTCAATTTATTATTAAACTAGCTTCACCAGTAGATTCGCCTGCGTAGTATGTTTGTAAATAAAAGACACTCATTTATATATATAATAAAATCTAAATAATTATCTTTTCGCGTATCATTCCGTGATAAATGTGAAAAATTTCTAATTGATATTTATTGATGTATTCTCTCATCCGGTTATAAAGTCTGTTTTATCTTGCGTTTTGCTTCAGTCGTTCCGCTATCAGAAGTATTGAAGTTCTTCACCGTGCAAAACATTGTATTTCAACATAAAGGAAAAATCTGCCAAGGTAAAACACGTAAGGTATGATGGCAATAGCAAGTCATCTACAAGCTATACTGACTTTTTCGATTTTTCTTTCTTAACAAGGCAATTAAGGTACTATTGGCTGTTCTTTTTCTAGTCTAGAAGGAGACATCATATCTTCTAATATCCATCCATACTCTTAGATCCACCTACAAGGTTATGAATTCGTGTCAAAAAGGTTTTCTGTCTCAGTAATACCAAGACAATAAACCACATTGACATTTATTGCAATTTTACGGAACAAAAATTTTAATGCGGTGTCAGTAGTTAAATTGTTATTTTTTCTTTCGTATTAGTAGTTTATCGTAACTCAAAATAAACGCCTAGAGCCTAAATATTTTTTATACCTATTACCAAAATAATTAATAGCAATTTAGAACCTTGAAAAATAGACACCTTTTTAACTATGCGCACTCGAGCGATGTAGCGTTATTTTGTTTTGTAGAGTTCTAAATAGAGTGCAATATTCTATTTAAATCAGTTAAAATGGAAATGTTCCCTTGAGGTCTCGCTCGATATGGAAGTCTCTATGGATTCAAACAGACTGGTATTTAGAACGATAATGGCCAAAGAAACCGATACAATTTTATTTATTCCTTTGTTTATTTGATGAATAGTAATCATTGAAATGACTGATACGAATACCACTTCTATAAATGATTTTATTATAAGAAAACTTGTTTACTTAATCTTGATTATGTAATTTACCGACACTAAAACCCTTTTATTCTAGTTAGGAGAAACCTTAGCCAGTTATACCAATCTTTTTATTAACTGTGGGTATATTAAGTAAAGTCATGAAGATTTCAATATCCATATCCACATTCATGTCTGATTTGGCATCCGGCGCTGTTAGAATCATTTTAAACGTTTGCAGATTAATAACCCCCGTAAGCTTTTCTTTCAAACTGTACCGTTTATTTCGAAATTTTATAATGGTGACTATTCGGGACATGAATATTTAATAAAAAATTATATATTTTTTAACAGTGACGAGTCGGGATTTTTAGTATGGGGAAATTTTTTGATGACAAGGCGGAACAGTGACGACTCGGTACTATCTCCAAATATTCATGGATCTAATTTACTGATATTCATTCTACGAGCTAAACTAAGTAAGAATCTAGGCAGTTAGCATTAACTCGCACTTATGAAAACATTCGATTGTATAAGAAAAAACAATGAGCCGTAACGTACATTATGCGTAGTTTGTAATTTTGTATAAATGTGTTGTATGTTATTATTTTACTATTGTAAAACATTAAATTATGTGTTTAAGAATAAAGAATTAATAAATTAAAAAACATTACATTTATAATATTTTGTGTATTTGCAAACTTTGAAATTACTTTTTAAATTGCCTTATTTACTAAGTTAAATGCTTTAAACCCATTGAATTTAATATTAAAATATACTTTTGAGGTTATATTGCTGTTACCAACAGTGTGCCATAAGATCACCAATTGCATAGTGTGATTTGTATCAACTGATGAACCTAGTAAAAATAATAAGTATTAACAAATAACATTCAACATGTATTTAATCTTGCGGTGAATCAGATAGCAAAACAGGATCAATAGATAAAACTACGTAACAAAGATCTATCTAATGATGGTGCCAATATATTAATGAACTCGACTGTACTGTCAAACGCCTTAATCATCCCAAATTTAAGCAACTCTGAACAAAATGTTACACGTTATATATTGGTAGAAAATGTTACGTAACACATTAAAAACAAGTTTTATAAACACCTAGCAGAGACTCGAAAAAAAACAAAAACGGGATAATTATGAACATTTATTGTGGTTAACTAACACACAAAAAAGAAGGCTGCTCTATAATTTAAATCTAAAAAAAAGATTTCGTAGATAATAAAAACAATTAAAACTTTACGCTAACGTTATCAATAACCACAAGAATAATTATACTATTATAGAATATAATTTCTCAATATCCAGCGTTCAAAATAGAAGCTTTAAAAACAACAAACGTGTTGCATAAAAGTCATCATAAGTCAGGAGTCAGAGGTCGTTCATTGTGCCTCAGTCATTGTCATACATCTGTCACATTGACTCAGTAATTACTCTGTGACAGTATTTTATTAGTAGCGGAACACAATGCGAATGGGTTTTTTGTTCCAATTTGCGTGAAGATTACACGCACGAAGCGTTTTGCTCTGTTCGTTGTTTACACGAAGTACGAATAGGAATTAAAAAAAAAAACTACACTAAATTATTATTTTTAATTTGTTAGTTAGATTTTCTAATAGCACCAGAACCACCTATTGTTTTTGTTTTGTTGCCATGTGAAAACCGTTCAAACTGAGCGTTCAGACATAATTTTCTCTTTGAAAGATCAAATCATCAGAATCAGTATGCTGATCTGAATATCATTGTCCGAGAAAGTTTCGCATTATGTTATAGTAGATTACATTCTTAGCAAAAAGCCGATGACCGAGAGAGAGTAATGTATTGTTTCAATAATTCAGATAATGCAGTGAAATTACACTCTAATCGAGAAGCAAGACGATTATTAAAATTTAAAGAAAGTGCATTAATAATTGACTAGGTACATTACGTAATTTTTGCCACTAGGTACTTCTGTCACTTACTTTTTGTAATTGTTTTTGTGATTATTGTTTGCTATGATCTCATCAGTGGTTACGTAAATTCAAACGTTTAATTCAGCAAGGTTCTTTAAATTTTTAAAAAGAAAACAAAAAACAATCGTTTAAGTACCTACGTCATCGAGAATTTGTTTAGCAATCACTTGCATCGTCAACCAGTAGTTCAGAACCAAGACACGTAAGAGTCACCGATACCTACATTAAGAAGTGCAAAATTTTCTAGAGGAAAGCTAAAGAAAAGCCTACGACGTGCTTCATATCTTTGACTTTCTCAAATGTCTGGGTATTGGCTAACGCGGTGTTCTTTAATCAATATAAGAGAAGATGACATCTAAATACATAGAGACCAGAGGCAATTAATAAAACTGGCCAAGTGCGTGTTGGGCCACGCACAGTGTAGGCTTCCGTAGTAGCCCGTTATCACAATATAGTACAATTCTGTTGTTATTTATTTTATTTTCTGAATATTAGTAATTCAATTCAATTCAATCAATTCAATTCAATCATTTTATTTGCAAATATAGGTACAGTATAAGATTTTACATTGTTGTTTAAAAGTCCTCCATATTTAACCTAATTGGCATGCAAATAATCAATACATACTAAAATAATCAATGAAAGAACAAATTGGAATAAATTTTAACATTGAATAATAATATTGTAAATAGTTGTTTTAAAATCTAATTGAATGTCAATAGGCTAATGTCAAAATTTTTAAATAAATGTCAAGTAATTCAAGAAAATAATGCAATGTATATACTAATGTCAACTAAATCAAAATTCAATGTCATTATTATCCAATAACAATACCAGTCTTGTCTTCTAGGTATTGTTTCACACTGTAATAAACTTTATCCTTTAATATATTATTTAATTTAATTTTAAATTCATTTATATTATCAATTTTACAAATATTTTCGGGTAATTTATTATATATTCTCGAAGACATACCTAAAAGACTTCTGTTGTATAGGGTAGTCTTGTTCGGGGCCATTTTAATTTAGTAATGGTAAAGATATTAGGAGTTAATGCTAAGGATTTTGTATTTGGTACAAAATTATCCAACGCCCAAGTTCAACGACTATTACTGCTAAACTAATAAAGTTATCTTAACCGCTATAGTTTTCATTTAAAATTCATGAAACATGCACTATCATCATGAATTTTTCCAGATTTTTCAAGCCAGCAGTTTAACTTTTAGAGGGCGGGGGACGCCCTGCTGGAACAATAATTTGCTCTTTAAAATTTAATATTTCGTAAATGGACCATTAAATCGAAAAATAATGTTAGTAACCCCCAAGTCATTTTAGAAGGCCTATTCAACGATACTCCACACGATGCGGTAGACGACAAAAAAAATATTCATCCCTACTTCACATGCATGGGAGCTACCCTAAAAAAAAATATTTTCCAAAATTTTATTTTACTACTTTGTCGACGTAATTGATATACACACTCCTACAAAATTACAGCTTTCTAGTACTAACGGTCTCTTAGCAAAACCTCGGACAGACAGACAGACGGACATAACAAAACTATAAGGGTTCCTAGTCAGAACTACGGAACCCTCAAAACCAAGTTCTGTTTCCTTTGTCGCACGGGAACAAACTCAATTGGTAATAAAAATGCAGGTTAAAAATAATTATCTAACTTCTTTGATAGTCAGGTAATTGGCACCTCCACACGGTTGCAAAAAACACCGGTTCGTTTAAATACTGGTTTCGACGGTGCGGTTAGTTGAAAGAATAAAAAGTATTATAGATTGAAACCCAATTCCCTGCGTTACGTTGTACAGTACACGCTATTATTCATATCTCGGTAATTTTGAACGTTCATTGGTGCATAACTAATAGCTATGTTTTTTACTATAGGTAATAGACAGTGCGTGCGCTATGAGTTTTATACAAGTTTTGTTACAAAATGTTAGATTATAGCTATCATAACACGAGAACAAGTAAATTTTAACTTACTTGAAGTTTGAAACGCTAAGAACCGGTTTGCGATTCGTTTTCTGAAAGATACGCTTTTTGCTAGACGTCCATGAATTATGAATTATGTTTTTTAACTTCTAGTTACGTCACAACCGAGTGATTCCAATTAAATATGAGTAGTAACTGTTTTACTCTTTTACCAAGTAACACTAACAAGGCACGGCGTGAAATAGCTGTCATTATTTGGAGCGAAAAATATTTCCTAGCCAATGTTGGTATCACAACGTATTATCTTGATTTAAAACTCATTACTTACTGTTATTATTAATTAGTGTCGGTGCAATGATAGGACACAACAGAATTGTATGAGCTAGATTTCCTAAACAGACTAGCATAACTGTAAGAGCTATATTTCCTAAACAGACTAGGCAATCTTCTATAAAACAACTAGGTAGTATCAATGTTTTAGGGTGAATAAATGAGTAGAATGAGTAAGAGTATTGACGTAATACACGAATTCATTATTGATTTGAATAATTTCGCCAAAAAAGGTTTTCATACCCGACTTTCCTAAAAGTAATGAGACCCGGTTCCATATAAGGTGTAACTATGGCGCATGGCGCCATATGGTCATGCTTAATCCGAAAAGATACCTAACAAATTACCAAACAGATAGGTAAGTAAATAACTCTAAAAAGGCTTTTATTGACCATTGGTTATCGAAGTAAATTGTAATTTTGTACATGATCAATACAATATTAGATTTATAATAAATTATTAGATACATATATTTATATTCTTATTTGGTAAAAAACCGTTGGTCGACAGATTAAAGCCTCTAGTAATAGCTAAACCATCATAAATCAGAATTCTTCAATCATGCGCGTCAACTTTCTTACGTGCGCATACTTAGGTAGGTAGGTACATAGTGACCTGAATTTCTTACAAATATTTTAAACATTTTACTCCATCGATTCTTCAAGCAAGGTTAAATAAAAACCTTTCACGGACTACTCGATAAAGACCCTATACGTTGGCTTTTGTTCTTGTAAGGTTGAAATTTTAGTTAGGAACTGACAAGCGATGAATATTGCGTGCAAGATATTGGCAGGTGTACAATCGTATTCAGTTTCTTCGCTTGACAGCTGTTGCAACTTGCAAGCTGCCATGCCGCCAGTTGCAATGGTGAATAAACTAATAAATTTACTTTGTTTAAATCGCTTATAAAGCGATTTTGTCTTTCACTTATTGATTGCAACACTGTCGACTTATTTGACACATACATACTTTTTAATTATATTATTAACAATTCATTATTTATCAATTTAAGTGGTCAAACTTTTAAGAAGTAAACATTTGATTTTTACTTTTAACTAAAATTATGTCAATTAATAAACTTAAAAGCTCGGTATAGAAATAAGTTTAGAAATTGAAGACAAAGAATTTACTAACATAAGGCATTCTTTGGTTACAGATTTGCAGCTGGCAGCAGAACTTGGTAAAACCCTTTTAGAAAGAAACAAGGAACTTGAAACAGCTCTTCGCCAACACCAGAATGTCATCGAAGACCAAACACAAGAGATCGAGGTAAGGCCTATTAATTATAAAGTCTTTACATTAACAAAAAATAATATTTACCACACTAGATTTTCAAGGTTAAAAAAACTCACAAATGACTTTTGTACCTACACGATTATTATATTACTACGAATTACGAATAAAATATATAAACGCTGTAACGATAATTAATACTTAAATACAGAGGCAAACAGCTTAATAACTTCCTATACAATGGGTTTTTGAATGGCGCTATTCAATTGTCTATGGCATGTTAGCAGAACCAGATAGGTAGAACCGGAAAGATTTTAAATTGCTTCGGGTGATGTATCTAGGACGATATTATTGACGAGCATATCAATTAGCGTAGATATAAGTATAAGTATTGCCACTTTTGGACTGTTCTATAGCATTATCAGCCTTTCTCCCCGATGAGGTACCTAGATACTAAATAGTCAGAAAAGTGTGTATATGCTAAGTACTATGTAAAGGGGGAGTCAATCTGAGATATTTTTTATTAATTATTATTTTTGGGTTAGAGGCCATGACAGGCTTCTGTGCTACGTCGACCAGTTACTAATCTATTGTAGCGACCACATATAACACTTAGAATTACTTCTAGGGTATGTGGGTTTCTTCACGATGTTTTCCTTCACCGTCAGCAGATGGTAAGTCACGTGACTAGTACATATAAATTCCACAAAGTTAAATTCACATTGGTACTGCCTGTCGGAATCGGTTTGGCTGCCATCGCTAGATCTGGAATAAGCTTTAGATGCTTTCAAGAAAAGACAAGTATATTTTCGGCGTCGCGTCGTGCTGTACATTATTCATAGCAATAGCAAGTCACGGCATAGCATTGTTTCGATGTGGACAGTCCTTAAGGACGAGATTGTAATTTGAACCCAAGACAAAGTCATCATCAGCCCAATGACGTCCATTGCATACACATAGGCCTCATCTAATTGCCGCCACACCGAACGATAAACAAATGACAAAATACAATTCTATTAATTCGTTTTAAAAAATCTAACTACTGAACATTATGAAAATAACTCGGGTATAATAATTTTACTATAAATTATCATTATATGATTGCAGTACTTAACAAAACAAACGGTCGCTCTTCGGGAGGTAAATGACTCCAGATTGAGGATCTACGAACAATTGGAAGTAAGTATCCAAGACTTGGAGCGCGCCAACCACAGGCTAGCCGTCGACCATGGCGCTGACAAGAAACACATTAAAACGTGAGTTCATTACACAGAACAACTTGTTTATCATTATAGTTAATTATCTAGATTTTTTGCGAGGACGTACGTTGGAACCTTGGACCTGTTATTTCATAGCAAATATCGATTGAAATTTTGGCAAAGCTCAAGTATGGGTGCTCAAGTGTTGTTGGCGAGGCGAGGCGAGGAGAGAATTGAAATTTGTATGGCAAATTTTCAATCCTCTCCCAGCGCATCTTTGGTGGAAACAGTGTGGATTGACGGGAATATGCGAGGCATGAATTGAAATGTTTGTTTGTGTAAAAATGAACCGTATTTCTGCCGATATAGAGTATAATTACTTTGCAACAGAAACACGCTTCTCGCGAGAGGCTTATTGTTGTTCGTTGCTACTTATTACCGTGTAAAAGCCTTTTCTACTAGAGGTCGGCGGTCACGCGCGAGCTCACGATGGCTATTTTTAAGTGGAAAAGGGTCAGTGCGATTTCAATTCTCTTCTCGCCTCGTCTCGTCTCGCCACTCTGGTGAAAAATGACCTTTATATAGGTAATTTGTATAAGAAATTATAAATATTAATAATAATAATATTCTACCATATTCACACAGCGCCATCTAGTCCCAAAGTAAGCAATTATATTTGCTTGTGTTATGGGTACTAAACAACTGATATACTACTTAAATACATTTTTTTTTTGTAAATACATACATATTATAGATAAATTACACCCAGACACAGAACAAACCTTTATGCTCATCACACAAAGATTTGTCCTGGGTGGGGATCGAACCCACGACCTCCGGCTTAGCAGTCAGGGTCACTAACCACTAGACCAACAGGCCAGTCGAATATATATAAAGAAATATATTAAAGATTTTATATGCCAATACATGTACCTACCTACTTCTGTAATTCTTTTGTTAATTTATTAATGCTTCTAGTTTTTTTTGTACATCCTATCATCAATCAAAGTTCATTGCCCTCCGCTACCAGCCAACTTTTGAAAGCATTTTATGTCCATTTATTTAAGCTTAATTCACGATTCTAAACAATAATCTTATCACGTGATTGTATTTTCTATTACAGTCTCTGCGCCAATATTGAAACACTCGAAGGAAAATGCGAGGAGCTTCAGAAGACTGTGGACGACCTAAACGCTCAACTTGAAATATCCAGGCGAAGAGCGGAACGGAAACCCGAAACTGATAAACTTAAAGATAAAGAGAAAGCAGCTGTTGAACCGACTCTCAACGTCAAAAAGGCTGACGTAAGCAGTACGCCGACAAAAACGGTAGCACCTCTTCCAGAACTGACTAAAGAGGATGAGGACTTACTTAGGCTAAGTGATGAGCTCAGAGAGAACAAAGTAGCGTTCGCACAAGAGCACAGGAGAGTCACAGAACTGGAGGAGCAACTGGCTTCAATGGTTCAAGAGAACAACAGGCTACAGGAGCAGTTTAGGAATTGGCATCAAAGGGAAGATGAACCTAAGTCTATGCATGAAGAATTCTCTATCCTTGAAGAAGTGAGGTAAGTTAACTAGTGATTAAATAGTTTAATAAAACTGAGTAGATGCGGGTCTGTCAATCAGTCGGTCATGGTGATTTCATATTACAGACAAGGACAGCTATGCATAAGATGTCTAAGAGGCGTCGAGCGAGGAGACGACATGTCGTCTATGCTTGATGGAGACGACGATGATAGAAGTGCTATCAGCTCCCTGATTCTCCCGCCTTCAGGTCAAGACAGTCCTAGAGAAGATCTCGTTACGAACAAACTTGTCAAATTCGACGTAAGTTCAATCCCACCAATACTAAATTGCATGTCTCTTCTAAAACTCAGTTAAGGCTTATATCTTCTGTGTAGAAACTTTTATCTATATTAACAACGTGTACATTTAATTTTCCATTTATATTTTGTATAACAATATTAACTCACAGTTCTGCGATATACGCAAATCGACTAACAACAATAACACATGCTAAAACTAATCTATGTTTAGTAAAATGTGGTTTTAAAGGATCACTTACATATTATATCGTCTCGACGCTGAGTGGCTATCATGTTTTACATACGAACCACGTACTACTTTCACACCTTACCATCGGAGATGATCGTGTTGGATAAATAAAACATGGCATTGGATTTCCCCAACAAAATCTCATATAAATTTCGCTCGTTTCTAGGCGACAAAGCTTTTCCAACTGCCCCTGATGTTGTTGATCACGCTTTGCATATGCATTATGAAGCGCATTTGCAGTAGTTTTCTTTGGATATATCGTATGTAGTCGAAGGTACGTCCATTACCGACACGTTATTATACTAAACGCGAATAGTGCACGCTGAACGACTCAATGGTGAAGGTAATCGGATATTTGTGTGATAGATGGTAACAATTACTCGATAACAGAGCCATCCTCTCTTTTTGTACTTATGTTTTATAAAATAATTTAATGGATATGGGATATAAATACTAATATTCACAATGAAAATAATACATATATTTATGTATGTATGTGTAATACCTATTTATTTAAATATCTACGTAAGTCGGTATTAATATTGGCTTATGATTAATTAATAATTAACTAACATGCGGAGCGGTATCTACGTTTTTAGCTTTATAAATTTCTTACTAACGTTTATATAGGTATATGTGGGTAATGGGTGTATTTTTGACTAATCGAAATTTTAATCAGAAATTTTCAAATGTACCTCTTTATCCAAAGATCATTTCACTTCAAAAAAATCATCTCGTTTCTGTGGCCTTAACTTGGACTTCTACATAATTTATATAATACTCTTGATCTTCATTTTTACATATCTTCAAAATAATGCTCAATCACAAAAATAACAATCAAACATTAATTACACTCTGATAATACTTCATCGTTTAAGGTTTTTAATTTGATTAACTTCCCATCAGTCACGTATAATCTGTTTCACTTACAGAATGCCAAGGAGAAGCTACTACAGGGTATATGGGCGAATAAAGAAGACGGCCACGACAACCCCTACAGAGAATTGGTACAGAAGTATGAAGCTCTTCTGGAAGTTCAGCTAACACAAGTCAAGAATATAAGGAAGAACAAGGCCACTTTACCCATTGTAAATCCTTCTGGACCTCTGTCTCTCCAAGATGAACTGCAAACATCTGGAGACTACAGCCAATTCAGCGTCAAGGACACAGATGAGGAAAGCGGCCATGGTGAAGAAGCGCAAAAAGGAATCAGCCAACCCAAGAAAGTTGAGACAACTTCACGTAAGAAGATTATCCAAACACCAGACTTTTCGGAAGCAGAGACTTCTAGCTCCGGATTTTCGGACGAAACCAGCAACAAAGCTACACAAACAGAACGCGAGCGACCCGGCTCGTTCCTGTGCACCATCGCTGATGGAGAAGACTACCGCTTTAGCATCTACGATGATGTCAGCCCTATGGATAGTCGATTCCGTAACAGACCAGAATACCGAGAACTCTTCAAAGAAATCTTCACAATCCTCAAGAAGGCGGCGGAGAATAAGGATGAAGGAGAGCAACTACCACTCCTCGATGACACTAATGCAGGAAAAGTGCCACCTGTCACACCCGCAAACGAGGAGCTGCCGGGCAACTTCACCGATGATACTCAGAGCGTATTTTCGTCTGTCATGTCTGAACAATCGATTCCAGTGTCCGATATCACTTTACCAGAAACACCAACTTTAAAAGAAAAAGAGAAGCCTCAATCACAGGCTTCAGCCAAGACTGAAGAAAAGACTAATAAGAGTAACAACAAGGAAAATAAACCAGCGGCAGAAAGCACCACGGAGAAGTCAAAGCCAAAACCAAGCCAGCCTAAAGACAAAGAAAATGAGAAGGAAAAAGAAAAGGAGAAAGATAATGAGCGCGTTTTGACACCGTTGGTGCGTCAGCCACTGGAGTACATAGCGGCCACTAGAAAGAAGTCTAGACATCGCAATCGCAAACACAGCCAGGAACGCCAAGGCGCAGATTCTCCTGTATTCCCATCACCGCCCAAGATTACCTATCAGAAATCATCGAACAAGAAAAGGAGGGATTACAGGCCTATTGAGGCGAGTCCCCTAGTGCGAGCAACAGAAACCGAATGGAATGGCTCCACATTACAATTCTACAACAGAAATTTGAATTCGCCAACCCCTAGCTCAAGCGGCCGGACAGGTAAAATCTATCAAGGATATAACTCTGAGACCGACTCGTGGGACATTAAACAGAGCACTGCATCTCAGGAAATACACAAGTTAAGGAAACTAGAGCTTTCCTACGCAGAAGTACTAAGGAATGCTGACAAAACTAAAACAAGGCGCAAAAAGCATCAGTAAATATATGCGTTTTTAATTTGTCGACCCCTCTTACTTTTAGTAAGAGTCGAGTGATGCAACCGCCATTTGTCTTTGCCAACCGGACATAAGTTATTTAGATTAGTATTTGTGATCTGGTAGCGTAACTTTTTAATTTTTACCTATATATTCACGATCATAAATTGCCATAATAAACCGGTATAGTTATTGTATACCAGTATATTTATGTATGTATACTGTCGTACTAATTACAATTTTAATTTATTAACTTTCACACTATAGTACCCTTCCCTCCGATACCACAACAAATATTTCTTTGGGAAATATAATAACTTGCATTTAGAAACAGAGCACCTATGTCTCAAGATAGTAGAGCATCTACTGCCTGAAATTGAGTTCAATTTAATAATTTCCACTGAATAATTAAATACTTCCTATTTTAGTCATTATTTTAATTGTATATTATGTATTTGATTTTTGATTTGTAAATAATTATGCATTTTTAAGTTAATTAAGTTTATTTTTTTAATTGCCATTGATATTTTCGAATATTTCGAACAATGAGTTTATGTATGCTGGTATCTTATGGAGACAAAGTGAGAGAGAGGTTGAAGGTATAAATAAAAATTTGCATTGATATTAACAAGTTTTTCATTTCAAAGTTTACCCTGAATTGTTTGAATGTTTAGTTAGTATGTGCAACAAAAAATATTGTACTAGTCATTGCTCTGATTTAAAAAACATTTACGACGATCTGGACTCATTTAACAAGGACTGGAGGAACAAAACATTTAATAGAAAAGAATGAGCTTGGGGGAGACCTTTACCCAGCAGTGGCACAACGCAGGTTGTGAACATCAGGATGACGGGTGTACCTCAATAAACAGTGATTCTATACACACGAAAGCAATGTTCTAGCAATGTGAGGAATGTCCGTAAAATTTGAAGCAATGTGCTTTTAAAAAACCAGAGTTATTTCAGAAAGTTAGTGAGCCGCCAGCCTGATAAATAATGACGGGTGAATTTTTAATACGAGCAAATTGCTTACTTGGTTTTTTAAAAGCACATTGCTTCAAATTTTACACACATTCCTCACATTGCTTTAATGTGTATAGAATCACTGTTTCTTGACGTACACCCGTCATCCTGATGTATACCACAGGTTGACAAAAAAACAATTACCAACACTAAAAAAATAAAACGCAAGGTATATTACAACGATATAATTTAAGGTTACTTTTTACATGGATATATTGTATACATGTTGGTATTTAACAATGTTATTGGTCTACTTATTATTCTGTGCTTCGAGTTCTCTTTCGACGATCTTGCGGTATTCGTCGAAGCCGCCCTCTATACTGGCAACGGAGCCGCTACCACACACCCATAGCTCCTTACATACCATGCGTATTAACCTCTCGTCGTGAGATACCAGTATTACACCGCCCTGAAAACGTATACAATACATATAAATAAAATTGTAGTGTCTGTGTTGTAATATCAAAGTAACAGCTTTTTAGAGTAGGCATATGAAAGTATAACAAAAACACACTTTGTAAAATTTTTGTCTGTCTGTCTGTTTATTTAAGATAAACTCCGAAACTTGTTGGATTCCGTGAATAAAATATTAGGTAAAGTAATTTTCCACTCGAACTAAGTCAAGGGTACAGCTAGTATTTAATACAGTGATGATGGCTGAATGGGAAAGTGGCCGACATACAAAACATGCGGTCTGAATTCGATTCCGACTGACGACAGTGCTAATGTGGATTTGACTTTGTGGAAATTAGGATTAGTCATCTACTAACGATAAAGGAACAAAAATGCTAGGAAAAACATCGTGTAGGAACCTGCAAACCATGATCTAAGGGTCTGATCCCCGTTATCATAACGCCTGGAGAGCGCCATAAAATTGTGATAAATCAAATACAGTAAATAACAGGTGACTAGATACAGGAAAATTTTGTAATATAAATTTCTTCGCACTAAACGTAGAACCGACGAAACGGAGAACGGAACGGAGGTAATAGGTATTTATATCCAATTATAGAATTTAAAAAAAAAGTCGCTGGGTCTGACTGGATGCGGAAGGCGGAGGACAGAGTGTTATGGCACGTGTTAGGAGAGGTCTACGTCCAGCAGTGGACTGCAAATAACTGAAATGATGATAGAATTTTGGCTAGTGTAAGCGTATCGCCAGAAAATGCCTACTTTTCGTTGAACCTTGGCACCACGGCACCACAAGATGATCAAAATACAGTCAACAAAATACACAACTTACCGTATATTTATTAATAGCCTTTCCTAACGCCTCGATCGTCTCTATGTCCAAGTGATTAGTAGGTTCGTCGAGCACCAAGAAGTTAGGGTTGCCCATACACATCCTTGCGAAAGCAACCCTTGACTTCTGACCTCCAGAGAGACTGGCGATGGTCTGTAGAGCTAGATCACCGCTCACGCCGAAACTACCAAGTTGCCTTCTGTATTCCTCTATCGTTTTGCCTGAAAAAAAATATTAACCATAAATAACTAACTTAAGTAGGTAGTAACTTAACTATAGTAGACAACTTATTTTTTTTTTAAGACAACATGCCCTGAATCGTTGTGGTCTTTATAAATATATAATTAACGGACACAAGTACACCCAGCATTGACGCAAATATTTATGAATCACACAAATATTTGTCTCGAGGAGGAATCCAACCCACGTGGGCACAGCACACACACATGTCAGTGGTGACTCGACCACCTGAACCACAATGCCACGGTGACAGTCGACCTAAACTCTTGTTGCTTTAGAAATAGAGCGCATTTTCAATGAGCTTATATGTAGATATACGGAATACGTACAGAGTATACGTTGCCCCGTATACGTCTACGTATACCCATTGTTGGCGCAACGGAGCGACATCGAGACAACGACAAGGAATCAGCTGAATACACACGCAGCAACTGTGTGGACCGGCGCGGTGCGGCGCGGCCATTACTTCCAATATTACATTGAGTTAAACTAAACTGCTATATTATATCTTTATATATTATATTGTAAAAACAAATGAACATATTACGTCAAAAATATAAGAAATTCATTGGAGTGGAGTAGAACCCGAAGCCCCGCCGCCCTGAACATCCATATACATAATTATAATTAATCAATCAAATCTTCAAACTTTATATGAAAAATTTATATCAAGACTCTTTGACTTTACAAAAGAAAAAGATATTCGACGTTCAGAACCAGCCTTAAATGTCTCTATAATAAAATTAATATACTAGTACCTATATACTGGAGCTATAATTTAACCATTCATATAACACCACAAGATTTAATACGTTTTTTTTCAATTATGTACAAATTGGTATTAACTTCGACAAGTTTAGTAAATGGAATTATAATTAAACACAAATCCAGCATCATAATCGCTTCGGTAAACCAAGAATAGGTAGTAAATGTGAAGTTTTATTCAAGGTTTGGGTGGCAGGCAGTAGGTACGCAACAATGAACACATAAATAATTATTTATCATGTCTTCTACAATATGTAAGTAGCTTTTTCCATTAGTAGAATTATCACTAATAGTTTAAACAATAATTGCAATTATTCAAGTGAAATCCCTCAGTAATATAAAGACGTATATATTAATAATAATAATCTTTGTTATTTTTCCTAGTCTTATATGTGATTCGATTGATCAACAAGATTTTTTCATAGGTTAATGAATTAATAAATGAGTTTATGATTATTCGACATTAATTTTTACAGAATAAAAATGCAATCGATATAATGCATGAATGAGTAATAAATTAAATATTCATTAATATTATTGTCACCACTAAATAACACACGCTATTCTATAGCAGAAAATATAGAACTTAAGCTTACTGTAACAACATTGTACGACCATATTTAAGCAAATAAAGATCTATTCTATTCTAGAAATAATTACACTGTCACATACCAGCTACTGGCATATATTTTTTAAGCGAGAAACCGCGTACAATGCCTTATGCGGCTGACATTATTAAACAATTCTACGAAAGTAGATTGGAGTAATTCTATCAAATCAATCATAATGATAATCACAAATCTTTAAAATGTTGTACGTTTCTGTTTCAGTCATAATCTTGCTGCTACAAGTTACCGTATATTCGATTACAATTAACAAGCCGGATCGTTACGCTTGGTTAATCGAATCTAAGCGTCCACTTCAAGCTAGATCGCACCTCGAATTAAATATTATGCCACCTATTTACAGACCACATAAATATCCATCACGTTCAATGCATAATAACCAACAACGATTTATTACAAATAATTTGATGGCACCTAAACAAACAACAAAAGCACGACGGGGTTCGTTACAGAGATTTATAGTGGAACAGCTAGCAAAACAACAAAGACAAGCTAGACAGCAGAAACTTAATCAAAATTTGCATAGACACCCGTTGTTGCACAATATATAATGGGTTAAAAGAGTGATAAGTGCCACTGCCAAACCTTAAGAGGGTTCATACAGAAGAATGGCAACGTCGCAATTGTCATATTTAATAAGTTTCATACATAATTTATTTTATTTTATGTTTTTACAAAATTAAAACTATATTTTTATTCACAGACTGCCCCTAACGGCTGCATAGCAATGTGTAAAGTGATGCAACCGCATAGCCTAACTTCTTATTTTTTGTTTATTATTTATTTTGTAAACATTCATTTTAACTCGTTAATCTAACGGTGTGGTGCTCTGCTGCATCACTTTACACGCTACCCAAATTGTAAATTACAAAAAAAGATTGTAACTATCCATTTTTTTTTAAAAGAGTGGCGTGAGTTTCTTGCCAGTTCTTCTCATAGCTCCACCCCGTCAGCGAACTGGTCGTAGGCAAATTTGCTGACACTACTTTTCGGATAACCTGTTACATTCTTGTGACTTTCATAAGTGTTACCTTGTAACCTAGATGAATAAACGAGATTTCATTCATTCATTCACATACATATAGATCACGCCTTTTTCCCAACAGAGGGGTAAGCAGAGACCATTTCCTTCCACTTGTTACGATTCTGACATACATCTTTGGCTTCTTCAACATTCATCAGTCTTTTCATGCATTCTCGCCGGTTGAGGGTACTCCTTTAGTAGGTTTCGTTTTTCATAATTTAATCAGAGCTATTTTTTTTTTAATGTTTTCAATACATTGTTTAGGATTACGTGAACTTGTAAAAAGTAAGTATACGTAATGCTTACAGTTATTTTACTATACAAAAACGCCCTGCAAGTTCCTATGTGTTATTTGCATATAACCAAACGTGTTCGGAAACTGATATTTGTTTTTAAAACATTAAGACACATTGCAGATCAGAAGCTCATTATACAAGTATATCAAGCATTATGCCAATCCATCCTACAATACTGTATAACATCTTGGGGAGGTGCTCCAAAAACCGTAATGTTAGGAGTAGAACGAGCCCAAAGAACCATCCTTAAAGTAGCTACCTCTCGCCCTTTCCGATATCCGACGGTCCAATTATACCAAAATTGTAAAGTTTTAACAGTTCGCCAACTATTTATCTTGTCTACTGTACTAAAACATCACACTGCGCTTACGTACGACCCTAACATCACTAACACCAAGAGGCGGAAATATAATGTTTGCATTACAATTTCAGAATCTAGATATATTTTTACAAATAATTATTATCCCTTTTTAGGACCTTTTTTGTATAAGAAAGTAAATAAGGCGTTATCTATATTCCATTTTAACTATTTTAGATGTAAGTCGATTATTAATAATTATTTGCAAAGTTTGTCCTATGACCAAACCGAAAATATGTTAGTTGTAATCAAATAAGCTGTTACATATTTATAATTGAATTGTAGTTTAATTGTTTGTTTAGTTTTATTATTCGTTTTATTATGATTTTTGTTTTTTTAGATAGTTTTTACACATTCTTGTTCTCTCTACATTGTAAGGAGTACAAGAGTGTTTGACCTAAGACCGCCTGTAGCACAGGTTTTACTACCTAGTACAGGCTAATCATAAATTTTTGTTCCCTACATTAAGTTATTTTTAAGAGTTCTGTTTATTTATACATACCTTATTACTTGAATAAATTTTACTTTTTACTTTTTTTACTTTTACTTTTATATAAATAGAACTGTAAACGCAATGATTTCGTACCTTTTACACACCTTTCACCTAATTCTAAAAAGTGTATTGAAAACATTTAATACAAATAGCTCCTGTTAAATTATTCAAAATCGAAAACCACGAAATATGACACTAACTAGCGGCGTCGCCATTCCACTGTATGAACCCTCTTAAATTCTGCACAATTAATACGAAGAAAGTAGGATTTTGTAATCCCTATTTATTAAATTAAATAGTATAAATATAAAAAAATAACAGATAAATAAAAATAGAAATTAAAATAGGTGCTTACATTTTTTGGACCTAGAATGTAACTTTGTACGATTTGCTACGTTATCATTATTACGAGTTTTAATGAATTATTGTTTATATCGCTTATTTTAAATACACTACTATTAAATTTTAGTACTTTTATTGTAACAACCCCTTCCCTGCCCGGGCTTTGCAATTGTGATATTATTTACGGGACAGTTCTACTCTCACATCTACAACACCAACTCCTGGAAGCCAGAATGAATCCTTGCTATATGTATGTGCGTTCAGGCCTTTTTTCCAGTAACAATTAAACATCCATACATCGTAAGAACTTCTCGCCTGAAGCACAGGTTTGCCTTAGTTCAGGCAATGATGTATTTTTGTATTACTATTCTTTAATTTATGATTTTGTCTCGATTTTGTTAACATATTTCTACTTTTTACATAAATAAACAATTTATTTATTTATTTTAACTTTCACATTTATAATATTATTAGGATAGTAGGAATATTACTATGACATACCTGGATACTCCCTTTGTAATAATTCAACAGAGTTCACGTTCATTTCCAGTTGATCGACGTGGTGTTGCGAGAAATATCCGAACTTGAGTCCTCTGTGTACACTGCGAATACCGCTATTAGGGGATAGGATACCCATGATTATTTTTAGTAATGTCGTTTTACCCGCACCATTGTCACCAACCTATAAATACAATATGATATCCTTCTTCATACTTCATGCACTATATTAAAACCATTACCGACATTTTAGCGTAACCGACAGAATTCAAATTTTAAAGCAGAACGGTTCTTTTTTTTTTATACTGAAATGTTCTGTCTAATTTACAAAACAGTTGCTGTATCTTTATTGGTTGATGGATTTTGGCGCAAAACGTCAAAAAGGATTGGACCGTTACATTTAAAAATTAATATAACTAACGATAAAAATATCAATGTCAATAAAAGTGTCGCTTAAGACAAATTGGCTCGAATTATAGCAGTGTTTCTAAGGTGGGAGATATCTTCCGCTTGGTGATGAAGTTCAAGGTTAGATATGTTAGTGATTTAAAAAAAAAAAAAATACTTATCAATAAAAAGCCATGATTGAACCAATGTCGTGTTACCGTGTCATTATCATTACTGAGGCCAACTATGTTGGTCATTGTTAATATTTTCTCACAGATCTCTCGTGTATTAGCAACATTCAACCAAAACAGAATATAGATAAAATTGCTTTCGAAATATAGATTGTGTACTTACAATACATATCCTGGATTCTAACGTGGCTCCGAGGTTAACATTGGAGAATATGACCTTATCCTTTGAATAATAGAATCCAACTTCGTTCAACTGCAGTATGGGAGGCGAGAGAGGTTCCGTTTCAGGGAATCGCAGCACAACGTCAATTTCTTTTTCTACTGGCTTTAGTTCAGGGCTGTGGAATATTTGTTTTTGAGTTTATAACAACTTTATAAAGAGAAATGACGCGTTATTTATTTCCTTTAGATATATGAATTTCTATAAGTAGGGCGGGGCTTCGCTCCCGTCGTTCTTTGTTTGACCACTGCTCAGTTCCTATTGGCCGTGAGGTTATATAGCCTATAACCTTCCACGATAAATGCGCTATCCAACACTAAAAGAATTTTTCAAATCGGGCCAGTAGTTCCCGAGATCCTATAGCGTTCAATCAAACCAACAAACTATCCAACCTTATTATATTATATAGTATAAAAGTATAGATAGAACCAGAGAATAATGTAAACCTTGTCAATCGACTTTGCACTTTAACGCTATTGTAACAGGGTTATAATTAACTAGCTACACCCTGTGGCTCAACCCGCGTGATATGTCGGTAAAAAGTAGCCTACCCACTCAAGCGTCCACGGTGACTACAGTCCCCAAAAAAATTCTTGCCTAAACCGTCCATGGGGAGTATAGTCACCAAACGACATCGTTCTGTTTAAACGTGTTCAGCGCTAAAGTCATGTGATAGTCGTACAGTAGAAAATTAGTAGATGGCGCTATATGAAATTTGTCATCCGTGAGAGTAAATTTTATCTGTTTAATGGCAACATAATATTTAGAAAAAAAAAATTAAAGTGACAGTTCGTCTTTTTTGTCAACAAACTATTATTGTGTGTGGAGCTCCAAGAAAAATGTTGTAATTTTTCTGTTTTTATACCTTATTTCTATTGTTATTGTACATCAAATTAAACGTGAAGATATTTTCTTTACGAAATATGCATTACTTCGCCAATTTCAATGCGGTTACATAGAATAATTTAGCTGGAAAAGTTATATGATCGTTTGATTATTCTATATTGTATTCTAATTGGTTGTTTGTGTTAAATAAATGCTAAATATAAGCTAATTCTTCACTATTACTATCACGTTAAATTAATAGCCATTTTCAAACGAATTACATTGAGATGGGGTCTAGAAATTATTAAAATGCAACTCGTTATTCATGATTTTAGTGTTGGTGTTGTTGGGACCTCTTGAGAAGTACTTGGCTTTGTTTATTTTTTCATGACAGACAACTAAATATTTATATTGAGATATTGGTGTCATTTTAAAGGGTATATCATGTACTATTATAATAAAAAATAATTGTTGCCAGTAACTATTATATTTTTCTTGTAAAACTGTAAATAAAAAATAAATATAATGATTTTTTTGATTTCCTCAACTTTATACTTTATTTTCATCCTTTATTAATAATTAGAGTAATTTAATTTTAATCAAATTCAATTCTGGATTCTTTGAGCTTTCCGTGAGTATTTTTTATTCGAATGTACCTATAGCAGTTTTTCAGTAGTAATTGTTTTTCTTGAGAGGGTCTCGCGCGGTCGTAAAAAAGAAAGTGACATTTCATGCGCGGACAGGTGGGGCGAGAATCGCCGCGCGGCTTGGACGCTTGAGTGGCTACTGTACTATCCAGACTATAAACTATATTATGTGTTAAATTTCATGTGGATCCTTTGAGCCGTTCTGGCGTGAGTAACAAATATCCATCCGTGTTCATTTTTTTTAATTTTTTGTTTTCATTTATATTATTAGTTGGATTCAACAGGCTTGTACGGTACGATATCAAAATTAGCTACTCAAACGAGTTTGCATTCTAATAATATTGCAATAAAGTCGATTTTATTACACGACCATAAACTACAATAAATTCATAAAAATTCTAATAGTATACTTACAGTTTATCAAGCATTTTGATTTTGCTCTGTACGGAGGAGGCGCGGTTCGCGTTATATCTGAACCGGTCAATGAACTCCTGCGTGTGCGCGCGGTGTTGTTGTTGCGCCTCGTATTCACGTTGTTGGTTCTTTAGTTTCTCTGTCTTAGTCTTGTGGAACTGGTCGTAGTTGCCTCTGCAATTATGTAATATAAAATATTAGTATGAAATACATTTATATATATAGAAATACCAGTGACGTAGTGGGGACGGCCCGCCCCGGGCGGCACTTTTTAGGGAGCCGCAAAATTTCGTAATAAACAATAAAAATATAATTATGAACCATTTCAATTCATCAATCAATTTTTTATCGCAATTACAAATTCGGACCGATTGAAAAGAGCTCGGAATTTTTCATTAGTTAATAATGATGACTGCTCTTGCCGAATTTCTTTCTAGAATTAATGTATGTTATACAGTACTTATACATTAAATTGAAATAGGTACCTAAATAAAGGGGTAGCAAAATTGTCTCCCACCCCGGGCGACCGACATCCACGCTACGCCGCTGAGAAATACATTCATAGAAATAGATGACGCGACTTTGTCAACAGAGAAGTAGACGGGAGACTACTTCCTTCGTAACGATTCTGACTAATGTACATACTACCCGGTTTAGGGGACTCCTGACCTGTCATTTCTTTAGAAAAGGCTTACTTATCGATATGTCCAAATAATACATCGCATTATTGAAATGTAACTGTACTAGTTATTATTATGTAATTTATTGATATAAACAAGTGAAGTATTAAAAAAAAACAAATAGAAACATGACCAGTATAATGTGCAGAAATATCAAGTTTTCTAAGTAAAATTATATCTAAATACGAGTTGTAAATTTTTAGGTCAGTTTTATATTACAAATCTTGTGACTTATCCTATCATCTGGGCTCATTCTGCTTGTCTATGGTGAGCTAAATTATATTATATTTTTCTAAAACATAGGTATCTAAATTTTACATATTATTTGTAATATGTATATGTAAATTTTCAAGTTAGTGAATGATATTAAAAATCCTAAATATTGAAGAATTACCAAATTTTCATTCCAACCAAAAATCACCACTTGTACAAAAATTAATTATATAGATTTCAAAAAAAACAAAAGAGGCTTAACTGACCTGTACGTATCTATCCTCTGTGTATGCAAATGCATGATGTCGGTGGGCACTGTGTCTAAGAAGTTTCGGTCGTGGGACACAACCAGCAGGGTCGTGGGCCAGTTCTGTAGATAGTTCTCTAACCAGATGATCGCTTTGATGTCCAACATGTTGGTAGGCTCGTCGAGTAACAGCAGGTCGGGTCTATAAACAATAATAACACAATATTAAGACACACCTTTCATAATAACGTTTAAAAAACTGCTCACTGAAATTTAGACTTAGTAGCCAAAATTATAGAGCACACTTTTCTGCAGTGCAGTGGTATGCACTCTAGTAGATTCTAGCATAATTTTGTGCTGCGATTTTAATGAGGTGTCAATGTTATCAACTAGACTTTTTTGTTATAGTTTTTATAAAAAAATAATTGTATCGGAACACACATCACTAGGTACGGTGATGTTAGTGACAAAGTGACCACCAATATGTCCAGGAGACATCACTACTTATCATATTTATTTATTTATTTATTTATTAATAGGACAACTTACAAAACATACACTTTGGAAAGAATCACACAATGTTCTAAGTGGCTCAAGCAATAGTGCTGTTTCAATTACAAGTTGCCACGACATGCATTAAAGCTAACAAGGTATATGAGCAAACAATGTTAGTGAAATATGTTTAAGAAACAACTAATTTTATATTATCACTTAAAACTAAGTTGGTACCAAATAACTTATTAATTGGAGCAAAAACAATATATATTCTATGTCAAATCTATTACTTCGGCTGTTAAGACAATTATTAAGTATTCGCGGTAACAAAATAAGGAACCGAGTAGTAGATTGTAAACAATAATAATTTTAGACAAACAGACTTGTTGATGTTGGAATGTATGAACAGTAAATACACAATTATCTTAAAGCTATGCAATAGAAATAAGCTGCAGAATTATAAGGACATATATTAAAAAATTCAGAATTCAGACAAGTCTTTTTAGTTCGGCTTTGTATCTAACAAGATTGTGCATAAACAAATCGCAGTCTTTATTAATAGACATAGTGTTGTAAACTTTCTGTATCCTAATTAATGGAGAATTAAGACCCAGGTTGGTGCGTGAGCGTGAAGGAGTAAAAAGATGAAATCTAGTTTTGCGCGGTAGTTTAAAAGGTACATTGAACCGTAATTTGGTCAGCAATTGTGGACAGTCAATCACACTATAACCTATTTTAAACAAAAACAGTTCATCAAGAAATTGTCTTCGCTTCTTAAGACTACCCATTTGATAAAAATTTAAGCGGCGATTGTAGGATGTGAGTTGTTTGGCCTTTTGGCTTTGGTACGCAAGGTGATAAACAAAACGCTTTTGTACCCGCTCAACCGTGTTCATCATCTCATACTCATTCTCAAGATTTTAAAGTTAGAGTAAGTCTTATTTTTCTTCTTCACCGTCGGTAAATGGTAAGGCACATGACTAGTAGGTACTTAAAAATTCCACAAACTGAAATTCAAATTGGTATAACCGCATGCCGGTCGGAATCGATCTCTGAATTTGATGTCCGATTTGCATGACAGCTTAGAGTGCTTAGACAGACTTCTCTTGTGGTCTCTTAACTTTAGTCTCGGTTCTACATCCGTAGATACATATTATTATAAAACTGAAGAGTTCATTTGTTCATTTTAGTTGAACGCGTAAATTAAAAGTCAGGAACTATTTAAACGACTTCAAAAAAAAATGTGTTGAATAGGCCATTTATCGAGGAAGGCTATAAGCTATATATCATCACGCTACGACCAATAGGATCTGAGTAGTAGCCAAACAAATAAAATAGAAGAATAAAACGTATACTTACTTAGAAAACAGCGCCCTAGCGAGTGCCAGCCTCATTCTCCAACCACCAGAGAATGTTCTAGTAGCGCGCGCTTGCATCTCTGGTGAGAATCCCAGACCGCTCAGTATAATGGACGCCCGCGCCGGAGCCTTGTCCGCTTCAATGTTCTCCAACTGAGCGTATATCTCCGTCAGCTCGTTTGACATAGCGGGATCTGTTGCTCTGTTAAACATAGAAGCAAAACATATGAGTATTACTCATTCGAAATTTAAAAATAATAGCTGGTTGAGTATAGTTATAAAAAAGAAACGCTTTAGAAGAATGAAGTTAAATATTTAAATTATATATTTTAAAATAATAGCTGGTTGAAAATAGTTATAAAACAAAAACGGGGTCTAGTTCATAATATCGACAGTCACTACATCGATTGTCGCTGTATCGAAAACGTTCCATCGACGGGCTAATGTATCGACAGTACCCCAAATCGATTGTACGCTACATCGACAGTACACCAAATCGATGGTACGCTACATCGACAGTACACTAAAACGACGGTATGTTACATCGACAGTACACCAAATCGATGGTACGCTAAATCGACAGTACACTAAAACGACGGTATGCTACATCGACAGTACAACAAATCGATGGTATATCCCAATGACGTCCACTGCTGGACAGAGGCCTCACAATTCATTAATTAGACAAGCATAGCATTGTTAATTTTTATCAGTTTAAATTAATTAAAGATTTAACAATAATATTTCGCAAAAGTTCATGAAGTCACGAAAAAATTTCTGTTTACGGTACTTTTGCTGTCAGTCCAGTTCCTTCCACTGCTGGACAAAGGCCTACCCATGCCTTCCATGTTTTTCGATTAATGGCTAAATTGGTCAAGTCTTCGCTATATACATTTTTTTAGATATTAATGCAGCACACTATTTGTGAGCTAACATTTAATTTAATTTACCTAGATCAGTTAATTAGTCTTAAACCTAGATTTACATCTAATAATAATTCCTTCACAGTGTACTACACCAAGGTATTTATGTTAATTATCATTTATGCTAACTCATTTTATGTTAATAATAACTAAATTGAATGAAGAAATATTGTTATTAGATTGCATCATTTACTGGTTTTCTTCCTAGTTGGTTTTAAGTAAAATAAGTGTCTGTTTGCATCTTATACAGAATATATATTGAACGAGGCAATCTAAAGGCTGCAAACATTAACATAGTTAATGCAATATTAATGATTATTAAAACCTAGTAAACAACTGCACTTAGGTATATTGAAATTACATCACAAAGGTACTAAGCTCTACAGAATATATATTGAACGAGGCAATCTAAAGGCTGCAAACATTAACATAGTTAATGCAATATTAATGATTATTAAAACCTAGTAAACAACTGCACTTAGGTATATTGAAATTACATCACAAAGGTACTAAGCTCTATTATGTAAGTATTGGTAATAATAATAATATCTAAGTCTGATTTATATGTAACTCTTCACACTACAGCAAATGCTTTTATGAATAAAGCTGACTAGGCTGTGTCGGCGAGCTACATTGGAATGCTTGAATGAATGAAAGGCCCATCTTAGTACGAGCCTTTAATAATATCGCAAAAAACATAGGAAAACAATTCCTTGACCGAAATCGGGCTATACTCACAACATTTAAATGGCCCTATCAACACTTAGTTATGAATGATGACTTTGATACAATAACTTTAATATATATTTTTAGAATAAATAAATGATCTCATAAGGTGACGATGATGAATTTATGATTAACTTGTGGACCTAGCTGATATTGTCCTGTGTCAAGCGATACCTATCAAATCCAAAACTATACTATCTTTAAATAACAATAATATAAAATTTATTTCGGACTACAAAATATCCATACAATTGAGTTAGTATCACTATCATTACATTAGTACACATGAATAAAACAAAAAAATAAACATAAAAACCAAAACACGAACAAGAACAAAGTTTGGTGTTTTCAGAGATTAGATAACGAATCGAAAACAAAAACATCATGACATATAAAACAAAAATAATACTCACCCATTATTGATAGCAAAAGTGATTTCTTTCTCACGTTTTAGTAAATTTTCTCTAACAGTATCACATTCTAACACACTCTGTAGTGCAATAGTGTCGTCTCCGACTACTTCTTGTTCTACATGCAAAATTGAGATATGTGAGGGTATCTTCAATTGTTTTGAGGAGATCAGTCTTAGAAGTGTAGTCTTGCCTAAACCGTTCCGTCCTACGAGGCCGTAGCGTCGACCGCATGCGAGTACCAAGTCCGCACCTTGTAATAATACTCTGGAAAATCACAAATTAGTCACTGATCAGAATTATGTTCGTAGTTTTTTTTGTAATCTTAACTTGGAGGCGTCATAAAGCTATTATAACTATATTAGCATTTTCTATTTTCATTATTTTCTAGAAACTTCTTGCCTACATCAACAGCTCTGTTAAATCAACTTGATAAAGCAGAATTTCTGGACAGATACGACTTAGGGACCTTTAAGAAACAAGCATAATATCTCTTTTTAATAGGCCAGTAAGGAATCTGTGACCTCCCAGTGTTGCAGATGTCCATGGATAGTAGAGATCACTTAACATCAGGTAACTTGCTTGCTAATAGCCACCTCTATTAAAAAAAAAGGCTGATGAAGGTATGTTTATGTTATACTTAAAAACTTACTTACATGTGGCGAGAGATACCTACCTATCACCATAAGCAATATCGAAGTTTTCTATCCTAATATCCTGTGTTCTGTTGGTTCCTTTTGCTTCCAGCTTGCTGTCTTTCTTAGATGTCACCTGTGAAGCTGTTGCCGTCTGCAGTACTGGTGCAGCTATTGGAGTCTTAGAATCCTTCTGCTTTTGTTGCTTCTGTTGCAATTTTGCTTCAGCCTTCTCTAATTTTTTTGCATCTACTTTCTATAAGCAGACATCATAACAATATTATGATACAATAAGTAATGGTTGACAAATGGATAAGTGACTGGTATGCAAATCATGCGGTCCGAGATCTATTCCGACAGGCAGTCTGTGGATTTCACTATGTGGAATGGATATGTACTAATCATGGGACTGCTAATGGTATAGGAAAATATCGTAAGGAAACCCACATACACTAGAAGAAATTCTTACGTTATGTCTGATCCACCAACCCACCATAGGCTAGTGTATTACGGCCTAAACACTCATAGCTCTCAAAGAGGAGTGGCGACCCGAGCCCAAAAGTGCGACATTACTGATGATGATTACGATATTGGTTATTATTAGGTTATAAAATAAGCAAGATTTGTGGATAAAATAGATAATAAATTCCTAATATCATTTTTGCATAATACCTATATGGTTATAGTTAAATTAGTATGTTGATTAACAACACCCTTTATTATTACTCCTATCACTGCACTTATCACTATAGATCGGATAATCAAGTGCATTTTTAACGAAATTATGAGGAAGTATATAATATAGAGTGGATAATACCGCATCTAAAATACCAGTAAATAAAATACTGTCAAATTGTGTTTTAAGATTGTATTTTTAATATATTTTCATGTGCCTATCATCATTAAAGGTCTACTTCTTCTTTAAAAGATATTTTAAACAGTGTCTGGCAGATACTTTCTCTCTCTTTTCTTGTGCCGAAATTAGTGCCAATAAAATGTAAAATCGAACAAACATTTCAAAATAATCCAAAAGACATTTTTATTTGGTTTTAAAAAAGACAAAAAAGATGCTCAATCATTTTTATTGTTAATCTACATCCAATTTGGCCAAGAATAATAATATAAGTGTGGATTAGATGTAGAGATGAGATGAGATGAGAAAGATAATTAAAAAGAAGAAAAACATTACAGCTTACAATGACACATCAACTTAGTACCTAGTAACATCAATAAAATTTATATATGAATTGGTTGCTTACCAAATTATCATCTCTAGTTTGTATCCATATACTTCGGAGATCCTCAGTTTCATTAACAGGGGCAGTCATAGAAGCTAAATGTATTGGAGCATCAAGTACTTTTCTGGGACCATTACTATTGCCTGGCTTATCTGGTTGTAGCATATGCAAGAGTTGTTCACATATGTCTCTGTTAACAATAATTACTACATAATACACACCAATCAAATCAGTATCAATGTAAGTTCAAGCAATGGATGTTAACATTGTTAAGAATCATTGCACCATAATATGAAAATAAATATATATAAAGATACGGTTTTTATTGATTACCAAAACTAAAATGATTAATGACCTTATATCTTCTTCAGATTTTTCAGAAATTCCTTGAAGCACTTCACCGACTGCTTCATACACTTCTTCAGTATCCTCAAACTCGCCAGCACTACCGTCTAAAATATCTGAAAGGTACCAACTTACTGCTCAATATGACATCTTTACGATATGGTACGATGATTAACATAGTTTTCAATCAAATAATTTTTTGTAACGGACCATAAAACACTAATCTTCAACAATATTTAGTCTCACCGTACAAAATAGACCGGAACTAATCTAACCGCATACAATAAATAAAAAAATAATATCCTTTTTATAACCTCTAGAAATCTATCATACCTTCCACATATTTCTTTAGTTCCTCATCCATGAGTGGAAATTGACTTTTAATGAAATCACCACAGTTTGCCATTTTTGTGCAATAAATATAAACACTTAGCGGTTGAAAATTACATTTATTTAATTTATAAAATGCAAAATGCAATAATCGCTCGATGTCACGTCACGTCAATGAGCGAACGAATGTCAAATGTCAACCTAAAATGACATTTTTAGATGTATATTGCCATAACTAATAAAACAAGCTTTACCCTTATGAAGTAACTAGTAAGTAATAACTTCTAAAGTAACATATAAAAAGCTTTTACATTATGTTCAAACATTATGTTTTGTGTTGTGTATAAGGCAGCTTTTTAACCTGGCGGAAGATCCATCGGGTGTAAATGTAAATTGATAGCGCATTCCCGATGCAAAAGTGATTCCGTCCGCACCACGGATTTTCCGCCAAGTGTGAAAGTGTTAACTCATCTTGCATAGCATCATCATTCATCATCATAATTTCAACCAATATTATATCCCACTGATGGGCTAGGGTCTCCTCCAAAGAAGGTCCATAGCATTGCTAATTATAAACATTCTTCGTCTAATGAAAATTATCAATAACCAAGATTTTTAAAACACTCGCGTAACTGTAGAAAAAAACAATTTTTTTTTTACTTACTAACGATATCGCAGCTGTGTGTAGGATCGAATGCGTGATGTTCTAAGAACGAACATCGGAATATTGCAGGAAGGAAGAACGCATGCGGCCTACTTCCATTGCGTCGTTATATATCCCAGCAGCAGTGTGAAACGTCATAGCCGTCCTAATACTTAATGTACTATAAAAACAGATAACGCAATAACGCATCCGGTATTTTATCGACCGATAATAACGTGCGCCTATGTGGGAGAGCCTTTATTATTCGTTAGACAGTTATTAGTCTGTGGAGCGAGCTGTGACAGTTAGTCTTGACAGTTGACATTCACATAATAATAAAATAAAATATGACATTTCTGATTTCCAGACATTGTGAACACAGAGTTAATGGAGTCCAAAAATAAGTTAAAATAAACACATTATTACATGTTTGAATTTAGACGGCATCTAAATCCTGCCTATATTTTAAATAACACATCTTATAATCAAAACCTAACAACACGCTGTGGGTGTCGAAATTAATCTACATTGAGTCTTTTGTGCACGGTCACATAGCTTGTTGGAAAACGCCCAAGTGCTCGACACAAAATGGATGAAAACATTGATAGCAATGTTGCTGTTTTGGCTATGTTAGACAATCAATGTAAGTAAACAAACAAACATCTGTCAAAGTATTACTGTGTTAAGTATTAAACGTTATATGCATTTCTAAAAATGTTTGCTGCTTTCAGCTGCAGCATATAAGCCGAATATAACTATGACAACTTATAATCACAGCCACACAATGGCTAGAGAAGAGACAGATGGAAATGAAAGTAATAAACAAAGTAGGTTATATTTGTAATTTAATATACATTAATTATTGGCTTATACCCTAAAAATACATTTGCAACCCCAAAAAAAGGTTAAAATATGTTCACCAAAATCTGTTACCCTATTTTATGCTAAGACATTACCCATTTTATTAAGTTATGTTAAACAAATTAAGTACTTACCTACTTTAATCCAAAAAAATACATTTGCACAAATTTAAAAAAAATATATTGTTCCCATTCGTCCCACCAGTAATTTCAGTGGGACGAACGGGAATAAATTTAAAATATTTTTAAGCATTCCCAATCGTCCCATCAATGGGACAACCAGAGGTGGGACGAACGGGAAAACAGGACCATAATTATTTAGAAGTTAGCTTGATCAATATTGTTTCATTTTATAGATGTAATTTGGACAAAAAATGCTACACTAATGTTGTTGAGTTTGTATGAAACAAAAATGCACATGTTGGACAATCCAAAAAAGAAATCAAAAATGTGGATATCAATGGCAGAAGAATTAAAGTCACTTAATGTTGAGGTACAGATTTTATTCTTATTTTATTGTTGCATATAATAAACTTCTGTAAGAAAAATATATATATTATTTGCTTTATTGAAATTACACAGTACACTTCAATTTGATAGGGATCTGCTCAGTAAAAGAAGATGCGTTTTAGTGGCCCCTTACCAGCCCATAAAAAGTACTTTCGCGGGTCAGCAGTATACCAGACAAGCTGCCTACCTTTATAATAAAATCAATAAATTGTTAAACATCTACCAATTAAATAAATATGATTGTAAAGAAACCCTAATGAACTGGTTAAAACATTTAACTTATGATGAAACTGAATCGCTCATGACAATATTAACATAAACACACGCACACATACACCCTCACTTACACACATACCCTCTCCTTCTCACACACACACACACACACTCTATTATTATATTATATATATATATATTATATCTATTATCATTATATTATTACATTTAAACTCACACCCAACATTTCCTCCCACTCATCAAATTTGTTTACAATAGAAATAATGAAAATGTTACAAATTAATCAACTAAATAATGTCTGTCGGTGGAAGAGCGGGGCCTCCTAACACAGGCATTGCTATGCCTAAAAGGAGTGTCCCAAAAGATATTGTATTATAGATTAAGTTCTGTTAAAGAAATAAACAATTTATTATATTATTACTTTTAACTGTAGATAATTTACATAATCAACAAAATAACACTCACCATTAGTTTAATAAGTAATTATTTAAATTTATTTTACTAAAAATCAATATATTTTCCTAACTTAAAAATTCCTGCTTGCTGATGATGAGTTTAATTTTAGGTAACTGCGGATCAAGTCAGATGGAAAATTAATGCACTAACAAAAAAGTATAAAGACTGCATAGACAATGGACAAGGAGTTATGGCTTTTAAATATTTTAATGAAATGCACCAAATTCTAGGTAGGTACACTGATAACACAGGCACATACAGAATAGCATCCGGTGTCATGCATGGACAAGACAATTTAGAGAAAGATAAAAGTAAAAAAAATATATCCATGAAATCCTCAACTCCTTTTAGAAAGTTAAGAGTTGAAAGGCGAGCAAAGGTAGAATTAGATAATCAATGGATAGATTACTTAAGAAGACAAGAAGAACAAAAGCAAATAAGAGATGAAAGATATGAGAGAAGTTTAAGGTTAAGAGAAGAAGAATTACAATTAAGGAAAAAGGAGTTGGAATTAAAGCAGACTTTAGCATTAAAGAAATTACAACTTAAAGAGAAAAAACAAGAAGAAATGTTAAAAATTGAGAGAGAGAAATGTACTCTTCTTAGAAAAATATTAGGAGTTCAAGATATAATGACACAATAAAAACAGTGTTGTCCTAATTGGCTGAGCCTACTCTTGTTGTGTCTAATTTTTAAACAAGTAAAACTTTCACATGATTAAATCAACTATGTGAGATCAAAGTTTTTATAAAAAAGGTTTACCTATATTTATAAAACACAAATAGTTAAAAATTACTATAAGTACATGATTGATCATCCTTTTACTTATTACTAGAAAAACCTAAAAATAGGTAATAGCTTTTTAATTAGCCTACTCATGTTCTTCTAGATGATCATTTTCATCCAGACAATAGTTATGAAGAACACAAGCAGCTACAATTGTATCAGTTATAAATGCTATATTTCTATACACAGTAAATAGTTTTATTCTCCTAAATCTACCTTTTAAAAGACTGAATGCCTTGTCACTTAACTTTCTAGTAGACACATGTAAAGAATTAAATTCCCTCTGTTGAGGAGTCAGTCTTTTGTTTTCTCGAAATGGAGGCAGAAGCCATGGTAAGGAAGGGTATCCAGAATGTCCAACAAGAAAAGTTCCATGGGGGAACAAGGAATCTTTGTTTTGGGAGGCTGTATTATATAATGGGGACTTTTTAAGAACTCTGGTACTATTTGAAGAGCCTGGTTCTCCACAAAATACATTAGTAAATCTCAAATTTGCATCCACTGTAGCTTGCAAGATGACTGAAAAATATCCTTTGGGATTACAATACTCTCTAGCATTCTTTGGCTTTTCTATTTTAATATGAGTACAGTCAATCACCCCCACCATATTAGCAATCCCAGTCTTAGCATGAAATGAATCACACATGTACTGAATTTCTTCTAAATTCTGTGGCCATTTAATGGCAACATTCAATTTTGTTAAGATCCAAGCAACCACTCTTCTTATTACTCTGAATGTTGATGAGATAGAAATATCAAACCTTGTTGCAATTGGAGTTAGTGGTTCTGAATTAGCAATGAATGACAAAAATATATAAAAACATAGTTTAGGTTCCAACGGCTTTAGTCCGAATTTATGTGAAGCGATAAAACCAGATTTTTCCAATTCATCTACAACAAAAAGTTTTTATTATTTTTCTCAAAATACAAATAATTTTAAATATACAAATTAGATGCCTATATGTTACCAATGAGCCTGTATGCCGTTTTTCTAGACACCCTCATTCTATTTTTAAACTTAGAATCCGCCCAAGAGTCAATGATATGCAAATAGTCATCCACTCGTTTTCGTCTTAGCCGTATCAAGTACTGCATTAGAGGGAAGAACAGTGTGTCATCATCGTTATCATCAGGTTCCAGGTCGTCTTCTGAGCTCTCCGGTTTAATGCTACAAACATCGCTCCAGCCGCTTGATTCACTCTCATCACTGCTACTAGGTATTTTTTCAGCTAACCAAAGAATAAGCTTACTTTTATCCATTTTACAGTAAATTTTTTGTCACTTTATATTAAAGGAATAGTTCATTATTTGATTTTTTCACAGGTATTCCGTTCACAAATAACTTTTAATTGTATATTTATTATTTATGGCTACCAACCAACAATTACTAGCGTCGTGTCGACTCTTTGACCCTATTAGGAAATTTGAAATATACATACTACAATGTTAAAGATTTGTTTTGTTAAAAAATGTTTGTTGACAAAATTATTATTTACGTGACACGAACACGATATAGCATAATGTACTCTGTGGAACTGACTCACAGACTAATAAGAGATACTACGTATAACTGACTGACGGAAATGACAGTTATTCTTGAGTAGTTAACCCCCAGGCAGGCCTCAGCCGCCGTCGCCGTACACTTTCAATTTAAGTAGACTTGCACAAACTTTAAAATTTTCAACAATACAAATTTTCCCCGCACATTTTATGATAGACCATCAACTCCTATATTTTACTTTTTTGTTTCATACAATTTACAAGATCTTCAGAAATGACCTTCCACCATGGTCGTATTTAAATAGCATCGACTCTATTTTTAGTCGAATGTTGACATTATACCTACTTCATTTTTATTGACATACCTAATTTCAAGTATTTTGATTTTTTTTGACATCTCACTCACGTCTCACTGACAATATCACATTGACATCAATAACTCTAAGTCGACGACTTGTTTTGTTTTGTTTTCTGGCAGAGACTCAAAGCCAAGAAACTTATATTAGGAGATCAAAGTTCCTTCCTCAAAGCATATATTTTCTAAAACAAAGCGCACAAAAATAAAGACAAGATATCGAATAAATAAATTCTGCAATGAATGTTTGCGAAATAAGCGAAGTCTATAGTATCTTAGAAGAACGTAAGTTTTAAATTTATCTATACTTGTAATGTATTCCTTTTATACGTTGCGTTATCAATTAGTAAATAGGACCTGCTAAATCCTTTTTTGTAATAATAGTTATTGTACATTTTAGCTTCCCAAGATCATCTAGAGATTTGTGAAAACACTAGTGATGAAAATCCTCTACATCAAGAGACAAAAAATAATGAGGGGTCAGAGAAAAACTGTAAGCTCGTCTACATTTATTTTAATATAATAATCTAACCATAAAATTGAATAAGTAAGAATTTATGCATTTTCACCTTGCAGGTGCAGTATGGAATGCTAGAGCAACTTCAACATTATTGAAATTGTATGAAAATAAACTTGAAATGATTGAGACACCAAAAAAGAAAACAAGAATTTGGATAGCAATATCAGAAAGCTTAAGAGATCATAATATTGAGGTAAAAGATATGTGAATTTAAGAATTTAATTAAGAATAATATTTAATTCGAAATATTATACTTACTAATGCATTCTCAGTAATTATTTAAGTAACATTGTTTTTTGTTTTACAGATGACACCAGACCAGATAAGATGGAAAATAAATGCATTAACAAAGAAATATAAACAATGCCTTGACAGTGGCCAACACGAAAAATTCAAGTATTTTAAAACAATGCAAAATATTTATTCACATTATAATGTTGACTGTGACTCACACAGCTTCCCACAGCTTTTACGAAGAAAGAAAAATTCTTATAGACTGTTTGCACATGATATGAGGTTTAATCATGAAACAAAGGCTATGATTGAGATGCGGAAGATAAGACTCGCCAACAGGATTGAGTCTGATAGGTCCCAAGGAAAAATACAATTAGAAAAGCAATGGTTAGAGTATTTGAGGAGACAAGAAGACCAAAACCACTGGAGAGATGAAATTTATGAAAAAAAATTAAAATTACGTGAAGAGGAGTTAGAGTTGCGTAAAAGGGAGCTAGAGTTGAAGGAAACATTGGAATTCAAAAAAATTCAGCTCATGGAAAAAGAACTGGAAGATATGGTGCAAGTAGAAAAGGAAAAATTTGGGCTTCTTGAGGAAATATTTACTAAAAGATAAAAGAAATGATCTCATTATTAATAAGTGCTAATTAATACACATCTTCATTAGATAATTTTAAGATATATTATTGTATTTAATGCTCATTAAATATGGTGGGTATTTGTTATGAGAATTTGATTATTTTTAACCGACAAAAAACGAAGGCGGTTCTCAATTCGACCGTACACAGTGTGTAACATTTAGAAGGGTCACAACACAACTGACCCTGAAACTATACGAAAATATGAGAACGAAGATCCTGCTCCCATAGACAGTGACAAATCGCGCCGATACTATTTGAAATATTTAAACGTCACTTCAATACATTTGAATTGAACACAATGAAATTATATATGACATAATAGCTATCGACATGTTCAATGTACTAATTTGACATGTCGTTCGTATTCGAATAGGTATATAAGAACAAATAGATAAATCGAGCGAAGCGATTGCCACTTGTCTAGTGTCATCGATTTTAGTGAAAAGAAAAACTGAATTCTCAGTTCTCTCAGTTCGATTCCGAACCCGGTCATATTGAAAAATAAAACATAAGTCATTTATATTTGAGTAGCGATTATGTGTACCTACATGTTTACATGATACCTATCCAAACTATTTATTATTATATATTATAATGTATGTTCAGCCTTCATTCCGTGGTGAATGAAATTACGGGCACAGCTAGTTGTTCAATAAAATCGTTGGGTATCAATGTTGATAGTTTGTCGTAGTGGTCAAGGAGTTTGTCAGAGTTGTAAGGTAAAATGGCGCGAGCCACAAAAAAGTATACAATAAAACTTTTACAAAAAATTAAATCGGCGTTAAACAATAAACTGATCAATTAGGTAATATAAAATTTAGTAGCTAATTTTTATAATAATTTTATACGTAAAAACGACATTATTTTTTAGTTTTTGCTTTTTTATCATCATCATCATCATTTCAATCCATAAACGTCGCACAGCTGGGCATTAGAGATGAAACGAATATACTCATATTAGGTATGCATATTATAATACGAGCGACCCGTATTCATATTAGGTTATAGGAATGTCATCTATTAGGTTACTCGATATTAGTCAAGTATTAGCCAGAGACTACGCGAACGAATACTAGATATAGAGCATAATACTAAAACGTTCACTCCTTACCCTATTATCTGACTAATATCGAGTAATAGGTATGGTATTAGAATATGACGAAACTAATATATCCTATATTAGGATTATGCGAAATTGACCCTAATATAACATCTCTACTGGGCATGGGTCTCCTCCAAATAATGTGGAGGGATTTTGATTTTATTATGTAATCAATAAGTACGATAGTACTCATTAATTCCATGTATGTAATCGACTAAACAATGCATTGCTATGCCTGAGCTGAGGAACGTCTCTTTTGCTAATAGTCGTAAAAAAAAAAACGCAGTGCTACCAACATAATATCCCGCCGCGACGCAAAATTGTATAGAAATCTACAACGGGAATTAATAAATTGTTTTGTGAATTTAAACAATGACCGACCTGAAGTATAAACGATATGAGAAGTCTTTAGGTTTACTCACTACTAGATTTGTTTCTTTACTGCAAAAGGCAAAGGATGGTGTTTTGGATTTGAAAATCGTAAGTACAGCTTGATTTGCCTCCCATTGATCTGTCAAATTACATTGGGCACGAAAAATAAACATTTTTGAATATTACTGTAATTTTTTCAGGCTACTAATTTGTTGGCTGTAAGACAAAAACGAAGAATATACGATATAACAAATGTATTGGAGGGTATTGGTCTTATTGAGAAAAGGAGTAAGAATAGTATACAATGGAAGTGAGTGTTTGTTGTTCTTGTAAAACACTTATTTACTATTGTTATTATTGTTGATGTTGATGGAAGTATCTTACTGATGGTAACAACTGCTACTATAGTATCAGTTATGAGTCCTACAATAATAATACCAACAAATTTTTATTTCAGGGGTGCAGGCCCTGATGGCAACAAAACTGAAATCGGAGATAAAGTAGCAGCCCTAAGAAATCAGGTCAATCAGTTAGATGAACATGAAAAACTACTTGATGAGTATTACACTTTTATATCAATTAAGGCTCATTTACACAGCAAGTTTTGCAGTCAATTACACTGGTCAACAAATTTAAAAAAAAAATTTGGTGCCGCGATAGTGTTAATTGTTTTTCACTAAGTGCCCATTGGTAACACTCAAATTATTTTTATTTTATTTTTCCTACGTGTAGTTTTCGATCTAGCCTCAGTTTTGAATATTGGCTGTAATCATTACTTAATGCGCTCGGTTTGCTAACACATAGGTACATTTCTAAAATTAAATTGATTCTAACATCATGTCTTCATCACGAAGAAGTTGTCTCAATGTGCCAAATGTGTTTTGTTACATTTGTGGTGAATACACAGTTAAAAAATATAGAAAACCTAGTACAGATTTTATAAAAAGTGCGTATTATTCATGCTATAAGTCAAAAATTGTTGATGAATATAAGCTGTGGATCTCTCAAATTGATTGTTAAATGTGCTGTGAACACTTGAGACAGTGGGTCAGCGGTCAAAGAAGCCGTATGAGGTTCAGAGTGCCTATGCAAAGGGAAGAGCAAAAAAATCACTTCGATGACTGTTACTTCTGTTTTGAGAATTTGCGTGGCGTTAACGTTAAAAAATGGTATAACTAAACTTAGAATCGGCTAGAAGACCTTTGCGACATTCAGAGGATGTACCTGTTCCAAGATTTTATCCTACCCCTGACCAATCATTTGACAAAATCATTAATGAAGTGACTAGCGACAGTGATTTCGAAGGTATAGCGTCTAAAGAACCGAAACCTTTCACTCAAGAAGAATAGAACGATTTGATAAGAGATCTTGAGCTACTAAAAGAATTTGCTGAAGTATTGGCTTCGAGATTAAAAGAAAAATAACTTGTTGGCCACAGGTACAAAAGTGACGTTTTATCATACAAGAGATCAAGACCTGCTACCTTTTTTTCTTTCGGAAAATTATATTGTTTTTTGTTCGGATGTGGAAGGCCTTATTTTCGGAATGGGTCTCCACCTCCACAGTTACTTTGATCAATTTCCAAAGAATCTTGGATGCTATAGCAAAGAACAAAGGGAGCGGTCTCACCAAGACCTAAAAACGATGTAGAAGAGGTACCAAGGTCAATCGGATCGGTATATGATGGCTGATTTACTGCTGGGGTATGCAACGTGATTGTCCTTATGCATCTCATTCACGAAAGTTGCGAAAAATAAAGTTTTTATGTACATGATAAGTTAATAAATGCTGTTTTTCTTTGTAATTTTGATTTTATCCATACAAGTCAATATCTAGAAAACTACACGTAGGACGTCTAAAATTTTGGTATAAATGTGATCAGAATAAGGTCCTAAGTTAAAAAAAAAAACAGTTTCTTGGCACCAAAAGTAGTGTTGACCAGTGTTATTGGTGCTCGCTTTGTCTTACTCATCAAAAACATAAAACGCATGAAAATTGTCTGGCAAACATGCCCCCTGTGTAAATGAGCCATTATCTTGTTGTAACAGTAGTATTAATATTGTTACAGTCCATTAAATCTAAGAAGTACCGTTTGACGTTTCATATTTTTCAACTTTGTGTAAGCATAACTCACTCAATTTCAATAACATTTTCTGTACAACCATGTATTTATAAAGTTATTTTTATTTTATCACAAAATGTTCAATTCATAATCACTAAATTTAAATTTATCAATCAAAGGAAAATAACAACACTGTCAAAAATTTAAATTTATCAATCAAAGGAAAATAACAACACTGTCAAATGGTACTTCTTAGATTTGATGGACTGTAGTCTGGTGACAGAGTAAGAATTCTTTTAACATTGCAATTATATGCCTTCATTCCTAGTACTATGGGGGAATAAACCACAATTATCATAACCTAGAGGCCTAATAGCAAGGTTATGTAATATTCGGTAAGGTCAGTCCATAGATGGATGACCATTTTTTGACAATTTGATTCTCGAGCGTCTCTGTGCTTCGTTAGACATGTAAAGTTGTTGGTGCTAGTTGCCATGAGATAGCTGTTAAGTCAAGTTGGAAGCACTTAGTGCAACTTGATAAATTCTTTGAAAGGTTAGGTATTTCAAATACAATTTAAAATTATAAACAGGTTACTGAGATAACATGATTTTTTTACAATTATTTCAGTCAACTACATTGGATTGAACAGAGTATAAAGAATGTAATGGACGACACAGACAATCAAGATAAGTGTTTCGTATCAGATAAAGACATACATGAGTGTTTTGGAGAAGACCAAGTTTTAGTATTAGAAGCACCTTTAGGTGCTAATTTATCAGTTGGAACTTTACCCAATAAGGTAAGATAATAGATCTTTTGACACAATGCCCATCATACCATTGCAATAGACTTTATAAACTCAGTCTTGTTCAATATATATATAATTATATCTATATATATATATATCTGGAGGGTTTATATATCTATAATATAAGGGTCGGGAACGCGCTCGTGATGCCCCTGGTGTTGCAGGCGCCCATAGGCTATGGTAACCGCTTACCATCAGGCGGACCGTACGTCTATTAGCGACCATTGTGGTATAAAAAAAAATATAAAAATGAATCGCTAAATGTGTTGGTAAGTGCATAACTCAACAACGCCTGGACCAATTTGGCCAATTATTTTTTTAAAATGTTGGTTCGTAGGTAGGGTAGGTAGGTAGAGTAGACAGGTAGGGCAGGTATGTAGAGGGTAGGTAGGTAGGTAGGGTAGGTATGTACTTTCATAAAATCATAAATTAAGTAGATGGTACGAAGTTCGCCAGGACAGCTAGTTATATATATAATTAATATGTAGTTTGAATTTGAACAAGTCTTATTCTTCACTGTGTGGTGACTAAAAAAATAATTAACTATACTTATACTCCCTACCTAACTACGTACCTAGTGCAAATGGAATCAATAGTATAAGGGAAATGCCAGATATCCATAGCCCGCAGATATCTGAGGGTGAAAAAAGATTCGTATCTGTTACTTTGGTGATGAACCTTTTACATATGATTTCAAATACATTATATTTATTTTTATTTCTTAAATAAAAAAAAAGATAATATAAATAAGTTAATGCTTCATTTTCTTGTTAAAATATTATAGGTATATTACCAAAATAAAATATTGGTATGACAGAATTTATCAAGTATTTAGAACTTGCTAAATTATTGCTAACAATATACATATTTCTATTTTTCTTCTTTTTGTTTCAGGAAAAAGACCAGCACTTTTTTTTACATGTGAAATCAAATGAATCAATTGGAGTTATATTATTATGTGATACTGAAAAAGAAAGGGTAAGAATCTAAACACTGAGTTTATTATTTGTTCCATGTAATTTATGAAATATTTTTAGAAATATAGAAATAGGTACTTATTTTGTATCATTGATAACTTTTTTGGAGTGATTTTGGATTTAAAACCTATGAATTAGACCCAAGATGTACCCTTTGAGCAGAAACATGTATATTTTTATTTTAAATTAATTGTAAAATGTTGAAAATCTCGAAACTTTTCAGGAGATGGATGATGAAAGTATGGAAGACAGTGAGGTTCAGAGTTATACAGATGCAAGTTGTGATAATAGTCTACAAAATAGTAAGTGATGAAATTTATAGACTCAGTTATAAAACCACATGGATTATTTCTGTGTTGCCCATTTATCGAGAAAGGCTAGGCTATATAACAACACGCTACAACCAAAAGGAGTTGGGCAGTAGCCAAACAAAAGACGATGGGTGCGAAGCCTCGGGCGACAGCTATAAACCAATATTTAGAGCACCTTGAGATTCTTGTGTCTGTCTTGATGCATTTCTAAGTTATGTACACCTTATGGAATGATCCAAATGTTTAATTTCAGATTATTTGCTGAGACTAAGTCCGCCGGCCACAAAATACGACTTCTCATTTTCTTTACATGGTACGGAAGGATTGTGTGACTTATTTGATATTCCTTGTTAGCTTAAGATTAACTGACATTTTTTTATATGTAGTGTTGTTATGAAAGACATTTTTTATTACTCGGATTTTTGATCATGTTGAAGTTTATTGTGCTAAATGTAAATATTTGTGTAAATAACTAAAATCATATTGAAATTATGGACGGAAAATAAATGACTAGATCTATGTATACAATTGAATGTTTTATTTTTTTGTTTTGGGAGTTGGGATGAATCTGTCTAGTACACCAAATGATTGTTTCTTTGCAGTCTGTCCTTCTGGCAGATTGAGTAATTTCTTCGCTTCTTTTGCTTGTTCAACAAATTCCTGAAACAAAGAACATTACCTAAATAGCTACCCAATCTTAAAATCTAATTTTCTAGAGAAGTACCAAATGCTACCTTTCTAGCTACATCCTTAATAATCTTCTTTCTTGCTACAAAACTTTTGCCCTTTAGCTTTTTCTTGTGTCGCGGTGTGAAGTCCATCTTCTTTGGTTTAAGATGCTGGAATATCAAAAATTATGAGTAGGTATCCTACATACATAGCATTACGCCTTTTTCCCCGAAGGGTTAGGCAGAGGTGTATCACACCCACATTTCGCCAGCTATGTTTGGTCCCATGAAATAGGGGGCGAGCCTATTCTCATCAACCGGGAACATTTGTTTACCAAACATCGGGAAAATCGAAATGCTGCAATTTCCTGATAGAAAAACTCAATACCATTTTTACCCGACCCGGGACCTCTTGCACAGCAGTCGTATACGCTTCTCGCTGTGCCACCGAGGCAGTTAGTGTAGGTATCCTGAATACTGTATAATCTGAAGCTCAAATAAATTTATGACAATGAGATTTTCTGAGACTACCTTCCTATAATAACCAACACAACAGATACCTAAAAGTTTTAATTTTGAAATGTATTTACCAATAGTTTCTTTTTAGCTTCCATTTGCTCTTGCATAGAAGGAACATCAACTTCAGTAATGTCAAATGGATTGAGGGTGATAAGTTCTGCTGGTATCTTGTCCAGTAAAGCTTTGACTTCAGCTTCTTTCCTCTGTTTCTTAGTCTGGAATGGATTGCTTTCCAATGCGTCGAAGTTAGGCTCACCGCTTCCTGTAATTTTAAGATAAATAAGTGTCACTTAAAGAACTATGGAACGAGCTATGGAAAGGACAATGCTCGGTGTCTCTCTGCGTGATCGAATTAGATATGAGGATATCCGTAGAAGAACCAAAGTGGCAGTGGGCAGGACACACATCACGCAGAACTGATGACCGATGGGGCCGAAAAGTTCTTGAATGGAGGCCACGCACCGGCAGCGTAGGATGTCCACCCACAAGGTGGACAGATGATCTAAAGAACTTGTTTTACAAAAATAAGGTATATTTTTCTAAAAATTCTATATAGACATAAATAGATTATTAACAAATTTAACTTGCATTTTGTGAAAATCTATGAAAGTTTCAAATTAAATAAAAACCGCCAATTCAAATAACGGAATGATGGTCTTTAATTAAAAACCTATGAACGGTAACACATTTAAAATAACGATTCATTGGTTTGAATTTTCAATCGCTCGCGCGATATAATAAACTACCCGACATTATATTCGACGTGTTTTTCGATGAGCGAAGTCGGTTAAACATGAGGGGTATTATTACCTGGCACTAAAATGCTAGTAAATCCGCTCCTAGTACCAATTCCCAAAACATCTTCATATGGACAGAACTTGAAATTATTTATCGCTTTCGCCATTCTATGTCTCAAGTATGGTTTTTCTGTTGTTTGAGAGCAGCAATTACTGTAAAATAATATTTATTGTTATTAAGGTTAATTCACTTATATATAAAAAAAAAGTACTTCTATATTATATTAAAAGCTGAAAACCGTCGACTAAGCAAAAGGGTGTTTTTGGATCAAGTATCTTTTTACTTAAATAGTAGACATCATCATATCAGCACAACTACGCCCACTGCTTGTTAAAGGTGGCATAAAATCGCTGTGGTGGAATTAGGAGAGGCCTCTAAGAGTCAAATATGTCTGTATGTAACAAAAAAGGCTACCTACTTGTATATTTCGACTACGTCATCTAGGCCAACAGCTAGCATGTCTTTCTGAGAGAACTCCAAATGTACTGGAGCACTCCTTAACCTGTAGTCTTGTACTGGCCCATCCAAGTTTCTGATGTCCCATATCTTCATGCTCCGATCTACGCCTGATGTAGCCATGTACCTGTTAGTAAAACTTAAACTTCAATTTATGCTTCAAAATACAACTTACCAGGTTTTTAAGGCAGTATACAAAATCTATTCTTCAATTTGTAGTGCCAAACTAGATAGCAGAGCTAATAATAATTATAACTCAATCTTACAGAATCTTACTAATATTATAAATACGAAGGTTAGAATGGATGGATAGAACAGAATTGCTTCGTGTTTTATTCAAACAACTTATTGTGTACTGTAATATATTAATCTTATTTTAAACCGTGAATGTGAACACATTTTTTCTGCTTTCTATGACAAAAGTGGAAGTGTTGCTGCATTATAATTAAAAAATATAACCAAAAATTACAATGATTGTTGCCAATGCTCAAGGTGGATTTTTGCTATGCGAAAACGGCTGAAATGAACTGTATGATAAGCAGATAGATATAGACCATAGACTACTTTAGGAGGGAGTATAGCACAATTAACAGAATATAACTTACATTCCTCTATTATCAACAGTAATAGCTGTCAATGGTGTCTTATGGCACAGTATTTTGGCTAGTGGTTCCTTAACAGTAGGTGCCCATAAAGATACTACACCTTTAGAATTACCTATACAAAGTGTGGCATTGTATGGGTTCTGTGTCATCACTGCAGTTCTTCCTAAGTGGTTATTGTAATGTCCCACAATTTCACCCACTGAGATATCTAACCATGACATGAAGCCATATTCATTCTGTAAATAAATAATTAAAGGTATTTAGATAATAAAAAATAATTCTCACAAATTTATGTGATGTAGGATGATTTGTTTATTCCAATTCTCGCGAAATTCCTAGGGTTAAAACATGTCTCAATATTACTGGAATAAGATCGGGATTTTGCTTTTTAGAGCGGATCCGACATGAATAAATTAGTTTAGCAGGTTTTTGAGACGCGAAAATTCGAATTACCAAAGCAGATAAGAATGCTCTGCCTCCTTATACAGATTTCTTGTCTTCAATGCACTTTGTCCATCTGAATTACAACTTTAAGGCAGAATTACAGAGATAAGTTGCAAAATAAAGATTATATGTTTTCAAAATCCAGGCACATTCATCATCATCATCATTTCAACTTATAAACGTCCCACTGGTGGGCACGGTTCTCCTCCAAAAAGGAAAAATTTTGCCTACTATACCACGATAGTAGGCTAAATTTGTACTTATAATAACCCATCTGGGTTGGTATACGGTTTGTTAGGTACGAATTTTCTTTTTCTTGCAGTGCTCTTATCTCTCTACATAAGTATACTACCTTCCTTAGTCGCCTTTTATGACACCCACGGTTGAAATGGGTAACCTAGTGACATTATGATTGTATTCTTAATCTGTCACTACACAGATAGGCATATTAGTGAGTACTTACAACAGCAGCTAATAAGAAGTGGTAAGGTAGAAACTCCATCCTTAATATCTTATCCATTTTCTTGACACAGTGGATCTCAGTTCCAGTATTATCGTATATGTATAGCCATTCTTTTTGTGCCGCAGCTACCATAGTTTCAACATGCAACCAGCTGTAAAAGAAAAGTATATGCTTTGTATGATATTTTACATATAGAGACAAATATAGTATGCCAGGGATTCAGTCAATCATGTAGTAGAGAGAGGAAAATGGGCTGTGCTTGGGACTTGCGATTCCAACAGTAGGTTTAAAGGATCCCCAATCCGTGTGGTCTTTTGAATAGTGGCCATTGATCCTGAAGATGGTGTATATCAATTTTGTTTCCTTCTGTATCTTGCATCTTGATAATGTACATAATATATCCATTTACATTTGCGAGCTTGTATTCAGTTTTTTTACTTAAATGTGTTGTTTGTTTATACTACATCTCCACAAATGAAGAATGATGATACTGCATATAATACGCTCACTTTTCACTATCTGTGTTCCTTTCTCTACCTAACCAAATTTTATAAGAACTGACAAGCTTTGGACATCGCATGACATCAATCTTTTTCCCGAAGGGATAGCTAGAGGTGCATCCGACCCACACATCCGCTGTTATGTTAGGTCTCATGTAATATCCATCCATAGTTCATCACAAACTTTTTTTATAATAAAAAAATAATAACTGACCTAATATCATGAATAGATTCCATGACATTCATTTCAAAATGTAACTTCTTGGTGACCCAGTCGAAAGCTGCTAAGTGCCCCTTGTTGCTACCCAATAGTAAATGTCTACCATTTTTAGAGTATTTTGCTCTATATGGTCCAAAATCTAGATTCAATTCAAATATCTTAGATGCAGCAGAAATATCTACGTTATCTGCTATTATCTTCTGGGAAATGGCAGTAGTTTTGCTGTCTTCATCTACTTCTAATGCCCTGAAATATAAAATATAGCAATCTACATAATGTTTTTGAATAGGGAACTCTCTCTGGTTGTGTCAGAATTGTTTATGACAATGTACTATAACAAGACAAAAGGTGTGGACACACCTTTTATGTTGCAAGTAGAAGAGATCTATAACAATTACAGTAGACTGGCAGTAATCCAATTATCCAACAAATGTTTTGCATAGTGAATTTGTCAGATTGATTATAGATTGCTTCCAACCCCTTGTAGTCCATAATATTTGGAAGACGATTATAAAATAATCCCCCAATTTTTTAGGTTGTAATTTTTAGGGATATAGGAATTTATAATCATATTATATTTATATTTACATTCCAAGCCAGTTCATATTTTGTAATTATTAGATATTGATACATTTTTGTTTTGCTTGTAACATGTATTGTGAGCCTAAATAAAATAAATCAATACCACACACCATATTATTATAGTCTATTAAATAGTGTTCATCTACATTCCTGAGTACAGTGAGTTGGATTACAAGGGGCTCTGGAATACCATGAATCTACAATATTAAAAATAATTTATTACTCATTCAACAATCAATTTCTTACCCATGATCCTCCGTCAATAAAATCTCAGCCCTGGCTGCTTGTTCTTGTGCATAATTAAACTTTTTTTCTCTTTTCCTCAATTTGGCAGCATGTAAAGGATGTTTAACTCCTTTGCCTACTCCCTCTCCTCGGGAATGTACCTCTAATTTTTGTGGATCTATAGGAGCTTTACCTGGAAATTTTTTCTTATCTTTCTTTTGTTTAGGTTTCTTGAATTCTGACTTGATATTTTTCTAAAAAAATAATAATGCTAATTTTACAGTAGTTTTGCAGGTTAGTTTTTGAAATATATTGTACAAATCTCCTTTATGACAACAAGAAGGTAAGATTTGCTAGGGTTTGTGAGTTATGCATGTAAACTGAGAAAAGTGATTAGAGGTGATATTGTTCACAATGATAATAGTATCTGTTAGAGTGAAGAGTAAGCTAGTAACAGCATATTTACCTTAAATTTATGAGCCTTCAATAATTCAGGCGTTATTTTTATATTAAATACTTCCACATTTTGAGCCTGCGTATTACCTTTTTGCTCTGTATCTTTATTTTCTGTATCGAAATAGCGTTTATTTTCTTTCTGTAATTTAAAAGCTTTAGTAGAAGTTTTGAATACGACATAAGGGGTTGCATGTAGCCGTATTTTGGATGTTACCTTCTTTGGATTCTTCATTTTGTCATTTAAAGTAGATTTATTACAATAAATCTAAGTTTCCACACGGTCGGTAAACACACAACACGTGCTGGCTATCGTATAGTTTGACAATTCGTCAAAATTGTCAATGACAAAATTAAAATGTGTCGAATGACATTTGATTGACATTAGTGACAGTGATGACAGTAAGTATCGCAAGACTAAATAAAAAATTATTTTATTGATTTTACCGTACCCAATCGGGAGAAAACTTAAACTTTTATATTACGTCCTAAGATTAAGATTAATATTGGCTGAACATAAAAGTATTGATTTTGTTAGTCCATACGCCAATATGCTACATAACCCACACATTAATAAGTACTAATCACAGGCGATAAAAATTAAAAACTTTAATTTCAAAATATATAATATGGAATCTGGAATGTAAAATTAAAACTTAAATCTAAAATAAACAGACAAAAGTCAGTCGTCAGTCAAATAACCCGCCCCTGGTTGCTCCTGGCGCAAAGGTGCCCACAACGCTTGCCGCATTCCCGCGCTGTATGGCAATGGCCAACCTTTGCACCAGGAAAGACCCGGAGCGGGAGTCACCACATATATTATTAAGGCGGCGCCCTAATGCCTGTATAAAATTCCTGGCGTCTTTGCCCCAACTGCCCATGGTCTCTACTGCAATGGGCACAAAATCATACATTGGCTCCAGGGCCGCATACTTAAGCCTCTTCCTGGAAGCGGCGTCTTCCGCAGCCGCCGACGGAAAGCGGGCGGTGCGACTCAGGTGGCTGGCGGCAACAGTGCTGACGCACGTGACATCCCAGATTAGGCACTTGCCGTTCTTCCACGGCACCAGAGTCAACCCGTCCGGCCTCTTCCCATCAGATCTACTCAGACCTGGGGGCTCAAGCATACACGGGACGTTGGCCGATACGAGAGCTCTACGAACTATGTCGTTTAGAGCGTGATGGCGCGAAAACCTCCCTGAGCAGCGACGACAACTCAATGCATGATGGCCATCGGTCTCCACCCTAGAACCGCAGGTGCATACATGGGGTTCACACACCCTGCAGCCCAGGCGCAAGGCCACCGCTATCCGCAAAGAGTCATCATCAAGTAAAGTTCCCATGTGAGGCGAGGGAAGCGCAAGCAGCCACGCTCCCGATTCGGATTGCGACACAGCTCGTAACCTGGCCATATCGGCCCCAGATGCCTCCTCTATTAATTTCCCCTGGATCCTCTTAACCCCCTCGCCATCCCACGCTCGCTGAACGTGCGCTCCCACAGGGATAGTTGCACTCGGGTTGAGGGCCAACCAAGCTGATACAGCACTCGACACAAATGGCATGCTCACCTCATCACCATTGGGATTCAATAAGACAGTGACAAGGCTGGCAACACCGTGCGCCGACGACAGAAAAGCCGGTAGACCCACGTCGCAAGCGCGACGCACTCCAAGACCACCGTTCCGAACAGGGAGAGCCGCCTGACTCCACTGGGTCTCATTTAGAGAGACATTAATGATGGACTCCACAACCGATTTTAAAGTTTCGTCAAAAGATGAAACTTCTTCCGGGCAAAGCCAAGTAGGAGTTGTTCTCAGCAGGTAAGATATTTTCGGAAGGGCAAAACACATACGCAACAAGATAAAATCACAGGCTGATTTTTCAGTATTCACTAACTATACTTCCGTGTTCACTACATATAAATGTAATTTTGTAGTACCTTAATGTAGTACCTACCTATACCTACCCCAAGAGTGTGTAGGTACATACCAGTAAAGTAATTATAAAAAAATATATATTTAGCCATAAATAAAAACTCTAAAAGGTTAAAAAAATATTCCATTGTTTTTGAAATTATTTACGGAACTTTATTCCGATTGAACTTCACTTAATTTTTTCTTAAATAAAAGTTATTAACCTGCCTATCTCTATTAGGTAATCCAGCTTCCATCAGCCACACTCCAGGTGCAGCATCAGGTCCTCGTCATTAGGAGAAACGAACCGAACTAGTTAAAACGAAGCTAATGAGCCCAAACTTAATAGGTTTACTAGCAGGTAATCCAGGGTTCCGTCTCTACCTCCGAGTTCCATCATCGTAGTAGGTCAGTGGTACCAGCATACATGTGTGCACATATTAAGTTGATAGGTAGGTATTTTAATTAAAACAGGTTCATTAACAAAATTTAGATTATTAACATCGCTCTGTATAAGATAGGTATTTATGTACGCAGGCACATAACTAAGTAAATAGGGAAAACGTTTGTACCACTTGAGGAAAATAAAAATGACTGAAATAATCTTGGTATTTATTATTTTTATTCTCTTTAACAACACATACTCAATATTTTACAGAAACGTATATGACAATCAGAGTAGTAACATAGTACCTAATAGGTTTTAGTATTTTATATGCGAATACAATTAATTCCTGTGTACCAATATGATACCGTAAAAAGAAATGCTGTAAAGATTTTATTTCTGTTTCACAAAACGAAATTCAAATTTTAAGATAAGATTGCACATATTTTATGTAAAGCGTTTCAACTAAATTGCAAAATAACATTAACTTGAATTAACTTAGCTATCACATATTTTAATGTTAACAATAAATAAGTAACACGTAACGTAATCACAGTGAGTGAACATTGGCTAACAAAGAAAGTAGGTATTCATTTATCCCTAAAATCGATTATCAATTAGTGACTGAATTATTAACTTACACGATCTAATGAGATCTCATTTATTTACTAATACAAATAAAAACGTCCCTATGACGTGACAACTATCGTTATTCACAATTTTATTTACAAACTGACTAGACAGTCCTCTAAGGAGTTTGTTATTTTTTTTGTTTAGATACATCATTTAAAATTTTTATCTCATTATTTTAGTCATAATAGGTCAGCGTTCGAGAGCTGCTGTGTATCTGAAGCATTTGGCACATTCCCAGCGTTATCGACTTTATGACAGGTTAACAGTTCTCTTATTACTAAGTATTTTATTTTACTCTGTTTGATAAAAATCTGAGTTTGCAAGTGAAATTATAACTTTCCTAAATTACGGTCACAGTTATGGCCGTTAATTTAAATGATAATTTTATTAGTTATATCGAAATGTAGGTACAATATTTACACAATCGATTTTTATGCGTTTGTGTGGCTAAAATCGCTTAGGTACATACAATAGTAAAAATTTCTCACCTAACAATTACATTAATTTAAGCATACGAGTAACAGTGTTTAAAATTTATTTTATGTCTATATAGTCCAGCTTACATATTAAAAGTCGAACAAATCTTCGAGTGTTAACATGATGTCATAAAGAAGTCACACATCGTATACAACGGTTTACAAAACAGACATCGTTACCTAATAGTAGAACACAAATACCAGTCCGCACACCCAGAGCACAGAATCCGCTGCACTGCCAATATCACGAAACCATTAGTTCATTTACATACTCCTTACAATGTCTTTGTCAGATCTCTTTGGTGAGTAGCCTCTTGCATCCGCACTTTACGTACACTACCTATTAATTGTACTAAAAGTCACTCAGTCTGATACACTATAAGCCCCGCCGATTGCACCGTGTCGGTGACTATAGTTCACTGTCGCTCAGACTCGGCGGCGCTTTGTGAACCTTAAATGGGAGTAGGGAGCACTGTGAAGTCCTGGAGCGCGTTTTTCACCGTTTCGTAAATGGGTCGGTTCTCGTCCGGGCAGTAACCGTCGGGGGAGCACAGAGTTTGAAGTTTTGTGAGATATGAGTCGAAGTTGTCATGAGCTGGTTTCTCTCCTGGGCCGGGGGGTGGAGGGGCTCCGGGAGTACTACCCGCCGTGGTCCCCGGGGCGGTACCTCCACCCGGGATCCGTACATGTTCCAACAACGTGATCACATTATTGCGCAGACTCTCGTAATACTCATTCAAGTTATTATTACGATGAATCATCGTCTGGGTCTCCTGAAAAAGTAAACCACATTTAAAGATATTTTAAACACTAAGTGAAAACATTTGGACTTGAGTGGCTACTAATAACAGCAGTGGTACCAAAATATAAAAAAGTTTTGGTACTCACAAATTAATGATGTGTTAGTAGCACTCAAAGTTGGATGTTTCGAGCCATGACAGTACCATCTAAGTTGTCAGACAAAAATATTGAGTTATTTTATACTTCCAATTCTGGTACGTAGTATCAATAGGAAATTCTTCCTAGATTTTGCAATATATCTCCATTTTAAATTCACAATGAAAGGAACCCTAACTGAGATTTTTTTTACCAGATAATTAATTATTAATAATATTTATTTTGACTTACCACTAGAAGTTCATACTCAATTATTTATACAAGCAGCACAGATATGCTAGCAAAATATAATCAAGAGGATTCCGATAAAAAATATTTCAACCTTTAAAAACTCGCACTTCTAGTGGTAATATGGACATGCTACTCGTATTATTCTGATTATCTTACCCTTTCCCCGTGCGAGAGATGTGTCTCCATAGCATTAATATCAGACTTGAGACGTATCATCTGTGACTCCACTCGTGCATTCTCCCGCTGCAACTCTGTGATCTCCTGCTCCAAGGTCATCAGGTCCTCACTGTTCCCTGTCTGCATATTCATCTCCATACCTAAAATACCAATCTGTTTTGTAATCAAATTCGCTGTAAATAACAATATTCGTGATTGGCTTTATATTGCAGAGGGATTTTTGAACAAACTCCTAACAGGCATGATACAAAGTAATTCAATTTGTACTTGCAGTCATATTCAAGATCGGCTAAGTGCACCATAGTATTTTCAAATTTAAATTCATTAATTCAAAATCCTAAAGAACAAATAATATTACAAAAGTCTAAAATTAAAGACTCTTCACAATTCTTGACGACAGATAGAACACATAGAAAGCCTATTATTACGAAGTTTGACAAGAAATGTATATAGCACTGCAATCCTAAATTGGCCAAATGTCTCGAAAGTTCGATACTGCAGTTCATTCATCTATTTCTATTCATAGCTACACGGCCAGTCGAAGCATGTTATAAAAAGGTTTTCATTTAGTAATGCCAGGAACATGTCGTAACTATTTTATAGATACGTCAAGGATATTCTCGTAAAATAATCATGAATTACCTATATTTGATTGATATTACATGGGACTCAATGATATTCATACAATATCATTGATGGGACTGCTATAAATTAGCTTGCGAAGTGTTTACCACTTCGAGTAAAAAAGCGTAGTCGCTGAGAAATGGGTGGGAACATAGATTTAAATGTTTTACTAACCTGTATAACCTGGTTTGGGATACAGCGGTGTAATATCGTCTGGATATTTCGGTTTCTTCGGTTGTGGAGTAGGCGTTGCAGCACCCGCTATTGGACAGCCCGACAGGGAACGATGGGTCAAAAAAGACCCGTTTAGATGTCCGGAGCCGTCACAACCGGGGGTCGGACAGTTTACTCCGTCGAATTTGATGGCTGATGCGGCCGCTGCCACGGCTGCCTTATGCTGTTCTACGGTCCCACCGCTCTCTAATACTCGCATTTTATTGCGATTCGCGATCGGGCACCCTGAGGCACTAGTGAATGGAAATCATAACACAAAATCAGTAAATAGAACTCCTATTTACACATTTAAACTATAATACTTCTACAGTCTTCTACACAATAACATCTACTTCCACAGAGAATCAGTCTTACCTTCGATGTGACAAGAATTTTCCTGTAGCGTGTCCAGATCCATCACAACCCGGTATAGGGCATCTAAGCAGCGTGGAAATAACCAAGAAACTTATTGTATTACAGAGGAAGTTCAGTGTCTCAAAATTATTCGTTATATTGTAGGGACGAAAAAAGTTGCAGTTATAAAACTGTTGGGAATCCTAGTAATTATAAATTCCTAAATATTTATATGTCCATTATCACTAATTGGCGAACCTAATATAAGTATTTAACTATTAGTAAATTTTACATAAAGACATAGTTTCGCGCCATTATCGCCGGGTAGGCAGAGGTGCATCACACCCACATTTCACAAGCTATGTAATATTTCTAGACTCCAGACTGATACTGTCAATTTCATGACAGAAAACCCAATCATGTTTTTGCTGGACCCAGGAATCAAATCCAAGACCTCTGCTGCAGCACTCGTACACTTTCACTGCGCCACCGAGGCTTTGTACTTTTTATTGAATATAACTTTGAGTAACATTATTTTTGTGTTATTATTTATATTTATGTATGTATGAAATGTATTACTTTGCAAATTAAATTTTTCTTATGTTAGATCGCTAAATCAAACATCTTTAAGTGAATTAATTCTGGTTGTTCAATTACCTACCTACCTACCTATCTATGGCTTTAACATAACGAAATGCGAAATCGGCAACGAGGTTTATAAGTATAAATAATGTTCAAGATATACCTAACACAAAACCCCCTGATTGCAGATTGCACCCTACAGAATACGGCAAATGAAATTTGAACTGTTCAATCCATTGAAGCTCACCTTAGTGGTTCGGAGTCTTGTCCATCCCTAGGCTTGCTCTTCGGTTTGTTGGCTCTCGGACAGCCGGACAGCGAGCGGTGCGAGGAATAGTTGCCTGTGACGTGTCCAGACCCGTCACAGCCGGGTGTTGGACACTTAAGCTCCTGCGAGTGAGGCTGGAGTTGCGAGCGGTCGGCGCGCGGACATCCAGACAGGCTGCACATAAACAAACTGCTTACAATGGCGTGCGGGTGTACCATACCATAGCTTGCGGCAGCTCGGACCGGCTAGTGCGTTTAGCTATACCTACTGGGTGAAAGTAAATCCTATCGAAAACTGATACTAGTGCTATCTGATATAATCGCAGTAATAATACATAATTTATTGACTATAGAAGTGCTGTCAAAACATGTATAAAAAAACGCCGGACTCGCGCACTGAGGATTCCGTACTAACGTTTTTATTGTAAGGTAGCTAAGACAAGTAGCTAAAAAGGTAGTTAGAATAAATATTCATATATAGGAAGGTAGGTGCACCATCTTTACGTAACTTCAGTCCGAAATAAACTCTCAATCTTACTCTATTATTTTACGCGTATCATTTTATACCCCCTCCAATATATTTCAGTGATATAACTACACGAGTACGGTTTTCGGATTTTTCCCTTTATTTGTGCAACTTCACGATTTTAAGTCAACGGGAAGTACCCTATAGGTTTTGACATCTGTGGTTTTGACTTTTGCGATCGTCAAAATATCGTAGCAAATTATAAATAAATAAAAAATATTTAGATTTTAGAAGATTACATTATGTTAAATATATCGTCGATAAAGAGGTGTTCTTAACTTTTTCTTACTCAAATAATTAGAAAATCAATTTGTCCATTGCAGTGTATTCATCTTATTTGTGACGAAATACAATTGTATTGCAACTCTCATTATGTAAAATAATGTAGTTCACGTAGTAATTCGTTTAATTACCCGATTGTCAGGACGGGTATTGTTTTTCGCGCATATCTTGTATGTTTGTATATTTCTTTATTCCCACGAATCTTCCAAACGGCTGGATGGATCTTTACAATTAGGGTATCGTTAGATTCGTCTAGAAAACCCAAGTGTCCTTAGATAGGTTTAAAGAATAAAAACACTTAAACGGCGGGCTTTTGACGCCAAATTGTAAGAAGTTCAATTTTTTTTTAACCAATCCTATCGAGTTGGGTGTCAAAATAAAGAGAATCAAAAGGAGATTACAAATATATACATTGGTTATGTATTTAAATTTAATCAGGTATAATAATATTACAATAATTTTACGGTCTCTTTAGTGCGTTGCTCTCTGTTGATTTTTTGCAGTCGTTATTAATTTTTTTTAATTATATTTACTTGTTTCTTTTGTTTATCAAATAAAGTCACCCACATCATATTATGGCTGCAGTTTACCTTGGCGCAACCCATTTTAGAACTTTGTGAGATAGTCTTCAGTAATACGATAAGGAAGAATTTGTTATAAAAATCCGTCTAACCCTAAAATATAGAGTACTTAACATTTTAATATTATGCAATACTTTTACACTATGAAAAAATTACTATCGAGTTCTGATCGATTGTTGAACAAAAGTGACATCTAATGTATGCATCGATTTATTTTTCAATGTGACTACGCCAATTATTACGAGTAGAATTAAATTACGTACAAAAATGGAAATAACTAACAGGATTACAGTGTTGGATAACAAAAGTTAAGTGTCAATTTTAATTGGTTAAGGTATACTATATATACTTGAATCTTTATTTTCATTACACTTGAGGCAATAAACGTTGTAACTATTGAAATACCGACGGAGGTTTTAGTAAATTAACCTCCGTCGGTAGTATCAACTATAGAGACTACCTACTAATATTATAAATGCATAAGTTTGGATAGATGGATGTATATATGGATAGATAGATGTTTGTTATTTATTTATTTGCTTGAAATTTGGCGAACAGACTATATTCTGGAATAGTAGGTACATAGGCTTCTTCAGACGTCCCACGCGGACGGAGCCTCAGGCAAAAGTCAGCAATTATTATACTAATTGGTAGTTAATTAATATAAAGCGAGAGTGGGTTTTGTGTACTAGTTCTTCTCATACCGCCACCGTGGTGACCAGCGAACTGGAAGTAAGCAAATTTGCTGACACTATTTTTGATATAACCTGTTACATTCTTAACTTGTGACTTTCATAAGAGTTACTTTGTAACGTAGATGAATAAACCAGATTTCATTTCATTTCATTAACCCTCAGGTGTCTTGATAGAAAAAACGATATAGAGCCAACAGTGGGGCATTTACCTATGGGTATCCTGCATAACTAAAATTATAATAAACAATAGGCTATTTATAATTTATAATAGTTATAGTATTTCTTATATTTATGTAATTAAAATATAGCTAAGTTAGAAAGTATTACGATAACACATAAACTCGTTTATTCAATATAAACATTGAGTACACAATCTTTGTATAGAAATGTTTCTTCTCGTATATTTAGCTTGCACACGGAGATTTTCATAATTTGAACGCTTTAAATATAGAACGACGTTTCATTGATACGCTGTAAGCGGACCTACGGGAAGTTACACTATTTTAATTACAATATTTACAAAAGTTGTTTAAAAACTTTATACAATTTTGTAGTATTTGTTAGCTAATAAAGTAAATATTAATATTATTCAGGTGTGACTTCTGAATGTTTGACTTATATGGATATGGATGGATATCGTTTGTGGCCTAAGCCCTCTTTTGCTTTCTGGATAGAGGAGAGCAGACCATTGTCCAACAATGGGGCATTAACGAGTTGCTATTTTTATTATTATAGCTTTATAATATATGAGCTGTAATCTGCGGCTTCGCTCCCGTCGTACTTTGTTTGGCCACTGCTCAGCTCCTATTGGCGGTAGCGTAAATCCAATGCTAAAATATTTTTTGTAATTGGACCAGAAGTTTCTTTTATTAATGCGTTCAACCAAACGAACAAACTCTTCAGCTTTATAATATTAGTTTAAAATGTAAATCTGCCTACCCCTTGGGGTAAGCCGTGACACTGTTTGTAAGTATAGTAAGTAATGTACCCTAGATTTAGGTCAGTAGTTTTCAATATTCTGTTACCATGCCAGGTATGGATTTTGGCGTTGGGATTAATCGAGAAAATCGAATCTTCTCGATTAAATTTTCATTCTTTATATTGTTATGCTATTTAATTGTTGGCAGACAACCAAGTAGGGACGTTAGAGGAAGTTAGTAAGAGGATATGAATGTATTTACAAGTAGTACGATAGTTAGCGAGCAGCTGTGTGTTTGGTATGTTAATTAGCAGAAAGCTAGAACCTTTCCATTGTTGGATTTGTATGTAATCTCATAAAATAAAGCAGTGGCAACTGATTGCCCTTAGAAAAACAGACGTAAACACTAGAATTTCGAATATATTCTGAATATGTCCGACTATATCTGCTATGCGAACTAAATTTCTTCAGGTAGTCAAATGTGGGTGTCATACACCTCTGCCTACCCTTCCATGGAAAAAGGCGTGACGCTGTTATGTTTATAATTTCTATAAAAACATAATTCACAAACACATCAGCTGTAGGTATAAATTTTTCATGAGTAGGTATCTCAACTAGATCACGTTGTTTATTACTGACACTGAATGATTTTTTTAGTATTAAATTATTTTCAATGAAAGTCGCTGATGCCACGTATTTTCCGTTAGACGTTGACGCAATCATGTATTGTGTGCATCAGAAAACAATAAACAGAAAACGATGCAGTTTTTCAATAACAAAAACGCATTTGCGTTCTTCTAGCCTTAACACAATTCAGTATCTAACTGCACTCAAAAAAATATGCTACAATAATACCTACTGCCAATATCAAAATGATATATAGCTATTAAAACACTTAACTTTTATTTTTCGTGTTTTATTTAAAGATAATAATAATATTAACATCAGAAGGAATTTTTAACATAACCCTCATAGGGTTTATATTTCCAAATGGTTTTCATTATGTCATAAAATATATTTAGAAAGATGAATACCTAAGTTTCGGAGATCATGAATAAGTTTCGTGATCTTAAAGACGTCTGTAGCCTTGTTTTTGTTTTGAACTAGATTTCTCTTTATTATCTATCTATATAGGTAGATATAAGAGTGGAAATATTATTATTGCCCCTAATTCGTTGAAAATATTTTGTTATATTATTAATGTTATCTAAGATTCGAGGGCCTTTTAGGTACTGGACTACGTTATTTAGCGAACAAATTATTTAAAATCATTATAATTGCTGTTCGAGTTCAAAATCTGTGAGCCATAAAATTTGTTAAATCCCTAGAAATTTCGCGAAGATTCGAATTATCAAATCATTCTACATATAAACTGTAGCGTTTCGTCTGGTGAATGGCGATCGCCGAAAAACTAATTCCTCCTTTATTATGAAATTATGAAATATAATATAATGTTATTATGAAATTAAACTTATTAACAGTAAACACAATACCTATAAAATCATTGTTTATGAAGTAATCTTTCGAAAACAAAAGTAACGCATTCACGAAGCAGTACATCATACGAGCGGCATGTAAATAAAGATGCAGGCATGCGTCGTACGTATTCAACGGTACGTCAACCACTTCTCCATAAAATCATACCTTATCGCTCACGTAAATAGATTTAAAATCGATAAAACCTGTGCCGTACTAACTTATGCATACACTACGTAATGTCATTTTTATCAGGTGGGCGATAATAGAAATTCGGACCGATGTTGGTACATACAATGCTGTATCATGACGCAGTTTTAGTATAAAACACTTATAAAGTTTGATATTTTGTGGTTTGTTTAGTATTTAATATTATAATTATTTTCACACACAGATAAGTAATACGTAGGTTAGGTTACAGGCGTAAATAATGTTACAACACGATCTGTGCCGAGGAATATTAATAAAGGCATGCGGTTAGTTTGCATCAAAATCCCGTGGGACGCCGCCAATTGGCGCGGAAATGCGCAAATTGCTGCTCAGGGGCGAATTGTGGACGCTCTACATAGCTGCACAAATGTAAAACATCGAACGCTCCTTCATCATTTCAATTCCAAACGTATCTACACAAATCATTTTCTTTACATTCAAGAATGTCTAAGTATAAATTGAATATAAAAGAAGGAATACCTTATTTCTTTACATAATTTAGAACTTATTTCAAAACTCATATTATTCATCAATTTCAATACTAGGTCATGAATTACAATACATTTCAAGAACATACAACAAATGAAATAAATCGTTCGTATTCCAAATTGGAATTGTTAATATATTGGGCTATGTTAATTAATTTAACAAGCCACACCGGAATAAATATGATAAATTGTTCGATGTTTAAAATTTGCACAGCCGCGCAATGCAACCGCGAGATCGCATAATCGGCGCGACTAGGCGACTTGACGTTATTATGATTCCCGCTTGCCTGCGGTGCGTCGCGAAGTTGCCAGATATGTGGCCGGAGCCGTCGCAACTCTCCACAGGACACTGGATGAGCTCCCTCGACTCTCGTATCCGGTAACTCAGTTTCCCATAAAAGTCGTCGCGGTGATAGCTAGCATGAATAAATACATACGTAATAGTTTAACTTCAGAACAAAAAGTAAAAAAAGTTAAATATTAAATCGGATATTTTTAAAAGCGTGACCTTATACGACACGTTTTCGTAATTATGTAGTCATTAAACCCCGAGAAGACAGAGCGACTAAGTATAATTTGTAAACTAAAAACTTTACCTCGATCACAACGTTATCTACGTGAAGCGAAGTTTTTGAATGTTTACAAGTTGATATTATTAGCTGCTCGCTGTTGTGTTTACGTATGAAATGATAGAAAAACTATTAAAAAGTTTTTTCTAAAACTGTAAAAGTGAAATTACAATTTTGCTTACCTATTTCGCCGCATATCTGGGTCTTCGGTATTAATTACTCTAGGAAAGTAGCACAGATATTGTTGGTAGTTTGTATACTGTATTATCGTCTGTGTGTGGTTATAGCGTGCGGCGTGCGCACGAGCAGGTCGGCACGGCGCGCCTGCGCGGCTGCCGCCGGTATATTTAGACTGATCTACAGAGCGCGAGTAGCGTTCGTTCGAAAACTTCCTACAAAACTATTCTAACCTAAAATAACTTCACGTTGCCGTAATTGTTTGTTTTGAAAAAACATGACGCTTCATGGGGTATCAGTGCGAGTTAGTATAATTTTTTGACTAGGTATAAGTATTGATTATATTAAAGTATGTATTTTGTAATCGTTTCTTTTATCAAGTAGGTATTTCAATTTATAGAAAGTGTGCTAAATCAATTTATTTGTCCAAGATACCTACTTAAATTATTTGTTATTTTTAACAAGTTAATGACATTAATATCATTTTTATCGAACGGTTTGGAACTACTGAGTGATATTTTTTAATGTGTGGTAACATAATTATGTCCTTATGTATGCAAATAAAATAGCATCGTTTTTATTATTATTATTATTTAGTATTCGATATTACATTTTATCTAGTGTCAGACAAAACTAAATATCCTTCACATAGGTAATAATTCCCGTGGTAGAGCTGTAGAGCAATATAGAATAAAATGGACTTGTTAACTTGTTTAAGTAAATTTTTAGTTGAAAATGTAAATCAAATTTAATTCATACGTGAATCCGATCGCATTTCACACAATGCATATAGCACTCGTAAGCCGTGTGTTTGTTTCAACTGACATGACGTCACACATTTGTGTCGATCAACAAAGAAAACATGTTAGAAGAATCCAATACAACATGTTCTGTACACTTGTGACACATTTGCGAAAGGGCGGCAAGGTCTTTTTGTACACGACTATACGTACACACTTTCATTTGGCTGCTGTAAAAATATTTATATTCTAATATTAATATTTTACCACATATACACAGCGCCATCTAGTCCCAAAGTAAGCAATTATATTTGCTTGTGTTATGGGTACTAGGTAAACAACTGATATACTACTTAAATACTTACAATTTTTTTTTGTAAATACATACACATTATAGATAAATTACACCCAGACACAGAACAAACCTTTATGCTCATCACACAAAGATTTGTCCTGGGTGGGTATCGAACCCACGAACCTCCGGCTTAGCAGTCAGGGTCACTAACCACTAGACCAACAGGCCAGTCCAGAGAGACAGATACCAGCAAATACGTGAACGTGAACTGTTTATTTTAAAAAACCCATAAATGTCCCACTGCTGGGATCTCCTTTTGTTTATCAAGAGAGCTGAGAGGGTTTATTCCATAATCCACACACGCTGGTCTAATGCAAGTTGTTGGTGGCTCAGAAGTATCTTCTCCCGTTATTTGTTTATAATGATAATAAAGTATAATGTGTTGGAAGACGACGTTAATATCCAAAAGTCTATTTAGCAATTTCCATCTTGTAATCATAGCTATAAGGTTGATATTGTGAATTGTAATTGACCGTGTTACGTTTTTCAAGACAGCGATATATGAGTTTACTATGTTATATGTTAGAATTAGTATAATATTACGTACGGACAATGTGACTGAATATGTTTCCTCGGCCAAATACAGCGACAGACTAATCTTGTCAGCTATTGTCATATATTAATCAATAAGATTACTTTATCTATAATTGTAATTGACTTTTCGTCTGCGCTCTCTATTAATAAGTACTTAACACCTATTTGTGTTGGTTAATACCTGGTTGTATGTTGTGCTGTTGGTACTACTAAAAAAGGTATAAAATAACTTAATTATGTAAACAAGTACGCCGTATGTATCTGCTTTATTGAAATACTTAAAGTGAAAAATCTAATAAATATATATATTTCTTTAAAACTGAAATTCGAAAGTTATTGTTTCCTTATTTTTTATTCACAATATTATTATTTTGAAGTTTTAATTAAAGATAATGTATCAACATTCCGTTAGATAATTATTAATACGGTACGGGTACATTCATAATAAACAAAAAGAAATATTAAGAAAACGAGAACACAATATTTATTTTACAAAAACTAAGTAAATTCTTTACCAATAACTATTTTCAGATACCGTTATCATAAGATTTGTTGCAAGTTTATTTGCCTCAGGCGCATTGGAAAATAAGTACTTATAAGTAGGTCTAATATTATCTTACTAGGACTATCCTTTAGAATTTAAGACAAATGGAATTAGGTAGGTACTGCACGGCTGCTTCAGTGACGCAGGGAAGGTATGCATAAGCCGTGGGTTTGATTATCGAGTCGAGCTTAAACTATATTTAGCTCTTCCATGGTGAAATTCTTTCAAGTATCAGCCCGGAGTCTTATTCATCTATAAATACTGTCCCGTAAATAGACTTGCTTTCTATTACATGGGACCTACCATAGCGCCGTTATGTGGGTGTGAAACATCTGCCTTTGAGATATAGTGATGCAATATATGTTGAAGATATAAGTAAATAGCGCATTAGATAACTTGAAACTGAGTTGAGATTACAATACACAAAGAATTCAGTATCAGATTCAGTATCGAATAATTAATATCTACAGTAAATGTTAATTGTTCGATACTGAATCAGGGCTCTATGGACAATTACCAATGTACAATCAGCCAAGTTCTTTGCTCGACAGAGTTTCCAAACATTTGCTGTGTATTACTGCTGAATCTTTTTGTATAGACCTGTGCTGTGTTATTCAGACTATTGAAAGCCTTTCTATCGACTGATGCAAGTTATACAGACTTGAGCTTTCAACATCATGAACAAAAACAAAAAAAAAGGTTTGGAAACTGGTTGAGTAGGAACTTGGCTGACTGTGCATAATTTTTATCTCAGTACGCTTTGCGAAATATTATTTTGCACGTGTTTTGCCTCTACTCGACGCATTTTCAAAACGTATTCTAAGCTATTCAAATAACACCATATTATATAGCAGCATAGAACCACCACAAGATAAACAGATGATCGGAACCGCAGAATCGCGCAGGATGCAAGTTTCATTCAACTGGTCCTATTGGTAATCTTTTGGGGAGGCCTATAACCAACAGCGGACGATATTCGCTGTTAAAAACGTGTGCTCCTTCTTCTTACTAGTCTAATTTAAAGCTTATTAGTATATTCACCTGCTATCCTTTGGCTTATCATGTGGTGCGTGTGGAGGCGGCATGTAGCAAGGAGGCGAGTAAGGCGGGGCATGCGGCGGGTACGTGGGTGGCGGGGGGTATGCCCCACATTGGTACTGGTAGCCACCGTAGCCGGCCGCAGCTGCTGCTGCCGCGTAGTCCGGCTGACCTAGTCCATAACCCGCGACGGGATGGGGACTTACGCCACCGTAACCTGTTCAATAAAGACTTGAGTTATAGTGTATAATTTAGAAAATAAGAATTTTTTGGAGCAATCCCTATCGTAAAACTATTATTGTGATTTCTGGCAGGTAATGACCCTTACAAATATGAAGCTATAAGAGTCTTAAAGAAAGTATAATCTACTGTTTAAGGACCCATAACGAATTTAAATATAAAAGACAACTCTTAGTTATTAGTTCTAATATCTGTCTAATGGAAAAAAAAAATTACTTTAATATAAATAGGGCTCTACGTGTATATCTCGTAGTTAAGCGGTTGCTGATCTCTATTTATATAGGAAAAGTAAAAAAAAAAGAGAATGAAACAATTTATCGCAATGTGCAACATCTCTCTCTTTCAACCATATCTATTTACTTATTTAAAAAATGTTAGCATGTACAGCTTCTCATCAAAGATCGCATTACAAATTCATCAAACTTTTCTGTTGTACAAGTACATTATAAAATTATCCCACCCTGCATGTTCCTACCACAGAACAGAGTACACGCTGAGCGCCGTGAGAATTCAGTAGCTATTATAAATTTTAATTAAAGCTTCGTACACAGTGATCCGCAAAAACCGCGGTGTGGCATGTAACCGCACGGTGCGGTAACAGGGCGATGGGGCGGCTCGAGCGACGTTACACGCGCGCGGTACTCATTACCGCGGTCGCCTTTTAATTTGTACGACGTGTTTTATCACACCACCGTGTGTATGCACCCTTACGTGTACCCGGTATATACAATATTATACCATGTATAAAAGATTACATTAAAGCAAATGAGCTGAATTATGATGTTTCTTTGTACTCACCCGCCGTGTCTCGATGGTAGGCTTCGAGGTAAGGATGGCTGCCGCCGCTGTCAGGTGTTGATTCTCGACTGTATGACACTCCACCGGGAAAACTGCGACTACCAAAAAACAAGCAATGTAGTTCACATTCCGGTTAAAAAACTAAGAGTAACCTATTGGACAGTGCCTCACCTATGTGGTAAACGGGACACGCTAAGGTCGAGGGTTTGACCCTGTGGACTGGGCACCTGGGGACTGGCTGTGAGCTGAGGCGAAGCTCCCGGCTGCGGGCTGCCTCTGGCTCCACCCCCGCCGCCGCCGCCGGCGCTCGTGTAAACCGGCGATGCGTATGGACCCTGTTATCAAAATTTTATTTTAATATTTTAAATATCGTAAATAGGGCCTTATGTATATTTTGTCTACTCCCGTTTTTCATTCTCACCTGTGGACTACCACTAGAAGTGGAAAGATCTATGGCGGGGCGAGGATCACGCGGGTCCCTTGGCGTGGGGCTGCGCGGTCGCTGCGCCTGTGCCGCGGCTATCTTCACCGACAGGTTGATCGCGGAGAAGCCCGGGGGGACGCCGGGGCCCATCGCGCTCACTCCACCAACGCCGCCTACTCCGCTACCAGCCTCGTAGTGGTACATTGGTCTGAGAGGACAACGCGGCACCGTCATGTATTCGTTACAAAATAAACGAGTTCCGGCTTAACTAGCTAACCAAGGATCTAAGCATCCCGTTTACCACATGATCTTGTGTTAGACGGCACATATTGTGAACAAAACCTACCTAGGGTATATAGGTCCGGAGCTAGTTTCTTGTTCTGACTGGTCAGTTTTCATGGGCGTAGGTAGGTGAGGGTCGTGGTAGCGCTCCTCTTCCCAGCCGTAGGGTCGCTGCGGACACTGCGGGTCGTAGCGCTCGAAGGCTGGAGCGCCTTCGTAGCACCGCGACTCGTAGCCATACCGCGCTTCGTTCATTTGGCTACGAACCAAACTTTGTGCTTACTATGTTGCTATATTTTGACGTATAGATTGTACAGAAAACGGAGTTATGAACTTATGACGTCATTACAGTGTAGCTAAACAAACGCCTAGCTTGCTACGAACTTTGAATGCATTACAATGTAAGGTCAAAGGTAACGCGAAAGTTGTTAGAGTTTGTAACTATAATTGGGAGTATTCGCAATTAAAATTATGAATTTCACTTTGAATAAGTATGTCTACTCTTAATTAACCTTTAGCTTAATTTCATTGTACGTACTTGTTTGATGGCAACAAGTAAGAGTAGATACAGTTACTTATATTAATTAACAGTATGAATATCAAATACAAATGTCTCATAGGAAGTAATTATAATTTAAATGTGTTCGTTTCTGTTTCTTGACGATATTTTTACTGTGACAAAACAAAAAATAATAATATGTAAATGTACAAATAGCCATCGGGATCGAAAACCTATACAGAGTATTTGATTAGTTTGCAAACAAAATAAGTTAAGCAATATATTGATACAAACTTTAGTATTTGCCAACCGTTAATTTGTTAGTAGTGGTCCCAATCACTGCCGCTATGCGAACCTTATTAGACGTAAATCTATTTGTTACTAAGCGTAAAATCTTTGATATTTTCTAAATTTCATTAAAGTCTTATTATGAAGAAAATGTGAAAAATTGCACTGTAAAACGTAAATAAACACACTAATGTAAACCTATATATAAAGTAAATGAGTAGGAAGTAAATAAAGAAGAAGGAAGAAGGAGTGAAGAGATTTTTAGGGTTGGCAACGCGCTCCCTTGGCATCTCTTCACTCCTTCTTCCTTCGTGGACGTCTGTCATAACAGACGTCTACAGGTCACTGCTTACTATCAGGCGAAACATACACTTGTTTGCCACCATTGTCGTGGAATTAAATAAACCTAATACACGGGACCAAACATATCTGGCAAAATGTGGGTGTAATGCATGTCTGCCTACCACATTGGGGAAAAGGCGTGATACTATGTTAACATCATTTCAATCCAGAAACGTCCCACTGCTGGGCACGGGTCTCTTTCTAAGAATGCGCAGGGAATTTAGCCTATAATGCCACGCTGGCCAGGCGGGTCGGTATTTTTTTGCAGCGCTCTTGTCTGCATAAGGTTACCTTAGTCGCCTTTTACGACGCCCACGTCTTGAGATGGGGTAGTGACATTATGTATTCTTAATCCGTCACTATACGGATGATGCTATGTTATGTCTATGTTTTAAGTATACCTGTAGGAGCGGACGTGGTCATCAGGGGGACGCTCATAGGGCGAGCGTTGGTCTGGCGGCGCGCCGTAGCCGGCGTGGCGCGTCTCCATGGTGGGGGAGTCGCGCTCGGGCTCGGCCGCCTCTCGCTTCGGCACCAGCAGCTCGGATGACTCGCGCTTCACGCCGGGGCTGCGAGGCGACGCCTCGCGCAAAGATATGCTGGTCGTCGAACTAGCTGCGCTTTCTGACGGCGCGATCGTGTGGATTGGGATTGAGCCGTGGGGCACTGCACCAAGAAAACGATTATCTGTAGTGTTACAGATTGTAGCTTCGAAATATGAAGAAACAGTGTTCCAAGTTAGAATGTTACGCGATACCGTTAGGAAAATACCTCTGTACTACAGAAGACCACAGCCATAATAAAAATTTTGTGTTTCTGCTATTGAGTGGTGGTGTCCAGAGCTCATTGGGGAGGGAGGGGGTCTGGAGGGCTGGCAACGCGCTCGTGATGCCCCTCGTGTTGAAGACATCCATAGATTACGGTAACTGCGTACCATCAGATGAGGTGTACGCCTGTTTGCTACCGTCGTAATATAAAAAAAAATAACTCTTTACTTCAGGGCTCTGCGATCGATGGAGCGTATATCATCAAGCGATAAGTATATTAGCCACTATTGCTGATAAATATATTATTTTTTAAGAAAACAATGGATGGAGTTTAATGGGTCCAGAGCCTCCAATAGATTAAAGTTGGCAATCTGACTACGAGTATATGCAGTGTTACATATTGTGGCATTGTACTATGAAGTAACATTATTCAGTGTTGAAATCTTACGCAAATAACCAATTTTTGACTTGCTGTCGATTCGTTGCAGATTTTTCTATTTGTAATGTTACCTGTAGGTCTAACTCGGTTAGTTCTGGCGGCGGCTTTACGCGCCGCGGCGGTGGGACAGCCCGAGAGAGAGCGGTGCGTGCTTCTGTTGGAGCTCACGTGACCACGCCCGTTGCACCCCGGCGTGGGGCACTTCAAGATTGTCTCGTGCAACGCCAATACTGTACATAAACACCCGTTAGTAAGTCCACTGCTACTTTTAACGTGTTTTAGACATTAAATAACTCATAAACATGCAGGTTTTTTTAATAATTCATTTCATTAGTTGCGAAGCCAGCAAACAGTAATAGGCTCGCCCCATTTAACGTGGAATCAAACGTGGAAATGTGGGTATTATGGATCTCTGCCAACTCCTTTGGGAGAAAGGACGTGATGTTATGTTTATGACTGGAAGAGAATTTCAAAATGAAACGCTTTCTAAATAACTTCAGTCCAGTATATTCAGATTAAAGAAAACTAACTTAGAGACTTCGTTGTATGGCAAATTATCATTGAATTGTCCAAAAGTCTTGAGGCTCATGAGCTTCTCAAGAATTCTCTTTATTGCAGAATTCTTTGTTCTGTATAGATTTAAGGATTAGTGTTGAAATCATTTTACTCTAATGTTGGGATTTCTAAATTTTCTTAATTAAGAGAGACTCTCCTTATAACATAATATTTCTCAAACATTTGTAGAATAAATATTAACCAAATATAAACAGCTATACTACGAACGAAATACGCAAATTACGAATAAAAACTATACAAATAAACAAACTAAATTAAAAACTTAAAAAATACTTTGCAATAAAATGGTAAAGCTTCATTTACGTATTATTTACTTTACTTACTCTCGGGTGTGACTTTATCCTTTCTTGGACATCCTGACAGACTAAAGGAACAAAATATCATCAGTATTTCTTCGAATAGTTTATAAATAATGATACTTCTCGGTTAAATCTTTAACTCAACATTTATGTAAGATATTGCAGTAGAAGTGTATAAAAGTTATTAGTACGTAATATGCATAGTTTGAGACTTTATGGACTATTTTGTATTGCCTTTTCACTGAAGGGCGTTCCTATATAGCTCTCGTGTATTTTTATATCGGGAGCCTTCTGTAGGTATTGTACTCGTATTCGTTGATGGTTTGGTGTGCTGAAAATCATGGGAATCATGACTCACCTCCTGTGGTGAGTATATAGGCCGGTGACGTGGCCCTGCCCATTGCACCCGGGTGTAGGACACTTGTTGCCTTCTGTGAACAAATCGAGCGGTGCACAAATTAGTGTTTTCGTTATGAGCGGTCGGGGGCGTGCGCGGACGATCGATACGAGCGGGCGTGCCGCGGCCGGGGCGTACCTGCGCGGCCCCGCCCCGCGCCCGACCCACCCCACGCACAACTTAAAAGAAAAAATAAAGAACGCCGGGCGGCTGCGCGCGGACTTCACATTTTTCTTTCAGAAATAGCGGGGCGGCGCGCCAACGCCCCGCCCACTGCCTGCTCTGACCCGTTTTTATTGCTCCTCGCCCTGACATAAAACCAGCTATCATCCAGCAACACGAGGAAAACGTTTAGGTATTTTATATACATTATCGACTTAGGTGGGAGTATAACCTTATTGTGACCGTCTTCTACTAAATTATGGAGTCGTCTAATAAATGAGATATGATTTGTTACTAGCTTTTATTACACACCTAAAGCTGTACTGGTTAGCAGACGAAGCATGTTTAGAATGATAAGGCTTAGTAATTCTATTCGATAAGTTTGGTTTAGCTTTATTTAAAGATAACATAGTGCATAGGACCGCAGTATAAGATGACAGACATATTCAAGATGAACCCGGCAGCTAAGTTATGAGATATCGCGAGACGACCTTGAAACAAACTTGGAGTTAGTTCATAGCGGAGTTGTACGTTATGGGCAAGTCGTTAAGAAAGTTTGGTTATCGTTGTTGGAGGTGAGCGTGGCCGGTACCTCGGGAGGCCGGCGGGGAGAGCGCGTTGAGCGGTCGCGAGTCGCGCGCCGGCTGTGCGGACGGCACCGCGCGCGCCTCCTGCAGCGCCGTCGCCGCGCGAGACCCTGCGGCTGCTGGTTGCAGCACCGTGTACTGCTTCGATCCTTTATGTACTGAACTCTTCTCATGATCATTCGAATATCCTCCAAAAGGCTCACTCGGTAGCGAAGGATTGTGCAATCTGTGTTTGACTTCTGCCGGTGGCTTGAACGCTGATTGTGTGGAATACGGCAGTGCTGCAGTCGCCGCCTTGTAAGCGTTATAGAGGGACTGTTTATTGACAGAATTTATTTCACTTTTACGTTTTTGCTTATGTTCTCTACCATCATCGTATTTGTCATCACACCTATCAGACAAATCTATTTCTAAATCATTGGAAGACGAGTCGACGAGTTCGTCGAAATTTGGCGTATCATATTGATTCGAATGTCTACTGTGTCGGTCGTAATCAATACTTCTTTCTCTGTCTGAACGGATTCTCTTGGCTTCAATTTCGGTGTTACCGTTGGTGTTGTGTTCGTTGTGGTGCCGCGCAGTATAGCTCTTCTGGGATATGGCACTATCTGATGATGGTGAAGGAGAAGACGCTGCCATTTTTTCCGAACGTTTTTCATTAAATAAATTTTCAAACCCGTTAGGTTCATCATGATCGTCTGTGCTATGCGGTGAAGGTTCTCGAGCCCAGTTGCCTGAAAGAGTTTTCAACGCAGCCTGCGTTTCCCTGATCAGCGTCTCGTCATCCTCGTCTATCTGACGTGTAGCCTGAGGCCTATGCATGGGCAGAGGTCGTCGTCGGACGTCGAGTTCGTCTCGCCGCTCATCATCGAGAAGGCGTCGTCTTCTTTTGCCGACTATCTCCTCCTCATCCATGGAGCCCTCACTACTTATCCGTTCTAAGCGTCTATCATTAGACCTAAATGTTTCTACATCCACTCCGAATTCTAGTCTGCGTTTATTGATTTGCGACAGTGAAGACTGCGCGGTCAGCGGCGCCGTCCTGAAACAATTACACCAATAAGAATTTCCTCGAACCTAAATAAAGCTGACACAGAATAAAGACACCAAATAATATAAATAACAATTGTACTTGCGATTAGATTTTCCATCCACAATCAGAATATTTTTACGCGGAAATGATTCTCGGCGTTTTCAATCGACGTTTTACATTAGAAGCACTTTGTTGTTATGTTTATTTGCACAAAAATCGTTCCCACGTAAAAACCATTTCACTCAAGAGCTTTCAGACCAAATAATAATTTTGACCTCGGCGAAGGCGTGAGAACAAGTAGATATCGGTGAAGGTACGTCACCAGGGTTTAACTTAAATTTTTAGAATGCTAAACTAAAACATATTCGTTTATACTAGGTTATCACATTGTATCTTTTTCCCGATGCTTAAGCTGATTGATATTAATTAACAGTCGATATAACTATTGCCGGGATGTCCGAGAAATACCGCACCACGCATGAGAGATTAAATTAACGCGATTAATTTTAGTATTTTCACGTTTTCAAACTTTTGTTAGTAAAATTAAACTTTGAGTCAAACTTTTCCAGTAAAGTTTTGAAAGTAACAGTGTCAACGTGACTATTTTAGTATAAACTTTTTCGACATTATTAAATGGTTTTGAGGTTTGTCTTGTTAATGAGGTTATATATGTGATTCAATAATATATTTTTAGATTTTTTTAAACATCGTTTTACTCCGATGTACGATTAGTGGGTATGAATTTTAAAAATTAATATATTTTGGTTTAATTTTATGTTTATTTTGTAATATAATTCTGAGTTTCTAAGGCTAAAATAAGAAATAATCATAAATCTGAAATTATTATTTTTGAATACTTTTGAATAATTAGAATAGGCAGGATAATAAAAATAATAGGCACGGAAATTTACCAAATTCCTTGCGATCAAATCATGCTATACTGCGAAATATCACAAGCAATGCACACTCACATACAAACACACTTGCAAACTTTGAGAAACAACATTTAATAAAATTATAAGTTTTCCATATCCGTTTCAGTTAAGAGTTTCAAAGACGGTAGAGATCTACACTGAGCCTTAGAAATCGAATGCTAGAGTACAGTTGAACAGACAATATCATCTTCAATATAATCGTGTTTTCCGAGCCCTACAACAAAGTTAGAGCCATAACTCCATAAAGCAATCGGGTCTGATTTATTGATCGGCGATATTCTCTCTCGAAGTTGTGCAATATGCGCCCGGCTTGACTCGAGATAGTAATCGATGGTCCTTGACGGAGGTACCTTCAGGGGAGCCCACCGGAAGGCCGAAATACCGATAGTACGACGCCGGGCAAACATTTACGTACGTGACGCACCCCCTAGTCTTTACTGATGTAAGTAGTTAGGTTGTACCAGTTCTAGCTCACTATCCAGAATCCGTCTGGCTCACTAGCTCACTATTCTCGAGTCGACAAAAACAAAAAAAAAAAAAAAAAAAAAAAAAAAAAAAAAAAAAAAAAAAAAAAAAGGTTTTGCCATGCTCTGATCACGAATCTGCGGTCCGTTTTTGTCTAGGATGTGTGGTTTCAGAGATGTGGAAATCAATTAAGAAGAGTATCTAATCGATATCTAATCCCGCACCCTCATTAACGTTTCTTTTGTTCTCCTATTTCCTATTATCTATTGTTTCTGGTAGACCCTCATTAGCATTCTTATCTATTACTCATTGTAAGCCCTTATTATCACTGCTATTGTTTAAGAACTTCCATGCTATTCTGAATCATCAATAAAACACATTCCTTCATTTCTACATTTTTATTGCTTATTAAAATATGAATGAAACATCTGATCCACTAAAATATCATTGTATACTGTGTTCTCTGTAAATATGTTCGTAAAACTACGCATTGAACACCCCTGAAACTTATATAGCAAATACATTAAGCAATATTCGCCGCAAACTGATGTCCACTCATTCTGAATTCTATCCACATTCCAGTCCCATCTTTTACAATTCCTTCTTAAAAAGTCGAGATGATATCGTGTAGGTGCACGCCCATATGAATCAAAATATTGACCAATACCATTCGTATCGACATGTAAAGCTATCCAATGTGAGCCTGGTTTATCATCCGTATCCAAATTGCATATTGTGTACATAGGTACATGAGTGTAAATGGGTAGTCTATTAGCAGCATACACATTATATTCTAGACTGGGGTGAATCTTTTTCAGATGTTGTTGTACATCTAGTGTATCCATGATATTACCAATCTATTCAATGGCTAACATAGGAATGATCAATTATAGTCACTTGTTACGACTTGTATTAAATGTCATTCGCTTGTGGAGATTTTGTATGATTTATCTGTGCAATGCACTACGCATTACGAAAGAATGCGAGATAAGTTTGTTAGTTCAAATTTACTATCGGTTGCACTGAGGAAATGCTTTAGATAAGATAGAACTATATAAGACCGAGTGGAGGCAGAGCCATCAGTCATTCTATGGTCTCGTTTGACCGCAGTGAATCGATATATCAATACTAAGTGTGTGCTACTTCAACGCAACAATAGTCATGGACGTAAGTGTTATAATATTTTATTGAAAAACTTACTTTTCTTTATGTTGTTGATTCCTTACGTGTGTGTGATTAAGTGTAATTATGTGATTGATATTAACATGATAACTGTGTTGTTGCAGAAAACATTCAGCTTCATAGACAATGAAGAAAATACCTATAAACAGTATTACTACCCGCCACTCTCCCCTAATCACGAAGAAGAGAGTGATGACATCGTTATTAATAACACAGGCGATGGGGGAAAAAGGAAATCGCAGTCGATTGACCATTTTTTTGAAGTGGAACCTAAAATAAAGAGGAAGAAGCTGTTGTCGTCAACCGTGGCACGAGCCGCTAGAGGTGGTGTATCATACATTTCTACTAATTCTGACGACGGAGACCAAGCGACGCATCTCATAAAAATAGAAGTGTACGATGTGAAAAAGCTATGCAAGGTTCCAACTACTGATCATTGGAAACATGCTACCACGAGGATTAAATATTATGTTGGGAATAATAGGGATAGCATCTACGACAACACAAACGCCCTCGTATACAATATTACAAAGACAATAGCAGAAAGTGAAAAAGTGAAAAAATACTTTTTCAACAATGACAGTCATTAGCTGATCATTACTGAATGTGATTCTGATAACATAAATTACTTTTGTGTACTCATTAGATTCAAGGATTGCATCTTGCGATACTGGGAGAAACACGAGACCAGAAGGAAGAGATGAGTGTGGTATACGTGAACAGAACTTGTCATTGAATAGCAAAACTACAACACTGAGTGGAGAAGAAAAAGAGAAGAATATGCAGTATCCAAGAGCTGAATATCCATTCTTCAGTTCAAAAGCTAGACGGTTGCTCAGTTTCGAACACTGGCCTCTCCTTTTGCGACAGAAGCCTGAAGATCTCGCAGAAGCTGGTTTCTTTTATACCGGCCATGGAGACAGGACCAAGTGTTTCCATTGTGGTGGTGGTTTAAAAAATTGGGAAGATGATGATGATCCTTGGCAGCAACATATTCAGTGGTTTAGTCAGTGCGCTTATGTAAAGTTTAAATTTCAACAGCGTTTTGTGTAAGATGAAAGGTGTATAAAGAAATAAAAAATAGTATATTTGATACAATTTGTTTTATTTAATTTAATAATGTTTTCCCATAGTTACATAGGTACACATTTAAACATGCATTACACATAAATCTAATACACAACACACATTATAACCTTAACTACTGTAATCTACAGTAATATTTCTGTTTTTATCTATTTCAATAATATTATCAAACTCAGCATAAACTATACAGTTAATTGTTTGTATAAGTGAGGATTCAAATCGTATTTCTAATCTTACACTACCATGCTTTATGAGATTCCAATGAGCTGATGAGTTAGCTGATAAATCAGGAGTTAAATCAAATGCTAATAGGCAGTAACCTTTGGGATACTGCTCACGAGAAATTGCATTTCCTTCATTAAGAAAGTGAATACCAGTCCCCGAGAATAGAGTATGATATGCTGATGTAAATATACTATTATTAAAAGAGGGTTGCAAAGCTTTTGAGGGTATTTGTTGACCATCAATATATAAGCAGAAAGAATTAATACCATAGTTTTCAAAGTTAAATGGATTTTTAGTAATAGAGCCATTAAATGCAGAATTGTTTACAAATCCAACTATACATCTTTTTGGTATCTGTCCTAGGAATATATTATCAAGAGTTTTGCCTTGAACACCCGATGGAATTGTTAAAACTTTGACTTCAGCCCGAGTAATAGGATATTTAGCAGTAGTAGAAGCTAAAACTTTTTGATGTGCGAGTAATACACTTGGATTAATTCGTGCTCGTCGGACAATAAGAGTTGCATCCGTAATGCTAACTTTAAACTTTACATCGTTTGATCCAGCAATTAAATTAAAACTCTCTCTCGATCGAACTAACTTTACACTCATTTCAACACCATTAATTAAAAATTTATCTTGATTGAAAATGTCACCATGGAGATGTCCAATCATTTCTATTTCTTTACTTTCATTAATTAACTCCTGTCTTTTAACAAATCCTATGTTTTTCTCATCTGTAGAATCCATTTTTCCTGCTGTATCCTCATACCAAAGGCTACAAGTAAGATGAGATTGTTTAGCAGCAGGAGCATAGTTTAAAAGGGTTTCCATATATGCTCGATAGGCATAGGTATTATTCGGTGGTGACACAAGTTTTTGGTTTAAATAAACATCAAGTTGACTAAAAAGTGAATGCAACCAATTATTTACAGGTGCTACTACTGAGGTCGATATCAAGTTACTTGAATCTTGATTTAATACTTTTGCCTTTATGTTGAGTAATGTATGAGACAAATCTATGTAGTCATCGCCTGCCCCAGGAACTTGAAACTCAATAGGTCCATCATCAGCAAGAGATGAAATTGGTTTATAGTGAATCCACAATCCATTTTCAATGCTCGTTTGTGTAGATGGTAGTGCAAATAAATCCAATTCTGACTTAGCGCACTCACAAGAATGGTTATGAAGGAAAGACATATCTAGTTTGAAAATATATCTAGTTTGAAAATATATCTTTAATATTTTTTGTTTTTAGACTAGGTTTTTTCGTAGCTCTCACTCTAACAGTTAATGGTGGAATGAATGAGGCCAATCGTTTTCTTTTAGTTATATATCCAGATCCTGTCATGTTAAATCGATCAATTTTATCATCAGCTTTTCGTTTTAAGTTGGTACTAACTTGCTTTAGACGATCTTTTATTGAGTTTTCCATAGGACGCGCTTGTACCATATCCGATAAAAGTCCTACTCCAGCGTTTAATGCCTCTTTACCAATCACTCGAGCGCCACTTGAAAGTAAAGGTAAAACTGATCTAAATAACCCCCCTAAGAAGCTCCCAATACCATGACCACGTTGATATGATGAACCCTTATAAATTACTCCAACTCCTGATCCAGCTTGGTGTGTATAATAATTTTCATATGGACATTTATGATGATGATCACGAAGAGAATTCATTATTATAATTTTCGGAAATGTAGTTTAATACACACGGTTCCAAACTGGAATGGTATTTTGTGTCCTGTGTTCGATCTTATATCTATTTCCAGCGTATCGAACTCTCTTCGCATAACAGGTAAGTAGTGAGGTGGAGAGAAAACGTGCATTTTATTTGCACCATAAATGTATTTTGAAGGATCTAATGAAATGACTCTTAATAAAGGAGTCATAACATCACCCACAATCTGAGGATCGATAATGTCGCAATACACAAGTAGTTGAGATGGTAATCCTAAGTGTAAATTAGCAGGACACTTCCCAAAATTTCTCTCTAGGAGATTTTTATTTGGCTCATAACCTAGTTGTAAACTTAATTTCGGTGATAATGTTACGGATTTAATATTTTTATCCAAAACAGAAACAGACACAAATTTTGTTATTTCATCATAGCGAAATTTCAAGTTCTCTCTGATACCATTTAACGCCCCTAAAATATGCTCAACGTTATCATAGTTGGTAGCTGGAATATGTTTTTTGTAGTAAACTGTTGATGGTTTACCTTCATTAGGTATTAACATGGTTTTTGTAATGTATACAACATTTTCATGATCTTGAACAGTAAACATGGTACATGGATATTGAAATTCGGCAACTCCAACCGACCATTCACCTTCTAGTTTAATAGGTTTTGGTAATTTTGTTGAAAAATTTGTGGTCTTGTTATCTGGAAAGTACTCCATTGAACTATTGCTGAGCAAAGTTAAATAAAAACTTTCTTTATTCATAATTCTTTTAAGCTGGAAGCTAAAATCCAACTGTTAAATTTATCTGGATAACCTTTCCACTTCACTAATACTTCTTTTCTGTTACCCGAATAACGATTGTCAATTATTTTATCTATTTTATATTGTGAGGTGGGGTTGTAAGTGACCTTCTGTAATTCTCTTTCATAAAAAGTACCTACTATGGGGTCATTTTGTAAATCTGTTATTGTATAAACAACCCATGGAGATCTATCAATTATTGAAGATATAATAAATATTTCATCACTCCAATTTGATTCATATCCTTTTTGGAAAACGTGTTTATATTTGGTTATTCGAACATAGTCTCCTACATTGAAATTTGGTTTTTGATTCTCTAAAGAAAGTTTGTTTGACTTCCCATAATAAAGATTAGTCCAAACTGTCATAATATTGTTGGAATTTACATCACATGGACACATCTTAATACTAGAGTGAATGCTGTGATTATAAGAGTATATTAAATCTTGTAAAACATCTATATATCTATAAGTATTACTATGAGTGAAATAACGCCACATTTTCATTTTTAGAGTTCTTTGAAATCGTTCAACAATACTGGCCTTAATGTCAGGATTGTTAGTGGTATAGTAATTAATCTTTTTGGATTTAAAGTATTTTTGTACATCTTTTGAAACGAATTCTGTACCTTTATCAGATTGTATGTGAGTAGGTGTTGTATTACTTTCAGTAAATATACTTTCGAAACATTCTTTAGTTGTTTCTGAGTTTTTCTTTTTCATTGGTCTTGCAAAAGCATATTTACTGAATACATCAATAACACAAAGTATGTAGTTGAAACCATCATTATATTGAGAATAAGTTCGCATATCACTTAAATCAGCTTGCCACAGTTCATTAATATTTGATAGAATGTACCTATTACGTGGGAATTTTTTCTGAATGGGTTTATGTAGTGTATATGTTTCTTGTGATTGTAACCACTCTTTTACTTGTTTTTTATCCATTTTACCATTCATGGCTTTTGATAGTTTATCAATACTACCAAAACCAGCGGGATTAGATGGATCATAATAAATCCTGTTAATTTCTTCTAGTACGGCGTCCATTTTTCCCAATCGATCTTTTTATGTATTTTCGTTATAGATTTTTTACCTACACTTCTTGGCGTAGAAAACTCTTGATCTTCAATCTCAGAGGTTTTGTTCAGATCTTTTGCTTGGAGTTGACTAATAAACTCACATCTCTTTGGATTTCCGATGTAAGAAAGTGGTACTTTGATATCTTTTAATGCTTTAGCAAATCTATCCCACCCTATTGGATCACTTCTTTTTAGGGGTCTGAGTGAATCATTTACTAAATCAACAATATTACTTCCAGGAATCTTTTCATTATCAATTATGACTGTGCCTTCATTATCCCAATGTATTTTACTTTTACTTGTTCCAACTAAATTTAATAATAACTGACCTTTTTTATTATAAGTTTTCGGTATTAAACTGAGGATTTGAGTTGGTGAGTAAAGTGGATTTGCATCATTCTCCTCCAACAAAGATTCAACATCAACTGAACTGTTTAGATCTCTATCTTTATTTTTAAAATCAATTTTAGACTTATTTGAATCTTCATTAGATGTATCAGAATAAATTGGTAATCTGAGTGGTTGACGACCCTCCTCGGTAAAGTGAAGGTATCTTTGTAGTGTTTGTAAATATAACATCCACTTCTTTCGATCTTCCGTCTTACTATTCATAATATTTTGCATTTCAATATCTAATCGAGACAAATTACTATCAACTTTATTATCTTGTTTTAATTTTTCAATCAATCCAGGTTCGATAAGTATCATTTTCTTTGCGTTTTCCATGTTAACTGGCTAGTCCACTTACTAATCCACTCAATATTGCACCTAATATTATTGGTAAGAAAGCTCCTCCTTTTTGTATAATTATATTTTTTCTTAGTTTATGTTTACACTTTTGCATCAGTTTACGTAGTATGTTTTTGTGTTTATTTAATTTTTGTTTATCTTGATCTTTAAGAGCTACCTTTCCTTGTAGAACGTTATGAATACATTCACAAATGCAATTTATTTCTTCTTCATCACACGTTTTAAGTAATGCTCTCTGATATTTTGGTTTAAGCGTATGCAGAGCGTTTAGCAAATGTTTATGCGTTGTGAGTCGACGATGCATCATTTACAAATGATTTGAATTGTTTGATTCTTGGTGTATTTAAACTCTTTTGTTGGAACGTAGACAGTACAGTAACCATTAAATGGAAAGACATTTGTCTTGATACGACAAAAATCATTGGTATTCTGTTTTAAATCTACCATTAAATATCCATGTGCTGCTAAAGTTGCATCTTTGTATGCATCTTCAATGAATTTCGGATTATCTGGTGACACTTGCCGTGCTAAATATCTTATTTGAGTTTTATCTCGAGGGTTTTTAAAATATATTATATAACTTGAGTTTAGAGAAATGTCTCTTTGACCTTTACCCTGATGAAATAAATTTTGTGTTAAATAAAATACACTAAGATTCCTGTGATGACTACCTTTTGTAAATACATCCACAATTCTTCCATCAGTCTCTCTCATTAGATCATCAATTATGATGAGATGTGGGCTTTCACCATCAAACATATTAAGATTTGGAATTCCTTGATGATAGTTAACATTTGACAAATTATATAAAGGTTGCATTTCATCAAAGCACCATGTGATCTGATTAAAATTACAATTACATATTTCTGTAACGGATTTTATGAAATTTGTTACAAAGTTTGACTTCCCACATCCACTTGGTCCTGCCACAATAGCAGTAAACGGATGAATAAAGTGAAACATTACACACGTCTAAAGTTTAAAGGAATGAAATAAAAAATGAAAGTGTTGTTGTAAAAAATTATATTTATATAAATTGCCGCTTCTCTACTTCATCACAAACTTTAGACAGCTCAAGATTTAATTCACTGTTGAATAGTTCAATATTCTCTTCCATGGGTGTGGAAAAGAAAGCACTGGTATCACCACTAGCGCAATTTATAATGCCCCCAAGCTAATGTTTCAATATTATTATCTAAAATATGTCTCTTTGTGTCATTATACGATAAACCAATCTTATTTAATTTTTGTGTAAATATTGTGTGTTTAATTGATTTAAATCTTAGCATACTATAATATTGCACTTCTTTATTAAATAGAGCAGACTTATAGCTATTCATTGTCATCTTTTTAGTGGTATTTTTATTTACCCCTTTTGCCTTGGCTATAGTTTTATTTTCTAAGTTAAAAGCGTACATTTTAGATCGTAAACCTACAAATTCTTTCATGATTTTACCATTATTTTCATCTTTGAAGAAACCTAATTTCTTTTTATTTAATTTTGGATATTCAAAAACATTATTTGTATCATAATCTGAGGTATCAAAGTATGAGCAAAGGTCAGGTTTTATATCAGTGTAAAAATCATATGTAAATATATGATATATTAAACTGTCTGTATCTGTATACAATAATTTGATTTTACTAAATTTTTTAACCATATAATTATAATGAAAGTCATACATTAAGGTTTTTGAAATATCTAAAATACAAAACCCTAAATAAATTGGTTTGTTATATATTAACTTAGTCTTTCGCAACTGAACCGCAACTAGGTCTTCCGAAAATATTGAAATACTATGAAATTGTGGTTTAGCGACTAGATCTTGAACACCTAAAGCTTTACCCTGGTTCTCCCAGTGTGTAACTAATTTTACGTTAACCCTTTTTTCAATATTCTCCATAGTCTTTCCGAAGACTGAATTATTCATTAATTTATAAAAATCTTTTTCAAAGTCTGATTTTGCTAACATTCTTAATTTTGTATTTAGATCTATGTACATTTTTAACCAAGGAGACTGTATAAATTTTAAAATTCTATGAATTTTAGTTAATTTAACCCCCATTTCTATGCACTGCTTTAAATTTCTGTAATGAATAACATATTTATCTTTATTATTTAAATTTGGAACTAGTTTATTCTCATTAGTATTGCCTACACAAATGTTTTCTGGACATAAAGGAAAGTCCGAATGCAAATCATGAAGTTCATCTGGATATTTCAAATCAACTTCTAAAATGAAACCTACGTCCGATGTCTCAGACACATTAAAATCTGAATTCGGATTAATCCATTCAAATCCACCAGTAGGAAGATATTGAGACATAGCCCAACCATATAAATTGTTGGCATCAAAATAAGTGATATATGAATTTGGTTTCTCTGCATCATAATCCTCCATGTATTTGTTATTAGCTCTAGCATAGCGATTACTACATTGAGATACACCACCCCTGATGCCTGATCTAATAAATGCGATTTTTTCATAATCTGTTAAAAGTTCTAATTCTATTTTTGTATATTTTAGCATTGCATCCCAACTTAAACCGGGAGCTGTGTAATAATGAGCAGGATCTAAATCATACGTATTAATACATAGCTTTCTAAAGTTTTCAAACACATCGGTCAACAGTAGAACATCTGTTTTTAAATACAAGTTTGAGTAATCTAACATATTACAACAACCAAAGTGTTCCCAAACATCTTTAGCATGACTGTAATCATCATTTGAAATATGGGAATCTGTGAGCGAATTATAAAAAAAATTTTGTTCAGGGAGCGATGTTATGTTTAAACTATCAAAACTAGTCATAAATTCATATGGATAAACCCCTTTGCGTTTTAATCGAAGGAAATCTTCATCATTAGGGAAATTTCTATGTAATTCTTGAAATTGATCATTACTGAGATTTTTGGCTAATTGTTCTAATTTACAAGATAAAAACTTAAATGAATCTACGAATCTCAATGTAACTTCATTGTTATTTATTTTTATTTTTTTGGAAAACGATACATATTTTTCTTTATTTTGAGGGATGACTTCGATTTCACCTTTACAGAAGTTTAATGCGTGAACAATAAAATGAGCATCGTAGTGACTAAGGTTGTGTAAAAATATTGGAATATGACGTGGTGTTCTGAACTTCGAGCTACATGATTCATGAGCAACACCTATAAAACCACCAGTGTACCAATCAAAATCATAAAAAGGTTCTGCTAACTCTGTTTCACAGATATGACAACAGGTTGCATCTGAAATTTGATTTTTGTCTTCATTTGTTAGTGGACCTGGACATTTTTGAAGATTAGTTTTTTGATTTATTTCTTTTAAATGGTTAAATAAACTTTCCATAAACACTTGTACACAGTTTGGTCCGCAATATGTCACATATTTTGATAATTTATCATCATATGAACATTTTATATAATAACCAAAACTATACACTTCATGTTTCTGAATATTGTGTGTGAAAGGTTTAGATGGATCGTTAGAACATGATTCTATTGGTTTTAAAAATGCCTCAAAATCAGCATAAACTACGAATGGTATCTTTAACTTTTTTTCAAAATTATCAAATTTAATTTTATCATTTGAAATTGGTTGATCAAACCAATTCTTTTTTGAAGTTTCACCGTTTGGTAGTTCTGTACAAATGTGCATACAATCGTATTGTTCATGGTTATTTAACCTTTCCTGGGATGGAAAACGAAGTAGACATGCTTGGCAAATGTACATAGCGTGACCATCTTTTGAAATTTGATTACTAACTAACTGCGATAAATTTTTTATGTAACAATAATGATTTTTCGTATCCTTAGAAAAAAATAATAAATTGATGTGTCTAGCTTTACGACATTTTGTTAAAAATAATGGACCTACAATAGAATTACATCGTTTTTCTTTATTATATTCTAATCCAAATACATTAATACTAATATCATTTAATTTCTCTACTTTTGCGATATCACAAATTTTTACCGGAAAGGAAATACCATCAAATTTAAGTTTATTTGCATGTATAGCGTACGATGATACCCGATCTGCGTTTTTGTTTATGGGAAATAACGCTGAGAGTAACGCCCATTTAAAACAAAAATAATCTTTGTTTTTTACATTTATAACAGCCTTTTTTAATTTTATGTCACGGGGTAGATCTATGTATGAGGTGCCACGTAGGGGGTTAAATTTATTAACATTCATGTCTATAGATTTTATGTTTTTTAGACTCCATCCACTATCTTTTTTTTCAAATGCACTAATTTTACTAGTAATTGTATCATTTAAAGATGAAAAAAATAAATTTAAGTTATCTCCTTGAGAAATAATATAGTTAAATGTTTGAAAATCGAATGTATTATGAATATCTTTAGTTTGTTGAACAAAATCAGCATGTAATATAAAATTTACTTTAAAAATTATATGTTGAGCAATACTCTCTTGTATTAAATATAAAATATCATCTTTAATAGAATTTAAAAACAGCTCAGGAGTTTCAAAATTTATCAGTGTCGAACTATCTACTCTACTTTTGATTTTATAAGTTAAAATTCTATTTCCAAAGGCAGACTCAATAACACTAACGTTTGGTAAAGAATTATGTGAATTTAAAAGATTATTTTTGTGGATATTACTTTTAAAATGATTAGCTAGATACAATTTCTTGATAAATACATGACACGTTAGACATTCCACTTGATCATTGTTATCAACACTGGTCCCTACCCCCGCAGAGGTAGACGTTTCTTCTTCCATTCTTAGTTGTTTTTTGATGATTTCGGGTTCTTTGCTGCTAGTTCGCTTCTTTCCTCTTCCAAGTTGTAGTGGTTGACTGTTAAAACGATAAAAAAATAAAAAAAAATATATTTATAAAACAATGTGCAAATTATAATCTAAATTTATAATTATTTTACTTACTTAAACTGTTTTTCAACCGTCGCACAGTGATTATACAGCTCATCATCATATGATGGATCGAACATTTCACGCTTCTCTCCTTCATCGCAAACTTTAGACAGCTCAAGATTTAATTCACTGTTGAATAGTTCCATATTCTCTTCCATGGGTGTGGAAAAGAAAGCACTGGTGCACACTTCACTGAAGTTTTCCATTGTAAAGAATAAAATAGGGAATAGAGTACATAACAGCCCTGTGTTGACAAATGAAGTGATGACCAATTTCAAATAATGTTCAATATTTATTGTTTAGCAAAAAATTAGAAAGTCCGTTAGAATTTAAAGAATTTATGTTATCAGTAATGATCAGCTAATGACTGTCATTGTTGAAAAAGTATTTTTTCACTTTTTCACTTTCTGCTATTGTCTTTGTAATATTGTATACGAGGGCGTTTGTGTTGTCGTAGATGCTATCCCTATTATTCCCAACATAATATTTAATCCTCGTGGTAGCATGTTTCCAATGATCAGTAGTTGGAACCTTGCATAGCTTTTTCACATCGTACACTTCTATTTTTATGAGATGCGTCGCTTGGTCTCCGTCGTCAGAATTAGTAGAAATGTATGATACACCACCTCTAGCGGCTCGTGCCACGGTTGACGACAACAGCTTCTTCCTCTTTATTTTAGGTTCCACTTCAAAAAAATGGTCAATCGACTGCGATTTCCTTTTTCCCCCATCGCCTGTGTTATTAATAACGATGTCATCACTCTCTTCTTCGTGATTAGGGGAGAGTGGCGGGTAGTAATACTGTTTATAGGTATTTTCTTCATTGTCTATGAAGCTGAATGTTTTCTGCAACAACACAGTTATCATGTTAATATCAATCACATAATTACACTTAATCACACACACGTAAGGAATCAACAACATAAAGAAAAGTAAGTTTTTCAATAAAATATTATAACACTTACGTCCATGACTATTGTTGCGTTGAAGTAGCACACACTTAGTATTGATATATCGATTCACTGCGGTCAAACGAGACCATAGAATGACTGATGGCTCTGCCTCCACTCGGTCTTATATAGTTCTATCTTATCTAAAGCATTTCCTCAGTGCAACCGATAGTAAATTTGAACTAACAAACTTATCTCGCATTCTTTCGTAATGCGTAGTGCATTGCACAGATAAATCATACAAAATCTCCACAAGCGAATGACATTTAATACAAGTCGTAACAAGTGACTATAATTGATCATTCCTATGTTAGCCATTGAATAGATTGATAATATCATGGATACACTAGATGTACAACAACATCTGAAAAAGATTCACCCCAGTCTAGAATATAATGTGTATGCTGCTAATAGACTACCCATTTACACTCATGTACCTATGTACACAATATGCAATTTGGATACGGATGATAAACCAGGCTCACATTGGATAGCTTTACATGTCGATACGAATGGTATTGGTCAATATTTTGATTCATATGGGCGTGCACCTACACGATATCATCTCGACTTTTTAAGAAGGAATTGTAAAAGATGGGACTGGAATGTGGATAGAATTCAGAATGAGTGGACATCAGTTTGCGGCGAATATTGCTTAATGTATTTGCTATATAAGTTTCAGGGGTGTTCAATGCGTAGTTTTACGAACATATTTACAGAGAACACAGTATACAATGATATTTTAGTGGATCAGATGTTTCATTCATATTTTAATAAGCAATAAAAATGTAGAAATGAAGGAATGTGTTTTATTGATGATTCAGAATAGCATGGAAGTTCTTAAACAATAGCAGTGATAATAAGGGCTTACAATGAGTAATAGATAAGAATGCTAATGAGGGTCTACCAGAAACAATAGATAATAGGAAATAGGAGAACAAAAGAAACGTTAATGAGGGTGCGGGATTAGATATCGATTAGATACTCTTCTTAATTGATTTCCACATCTCTGAAACCACACATCCTAGACAAAAACGGACCGCAGATTCGTGATCAGAGCATGGCAAAACCTTTTTTTTTTTTTTTTTTTTTTTTTTTTTTTTTTTTTTTTTTTTTTTAGTTTTTGTCGACTCGAGAATAGTGAGCTAGTGAGCCAGACGGATTCTGGATAGTGAGCTAGAACTGGTACAACCTAACTACTGATGTAAACCAAAATTACGTAAACGTGAAACGTTTTCGGGCGCCGGGATTGAGTTGAAACGTCCATTTTCGCGTTCAGGGTAACGTTCGTATGTTGGCGTAGGGTAATTAGATAAACCCTGAGGGCGGTAGATGCTTAACCGGTTTAAACTAGTGCTAGTGTGGACCTTTATCAGCGGGTGGCGAGTGGCGGGTTATCTCGGGGCCGCGTTAATTGTAATGCCTGGAGATTAGGGTGCGATATAAGGACGGCCGCGGCGCGAATGTGCAGAGCCAAACGCTCTCGGATTAGGGAAGATGCTGGGATGAGACGTGACGGGTTTATATGGCGAATCGATACTGTTGTGACTCTCTCTTTGTTTGGGTGAGATTCATACCCTTATCTTAACTAGGCCTAACTATGAAGAATACTTAACTATGAAAGTACTTAAGTTTGTTTATTTTTAAGTCAAATTGTAAGTTTGGAAATAGTTGGAGGATAAAATAGTTTTAATATTTTAATTTAATTTGGTAAACACCAATTATACCTATTTTTCAGGTGAAACAGACTTATGACAATCGAAATTTACATCTGATCAGACTAAGAATATAATAATAACTTGACCCAAATTGAACTTTGTACTGTTATGTACAAAGATTCCAGGTAATGTTAAAAAAAAGTAATAGAAAGAGTTAGAGAACACGTGAAGAGTGGTAGATATTTGCAGAACCTAGTTATTATCAATTAGGGATAGTATTTCAACTTATGATGTACGCAGAATTGGGTTTTGTTTCTCTCTTTTACACCAAAGGCAATTAATTTACTGGAGCATGTTATTATGAAGGCATTGGGCCGTAAAATAATTATTAATATATTATAAACTGAGAGAGTTAAAGTTGCATAATTATTGATTATTTGATAAACAAAGAAGTTTATGGTCTAGTAATTTTGTACTATGAATAAATCCTTATTCACGTTAATATATCATACGTTATTTAAGACCCACGCCCTCGTAGAAAACCTCTATTGTTGAAATTCTCATTTTCATAATTTCTCATAATTCCTTGAAACTCTATTATAATTCCTTAGAAAACGTGAGGTAAGCGGTGCGTCTTGAGACCCTTTCCCGCCCTGGAGCAATAACAAACACGCGTCGGCCTCCCGCGGGCCCCTCTGACGTGGCGGCTTCCAAATTCAAATTGCACCTTAGAATTCTTAATTATTGAAATCATAAATCAAAACGTGCCGTCTGCGCGGGCGACCATAAAATTGTGAGGCGGGGGTACAGGCAGAACTCGAGTGTGGTAGGATTAAGACATTATCACTTTTCTTTCGAGCAGTCGCGCCCTCCTTGGCCTCGCTCGACTGTAAATCAGCGGGTAAATCCTCTGGATTAGATTCATAGAGTTGCCGCGGCCTGCGGATCGGGCGCCAGCGATAATGGCGTCGTGTGCTCGCGTGATTTTGCTTTTAAATCGACTCCTCGGGAAAGATAAATACTCTTCCAATTTGGCTTCAGCCCCGAATTAAGTTTCCCGTTTAAATGGCTTTAGCGTAACTCTGTTGAAGTTTATAGCGAATAACAACTGAGTCTTGCTGATAACTGGACGCTCACGCTGTCGGCGTTAAGATTATGACTTTACATATTGTTAACAACTGCCTAACATTCTAAGTGTGAACTTTTATTCAATTGACGAGGAATGAAAGCACTGTATCACTTCAACAGACTAGAGAACGAGGAAAAGTTTGAAAATATTGTCACATTCTTCATAATTATGTAGTTAGACTAATTTTAATTATTATTATCTATGGGAGTCTCTATGTCCTGCGGCTCAAATGATGATGGTGGGAGTCTCACTATAGCATAGACGAATGTTTTAAAAAAATAGTACGAATATATTAATATAATAATCTATTGTTTACATGAACTTAATAAATACAGCATGATTATGTTATAACTTATACCTAAATCATAAATGTTAAGTTCTTAAATATATTTTTTTCGAATTTGTTTATTTTTTTGCAAATTAGACTTTAGGTACAAGAAATTATTTAAGTTTTAACTATAATGTTTCTATCTATATCTATGGCGAGATGCCGATTTTTAGTATATCAAAGATATCTATCCTGTTGTTTTGCATCTGCAGCTTTCGTATATCAAACCCGGTTCTTAAAAGAATTTAGCAACTTATAAACAATATCTGTGCGAAGTTTGTTGTCCAAAATTATTGAGAGTGTAATCTATGAAGTACAATCTATAAAGCATATAATTTAGTCCCTGGTCTAGTAATAAAGAATTGCGAGTATGTTTTATTTTAATTGACAAATAAAATAATTATATAAATTTTACATTCAGTGTAATCCATACATATTATAAAAGGCTTTGTCCTGACTGACTGACAGACAACGCACATCCTAAACCGCTGGTCGTACCGACTTGAAATTTGGAGGGTGTGTTTGTCCTAATGTCTAGAGGTGCACTAAGAAAGAGTTTTTAAAATTCCAAAATCCTTAACGGGGTGAAAAGGGATAAAAACGATTGTTTGAAGCTTCTTTGTTTTTTAACTTATAGATTTGAAAATTTGTTTTGGGGTACTACTATCAAATTAAAAAAATACCCTCATCAATATTTTTGACAAGGGTGGCTTTGGAAGGGTGAAATTGGGGATGAAAAAGAAAAAGATTCTACATATCCCAAATGGGATGAAATTGTGATAAAGACGTTTGAAAACTAAGTACTTAGTCGTTATCTTTTAAGTTTTTATGGACGGATAATACGCAATTAGAACTTCAGTTAAGAAGTGAGTTGATGGTTGTTTTTGATGTTTGATAAACTTACCCTAAGGGAAGAAATAGGTGTGAAAATTATGAGAAATTGATATGGATGTCGTTTTCAAGGTTTTCAGGGACGCTGGTTACAAAAATGTTATCTATATTGACGTAAAATGAAATTCAAGTCCTGTAGTGGGGTGTTGTGGAATTCATGAAATGCACTTAAAACAAAGATCGGACGAAGTCGTGGGCAAAAGCTAGTGTTATATAATCACTTTCTTAATGTTTAATTTCTAAATAATTATTGATATATATTATTTTAAAACAAAATTATTTTTAATAGAATCAAATCACATTTATCTGACTAAAAAGCCATCCTGTGTTCGAGTGCACACAATTTCGTTAAAAAAAAAATTGTACATACCTAGTTGTTTTTAACTAAATATTCCATTTATCTTGAAACCGATCAATTTATTATTTCTTAAATCAGCATTAAGTATTCGGATTATTAACTTTCTCAATTGCTGTCATTCCTTACCTATTAACAGCATTTAATTTTCATGTACACAATTAAATTACCAAGAAAAATAAGCAGTTGCTATTATATTATTTCTATTATATACAATCAGCAACATATACCTTATACAGATTGATTCTACAGGAAACATAATAACATGCTGCATTTAAAATATTTCTACGTATTTAGAGGTCAATTGGATGAAACTCACGACGTAAGTGTTCTAAATGATACGACATCATGATAGTTTACGAATAGCTTTTTGAAGGTAGAAAACTATGATACAGACTGATCTAATATAAAAAGCTCTAGAAACGGAACATCTAGATTTTATTCCTGAGAACTTAAGATACGAGTTTATTCGAAAAGGAGAGAAAATATAACATATCCGAAAAGGAACTTGAATAAAGGTTTTTATCAACATAACATTCTTAATTTAAAATGAACTCTTTGAGAATATAAAACGTAAGTAATTTTTTTTCAAAATAAATATATTATATCGATGAAATCTTGAAATTATAAATCGATATTTTAAATTCTGTTTGTGTCTTTCATATAGTAAAAATCATGGCAGATATTTTATGTTAGGTATATGAAATGGTTATTTTAGAATCTTTTTATTGTTTTAAATGCAAGATTGTTTAGTAAATAAGACACGTAAGGATATTTCATAAATAATAAGTTTACCCTATGCTATAGATAAGCGCTGCAAATTTTATCTTTGCAGCAAGCAGCATTTGCACTATACTGTGGCTTTATAAAATATAAGATGCCGCGACTATCTACTTGACATAAGTATTGTATTTTAAACATAACATATAGCATCACGCTTTTTTCCCCGAAGGAGTAGGCAGAGTTGCATCACACACACATTTCTCCAGCTATTTTAGGTCCCATGTAATAGGGAGTGTCTATTACCATTAACTGGGCACACTTCCAGTTTTAGTGCTGATACTGAGAATAAAAAGAGAAAAAAAAAATCAGGTATTTTTTTTTTATTGAACTGGGAACCTCTATAACAGCAGTCATACATTTCCGTTCTACCACCAAGATTTCACAATATCTAAGTTTGCCTATTAGAAACGGTTTAGTGTTGAAATTCGATACCGGCAAAATATGTAAGCAAAAAGGTTAAGGTGAAGTGGCACTTAGTAGTGCTGTATTTTATTGTTACAATTAAATAGAAAGCATCTATTATAATACTACCAGTTATGACTTTTTGTTGATGATAAGGGACTTGCGAATTCGCCAAAAAAGCTCCTAAACTATAAAATGGAGAATTTACCCACTTACTCGTACGTTGTAAACACTTATAACCTTGTTTTAACTAATATTTCGTATAAAACTGGAAGTGAGTTTGTTACGCTTTCACGGCTAAACTATTGAAAACAAACCTTAAGAAATTTCACATTGACATATTTTAGGACATGGATGATCTCATGGCTACATTGCCTGCGAACTATCAGGCAAGGAGTATGTTTGTTTGCTATATGACTGGTATAAAACTATTTGTTTTGTGTACCTCTCAAACACGAGTACGAAGTTAATCTTCAATCGATCCCTTATTTGCTTTTTACGATACGTGCGGGAATAGATGGGGTAGGGTCATGTATGCCCTATAGGTAAAGGGATATACCACAATCTCTCGTTAGCGAGATTTTGAATCTTTTATTTTCACAATAACCGCTACCGGCGTGCAAATCACACGGTCCGAGTTCGATCCCGACCGGCAGTACCAATGTGAATTCCACTTTGTGGAATTTATATGTACTAGTCAAGTGACTTACCATCTGCTAACGGTGAAGGAAAACATCGTGAGGAAACCCACATACTCTAGAAGAAACTCTATGAGTATGTCTGATCCACCAACCCGCACTAGGCCAACGTGAGTGGATTATGACCTAAACTCTCTCAGCTCTCTAGTTAGAGGAGAGGAGACCCGAGCCCAGCAGTGGGACTTAATGGGTTGCTGATGATGATGATTTTCACAATGTTATTTTAGTCACAAAAGTGGCTTTTAGGCAACATGTACCTACCTACCGTAGTCTATGGATTTTTATAATCTTACGTTACTTCTTATTTTTACCCTATGATTAAATGAAACTGTCCATTAGAAATATATATATCCAGTTGCCAGTATAGAGCTTTGCTGAGACACTCAGAAGTCCCTAATCATAAACGGAAAAATAACATTATTTTGTAACCATTATTTTTGCCTATCTTAATAAAAGTAAGCGACAATATGAAGTCATTTCCGTGTAATAACAGGACACGGAACAATTGAGATTTAAATGTACGGTTCAAACTATTCAAGCATTTTAGGTATTACCACTAGCTTCCGCCCACGGCTTCACCTGCGTAGTATATCGGTGAAAATTTCCCGTAGTATCTCATAGTAGTATTTCAAGTTTCTAGACCCAGTGGTTTTTGTTTAGGCAGTGCGTTGATATATCAATCAGTCAGTCAGTCCTCTCGGTTTATATAAATAGATTATTATTTGTTTTCTGTTGTCTTAAACAATACTGACGTTTCGTAAGGGAGGTGTGAAAACAGAAAAGTTTAAAATCTAAGTTTAAAATTCAACAGAAGATAAAAAAAGATACTAGAACAGAAACGAAACACGCCCTTGGCTTTTCATCTTCAGTCAAATTTATTTTGCAGTATTGATATATAATTTATTAAAAGATAGAAAAACAGTAGTTTGAGTAGGAGGGAACTAATCATGACGCAGATTTTTGCAACGAAATATTCAAATTTGAACAATTACAAATAGTTACTCAAATCGATTTCACGGGGGTCATAATTTTTAACCTACAAAATATGTAATACTCAACACGAAAGTCGATTCACAGAGTAACAAGTAACAGTGGAACATATGAGTCCAAAAATCAATATTGCGATAGTTAAAGTGACTAAATAAGTGGGGTAATAGCACTGTGCTGTGCATTGTAACTGGCAGCCTCGCGCGCTCCCTAACCCCGGCCAGCTGGAGAGTAGGGCTGCCACAACTCTATAGTTACTGTGGTTAATTTGTTAAACTACAGACAAAATAAATATTTAAAATTTTCTTTATATAAAAAAACCCTTATTTTGTTGTAACTATTTTATTATTATTTTAAAAAGATATCACGTGGACTCATACATAAATGATACATTGTTGAAAATTTTTAGCAATATTATTAAATGTAGTTAGACAAACCCTACTTTTTTCTGTTGTTTCAAAACAATTGTTCTACCTATTTGTGTTGTGTTTGGTGAAAAAAATCACACTCCTACATAGCTCATGCGGATTGGGATAATTCTCAAATAACATCGACGTCAATTCTTATAACTGTGTAATGATTATGTGAATGAAAGCTTTCTTGGAGGTCAATTCGATATAAAAACATGAAGGTTTTAGAATTCACTAAAAATTACAGCGTTTGAAAAGATTTAGTAAGAAAACAAAAAAAAAAATTTTATTTATCTGAAAATGCCCAAAATAAAAAACAGGCGCTATTATTCATACCAATAAAACGTGTGAGCCCTGTGTCAAGAGCTCAACCGTGTCGAGGGTTATCGCGTGGTGTATCAAGCCCTCGTGCATGCGAACACCCTTCCATGCCAAGCATTTATTATAAATACAAGCTTTCTTAGAAAATGACTATAATGTACCAATTCTAAATAATCTTTTACTGATACAATATTTTCTAAGGAAATATAATGAGCTATACCATATTTTCTTATTTTATGTAATTTATATTTTAGTATTGAGTTTAAGTATATTTTTTTTATATGTACACAATTATTTATTTCTCAATCGCGTCATACGTTTTACCCCCGAAAACAACTACTTACATCCACATTTCACCCGGTATGTAAGGTCGTATGTAATAGGATGAGCTTCTTGCCATTCACTGGGAACATTTTCGAACTTCAGGTTGATAATATATTTTTTTATTTCACTTTAATTTTACTTTTATGATGCATATTTTATATGAGATTGATGAAAATTTATACAAAATACTGAAGTATAATCTTAAACTAAAATTGAACCAATTATAGCTGTTTTAATTGTGTAATAAATATTATTACAACTTATTTAAAACTATTCTCCGTTATGAATAACATCAGTATTAATAAATAGGTACATTACTTATCAACCCGATGACGTTTTGATCGAATTGCACTACCATCATACACGTCTTGCAAATGTATCTGCTATTAATTAATAGGTACATTATATCCGCTTAAAATCCGTATTATTCTCGTATATGTGTATTAGTCACGAAGGTTTAATTTTTTTTATGATTCTAACTATTAATTGGAACTATTCAAAAATAATTTTGTTGTGTACGCGTTAGTAGCAACCCTACGCAAAGGGTTTGCATTCGGAGGGTTATCACACGGTCTATAGGACCCTCCTGAATACGTGCGCGACGTGTTGCACTCACTTGCTTGCGATTGTCGAATTGTTGTTTATTTCAATATAGTTTAAAACGTTTATTAGTTTTATTTTAGTTTTCTGTTTGTGTTTTTTTCAATTGAAAGAAATTGTTATGTAAGTATACAGATAAACCTATTATAAATACGTAAGTTTGTTGGGATGGTTCTGTTATTTTTTTTTACTCTTACACTAAAACTATTGGATAGATTCGTGTGAAACTTGGCGCATATAGATTATGTCCAAAGTAAAATTATACGATTTGTTATATTGGCCACTGGATAATGCACTAAATTGTAAAAAGTTCTGGTCATAAACAATATTTTATTTATTTTATTTTTATTTTATTATTATTTGACTCATTATCCTGGTAAAATGTTTCCGTGGGCCACGCGGAAGGAGCTACGAGTGATAACAAATTTTAAAATAAGTATTAGGTTTGAATTAATTTTTTATTTAGGTTCTTGTAACCGTAATGTATATTTTGCTATAGTAAAATCGATTATTATATTATGTTTCACTTTTAAAAGTGCAATTATTGCTATCTCTGTGGTGTTTTTATAATCTTTCATTTATTGCGTGTTTAGAACATGCACCCTCTAATTTTAGAACGACACAATCATTGAGTCCCTGTTTTTGTTGCTATGTAACATTAAAGAAAACTGTAACAACAAAATGCGTAGCTTGGTACGAGTATACCATATATTTTGTGTATATTATGTCTGGTTCCATAATCATAATAATATATTATACATTAATTGGTATACTCAATTATTTTGGGCTTAATAACTGCTACTAATAAAATTTTATTTGTTACGCAACCATTTTATTTTACATCGTAATAAATTATTAATTATAAAATGTTAACGAAAGACTATATTATAACCGGGCAATACTAATAATGAATTTATTTAGATTAATAAATAATAAAACGTTAACGCAACTGTTCCCATTTACTTGAACATATATATTATTATGCTTAGATACGTAATTAAATTAAATTTAATAACGTACCTAACTTATTATACCCAAATATAATTAAATTAATTTTTAAGCCGAATTTAGTTAGTATAAACATATTTTTTTCTAAAAAACCTACACACATAAACTAATAAATGTCATAAAACAACACAATTCAATTTAACCCTCAATCGCCAACAGTTTCCCATACGGAATAAATCCAGTTAAATAAAATACACAGTTAAAATGCGGCCCATTTCCTGTCCTATCTGATAGGCAGAGTGGAAACAATTTAACTGTTATCAGATGGGCGGGAGGCGCTACACGTGAAACGGGCCTCACCTCGCTTCAGTTAAACGTTTACGTTAATTACACGGTACAGTTAACGTTTTTAATGCTGGTTATTATGCCATTGACGTTTCCTGACTTGCTGGTTTGAGTTTTTTTATGTTAACCTGTTAATGCTTGTGATTTTTCAGGACTTTTTTTTTGGTTTATTTTTTTTAGTTTATATTTTTGGTACATATTATATATTTTAAAGTAATGTATTTATTTTGTTTTTTTTTGAGAAACAAAGTGGTTTAATTTTTTTTTCTGAGATTTTATACGTTTATTACTTTTAAGTTTTATACATAATTTATTAAAACATTATATTTTATACGTTATGAAATATCACTTTATTATTGATAAACTTTTTTGTTTGTGATAAAATTTAAATCGAAACTGATTTTTCTTATTACAAATTAATCAGAAAAATCAGTTTCAATTAGTCTAATAAAACATTGATGTAAAAACCCTGGTTGAAAATCTTAGTAAAAAAATAATTACTTAACATGATTATTCGTACATAAGTAATAGGTATAACTAAGTATTTGATCACAGAGCTGTGCACATAGAGAGTAGGTAAGGGTTGTTAATGTATTTATCGTCGCGCGATTACGTATTCCGAATCCGACGTAATGTCGCGGTTATTTGCCGACTGCCGACTCGCTCATCTCGTTGAGGTGATTCTATTACCGTTACCGCAGATATGCCAAACGAGGGAGGAATAATCAACCTAACAGCAAACACTCAAACACATCCGATTAACTCCAAACATACAAACTAAACATTATCATATTAATATTTAGTACAACATTATGAAAGCATTTCGTGAAATGGTTTTACGAGCGTGGGATTTGTGCGTAAACGATATATATTATTTATCTCTTGAAACACTTCTTCAAATTCACCGACGAATGCACCGCTGAAATAACAATGCCGCATATATTTTCAAAAACGTACAAAACACTAACGACGCAAACGTAAGCGACAAAACGCACGTCCAACTATTCGTCTTAAAAAGATAATAGTTGACGGTAAAAAAACTAAACTTTGTAAATTAAGTGGCAACTTACCACATGGGTCGGACGAGGGCCGACATTGCTATAACACGCAGGGGCGAGTCCACATCGCGCACTAAAGTTATTTTGAATAAATTTATTTATTTATTTATGTGTACACGAGTTCACTAAAATTTACAAAAACCACTCCACAAAAAATGCACTTCGGACTATTGAGTTTCGATACGTAGCATATCGCAGTCCGTAGCCCAGCGTAGCGCGTCTACGTCGGAAAAGTTTATCCGTAGGCCGTAGCGGGCGGCGGCGTTCGTGGGAGCTCGCACCACGGTGCGGGTGGCTCGCGGGGCGCTATTCGCGGACTATGCGGAGGTCGCTCGCAGGCCGGGCTCGCGGGGAGGGGGGCGGGAGGGGGGCGGGAGGGGGCACGTGCGCGCGCACGCCGCCGCCCACGCCGCCCCGCCCCACACACCCGCAACCTATTTATTTCTAGTTACGTAAAATTTACGCGCAATACCCGATACTGCATTTAGCTTATGTTACTCGTATGGCTGTATATAAGCAGTAATGAAAATGTGGCTACATTACGAGCCCACTTCCCCTCCCACCACGAAAAAGATGCCGTTCTTTGATACCGTTCTCACAACAAAATACGACACGCACGATACATAATGGAATGGTATATAAAGAAATGTACGCCCTCTCGAATGAAAAGCTTTTAAGAGTTTCGACACCGGTCAAATAAAAGGCAGACGGTTTAACATTAAACGCCAATCAGTGTATTTGACGCGAGGCCACTTCTGGCCCCGGGCAGGTGAGGCGTGAACTGAAAAAAGAAGTCACCGCCGGTCGTCGGGGGGACGCGCCGTCAAATTTGGCAGACGAGTTTTTTTGACCGCAGCCGATGCTATCGATGTCACTTAAACGAATTGAATAAACGCGTCGGAGGGCGCGTACTGTCTATCTTTGGGCCTTTTTGCATCAACACGACTGTCCGATTTGATCATCAAATACGACATATACCTAAATGCGTGTCTGTTATTCAGCGCCCCCGTTGTCGCCATTCTCCATTCATCTTGTATTTGTACATAGATACAATCTCCCTCAGTCGTAGTAATGTTGACTTTTATAGCCGACAGTTTGTTGTTCTGTTACGTTGGGTACGTGAATTAAAGCAAAAGTTCGATAAACTGTGTCGTCACAATCAGCTGTTCGCGCCGCGAGCGCAACAGACAATGCGATTAAGATCTACGCAGGACAACTTTCGCCGGCGCGCCGAGCGGCAGTTAGTTGTTATGAAAGAGAGAAATTTGTAAATTGTTCGCGCCCGAGTTCGCGAACTCCGTCGAACCAGAGTTTGTTTTAAGAGTCCAACCTTGAAACAAGAAGAAAAGTAGTCCTGTAAAACAAAGTTTTGCGGCCGCCGTCGCCGGCGCAAGCGGTTCAAGGATTGTGCCCGAACTGTCTGTCTGTACAACTTTACCGATTAAAAGCTCAAAAGCTTCCAAAGTCATTTTAAAAGTTTATCTGCACGCGGGCTCGCGCGCGGGGGACCGCGGGGCGGAGTGTAGGCGCTGGGTTCGTTATCATCCCACCGCAATACTTTAGTTAAAACCTAGTTTAACTTATTTATAAATCGACGGCGGTCGTCGGCCGGGCGCGCCTACTTCACGAATTAAACTGTCAAAGTTGGGAAGATGCGACCGCCGGCGTCGGCGGCATCGTCGCGCCTACCACGCTGGGGCGCGCGGCGCGTGCCCGACGACATGTGTTCGCACTGCCGAATAGTTGCCAACGTACACACTAAGTTCCTAGACCCTTCGCTACTTTGTTTTACAGCTGTTCCACTTAGCGAACTATGCCTCGAGTTGGGCGCGAGTTCTTGCATGTGTATCGGCGGCACACACCCGCATCCGAATAGTTTCATAAACATAACCCAACTTAGTTTTGGACGACTTTTCAAAGTCAATGCATACTAACTTTCGATGTCTGGGAGTGCGATATTACGATTGGATCAGTTTGCGGGTGACTTTAATGCATTCGTTTGTTCCAAACTTTGTTTTATTGGATCAAACTTCGCAACAAGGTTAAATAAGTATCACTGTTTAATTTGTGTTACGGAACCAAAGAAGACAGAACAGAGACAACTTCGCTGTTTAGTTCGCTTGCTGTTTTAAGAATCACCACGTGTTATTTTGTGCGAATAAATCAAATTATGTTAAAGTATGTACAATGTACAGTTACACGTGCTTAGTACTGAGATTATTCCTATAAGTTAATTAATGTTGTGATATTTATGAATCAGTGATTATGACATTAGGTGAGACCTATGTCCAGCAGTGGCGTTGGGCTGATTTATGATGATGATGAATCATGATAGGTTAAAGTCACAGGAATAATAATATACATAAAACGAGGTCGATTAGATACGATATGTGTGGCCTGTGGCAGTTCTACTGTGAGTGCGTTTTGTTAATTTTTGTTTGTAATTATATAAAATCAAGTGTTTCGTTTATATTATAAAAGGAGTTTATAATTCAGAGTTAAAATATAATTATATTAGGAGAACCCACAAATAGAATATCAGCAGTCTTTTTGTAAATAATGTAGGTAGTTAAGATTTAGCGAAATACCTATATTATTAATTATGATGTAAGTTTAGTTAAGTCCTGATGTTCTATTATCTGTTCTAGTCAGATATAATTTGTTTAATTTATTTTGTATGATATTTTATCATTGATTAGCTTATTGTTTTTAAGAACCTAACTCCTTATGTAGAAAGGTTGGTTTTTGTTTTATAACATATTATATTACTTATTTAGCTATTCTATGGCTATTTTGTCATTCTGTGGCTCTACAACATTTAGTTGAAAAAATTACACTACTAGAAGCGGTTAAAACTTTCAAAATTGTATAAACTTTATTCACTCAAATATTTGTCAGAATACTCGTTACCGTTTTACACTTGTAGTCATCCTCGACTAATAGCTTTTCTTAGGGAGCTAAAATATTAAATATTTCGTTGAGACTACATGCTTCTTTAATTTCCCGCAGCCCTTATGTTTGATAGAGAAAAACAACTCGATATGTACGTTCATAATCAGTATAATTACCGAAATCTCTGTCGGAAAGTCACGATCAACAGTCAAATGCGAGATAAAGCTGCCACAACCCTCGGAGCGGTGGTCGTTACTACCATCATAAGAAGGTCTACCACAGCCCCCCGGCCACAAACATTTAACAGTGTAAAGAGGAATTTGTAGGCATATAGGGAGGTCTATAAAATATGGTCGCGAAGTACGTGTTATCTTCCTTCGCAAATAAGTCACGCAATAATTACCGCGAACGGAGGATCACGCTCCCCCGCACATATTTATGTTCGACACATAAATATGTACACGTAAATTAAGGAAATATGGTACACGACAATTGCACGGTTTATGGTGTAGCTGCAGGCTATTCGCGGTTTATGATGCCAATGTTTTGATTCCGTGATTCCTGAGGTAAGTAACTATTGTTGTACGTAAGTTTGTTATTGTATGTTTTATTTGTATTTTATTGATTTGAAATACACTAAAAATATGTATTAAGATGGCATTAATGCCAGATGCAACCTAGAGAGATTGACTGCAAGAGAATGCATCTGACATTAATTGATGCAGAGAAGTCTAAAAATAGTTGATTTTTTTGTTCATAGGGCCTTGAAGATTTTCGTTGTAGTTACGTAAGTTTGTTATATTTAAATTTAAATTATTAGTTTTCATTAGATACTAGATTAAGATTGAAGATTTGTTATAAAGATTTGTGAATGAGAAAGTAATTATTACTGTACTTGCATGTACGAGTATATTTGTATTTTGATTTACTTCGAAACTTTTTGGCCTATGTAAGTATTATTATGTGGTATGAAAGCTCTTGAGTTAACACATTATTTTTATGTAAATTAATGTTTAATTTAAAGGTACTTACGTTTTTGAGGTGGAGGGCCTGAAGAGCTTGTGCGTTATCTGTCCTTCATCGAACTGTAACAAAATTAATATAATTAATCAATATATAATCTATTTTTTATATATAACGCCCGCATTAGAGAATAAGCCCTGTGTTGCGGGGAGTTTACAAAAATATACAATTTATGCACACAAAGTATAGATAATTTCATTATTTCAACCTATAAACGTCCCACTGCTGGGCATGGGTCTCCTCCAAAGAATGTGGAGGGTTGCTATAGGTTTTGTTTCGAATTTTCCTTATCTTGCAGTGCTCTTGTCTGCATAAAGTTAATTAACTCCTTTAGTCGCCTTTTACGACACCCACGGGTTGAGATGGGGTGACATTATTTATTCTTAATCCGTCACTACACGGAAAGTACAGATACTCGAAACAAAGAGCTGATTCACATAAAAAATTTTCTTGTGTGGGAATCGAAGCCACGGTACACAGCACGTCACAGTAAGTCAATTTAGAAATGTCACTTACTTGGTAAATAACACATGACTGCCATGACAGTTACTTCACTGTACTACTGTCTGGGTTAAAATGTGCGGGTACATTGATATAGTGTAAAGAAAGTGGCCTAATTGATTAATAGACTGAATACTGCCAAAAAAAAGGGACAAAGTGCAAGCTCGTTTGAAGAAATAACCATAGAAATATTATTTGAATATGATTGCTTTGTTGGCGAAGCGGTATTAGCTACGACTGTTGCACAATAGGTTCCCGATTTGATTTCCAGGTCGGGTCATAATACTATTGGCTTTTACTGTCTATCAGCCCAGCGTTGGAAAATGTACTCGGTAAATAGCAGTAGGCTCGCAACTAACTCTTTGGGACCAAACTATCTGGCGAGATCTAGGTTTGATACTGCTATGCGTACCCCATTCAGAAAAAAGCGTGATAGAAGGAAGTGTTTATTGTAATATGAATTATAGTTAAAATAAAGCCTAACACTGTAATAAACAACTCTCATAGGTTCTATAAATAGTTTACTGCCCCATTATGTGTTGACAAACAATGTTTTTCGAATTAAATTATAAATAAATGCCATAATTATAGGCTTATATTGTGTAACTATTACAAGTTTGGTCGTGGAAGGGTGAAATTGTGAAATAATCCCTGTTTTAGTATCAGATAGGTACTTATATGGAAATGACGACATTACGTGTCGGACGCGTACCGAAATGCGACTTTAATTGATGTTGCTCAACAAACACTAACTAGTACGGACAACATTGAAATTGTATTCATATATTTATTTATATTTGACTGTCACCGTGGCGCAGTGGTTAAGGTGGTCGCCTCCCCACTACATCGCCGTGCTGGGTGACGTGGGTTCGATTGCCACACTAGACAAATATTTGTGTGATTCATAGATATTTGTTTCTAGTCTGGGTGTAGGTACTTTGTGTCCGTTAGTTTCATGTTTGTAAAGCTCCCCGCGACACAGGGCTTGTTCCCTAGTGCGGGCGTTGTCTTTTAAAAAAAGAGAAAAAAAAAAGAATATAAGAAATTTAAAAAAAAAATTGTTTGTAGCAATCTTTTATTTACTGCTATAAGTTAATAAAAAATAAAAAGAATAATTCGCGTAATGGAAATAGTATGAATTTTCATCCTGAATATCTAATATCTAATAAATAATATTTTATAGTTTTTGAAATTGTCATGGTTATTTATCTTAATAATATTATAATGTTCGGTATATTTGCCATGTCCTTTATTTGTTATATATCGGATACTCAAAACAAATGGTAAATATCCCGAACATTATAATATTAATAAAATAATATTTTAAATGACTAAACTGCTGCTAAAAATTTAAAAACGAATGTCAGAGGGTCATTGCCCGAAGCTGCGATCTGTGGCTATGATGTGAGTTGACTGTACGTCAGGTGATTCAAAGATTCATAGTAGCAGTGCAGCGTTTTTTTTTATTTATTGCATACAAGCAGTAATGGCTGGAACCATATTTCCTCATCATCTCTTGTCATTAAAGTACGCCTAATTAATATTTTAATAAAGTTCATTAAAATTAAATTACATACAAATTGATACAATTGACAGACAAAGATAAAAAAAAATATAAAAAATAAACTAAATTCTATGTGGCCAATGTCACAAAAGAGGCCGTCATAAAGTATAAAACTTGTTTATTGCACATGTTTTTAATTATAGTAATGCATTAATTTTGCAAATCTGCTCTATGCATTGTGCCAGTATTTACCGAGCTAAGAGGTCCTAAGCGGAATCCTGACACTCGAAAGTAAGCCAAGTAGGCACTAAGGTCCTATTATTTTTGTATTTTTTTTTGCTATCTATACAACCAGGTTCACATTCCACATGTCACCATATCCTATATTCGTAACGAACGGGCGCGGTTCGTAAATTAGATTTTAATATTGAGCACGTAATACCCTGTTTGCTTTGGCCAGTAATTGATACAGCCCTCTTAGCATGACTCTAATGCCTGTCATTATTTTCAAATTCATCGGCTTTGCCTTTTAAACGGTGGATTATTTACGCTCAGCCTATTTTAAAGTTTAATTTCGTAGGGTTTTCAATAAATTTGTTATGTAGTCAGTTTTGTGTGGTTTCTTTGCTTATTCTTGCCATATCTTAAATAAATTCTCCGTTAGCAATCAAAATGTAAGTGTGGGTTCCACCAAGTGAGTTTGATTCTCATACGAGACAAATATTTGTGTGATTCATAGATATTTGTTTCGAGTCTGGGTGTACTTTATGTTCGTTAATTGTATGTTTGTAAAGTCTCCCGCGATACAGGGCATGCTAGCTAAAGCGGGCGTTGTCTTTAAAAAAAAATACCAAAATCAACCATTTAAATCGCACAAATTGACAACACAATAACTTTATTATAATAAAAACCCTCTCAGCTCTCTAGTTAGAGGAGAGGAGATCCGAGCCCAGCAGTGGGACTAAATGGGTAGCTGATGATAATAAAATGCCTTAAATTCCCAGATGTCTACTTAGTCTAAGATGTGAAGTACCCTTGTTGCCTACTCTTGAACAAGCATCGACAAACTCATCCACACATTTTAGTCACTCCACAAACAATTTTTATAATACTCAAAAGGCAATTCATATCTAATACAGGTGAAGCTCCCCCTCGGCAGAGATTATGGCGGCGCCATCAAATATGCATAAAAGCGGTAAAATGCCACACTTAACCGCTCCCGACGCGTCGCGTTGTCACCTGCCTCCTTGGTACTCGCCTCCTTACTCCGCTCCAGACAGATGCTCAGACATACTGGTAATTAAAAATCTTCCACCGCATATTAAAGCTGTACTTATATGAACGTGGATATTTGCATATTTATTTTGTCAATAATAAAGTTCAGAGTTGTTTAAAAGACGGGGTAAATGTCATATTATGGAAATATTTATTGAAATGCAAATATATTGATTAACCGCAGTTTTAAATCGAAAAATTTGAAATGTTTATCATGACCATACAATCCCTCCGGCAAAAAAAGAGTCATAACATGTAATAATTTGTTTTGTTATTTTGTCTCTTTTTTTCCAGCAAAAAAGAGTCATAATGTCAAATCAAATTATTACATGTTATGACTCTTTTTTTGCCGGAGAGCGATATAATCTAAGAAATGAATAAATACCTATTAGATACTTTCTTATAATATGAAGTTTCATAAAGGACACAAGTATCAGTAAGATTTTTTTTTGTTATAGAAATACATTATTAAATTCCGTATTTACAATTCTGTGCACTCTAAATCTAATTAACAAAAACATGTACCACCGTGATTAACAAACAAAACTATTGACGTTTACTCATTCATAACTTAATTACGTCATTCTCATTAGACTGAGGTTGCATATATCTACCTACAATATACATTTCGCGAGTAACTCGTGTGTTCGCGAGTAGAAATCTACAATCCCATTATAACAATCACCTTCCCGTTCATTACGCGAGCTAAGATACTAAATTTAAATTAACAGCCCCTTGTTAGTTGAACTATGTACATCTGCACTAAAATGAATGTTCATTTGGTAAGCGAAAATCGGAGGAGAGGAGTGTCGCAGCTTTGAGAGTTAGTGAATCATGACAGGAATCGTGTGTGCAACATTTGAGTTACATTATAGAAAACACATACCAAAAATTAATTATTCAAAATATTATTCAAATGATTGTATAATATCAGTGAACAATGTTATCGAATTTAAAATAATAAAAAATTAATCATTCTGGATATGTGATAAAGTTTTTATTACATACAGACTGTTTTAATACTTTATGTACAAAAAAAAGAAAACATCACATTCAATCATTTTCAATTTGAAAATGGAATGAAAATGTATGCCAGTCTCAATTATTGTTTTTGACTTTAGATGTTAAAGACTAACAGTCTTAATTAATTATTAAGTAAAGAGGATTTATATTTCAGGAACGAATTTGTATGTTTAGCACTTATGAAATAATATTATTTTTTCTACTAAGTACATGAATGATGCTCAGTAATAATATATTTTGTTTGAAAACTGAAATTTAATGAATACACTTCGATATTTTCGTGTCTCATACGTATAGACATTACAATGAGCATCTATTTACTTATAAGTTCATTTAGAAACGTCGGCATTTGGTTGTGTAGCAACCAATTTAGCCAGCGTCGTCTCCGCCGTCTTTATCGTATCTTTAATGAACACTCATAAGCACAGTACTAAACGTATTGTGTTCGTGAGACGTTAGTAAATGCTACCTAGCTTTGCAACACTTAATGAGCTGAGGGAGTTCTGCGGATTTGCGTTTTGTTCAGACAACATTTTTAGGTTGGTTAGTGGGATTTTAGTGAAAATTTTGAAAGTGCTCTAGTTTGTTTATGAAGGTAAGATAAGGTTTTATGATTTTAGAGCAAAAAGTTGTAGATAGTTTTTTAAGTACAGTCTGTTTTATTGGTATAGAATAGTATAAAAATAAAATAAAGTGTAGTTCGATCATTGATAAACTAAGTTTGTTTGCGATTGGGGTTGTATTTGCTAAATTTAGTTAACAAAACTTACTGAATCTTAGTTAAACTGAGTCTTAGTATTTCCTAGCAACTCAAGCTTAGTTTCAGCCTCAGTTCTATGTTTATAACTTTTTATCATACAAGTATTTATTTAATTTAGAATTCTACCTAATTAGCATTGTAAGAGTTTTGTATTATTTTAAGATATAAAACCTGTGTGGACTAGACATTTTGAAGCATATATTATGCAAACTACAAGCATTCTTTTTTTAAAAGACTATTTATAAATTCTATTTTTGAACATATTTTTTTGGGACAGCTGAAAAAAAGGGTCTAAAAATAACAAAAGAATACCGTTACGTATTCCACCCCCGCAGTGAAACAATGTAGGCCTACACGGGAAATGCTAATAGGGGCCCGCTCGGTACAAATTGATACTCGATCGTCGCTCATATAAAACACTCTGCGAGCAAGATCGGCCCATGAATAATAAAGAATTGCCAAACGCCGACGACGAGACGCGACATATAGTGCAGCGTATAAACGTCGAATGTGGAACATAAAATAAATGCAAAACAAATAAAGAACAAAACTGGTTACGCGAAGGGGTTTGAACCCGCGATCCTGTCATTTCATGCTTAGTACACTTCCATATGAACTGCGGCTTGCTGTCTCGAAGATCGAATTTGACGATTACTTGTTGTTGACCTCATATTGCAAAATATTTATGATATTAATTCAGTTATTTCCAATTTATTAATATGATTGCAGCAATTGCTCATTATCCTTTGGTATACATAATATTTATTATTTTAGTCATAAATGTTAGGTACTCGTTACGTTACTCAGATAAGATTCTCTCAAGGTTATGTAATACACGGTCGATAAAAAGCAAAACGTAATATTTTGGTCCGTCCAAAAACCACAGCCATCCTTTTTCTCGAGCCACAACTTAATTTTAATTTTTACATCTGTCTTATTAACAGTGTTTGTTTGGTTTTAAATAGTAAATTATATTACACATTTAAGAATGTTTGATTTTAAATGAAATCATGAATTTCATAGAATAAATAAATATGATGTCCATTGTGTAAGCAATTAAAAACCACCGTCGGGTATCAAGACAAGTTTTATATATTTTTACTTAAAAAATTCTATCACTACAAAAATATTTTGAAATTTGACGCTATCGAGCCGCACCTTACGCCAATCGCCCTTATTCTCCTCACGTCCACTATAAAACATAATTCAGATTTTCATAGAGAACCATGCAAGACCTCTGTGTTTCCATCTTGTTAAATTCTCCCCTTGTCACATAAAAATACCCCGAACGGTTGTAAAATACTGTGTTGACTTAACTACCGTTCACTTGTTCTATGATAATTTTATGTCACTATTGCTCTGTGGTGTGATTTTACACTCTTGTTAGTGTAAATAAAATGTATGACGTAAAGGCTATTTGTGAGTTGCTTCTTTAGAAAAAAGGATTAAAATAAGATGCATTTCTAAAGTAATTTTAATGCTATGTCTATTAGCTTAAGGTTAAAAATTGTTAGGTTAGGTCACCTTAAAAAAAAAATTATACATTTTATTCAAATATAAGTATTTGTACTGTATTATTTTAACTTTGTACTTTGATTGTGAGGATGTGTTTGATATGTTAACACAATTCAAAACACTTCTTTGTTATAGGGGGCCTGGAGATTTGTAACACGGGTCTTGATCCCAGTACAGACTCTCATTCTGGAAACATAACCCTTCCGAATTGTTTATAATCATAATTCCTTGTAATATATGTACCATTATGAGACAAATAAATAAATTATTATTAAAAAAAAATCACCATTGATTTTATACATACAATCATACAACGTCTCCTTTTAACAAAGAACGTCTACACTTAATTACACGTATAAATACTAAATAATTCATGTCGTGAAACGCAAAACCACATGATTACACGTTTAAGCCTACTAATAGTAAATGAAAATTAACATCAAGTGAATGAGGCTGTGTTAAATCAGTAGCAGTATAATCCCCGTACATGATCGACATTTAACGTAATCGTAGACGTAGAAGTGCGTAGGCCGTAGAGCTACGAAGCGCTACGATATGCTACGAAGTAATATAATAATAATATAATAATATTCTACCACATTCACACAGCGCCATCTAGTCCCAAAGTAAGCAATTATATTTGCTTGTGTTATGGGTACTAAACAACTGATATACTACTTAAATACGTTTTTTTTTGTAAATACATACGTATATAACAGATAAATTACACCCAGACGCAGAATAAACCTTTATGCTCATCACACAAAGATCTGTACTGGGTGGGGATCGAACCCACGACCTCCGGCTTAGCAGTCAGGGTCACTAACCACTAGACCAACAGGCCAGTCGGTGACTTTTTTTGATAATAGGTGACTTTTTTTTAACGAATTTAAAAATATAATTTAATTCAGTTTAAGTATTCTTATGCCTCGTTCATCATTCAATAGCGCCTCATTTGTCAACATACATCAAGGCGTTGAAGTTACATTTCTTAGTAAATGCTCGTAAAATACGCAAAATTTCAGAGACGTTATGTACAGTAAGACTTTCAGCTTAAAGACTTATAGATTAGTATTTAATACAAAATATTACTAAAGCCGTTACGATTACCGAGTGCTAGAAATCTTTGACATTGTCGATGTCCACAAAGGAAGGCAAGCAATCAGCGTAAGGTCCCCACCAGCGGTATATTCAATAATAAAAACATCTATTTTCTTAGAAGCTGGTTTGGATTTGCCATAGTTAATTAATATAAAGAGGTCCGTAAAATCAATAACGTGTATTGATCAATAACTAAGCTAGTAATGTAATTATTCTAATGACATTAGTTGTTTGATTCATGTCATTCATGCGGTAGTGTGTGTAATGTTTGTTTTTATTAATTTAATATATTTCTAAAGAATCTTATAAAAATATTACTCTTATGCGCTTTTTTTTCAAATGTGTGTCAACTATAATATTTCTCTGTTCACGTTATTTAAAAAAAATGCTCTCAAAGTTTTTTTATACCATGTTGGTATGGTTAGCTGTTACCCTAGCTTTTTAACATCAAGGGCATCAAATACACCTTAAAAGGGCTTCCCTCCTCAATAAGCTCTGGTACCACACCCACCAACAGGAACATTACACAAATCTATTTTTCCTTGAATTAATATATAAATACTCAAGCTATATTAATACCAACTCCAAAACCCTTTTGATTCGTACTTCGGTTGCGTAGTGTGAGGTGTAGTGTTTACCTGTGGAATCCGCACAGACAATTAGCTCTTTATGTGATTAAACGGTCTGTGGCGTGTCGACGTGTCGAGCTTACACGTCACTAATCATTCTCGACATTTGTTACGTATTTACACTTGATTTTGTATATGTTGTTTTATTGTTACGATGTTATAGACTTTCTTTATTGAATGGGTGCTAAAAAACTTGAATATATTTTAGAATTATTGTTGGAATGATGCATTGGTTTGGTATAATATATTGTTATAATTTTAATAGTATACTTTAGATGTAATAGTTTTGATTAATATTAACCAAACATTTTTATTTTATTTTTTGTAAAATGCGACACATTAAGGGGGCGTGTTGGAATGATTGCGCACACTGGCCATTGAATTGTTTATGGTGATTAATCTGTCGCATTGTTGTTACTCGTAACTAAGGCGTCTGCTGTCATCCAGGCTAAAAGCGTAATTCTGCTGTATGTTAATAAATACATATATATTATAAAAATTATCATGGGTCAATATATTTTTTTATGTATATTATTATACTTTTTTTGGACGGTACACATTACAGTATACCTTATTCTATTTTTGTTTCCTTTTCACCTTCACTTTGTCGTACACTTCTTTTGCTCTCACGCTATATTCTCTTTCCCCTACACTTTAGGTTTCATCATCATTATCATAATTTCAACCTATAAATGGCCCACTGCTGCACGGGTCTCTTCCAAAGAATGTGGAGGAAATTTAGCCTACTATACCGCACCGGCCAGACGGGTCGGTATATGGTGTTTCGAATTTTCAATTTTTTTAAAATAATTATCTAATACAAAACAATGAGTAATTAATAATATTCGAAACAAAGGCTTAAATGAAGCGAGACGTGGTATTACCTTACACCACACAATGCGTCGTTATCTTAGAGTGGCGTGTAGGTGGGACGTCAAATGTGCATTCATTCAGGTAGGGTGTGAGAGACGGCCGGCCAGCCGGAGGAACAAGGAAACAGCACAAAGGCCCGTCACGGGATGCTTGAGGTGTCTCGGCAAGCCCGTCATAGACTAGACGAAAGAATTGACGTTTCTAAAGTAACATTTATAGCTGGAATGTCCAAATCATTTTTAAAAATTAACTTACAATCTTTTTAAATTTATCTATTAAATTCTCTTTTTATATAATCCTTACTATCATTAGCTAACCAGTTAAGCAAGGGATTTTATTAACAATAATTTCCTAATATTACAGTACATCACGTATATTACTTGCCTATTTTCCATTATTTAATAGAATAATGATAAATAACAATATTGTCTCAAATTGGTGAAATTATTATCTCAAAACTTACCTAACCTATCCGAAACTCACACTCATATCTAACTTTTCTTTAATGCGATAGAAATAAAAATATCTACACTTTTGCAATTTTAATATTAGCTAACATAAACATCTGTTCGCTATCTGTTCTTTGTATGAGCACTTTCGTTAATATACACCAAAGAAGGTTGATTCAACAAGGAGTGCATCGGCCTTCAACACGAAGGAGCATAAAGATATTGAGCGTGCATTGTCGCGAGCTTCTATTGTGTGCCGGCGCGAATCGTCCGTGATAACACACCGTCCGCCACCGGCCGCTTTGTCTCCCTAATTGTTATATTCCGAACAAAGAGCTGCAGAAACAAACGACGACAACGCTTGTTAGCTCCCAGGCTAAACGCTAGTGTAATAACATGTCTTCAAACAATTGCACGACGTTTCCAATACGTTAGGAAATTGGTTATACTCGTACCTGATTGCAAAGCCATTGCGAATCGAGCGCCTTTGTTGTGCAATATTGACTGCACTTTTAGTTTATACGGTAAAATCTAATCGTTCCAGTCGATATGATTGACGTCGATAAAAATGAACGAGTCAAAAATGCGGAATTCCATGGGGCAATAATGAGTCGGCGGGAATTTGCCATGCCAATATAGCGCTAATGATGTTCATTTTTGGATTTGGAACGGTTCGACGTTTATTCGTTTTAAAACCAAACGGTGGCATGCAGCCCTCAGTGTACAGCATCAATCATTTTTAGAGGGTTTCGCTTATCCAAGTTTTCTTCCTGCCTCCGTCCTCTGCTTCCAACTTTTACATCGAATGATCTCCGTTGAACCAACAGAGCGTTCGCTGTAACCGCGTTTTGTATTATTTTTTGTGAATAAATAATATTATTTCTCGAGGGAAAGGGGGATTGGATTTCGTTAAATATGGTTTAGTAATTGAATTGAAATCTCTCAATGTCGACGTTCAATTAAGCTTTAGATTTCGTTCTTGATGAAGGTATATCCTTTGTTTCTTGGAATTTAATAAGTTAATTTTATATTAAGACTGTTTAGTAAAGTTACTTCAAAGAAGCTGTTATAGGCTGACTGGTATACTTGAATATGTTTACTGGAGTAAGATATGTAAGTAATTATGTTTAACAAAATAGCTGTGATATGATCACTGGAGAAATGGGCAAAACTTGCAATGTATTCATACAAAGGATATAAATAAAACGGTGTTTTTTTCACAAGCTCTCAAGAAGATTAGATTTGTAAATGAATTATAAAATTTAAACACATTAATTACACTATCCATTACGGCGTCTGTCAAAAGTGATTAATGCTAATGTTGGACGCAAGATTTTTAACTAAGTTAAAATAAAAATAGCTTAGGGTATTATTTGTGAGCGCTCCGAGCGACGGATCCGTCATCTCTCCCTTGCAAATTATAATGACACATCCGCCGGGAGGTTTTAAGCCAATTCAACTTTGAGGATTTCTGATACCATGGGCAATGGTTTTTCCTTAAGAAAATTAAGAGGTAAAATATAAATTACGAGGCATTGGGTCGATTTTAAACATTGTAATACATTTTGAACTAGAATAGAATATTCCTGTTCAAAATTTAAATTGCATACCTACGAACATAATATACATACTTTGACTTGTTTTAAAACGAATTATCACTAATAGTGGGTTTAGTAAATAATATCAATCCATTAATGTCTCACTGCTGGGCACGGGCTTCTTTTCCTCTGTCTAGAGAGTTGAGAGGGTTACGGTCATAATATCCTAATTCATCCATACTCCTAATTCGAATTGGTGGTTCAGACATACGCTTATTTATGTGGATTTTCACACGATGTTTTCCTTTACCGTTACCATATGGTAAGTCACATAGACTAGAACATAATATAAATTCCACAAAGTGAAATCTACATTGGTACTGACGGTCGGAATGGAACTCGGACCGTCACTCTCATCCCTTTTTTAGTAAATGCAAGCTGTGAAAAAAGAAGAAAATAAAAAATTCAAAATTAGAAAACATTTACGTGGTTAAGTAGCGGGAGTGTGCAGAATGAGCCATAATAATTTAATATTTTTTATCGAGAGAGCAATAATAAGTTCGGAAGCAACAATACCAATACAAACAATATCGATTCACGAGGGTTGCGTCTACGGGAAACAATTTGCGGTAAAAATCCGCACTGATAGACGCGATATGAGCAACGGGAGATTTTTTACTTATTTTTTGCCGCACGGGGGAGATCGCGAGCGGCTGATCTTTGTTTTATGAGAACGATTAAGAAAAGCATATTTGAAGTGTGTACTTGGCTTTATTTGCGCTCCGAGAGGGAAGGCACGCTTCATTGATCTGTAATCGTTTTTCACATTTTATTGCTGTACGAGGGTCGTGAGTATGGTTGAGTGTACGCAGCGTTGTTCAAATTAGCCGTTATTCGCGTAAAATTAAAATTAGAATCTTGTTCGCGACATAATTCAGTCGCGCTCGCGGCGGGATCCTGTTATTTTCGCACTTAATTTCGCGGCGTTAAGCGTTGTATTGTGGCGCAAGGCGTCTGCTCGGAGTGATTAGAATGCTAAGTACGCATCCTGAAAGGGTTCTCTTAATTGTGCGGTGCTCCTTGTGGACCGCACCCACCAAACACCGACCGTTCGCGTTCTATTCAAAGCGATGACAATGTTTGATTACGTTAAGGAATCATATACGTACTAATAGGTACACGGCTGTATATGCTGGATTATGATACACGTATTGCGAATATGATTTGAGCAGTGCAATATTATACGGAAATAAAGTACTACATTACAGTCGATGAATGTCAACACTAATTCTGTTATATTGACCCATTCTGTTTCTTTATACATATTTAAAAATAAGTTCAATATTTGACACTAAAATGTACATAGAAAGAGGACAATTGTGATGTAGACTTAATTAAACAAATGTTTCTTCCTGCTCACCATTAAGCGCAAAGCAATCACGACAGAGACATTTTAATAGTCAAAAAATTAATTGCAAGTGGCGTCGTCGTGATTTAGGCGACTGAAATGCGGTCGTTAGTGCGAATTGAACGAAAGGGTGGCTTTACTCCCCGATATAATTAAACTTTACTTTCGGTTATATTTTAAAAAATGCATCACATAAATTTGTTTTAAATTATTAAGAAAAGTAAGCAGAAAAGATTATAATGTGCTGTCAAAAATTAAGCATTTCAAATACGTGTAGAACAATATCATAAATTAATGTTGAGTGGTTCTTTTGTTTTGGTTCGGGAGCATAACGCAAAATAAAGGCGTATTAATTATTCAGCGCCACACTCGACGCAATCAGAATAAGTGCTGATGTTTCTGTCACCCGCTGCGGCTTGCGTGGCGGCGACGGCGGCGGCGGCGGTGGTGGCGGTCGCGCAGTGCATGATTAGAATTCTTAAGCTGTGCCGAAGGCTCTTGATTAGAGGAAATTAAAATCATTATACTCCGGCGCGCACCGAACCCGCGCGCCACAATGCCGGCTCTACCCGACTGACGTAAAAATAAGCGGGAAACGCACATAAAGAAGGAGGCCCGCCGGAAACGGAAGCGGCACCATCTTGGAGCCGCCGGGCGGGAAAACAATGGATTCGTTAATTAACATTTTCTTACGCCTCGCGGCTGTCGAACGAACGGTTTATCGGACAAAATATTTATGACGTAGACGCAATGAAAATTCCACCATGAAATTGCACAATTGAAATTTTGTTCAATAGTAAGTAGGGATTAAGAAATTGTTTGAGACTTTTGTTCAAGTTTAAAACTTTTACAACTGCGCAAATAAGATTTTTTTTAATCAATGTATGAAGCCTCTTTGGTAATAAAAGAATCCAATTACAAAGAGCATTTGGTCATAGAATTTCAACTTGAAATGGAAGGTCCTCTAGCAAACCTCTGCCCTAAACTGAAAAATTCCCACCATTAACCAAAACTGACTAGTTCAAGCAATGACATAGGTACACACTGAACACAGCCACATACTCGTGTAGAACAAATAACTCAATGTGCTTACAAACGTATCAGTGGTCGGTGTAATAGAGACAGAGTACCCGCCCGAGGCCGCGCGTGAAAAACGGTCCTCATCAATAACGCGCTATCGGTCAGAACCGACGTGTGCCTTTGCCTATCGATGTCTGATTGATTGTTTCGTCTGTGGTTCACTGTAGGTATACTCGTACGTCATTTGTGAAACATAATTGGTATTTTACAGCATCTGTTAAAATATGTGCTTAGTTGAGATACAATCTGTAGATGATATCGTTTTTATCGTTATTATTTATTATTATTGTAGCCAAGTGCTGATACATTTGGCTACAATATTAGACAATATTACAATATTAAAAATTTAATATTTTTGGCTTAAATTTTTTATAATTTTATTTTATGTCGATTAACTGACTGATAAACTGACCCCACAGCTTGATAGCTATTGATGTCTTGAAATTAATAATATTTTTAAAGATCATAAAAAAATAATAAAAACATTGATTAGGGCAAATCACATTGTTTTTCATTATGAAAGCTAAAAATAACATGCTCATTACTCTTCAAAAGAAAGCGATTTTTTAAATCCTATTTTAAATTGAATAGATACATAGATACTGTACTTTTACATGCACAAAAACTTTTACCGTAATTTATCTGCGTGATATTTGAAAACGCATATCTACTATTATCCACCAATCACTGAGAACGAATAGTATATCGCGGTCCTTCATTGGCTTGACCCCGTGACAGATAGCAGTCATTTGTCAAATTGAATGTTTGCACAGGCATGTTTGGTTGCCAAATAGCGACGTGAAATATGAATACGAAGTGTAATCCCAGATATATCACCTTTTAGAGAGAGAATTGAATAGTGTATACTCTACACGAACTAAAATTAATATGACCGTTCATTAAGTATTTTGCTTTAAGTGTTGATCAGGTTTCACCGGCCGTGGTCACAAGCTAAATCAGTTATTATCGTGCAACACAAGTTTAAAAGTAAATAAACTGTTATTTAAAATCTTTGAAAAAAGTTTCTGTTTATAAAATAAGTTACTCGTGCTGAACATAATTCGTCCTTAGTTGGCTTCAATATTAGTGGTCGTTGTCTAAACTATGACTTTTTACGAGTTTACTCTAATTCCCCGACATGTATCACAGTTTTAAGTCTTTAATTGTTTTCAGTAGTATAATAGCCCAGTGGAAGTGGATTTAGACGGCAATAACAATGTAGTAAACCGCTCTTAGTGGTGGATTACCGCCATTAACCGTTGCGGTGGTTGTAAAACGAGTGATCGATGCGCGCCCCGATGTTTATTGTCTATTATATGGACGAGGAGGGACACTAGTGATGTGACCCACTCTCCGATATGGATTTATGTTGGTAAAAATTTATGTTTTTATAATACGTTATATGTAATTTATACTACGAATAATATTAAATATTTGGAGCAAAGATAATATAATTAAACAATTTATTTATTTACATTTTGATGATTCAGCGGGATGTTTACTCATGATGGGTTTATTCAAAATCAATTAATTTAAATTTAGAATTAGTATTGTCAAAATGGAACGCATTTAATACGCCACTTGTGGGCTGTTGCGGCAGCGTCAGTCGTCATAGCAATTGTCTCAATTATTAATTGTAATTTTTGACAGGCACCTGTCAATTTCGCAGAGCTCAACCCTTCCTTAATCCCCCGCAAGACGCGAGGTGCTGGGACGTCTCCTTAGCCGCTCCCTCGGAATAAATTAGCTTTCTCCCGGCCACATCGGGATATAAAATTTTGAATATGAATGGAAAATTTTGCATTTGTAATAAACCGCTTTTCCCTGTAAGGCTGCAGATGCGTACTCGAGTACTGGATAAAAATGAAATCTCTCCCAGTGTCGTTCCTCAGGTGGCCTGCCATAAATATTTATTAATTATTTTTTCAATAATCTCTCTTCTGTTGTATCCTCCGAGGACGGAGGGATATCTCCACCGTTAATTGCTTTTTGTTTCATTTGAATAAGTATTGTTTTTGACTGCTCAAGCGTGACGTCGAGTTTTATAAAATCTCGACGATGAATAATTTTGTTGAAACAAAGTTAATTGAATCCATTATTGATTGTTCTAAATTTCGTTAGAAATATCCAGTATCATTAATTCATATTATTAGTAACATCAACTTTTGGAATAAAATTAGGTTGCTATTGAATCAAATCAAATGTTTGTTTTTGTGAGTTTTTCAATACCGATCAAAGTTGAAACTTTATTATTGCCTATTAGTAAATTATAAACGTATATCTATTTCCAGTACTGCTAAGTTGGTATTTCAAGAAATTTATTTAAGCTAATAATGCATAAATAAATAATGCAAAAATAATGCATAATATATTTTAACCTAGACAGGAAAATATACACACATGTATTTAATGATACTTTTATGCTTATTCTTAACATCTCTAAAACAATATTGCGAAATATCTGAAGTCTTTGTATAAAAAAACTTCAGACATTATATTGAACTGATGTCGACATCGTATCGCCTAATTGATTTTATAATTCGAAGGAAATTCAAAAATACATTTACATTCGAAGCACGGCAGCGACACGTAAGAGCAACCGATGCGCCGAATGCGGTTACAAACTTACAGTACAAATCTAAATCTTCAAGCAGTAGCTTAAACTGACGTCATAAGGTATAAAATGCAATTACACCCATAACACAAAAAGAAAAACCCGGCACAGCCATTCAACTTTTATTTTTATACTCTTGTATAATTTTATTGAAACAATTCAATTCGAGATTCCTATTTTTAAAATAAACTCAAATTTTATGTTGATTAATGGAAATTAGGGTGCGATTAAAATCAATGTCTCAACTTGCATTTTGGTATCGAAACTGAATCGATTGAGTACATGACTAGTGATGTGTAACATATGATTTTACTACGGGGTTCGTTTGAGCGATTGTACCAATTTGTCCGTGTAACGTACGATTACCCTCGCGGCATGTTAATTTTTTATTTGATCAAGATAGTTACCGTGGGCGAATAGTTTGATAATAAAGCCAATTTTTTGATAATACTATACCTTGGGGTGAATTTGAGCGGTTTATTTCATAAGTAAGGAGTAAATTACATATGTAGACGTGTCATTTCGTTGACAATTTAAAAGTCGTTTGATTCCATTTATCTCATTTTCTTGTTCATGGAATTATGGACTTAAGTAATAACTGCACGCTACTCGTATTTAATGGGCTATTTGCAAAGCCTACTTATTACGGATAATCGCTTTTAAAGGAGGGATTCAAAGAATTTTTAGTTTTTATTCAAATCAATTTATATTCAGTTCAATTTTTTTTTTGTATTCTAGCAAAGCACAAAATTTTCAGTATAATAAATTACCCTCTGGATCGAATATTGAAGTTTTAACAAGAAGTTCTCATTTGGCGTATATCGACAAAAGCATGTTAATAGGCATTTCATATCAGGCAAAAGTGTACTATGTTAAAATATAACTCAAGTATTAATAAAATGAAATATTCAAGACCATAAATTGATCGTTTATTACAAGTTTAAGCTATAATTTATGAAGATGTCCAGTCATCGTCCGTTTGGGTGGTGTTACCCTCAATTTGTCTCCGGAGCATTGTAATCCTCAAATTGATAATCGATGGGCGTCTACAAAGGCACGTTAACGAGCATCTCTAAGCATTATCAATCTTGCTTCTGAAGCCAAGGTCATACAAGCTGATGACTCGTCTAATTGTTGGAGCGGCAATATGGTGTCTTATATGGTAGGTATATGCATGCTAGGCGTGAAAGTCGAAAAAGGTTTGAGTCCATTATTGTAAAGAATTGTAATAACATGAGGAAATGATGGAGTTGAGGCAGTCCAAGCCGAGTATAAAAGTGAGATTTTTTTAACAAACATAAATAACATGAGGCACTAATCGGTTGAATATATTTCTTATTCTCGATGTTAAATTTAGTGAGACTCACCGTCTTATAGTATAAAAACTCAATTAGCCAATCTATAGGTATAAATAAAAAATACTAAGAAAATGTGTTATTAAGTGCAAAAGTCGAGAACGGTAGAACTAATTTGCTCTAGATTTTATTTATAAACATGTTGAGATCCTAGGAAGGCTTTTATTAAGAGGAATATTGAGAAAAATGCACTGAAAACGCAAAACGCAGAAATAATGGAAAGTTTCTGTAGTCATAGGTACGGCATGGCAACAGCCAGTTTCAAAATTAATAATGTGTAACTATGTTTCTATAGTTATGTTTCAAAATATAGGTAAGTAGATATGTATAAACCCTTTTTTCGAATCTTTATTTTTGTGTATCTAAGTTTAGTATTTAATAGGCTAGTTTTAATATTTTAATAACCAAAATAAAAAACCCTATTAGAATTTCAAGTCATGCGTCTCATGTTGCGACAAATTGACAGCCGTCAAAATTAACCCTCCAATGCTCGTGGCTGTGTTAAACAAATACGTTCGGTTGTTTCCGATAAACATCGTAACAAATTAACTGTAGGCCTCGATATGGCCGGCCGTATCGTGACATCTATGTGCCATAACGACATTGATTAAACTGATTCCACTGAACAGTAGGAAGGGTTACCTATACGGCTCGGCTGTTTAACTAAAGATATGTTATTGTATTTTTTTATTACACTATCTAGATATATATATAATCAATTAAACTCCGATAAAAGTTTAAAAAATGGTTTATAACTTAGTTACAAGGTATTTTTCTATCATTGAGACTAAAAAAATGTGAAATTGTAAGCAAATTTATGCACAAAGAAGAAAGAAATCGTCTAATGGAATTATTTACACTAATGAATTTACATTTTATATCCATGACTTCTTCCTTGCCTGGATTTGTCACATAATTTTGATACTATTAAAACAAAGAGAAATGTAAGTTAAACGTTTTACCGAAAATAAAGCAGTGATTTTGAGGGTTCAGGTTACAAATCATACGGTAGTCGGGGAGTCGTCACTGAGGATACATCGGTAATGCCCGGATCGCGTGAAATCGTTCCATATCAACCGTCGATTGACTCGGCTCAAAGGAAATGAATAGATTTCATTTTAGTGTCATTTGTAGAGCTAATGGCGGCAGGCTAATGTCGTGTTGAAAACGTGTAAACACGGGATCGGGCGATGGCGGGGTGAAGCCTTCCTGACACCTTAATGATACCGCAATACAGATGTATTTGTTGATTGATTAGCTGATTGATAGCATAGCTTAATGGTTAGTCTCTAAGTATTTTTAACTCAAGAAATCTATTCAATACTAGTTTCTGTGCATTTTCGCGATATATTATTGCCTATGTCATCTATTCCTATGCTAAAATCACGTTGAATTCTCTGATAACAGCAGTCCAGCAGCGCAATTTTGTCTTAAGTCCAAATATACATTTTTAATAACAATGTGAATAAAGGGACTTATTTTTAGACTACTACTTCTTTGTTCTTGAGAACGGAAAAACGTGTTTATTAAATATAAAATAAAATGCCCCTTTGAAATACTGGATTAAAACACAATAAAAATTTTTAGTTATTCACCAAAAAATATAACAGAGACAATATTTTTTCCTTTTATCGTAGAAAATTGCCGTTGAATTGTAGCGTGCCTCAATAATACGTAGCTCAATTACGTCACAATGTCTTCTTTGTATTTTCCCCAAAAAACTGTTCGTAATAAATAATACCGTATGTCATTTCTCAGCACGTATGAAATTTATAACACGCGGAGCATTTCCGAAGGGCAATTTATTTGTAATAGAGCCGTTCGATGGGGACCGACCCACTGTTAGTGGAACTAAAAAAAACTGTGCTTCAGCAAAAGTTACGTTTGATACATTTTCTAATTTATTTTTGCTTTTATTTATTTTTAAAAAGTAAATGTCAAAATAATATAGTTTTATCAGATTAATAATTGCAATATTTAAAACCCAAAAATCTAAATGTGTGTACAAACTCAATAATTATGTTTTCTTATTAAAATTTGTATACCTAACATATATTTTCAATACCCACGTAATATCTATATGTATATATCATATATCCAATTTAAGAAGGAAAACAACTGACAAAAATATATAAATTAAAAAGCAATTCCGTAAGCTCAAGTGTCAGTATATCAGAGCACAGGGCTAGTAAAGAGCGTCGCACCACGATTTGTGACTTAATCACTTTATTGGCAGCAGGGGAGCCGGCCTTATCGGAAAGAAACGTCGACCCGAACCGCTGATATATGAGTAAACAAGCTTGCACTTTTCCTCGGCGACTTTTGGCGGTCACAGAGGCCATAAACTCGTCGCCAAAGTTTGGATTGCGCTTGCGGGGAGCACTCCCACTTTAATGTTGTTTTTTAGTTTTAAACGTTTTAACAGCGGTAATGTTCTTATTTACCTTGTTTGCGTCGTCGTCGTTGCAGTCACGTGCATCTGAAACAAACAACGTACTTCATATAGAACGAGCTAGGATTTGTTTACACGAGTCGTTCATACTCCGGCCGCGGCCGGTGATTAGTCGGCGCACACTAGGCTCACCGGACCTAAATATGTTTGTATTTTGGCTTTGCCCGTACACACCCAATATCGGATCCCTCCTGAGGATCAGCCATTACGCAGCCTCTTAACGGCGGACGGTTTTAATTAAAAACTTCTTGCATTAGCATGTGTCCGCCCAATCATGATACTAATCCCTTCAAAATATTATTTAATTTCGCTCGAGATTTAATCTAGAACGGGTTATGTGGAATCTGTTAAAATGAATATTATACTAGGTATTATATTATGAATCTGATATTGATTTATTATTGAATATTGTTAATGTATACTAAGTAGGTCAGGGTGGGTTGTTCAGTGGCCTAAACAAACAGTATATCAGCGGTTGTGGGGGTACCGGCAGTCTTAGCGGCGATAAACAAGCACAGGTGTAGCGGTGCCCGCCTCAACCGCTGTCCGGACCAACTTGGAAAGTATTTGTAAGCGTTCAAACATACCGGGCTCGTTATGCATGCCTCGCTGGGTTTAATCATGGCCCAACCCCGCCTCGGGCGGAGCTAATGTTTTCACTATGTATTTTTTAAGTACTGCCAACTTGTACCAGCATTCAGAACTCGCGGTTTGCTCTCAATATTCCTCCGTATCAATATTGTATTGATTGAACAATACTTGTTGTTCGAGTAGTTCTTTCATTCTTTATTCAGGGATTGGACCAGTTTTATTTTTAACCGACTGTAGAAGTACTTAACATCGATAGGTAACTCGATATTGCTTTATGTAATAATTTTCAAATGATGCAATTTTTTATAATAAATCTGGATTGAAAAGCTTTTGTCATAAATAGACAGAGAATATCATTGTTTGATCAGTCCATTGAACTTGGAACAAGAACGTCAAGCGTATCAAGTCGAAGGTCCTCCATCTATTAGCGAGTTGTATGCGACTACCCACATCCGAATCTTGGAGCCTATTATGTGACGTGTCCAATATTGACACAGTGTCCCGCCGATTGTACCGATGTACATCGTGTATCTCACAATGATCCCTCGTCACCACCAATGAATATGGGTTTCGGATACGTCGGCTTGATATCATCTCTTGCTATGATATATTCATTGCTACTGAAGCAATATATAAATTTATTTTTACGACCGAGAACTACCAAGATAAGTGAAAGATTATTAATCACCCACCACCCAGCGTCGTGAGCTAACGCACAATTTTGTTTGACTTGGCGAAAAGTTGAGCTCACTCTTATTTATTTTTTATCAATTTCAGTCGGGCGAGCCTTAAAAGCGTCGTCCCGTTTTATTATGGGGACGTGAATTAGCAAAAAGAGAATGGATTTTAGCTGTGATTATGTCAAAAATAATTAATTATTATCGATTCGATGCGGGCAGGGGAGCGGATTGATGGGAAGCACTGAGCGTAGAGACGCTCTTTAAGATTGGAAAGCTAATTACGCCGCGCCGTAACCAATTCGCGGTAGGGATACTATTAAACCAGTACCAAAGCAGTTAATTACGATTATTTGTATAAAATCTGCACCCAACATAAATCACTCATACATCTTTCTTCTACAAAATCAAAGTTGACCAACGTTGATGTTTTGGTTATAAAAGCAGTGACTGTTTTCTTGGTTCAAGTTTACAATCTATGCGAGGGAGGTTAAAGCCGAGGGGCACGTGTGGGGGCTCTCCGGAATTTCTTCATTCATTAAGCCGCCTCAGCTCCGTGATCGGCCTGCCGAAGTAGTCGCTACATTGTACACATCACGATGAGCAAAACTTTAATTTAGGCCGTGGTACCTGCGACCACTCATTCATAATGAATCGCTTCACCCTCTGTTTAGTTACGAAACGGGACCTCTAGTGTGTGACTGACATTTTATTTACGGCCTTATTTAAACCTCAAAGAATAGTTGAGGCTGAACTGAGATAAAAGCCGGGTTTGTAGCATCAATAAATCACAAGTCGAGAAGTTTGAACCACAGTTTGAGCGTCGAAAGAAAAATCACAGTCATCGGCCTCTTTTTAAATTAACGCCATTAGCTTCGAGATTTCCTCCTCGAATAGAGTGCAAAAATTACCTTTCTTCGTTTGAGCGGCCCTAGTAATTAGTGACGCTCGAGTTTTATTTGTTGACGTTCATTATTCCTTGATTTTGGGAGATGCGTGCGAGGGAGATGGGGATAGTTTGTGTATAGAGTGGAAAGGGATAGCGATGTTCAATCGAGGAGCTGCACCTGCCGCCGCACAAATTTGCAATTTAAATTCCAAACGAATATTCCAGAGGACCTCCTTAACACGACATCTGTTTAAATCGTCGACGATAGAGTGACTGTCGTGGCTTCAACTCTTTGTGATTGCGACTTAATTGAAATAAAACAAAACCCTTCATGATTTGGGGGACTTACAAATACAATTGCCCAGTTCGTGTTTTTCACTGAATTGGTAATAGAAATTATTTTAAAATCAACAATCGATCTGTCAAAATGCTTGCATATCTAGTAGTATCGATCTTAGAGGATAAATTTAATAAATAATTAGTATAAATATTATCAAATAATGTACAATTACAATCTCTGTTGTCTTGTTTATGATATTAAACGGCGACACGGTGCAAAAGTAGTCTTATCGGCATATTTTTTATTTGATGGCTAATTTTGGACGATCTATCGATATTAGGACCTAAAAATTGTATTGTTTCTTATTTTTACATTTTCTATTATTTCAGACTCTACACTTCCTTGGTGGTACAGCGGGACTGTAATCAACTGCAAGAGGTCTTGGGTTCTATTCCGGGGTCGGGCAAAAAATTTAGTTTTCCTATCATGAAATTTCCAGTATCAACCCGGAGAAAAGTGTTTTGCTTATCTGTTCAGGCCCAAAATGAAGATGAAGTATGGCATTTAAAAACAATAAAATAATACGAAAGGCTCCAATACAGACATCCTACCTCCACATATTAACCGAACAAAATAAAAGGGTGTAATATTTTCACGTAATTTGGGAAATTGATTGATACGTTCCTGTCTGGATGATATATCGTGGGCTGTATCAGACGGTTACCGCTAATAGGTGTTAGTGGGTAAATAAAGAAGTGTTCCGACGCAGGCGGAGCCACGGGTCATTAATAACTATCGCCCCACCACTTCATTAACAATCAATCACATGTGGCCGGCCTTGTTAGAGACAGCTTGTTGCATTAGATGACGATTTTTTCGGCTTGATTAATATTGGGTCTAGTGTAGAGTTGCGGTAAAAATGTGTAGAAAGATATCTTCAAAAGAAATAAACTTTTTGTGATGAAAAGTATGAAAAAAAGATATATTTTTAGTTTTTGAAGAGACAGGGTAGGTACGGGATTAAACCGGTCATAAGAAGAGAATATAGAATATATATAGATGATACGATATGTGTAACCAATTATAAGCGTGCGGTTAGTGGCAATTTTAAGTATAATAAATTATGAATTAAATTTCTAATGCTTGTTTATGTCACATCAACGCATTTTCTTGTCTCTGCTGCGATTTAGTCCAAGTACGAGTCTACGATATAATGTAGAATATCGTATGATTAGCTACGAAAAAATCTACTATAAGTAGATTTTTTCGTAGCTTTTATAACCAAAACATCAACGTTGGTCAACTTTGATTTTGTAGAAGAAACATGTATGAGTGATTTATGTTGGGTGCAGATTTTATACAAATAAAACACCAAGAAAAAGTTTGTGATTTTAATCACAATACCGTTGTTTGTTTAACAAAATCACAACAGCTTATTTGCACACATGTAAGGCGTTCAAGCGCGAGAAAGAATGACTTGTCGGAAGGAGTTAATAATCTTATTAATTTGTTCTCGTTACCCGCGGCGAGCTGCCACCGACGTTCTTTGTAATTAATGGAAACACCTCATCTATTAAATTAGTACAAGGGCCTGTGAATACACGTGTGCACATACTGCCAGTTTAACAAGACCCATAACACCTCCACATGTGTAACTAATTATTAAGATACTCAGAGGTCTGATTATTATGGTCGTGTTGTCATATAGTCTTAACGGAATAAATAAATTGCCCGTGAAGAAAATGAAGTAAGAAAATTCATTTATCAAAAAGCTAACGTGAGTTTCACGTTTTGAGTGATTGATTTGAGATTGTATTACGTAAAATGTAATTAGGGATGAAAGTTTTATTTTGTTTCTGGATAGAAGCTTTAGTTTTGAGGAAAAAATGTTGGAGTCCTAAAATGACAATAGTAAAATCATGGAACCATTTAATTCCCAAATCACGAGTAAGTTATTTTTTTGGCAGTCTAACAATCTTCTAATATAATAAATAGTTTAACAATAATATTGTTATGCTGTTTATTTTAAACTATCACGCTGAAGCAATATAAATAAAATAATGCCGTGATTTTTTATTACGTACTTTAAAAACTGCCAATAAAATAATATTGACAATAATAATTCATCATAAGCACCATACAACAAAGGTTCAACTGAAACCATAAATTTATCCTAACTATTCGCTTTGATCAATTAAATTTTATTACATGCGTTAATTAAACGGCTCTCTAAGTGAAAGATTTATTGGAGGTTTATCCTCATAACTGAAGCTTAAATGGCGATCTCAATACGAGTACCTATTCGTAGGCCTTTCTTGGGGCGAGTGGGTGAGACTAGTGTGCGATTATGAGCCTATTGAGATGAGGCCTTCCTATGTGAGGTATGCAAAACAATTATGTTATGTACTGTACATGTTTATATATCGTCTATTTTGATTGTTACGTAAGTCGCTTGTAGTATATTGTTGTGTTTTGATTCGTATGTGGAAGACGAGAAGAAAAAAATGTCTTTATTTAATTCTACTTTAATTTTTCTTTAAATAAATTCATAATAATAGTATTTTATTTATAAGTAGCTTTTTTCACGGTTGACGTGTGAATTTGTATAGACGATTTCAAATTAAAATAGTCCAAGTTTTTTTTCAATTTCTCAATAATTTATTTTATTTCGACCGATTCGTTTTTTTTATCTTAATAAGTACCAATTTACACGTTATTTTAAAAGCAATTGAAACACATTAGTTATTTGAATATGTACACAAATATCTTACAAAGTTCAGACAGTCATAGACTATATTAGACCCGGACAAACTCCCATGGGCATCCCAGTCTAATACATTCAAAGACGCCTGTCTATAGCGATGTTGGCAGTAAAATTAATCACGATGTAAGCGCTTAGTGCGCGAATATTGTGGGTCCACTAACGGGACTAATCTCACGCGTTATAAACATGGATGCCATGTATGAATGACGTTATAGTTATAATTAACGATCTTGGGCTATGAACGCTATGGATGTGTAATTGAAAATGGCTATGATAAAGTTCATTGTGATATTTTTAAATTTGGAATTCGGGTGTTGACTCGGTCTTTTGTTTCTTGTGATAGTATATTGTTTGACGTTTTACTTTTGTTTTGAAGGTCTTCACGTGCCAAGAAATGAACCCTTAAAATTGGTGTGGTTCTCTATGTGATAGTAATTGCGTTTATTTTGTCGCAAAATGAGGTAATATGGATGATAATGATGATCTTCAGTTTAAATATAAAACAATGTATATTTTATATTCTTATGACTGACTGTAAGTCTGGTTTTCAACGTTTAGAAATGTCTAATTTTGATTGTTGTTTACGTGTTGCTACTTAAAATAAGACTAAAATGCTTGTTGACATTGTAATCTTTAATTAAAGGTATTTAGATAGGAGACAATAGTGCATGAGTAACAAGCTTCCATGATATATGCGCAGTAAATTATAATGTGACATCGCCCCGCGAGGTGCCGCCGTAAAGCCGCGCCGAATACGGAATGATCATAATAAAGTATGATTTCTTGGTCGGGGACACGGCCTTAACGCGGATAATCACTCCTTAGGCGTACCCATATAATTCCTTAGTGCATAATGAAAGTTGATTAACATTATACGGCGTACGGGAATAGTCGCGCGTGTGTGCATGTGTGTGAGTTGTCCGCCGCAGATTCCGAGTCCTAATTAAGAGCGAGGGAGGGAGGGTCGCGGCCGGCGGCGGGGGCGGGGTATCGATCATCGCCCGCCAAGGAATCGACGCAGGGACCCGCAAAAAGGGGAAGCCCTCATCTGAAAATCAGCGTCCGCTAAGCCGGTCCTGCGAGCACATGTGTTTTGATTTAAATTCGCTCTAAGGGTCAGTTTAATGCGCGAGTGCGGAAACGGAACGCTCCAGGCGAGATTTGCAAATCCGATGTGAATAATTACATGGCTTACGAGCGCTTACCTACTGCCTTACAGTCATTTGCATATTTTCTTGTGGCTTTATGCTCGCTGGCCGCTGGCGTGGAAACTAAATATGTTTGTAGAATGCTTTCAAACGGTCCATAGCAATCTGTAGTGGGGAAATCAAAGTGATTTTTAATTACATACCAGATTTCAAATAAGACAGGTTTTAACAATCATGATGAGTGTTATAGAACAGAAATGTTTACGCTCTTCGCTACTCTATATTCTCATAGGAACTGAATACTACGTTTTCCAGCTGTAAAATATCCATCGAATTTGAAGTCATTAGTTTATATTAAAATTGAATGATAGCACGTTACTTTTACCTATATTTCATTTTATCTAATAACTTTTACGTCAAAAATCAGATAACAAATAGAAGTCGTGAAGAAAAAAGTTTTCAAATTGCTTTGTCGTAAAAAAATATTAATAATAATTGGTGACTCTTCTATCAAACGCGAATAAAAAAGTCAAGAAAACAAGCAACGCTAACAAAGCTGTTTATAAAATAAAAAACGTTGGAAAACACTTATCGCGCTTGAGTGCAAATCGTCGACTGTCACTTCAAATCCTGCCAGCGTCCGGACGAAATGGGAAAAAAGTTACAAAAATAACAATCAAATAGAGCATCCACGGAAATGAGATCTGAAGGAATGATCACGCCCGACCCCGGGGACCGGTTGCCTCTTCAAAAAGGACTTAATCTCTCAATTCACTAAGGAGTTAAGCTTTAAAAAATATTTCGATAGGCAACAAAGAGCCCCTCGCTCGTAGCGTCGCGGTGTCTTTGACACGTCGCCGCCGCCGGATTTTTTCGCGAGATCTCTTTTGAGACGGGATGTCACTCACTTTGTATCGGCTTTGTCGCGAGAGGTTAAGCGCCAGTTTATTAGGCTTTACTTCCGATTCGCAAACAGGGGGATGTTGGCTGATTCGTTTTCGATGTCGCATTTTCCGATTAAAAAAATTAAAACCTCTAACTGATCGAGATTTATCGGCACAATACAGTGTGCGGTGTCTAAACGAGACCCTCTCGCAATCGATATGAAAATGTGACGAGTGGGGTAGCTCGCCAGCTGGCGGGCATTAATTAAGAATACGTGACAAAAGACGAGACATGCACACAAACACAAGTCGCGTCGAAAAAGGTCCGGATTACGTAACCCTTTTGCGCTTTTGATTTTAAACGTCGCGTGAAGTGCGAAAGCTGGACGACGGACCATGCATGGCGTCTAATTTGAAAAGAGACTTGACAAATCTGGCTTCGGGCCGCCCCTCGTTTAATCGAGCCGTCTCTACACGTGATGTCGATATGAATGTTGATACAATGAAATAATAGCGTACAGTAGGCGGTCACTATGGTTACAGGGTGGGAGTGAAGCCGTATTTGAATGAAGCCGTGAAAGGCTTTTAGCCTCGTTTGACCATTTAGAGCGGGTCAGCATTTTGGGCGCTGACTTTGCTTCGAAACCGGGATAATTAGCAGGCAAACAAGGAACAGGGTGCCCGCACAACTTTCACAGACCGTTCAGGTGCTCTGCAAACATCGCTGCAAGAAGTTTAACAGCAGTTTAATTGCGGACCGAAAACAGAAGCGCACTGAAAACAGTTTAGTTCCAGTGAAAAGAACCTAGTCGGTTATTGAGGTGAACAAGCATGATCAAAGCTACGATAGAGTTTGAAGCTTATTGAAAATGAGAAATGTCGTGTACCGTCGGTGCAAGAGGGAAATGAATTAAAGTTTAGTTTTATATGAGAGCTTGAAAACTATGAACTAGTGGCTGCTTTGCAATAAATGAATTTATTCTCTTTTTATATTTAGTTGTGTAAGAACATAATATTAATTTTTAGATAATAAACTGTATAAACTGAAAAAGAACTGTATTTTTGTACTTCTCAGCAATCCGCGATAGCGTTGTATAAACTTTCTAAATCCACTTTAAATACACACTTCCCGTTCCCATAAATTAAAATTTCACCACCTAACCGGTGGATATTTAGGTGCAGTTCACACGGGTCCATAAATCGAGCGTGTCAACACCAGAGCGGGGTAAAGGTGCGGACACACAGCTCGCTATAAATTACCACCGGTCGAGTCGCGGGCGGCCCGCACCGTGCGTGCACCGACGCTAATCCGCCATACTACGTGACGTGTGTGCCCCAGCCCTAATTGCAGATTGTTGTGGTAGTTTCAATAGTGAGTAACTAGTGTTATATAGAATGCGGTCGTCTACTGCAATTATATTAGTGTGGCTAAATGAGGTTAGGACCGATGGAATTAGATGGTTGGTCTCAAATAAATAATAATAAGTCCTAGACAGATCTGGATCAAAAGCTCTATTTTATAAAAAAATATTCATTATTTATCTGTTAAGTAGGTAAGCAGCACCTACCGCATGGACCATTTCTTTGGGTACCTCCGCGTTCAATGCAGTATCATATCTTATTTGTCATGTAATAGTAATATAAAAGTAATCTGTTTTGTTTTTGTTTCGAATATTATAACCACTATACATTGTGGCACAAAGTCGCTCGCTGTGGCGGAAATTAGGTGAGGCCTACGTTCAGCAGCACGTCATTGGGCTGATATGATGATGATGATGATACATTGAAGCAAATAGGAGAAAGAAGTAAAGAACAGTATTTATTTCTGGGTTTTAAATTACATATTTATTAATATTACGACTACGTCTTGCTCTTTTAAAAAATGGATGGAGTTTCTAAAATAGTCATATAGTTAAGGATAGTATGAATAATATCACATTACAAGTAAAAATATTTTTCTCACTTTATACATGTACTACGCACACAAAAGTTTGATAATCCCTTGCGGGGTCGCATGCGGGCGGTATAGCCAAGTTTTGCTAATACATAATTGGGACCAAATCCCCATTGGAGGTCGCTGTACAAGGACAGGTTTCTTAGTGCGTGTTCGCCTCGGAAATTAATGAAATTAACCGATACGAGGTAAACTCAAAGGGAAGAAATAGGGTGGCGTATTTATTTATTAAGTAACTCAAGTTTATTAAACGTCAGTTCTAATAATACGCATAAGATGTATTGAGGTGAGTCTAGGTAGGTTTGATTTTGTCTCTAGCGCAGAAAAATAGCACAAAAATATATTTATTTTATATTAGAATTCGCGCGGGGCTTCGCTCCCGTCGCTTTTGTTTGGCCATTGCTCAGCTCCTATTGGCCGAAGCGTGATGTTATATATAACCTTTCTCGATGAATGGACACTAAAAGAATTTCAAGAATTTCAAATCAGATCAGTAGTTCCTGAGATCCTAGCGTTTAAACAAACAAACAAAGAAACTCTTTAGCTTTATAGTATTAGTATAGAATAGATGTATGTGTATATAATATGGAATCCATATAATCTTAATCAATAGTCACATAACAGATTACTTGAAGTAGGATTCTCAAAACTGTTTTATTTACAAAGGCTACTAGGATAAAATCCTATTAAGCATCTATTAAGGTAAGGTAAGGGTAAGGTTTACTTAGGAAAAAGCCTCTAAATAATACACAATTTTTTAGTTTAGGTAGTTGGACTAAATTAAATTAAAAACCTCATTGTAGAATAAATAGCTTAGCCTTACAACTTATTCGAAAAAAAAATTGTCGTTCGAAATTGGAAAAGATTCTTTTTAATTTTTCCAAATTCAAAAGACGAACAATAAATTGCCACAAATGACATAATAACCCAAATTAACAACTGAACTAGCTGTTGTTGCGTTCATTACCCCGGTGTAATTCCCGGACGTACCTCAGTGCGGTATCGATCCACGTCGAGCGACAGAAAACTTTCTAGACAGCTTTTATATGCACCCACTCTTTACGCTGTAAGTATAGCGTTCGATGAAATGTTTTACACTATGTATACGTGGTTTTGTACGCGAAGATTGGCAGGTTAAAAGATACATTTTGACTTGTTAAAAATTTAAGGAGAATGTGGTTAGTATTAGGTATCGAGTAAGTGTAGGGAACACATTACTTCGAGGTAAAATCGTCTTTTTGTAGACTTTTTTTATAGAAAGTTGTGTTTAGATAAGAATAAAGGTACTCAAACTTTTTATTTAAATAAAACTGTACGGTTAAACTAATTTCAGTATCACCATTCTTCATGTATAAATGAAACATCACAACTTGAATAAAAACAAATAGTTTACGCTTTTAAATTTGATCAGTCTATTTCAATAATTTAGAGAATGACTTTGAACATGACAGATTAAGCTATTAAGTAAACAAAAGAAGACGTCTTCAATTTTCAATTCAAGAAATGATCGTAAACGAAGTATGACAGGATAATTATATGAAATGAGCGGGGTGCGTTTTTGGTGTTTGTTTTTCATTGGTAAGACGTCAGCTATGACGTAAGCAGTGACGTGCGTGCATCAGACAGTTGATAGGGGTAGCATCAATGGGAAGAAGCTACGGACCTATTCTGAACGAGTGTGAGATTCTGCTTTTATTAGATGCATTTGAAATTCGCTGTAGTTGATGTAATATTGTTTGGTAATGTAAATTATACTTGTATACACAAATTATAAAAATAGCGGGTGAAATGTAGGTATGATGTATTTCTGTCTACAGAGAAAAAACACGTCATCCTATTTTTTATTTATCTGTAAAATATTTAGTCTGTGTACTTATGCGATTTTCTATAACTCTAAATTAACTTGAGGCTATAAATTAAACAGTCCAAAATATAACAATAATATAAAATCACAAAACACTTTACAGAAGATTAGAACATCAAAATAATATTATATGAAATGTCAAATTTCTAATTAGATTTTATGTTTATGTTGTGTATATTTTGAATATTAGAATACGGAGGTAATCGTACGATCCCATGTGTGGTACGTCTAATCAGCTATGAAAATTTGGTTCCGCCGTATCTTCTGCTTTGTACGTTAATGTTGAATTTAATTACTATTGCCAAATATCACATTAGCTGTGATGGATGAGAGGAGACATTCTTGATGTTTAATTTGCTGTGTAGTAGCTTCTCGGTTATTCGATTATTAGATGTGGAATTAGAAGTTGGTTTTAATGAATTTTGTCTTACATCAAGGGAATATATTTAGTCAAAATATATGACAGAGTACAGAGCTTCCTGCTTTGTATTTGTTGCAAAGTAGCTAAGTATAACTTTATTTTTTTAAATTAAAAAAAAAATAAAAAAAATATTTCATTCTACAGACGTTCTAAATTTAAAATGTCTTTGCCAGTGTCTTCAGTAGCACTGGCCGGTTGCACCTCATATGCCAAAGCTCGTAGCATCGGAATCCCCGCCTGATCATCTATCATCCAATTAGTAGTCCGATCAATCATCGTGCCGATCACTCCCCTGGTCGCGATGATTTTTCCCACTCTTTTGTGGTAACCTCTTGGGACATGTTAATCTCTCGAGTGAAGGATATATGCTGTAAAACTGCGATGGATTATTACGTGTATGTATGCAGCAACATTTTGATTTAGTAGATAAATAGCTTTATAGGTTAATGTATAGGTGACGCAAACGGAGAACAATATTGTGTGACAGGTGGCTATTAACTTATTTTTCTTTGTTGTAATTGTACAATCATGTCTAAAGCAAACGAAATGTTTTACAAAAAGAAGAATATAAATTGGCAAGATTTTTGCTCAACATTATTGGGACCGTTAGTTCGTTAACTGACACTTCTTCAATCACGACGATATAAAGCTCAACAAAACGGCACGCTATAAAAAGATGAACAATAATTCTTTTTTATTACGCGCCAAAGTGGGAATCTCATTGTCGGCGAGGAAATAAATAATATCAGGAAGGAAAAAGAAAAGGGAAATAACACAACATAAAATATTAAGATTCACCCTGGATTGGCATCATTCTGCGGTCGGCGCGGATTCCTTCCTAGGGGCGACGATACCTACGTCTTTGAATGTTAATGCTATTTGCATATCCGAAAAGTCATGAAATAAATCAGCCGAGACGGACAGTGGGGACGGCTATTCATTATGCTGCTCTTTGTCTACCAGACTGGCAATTAATGTAAAAAAACTTTGATATTGCCTGTTTCTTTCTTCAATTTATTTCTATTCAATTGGTTCAAAAATCACGTAATGTACTCCCAGGTTTTCTCTTCTCAATCCTTGAAATAAACTTTAAATCACAATATCCATTTGTGAATCCGTGCGAGTCACTATGTAGTATTTGTGAGGATAATGTCGGGTTCTACCGTCAAATTGCGCAGTATTGTGAGTCAAACGCGAGAAAAACGGAGAAAGTGTTAGGGCAGCATTTACATAAGTTGAGACAGAGGGTCTCATACGATACATATGAAAATATTCAGGATCGAGGTGATGAGAGCCCTCCGGGTGACTCTATGCATAGCCTTTATGATGGGGAAAATATTTACAGCCGGCGCAAAACGCAATATTTATGAAGCAACTGAAAGTAATGCAGCCACCCATGCGAGGGAAATGCGCCGCGTATTCAACGATGATGCGGTTTATTGTTTTACATTTGATGGTTTATAAATTGTAAGTTATTGCACTAGATTACTTTGTTTAATATATCTATATTAGTTGTGTTTTGTTATGAGTTCTCTGGGACGAAACATAGTTGGTAGACGAGAGATAGCGTGGTTTTGTTTACAAACCGACTGTACGTCGTTATCGATTGTGCGGGCGGGAAAGTTTTTATGAATTAACCGTCAAACAAGTAAAGAAGAACAATGAAAAAACAAACTCTTCAAACAAAAATCGATGACAATCTGGGCCAAAAACTTCGTAGAACTTTGCCGGCAAAAAGATTTATATACTTATAAAAAAGTGAACGGGAAAAGAAGTTTTGGAAAAACTTTAAATTGCGACCTTGAACCGGTTGAACTTTGTTTCAGATTACTATTAGTGGAGTTGAAGGCTGGAAGTTTTTAATGGGAAGGGGTTGATATGCGGCGGACAGTTCGCGTCATTAACTTGAGGGTGAATATGATGGGGATATTTTGCTTTTGATTAGGGGGCTATCCCTTGATTTTGTTTAATATCTAGTACACGTTTTGTATTTGTGAATAGAGTGCGATGAACCAAGGATCGATCGCGGATGGGTAGCACCCAGCCGCGGTCGGCGTCAAACTTTTGGGTCGGTTTTAATGAAACAATTCCGTAACTTGAGTGAATTTGGGTCATTGTGTACAACACTTACGCGTAACGCTCGTGCGGCACGGATTTCATTTGATTGCTTTCAGATATTAGCAGAGATACTAGTGAGCGCGCTGAATACCAAATGTTCCCACGCGCCGCCCGCTCGCGCCACGCAAGGCCTTTGTTGAGATGCTTACCCGAGATTACAACGCACATTTTAAATGTTATTACTTTGTGTATCGCATAAAAACTTTATCATTTAGAATTTATATATTTCATATTTACCTAAAGCATACATTTATTTAAAGTAATTTCACAATTTACTTTATATCACGGCCAACTGCGAGTCTCTCACAGAATGAGACGGGATGGAAGCGCAAGTTAAACAGGACGGATGATGCATCATATTATTCGCCAAGACCATGTATAATATTACGTATAGTAAACGTCTCAGTAGCTGTCTTTTGCATAAAGCTTTATGAGAAATTGATATAGATTAAATTACTGAAATTATTATGATGAAATGAGATGTAAGTTGATATATTTCCAATTACCATAATTTTGTTACAATTTTTATTGTTCTGAACTTTATACAAACTTCCACGAGTACTTATAATTAAAATTGTGATAATGGCAAAAAATTTAAGTATTAAAAATGCGACAATTTTTTCAAAATATAACCAAAAAAGTTACTATTTTTTAGTATATTATCCATCTTTAGTTCCTGGTGAAGTATTATAATTATAATTATGTAAAGGTTACCTTTACATAATTATAATTATAATATATATAAGTAACTATTTGTAACTTAGAACAGAATTTATTTTATTGCTAACACTTTCGTATAACAATCCAACAGAAGCTGATGTTGTAAAAACAATAGCTTTAAACGAGATCCCGTCAATTGCGACATCGTTTTCTTTATTAACTGTTAAATAGCTCTTGCTGTTTATGTAAATTGTTATTGCTTTTTTAAGAAAATCCTCGTTTGACACGTAGAGTACCGTTATTATGCCTCTGCCCGGCCCGCTCGGGACACAATGGGATTTTGAAGGTAAATAAGTCTTTAAAAGAGGAATAAGTAAATTAGAAGCGACAAGATAGGAATCTCCCCTATTTTTTTTCCGAAGGTTGGGGCGAGAAAAAAGGCGATCGCCTTAGAGTAAGTACCGGCTTGCTGGATAAGGATGGAGACGTGTTTTTGGTTAGTATAAATGATTAAATGACAGGTTTGTGAAATTATATGAAAAATATATTTAATAGAATAATAATATTTCTTAGGATATTATTTATTTTCTGTTTCTGTTAAATGATGTTAAAAAAAAAGGTCCTCATCACAACTTCTGGTGTTACACTATTACATATTATTGTACTAGAAAATGCATGCGTAGACGTTTTATTTATTTATTTATTTATAAAAACTTTATTGCACAAAATTTGTGAACAAAAATCGGGCTTAATGCTAAAAGCATTCTCTACCAGCCAACCTTTGGGTGATGCAGAGATGAGAACAGGTAGGTGCCAAGTAAGAATATAAGATTGAAAATGATAAAAGAATACTAAATTATACTAATAAAATACTTAAACAAATTAATCAAATACCTACATATATACGTTCTATATAGTATAACTCATATATTCAGCCATAACCGACTATAGAAAATTCAAGGAGAAAAAATGAAAGAAGCTTAGAATTGTATGTACCTAACATACAATTCTAAGCTTATTTCATTCTTTAATTCCATAATGTATAAAATAAATTATAGAAAAACACACAATAAGAGTAAACAATATTAATAAAAGCCTGTACAACACAAATTTGAGTTTTTTAGTAGTAAACTTAAAGAGTAGAGAATAGCTTCTATAAAAATATTAAAAGTCCACTTCCATAGCTACCTACTGTTCCTTAAAAATCTCTTTAAGGGTGAGTGGTACAACACTCGGCCGGTATCATAACAGCTGCTGCCAGTGATACCTACTTATTAAGCCATCGAGCCCACTACAAGCGTCTCTACCTCTCTACTTAGAGACACCTAGAGGTAGACACTGCCCCGTGCCATTATAGCGGCTCATGTTTTTAAATTATAATCTCAAGATGGATTAAGGGGCCATTTTGGAAGCCAATTATCTTGTCCATGTTTACAGTGACAGTACGTAAACATGGTTATAAGGAAAATGTTGTTATTTGCTTGCTTTTTTATATAAAAATGGTATGGAGTAGTGATATTTTAGTAAAATATTATTATTTTATGTAATATTTTTTTTATTTTAAACAAAAAAAATTACATGTGGACTTGATACTTTAGGGATTTTCTGCCAGTCAATCATTGGATTGATGCCATGAATTATCAAAAGTACTAAGTTTAAAACAAAAACTTAATTTATAACTCGGTTTATTTATTCAATAATATATTTATTCAATAAAACATTTTAAAATAATAATAACAGCTAAAATATTTACAGATAACCCAACTTGCTATTTTAATTTTGCTATGAATTATATAATATTTAATAATAATATTTAACTACTGTAAAAATTAAAAAGGTATATAAAAGCAAGTTTAAACCTTTGAGGCTCAAATTAAAAATGAATAAACTATGATTTCGTCATCAACATTACAGTTTTACTAAAATGAGCTCTACTCTGGTTATGGTTGGAAATATATACATATAATTAGGTATATTTTGTATTGTCTTCTATAACTGTATTGTCTTACTGTCTTCTTAAATTGAAATATAGACGTATTCATTAGTTTAGAAATTTCTCATTTCAAAATGTTTTATGTTTATTATGATTTTAGCTCATCACTGTTTTTTATTCTGATTAAATAATAATTTATCCACATGTAAGCTAGGCACGGGAATAGCCTATACATTTAACTTTTCATAGCATGATAATGATTATAAAACTGTTTATAATGATCCTTAAATTCCACCAAACGGTAATTATAAAAAAGAATAATGTAATATTTTTAATGATCTCTTTTAGTTATTAGGTGTGAGACATCGTGGGATTTGAATTAGCTTCGTTTGCCGAAGGGCTGTCTGCCTGTGACAGCTGCCAAAATATCCTCGTCAAACTCATTCTTACTGCCTAAATATATCTAACTATTAATGTTTTAATTGTTTCTCTACAAATAATACAATGATTAGTTTTTTTCATATTTATATTGCGATATTGGAAAGAAATAATAAAACATAGGACAGAAATAGAAAATAAATTTAGATATAGGAAATAATATCGCTATGGTATGCTCTGTGATATTTAGTAAACTTTCATGTTGGAGTAGATATCATTTGAAAATAGTTTTAAACGGCTTAGACAATTCTACGCCTTCGTTTTCAATTAACGTTAATAAACAGATTAAAATAATCAAGTACACAAAACGTCACTGATTACATTAGTGCATAGAATTTTGGACTGTATGTTGTTTGACGCAATATAATAAAGATTTTGAATTGAAATGAAATGTTAAAGTATACAATATTGGTTAAAAACAGTAAAAATCAAGTATTAATTTACTTTTTCGAATTTCAAACATAACTTATTGGTCTATTATTCTTATGTTTAAGATAAGCACTTTTTGTCGTTAAAGGTAATTTACAAATGACTTCCCCGCTTTTATGGCGCCCAGAAGACTTGAACAGAGTTAGGCGAAGTCTGAAAATGATCTTACAAAGTGTAGGCTCTCCCCGAAGTCGCCTCGAGGCTTCGAGGCGCTGTACCGATACAGAGTTTAAGAGTTATGCAAATGTTATGGACAACAAAAAAGTTAATGTCAATGATAAGTGCGCCCCCTTGGGGACGATCACGCGTACTGCGAGCTTTTTTCTGACGCTACTCATTGGAGAATAGCTATTTACACAGTCGCCTATTGTGTAACCCTCTTTAATTTATTTTGTTATTTTCAAAATCTTGTTCACAGTAACATCAAATTTTATTTCTCGAAAACAAAGAAATAAACAGAAATAATGAAAGAGACAGAAATAATTTGGTTTCAGTCAGCCACAGAACTTCTTTAAAGTCATTAAAATGTAACTAGAGTTAACCTCTTAAGAGAAAAGTGGGACAAACTAAAGGCAAAACGTGACTTTAATGTAAAGTAAAACACAAACAAACTTGTGTCCGGCAATATACGAGTACTATGGGTAAGTTATTGGTAGGTAGGTAGTCGCAACAATAAGGTCACAATGGAGTGCCCAAGTTTTAACTTACTTTATCGAATACATATCTCAAAATGTCCCTTCAAATCATTGTTTCATTTTTTTTACGAATACTAATGCAGGCATTTTATTTAAGTCAAATTAAATCATACAGATAAACTTTGTACATTACTTATATTACAATTTGATACAAAGCCAAAAAGGTGTAAGAAAAAAATTTCTGCCAGTTCGCTGTCAAGGTTGAGCTCTGTCAAGAAACTCATTCAACTCTTTTTAATTGCCAATTCTATTTCATATCGTTTCTACTTTTAATTTTTTTAAACCCTATACCAAATTATGTACTGAAAACGTATTTCTATACTACAAAACACATTTACACGTAAAAACATCGAAACAATTCACAAAATTTAAAACCCTCTTCCGACTTTCAATAACCAAACTCATTTAGGCAAATTCACGTCACAGTTACATCCGATTGTACTCCAGAGACACAGGAGTGTCTGTAAAAAGTACTCGACTCTAGTACGTGGAATTAGGAGGTTGCATTGAGGGCCCCGAGAACCCATTAAGAGTCACCGAGTAATGCAGGTGTCTCCAAAGCTTGGGTAGTAAAAGTCAACGAACTTTGGACTTGCAACTATCTTGAAAGTATGTGGGAAAGTTTGTTAGCGAGTAGATGTAGTAAAATTATATATTTAGATATATAGAGGTGTCGGTTTAATGAGTTAGAAAAGTTAACTTTTTTGTTCGTTCGTTGTCTCAAGTTCAAAGAAATCCATGTCGAGATTCAGTTTTTTTATTTATTTATCTTTTGCGTGGTAAAAATATTTTTTTTTATAATGTAGTACATTTTTGTATTTATATTGTAAATAGCATAAAGCATTTTTTTAATTCTGATTAAATCTTATAACTAATAATAATATTTGTTATTTATTGTTTTTTTCATAATATACAAATTACTTTTCTTCACTATTTAAAAAAAAAACAACGGTTTTAACTAATGTTTTTCTCTATAAACTTCTTTCGTAGGTTATAGTAACTTTCTAAGAAATACAGCGTTGCTTCAAACATTCTAATACTAAAACACACACATCACAACGAGGTAAATATCGATTCCCATCAGCTTCTCCCTAATCTTAAGTAGCGTACGTGAAGTTTTACATGCAAATGAATTAATTCTTCGCGTCGGAGTGTTCAGTGCATCGTAGCATCGGAACATCGTCAGCGATGCCTCGTTGCATTTATAATGTGAGTTCATTACCTCGCCAGCCTAGTCTAGGAGCTCCGCGTAATGGGTTTGGAAGAACGTTCGCTTCAATTATGAGTGGGATATTAAATCGGGAGCTATCTATTGCTACATGTGTTTTAGGGTTATTAAGACTCGAGTGGAAATGGTTTTGTAGGTTTGTAAGTTTTGTAATGTATTGTAAAGTAAGGCTAAGGCTGAGTCAGTATTCTGATGTCGTTTGTATTCAATGTTTTCTTTCTATGCAAAAAGGGTCATATTATAATTATTAAATTACATAATTTACTGAAAGTAACATAAGTGTCAGCCTATACTGTGGTCATTTAGAATTTTAAATGTTTGTTTGTTTGTTTACGATTGGCCTTACTTACGATTTAAAACTACAAAAACGAAAAAAATGGCACAACAAGCAATCACCGCATGGCATTTATAAAATATTTACAACACAAGCCGTATACTAAATAAATAAAACAAAAAATATTTGAAGGAGCTCGTTAAAGGAAAAAAAGGACAGTGCTTTTAAATTTTCAGGAAGCGTTTACTCGTTGAACATATTTTCCTTGAGGCATCGCGAGCGAGTGTGCATTTTTAATTTTTATACCCACTGAGGCGTAGATGACGCGATGAATTTTTACTGAAGTGGCTCTTTCTATCTTATTAACAAGAGGGTTAATTATACAACAAGGTTCACTAACAATGTTGTTGTGTTTTTGTTACAAATTGCTACAAAAATATTGATGCAAGATTACATTAATTTGACATTGATTTGTTAATTGTTGTTTGAAGATCAAGAATTAATTGAGGCGTGGGAAAAAATATTTTGTAAAAATAATTGATGACCAGTATACCTATAAATCGAATAGGTCAAATTCTTTTGGTAAAACAACAACTGACAAATAAGGAACTTTATTTTTCGCAATGAGTTTTACGTAATTAGACAGTTTAGGCATGGTTCAATTCCTCCTCATAGTCCCTCATAGTCTCCTATTTCGGTAGGCAGCGGCTTGGTTGTGTTTTCATCGCAACCAATGCTAAAACAACACAACCATATCCCTGGGTGGCGGTAGCCAGAAAATATTAAAGGTCTTAGTTACTTTGAGTATTAAAAAATCAAATAGCTACAAAAACAAAGCCCGGAATTGATATAAAATCCTTACAAATGTTCCTTCGTGACAAAGAGTCAAGCATCAAAATAAAGATCGGCTGTCATATGTAATAAAACGTGCCCCTATGTTTATCGCGGGTAGGTGCCATGATTTAGCGTGTGGCAGCCCTATTTCAGAGCACCTCGGCTCAAATTGAATTGATATGTTTCCGCTAACGGTACGGTGACGGTCGGCGTTTTTCTGAACATATCGCTTATGATGCGCGCCAAAGCGCTCGGAAAACTGTACGTAGGGTTAGACAAAACAGGGTTTCGAATTTGTATATGTTTTAGTGAAGATTTTTTAGGTAATTTTTGTAGATAAGTGGCACTTGAGCTTTATAATTTTGTAATTCATTATATTAAAAATTCTTGCTAATTAATAAAAAAAGACAAGCAGCTAGCGGCAAAATAATACAAAAATACAATTTTTTATATAATATTATAAAGGTAAAGGTTTTGTGTGTTGGGCAAAACGGTTTGTCAAATTCTATTATACATGACCTTTCTAAATCATTGATTAAGTTAAGCATACCATAATATAAAAATCAGCAATGAAATTTCCGTACGGTGACGTAATAGTATCTTTATTTTGCATCGTCAATTAATGAGCGCATGGAAGTTATCTTGAAAAATTCATCTAGGCTCAATAAATTTTGTTTTGATTAAAGTCAAAATATATATTTTGAAAGTGCGTATTTTGCACACCGTACACAGTGATATGAAGTGTGAGATAGGGGTGTAGTAAAGAGTGCAAACGATCGGGTCGCAGTGTCAGCCCGCCGCGCGCCGCCACCACCGCGGCACCGCTCCACTGCACGCTAAAAACATTGCCAATTTTACATATTTCACACCAGACAAGCCCTGGATAGCGAACCCATATATCACTATGATTTATCGTCATTGATTTCAATAAAAGTTGTGGTATTGACTCTCTTTTTAAGATATGTTTGCTTATTCGACTGATTACTTTTATATCGTGCCTATAGTTTAAATGTTCAGATATCTAGTTGAGGTATAAACATGCATTAATTTTATATGGACACCTCACTATTAAAAGCTTGCGTCACGTACATTAATAGATACGAATTTTTGCCTCACTTACCTCACCTGTTCTGAGGAAACCGTAAAACTCATAATCAACAATCATCCGACAGAATGAAAATATATCACGTGCCTACCTAGTCGTATATCCATTATACAATTTAGTGTTCAAACGTCTTCTTCAAAATAGCTTAAAAAAGATCTCACGATAAACCGTGACGTTTACAAAACTAACTTAACTTTGAAAAATGTATCAGTAAACTATGTCCCCTGCAGTGTAGTAAACTGTAAGGCGCACCTTCGGCCCGCAACTGTATCAAAATGATAAAAATGTTGAGATCCAATAACCATTCATCCATCAAGTGTCAAGATATAATCTCTGGGATGGTGGTGCGACCTGCTTAGCCCTCAGACTTGGGGAGAACTCGGCGAATATAAAAATGCCTGGAAGATTTACAGGTTTCGAGGAAAGATATCGCTTACAGATTTCGCTTGCATTGTGCTGGGGAGTGTATATTAACTCAAGGAAAAGGTATGAGAAAATCTATAGCATTGTAATTATCTGACTGAGATTCTACTCAAAATCGGTTTGGTTAGTAACAGTATTTCACTTTGGACTACTTATTTTTCAACTATTACAAATTATACCTTTCCAAAAATATTACAGAAAAAGTTAGCAAAATATCTGGCTCTTTAAAGAAGCAATAAAACATACAGATATGCGTTTATCTACCCCAAACTTGAGTACACTTGTTCCAAGATATCATTTCTACTAACGCGGGGCAGTAAGAAATCTGTTTGTATCTGGCATTCCGGGCCAGCGAGCGATTTAAATCTCTTAAGCTCACTGCGACCGGCCGCGGGCGCCACTCCAGGACTCACAAATCTTTCATAATCTTGAAAGATCCTGTGAGGGGCGTTTTTCATAGTGTACTTACAGCCTTAAAGGTCGGGGGCTGACAAAAAACTACTCGGAAAAAGGTAAGTTACATTTTGTCGTCGGGCCGTTATGTAATCGGCTCTTGTGTGGTTCTGTTGTTGTTTTAATTTTATTTTCCCGTATCGTGTCGTATATTTATATTTCATGATGCGGGGGCAGGTACCGGTATTCATAAGCAAATACAAGGCGAGGGACCCCATAATTTTCGGTTTGCATTTTTCCATCGCGACCGCGAACTCGATTTTCACTCCCAAGGGCGAGCGGACGGCCGGCCTCAAAAATATTAATGAAAATTTTTACATAAATTTATTCGAGTGAGGGGCCCACGCGTCGTTCCGAGAGCCGATGGGGTCCGCTCCTGTTTTTTATTTATTAATTTAATGGTATTTTCGGTCTAATTACCTGACTGAGGTATAATTCATTGGCTTTGCATAACGAGTATTTGTGGATACTCGTGTGTGGAAAATTAATATATTGAAAGAAAAATCGCGTATATGGTATGGGGAAAAGGTACAGGCACTTATTATTTATTTTAGCGGTGATAAAATTTATGAATAATTTCCCTACGTAACATGACTACCGAAAAAATTAACAAAATATTAGACCGGGTAGATACATAAGTATAATTACATTAGCTGTTTGTATATAAAGGTTTTTCTTTGTGCGATATCGTAGGACGAGATAATGAAGTCTTGAATTTAACCCCCTGGTCAAGTGTAACTTAGTAAACTTCACACATTTTCAAGAGCATTATGTAGAACTTTCAGGTATGCAAGTTTCCTTAAAAGGTTTCGATGCTGCTCAGAATTATCTATATCATAATATGACAATGATTTCTCAAAAATAAGGCTACCAAAAGACTAACTTATCAAAAGAGGCATTGACCGAGTCATGGAAATGAGGTGGATTTAGAAAATTCAACAATAAATAATGTAGCGAACTTTTGAGTTTGACAGTATCTTTGAAAAGCATAATATCCAAACAAGTACCAAGTAAACAAGTACCAATATTTGGCGATTAATCTCATCAAACGAGCTCATATAGGCTCGGTACTCATATAAAACTTCGGCCCCCAGTTTATTGAGTTCACTATAAAAAGCAAAGCATTCTTGGCTTTAACCCTTCACCAGCGGCATCAAAAGAACAAACGCAATATATCGGGGGTTCGGCTTAATTTGGCCGCTACCGAACTTTAATGCGAGTAGCCCGGCCAAATGCTCCAAATTACTCCGCGATATTTTTAACGTGCGGAATGCACCCGTTTTAGGTTACGCTTACGATATTAACTGGAATGTTCGCAAGGGTTAAGGAGGTCGATTTTCATTCGATAGTAAATTAATTTCCTAGACATTTTTTCTACTTTAACAAAGTTTTTTACACGTTTAATTAAACTGGATGTTTCAAAACTTAACACAGCACTGATTTTAATTAAATTTGAACAGTTTTTATCGTGCAAACAAGCAAGGGTCCTTGGATTCCTAATTCGCCGCGTTGCGTTAAGACAAGACTTTTTTTCAAATGAATTTCCCATCTTAGGGGACATTGGCTTCTTGGCGTGTTTACAAAGCGCCCGACGAGTCCCACTTTGTTGTTTAATGAAATTATCGGTTTACCGAGTAAATGAACAAAGCGAGATTTCGCTTTCGCTGTTCGGTCAAAAAAGGGAGGGGGGTTCTTGTTTTTGTTTTCCTCAGCAGTCCGAATGGACTCCTTTGTGGTATTCCTTAGCTCTACGTTGTACTTAATCAATTATGATCGACTCGTTAATTTGAGATGCAAAGGGGATTTATATAGATTCAATTTTTACTTTTATATAAATCATCTTTTAGTAAACAACTGTGTTGTGTAATATTAATTAGACTTAATTAAGATCATCCTTTATGTCTAAAATGGGAATATGTTCATAATAAAGTTTGTTGAAACTATTTGAGACTTCGTGTACTGACAATGGTAGTCTCACGTGTATAGTTTTGAACGATTTTGCACAAAGGTTTGATTACCTGCAAGTACTGGGATACACTTTATAACAACTAGAATGAGTTTAACTTGCCGTCACTAACAGAACTGATAATAGCAAGTTATAGTAAAGAGAAAACGACTTCAAAGAGGCAGTCTATTTTGAAACGGAAGTAATTTGTGATGCATTTATATGGTAGCATTTTTTATTTCATTTAAATAAATTATTTATTCATTTATATAATATATATTATAACAATAGCATCTAAAATGTAGGCATAGTAGGTATAGGGGGCTAAATTCCCTCCAAATTCTTTGTTGGAGACCCGTGCCCAGCAGTGGGAAGAGTAGTTAGGTTGTACCAGTTCTAGCTCACTATCCAGAATCCGTCTGGCTCACTAGCTCACTATTGTCGAGTCGACAAAAACTAAAAAAAAAAAAAAAAAAAAAAAAAAAAAAAAAAAAAAAAAAAAAAAAAAAAAAAAGGTTTTGCCATGCTCTGATCACGAATCTGCGGTCCGTTTTTGTCTAGGATGTGTGGTTTCAGAGATGTGGAAATCAATTAAGAAGAGTATCTAATCGATATCTAATCCCGCACCCTCATTAACGTTTCTTTTGTTCTCCTATTTCCTATTATCTATTGTTTCTGGTAGACCCTCATTAGCATTCTTATCTATTACTCATTGTAAGCTCTTATTATCACTGCTATTGTTTAAGAACTTCCATGCTATTCTGAATCATCAATAAAACACATTCCTTCATTTCTACATTTTTATTGCTTATTAAAATATGAATGAAACATCTGATTCACTAAAATATCATTGTATACTGTGTTCTCTGTAAATATGTTCGTAAAACTAGGATGTGTGGTTTCAGAGATGTGGAAATCAATTAAGAAGAGTATCTAATCGATATCTAATCCCGCACCCTCATTAACGTTTCTTTTGTTCTCCTATTTCCTATTATCTATTGTTTCTGGTAGACCCTCATTAGCATTCTTATCTATTACTCATTGTAAGCCCTTATTATCACTGCTATTGTTTAAGAACTTCCATGCTATTCTGAATCATCAATAAAACACATTCCTTCATTTCTACATTTTTATTGCTTATTAAAATATGAATGAAACATCTGATCCACTAAAATATCATTGTATACTGTGTTCTCTGTAAATATGTTCGTAAAACTACGCATTGAACACCCCTGAAACTTATATAGCAAATACATTAAGCAATATTCGCCGCAAACTGATGTCCACTCATTCTGAATTCTATCCACATTCCAGTCCCATCTTTTACAATTCCTTCTTAAAAAGTCGAGATGATATCGTGTAGGTGCACGCCCATATGAATCAAAATATTGACCAATACCATTCGTATCGACATGTAAAGCTATCCAATGTGAGCCTGGTTTATCATCCGTATCCAAATTGCATATTGTGTACATAGGTACATGAGTGTAAATGGGTAGTCTATTAGCAGCATACACATTATATTCTAGACTGGGGTGAATCTTTTTCAGATGTTGTTGTACATCTAGTGTATCCATGATATTACCAATCTATTCAATGGCTAACATAGGAATGATCAATTATAGTCACTTGTTACGACTTGTATTAAATGTCATTCGCTTGTGGAGATTTTGTATGATTTATCTGTGCAATGCACTACGCATTACGAAAGAATGCGAGATAAGTTTGTTAGTTCAAATTTACTATCGGTTGCACTGAGGAAATGCTTTAGATAAGATAGAACTATATAAGACCGAGTGGAGGCAGATCAGTCATTCTATGGTCTCGTTTGACCGCAGTGAATCGATATATCAATACTAAGTGTGTGCTACTTCAACGTAACAATAGTCATGGACGTAAGTGTTATAATATTTTATTGAAAAACTTACTTTTCTTTATGTTGTTGATTCCTTACGTGTGTGTGATTAAGTGTAATTATGTGATTGATATTAACATGATAACTGTGTTGTTGCAGAAAACATTCAGCTTCATAGACAATGAAGAAAATACCTATAAACAGTATTACTACCCGCCACTCTCCCCTAATCACGAAGAAGAGAGTGATGACATCGTTATTAATAACACAGGCGATGGGGGAAAAAGGAAATCGCAGTCGATTGACCATTTTTTTGAAGTGGAACCTAAAATAAAGAGGAAGAAGCTGTTGTCGTCAACCGTGGCACGAGCCGCTAGAGGTGGTGTATCATACATTTCTACTAATTCTGACGACGGAGACCAAGCGACGCATCTCATAAAAATAGAAGTGTACGATGTGAAAAAGCTATGCAAGGTTCCAACTACTGATCATTGGAAACATGCTACCACGAGGATTAAATATTATGTTGGGAATAATAGGGATAGCATCTACGACAACACAAACGCCCTCGTATACAATATTACAAAGACAATAGCAGAAAGTGAAAAAGTGAAAAAATACTTTTTCAACAATGACAGTCATTAGCTGATCATTACTGAATGTGATTCTGATAACATAAATTACTTTTGTGTACTCATTAGATTCAAGGATTGCATCTTGCGATACTGGGAGAAACACGAGACCAGAAGGAAGAGATGAGTGTGGTATACGTGAACAGAACTTGTCATTGAATAGCAAAACTACAACACTGAGTGGAGAAGAAAAAGAGAAGAATATGCAGTATCCAAGAGCTGAATATCCATTCTTCAGTTCAAAAGCTAGACGGTTGCTCAGTTTCGAACACTGGCCTCTCCTTTTGCGACAGAAGCCTGAAGATCTCGCAGAAGCTGGTTTCTTTTATACCGGCCATGGAGACAGGACCAAGTGTTTCCATTGTGGTGGTGGTTTAAAAAATTGGGAAGATGATGATGATCCTTGGCAGCAACATATTCAGTGGTTTAGTCAGTGCGCTTATGTAAAGTTTAAATTTCAACAGCGTTTTGTGTAAGATGAAAGGTGTATAAAGAAATAAAAAATAGTATATTTGATACAATTTGTTTTATTTAATTTAATAATGTTTTCCCATAGTTACATAGGTACACATTTAAACATGCATTACACATAAATCTAATACACAACACACATTATAACCTTAACTACTGTAATCTACAGTAATATTTCTGTTTTTATCTATTTCAATAATATTATCAAACTCAGCATAAACTATACAGTTAATTGTTTGTATAAGTGAGGATTCAAATCGTATTTCTAATCTTACACTACCATGCTTTATGAGATTCCAATGAGCTGATGAGTTAGCTGATAAATCAGGAGTTAAATCAAATGCTAATAGGCAGTAACCTTTGGGATACTGCTCACGAGAAATTGCATTTCCTTCATTAAGAAAGTGAATACCAGTCCCCGAGAATAGAGTATGATATGCTGATGTAAATATACTATTATTAAAAGAGGGTTGCAAAGCTTTTGAGGGTATTTGTTGACCATCAATATATAAGCAGAAAGAATTAATACCATAGTTTTCAAAGTTAAATGGATTTTTAGTAATAGAGCCATTAAATGCAGAATTGTTTACAAATCCAACTATACATCTTTTTGGTATCTGTCCTAGGAATATATTATCAAGAGTTTTGCCTTGAACACCCGATGGAATTGTTAAAACTTTGACTTCAGCCCGAGTAATAGGATATTTAGCAGTAGTAGAAGCTAAAACTTTTTGATGTGCGAGTAATACACTTGGATTAATTCGTGCTCGTCGGACAATAAGAGTTGCATCCGTAATGCTAACTTTAAACTTTACATCGTTTGATCCAGCAATTAAATTAAAACTCTCTCTCGATCGAACTAACTTTACACTCATTTCAACACCATTAATTAAAAATTTATCTTGATTGAAAATGTCACCATGGAGATGTCCAATCATTTCTATTTCTTTACTTTCATTAATTAACTCCTGTCTTTTAACAAATCCTATGTTTTTCTCATCTGTAGAATCCATTTTTCCTGCTGTATCCTCATACCAAAGGCTACAAGTAAGATGAGATTGTTTAGCAGCAGGAGCATAGTTTAAAAGGGTTTCCATATATGCTCGATAGGCATAGGTATTATTCGGTGGTGACACAAGTTTTTGGTTTAAATAAACATCAAGTTGACTAAAAAGTGAATGCAACCAATTATTTACAGGTGCTACTACTGAGGTCGATATCAAGTTACTTGAATCTTGATTTAATACTTTTGCCTTTATGTTGAGTAATGTATGAGACAAATCTATGTAGTCATCGCCTGCCCCAGGAACTTGAAACTCAATAGGTCCATCATCAGCAAGAGATGAAATTGGTTTATAGTGAATCCACAATCCATTTTCAATGCTCGTTTGTGTAGATGGTAGTGCAAATAAATCCAATTCTGACTTAGCGCACTCACAAGAATGATTATGAAGGAAAGACATATCTAGTTTGAAAATATATCTAGTTTGAAAATATATCTTTAATATTTTTTGTTTTTAGACTAGGTTTTTTCGTAGCTCTCACTCTAACAGTTAATGGTGGAATGAATGAGGCCAATCGTTTTCTTTTAGTTATATATCCAGATCCTGTCATGTTAAATCGATCAATTTTATCATCAGCTTTTCGTTTTAAGTTGGTACTAACTTGCTTTAGACGATCTTTTATTGAGTTTTCCATAGGACGCGCTTGTACCATATCCGATAAAAGTCCTACTCCAGCGTTTAATGCCTCTTTACCAATCACTCGAGCGCCACTTGAAAGTAAAGGTAAAACTGATCTAAATAACCCCCCTAAGAAGCTCCCAATACCATGACCACGTTGATATGATGAACCCTTATAAATTACTCCAACTCCTGATCCAGCTTGGTGTGTATAATAATTTTCATATGGACATTTATGATGATGATCACGAAGAGAATTCATTATTATAATTTTCGGAAATGTAGTTTAATACACACGGTTCCAAACTGGAATGGTATTTTGTGTCCTGTGTTCGATCTTATATCTATTTCCAGCGTATCGAACTCTCTTCGCATAACAGGTAAGTAGTGAGGTGGAGAGAAAACGTGCATTTTATTTGCACCATAAATGTATTTTGAAGGATCTAATGAAATGACTCTTAATAAAGGAGTCATAACATCACCCACAATCTGAGGATCGATAATGTCGCAATACACAAGTAGTTGAGATGGTAATCCTAAGTGTAAATTAGCAGGACACTTCCCAAAATTTCTCTCTAGGAGATTTTTATTTGGCTCATAACCTAGTTGTAAACTTAATTTCGGTGATAATGTTACGGATTTAATATTTTTATCCAAAACAGAAACAGACACAAATTTTGTTATTTCATCATAGCGAAATTTCAAGTTCTCTCTGATACCATTTAACGCCCCTAAAATATGCTCAACGTTATCATAGTTGGTAGCTGGAATATGTTTTTTGTAGTAAACTGTTGATGGTTTACCTTCATTAGGTATTAACATGGTTTTTGTAATGTATACAACATTTTCATGATCTTGAACAGTAAACATGGTACATGGATATTGAAATTCGGCAACTCCAACCGACCATTCACCTTCTAGTTTAATAGGTTTTGGTAATTTTGTTGAAAAATTTGTGGTCTTGTTATCTGGAAAGTACTCCATTGAACTATTGCTGAGCAAAGTTAAATAAAAACTTTCTTTATTCATAATTCTTTTAAGCTGGAAGCTAAAATCCAACTGTTAAATTTATCTGGATAACCTTTCCACTTCACTAATACTTCTTTTCTGTTACCCGAATAACGATTGTCAATTATTTTATCTATTTTATATTGTGAGGTGGGGTTGTAAGTGACCTTCTGTAATTCTCTTTCATAAAAAGTACCTACTATGGGGTCATTTTGTAAATCTGTTATTGTATAAACAACCCATGGAGATCTATCAATTATTGAAGATATAATAAATATTTCATCACTCCAATTTGATTCATATCCTTTTTGGAAAACGTGTTTATATTTGGTTATTCGAACATAGTCTCCTACATTGAAATTTGGTTTTTGATTCTCTAAAGAAAGTTTGTTTGACTTCCCATAATAAAGATTAGTCCAAACTGTCATAATATTGTTGGAATTTACATCACATGGACACATCTTAATACTAGAGTGAATGCTGTGATTATAAGAGTATATTAAATCTTGTAAAACATCTATATATCTATAAGTATTACTATGAGTGAAATAACGCCACATTTTCATTTTTAGAGTTCTTTGAAATCGTTCAACAATACTGGCCTTAATGTCAGGATTGTTAGTGGTATAGTAATTAATCTTTTTGGATTTAAAGTATTTTTGTACATCTTTTGAAACGAATTCTGTACCTTTATCAGATTGTATGTGAGTAGGTGTTGTATTACTTTCAGTAAATATACTTTCGAAACATTCTTTAGTTGTTTCTGAGTTTTTCTTTTTCATTGGTCTTGCAAAAGCATATTTACTGAATACATCAATAACACAAAGTATGTAGTTGAAACCATCATTATATTGAGAATAAGTTCGCATATCACTTAAATCAGCTTGCCACAGTTCATTAATATTTGATAGAATGTACCTATTACGTGGGAATTTTTTCTGAATGGGTTTATGTAGTGTATATGTTTCTTGTGATTGTAACCACTCTTTTACTTGTTTTTTATCCATTTTACCATTCATGGCTTTTGATAGTTTATCAATACTACCAAAACCAGCGGGATTAGATGGATCATAATAAATCCTGTTAATTTCTTCTAGTACGGCGTCCATTTTTCCCAATCGATCTTTTTATGTATTTTCGTTATAGATTTTTTACCTACACTTCTTGGCGTAGAAAACTCTTGATCTTCAATCTCAGAGGTTTTGTTCAGATCTTTTGCTTGGAGTTGACTAATAAACTCACATCTCTTTGGATTTCCGATGTAAGAAAGTGGTACTTTGATATCTTTTAATGCTTTAGCAAATCTATCCCACCCTATTGGATCACTTCTTTTTAGGGGTCTGAGTGAATCATTTACTAAATCAACAATATTACTTCCAGGAATCTTTTCATTATCAATTATGACTGTGCCTTCATTATCCCAATGTATTTTACTTTTACTTGTTCCAACTAAATTTAATAATAACTGACCTTTTTTATTATAAGTTTTCGGTATTAAACTGAGGATTTGAGTTGGTGAGTAAAGTGGATTTGCATCATTCTCCTCCAACAAAGATTCAACATCAACTGAACTGTTTAGATCTCTATCTTTATTTTTAAAATCAATTTTAGACTTATTTGAATCTTCATTAGATGTATCAGAATAAATTGGTAATCTGAGTGGTTGACGACCCTCCTCGGTAAAGTGAAGGTATCTTTGTAGTGTTTGTAAATATAACATCCACTTCTTTCGATCTTCCGTCTTACTATTCATAATATTTTGCATTTCAATATCTAATCGAGACAAATTACTATCAACTTTATTATCTTGTTTTAATTTTTCAATCAATCCAGGTTCGATAAGTATCATTTTCTTTGCGTTTTCCATGTTAACTGGCTAGTCCACTTACTAATCCACTCAATATTGCACCTAATATTATTGGTAAGAAAGCTCCTCCTTTTTGTATAATTATATTTTTTCTTAGTTTATGTTTACACTTTTGCATCAGTTTACGTAGTATGTTTTTGTGTTTATTTAATTTTTGTTTATCTTGATCTTTAAGAGCTACCTTTCCTTGTAGAACGTTATGAATACATTCACAAATGCAATTTATTTCTTCTTCATCACACGTTTTAAGTAATGCTCTCTGATATTTTGGTTTAAGCGTATGCAGAGCGTTTAGCAAATGTTTATGCGTTGTGAGTCGACGATGCATCATTTACAAATGATTTGAATTGTTTGATTCTTGGTGTATTTAAACTCTTTTGTTGGAACGTAGACAGTACAGTAACCATTAAATGGAAAGACATTTGTCTTGATACGACAAAAATCATTGGTATTCTGTTTTAAATCTACCATTAAATATCCATGTGCTGCTAAAGTTGCATCTTTGTATGCATCTTCAATGAATTTCGGATTATCTGGTGACACTTGCCGTGCTAAATATCTTATTTGAGTTTTATCTCGAGGGTTTTTAAAATATATTATATAACTTGAGTTTAGAGAAATGTCTCTTTGACCTTTACCCTGATGAAATAAATTTTGTGTTAAATAAAATACACTAAGATTCCTGTGATGACTACCTTTTGTAAATACATCCACAATTCTTCCATCAGTCTCTCTCATTAGATCATCAATTATGATGAGATGTGGGCTTTCACCATCAAACATATTAAGATTTGGAATTCCTTGATGATAGTTAACATTTGACAAATTATATAAAGGTTGCATTTCATCAAAGCACCATGTGATCTGATTAAAATTACAATTACATATTTCTGTAACTGATTTTATGAAATTTGTTACAAAGTTTGACTTCCCACATCCACTTGGTCCTGCCACAATAGCAGTAAACGGATGAATAAAGTGAAACATTACACACGTCTAAAGTTTAAAGGAATGAAATAAAAAATGAAAGTGTTGTTGTAAAAAATTATATTTATATAAATTGCCGCTTCTCTACTTCATCACAAACTTTAGACAGCTCAAGATTTAATTCACTGTTGAATAGTTCAATATTCTCTTCCATGGGTGTGGAAAAGAAAGCACTGGTATCACCACTAGCGCAATTTATAATGCCCCCAAGCTAATGTTTCAATATTATTATCTAAAATATGTCTCTTTGTGTCATTATACGATAAACCAATCTTATTTAATTTTTGTGTAAATATTGTGTGTTTAATTGATTTAAATCTTAGCATACTATAATATTGCACTTCTTTATTAAATAGAGCAGACTTATAGCTATTCATTGTCATCTTTTTAGTGGTATTTTTATTTACCCCTTTTGCCTTGGCTATAGTTTTATTTTCTAAGTTAAAAGCGTACATTTTAGATCGTAAACCTACAAATTCTTTCATGATTTTACCATTATTTTCATCTTTGAAGAAACCTAATTTCTTTTTATTTAATTTTGGATATTCAAAAACATTATTTGTATCATAATCTGAGGTATCAAAGTATGAGCAAAGGTCAGGTTTTATATCAGTGTAAAAATCATATGTAAATATATGATATATTAAACTGTCTGTATCTGTATACAATAATTTGATTTTACTAAATTTTTTAACCATATAATTATAATGAAAGTCATACATTAAGGTTTTTGAAATATCTAAAATACAAAACCCTAAATAAATTGGTTTGTTATATATTAACTTAGTCTTTCGCAACTGAACCGCAACTAGGTCTTCCGAAAATATTGAAATACTATGAAATTGTGGTTTAGCGACTAGATCTTGAACACCTAAAGCTTTACCCTGGTTCTCCCAGTGTGTAACTAATTTTACGTTAACCCTTTTTTCAATATTCTCCATAGTCTTTCCGAAGACTGAATTATTCATTAATTTATAAAAATCTTTTTCAAAGTCTGATTTTGCTAACATTCTTAATTTTGTATTTAGATCTATGTACATTTTTAACCAAGGAGACTGTATAAATTTTAAAATTCTATGAATTTTAGTTAATTTAACCCCCATTTCTATGCACTGCTTTAAATTTCTGTAATGAATAACATATTTATCTTTATTATTTAAATTTGGAACTAGTTTATTCTCATTAGTATTGCCTACACAAATGTTTTCTGGACATAAAGGAAAGTCCGAATGCAAATCATGAAGTTCATCTGGATATTTCAAATCAACTTCTAAAATGAAACCTACGTCCGATGTCTCAGACACATTAAAATCTGAATTCGGATTAATCCATTCAAATCCACCAGTAGGAAGATATTGAGACATAGCCCAACCATATAAATTGTTGGCATCAAAATAATTGATATATGAATTTGGTTTCTCTGCATCATAATCCTCCATGTATTTGTTATTAGCTCTAGCATAGCGATTACTACATTGAGATACACCACCCCTGATGCCTGATCTAATAAATGCGATTTTTTCATAATCTGTTAAAAGTTCTAATTCTATTTTTGTATATTATAGCATTGCATCCCAACTTAAACCGGGAGCTGTGTAATAATGAGCAGGATCTAAATCATACGTATTAATACATAGCTTTCTAAAGTTTTCAAACACATCGGTCAACAGTAGAACATCTGTTTTTAAATACAAGTTTGAGTAATCTAACATATTACAACAACCAAAGTGTTCCCAAACATCTTTAGCATGACTGTAATCATCATTTGAAATATGGGAATCTGTGAGCGAATTATAAAAAAAATTTTGTTCAGGGAGCGATGTTATGTTTAAACTATCAAAACTAGTCATAAATTCATATGGATAAACCCCTTTGCGTTTTAATCGAAGGAAATCTTCATCATTAGGGAAATTTCTATGTAATTCTTGAAATTGATCATTACTGAGATTTTTGGCTAATTGTTCTAATTTACAAGATAAAAACTTAAATGAATCTACGAATCTCAATGTAACTTCATTGTTATTTATTTTTATTTTTTTGGAAAACGATACATATTTTTCTTTATTTTGAGGGATGACTTCGATTTCACCTTTACAGAAGTTTAATGCGTGAACAATAAAATGAGCATCGTAGTGACTAAGGTTGTGTAAAAATATTGGAATATGACGTGGTGTTCTGAACTTCGAGCTACATGATTCATGAGCAACACCTATAAAACCACCAGTGTACCAATCAAAATCATAAAAAGGTTCTGCTAACTCTGTTTCACAGATATGACAACAGGTTGCATCTGAAATTTGATTTTTGTCTTCATTTGTTAGTGGACCTGGACATTTTTGAAGATTAGTTTTTTGATTTATTTCTTTTAAATGGTTAAATAAACTTTCCATAAACACTTGTACACAGTTTGGTCCGCAATATGTCACATATTTTGATAATTTATCATCATATGAACATTTTATATAATAACCAAAACTATACACTTCATGTTTCTGAATATTGTGTGTGAAAGGTTTAGATGGATCGTTAGAACATGATTCTATTGGTTTTAAAAATGCCTCAAAATCAGCATAAACTACGAATGGTATCTTTAACTTTTTTTCAAAATTATCAAATTTAATTTTATCATTTGAAATTGGTTGATCAAACCAATTCTTTTTTGAAGTTTCACCGTTTGGTAGTTCTGTACAAATGTGCATACAATCGTATTGTTCATGGTTATTTAACCTTTCCTGGGATGGAAAACGAAGTAGACATGCTTGGCAAATGTACATAGCGTGACCATCTTTTGAAATTTGATTACTAACTAACCGCGATAAATTTTTTATGTAACAATAATGATTTTTCGTATCCTTAGAAAAAAATAATAAATTGATGTGTCTAGCTTTACGACATTTTGTTAAAAATAATGGACCTACAATAGAATTACATCGTTTTTCTTTATTATATTCTAATCCAAATACATTAATACTAATATCATTTAATTTCTCTACTTTTGCGATATCACAAATTTTTACCGGAAAGGAAATACCATCAAATTTAAGTTTATTTGCATGTATAGCGTACGATGATACCCGATCTGCGTTTTTGTTTATGGGAAATAACGCTGAGAGTAACGCCCATTTAAAACAAAAATAATCTTTGTTTTTTACATTTATAACAGCCTTTTTTAATTTTATGTCACGGGGTAGATCTATGTATGAGGTGCCACGTAGGGGGTTAAATTTATTAACATTCATGTCTATAGATTTTATGTTTTTTAGACTCCATCCACTATCTTTTTTTTCAAATGCACTAATTTTACTAGTAATTGTATCATTTAAAGATGAAAAAAATAAATTTAAGTTATCTCCTTGAGAAATAATATAGTTAAATGTTTGAAAATCGAATGTATTATGAATATCTTTAGTTTGTTGAACAAAATCAGCATGTAATATAAAATTTACTTTAAAAATTATATGTTGAGCAATACTCTCTTGTATTAAATATAAAATATCATCTTTAATAGAATTTAAAAACAGCTCAGGAGTTTCAAAATTTATCAGTGTCGAACTATCTACTCTACTTTTGATTTTATAAGTTAAAATTCTATTTCCAAAGGCAGACTCAATAACACTAACGTTTGGTAAAGAATTATGTGAATTTAAAAGATTATTTTTGTGGATATTACTTTTAAAATGATTAGCTAGATACCTTTTCTTGATAAATACATGACACGTTAGACATTCCACTTGATCATTGTTATCAACACTGGTCCCTACCCCCGCAGAGGTAGACGTTTCTTCTTCCATTCTTAGTTGTTTTTTGATGATTTCGGGTTCTTTGCTGCTAGTTCGCTTCTTTCCTCTTCCAAGTTGTAGTGGTTGACTGTTAAAACGATAAAAAAATAAAAAAAATTATATTTATAAAACAATGTGCAAATTATAATCTAAATTTATAATTATTTTACTTACTTAAACTGTTTTTCAACCGTCGCACAGTGATTATACAGCTCATCATCATATGATGGATCGAACATTTCACGCTTCTCTCCTTCATCGCAAACTTTAGACAGCTCAAGATTTAATTCACTGTTGAATAGTTCCATATTCTCTTCCATGGGTGTGGAAAAGAAAGCACTGGTGCACACTTCACTGAAGTTTTCCATTGTAAAGAATAAAATAGGGAATAGAGTACATAACAGCCCTGTGTTGACAAATGAAGTGATGACCAATTTCAAATAATGTTCAATATTTATAGTTTAGCAAAAAATTAGAAAGTCCGTTAGAATTTAAAGAATTTATGTTATCAGTAATGATCAGCTAATGACTGTCATTGTTGAAAAAGTATTTTTTCACTTTTTCACTTTCTGCTATTGTCTTTGTAATATTGTATACGAGGGCGTTTGTGTTGTCGTAGATGCTATCCCTATTATTCCCAACATAATATTTAATCCTCGTGGTAGCATGTTTCCAATGATCAGTAGTTGGAACCTTGCATAGCTTTTTCACATCGTACACTTCTATTTTTATGAGATGCGTCGCTTGGTCTCCGTCGTCAGAATTAGTAGAAATGTATGATACACCACCTCTAGCGGCTCGTGCCACGGTTGACGACAACAGCTTCTTCCTCTTTATTTTAGGTTCCACTTCAAAAAAATGGTCAATCGACTGCGATTTCCTTTTTCCCCCATCGCCTGTGTTATTAATAACGATGTCATCACTCTCTTCTTCGTGATTAGGGGAGAGTGGCGGGTAGTAATACTGTTTATAGGTATTTTCTTCATTGTCTATGAAGCTGAATGTTTTCTGCAACAACACAGTTATCATGTTAATATCAATCACATAATTACACTTAATCACACACACGTAAGGAATCAACAACATAAAGAAAAGTAAGTTTTTCAATAAAATATTATAACACTTACGTCCATGACTATTGTTGCGTTGAAGTAGCACACACTTAGTATTGATATATCGATTCACTGCGGTCAAACGAGACCATAGAATGACTGATGGCTCTGCCTCCACTCGGTCTTATATAGTTCTATCTTATCTAAAGCATTTCCTCAGTGCAACCGATAGTAAATTTGAACTAACAAACTTATCTCGCATTCTTTCGTAATGCGTAGTGCATTGCACAGATAAATCATACAAAATCTCCACAAGCGAATGACATTTAATACAAGTCGTAACAAGTGACTATAATTGATCATTCCTATGTTAGCCATTGAATAGATTGGTAATATCATGGATACACTAGATGTACAACAACATCTGAAAAAGATTCACCCCAGTCTAGAATATAATGTGTATGCTGCTAATAGACTACCCATTTACACTCATGTACCTATGTACACAATATGCAATTTGGATACGGATGATAAACCAGGCTCACATTGGATAGCTTTACATGTCGATACGAATGGTATTGGTCAATATTTTGATTCATATGGGCGTGCACCTACACGATATCATCTCGACTTTTTAAGAAGGAATTGTAAAAGATGGGACTGGAATGTGGATAGAATTCAGAATGAGTGGACATCAGTTTGCGGCGAATATTGCTTAATGTATTTGCTATATAAGTTTCAGGGGTGTTCAATGCGTAGTTTTACGAACATATTTACAGAGAACACAGTATACAATGATATTTTAGTGGATCAGATGTTTCATTCATATTTTAATAAGCAATAAAAATGTAGAAATGAAGGAATGTGTTTTATTGATGATTCAGAATAGCATGGAAGTTCTTAAACAATAGCAGTGATAATAAGGGCTTACAATGAGTAATAGATAAGAATGCTAATGAGGGTCTACCAGAAACAATAGATAATAGGAAATAGGAGAACAAAAGAAACGTTAATGAGGGTGCGGGATTAGATATCGATTAGATACTCTTCTTAATTGATTTCCACATCTCTGAAACCACACATCCTAGTTTTACGAACATATTTACAGAGAACACAGTATACAATGATATTTTAGTGAATCAGATGTTTCATTCATATTTTAATAAGCAATAAAAATGTAGAAATGAAGGAATGTGTTTTATTGATGATTCAGAATAGCATGGAAGTTCTTAAACAATAGCAGTGATAATAAGAGCTTACAATGAGTAATAGATAAGAATGCTAATGAGGGTCTACCAGAAACAATAGATAATAGGAAATAGGAGAACAAAAGAAACGTTAATGAGGGTGCGGGATTAGATATCGATTAGATACTCTTCTTAATTGATTTCCACATCTCTGAAACCACACATCCTAGACAAAAACGGACCGCAGATTCGTGATCAGAGCATGGCAAAACCTTTTTTTTTTGTTTTTTTTTTTTTTTTTTTTTTTTTTTTTTTTTTTTTTTTTTTAGTTTTTGTCGACTCGACAATAGTGAGCTAGTGAGCCAGACGGATTCTGGATAGTGAGCTAGAACTGGTACAACCTAACTACTGGGAAGTTTATAGGTTGAATGATGATGATGAGCATCGAAAAATCCCTGGTTTAAACATGTGCCATCTGTCATGTCATGTCTATGTACATAAAAAATAAGTCGAAAAGCAGTTTATCGAACAGAACTAAAATATCAGTTACAACAAGTAAATAATTAAAAAAATATAATAACCCGACTGCAAAAAATCAACAGAAGATAAGCAACACACTAAAAAGACCGAAAAATGGTTGTAATTATTATTTCTGATTAAATTTCAATACATAACATATGTAATATATTTGTAATCTCCATTTGATTTTCTTTATTTTGATACCATACTCGATCCGCTTGGCTAAAAAAAAATTTTAACTACTTACAATTTGGCGCCAAAAGTCTGTCGTTTTATTTTTTTTATTTTTTAATACATATCTAAGGACACTTGGGTTTTGGAGACGAATCTAACGATACCTTAATCGTCGAAATCCATCCAGCCGTTTGGAAGATACGTGGGAATAAAGAAATTTACAAACATACAAGATACGCGCGAAAAACAATACCCGACAGTCGGGTAAAAAAAGAAAATAACAAATTACGAAAATACAGATATAAATAATCAAGACAAATACTATAAATATTTTTTGAAGGAATATTATCCTTAAACCTTAAATACTTGATTCGCTTATATTACCGGCACAAGATGAAAAAGCGTTCCGTCTTCAAATAAAAGTCAGCTAACAAGGTCCTTTCTGTCCACACATGTACCCAGTTCACGCTCCCACTAATAGTTGCAATTAGAAACGGCAATGAAAAGAATATGGCGACCCTCGTGACACTAATGGCCTTCCCACTTAATTATATAAAGTGCTTAAGTAAATGATAGCTAATTCAGCACCGTGCCCGACGTCCCGTAAACAAGAGGTGTGACTTTCCACCATTGTCGACGATCTGTCACTTCCACTTCCGGACCTTTCCCGCGTAATTCTTTTTCTTATTGTTGCCCTTTCTTGAAAAGAATACTTTCTTTTTTTCTCCCATCCGGTGCCTGCAATTGTCACCCTCCTGTAGTGTTTGTTGTGAGCGTTGATTAAATACTGCTGTCAAATTTTGTTAATTTTTCCTTCCTGAGAGCAAAGTTTGAAGGGACAAAATATTTTTTTTTATAAAAAAATCTCTTCAATATCGTTACGGTTTAATCAAGATGTCTGAATAATAAGCTCTTGTATATTATATTACAAATGGTTGCGATGTGCCGTCAAATATTTTGATGCTAAATTATTTTTTTCATCCTTGTCGTCGGCGTGTCGATGTAAAATTTACATTTAAATAGAACATCTGCGAGCAGGTCGACCCTCTTAAGGCTTCCACGGCGTTTTTCTTACCCGCTAATTTGTAAATCGTTTCGTAATATAGAAAAATTAAAATGCTGATGTCATATTTTAGTCGCTATTTATATGCTAATATTGACTTTTCAAAGAGAAGGGACGGATTCATTAAAATATCAATAGGTAATCTGCAAGGTGACTATTTAGTACCTAGTAAGTTAAATTTAGACTGTGTGAGAGGAATATCAATTTTTGAATGAATATTTGTTGAGAATCTTATATTATTTCAAATGTTAAAATTCTAAATCTTATTCAGCATAACAACTCTGATGAGCTTTCATCTTGACGCTTATCCCATTCCTCAAGGCGTAACATCGCTGCAATTATTTGTAAGGCGGAAGGGTTGAGACGAAGTAATGCCGCAATATTCGTAAATTAAGCACTTTCGCCGGCTCGGGCCCAGTAAATATTATTTTTTTATGTTAATAACCACGCGATTGCGTTAATAAAGCCTTACATCTCGTAATTAGCCGCACCATTGTCTGCGGAGGCGGCGGAGTGAGGACGAGAAATGAATTGAAATAATTCGAGCGAAAGGCTCGCCCATCATCGTGTGCTGTTACAACAGCCGTTTTGAAGGATTGCAAATTAATTCATTTTATTGTAATGTTAATAAGAGCTGTTTTAAAACAACCAGTGTTTAAATAGAAATAATAAAATATAATGCGTGTAATTTTTTTACTGAAAGCAATTCAAAAGCTAGATCATACTATTATGTGGACTCAGTGAAACTTTACCAAAACTTTGCCTTATTTTTAACTTAGGTATTCATGAAAAGAAATACGACATAACATCCCATCATGTACAACAGTTAACGCCTACGTCATATAAATACATACAAATATTCTATAAATTACCCAACAAACGTTTACATTCACATTATTGATACAGACTAATCAGTTTCGCTCAGCATTGCTCGTCATCTCCGCAACACTGCCGCTATTAATTAATAAATTAAACAACGCTTCTTAATTCTTGAGCCTCAGCCGCAGCAAAATATTTGCCATGTATAAATTCTCGCGGAGGATGATGAACCAACCACCCTTCAACGCCGGGCCTTCTTTATAGCTCTATTTGTGTATTTTAATTACTGTCATTATATGCTAATGACTACCATCCCTTTTTCTTATCCTTCCAAATGGGTTATTGCAGACTTATATCTATATCGCGCAGTTTTGTCGACTAATTTTCAAGATTTAAATAATAATAATGACTGAACTCAGTCTCGGAAGGATTATTCCTTTTTTCTACGGCCGAATGTTTTGATTAATTGTTCGGAGCAAGGAGATTCTGTTAGTAATTTGTTTTGTGTTATTAACTTGACGAGGAAGTCGTTTGGGAGATCGCGAATTAGACTCTTTTTTATAATGTTTACGACTGTAGATTATTAGTGTCAGTATGCTTTTGATTAAATTTATGTTTTATCTGCATAAACGTAGTGAAACTAGTGGTAATTATAACTTGTTTACATTTGTGTCTGTTTTACCGGGAAATATGCAAGTTTAAATACTTATTTTATGATTGCTACGGTTTGTAGACATGTCTTAATTGGGAACGACAAGGTTGTATTAGAAAACAACTGTCACATTTTGACTTAACCCTACTAAATTAGTCCGTCAACGAAACAAATAGGTATAAAAGTCATGACAGTTGGAAAAAGCATTGTAGAACGTCGGAAATAGTGTTGTTTCATCAATTATTCCTTAAATTGTTCCTCGCTCAGTAAAGCGTCTGTTTAAATAGACTTCGTTTTTATCTAGAGAACTCAAATTTAAAAATGCATCCATTCCTGTAATTAAACATGTTTTCATTCTTCAACCATTAAGCGTCCGGTTAACGATCAAATTTATTTGTCAAACACGACGTCAACTAATTTTCATTCGAAACTGTTTGAAAAACGTGTGCAACATGATAAACATTAATATCATTAGAAATTCATTCATTATTTAAAATTTTAACTATTACATGGTACATAATATAAAAGTATGTTTTCGCAGAAGATTTGAGTTAAATTATAATCAATGAAGACGTGTTGGCACGTACAGATATGAACAAAGTAACATTTAGCATTATCGTGAGAAAACACACCCCACAAAAGAGTGGTAAAGATGCAAATCTTGGCAACCTCACGTCTTAACGACACACATTTCCTTTCCCTCGAACGTTGAAATCTTGGAATTCTTTTACATAATCATGTGTTGAAAATATAACAGCTTTTTAGCAAGGGGCGCTTGATAAACTCTAGTTACGTATGCTAACTCCGTATGCGCAATAATACCTAGTATTTAGCATAATCTGCTGATTTAGCGTCGTGTAAGGAAATAAAGATTACTTATATTAGGTTTTATGGTCGTGGCGCGACTCCATCTTAATTTATAGACTTATGAAACATCTTAAAAGGGCGATAAATTTTGGCTATGTTTCAAAATTATTTTAATGCATTTTTTATGGTCCGATTCTCATTCATATTGCTTCTTATTGACGTCAGCAAGTGATGTGGTTGCGCAAAGATTGTTTTTGGGAGTTCATAACAATTGAGCAATATTAATCAGGTAAAAATCTTGATTAATTGAATGTTTTTCCTTATATAAGCTTGGAAAATGTTTACTGTTTTCCTTTATAGGTACCGGTTACGTTACCAACAAGAAATTCATAAAAAATTAGCTCGTCACGTGGCCCGGGTGGGAAGAGACTGTCGAGTCGTTTTTCTCAACGTTTTACCGCCGCTGAAGACATTGCCTGTCCATATTTACCGACATCGTTGCTTTTTACGGAGCCTCGTTTCACCGTGTTTACGACTACGTCACCGGTTTATTGTTATATCACTGAAAAGGGGTTAATGTCACATTTTTGTATCGTTGCAGGTGTACAACCCTCCTTACAAGAGCCCGTCTAGATAAGTCATACATTATTTCTATCATAAATACATCCCTAATACGAAATCGATGCAACAAACGACAAATGAATTATGGAATAGGCATAATCTTCATATTTTTGCGGAAAACAGGAGTCGCTGGGTTCACTCACATATTTATTGCCATTGAAAATCCAGTTTTCTGGGAATGTATTCGTGCGTACGGGCGCGTAGCATGTTTCCTTGTCGCATTAGGCATAAGTAGTGCTCTCTCCTCACCCTATTAAGTGTGATATATGCGACAATTCTTTTTGTAAAGCCTCGAAACAGAAGGGAAGAGCGTCATATCGCTTGCGCCACTTACATCAACATCTCCACGTGTGACGCGCTAATTCCATGCTGATAAATGATTTAAACCACCAAATTTGGAATTTAGATTTTTCTGGTTATACGTCACAGTGATGATAGGGTGAGTACACGTATAATTGAAGATTATTGGTTGAATAATTGTGCCTTTCTGTGATTTTTCGAATGCGATGTGACGATTTTCAATAGGTTTGGTGATATTAGGTAATTGCATTTCAGACTTTGCTGTTACTATACATACGAACAGCTTGTTCCTGAAGAATGAACCGCATTACCTGTATTTTTAGTGTTTATAAAACGCCACGCCATCATACTCCTTTATTAATTGAAATATTTGTTTCATATTTTTTTTTAATAAGTATTTTTGTTTACTATGCTTATTAAAAAAATATAATTTCAGTAGATAATGTACTTAACCAGAACATGTTACAAACAATGTTTATTCTTACCCTCCAAGCGATATAAGAAAAACCTTTATCCAATCCAGACTAATAAGAAGCGAACACGGGTCCCAAACGCGATTCATGTGTTCAGACAAAACCGTCTATGTTCCCCTTCAAGACACCGTGTGTGATGTATGCAAAAAGGGAATTGAATAAGGTGATTTCGTTCCGCGGGGTCGTCGAGGGAAAAGAATCCACGGTAATGGCGAATACAATAAATTTTCATAAACAAATTGCGTTTTGATGGCGGCATATCGGCGCGTGTGCCAACTCCCAATAAGGATTGATAGGGAAACAATGTCGGTACACTGATTGAATGTCAATTTGTCGTACTGCGGACGACGGAATAATTCTTCTAATGGTGTACGCGTCGCCTTAACGACGTGTTAGCAACATCTGCTGAATCGATTTTGTCTTTTTGTGGGGGACATACTGATTTTTTATTGATTTATTTTAAACTAGCTTTCGCCCGGCTCCGCATATGCAGGCGACTATGCGGCATTTCGGTAAAAAGTAGCCTATATTTTAAGTTAGACCTCTAGCAATACATTGGTGAAAACTGCATTCAATTCCATGCAGTAGCTTTTTCGTGATGCGCGTGAAAACATATAGACAGACAGACAATGATTCTAAAAATGGTTGATTTGGCTTCTGTGGCTCTAAAAAAGACTTCCTACATTAATTTTTCTTCAATATCTTTAATGTACAGATATTTCAATTTTATTATAATTTATGAATAGATTTATTTGAAAGTAAATAACGTAGAATAAGCGGTTCATAGACTTACCTACATAGACAACAATCTGAAATAGGTGAGTACAGGCTGCAAAAAAATAATGTAATGCAAATAAATATGACATAACTACAGACTTTTAACTGTATAAAATGGCTGAATAATCCACACATTTTTGCAATGTAAATATGAAATTTGGAAAGCAATTTAAACTCAACGGTGTGCTAATTTGTAAGTGGAAGCACAGAACGCACCTGTGCGAGATGCCTCTGCGAGTATACCACACATTTTTGGTGTATAAATCAAGCGGGTCCCAACTTGTGCCGTGTCATGGACAAACATCATTTGTAGGTCCATCCGTTGGGAAAAATAAGATTAACTCATTAAAAAAAATAACCAACAGACGTACAAATAAATCAATGGACTATATGACGTGAAAAACTGTTCTGTAAATCTTGATTAATTATTTCATCATCATCAGCGTCCTATTAATGTCCCTGTCCTGCTGGGCTCAGATCTCCTCTTTCTAGAGAGCTGAAAGGGTTTAGGGCCTAAAACTTTAGGCCATAATCAACACACGCTGCCTTAAAAAAAAAAAAAAGGGTTGGTATTAATTATTATTTTATTTATATTATTTATTTTGTAATTAGTATTTCGGTACTAGTTAATCTTTAGTGCTACAAGCATGAATTTAATTACAACAATAGTGTTGACGCACATCTATATTTAAGTCAGCCTATGTATTCATGTCATCACAATTGTCCCCTTGTGTGAATCTTGAACATCGAGCCATTTAACACGGCACCTGTACCTATGTGCTCAATATGAAAAATGTTCACACGCGCTCCACTCCTCGGCTCCCGGGAGCCAAGAGTACCTACACCTACCCAAAGGAGTTTTGACTTGCAAAGCAGCGCGCAGAGATTTTTCAGAGGGCGGTAATGACTACTTGATGTGTTCGGGCCAGCTATATGTGGAGGCAGATTTTTAAGAAAGGTGTGTTTTAGAAAAAATGGTTTACCAGAAATGATGGCAATCTGAAGAAACCAGAGATTAAAATATGTAGTCGAAGAAGAAAATAATGTTACTGAATATAAAAGCACAATACTCCAGGAATTTATAATCACATATCGTATATACGATACACGACCAAGCTTCTCATTAAATATTCGAATACCATTTCCTGGCGTGTAAAGGAAACAGGATTGTCACAATCCGTATTGTTTCAGATCTCATAACGCGTGTAGCCCTTTGACTCGACATTTCCATACAGAATGGTAATACAAAACGTCGTTAGATAAAGGCATCTCCACACTTGGCTAACTCTGAGGCGCGTCACCTTTGATGCGCGTATGATTGCCCGCGCCCGCGACACATTGGATCTATATTGTTGTCTTTTTCAAGTTTCGTAATAAGGGATGAGGGTGTATTAAAGCCTTTTATCCGGCTCGTCACGCCGGCACGTGGGGTCGGGAAGGGGTTTAAGGTGAGCAAACATTAGCTCTTTTACATTTTTGCAATTTCATCGACGACGCTGAAGGCTGTTTGCAGTCGCTTGAGTTCCAGGAGCGTTTCTGGGGCGTTACAACTTTAACTCTTTTTAAAAGGGTTCCCAAAGTAAACGAGTTTTTAATGTTTGTTTACAGTCGTGCTTAGTTGTGTCGCTAAAAGCCAGTTCACGGTGGTACGCATCGAGAAATCCCGAGTGCAGCTAAGCCGTGTATTAAGTGCTAGGCCCGAGGCCAAGTCGCCGCAGACTGCCTGCAAATCTTGGCTGCATTCTCGAACATTCCAGAAGATGTAGGTAGGATTAAATGACGTGGTATATTCAACAATTACACTATATCCGGGCAATTCCCGCAGGTAAGGTTGCATATTTCAGGGGTGAGACAATATTAGCTGCAGCGCTCGTGTGGAAAATGAAACTGTTTTTGGTGCCTAATTTACAATGCTTGTAATTCGAGCGTACCTACACGTTCTGTGTGGAGAACTGAGTGCAGAGGTGTACGGTGTTTTGTGTATGCTTCAAGCATTTTGGATCCTATTAGCTGAGTTTGCAAATAAGCATAGAACAATGCACGACGGTGAATAAATGTTACCACAACCGATTTTCAACGCCCTCTACGAACTAAATATTTAACCTTTATATTATTGTTTTCGCTTATAATATTCCTTTTAAACAGATGTTTGATAAAGTTAGGTATGATTGAAAACTATGTTTTAAATATGCTTTTATATTTAATATATATATTTAAATGATAACGTATTTAATGAAGGCTGTAAAACAGAACAACCAACTTATGTAACCAGTTCCCTTGTTGGGTACTTCTCTCATACTATTTTTTCATAATCAACTTTTTTAAATGTAATAGGAAAATTTATTATATACTTGACGAACTCAAATATATAAATAAAATTTCTTGCTTATATAAACACGAAAGCTTCCAAGGATTTCTTATTTACATGTAAGCAGAATTCCAAGGAGGCAGTGTCGGTTTAGAACAGGCTGGTACCGCTCGAGGCATGGTTATTGTTTTATATTTAAAATAAAGGGCTAATTACTGGTAACGAAAGAAGCTACGAGACGGTGGCACACCGCGCGACGAGGCACGACGCGGCGCGCCGCGGGCGACCACAATTCAGAAATAGCTCATAATTCACGCGTAATCGTGAGCGCGCGACACCGCCGCGCCGCATCCTGCCGCTGATAGCGCGCAACCAAACGCTTTGTGTGCACCCGCTCTTATATGCATTTTAGCTATAATTAACTACCGTTGCTATTTGCGAACACTCCCCAAATGAACCGCCAGTCTAGTCAACAAAGAAGCTCAAATTATATTAATGTTTAGCTCACAAGGTTAGTAAGTTTGTAGCTATGTAGATTTCCAAATTCTCAACAAAACAAACGGCAACCATTAAACGTTCTCGATTCACACAAGTAGAGGTTGTCACGCTAAAATTAAAATAATTCAAACGTACAAGGACACCCGCGCCGCCGCCGCTGGGCGAACACAAACGTGAATCTATTGTCTAAGTTTATATCAAAACAAATGAGAGCGTCATTAGCGCTCGCTCCGTATTTAGCACATTATTCAAAAAGCACGTGAGGCAGGAAACCCTTAAAATTACACACGAAACAGTGCTCTTTACCAAGTTTCCCATAAGAGCCCATTATTTACGCAGCCACCGTACCATTAAGATTCTCCACATATCTTCGAAAGGCGCGTTATGGTAATTACGGGTCGCCATTTTATCTCGCGACTCTTCGCGATTAGAAGTCGCGCTCGCTCGGGTGCACGTCGAAATAACAAGTCCGCGAACTTAGTTCGTTTCTGAGAAGGAGCGTTGTGAAATTAATTCGGATGGAAGATATCGGGCGGCGCGATAGCGGCTCCTTCCGCGCCATTTATTGCTCGTGTGGTGCGGGTATCGGTGAAGGGGTAAAGAATATCAAGATGTAACGAGCGCACGAGCGCCAGCCGGAAGGCTCGCAAATGAGCTCGCCGACTTATCTGTGTTAATGTGGGCGAGGGTTAATTTTGTCTTACATGAGCAATTTGGAGATACCGCCCTCGTTTCCAACTTACATTATTTTGTTGTTACTATACAGTTATTATATCAGAAATTTGGTTTTGTTATGTGGCTATTATAAAAATTGCATAATCTGAAGCCGTACCTACATATTTTGAGTTTCCTCTAAATCTTATATACACTACACTAAGGCAAATCACACTCGCACTCGTAATTTGCAAAGAAAGTAGTTACTTAAAAAAAAAATTAAACTTTTAAATAGAAATATCTACTAAATCAAGTTTAATTTAGTAGCTATTTCTATTTAAAAGTTTAATCTTTCTGTCCGTTCTTACTTTATTTATTCTTTCAAATCAGTCTAACTAAAATATTTATATCGGTCGTCTCACTTTATGAAACAGGTTCTAAGTTACACACACGGCTCACATTTAATTTATACCACTTACATATTCGTTAAGATTTCGTCTAGACAAAAGGAAAATATCGCGACGTCTGGTAGAATGAATGAGGTAGAGAGCAAACATGGATGGATAGCAAATAGGAACGTGTATTAGGCAATGAAATTAAAGCGAGTGCAATCTCAGTCGGTGTGGGAACTATTGTACGTGGCACAATACTCTTATTAACAAGTCGATACCAAGTCTATTGGATATCACGAGAGTTCATTTGAATGCTTCTTGTTCTCTTATGAAATTTAATTTAGAATTTTGTATTTTAGAATGCGTTTAAACTAGAATTTAAGTTTTACTTATCTTTGTTGTTTTACTTAGCTTTAAATAAGTAGTGCTCTGGTTAAATATAATGAAAGTATTATGGTAACCACTGCTGCTGTCTCTTGTTTATTAGTAGTGTCAAGGACACAGCCAAATCATTGTCATCTTAAAAACAAAATTATATAAAACAGCAGATTAATACGAGCTTTTTATTGGAAAACCGAGGCTCATCGACTAGTTGAAGATGCACCTTAATATTTTGATTTCCCAAGAGACCGATACCCCTATTGTTTTTACCAATCTCATCTCCTAATAATATTTTACGAATTATTATACACAAATAAATTATCTGAGTTACATAATGACCTATATGACAGTTCACTTTATCAAATAACAGTTCGCGGTTCTATACAAACGTGTATCCGATTACCTTCCACTCCATATCATGAAACTTAGTTAACTTATTCAATTTTATATACAACAGAGCAAGGGATTTTCTACGGTAAAATATTGAAGAAATCGACAAAACTTGGTCTCATGTAATATGCAGTGGGAGGTCCGACGCCGGCGCACTGCATATTTTGTGCCTAAGAACATACGGAGCGGAGCTACGGATCTCGCGGTCGGCGACCAACTTCCAAGTACCTGGCTTAGGTACTTAGGCTTTACGTTCTGTATTTTTGTTTCAGTTCTCTTTAGAGGACGATTTAAATCAGCGGTGGATAAAATTTGTATTAGTTTCCACGGATTTATTTTATTCTTATTCTTTATGAAGATATTCTACTATTGTCTTATATTTAGCGAAGTTTGTTTTTCTATTTTAAATATAATATTATAATAAATAGGCTAAATGAAATAGGCATTTAACATAATGGTACATAAATTTAAAATTTTGTTCTAATAGTACACCAGCTACTACTAGTCACACTACTATAGTACACTATTGGATATTTTTCAAAATTAGCTATGACTTCAGTGAGCAGCTCAAAAAACCCATCTCAATACTATTAATAGTTTTAGTGTATAGATTGAAGCAGATATCTATGACTGTTAAACTTTTTAATGTTTTACAAAAGCAAAAAGTTTAATATTAAAATAAACATTAGGCGCTGATTAACATATTTGAGCTATTCACGTTTTTCAGCTCAAATACAAGCGGAACAAACAAGAGCCGCAGGCAGCACCGACATAACACATCTCAACCGATCTTACCAAATTAATTCACCATAGAGCAGAATACATAAAACGTTTGCGGTCATAGGTGAGAGCTCAAAGGGCCGGTTCACACGACAGGTTAGAGCGTCAAAAGGATTGACCGAGACGTGTCTGGGCCGCCAGTGTGACCACAACCTAGTCGCTCAGTAACCACACTCGCTTTTTGGGTGAATGTTTCCACCTTTGCGGTTAATTTCGTATACAACTTCACAAGTCTCGTTGTTGCGAATAATGCCAACTTTTACAATGTTCTACGATACTTTTGACCGATGTTTATTGGTTCTGCTTTTAATGTTTCGAATTGTTTTTGCATTTAAGATACTTTAATATATTGATAAAATTTTCTGATCTTTTAGAATAAAGAAATGAGGTATTAGTTTGGAATTATTTCTATCCACTCTTCACCTCCCTCGCCAGATTTCTAAAAGATTTTATTTATTCGTTTCACTAATTACCTTTTGCTCACTTCAAGTCAGATGCCAACTGATAATGACGTATCTAATTTTATTAGTTACTATAATTATTCTTTCAATTGTATTGTTCAATTGCCCGAATATGCTATAATACGAGTACGTCTCTCCAAGACTAGCAAGATTTTGGATTTATATTCACTAAATACACGACAACAGATACCCATTTCAAATCCACAACAAGATGAACAAACAATTGTATCTGAAGCAAGTATCAGTCTGTCAGGACGATGCGACGGCGACGTTGGTGAAAGGAGGCACTGAGCTGTTTACGTGAGGGCTGTTAGCAAACACCTGTAAACGCCTTTACCTTCGCCTCTGTTTGCACTGGACTCACGATTGCCCTGTACAATTAGCCTCAGATGTCTCACCTGCAAACCAATTTATACTCTACGTTTAATTCAGAATACACAATCTACCTTCAACTTTAATACTCTCATGATAAGAGCTGGTTTTCTTCTTCGTTCAAGGTTTGAGTGAAAATATTTTGTTGTTATTTTGTACATCTAAATACAGTGCAGTCTTTTGAGTGTCGTTTTAGTGTTATTTAGCTATCAAAAACGTTAAATTAGCAGCTTTGTTTATTTTATTTAAATCTAGATACGAGAGGAAATTTAATATACCTACCATGCACTAAATTTTTTGTTAAAACGTAATGTTTCACCGTATTTCACTATTACAAACCTTCTTTAGAAATAAAGCATTGCGTTTCGAAAAACAGCATATTATTTTCATATTTCCCTGTTGCCCTTTTGAAAGTCCTCCATCATGTTCGCCGTGTTGACTCTTGGATATGATACGACCTCTCGACTCAACATGATCATAATACCCTCCGCTGCATCCAACAACCCTTCTACATCCATAAACCGACTACAAATCTTGAGCCAGCGTTCGGCATCTTTATAACTCGAGTACGGCGATCCTTTAACCCAACATAATGGGCAGGTTTACTGAGAGGACCGTCGTAAACTGTCCCGTCCAGTGCGCGTTCCCCACTACGGGACCCCTTCGAATTTTCACGAACTATTTGGCCCGCACTAGCCCCCGCTCAGCTTTTTTGTCGAGGCTTTATTGTCCGGATTTTCTGCTCACCTTTATCGTTATTGTGTCCGCTCGGCTTCATAAAGGACCGTGGTTCACTATTAGGACCTCATAACCGTGGGAAAATGTTGTCGATGCTGAAAATGTACGGTATAAAAATATCGGGTAAAAAAGGTCAGTCAATAAATCGTTTGGTCAATTGAGCAGGATGCAATGGGCGTGTTAATTGGCTGGGTGCGGGAATGTATCGGGGCTGTCGCTCGGGGCCCGGCTTCACGAGTGGACACCGGCCAGTCATTGCGTGAATGATAATTGCTCGAGCGTTGGGCGCCGAATACATTCTGAATATTGGTGTGGAATTGAATGGATGCACATTCGGCTTAGTGCGTGTCTGCGGTGCCGACATAGAGATAAAACAAATTTAATTTTTCTGGATGTGAACAAATTTGTGTGGAAAATTATTTTGTAAAATCAGTGTAGTTTATTTGTGCTTGACTATAAACATTTATTTAATAAGGCTATGTGTAGGTTCATGTACTTGATATTGTAATAAAATAGTGCCAGGTATTAATTAGTTGTTGTTTTGTTTGTGTCAAATTAGAAAACATATTAATCATATATTTTGTCATGTCTAGTTATCGTATATTAGTGTTGTAAAAGACAACATGTATGTATTTTATATTCATATTTTAAATATAAAATAATGTTCTAGTTATTTTTTTTTAATATTAAAACTATTTGATTACTATAAAACAGTTGTACATGAACTTTTAGTTTACAGTACTGATACAAAATTAGTTAACATTTTCTTTGCAGGTATATTTTATTTTCTACATCCCTGGCTGTATCCGGTGTAAGCCAGTGCATACGTTTGGGGCAGAGATAAACGCATACGATTACACGTCGAGCCACAGGTGGCGTATAACATTTTTCAGTCGGGACGGGCCATTGCACGACCGGCCGCTGATGGCCCGCCGGCTTAATTCGAGACCAACCCACCCATTTGCAATGGTTTGTTTTTATTGAAAACCGTGGGAAATTGACAATTGGCTGTATTTTGTGTTTTAGAAAGGGTTAGAAGATTAGATTTTTGATTTTTCCATTAGTCTATTGCTAATCAATGTTTATCTGCTAACCGGTAATACGTGAGTGTGAGCTTACCATTGAAATATTGAGAAAATTTTAATTTTCTTTTTTAAGAAAAAATAATGTTTAAAGATATATTTTTGTAATTAATACTCCATTGCTGAGTTTAAATCATCTTCTATCAAAAACTGAAAGGGCCTAATTATTGTTTTACTGAGATATTTCATTTGTTAGACATTCAGTTCATTTATTGGACTTATTAAAAAAGGTAAAAAAGTACAAACATGACAGATCTGTCTGCTGAATATACTGTACGAATTATTCAACCACAATTTTCATTGGGAAAAGTACGTATATTTTCTCGCAATAAATAAAGGGAAAATTTTGACACGTCATAATGTTTAGCGCAAATGACACGCTTTATGCCAGCCCATATTGTAAGCTATTCGACGAGGCGGGGGCTCAAAATAATTATTGCTCGCTTGACAAATTGCCGGCAAAGCCTACGTGTCGGTGGAACAATTTGATACAATTTTCACCGCCTTTCCCTGTACGGGACAGATTTGCATACGTGCCCCGCGATTATGCAAATATATTTTTTAACGTACTGTTTACTTACCCCACAGGAAGAGGAAACACTTCGGGCGCGCATTTTAAAAAGATTTACGCGCTTTGTCGGATCATTAAGTGCGGAACTAATTTGCTTACCTTTGAAATGTTTTAAGCTTTGTCCCGTATAATTACTGTAGGGCAGTGTAGGGTTATCGTTCCCGTGACGTGATATGCAGATTTCCGTCGGGTCAACTGTTGGTATTTCCTACGCTCCGTTACTTTTAGCAGAGCAAATAAAAGTTAGCCACTAATTTCTTTATTTTACAATTATTATTACATTAACAATGTATATATTATATACAACAGCAATTTAACGTTACAAAAGAGATAGATAAGCTTTTGTAATGTGTTTGTATTTTGTTTTAAATAGTATTATTTTATTTACTCATAATTTATTTATTTTATAATAATTAGTCCTTAAAATCTTTAAAGTTTAGTGTATTAAATTATTACACTGTTATGAGATTTATTTAATTTCCACGTTATATTCAAGTGCGTAACTTCTCAACGATATTGAGCATGTGGGAATCGTCGAAATTAAATTTTCTTTGTTTTCTCTTGTGGGCTGTGGGCTCTTGGCGTTATTAAATTTCCTTGTGTTTTTTAACACAGCCATATCATTAGATTGAGGGCTTCCGTCAAGAGGAAATTGTGGCGGCGAGGGGAGCGAGCTGAGCACCTAAACATATTGAAAAAATAAAAATCCCGGCTACTTATTGTATTATACTACAGTAAGTTACTCTACTTATTATTTTTTCGCTGCTGCAACTGTGTTTTGAAGAAAAAAATAGCTGTCTTTTAAGTTACACTCGTAGTTATTAAAACGAGTTAGTATAATTGCTAATCTTCATTTCTTGAATTCTAAAATAAAAAGTAAATTAGTAATTTTTTACCAATAGCTTTCTGTCTGGCTGTTAATTTTATTACTGTATATAAGCTATATTCACCCTACTATCGGTTCCAGTATCAGTCATAATTCAACAAAAGTTAAGAGATTTCTTTATGATATTATAAATTTTAATGTTTTTCTGGTGAAATTGCTACTACTTCATGAAGAAAATAACGATGTTAAATACAACCAATCAGGTACTAAAACAAATATTGTAAAGTAGAGCAACTTTCCGAGAACAACCAAAGTCGACGCAGAAAGACGTTTGAAGTGGTTTGTGTAATAAGTACGACGGCGACAAAATTCCAGGGCGTACTGGCTTTGGGAACCTTACCTTAAATATACATATTACATTACGTGAAATTGCCCATTTTTTCCACTCTCCACCCTAGCAATTAGGGTTCCTTGTGTATAAATATTGCACGGCCCTCATTAATGTGCGTGTTCGTTTTAGTATATATTTTTATGGTACGCTTTTTGGTCGGTGGCTGCAAGTTGTGGGATGTGATGAATAATTAAGACATGTACAAGGGAAGTGCCGTTTTCTTCAGAAGCCTTCGACAAACGACAGCTTTGAGTAATGTCTCCGCAGACTTTATAAAGAATTAGCTCGCCGTGTTTGAGGGAAATTTCTTGTACTAAATTATTTTATAGTATTCAATTTACTTCATGGTGAGCAAATATTTTAAATATATTTTTGACTATGATAAATCCGATAGTTAATACACCAACTAAAGAAAATAAACATACAACAACTACACCTACATTTCTAATGCTCTCAGAAAGTTCAATAATGTTATTCTTTATTATATTTTACAAGTTTATAATACAAAAGTCACAAAAAATATAAATAAAAAAATAATTTTATCTCACTTTGAAGCTGTGTTAATAATTATACGAAGCTAAATTATAATAAAATTGAGCTTGACATCTAATAAATCATACCTTGATCGGACGGAGAGGGCAGCCGATGTCGCAAGGATGCCTGAAAAAAAAAAACAAGAATAAATATCCTTAAAGGGTACAAAAATATTCATCAAACAGTGACATTCATTAAAATTCATCAATTACGTCACAAGAAAGAAACTTTTAAATTAAAATATGACGTTGGAATGATTAAAAACGCCCTTTCCCGAGATTGCATTTCGACAATTAACGCATTAAGACTACTCTCGCCAATAAAGAGAGACTCTCTTAATTAACGGTCCCTGTTAAAAATTGAGTACAAATTCAAGTAGCAAATCTCCCCAAGTTCGGGAGGGGGATTTAGTGAATGGCCTGTAATATTTTAGTTTGGCTGAGACAAAAAGTGTCGGCGCCTATGAGGGAGCTGCCGGCTGCCTGTCACGTAGACACAATAAGCCTTTTAATTCGATTCGTCAAGACGGACGCTAGACAAAGGGCCGGAGTTATCATTCAATGGGGTACTTCTACCTTTTCTTATTACTTCACTTCGGTTTTCTTGTGAGGTGGACGCGGTCTTTTCTACGAGAGACGATGTCTTAGAATATATCCTAAGACTGTATGATTGTTGCTGTGAGTACTTATTTGGTATAAATATAAATTTAAGAACAATTGTAAGATTTATTTAATGTTCATATTGCAGGTAAGGTAAAAAGTGTGATAAATTAATAGGTAACTATGTTTCAAATACGTAAACGCATTAAACTGAATTATTTTGTTTGGCATAGGCTGGTAATTTATAAAAAAATATTTTCTTTTTTGAATTAATACTATAAATAAATTGGCAGTGCAGAGTAGTAAAAAACCTTTTAATTATACTGCACTGTCAAGATTTTTCTGAAGTTAGTCTAAGTATATAGGCAAATTTTATTACAATTAATAAATATTATCGGACGTAAATACGAACCTGCAGTCAGTTTATGACCACGGCTGATGTAACCTGGTCAAAGCATTAAGCAAAATAAGCTATATAAATACCTTAGTGACTCCTTTCTTAATTCAAATAAACAATAATAATAATAATATTCTACCACATTCACACAGCGCCATCTAGTCCCAAATTAAGCAATTATATTTGCTTGTGTTATGGGTACTAAACAACTGATATACCTACTACATAAATATTTTTTTTTGTAAATACATACATATTATAGATAAATTACACCCAGACACAGAACAAACCTTTATGCTCATCACACAAAGATTTGTCCTGGGTGGGGATCGAATCCACGACCTCCGGCTTAGCAGTCAGGGTCACTAACCACTAGACCAACATGCCAGTCAAACGAAAAACGGGAAACTTTAAAAGTACTTTTATAAATGCGTTCACTAAAGTTATTAACAAAATTGACTACAGCTAAGATCGGATATCTCTGCACCTATAATCTCGTGTGTACTATACAAGTGCACTTGATCCCGAGTCGTGACCGGACTACCGATTCATAGCTAACAGCTTTATTTGTTGCCATCTCTTTAAACTTACACTAAATCTATCCTATACTATGATGTTAGACTCAGTAATAGTCATGAAATGTAGTTATGTGATTTAACTTTATATTTTACTTCAAAAAAACTATTAAAATAAATATTAGAGCGTTGGATTAAAATCTAAACGACAATCCGAAATAATCTCTTAGTCAATGATGTGCTAACAATTATTACACAGTATAAATAAATTTAATAATCATTTTATATTTTGATTAATGAATTGAAACTTAAAAACAATACCCGTCCTGACAGTCGGATAAAAATAAAATTAACAAGTAAATATAATTAAAAAATTAAAATAACCCGACTGCAAAAAATCAACAGATAAGCAACGCACTAAAAACACCGAAAAATTGTTGTAATTATTATTCCTGATTAAATTTAAATACATAACTTAAGTATATATTTGTCATCTCCATTTGATTCCCTTTATTTTGATACCCTACTAAATACGTTTGGTTAAAAAAAATTTAACTACTTACAATTTGTCACCAAAAGTTTTTATAATACCTATCTAAGGACACTTGGGTTTTGAGAAGAATCTAACGATACCTTAATTGTCGAAATCCATCCAGCCGTTTGGAAGAAACGAGGGAATAAAGAAATTTACAAACATACAAGATACGCGCGAAAAACAATACCCGTCCTATCAGTCGGGTAAAAAGAATACAAAACTTGCGTGCGTTCATTTAACTAAGCGGCGTAAGTACTAACTAATTGGCATTATAAGTTGCATATAGTTTTCTTTGTAAAACTAATATGTAATTTTGTATAGGTCAGTAAAAGAAATAAAAATCAATTCAATTATTTGATTTTCAAATCTAATTTGTACACAAAACGTTAAGTACTATAATATAATTATTGATAAACCAAAATTTCTCAATAGACAAATATTTAAACCCAAAACTAAAGCATGACTTTATACGACTTCTGAGAACGAGCAGCTTATATTCGAAACAGGTAAATTAAATTCTATTTAGTACGTCGAACATATATAAAATAGTAGACGTTATCAAGTAAAAAGGGGTTGGAATCCCACTGTCTGGCGGCATAATTACCAGCCAGGCATTAAAGATAAAACCGACGGGCAAATTGAAATGTACCCGACCTATCATGTTAACTAGACAGCTGTGTTGTTATTGTATTGTAGTATTTTATTTGTTCACTTGGTTTTTAAATTTATTTTAAGATGCGGTATTGTAGATAAATAGAATATTTGGTCTACAAATAGTGATTTTGAGTCTGGGTGTGTTTTGTGTTCGGTTAATTCGGATGTTTGTAAAGTCTATCACAATGCCCATACAATCTTTGATAAGGATAACGATATTGATATTACCCAACGACTAGATCATGATTGTTAGAATGCGTCTATTGACTTTCAAAAATGCTACGGTGCGTATTTATAAATCGATATGGTAACTTTGAGTAATTGCTAAATTTATCCTCTGATTGTTCGAAAATCGACATAATAATTGAGTTTTGTTAGGATCTCTGTAGGTCAAAATATCATTCAAAATTTCGAGAATGTTTCACGATTCCTTATAGAATAATTATTTTTTGTTCGGCTACGGTGTAGCTTGTAGATCCATCTACGCCGTAGCAATTTAGCTACGAACTTTGAATTAAAACAAACATTTGATTCAGTAGAACAATTACAAGTCGCGTCAATCATAATACTTGAGTAAAAGAGATCGTGTAATTAACTAATGGGTCGAATGTTAATTACTAAGGGCGACAACTGTACGTTATAAATTCTGATCTATACATACTTTGTTTGAGATTCGGCTTGTGTTGATATGTACTTATATCTGGATTTATAGTTTTTTTTTTTTTTTTTTTTAATAATAATAATGTTTATTAACAAAAAATAAAACATAATTAAAACATGTTATGGTGGAATATTACATTGCCGAACCCGTTCTTATGATCTTAAAGGACGTTTTTAAATTTAACTTTTTCTTAGCCAGGTCATTTCATTGTTACTCAACCATATCTGGCTTACTCTCAACTTCGACATTTGATGTCGTTGTCAAATGTAAGGAAATTTAGATATAGTCGCTACAGCCACATCAATACTGATCTAATGTCGAAATTCAGAGTAAGCCCCCAGGCTAGATAAAAGTAAAATATGATTTAATTTCAAAAATAAAACTATTATAATACATTTTGCTAGCTGTGGGCTATTACATTGAGACCTAATAGTGAAAAAAAATTATAATGAAGAAAAGTGAAAGTATAAATAAAAATAACAATAATAATTCTTAATTGAAAAATATGAAAATACAAACAAAGTGTCGTAAACAAACACTAATTCGATAAAAACCCGAACAAAAACGTTCCAAACAAGAAATCAAGTTGTAAAAATATCACATTAATTATAATCTAATTAAATGACCATTAAATCACGCTAATTGCGCTCTGTTTTTATTTTCTGCCCCATTTTTTTGTTCCGCGCAAAAGCGGCAATGGCATTCCTTTATTCAGCCACAAACAGCCTGTTTACTAACAACCGCTGAGTACAAAGGACACAGAAATTATACCAGCGATAAATTTAGGACAAAATGAAAAACATTTTATAGATTAAAAAGCTCAAAGAGTTGTTCGTTCATTTTGATTTATGGAACACTGATGTGGTGTTATGGTTTTGTGCGAGTGTGCGTGTAGTATATAAGTTGTCGTTGAAGTTTATTGTGTGTGTGTTATGAGTGATTTTAGCATCTAATTTCAGTGTTGGTAAAGCGTTCGTTTCGAGCCGGGGATTGAACCTGCTACCTCATAAATCGTAGCCGTACACACCACCACTGCTCCATTGAGGCTGTCAAATTGCGGCTGGCATTTATTCAACATTATAAAAAGTATCTTTGGAAACGTATTTTTACAATTCGTGGCAAAGAATACTAGGCTATCTGTGTTGTTTGATCGTCCCGCCGGAACTGTCCGTCTCCGGTGTCATTGTGTCTCCCTACCTCATTTTCTTAATTGTTTTCTTCCAAAGCACTCAGCCCACAATGGATAATGACCGCTTTGATCATCGCGTGATCGTGTGTGCCAATTTTAGCCACATTATCTAAATAGGCCAAGTTTCGTACTTAGCATTCTCAACAACAGACCTAGTTTGGAAAATAATTTGATTACCAACCTACGTTCTGTTTTGGTGATTGTTTGTCCGATATATTATTATTATTGATACCATGGTACCATGTCACCTAATTTCTCTCTTTGTGTCGTAACCTCAATGCCGATATCGTAACAGTTATTAAATCACTACCATTATTTTAGTTACATAATTTGTGCGTGTACCCTTTACAAAGATTTGTCCAGGCACGTAGGCCAAAGACACGTGACATTTCGAAAACAACAGGCACAAAACAAAATTACGAGGCAACGCAACGATAAGTGTCTGTGTGTAATGTTGGTATTGGAGCTGTCTGTGTGAGTGTGTGCGTGCGCCTGAATTAGACGCGAAACTTTCAAAGTTTTCCCAAATTTGTGCCGCCCGCGCCCCGCGGCTCACCCCCCGCGCCTGTGGATCGATAGCGCGCGTCGAGCGTCGAGCGAACACCGCTCTCTCAGCCTCATGAAAATACCGGACAACACTTCGCCTCAGTATTTACCATGACGTGTTTTGTGGCGAGAACACAGCTATCTCTACAATTTTAGTGAGTATTCGTGATTTAGTCCCTGATATTTTTATTCTTTACACTATACTTACTGCTGAACTAAATTGTGTAAATACGTTGAGGCATTTGATAGAATTCGTTATAATCTGATGTTGTGTGTCTTGGCAGAAAAAGTATTTTGTTAGTTTTTTGCAAATAATGCAACTATTTATTTATTCTTTTATTTCCTTCAGCATATCTTTTTAGCTGCTTACCTTCGCTGGCCCCTTGAGCTCGAAGAGCCGTAGCGTTGGGAATAAGAAGACGTCGCGTGAGTAGGTCGACCCGTGCCAACTGTCACTGAGCAAAACAAGAGCGACAAGTGAAAATTGGGCGCACAAGGTCCACGCCATTGTTTGTCATTAATTGAGGGCTTTGCGATGATCTTCGTGCTGAAGTCCCTCGTAGCCAGAGGGCGTTACTCCTGGGACATATCGGCTCGCCAATCGCGATGACAGCGACCCTCCGGCCTACAGTGGACACTCGCTAACTCGAGGTGGGAAAAACTACCGACTGACACTACTTAACGAACGGGGCACGCCCGGGAATTTTCTTGAGTGCTTGTTAATGTTTTATGGGCGGAACTTTTTCAAAGTAGTGCGTAGATTGACGCGTTAAGTGTACCTACATAATTTAACACGTTTCCCTTTGGACGTGTGACTCGTTCATCGATTCAGTTAGACAGTAAACAATGCACTTATGAGTGGTCCCCATGCCGACAATTATATAAACGACTAATTTTGTTGTAATAAAAATCCAATCCTGAAAATGGCTATAAAAACGTAACAGAAAACTTTTCTGATTTATAACAATTAATATTTGAAATATTGACAATATTAAGGGAAATGGCCGACAGCCGACAAATCATATAAAAACCGCCCCGGAAAGAGGAAGCACTGGCCCGTTGCTCAGGGACTTTATTTGGAAATGGAAAGTCTAAAAAATAAACGACAAGCGAGTGCGGGGGAATGATTTATACCGAGCGGCTAGTGCGTTCGATTATCGAGATGATATTTCTCGATATTAAAGTGTTGCCAAGAGAAGTACGGACAATATGACCCGAGGAAGATTTATAGGGCAATTCAACGTGACATGGACGACCGTTACGATTATTTCATTATACTGTCGGCGCCGTAAAAACGGTTAGCGAATTATTTTATTGCTCGTCCACAATTTTTTATTTTTATATTTTATTGCCTTGTAAAATTGACACTGCAATTGTTTTTGCTTTAATAACATTAGATCGGTGGGCTCCTGGAACTGAAAATGTATCTATCTAGCCATGTAACTTTGTACTACTAACATTAGCCAGGTAATGTGGGTTTGATTACCACGCAGACAAATATTTGTGTGATATAATAGATATTTGTTTCGAGTCTGGGTGCACTTTGTGTTCGTTTGTATGGTTCAAAAGTGCAAAAAAAAAAGCACGAGCCATTTCACTCGCATTAACTAAAGCGAATCTTGTACCAACAGTAGCGGCTGCTTCACAATAAAGCCAAATAATCACCCCGTTACGCGGATCCTAGGTCTATGAGGTAACCTATCTACACCTTTTTTAACATACAATATCATTGACTTTAGATATATTTTTATAGAATATATTGACCAATATTTGCGAGGTGTAAGGGAGCGAAGGTTCAGCGTGTTACATGATTTGTGCGTCTCGCCGGCTTCAGGGGTTGAGACTCGGCCCGGTGTCGATTGCACGTGCTACTTCACGCAGGCTAGTATTGTCCAAGTTGTATTGTATTTATTTTTATACGGAAGTCGTACAAACAATCTTTGAGTATTTGTTAACACAGGTCTAAATTTGATCTCATGTTAGGTAATGCTCAGTGTCAATCTAGGGCCAGAATTTGTGGTTTAATAATATAAATAGCTGTGCTTTTTTAAAATTAAATATTCAGGGTAACAAGGTGTGTTGCTATGTTTGTATTGTAGCACAATTATTTAATAATATAGCCTTACCTACATAATTATATAAAATGTTAACTCATTTACCAGGTTTTGAATAACAGACAATTATTCTAAACTTCTGAGTAATCACTGGGATGGAATGCCTATCAAACACACCTTCCTAAAAGGATATAATATATATTACGGTAAAGGTTACATTAAATAAATTTATTAAAATATTTTATATTCTCATGTTTTTGGCATTCATGGTTTTGCCTTATTTTACAATAAATTATTTAAATCTTTATTTAATAAATTACTAGTTAGCTGTTGCCAGAGACTTCACTCCCATCGTTCTTTGTTTGACCACTGCTCTGCTCCTATTGGCCGTAGCGTGATGTTATATAGCCTATAGCTTTCCTCGATAAATGAGCTATCCAACACTTAAAGATTCGAAATTTCAAATCGGATCAGTAGTTCCTAAGATTAGCACGTTCCACCAAACAAACAAACTCTTCGGCTTTATCATATTAGTATAGATTTATATTATAAACTGCTCGTCAATATATTGTCTATTTACAGTTGCATTTCCTAAGTTTCACGGTACCGTAAATCCGTACAAGAGTTCTTGGCTTATTGAATAACTGCATGATTCACCGTTCCACGCTTCGGTGGTCCCCCTACGCTCCGAACAATGTTCCCGAGTTTCGGCTTTCCGCTCAACAGTCGCGGGTTCGACGCTTTTTACTCTAATGCTTCGACGACATGTGTCCGGTAATACTTTTGTTATGATAAGTCTGCGAGCGATTATATGGTGTGTGTTACGGTTGAGTGAAGTTTCTTGGAAGTATAAGTATTTTATTGATTTGATTTGTCATTTGATAGGTTGGTAATGTTACCGCCTCTTTAATCCTTAACTTGCCCTTTGAGAGAAAAACTTGAAATAAAATAATTACCAACTCGTCTTGCCCACCTGAAATTTTAAGCCAATATGTTTTTTTTGTCAAAAATACTTGTACTATGCGAATCAAATAAACATGGGATCACACTTGACAGCATTTGCCGCAAGCTTCAATCTAGCAGAAATAAAATAGGCAAAATATTTATCTCGTTTCGTTAAATTATTTTGTTAATAAGTGTTAATTTAATTGTTATTGATTTTTATTATGAATCTTTTTTTTTATGAAGTTGTCTTCAAATGGGAAACAAAATTGCGTCTTGTTTAGAAAGTCCCATATTTATTTGACTCGCATACTAGATAACATTTTCATATTTTTTTTATCAAGCCTTGTGTTGTGGTATTTTACATATAAACGTGCAATTAGTGGACGTCCATAGTCGCGAAAAAAGTAAATATGAATTACACAAATATTTGTCTCGTGTAGGAATCGAACCCACGACACTTGACACAACAAATGATTTTAGTATGAAGACGACACCTAACCTTTGCGCCACAACTGTAGGCAACGTCCTTCACAAGATACTACCATCTTTCACCGAGTAAGACAGATCATCTGCCACCATTTGCAATTTAAAAATATTCATCATATCAACCTCTTCTAAAATCGGGTACTCACATATCCATTTCAGGCCTAACTTTTTATTTTTTAAATTTAAAATTGTGACAATGGAGGATCTTATAGATTTAATTAAGGAAGCTTAGAAAAATAATTAAATAATTTCTATTACCCCACTTGGGAATTAACCCACCCGTACGATCGTGACGTTCATTTGATTGACTTAAATTAATTCGGCTTAATTTAAGTCGGCTTAAATTAATTTAATACACGATCGTGATCTTGTCAGAATTTCAGGATAAAATATAAACAATAGTAGCCGTCAACAATGACATTATGTAATCCAGTAAGGCTTCAAATCCTCTTGTTACTAATGACTAAAACACAAGTTGAAAGCTATTCTAATTCGCCATACAGAATCAACTCACGATTGTCATTGTGGCGTTATCACTGCATTCAGCCGGTCGCACACGAAACTTACCCGTTGAATGGATCGCGTCAGAACAGAATTTGTAAAGAGTAGACGTGTGTCGCATGCATGACCACGCCTTATCTTACTTCTCTTGAAGTTTTCAGCGGTCGCTGAATGCCGTGTGCTGCATAACGGAACATAGATTAGGCTGAATTGGAAGAGCTGACGTTGAAGTCGTCGCTGAGCTTTATTTTTAGGTTGAATGCGGCTTTCATTTTGTGATGAATCAAGATGTAGAAGTATATTTCAAAATATGGTCATTTATTTTATAATAGGCATCTTTTGCAAATTATTTTAGTTGTCTTAGCTAATTGGGGTAAGATGAATAGCTATACTAATAGTAGTAGTGGACTAAGACTCAGTATTATGTAGTATCGAGTGGATCAATTTTTAAATAAGTTCGGCTAAAAAATTAAGATATTACAAAATTTTTGAAGAATAGTTAGGTATATAAAACTATCCTTAAAATATTTCGTAATAATTACCTTAGGGTACAGTGCTTTTCTGATTATTATTACTTTTTTTTTTTATATAATTACATATTGAACTAATCAAAGAATAAGAAATTTCCATAATCGTAAATCAATTGAACATAAATTCGTTCTACAGTGTTTTGCAATATAACTGTTGTAATTTAATTTATTTTTACCCGACTGCCAAAAAGGAGGGTAATGTTGTATGTGGGCATTTCTGTTACATTGTGACCTTCTGTAGCCTAAATGGCTTGGCTGATTTTAAAGTGTGAGGTGTCATTAGATTTATTTGTATTTTCCCCCCGAGTGGCATATGCTATGTGACGTCAACAAAAAACTAATATATGCCGGACGTAAACTGCCAAAACAGACGTTATTTTCATGCTATCGCAATATGGGTAGGTATCAGATGAAAACTATAGCCTAATTCAATTATATATGTAGTAACTTTTGCCCGCGGCTCCACGCTCCTCCACGCGGCTCTTATCTCTTGTAACCTAAATAGCTTGACCGATTTTGAAGTGCAAGGTGTTATAATATTCGTATTCATCCCCGAATCTCTATATCTATACTAATAGTATAAAGCTGAAGAGTGTATTTGTTTGTAAGCAATGATATTGTCTTTTTTAACATATAATATCAATGTTTGTAAGCTATATAACATCATGCTACGACGTGCGGAGTTTCGCTCCCATCGTCCTTTATATAGCCACTGATCAGTTAAGTGAAACAGTTAAACGATTTTGATAAATCATTTATAAGAACGATCGCTAGAAAATGTGCTTTCAAATAAAATAAATCAAAAAGTTAATTTAACTGACTGCTTAAAAAAGACTAAAATGATGAAAATAAGTCACATTCATAATTAATAGCACTATTAAAACTCACAAAGTAATAATATAAGTAATAATTAGTAATATTGACTGACAAAGGCTACTTTTTGGCAACGCAAGGCAGTTGGGTTTTTTGGTTTTTTTACATAAACACTTGTTTTAAACATGTTTCTTCTATGTTACCTATCTGAAATGTATAATAAGGCGTGGCACCCGATGTCGTACTCGTATCCATTGTACATTGTGACGTAAGACGGATAGTTCCGGCGTTCACGCGTAAACACTGTCACACAATAGATGTAACGAGAAAATCTATCGTCCCGGTTGCGTAGTCCTCTAGTGTTGTTATATATATAGAGGTGAAAAGAGACAAAATTATTTTAGTAACTCCATCTCCAATCAATAAGTGTACTGATTAGAATATTTAAAATATGCGAGACTTCAGAAGACAGCGAAACTTTAACATGAAATTGTTATCAATATAATAATTTTATGATAAGGTGCACGGCTGTGCCTCAGATATTGCACATGTCTATTTAGAGATGATTACTAATAACAATCAATTAAAGACTTGGATCATGTCCGGGGATCCATACGTGGAGTACACAAAAGTGTGCCATTAAAAAAAAATAGCAATCAATGTGTGAGTACTCAGCTCAAGCTAACCACATACAAATAAATATCTTCTTGCCATTGAAAATTGAAATAATAATAATATTTCACCAAATTCACACAGCGCCATCTAATCCCAAATTAAGCAATTATATTTGCTTGTGTTATGGGTACTAAACAACTGATTACTTACTTCTTTTTTTTTTGTAAATACATACATATCACTACTTAGTATAAAACAAACTCGCTTTCTCTGTCCATATATCCCTATGTATGCTTAAATCTTTAAAACTACGCAACGGATTTTGATGCGGTTTTTTTTAATAGATAGACTGATTCAAGAGGAAGGTTTATAGGTATAAAATACATACCACGCGGGCGAAGCAGCGGGTGGAAGCTAGTTATAGATAAATTACACCCAGACACAGAACAAAACAATCATGCTCATCACACAAAGATTTGTCCTGGGTGGGGATCGAACCCACGACCTCCGGCTTAGCAGTCAGGGTCACTAACCACTAGACAAACAGGCCAGTTGCGAAATTTTAGATGGATGGATAGATGTTTGTTACTCAATCACGACAGAACAGCTGAAAGGATCTGGATGAAATTAATCATATAGATAGATTAATACTAGCAGTCTGGAATAACATATAGGCTACTTTTTACCGACACGCGTGCGCAACTGAAGGAGGAAGATAGTCATAATTTCAACCTATAAACGTGTAACGTTACACTGCTCGACACGGATCTCCTCCAAAGAATGTGGAGCCTGCTATGCCACGCTGGCCAGAACCCGTCTGGCCAGCGTGGCATAGCAGGCTCCACATTATAGGGTATAGGTATAGATATATCCACGGTATAGGGTTTGTTTCGAATTTTCCATTTCTCGCAGTGCTCTTGTTTGCATGGTTACTTACCCTTAGTCGCCTTTTACGACACCCACGGGTTAAGATGGAATAGAGAAAATATGTAAGAATACATAATCCGTCACTACACGAAGAAGCTCGCTAACGTAGCGGAAGCTAATTCATATAAAAATCCCGACTCGGAGATAGATAGTAATGATCGCTTATTATTTATCGATTTCGAAAATCTAGCGAAAACCGTATTCATAGACAAAATAATACTTGTAAAATACTAGTGTTATAATTTCCAGGACTAAATTTATTAGAGCTTAAATGGAAAACTTTTCTAACATGCACACTCTCGCCACGTCTGCTAACTTTAATGGCACAAAAGGACGGATTTAAACCTCATTATTTAATTATCCTGCGGGACTCGGGGAGGCTGTAAGTCGATGCTGATTCCTGAGCTAGGGTGACCTATGTGAAGACTCGTCAAGGGGCAGCCGTCTGTCTTAGTAGGCCCTCAGCTCTCTATTAATTAGATACAGCGTCGCCTACGCAAATCTATAACCATACACCTATGTTTTGTAGAATGTCTTGCAAATATTATTTCTAAAGAAATTTCAACTAATTTCTTCATCAAAGCTATAAAGTAACTTAAATGGATGTAATATACCCTTGTATATTACAAGTAAATGTAAGAATGTCATAGATAAAAAAAACTTCAGCTAATTAGCTTACGATTAATTCGCTGACAGGATAAAGACATAAGAAGAATTGGATATGAGCATCTTCAGTTCATCTCATAGATGTGACCCTTCATGCGACTAGTACCTTAAATTTCATTTTAGAACATACAATGGAGATATACCTACCCACGACTTAACTAAATCCGTATTTATCAAAACAACTAATTACCAAAAATCAATAGGAGCTCATACAAAAGAGCAGTATTTACAGCCTCCAACACAAATGAAAGCAAAAACAAGATGGCGAAATAATTTGAATACGTAACGAATCGGAGGGTAACGCACGCTCGTGCCATTCTTTAACTTGCTCCTCTACGGATAAAGAGTAAACTTGTTTTTAAAGGATGACCGATCGTGGAAATTTATGTATCGCGGACAACGCCGCCGGCCGGACCCCTGCAAAAAGAGCCACGGTAGGGTAGATACAGGAAGATGGCAGATGGAACGAAGAATTATGCCCCCCGCAGGCTGATGAGGTAAATGTGATTGTGAACTTTCGACGCTATGCAAATCCACTGAGCAACGATACACGCACAACAGGATAACGTCGCACAGATATGTCTTTTTATTTGCTAAACCTGAATTGGCATGTCCACAAATGCACCACGGACGGAACGAGGGAGCAAACTTATTGTCAGCCAGCCCGACCGCCTTTTTTGTTTGCTACGTTAAGGTATATTCATAGCCAACAACTTTATGTAAACTTCGATGAATGTTCAATGTATTCAAATTGATTCATTGATGGATGGCCGGCTTGTGTAAATACTCCGGTCGAAAACATTGTAATAACAAAGTAATAGACTTTTCGTTGTTCTGGTCTGAGTGGGACGTGGGGGCAATCGATATCCAAATCATAGCTCTGTTTAGATAGGGCTAGTGGTATTTTATTGAAATACAAATGAGTAGTAGAGAAGTGCTGCGACCCGTACACAGTGTGTGCTTCGAATAAAAGGGCCACATTAGAATAATTTGCCTACCGAACGAGTACAATTCTTCACATGGAGAGACCTTAAATTTCACTATTTTACATAGTGGGGATTATCATATCTGCGCGGGTGTGTCCGTGGGCCGGCCCCTACTTTTTGTTACCCGCACCCGACCTCTATCGGCCCGTCTCCGATATATTTAGTTGTTACTTTTTGTTGTGCTGAACGTGAGAGAATTCTTAATCATCGTGATCCTCCTATTTCTCCTTTGTCAGAGTTTTTCGTTTGGATATATATTTTACTCTTGTGTTACAAAACAGTTAGATACTCACTATTACGATATTTTTAGGTCCGAATTTATCTTTGTAAGACCCAAAAATTGGGCACGTATTCGAATATAATATTACTATGTATCAATATATATAAATTGATCTATCATTATCTTCACTATCATCAGGCTGTATTAGTCCACTGCTGGACATAGGCCTCTCGAATTCATTCATCCGCAACCCATTAAGTCCCACTGCTGGGCTCGGGTCTCCTCTCCTCTAACTAGAGGGCTGAGAGGGTTTTAGGCCATAATCCACACATGCTGGCCTAGTGCGGGTTGGTGGATCAGACATACGCATAGAATTTATTCTAGGGTATGGGGGTTTCCTCACGATGTTTTCCTTCACCGTTAGCAGATGGTAAGCCACTTGACTAGTACATATAAATTCCACAAAGTGCAATCCACATTGGTACTGCCGGTTGGGATCGAACTCGGGCCGCGTGATTTGCACGCCGGTCCCTTATCCATTCAGCCACCATCGCTTCTCTCCTCTCGAATTGCACGCCACTAATATTTGCGACTACTTTTTTTATATTTGTAGATATATAATAATGTTTTATACATTTTTAGCGTCCAAAAATTATGTACCTACATTATATCCATTTTATATTAAATCATACAATTCTAATAATAGAATAAATCTATACAATATCTCACTAACAAGTTCTCCGTCACTCGATAAACATAAAAGCAACACAACACCAATTGATAGAGCCCACTTAACCTGCCGTATTATTCTTGGTAACCGCCAGACGAAACCCCTCAACGTAGGGACCAGGGGAGCAGGACTGATCGAAGGTGGGCGAATTAGCCCAACTCTAAAACCTCAATTAAGTCTCGTCTAGCGCGTATTCAGAACGGCCACATCCAATTATCGCGGTAGAGGCTTTGTTGCGATTTTCAGACCGAGTTCGGATCGAATGTACGAGCTCTCGATACATTGTTTCAATACGGAACGTTGGAAGTTAGAGAGTTGGATTTACATCTTTATTTAAGTACTAATTAATGAAAGGTTGTATTAATATTTGAAAGCATATTTCGCTTTGTTATTTAAGTATCGATTTCTTAAAAATGTTTACTTAAATTATTTTATATTCTTGTTGATTGTGACATTGCTATTTTTATCAAAATTACGAGGTCAATCAGTACTAGAATTAACTTGTAATATTTGAACAGAACAATAAAACACTATAGATACTATCAATGACACTTCACTTTCCTACGAAGTCGCAAGTCAGCCTCTCACAATAAGTCACCCCTTGAGTTCACAGGGTGATCTTCAAATTAGCCGTCATAAAGACGTGTCTGTGATGACGGATGAAGTGACAGTCATCGTCAAATTAACACCCAGCTAAGTGCTGAAATGTGTACAATGAGACATATTATTACCATATCAGAAGTAATTCACACAATCATACAATATAGGTATTTGCAAACCTTATTTTGCTTGAAGTTTTGCATACACGCACGCTGGCCCGCAGTCACACGCTGAATCAATTTAGAGTCAATGATATTGTACGATATTGTTTAGAGTGAATTCCCGTTCTACATTTTTAATACTAGGCAACGCGAAAGTTTAAAAGTAAATATATTATTGAAATGATTTAATAAGTTATTGATGGTCTTGTGTTATGAATTTATTATGAATTACGTTGAATAACGAACAATCATAACTAATGAATGCGAAAGTAAGTTTGTTTCTTACTGTCGACGCCAGTTTTCAATAAACGTCGACCTTAATACAGTCGTTGTAAGACGACTTATCGTAGTTTTGTATCGACCCTTACATACCACTCAAATACACCTACGTCACGCATCATACTCATCCAATCACACATTTATTACATTCATACTACCACACATTTCCTTGGTCACCACATACACTACACAAAACTAAAAATTGTTAAGTTTTGTTTAAATATAAAATCTTTCTTTTGTTTATCACGAACACTTACGCTTAATTCATTTTACCGATCATCATAAAATTAGATATAGATTTACAATTCTGGGAATACGTATTGGCAAATCCGAAGGAAAGAAATAAACATTTATTTGTTTTTATTTATTACACATAAAAATGGATATAAAAAATTACTAATTTAAAGCAAAAGTTTTAATTTTTTACTATTAATATCTATCTATTTACATCCTATGAATTCAACGGCATCAAGAGAACAATCAACTAAATAAAGTAAATAATATTAAATAGTACCTACGTAGTTAATTTACGACATTAAGGTTAGTTTTGGTAAAACTATATTTCCAAAACAAAATTGTTTGAATTTTGTTTCGGACTTAATGTTACTAAAATGTATTCGAAATTTTGCCAGCTGTGTATAGTCTTATGTATAGACAACAAAGCTAATGTAATAACTAATTTTAAGACAGAGAAACTTTAAACTTTAATACAATCTTTGCTCGATCCAGGAACCGAACCCAGAATCTCTTACACCATGAAATTATAGTGGTTTCGGAAACTTTTCTGGATAATATACATCACATAAAGAAGTGTACTGTATATTAACTGATATTTAGGTATATGAACCAAATGTTCCAGATATTAAATACACCCATGGTACCGTCTCTCGATGTAGAAGCAAGTAATTAATTTCATTTTATTTCTCTCCTCCCTCAGTGTTACCATCGAAATTCTCCCAGTAATTGGGAAATTTATTGCAAGGTGTGCACCGCCGGCGTGATGTTTCACTTTCCCGCCAATGATTTATAGTCTTCCGAAACAATTTTAATTGCTACCAGTGACACAATGTAAACAACTATTCGATTAACTTAATTCCATTATTTGAAACGTTGGCAATTAATTTAAGCGAGAGCTAAATACGGTTTAAACTTCGCATTATTGGATATTTTAAGTAAATTAAAGTACGTTTCGTATTTGTCGCTACAAGTATAGAGTGGATTTCTTAGTTTTAGGAATCTTTCTACATATATCAATAAATTTAAAGTAGTTATATTTACTTTATTAACCTGCTGAAAGTGCCCTACATTTTGTCATTCATAATATTAGAATAGATACTATGAATATACCTATTATAACTACTTGTATAAGAAATTAACCTATAAGTACTATGTATATTACTATAGACATATTTTATTTACTTACTTTTCGATTTTTCTCTATTGCTACTTATTATTGTTTATATATATCCGTTAAGAATACATAATGTCACTACCCTATTTCTACCCGTGGGTGTCGTAAAAGGCGACTAAACAAGAGCACTGCGAGAAAAGGAAAATTTGAAACAAAACCCTATACCATTCAGTCTGGCCAGCGTGGTAGATACAGTAGGCTAAATTCCCTCAAATGTTTGGAGGAGTCCCGTGCCCAGCAGTGGGATATTTATAGGTTGTAATGATGATGATGATTGTTTATATAAAGGAATCCGATATTTATCAATTGCGTTTCTTATATATTATATATCTTTCTATAGATTTGAGTATTTATATCCGTCATTAACTTGCTTTTCAATCCATGATAGGAAGGGACTCAGCGCTGTAAAGCGACCATTCATTGAACTTTCTTTACTCCAGCTAAGTATGCCAGCTATTTTTGTATCATATAGTAATGGACCACCATTGTTTTCAGTCCAATTAAAAGTTTTTCTTTTATCTGAGCATTTGGGTGCAACACATATGTATGGACCGGCAGAGGATTTCTCTTCGCAGGTGGTCACTATACCTTTGCCGCAATACAACGATCGGTCTATTTCACCACCTGCCGTGTTTTTACGGTGAACTCCACCATACCCAGCATACAGAATGGGTAAGCCCAAAAGTGATTTATAGTCGATGTTTGAAAGCTTTCCGTATGTCTCTAGATAAACCGTTACCACACGAAGTAGTCCAATGTCATTAGAAAACCGTTTGCCTTTTCTGTATCCAGGATGTTGAATTTTTTTTAAAATCTCACTAGTTGACGAAGATAGGACTTGTGGGTGCGAAACTTTGCCATATTGTATGTGTGTTATAAACCGCTCGTCGATGCAGTGTGCAGCAGTCAGGACCCAGTCTGATGATATCAGTACTCCGCTACCGCCTTTGTAGTTATGAGTACGGTCGAATACTAAACTGACTATGTACGCCAGAGATCCATTCTGCGCATACGCTAACAGCGGTGCATTCGCTGTCACAAACATAAACAATATTTGGCTCATCTTCTTTTATTTATCTGAAAACATTAATTTCATTTATTTGTTAAACTGCCAGGTATTGTTGCTGTATTTACAGTTTCTAGACATTAACATATAGTGACTTCAGTAAAACAGGATTTAATAATAATAAATCCTTATAACCGGCTGACTATGGTAGTGCTCTCGAAAGTCCCAGTTAAAACCGTAGATTACTACAATATTGGAAATCGTAACATTAATTTAATTATAAGATGGAAATTGCTTCTATACATACATATAGATCACGTCTCTATCCCAACAGATGAGTAGGCAGAGACTATTTCCTTCCACTTGCCAATATTCTGACATACACATACATCTTTGGCTTCATCAACATTCATCAGTATTTTCATGCATTCTCGCCGATTTAGGGTACTCCTGATCTGTCCCTTCCTTAAAACGTCACCTATTTGGTCAAGGTACGTACTTCTTGGTCTTCCCCTTGCTACTATCTTTTATTAAAATACTGTCTTAAATGAAGTAATTCATCATCATCATTCATTAGATCATCATTATAGGAAAGCCTGCCCAGTAGTGACTGGAGATCTCCTCCAAACATTTTAGAGGGAATTTAGCCTACTATACCAGACCAGACTAGCCAAACGGGTTGGCTGTTTGGCCAGCCGTTTTATAGTTTTGTATGGGATTTTCCTTTTCTCATAGTGCTCTTGTCTGCTTAAGGTTACTCCCTTAATCGCCTTGTACGACACCCACCTCCAGGGGACACACTATAGGTACGGATAATTTATAAAGTAAATAATCAATCTAAATTAAATACCTGCAAACTCAATCTGAATATTTATATTCCAAGATTTTGTCCTATTCCCGAAATAATTGTTCAAATGTAAAAACGAGATCTTGATTCTTCGACCGTGGCCTTCGTATGATAGTAAATACTGATATCTTTCTCACATAATGTAAGCTATACAGGTGGATGTACCTAACGGAATTAATATTTTTTATAGATCGTTAAACAAACATCCTGCAAACCAGTAGTTATGTAAAATTTAATTAAATTGTTTTTACAATGGCAATGTTTTATACTTGTTCTTTTTTCTTACATACTTTATATTGTGGCTACAAAAAAGGTTATGAAACCCATCCGTGAAGTGATAAGTTGAAAGAAGATAAATTAAATTAAAACTAATTCTGCAACTATGAATAGCTTTTATTTACGTTTATTTTTCGTATAAATTACAGTGATTGCGCAAAACACTTCCCGGCATTAATTCCAGTTTAAGAATGATCTTAATAATCACCTAGAGCGCTGGTTTAGGCCGTAAGGAAAGGAGACCCGAGTCCAGCCGTGTGACATTGATGGGTTGGTGATACTGATGATGACGCTATAAATACAATAGACTCGTTATATTTTCGAAATCAACATATTCCACAAGTCAATAAAATTAAATTAAAAAATGGTAGCTGTCATTGTCAATCATTTTGCAACGATATCACAACCGACTAAATCAAATGTGGAGATTCCAGAGAGAGTCGAGAGAACCCCTGGAATATAAATACAATACTTGTAGATACCTAATATACCAAATACAAAATACTCAAAAGTTTTTGTTCAAAGTAATTTATATAAATGACAATTTATAAAATATATCTACAATAAAATAACAGTATAACTCTACCGAAACAGAGACAACACGCGTAAATAAGTGATAATAATTTAATCACTTATAATCTATTGGTACAGTAACTTCCAACTGTGGCTTCGTGGGTAAAAAGTAGCCTAGGCACTACTCCTGACTATAATCTATCAGTGTGTCAAATCTCACACAGATTGTTTTAACCGTTTTGGCGTGATAAAGCAGCAAACATCCATCCAGCTACCCATCTATCCATGAAAACTGGTTTCTTCTCGTTTCCTTTTAACGAAGTCTTGTCATGGCAGGCTAAATACAAACTGAACTATTGAATAGGTATGTAAAAGTAATCAATATAATAAGTGGTATGTTCTGCACTAATCATTAACTTGTCAATGTTAATTAAGTATTCTGCTGTGAAATTTATAAAGAAACGCTGATTACAAAATCAGCGTTGTAATAATCAGCATAGTAATAATTTAATTACGACTTAATCGTCATATGCACACTATCGTTATAACGTAAAATACTTACACCATGCATTTTTCGTCACGTTACAAACATTACAGTTAAAAAATACATCTGGCCTGGCCCATCTGGCATAATGAACAAAAAAAAATTGTAATAAAAAAAAGTTGTAAATAAAAATGTACTTACCGAAAATCTCAATAGAAACACGAGCCGTTCAAAGGAAAACTTGTTTATTGTTTTAAAAAATAATTTTTGAAAATGGAATTTATTTCATTGTTTTAGTACACTAGCATTGCTATCTAGCGTGGCAATGCTGCTAGCCTTCTGGGCACTTTCCCTTGTGACAATGATGCCGACGAATACTATGACGCCTAGCCCATTATATAATTAGTTATTTATAGCCTTGTGAATAGTACGTGTATATATGTAAGTAGATAGTTTTTATTTAGTTTTAATATGTAATAATATTATTCCTATTATTAATATTTTATTGAATAAATAAATAATAATAATATAATAATATTCTACCACATTCACACAGCGCCATCCCAAAGTAAGCAATTATATTTGCTTGTGTTATGGGTACTAAACAACTGATATACTACTTAAATACATTTTTTTTTGTAAATACATACATATTATAGATAAATTAAACCCAGACACAGAACAAACCTTTATTCTCATCACAGAAAGATTTGTCCTGGGCGGGGATCGAACCCACGACCTCCGGCTTAGCAGTCAGGGTCACTAACCACTAGACAACAGGTCAGTATATAATATATTTAAAACTTCAAAGAATTGATACCGAAAGACTTATGTGAAATAATAAAGTTAACACGTCACAAATCAATCATGACGACGTTTATAGCTACATTGGCCGACTCAAGAAATCGATTCTCGTTAAAATTGCATCACTATGAATGTCCTTGCAAACAATATTGAGATGATTGCCTGCACTAAAGAAAAAATCAAACACCTCCACAGAATATTCTGTACATTATTTAACTGGGTACTTGATGATAGATTTTTGGTGAGTGGTATAGCTATACGTAAATTATTACAATGCTGAAACTAAAACAGTCTCTTCGAAATAGTATGGAAAATAAATCTAAAACTAATTTGAAAGAAAACCAAGAAACATGCATACTTTATTGAAATTAAAACTTTTTAACAATAAATAACAAATTTCTATCATTTTCTTTCGACAGCCAAATAAAAATTTAGCAATTCTTCTCAAAGTTTTGGAAAAACAGAAAAATAACCAACAAATATTAAATAATCGTATTATTAAATCCTCCTTTTTCTTAAAACTATTATAGGTTCAGTTTCACAAACTCCGAAATGTGACATCTCTAACCTAGATTTAAACTTGCGCATCGCCCACAACGCACACAAATCAGTATATTCGACACCATCTGAACCACAAACCGGCCCTTGGGGAAATACACATCTTTCAGCATTCCCATTATCGCAGCTAATTGCCACTAGAAGTATTATTGTGGAAACTGAAAACCAAAACGAAAATAAATAACATAAATGCGACAAAAACAGCAATATGACTGGATTGCCTTCAAAAAATTTCTAACACAACTATCAATCACCATTTACGAAGTGTTACTTTTATTAACTATTTCACACAACAGTAAAACGACATATCATTCATATTTTTTTGCAGATCGTTTTAGAGATATCGCGATGTTCTAGCGTACACATCTATAGTAAGAATAGGGCATTTAAATAATGCACAAGAAAATACACACTAGAATAAATTATTAGCAACTAAATTTGCTTCTCATTTTTCGTTACGCCCTTATAAGACCCTTATATTATTTCTGAAATGTCTTTCGAAATTTTTGTAATCCCGTAATTTCTAGTCACTGTTGACATAACTTCCATGAGTATTTTAGGGCAAGTATTGAAATAACGTCACACAATCAAATCCGGAAAATCATGAATGTAGAAAAAAAACAAAACAATACAAACTTGCAAAGAGCATAGCTCGTTCCACCACCACTAAGGCGCGACTGTGTTTCTAAGTTAAAATAATTGATTTTATTATTGAACATAGGTACGCACTTATTCTGTAATCTTTTACTTTCGGTGTAAAGTTGCAAAGAAATAATAATTACTTTTTATTCGACACTGTTGACGCCGTTTTACAGTGGCGTTGGTTTTATTGGATTTTTTAAAGTTTAATAGAATTAGTGTTAATCACTTTACATCAATATTTATTTTATTATGTTTTTAAATTATTATATACCTAATATAAGTTGGTAGTTTAATATTTTAAAATAATAATATAAAAACTGCAATCGCAATGATTTCGTACCTTCCAAATACCTTTCACCTAAATAAATTCTAAAGAGTGTATTGAAAACATTTAAAACAAATAGCTCCAATTAAATAATAAAAGTTGAAAACCACGAAATATGACACTAAATTGCGACGTTGTCTCTGTTTCTATTCCTCTGTGTGAACCCTCTTAAAGTGATTCGTGGTATAGTTCATAACCCTGCTATCCTACAAGAAATAAAGTTATGTGTTTCTGATGACTATGTCAGGAGACGACGGCGACCACCCGCGCCGCTACTGGTGGTGCCCGCCACTCACACTAACTTATTATAAACAGCGCCGCCGGTGACGTGAGCATTACACAATTTACATGGTAGCTGAAGAAGTAGATTTGTTTGCATGCTCACTGAATGACTTCACAATATCTAATTATAATAGTATGGGCTATAATATGTATAAGGTGTACATAAATTTACTATTAGGATTTAATAATGATGGTATGTAAGTTTATGTGAAATAAATAAATACCAATACTTAGCCTTTTTGTCCAACAGCATTTAAATACATCAAAATAAAACAAACAATTTAAATAACCACGTATTTAGTTCAATTACTCCATCAAGAACACTGACCTACCATCAAAACACGCTTAATAAGCCTCTTCAAAAACGACTTTGAGCATACGAGCATCAGTAATTATAATTAGAGCTTTCAGACCGCAGGCGATAAGATGTGCTACGGAGCATGAAATAAGGCCCTCCACACACGTCCTGTGAACGTCTACTTAATATGGTGGTCCATGCAAGCTCACTCATGCGTCTCGTGTAGATATGCCTTTGCAGAACTCGCAGATTTAAGTGGATGCTTATGTTTTTACGGAGGGTAGTTTGATCTTTGATATAAATGAATTGATATAGATTGATTAGGGTATGCTATGAAAGTCTGTAAGACTAATAAGTAATGCTATTGAGGGCCAATTCAAATTTATTGTAGCGTCAAACTGCCTTGGTAGCGCAGCGGGAAGTGTATATGACTGCTACACAAGAGATCCCGAGTTTGATTGCCAGGTCAGGCAAAATAGTTTTGAGTTTTTTTATTCTCAGTATGATTGATGTTAATAATAATATTCTAACCACATTCACACAGCGCGATCTAGTCCCAAATTAAGCAATTATATTTGCTTGTGTTATGGGTACTAAACAACTGATATATGAACTACTTAAAAACATTTTTTTTTTTAAATACATACCTAATATAGATAAATTACACCCAGACACAGAACAAACCTTTATGCTCATCACACAAAGATTTGTCCTGGGTGGGGATCGAACCCACGACCTCCAGCTTAGCAGTCAGGGTCCACTAGACCAACAGGCCAGTCAAAGAGAAAAAGTCAGTTTATGGCAATAGGCTCACCCCCTATTTCATGGGGCCTGATAGCTGATGAAATGTGGGTAAGATACACCACTGCCTACCCATCGGGGAAAAGGCATGATGCTATGTGTGTGTTCTCTACGCATTCAGTGGATGCAGACCATCTAGGAGATGATGACTGGTACATATAACACCCGACTGACAAAAAAGGGAAATCCATATTGGTTCTGTGAATCTTGGAATTGAACTCGGACCACTTGTTAGCAACTGTCACCGTGACGTAGCAGTTAAGGTGGTTACCTCGCCACTAATGTTACGTGAGTTCGATTCACATACAAATACAAATTATATTCATAAAATTTGTTTCTTGTAACCGTTAATTGTATGTTTGTAAAGTAACGTAGTACGGACGTTGTATGTTTAAAAGAAAATAAAAGAGAGAAAGTCTGAAATATGGTCAATTTTACTCATACTCGTAATGGTCGATATTTAATGTAATAGTTCTAAAATTACGTTACAACGGTCTCTTGTTTCCACCATGTATAACAGTTTGACTGCACTCAACACACGCAAAGTGTATTGTGTGGCACAAAGTCAGGCACAGACAAACTATCTCATATCCGGGACGTAGAAGCATTAGAGCATCCCTCTCAGCTTCACCACGCTTCACGTAAATTGCTCCACAGTGTAGTAATCACTATGTAATTTTAAAAGGTTATCTTACTTTGATTTAAGAATCATATAAAATTAATATGGGAAAGTAGTACTAGCCGAACAAATAATTTTCTCTCCAGTGCAGATAGATGGCGTTGTTCAGATGACGTCATATAACACATGGAGGTGTGTCAAATTATTAATTCGCTAATTTACTACAGAATTCCAACGGTGTGTATTAGAAAAAAAACACTGGTAAGAAATGCCGCACAAAAAAAAGAGTAAGACAAATGTTCCTTTTACATACTTATATGTAAAATTATGTTCCTTGAAATTTGATTAAAATAAAAAAAAATATATTTTATCTATTCGCGTCGATATAGGTACAATTGTTAGCAAAACGCTGCGTATGATTAGTAAACTTATAACACGAATTAGAGATTGACAGTTGACATGACAGACACAACAGACAGTTTGATCTTTTAGATCATAATACCAGCAACTCTTCTAACTGATACAATATTCTCAATTTGATCCAATCTAATATTTGGTTAGGAATGGCATTTAAAAAAAAAGTTTTTTGGTAATAAGTAAATCTGTAATCAATTTAGCTGACATAGATTTTCTCATGTCTGACTAGTTAGATCCTGATTAACAAATTGTATGGATCCATCAATATCAACGAAGCAAAAACTTGCCGATATCAAGAAGAATATCGCGTATAAGCAACAAAATGTTAGTTTTCGTTCTGGTGTCTAGCCAAAGATGACTCAGAATCTTTTGTTGGCCGATGGCTCAGTGAAAAAAAAATGTTTTTCCGGTGATCGCAAAAAGGTTCAATAAGTCGGAAAATTTCTTGCAATCTTGTCGCACCGTATTAGATTCTGATTTATTCGCGTTCCAGTCTCGTAGGGTGGACGAGTCCTTTCCGTTTCGAATAGTCACCACCAACATAAAATGATCCACCCCGCGTCCTAGCACGGGTACTTTCTGGAGAGAAATGGGGTATTTTAATAGTAGTAAAAGTGTCTTGTAAGAATGGTTGTGTTACATGGCCTTAGGAAACAAAGATTGCTCCATTCGGCCGATTGAGCGCACCTCCCTGTACTAACTTCCCGTTCATTGAACGCGAATCCATGCAACAAAAGGAGATCTCGCGCGAAATAACAAAACTACCAATCCTGTCGGTATGGGTTGAATTTAGATTTTACTGTTGTACTTTTATCTTATGGGTTATATGGTGCTGAAAGCACTATTTAAATTGGAAATGTAAGTTATCAATATTTCTTAAAATTTTATTCAATAATTGAAAGGTTCTAAAAAAAAATTATACTCAAATCATATACCATTCAAATTCTAATTAAAAAAAAAATCTATAAAATATACCTACTTAATATTTATTTTAATTTTAATCTAAGCAAACAAAAGTACCAAAAATCTTTAATTGAAACGATATATTTTGATGAATTTCCTGTATTGATAAACTCCGTTTTTTCAAACAGATATTTCATCAATATTATTTACATAAACACTCAAAAAGTCCAATAAAATAGTGAAATGCCCTCTATTTGTAGTATCTTAATAATTACTTGTTCCATTTTATTTGCTTCGGAATGAGGGGCGCAGTGAAAAGTGACTCCCGGTCAGAGAGGCTCAATAAATAATAATACTAAATGCCCGATGGTGACCGGAGGTCGATACGGGGTGATTCTATATCGGCAGTTTGTAGCTTTTTAGGTACATTTGTTTTCAAGATGGCTTTGTTTGATATTTTCAATGTTATCAATTTTAGTTTATACATATTTTATTTATATTTTTACATTCAAATTAATGTAGTGATGGTTGTAGACCATTGGTACTCTTATAAAGATAATGCTTCTAATAAAATTATGATTTAATGTCTTATGTCAGTATAGATCTTCAAAATATAATATGTAGGTATACATATCATTTTACATTAAACTTTAGTTCTTAAAAAAATATTAATTTACAATTTATTTTCAAACACTTACCTACTATTTATTATAGGTAGCTCTTTTTATCCACGAAGGGGTGGCCAGATATCTTAAATAAAATAACAAATTATAAATAACGTCCTGGGTACCTACCGATTTCAACGACCGCGACTGCTACTGCATATAGTCAACTGAGCTAACATGCCCTTAAGTATTAAATTATTATAAAACGGGTTTCGTCAGGTATTATATTATTTATTTGCCTACCTTATATATTTATTAATTTGCCCTTAAGTCACTAATTTAGGTAGTAGATGCAACGTGCACACATCAGGCACAATGAAATTATAAGGAATATTGGCTGGTGGTCTGCTCTTAACTTGGTCAGGTTTTTGATCCAAATCTCGTAGTCTGTGAAGGTAGTATTTTTAAGACGCATAAAGTTAATATATTATATTAAATCAAAATGACAAATTTACAATAGCAACGAATGACCAAATGAAAAGCTGAATTTGGATTGTTAAGGGTCTATTTTGTTAGAATACAAAGCACCCTCCGCGTTTGTTTGGGTCAACTGTTGACTATGCTATTTGATTCCTCTTGATTAAATACATTTTACTTACTTAATCATGTGAAAAAATGTTTTGTTAAGATAAGGGCGGTTACACATTCGGGGATTAAATACGTCTGTATCTATCTATATTAATATTAAAAGCTGAAAAGTTTGTTTGCTTGGTTGCACGCGCTAATCTAAGGAACTACTGGAATCTTTTAGTGTTGGATAGTTCATTTGCCGAGGAAAGCTATAGGATAACATCACGCTACGACCGAAGTTCCAGGCAATAGCTAGTTCTTACGCTAGCGTATTCGTTTTGAACGCTTGCTTATCAACCGCATATATACGTAATTTCGAATACGTGCGTGTTTATAAGAATTTGTTAACGCTCAAAGAAACATGTTTAAGCTTTCCTTAATAAAATATTACAACAGAGATTGATAGATTACTAAAAAAATATCGGTTTTGATATGACATAATGATTTCACTATTCCTACATTACCTTAATAAAATTTCTTTTATAATATAATATAATATTCTACCACATTCACACAGCGCCATCTAGTCCCAAATTAAGCAAATATATTTGCTTGTGTTATGGGTACTAGACAACTAGTATACTACTTAAATATATATTTTTTTGTAAATACATACATATTATAGATAAATTACACCCAGACACAGAACAAATCTTTATGCTCATCACACAAAGATTTGTCCTGGGTGGAGATCGAACCCACGACCTCCGGCTTAGCAGTCAGGGTCACTAACCACTAGACCAATAGGCCAGTCGAAAATATATACTAGAACATTATTAAATTTCCTCTCTTAAGTATACAAAGTCAAATACATTTTAATACTAGCAATTCAAATTCTTTAAAACTACGCCAAAGAACACAGTCGATTTTCTATTATCAAACAAGGCTGGATTTAAACCGCCAAATAAAACAATATCCATCCCATTACCGGCGGGTTCTGGCGCGCGACATCCCGATGAGTCGTAAAGAATAGGCGCCGTTGCCGAAGTTTTCCCATGGAGGGCATAAATTGGATTCGGAAGCAGATCACGTAACGGTTAAGAGTTCACAAAACTGTGCCATAAATCGGACGCGCAGAGGTGCGCCGGAGACAAACGGCGCCGGACGGGAGTGGGGAGGCTTGCAACATTGTGACTTATATAAATACGTTTTATGTAAATTATTGCGCATGAAACAATGTGTATTATGTTATACTCACGTATGTAAAGTTTTGTGGATTTTAAATTATTGTATGACGGACGAATTCCAATAGGAATGATTTTATGAAGCTCGCATTCTGCGCGATTCAGCAGTTTGAATCCGATCATCATTCGATATCATTCACTTTGTGGGTGGACGTCGTACACTGCGGTTGGCGGTGCATGGTCTCCACTTAAGAACTTTTCGGCCCCGTAATACGTACCCTGCCCCATGCCACCTGTGTTATATTTTACATCAATCAAGAAGTAATTAATCTTACTATTTCCATCACCAGTACCCTGGTCTTATTTTACGTAAAAGTGAATATCTGATAACTAAAAAATATTTCTAATATCTCATATTTATTTCAGTACTGTAAAATACATTATTTTGAAACTTACAGATACTAACAAAATATAGCTAGTCATGATCATGTCACTTATGTCTAACTGTAATGTTAAAAAAAAACAGAGATATTACATAATTTTCAACATGAAAATAGGCTACATTATTATACATTTATTCTTCTTCATATCGTGTCGACAGCAAATCGTTTAGATTATAATAATATAACATTTTTCTATCTGCAGCTTTCATTTTGAACCTTTTCATCTGAAAATCACCAACGAAATAGGTAGGTAGCCTAATAAAATTCAAATTCTCACTAACCCAGAAAGTTAGTAGTGGAGTTAAAATTTGTGCATTTGCATACATCTCTTGGGCTCCCTGAGCCGGGAACGATAGATTTTGCGCAGAGGAGCTATTTAAAAGATAGCGCACGATGAGACCCTCCGGTGTTTTACCAAGAACGTTAGATTTTGTGATTGGAACAAAGGTGTACATATGAGAATTTTTGCAGCTACCTTATTGGTTTTAAATAGACTTGATACGGATTTCTTTTATAGAGGTCTTAGGAACTTATTTTGTCTAATATATCTTAGAATTTTAATCTTAGCCAGTCAACGTAATTTTCTGTTTAGAAATAGTTGTGTAGTACGTTGTGTATAATTCGATTCCATATGAGTGCTTTATTACTTAATCCATAAGTCACACGTAACACAGCCACATATTGGAAAGGTAGTGTTAAAACAATATAAACTAATGACATCTTTTTAAGCTTACACATGTCATTTAAATGTCGTGTACGGTTAGAACACTCTTAAATTTTGTCACTTCTCTCCAATAAATACATGTAGCTAAGTATAAGGAAGAAGGACTCCGCGGCGGTGCGCGTTGGAGCGAGTAACGAGCGTATAATTCTCCTTCGCCAGGTGGCGCCTGCGGTTTGTCTCTAGACGCATAAATGTCGACTAATTCATGTAAATAGCTTCCCGATACGCTAGGCGGTTTCTTCTAGAATTACGTGTCCAACTTACTAGGTGAGGGTAGATTTAAGTTTACGGGTTTTGTCCAAGTTTATTTCCTTGGCTTACATTTTAAGTCTGGTTTACGAAGATACTCTGTTGAATATAGAAAAAAGAATTAGACTAAAATATTTATGATTTTTAAATACCTAATGTTTTATTTTGTCATACAGGTAAGATACATTAAATGGATACTGAATATTTGACACTATATTTGCAATCGTATAGTGATCGATTTTTGAATAGGTAGGTATTTTGTAAACTTTCGAACTTGTTTAAATATAGTCCTTACTGTTTCTGATAAAAGGCATGTATTATTATATATAACATATGATATAAAACTGTCGTATTGCAGTTCAAAGCAATTGCATTGAATTATTATTCATCATCATCTGCGTTCCTTATTTAGCACAATCGATAGCGCATTACAATTCCATGGAGCTCCCTTAGACCACATCTTACTTTACTATAGGCTTAGGAAATCCCATTTGGCGAGTAATACCGCTCCTTGTTTGGTCTATATTTAGGTCGGGGGCAATCTAAGAGGCATTCAGCCTCGTGCTAGCCAGCGACAAGTCGACGGATGTCTACCCACGTAGGTTTTAGGTTCCCTAGAGGTTAGGAGTTAAGAAATAATGGACTTGGTACTTGACTCGTGACTTTTAGGCTGTAGTGTATATTACTGTATTGTTATATGGAAATAAAAAGTTACATATTACGTTTCGTTTAGTGCTGGGCATTTGAGTAGACTTTACAAACACTAATGAATTCTGGTACAGTTAATTTATTGATTTTTTCGAAAGTAAATTATATTTAAAAGACACTAATTAAACTGATTAATAAAAATAATTTATAAGATACTATTATATGAATACCTAAATTAAAATACGTCATAAATTTCCTCCGCATCACTGCTGTTGTCCATCGGCAAAGTGCCCAGCCGACTGGCAGTATTGTCACGTTGGATGGTTCTTTGTGCTTTTATTTTCTTTTCTTTCTTTACATGTTATGTGAGCCAATACACAATGTATTTCCTTATCGATAGATACTACTAATATATACCTTCTCCAAGTGTGACACTTATGTGCATCTTCGGTCCGCAAGGGCCTCCCTCTCTCATTATTTACGAAGGGCCGATGGACTGAAGTGTGTGACAAGCGGCACGTACTGACGCTAACGAGACGCTTTGTGACCATCTCCACGCTGAGTGTGGTCAACAGTTGTTGATTTTTTTAATGGACAAATTATATTTGCTCAGAAATCCCACTGGAGTCGCGTGGTCGACTCTATTGTGAAAAGTGGTTCGCCTTTTAAAGCCGTAGGGGACACGCGAACCTCGCATGCGATGTGAGGTGTTTTGTGGATGGAATCGACGACGTGTTTAGAAAACTTTCTTGAGTAGTTTAAACTCATTGAATAGCATTCAATTGCGAAAATTTACGACTAAAGTACGATTGCAAAACATCCAACGACTTCCTAACTTGTAACCAATACATCATGATTCATATCGGCACACGTAAACATATAAAATCACAGTCATACGTTATCGCGTGCCGGACTATAAAATCGTGCAGACGATGCGAAACCGTTTTCCTCCGATTTGCTCTCACAATAGCTCATTTGTTATAACCTGATAGCGTAGCGTTATTACGGCCAAACAAATTGAGTCGAGCCTTCGCCACCTCAGACTAATGTAATTCCAGAGTGAGCGCGCCCAAGAATAGATATTTAGAGTGGATTGTTTTCGACAGACCGTAATGAAACTCTGATGCCGGGGCCCAAATCAGTTTCGGAGGTGAGCGCGCCGCAGGGGAGGCGAGCTACATTGTAATAAGACGTGGAATAACCTAAAATAAACCGCCGAGCGAGTAGCAATACAAAGATGGACACGGGTGGCGCTGCGTACTCCGGCCCCTTACTGCTTAATTTGCCTACCGTAATTACTGTCCTCTCGGGTTGGGGAAGGACCCCGGGGCTCGACCCGGCCGTCTTCCAGGTTATATTGCGCTCGTGCGGGCGTCGCGTGTGTGCTTAGCAAATACTACTCCCTACTCGTTAAGTATGAATACGGGTGTGGACAAAATGTATTAGCTTAGGCTGAGATTCGGACCGTGTTTGCTCAGCGATGATAGATTTATAGTAATTGTGTTATTAACGTTATGGGATAAGGGTTTTACGGGACTTAAGTAATGAACGCTTTTACCTAATGCTTGGATTTATAGTGAATTTGCACACGTGGTGCGCGGTAATCAAGTGAGTAGTCGTAAGTCGTAACCGGTCGACTGGGTTTATTTGTAGGCTATATTAAGTATTATTGTACGGCAAAGCTGCCCAATTGCTTCCAAGTACGTATACAAGTATTAGAGTTTTAATGTGTCTTATTACGCAAAGTGCTTCGTTGGTACTTATTTATTTTAAGTTACTCACAGGACCGGTAACGAGTAAAAATGCAAAAACTTTTTCCAACTCATAATGATGAGGACATACTTTCTTTTGTTTTGGCGCAAGCTCCAATTGAATAAAACATTTATGTCAATGGAGTCCATTAGGATTCGACGAAGTTTTGAACTTTTTGCCCGTGTGTATTGGTCGCTCCGGTATTGTTACCTTCTAAATAAAGATCACAAATGATTTCAACTTTTAAAAACACCAAATTACTCTTTTATGGGCTGGATATATGTATATACAATATTAATATAATTTATTATGTATATTATACCTAGTGCAGAAGGTGCTCTCCCAACTCGCGCCATAACACTCGGGCCTCCCCGAGTGTTATGGCGCGTGTTGGGAGAGGCCTATGTCCAGCAGTGGACTGCAATACGCTGAGATGATGATTATACCTAGTAATACTGACAAATGTTATTGTAGATTTACAAGCTTTCTATATTATACATAGTAATCAGGGGGCTTGCTCTGAATTTCGACATTCGATTGGTCGGTTGTAGCGACATCAAAACTGACTAATCGAATGTCAAACGTCAGAGTACCTAAGCCAGATACACTTTGTCAATAAAAAAAATTACTGTGTAATATTCGCGATAGGTTCACAACAGTAATGCGCGATCATTTTTACAAGCTTTTTGCAATGTTTGCATGTTCGGGTCAAAGACAGGCAGAGACAATTTATAGAGTACAGATCAATCTAAGACTGTAATAATTGTGTATGAGTAATAAATACGGCCATGTCTCAGCATAATGCTACAACATAAATTTTAGAACTTTTTAGTTATTATGTTTCCTTATATGAAAAGTGTATCTAATTACTACCAACTATAAATAAAATCCACCAATTTTAATCGGCATTATGATTATTATACCTACAAATTACAAAATTATTTCAACAGACATTTCTATTAATGGATTTAAATAAATTAAGAAAATAGTTGACTATTTGAAGACCTAATGAAATTTATTCATTGTCAATGATTACGAACTAATTCGTAGACTGAAGTTTGAGCGTTTACTAACAATATAACAATGAAAATATTGTATAATATAATTTGTTAGACTAAAATTAGCTACTCAGAAGTAACTCCCACAACATTCCCTGACGTTTATAATTACGGTTCTGTATAATTTTATTGTCTCAATATACGTGTCAAAAGACAGTAACACCATTTTCTGAAACATAATTAACACTTTTACGGCGACGGTTACTCAGGATCATCCCATAATAACCTTGTTAACCCTGACGCACCCAGTGAGTTGGCTAGCCTTTTAACAACCGTGTACATGGGTATTAATCCGAAAGCTATCGGCTATTGTCCTTTTCACACTAGTGTGTTATTGTATGTTTTGTTTCGGCTGTCTCTAAGGGTCCAGTCCGGGGACCCGTGCCTTTTAGTGTGAGGTTTTCGCTCGCCTTAACGAAGGGAAGCAGAGCAAAGGTCGTCATTAGGGCAAGCGCGGTGTAAACAAGGTCCGAAGCGCCCGCTAATGGCCAATTCGTGCGTCCTTCTCGAGGTGACCCCAGCACTGTCTCAGGCTACCGCCGTAAATGGGCTTTTAATTGCAATTTTGATAGAACCAGCGGATTAGTTTTGTTGGGTAGTGTGCAGCCTGGTACGGATTTGGGACTAAAATCTTGCATATATTAATACATGATATACGAAAGCTAACGTATCTTTATCACTGAGTTTGTTTTATGTTTATTTTTAATTTAAGAATGATAGTTGTATGAAGTGTACATATTACTATTCCGCACTGTGTCATATGTTGGATTACCATGTTTTATTTGCTAGATAATCGTTTTGAGCTGTCTAATGGCAGATACCTACTGAAATTGCTGCACCGCCTACAATGTTATAAATGTAGTTAAAGGTTTGGCTCTGAGTCGGACCATCTTTACCTTTCAGGTTGCCAGCACAATTTAATTTTACGGTTGACAGCAAATTAACGAAGCGTCCAGCGCAAACACCTATTGGCTTTTTCCACTATTATACTTAGGAATTTCGAACTAAGCAAGATTACCTTTTAAGTCCTTGAATATTTCTTTTTAACAATAGGCGGCGTTGCGTTAATGCTTACAGCACGCCTGATAGTAAGTGGTTACCATAGCCTATGGACACCTGCAACACCAGAAGTATTTCCTTTTGAAGAAGTCCATACTGTGGATTTGTAAGGTAACAAAATTTGCAATAAATGTTTATAATGTAGCGGTAAGTAAGATGTCGAGTTACCGCAGCATGTCGCGCGACACGTGTTTGTCGCGGCAAGTGTTCTCGTTCTTGTTCGGATGTGAAATTTAATTTCCGTTGTACGGGAATCTGTCAACGGGGAGAGGGAGGTGGCCGCCTCGAAGAAATATGCCCCGCTCTAAACTTTGTCAATTTGTTTGTGGAGCGAAATTAACTCGATCCAATCTGCGGTGCGGCGCGTCGCCGCGACCGGCGCCTGATACGAGCGATGGCAACTCATATTTCCTTTGCACAGAGTAACAGGAAGACCCGGCTTTGACAGAAGTTGCGGTTACCCACAAAGAAAATTGTAAAGGTGTACTTGTATTTTGCAAAACATCAGAGACCTTTGTTGTGACAAAATAAAATAATGAAATTACAATTTTTTTTTCTGAAACTGGGTCAATTATTATGTTTCACCGTCAAAGACCTAATCTCGTCTCTAAGAGACTTTTTAAGTCTTTAAACGCCATGTTGGACACCGTTGTCCGACAAACAATTAAATTTCCATTGTGGCGTCCAATATGTTAAACAGTGCTTGAGAGAAACTTTTTCTCATGGTTGTATATTTCTATGCAAAAGCGAAATTACAATGGGACAACAAGGTTTTACGTTTATGGAACCTAATATAAAAGTTAATTATTTTGTGTTCACTATCACTAATTTTTAATTTCATTCAATTCATATATTATAAATACAATCCCAGACAACTAACCAATCTTGGTTCTGACAATACTAACAGAAGAGAATGGGAATTTGATTGAAGTTGCATACAGTACAGCGTCTTATAAAAAAACTAGAAGTCGCGCAGGGCATCGCTCCCCCCGTTCTTTAATTGGCCACTGCTTAGGTCCTTTTGACCGTAGCGTGATTTTATAAAGCCTTTCTCGATAAATGGGCTATCCCACACTAAAAGTATTTTTTAAATCGTACCAGTAGTTCCTGAGATCTAAAACAAACAAACTCACCCACCTTATTACAAAATACGAACTAAGCATTAAACCAGGTTTAAATTGACAACTTTGACACTAAAACAATGGCTTATGTCAATTTAAACCTGGTTTAATACATAGTCCATATTTTGTAATAAGGGTTTGAAACTTTATAATATAAGTATAGATACGAAAATAAATATTGCTTAAAATATTTGCGATGTACTACACAAAGGTGGTATTTTGTTAACGAACAGTCGGCGGGTAAGTAAAAATTCGCATTTACAACTTCGTTATCCGTATCACAGGGCTCGTCCCCCGAGAATGCGTTATTAAAATATATTGTGCACATGCCTTCATTTTCACATCCCTAGCTAAGTGAGTTAACATGAGGGCACTGTGAGTAAGCGTAGCGATTTTATGAGCTCTACTCATTCTTATAAATGTTATCTTACCATTTGAGGTCGACTGAATTTTATTCAAGGCGACGTTTCGTACAAACAAAAAAACGTAAAGTAGTTCGTAAATTTTTCTGAGACTTACATACACGAGTACATCACAGTTAGCTTCTATTATGCTTTTGCAAGATGTAAACTCCATAGAGTTATTTGTTCCGTTTAGTCCGATTTCTAATTTGTTTTTTCAACAAACTTAGTTATGCCTGCGATTTGTTCGCGTGTACAATGATTTCATATTTCTTTTGTTGTACACGGAACTCTGATATTTTTTTCTAAAATCAAAGTAGCCTCAATTACTCCTAGTGTCATAAGGTAAACGCCAGTAAATGTTTTAATGAAATCGATTCAAGCGGAGTTTAGCTCAAACAAACAGACAGACAGATTTTTTGTAGTGAATTTTTGTTATTTATAACGTACATGCGTACTCTAAAAAACTATTATTTTGATATTACAAACAGACATTTCAATTTTATTTATTTGTATAAATTGGATCTTTATTTCTTCGTAGGCCTTCTTTCGGTAATTAAACATATAAGTATATATAAATATAATACGTGAAGTAACCGTGTCATAGATATCGCTATCGCTTTAGCACCAAAAACACAGTCTGACCAACAAATAAATTAGTTATGCCCAATATTTTCAGCGTGAATGTTATTTCGTTCGAATGTATGAACCCGCGGAAATTGCGAGGGCATATTTATCAGTAGGAAACGGCACCTATCTAAAGAACCCCTACATTTTCGTATTCTTATAATAAGGTGCAGAAATTTTCCGATTTGCATAGAGACGCTTCGTTCACAGGTGACGCCCAAGTAATTACATTCGGGAAGTTTCTGACGAAAGTTTATGGAAATTGTGTAGTAGGTTCCTTAAGATACGATATTTAATAACAGCAACGTGTACTGATACGTATTTATAGCGAATATTGGGTTTTCAGGGCGCTTTATTGGATCATGTCATATCGAAATATTTCTTACTTTTTTGTCATATTGTATATTGCTCTAGCTATGCTTATTTGGAGCTATCATTACACAATTATTATGTCAATAAATTATATTGCAAGTTTAAAATATTATTAACAATTAGACCGCAATCTTCTGCAACGTATTTTTTGGAGTAAATCTTATAAGGTTTCATTAAAATTTATTAATATAATTTATTCAGTATAATTATGAGAAAATGTCAGAATCAGATCAAACATATATAACTAAACTGATATTTTGACGATATACAAAAACAAATGCAAAACACAACCTAACCTACGAAACATTTTGAAATCCCAAAAATAATTGTTGGGCATTACATAATATATATGTGGGAATACATAGGTACACAAAAGTATAACCTAAATAAACATAATCAGTCATAAACATTCATCACGCTATTTAGCTCACGCAACATCTCAAAGGCCCAATCAGCTGATTATTAAAACCAAATATTGACAGACAAATTAATAAATACAGAGTTTCTTTTGACGAGTTGGAAACGTCGCGAGATCTTTAATTACGTCTCAAGTAAACAGTTCTGTTTGAAGAAGGAACGTATCTTTGCATGCGTTTAAATGAAACTTGAAGAAGTGTACAAAACTATAGGAGCCTATGTTTGTTTTTGGAGATAAATAAAGCGCGGCGGTTGATTTGAGTGAATGAGTTGCGTTTTGGCGTCGAAGGGTTAAAATGCGTTGTTGGTGTGACGAAATTAAATGGAACAAACAGTTTAGTTAAAACTGAAGAATTATTATGCTTGTTTAAAATATTACTTTGTAAAGTGATGAGTATAACGCCTTGAATATCCAAAGAGTGTATAACATGTGATAAAGCTGTAATTATAAACCAATTATTTACTCGCAAATTCGACAATCGATTGAGCGATTTCGATACCGCTGTTGTTATGAAATTTTAAATAGAGTTGCTGTTATTTTTAAGCATTTGACAAAGATACGAAATTGACCAATCGAATCGAGTCTGGACGTAATCATTTGTTGAATCAGTAGTAGTAGAAAAAAGTAATGAATACTTTAATCCAGTTAAGATATTGATAAAAAATAGCCAACATTAGTTATGATATATAGAACGTATACATAAAATTATGTATGTGTAATAATCTAAAAGACGTTTTACACTGTTCAAATTATTGTTCACTGAAACTGGATCTCAAGAAACTAGATTAAGCGAGTGCATTCCTTAAATCATGTTATAAAGTCTATAAATTTTCTACATTAAATTTGTTCGCGCTCGCGTGCTCTCGCTTCCTTATCACTCCTAGTTATACTCGTAAGAGTTGCAAAGTTGGCTCGACAAAGGCCTTAAGAGGAAACCATTATGGTAGTCGACGTCGCGCCGCGGACGCTTCATTAGACGAGAAAGAACAGTTGCCCCCCAAGGGGATGTGGAATATGGTCCATATTTATACCCTTGGGGGGATTCCCGTATTCAGTGTTGCACTTTTGAGAGTGGAACTCCAAATCGGCTGTACTTGAATGTGACATAAAAATTAATTAACAAATTTTTATGTCACATTTTTTTCTAACATGAAATTTTAATACAATGTGGGTCATTAAAATTATTGCTTACTGGGTTATAGAGGTACATCACCCAAATAGTGCTGTCATTTTCAATATACTAGAGGTAGATACTTCTTACTGAATTAGTTATTAAGACTTTTTTGAGTAAAAATATCTTTAAGTATTGACATCGTTTTAGAGAAATTATTTAATTTCGTAGTTCACTTAACATTAGAGAGTAGACTAGTTTACCTAATTATTAGGACATAATTGTTTAAGATTCCAAAAGTGTTACATTCAATACTTTATTGCTTGCGTAAAAAGTAAAATAACTGAACTAAACTTTCACAAAATCTATTTATCTACCTTGAATTTTTGCTTCTTATTATTCTTAGTAGGTACCAGGCAGAAAACATCAACTCAAGTGACAGATCAGGAGTGAGTCACGTCACTATTTGCTCAGTACTTAGGTACCTTGTACATATTACGTCATCGGAAAGCACTTTTGAAAGCTTGTGCCAACATACTGGTAACTTAATTTTTATAGATGTATACCTATAACGTATGTTTTGTGACGTCAATGAATAATATTAGAACATTTTCATGTTCAAGTTTATCAAAATAAGATAACGTAATTTTTATCTGGATTAATCTGACTTACTACTGTACTACTGTACTACTGTCTGACTTACTTTTCATGATAGACAAAATTGTTATTATGTAGTATGTAAAATTATCGTGGTACACCTAATCGGTTTGATGAAACTTCGCAGTGCCCAATAAACTTTTCATTATCTTTTTGCTTTCATATTTTGTCATTGCTCCAACAAGTAAATTATATTTAAGTATAAAGATTCTCACTTTTCTCGAAGTTATCAGGAATGGAGACGAAATAATATGTGCCATTATTATAAAGCTCCCCTTCAGACGGACGCCTCACTATCGCGCGTTAATTTGCGTCGTTGACGTCGCAACGCAATGAGCGGCCACATAGCGTCTTATTAGACACGTAGCGAGGCGTGCCTCTGGTAACGTCGACACATCACATGTGACGCTCCCGACAGAATGTATACTAATTTTATTACTACGATTAGTTGGTTCATATAAAGTAATTGACGCCAAATTCCATATACGAGTATATAGGACATCAAATTTGGTGAAAGGAATTTTTATAATAGCAAAATATTTTAAATGGAATTACAATAACTAATTCAAAGTTATAAGCTAGTATATTGGGTCCCTGTATTAGGAAAAATCCTGTGTACACTCTAAATTCAGTTAATATGTATTATGAATTATTACTTAGACACTGTTCAGAATAAAAAAAATACATTTTACGTTTATTTTGTTAACTGACCAAACGCTAACTTTCAATCAAAATATTATAAAATTGTAAATTCTATGATACATGCTTGTAAAAATAACATAATAAAAAAAATAAATAATAATAATTAATTTACGTTATTCTTGTGCTCTTAAATAAAACTTTTGAGCATTTTGACGACGAACATTAAATCTAAATTCAAATTTCATACAATAACATTCCCAATCACTTATGTCGTATAAAGTACTTTAAAAGCACCCTCAAGATGCATCCAAGTTCTGTAGTCACGTACCACGACAGATGGGAAATCGATGTCATTATGATAGATTATCCGTTAGGGCAACGTATGCCTCTGATTGGCTTTGTTACGCTCGTCTTCGGCACCTGAGTACGTCCTCGATCTCGGCCAACTAATTTGACAGATCGATGGGCGGTCGCGCGTCTTCGCCAGTGTGAGATGACCTTAATGACCTGCAAGGATAGTAGTGCGGATATTCTGACGTTTGCATCATATAATCATATTGGATGATGTATCTTTGTTTACTTTTAGTGTTACTAAAAAACTGAAATTATTTTCTTGAAAAAGAAAATAACAGGGCAATTCCATTTAATTTAATTCTTTAATTAAAGCAAACACTCGTTTCATAAGTTAAATGACTATAATTTTTTTAACTGTCATCAGATTTCATATAGGTATGTACATAACAAATATCATTCAAGTAGAAAATAGCTATTTGTAAAAATTTTACAGCAATTTATTAGTTTTAACGATTAGCGTGTACACGCTGTTTTTGATTGCTCTATTAGATCTATAGCTTTATAATAAACAATAAATTGTAGAATAGTTTTAAAAAGACAACGTTTGTCTGTTTTAAAACCATATTTCTACATACAGCTTTGTCATTTCATGTTTCAGCACAAAAGATAACATTAGAATATCGTAACGCTTGATTGCATGCAAATTATTATACGTGTATGGTAAGACATCAAATGTACTTCACCCCGAAGCATCACCCTTTATTTTGACTTACAAAAGACTGGTAGCCAACCTAATGAACGCAGTTCAGGTCGTGGTGGTGAATACATTACTGGGCCTTTAAGTTTTGTAGCTCTATAGGGATATAATTTGACTGTTCTGTTTTCGTATAAAGGTTGATGTGTGTGCAAAATGTCAGTAACAAGATTAATTTTAGAAGAGTTTGTTTGTTACCAAACCTGAGGTTGCATACAATTATGATGAAAATTATAACTTTGTATGGGGTGGTAGCTCAATGGTCACTTTTCAACTGCTTATGCGCTGCTTGTGGTGGATTGAACTATTGTACTTTGCAAATATTTGTGATACGAAGCTATCGTAATGATTTAAGTTCGAATCAGTTTCTCAAAAGCAATTTATAGTCTGTACATGACCTATTCGGTGTTCACAGTTTTAAAATTGATATGAATAATTCTTGCACACTGATACATGTTATACTATTTGTGGAAATTAATTTAATTAGTAACACAAAACATTCACTTCATGTACCGCAATACAAGCGGCAGTCAAAATGAATTAATACAACAGATTGCACGTACAATATTTACAGGTGAACGGGGCTTATTTGTCCGTATGTCGCGAGGCACGTAACTCGACACAACGTACGAGTATGCAAATTAAACGTGTTTCATCTTGGCATTTTCACGGGAGCTTGTCACTGTCAAGCCCGTACGTCTGTTTATTAACTTTTTGCTAATTAGACAGGCCTGGGGCACGTCTGCGAGTATGTTGGCATTTTTAATTACGGCCATAATTTTGTCTGGCGTACATGTTGTACCACTGGGCATAACGAACATTTACACAAAGCACACAATTACCGTCATTGCTGTCTAATTCTCTTGAGTGTTTTTATTGAGAGTGATAAGTGGAGGAAGAAAATAGAAAAGTTCTCTCGCACCTCGCACAAGTCCTTACGAGTGAGCAACAAGAATACTACTTTGCAGGGGCACTTTATTTGTTTGATTTTTAAATGAGAAACAAAAAATAATTGCCTTCAAACAGATGGTTATTGTAAGTTTATTATTTATTCCCATTTAATATTCTAATTAATAGCTATCCAACGCGGTAATGTGGCTAGCCTTTTGGGTACGTTCCCTCAGGAATCTGATCTTAATCAGATATTCTATTTATAGAAATTTCCTGTAAATATGCGTATGGTTTTTTTTTTAATAGGTTAGCTGTGTATATTTTTAAGTTATGTGTAAATATTGTATTGAATAAAGGATATAGCTATTATTAAAGAAGTCGATTAATAGCCATCTATCGCATGCTTAATGGAAAATTGACTTATTAGTAGATAATGATGAAGCCTCAAATCAAGATTTTTTGATTGCGATTTCCCAAAAATTGTTTTTTTTTAGTTAAGTCAGTATTCCATTAAGCTTTCAATATTAGAATTTAAATCCTAAATTAATGTTAGAAGAAAAACTGTCTGATGAATTTAACACCGTTTTTGTAAAATAACTTCACCCTATTCGAAATGTATGTGCAAAATAAAAAATAACGAGCAATACAAGTATGTCTTCAGCAAAGCTGAGTTTTAGTACAATTTAATTTGAAATCCATTTAATTTTAAATACTTGCTTCAACGCTAACTTACGAATAATTAACACCTTCTAATCGGTTCACGGTTAGCATAAGTGAAAAATGTCATGCATCAAATTAAGCTAAATCAAAACAAACAAAAGGAAGGGTATGCGATGTAATCACTTCGGACTGTCAAACACACTCGCAGGTACGCCAGCTTACGGACGCATTTAAGTTAAAATTTTCACTCCCCAGTAGCTTTTTACTAATTCGCCAAGTGAAAAGGGTTCGCCGAAGTAATACAGTTTACTGCTTATTCAGTATTTATACGTTCAGGGGGCTGCCACTCGTCTCTAGACGTCGACCGATGTAAGGAACATTTGTAAAATTTGCTGTAATTAGCATCCATCAATAAATTGTATGAATCCTTTTAAAAGTAGGTACCTGTATAATTTCGAGTAAATATTTACTTAAGTCTTAGGTCCGTGTAGTAAAGGAATAAGAATACATAATGGGACTAACTCATTTCAACCCGTGGGCGTCGTACAAGCAGACAAGAGCACCAGAAAAGGAACATTCGAAACAAAACCCTATACGAAGCCGTTTGGACAACGTGGTCGGCAAAATTCCCTCCAAAATGTTTGTAGGAGACCCATGCCCAGCAGTGGGACATTTATAGGTTATAATGATGATGATTTACTTAGTGCCAATAAAACTGCCTGTGTGCCAGGGTGCTGTGCAAAAGTTCGATTCCCAGGCCGAGGGAAAATGTTTCCGGTTTTTCTATCATGAAATATCAGTATTTAAATTTTCATGGAGTTTGGAAAAACAAATTTTCCCGCTTGATTATAATAGGTTCGCTCCCTATTTTATAGGACCAAACATAGTCAGAGATTCAGAAGTTTAAAAAAAAAAAAAAACGTCTTGCAGGCGGTTACTTTCATTTAACTAAACGTTATTCTATTTCACAATATAAAAATAAATACTAAAAGTGAAATATTCTTTCCGTAACAGTAACTCTTCAACGTGTTCTATTACAAAAATACTACGTAATAATAGTAGTCAAATTGATTTCCAATACAAAAAAACCGGCCAAGAGCGTGTCGGGCCACGCTCAGTGTAGGGTTCCGTAGTTTCCCGTCCGTTAGACGTGCCAGAAGTTTTCGATGGTAATTTTGAATTGCGAGAACCTATTTTAATAATTATTTTTTTGTTTGAAAAAAGATACGTTCAGGATAATATAATATTATGTAAACGAAGTTAAAAAAAAAATACGGGCAAATGAAACTTGACCTCTGGATTGTATAGGCGCTCATACGATTCAGGGACCAAATTATATTGGTTAACTGCAGTTTCCATCTGTTGTTTCCATCCAAGTTCAAAATAATTTTCCTAGAAAGTCCTTATAAAGTTCTACTTTTCAGATTTTTTTCGTATTTTCTAAACTTATGGTTCAAAAGTTAGAGGGGGGGGGACGCTTTGTTTTTTACTTTTGGAGCGATTATTTCCGAAATTATTGACATTATCAAAAAATGATTTTAGTAAACCCCTATTCATTTTTAAATACCTTTCCAACAATATATCACACATTAGGGTTAAAATTAAAAAAAAAAACACTTCCCACTTTACATATAGGGGGGCTACCCTAATAAAACATTTTTTTCCAATTTTTATTTTAGCACTTTGTCGGCGTGATTGATACACATATTGGTCCCAAATTTCAGCTTTCTAGTGCTAACGGTCACAGAGATTAAGCGAGGACGGACAGACGGACAGACAGACATGGCGAAACTATAAGGGTTCCTAGTTGACTACGGAACCCTAACACTGTAATTGAATTTGAAGCGTACTAAAGATGGTGGCATTATTAAAATCCTACAAAGTTAGATAGGCAATAAAGAGTTAGAAGGAGTGCGCGCGCGAGGTACTTTGTTTACGGCCGGATAGCATCTCCGATCGCGCGTAATGTATTTATGATTATTGTTCCAACTCGTGTGAAAAGAAGGTAGAAACACAGCTTTAAGGTAATACGCCTTTTTAAAGAGCCTCTAAGTCTGATATAAACTGTTTATCCTGAGTAAATAGAAACGGGTGAAGGGAAAATGAAACCAAGGCCATAATACTTTTTAAAGAAGATATGCTCTAATTTACTTATAAATTTGCTCATATATAGGCCAATGGGTTTCATTTCATTGTTAAAATGTATGAAGAAGCGTATTTTGGTATAATACTAAACGTTCCATTTCTAATAAGAAAAGTAAACTAGATTTTTTATTGCACGATCCGCAGTACAGGCACAATACAGACTTAGGGCCTGTTTCACCATTGGCAGCAGATAAGTGTCTAATAAACTACTCGAGACATTTTTGACAGTTTTTATAAGAAAAATACGTCAAAAATCTGTCAACTAAGTTTCATATAGAGTATCTAACACTTATTTACTAGGGGTGAAACAGGCCCTTAGTTAATTAAATGAAACCTTTTTTGTTTGTTATTTCTTATAATACTTATAAATAGGCAATTTTAATGACATGTTAATACTATAATAAAGAATTCTAAATCAGGAAAATAAATCGTAGATAGTAATTACACACACTCATCACAGAAAAACTTAGGTAAACAACTTTACCACTTCTTAAAAGAAGAGATAATCTTATATGAAGAGTGTGCAATCACAGCCTACCGTGTGTAGGAACATTACGATAAGTACGCAATAACTACGATAAACAAAATCCCCTTGCACAAGTAACAAGTTATGAGCACGGCCCCTGCAGATTCCGTTGCCCATCACATCATCGCAACACGGTTAAGTCTATCGACAAGCAAACATTGTGTATTAGCTAGCGATGCCCTAAATATTGAAGCCCCGTCTTAATCCGATGGTGGCAAGAGCAAGCCGCTCCTTAATCCATCACGTAACCGAGACTCGACGAGAAATCGTGTTACATCAACGAAAAATGTATTATAAGGGGGGAGGAGGAGGTGCCCCCCTACGATCGGACAAACTTTGCTAATACCACCCTCTAACATAATCGCAGAGCCTTTTACGAGAGGAATTTATGGGGATGGTCCCGATTTCTTGCTGTATTTATGTCAGAACGTGGCTCTTACGTGTCGGCATCGCTGTGCAGTTAATTAGGATGAGAAAGTATTGAGAATCGACGTGACGACGGTTTTGTAGTTGTTTATTAGTTGTTAGCTCTTGTAGTCTCATATTTTGTATTGCTTTCACTAGTAAGAGCAAAATCTTTAATTAATTGTTTAAAATTATGAGCTTAAGACATCGTTGATAGGTATTCGCTGGAGAGCAAAATTACAGTAGATGATGCAGTAACTTTAGCAAATTGCTTGTACTCATAGTAAAACAAGAAAATGATCTTCAATTGTGTCTTGTTAACTGTATTCACATCATTTCAAGAGAGCTTAAAAGTTAAATTTAGTATTAACAGTGATTTTATTGTTACTGTATTCTAACATTAGGTTTAAATTGTATTGATGACTTATTTTATTTTGGGGTATTAATTAGTATTTATAAAATAGATTTTTAATATAGATATACTAATTAAAACCTCTGGCTTCATCCACATCGATTTTAAATAAAATGACCACAGCCACTTTATCTTTTTAGAAGATTTCTAAAAACTGTTTCTTACAGCTTGTTTTGAACACTCACGTCACTTAAATTAATTAATTTTGTGCATAATTTAATTATTTCTCTTCACCCAATAGTTTCAGCTGAACATTGATCAGACATTCAGATAGTCAATCTATACAAATAAATAAAATTGTGATGTCTGCTTGTAACATCAAAATAACAGCTTCATAGAGTAAATATGAAAGTAGGTGTCTTACTTTATAATAAAAACACTTTGTAAAATTTAAAACTGCTGAACCATGTCGACGGGATTTTTATGAGCCGCTAGCTAATGTCACAAAGAGTAACTAGCACTTTGATTTTGGAAAAAAATATAATTGCATGAAAAAATCAATATAATATGAAATCGCCCCGCTGTCGCGGGCACAGTTAGTTTATAAATAAAATTATTATTATTATATTATGAATCACTTGCCACAATATGTTAGTTGCATACTATGTGCAATAATATCTACTCCTATATTGGTCCTCAATTATGTGGGTAGCGCTTAGAAGTTCATCGACATATATGTATATCTAGTACATGGTTCGATTGTGGCGTTACGTGAGTAATTCACTGGCTCACGTCAAAGTTGTGAAGTCTTAGCAAGTCCGGGCCCCAGGTGAGAATGTGCTAGACGCCAAATGGCTAGACGAGTGAGCTGCCCGCGAGCCAATAATGCTGCATGCTAACTCATCATACATACAGGTGATAATTATATCTAGCATGTTAGGAAACATGTTGGTTATAGCAGTTTTACAAAAATAATGATAATAATAATGTTTGGATATTAACATACAGCGCCATCTAGTCCCAAACTAAGCTAATGCTTGTAATATGGATGCTAGACAACTGAGATAATACTTAAATAACTTTTCTTTTTGTTTTGTAAATACATACATTATTATAGATTACACCCAGAAACAGAACAAATAATTGTGCTCATCACACAAAGATTTGTCCTGGGTGGGAATCGAACTCACCACCTCTGTCTCAATAGTCAGGGTCACTAGCCACTGGCTGCAATATGATTTTACATGTAAGCCTTACGTATTATATTATGTTTGAACTATCAGTATTATATCTATGAACTTTTCTGACACGCTGTCGCGTGCCTTCATACTAGATCGCGTGGGGTTAGCTCCGGTTGTTTTTTATTAGATCATTACTCAGCTCCTATTGGCTGTAGCGTGATAACCTTTCTCGATAAATGGGCTATCCAACACTTACAGAATTTTTCAAATCGACCCAGTATTTCCTGAGATTCTTGCGTTCAACCAAACAAACAAACTCTTCAGCTTTTTATTATTAGTATAGATGTGTATTCAATTTAAAGAGTTAAAAAGTCACTAGCAATCTCCGATATCGGTCACAGAAAATACGTAACAGACCGACCAATAAAATTTTGTGGTGCATGTGTATGTGTATGTGTGAAATGCAGCCAATTTTACAACTGGATTCAAAATAAAAGATGTAGGTATTTAAAATTTACTATCTAGTGTATCTTTGCTACACGGCGTTGCCGTAAACGAAGGCACAAAACAAATGAATTGCGAACAAATAAATTCCTCAATATTTTGTTAGAATGGCTTTAAACGTTTTGCGTCATTGTTCGTCGGATTAACTCACGGTATGTCGTTGACGTATAAGTGAATTCGACAATGCAGGAATAGGTACTTGTACAATATAAGTGGAGGACGCGAGTTGCGGCTTTGTTCTCGAAACTTGGTCCGTATTGTGTTGTATCTTATTGCATATGGCGTCGTAAAGGTAACACTCACTTTGATATGCATTTATATGTATGAGTATGGTGTTGCTCTTGTTAGCTGAATATTTAGTTCTAATATTGATATATGATCATTATTTGCCGCTTCATTTATACATAAACAATATTTGTCATTTAATTAAGAACTGTATTTAAGTTATTACATTGTTCCAAAGCAAGGGTTGATCAGTTTATTTTCATAATCAACAGAATATCTTCTTGAACTATGAACTATGTTGGTACTGATTATATTTGAAAGTATAAACACAGAATTAAAGTTAGACAGAACAAGTTCTTTGATGATATTTAAGTCGTTTTAACTCCGAATTTCCTGGAATAAGGATATTTCTACAGTTACCACAGGCAAACTCATTAACATTGAATAGACACACAAAGTAAGTACGATCGAACACAAAATTTTAATTCTAAAACATTCAGTTTATTCAGCATTCAAAACTTTGCTAAAAATACAAGAGAGTAGAAAGTTGAAATTAATTATCATTCACAAAATTCGGCACGGAGTCAGCCTACACGAAATCTTTACGCTTCAATTGAGCCAGTTTATGGCAAAATTAATTACTGGCTAGAGAGGATCGACTATAATAGTTTCCCGCCGGAATTATTATTGTGAAGGGGTCCACGCCGACGAAATTGTGTCCGAACAAGAAAATTAGTGAGCGTAAAACGGGGTGTGAATTTGGAAATCAAAGAGCCTGTAGAACTTGTTCCGAGTCCATTGTGACCGTCCATCATTTACATGGGACGCCACCTATACACAATTTGCTGATAACTCATTCGCAAGTTGAGCTTTTGAAGAGTGAGGACAGTTTGAGTTGTTTAATTAGAACGTGTGGTGACTGGCGCATGGCGTGGCGCTGTGTATTGTTACAAACACGGTACGGTGCGCGGTGCGCGGTGGAGCTACGACTAGTTCAAGTGAACATTTTACTGACATTCTAGTTAAATTATATTGTATACTAGCTGTGCCCGCGACTTCATTCGCGTGGACAACTTATCCCGCATTCATGGAGTTTTTTTTTTTTTTTTAGGGAACCCTGATATATTTCTAAACCAAAGTAGCCTAAGTTACTGCTTGTGACATTAACTATCCGCCAGTGAAAGTCCCGTCGAAATCGATCCAGCCGATTCCAAAGATTCCAAAGATTAGCTGGAACAAACAGACAGACAGACAAAAATTGAAAAAAATGTTATTTTGGTATTTGTACCGTATACACATTCAAATGCATGTACTAAAAAGCGGTTACTTTATTATTACAAACAGATACACAATTTTATTTATTTGTATAGATGTATAGATTGAAAGCTCAGTAGTACAGATCAGATTTGTATTTTTTTCTTTTGTCAGTATTTTACAAAATACAACTAAAATCAATCGATTGTTTGCGGTATTTATTGCCGAATATAAAAATATCATGATTGATTTATGTGAAGATAAAACATTCTACCAATGGTGCGAGATATTCTACATTGCTCGGTATGTAAATGAAAATGCAATGTATAAGAGTTATGAACAAAGTATGTGTGGAGGCAGGTTTCGTCTTAAAAATATGTCTGAATTGAGGAAATGATACATATAATAGAACAAAACTTGGTAAATTTCTGAATTGAATAAATGTAACATAACATAGCATTAGGTACGCCTTTTTCCCCGAAGGGATAGACAGAGGTGTTTCACACCCACATTTCGCCAGCTATGTTTGGTCCCATGAAATAGGGAACATTTGTTTACCAATCTCCGGGAAAATCTCAATACTGGAATTTCATGATAGAAAAACCCAATACCATTTTAACCCGACCCGGGAATCGAACCCGTGACCGCTTGCACAGCAGTCGTATATACTTCCCGCTGCGCCACCGAGGTTAAATTTTAATTTTATAAAGTCGGCAAATTATAGGAGATGTGTTACAATTTCTATGTAATTTAATACAATATTAATATATAACTACACATACATTTACCGATTGGCGATGCTTTTTATTTATTCAATATGACAGCTGCATTGCTACACCAAGGGATTTAGGTTTTATAAGGAGCTGTTGGCTCCTTCCTTACTAAGCTAGGGTAGTATTGTTGTGTAGTTGGGAAGTGGTGGCAAGTGCAAAAGTGCGTCCCTCAACGGAATGTCTAGCGCGTTGGTATCGCGATATATAGCCGCCGAGGGAACACCGCACAGCTGAGATTTTCACAAACAGATTTATGGCTGAATATACGAGTACTAGCTGTACATACCTTATGTTATGTTGTGAGTCTGCAAAACTATTTCAGATAGCTGTAATATGGTTCACTAACTCGACAGGAGAGACTGGACACGCGTGTGTCCGGTTGGTGAAACTCGAAATGAGTATCACTTATTGGCCTGTTGGTCTAGTGGTTTGTGACTCTGACTGCTAAGCCGGAGGTCGTGGGTTCGATCCCCACCCAGGACAAATCTTTGTGTGATGAGCGTGATTGTTTGTTCTGTGTGTGGGTGTAATTTATCTATAATATGTATGTTGTATTTACAAAAAAAATGTATTTAAGTAGTATATCAGTGGTTTAGTATCCATAACACAAGCAAATATAATTGCTTAATTTGGGACTAGATGCGTAAATGTGGTGAAATATTATTATATTATATTATTATGTCGTCATTATCAGCCACCACTTATTTAATAATATTGGCGTCAATAACCCGTTACGTCCCATTGCTGAATACAGGATAATTTAACGTTTGCCAAACATTTGTGTAAATTTTACAGAAATTTAAGACTCATAAATATTTATTTCGTGCATTTCCAGATATTGTTTCAATAAAAAGCATAACGATATCTACAGGTAGTCTTACAATGTCCTCCTGAGAAAGGAAATCGCTATAAGTCAAACATCGTCAATGACGTCCACTGAAATAAATAATACTCGTAACTTCCAAGGCGACCAAACTATATCGCCGTTCCCACCGAATAATATCGTAATCGACTATTGCTATAGAAGTGCTTTTATTGGGAATTATTGTTCTAGAGGATTGATTACACCTTGTGAATTTTTTTCAGAATATTCGTACGTGTACTTCTCGAGATAGTCATTTTGTAATGACTTTACCTATGCTATTCGCCTAAAAATAAAATCACAGTTTTATATCGTAATAGGTATTACTCACTTTTCAATGTCTCATCTTTTACAGCAAACTGTTATTACGATCTTATTCGGGTACAAAAATTAAGACAAATTTCGGTAATGTAATTTCCATTATTATAACTATTTATAAAACGGGATACAACTAATCTTTTATAAGCCAAAAAAGGATTTGTGTACAATTTACTCTCTGTATGAACAAGCTGAAGATGCTAAAAAGCTATTTTTGTAATAAAATAATAATAAAGTTGGAACGTTAGATAAAAAGAAAGGAAAAAGCTGCGGTTAATTCAACAAATACTAAGGTCGCTGTTTTTGATTTAAAAAAGACTTAATCTCAGTTAGGTATTTTACATTAAATGTGCAAATATCTTTTACAATTTTTAACACACCTATTAAGTCAGGATGTTGACAATACATGTCTGGCACCTTTCTATTGCAAAAAACGAAAGCAAACGAAATTGGAAGCTGTTTATTACAAATCATTTTATACTGATGTCTGTGCTGGAAAAAACAAAAATAGATTTATTTTGCCATGTACCTTTAAGTCCTAATATACCATCTTCTAATATCGTTTTTTTTTTACGGGTCATAGTCCAAGTGAGGGTGAATATAGTGTTGAACGCGCAATAAAGAATAAGTTATTATTTACATCTTAAGATTTAAACTACTATGATTTAAAATGTCTCATCTCTGGAAAAAACTGGCATAAAGATACACAAGGCCCTTCATAAACTTAGCTCCCTTGGTAAAGACAAGGTGATTTTGCTTGTGACTTAGGTTCCCTAAGATTTTCGTGGGCAAAGGAAAATAGAGAAATTTTCTCATGGAAAAGTGGTCTAACAATTAAAATGTAATTTTGTGGAAGAATATTTCGACTTGTACACTGACCGGATCCTGCAATATCAAAACGTGGGCGGCAACCGAAAAATCCTCTGGAATTTACAATGGTCGATAACTTGACACAGATATGCCACCAACTTATCCCCATTTCTAAACCTGTGTATGATGATTTACTTGCATTGTGTGCTAGTGAAGCTATACGTAATCATTACCATGGTTTTTAGAACTATCTTGTATGTTGCAGACATTTTTAACAGTAAATTCAGACGATTTTGATGGGTCAGACCTATATGATGCCTAAATGGCACTGAAATATTAATATAAATGAATATTAAATTTATAATTATGTTTCTTTTATGTTATTTTTCCATAGATTTATTAAAAACCCCTAAAACAATGTAGAACATGGTTTATTTTTAGAATTCGATTATTAATTACCTTTTATTTTGTAATATGGACTATCCGGTATTATATTTTTACAATTGTGAAACTTATTTTATTTGACATGGAATATTATCGTTAATTAATATTACACTTGTCATCTCATTTGTATAATCACCAAATATTATGGTAACAATTCATTACTGAGTTAGTTAACATTGCGACAAAACAGCGAATAAGATCGCATTCAACTATTATGTGTAGCTCACTGTCGATAATTTACCCGAATAAAATCGTATTGTTGCTTTACGGATGAAGATTCTATTTCAAATTATGGTAATATACATTTTAGCTTTTAACTTCAATCTAGTATAATAATATTTCTTTTTAAATGTATCACAATATCTAAGAAAAAATCACCTATCTTTTGGTATATAAATGATTTTTCTATGTAAACCTAGTAAAAAGTTAGAAGCCAAAATCCGTATTTTATTTTTCCTGTAAAATTTAGATTTTACGATTACGGTATTATTCGGTGGGAACGGCGATATCATGTTTCACTATTCATGGAGTGTATAGATATCATAAATATAAAATACAGTAATAAAGTATAAAATACTGCACTGCCTGTAAAGAAAATTGTAAGTTTTTGTATTAAATAAAAATTAGAAAAATATTTTTTGTATAATATTGTTGTGCGTAGCGCCTTTTCAGATTCGGAGAACTATTATATAGTATAATAATATTCAAACTTATAAACTGTTTTCTAAAAAGTCGTCACCTTTAGTCATCTCCTAAACTTGTTTTAAGTATGAATTTATCTTAGCGAAACATTTCATATTATAATATAATATGTATATAACATTCTTTATCAAATCTGTTTTTTCCAAAACATTATAAAAACAAAATACAGGTGCAACACAAGTTGGCTAAAGACTGACGGCTCATAAACTAAGAAGGTAGCAGTGTTGGAAAGAATTAAGTATGAAATATGCGCACCGTGGGCCTACGTGATTTATGTGGCGGAGATCTGCATTAAATATTGTTCGGTATCTTGTACAATGCAGGGGAATACACGATGTAACAACAGATGAACTTCTGCTAGTGAAAGGGAACGAAATTATGAACTAATGGAGTTATAGAAATGAGTGTAAGCATCGTATGACGCTTTGACTATATAACCTGTGATTTGTTTCATTGAAGAGATAATTGTAATAATGTTAAATTTCATCAATATCATATCAGCCCAACAAGGTCCACTACTGGATATAGGCCTGACCTAATTTACGCCACAGCGAGCGATGCTGAATTAAATAATAATAAGATGTTAATGATATATTATGCTCTGTAGATAGAGGAGAGGAGACCCGAGCCCAGCAGTGGGACTTAATGGGTTGCTGATGTAATGATGTAAGATGTTATCTTTATTGATTGGGTAATGGCCAATTGGTCTGGCCTGTTGGTCTAGTGGTTAGTGACCCTGACTGCTGAGCCGGAGGTCGTGGGTTCGATCCCCACCCAGGACAAATCTTTGTGTGATGAGCATCAAGGTTTGTTCTGTGTCTGGGTGTAATTTATCTATAATATGTATGTATTTACAAAAAAAAATGTATTTAAGTAGTATAGGTATCAGTTGTTTAGTACCCATAACACAAGCAAATATAATTGCTTAATTTGGGACTAGATGGCGCTGTGTGAATGAGGTAGAATATTATTATTATTATAATCATAAAGTTGACACTTATCTAAATTGATGAAATTTGATATTTCATTTACTTCTTCATACTCCATTTTACTTTGCTTTTCATATTATATTAGAGAAAGTTTATATGGAGCAATATTACAGAAAGCTATAATATTATTATTTGTATTCAAAATAGATTGCTATAATATAATTTTTAGTTCACGATCACTATTGGATAAATTTATAATATACTTTGTTGCGCGGGGCTTCGCTACCACAGCTACTCAGCTCCTATTGGTTGTAGCGTAATGTGATATAGCTTATAACTTTCCTTGATAAATGGGCTTTCCAACACTAAAAGATTTTTTCAAATCGGTTCAGTAGCTCCTAAGATTAGCACGTTCGGCCAAACATACAAACTCTTCATCTTTATAATAATTGTATAGATGTACTCGTACATGCAAGATGTTATTGTCTTTAGATAGATAAATCAATCTTCTATAATTTATAAATAAAAATCTCTGAATTATAGAAGAAAAGCCTATTAGAACATCAGTAAGCATAATATTTTATTTTATTTATTAGAACAACCAACAAGAAAGCTAAGAAATATTCAGCAAATCGTATACATGTGATGATGCTGCCTTAATTAAAGGTTGCCACGGAAAGCAAAACAAAAAGAGGTAGTTGGGAGCATAAGGCTTCCCCTAACTAAAAACTTAAACAAATTTAAAATCGTGCGTGATATGTACTTATGAATACAAAGTAACAATAAAAAGTATAACTCAGTTTAGTGAGATTAATTTCTTTTTAAAAGTAAAAGTCATTTCTGGACTTAGCAATTAATTTAATCATATTTTGATCAAACAAGTGAAGCTGTATGAATGGTAATTTTTACCAGTTGGCTAGGCCAGCGCGGCGTGCCGAGACGTGATGAAGGTAAGCCACAGAGCGCCACACAGCCACACATGCGGCCCGACAGTAATTTCATTATAAGCTCGTTATACTCTAAACTCGTTAGTCACGACTTTGCGGTAGCTAATTGGTCTGTGGATGTCTACAAGCCTATTAGGTAGCTATTGTTTATGTTATATCAATATGAAAATAAATGTATTGCTTTATAAAGAAAAGGTTACAGGTTTTATATTACTAGCTTATAACTTTTACCATAAATATATGATATTTTATCATAAATACCCGTTCGCCAGCAATGTCCCGTATGTAAACTAACTCCTGAGAATTTTATAACAAAAAGTCCGTCATTGCTCCACCCGGAAATCGAATCTATGATCTCTGGCGCAGCACTGAGGCAACTCTTTTGGTATTTAGATATAAGATGCGTCGGTGGCAAGTCGGGTTTTTCTATGATGATGATGATGATGCTTCTCGACCGAGTTCGGTCTCGGCGACTACTTCAACTTCCTTCGTGTGCTCGCATGTGGCTTACGTATCCGATCTTATTCACAAAAGTTCTCGTACATTGCGGGCATGTGAGCACACCATTACATAATAATTATCAAATACTCAGTACCTACTACCTACCTATAAGCCCGGGCATTTGGAAATGCATCCTCTTATTAGGGAGCCTCTATTACATATCACACCTCAGCCTATCCTCTCGGGCACAAAGGCTTGACGCTATGTAATGGTATTTCTACAGAAGCCACCCCATTTAAAAATTATTGTCAGTAAAACGTGCTACGAGTTTTATATCAGCAAACTATAATATATGAGAGATTACTTTTCTAGGAATTCAACTACGCAGAATATGTAGAATTCTATTTTCAGACTCTTTAACTATAGAACGAAATAAATTAGTCTAGTCTAGATTTATGTAAGTAATGAAAAAACATGCAATTGCGCCATTTGCTTACTTTACAAAGCATAAATTATTCGTTAACGAGTTGACAGAATATCGCTCTCTCATTCACACATATACAGTTCTAATGCAACTGTCGCTATTTCATTTGACCATTACCGGAGAGCAGTAAGAACTCACATCTAGACGGTGATGTATAGTCATTTGTGCTCTTCTGCAGCGTAGTAGTGAGAGCTATAATTTATGAACTTAATTACTGTCTAGGGTTTTATACTTATATACAAATTTATACCTTTTTATTTCTCGGTAAATAACGTCATCATTTCAACCCAAAAACGTACCACTGTTGGGCACAAGTCTCCTCCAAAGAAAGTGAAGGGAATTTTGCCTACTATACCACGCCGGCCAGACGAGTTGGTATACGATTTGTTTCGAATTTTCCTTAGTTACTCCCTTAGTCGCCTTTTACGACACCCACGGGTTGGCATGGAGTAGTGATTTTATGTATTGTGTTCTGATTTCGTCACTACACGGAATATTTTATATTATTTTGTATTTTATTCTAAATAACACATACCGCACATCGGACACATTTCACTGATACCGTACCGGGCAAGTCTAACAATCTGTGTGTCAAAATTACCACCATATTACGTCATGGTGCCCTATGACAGTAAATCGGTGCTGCGGCAGACTTTTGAAAAGAAGGTGCGATGAGTTGGACACATATTCTAAAGACTGGTCAGCATTGGTTGTGGATCGAAGAGAATGTGTTCCCCCTTCATTATGGGGGAGGTCTTTGTCCAGCAATGGGATTACGCAGGCTAACTCTAACTGTGGTATTATCTTTGGTAGAATTATATCTTTATGGCCCATACTAAGTTTCATCGTTACAGGAGTCAATGTTCAATCTAGCACCAGATTCAAATGAATGTTCGTGGCATAAGTTAATTTCAACGCTAGCTGTCTTGCGAGCTGCGGGATAATGGCCGCCCGTAAATCCCGGCAGACAAAACTGCCTCACCTGCACTCATTATATTTACGCCGCAATAATAAAACTTTCCAACTCACTCTGAATATTGAATTCGTTGCGGCGAGGAGAGGCGGTCGCCTTACTTATTGCCGTCAGTTCTGCAATATGCTCGGTAGGTTTTAATAAAGGCTCGACCGACGGGGCATTTCGAAAAGTTTTCGTTTCGCGAAGGCGGACGCTATTGCGCCGACAATGAGCCCCGCTAAGCCCCTGTCGAGTTGAGTTGGAGCGTTTTCGTTTGACTAATAGCTGCATGTAAAATTTTCATGCTTTTATTTGCACATACACGACGGGTTAATCTAAGCTCGTGCTATACCCAGCTTTGTGATGGAGTTCAAGTTGTCATTTAATCCGGACCCAAAAAGGCTGATGCTACACACTATAACCGCGAAATATAATATCTGAAAAAAAAATACGAGTTAATTTTAAGAAGGGTTGGACAGAGTGGGTTATTCCCGTTCAAACTGAGCAGCCCACTTGGGGAAGTATCTGCCTTCACTCTACAGAAGACTGCAGCCATAATAATATTATGTTGTGTTCCTTCTGGTGAGTATATCCACCATCCAGGTCTCATTGGGGAGCTAAGGGGTTTTGAAAGTTCTGCAGCGTGTATCTGATTTTTCTGTTGTTCCAGGCATCCTTAGGGTTCGCGGACGAATGTGACGAATGTTCCTGCGCTCCCGTGACCACAGCAGAGCGCGACGAGAGGAACACCTTGGGGTTTTAGTGGGTGCGAGCCCCACATAACCCCTCGGTTCTTTCCCCAAGACCGAGGGGTATGCGTCAGGCATTTCCCCAAGTAAAAAACAAAAAAAAAAAAAGGCATCCTTAGGGTAACCGCTTACCATCAGTTTGTATGCCATTATCGTGGTATTAAAATTCACGTTTAAAGTATTGACATGTATTTTATTCGTGTAAGCTGAACAGCAAAATTCAATGTACGACAAAACAATCTATGTTAAACAAAATTACTTTAACAAAATAATATGAAATATGACACATCTGTTTAATTAAATTCAACAGAACTGTGTATAACAAGTTAGGATTTCTAATAAAGGGTTAAATTGATAACTGCTTTATAAGCAGGATGCAATGACGTGAACGCATTATCGTGTACACCTGCAGGCGGATATTGCATTAGATGCACCCACCAGCGATGCTCGTTGTACCTACACTCAAAGCTCTTCTAGTTATTCACACACGCTTAGATACAGACGGGCGTTTGGAAACATACATATGTATTGTGTTTACTGGTATTCGGAACTTTCGTTACGTTCAAGCAGCAAATTAATGTTTATTAAAAAAATGTGTACCAACAGTATAATACCGTTATGTAAGCAAATTTTTCAAATTACTTGATGCGACTAAATAACTTTTAAATTTTCAGTCTTTATTTGTAAGATCATCTTTTTCTCTTAGACATTTAAATAAATAAATATAATGTTTAAATAATGTTTGGACTTTCACACACAGCGCCATCTAGTCCTAAACTAAGCTAATGCTTGTAATATGGATAATATATATATATAATACTAGACAACTGATATAATACTTAAATAACTTTTTTTTTGTAAATAAATACATATTATAGATAAATTACACCAGGAAACAGAACAAATAATTGTGCTCATCACACAAAGATTTGTCCTGGGTGAGAATCGAACCCACGACCTCTGTCTCAGCAGTCAGGGTCACTAACCACTGAGCCACGAAGGCTTCAAATAGTTGACAATTGTAAACAAAAAATAAAACTGATACCTAAAATTTAATTAAACGTTATCAGTTTTTTGCTTACGAAGACTCCTCCTATTATATTTACCTGCCCTAGACACGGGCACACTTCTAACAAAGCGATGACGTCAAACATCAAGAAGCGTTTGTACTCACTCGTCTGCTCCGACACAAAGCGATAGCCTATTTGCTTACGGGCGTGTAAGCACACAGACGCATAGGTGCATCGGATTCCATGACGATGCCTTCAAAAGTTCCGCGTTCGACGCCCGGGCCGCGGAAGCGCTGTCGCTACCAGGAAATTGAAGTCACCTCTCGCATTCAACGTACGAACAATGCTTTGTGAAAGAACATCTAATTTATCTGCGAGTTGTTTTGAGGAATCGCCCCGTTTAAATTGAATATCGATTTGTTAAACAATATCGTATTGTTTTACTGGAACTGTCTGAGTCTATCCGAGTTTTATATTTCAATAGCGAGTATGTCTAACACGCGTTGCTTATAAAATGAAAATGTCAGTAACATAGTTAATACCTATATTACAAAAGTATTTCTATCTAAAAAGGTTATAACTTGGAGGATTTGCTCCGACAATTTCCAATGTAGCCAGCTAACCACGGTGTGCCGATAGGAATTTTGAAAAAAATTTAATCACACAAAATATTTTCATATTTATTTTTGGCATAGAAAGTGAGAATGTAAAAAAAATTAGGTATCATGCCATGTGGTATTTAATTTAATTTATTAAAGATTAAGTACGCTCGTAATTCAGCGATACTATTTAAATGTAACAATACAAACATTGTTTTGTGCGCAGAGAATAGGGATCGATTAGAGCCCCTACTATTAGCAACACAATATGATTTTAGATCACGTCTAGACTGATAAAGACTAGTATTACACTTGTGACGTGTACGAGAGGAATAATATGAGAGACCGCAAGCTCAGGTGGCGCGCCAGGGTACCCACCACGCACGCCACCCATTGTAAATATTAGTTCGCGAAACTCATCAATTCCGCGCTCAAACTTAATAAAATACTTGGAGCTTAATTGAAAATGAATACTGCCTTCGATGCGATCGATAAAATATTCCACAGCCTTAATCCGCGATAATGAAGCGGCCCCGCGAAGGGTTGCTTCGAGGGGCCCAATAATAAATGTTGCGTCCCAAATTTAAAATCAAAGTGCGGAATAAATTTTGATTAAGCGATTAGCCGGGAGCCGAGAGGTGTTTGCGTTTCTTCAGAGCTCTATTAGTTACGGTACACTGGTGCGGTTGACACACAATATGGGATTCGTTTATAGGTGGAGACTGCAACTATTTCTTCGTCATCAAGAGCAGAAAAACATAAGGGCCTACTCGCAATTAAATCGAGTTTGGTAAGTTTAGATTTTTCTGTAGAACGTTTGAAAATTTAAATATGGTCATTTAGTCACAGAAACTTTCATACGATTAACAATGATACGAAAAAAGGCCAATCGAATATCTAAGCTGCAACTATAGTCCCTGATGATACGATTCAAAGATATATATAGAGCCTCATAAATAATCATCAGTGCATCAAGCGCTCAAAGTTCTCATTCTCGTACACTGGGTAAGAATAAAACACTGCCACTAGCGAGGCTGAAAGAATGTTTTCTAGATAGACATAATAATACTGGCTATAGGTATGTATAATATAACAATATAAAAAAAAAATTGCAATTAATTACATCTAAGCACAATGTGGGTCTAGGAGACTATTTGTTTGCCTGTCTTTCTTCTATGTTGCAAGAAAGTAACGCATCAGTGTGTTTTGTTTTTGCAAAACAGCGAGCAAGAGCTTGAAATTTAGGTATATATTTAAGTTTATAATTTGTGTGTGATATTACCTTCCTGATGCTAATAAAATACGATCGCAGCGAAGCAGACATTCTAACTACGTTTTCCTGTGCATCAGTATCTATGCATACGAGCAGCCATATTTGATAAACTTGTAGATAATGTACGTTGAAATTCATTATAATTTTATTCATGCACCGCAGCTTTCGGTTTATTAGCCGTCTGAACGTAGATATTGTGTGATCTACATTGTAATATGAGTGTCTGGAGGTACTGAATACTGATGTCTTAAGAATTTTTAATTACATTATTTTAGATACGTATGGTCTCAGCCGTAGATCATTATTTTCTATTTGTAGGTGTGTTTATGTAAGTATACCTACATAAACAGTTCATATATTGCTTATTAATTAAATTGAAAATGTGAAAATATATTTTCTATGGTTTCTAGTCTGGGTGTACTTTGTGTCCGTTAGTTTCATGTTTGTAAAGCTCCCCGCGACACAGGGCTTGTTCCCTAGTGCGGGCGTTGTCTTTTTTAATTAATAAATAAATAAAAATAAAATAAATAAAAAATATGGTATATGGTTCTTTACGGAACCATATCAATATTAGAAGATATCGAGACTTATATCTACGGCAAATCACACAGCCTGAGGATTCTTTGGAAATGGATAAGGGTTACCAATGCCTTTGTCACTTTTACAAAATAGTAAAATTCTTTCGTTTATTATATAGGCAAAGTTGTAACATTACTCGGATAACTAAATCAAAATATACTCTGTGACTTAAATTTAATTTTCAACAAAGCTAAAATTAATCATAATATAATATTACGGCATGCAATTATTTGTCATTATATACACTCAAATTACAATCTAAAATACGAAGAACAACTTGAATTATATCATTGTTTACTAACATGAACCTTTATTTTGAACTAAATTAACATAATATAAAGCAGCATCTACTAGTTATTAAAATAATCACCTTCATCACTAGCTAGAGCAGAGAGGAGCGAGTGACGTGCTGGGGTGGTACTACGATACTCCGAGTAAAACCCCGAGTCATACGGTTAATTACCGGATAAGCGAACCGGGTGATTTACGACGTAAGAAAGCCAAATACGCCACTGCACCGATGTGTTGTGTTGTATTAAAATTTATAATGTTGTTTTGATTAGTGCAGCTGGGTTGCTTCGTTTTGTTGTGAACGAAAATTGAGATTTAAAAATAGACACGTTTTCGTGGTAAATCCTAATGGTATTTAAATAGGAAATAGTTTTAATGTGACGCGATTTTATGCATTATATAACATCTACTTACAGTTTTTATCGCATCTTAAATCATAAACTCATCACGATTTTATAAATATAGTTACCATCATCATCAGCAACCCATTAAGTCCCACTGCTGGGCTCGAGTCACCTCTCCTCTATCTAGAGAGCTGAGAGGGTTTAGGCCATAATCCAGTCACGCTAGCCTAGTGCGGGGTGGTGGATCAGACATACTCATAGAATTTCTTCTAGGCTATGTGGGCTTCCTCACGATGTTTTCCTTCACCGTTAGCAGATGGTAAGTCACTTGAATAGTACATATAAATTCCACAAAGTGGAATCCACATTGGTACTGCCGGTCGGGATCGAACTCGGACCGCGTGATATGCACGGCGGTCCCTTATCCATTCAGCCACCATCGCATAGTTATCCCCGATAGCAATTTTCCTTCTAACAATTATTCCGAAAAATACATGAACAAAATCGAGGCTAATGCACCACATTTTCATATACGTTATTATAAGAGTGTGTTAGCTAGTGTTGATTTTAAAATACATTCTCATTACAACGAGTAAGTTAGTGTTGCCGCGTCTGTATTAGCTGGAGGGAACTTACGAGAAACGAATTCTTAAGCCGTATACGGTTTCACCAAGGGGACACACGGGAATCAAGTTTGTCGTACAATTCCTCACTCACTGTAAGTTAATTTAGTGAATAATTAACTTTATTGTGTTCCATATCTACTCAGCTTACTAAACTCAAATAAAATTTATAGAATACTAAAACTAAAGTAATGTGATAAATTAACTACATACTCTTGTTTTATGATATCTCAGTTTTTTTTTGCGGTAGAAGTACTGCGTTGTCTTTCAAAGAATTTTGCAGAAATTGAGCATTTTTGTACATTTCAAGTTGATCATCACCCATCAATATCACGTCTTTCATTCTAAACGGATCGGCAGAGCTGTATTGGCACATTTCGCCAGCTATGACAAGTCGAGCTTATTGTCATTAGTGGGATATATATGTATATCTAGGCAATAGGCTAATATTGAGCATTTCAAGACAGAAAAACACTAGAGTCGTAAACATTCGTTCTGCGCCACCGAATAAATCTTGATAGGGTACATAATATACTTTGATAGAATAATTTCAACCACTTACCAGGTGGGCTGTCTGCTAGTCTGCCACTTTAGGCAATAAGAAAAAAAAGGGTAAAAATCTACATTGCTGGAAGCTATTTTCAGCCGTGTGTATCGTGCTTCACTCAGGGGTACTACACCTTGTCTAATAAGTGCCCGCACTCACGTTAATGAGTTTACTGCATCCTCAGGTCGGTAAGTTTTTAAAAGTGCAGGAGTTGTGGCGCCTGGCGAACCTTTTGCCGTGGTGTTGGCAATTAATACCGCGCTTTCTTGCTTCTTACCCGATTCTCAAGTAAAACAGAAAATATTTTAATTGGTTTTTCATACTTGAATGAGTTTGTTGTGTTAAGTTTGCTGTGATCGTTTGAGAGTGCGGTACTTACTTGGTGGAGGAAGAATAAATATAATCAAGCGATTTGCTTTGATAAAATATGATTGAATGATTTAGCTTACATTGAAATTAATGGACTTGGTCAAAGTATTATTTGGTAATAGTCAGTTATTAGTTTTTTGTTTTGAACAGAAGAGCTTTAAGTTTTCTGTAAAATCAAAGAGTAAAAAAAAAACTTTATTTTTCTAGAATACTAAATTAATTAATACATTAATCGACAATAGACTGCAATGATCCATTTGACATATTACTCGTAAAAGAACTTGAACTAATTAGATTTAAGAAGAAAGATTAGTTATTAGCACTCGTAAAAGCACACTCCATTCCTACTTTCGTAGTTAAGAAAGTCGGTTTCTATTACAGTCTGTACCCTAATGGTAACTTAATAAATACTTAATAGTAACTACTGTAATAGTTGAGGTATAATAATATTTACTATTTAGATTAGATTTCCGTGTAATTACTGATTAAGAATACAAAATGTCAATACCCCATCTCCACTCATGGGTGTCGTAAAAGGCGACTAAGGGGACCCTTAAACAGACGAGAGCACTGCAAGAAAAGAAAAATTCGAAACAAACCCTATACCAACCGGTCTAACCTGCTTGGTTAAATTCCCTCCACATTCTTTGGAGGACACCCGTGCCTAGCCGTGGGACGTTTATGGGTTGAAATTAAATGAATGATGATTGCTTTAAGACAAAAGTAATAGCACCAAATACTGTTAATATTTAGCAAAAACAGTTTAAAACTGCCCTACATTTGACTGTTTTTAGTCGTAACAGTAGAAATAAGAAAACATTTTTCATTCAACCCACTAGTGCAGGGTGAAGTAACGACGTTAGCCGGTCCATTTCTCAATTTTGCTCTGTACCCCTTTATTCTTGGACCGAGGACGCAATGGGTGAACGGGTGCAACCCTTCAACTGCCTGCAGCTATGTAAGGCACTCGCGTTATTTTATTGCTTTCCAAAGTATTTCTTGGTTTTAAAATGTTGCGAGTTTTATATTTTATGTTTTGTTTGATTTATAGGAATTTGTTAGTGGATTATGCAGTTGATTTAATGGTTCAGTTGATTTTATGGTTGAATATTATTATTATAAGGAAATCTTCTTAGATATTTGAAGACTACATCTTTATATTAAGATACTCACAGAGTTCAGACAATAATAAAGAAACTATAAGGGTTCCGTTTTTGCCATTTAGGCTACGCAACCCTAAAAAGGAACTGATATTTTTATACGCCTTGAGATAAGATTGTTTACTTTTTAGTTATAGTAGTGAAATGTAAATTTAAATAAACAAAGTTATCAAAGTTTTAAATATTAAATAAACAGTACAAACACTTTAAAATTTCGCTGTTCATCATCCACATCCGTCCACGTTGAGAGCTGAGAACTGAGCCTATTGTGGTCGCATCCGCCTCCTCATGGCATTATATTAAATTTTATTATCGCTCTGGACTAAGTAATGGGAATATCGTGTAAGGAGCGGCCGTCCGCAGCCCCAGGGCGACAGAGGGTTACGGCGGGTGAGGAGGGGACCGGTGGTGATTAAAATTTCGACTACCGTTGATGACACGACAGTACTGCAGAGTGGAAGGATTAATGCCGGCTTTATGAGTGGATTACATTACTTTGCGTACGGCATTGTAAGTGTTGTGATTTCATTTGTTTTGTCACGATGACACGCTGTTTTGTTTATTGGTCGAGAGGCTGTTGATTAATTTCTACGGGATACTTAAATGTTTAGAATTACAATTTTACTTTTAATTATTGAGTTACTGAAAATGATACACCTCCTTCCCAAGCCCAACCTTGTTTAGATTGGGAATAGGAAAGAGTTTAAAGTTAAAATTTATTAGTATTAAAAGTTGTTTTCAGATAAATTGAAGTTTTATTGTAAAAGTGTGGAAATGTGGAGCCTCGAAAAACAAAAAAGATTTAAATTCACAATAAATATAATAGACTGGCCTGTTGGTCTAGTGGTTAGTGACCCTGACTGCTAAGCCGGAGGTCGTGGGTTCGATCCCCACCCAGGACAAATCTTTGTGTGATGAGCATAAAGGTTTGTTCTGTGTCTGGGTGTAATTTATCTATAATATGTATGTATTTACAAAAAAAAATGTATTTAAGTAGTATATCAGTTGTTTAGTACCCATAACAAGCAAATCATCATCATCATCATCATCAGCCTGTACTAGTCCACTGTTGGACATAGGCCTCTTCAAGCAAACAACAAGCAAATATATTTGCTTAATTTGGGACTAGATGGCGCTGTGTGAATGTGGTAGAATATTATTATATTATTATTATTATAAATATCCAATATATCGACACTTAAGGACACGTTAACAAAAAACTTATCCCTTAATTGTTAATAAAGCTGAAAAGACGTAGTTTCGACTATAAAAACTGCTAAAGAGGATATAAAATTGCAAACAAAGGTATAAGATGTCCAGACAAAGTTTCTTCATAAGCTATAACTGATATTATTGTTTATCAATGGCTTATTACATCATGTTCGTCTGGTTGTTTTGAAAATATACACCGTGTTATATTATAGATAAACATTTATAACTTTAAATATATATATGTATATTACGCGTAAGGACAGGTTGACCATAGAGGGCCAAACATTTTCTATCGTGCCAACGTAAACTACAATGTGTATGAAATCATAATGACGCCATCTTGTGACAATATTTAGATATTCAATTACTCCATATAAAAAAAACGTAGCACTGTCACAATTGAAAGCGTTTGATCTCTCGGAAAAACTCGCACTAGGCCCTCAGATTGGCTGATTTTTGGTTCGTAGTAGTCAGAAAAAAAGTAAGTTGTTTTGGAAAATCGACTCAAAAAGGCAGTAATTCCATTTTTTGTTATAAAATTGCACTTGAAATGCAATATGCAAGATGCATTGCACCACAAATAAAGCAATATTTTATGATATTTGATGGATAAATTATAGTTTTTATATACGTGCCTACGTGCATGAATTAACATAGAAACTCCTTTCTGATACCAAGAGCTTGGATTATGTGATGCCTCTGGCGTTACAGACGACCATTAGGAACCGTTTATACCTACAATCAGACGATCCTGTAAAAATCATAACACTCGGAGATTTCGAAAAACAGAAAAAAAATAAAATTCTGCAAAAATATTGTGTTTATCCACCATAACTAAGATTAATTCATCCAAATTTCTTTCCCAATCGCATCCGAAGTCACTTCTTAATTATTTCCCAATAAATCGCGTGCGCACCGTCCCAATGATCTCTCAAGTGTGAACGTTTATTTAAGGGCCGCTATATTTTTTCCACCCTCCAACTCGGTTCACTTCGTTATATTTATTAAAACATCGCCCGAGATTACAAAGAACACGATATTTTTTACACTGTAAGATGTGAAAACCAATTAAAGAGATAAAAAGGGAATCTAGCGAGGTGCCTGCATTAATTTCTTTTTTGCGGGGATTATTTTAAAATTGCATTATATTCTTGTTAAGGCGGCGGTTCTCCCGGTTAATGATAGTAGTACCCTTTCCTTTTTAATTGCCTCGGGCTATTGCGAAATGAGTAATCTAAAGGTGCTCGGCCGGTGCTCGAGATAAAACTTTGGCGACTTTGAGAATCTTACACGCTTAGATAAGTAGAGGGCACAGATACTTTTGTAGAAGATATTTAGTTTCATTGGATTGACGTAAATAAAACGTTATCAGAAGGCGTGAAGAATGAGATTTAATAATTGTTATTGTTTATTAGTACGCAATACAAGTAAGTCATTGTGCATTAATATTTATCATATTGTAATACAAATTTACTTTCATAGCATATCTAATTATTCAAGTACCTACATTTGTTTTATATAAAATAAAGTCGTAAAATTATTTAATAACCGTGTGTGTGTCTTGTACATTATTTTTACACGGTGACGTCACGAAACGGTTTTCAACTGAAACTGTAATAAAGATATAATAATTTCCCACGCAGATATAAATTGTGCGTCGATAGCAATGTCTATCTACGTACATAATTCTGACACGGACCGCTCAATTCGGGGGCGAAGTTCTAAAGTGTTCGCTAGAAGTGGTCACGATTATAACTGGTACCGCTTTATTCTCGCATTAAGCTCTTCCAAAATGACCCTTAAATTGTGAGGTATAAGATAGAGATCAACTGCAAAGTTAAGGGTGTAGTAGCTGGTCGCGATTATGAAACTGCAAACGTAAGCTTGGTGTTGTGATTAGTAAAAATGTGCTTTATGTTTTGGGGTTAAGGTTGAGGTGTGGTGTACGTGTAAAGTTGTAGTGGTTTATTAGTCATCGATGGTGGCGCGATAGGGCCGTGCCAGGCGCGAGCGGCGCGCACGCATGCACTGTCAACACTACCTAATGAACGACAGTTACACAACGCACGTGATACTAAATGTCGCCATACTTCCTGCCGTAATTTTATTGTAATTTGTGCGTATTTATCATGTGAAGAGAATTATGGCTCTATTATTGTTTACGAAACTATATAAAATAATATCGACTATCATGCAAATTTACTATATATAATCGTTTTGAACGGGTCCCTTAACATTAGTAAAGTCATAACAACAAATTTTATTGAATATATTTTATCCAACAAAATCATTTTGTGCAAATGCAATAAGTACCTAAAGTAAAAGGAATGTCTAAATTACCCTGTGTATGTTGTTAACATAAATGAGTAAATTTTTTTAGAGGAACATTCGAGAAAAAAAACATAATGTATTGCGACTAAAATTTCTATCGAAGATAACAATGAAATTTCCGTAAACTATTTAGTCTAAGTATAATCGAAAAAGCTGCATTTCCTGTCGGTTTACGTATCAGATGTCACGTGATACAAAAATTAAAGCTGCACCACAAAGAAAGCGAGCAGGAATTCTAATTACCACTGATATTTATGCGACTGCAACCATTCCCCTGCCGTGACACTACCGCGACATCCACCAAATAAATCGCGCCCTACTGCAGTTTATAAATACTGGATTAGATACTAAAATATGTAATAAAATATTTAAGTTTATATTTTAAAAATAATTTGGCCATTTTGCACTGAATTTACTAGTTGTTTTCGGAAATTACACAAAATTTATATGAATGAAAATGATTGGGAAAATGTACCAAACAGTTCAGTTGATTAAGTATCATCATCATCATCATCATATCAGCCCAATGACGTCCACTGCTGTACATAGGGCTCACCTAATTTCCGCCACAGCGAGCGATTTTGTGCCGCCCGCATCCAACGGCCCCCGCAATTGAGTATAGTGATAATTAATATAATAATAATTCTTCCAGTATTTCTTACTTATTAACATTTTTTCTTATATCTATCCAAAAGAATATTATCGCCCGTATTGTTGATAAGTCATTGGAGTAATTGCTTTAAAGGAGATACTTCACAGACAGACAAAGATTAAAAAGCAAAGAGCTTTATCTAAAAGTCCAATTAGAATTTAAAATCTTGTGTGTTTATTCAAAATTTTACGTAAAAGTAGTCTCAATACACAAAGAAAGAAGAAGAAAGAAAAAAGTGCCATGTGCTGATTTTCAACTAGAGCCTTTTTGACAACTGTGTCGAAAACAGTAGACTAACTACCTAATCGTAAAAAAAAGAAAAAAAATACAAGGAAAAAATTTTTTTAATTTTTTTTTTCTAGGTATTACGTGTGATGTCATACACAGAATATTCACAGCTTCTCAACTTAACAAATAAAATATTTATTGTAAACAAAGTACCTAACTCTCTAACATAAACTGCAGTGTCGTACATGCACCATTCGTAGCACGTGACGATGGCGCACTGCCGCGGATTTCTATATACCAGATTAGCCTTATGAAGTACCAAATATTTTACATTTTATAGTAACAAATAAAATACGGAATGGTTACACTTGCCAAAAACTGTTCGAAATTTTGCTCGATGCAACAGTTTATGTAGCTAAAGATGTTCACTGAAAATATAGTGCAATATATTTTTGACCACTCTTATTTGTTTAATAAATGGACCCAGAAAAATTTGAAATCATTTTATGATGCCGCATTTTTTTAATTTGGAATATTTATCTTTCTTTTTTAAGTTTAATGAGTGTATCATTTATATTTGTTTAATTATTATTAGTTTATATTTGTAAATATTTATTATTTAACTTTAAATATTAATGTTATACTAATACTATAATATTACCCTATACTAATGCTAAATTTCGTCCGCATTCTCTGAAGGAGACCCGTGCCCAGAAGTGGGACGTTTATGGGTTGAAAATTTGAAATAATGATGATTACTATAAGTAACTATATATAGTTACTTATAGTAATATATAATAACAAAATTAAAGTTCTGATGACTTATAAGTCATCAGAACTTTAATTTTGTTAAGTTCTTATTATATTGTAGGTTCAAAATTTGGTTCTGCGTCAATTTCTTTTGATAGTAAACATTTTATTAAAATAAATGTGTCCACTTGGAATTAGTTCATTGGAAATATTTTTGATTTTACGATTGTTTTGTACGATATGGAGTGATTCCATGCTCAAATATCTTTTGAGCATAGAATCTTTCTCCAAGAATAAAGAGCAATAAAAAAGCATGCAGAAGAGATATTAAGGGCTCACAATTACAGCATAATCCGATCAAAAGAGGTACCTGAAACCAAAAAAAGCACAGGATAAAACTTCCGCATATAAAATTAACACAAAATCTCGTTGTTGAACAAGCAAAATGTGAGTTCCATTATGAAGTTAGTAAAACAATAATTTTATAATCAAAACCAACATCGTAAAGCTTTCAGTGTGCGCGAAATCCCTAAAATAACAAAATAGAATTTCCGAGTGATGTGGAGGCTTCGAGGCCAGAGGCGTGGCGGGCGGATGCGGCGTGCGTTTGGTCCGGCGCCGGATGCGCCGCGATTGCCACATCCGTGCCGCCTTGCAGAATAAATAATACATTTATTATATTATAGGCAACTGCTATATTGATGTGCTTTAATTTGTATAAATACAAGAACATTCGATATTTGTAAGTTGACGGTATAGATTAATAATTTCAAATTAGCTGATGAAAATAAATTATAAGATTGAAATAATTCATAGGATTTTTTTAAATATTTTAAGAACTTGAACATAATATAGATTAATTAACAAATATTAAATTAACGAATATAATTTTCTAACCATTCCATCCATTAATATTATATCATTAAATTTACTCTACATAGACTTCATACTGGCATAGAGTTTCTAAATGATTATTTTTTTGGCCGCCATATCATCACCTGTCAAAAATTGACGATAGGCCCATAATGAAACATTTTTAAGCTAATCAACGGTACTTGATAGGCCCCGTTGCTTCAGTCCTGTCCGCGCCTGGCACGGCAAGCCCCACCATTAATTGATTCACCAGATAAAGTCGGAATGTCACTCGATGCTATGTTTACACTGAACCTTCTGTTTAACGCACCGTTACCTTGCGTGAGTCGATAATGCGATGATAAGTGCATTTCGTAGATAATACATTTTGATTGATAGCTACGAGTAGGTTGCATCATCTGTTGAAAATATTAGGTAGGTACGTATACGGATTGATTTTATTTGTTGTACCTAATTTATTTGTTAAGAAACCTGAGACGTTCACATATTTTATAAATATTAAATTAAGAATCACTCACGTAAGTAAGTTGGGACTGTCAACCAGCTAATGTTTAAATAGCTTCAGTAAAATGCGTTCTGTTGAACACAGTTTACAGGGATTTGTTCGCCGACAGTTAAATCTGATTAAGCTAATAAATACTAGATTTCGCCAGCGCCTTCACCTTAGCGTGGTATAATAATATAATAATAATAATAATTCTGATGCCGTTCTGATGTGATTCAGTTACAAATCTATACTTTAACTTTCGCATTTATAATATTAATTAGTAGGATGATTTTTATCTTGCAGAAAATGAGAGCACATAATTATACATTTTGAGCTTCTCAGCGAATCGTTGCATTACCAGCAATAACTTATATTATATTTTATCTAAAAATAATTTAATCATTCCATGCTATAAACATTTTTAAATAAGAATTAATTAATTAATTTTTTCTTAATCAGATATTCTATTTATAGGAATTTCCTGTAAATAGAGTATTTTCGTTTTTTAAAATAGGTTATTTGTGTATAATTTTTAAGTTATGTGTAAATATTTTATTGAATAACATTTTTATTTAACTATTATTCTTCTGTCCTGTAAAGAGAAAGCGCACCATAAAATAACACATTAATCATAACATAAATCCATAATAAGACAAGGGCGTTTTAGAAAGATCTATGTAATGAGAGAGTATAAAACAAAGAAGGTCTATAATTTACGAGAAACGAAGAACGCCTTGGACCTCTCCCACTTTACGTGTCTATATCTATTTGATAATGCCCCCAGCTTTTAAAATGAGCATTAAGATTAAGGGAAATGTTATTACGGTGTTACAACGAAGTGGATTTTATATTTCATTTTCTGTGAAATCTGGTTTTGAATTTTATATTATGATTGGTGTCTGAGGAAAAGATTGTAAATGTTTTCTTTATTATTTACATTGTTTGCAATAAGTAGTTTTGTAAGAATTAGGTAAGTTGTACTACATAGTCAATAGAATTATTGAAATTATAGATATGAAATTGCTTGGTATTCGTTTTATTAAAATGTCATTAATTTGTTTCACCAGTCCTTATCATAGTTATTTAGGTTCGCCACACCAGCGTTTCTAATGCCTGCCTCGGTGACGAAATAATGATTGTGGAATAGGGCTGGGGATAGACATCAGTGGGAAGTTCAGTGGGGGGAGAGCTTTTTCTCAGCAGTTAGCTTTACAAATATAATAAAAAAAATATATTTATGCAAAGTAGAAAATAAATCATGGTAAACATAAGTACATATCTATTTGTTTTAACTAATTAATGAATCACATTTTTTAATAAATCAATAAACTGCAAAGTAGATTAAAGTATCAATGTTTAATCAACAAATATATTATGAGAAATTGAAAAATTATTTTCGATTTTCGGTAAAAGAAGAAAATATAAATTAAAATTTGTATAGGCGTGTGTTTCGACAATAAAACGCAGCTGAGCTCGCCCCAATCAGATGACGATCTTGATAAACGACCACCGTGAGATTGCACTCTTGAAACCTGAATGTTTTGGTGATCCTATATATACGTATAGACTCGTAAGATATATTTATCTATTACACACTTTAAAGTAAAAAATAATAGTACAAAAATGCTAGAACACAATAAGAATAATAATATAAATTCACAGAAAACTAGCCCAATGAATTAATTTCGGAGTGTAAACAGAAGGAGCGTCATAACTTGGTCAAAGTAGCATACTGCGTTGTACTATCCATATTATATAAACGATATCAAATCATTACGCAATAATAATAATAATGTATTATGCTGCTTAACACAAGCTATTCCAGTTAATCCAGTGGTAACTATTATTTATTCAACGGATTCTAATTTACAGGACACTGTAGTAATCTAGAACCCTGTTGCAACCTACAAAATGACGACAGCACATAAAAAATACACGGCAATGACAGAATAGAAATAATTACTTCGTATCCCGGGCAAGGCAGCCGTTCAACTGAAAAGTGCGCTGAAAAACATACCCATCCCGTTCTTTCGAATAAGAGTATTTGTGGGCGGGACAAGGACAGTACAACGTTGCCTAAATAAAACATAACGGCTGAGAACACGAGCCATATTGCCTCGGTGGAAAAGTTTTAAAAAGTTTTCTTTGCGGACCCATTACAAGTACGTCGACTTGTATGTGTGTGTTCGCTCGATACAAGCGGTCGATGGTCCTGCGATGTGTTAGAAGACAAGCTTATAAGGAATATTATGTTGGAATAAGAGTATAATTTGTGAAATATTAATAACTAAATCTTTTACTTAAAGTATTTGCCTATTACCAATAAGAAGGTAGATCAACCAAGGCATAACAAGCCTTTAAAAACTAGCCATTCTGATTTAGGACATACATATAGTATTTAAGTATTTTACATTTTAGTTAATAGCTGTAAGGGCGGGTCCTCTTTCATGATTTAATTATAAACACCCAAGATACTTCACCGTACTTACTTCCTTATCGAATGGGCACACCTTCTGGTTGGAATTTATCAAGTCACCCAGAAGACCACAATATGGTCAATATTTCATGAGAAACTATGTTGACAAAAATGGCTGAAACGATAAAATCAATACTAGCTTTCAACGTCCTTAAATAAAATATAAATGACGATCTCAATGACATATTTCCATTTAAAATTTTAATTCATTGTAAATGTGACCTCCAACGAGTTTCTTTGTGTGTGTGTGGCCCCGGTTCACGCACACAGCCACAGCACTGCGTACACAATGAAAGTAGGTTTATTTCCATGAAAAAGTTTTGAAAATCGATGGCTTTAGCTCCTACGCTTGGAAAGTTTTGCGTCATATAACCATAAATACGGTGTACGCCCGTGTTTTGCTCGCTATCGCCGACGACCTACTGCTTATTATCTTCTAATAATTTGCGATCTACTGTATTATGAATGTTGGGTATAAAAAGTGATTTCAACTTGTAGTTACAACATTTATTTAAAGAAATTTATTTTTTTCTTTTGCGAAGTGACGAAATAAGAAAACTGGAAATTTTGTTGTTACGAAATGATTTACGTTGATATAATTTTACAAGAAGGTGATGCATCAAGATATACTATTTTTACACCATTAGAGTAGCAAGCAAACATACGATATAGTAAGAAGTATACGTACGTACGTATAAGTACTTATACTGTCAAAGAGACAACAAAAAGGGAGAGTCTTTTTGTTGCTAATTTTCAAAGGAAATGTTACATTTCCAACTATATTTAAATAACCGTTGAAAATAAAATGCAATCTAACAACAAAATCGTGTTTGGTCAAAAGAAGGAGAGAAGAGAATTCCAAAATGATAATGTTTTCAATTTTTTTTTACTTAAATAATTTGGTTCAAATACATGATACTTATGAAGTCTCCACTTATGAGTGGATTATGGCCTAAACTCTCTCAGCTCTCTAGTTAGAGGAGAGGAGACCCGATCCCAGCAGTGGGACTTAATGGGTTGCTGATGATGACCTGATACTTATGAACGTCATATAAAGACAAAAAGTGGTCAGTATTTTTTTTAAGGTCAGATTACTGGCATTGTTTAGCCTGGAAAAGAACTGGCAAGAAATTTAGGACAATTTAAAAGTTACAATTTCAATTGATTACGATTTCATAAACTTCATCATAAACTTATTAATTTTAAGAAAGTATCAAAATTACAAAAAAGAAACCTGTAAAATTCTATCAAACGATAATTTGTTTTCGTCGAACATGGTATGTAAAATCAACATTTGCTACGAACTATGTATTTGAAAACGGTAAAAGTAATAAATAATAAGTAAAAAAAAATAATAAATAATAATAGTAAGTAATAATAAATAATAATAGTATAAGTGATTAAATTTAATAATAGTATTTCATACAGACTGCAGTGACAGCTCTGCTAGTGCCAGGTTCTAATGACCTGTCGGATGTTCAACTGGACCCTACCGGACAACAGCTAGTATATATACCTAGTATACAAATTTTTATTAAATTTTTTATTGTACGCCGATGATCTCAAGGTTTATAGGAAAATCCAATCCGTAGACGATTGTCAATTATTACAGCAGGACCTGAACAGACTGACTAACTACTGTAATGTTAATAAGTTAATATTAAGTATTTCTAAGTGCAAATATCTAAATTTCACTAAAAATAAAAAAAATGTTAACCTTAACTATTCTTTATGCAATGAACCACTACTTAAAGAAAACATAGTCAGCGATTTAGGTATCCTCTTGGACAGTAAACTCCATCTAGATGTACACATTGATAAAATTATAGCCACTGCTTTTAAAATGCATAATTTAGTGATGCGATCTACTGTAGACTTTAAGAGCCCTGCAACATTCCTATACCTATTTAATTCTCTTGTGCGGACACAGGTAGAATATGCCAGCATGATTTGGAATCCCTTATATAAAAAGTACGACCATTCAATTGAAAGAGTGCAGTGTAAATTTCTACGAGCAACTCAGTTTAAGTGTCGCCTCGGGTATCAGACATATAATGATTCTTTGAAAAAATTTAATCTGCTTACCCTACACTCGCGGCGACTGTTACTGCAGGCTATGATGCTATATGATCTCATTAGCAATAAGTATGATTGTTCAGAACTTGTTAACGCTTTATATTATACTAGCTGACCCGGCGTACTTCGTACCGCCATAAATAAAAAAAATCGTTATAAAAAAAAAGCGCGTGGATCCTAGGTCTATGGTATTTTTGTATTCTGGTACTATACTACCTTGATACTGCAATGTATTTACGTTTCTACGAAAAATATTTTCTTCATATTTTACTTTATTTCATATTTTACAATATCCATTTATTTTTATTAGTTTATGACTTTAGCGACCATAAATACATACAATGATAATTCACTGTCAAATGTCAAACTTTAGACCGAAAATAAATGGCGCGAATACATAAAAATGGCGCGCGGATCCTAGGTCTATGGTATTTGTATTCTGCTACTATACTACCTTGATACTGCAATATATGTATTTACTTTTCTACAAAAAATATTTTATTTCATATTTTACTTTATTTGATAATTTTACCACACAATTGTCATAATATATTCTTTGAATTTACTGGTGAATAATTAGTAATATATTCAAGTAATGAGGTTGTATAGTAAGCAAAAAGAAAAAAGAGATCTTTGATTTCTTTTTAATCTGTCATACTGAATTGTCATTAGGGCTGACGTTGATAAATATAGTAATATACATACACAAAGTTGAAAGGATGAATGTTTGTTTGTATATTTGATAATTTTAACCAAAAAGACACGGGATGGATGTTTACAAAGATAAGTACTATTCTAATCAATCACGTAATATTGGTTATGTTTAATCTGAAGTAATTATCTGTGCTTAGAAAATATTGGCCGAAATTTCCCCTCTAAAAGTGAAAAGTTGCTGTGGTCACAGGAACAAAATAACAGGTAAGCGAAGTCACGGGTGACATACAGTATTATTATAAGATTTTTCGGATTATATACATTTCATTTAATATCGTAATAACTTTTAAACTATTTGTCGAAATAACTTAGTGTAAACGACAAAAATTATCTACATTAAATGACAATTGTGATAAAGGTATTTACATTCCTAGGAATTAGTTTAATACCATGAAATTTTTCACTTTAAATGCAGTATCCGATTTAAATGTATTTCTTGCTCACTATTCTCTCTATATCGACTTCCACATAAAAGATAGGCATATGCTGTCGCGGACTTTTTTTTATAACTATTTAAGAGTAACAATTCCTCCATACATTGTCCTTATGTAAAACTAACGGTTTACGTAGAGAAATCAGAAATAGCTATAAGATGGCAGATTTTTCTCCGACTTACTTTACATTTGTTCTCATGGTTTAGCCAATTTACGCGATATCTAGATAAAATATAGCCTATATGTTATTCTGATGTATAAGGTAAATTATTGCAAAGTTTCATTGAAATCTATTCAGTGGTTTTTTCGTTTACTGGTAACAAACATCCAAACATCCAAACATCTAAACATCCAAACATTCTTACAAACTTTCGCATTTATAATATTAGTAGGATAGTGCCCCGGACTGTTATAAGACGTGAGGCGCGCGCTTACCCATTATTTGCTACGACTGCTAGTCGTACGAATGCGGGTGAACGAGCTCCCCTCCATAGGATGGTTAAGGACTTCAATAAATTCCTTAATAATGTCGATATGTTTGCCTTTACACGTAATGAATTTAAAAATAATATAAAACAAACACTTTTTCAACTTCAATAGTTACTTCATTAGTATAAACGCTTCTACTTAGACTTAAGTGTATAGATGCCTTAAGCTACAACTAGGTTTAAACTGTACTTATCTTAGTAATATGTGGAAACGCCGTGGATTGTACGTTAATTTACTCTATTATGTACCTAGCCAGTAAGATACAATGTACAGTTGTTTGTTTTCCCAAATAAAATAAAATAAAATAGTCCCATATAATTCGAAACAAACCCTATACCAACCCGTCTGGCCAGCGTGGTATAGTAGGGTAAATTCCCTCCACATATTTGGAGGAGACCCGTGCCCAGCAGTGGGACATTTATGGGTTGAGATGATGAAATGTATGTTTGCAAAGTCTGGTCTTCTCTTCTTTTAAAAAAGCGAATAAAGTAATGTTAGTTTCGTAAAAGATATATAATTTATAGCTTACTGCTTTATTGTCATAAAAACATCTCCATTATCAGTATGCAGCTATAAATTTCTAAAGAACGAACCCCTTAAGGCTAACCGTGGCATGACGCATCGCTGCGGCAAGCACCATCTTGAAAATATCGCTTTGATATATTATTGTTTATAAATAATGACTGCTAGACCCTCCCAATTTAATTGTGGCGTATCCCCGAAGCTTATTAACCGTCCGGTTAATATTTCCTTATTGGGCTGTAATTAATTTTGTTATCCAGGTGCTGTGAGGTGGTTTCAAGCCCTCTAGCGGTTGTTCACAATGTTCGACCCGGCCGGGCCGTCTAAACGTCTATTATCTACCGCATTATTTTGTCGTGGCCAATTTGTTTGAAGCCTTTGACGGAAGAAACGTTCAGTTAATTAAGTCGATTTCGATTTGAAGATGGCTGATGCGGGATAAGAATGGATTTTATCTAAAATGGTTTGGTGAAAAGGATTAATTATTTCGTTTTGGGTAGAGAAAATTGGTTTGGATTTTATGTTTAAGTTTTGTAATATATAATCGGGAAATACAAGGAAAAGTTATATCTCCAAATATCATCGTTAATATAAATAAATATCAACTATCAAATGTAAATGTAATTATTTATTTTAGAAAAGTGATAAAAGGAATTGTTCTATGTAAAAAAAAGACTATATTCAGAGACAATAGCGCCAGTAAAATGTATGGAGGAGGCGTATCGGAACATGCACATCAAACAAAATAATTTTGATTATACCTCTTTTAAATAGAAGTATCAGGTATTACACGGTATAAAAAATATATACAGTTGAACATAATATAACCTCCTCCTTTTTTGAAGTCTTTTAAAAATCAATTGTTATTGTTATCGGCCAGTATTAAAATAAATTTATTTATAAACAATCATTAGATGTATCATAGTGGACTGCAATAGGCTGAAATGATGATGATGATGATGATGATTGGATGCATATCGATATACAAGAGTATACGAAATACGATGTCACAGACTTGAAAATGTGAAGTCCGATGTTAAGGACTATCATTGCCACCTGGCATCATGAGAACCAAACAACAACCATCGAGCAATTACAAACTAAGACTTAGTGTAGCCAAACAGTAGTCCGCAAGTTGTAGGCAAGGTCAAATTAACGCCATGACCTTCCGACTGCAGCCCTCTGCCCGCTGGTCCAAGTAGTTTGCGAACAACTGCCATAACTCTGTTGGTACTCTGAAACTGGGTGACGGACTAAGCGGCTCGGGCGTTGACTCCGAGAAAAAGTTCCCTTTAAATATCCACAACTTTAGTTTAGCAACTCAAATTTAGTTTGGTAACAAACGGAGCAAACAACAAGTCGCAACAAATCCGACTGGAAGTTGCGCGCGAGTCGTTTTCAAGTTCATCGCTGACGCGTCGTGGGGCACACTCGCTCATATGCTGTATGTGTGCGACTGTACGTACTGTGTTCTTTATGTAAATAAACAAATTGTACTTAAAAAACTGAGTATTCAACTTGGTATTAATTTATTCTGCAATAAGTTTAGTCAAAGCACCACTAATTTTTAATATAATATATTTTCATACTTCCAATTACACTATCCCACACATACGAGTAAAACATTTTCAAAATTATGTTTGCTTTTTATTTGAATATGAAAGATTGTTTATTATTACAACTTTTGAAAATACACATTAGGATGATTCACTGTTAAATAGAACATCATTCGGCTTCAATAAATATTTACCCTAACGTAATTTTTATTTTATTTATTACAAGCTTTGCTGATCTTTTTTAAAAGGGTGATTACCGTAAGTTTGCGCTAGCATTTCCAATAGGTTTTTTCGTAGAAGAAAAAACCCTGGCAAAATAACCTACTACATTACACAGAATAGAATTTATATTACTTTGCTTGCATTTACATCGTTTCTTTGCTACGCTCGTAGGCTATCCGGGTCGTAGCCACGGAGTACGGCTACGGCGTAGGCGGTGCCAAAAGCTAGCCGTTACTTTGCACGTTAGGGGTGTGGGGTATCGTATTGATTGCCTCCCCTGTACCCCTAGCATGACCTAACTAATTTTATGACCTTCTAAAATAATATAGTAGGTGTACTTAACCATTTTATAACGGCAAAATCTTGTTTATTGAAAAGATTTAATGTAAAAAAATTATGTATTATTAATTGTATTTTATCATCAAAAAAGTCATAAGTGGTAATAAGTAATGATACTATAATATTATGGCAATAATGAAATAAATAATCATCTAAACAATATTGGTTACGCAATTACGTAACAGCGCATATCATTGTGGAACCGGCGACATCCTTGCGTCGGTAACAAAGTCCTGTGCAGGACTGGCACGTCACTGCTGCGGTGGCGGTGGCGCGCATGCGTCACCCTCTCCCCCCTCGGCCCCCTACCCGCAACACGGAAAACTTTTCCCCGACATAGCTATAAGTACGCTTGCTCACCCGTCGGCAACACTTTTTGCCCCCACCGGTGGGTTAGGGAGGCAAAAGTTTTGCCAGCCCGGCTCGGTACTCCGTACACATCGCTCTTCCACTTTTTCCTGTATATTGAAATGGAGGTGCGGAGAAAAGAGTAGAATTTAGAAGCTGTCGTACAAATTTTAATGAGGAGTGAGAAGGTGAATGCTGTTCCGTGTAACGAGCACCGCGGCCTTTGTATGGACGTTTTAATATTTCAATACACATCAAGTTAGGACACGAAGCGAACAATTTGACAAAATGCGTATTACATAATGAGGATGTCGTCGCATGTCACTTGTCGAATTACAAAAGGTAATTTACGCCAAGTTATATCGTAACAATACCTTGTTTATTTTGTACCTTCAATGTATAGTGAGCAGGGAAAATGAACTTACCTGCTATAATTACAAGCGGGTTGACCACCGGTCATCTAGTTAACGCTAATCACAATTAGGCGAGCCACCACTTCATCACGGCCACTATTAGATAACAAGGATCCTCGGTGAATGATTAATAACTAGAATCGCGGTTTGTTTGCATTTGAACCGTCCGCGTCCGCCGGGGAGAATAACAAACTTATGAATAATATGCCGCATAAGTTCAGCATGACTTAAGGATGAATCGATTTTCTTGAGCCATCGTCACACGGCCAACGCTATCTTCTTCCATCTCGATTAATTGCATGGGTTATTTAAACAGTGGCGCGTCAACAGTGGCATATTTGAGGTTACTTAGTACATTCATCAGAGTACGGACTCGGGTAGTGCAATGTCTGACCCTACGTTATCTTGCAGAAACAGTGACGCGACCCAAACCTCTTGGTGACTGATGACTCGCCTTAATTAAATTTTATGAACCGGTCTTTCTATTTCAACATTAAACGGTACTGTTTTCATGGAAGTTGCAATGAGTGAAACTGGAAAACTAGGCCGATAACTTCGCTATTGACATTATCTGTACAACAGTCCCGCTTCTTTAGACAAAGCTATGAATATTAAACAATATAATATTATTCTTATAGCATGAGATAAGCAAGATATTATTTAATCTGCTTTACATCTCTATTAACTCTATTCTAATCGTAAATTAAAAACAAATTTAATCTAAGATTAACAGTTTACCAAGTCAGATTTTATTCAAAATGCAAATGAAAATGATTGCAATGAAAATGATAAAACATTTTGGTATACAAAACGACACAAATAGGACAAAAAAAAAAAAATATTTATTAATTAATTTTTAGTTCAATCTATGTGCAGATATCCCCACACAAGATTTACTAGCTCCTAATATTAATATATAGTTAGTTATAATCCATTTCACTCTATTTCAGTTCCCCAATCAAAAAACTTTGGCAACACATCGGCAGTAATGGAATGACAGTTCTAATTCACGGTACGTTTAGTTAACGTCTAAACCAACTTTACAATTCTAATGTAGTTGCGTATTCTGTCCACCTGAAAACCGCCGACTAACTCTGACGTTGGCCGCATCTAAAATTCAAGGTATAGAGACAAGCGCCAGTCCACATGTCCAACAAATATATTCGCTACTCAGCTTGTGATGTGCAAATCAAAGACTAGTATACCGTTCAGTTCCAGATTTAGAGCCGTATATTAAAGCCGGCGGGCCTTAAATAAACAACCGCGATGTGAGGCCGTGTTTGTTCTCAGTTTTGAGTACGAAATTTTAATGGAGCTGCTTTGGACTTGTGTAATTATTATAAATAGTACCCGTGTAAAAACAGTTTAATGTTCTCGAATAGCACACAGGTTTAAAAATAATTTTGGAACTTAAATATTAATACATTTTTGTTTAATTTTTAGCGCTAGAAAAGCAAATAGGCGTAAATAGTAGAATGATTGTTTATAGAGATAGTTGCAATAAAACACTATTTATTTATAAAAACTATTTACTCAGTCGAGTTGCGGCACTGCTCTTATATTTTTAGCTTAGTCAATATTTTTTTAGCTATGGTTAACACAACGTTAAAAATTTGGAGATTTATCATAAATAAATTTCATACATGACAATTAATTACCTAATTCAGTTTTATTTTACTAATTTAAAACGTGATTTTCTTAGAATATTTTTTTTATTATTCGAAAAAGCACAATGTTTTTAATAGGTAGTATGCATCATGGATCATACTTCGTTCTTTAATTGCCCGCCAGTCTCGTACAACCACCATTTAAAAAAGTTACATCAGTTAAAATTCGAAAATAGAATACGATGTTCAAACTTTGCTTTCAACCAGTTTGAGTAAAAACCATTCGTTATAGATCGAATGGGACGAAGTAATAAAATTATTTGCCATCGACATTTGAATTCAATTTTCTTCTAATTAAAATTTATCGCAGTTCGACTTCTGTCGATGTCAATTTTTAACGAATGGCAATAAAAGTCACGGCAGTCTAGACAATTTTACGTGTATGGTTTTCTAAACTTTGACAATAAAGTATTTTTGTTTTCGAATTAAATTTGAAATAAAAGGTCTTCGTTAAAACAAATGTTTCTTGTTCAGTTACAAATAAGTCTGTCAAACGTCAGAGTTGTCCGTTGAGTGTTGTAAAACAAAACAAAAGAATGTAGCGACATTTAGTTTGAGACTGGGCGATAACTCAGCCGCCGCCCGTAGCCACTCGCTCAGATTTATTGGAGCAATTGACAAAGTGGCAAATGGCCCATTAGAAATTAGGAGTTCCTCGAGGAAAGCGCCATGGAAAAATGTACAGCAATATTTTCCCTGTGTAAGCAAAATTGTAAGCAATAAATAATATCCGGGTGTTCTTACGTCGCTTGTGTAAAGTTAATTTGAGAATTTTTAAAGAAACTGTGAATAAAAGGTATTTGGATTTCTGAGTTTTGTTGTTATCTAAATCATTAAGAAAGTTAAAGGTTTATCTCTGTATAATATTTATTTATTTATTTTATAAGGATTACCAACAAAAGCTACACATACATAACAAAAAAATATGAAAAAAAGGCTGGCTATAAAGCGTGCCTGGTGCTCTCTCAATTATAGGCAACCACAGCTAACTTAAGAAAAACAAATAGTTTATTAGGCATATTAGTAACAATTAATATTTTTTAATCTAACGTAGATAAAACTATTATTTATATGTATAATAGATATATTTATATGTATATTTTTCATAAATCTGTCACTTAAGTTTCAGATAGTTTATCAGACACTTATCTGTTACTGGTGAAAGATGGCCTAAGTATCTATATATGTAAAATTCAAATAAAGAACACTTAACAATTCCAATAATCGTTCAATAAAAAATAAACACGATAATCGAATACAATAATCGTAATAATCGAATAGAGCGGAGGGAACTAATTCCACGAATGTTTTCAGTCGATAGCTTACGACATGTTTATTGTCATTGAGTAATAAAAACGAGTCTAATGACTCGGGAACTCGGCTCGGTTCGGATTGTCTCTCTATATCATATATGGGTCAATAAAATTTTATGTACAGTTAAACTTTGTTAAACGCTTCGTATTTTTCTCGAGGAAATTAGGCACCGTTTATTTTCCATACTTCTTGGGTGATTAAATTACTTATTTTAGAAATTGAGGGGAAAATAAAATTTTACTACCCATAAGTGTCGTTATTGAAACTTGCACTTCAAGGTAAACTTTTGTTGAAGCTAATAAAACATAAAAAATTGAACTATCTTGAAGAAAATTGTGAAAAAAGAATACATTTTTCTTTTATAAATAAGAAGAAATATAATAGAAGTGAATGAAGTCTGAAGAAGGTTCTTATGGGGTAAATAAAAACTATTTTTTTGACTGTCACTGTGGCGCAGTGGTTAAGGTGGTCGCCTCGCCACTACATCGCCGTGCTGGGTGACGTGGGTTCGATTCCCACACGAGACAAATATTTGTGTGATTCATAGATATTTGTTTCTAGTCTGGGTGTACTTTGTGTCCGTTAGTTTCATGTTTGTAAAGCTCCCCGCGACACAGGGCTTGTTCCCTAGTGCGGGCGTTGTCTTTAAAAAAAAAAAAAAATTCATTTGTCAATAGCGTTGCCAGAACGATGGCAAATGAACCATCAGATCAGCTTGTTGTTAATAATTTTCACATAATTAATCTAAATGTAAGTATTATAATAATAGTTTTTATCTACTTGGTAATATTTATTTGAGAACATGACGAATGTTGACCAACAAAATAACTTCATGATACCCGAGCACGAACGTACAAATTATAACCAAAATTTCACAAACAAAATTTATGATAACCCTTATTATTAAAGGAATGAAGTTCAAAATTCTATTTCAGAAGGGAATGTTGCAGTTCCATTTTTTAAATGGTGTGCAAACACATCAGCGGGTGTTCAGTATAAAGAGATTATCTAGTAAAAGCGGGAACAAGTAAACAGATTATAAAAAAGACGTTTCCTTCACGTTGTGACCTCAGGCTGTATACATACAACGTTGAATATTGGTGTATTTTTTTTTTGAACTGTTTATTTTGTAGAGGTTTTTCATTTGTTTTCTTTGTCTGAACTTTATAATTATAGTTAAGTGTACAAATTTAAATACAAATGATGCTGTGATCATATATTTGGAAGACTGCTTTTATATACGCGAATATACAATATTACTATGTAAAGTAATAATATAGAAAATAAAATAGATAAATTGGTTTCATCATTATTAAAGATCGTCAGCATTCTCATAGTGTGTAATGAGTTTAGAAAATTAATATGTCGGACTTTTAAGGTGAGTACAGATTACAGCACATATTTGTAACAAAATAACGTACATTCACCGTTTTTAAATTTTAAACCGCTGCTACTTTTTAGATACCGCTTAATGTACAACCTGATTTTAAAAACCAACGAGCGCGGTATTATAACATTTTACCAAGGAAACATAATAGTTAAATTCATCAGACTGATGATTTATTATATGATTTCTGTTTATATTCATAATTAAGACAAAACAAACTTTTGTCAACATAGTAACAGTTACATTCAGTGCAGTTTTCCCCTTTTATACCTTGTTTTTTGTCTTCACTATCTGTGTGGTCCCGCGGGTGCAATGCGTCGGTGTCCCTCTTACCCCCGCGTCCCCAGACCCCGCTCGGTCGTGCGTGTCGATAAAAAATAATTGCTTCCGTCACCCCGAATTATAATACAAATAGCTACGTTTTCTTAGAATAAATTTGGTAAAATTGTTATTTTTATTTTATATATTCGGAGAGCCTCTTCCATGGTCTGTCATACCTCTATGTTTTAATTAACATTCAAACAATAATATAAAAATCTGATTGGAGACCTGCGTCTGCTTACGACCATCGATACGTGAGTTATGTGACACATTTTTACACATTTGTCGGAGTATATTCCACAAGCCCTACTCTTGCTTTTCAAAATTCAAGTAATGCATTATAATGTTAAACTTTCCAGAGAATTCTGACGAAGCCTAACGAAAGACTGCAACAAACAAATGTGCCCAGAATCACTCACAATTTCAACCAACTCAAAATTACATGACTAAATTTAAATTCTTAAACATTTGACATCGATATCGAAATCGACCAATCGAATATCGAGATTCCGAGTAGTTGGTCCCAGTGCATTTCATTTCTCCCGACTCTACAACAGCATTCCATATTTACTAAAATATCGAAACTAACAATACGAAATTACCCTCTTAAGTGGAAGTTCTAGCAGTTAATCTACGTTCATTCTCGATTTGCTCCGAATGCAAGCGCTATCGGCCGCGCCCGGCGCCCGGTCCAACCGAACACAATAGGTGCATCGGGCTCACTTCCAATACGTATTTTAAATCGCATTCAGTTTGTGCCGTATCGATAATTTTGTTATTAAATGCTATTCGGAATTTAAGAGAGAGAAATCCGTATAATGTCCACATACAATAAGCATCACACATTTTACCCGGAGACGTAGGTGTGGGTACATCACACCCGCATATCACCAGCTATAATTATATAAAGGCTATAAAGGCTGGGCCTATTGCTATTGACGGGCCACATTTTCTGACACCGGGCTGATATTGAAAAGCTCTATTAAAAAAAGTCGAATACCATTTTTGCCCAACTCTCTCCCGTGTCTTACGCAGCATTCATACATATACGCGCTGCACCACAAAGACAAGAAAAATATTTCCATAATATATAATTAAGCTAAGATCTCACGTACGATATATGATATTGAAAATGCATTAGTAAAGTGCCACGATACCAAAACAAAAGCGTGATCAAATTAAAATCAAAGTTTCTAAGTAATCGTCTTAGTTTGCAACAAATAAGGTAGGTGCACACGTGAGGGCTCCCATTCAACAAGTCTGGCATTGTGAGGACGATCAATCATAATCACAGGCTCTTTCAGCCTCTTTCACGTCGACTAATGGCCCACGAAATGCGTTTAAAACCTGCGAGTGTTCGCACGCATTCGGAGGTAACTGCTCGGAAAGGCACAAAGCCAGTGCGGGATTGATCCATCATATGTCCTCACCTTACAATACGGTTTTGAATTATTGTAGCGTTTTCATTTCAATTTAGGAATGTAGTATTCTTTTTAAACTAAATTGCTTTGCTATTAAAATTTGACAAATGGAACAGATAAAATTTATAATGTTTGTTTTTTTTTATAGATGGTCTCAATCTCTTTTATAATATTAAAAAAAAAATTAATTGAACTAAGATTTAAATTATTAAAAAGAATAATATTTTTAATAATATTTTTTCTGTAATATTAATTGATACGTTTATATATCAAAGAAACTTTCCCACACATCGATCCGCTACCTACATGAATTTGTTAATACCGTTCTAAAAGCATATCACAAATGTAGTATTCTCTAAAGAATTTTTAATTTAAGTACATACAATCTTCGGTGGCATCCCGCAAATCACTCACCCGCCCACCATTGTGCTCTGTTATTTTTTTAATTTTTTACCGAGCTGGAATGTCTTTGAGACTTGAAATGATGCGTGTAATATCAGCGTTTGTATTCGTTTGATGTAGAAAGATTAGGCCATTTGAGATGAGTATTTTTCACTGAAATAAAAGAACAATGGAGCGTCGATAACCAGAGTATCCCCTTTGTGGTGTGCCTACTGTTTGCAGTGGCTTTTTTGATGTGGCTACTTTGCTTTATAAATGACTAATTCGCTTTGATTTTGTATTGAAATATACTTTTGTGAAGTATTTTAGTTATTAGCATGTAAATTTTTTAAATATTTTTAAAATAAATTGTACAACAATTTACATAAGAGGTCAATTTATTTATCTCTAAAATTGAAAATATACTGCAACAAATTGGTCGAATAATAATGAAAAAATATAAATAATATAATAGGGATACAATTTAAAAACAAAACACAAACATTCCAAACTTAAATAATTATCTCATAACGAAACTCGCTCAGTACATAGCACAGAGTACATTATGGTACATAGGATTGCGTGAAACCGCCAACGTCCAAGACAGGCTGTCCGCACCAATACGACGGACACTAAGCAGAAAATTCCATTGCGCTAAAGTTTTGATTGTCCCGGGCAGCTGGCATTCTTGGTCGTCACATTCCCTGAATCACTGAAGAGTATACGTTTTATTGTGTTCATATCGCAGAAGTTTACAGCCAGTGTCATTTGGGAGCGGACAGTGTGACCGGTCATGATGGACGGACGTCTTTTGTTATTTTTTTGTTTGATAAAACTGTATCTCAAAGAAGAATGTGTTTGGTTTCAGGTGTTTACTTTAGCTGCATCATTAGATATTATTTCACTCTTTTATTGTAAGAAACGAGAACATTTGACAGATTTACCCTGTTTTCGTATAACAACGTACAATTGTATGAAACCACGATAGCAAGGATTAAAAGAATTCTGGAACAATTTTGAAAAATACCAAATTGTAAGAAAAACCTTGTATATGTATAATATGTATGTTTGCCCTTACTAAAAATGTACGCATACTATTTCAAATTTGATTAAACCCTTCCACGACATCTAAATATCCCAACAACTTCCCAACGTAAACAAAAGCGGCAAATGCAACTTCCGACCCTTCGTCATTTTTATCCCTTACTAATTGTAACTTCATTGATAACACAGTTTACAGTTTGACCGGTCCATTAGTGCGAAACAAGGTGGCGTCCGGCCTTACGGCTGTATTTATAACCTTTAGTATAGTTACGGCAATAATTTCATTAGCAGGGCACAACTAGAGGCCGGACAAGACAAATGGTGGCCATTAGGAGGCCTAACGACTGGCCCCGTCAGCCCCCGAACTTTTAACGACGAGAATCAAAGTAAATACGAAACGTTATCTTGCCGATTTGGCGATCATAACTCGGCAAGGGTTGCTAATAGGATGATAGTCTCCAGGTAGATTGTATCTGTTTTAATTGATGCTTAATGTACGATTTAGTGACCCCCACTGGACTTATCTGGACTTTGATTTTAAATGGGGATTATCAATTCCTTTGTAGTTTTATATGTAACATGGAGATTATCTTTGAACAAAACATGTTTTAGATTTCAAATGATGGACGAAATACAAAACATGAGCATAATAAAAAAAAATGTAATTACGTTTGACCTTCGCGTAGCTATTATGCAGTTTGCGTTGATTTCTTACATAGTACTTAGAATTTATTATAAATAGTTATTTTTGGTAGGTAAGTACTATTTCAGTGTGAACCTAACATTAATCGTGAAACATTTTATTTGCCAAAAAAAAAACATAATAACTCCTCATAAACGGATCCCCTTATTCAAGTGTTAGTGCTGCGTCCCACGGGACAAGGCGAGGCGGAAATCAGACGCACTCGAGGCGGTCTCACTCGCGACACACTACGTTATTGTGCCGGTCATTAAGGGCCATTCGCGGCGGACAAGTTCTTCTGTCTAACAGTAATATGTCCAAGATAAGAAGTGCTAACAAATGTGAGCAGCTGTCTTGTTTATTTAGCTGGGTATTGTTGAACGCGCTAGTGGTAGTATAAGAAAATAGGAGGGCTGTGGCTATGAGACACATGTGGTGTGTTACAATCATGTTGCATTGGTGTTTTATTAATTATTGTCATATCTTTGTTTGCTACATACGAGTATATTAAGTGAGAATCTTAGGAGCAAAGGATATTCAAGTTGTGAATTTTCAGAACTTGATTTTCGTTTGCTATGAATAATACGAATAAGTATTGAATGTCTAATGTACTAAAAAAAAATCAAAATCAATTTATTTTAAACTAGTGGTATTTTATAGTTATTAGTTTATATTCAGATTTAGTCCAAGATAGTTTTTTTTAAATAACAAATAGCTACTTTTTATCTTACTAGATAATACACTGGATTAAAATCACATGACTGTGTAAAAGTTCTTATTAAGGTCACAGTATTTGCATATATTACGAAAGTTCTTAAAACCTATAGGTATATTTAACGAAACATACATACATTAACATGATTGCTACATATAATCCTACATGACTGACATAAAAGCACTAATACACGAAATAATGTTTATCGGAAGCAACAGTAGCACGTAATCCCGTGACTACAAGCGAGGGTCCGCTCATTACGCTCATTACCTCCATGACTCGTGTACTGGGGGTCTAATAATGTACACGTGTTGAGCGATTAGGAGTATGAACATCTGTTTATATTACATTATTATACGAACTTTATAAAAAATATTGTTTCATTTATTCTCGTCAATGACTTAAAATGCCTTAGACATTTATTATTTCACTACGACTCGGATAATAAACAGTATAAAATTAAATACAATGTTGACAACCACAATGTTTAAAACAAAAAAATACAACACAATATCTCAACGATAACAAAGAGGAATTATTGAGACAAATATAGTGTAGTTAATGATTCTACACGTGGTATGTGAAATGAATATCTTATCATGCATATTAATGAACATAATTGAAAAAACAAAATAAAAACCATTTTTTTTTAAATACACTAATGATATTAGTACGTAATAGGTATGTTGTTTTTCAATGGTCCTATAAGTAGCAAAATATATCAGAATACAATGAAACAATGTCTTTTTCTTCTGCATGACAGCTTAAAAGACATGCTTCACAAATCATTAACAAACAATCGCTCGCACAGAGGCCGGCCGGTAGGGGGCGGCGCAAAACACACGGTACTTTTTTATTAATTTACGAAATAAAGTTATAATCTTGTTAGCGGGCCGGCGACTCCATTGTGACGTTGAGTAACCTGCCCATTGTAATAGGATCAACTTATTAAACACTAAGTATACAAACATCAAAAGCGTTTACGCAAAACGAAAGAATGACGCTTCGCTAAGAGGCTTTCTATTTTATAATAATACGACAAATATTTTTTCCAACAAAATATGTTACCGTATTGTTTATTATTATCTGAACAGTAATTCTGTTGATAAAATACGATTTATTAGGAGCAATAATATAAAACCTCTCGCGGAGTCGGTGTACCGAAAAGCAATAAACATGATAACATCGTTCTGGAATAATGGTTATGGGGCAAAATATTTGAGATCCATTTACCGAGGATATTAGCCGATAAAGAGGTGCTTGAAAGGCAATGGTTCTACCTTTCGGACCCTTCGGGAGGCGTTCTCAAGGAGCGAAGGAAGGTGTTGTGCCCCGTCCTAAATGCGATCTAATTACTAAATAGTTTCACTTCTTGATTTATAGATTAAGTTCAGTTTGGGTGGGTCGTACACATGCGGCGCACTGTTACACCACTGACATATTAAAATGCGTTCGCATATGTATTTAATCGAACCACAGGATAAACCATAGACCTAGGATCCTCGCGCTACCGCAGTAAACAAACAATGCTGTCCGTTTCATTCTCTTTGAAATAAAAGAAAATATAAAAGCAACTGACGTCTTAATTTTTGAAAATAAATGAACTTGATAAACTTTGCAAATAAATGAACTTGAACTTATTTGTAGCACAAAAAAAGCAACTGTGTAGGTTAATATCAATTTAAGTCTAATATTTTATTCGAATACAGCTTTCTTTGTGGAAAAATGGATGTAGTGTAATTAAATAAAAATGTTTTTAAGTATTAGCATTCATTTGAGTAATTATTCAAGAATACGTTCAAAAATATTATGACATCGGTAAATTGAGACCTTTTTTATGATCAATGAGATAAATTAATAAAAGTAATGTATAAAACTGTGTTCATTAGTCAACAAGTAGATATTTATAGCAAAGTCAAACTTTAAAACACGTTTACTCTTATTCTAATTAATTCAATAGCATAATCTGAAATCAATAAAGCCAATACAATATAACCTGAGCTGTTCATATAAGCGGTGGTATTGAGAGGTGTTAAAGGAAAGACGGGACAATCTCAGAGGCATTATCGGATTCCGCGGGTACTCGGCCCACAATGGATGTTCTTGGCCGATCCGAGCTTACGATATGGGCCCACTGCTTTGTACCAAATCACTTCTCTTAGATTTATTACCCAATGCCTCCACTACCCCAAACTCCCCCATATAAATTGTAGAATAAGTGTTGCCATATTTACTGGTGACGTATTGCTAATCGCAGGCAGTGTCAGGCGCCTTGTGTTGCCAGTAGTAATATTAATCTGGTTGTCCGATGACGAATTTGAATAATTTATATTGGTAATTTATTAGCTTGAGGTCCGTGGATCAAATAAAGAGAAGGCACATGTGGCACTATGACAGGGGAAGCCTGAAATACTAATGTCGTAGGACAAGTTGACGCGTGCGGTTCATTACAGGTCTTTTGTTATGACTTTGATGACTTGTACTTACGTCCTTTGGTAAAAATTATAACGGTTCTGTTTTAGAAACAAAAGAATTAGGTATTCGTTTTAAACTCATTGGTAAAGTTTGTTATGGATTTGAAATCATTTATTGTTTGTTGTAACAAGTTTTTACAGTGATGTTATAAATAGTCAATAGAGTTGCTCTAACATACCTGTTATATATTATACATAAACGGCATATTTACGTTTTTGTAAGTGGAAACGAGAGAACAAGAAAAATTTCTGATACTATATCCAGCCTAGTGCGGGTTGGTGAATCAGACATACTCATAGAATTTCTTCAGCGTGAGTGGATTATGGCCTAAACCCTCTCAGTTCTCTAGTTAGAGGAGAGGAGACCCGAGCCCAGCAGTGGGACTTAATGGGTTGCTGATGAAATGAAATGAACTATATCCAGCAATTTATTGTCTATTTTATGCCAGCAGCACCCATATTTCATCAATTTTGCGAGTATAGTATGTATCTGTACATTTCTGTCTCATGGTTGACATATTCAAAACACACGAAATTGGGTCGTTCCTAATCAATCGTCCGAATCGAGTGACCGCTGTTGGTCAACCGACCACGTAAACCTAATTACTAACCGATCTGATCCGATCTGAGTGACCGATGACAGTTAACCACGGGAATGTAATTACTCGATACCGTTTTACCTTCTGAAGGTACATTCTCCTAATGGCCAGGATTATTTGACCCGACAAGACCAAAGTGAATTTGTAATAAGACCCCACAATCTTTAGACTTGTGTAGGCCTCAATAATTTATTTACTTTGATGATGTTGGTAGTTGCTTCCAAATTTGTTGTTTGAGATTGGAAGGAATCAAATTGATAAGATGAATGATGGATGTAAATAATTCATTCCAATTCTAAGAATTACGTAACATTTAAGACTATTCAAACCGATATTGAATATATAATATGTTTTAGGTATCTACCTTATTTTACCTGACGTGGCGGTGTGTTATGCATCATCCTGTAAATTCCCCTTATATTTTTTAGAAACTTGCAACGTGAAAGTTTAAATATTTTATTATACTTACGATGAAATGGCGGAAAAAAATTTTGCTCAAATAGGCTAAACTGAATGTTTATCAGTTACTTTATATTAAGCAAACAGACATTACAGTAATGGTATGAATAATTCCCAGTAATAACTTAAGTGTTGGTGGGATAAGTACCACCCATTATCTACCAAACACGTGCCATACACGGATCTATGTCGTAAATCCTTAAATGTGTTCGTACGTGTGATACATTTGGTAATTAACATGATAATTAATTTCAAAATTTTTAAAATGAATGTAGGTTTTTTAAATATATTATATATATTTTTTTAAATATACCTACTAGAGATTAGATTTTAGAGATGTAAAACCTAACACGGCTGGCGAAATGTCGGTGTGGCATCTTACCTCTGTCATCCATTACGGGGAAATAAACTGTAATCGAAATTTCATTAATAGTGCTACGTTAAGAAGCCATTATTAACTCTTTAAATCCTTCTTCCTAATTTCAAGAAATTTAACTCTCAGATTTCGTTAATCACTTTAACAGGAGTAAAACGAAACTAAAACAAAACTTTATCGGTTTCCACTCTAATTAGTAGGTATGTAGTTAATTAATGACGAAATTTTTCAGTTTGCTTAGCAACTTTCAAACTCCCCTTTGGGTATCAAGCTAATCAGCGCGGTGCAGATGTGTACGACTGCTCAACTCATTCCATATACTTAATTAATTAAAAGAGTACTTGAGTTCGAGGCAACTTCGTACCATTCCTGTTTACCTGCGCCCATGTTTGCACAACTAACGAACTACTTAATCATCATTCATTCGATTTCAAATAAAAACTTTTTACTGTCCGATGAACTCAACACGAACTGCCGGTCTGCCAGTTACAACAACAAAATCTATTGTCCTACATTTTCAATGAATCATATTCGAAATTCAATTTTCATAACGAAATTTTCAAGACCCAATTTTGTAATTATCTGATTAAAACGGGCCCCGCACATCCGAATAGCCGACGGATAAGAAAATTGCATTAAACCTTATTAACTGGTTTAATGTGTAGGTGTTAAGTAAATTTGAGTGTAATCGGGCCAAGCCTTTTTTTCCGGCTGGGGTTTGCGGAGCTGAGAAAAATGCGCAGGGATTTATTGGCTTGTTAACGGGATTTAAAAAAAGGGATCGTTGCAGACGGAATGGCAAGGAATGCGTCCCGACTCCGGCCTCTCGGAGCGCGTTTGATGGTTTGAAAAAGGAACCCTTGATGCTCATTTTTGTGATCGTTTTGATTTTATTTTTATTAATTTTTTGTTTTGGTTTGCTGCTTGTAAAATGAAAGTTTTATCGTCGTGGAAAATTATTTATTACAATATGGTGTTATGTATTGTTTGAATGGCTTACATTTAGGTATGTAGGTAAATATTGTTTGAGTATATATTTTTTTTAAATAGGTATATTGCATTTTGCACAAAATTATATTAAAAAAATCATCATAATTAAAAAAATAGATTGAACACGAAATAGAACATAAAGTATAACAATCAAGTATTAGTTTTGATTGTTAGATTCACAGTTCGTCTTTAGCAACTTTAGTAAGTTGCTAAGCAGGTTGTAGTATGTATATTAATTAACATTTGATAGATTTATAAAGTGGGTAATTTTATCTTCTGTCTATATAATAATACTTATGCCTATATAAATTGTTTCTGTCTGTAACTCGATTGCTCATCAAGTATTTTAAGTGACTCTCGGTGCCTCTCGAGACTCACTTGACTACTTCTTAAATATTCACAGAGCGTGATTGTCGATCGCTTCTCTGCTGATGGAGAGGTTTGGTCGGCCTATACTTATTTTGGAACACGGATGTTTTATCTAGTTTTATACAATTTGTATTTGCATGGTCTGTTTCACTCATACTGGTGAATTTATCTTTAGAATTTTATATCATAGATAACCAGAACTGCAAACAATATACTTTAATTCATAATAGGCAGTTAGGCACACACTTTTATTATGTTAGGATCTTAGATACCTACTGTTATAGAAATTATAATATTGGACTGGTTTTAAATGTTTACAAAGAGTATAATAAATATAGAGATAATGTTATAAATAATCATAATTTTTAATGCCTTTATTTATTTTTTAACGAATAAGTGCAAAAATTTGGAATTCGTTTTAAATAGTTATTTAAAATTATTATTTCGAATAAAACAGGCGTAATAGATTTCATACAAATTTTAAAAAAAAGTAACCATTAAAATTAATCAAATTGACATATTTTTATTGATCTGGCTGCTTAGAGTAAGTTAAAAAAAACATCAAACAAATTGAAATCAAATAAACAATAGCGGAATTCAAAACGAACAACGTCGGTTACAGTCATGAATATTTTAGATAAAAAATATTTTACTTTTACTCCTTCTACGTGACGACTGTGGGGCTGGCAGGAATAAATGAAACAAATTAATAAAAGGGAGCGGTTAGTTACAATTACATTTTTAAATGTAAGCAAGCCGGGTCCTTATTACGCCTTGATTTTTCTTGCGCGACACGCCATTTGTCCGCCCCACTCGTAAAGAAAAGAGGTGTGAGTGAAAAATGTTTCGTTTACTTTAGCTGATAACAGATAGTAAGCGTATGTTTAACATTGTTTATAATATAATCAGTAGTATGTAGGTACAGCTCAAAACATATAAAAGGTGGTTATTTCTGTTCAGATATTCAATTTGTTTTAATATGAATTAATTGGCACAACATTCTTTGTTATGGTTTTAATTACCAGTAAGTTTTTAATCATGAATTGTTATTAATTTCATATGAAATCATTGAAAATTTTTATTAGTAAATTTATTTAGTAAATTAACGCCTTCAGACCTATAAAACAAACGCAGGTTTAATTTGCATTACTTGTCGTGTTTGTACTTTTTAGATACTAATAAAACAAATTACCTACACCTGTTTATAAATTCACCATTATTAAGCTTTGATTTTTGGAAAAGCAAAGGGTTAAGAAATAAAAATCGCGACCCTCCCGCGAAAAATCGTGCCAAGAAGGGGTTCCTAAAAAAGAAATACCGCGCGTTGTTTTCTAAAGACGAGGGTAACCAGGTAGCGGGCCAAATGAATTGCAAACAGCATTATTATTTCCTTCAGGAAGTCGTATATATTCCCAGCCGCCTTTATTTTAACGTTTTTTGCTTTATTCATTTTTCTCTTACCCCTTTTTTATTGCCGACAACATCGTAATATATTGTAAACGCACAGCGAGTGCCGGTTGTAAACAACTATTACAACTTAATAGGGAAACCCGGTACCTACCTGTTTATGGGGAGTTTTATTACTTTATTAGTTTTCCTCCATTCAAATAAAATGATACTATATATATTGTATTTATTGTGACGTAAATGCAATTATGCTTTTGTTCTTACTTTTTAAATTATATTAACTTTTTCGTATAAAAATATTTTTATATGATTTTTTTTTAATAAATTTTAGAAATTAAAATATTATGTAATTTAAGAAATATTCTTAGTTTAAATGCTATTTTTTATATAACAATCGATCTAAATTATGTACAACAATAATAAAAAAAAAATTTACAACATGCCTATAATTTTTGTGTTTGTCTAATCAAATAAAGTTTAATAGGTCTGAAGGCAGTTTTTAAATCACATTTTCAGATAAAACACACATTATAATATATTAATAGTATCCATAATTAGGTCTAACAAAAGATCTAAGCAGATAAAACGAGTACGTTTCTTGGTTGAATAGTTTCGCTCATAAAATCCGCTATAAAAGGGCGATAACGAGCGATTATAGCCGCTGTAACGGCTCTCTAATAATGAATTGTCTTTAGTATAATGTTCGATCGTGATTGTACTACTAGCTATAAGGCTTTTGTTCGACGTTAATAGGATCAAATTCATAATTGCTTTGTTCAGGTCGTCGTTCAAAATGTTTGTTGGTCTTTATATTATAATTTGTTTGTAGTAACGTTTGTCAATTATTTTTTGAATAATTAATTGAAGTATAATTATTTTCATAAATATAAATTGTTAGTCAAAGAATGTTGTATTTCTTCAATCGAAATTTATTTATATTTGCAACTCCACTCGTGTGGTAATCGGTTCACATAACCACAGAAAATATTCCCCTCTTACAAGTTTCCCTTCGTTTTCATAGCATTTTCATCATTTTTTAATTTTTCTAGTCCAAAGTGCATTCTTAGGTCGTCAACAAATATTTAAAAAAATACTGAATTGGTCTCGAAAACTCGGATCGATTGATCCGAGTTTTACGTTTAGCAATACATTTAATCGTTTATTTTTATAATATATATGTATAGATGATTTGTTTTCAAATCATAAGTTCTTTCAATGTTTCAAAACTCAAGTCTACATTTGCGTAACTAGACAAAGCCAGCGCACATAAGCAGAACATTATTCACCTCTCATGATTTGATACAGGATAACTATGGAAGTGCTTATTTATTTTAACGATAGTAAAACAGGCTAAACAATGTCTATCAATAAAATTGAAAGTTAAATTATCGATTTGGTTTATTTAAAATTTGTTTTTTTTTGTTCGTAATTGTTGGCACAAGATTTACATAAAGGCAATGTTGTATAAAATCTACGGGAAGATTGGCTAAAAGAAGTCTGCACCCGTACTAAACAATTTCTTTACAAACATACTCTTAAATGATACAGTCTACGCACACACAAAATATCTACGAATTACACAAATATTTATCTAGTAACGCCAACATACAGTACACCTACACACGCACACATATTCAGTACAAATACAGACGTATTCCATGTGTACTATTAGCTATATTTGGGGGTAATAAAGCAGCGAGTGGAGCCAATAAACGTAGATTATCGGGAGTTATGATGCGATTCACGGTAATGCGACATGACAACGGCCTCGGGCTTGGGATCCTGTTCGAATATCGTGTTCCCGGAATAAAAATATGTGTGTGATTTTGGGACAATGGTGGTATGAAGGAATTTATCGGAGTTGCGTGAAATATTTATTCAATTTTCGTAGAATTTTAGCTGAATTCTACGTTGAATTTGTAGGGTTTGAGCTTTTTTCTTTGTAGTAAATGGCAAACAAGCTTGCAAAGGTTTTCTCACCTAAAGGTGAAACAAAATAAACCAAATAAAAAATATGCAGAAACAAAATAATCCAAATAAAAAATAAGCAGAAACAAAATAAACCAGGCATACTTATAAACAATAATTATTAATTATTTGTGTGTAAAGCACATTTCAAATGACTTCAGTAACATCCCATTCCAGTGGTCTATTCAGGCACGGGCAAGCAACTACAATGATATTTGCATGTCTTGAATTACAAATTATGCATTTTATAAAATAGACTGTGGATTAGAAACTTGTGGAGGAGCCACACAATTCTAATTTAAATGTCCTAAAATAGACGTATAGGACTACTCGACTTTAATAACGTAACTAAGGCATCGCTTAAATATATTATGTATAGAGACTCTACCACAACCTGGATATTCGTTTGGTCGATTTCGATATCGCTGTCTAAATAATATTTGAAAATTTTAAATAAGGTCGATGTCATTTTCAAACATCATCGATATAATATCCAATATCGAAATTACAATATCGAAAAAGTCCAAGTAAATACAACTCTCGGTACAGATTAAATGGTGAAGTATCGCTTAAAACTAGACCACAAATACTCTGAAAATGCCTTCCGAAAATAAAATGGTTTCCTATTCGACACTGATCCAATTGATTGTTGAAAAGAATACGTTGGTCTTGCCGCTGTGCAAACAGTTTGACATCGAGTCAATGTTGACTTTGCTTGGCTCGACTCGAACCCCCTCTCATTGTGACAATAAATCGTATAAATAAATTACTTTTGTCAATCTTCTGTGATCTTATTTAAAAGAAGACTGGTATTTTAGTTTTTCTTGTCGATATGAAAATTAAAAAAAAAATTGTTTATGCTTATGTATTATGTCAAACAATGGGTTTTATTTTAAGTTACGACTTTGTAATACATCATTTTAAATAAATTTCATTTAGTAGGTACTTACACGAAAAGTCTGTTGTATATTTATGTATGCTTATTTCAATTATTATCAGCAGGCTAGTTTGAATTTCTTTTGATAACGTTATTATTATCTTTTATTTATACAAATGAATACAGCCATCAAAAGAAAAATTTAATAATCGAGTTTAAATAGTTTTTAATACTTAATAAAACCATGACTATTTCTGACCCGAGCATTACTATTCCTATTTGTAAACGGGTCGTAATCCTCTATTTCGCAAATGTCGACTTTCCCCTTTCACAAAAAAGGCACTACAAATTTTGGGGTGAAACGGGGAAATAAAGATATGGTCGCGGTCGCAAACAGAACGATATGTTGACCGGAGGTCATAAAAAACACGTTAACATCCATTCACATTTATGCCCCCTATTTGCGCACAACCACTGGTCAAGGGATACAAAGTAACTGATTGCTTGCTACCCTATACGACTACGAATGCTAAAACAGAGCTTATTTAGTTTTGTTGAAATTTATACGATACGTAATTTTTTTTATGCTATTTTTACGTATGGCAATATTTAGGTATATTTACTTAAAAAAATATTTACAAATAATGCACAATACATACCTACCGCTAACCTAATTTATTATTGTAGTTTTTAAGTTTGAATTGAAAGGACGTGTCCCGTCCATAAATATCATATTTTGAAATTAAAGAAAGATCTATTTTAAGCTAGTAAGTCAGCAGTTCTTTTTGTTTATCTTCCGTTTTTAATATGAATTAATCTAAATAGGTATAGAACCATAGACCTAGGATCCGTACGCTGTATAGTAAAGTATGTATGTTGTTCTTTGACATAAACCTTTTAAGAGCAATAAACAGAAACAAAGAAACATTGTCATTTATACGCGCATTTTTCGTATTCTCTCTGCAATCGCTTTGTTACATTGCGCTCTATCCAAGGTGCTCAAAACAAAAGTTTTGTACAACTTTTATCATCGCGCCCCCTAAGGGAAAGGGGTCCGCTGACCCATTTTTCTCGAGATGATCCACCGTGGCTGAAGCTTAGAAGGTTTTATTTTACGAAGATAATCACATAAATATATTACAGTGAAGAAAATGCTCGTCCGTAGTAAGGAATGTATGATAGTGTCTGTGAAGTGATTAATCGTTGTATTTGTACGAGTATGATACAATTTTCTGTAATCACTTAGTCTGTAATTTTAGAAAAAAATATGTTTATTGTTAGTACAAGTACTACTTAACAAGACAAAATTGCACACAAATAATTTGTTTCCCTGATTTTGTATTATATTTTTGAATATATGTACTTATTTACGTAAAATTTATTAAAAAAAATAATTACATTATCATAATAAATCAGTAAATGTCAGCCTTTTACTGTCCACTGCTAAACGTAGGTTTTACCTAATCTACTCCACGGCGAAAAGCCATTCAGTAAATATCTTGCGTTAATTTCAAATACTCACAAACCTATTTTTATATCATAATGTCAATGTAACATGGCGATGGCCTTCCTAAGTTATATTACTTATATTAATCCTACATATAAACAATTATATTCGTCCACATTTATTGAGTTATCACAGTTGTCCCTTGTTATCGATTAGATATGTCACTGAGAATATACAGAACCTTATAGCTTTATGAAACGGATAATAAGTGAAATGGAGTGATTGTGTCCGTACGATATATTCTTTTGTTTTTTGGAGCAAAGGAGACGAAGACTTATAGTAAATATTTATTTTGATTCATTGAACGTGGACGGCAGTATAAACTGCAGAATGTGACATGTTGACTGGTAAACAACACAAAGGTAGTTATTTTGTTTCTTAAACGGACCATGCATGCTTATTAGCATGACTCTACTAAAGAAAAAGTGCAAATCACGCGGTCCGAGTTCGATCCCGACCGGCAGTACCAATGTGGAGAGTTTATATGCACTAGTCAAGTAATTTACGATCTGCTAACGGTGAAGGAAAACATCGTGAGGAAACCCACATACCCTAGAAGAAATTCTATGAGTATGTCTGATCCACCAACCCGCATTAGGCCAGCGTGAGTCGATTATGGCCTAAACCCACTCAGCTCTCTAGATAGAGGAGAGGAGACCCGAGCCCAGCGCTGGGACTGATGATGATGTTAATGATGCTAATAGTGGACACTACTGGACACGTCTTTCGTCTAAAATATATACATATATAAATAAACTGTTAGTAACTTTATCAAAATTTATTTCACAACTTAATAGCTAAACGTTTTATTCCTTATATTATATTTCAAGACTTACTTATAGTTAAAATCTAAAATTAATTAAGAGATTTGTCTTAAAATATAGTCACTAAAAGTTAATTCAGCTCAACCTACTTAACTTAGCAGAGGTATTAATCAATCAAGTGAAATGCCAGCCTGCAGACAGATCAAGGCAGAGAGAATTAGCTCAGGTAAACAAGCTGAGCCGTCCTTCGATCTTATTTATTTTCTCCTCTATAATTCGTTTCCAGCCCCGTTTAATGTTGATTACATTCCACTTCCAAGGTTCAACTTTGAGATGGAAATAACTCGTTACTTCTATTAAGTAATTAGTCAGTATAAAGCGATGCTTAAGTAATGAAGCGTAATTATAAGAGAGGACACGTCTAAGGAGTAGAATAATTAAATCAATCATCCTCCCCGTGGTGTATAATCTTTTCACTGAAATTAAGTTTGAATTAAATACTCTTAAACGAATTGAGTCGTTGCTTTGAACTCGATAGCCTTTTGGAATAGAATTTGAGATGTTTGTGAAGTTCGCATCATCTGAACTTATATTGGATTTCGTAGAAAGCAACTACGTAAAGTCAGGTTATGGTGTATTTTGATCAATTTAGATTCTTGTTACAACGTCGTCCGGTATTGGTTTCCTAAAATATTTTTCTGGTTTAATATCAGATGTACTCTCTAGAAATATCAAATACCTACTGATACTGACACAGTGTATACTTAAAAGATAAAGTTGGCCTTTGCGAATTGAGTTTTTTATTACATGTAATTAGCAGTCTTTCTTACTGTATACTTGGTAAATAAGCTATTTAAATTGTAAAAATCAGTAAAATATTTTTTTGGTGTTGCAATTATTTTCCTATTAACATGATATAGAAGATGTTATTGGTACTTGTTCTAAACGTGAGCTCCTTACATGTGAAATAAACTCAACCAAATTATAACTACGTTATGAACGCATTACTATAATCAGGACTACGTAATAAGTAAGAGCGCCAGGAATGAATCTATTTATTTCTTCCTTTGTTTAAAAATAAACATAATATATACATACATTTTTATTCCTCACTAATAACATTTGATTGGTAGAATAATTTAAAGCGATCGCATTCCCCCCGGGAGGATGCGGGCCGAGGCAAACTTTTAAAGATATTATCCAAGAAGGGTTGAGTTGAGGCAAAGGCAAGCGCCGTTCGTCCTACGTGATCCAACGCGCCATCTGTCTTCAGCCGACTGGAATTTGTTTATCTCATGGATACAAAATATTTTAGGATTAGGAATCGTATTCTTTGATAGAAAACATTTTCTGCTTTAAAAAGGTGAAAAGAGAAGAAGAAAAACTGGGAGACTTTTTTTAAGGTAGCAAATTTGCTATGTTATGCAAATAAATAATTTGGATGATATTAGAGGCACTAGTTGTCCTAACTAGTAAGCCGATCAAAAAGTCATGCTTTAGAATGAATTACAAATACTCATAATAAATTGAGCACCAATGTAGGTACATCTACATTCTAATTAAATCTTGTGGCCTTGTCCACAAGTTTGCGGCTACACAACAACAAAGTCCAAAAGTGTCAACGAATGATACAGACAATGATAGGCATTATGCAAACGTGCCGCAGTAACCATAATAACTATAAAAACCAGGACATTTTCCACTACAGCCGAATTGTTGCAGGAACTGGACGCACATAAATTTATCATTTTCCACTGCATAAAGCATAAATTCGAATCATTGGTCCTTCCTCAGGGGTTCTATACAAAAACTTTTGTAAGAAACTACACTAGAATTTTACTCGTTGTTTACAACGAATATCGTAGGAAAAGGAAGTAATGTAGTTTAGAAAAATGTCGACATTTGGCAAAGAAAGAAGGGAGTTTTTACAATATTTTGTCTCATATTCTCCATTGATGTTTATATTGGCGGTAGACGTTTAGATTGGTGTTACGTAATTAAGAAAAAAAAAAACTCAAATACTAAATTAATAATAAGGCATACATAATAACACCTATTATTGACCAGTAGCTATTAAAAATGTATAGAAAAATCTGTTTTGTTATTCGAGAACCCAACTCGATCACCTCTCACAAAAATGTACTCGAAATATTCATACATTCAACTCAAAAAAATAAGATTGAATAGGTCCACATGCACAATAGAAACCTCGCCTTTAGCTATACTCTATGCCCACTTGTCACCCACATCGGACCGAGGGGTCGAATCTACATAAAAATATCCATATTTTAAATTTGATTTCAGAGAACTTGGCCAAATGTTTGCTATTGAAAATTGAACGGGATAGTGACGTGACGAAAATTCTATGCGGCCAAGTTTCGGTGCATAATAAAAGATGTCGAAGTTATTGAATGTTTTTGTTCAAATAAAGTGTCATATGGGGTGTGGGTGCATTAAATGCGTATATTGAATTTGTAGCCCTTCGTTTGGAAATTGAAATTCTAAGTCAGTGGTCAGGCAAAAAGATTTGTTTTTCTGACAACAACAAAAAAATCTTAAAACATTGGATAAACCAATTAATACAGTATGCCTTTAGAATGTTTAGATGTTTAGCACCAACATATTGCATTCAGTAGCTTGAAAAGTGAAAAACGTTTAAAAAGTTATTTTAATCGATGCAATTGTCTAATTTATTATTAGGATTGGTAAATTAATATAGGAGAGTAGTTATTTTCTATATACCTTGATCAGTATCAGCTAACATGCTCTTGCAAACACCTTAACTCAAAAAGAGCTGCAAACAGCCACTGGGCTATACCTTACACGCGATATCGCGCTCCCAGTAAGTAAATAGTCATGTTTCAATGGTCGCTAATAACGTTGGAGAGTAGGCGCGTCTCACCCCAGGCGTTTTCCCTTGCTACTGTAAAACTTTGGTCGCTTGTGTACTTGTGTACAGTCGTACACATCTGTGCTGGCCGCAGACCAAGTTCTGGTACAGTGTTGCGGTGCTGACGGCTCCCAGATATGTCATATTTGAAACCCTCCCCCCTCTCCTGCCCCGCAAGCCGTGACACCCCCCGTACGCCGCATCGGACATCTTCTCGTGTAATGCGCCGACTGATTGTACTTGTACCGCACTTGGATATTCTTGATCGTCTGTTTATAAAACTTCTTGATACATTTTGTCTAGAGATGCAATTTTTTCGTATCAGTAAAAAAGTATTTTTTTGATAATTATAAAGTATAGTGATAATTGCCTGTAAGCTAGAGGTCCACTTCATGGAACGTGGTAATCTAGGCTTTGTCGGAATGAAACCAAGCTGCATTTTATGAAATACCTATATTAATACATTTTATAGAACTTAAATTTATAATATATACTTACATAATATGTCAATCATGAGTACCTACTGTCTTCCGTTTTTTGAAGCCAGTACTGTTTACCGCGAGACATAATAATACGATGCTATTGTATATTCCCACAAATCAATCAGAAACAAAACATCTAATATAAAATAAATATATTTTATGAGCTGCCAGCATCAAAGTTTGTTAGTCGCAGTATAAGACGATGAATGAAACGAGTTAGTCCACCCACTCTTGGCAAGCAAGTTTTCTAACGAAGACGTCACATATGCTGCCTACAACTTTCACGCGAATATTTGTATTCGAGACATTGCTTGCATTTACTCTGATGGGCATATGAACTACAGCAATATGACTACAAGAGGCAGACTCTGTGTCTTGTAAACATAAGTTAGGAATATTGCCTTGTACGGACCTTGTTCATGTTTGGTTATATATTTTTATATTAAAATTTTTTTTTCTATTTATATTTATAGCTTGATTGAGGTAAAACTTATTTAAATGATTATTTAATGTTAAACTGACAATAATTGAAACCAAGTTTTTGGTGGCATTACTTTTACAAAATATGAAATTATAACAGACTATTGTGGTGCTTGTTAACGTAAACCTCTATTCAAAACAAAATTGATATTGACTGATAATGACGATGGTGGTTGACGATTTTATAAAGTAACTAAAAAACTTTAATACAAATTTGTTCTCAAGTACACAATCAAACCGATGCATATTATTGAAACGTAGTCGTAAGAGCGAACTGTGGTGTCTATATAACTAGAGATGTGCTCTCAAAGGAGCTATGTGTTTGATTTGGACCCGCTCGCCCGTCCCACCAACAAATTGTGTTCAAAACTTTGCCTTTCTAGTAAAAACCTTTCGCATTCCCTGTACTCTTTGCACTACATTTGCTAAAATAACGAGTCGATGTAAAGTTTTACTTATGTTAAGTGATATGGGTTTTAAGGTATAAATGTTGAAGGTGTAGAATTTAACTATGCAAAAGGTTAAGCAAATCAGCTTATGCACTATTCCAATTATCAAAAAAAGTTAATAGGCAAGTTCTGTTGACAGCTTACCACGGATTGGTAGCATCTGTAATACGATACGGAATAATTTTTTGGGGGAACTCGTGTGTGAACAGAGAGCTTGTTTTTAAAATGCAAAAAAGGTGCATAAGATCGATGTGTGGCATAGAACAAATTGATAGTTGCTTACCTTTTTTTAAGAGTCTAAAAATATTGACACTAACGGGGTTATATATTCTGGAAACCGCTGTATTTGTAAAACAAAATGAATATTTATTTCCAAAAATCTCTAGACTAAGAGAGGCACCACTAAGAGCTCAGTACATTAATAAATTAGAAAGCTATAGCTGCAAAACTGCATTGTTGAATAAAAGTTTCTTTGGCATGGCACCAAAAATCTATAATAAAATACCCAGTGACATTAAAAACTTACCTTTAATAAAGTTTAAAATAATATTAAAAAAATTGCTAATTGATAAATGTTATTATAATTTAAATGAATTTTTAAATGATATCACTCTGTAATTACCAATTTTTATGTTTACCCTAATTTATTAAGTAATGCTATAATAATAAATTATGCCATTTTTTTCTTAGCATGTAAGCATATATATTTTTTTATAATCATTTTATAATCACACTACATGAATATTGTCATTTAAAAAAAAAAAAATTAAAACAATGTTTAAATTAATATTTTATATTTGTATGCCTGATGGTAAAACATAGCGAGCTGTAATAAATAAAATGTCAACATCCACATCACCACTACCTATGTTTAACAAATAAATATATTCTTATTCTTATTCTTAAGTACAACGTGGGTGTTTTAGCATGCAATGTTAGCATAGCAATGCATTTAATTAAGTTTGTTTCATTGAAAATAGATGTGTTTCATACAAACGCGCAAATTTTTCCCTATATTTGGTAAAAAAAACCTTAGTGACAGCTAAAATATTATAGCTACAGTAAAGATATAAATACAAAAAAAATAGATGATAATATTTAATTTAATACTTGTTATAATGAGGTTTCATAATAATATATAAATTCCCGAATAAAAAAAAAATCTATTCTAATTTTGTTTCGTCAACCTAACTATCCTTTTAAATACGAAAGTTTAAATGTGTGTATGTTTTTTACTTAATCATGCCGGAACAGCTGAATCGATCTGAATGAAATTCTGGTATAGAACATAGGCTACTTTTTATCGATTTACCACGCTGGCGTACCCTGGAGTGGAGTACTAAATTAATACAAGGTAGAGAACATAAATGTGTTTTTATCATTACACTCACGCTGCTTCTACAACTGTTTACTGATTGATATATTTAGTAAATAATACATAATTGGTCGGTTTAGCTTCAAATATTGGATTTGTGAATATTAATTTATTTAATAATTTAAATAATTTACTAATCTTGTTGCAAGAAAAACATTAAAAGATATGCAGCTTGTTAAAATAAAGCACAAAATTAAGTTTACCAAAGCTCTCTGAAGTCCGAACTCACCACACGTACTTTAAAGCGAGTCGCAAATTCCTGGAAATCCTTTAAAATCAGCGGAGCGATCCAGCCTTCTCGCCGAAGTGACCGCGTCCTGATTCCATTAATACCACTCTCCCCCTCTCGAGACTACCCCCTTTCTCAAAAGCATCGCCCGAACGAAAGTATCTCTTAATCTAAGCTGGACATCACGATAACGATATTATAAACCATTGCCGCCGACTACAATTCGCTTTTAGAGGGACATTACTAACTTCAACGCATTTAATCTGTACCCCATTATAGTGTGAGGATCTTGGGGCAGCTAGGGTTGCGGGATTAAGTTTTTGTCTTGTCAATGATTTCGGTATCGGTGGATCGGACAGATCCAATAAAGTGAATGTGACTACAATGGTTTTATTTGTCTTTTGTAGAAGTGTAGATGATGACGCAAGATAATCCCAGATCGTGATATTGCATGCTTTTACGAGTAATTTTGTTTTACAAGTTGGATCTATTCGGGGGCCTTTTATTTTACAAATTTAATAGTATAATGTTTTTGTTTTACCTTGATGGCACAGCGATAGTGTCCACGCATGGACATATGACGACGCAGGGAGAGACGCGCGGGGTGCGGTGTGTGCGCACGCCCCGCCGCCGCACCGCCGTCACGCCGCGACAAGCCACTCCAATAGTCGCTTCATTAGCGAGCGCACGTCATTCTTAGTTTACCATATTTGTACTTTTGATACATCGTAGTAATATACTTTATAATACAGTCCACTGCAGTTTTAATTACTACCAACGAGCAATCGAGGTCCCAACAATAGTGACAACTGTTACGCAAGAGTTCGATCCTCGGTTGGACAAGATAAATTGTTTTGATTTTTCGGTCTTGAAAATACTCAGCATTAGCCTAGCCAGGTCTCTTTTTACATGTGACTTCCATTTATTTTCTCCGACGAAAAATGCGTAATAGCTGTTTTTTTTAAATTGGAAAACTTACGTTTATAAACTCAGTAAATCTTACAAATCGTTTTCGCATTTTATTCTGTTTAATAGTTTCATGACATGTTATATTATTTATTTTTACATTTTTACGCAAAATGTTTGACTCTAACTTCCATGACTATTTGAGAAGTAAACATGTTTTGGCAGCCCTGAAACATCACGAAAGGGTCTGTGAAAACATCGTAACGTCCACTTGGTCCAGTGTATGTTCACCGCCAGACATTTGCGTAAAGCAATTAGCGCCTAATGTGCCTGAGCCTTAAGGTGGTGAGAGGATGGATCAGCATATAGGTATATACGATGTATTAACACTAGGTGATGTGTTAAGTCTTTGATATAATTGCTCTATTTTATAAGCTTATTTCTGAGTAAATAAATTTGTGTTTATTCAAGAAGCATCAATATATATACAGAGGTGATGAGGTGTAGTTAGGGTTCTTAAAAAGTTAGTGAATAGGTTTAGGTTTGGCAACGCCCTTGTGATGTCGCTGGTGTTGCAAGCACACATAGGCTACGGTAACTGCTTACCATCAGGCTTATTAATTGCGTTAATTTCTTCTTTGAGCGTGTCTGCGATATAATATTATCATCTCAACCTATAATAGCCCGACTGCGGCACGGGTCTCCTTCAAAGAATGTGAAGGGAATATAGCCTACTATACAACGCTGGGCAGACGGGTTAGTATAGGGTTTGTTTCGAATTTTCCTTTTCTCGCAGTGATCTTGTCTGCATAAGGTTACTCACTTAGTCGCCTTTTACGACACCCACGGGTTGAGATGGGGTGGTAACATTATGTACATATTCTTAATCCGTCACTACATATCCATGTAGTGACGGATTACTTTATATACTATTTGCGAAAGAAATACTTTATTGGAATCAAGTAAGTCGCTTTTAATAACATACATGAGTGATTATTTATTATTAGACTGGCCACTACAATGTATGGTATGTGCTATCTGCAATCTTGAAACACTTCCTCCACTATATTTCTATTAAAATACACTAGAGTAATGCCTTTAAGGCGTCTTGCGTTTAGTGGTGCAAATTCTCGAGAACGGACGGCGTGCATTCCACAACAAGAATGTCTTGTAAGTTTTATTGCAAGATTTTAACATCTTCTGTGGCCCCTAGGTCGTGGTTGCGGTTTGCAAGGATCGTGCCAGAACATAGATATTTTATGTGCCTAATATTGAAATATGCACCAGAAGGAAATTCTCGCCAAAACCTTTTGGAAAGTGCATTTTGAGATTTATAGTTTAATAGTTTCGTTCGCTGTTTTAACAATTCTGGAATAATATTTTATTATTTAATATCCTTTTTATGAGGTAAAAAGGCTCCTGTAATTTTTTTTTTGTTTAAAAAAAGTCATTCAACTACTTTTGGTTAACTTTTATAACAATAAAAGTACAAATTTAGGGTATTTGTATCCTTCTATGCATAAAGTTCAACCCGCAGGTCTTTATTCTCTCAACAAAACATTTTAACTCGACTCATCTACCAAACAATGTAGACAATTTACCTCAATAGCTCATTCTCAATAATCTTGCAACATACGTATTATTTATTAGATCAATATTGCTAAGGTCTAGTCCCGCCATAACAGTTATCGGGCCACCACCGCCGTTTAATTACCCCCCGGCCACCGAGACAATGGTTAATAAGAAGCTCACCACTATCCCTTTGATTTATAGAACCTTCTAGAGCCTTTAGAACCTCTCCGCAACTTCTACAGGAGATTAGCTGAATTATAAACTACAAATAACTTGTGTGGAGGTAATTTATTGATTCGTTTGGCATTGGGTTTGTGGTTTGTTTTTATGTTAGATATTTATTTAATGCTGATTTTAATTCACGCGGGGCTTCATTCTCGTCGTTCTTTATATAGCCCCTACTCAGCTCCTATTGGCCGTAGCGTAATGTTAAATACTTAATGTTACTCAGTGATAATTTAGCTTCCTAGGCGAAAGGCTATAATACAACTTGAAACTGTATAAACAACAGCAAGACAAAATAACTTAAAAATATATCTACAACGTCCAAGATCGGTACAGCATGCATAATTCCACCTAAGTTACATCATCAAAGATATTGGCTGAATATTCAAAGGGCCTGACGAGGTATTATGTAGGAACTATCGGGTTCACCTAGCTCTTAATTGATTGAAATATATTCAAAACAAGCGATGTAGCCAAGGCGATGTGGCGCTGTGGTCGACTGTCTTAGACGAGCAGAGACGAACTTGGTTCATTTAATTGGGATTCTTGATTACAAATATATAAAGCTACATTTTTTTCTAATTATCAAGAGCTGTGTAGTGACAGACTAAGAATACATTTTGTCACTACCCCATCTCAACCCGTGGTTGTCGTAAAAGTCGACTAAGGGAGTAACCTTATGCAAACAAGAGTACTGCGAGAAAGGGAAAATTTGAAACAAACCCTATACCAACCCATCTGGCCAGTGTGGTATAGTAGGCTATATTCCCTCCACATTCTTTGGAGGAGACCCGTGCCCAGCAGTGGGACGTCTATGCGTTAAATTGTTTACTTGCACTTAGAAGCAAGTATCGCAATAATTTAATTTCTGGTATAAAATATAAAATTAATTTAGAAATGTTTCCGTCCAAAAAATCTATTAATTTTCACACTGTCACATATTTGGTTAGATTGCCTGCTGGCCAGTTGGTCTAGTGCATAGTGACCCTGACTGCTAAGCCGAAGGAGGAAGGAAGGAGGAAGAACCCCACCCAGGACAAATCTTTGTGTGATGAGCAATAATGGTTTCACGAACTCAGCTTTATGATATTAGTATAGATAGTATAAGTATGGATATAGCTAAAAAAAAAAGATTTATAGGTAGGTTACACTTATCATACATAAATAGTACGTAATCTCTAATCTAATACACAAGTCAGCTGACGCGAGACACAAGTTTTCTTATCTGCCCAACACTTTTCATAAGGACTGTGCACTTGACTCATGGCGGGGGCGACTTATTACGATTTATGATGTATTTGGATGCGGTATTTTACTATAAAAAGCCATCGCTTTTTCTAGTAAAATACGAACTCCGACCGGCATGCAAAAGATCCGGTTGGAGTTCGATTCCAACCGGCAATATCATTGTGGATTTCACTTTATGGAATTTTATATATACTAGTCATGTGACTTACCATCTGCTAATGGTGAAGGAAAACATCGTAAGCAAACCCACATATTCTAGAAGAAATTCTAAGAATTCACTATGGTCGACCAGACATACAGATCGAATTTCTTCTAGTGTATGTGGGTTTCCTCACGATGTTTTCCTTCACCATTAGCAGATGGTAAGTCACATGACTAGTATATATAAATTGCACAAAGTGGAACGTGTGTTTAGCATGCCAGTCACTTATCAGGTTAGAATTTGAATGCATAATCAAAATTAATTGAATTAATTGCTGATATAATTAAATATGACAAAATGTGTAATGAAAAATACCAGAAAACCTACATAGTGTAATTTAAAATGACCTATAAATAGTAGTATAGTTCTTAAGTCAAGTAGAATCTCCACTGATATATGTTTCGTAGCTCGGGGAACACGTTCCGTACGTCGCTATTTATTGCGATCGCTCGTTAGCGATAATGTCCCAGCGACATCTTGCGGTGATACGCAGATAAACGATTTTGTTCATCACTCTTTTGTTCTGGCGTTCTATTTTCTTACACTTTTGTCTCGGCTTGTGTTTGGGGACAAATAAATGTGTTATTACAACACATGTGGTAAACTACATGAGCTTGAGTGCTTTAATTCGCCTTGTTTTATTATTTGCTACTATATTACAGGCTTAGTTAAGCTAGATATTGCTTTATTTTTCTCATTGGTTCACAATTTTCTACTAAAGAGTTGTTTGTTGGTAGGTATAGATTGTGAATCTGCTACGAGAGGAAATTTATGATAAAATTACATCAATTTTATCACACAGGGGACCTTATATCTTTATAAAGTTGCCTGTAAGTCTATCATACATCATACAAAAGTAAAAGAAGCAGTCTTCTTGAACTTTTGCATACATTTATGGTAGCCTCAATCTGTTGGGAGTGGGACTGTTCAAAGTACGCTGGCTGTCTTTTGCTTCTGTAATATGAATGAGTGTTTATTGCATTTCTTTAAGTTGAATGTTTTGATGTTAATTGAAAAGTGTAATATTAGGCAGATGTCTATTGGCTTTAATTGGCAGCTATGTGTAGAGGTACTGTTATTGTATTATCTGCATGTTTGTAACGATTAAACAATATTTAGACAAAGTGCAGTCGGCGGGCGTCGCTTATTAAATTCGGTTATTAGTCCCGCAAACTTTGATCAAGCGAGTTGACCCCGGCTAGAGTTCATCGATCCGCGGCGACTTTCACCCGGATCATAAACTGAGCCACCCACTTTCAAAACTGAAAAAACAGTTCCCAACTCACTTCAAAACTAAGTCTTCCTAATCACGCGGCGCGAACAAAGTTCTACCAAGTTTTTTCCAAGTTCAGTTAAACTTCATCGATGTGGGGATCGTTCACCCTGGTAGGGACACTTGCATACGGCTCCGGCCGCGTCGAGCCATTGAAACAAAATGTGGAGCAAGGTTGGCCGAGATTACTTTCGTCGACAACTTTTTGCGGATCGATATGGAAGTTAAAAGTTTATTATGAGCCGCACCGCCGCGACACGACTCGTAAACCGAACTTTGGCCGCCGCATCGCACGACAAGCTCCCTCATATTTTTAATTAGACTTCTCCGTCGCTGCACGGGTTCTCATCAGCGTCCCTGGACTACAATACCCAAACCTCTGTACTACGAAAGCTAAAAAGAACCTTTATTTACTTTACATATCAGCACCCGTAACTAACGAGCGTAATACCTGCTCAGCATTCGTATTCACAAAGGTTTTTCTACCTACGCCGGCGGCGGGCGTAAAATAGGAGGCGAGCCGGGAAGGAGGCATAAAGGAGAAAATAAAATAAAGACGGCGCCAGCGAACGGATGCGAGGTCCGTGAAAAAAGTACGAGGAAAGCAGGCTTAATGGTGTGGCGCAGGTGAGGTAGGCGGGGTCGAGTGGGTGGTTCGCGAGGATTGGTCGGCGCCGCCCAGCCGCGAGTACGCCCCGCGACTCCTCGCCCCCCTCCCGTGGTGCGAGGCGCCCCCCACCCCCGCGGCCACCGGCTATCGCCTGGCGACCACCTACAGCCACCCGACGCAAGCTATGCCTGTGTCGTGAATTAGTTTGCCAACTCTCTGTCTATGGCGGAGCTCCGAGTCTGTAAGTATGGACGGCGGGCTGAATAATCGATAAAGGTGTTTATTGAAAACGGGTAAGGACGAAGCACTTTATTGCTTCTTTATTATTAAAACGAGATCTGAAATAGTCGAATGCTACGTTACGTAGCTCGTTCTACGGTCGTAGGCCTCGTAGTCTGACTATAAAGTATTGATGGCTCAGGGCGCCAACATCTCAGTCAACATTATGTTTTTCGACAAACACAATGTTATTCTCATCATAAAGAAATAAAAAGGAGGTTGTTTGTCATCTTTGACTACAGAATATAGTTAGAGAAGTAATCATGTCTGTGTTTGTAAACCGAAAGTTACTTGAACTTTTCACAAATGACTTTAAGTGCTGCACGCACTGTGTTAACCCTATTTATATATTTTATTTAAATTTAAATACTCTTAATATTTTGAGCAATCTCTAACTCTTTAGTTTAAATACCTAATTTAAGGTAAATATACCTGCTTGCAGACAAGAGCATTGCAAGAAAAGGAAAATTCGAAACAAACCCTATACCAACCCGTCTGGCCTGCGTGGTATAGTAGGCTAAATGCCCTCCATATTCTTTGGAGGAGACCCGTGCCCAGCAGTGGGACATTTATGGGTTGAGATGATGATAATGATACCTGCTTACAATAATGAATGTTCTCCATTTCAATACACAATCGAACTACAATAAACTCTAAAGTTTGTTAGTTGGGATGGATATTTCACCCAAAAACTATTCTATGAATTTGAACGTCAATTTACTACTTATATATAAAGACTATATCTTTGCTTTGGTTTAATGTTAACACTGGACACTGGAATGCCAGGGTCTCGGGTTCAAATCCCGTTGCGGGTTTGAATTTTTTATATTACTTGTTGTACTGACGTCACATCGCCGGGTGACACACGTCGGCAACCACCACTCACTTTCATGTCAGTCCCATATTGTAACCAGTACTTAATATTTAAAACGTGTAAAGTTCAGCAATCTATCGAAGTTTTACTAGTTAAGACCACTAGCTGCACACCTGGAGCTTGACACTCAAACACTTGATTCCATCAGCAACCCATTAAGTCCCACTGCTAGGCTCGGGTCTCCTCTCCTCTAACTAGAGAGCTGAGAGGGTTTAGGCCATAATCCACTCACGCTGGCCTAATGCGGGTTGGTGGATCAGACATACTCATAGAATTTCTTCTAGGGTATGTGGGTTTCCTCACGATGTTTTCCTTCAACGTTAGCAGATGGTAAGTCACTTGACTAGTACATATAAATTCCACAAAGTGGAATCCACATTGGTACTGCTGGTCGGGATCGAACTCGGACCGCGTGATTTGCACACCGGTCCCTTATCCATTCAGCCACCATCGCTTTTTTTTTTTTTAAACACTTGATTAGCATTAATTTAAAATCATATAATATTAAACAAAAGTTATCAAATCAGTCCCAATAAGCTTGTATTTGTATAGAGTGTAGGTTTAAAGTACGTAACATCACTTCAAGGCTGTATCAGGGCTTGTTCTGTTAACCTTGTAAATAGTTGACTCAACGCTTAAGTAAACATCATTCATACATCACAAACAATGGATCTAAATAGGAAACACACAACTTTTAATTGTTTCGATATTCATTGTGAGTTAATTGTTTTGTCGTAATTAGGTACCTTGAAACATAATACATTAATTTATTTCAGGATTCTAATATTCATCGTAACATATCATTGGGAAGGTCAGTCTTTGAACGTGCCATTCCTGGAAGGAATAGGCAGTGTTCAATACGCAGAGGACACCTATGCTTACCCCTTTGGGAAATAGCTAGCATAATTGGCAAAGTTCAATGCGCTAAAATAGAACAGTAAAAGACCGACGCAGCAAAAAAGCTGCTCATGACATCTAACCCAAAATAATAATAATAGGTAATTCTAAATTCAATTCCAATACTGAAGTTTAGCCCAAATGCTGCTAGGTATAAATAATAAAAAAAAACACGAACCTGTTTATTATATTATAGTAGATCAAATTAACAACCTTGCTCACTTGGAATAATAATATATATTCCAACAAAAACAAATGACAATTAACACAATGACTGTGTATATCTGATATAACCTGTGACATTACCCCACCGACACAAGCGGTGTAATGTTCTGTGCACTTCCCCCGTGTGAAGCGAGCGTAATGTGCCGTGAAATAATGACGAATTACTCGTGCTGACGAACAGAAGGAATTTGTGAGACAATTACCTCTATATAGATAAGTAAACAGATGTATAGACAAATGATAGAATATTGGATAATTATAACCCTTTTTACTACTAGCAGATAAGTGTTCTCTGCATCACCCAATGCCCACCTGGGAGAAAATACCTAAAGCACTAAGTCTACCTGTAAATATTTTTTTTTGAATGTAGGTTAATAAAAAAAGGAAACTGTCTAATATTTAAGTGACAGGGTTTATATGAAAAATATGTCAACTAAATTTCGAATAGGTTTAGTCTCAAAATGTGTTGATCTTACTGTTAACAAAGTACCTACTATAAAGACAACGATAACTGCAAAGCTACATAGCACTTATGATTTTCTGACATAAAACACTCGCTAACCCAAGGAAATCATGAAACCTAAGCTAATGTCAAACACGTGATCACAAAATGCTTATGAATGACAAAATTTTACTAATCGTTAATAGATATTACATTACTGTTTTGTGCGACTTTTCTTTGATATAATAGCAACAGTAAGTAACAATAGTATAGATCCTCCACTTTTAATGAAGCAAAAGTTCAAACTATCATTCAAAAACAATTCAGTTTGAGTTAACATTGTACCCTGACAAAGCATTTCACAATAGTGCTTGGAGATAAAAGTGAAATACAAATATGAAGTTCTGTGACATAACCTCAAATTCCAAACGTACAGAACATGCAACGCGTCAATCGTATTCAAAAATCGAACACAGAACAAAACCAACACCGGCAAAGAACAAAAGTTCGTTGAAAAAAATTCGCGATATATCCCCTGCCATTGTCCAGTATCACAATGCCTTTACGACACAGGGTAAATAACGTTTTGAAAAAAATGTAAAAAAGTGGCCGTACAGTTTGCGGGTACCGGGTAAACACGTCGCCGTACCCCTTATTGAGTTGATCTGGCCATTTGTACAGCCCTCGCCCTTTGCGTTTGTGAAAAAAAGAAATTCAGCTTGCGAATTCAATTTCCAATATCCATTTTTGACGTGGCGTGATTAGAACGCAGTTTGGTCGTTAGCGGTGTTTCGGGACGAGATTTCTTGTACTTTTATTTGTTCGATTGAAAGCGAGTTGGTCTATTTCGTTTCGTTGCTATTGTCCTTTACACTATGAAACTTTAAAAACTTGTCAAAATGAGAAGAATTTAATTTTTATTTGAAGAGACGTCAGATTAGGTTCTGGTTAATTTCGTATAGTTATTCCTAGTCAATTATGCTTAGGAAACCGTTGCCTTGACGCGATTCTTTAGCAGAAAAATAGACCTGGAAAAAGTGACTTCAATTGTTTTGGCCTCTAATTAAGAATTCCTTAGGACAGTTTGAATCTCACTAAATGATTTGATAAACTTCAACAGTAGTAATTAATAGATAAGGTAGACAAAAATATACCTGAATAAAGTTCCAGCAAATTTATTGTTTATTTCCAATAGATATTGCTCCGTTTCTCAAACATATTACATATTAATCAAATCCTAACATTTATTGTTCGTATAAGCACCTCTTAAACATCTCACGAGTGTCTTCCAAGCCTTGTAGTAATAATAAATATATCATAGTTATCCCCCAAGGACAAATAAAAGGGAAAATAAAGCAAATCGCCATCCCGGAAGGGTCCGCAAAGAAAAACGATTAATATTAACTGAAATTGTTATTGCCTCTTTATAGCTAACAATTTAATATTTTTACTGCTATTATCCGAAAGAGTTTAGTTGGATTCAATACTAATAAAATTTGAAGGCACCGTTTTGGTGAGATATGATGATTATAATTGTTGAAGTGGGCTGATTGGGACTGTTATTGTAGATTTTGTTTGGATAACATTTTGGTTGGTATATTTTGAGTTGGTTTTCTGAAAACAACTATTCTAACTTTTCTGTAAGGCTGAAGAGAATGTTTGTATTATTTATATATTTTTTATAATCCATTTCCTTTAACTACATACATATTATATATTTGCCACACACAAAGCCCTGGGAGGGTTTATCCGTGTGCTGGCGAGTCGATCAAAAATACTATTTTAAACGTATCTTCAGTTAATGAAGTTATAAAGTATCATGTGTAAAATGACATTTGGATTTGAACTTGAAACTTTTCGATCCTATTTTGTATAATTTTTGCAAGTTTTCCGGGAGTTTATTGTCTAGGAAAGGAACTAGATAATCAGCAAAATAATATAAATGAGTGACCTACACAGCACATTTTTTAAGATAATGCTAACGTTACAAAATAGGATTAAATAAATTCCTTTGTTATAGGTAAATGGATTAGGCCGTCAAAGATTGTTATCAAACGTTATTGGTTATGTGCGTATGTTGGCTGTTAGTTTTGATTATCAAATAATAAAATTGAATAAAATAATTTTACTTAACCCACTTTTACAACAACTACGTAAAAAACACACACGTTACAATTACATTTTCGGGTCACATTAGACTATATAATTTTAAATTAATTTAGCCATTCCTCAGAGAACGTAGTGAGCAAAAAAAGGAAAAAAAACCAAAAAGGTCCGAAAAATTGCTTAAACAAAGTTTAATGAAATCTCAGTTCATTAATAGAGAAAGCAAAAAGAGTAATTTGATGAACGCGTGATGTAGCCCCTTAACGAGCGAACGCCACCGGTGTCGGTGTTCTTACATTAAAATGTAAACATTACCCCTTCCCTCAAGTCACCGTGAGGCCAAATCGTCATTTGTCTGTGGCATTAAAAGAGTTAGCAGACGAGCGTCACAAACGCCGGATTCACATAATTTCTCTCAATTGACAAACTACGAGTTAAATGTCTCTCTAATGAGAGAAAAAGAGACTCGCTCACCTTTACATGATTTATATTTAGCTAGCAAAATAAGGATATGATGCATTGTGTCTACCCCTTCGGGGGTATTTTAATTAAATATGCAAGAAAATAATTAACATCGTGTCTTCATTGGAATCAAATACATTTAGAGTATGAGTCCTTAGCATCAGACAAATTGACTGAAATATTTGTTTTCAGATGATCTGTTACATTCTGTTTTCATGATTTGCAGAAGAGTTAATATGTTACCTAAATGAATAAATGAGATTTCATTACGTAGAATTTACAGCGTTTAAAACGTCGAACTATAACCGCTCGTCTGTACCCAGTTCATAATAAGAGCGTCTAATCTAAGTGTCAAGTACCTCAGAGCGGTCATCTCTGTCGGGATCACTCCCTAGGGTCCCGTAGACCCCAGGAATCCGGATTTATTCCGTCTGAATACCCACTGTCGCAAACGACACCTCTGCGATGAGCCTGAATGTTTTATGATGTGCCGTGAAGATTTTAGATTAGATTAAATTTAAACATGTGATGACGTCATGAAAATAAATTTGTAATTGGTTATTAAAGATTAAAATGCATAATAATTATAATTAACAAAACAAGTTCTTACTCAAATGAAGCATGATTAAAAATTGTTCTCACAGATTATATTAATTACGTGTTAATTTACCTGTGTGCCAATGTCTGCCTGGATTTGTTATAGTGTTGGACACTAAAAGAATTTGACAATTCAGATATGGGCCCTGATTCTGACTCATTGGATTGCTCCCGGATCGTAAACTTTTTCGAATCTTAGAACAACGTATTTTTACAGCTTAAGTTATTAAGTGTTAAAAATTAGTTTACCGTATAGAAAATGAAAAGCTAATTAATATAGGATTTTTTTTCTACATCCAACTATTTTTTTAACATTCGGTTTTTTAACTTTAAATAAACTGACAGTTCTGGCCGGAAATATTCCGACAGCTCAGAATCAGGGGGCTGAGTAGCCAAACCTCAGTAGTTTCTGAGATTAGCGCGTTCAACCAACCAAACAAACTTCTTCTTCTTCAACTTTATAATATTAGTATAGATGCTTTAAATAAGTTCCGATGTTTGAAACTTGCTTACGAGAAGTTCACCCAAAGTGACTTATACGAATTTTAAATGTACTAGTACTGATGAATCTTGTTTACATGCAAACCAGCCCGGTTCACGCGTCTAGACTAAATTGAAATTTACATTCGTAAACTTAGCTAGTTTATAAGCTACCTCACTTAAGGTGATAGATTCTTGACGTTACACGAACGTAATTATGTTTTGATGAAGAATTTCTTAGCTGTATTGTTATAGTCGTTTTTATGCTACCGTTTTTATTAAGAACTAAGAAATGTACTTACAGAAAAATCTTTTTAAAAAAGCGAAATAAATAATTACAAAATTGTGTTATCCGGCACTTATAACTCAATGAAAATATTTATATTTTGTTTTTATATTTAAACGAAAAATATCGTAGCTAAACTCTCTGAGAAATCCCTTCTCAAAGAGAATAACTTAGAATTTTAAATGAGTATTTTAAACATTGATATACTTGTTATCAGAAAATATACCTATAACTTAACAATCATCATTTCAATCCATAAACGTCCCACTGCTGGGCACGGTTCTCCTTCAAAGATAGTGAAGGGAATTTAGCCTTGACTGACCTGTTGGTCTAGTGGTTAGTGACCCTGACTGCTAAGCCGGAGGTCGTAGGTTCGATCCCCACCCACAAAAATCTTTGTTTGATGACCATAAAGGTTTGTTCTGTATCTGGGTGTAATTTATCTATAAAATGTATGTATTTAAAACAATATATATTTATGTAGTATATCAGTAGTTTAGTATCCATAACACAGGCAAATATAATTGCTTACTTTGGAACTAGATGGCGCTGTGTGAATGTGGTAGAATATCTTATACCACAGTTAACAATAGCTACAGGAAAATTCTAAATATAGCTACACCCTTATATACAATGCATTAGACCTTCGATTAAATATAATTGAAAATACATCCGCGGAAGTCACGCAACAAAAGTTAAAAGAAGTTTAGGGTTCCGTAGTACCTAAATCAAAATTACGAAGTTGCTTGCTCTCAGCTTGCTAACGACTGAGAAGATGGCCGAATACTTTAATTATTTAGCTCTAATCGTTGCCAACGATGTCCTTTGACGGCGGCCTGTTTAATTTAGGATTCCTCCCCCAAATTAAAAATATAATGAGAGTGAACTGAGCTCGTGTTAATTGGAAACCGATCTCAGAGGGAGGATAGACAGGCTGTTGTTTCACAGTTATTGGGACACGGATTTTATAGAGGGAAAACTGTGTTAAGAATAAAATTCAAGATTAAAAAATAAATTGTTATTCGGAGCAAGAAGAAAAAACACCCACTAGCATCTCATCCTACAGTCAGTTGATTCTTATTCTTAGCTAAAGGTGACGGCATCATGGGTCTTACAATCTAGGATTTTTTTAAAGTTTATCCACCAACTTGTGTCGATTACGACCTTAACCGATTTAGTTTAGTTTAGTTTTAATTAAACTAGCTACTTCAACTAAAGCTTTTGCCCAGTTATGGGAGATTGACGTGTAATATTATTTTCTTAATTTTTTTTTGTTGTTATTAATATAAATATTTTAATTTGTCTCTTTTTATAAATAAAACGTTCTATTTGTATTATTATTATACATCTCGTTCTGAATAATCTGTTAGATTATTAAAATTCCACTAAAATTGATAAGTTAATTACCTAGATTGAAAATTTGATAAATGATAAATACCTCGAGTTATTCTTAGTGATTTTAACCGTTTGACCGCTACGTCAAATCGGTATCGCCGTGTTATGAGCGACTAGCTTTTAAAATACAGTACATTTTTGCCGTGCCATGCCGTTATTGGCGAGGTGAGCACATTTTCATTTTACGTGTATAGACGTCTCTGGCGTTCAAATACAATCCGGGGATAATTCTAATAAATAAAAATAGGGACACGGAATCAATTACTTTGAAAAGTTAAAAAATGTACCTACACCACAACTCAGGTAACACAACTCGTTTGTCAAAGGAGGCTGTACAAGTAATCACTATCATTTATTTTGTCACAGCTCAAATGTAACAACGTGCCGTGAGCGCAGGATTAACGTTAGTCTTATTCGTTTCTTTTTCTTTTAAAGAAATAACGAGTTAAGCGGCTTAAGTGGTGATACTTTTGGTAAATATTTTTAGTCTCAAATAATAAAAAAATCTGTTTTATTTTTTGTTGTTGCTAACCGGTTTGCACTAATTAACAGTTGTAGATGAGTGAAGCCAAGCTTCGGTTCTTAAAAAAACTCTGGTCAACACTACTTATAAGCATTTATTGTGTACATGTATTTACTTATAAGCAAAATAACAAAATATTTAATTACCTAGTATTATTTATCTGAGAAGTTTGTCTGTATAAGTGCCCCTTAAAAGGTATAAGATTAATATCTATTTTCTAAAAAATGCTATTAGATACATTATTTAAGACGTTTTAAAACATTCATTTTATACGTTACTTAGTTCTAATAATAGATGTGTAGTTTTCTAACGGGAATTTTATGTGTTTTTTATTTGTAGTTATAATAATATCAACAATGTATTTTTTCATTTCCCATTCAGAAATGAAGGTTGTCTATCGAAACACTCAAATTCCGCAATGTAAAAACACACATTCATATTCATGACTGATATGACCGGCCGCCAAATAAAAACAAATAAAAAACAGTAATAGAATCAGAGAACAAAATCCATCAGGGTGACATGCATGACGTAGATACATGCTGTCTTGTATATATAGGGTGCTTACGTAATACTTTGTAAGTTTTCTTCGTAATATTGTTGGTTCTGTTTGTTTAAATGTCGATATTTAGTATAAGTAATTTATATCTTTATGAGTCACAATGTATATATTAATGTTAACATTTTAGAATATGTCGAATATGAAAAGATTTGACATTTTATTTAGAAGGTGAAAAAAAAGTAAAAATATTTTTTTTATTCTAGCACAGCTTAATGGCTCCTATTCACCAGATAGAAAGCTAAAGGAGGAGCTCAGATTGCACTGCCAGCTGACAGAACACCAAAGTGCCAAGTCGATGCAAACTTGCCTAAATTACACCAAAAATAACAAAAAAGTCTGTGGAAAGAAATAATTCGAGATTAAATCATAACACGTTTAGGTGTCATATAAAACACTGCGCTCATCATATAATCTTTTTTAAATAAATATAATTTACTATCGTCATTTAAGATGTAGTTTTAGGTTATCTGAAAAAATAAGGTTATATAAGTATAAACTTGAAGTAAATTATAAATTTTAACTCAAAGTAATGGCACTAGCAAACTAAATAAAATAACACCCTATAAACAATGTTGTCGTCTACGGGCACTGCAATATTTTGCCCACCTTTGGGGTCTCCACATTATGCATAACTGATAAGGCCGTATTTTGTATGCATGCGATCCTTAGCCTGGCTGCGTGGGTATAATGACGAGTGGCCCGTGGGACAAGTGAGCAACACAGTTTTTAGCTCATGTTTATAACATCACTAGGTATGTTTAACTTTGTTTAAAATTAGGTGAGGATGAATAGTAATATATATATTTAATATCGTTAGTTATTATACTAACGGTCGCAAGACGTCAATTAGCAGTAATCCGTCATTAAAACAATTTTTTCATCGAATAATCGTCTTTAGGCGTATCGACTTAAGATACACGTTTTTACTAAATAAACTTTAAAATTAATTAACGCCTCTGAGTACGGCAGTAACCTATATATTTTACTTGCATCTAACATGCTCCTCTCTGCATCACCTTAAGGTTGGTTGGTAGAGAATGATTTGTAACCAGACACTATGCATTATGTCTGGTTCATGTCCAATTTGAATGCCCTCTCACTCTATGATTTATTTTTTTAATATAACGAATATTTATAGATCACTAGTTATTCAGTTTAACTTTGTTAGTATAGAATTAGATGAGAATAAAATCAATAGTGTTGTAATTTATGAAATAAATATTGATGACCTTTAATATTTATTGGTGTCCTTATCAATGTACACAACTCTATCAATAAATCTGTTGCGTAACTTTATTATTTACGTAACTGTTACCTACGTCACGAAAACATGATTACGTAAACAAATAACACATACATCTCTAATATTATTCAAGGCAAAAAACATTGGATACATCCAAATGCCAATCACAAAACGAGTTAACCCTCTGGACGGGTCCGGATATTCAATTCGTGGCTTGTCCGAAGTAACGAAACAAATATTTATCAAAACCTGTAAGGAATACGTAAAATGACATAAAACATGTCCGGCCGGACAAACAAACGCGCAGTGATGGATTATTGCCAGTGACCGCCTCTATTTCCTATTGGAATAAGAAATTACCATATGCGCCCGGACCGGACTACATTCCGATGTGGAATAGTAACTATTGTGGAGACGGCTTTTTAAATAAGTCAGGCACAGTGGGACTTCGAGATTTTCGCTGCAAACTAAAAAAGCGCTGCAGCATATATTTTATTACTGCAATTTTGTAACAAACAATTTTAAATTGTAATGCATACAAGTCAAAAAACTGTTCGTTAATATAACTGTGCGAAATGCTTTGCACGTGCTTTCTTGCCGCGTGGCGAAAAGCTTGTAGTACGCGCCTGGCTTTATATTTGCAAAAGTCATAAATTGAATTAAAATCATAGATAACAGAAATATTTCGATGAAGTAAATATTATATTTTATACAGTTAATAAATTAGTTACGCATTTTTGTCTCTCTTCTCTCAATTTTAAATGTTTAAATAAGTATCCAATACACTTATTTTTACGAACTCACACAATAGCAATACTAGAAAAGTAAAACCGATCAACATTGTCAGCATCTAATTAAAAATGTAAATCAACAACGTTGCGGCTGAATAGAAACATATTTCACATTCCAAAACTCCTTAAATTTTTAACACAAAATATAACTATTCTTTTCTCTTCTGTTTCTTTTAAAAATAGAAAAATATATTTAGAAAAAGCAAACTCCTTGGTTTATTATCGTCGATAGAGCAGGGTGGCCGCGGCGTCGTGCCGGCGACCGGAGACCCTTCAAAAAGTTTGATAATAACACCAGCAGCGCAGTAATGTGACAGCCGATACGTCGCCAGCCCACCACTGCACGCTACTGTTTAAATTTTGTGCTTCCATTGTCCGATGGCATTGAAATATTGCGAAGTATGTCATCTAATATTTAAGAGTAACAGCTTCTAGCTTGAGAAGAAAATAATCGTAAACTGGGTCCTGTTTTCTGCTTCGCCCACATGATATTCAATTTCCATGACCACATTAAACTTTTTGTCTCTAAATTAGTGTTTTTATATATTTTCCGCGGACTTCAATTTAAAAAAAATGCCGATTCAGTTCCACCGTTCACGCGTTCTCGAATTTGGCGCTTGGCAGGAAATTTAAACATTCTGTTTAATTGACCTGCTAATATTTTTTACTTTTTTAGGCATGTGGCCAGCAGCAGAACTTAAAGGATTGTTGATAATATATTATTTTCACTTATGAACAAAACTATTCCAAAGTATTGCTTGATTTATTTTGTTGCTCTACTGAACCTAACAATTTTTATATACAGACGAGGAAATTTCATCTAAATTGATGTAATGATAGAAAAAAAAATAAAACAAGCGGCAATGACAAAGCTTATGTAGTGAGGTGTATGATAAATGACAGATTCATGAGGTGTTGGCCCCGGATCACATGTGTCGTTGGTAGCTAATGTGTTGGAAGACTCGGACCCCTCCGTGACGAAGCCGATTTACGAGAGCTTTTTTTCTACGTCATTATCAACTCAACACATTTTCATAGTGTGTTGTTGAGAAGATGTAAATAAACTGTTTGAAGTTTCTTTTATGTGCAGTAAATACTTACAAAAAAAAATCTGCGAGCAAATTAGTAGGTACAGTAAAAAAATCTTATTACCAGAAAAACAACAACGAATTGTGTGCTTTTCTGATTTAATTAAAACATGCCTTATACCCACTGATAATTTGGATTTCATTACGACTAAACTCTGTCTCAACTCAATGGACTCGTAAAAAACAACCTCTTGCAAAGCCAATTTTTTTTTAAATCAATGATGCATAATGAAAAAAATGTTAAATTTTAATGTTTAATTTCCTTTTTTTTAGTTTGTAATTTTTTTTTAGCAACCCATTAAATCCCACTGCTGGGCTCGGGTCTCCTCTCCTCTAACTTATTATTTTTGTAATTAATTATATAGTTTTAATTGTAATTTAATTTAGTTAATTTTAAATGTGTAAGGATCTCTATACTAAAAATAACTACTAACAATTATTTTCAGTAATTAAAATCGTATTTTATAAGTTGATGCGTACGTATACCATGAATCTAATGTGGTAAGAATATATGAAATTAACATAATAGATACATTTTACATTGATAGAGAGTAAAACCTGGCACACATACAAATGTAGAAAATATAAAAATGTCTAGACAACAAAGTATGTCGTACATTCCCAAACTAAGTTTAATACATTGAAATATTCAATTGCTTGTCCCGCTATCAGATGGCTAATAACTTCGCAACTTGTACGTGTGTTGCCAAAGGAAAATACCTGGAAAAATAGCTTTGTTTTCAACTACAAGCACTGCATATGTCCGGAATACTCCCACAACTTATATGTACATAATCTTGAAATTGATATCTAGAAAAGTTACCAAAGTTTAATGCAAGATTGGCAATGCAATAGATGAACAAAATATATTCAACTAAATATCTAGATTGGATATTCATTATTTAACAATGTTCTTGAATAGCTTCTCTGTTGTTTCTTGACTACAGTCCCCTAATTCTGAGCTATCGGAAAGTTTTCGGCCGGAAATGTCAGGTTCAAAGAAAAAAAACATAATATTTAAAGATGGTTGTAGAAAAAATCTTAATCAGTTTTTAATTTTCTATAGGATAAACTATTTTCTAACAATAATTATCTTAAGCTGTAAAAATACTTCGCTCCAAGATTCGAAAAAGTTTACGATCCGGGAGCAATCCAACGAGCTAGAATCAGGGCTCTGGTCTGGAGTATCACATTATTGCCTTCTCCTTTGCATACTACCATTTTTTTTTAAATTTATATTCGAATCTCAGAGTCAGCATTTTATAAATGCTAATCCTAATACTGTTTGTATCGTCCTTTACAAATAAAGTCAGTATAAAAATTCGTACTAGAATGAACAAATCACAGAACATTTGAAATTTACCGTATTATCTGCTCATCAGTAATTTCACATTTGAAATAACACAAATCATTTATGTGACGAGTCAACAACAAAGGTGCGTGATGCTTCGTGACAAGTCAGATGCTAATCATTCAACCCTTCGGCCGACAAATCGGAAATTAGGGACGCATGAGCGCTAGCGGGTTAAGCCACCGCTCGCCAGGGTCTTTTCGGCCCCGGAGACTTGCCCGTCTTGTTCTTTGAATATTTAACGCGTAACAAATGGTGTTTCACACTCGCACAGGTAATTTGTTGCGACTTTGATAGAACGGTAGCGTGACAGGTGAGAGAGTAGGTATGGATATATAAATTGAAATAAGAAAATTATTTTATTGTCGAATCTCCGAAACTATGTAAATTATAGATTAAGATTTTTTGTTTTAAAACTGAAATGGGGAATATTGTATTTTTACTGGTACTGATGAGTCATGGTTTCCCAACTCTTTGGCGATTCACTCTAATCGTTAACTTAAATACTGTATAGCTTTGATATTCCTTTGATGTCTCTAAAGAGTTGCTGATCTAGTTTTCTATGAATATTATATTAAATACGCATATATTTTTACTGGAAGACAAATGTTCAAGCCCATAATGCCTAATCAAAATTACTACAAATGTCATTGGTGTATAATCTGTGGTGCAAATTTATTACTAATGTCAAAAGGAAGAATATAGTCTATGGTCATTGCGCACTGACACTTAAAATGTGCTCCACGTATTTTAATGGTAATTAATTTCAAATAGTAATAGAAGTTAACAAAATCAAAGCAAAATCATTTGAGAGTCATTCTAAGTCCTCGTGAAGAAGACCATGCGCATTCACAAATGTTAGCCACTGCTAACAAGATAAGCTGTGTAATCACGATACCTATTCACAAATTAATGTTATTTTTATTGAAAATTACTAATTTATATTTTTAACTATTTTTTATTTTCATTGAGTTCTGGCAGGTAAATAAACCACATAATACTAACTTTTTGCTATTGAATGTAAAAGTTGATATACACAATTTTTCCCTAGTAACAAAATCAGAGTTAAACTAATTCATAAACAAATACTAAGAAACTCAATTATTAAAATCGCAACTAGCCCGTTAATATGAAACTCCTTTGCTTTCACCGTTGTCGATTACAGACGCTGAAGTACGGAACACTTTGATCGTGTTACCGTCCATAGTCGTATCTTTAGCTTTGAGAGCCATCGACTTGCTCAAGGCGTTACACTATACCGTTTGATAATTTGAGCTGCATTTGAAATAATTGACCGGTGATGGAAGTTCTTAGATAATATTATGGTAGCGAAGATTAGTTAGTAATCAGAACAACGGTAGCTTAAAAGATGCATGACAATTTTTATTTAAGATTTAAAGATTTAAGCAAAGCATGTCGTGATAAAAACTGTTTCTTTTGCAGATAAACCGTGAATTTTTTCTAATACTTAATGGTGATGTATTACATTTGCTTCAAATGAAAACAAGGAATTATTAAAATTATTATCATCATCATCCCTATCACCTCAATGATGTCGACTGCTATAAAAATACAACATTCCTCTTGTTTATTTTAAAACAAATATTTAAATTAATTAAATAATTTCATTTATCTTGATCATATGCATCACATCTACTGCGTAAGTATAGGTGGAGTATTGCGGTCGCTACTAGAAGCGTATAATAATATGTATTAGAGATATTAATTAGGTAAAATTAAAAATACATAGTATTTTAATACAAAATTCTAATAGAGTATTGCTGTATACGAAACTCTAGTAAACTATATTTTTTTGTTCCTAGTTAAACTTTTCCTATGCTATAAAACCAGTAGTAGTATAAACGTCTATTAAGAAATAACGCAACACATTTGCGGACAGCGTAATGGCTCGCAAGTACTTACACACAGTAATAAATATTAAGCCGAGTGTACACAACGCATACCGTGCCAGATGACGGCATCTTAAAATATAGGCGCCCTGCTTCGACCCCCTTACCCGAGAGGTATAATTAATAAATGACCCACACGGCCCCTTGGACCGAAGCAGATTAATATGAAATTAGTCCACATACTAAGGGGTTAAGACAATTTTCTTTAGCAGGTACGTGAATACACATTGTTTCATTTGTTTTTAGAGCGTTACTTGTGCGTATATAATCGAATTTCTTTTCAAAATTTATGAGTGGTCGCACTTGACACGTAAAGTTTATTGCGATAGTCAGTACCTAGTATAAAACAAAGTCGCTTTCTCTGTCCTTATATCCCTATGTATGCTTAAATCTTTAAAACTACGCAACGGATTTTGATGCGGTTTTTTTTAATAGGTAGACTGATTCAAGAGGAAGGTTTATAAGTATAAAATACATACCATGCAGGCGAAGCAGCGGGCTGAAGCTAGTTTCATATAAAATAAACGCACTTAGAAAATTAGAATATGTAATTTTCTACAAATCTGAATTAAAAAATTACTTAATTTATACATAATTTTAAAACTTACAATGATATGTATAGGAACTTAACTTCAAAATATTGGTCAAAGAATCACTGAATTTAATCACTGAATTTAAAATTTAAGCATTAGCGAACATTATAAATCAACGAAACCTCAAAAGACCACATCTATAAAGACGCAATTAAAAATTAAGATCAACAGTGTCACCCAAACAAAACTTCATACATTATCTAAATGGTACATAGACGACCTTTCGGCGACCGCGCGGCACCCATTAATTACTTAAATTTAATTCATACGAGACCCTACGCCACTATTTACATTCAAAAACGTACCCTTACACCCTTGCCCGCATCCGTAACCCTTGCTAACAAACTTGGCGACCCAAGACGCTAACTCCTAAGTAGACTTTCTTTGATAGCGCGCTCTGCTGACTCTGAATAAAGGCCAACGTCTCGATAGAGTTTTGATCTGTAATTTTATACCTACCCGCCCCTACCGACTGGAAGGATTGTGGCCTATTGATCTCTACTTGGCTGTTTTTGTTCATAAGTACCGCGGAACTAGGAACAAAGCTGTTTGATCCATTGTAGATAACTAGCGTAATTGTCGAGGTTTAGTTCAAAGTGATCATATCGTAAATGAGCTGATGGCTGTGTACCATCTTGATCAAGTTGAAATAAAGTGTTTGACGACATACAAGAGAAATCATTCGCTATAAAATTAAAGAAACTCTTAAGTTCTTACTAACAATGAAACAACAATTAAGTTTATGTTAAAAATTTTCAAAAGATAACTCGTCATTCGGTACCAATAAGGATAAACAATGTTTTCATTTAAAATCTGTAAAAATTATCAAAAAAATCATGAAATTCAAATCTTGAGAATAAACAACAACTTGTTTTACTGTCTGATCAATCATAAGTTATAAGTGTAGCAATTACTAAACGGCTTACTAATTCGGGAATTAAATAAATACATAATTGTTCTTTATAAGAAACGAATACTCACTCGGCACGATAGCCACCTGAAGCTGAAAAGAAAACGTGCATTCATGGGCATATAATAATAATTAATTGCAATCATATTGTAAAATAAAGAGGGTATTTTTAAATTGCATTTTGCCTACATACATACTTCACCTTGTATATCCGTTCAAACTGAGTTATAACCAAACAAATAAGGATCAATGATTCCTTTAAGGTGGATTAGCCTTTATCACCGCGATACTTATATGAGTGCCCCTTTTATTGCATTATAACGTGGGGGAAGGGTTGCTTCGCATCGTCTCGAGAAAACAGGAAGAATTTATAAATAAGTTAACCGGGACCCGCCTCATTCTTCGCCTCGTCTTACTTTGTTTTATCATATTTAAATTATAAGAGTCAGATGTAGAACGTGTACCTAATTGCTGTACTTTGTTAAGATAATGTACCTTTGGCGCGACTCCACTTTTGTTTTCTTGTTGGCCGACGATATAAATTCACAGGAGGTTCGCTAAGGAACGCCCAAGTTTCGTATTCTGTTTTTGTACGGACGTTCGTTTGGTAAGGAAATAAAATTTGTTATGCAACCGCCTGGGTCGTAGGTGCTTTATAATAACTCCGAGATTACGCTAAGTTAAGACGGAATAAATTCGTGAATTTTCTGTTGAACATTAACAGTAACTTTCACTGAGTGATGGAGATTTTTCGAGTAATTAGCTTGTTTGGTTTTTATTATTTATATATTACCATGTTTAGAGGAATTCATTAGAGAAAAGTTAATAATCTCATAACGTTGCAACATGCAATAATTAATTGGCACCTTTTTAATCAGTGAGCTTTCATCAGCAACCCATTTAGTCCCACTGCTGGGCTCGGGTCTCCTCTCCTCTAACTAGAGAGCTGAGAGAGTTTAGGCAATAATCCTCTCACGCTGGCCTAGTGCGGGTTGGTGGATCAGACATACTCATAGAATTTCTTCTAGGGTATGTGGGTTTCCTCACGATGTTTTCCTTCACCGTTAGCAGATGGTAAGTCACTTGACTAGTTCATATAAATTCCACAAAGTGGAATTCACATTGGTACTGCCGGTCGGGATCGAACTCGGACCGCGTGATTTGCACGCCGGTCCCTTATCCATTCAGCCACCATCGCTGTGAGCTTTACATAATTATAATATCTTTCTTTCTAATCGAAAAGGCTTGACACAGCCTAGTCTTGGAATTTATCAAGTCGCCCAGAAGGCTTCCAACTTGACTAAACGGCTACCACATTAAGTGATAACCGGTACCAACAGCTTTACTTGCCACAAACGGTCACCCATCATAGACTGACCTTACCAAACGTTACATAACCTTAATGATCTTAACGAATCTCAGTACCACAAGGCTACGAGTGCCTCTACGTTTGTGAACAGTTGTTATTTAGTTTGAGAGCTGTCACATCGTAGTAATAAATAAAATCGCTTGCACTGCGATATATTTCTAATTTATATGCAGTACTATATCCTGATGGTGGCTGAATGGATAAGAGACCATCGTGTTAAACACGCGGTCCGAGTTCGATTCCGACCAGCAGTACCAATGTAGATTTCACTTTGTGGAATTTATATGTACTAGTCATGTGACTTACCATCTGCTTACGGTGAAGGAAAACATCTTGAGGAAACCCACATACTCTAGAAGAAATTCTATGGGTATGTCTGATCCACCAACCCGCACTAGGCCAGCGTGTGTGGATTATGGCCTAAACCCTCTCAGCTCTCTAGATAGAGGAGAGGAGACCCGAGCCCAGCAGTGGGACATTAATGGGTTGCTGATGAAATGAAACTATATCCTATAGTAACGGATAAAATTCAAGAAAGTTTCCTAAAATAAATACTAAGCCTTACTTAATAATTATCAGCAGTTACCTTTCTAGCTTTAGTGTTCAGATTTGTTAAAATATTTATATTTCGCAATATCTTCTAAAATACTACAAAATTGCGTTAAAAATCGAAAACAGTAAATAAACCAACTATAATAAAAATTTCTTCCAGTGATATAAATCACATACATAACTTAGGTTGGTATATAAAATTCTATATGTATAACCGTGAATAATTACGTAACAAGAACACGTGCGTACGAGAACAAAACGCCTTAATTTATCCAACAAAACAATATCTCATTTATATTACAATATTTTCTATCGTAAATCAAATTTAAGTGTTATTTCATTTCCTACGCACACGCATACGAATAAGTAATTGAAATTTGAAACGAACTTCGATTTTACGGACCCCATTGCTTTCTGAAATGATTATGAATTTCCTTTCTGAGGGATAGCGTCTTAATGCTCGTCTTTTCATGTAAGGAGATTTTATGAGAGAAAATGTTTTCGTATTGCCTTAATGGATGGTAAAGGATTATTTACATCACACTGAGAGGCTATATTGAAACTTCATTTTATTTTTATATTGTAATTTTTTTTCAATAGAAACATTATTGATATCAAGGTAATTAATAAAAATTATTGCTTAATTTAGAAACGAGTTTATATTGTTGTGCAGAAGTTTATTTAATATAGGTAATGCCTGTTGTTCGCAGAAATACTTTTTCTATATTTACATTTACACTACGAAGGTATATTTCACTACGAAGAGACAAAGACGTATTTGAAAACAGTAATTATTATTATTTTAGCAACGGTTTAGTATTCATAAAAGTCTGATATACCGTTATAAAAAGGACTTGTCATATAAAACAAAATACTCAACACGAATGAAATGTTTAGTACGGTCTGCATTAAAATAAATTCACCCGTTACAGTCAAATACACAATCACTTACAATAGTCTATAAGCCCAAGATTTCCATTTACAAGGAGTATTATCTGTCATACTCGATGTTACGACTATTATTCCCTCAACTATCATAGCCCCGGGCCCGAAGTGACAAGACATTGTCAACTGTACCCTTCCTAAATGTCTCCTGTTAACAACATAGCATCGAGTTGTTTGTTCATAAATATAATATGGTTTTTCAATACTCTTACAGGTTCATAAATTTATCATAAGTGCTTGTAGTCAATGAAAAGAAAAAAGTTAGAAAATGTTTTATAATTTACTCTAAAATCAATAAACGTTTGTAAAACATCTAAATTTATTTTTTTAAAGTTATCATTGTCGTTTAATTTACAGTTCTTTCGTGATCATGGCGCTTGCAACAGCGCTGAAATAATCGAACTCTCAACAACGATAAAAAGCGACAAATGGTAAATATCCCGAAATTTAATATGTATTATTAAATCTATAATTAATTTATCCTTGTTTCTTATTGCAAATATAATCATACCCCAATCAAACTTTTGAATTGAATGTCTTTGATGAAAACTTTCACGCACAAAACATATGTTAAGAAATAAAAGCGCCAAAATAAAACAAATCACCTGAAAGGTGGCAACATCGCATCACGAACGCTTAGAACATTCTTAATTCGACTATTAAAACCCGTTACAAGCGTCGCAATGTTGGCAACACCAATAAACAACAGACGAACGCGAGCGCGAACGTCTAAAGTTTGGAGCGCGCGGTGAGTGCAGAGGGCCCTTAATGAGGGTTAGAAATTTCGGCACATTGTGGCTCAAACCGCACCCGGTTTCTTAGCTTATTATTAATTCTGTAAGACGTGTCCCCGATGTCCAAGACGTGCGCTGAGATTCGAGACAAAAGTCACAAGGGCGGAAGGGACGAGAGAAGAACCCCCTCGCTCCCTCGTACGTGTGGAGCGTCGACAAGTCGCAAGTATGGGATTTACAGGTGGTTTTAATAACGGCAGCCGCTAATGTCGCGAGATGAATACTTAATGGACGGATCATCGACGACTTAGCTGGATTGGGAAACGTTGACGTGTCTAATAATAAATGTGGGTAAGACAATGTGTCACAATGTCCCCTATAAGACTCACATAACTGTTTAATGCATAGTAATACATAACATTGAAACTAACTTAGTAATTTATGTACATTACATAGGGATAAGCAGCAGTCAACGTATTAAACTATACCTCGAATGAAAACAACAAAATTATAAAACCGCTTATAGAAGACAGTGTTTTAAGTTTAGCCTTAGTATCCTGGTCATATCCATTTCTCAAGACAATTTAGTTACAAAGTGCAAATCCCTTTAAGATGGCGTTCCCTGACAGGGGGTGCTTTCAAAAACTCGTTAGGAGGTTGGCATTCTGCGGTGGTGGGTCACGTCGCGAGGCCGCGGCTGCTTCGAGACAAAATGTTACATAGAACTTTCTAGTGTGCTGTCATGTAGCACCATGTTTAACTAAATTTACTGCCATAGAGTTCTCGTACTTATTGTATAATTTTTAGTATCGTTTGTATTAAAAATTGGATCGTAATAAATCTAGTTAGTTTATTAGTAGTTGATGGGAGTGGACAAAGTGTCTAAATATTGTACATAATATGAGGAACTTAGACTCTGTCTCAATGAGATCTGAATAGGATTCAGAAATGATCCCATTCGAATCTGTTAAAGAAGCAATTATTGTAGATTTGTATTGATTTGATTTTGTTGTTCCTTTCGTTTTCCTTTTCCTTCCTATTTTTATATTCGGCAGTGGTAGGGTTGTGAATTCTTCGCAACCAATGCTAAAAGAACGCAGTCATGTTCATGGGCAACGATTAACAATTACCATCAGGTGGGCTGCATACTCGTCAGCCACCTCGCTGTGGTCGCCGCGTCGGGCAATAAAAAAAAATTAAGCCGGATGATTTTTTCTATAACAAGGTGCTTTTTCTCTAGTTGACATCTGAATTGGTATTTTTCCTAGAAAAAATACAAACATCACAAAAAATTTCATTTCATCATTGCCAGTTCAGTCATTGCTATAGCTTGGTATTCCTACTAACGTATCTACAGAGCAAAACTCTATAGGTATTTATAAAATAATAAAATGTTCTCTCCATACAATTTTAACATAGAATACACTGCAAGCAAATTAAAGCACCAACAACATTACTAGAAAAATTGGCAATCTCCGTGCACGTAAGTGTCGTGATCGGGAAACGTTAGAGGCGTTTATCGCCAAGTGGCCGCTCGGGAACAATATCTTGTTCGAATCGAACGAATGTAATATATTGCGAACTGTGCACTTTATATTACACGATGTGTAATTGATTGTGTTTTTATTCTAAGATGCATGGTCTTTTACAGAATAGAACTCTGAATGTTATTTTGGGTAGAAGCGTGTATTTCAAATTCAGTGAAATATTTTTTTAAGTATTAGTATCATATTTAGTGTTAGTTAACAATATTTTTTGCAACTTGTGTTCATCGTAAGGCTTTTACTTATCATGTTTTTAAACAAGTATCAATATTAAAAGAAAAAGTATGACTGTATGACAGTAAACCCCTTATTATAAAATATGGAAGTACTTATTAAACGAGGTGTATTGACTTAAGCCATTGTTTTTGTGTCAACGTTGTCAATTTAAACCTAGATTAATTGTTAGTCTTACACACATCGTAAACAGAACCCGAAATCAGCATAAAACGAAAGAGACCTATTGAACAGTGAATATAAATGTGATAATAACAAAACTTTTTTACTGCTTTCTTAGTATCCCTTTGCCTTGTAGCAAACAACCATTAGGTATACATTCCCGGTAGGTAGTCAGTTCGATTCTCGTATAAGTAAGCTTGAATAACCAAAGTATGTTATAGTTGTTGCACTGCTGTTTTATTAGAGCTTATAACTATAACAACTTACTACAAAAATATTTTTGTTTTTCTGACACAAAAAATGTAATTTTACTTCCAAAAGCTTTGATTTCCTTGTGAATGAGAGATATAAAGACAGTTGCTTGAAATAGTCAAACTGATCATACGATGTGGAAATAATGAAAAAGTGACTTTTTATCGTTTGATGTCCGATCATCATAAAATTTCACGTAAAAATAGTACAGAACTTGGAAAAGGCTAAATAAGAATATACTTTAAATTATATATTATGCAAATATTTGAGGCGAATGTGAAAGAAAACGTTGGAAGGGGAAGACCTAGAAGAACGTACCATACCAAATAGGTGACGTTCTAAAGAAGGGACAGATCAGGAGTACCCTCAACAGGCGAGAATGCATGAAAAGACTGATGAATGTTGAAGAAGCCAAAGATGTATGTCAGAATCGTAGCAAATGGAAGGAAATGGTCTCTGCCTACCCCCTGTTGGGAAAGAGGCGTGATCTATATGTATGTATATTATGCAGCCAAAGCGGAAAGGAGATGGAAATTATAGCATAGTTAATGTATTTGATTTATAATATATACTTAATAAGACAGGCAAGAAACTTTGCAACACGAAAAAACTGTCTGTGAATCATCCAATATTTGTATTGAGTAAGCATCGAACTCAGCACTTACTGTGACTAAATACACAACCATTACATTCATCATCATCATTTCAACCCAACGTCCCACGGTTGGACTCCGGTTTCCTCCAATAATTTTGGAGTGAATCTGAACTACTATACCACGCTGGCCAGACGGATTGGTGTAGGGTTTTGATTCAAATTTTTCTTTTGTCTGCATAAGGTTAGGTCCCTTAGTCGCCTTTTACGACACTCAAGGTTAGAAATGGGGTAGTGACATTAGGTATTTCTAAATCATCACTGCACGGAGAATCACATAAGATTAAGTAAATTTTTGTTTTATTTTGAATTATCTATTAACCCTGTGAAAGCTGTACGCACTATAAAATCGTGTAATTTAAAAATACTAACTTATTTTCAATAAAAAAGGCACTACTTTCTGAGACTGTAGGTAATAAATAAGAATTAGTCGTTAGATTTCAATCGGCCGGTGGGCAACGGGCGGTAAATTATCAACAACACCGGACGAAAGAAATATCGCCGTCAACACCCACTGCACTTTTACACGCTAGGGATGTTACTTACACCTTGTAGTTATCGATAAGATTGTAGCTTTGGGACATTTTTTTACACAACGCCATCTAGATCGAAGTGAGTTAACATAATGACTGGCCTGTTAGTCTAGTGGTTAGTGACCCTGACTGCTAAGCCAGAGGTCGTGGGTTCGATCACCACCAAGGACAAATCTTTGTGTGATGAGCATGCAGGTTTATTCCGTGTCTGGGTGTAATTTATCTATAATAATTATGTATGTATTTACAAAAAAAACTATATTTAAGTAGTATATCAGTTGTTTAGTACCCATAACACAAGCAAATATATTTGCTTAATTTGGGACTAGATGGCGCTGTGTGAATGTGGTAGAATATTATATATTATTATTATAAGCTTGTGTTGGGGTCTAGACAACTGATAGACATACATATATTTCTAAACATAAGTACATATTATACTTAGAAATACATCTAAACTAAAACAAACATTTGCAGATCATACAAATATTTATTGCAACCTTTATTATTATACCGATGCAAGGCAGGCAAAGCTTTAAAGAATAAGATCTGCTGACGCGACAATGTATTTATGTAGTTTTATCGTATTACCTAAATTACATACCGGTTCCTTACAATACTACATACATAGATACATCGAAAAAAACTGGATCCAGCGATACTTAGAGACTATATTGGGAAATTATGAGAACATAATTATAAACATACTAATACTCAGATTGAATAATTTTATTAGATTTTTACATACTGTTTATATATATGCATGCTGCGAACTATATTGTTTTTGACATCACTCAGTTCAAACTACATTATTTTTAAGTAATCCGTTGTCAATGCACGTACTTATTTCTTAATTTTATTAAAAGTTGTGAATAAGTCGTAGCATGTCTACGACACAACTACGGTGTGTAGCCAATCACTACAGTTCGTAGCATTATTCTACTGACGTCATAATGGGTTACATGTTTAATTTTATCGATAGGTAACTAAAACACTTCAGAACATTACTATAATGGTGAGTGTTTTAACAAATCGGCGTGTAAGAGACCGGCCCTGTACCGCCCGCCGAGCGCTTAATCACTTAACACTCACTGGATTAACGGCAAATTTATTGTTTAATTATAACTATAACATTTATTCTTAGGTACATAATTATACTTTCGATTAAGATTTTTTATGTACATTAACAAGGTGATGATTTCTTAGGAGGGAACTTTTTTACAAATGAAAGTTATTTATATCGGAAACACGTTTCTTACCGTCCACACAAAAACGAATTTTGAGAAAACTTGACACACAGATACGTAGAATCCATTAATGACATTTGTTTAGGGCTTTAGGTAAGTAAGAGTACGGACAGAAACACGCATACTTTAATTATAAATAATACAGTAAACAACATTTATTATATAATAATATATTCTAATATTCTACCACATTCACACAGCGTCATCTAGTCCCAAATTAAGCAATTATATTTGCTTGTGTTATGGGTACTAAACAACTGATATACTACTTAAATACATTTTTTTTTGTAAATACATACATATGTATTATAGATAAATTACACCCAGACACAGAACAAATCTTTATGCTCATCACACAAAGATTTGTCCTGCGTGGGGATTGAACCCACAACCTCCGGTATAGCAGTCAGGGTGACTAACTACTAGACCAACAGGCCAGTCAAAATACGACAATATTAAACAAACATTTGTAACATGAAACTTCACGCGTTGTCTATGTATCTGTATTAAATACATATCAAAATTAAAGTAACTAAAAACAATTCTTTTTGTATCGAAAATCTAAAATCACGAAGAACATGAGAAAGGGTAGTGGACACAAGAGAATTCGACCCCCGTAAAGACATTAATTCTTACAAGAATGAGGAATGAGACAAACGGTCGGACAGGCAACTACCGGCCCACTAGCAGCCCGTGAAAAGAAACCCTTTTTATGAGACGTTGGCTGATGTATGGACAAGATGTTTTAGGAATAATATATATGGGAAGGAATTTTATTCAGGGCCATGGTTGATTTCGTTTTGTAAATAATTAAGTTTATATTTAGCCATAACAAATATTTAGCGACTGGCCTGTTGGTCTAGTGGTTAGTGACCCTGATTGCTAAGCCGGAGGTAGTGGGTTCGATCCCCACCCAGGACAAATCTTTGTGTGATGAGCATAAAGGTTTGTTCTGTGTCTGGGTGTAATTTATCTATAATATGTATGTATTTACAAAAAAAAATGTATTTAAGTAGTATCTCAGTTGTTTAGTACCCATAACACAAGCAAATATAATTGCTTACTGTGGGACTAGATGGCGTTATGTGAATGTGGTAGAATATTATTATTATTATTTATCATAATCAAACAATTGTCTATCTTTAAAATAGTGTCACATGTAAGCTACATAATGCAAAAAATAATAGGTAATTCGTACAATTTGTGTCTAAATGGTCAATTTGAAAAGTCCAACATTTACAAAAATAATGTCTTAGAGAGATAATAATAAAATAAACAAAATTAATAATCATTTCCACCAGCCTCAATAGGAGCTATCTCCTATTCTTATCTATATTATGAATATAAAATACAAAACCGGTACGGCACTTTAATATAAAAAAAAAATTAACAACAACACTATACTTATTAAAGTTTATATTGATAGTCCACTCTATTCTAACAGCACCCTTTAAAAGGACAATTGTTTGTCGAGGTCATCGGGCGCTCAAAGCGATCGCCAATAAATAAATACTTGATTTGCTTTGTAAATAAATAGCAAAAGGCCGGAATAGTTCCAATAGGAATGCGAAAGAGGGCGGTAGGGTCAACCTAACTAACGAGAACTAAATACGTTTGCTTTGGACAGGAATCCTGTTTACCCTGTTCGGTGATTTGATTGATTTATTTATTTGTACTTACTCGACTATTTATTGTATGTATTTTGTTAGGATACCTATTACTGGTATTTTGTTTACTTGTTGTTTTTATTATCATCATCATTATAACCTATAAACGTCCCACTACTGGGCAAGGGTCTCCTTCAAAGATTTTGGAGGGAATTTAGCTAGCTATACCACGATGGCCAGATGGGTTAGTATAGGGTTTTTTTTCGAAATTTTCTTTTCTCAACAAAAAGAACAAACAATTTGTTGTTTTAACATATTAATATACTTAAATATAGTTACGCTTCTTGTCTCCGAAAGGGTAGGCAGGGGTGCATCAAGCCTACATTTCACCAGTTTCAGTTATGTTAAGTTTCTTATAGAGTTTTTTTTTGTATTAATGCATTCTATCAAATTTTTATTTTTATATTAATGTGAATATTTATATTTTATTTTTCATTTACAGCTATTTTAATTTCATCTCTGTCCAAGAGTTACCATCTGCTAACGGTGAATAAAAACATCGTGAGTATTCGTGAGTGAACCCACATACCTTAGAAGAAATTCTAAGTGTATGTTTGATCCACCAACCCGCCTTTGACCAGCGTATATGGATTAAGGCCCAAACCATCTAAAGATAATAAAGGAGAGGAGAACCGATCCCAGCGCTGGGTCATTACGAGTTGCTAATGAACCGAGCTCACATTCATGGACTAAGAAACAACCACTGTCTCAAAATTTCGTAACACAAAAACTCAATATTCCTTCCTCTCCAATGGCCTGACCCGGGAAGCGAACCCAATATTGGCAACAAAGTAGGCCCACGAGGCAGAATATGGAGTAGGTATCTGTACTCATCTAGACTGTACTGTATTGCAATAACGCTAACTCTTTATGTGAGCTAATGCTCAAAAAAGACTTAAATAAAACTGTGCCTTTTACTACTGACTTATTAATATAAGTCTGAATGTCACAATATACATTACCAATAAAATGTCCGACATAGTTTATGTTACGTCTGGTTCTCTTAATACTATTTATTGATGAAGGAAGTTCCTAAAGCAAGTAAAATTTTCAGTAGGTATTCATTACTATCAGTAGGTATACGGTAATACGCGTTATCCTATTCAAATCTTAAATAAAACTATTAATAAAAAATAAATGTTTAATAAAAAAAACAAAATATAACCACAACTTGAAATTCGAATATAAATATTGAAAACAGCGCCATCTCAATAATATTGTAAGAACTACGATAAACTCTCGCTCCCTCACGTAACAACCCTCCTCAGAGGGTTGAAATACATGTTGGAATGAAAGGTTCCTACTTTGTTCGCTCAATGCCGCGATGAATGAAATAAAAGTAGTTTGCGATTGTAAGTTATATTTTTTATTTATACTTTTTAAAATAACGCACTTTACTAATAATAATCACTGTAAACTTTATTTATAATACAATAATATGAAATGATAAAACTGTCTTGATACTTATCTAGTGAAATTTATTTTAACTACAGTTATAAGTCCAATTTCCACCGCTAGAGGCGCTATTTCATTAAAAGTTTTAATACTATCACTACTTCATTACAAAAATGTTCAAATTAATTCAAAACTGATTACAAAAAAATTCACATGATTATTACTTTATGTTGTTATGAATATTTCTAAGATAAAAAAGTTTATTTCAAGTCTCTAAGTTTAAATATTCGCCACTAGAGGCGCCACTGTCATGAAAAACTTTTACGACACGCTTACCAACACTGGTTGTTTTTCTTAATAATTTATAGCCGTTCCGAGAAGTTGGCTCGTTTCGTATATATACGTATTCACTTGTTCAATTATGAATCTGTGCTTTGTTAAGAACCATTTGTTTTTAAGAAGTCTGTAAGTCATAATGTGAATTATGACATAGTGGACTTATTATACAAGTGTGACTTGATGAATTTAGTATGTAACTTGTTGTAATATTGTCTTGTGAGTTTGTTTTGTTTATTTAACTGAATTAAAAAAAACATTTAGGAGGGAATTAAGCGTTGGCCAGACGGGTTGGTATAGAGTTTTGTTTCGAATTTTCCTTTTCTCGCAGTGCTCTGGTCTGTTGTCTGCTTAAGATTACTCCCATAGTCGCCTTGTACCCACGGGTTGAAATGGGGTAGTGACGTTATGAATTATTAAGCCGTCAATACACGGACAAGTCTGCAGTAATTGGATAAAACTTTGTTTTTTAATAAATCCCAGCATGAACGCGACGAAAACAAGTAAAGTAAGTATTAATGAGGCTATTTATTTAATGTAATATCAGTAATGTTTTCATAAAACAACGACTGACCTTGATACATGGCGCAGGAGGGTGGGGTGCCGTGGGCGGACTCCTCGGCGCGTTTGGCAGCTGCAGCAAGTGCCGTATGCTGTACCCTCCACGGGGTTTGCGTGACATTCTGCTGCAAGAAAACATATTGTTGAAAAAAATCGTCATCATCGGCAAAGTTTTTTTTAATGAATAACCCTTGGAAACTTGAACTTTTAAAAACTTTTAAAAGAAATGAAATCTCGTTTATTCATCTAACTCTTATGAAAGTCAAGAATGTAATATGTTATTCGAAAAATAGTATCAGCAAATTTGCCAACAAGTAAAGTACATCCAGAGTCGAAATTTATATCTATGATTGTCACAAATATTTTTCTCGTGTGGGAATCGAACCCACATCACTCATCATTTCAACCCATTAACGTCCCACTGCTGGGCACGGGTCTCCTCCAAACAATGTGGAGGAAATTTGGCCACGCTAGTCAGACGGGTTGGTATAGGGATTGTTTCGAATTTTCCTTTTCTCGCAGTGCTCTTGTTTGCATAAGGTTACTCCCTTAGTCGCCTTTTACGACACCCACGGGTTGAGATAAGGTAGTGACATTATGCATTCTTAATACATCACTACACGTATATCACTCGGTATAGCATTGTTAGTAGCGAAGCTACCACCTTAACCGCCGCCACGGTGACAGTCAAAAGTCAAAAATCTGACTGTCGCCTTACTAGAAAGAATGCCGTGAAGTGTAATGAGTTCGATTCCCACACAAGACAAATACTAGTGTTATTTAAAGATCTTTGTTTCGAGACTATGATTATTTTCTGGATGTAAAATTATCTCTCAGGTTTGATTGCCAAGTGCGTGCGATGCCCGATATAAACAAAAAGCAATAAACAAAAAAATATGGCAGGATTAATATAATAATATAATATTCTACCACATTCACACAGCGTCATCTAGCCCCAAAGTAAGCAATTATATTTGCATGTGTTATGGGTACTGAACAACTGATGTACTACTTAAATACAAAAATATATATTTTTTTGTAAATACATACATATTATAGATAAATCATACCCAGACACAGAACCAACCTTTATGCTCATCACACAAAGATTTGTCCTGGGTGGGGATCGAACCCACGACCTCCGGCTTAGCAGTCAGGGTCACTAACTAGACCAACAGGCCAGTCAAATTTAAGATTAAGTCTTATAAGCTGAATGCTGGTTAAATATGCAGCCTCTTGATCAGGATTTAAGATCAAGAGGTATATAGAGGGAGACACTATCGTATTTAAATTTAAAACTTTTGTAATATTATTTGTTCTATAAGATTTTGAATAAATGAATTTGAATATACCTAGTCTCCTAACTTAAATTCCGAATTAGGAAACTTTGCGTCTATGTCCTGTCTTCTTTGGCACATAATTGTCAGAGAGGAAGGACAAATTACTTAAATACATTGAGCTAACCTTCGGGACTTACTTGTTATTGGGACTGGGAAAGTCCTTTAACCTTAACGACGCTGAGCCATACAAGCTTTCTAATTAAGATATTGTTATTGATAAGATAATTTCGATATTTGATATTGTATAGAAATAGACTCATATTATGTTTCAAACATGACATTTGTCCCCCGTGACACGGGGATTGTTCCTTAAAGAGGTAGTTTTCCATAAAAGAGCTTTTGGATGTTTCTATCACAATTTCTGTATATCTTCTTCTTATACAGGGTGGAATTTTGTAATGCAACCTGAAGGGAAAGTATTTATTTTTTAATTTTTTTTATTTATACTTTATTGCACACAAAGAAAATACATAAAAATAATTTTACAATATACATAAAAAAAAAGTATACAAAGGCGAGCTTAACTCAGAATTGAGTTATCTGACAGCAAACCCAGAAGTGTAGAGGAAATAAGTTGAAGTAAGAGACTTTAAATACTAGAGATAGATAAGAACTGCATTTAACGATTTCCGGAAATTCGCTTACCAAACCCAGGAATCTCTCTAACAAACGAGGTAAGTTAAATAAAAACAAAACCATTCAATCTTAACTTATAAATTCCATGAGACTAGATAAAACACTTTTACTCTTACGTTCGTAAATAATAATTATCTTTCACGTCATTTGTTCACTAAAATAAGGAAGAACTATTTAGTTAAGACGATGGCGATATGCATATGCATATTTGTTATGCAGGTCAAATTAAAAAAAAAAGATGTGACTTAACTGCATGGCATGAGGTACTAAAATTACCACGTAAACTTCAAACTTCAAAATTATTCCTTGTAAGTATTGTAGGTAACGTAAGTTAGATTTTTATGGATTTAATTAACCATGTTTGTTAGTAAGATTCGATCCTTATGGTTAACCCTATCGATCAATGTATGTAATGACCATAAAAGTACAGATTTTGTTCTTTTTGTTTTTAACTGGTTCAATTCCCGGGTGTGGCAAGCGAATTTCCATAAAATTTTTAATACAGTTTTGTTTGTTTTTAAAAACAAAGAAATGTTTCCTTTGAGTAAAATTATATATCTCTAGTATTAAGAGTACTTTCCCTCCAGGTGGCATTACAAAATTCCACCCTGTATATAAAAGTAAATGTATGTGTGTATGTTTGTTAACCTAAAACTATAGAACCGTTAGCCCAATTGATCTAAAACTTTGCAAACATTGAAAGGGTGCGGCAATTCACTGCTGGGCACGGGTCTCCTCCAAAAAACGTGGAGGGAATTTAGCCTACTATACCGCACTAGCCAGGCGAGTTGGTATGGAGTGTGTTTCAAATTTTCCTTTTGAAAAAAATAGCATAATCGTACGGAACCCTCAGTGCGCGAGTCCGACTCGCACTTGGCCGGGTTTTCTTTTTACCCACGACGGAACGGAGACGGTATATGCGTTTGGGGTGAGAGGCTGTGTGTTTGTGAGTTTGTGTGTTTGTGTGTTTGTGTGTTTGTGTGTTTGTGTGTTCCAACATAATGCCTTATATCACGGAAACGGTTTGACCGATTTAGATGCGGTTTTCTGTAAAGTGTGTGCGGCTCTTGGGGACAGGTTATTAGATAGGTGTTATGTTAATAGCTCACCAGGGGGCGCTACAATACACTGATTTCGTTGAATCCTTTGTGCCCTCCTATCTTTAAAACGATTAGACTGATTTCGATACGGTTTTCTGTAATGTATTTGTGATTTATCGAGGATTGTTTTTGGATTCAAGATTTTGTATTTTTTCGCCAGGGGGCGCTGCAATAGACTAGGCAAACCTATGTTGATTTCGTTGAAACCTTTGTGCCCTCCTATCTTTAAAACGATTAAACCGATTTCGATACGGTTTTCTGTAATGTATTTGTGATTTATCGAGGATGACTTTTGGATACACGATATTGTATTTTTTCGCCAGGGGGCGCTGCAATAGACTAAGCAAACTTATGTTTACAGTTATCTGTAAAATAATTAGACCTGTTACTGTGTAGGGACACGTAGCATTGTAGTACTGAGATATTGATTACACTCATGAGGTTAAGCAACTTCGGATAAGGTCAGTTCATAGATGGGTGACCGTTTATGCAATTTTAGGGTTCTGTACCTCAAAAGAAAAAAACGGAACCCTTATAGGATCACTCCGTTGTATGTCTGTCTGTCTGTCTGTCTGTCCGTCTGTCTAGAATATTTTTCTCAAGAACGCATAGAGGTATAAAGCTGAAATTAATCTCATTTACTTGGGTCTGCAAACCATCGGCGTAACATAAAAATCAAAATTCTAAGTTAACGCAATCAAAAGATACAGCTGTTTATGCTCCATTTTTGACGATTTATCTTGACGATCATAATATATAGGGAACTTACCGTTGACCTAGAATCATGAAATTTGGCCAGAAGCAATAACAAGTTGCACAAGTAAAGGAAAAAATCCGAAAACCGATCTTGTGTTGTTATATCACTGAATATTAGTACTGAGGTATACAATGATAAGACTAAAAAAAATTAGTAAGAGTGAGAGTTTATTCCAGACTGACGTTATATAAACACCTACCTACCTTATTTATTCTAACTTATAGGTATCCCGTGCCCAGGGTGTAACCAAATTTTCATCATTTTTGCGATAGCACTCACCGTTTTCGAGATACAAGCTATTAATAATATAATATATAATATAATATTCTACCACATTCACACAGCGCCATCTAGTCCCAAATTAAGCAATTATATTTGCTTGTGTTATGGGTACTAAACAACTGATATACTACTTAAATACATTTTTTTTTTGTAAATATATACATATTATAGATAAATTACACCCAGACACAGAACAAACCTTTATGCTCATCACACAAAGATTTGTCCTGGGTGGGGATCGAACCCACGACCTCCGGCTTAGCAGTCAGGGTGACTAACCACTAGACCAACAGGCCCGTCAAAGTATTATATTAGTAAAAAGTATTATAGGTGGAAATCTGCGCTAACGCCGAAGGCAGTCCGGCTACGGCAATTAATGTGTGATAGCTAAACTTAACACCCCCCGATTCAGAGCAATCCGAATCGGACTGGTTAGGTTAGGGTTATTTTTTTTTTTCAAACCACCCAGAAGTAGGAGCCCCACGAAGCGGGGCTCCGGCGACCTTTGTGCGACGGATGAGCACACAAGTCAACAAAAAATAAAATATATATAATATAGTCGAAGCTCCATGCAAATTCCATATATTCTAGAGCTTACGGATGATATGCTTACTTATAAGGCGCTCCTTAAAAAGTTTAAAATAAGAAAATTAAAATGATAATTTCAAGTTATAAGACTTACTGCAACAGTAAATTAAAAAAAAATGTGTTTGTTCTATAACTTAGTATAAAACTTTTATTTATCTGTCAAGGTTCTTAAAATTTTATACGAGTTACTTACAGTTAGTAAGATAGGGCGCTCTTTGAAAATATTTAAAATAAAAAACAAAATTAAAAATTTTGAAAAAACCCACGACGATAACATCTATACAAAATAAGAAACGTAACATATAAAAAGGTTTAAATAACTTTATTTTAAATCCCCGACGAAAAGATAATAAGTAGCGTAAAAACAATCCCAAGAAAATTCGTCGGGGGCTGCCAATATCATTACTGTTTCTAGTATTAAATATATATTGTAAACTAAATATTGTTAATAATTAGGTAGGTATCAAATACATAAAACTGCAATACTTTCGTTCATTTCAAGTCAGGGTATGGCAGCCCCCAACGGATTTTCTTGGGATTGTTTTTACGCTACTTATTATCTTTTCGTCGGGGATTTAAAATAAAGTTATTTAAACCTTTTTATATGTTACGTTTCTTATTTTGTATAGATGTTATCGTCGTGGGTTTTTTCAAAATTTTTAATTTTGTTTTTTATGATAAAGTGGATAATTTTTATGATAAAAAATAAACCCACGTACACAATATCTAGCAAACATCTACAATACATTCTGTATTGTGTACACTTTCAAACACGTACCGCCTCAGCCGCGAGCCGTATTGATATTCTGTCAAAAAAATAAACGACAAAAGGAAACAATTTGTACTCCTCAGTGATTTTGAAGAAATATAAATGCCAAGTATCATAAATCCGTTGTTAAAGGAAAACGAGAGATTGAGGCTATAGGTAATGAGGTGCCTATTGATAATGTAAGCTTGACAAATTAGGAGAGCGATATTTTTCAAATAATTTTAACTCCAATTATATAGTTGCTATGTAATATCAAATAGGGGTTCAAATGATCGGCTCCTGGTGTTAAAAGCTTCAAATTCATTTATTGTTGTCACTGTAACATGTCAATTAGGGCGTATATTATTATGTTATATGTTAAACGTGTTGTTTATTGTTGTGCGTCTGTGTTTGTGTATATTTCAGAAAACCAGTAAGGCACTATCAGCTCTTCTATCATCGTTAGAAGTATTAAAGAAAAATCACATTGTCCACAAAATCCACTGCACTAACTTTGAAAATTTTAATTCTATCGAAACGTGAAACTTTGTAACTTAAGTAAATCTAAATTTACTAAACCTCATTTAATGTTGTATTTACATCATTGCATAGTATAAAATTAAGTCCTCCACCGCGTATGTACGCAATAAACTCAATAACTACTGATCAGATTTTCATGCGGTATTTTTAATAGATAGAGAGATTCATAAGAAAGCAAAAAATATACAAATTTATTACCTACATACCAAGCAGGCGAAGCCATGGACTAACTAGCTCCCAGTTGAATATCATCATCATCATCATCATCATCTCAGCCTATTGCAGTCCACTGCTGGACATAGGCCTCTCCCAACACGCGCCATAACACTCGATCCTCCGCCTTCCGCATCCAGTCAGACCCGGCGACCTTTTTCAGGTCATCGGTATAGTTGAATATAAAATAGTATAACATATTAGACAAAATATATATGTTAAACAACAATAAGACAATGACCAACCAACAACAAGACTTGACCCACATCACTTATAAACCGTTTCATTGTTCTACCAGCCGAGTTACGTATAAAATTTCTCCAATACTTATTTATTTTCTAACAATAAAGTAGATTACCTTTAGGTACTTTATAATCAAAATAAAGCATTTGGCGGAAACATACAAGGAAAACAACATAAAATATGACATTACGACTTATTGGGGAACAGGAAAAGTTTGGCGTAACAAGAAAAAGTCGTAATTGGTTGTCTTTAACACGAGAGTTACGACCTTCACGCAAATGTTACTTTTTGTTACGCAGAATAAGTAACCCCACGTGCATTATTATGGTAACATAAATCTGTATCAAAGGAAGAAATTAACGATGAGATACCGTATCATAATAAGGAAATATTTAGGCATATTTATAATATATTATACTAATGATTCGCCGTGGCCTCGCGTGGGTACTACCCTATATTTAAATACAAAAGTGCCATTCGTAAGACTTTCAAGTAATTGATTTTCATTTATTTAAATTACTAAAGCCTTCTAAAGTCACGTAGGCTGTGACTTTAATCTCTACAAGAAGAATATTGATGGGGCCGAAAAATACAAATTAAAAGTTAATTTCAATTTGGATGAAATTTGTGTTCATTATTTCTAGGGTTTGCTTCATTTGTTTTTTTGTAAGTAGTCGTTTGGTCCCATTGTCATCAGGATCTGATGATGGGATCCTGAAAAAATCGAGCGAAGACCTCAAATTTTATAGGCAATATTGTTTTTCATATACACATTTTCTAGTAGTCATCTCATGTTGGGCTTATGATATATTATTATGATAGGCGCAACTCTTTATCGGTTAGGATTTAAATTATATAATAATTATGGATACTTTAACAGCGTTTATTGTATTCTTTCAAGTCGTTTGATATTATTATTTTCTCAATTCTTTCTTGCTATCCCCCTCCCGATCTCCATTGACTTCTTTTTCCTTCCTATTTCCTTTTTCTGTAGGCAGCAGCATGCTTGTTTTCAACCAATGCAAGAACACAACCATGTCCTTGGGTGGCGGATACCACTTACTATTAGATGGGCCGCATATCGGTCTCCAAGTCGGGCAATATAAAATAAAACATAGGACCTAATGTTGAGGAAAAGTAATACAGTCCTATGTAGACCTTGTGGGAAATAGCGTGGTTTTATATTAGTGCTAATAAGTTTTAGCACATACATCCTTTAGATCGTAATCGACTCCAAGGAGTTTATACAGACAGCTTTCCTTAACAAAGCTTTAAAGTTGAAAGGAGGTTGTAATAAAAACAACAACATGTTTTTAATATTCAGCCTTCACCTGTTTTTCATAGATTACCTCTTAAAAGTACACCGAACCAAACTGATCATAAATAATTGAATTTCGAAGGAAAATGTTAAAGTAATATTTACCTTCATTTATATTCATTAAATACAATAATAAAGTAGGCTACGGATCTATATTGAAGTGCCAGAGACCTATCAATAAAAATGTACCTTGTCATCTGCGGCATAAAATCAAATTTACTACAACAACTTTCAGCGTATCAACGGACTTTATCAAAATATCTTTGTTAGTGGAATATAAACTTTATTCGTGAATGTATAAGGTAGTGATTGGCATTGTGTTATAGTAAGAAATAATAAGCATGATTCGTATTTGAGTTAAGTACTTGCTTTCGTAACTATTGTAATGTAATCAATCAGGTAATTTGTTATTGTGAGGTCTTTTACTTTGTGTCGGTTATTTACAACTAATATTGTTGTTTGTTGATTACTGATGATACTTAGACCATAATATTATATATAGTATTTTGTTTTCTCTTTCAAGGTTCCGTATCATAAAAGGAAACAACTGAACCCTTATAAGATCACTCCGTTTTCCGTTTGTCAAGATCCATTTTCTCAGGAACACGTGGAGGTATCAAGCTGCCCATACACTCTCACACGTAATTAATCACAAAAGTTTTTATCTTCTGTGGAAATCGAAGCCACACGGTGCGGCGTGGTGAGATTGGTAGCAATACGACCATGTTAACCGCTACACCAGGGTGACAGTCTAACAGAATAGAAGTAATTTTCCTTCTTAATTATTTTATGGAATTGTCTCAAGCTTCCGTAAAGCTATTCACCAATTCTCAATGCGATGTCAAAATCAAGCAAAATCAAGTCAAATCTTTAAATAGATAGATTTATTAAAAACGGCCATAAAAGAAAATAAGTTGCCGACATAGCTCACCGAATCGCATCACTGAAGTGGCAGTGGGCAGGCCACAGAGCCCGCAGAACTGATGGCCGATGGGGCAAAAAGTTCTGGAGTGGCGGCCACGTATTGGAAAGCGCAGCGTGGGGCGGCCCCCCGCCAGATGGACCGACGACCTAAGGTTGCGGGTGGCCGTTGGATGCGGCCGGCACATAGTCGCTCACTGTGATGGAAATTAGGTGAGGCCTATGTTCAACAGTGGACGTCATTGGGCTGATATGATGATGATGATGATAAAAGAAAATCGGATCAGCAGTTTCTTTCCGCGTTCAACTAAACAAACAAACTCTACTTAAGTGTATAGACGTCAAGATATACTCCATCATCACGTGAAAAGCATAAATACAAAACATTTAACGTAAATAAAAAAGTTTCAAAACCTTATAAGTCTTCAAGTCCTCTTCATAGAACCACGCCTACGTATATAAATAGCATTACGTAAACAAACTGATTTTATAGGTCAAATGTCTCGAGAAATTATTTAAAAAAAAAGAAAAAAAATATGCTTAAAACACTCAAATATTGGATCTGAAAGGTGCCGTTAAAGGGCGCGGAGTAGAACAAAACCACGTGAGCGCGCTATCCGTGTAGATACGACTTGGCTAAGGGATCTGTCTCATAGAAAGCGATCAGTTTTGTGTTCGTTGTGTTGTGTTACATTACATAGATGCACTGTAACTGCCTGTGGTACAGGTTTTACAATCTAGTAGAGGTACCTAACAATATATACACTATATATGATACTTTTAAGATCTATATTGTTTGTAAATTTGACTGTCACCGTGGCGCAGTGGTTAAGGTGGTCGCCTCCCCACTACATCGCCGTGCCGTGACGTGGGTTCGATTCCCACACGAGACAAATATTTGTGTGATTTTTAGATATTTGATTCGGGTCTGGGTGTACTTTGTGTTCGTTAGTTGTATGTTTGTAAGACTCCCCGTGACACAGAGGTAGTTCCCTAGTGTGGGCGTTGTCTTAAAAAAAAAATGCCTTAATATCTCAATAAATCACTGTCTTATCTTATTTTAAAGACACAGAAGGCATTCTAACTGCGTCGTTTAATCAGTACAACGTAATGAAAAACTGACAGCTTGACCGCGTGAACACTTTCTGTGAGACATACATTCCAAACCAAGACAATACACGGCGCGGTGGCGGCACGTGGGTCACAAAAACGCGAGATAAACGTAATCAAATATAAAATAGGCGACTATCTCCGTCGCGCGCTCGTCACCATCTGTGTAGACAGCGCGTATTACACAAGCCGAGTCGACGACGGCGCGCGGTCTTTGATCCGCGTCAAAAATCTGAGGAGCGAGGCTTGTATCAACTTGCCCGAGCCGTGCCGAGCGTAGGTTGTATGAACAGTGCGTGGGATGCTGAATCACGCGCCGAGCTTCGCTAGGCTGAGCGAGACAGCAATAGATCTTCGAAAAATATCGTCGCACCTACCTACAATCCAACATAAACTTTAAAAAAATAGCATAAGATTCAAAATCATCACTCAATATTTATCAGATTATTAATAAACTAACCATACATTAACGTACGAGTATCAAATCAATAAGCTACGAGAAGATACTACGAAAAGGCGCTACGAAGATTTGGATGGAATATAGCTACGTCAGTTCTACGCCGTTTCAAAATGGGTTATGACGTGTTCCATATTTCATAGTATAAGTTATGGGATCAAACAGTCCCTGACACATAGAATGAAATAGCTTGAGCGAAACAAGGGAACAAGGTCGCTTGTATAAAAAGAGGCGAGGATGCTTTGAATAAGAATAGGTCCAAATGGGACGTTAAGGTATTTGGTGACTCAGGTATTATAGCGATAGTGTTTATTAAGAGAAGTGTTTCTTTCTATGTTATATTTTGAAGTTGTAAGTAAAAGTTCGTTCTATTGGTAGATAAATGTTTCATAATCATAATAATATGAACAAATTATATTATTTTATTTATTGTTTGAGCGTTTTGTATTTTTATACAAATAAAAAAATATACAGTAATCGATAGCTTGATTAAGGATTTTGTTATCGAGGAGGCCGTAGGAAAATTGTGTGATATTTATTTGTCTTCTTTGAATATTCGTATTTGGACAAAATTAATAACTAACCCGACTTTTGCGGCCTATGGACAGTTGGAGACTGCTAAACGTTGATCATGGCGTAAAGTTGCTTTATATATCGTACATTTAACTAACAATTATTTTATTACTTATGGCATGTTGATAAAAAGTAGCTTATTTTATTTTTCAGCTCCTAGACCATTCTTATGTGAAATTTCATAACGATAAATTGAGCAGTTAAAGCGTGAAAGAGCAACAAACAAACAGACTCATTTTTGAATAACAAGTTTTTTTTTTTCTTTACAAACACATAATTTACAGAATATAGAAAGTACACCCAGACTTGATTTTTGTCTCAAATGGGAATCGAACCCACAGCAGGCACAGCGATATTATTGGACTGGCCTGTTGGTCTAGTGGTTAGTAACCCTGATTGCTAAGCCGGAGGTCGTGGGTTCGATCCCCACCCAAGACAAATCTTTGTGTGATAAGCATAAAGGTATTTTCTATGTCTGTGTGTAATTTATCTATTATAATACGTATTTACAAAAAAAAAAAATAAGTAGTATATCAGTTGTTTAGTACCTATAACACAAGCAAATATAATTGCTTACTTTGGGACTAGATGGCGCTGTGTGAATGTGGTATAATATATTAGCGAGGCGACTCCCTTAACCGCAACGCCACAGCTACAGTCTGAAGAAAATCCCAAAAAATAATATTATATATAATAGCTCGACTTACAAGAACGTGTCATCAATATCCTATTTATAGATATATCAATAGGATATTGTGTTACACCCTTACTCATATTGTTAGATGTATACCTATGTATGTATATGTGATCCTACAAGCCCCAAGCTATACCCAACATAACCGAACCGAGATACCTAAACATTGAAACAACAATATTAATTACTCAGGCACGTCACATAGGATATTCGATATTTAAGCGATAGATTCGACTGTCAACTGTTAAAGTGATAGTTTCTCCACTAACATCGCCATACCGAGTGATTCACAAACGAGACAAATTTTTTTGTATGACCATTTGTTTAATATGACAGTATTTTATATAAATGATAAACAAGTAATGGAAAATTTCAAACCCACGACGGGACTTGAACCCGCGACCCTGTCATTCCGTGTGCAGTGCTCTTCCATCTGAGCTACGCGGGTGGACGTCCCTGAGATTGAATTTATCCATTACCTGTTAACATGATGACGTCATGACAACGTTTTTCTACTTATCACCGTGGCTCGTTACAAACCCACGATATTTATATGTTAAACCAAAGCGATGGAAATTGCTTAATATTTAAAGTAAAATTTTTTTGGCGAGGTATTTTATTTGGGAAACAAACAGATACAGTAGAGGTTATTAAATATGACACTTAAAATTAACTTAATAAAAACAATTTCCACAAATTACTTTAGACACATATATACAAAATACACACACAAACATTCCTAATATTAACATTTTTTTTTAATAATTTTTTGAAATGACTGAGTAGTTCTTATGTTATTCTTAAATTTAGAGAGAGAAAGGTGAAATATATCCAAATTCATATTTAAGTTAGACATTATACAAATAACACATGGAATTTCCTCCCAAGAACTATCAGGTTGTAAAATGAACTCCTTAACGAGGTTTTCCCAAGGGACTACAGTATGGGGTTCTTCAAAAAAGGAGTGAATAGGTTTCTTAAGGGTCGGCAACGTGCTCGTGATGCCCCTGGTGTTGCAGGCGCCCATAGGCTACGGCAACCGCTTACCATCAGGCGGACCGTACGTCGGTTTGCCACCGTAACAATATAGTGGTATAAAAAAAAACACGATCTTTTTATAAACACAGTCTTACTGTAAGTATATATGCTATTAAACACACCCAAACGATGCACATCTGTAGTAACTATTCCACTTACAATACCCGGAGAGCTTCAATTGAATATTTATAATAATTAATTTTATATTCCACAAAGCATACGGATATTTCTTAGTCTCATAGCCGCATACATCATTTGAGAGGGAAGGCTCTATTTATTTGATTTTTCGTGACAAGGACTCTAATCTATATTAAATAAACGTTAAAGGCTTGTCTTACAATTTTATTTTCCAAAGTTTACTTTTGTGGAAGGTCGCAGTTTTCCCTGGAGAGCATCTACATAAATAAATTTGAAATGAATGTATACGTACATTTACTTAGAAACTTATTAAGTAGGTATACAAAGAACATAGAAACCTAATTTATGTAACAGGTAAGTTTCATTGAACTCCGGTATACTTTAGCAATGGTTACATTAGACGTACAGTGAGCGTCTATCCGTGTAGTGACTGATTAAGAATACATATTGTCACTACCCCATTTCAACCCGTGGGTGTACCCGTTAATTCGAAACAAACCCTATACCTACCCGTTTGTCCAGTGTGGTATAGTAGGCTGAATTCTACATTCTTTGGAGGAGACCAGTGTGGGACGTTTGTGGGTTAAAATGATGATGACAGTGAGCGGTCGAACATCAGCTGAAATGTTACAGTTTTACTCCGTGCAAACAGTGTGTGTGTTTGCTATATTATTGTCATTCTTACATTGGCCCAATGTGTATGAAAAATTATTATACGACTTTTCTCGGGTACGAGCGCGTTTGGCGAGGAAAGGAAATACGTTCAATTCTTCTGGGCAACATATATTCGTTTGTATAAGTGAAGTAATATTTTATTTTTATTAAATATAGAATATGTTATCATAATATGCTATTGATTTTTTTTATTTGTTGATATAAGATGCCCACACTCACAAGACGCCCAAACAATTAATATATAATTGGTTCATTATGATTATGAAACATATAATCTACTAATAGGACGACCTTTTATCATTAAAAATCAGCGACCGAATATACGTAAACAGTCAATAGAAAGTTAACTCCAGGCTGTATCTATACTTGTTGGTCCCAACATTCACTCGAACATTGGCGCCAAACTTGGGCGTATTCATCGATATCTTGTGTCTAACTACTAACTATCCCGATGAATATCTCGACAAGTTGACTCAAAGAGAAATTGATACAGACAGCCACTCAATAACTAAATTGGAATTAAGTTGTGAGATACTTCTAGTCTCTCTAATTGAACCGATAATATTAATTTTAGAGTTATCCTATTTAATAAATTGAACTTTCCTTGAAACTTTACACTACTACTACTTTACACGAGCACTGATTAAAGACGATATAAATTTATATTTGAAAACACAAAGGTTTGATCCATAGATAGGTATTGTGGTTCAGGACGTATTTTTATATTGGTATGGATTTCTCATTCAAAATATTATTATAACTTTTAGAGTTTTCTTTATAAGAACTTTTTCATATTCGAAATCCTCTTACAAGTTTCTAACAAAAATAAAAAGGTACATTTTATAATCCAATCACGAAAGTTTACTAGTATTTTATTACTCTATTCATCCATTTTTAGAGCCCTCTGACCTTATATTATGCAAAATCGAAATTTAACAACCCACTCAATAAAATCGAAGCAGCTTTGTTTACTCTCAGATAATATCACTAAGTCACGTATAAGACAGTTACATAGTCAAGAACCATTTATTGTTCAAAGCAAATAAAAAGAAACGGAGCTAAATGTTCAACAGAAAGCAAGAGAAGACTTAAAAGTTAAGATACACAAGGTAATACAAACCTTTTATCAAACAAGATAAAGTTGCGTTTTCTTTGTATGTTCGCGTCGCTTGTTTCGTTTTAAATTGCAAGAGTTATTAGGGTTTAATTCAGGAGCTAGCAGTAAATTCTGAATGTAGTCGAATGTATAACATACTACACAATTAAATATGTTATTATAGCGGGCTTTCAGGTTTCTGGGAAACTTGTATAACTATTTGTACATGTGCGATGTTTGTGTGGAGTTAGTCGTCTGTAAATGTACATATCGCTGTAGAAAAGTGTTATAAAATTGCAAGCTGCTGGGCAATTTGAACCTTATAATAATACGCAAAAGATGAAAATTTGCAGACAGATTAATCTCAACTTATATCTGTATTAAATTATGTATATCAATGCTTGTATGTCCGCGTTTATTTATATGAAAGGCGTGTCTCTCTTTGTCTCTATACTTAGAGAATTTGCGGAGAAGTGACGGCACCACTTTATATTCACTTCAATATTGAAATTTTACGATGTAAGTTCTATAATGGGCTTGTACAAGTCTGTTGAACATTCTAGAATTAATCAGTTAAGTCAGCAAGAATGTGATATATAGTGGTAATATAAAGGGAATCGTTTAATTAAACAAACAGAGAAACAAATGTAGTACTAAATCTTCGTTACGTAAACCCGTGATCATTAAAACATTACGCAAACAAAGAGTCCCAAATTAAACAATACGAATCAACAAACATTATTATGCAGAACACACCCGACCTATTTAATTCACACGTTCCCAGAAGATATGCGATATAACCCGCCTAATCAACTTTGTCGATCTAATCGAGCAACTGTCAAAACTGTGATTGCCATCTATCACATGAAACATCCGGGAATCGATCTAATACACCTATAAGTACAGCTGCAGACGACGCCATTTTGAAGTGCTTATTTCCATTATAACATTGTACTAACTACACTGAAATGTTCTACAAAAGTTCGCGTTTTGCTTCGTGAAGTCCAGAACTTTCAACTCAACAGAATACACTAACTCCCCAATTGGCATTACGCGAAAACAACATTTATTACAAGCGGGTACAGATTGAATTAGCCCGCGGTGGAATTCCGCTTACAACTTTGTGCAAATACGCCAAGTTCAAGTTATCTGAAAAGTTATTTAACAAAGTTTCATAGCTTTCTTGCTTGCTCTGGGAGATTGTGCTCTAAGCTTGAGCGATTAAGGTTAATTATCGTTTGGAGTATCATGTGGACGTGAGCTCTTTTTGAATTGAAAGCCATCTGCGTTATCCCATCGAGAGCCGTGACTGTAGAAAGATTTTCCTTCTACAATGGACTGAGACTGGGACCCGTCGCTGGAATGACTTTGTAATAGCGTCCTCAATAAAACGACCCAATATCGTGGGCTTTTTACTTTTTTTATGAGATAGTTGGACAGAACTTTCGTTACTAAATGAATGTTTAGGTATTAAACAAAATGAATGTGGAAATTAGTGAACGGCTCGACCTATAATAGGCAAAAGTATTTGTAAACATTATTTACAAGCAGTAATATTGGCCTTGAATTCTTCGTAAACTTAATAAATAATGTGAAAGAATAACAAAGTTGAGCGTCGCTTGCGGTCAATGTAGAACGTCGGGAAATAGCGCTATGACTTTATAGCTGCTAAAAGTTTTAATGAGCTCAATTTACTTTTCCAAACGTGATACACACGTAGCCAAGTATGTTAAGTGCACTCCATAATGTATTGTTGTTTTATACTTTGAAAATATGTAATAATATCCGATATAAAGACTGAAAATTTATTGAATATTAAAAACATTGTTTTCAATTTATGTATTATGATTACTTTAATAACATAATTACCTATTATAAATATTAAAACGTTATAACAAGGTTATATCTTCCGTAAATATGATTTTAAAATTCCTTTTCCGAGAAGGTTGATAGCCTATGCTTACTTTGTTCAATTCTAAGAAAATTTATTCGTTTGATGTTAAGAAAATGATTTGTTTGTTATTTTGTTTCATTTGGCTTCATTATGATGTTATTGTTACAGACGTACCTACGATAAAAGTGGTTTTATATCTCGATATTTATAATGTCGACGTATCAGCTCGACGTATCAGATTATATAAATCACTTTATGCACGAATAAATTATTATTTTCGTTGCATTATAACACAAAAGCAGTTTAATTCGTGAACCATTACACAAACAAGCCAATTCTATTGTTATCAGACGGAAAATCAAGCTAGCGCGATAGTTTGGAATGATTTAACACTCTATATAAGTAGTTATAGTAACTCGTAAACACTTTTTGAGTAAAACTTTTCACTGACACAACTTTTGTACCGGTCCTGTAAACTAGTAAAACAAAGTTTATTAGTTATCACCTGTCACTTATCCGAGTGCCTGGGCCATAGACGCAAGGTCAAAGAGTGCTCGCAGCGTCCCCCTCACTGTTGCCAGAAGTAAACACAAATTACAAGAGCATCCGAGGAACGTCACTCGAGTTTCACTTCAAAACAACATATCAAATGAACACAAACACTAGTATTCAGGCCGAACGTAGTCACAGTAACACTAAAACACCTCCTCTGAGTCAAAATACGGTCTTTCGTCTTTCAGTATAACCTCAAAACATCTTACTGACACTCCGCGGCCCACAGGAATTAATAAAAAGTTTCTTTATAAAACAAGTGGGTTGTGAGCATGTTCCAAAATGGCGGAACTTTGCGTTAACTTCGGAACGTAGAGCGACGTGAAGTTGTAGGGTGCGCGGCTCGCACCGCGCTTGGTACGGTTGCGCAGCAAACACTAACTTTTCTCATAATAACTCTTACATAAAACTTGTACACACTTATTTTCTCACACGAAAAGTTTTTGGAACACAATAAAAAGTGATTTGGAATGAGTAACAATCGTCAAAAGTAGTTTTTATAACGTTTTCTAGAAGTTAAGAAGTGGTTAAGTGGCGTAGAGCTCCCGTACTGGACCGCGAGCCTCGTAGTCGACAGGGGTTCGGTCTGGGAAAATCAATAACTTACGGCCGACTCTCTCCGCCGCTCTCCGCGTTTAATCATACACTTTGTGAGCAAAACATTAAAACTTGTCCGTTTGTTTGTCGGAGGCGGATCGTTGTCGGTGCGGAGCGTGGAGTGAGAGCGGGGCGAGTAGCGGAGCACTGAGCGGAGCGGGCGCGGCCGCGGCAGACGGCACAGTACGTAGTATAAACAGTTCGCGGAGTTTACTTGAGACAAAGTTTTGCGAGGTGTTCTTACAAAGAAGTACGGTTATGTACTGCAACGTGAGGAAGATTGGCGTCGCCCCGCGCCCTGCGCTGACGGCCACAAGTTTGCTGCATTGTTATCGGTGGCCAAGTTCAAATTAAAAGTTTGTTCTTTATAAGTTCTTAGTAGAGCTATATTGGTATTCTTGCGCGTCTCAGTAATAAATTACTTTTTAATGATGTGTAGGCGGTCGCTTCACGTCGATGTTGAGGTTTTCTTTGAGTAGGTCAGTTTGTGGGGACTTTCCATGACTTTATTTATTTTAATGCTTGAGTTAAGTCTAATATTATTTATAGGTGAATTGTATTTATTGAAATAGGAGTGTGATTATAAGTTTTGTACCGTAATTTGATTGTTGAACGGTTTTTTATTATGATTCAATTATGAACTTCCAGGAGTACTCTGCAATGTACATAATGATTAACACTTTTTATTACTTTTAATTTTGATTCGAAGGTGAAAAATAACATATTCATATTAAATGAACAGACTCCCATTATTCCTAAATACATAACACAAAGCCAACTATTCAACTCAAAGATAGTCACAAATTCTCCAAGTTTTAAGTCAAAAAGTCACTGAACCACTTAAGCGAACACCCGCTGGAGTGATTTAATTCCGTAAGTAGTGTAAACAAGTTTTGTCCTTAGATGATTCCCGCTACCCCACACACCCTCTGACACTCCTTTCATACGAATTATCCATAGAATTGTGAACAAACAAATCTTACAACTAATATAAGTTGAACTACTTCTCCCCTCTCAATATTATAACAATAAACTATGTTGACGTGGAGAAATACAAATTCAAAGGTCTTAATAAATTGGATTGTACAGTTTGTTGACTAGTTGAGCGATGAATCCAGCTTTGCTAAAAGTTGGAGAAGCCCGACTTCATCGCACAATTCCCGGGGTACAATATTAACAAGTATTTTACGAGATAAATAAGTTAGCCTGAAATACTGTTGATGTTAGTTACGAATAAAGTCTAAGATATCATTTAGATGCCTAATATTATTTTGCAGCTTGAAATTTTGTTTAAATTAATTCAGTAAATGTATATTTTTCTACTATAATCACATTTCGTCTTATTTTAATAATATTTACATACTAAAGCAAACTGACATTCAAAACTATACATCTGCCGAATGAATGAATGAATGGCATTTATTTCTCAATATATGGTACATGAGGTCTTAAAATAATACAATAATGAACAAGCGCACACTACCATTGCTGGTGTAGAAATATTAAAAAATTATAAATGCAAATTATAATTGAATAGGTAAGAATTATTATATTAAATTAAATTTAGGCTCAAAATTATTATGATTACGAACTGTTATTATTAATCTACTTAAAGAGTGACCTAAGTTTCTTGCCCGTTTTTCTCGCGTTAAGGCTCTATATTTGTCCAGTCAGCAAAACTAGCAATAGGCAAATTAGCTGACGTCTCATTTGGCACTTTATTTTTACGCGCTTAAGTCTCACTTTGCTACCTTCATGAATAAATATTTTAGATTTGAATCTTTACTTAGTAAACTAAAGAATTTAAGTATTCAGGTTACCCATAGCAGGTTACCCTGCATTCAAAGCCAATTCAAAAAACGTCCTTGTACGATTTACACCGGCAAAGTACCCAGTAAATTCAATAGTTCAGATCAAATTAAATAAAATAACTCTACAGTTGATATTTATGTATACAAATTAACTACTTATTTACGAACAAAAACTAAGCACCTATCTTAGAAAATACTTTAGCACTAAAAACAAAACAAAGCAAATAATTTCTTAATAAATATTGTTAAAACGTTATAAAATAATTTACACCACTCTTCATACCACATCACCACGCCATTGTTCAAACCCTTCGGGGCATTAAGTGTAATACGGAGTGATATATGAACAAAATGATCCTTTCAGATAAAATATTGTTACATACATCAACCTAAGCAGGTACTCCTTTTTTCTTTGAGGGAAATTCTAATCGTTCAAGTGTAAAGTTGATACTAGTTTCACGGTCCGTTTAACGTTTCTGAAGGTCGGGATCTTGTTAAATACCTTTATATTATAGACGCATTTATCTTGTTAATGGATATAAAAATATATAAGAAGCCCTCTTTTATTTAGATTTTCAAAAGACTCCACCCGCGTTGTATACATAAGATCAATGTAGTTGGCGAAATATGGATGTGAAACGCGTCTGTCTACCCCTTCAGGCAAAAGGCGGGACGCTATGTATATCAAATGAGCAATGATTGTGTAATTGAGTATACTAGCTAGTAGCTTCCGACCATGTCTTCACCCACTTGATATTTAGGTAAAAAGTAGCCTATGTACTATTTCAGACAATAACCTATTTATGTGCCAAATTTCATACAGAACCTTTAACAATTCTCGCGTGATTGCGTATCAAACATCCATCCATCTTAACTTTTGCACTTATAATAGGTATTAGTAGTACTAATAGGTTTTTTATGTCATTTAAAACGATTGCAAAATTATAAATTTCAACCCATAAACGTCTTACTACTGGGTAGGGGTCTCCTCTAAAGAATGTGGAGAGAATTTAGCCTATACTATACCACACTGGCCTGAGGGGTTGTTATACGGCTTGTTGTCTGCACGCGTTGTGATGGGGAAGTGTAATTATGTATTCTTAATCCGTCGAACGGATAATATTTCTTTATATTGTTATGAAATTCTTATGGTCAAAATGAAAATATATTATGAGTCTAAAAATTTGCAAATGTAAATTTACATTTTTATACGACACAATGAAAATCTTTAAATTTTATTTGACTCACGTCGAAAGTATTCCTTGAAGAAATTTGTACATACAACAATCAATTGTTTTTACCGACTGAATTGTGGGCAACTTATTTTAAGTCATTGACAGTTTATTTGACTAAACAAAATTGAACCGTATTCTTTCTAAATTCAAGTAGATATTTCCTTGTAAAGGTAATAGGTTGCTAGGCTACATCGCATCGTTGCCTCGGTAACCCATTTTCTTCTTCAGGTGATTCACAAGTCGGAACGATTATAACTGAAGCCTTGCAGTTCTTTCAATTACATTCAACTGATATTTTTACTTCGGAATTGTTTTGGAAATATCAAATATCAATATAAAAGGTATAGGCAGTATCTATGCTGATATTATAAAGCTGAAGAGTTTGTTTGGTTTACTGCGCTAAACTCAGAAAATACTGAACCGAATTGAAATATTATTTTAGTGTTAGTTATCCCATTTATTGAGAAAGGCTATTGGCTATATAAAATCCATGGGAGTGGATCCTCAGACAGCAGCAATTTAATTTTGAATAATATCCCATACACAGCTAGTAACCCCGTTCAAAATAAGCTGCCTGCCTGGGCACGTACATTATCTCTGAGGTTTGAAAATACAATTTGACAGCATTTTTACAGTTATTTGTTTACAAACATTCTACATCCATTTCTGTCCTGTATAGATGATTGACTAGAAAAAAGAAATTACAAAATCGATCGATCGATAGATATCTCTTATAAATATTTGTTGATGAACATTGAACATTCTTGTACGGCGAAATAGCAAAAATTTTAATTCCACTAGGACAGCGCCGCGGGCAATAACTGGTTTATTATAAAAGTAATTAAGTATGTTCGTATGACCTTTTCTTTTTTTGTAATTACCGATTTTATAACTCAAGTTTACTTCCAGAAAAGAGCAACAAATATCTAAACATAGATTCTCACAAACATTATCGTCTTTATTTGTAGTTATAGTATCATAGCCAACCAGATTACTATTAAATAACTTTAAATCTTTAACAACGATGTCCGAACGGTGGCCGAATTTATAAGTGACCCGTGCGGCATACAAATTATGAGGTCCGACTTCGGTTCGAACCAGGCAGCACCAATGTGGATTTCGCTTTATGGAATTTATACAGCGTGTACAACGATACGTCATTAAATGAAACCACGTGTAGCATGTGATGTTAGAAAGCTTAACAAAAAAAATTAAAATAGAAATTTGCAATAGTTTAGACGCAAATGTACTTTCTTTATTTCACAGTTTTAAACAACCTGTAGGTATTTGCGTTGATCGTATATAATTGTCATTACGTCATTCAATTCATTTAAATAACTCTTGACTCTTTCATATTATCTTATGTCTTACTCTGTTCCACACTTTTTTGTCGTCGTCATATCGAAAACGTCATTATTGAAAAATAATGTGTAGTTTTATATTTTTAAATTGTTCGACTTTAAGTAATGTGTAGTTTTTTTTTCTTTTTTTTTAATGATTATTATTAGAATATGTTTATAAGGGTTAACACTGGCTGCCTTATCATTTAATGTCGTATCGTCGTATACACTCTGTATGTACTAGTTAAGGACGCGTTTGCAAATCTGACAAAATGTAACAAAAATATGCAGTTTTTCGGTGCATTTTGCGGCAAAATGAAACTAAATCTAATGTAACTTATAATTACCACAGATAGATTACTCCTTCATCTTCAAATGGTAGCAAGTTTTTGTTCGAAAATTTTCGTTTATAATATTAAAAAAAACTATTTTCGTAGTCTCTTCACATAAAATTGACGATATCGTATTGAGTTTAGGAACATTTTTCTTCCATTTATTAACACAAACTTATTAATTTAAAAATATTTTATGTAAGCAGACATGTTTAACTCAAAATGGTATAAAAAAAAACTATAAAAATGTTACAAATAGTCCCAGAAAAAACATAAAAATTAGAGTTTATTTTTTTCACATTTTAGCTTTAACGCGTGAACCTTATGTCATTTAATTAAAGGTCATTTTTACTGTCTTGATTTATTGCACAAAAAGTAAAGAAATATTAGTCTGCGCTCGGGCGCCGTCGTGAGTGGACACTGTGTCGCTTGTAATCAGCAGCTCGTGTTGAAAAAGATCGCTGTACGAATACAAAATATTTGACAACCTAAACTTGATACTTCACGCATTCTTCAGTGGCACGTACCTAAGGACAAGCAAGGAAGATAATATTCACAGTTTATATTTTTTGTTTGAAGTAGGGATTATATTCAAAAGTTCGTTTCTGACTTGGAGTGACCTGAAGTTACACTTTGAAGACTGCTACTGGAACTTATTAACGAGCAGAGCTAGGTGTGCCGAGTTTGATCTGGTTTTGTTAGTTATGTTGAGATCTTACCTCCGGACTAGATGGAGTGAGTTGAAGGTGTATTTGAAAGATTGCTACTGGAACTAATGAATGAATAGAGCTAGGTGTGCCGAGTTTGGGCTCGTTTTGTTAGTTATGTTGAGATCTTACGTCCGGACTTGATGGAGTGAACTGAAGGTATACTTCAAAGATTGCTACTGGAAGTAATGAATGAATAGAGCTAGGTGTGCCGAGTTTGGGCTCATTTTGTTAGTTATGTTGAGATCTTACCTCCGGACTAGATGGAGTGAGCTGAAGGAATACTTCAAAGAAAAACGAATTTTTTTTTTTTTTTTTTTTTTTTTTTTTTTTTTTTTTTTTTTTTTTTTTTTTTTTTTTTTTTTTTTTTTTTTTTGTATGCCTTCAGTTGACTCCATCAAGTCCGGAGGTAAGGTCTTAACATAACTAACAAAACAAGTACCTAGCCCTATTCATACATTACTTCCAGTAGCAATCTTTGAAGTATACCTTCAGCTCACTCCATCAAGTCAGTAGGGAAGATCTCAACATAACTAACAAAATAAGCCCAAACTCGGCACACCTAGCTCTATTTATTCATTAGTTCCAGTAGCACTCTTTCGTTTATACTTATAAACGCTACATAAATCAAAAAAATATTTTTTTTAATTTCTGTCCATCTGTTTATCTGTTTGTTCCGGCTTATCTCTCGAACGGCTGGACCGATTTTGACTGGACTTCAATGGTAGATAGCTGATCTTATAAGGAGTAACTTAAGCTTACTTTTATTTTAGACAAAAATAGGGCTTCTCTTAAAAAATAAAACCAGTCAAATTTTGATAAATTCCACGCGGACGAAGTCACCGGTAACAGCTAGTATATATATATATTCTTCTATCTCCTTCGTCCATCTGTGTATTTGTTACCTTTTACTTTCCCCGACAATGTTCAGGATTTATGTATAGGTAGGTACAATCATACTGAATACAACGTACAGTAAGTAATAAAAAAGTCAAGGCGTATTTATTAAATTATGAAACTGTCTCCAATAGTCCGTCGCGCTCGACTGCCTGCAGTGTATTGTGTTTGAGTAAATGTAAAGTGTACGGATAAATTTATACATAGGTAAGTAATGCGTTTACATCGCTGGAACCAAACAGGTTCTGATTCGCCATCTATGTAATAGTGACTATTATTATTTATTTATTGATCCAGTCTGTTGATTGGGCGACCGTTGCGATTACTTTCTTTTCACACGTATAAATATTGTAAATACATAGGTACTACCTTGGCAAGTACTTGCTTATCAACCAAACACTGTAAATAAGTAAATGGTATCTACTTTTATAAACATTTCACATTACAAACTTTTTGAAAACAAATCAACGTTAGCTGAAAAAAATACATTGCTAAAAATTAAATAAAAGACGGCTAAAGTATCAAGTCATGTCAGTTAACTCATAATTTCGCCGCTTCGCGCTTGTCGCTGGGTGTGTGAGCCGTGCACGTGTAGTAGTAAGACTCAATACCTAGACTTGAAGCGCGTCAAATCGTAAATGCGTCCTAGTGACTTACCATCTGCCGTCGGTGAAGGAAAACATCTTGAGGGAACCCACATATCCTATAATATTAAGACCTAAATTTAATGGGTTGCTATTTCAATAAATTGGTTACTTTTTGTATGATAAGATTCAAGAAACAATCATATTATTATTCTTAAATTCAACTTTATACGGCCATAAAGTAGATAAATACACTGAGCCAAGTGTGGTGCTAACATCAAGATTAAGAGCTCCGAAAGCCGATAAATACTCGTAGCTACAGCACGACCACCGTAAGTAGACCTATTCATCCTTCATTTTTGTGTAGTGAAAGGTTCACGTTATAGTTGTTAGCTTCAAGACCGGAATTAAACAGCAATACATTTAAAACAAAAGTAATCCTATTCTTTGTCTACAATGTATGAACGTGGACCGAATTCGATAGAGTATACGATATATTTAGCACCTATATTGAACATGACCTAAACAAACATTTACTGTATAGCAAAATAACTTCATCGGGTAGTTTGACCTTAGAAGTTGTGCTTTAAAGTTAATATACTTTGTATGGAAAGACGTAACAATAATGTAGATTCAGTATTTTGATGATGTTAGTGTATAAAATTACATACCGACTATTAAATTTTATTGACTATTAAATATTTTGTGTAGGTTTATCATAAGCAGCCACAGCCAACAACGATCTTTTAAGACATCGATCCATTGCGATCTGAAGACCAGTGGAAATGGCGTGCTATGGGAGATGTTTAAATGTAACAATGTACCTCAAATAACTAAATTGATGGTGGTTATTTTCTTTGCAGCAAGCCAGTATTTAAGCAACTGGCCATAAGTATATCTACCTGGCAAAAAGAAAATTTTAAGAAACAATACAAATAAATTTAATCTATACTAAAATTATAAAGAGGTAACGTTTATGACGTTGTGAAAATTCTTTTAGTGTTGGATAGTCCATTTATCTAGAAAGGTTATAGGCTATATAACATTACTCTACGGCCAATAGGAGCTGAGCAGTGGCCAAATAAATAACAACGGCGCGAAGCCCCACAAGACTTCTAGTGATGAATAAAAATGATGATGATCATGAAATTTCTGCCCCGAAACAAAATCAACGCAACGTACGTATTTCTTCTATTTGTTGAGAAAAATAAAGTCACCTTCTGAAATCTTACACGGTACTTGTATAAATGAGTTCGAATTTATAATTAGTCAATGTACGGACACATAATTGTATCACTTAGCAACTGAAACGACGTGACCAGACGTGGATTCTTTTTCTACTACTCTTGGAATTTTGTCAGACTGCTAACAAATGTAGTAAGTACCTAAATACTGTAGCGCAGTGTTCAAGAAATAGCTTCACAAGTTAAAAGTGAGTTACTCGGTTAAGAGTTTAATACTACCATATTTTACAAGAACCAAGCTCGCTTCTCCGCTTCGTAATTGTTTCTTAATGAAAATCCGTTACGTAGTGAAGGTAATAACTGTGTAACATAAAAGTTTTCTAGTTGGTGGCTCTTGATAAAATCAGTCACAATATTTAACAAGAAATTAATTTAAAAAACCAAAAAACCCGACTGCCTAAAGGTAGCCTTCGACAGTCAATTTAAAGTAATGAAATCGAATATTACACTAGCAAAAGGTTTAGATATACCTAGTTATTACGAATTTGACAACACCTTGCACTTAAAAATTTGTCAAGCTATTCAAGAGACAAGTGGAGCCGCAGGCAATAGTTAGTGCATATATAATTGAATTAGGCTATTAATTAGCCTTCACCTGATACTCATATTGCGATAGCACTAAAAAAACGTATGTTTTGACAGTTTACGTCCGCCATTTTGTTTTTTTTGGTGATGTTACATAGCCGTGACACTCGGGGGAAAAATACATATCTGATGACACCTCACACTTTAAAATCAGCCAAGACGTTTAGGCTACAGAGGGTCAGATTGGAACAAACATGCCCACATACATAGATACATACGCGCGAAAAACATTACCCTCCTTTTTGGCATTCGGATAAAAATGAGCTGTTTCGAGTGTAACTATACACCTTACTTATACATTAATTATGCAATCCAGCGGTCATTGATCCCACACACACTTCTGAGGGCTATGAGTATTTCATTTTCGTCATGTAACATGGTGACTTTCAAACATTCGCGTACTATATCGAAATAAGATTCTAATATCGAGATAGTGAATAGGGTCTCTGATAGTAGTAATATCTACGACTTTAGAACCTTAAGATATTTTCTTTCCACATCTACTATTTAACTTCTTCACTTAGCTAATAAAACAAATTTTAAGTGAAATTTACTCTCCAGGACTCCTTACTTAGTCCTAAAGATAAGCGAATAAATTAGGTAGGTACCTAAATATAGTAAGTACCTTTAACCTTAAGTTCCCTTCTTTGCAGGAAACACGTAAAAGTAATTTATATACTTTGCGCGCTGGATCCTTAAATTTAATAATTCAGATCAACATTTTTATTTCATTCAATAAATTATTTATTTACACGTTTCGGCTTTCCCCCATATTTATTTCGTGACAAGTGACAATCTTAACCCTTTCACTGACCGTGTTCAATTTCACGTTTAAAATATATTCTTAAAATGTTATTTAATTATGTATTGGTAGGGTTGGGACTTGGGCCCGGTGGAAATAGAATCCATTTGGTTCTTTACTTTCTAAATTAATAATTTACTTGGGAGTCTCAATATCGTTACCACTGGGCATTTTGTTTATGCCATTTGATCAGTAATATTTTACCTATATGCCAAAAAGCATACCTACGCGATCTTATTATTTAGAAAATTTTAATAAACTAATCATAATATTATATAGGAAATTTCTTTTTTCAAATATCATAATTTCTTACTATGTTGCAATTACTTTTTAATGACATTAAAATAATTTTCAAGGACTTTAAAATAATATCAGTGATAAAATAAACCTTGTAATTTACCTTGGTGGAGGTTTATAATTGTATATTGGAGAGACACCATACCATTAGTTTGAATATCATTATCATCATAATTTCAACCCATAAACGTCCAACTGCTGGAAACGGGTCTCCTTCAAAAAATGTGTAGTTTTCCATATGGCTATTTAATGTTCTGAAAAGCATATTTTCGCTATCGCAAACAGCTATACATATATGTATATAACTTTATTTTCAACCTAATTAAGACAAAAGTTGTAACAAAAAAAAAGGGAAAATCATTTTGACTTTATCTGCCGTAAATAAATTGACAATGTCAAGATATGGCAAAGTAAGTATCTGTCACTATAATTTAAAGGCAAATGGAACACTAAAAGCATTTCTAAAAAGGGACGAAGGTATTCTAAGGACAGAATTCGAACCGATACACAAACCAATTGTCGTATATTACCTGATGTTACAATAAATAGGGATTGCTTGGGTTAGCTTCAATATATTGGAATTTTGTTCAAATCGTCTTTGAATTTTTTGGAACGTATCTACCTACATATTGATATTGAGTTATTATAACAAGATACAGTCACATAGTCACTGACAGATTTACTATTAAATACATACATATAGATCACACCTCTTTCCCAACAGAGGGATAGGCAGAGAATATTTTCCTTCCACTAGCTACATTCATCAGTCTTTTCATGCATTCTCGCCGGTTTAAAGTACTCCTTATCTGCCCTTCTTTAGAACGTCACCTATTTGGTCATTGTACGTTCTTCTCGGTCTTCCCATTCCAACGTTTCCTTTCAGATTCGCCTCATATATTTGTTTTATCACTTTTTCTTCATTTATTCTCTCGGTCATATAATTATGTAGATCTGCTTCACAGCTTAACATTCCTTTCATACTATTAAATTTGTTTCTATTGTTTTAAGGACATCTGAAAATCTCACCAAAAAAAACTTTTTAAGATCAATGTTATAAATATTGCCATCACGTACCTAACCTGTGTACACACTGTACTGTGTAACACCTAAATATAAATAAAATAGCTATATAACTGGAGCCCGATCCTGCTAAATTACACACGTCGATAGCAGACCGATGGACTAATATCGACCAATAACAGGCCGGCAATATGTCGCGATTGACTTAGTAAGCCAATCACAGCTGTCGAATGAGACCATCGGCTCACCATTGGGTTATGATTGTGTTAACAAGATCGTCCCTAAGGATAAAACCTTGGACCTCTTACGCGGCAATCACACATACTCTCACTGCACTACCGAGACTATATTTATATAAAACTATTTCATAAATATCCAATATAATCCGCACAAACTAAATGAAGTATTATCATTTCATTATAAGATACAACATATTCCGTTCAATACAGACAACAAAAGCCTCATAAATTCCCAAAGTCAGTACACCTACTTAAGTGAATAGTTTCCCGGCTGCGTGCAAATATGTAGCAACGTGCATCGGTGTATTAAGAAGGTGTTATCGGTACCCATGTCGGAGTCTGAGTCCGTCGGAATCTATTAAGAGGATTACGCGATGCAGCCAAAACGGAAGACGAGGGTCCTAGCCACGTCTAACACAGTTATGAGATTGTGTTACACCGTTGTGTAATAAAAAGTGCGATAAAATAATGAAATAAGATTCACATAATTTTCATGATAATTTACTAAATATATACAATATTTTAAACTAAATTAATAAACCAATGATATTAACAAATAAAAACTACCTAAATGTATCATTAAACTAAAAAAAGGGGAAAAAAGACATAAAGGCATCATAAAATTTCTCCGCTTATCGCTGCCATTGTCTGAGGGAAAAGTGCCCAACAGGCTGGCAGCATTGCCACAAAATCATTAGGAACGATTATATTATCCGTAGTTTGCAAATAAGTAGACTAGTTTAAAATAAACAAAATCTACATTACTTGGCGCATACCAGCATTATTATCAAGCCTCAGACCAGACGGACACTTAGTTTGACTCCTTATAATCTATTTAATTATACTTGCACTACTCTAGTTCTAAATTTAATTTCATAATAATAAACTTTTCAATAACGGTGTAATAGAAACTCCCACTAATCCGCCGTCAGCTAAATTATTTATGCATTTAAAAGGATTTACTCTTAATATGAGGTGTAGCGTCGCGGTCACGATTCTCCGACGTACACTGAAAAGCTAATTAGTCTCGACATAATTAATATTTAACCCCCAGTTAATATTTATTCAAGAGTTTGGCATGCAATGTTACCAAATTACGCACTTCCTCATAATTAAACCATTTTCTGTCTAAAGTAATTTCGCTAGAATAAATCTTTAATTTATTTTTAGAAAATTCTTGAGATCAAATTTTGTCTTCGCCTTTTAGTACAGTATTTATTTATTTATTTATTAAGATGCACAAAACACATTACAATCGTAAATACAGTAAAATATTAAAAACAGAAGAATCCAGAGCTGGATTGCAAAGTAAATATATGTGCATACAGTGACAATATTATTTATATTACTTAGTGCTATGTATATGTTAAATTATCTATAAGGACTGTCTTGACATTACAATTTTTTATAAATTAATCTTTATGGAGGATGTCTTTCAATGTTGTCGTGAATTTCTTAAAGTTATCATCAAATATATCAATAACTGCATTATTGTCTCTCGCCAAATCATTGTATTGACGACAGTATGTTCGAGGTACAAAAAAATATTTTCTGAAGTAAGTAGAAATAGCGTTGTGAACTGAAAAAGGAGAACAAATCAAATGCACTGAATTGTGGAACCTCTTTTTTTAATCAACTAACTTTTGTACTGGCTTTCTGAACACCAAGCTTCTAAGTGCGGTTCCAAGAATAACAACTGCTTATCATAGTTTAAGAAATGTGAATCAAATAAAAACAAAATGGCCTGTTGGTCTAGTGGTTAGTGACCCTGACTGCTAAGCCGAAGGTCGTGGGTTCGATCCCTACCCAGGACAAATCTTTGTGTGATGAGCATAAAGGTTTGTTCTGTGTCTGGGTGTAATTTATCTATAATAATAATAATAATATTCTACATTACACACACAAAAAAAATATTTAAGTAGTATATCAGTTGTTTAGTACCCATAACACATGCAAATATAATTGCTTACTTTGGGACTAGATGGCGCTGTGTGAATGTGGTAGAATATTATATTATTATATTATATTAATATCACAGACATAAAATACTGACTCCAAGTTATTTGTCTCCAAGATCTTAGTTTGCATATAATAAACAGCTTATGTTTACATCATTAAAGATAAAATAAGACCAAGTACAACATTTAAACGCGACAGCAGATAATAAATAGCACAGAACAGAGATAGGTTTTTAGCCTATAAACAAAGCCCTGTCATTTCAATACAGGTTTTATCAGACAAAACAGTCTCAGTCGGAAATTGACATCACGTTTATAAACAACTCCATTCTTTATTAATTCTGCTGTCATTTGGCTTTGTGCGAACTGTGAAATGTGAATGGATTATGTTAGAACAACTTTTTAATATGTAGGTACTTATATAGGTATACAACGTTAGGTATTTATCTACAAGATTAAATTTTGGTCGATTTACATACTTTTCTGAGTTTAGTAATCTGATATACATTTATATCCCATTTAAATCTCAGAAATCTGTAAAACTTAATCGTAATTTCATGTGAAACTTTATAATTAGTTTCAAAGTAGGCTTATTAAGAATACTATAATTGAATTCACGGATCGTGAAAAAGCTAAAAGAAAATAAACATAATCCGTGATTTTTTGTAAACAAATAACAGCACAACAAATATGAGTAAGGTATACATAGGTTTATAAACGATACGACCCCTGTAACTCGATCGTGTGGAAAGAGCGAGTTAAATGCGATTAACGTAAAGGATTTTTCCAGCGAACGTAAGTGCATGTAGCGGAAAAATAGAACGCTTTTGAAGCAACATTGATGAATTTTAAATCTACGTAACTTTTGAGTAAATGTTTTTTTTTTAAGTTAAGGCGTTTTGATTTGATATTTCTTCTATAGATAGTCTTTATGCGTAATTTCAGGTCATACAAACAACCCGCCCCAGTTTTATTTCACCATCACATGGTTCACCACAGTTGTGTTGTTAACAGTTTTCGACATTCGATTAGTAATGTTTTAAAGTGACAGCGACCATATCTAACTTTCCTTACATTTGACAGCGACATCAAAACCGACCAATCAAGCAAGGTCAAGGTCGTGGGTTCGATCCCCACCCAGGACAAATCTTAGTGTGATGAGCATAAAGGTTTGTTCTGTGTCTGGGTGTAATTTATCTATAATATGTATGTATTTACAAAAAAAAAATGTATTTAAGTAGTATATCAGTTGTTTAGTGCCCATAACACAAGCAAATATAATTGCTTACTTTGGGACTAGATGGCGCTGTGTGAATGTGGTAGAATATTATATATTATTATTATTATCATCATCATATCAGCCCAAAGACGTCCACTGTTGAACATAGGCCTCACCTAATTTCCGCCACAGCGAGCGATTTTGTGCTGCCCGCATCCAACGGCCACCCGCAACCTTTAATACCTTTATTTCCGACTGAGACTGTTTTGTCTGAACTTACCAATAGAATGTTGAAATTCAGAGTAGGCCCCCAGACGGATCTTTGACGTACTTGGACATATTGGATAAATAGCAAGTGGAGGCTTTAGACTGCCTTTCAACCGGAGGATGTGAAGAGCGACGGATGTGTTTATTAAGAACCAATACAAACGCTCCATTTACCTAGCATCGTACAGCGCAGCTCATATGGAAACGCCTTAGCAGAGCGAGGATTCGTACAAATAAGTACAAAGGGATGGGTATGAGGAATGTGTGCGAGAGACAATGTACGAGGAATATGTTATCAAACCTTCTTAGAAAATTAATTTTTATGATTAGTCAGCACACCGTTTCACAGCATCTCTACTACTGGACCGATTTCAGATATTATTTCGCCGTTAGAAAACTACATTATCACTGAATAACATAGGCTATATAACACATCGCTACGGCCAATAAGAGCTGAGTAGTGGCCAAATAAACAACGATGAGAACGAAGCCCCGCGTGACTTGTAGTATATGTATAAAATCAAATAACTTACTCATTAATTAAACTGTAACACCCCAACACCATAACCAATTAAAACATCGAATAGCAGTCACCGGGAACACTTTTGTTCGACACCTCCATATTGTGCACTTCGCTAACACACAATTGTGTCGACACCAATTATATCGCTGCGGTATTCTCACCTTATAGAACAATGTGTCTAACAAACAGACCCCTTCGTAACTCCGACCACGACGCAGACACGCTATTGAGTGACGTAATCACTCATATACAATATTGTATATAACCTAAAAATCTATCTCTATTCTGTGATATTAACATTTATTTAGAATATTGACATGACAGTTCAGTGAATATTCCTCTTGTAAGGACAATGTACGTCGACTAACGATTTTCTAAATAAAGATATTGTTGGAGTGCCGAGAGGGATATAAGTCACAACTCGGGTGAGTAATAGAAATATAAATAGGTATTATGGATTTTTTAACTACAAAAAAAAAATGAAATGATATCTCGTTTATTCATCTAGGTTACAGTTACAAAATAACACTTATGAAGGTCACAAGTTAAGAATGTAACAGGTTATCCGAAGAGTAGCGTCAGCAAATTTGCCTACGAAAAAAAATATGAAAAAAAAGAGTTCAAAGAATGAATAAACGTAAGTAATTGACAAAAAATCCTTCTTTGGAAAGGACACATATTATAATTTGTACCCACATTGTACCTCTGAGTATTCCAAAATTAAAATCAAAACCCAAGGAAGTCTTATCAACATTAACTCATTTTGGGGCCGTAAGGTCCAACTGCAAGCGGAATCATTTCTTCTATTATTAGATTAAGACATTTCACATTTTGCAAAGGGTGTATTTTTGATGCGGTGAGCGACCGCGACTTAGCCAACTTGCAAAGCCTCGGGCTGGTGACGAATAACTTAAAAGTTGTCTTGCTTTACCCCTCACGTCTACGGATTGTCGAAGGTACGTGGCCAGCTTTATTTTTGTCCACGGATAAGTATTTCGTAACCGCATCTTGCAAAAAGGAACTTTAATAACTAGACCGTTTTTGTGCTTGCTGCCTTTGTGGGATTTTGATATAAAGACATTTTTTGCAGCTTTGTAAAAATAACTTTAGCTGTTGGAAAAGGAGTCTTGATTTGTTTTACAAAGGGTTGAAATCAAATAGAGCTAAAATATTAAATAATTTCAATCACAACTATGCATATATTATACACAGTTTAGACCAATTGTATTAAGTAAATATATTTAGGTGCTTACAATATAAGTACTTGGGTACAAACCATCAGAAACATACATTAGAATACAACAAAAACTAACAACTTTTTTCTACAAATCCAATAAATTTTATTCGAATGCGCTCCCTGACCCGTAACTGGTTGATCGCAACCTCAATTGTCACGATTCTATTTCCCAGTAGGGCCATTGTGAGTTGCCGACCAATCCCGAAGGTAGTCCCGACTATACCCGAAGACTCCCGACAGTCATATACTAGTAATTGGTACTGAGAGATTTATTGGTCCTTGTCTCGAAGAGTTTGCTTTGGCTTACATTTTATCTAATCTAGTGGCTCATTACTTGCTGATTGAGTGCCATATGAGTATTTTGTTATTGGATTATGAGAATGTTGGGTGAATTTAGTCCGTATAAACTTTTTCCTTATGATTGTGACATGATGCCTCGGTGGCATAGCGATAGTGTAGGTTTTTGAGATCTTGAGTTCGATCGCGGGCTCGGAACAAATTTTATTTAAAAAAATGTATATATTATTATATCAGTATATTTATCACGCTCGCTTTTATAATCTGAGGGCCAGTACGGTACGTAAATATGTACCTCATGCACTGTGTGACTGCTCGATTTACAATTCAAATAACAAGCAATGCGAAAGTTTAAATGTTTTTATATTGTTAGACTCACACACCGATTTATTAGTGAGTCTAACAGTATATTCACTTTAAAACTTTCTCACACGACTTGTCTATATTGAAATGTTATCATCTATAAATTAAAAACAATGTGAATAGCACAAAGGTTATTCAATTTTATAACAAAATCAGTTTCGGTTTTCATTCATTTCAGTTTTAATAAATAAGTAATTCATAATTGTTGTTTAAAATAAAGTAATAGGACACTTAAAGGTATTCATATTGACTACGGAAGAAATCGACTTTGATGAGGAAGCCCCAAAAATTTTCCCAAAAAACTCTCTTAGAGTAAAATAATATTTTACAAGATCCGTGTCTTGGCTATTTTGTTTTCCTCATAGCCTTAGGGGCTACGGTAGCCATGCAAATTGGCTGGAGTGGGGCACCGATCTCTCGCTTACGGTACAATTGTTCTATGATAACTTCATTTTGTTCACTCAAGTAGGTGGAAAAAATAGCTTCTACGTCGAGACCGAGCTTTGGAACGATATCTGGAGTATTTAATAAGAGTACTTGTTTTTAGATGCTTGGGATATTTGAAAAGGTTATATAATTGGGTTAATTTAGAATTGATTGCTCATAATAAGCATCAACCAATAACATTTAATAGATTTGTTTTGCCCAATGGATCGGATGAAATAGTTTATTGAGTTTTTTGACATTAAACTCTCATGCCCGGGGATAAAATATAACTTAAATAAATCAAAAATGACACATGTGATGAATAAGCCTAACTAACCTACTATTGTTTTGATTTTATATTCAGTTAGGTTATACCTAAATCAATGAATTACTAAAGTTCATCTGATGGTTCAGAAACCGGCCATTAATTAGCACGGAGTTTGGAAATTAGAACAAGTACAAATAATTTATTTTGCGATACCATGGACGTTCAATTACAGTTGTTTCAATTAGTATATAAGAAGATATTATCACCGTGTGTTAATCAATGGATTGGCATGCTAACAATTTAATGACTATACATAGAAAACATCTTAATTAACAAATTTTAATTTTGTGGAATGATCTCCCTAACGAGGTTTTCCCAAGGGACTACAGTATTGGGTTCTTCAAAAAAGGAGTGAAAAGGTTTCTTAAGGGTCGGCAACGTGCTCGTGATGCCCCTGGTGTTGCAGGCGCCCATAGGCTACGGTAACCGCTTACCATCAGGCGGACCGAACGTCTGTTTGCCACCGTCGTAGTATAAAAAAAAATATTAATAGTAAATAGACAAACATTTACCACACAGTTACTATTCATAAATTAGGAATACAAATTAATCACAAAAATTTAACACATACATATGATTACACGAAACAAACCCTATACCAACCCGTCTAGCCAGCGTGGTGTAGTAGGCTAAATTCCCTTCACATTCTTTGGAGGAGACCTGTGCCCAGTGGGACGTTTGTCGGTTGAAATGATGAGTGATCCTATTCGTACGTACACAAAGAACTTGTGACGATTTTAGTTTAAAGCACCACGCACTCAATCAAAGTCGTTGTACAAACACACGATTATAAAAAACTTATAAAGAACATAATAAGCGACGAAAATCATAATAAATCCAAGCAAAATAAATGAACTAATCAGAGGGAGGAGGGCCACGAGTTTCGCTCACCCAATAAAAACAACACTTCGCTCTCGGTAAAAAAAAACTCATTTTCTTTTATTGCAAGGGCCTAATTTGAATTGAGTGCTATGCAGTTATGATCCAACGAAGTGGATGATTTTAAGTAACTGTGTAAGATGTAAACAAACATACCTATATATAAACGTGCATTTTTGTATTCATATTATTATGTATGGCGTTGCGCAAAAGGTCAGGAATTCGATTCCTGGGTCAAATAAAAACAATTTAAGTTCTTTTGTCATGAAATCTATACCGTTTTATTGGTTGAACGCTGTAATCTCAAGAACTACTGGTCCCATTTGAAAAAATATTTTAGTGTTGGACAGCCCATTTATCGAAGAAGGCTATAGGTTATATAAGTAACATTATGCTACGGCTGACAGAAGCTGAGCAGTGACCAAATATAGAACGATGAGAGTGAAGCTCCGCTCGACTTCAAGTTGTTAATAAATATGTTGTAAAATAGCCGGTGATAAGTGGATCTTATGATAAAAAAAAAGTTATTTATAGATTTATATTTCAGTACTTGAAATAAGTAGTATCACCTCGAGATATAATAGGAGTTCGTAGCCGCGTCTGAAATTTATGAACAAAGATAAGGGTTATTATGGCAGCGAATAATGCTTTCTAAGTAATCACCCCTAAATTGAACTTTGAACTGAAAGCTACAAGAAACATGTCTACTGAGATTTAAGATATTTAAAAATTGTTACCAGAGACCTTCTTGGAATTTCGACATTCGATTGGTCAATTTCAATTTCATTATCAAATGTTTGAAAATTTAATCTTGGTCATGTAATTTTTCAAACATTAAGGTTTAAGGATTTGAAAACGATATTGGAATTGACCGGTTTACATTTTTCTAGAATATTTCAAGTGCAACCGACCTCTTAGGTATAAAATCCATCAAAGATAAATAGTGATTATTAGTTATTGATGACTTACGTCACTTACACATAAGTCGTCATCAATGACATTCCTACATTTACAATAAGTATAATGAAAACAATTAAAAATTATCTTAAACGTCCTAAAAGGACCGGTTATCCCTACTTGACACTATAAAGCACAGATTTAGTAATAGTACCTTACTACTTATAGAGAATTATACCCGTGTTGTGAAGACAATAAATATCATTTTGTTTTTCTTTAATTTTTTATGTAAGTTACTCTTTGTTTTTGGTTATCTATAAGTGGAAGCTTGTTAGTAGCAACCTTTATTAACCTATTTTATTAATATATATTGTGTTATTACTCTCTAAGCTTTCTTAAAAATAAATAGAATGTATTTTGTACAAGTATATTCCTGGTTCAATTTTATTATCTGTAAGTAAAGTTGTTATTCGTTCAAAGTTCCAGGAAAGATTGTCAGAACTCGCTCCAGGCGTTTTATCACAACGATTTTCTAGTATCTCTTCAATATATATTAAAATGTTACAAGAAAATGTACTCGCTATGATATTATAAGCAGTAAATATGTTTACATAAATATTTTGGTTTATTCTTGTAAAGAGGCCGAATTTTTGTTTATCAACGATAAAGACAGACTTGTTTACCTATTTGTAAAGATATGGTAAATAGACTAGTTTTATTAGTCACTTTAGTTTTTTGCGTACTTTACGTATATCAAAGTGAGTCATTACTGTTTGCTAATTTAATAATCAACCTTCGGTAACAAATTAAAACAAATTGTGTCCAATAAATGCAGTAAAGTGAGCGAAGTCTTTGTCTTTGTGTAATATTTATATTTTCGTTCGCAATGTAAATAAAACACTTAATAGAGCATGACAGTACAAAGAAAACGTTTGAACATTGTTTGTGATTGTTCTTCTATTTTCACGTGTCAAGTCGATGATTGACCACATGATATTGTCGAAATCGTAGTCACCTAATGCGACATGTAGAAATAGAATAGACGCGAATCATCTTATCATCTTCGCATTCCAAATGCTTTTATAAGAATATTGAGAAAATAACACAACAGTGATTTATTACAGCACAAAAACCATTTAATTTTCATTTATTTTCGCGAGGCTAGTTGTGGATAAATAATATTTTTAGCTCGCGTTCAAACTTTGAGAGTTTAAGACGGTCTATTTTTACTTAATTTGAATCTTGACGGTACTCTTAAGCGCTCTGAAGGTTTCCACAAGTTTTTTCACGGGATAAAGTTGGAAATTGCTCCATCAGCCTGCGGTTGTAATTGAACAAAAACAGTTTTAATTAGAGATGAATGAATGAAAATTTAAAGTTAAATAACTTCATAGTACATTCATTTTGTTTTGCTTCTAGAGTTAGGAGGTAGCTTAAGGATTAACTTTTTGATAATTTTAGTTACATATTTACAACATTTGTATCACTTACACATGAGCTTATTAGGTTTTTTCTTTGATATTCTAGTTAGTTAGATTGTGGTCACCAAAGTCTTATGTTATAAATACATTGGTTGTTGGAGCATACTTTACTCTTTAAAACTTAATAATGATATGAAAAGCTTCAAGAGACAATCAGGCAATCGAAAAAATATTTGTAAAATATGATTGTCACTAACAATGAGAGAAGGTAACGTGATTATAATACCTAAGTTTAGTTGGAAAAATTGGCTGGTTTTCAATTTTGTAATTGTCCGTGTAGTGACGGATTAAGAATACATAATGTCACTACCCCATATCAACCCGTTGGGTGGCAACTAACGGTGTATTAACCATAAGCAGACTAGAGCACAGCGAGAAAAGAAAACATCGATATAAGACCCTATACCAACCCGTCTAGCCAGCGTGGTATAGTAGGCTAGATGCCGTCCAAAATGTTTGGAGGAGACCCGTGCCCAGCAGTGGGACTATGATGACTACACCAATAAAAATAATTTCATGTTCACCATAATGCACTTTTATATCAACATTAAACTTTAAAAACTAAAGTAATCAAAGAAAAAGGGCCAGTAATAGAAATTCGGAATAGGTAAAGTTTCTTCTATGTTTCGTGGAGGAATTTAATTAACATTCCGGGGAGAGTGGCGAGTGGACACGGTCTCCTAATTGCGGCCTGTCAGCTACAGCCACGGTCACCCTACTCCACTGTCACCACTGTCAAAACATTGCGATGGAATTTAAAATGAAACGATTTTGGTTTCGTCAAATTCATCGATGTACCTTTTGTATTTGTTAATATTCAGTGCTGTTTTGTTGATTACTTATATAGGCAAACAAGTCGGGAAGGTGTATAAGATGATTCTCTTAGGGGAATATTCGGGTAATTTTACTATAAGATCTTTTACTATAACTTCATTTAAAAAGCCTATGTGGCTCAGTGGTCAGTGATATTGACTGCTGAGACATTAGGTCGTAGGTTCGAGTCCCACCCAGGACAAGCCATTTTTTATTTATTTAATATTTCAAACAGCTTATTAAATTATTATATGTACAGTGTATCATAAACCAGTTTCGGTTAATATGCATATGCATTTACAAACGTTTATATTACAAGTATTAGCTTAGTGTGGGACTAGTTGGCGCTGTGTGTGAATGTCAAACTTTATTATTATTATTTCAACTTTCACTAACAACGTATTAACTAAGCTGTGTTGACAACTTCACATAGGTACTCATAATTTTATGAATGCTTCTATTTTTTTTAAACGTTTTGCATATGCTTATGAAATGAAAAAAAAAACCTGGAAACCATGTTGTTAATCTAAGGAACTACTTGCCCGATTTGAAAAATTATTCTAGTATTGGATAGCCCATTTATCGAGAAAAGCTATATAATGTCCCGCTACGGCCAAATAGTAGCTGAACTGTGGCCAAACAAAGAACGACGAGAGCGAAGCCTTACTAAAAAATAAATTCATAATTTTATACAGGACAAAAGCCATTAATGATTTTCATATTTAGCAACAAAACGTAATCATGTAGCGTCCATAAATGCGGTCATAAACCGTCCTAAGATAATCCCGATGGGATCGTAAAAAATACGGAATAGAGGCTTTTAAAAAGTAGTAAAAACTCCTGAACATTAATTCGGTAACAGTTGGCAGGTGAAGCCGGATCGATAGCTTGCCTTTGCCTTATTAAAATAATTAAGAAACTTCCACTGTCTGTGCCCGATATTTGAATAACTTTGAATTTGTTTTTGAATACTTCTATTTTATAAGCTGTTCATGTTGTTCTTAAGTTGGTATTGATTCTTATGTACTCGTATTAGATTAAATTCTAAATAAATTTACTATAGATAAATACAATGATTATTATATTTTGGAATTATTTTCATCACAACAACCTAGAAACGTCCCACTGCTGGGCACGGGTCTCCTCCAAAGAATGTGGAGGGAATTTAGCCGACTATATCACGCTGGCCAGACGGGTTGGTCTAAGGTTTGTTTCGAATTTTCCTTTTCTCGCAGTGCTCTTGTCTGTTTAACGGATTGACGGTTGACGGATTAGAAGTAGTTAGTAACGGTATACCGTTACTAACTACTTCTAATCCGTCACTATACAGTTTTCGTAAATGCCAGCTAGTATATTACTGTCGTTTTGAAGTAGTAGTAGTAGTAGGCCTAGTACCTTATTTGTTAAAATTGGCAATAACTTACATACATGCCATGCACACGCCCTTTCCTATCTCCAAAGGGGAACGCATCATAGCAGAACAATAAGAGCCTATACTTTCCATTTTTGTCCGACCCGAAAATCAAACCCAGGACTCTTACATATATATCAATAGTCCCTCCGACTGCAGTTTAACTTGCCGTTGGTCTTTGGTATTGCCATATTTATGGGCGAACACTAAGTATAAAGGTTATTACAGTGTTATAAGTTTGTCATCTAGATTGTCTATCAACAAACACAAACCAGAATAATATGTCTTGACTTTCAATAGGTTTAATAGAAAAAAAGAGTGGCGTAAGTTTCTTGCCAGTTCTTCTCATAGCTCCACCCCGTCAGCGAACTGGTCGTAGGCAAATTTGCTGACACTACTTTTCGGATAACCTGTTATATTCTTGTGACTTTCATAAGTGTTACCTTGTAACCTAGATGAATAAACGAGATTTCATTTCATTTAATTTCAGACTTTAATCACATAAAGAATACTTAATTCACTTACATGAGAACAATATTTTCTTATATTAATGTAACACTCACTATTTTATTTGTAAAGCGGGCACATTTTTAATTAAATCACTATTATTCACTAGGTACTAAGAAACTAAACATAACTGAAATAAGATGACATCAAGTTTTCAATCCAGGAAAAAAGTACCTAGATTATAGTGGGTACTTAGAGAATAAAGTGGTGCATTCCGATAGCAAGCGATTCGATGAATTGATGAAATCGAATACGAATTCGATTTTATCATTATATTAACAGCCCAATGACGTCCACTGCTGGACATAGGCCTAGAGATTTTGTGCCTGCAACCAACCGCCTGAAATAACTTATTTTACATAATAAATGTATTGGATTGTATTCGTCATAATTATAAAATCTTTTATGCTGTAGGTATAGTCGACCATATATTAATTGCTTTACCACATTTGACTAAAAATTCCATCTAAATTAAAATTAAAATAAAAACGATATTTACTCTAAGGGTGGTAAAGCAATTTTATTGTCGACTATACATAAATGGAGATTTTTTTTGTACAAATTATTATATCTACCTACCCTCAAGAGTCAGACAGATGTGCGTTCTATGTTGACCGTAAAAATATATTATCTCCGCTCCTCTAAACTGAGGTTTATTAACCAGTCGTAAACGAAAACGAGGGGCTACGTAATCTGAAATGAGTCTACAAGGGCTAGTGATCAAAAAATATTATTTGTATCAGGAAAAATACTGTTGCATACCAAATTTTACTTGCAGCAACACCTGGTGGTATTGGGCTATAGGAAAACTTAAGGCGATATCGCGCCATAAAGTGTGAGGAAAGACTTTGTCTCCCTGTGTTATTCTACCGCTTGTACTTGGCCACAGCGCAACTACTATTGGCCGTAGCCTGATGTTATATAGCCTATAACCTTTGACCATGATTTCGATAAATGGGCTATCTAACACTAAAATAACTTTTCAAATCGAACAAGCAGTTCCTGAGATCCGTTGATCCTAGCATTCAACCAAACATACAAACAAACTCCTCAGCTTTTTATTATATTATTTTATATAGGTAGATACCAACCGAATGCCATATTATTTGGGTAATAAATAAAACGAAAATGAATAAATATGACGATCACGACTAAATATCGCCAAAATATTATATCGAAGTCATTCACAGCAACCCATTTAGTCCCACTGCTGGGATCGGGTCTCCTCTCCTCTAACTAGAGAGCTTAGAGGGTTTAGGCCATAATCCACTCACGCTGGCCTAGTGCGGGTTGGTGGATCAGACATACTCATAGAATTTCTTCTAGGGTATGTGGGTTTTCTCACGATGTTTTCCTTCACCGTTAGCAGATGGTAAGTCACTTGACTAGTACATATCAATTCCACAAAGTGGAATCCACATTGGTACTGCTTGTTGGGATCGAACTCGGACCGCGTGATTTGCACGCCGGTCCCTTATCCATTCATTTACTTAGATATCCATGGCTGAATGGATATCTAAGTAAATAACGAATTTGATGAAAGCTCAAACGAGTTGAGACAGCATGTTGGAACATTTGGTCGCAGCACAACTAATGAAAAAACTTTGTGCAACCACGTGGCAATGCAGTCCTGCTGCCAAACTGGTTTACACTTCAATATGACTAAACTTTACGATATGGAATAGTTTGAATTTTCATGTTGCGTCAATTCGTTTACAGACTTTGTATTTCTAGAAAATTAATGCGTAAAAGTTAAAGAATTGCTGAACCGCATTGAAAAAAGATTTTAGTGTTGATGAAGATGATAGCCCATTTATCGAGGAACGCTATAGGCTATAAAACATCATGCTACGGCCAAAAGGAGCTGAGTAATTTCAAAACAAAGATCTTTATTAAAGCTAACTTCGTAAAAATGATGCCAATGTATAAAATTTCCAATATTTCTCTCTAAATGTTTCTAGGAAACAAAGGACAATTAGGTGGGAAGCGACTGTATTGCATTAAAAATTACAGACCGTAGAGTGCTAGCAATTTAACCCTATCATTTGTACTCTAAAACACACGATAATTATCATATCCAACTGAATATACGTTCTCCTAAGTTCACGAACAATAATTATCGACAACAGTTCACTCCTCAATAATTACAATTTCGTACACAAATTGCCACTGGAATTTAATCCTTATTGATCGGGAATAAGGTATAGCAAACTTAGGTTTAATTACTAGTGATCGTCACGGGGGAAAAGACCGAAAACCATTTAGCTTATATTAAACATACATGAGTAAATTTGTTGATGATTGCAGGGTACGGACTGTGATTTGGAAACTCCCGTGTGAGTTACATTGGTAGGTTCGTACCTATATTATGTTTTATTAAGTACCTTAGGGTTTCAAGTAGGTATGGATAGTAGATAGGCCTTTAATAGTTATGTCTGGCATTTAATTTTGACTGTAGATAAATAAATATGTAAAATGTAATTGGTGATTTAAATGAGTTACCTACGCGTAATAGTAAATAAGGTTTACAAGTGCGTCTTTGATATAAAATATATCGCTTGCTCGGAAGAATACGATGATGTCAAAATTAATACAAGAATACAGTCACAAGTGGTAGGTACTCTTCATAAAAAACGTATAAATAACTTAAAAAGAAAAGATAAATGAACAGTTTCTTTATGATGGAGTAGACTAATCCATGCTATTATAAAAAAAAAATGTTTATAATATAAAAATATCACAATATTTGTAATTAAAAGCTTTAATCGCATTAAAAAGTGTAGTTTTTGAGTTAATACAGTATTCTTGTGGGCAAGCGATATAAGTACAGCGTGTAGGAATATAGCCGTCACTATCAAGGGAATCATCCACCGGTTGCGGATCAATGTTGTCTAGAACAATGGTCTCGCTGTGTATTTGTATATACTCCACTGTACCCAATCCCCTTAAATCTACGTCGTTAAGCTTTCCAGCCAATCTGACTTCAAATTTGTACTTACTTACATTCACTAGATAGATAGGCAATTCCAAACGTTTCTACACCTCTAGGCACCTAGGCTGACTTTCGGCAATAGTCTAAGTTAAAGTATCTAATTATATTTGAAAGATTTTAGCTTTTGTAAACTTGGCAGTAAGCCATAGGTATAAAGTGAACAGGTAGGTAATGGTAAAGTAAGCATCTTAGGTTCCTAATATAATCAATCAGTAAGGGAGGTCGCAGACAAATCAGGTAATAGCTGATAAATAAGTTATTTATAGGGATCATAAAACCCACGCAGTTTTCGCTAAAAATAATTATAATGGGTCACGCGTATGGTGGGCGTCGATAACACAGTATAGAAAAATATTGTGTCGATACGATAAAGTGACATGAGTATATAGAGCTGAAGCCCACACAATATTTTCACCATTTAGTACCTATAGGTGATCATCATCATCATCAGCAACCCATTAATGTCCCACTGCTGGGCTCGGGTCTCCTCTGCTCTATCTAGAGAGCTGAGAGGGTTTAGGCCATAATCCACACACGCTGGCCTAATGCGGGTTAGTGGATCAGACATACACTTAGAATATCTTCTAGTGTATGTGGGTTTCTTCACGATGTTTTCCTTCACCGTTAGCAGATGGTAAGTCACATGACTAGTATGTACATGTAAATTCCACAAAGTGAAATCCACATTGGTACTGCTGGTCGGAATCGAGCTCGGACTGCGTGTTTCGCACACCGCGCCGGTCTCTTATCCATTCGTATCTTTTTTCAAAGACCAACGTTTAACGTACCTTGTAATTGTAGCTTGATGATCCATACTAACCGCATGTTTCCTTCAACATAATTGCACAATTACAAAGGTTCTAACAACTATAGCTTGGAAGTAAAGTTGTAGATACAAGATTAGTAGCGCATGCTTCGGTCTAAGTCGTAATTATGCATAATAATGCCGACAAAGGTACAAGTTGCGTGCCAGTGTGGTTCCTCGACTACGCGACAACAATTTGTGGTGTAGCCGAGTTATTTTGGCGTTCTGCTGATGCCGTCTAGTTCAGCGTTTAGGGTGTACTATTGGGAATATAGTTTGGTATTGATCTTAATAGGTATAACTTTGATATAAACTTTATTAAAGATACAAGTTGTATGTTGACTTTGAAACTTTTGCGTTTTATGAAAAATATTTTCATTATAAACGGGAATTTACGCGATTATGCTTTCGGTATTTACATACGCTTATGATGCTTGACGTTTCGACCAGGTTACACCGGCGCCGTGGTCACAAGCTGACTGTCAGCTTGTGATCACGGCCGGTGTAACCTAAAAAAATGCAAGTTGCATTGTACTTTTAATTTTTCACGTCATTTTGAATAAGTACTAGGTTCATCATTCAACCATGATTCAATCCATAAACGTCCCACTACTGGGTACGGGTCTCCTCTAAATATTGTGAAGGGAATTTATCCTACTAGGTATACTACGCTGGCCAGACGGGTCGGTATAAGATTTATTTCGGGTTTTCCTTGTCTCGCAGTGCTCGTCTACCGTAAAAATATTTTTATATTTTATATTATCTTATAAATAAAAATATTTCTACGGTTATTTTAATTTTGTTCTCATTTCAACATACCCATTGATACAGCTACATTTTAGAAAAAAGAATACTAAACAAATACATTTTCTATTGCATTTTTAGTGGCATTGTATCAGGAATAGGCGGAATCATCACCAGTTTTGAAAACCAAGAAGGACCGAAATTTACCCAGTATTTAGGTTCTTTTTTGTAAGTGAAACTGTCTGATTTTAGTGTTTAGTGTTCTCTAAATATAAAGGGTAATAAGGTCATTACAATAAAAATACGATAACTTTATTTAAATTTAGTTTATTATCCATACATAAATGGACACAAATTGTGACACTTTACTAATGTCTCCATAATCGAGTCGATATAAAAACATGCGTAAAGTCGATTAAAATATCAAATAGAAAAAAAATAGATATGAGGATCCTAAGTGGACAATCAAGTAAAATTATTATAAACCTTACACTAAATGATTATATTATTTCTAAGATACATTCTTCTAACTGTTTAGTGCGTTTCTAGGTATTCGATTATGATAGGAGGTGCAAATAGCCGATATTATTGATAAACTATACGTTCGTATATACGTTCCACTATAGTCAAAACTCCACGTTAAGTACCACTCGTAACATAATCGATAATAAAAAACATAGCATTCACATCATTAAGGTCGTCATTAGTCCACATCAAATACATAAATTTTGTTATACTTAATCTCACTACTTAATTACTACGTCAGAGAATATCACGAATCCTCGTCAACAAATACTAATAGTGGCTATTCATTGGCCTGCTTGTTATCCGACGCGGGTTAAGATACCCACACACTTTCCTTTAAAGTTTTGGTCTGGCGATATCAACGCACGACGCTGTAGTATGCGGTCTACGCTCTCGGAGACAATGCTATTCACCGCTGACGCAAACTTCGACGGAACAAGAGACGTTTTTCATTCGATTTTTTTTTTATTTAACATGAAGGTTAGCAAACAGACGTACAGCCTGCATGATGGTAAGCGGTTACCGTAGCCTATGGAAGCTTGCAACACCAGCGGCATCACGAGTCCGATTATGATGCTGATATGGCAAGATCAAACCTTATACCCGCGTTAGTTAACATATTTGCCAATAAATGCCAACCAACTTATCCTATAATAAAAAATCGTACGCGTGGCTAACTTCGTTCTAGTCCTAAAATTTGGCCTTATTGTTATGAAGGGCAGATAAAAAAAATGGCAGTCAAACATTAAAATTAAAATACATGACTCACTCAATCAAACAGTCTTATTCATTATTTAAATAATGATTCATTCAATATTGCAACTAAATAATAATAATAAAAAAATCCAATCATTCTTAAATAAATCCAATACTTTAAATGCGCATTACTAATTCAAATACAATTACTATGAAATACGATTTTAAAGCCTATAAAAAATCTTAATCTTATAGATAATGTACCCTATTTTCCGATTAAACGCATTTTATACGTGCGCGTATAAAATTACGATAAAATCAATGCAGGGTACACACGCTTGAATAATATTTGACATATCGACGCTGTAATATTGTTTCAAACATAAACAATTAATAAAAGAAACATCATCATTTCTGTGGATAATTTTGCAATCAATAGCTATATATTGATTTAGCACCAATGTAAATAAAGCAAGTTTGTTTGAATTTGATTGGTAACGTAAAACTTTGTACCGTTTTTAGGCTGTAATAAATTGTTAGCTGCTCTTTGATCACACAATTCACATTACATTGAAGATGTTATAAATTCCTTGATTTTGTCGTATTTTTGTCTCCGAACTATACTAAGTCTCGCTTAGTGTGGCATGGAAACTGCGACAAAAACTAATAGGTAGAATTCATACTCTTTGTATTTCAAGTTCAATGTATAACGGAACACATTCAGCTTCATAAAATGCGAGGAAATAAATATTTACGTAAATTCGTACTACTACATTTCAGAACATTACATTGTTCACAGACATTCTATTTCACAAAAGTTTGAACTGCTTCAAAAAATAATTCTAAAGGAGAGCTCTATACCGATCATTATACGAACAACATTGTAACTACTTAACGTTAAAATGTCTTGGGAACCGAAAAGATGACATCGCAAACAAAGTTACAATATTGTTCTCATCAGCAGTACATTTAATAGGCAGTTTTACGTTGTATTACTTTCTACATTAACATTATTTTAGTTTAAAGGTCGGTGTCGTACCAAGCAGCAACATTGTTGTTGTCATGGGGCGGTTCGGGGAACGCTAAATCAGCTGATGCGGCTCCTGCCCCCTCGTTCTCCCCTATATCCATATCCATTCCGAAACCACTGCCGATTTCCAGTCCCTGCATTGAGTCTATCGGTATTTGATCGTAGCCTGTGAAGCATAAATGAACCTATATTTCGGTTTTTTTTTTGGGTTAGGAGTATTGTATTGCATATCAACTGGACTTTAAATAATACAACGGTATTATGTAAAACACAAAACTATCGGTAGTGCATGAATATAATTATTTTTATGCTAATTAAATATAAAAGAATAGAATAGTTTCATCAATAATAATTTTATTACTCGACTGCAAAGGAATTTAAGTACAAATTTTGTATTGTGTAATTTTACGACACTCAGAAACCTCTGTCACTACCAACAGTTTTAATGTTTCCCATACAGCCACTAAAACCGGGATATACATCAGTAATAACATTATGGACGGCTCCATAAAAAGTGCACAAACAAAATCACACGTTGGACGCCCGTGTACGGCCACAGAATAAAGAGCTTATTACACTACACAATATTAAGAAGGGTCCTTTAAGGCACCTCCTGAACACCATGCTGTGAAATATACTAATGGATCAATAGTATATTACACTACATGGTGTTTGGGAGGTGCCTTAAACACCCTGAACACCATGCTGTGAAATATACTAATGGATCAATAGTATATTACACTACATGGTGTTTGGGAGGTGCCTTAAACACCCTGAACACCATGCTGTGAAATATACTAATGGATCAATAGTATATTACACTACATGGTGTTTGGGAGGTGCCTTAAACACCCTGAACACCATGCTGTGAAATATACTAATGGATCAATAGTATATTACACTACATGGTGTTTGGGAGGTGCCTTAAACACCCTGAACACCATGCTGTGAAATATACTAATGGATCAATAGTATATTACACTACATGGTGTTTGGGAGGTGCCTTAAACACCCTGAACACCATGCTGTGAAATATACTAATGGATCAATAGTATATTACACTACATGGTGTTTTGGAGGTGCCTTAAACACCCTGAACACCATGCTGTGAAATATACTAATGGATCAATAGTATATTACACTACATGGTGTTTGGGAGGTGCCTTAAACACCCTGAACACCATGCTGTGAAATATACTAATGGATCAATAGTATATTACACTACATGGTGTTTGGGAGGTGCCTTAAACACCCTGAACACCATGCTGTGAAATATACTAATGGATCAATAGTATATTACACTACATGGTGTTTTGGAGGTGCCTTAAACACCCTGAACACCATGCTGTGAAATATACTAATGGATCAATAGTATATTACACTACATGGTGTTTTGGAGGTGCCTTAAACACCCTGAACACCATGCTGTGAAATATACTAATGGATCAATAGTATATTACACTACATGGTGTTTGGGAGGTGCCTTAAACACCCTGAACACCATGCTGTGAAATATACTAATGGATCAATAGTATATTACACTACATGGTGTTTGGGAGGTGCCTTAAAGGGACCCTTTAATATCGGGTAGTATAAGTTCTCTCTGATTTTGAAATTTTAATGTGTGACATTGTTTGAGCATTTTCTATGTGAATCTATTGGCGCCTCATCCGACAGGGGTCACACAACATAGCAGGTAAAGCTTAAAAGCAGGATTGTATTTACAGTATTCTTTGTAACACCATCATAATCACTAGTCTAAGAACTTATGTGTATTCTATGGAAACCATGGAAATAAAGCTGTAATATATATTATGATATTAAAGGCACAACAAAATCACAGCAGGATTTATATTATTATAGTACTAAGAGTAATGAACCCTTGCAAACACCGAGTTATAACACTCGGAAGTCTCAGGGAATGCCTAACCTACTTTCTTAGAACCCGCAAAGAAATTCTTCAGAAGAGCGAAAAGTAAAAAATAAATAAAATAGAAATAAAAGTGGAAATAAAATTTAATAAAAAAAAAAATCTGGAAAATGAATTGTCATTCAAGCCCACTCAGAGTGACATTAAGTTTTGCCAGGCAATTCTCGAGCCTCATTTTTTTTTCTCTACAATACAAAGCGACACGAAAAGAAACTCTATTTTGAATAACAATGGGGCCGATCGCGTTTCTTATCCGATCTTAAATAAGTGCAAAAAGTGCACTTAAATAAGTGTAAAACTTGATCTAAAATTTTAAGCCCTTATTGGTATTTGCGTTTGTGTTATTTAAGGACGTGACCTTAAATAAGTATGGTTTGACTTAATTAGAGATTGTAGTTTCTTAATTGGTATTGTCTTTCGACTTATTTGACAGTTCTGTGATCTTAGTGCAACCTTAATTTAAGTCGCACCTAATTTGCGAGTACTTAATATTTCACTCATATTTCTTGGCTCAATTAAACACTTATTATTTAAAATATTCCCTTTTCATGCTGTTATTTTACAAAGAAAGTATAATGAAGATCTTCGACGGCAAGTATTACTTTGTTTTAACTTGTTTTATTAATGATCTAACCTCACTTTTGCCGAGTTCTGATTTTGGTCCTTTTTATTTTTTAGATTAAAAAGAAGGCTTATTATGTATCGGCATAATTGATTTATGTAAACTATATAAATATAACTTGTGAATCTACAAACTGATACTTTGATTTTGACTTTAACATCTAAAAGTAAATAAACAACATGACGTTTATGACACTTTTTCCGATTATAATCTATGGTAGTGTCCTTAAATAAGGTTTTTAGCATTTGGTAGTTTTTTAAGAACGTATCCTTAATTAAGTACTAACGCGATCGCATAAATTTAAGAATGTGTCCTTATTTTACAAATTTAAGTTCATCTTTATTTAAGGTTGAAGAGAAACAAAATCGGGCCCATTAGTTACCGTTTTTCTTTATCCCAATATTTATCTTTATCCCAATTTAACTCAAGTACGTACCAGTCATATTATATTAAAGAAATAATTAAGTATTTATAATTACTCATATAAAATCCAAATAACCCGACATTTTATATGCGTATTGCATATTTACTATAAGACGCACTTACCTGTACATTAGTACGTCAATTTGCATAAATATAGATATACAATTAATTGTAATAGCATGCCAAACCACAAACCTGTTACGTCACACTATAAATACGCAATAAGAATATTAGAACACGAAAAACAATAGAAATAATATTCCCATCACCTGTGTTTAGTGATAAATAGGTCCCGGGTTAAGCTGCGTGTAAAGAAGAGAAGAAACAAATTTATACATACACCATTATATCTTATGATAGGAACATAGTGCTTTGACATAAGATCGTGAATCGCAAAGCAGTTTTGTATTCAAAAATGCTCTTCAAGTAAGTTCTAGATATTACATAACCTTACTTTTATGTTTATATAAGTTCTATGTAATCTAATGTGTTAGTAGGGGCTAGTTTCTAAATTGCTACTTCTATGTGAATTAATTCTAAGAACTAGTGTCTAAGCTTCTAAAGTTTGCATCATTTTTTACTGACGGAACTTGTTATTTGAATAAAGGCAAATTGCATTGCATGTAACTATTATACTTTTCTAATAAAAGTAATGTAGGCTTTAAATAGGGTATAATAGTTCATTCATTTTTATCTCAAAATATACATTAAGTATATCTTTATCCGAGTGGAGCAATTAATTTACTAACTTTTTGTTAAATAAGCTGAAAAATATAACCAGAATTACTTTCTCTAAATATCTTGCACCTAAGGGAATATGGTGTTCACAGAATTTTACACCTAAATAATAGGTACTAGAGTATAAAATAGAGTGTCTATTGACATGTAATTATAAGGTCTTTTAGTGAGGTTTTGTAACATCCATACTACAAGTACTAAGGTGTTAGTCGACCAAACTTGCTACAAACACGGTCCCAACTCTTACCTTGCTGATGAAACGATGGTCTGGTCCCATACAGCCCTTCATAGCCCTGTTCTGGTCCGAGCATATCCTATTGAAGGGGAACAGGATCAAAAATCAAATAAAGTGAGGATATAGAAACAAAACTAAAGGAAAATAAACCTTAAAGTAAAGGGGTAAGCGACAATCACAACACAGACACGACAATTGCGTAAAACACAGTAATTGAATTTAAAAGGGATTTTAAGTTTACATATTTGAAGCTTTCTATAACTTTAGAACTCACTTTTCTAAAGCAATTTCATGTTTACATTACAACCAAACATTGACTTAAAATAATTATTATTAAACAATTTTGTTGTTTCTTCCCTCTGTCGTCGACAAATAAAATCAGATTTAGGTTTTCAATCTACTTTCATCAATTGACTTCAAAATAGCGAGTGTCATATATTGTTGCCTATAAAGTTTCAAATAGAGTAAAAGTTAGTCAGTATTTGTTACTTAAGATATCTCACTTATATGACAGATCTGAATCTGACCAAGTAATCAAATTCAAAGAAATCGGTCTATAATTTTCTGCCATACACAATACCTCTGTTGGAAAAAAACATTAAGTAAAAACAGGTCCATTCAGAAATTTCTATCTTGTATTGATAGCATTAAGGCTGATAATTGTGAATTGGCATAGACCACCATAAAACAGTTTTCTTCTGAGGATGCGAATTATCATTATCTGCAAATATTATTAGAGCTACTACATATTTTTGTCTAGTTTTTGAGCATATAGTTTTACCTGTAGATCAGGCTGCATAGCCAGATCGTTGGGCCACATCTGATGATCATCACGGAACAAAGAGTTGGTCAGCTCCATAGAGAGTCTCTTCTTATAGTCGTGAGGCTTATCTTCGGACATGCGGAACAATACCGCTGCTGCGTAAGTTGCCACGCCTGTAATACAAACACGAGAGAATTAACATTATATTTTGTGCTATAATCTTAATGAAAAAGCAAAAATATTGTTGCCTATAACAATCAAAGAATATAAATTATTTATATTATGTTTATTTATTACCGTATTTTTAGCCGGCATCATCCATGATGGATGAAATAAACAGAGACGAAGCACAAAGTTAGTAATATATTTACAACTAATATAAGTGAATCTAAAACCTCCTCCATGCTACTACAATATCATCTGCTCTATTTTTTATACATATATACATACATCTATGGTCTGAATAAAAAAAAACTAAAATACGAACAGTTGAAAGTCTTTCATTTTCAACCGTTTCAACCAGTAGTTCTGTTTATCCAAAGAGTTATACATACTTTTTAAGATCTGTTTATATCTACAGATATAATCTACAGATTGATATAATTAAAATGGATTAATTTAATACACACTGTGTAGAATATTTTTTGTCTGACTCGGCACGTGTCTGACACGCTCAATGTCTGTAGATATAAAATTGATCTTAAAGCTGCGTTTATGTCTATAGACATGGAAAATGCTGTTTTAGACAAAAATACAATATTTCTATAGAATTTGACTGGTCTTCTCAGTCCGTGTCTATAACGAAATATAATAACCGATATGGAAGAATATTTTTTGTAGGATACTGCACACATATGAAACCTTCCATATCTGTAGATAGAAACGCACCCCTTTAGACAAGTGGTAATCTAACTATTCTCTAAATTAGAACATTGATCATGTGTCGATGGGTCATGTTAGAGATGTGTTCAAATGTATTGAAGTGAAGATTAAATATTTCGAATAGAATTAGCGATTTACTACTTGTCTAGGGCAGCAGGTCACTAATGGAAATGGACGAATAAAGAAAGGATCAATCTATTCCGATAATTAAAATGTAACCAACCTTCATTCCGAGAGTGTAGCAGTTCGGTGAGCGGTGCTGTAGCTCCTTCAGCTTCTATCATCTCAGCGCCTTCCTTCTCCACGGCCAACTCACAGAGAACGCCTGCCGCTACACGCTGAATACACAATATACATTATATTAAAATAAATTATTACGAATTGTAACTGGTTACTAAAATGGTCTAGCCTTAACGTGAGTGAGTATAGAGCATTTTCTCAAGAATTTCCATGTAATTCATTCAAATGAATAATACAATTCTATATTAGACAGTTTCTGTGAAATATTTAGTGTATTGTTGTGAAGTAAGTAAGGTTCGCGGATAATGAGCGTTTACTTATAACATTTATCAAATCTATACACATCTTTATATGTGTCGTACATGTACATGCACGTTAGTTGCATATTCGTTTATTAAAATGATCGTTTGTAAAATTACGTTTAACTTGTGTTGTAGTGAAATATTGTGTTAATAGATTTTCCTCTTATAAATTAGTTTACATGAAGTATCATTACTATAAAACTTCATAACAATAAATAATTCTGATAAAAAGTCTACGCCATCATGAGTTAGTTATGAAATTATTGAATAATAACCGAAAGTTACTTACCTGTATGTTCTCAATCTCATTGAAGAGCAGCTGCACAAAGATCGGTATGACGTTCTGTTGACGTATGAGTTGTCTGTTGAGCGACTCTCTGGCGAGAATGTGCAGTGCGCCCACAGCGCCCTCTACGATCTCCTCCATACGTACGCCGTCTGCGTAAGCGCCGCCGTTAGCGCCGCCCACCCCGCCCACACCACCCGCTGATGATGTGCGCTGCTGCGAGCGAGATACGATAACTGAGTTAGCTCATGGACATTGAGACATAATTATTAATTAAATCAGCTTTCAAACAATAAAAACGGTAAATAAAAACAATAAAATCAGCTCATTCGTTTAAGAGCTACGAAGTCACAGACAGAGACACGTCAAACTTATTATAGTACTATTTTCATGTTTTTATATTATCAAAGAAATAAAATCACTAAGAGTTGATGCAATCATATAAGAACCACTTACTCTCTGAGTATCATTGAACGCGCGCATCAGGAGTCTAACAAGATGGTGAACGGCTCCATGCTCCCTCAGCGGTGCATAGTTAGCGGGACACAGCGCGAGATTGCGCACCAGCCCCACCACGGCCTTCACCAACGGCCAACGGGAAGGCGGCTGCAGAAGCTTCACAATCACCTGCAAACAGAAGGCAATATATTACATTTTCATAACAACCAGCAGACTCATTATTGCCTTTGATAAAGACTGACCTTTGTATGAGTTTGTATAATGCATTATAAGACATTTTTTTAAAGTTTGCATTCCCCGTCTGGCCAACATGGTAGAAGAGGCTAAATTCCTTCCAGATTTTTTGCAGATCTGAGCCCAGCAGTGGGACGTTTATGGGTTGAAATGATGATATAAATTAGACTTTTGTCCCAGGTCGAGTCCAACCCAGGAAGAGTCACCTTTTCGTTCTTGAAAATTTGGATAAAAATATAAAACATTGTCGAATTTCACTCATTTTCAGCATAGGAATCTAACGGAAGAATAATTTAAAATGTTAGTACTAACCGGCAGTCCATAGTGCAGACGCACGGCGTTCTGCGCCATCTCGCTCTCGACGTGTCGCGAGGTGAGGTGCCGCAGCGCGCAGACGGCAGGCTCCGTGATCTCCTCGCGGTCGCCCGCCGACACCACCGTGCGCACCAGCGCGTCCACGCCGCCCGCCTGGCACACCGTCACCTGGGACCACACAATACATGTACTACACAACCCACGTCATGTAGTCTAACTCTTCCTTATGCTTGTTGATACCAATTTAGAGGCTTCGCTCCCGTTGTTCTTTATTTGGCCACTGATCAACTTTATTACGTCATCATATCCTATAGCCTTCCTCAACAATTTTTAAAACGGGACCAGAAGTTCCTGAAATTAGCGCGTTCAACCAAAGAAACAAACAAACTCTTCAGGTTTATAATATTAGTATAGATTTGGTTCGCGTGCGATTTCATGGTTTTATTTTATCTTTTCACGGAACTCTAATATTTTTTTCCAAAATAAAAGTAACCTAAGTTTCTCCTTATGACATTATCTATGCCATTTTAGTGAAAATCCCGTCGAAATCAATTCAGTAGTTTAACTCCTTTTTATCCTTAATAATACAAAATGTTAAAAAAAAATTAAACCAAACCATACTAAAACTATAATTGTACTTCTCATAATGGATAGTTGTAGAGTAGTATTTTTTACCTTGTTGCGTTGGTTGTTGCACGTCAAGTTAGATAGAATGCCAGCAGCACAAGTAACGATGTTCACGTCGGTGGAGGCCAGAACCTGCACCAGACTCTGTAGCAGACCTTCCAGACCCTCAACCTGTTAACAAATGCAAAATAAATTATGTTTGAACTAGAAAGTAAATATTATTTCATGATTGTAAGGCTTATTTTCAACACTGTCACATTCAATATAGGATCCTTCAAGCTAATCGTGAAGAAGCACCTTACAGCATGGTATTGCCAGCTGACATAGTATTTTGGCCTCCTGTCGGCTAGCAATGCAATCTGGGCTTTAACTTTTCATCTGGGGAAAAGGAGCAACGTAAGTTGCTCGTTTTCTATAACTATAACAATATATTCGGAACTTAGTTGACAGATTTTTGAAATGTCAAATATAAAATCTGCCACTTAAACATCTAAAGACAGTTTATCAGACACTTGTCTGCCAGCAGTAACAGGCGCTTTCTATTTGAAAGTTTTCCTAATCATAAACACATCCATAATTATGTGTACTGTAACTTGACAAGCATTGCATATATACATAATGGTTAACTTTATAATTATAATTATATTAATTATGCCATAAACATTAAATGTAATAAATATAAGTATTTAGTGATTATGTATAAAAATATATGAAAAGTAGACAATACACACGTAAAAATGTTAAAAATAAATAAAATTACTGTTAGAAGTAACCTATATACCACACCAAGTTACCCAAGCGTTCCAAATAATAGAAACATTTGATTCCTCACATCTACCTTGGTAGCGGCATCGGAAAGATTCCGCAAGGTCCATAGACAGTTCTGCACGAGCCGGCCGCTAGGGTTGCCGAGGTGCATAGCCAGCGCCTGCATACCGCCCGCCTCAACTATTGCTGGCTTGTTGCTTGAGCACACCGACAAAACCTGAAGACAATACAAATTTTTTTTTTGTTTCAAAAGTATTTGCAGTAAAATAAATATAATTCTACCCTATACAATAATATCAACAAATATGTACTTACTTTCAACACCCTTGAGGTGGTCCACAGCAACTTTTCGTAGTCATAAGACCGCATGATTCGCACGAGTTCGATAGGGCCTTGAGAAGCCAGGATAATTAGCTTAGACTCCTGGTTTCCATAGGCCAAAATCTGCAGACAATCAGTAACAATTGCGAGGAACTTCACATTGTTCCTCTGCAGCAGAGCCACCATTTTCTGCAGACCACCAGCCAGACGGACTGCCATCTTAGAACCATCTTGATGCAGCAATAGGTTATGAAGAGTAGTAATGGCGTAGAAGAGTACAGACTCGACTGGAGAGCTCAGCAGTTTGACAAGAGCGGGGATTCCACCGCTCTTGAAGATGGCGAGTAGACCTTGACGGTGGTGAGACAAATTATGCAAGGTTCCCACAGCTCCCTTAGTAGTCTCCAGGTCATTGCTATTAGAGATGGCGCGGACTAAAGCAGCCACCATCTGCGGCGAGTTCATGATGGCATGGCGCGAAGCCTCCTTCTTGGAGAGCTGATGGACCATCATCGCAGCTTGAGATACCACTACTTGATCCTCATCATTCAAGAGCTTGATCAACTCGGGTATAGCTCTGAAATTGAATTAAATTATTCTTATCAATATGTAATTGGGAGCAAGTACTGTACTTACCTATACAATCAACAAAATTGGGTAGGTAATGCACTTGTATTATTATTATTATTATTATTGCCACGCACATTGCCACGCGTGATAAAATAATTGATACAAAGGCTTTAAGTATGAAGTCAATTACATTTTGTTTCATACATGGATGAATATTGTATTTAAAGAAAGAACATAATTATACTTTACTGTATTTACTAATTAGGTAATTGCACCTAATTTCATCACTTAATAATTAAGATATTTTATCTAAACAAAAATCTTAAAAACCAACCTGGTAGCTAGATCAGCATCATCTTGGTAGTTGATAAGGTTAACCACAGCATGCTTGAGCATCTGGGATGGCTCGGCAAGGCGTTGTACAGCGGTGGGCTGGGCAGGGTCCAGCTGAGTGGACGGGATCTCAATACCTTCCTCTAATGTCTCAGGGAACATAGCCGCGCGCACGCGTTGAGAACGCGTTTGCGACAGCTGCTGGTTCATATCTTGAAACGAAAATGACGTATCATGTAAGTAAATTTAATTGTAATGGTATATAAATAAGCATGCATAGTATAAATGAGTCTTGGTTTATGTTGTATGACTTGGTCTTGGATGTTATTATTGGTTAAATATTTTTAATTTATGTCCCAAATCTGTGTTAGAGTTTTGTCTATTTATAGAGAACCGAGAGTGTTTAGGCCAGGAATATAAACACTCTTACTGAAATGCGAGTTGGTGAATCAGCAGGACTTGAATTGCATAAATGCAAGCAATGTTTTTAATTGTTAAGTATAAACAAAGATTGATAAAATGTTTGCGTAATGACTTGTGACATCATAATATGCATAAACATTTGAATTAAAATTAATTACTGAATCAATTTATAAAGACTTCAAGATTTATATTAAAAAATGGTAGAAAAACGAATAAGTATGTCTCATATACTCATATCAACAGTAATGCATAATGTCTAATACAATTCTGCCTTGCTAATTATAGTTGGAATAATAAACAATTTTGTGTGTTTTCTTTTTATTAAAAACATGTTTTTTATTTAATAGGACAAAGCTCTTGCGCAAAGCTTATTGTTCTTAAATCAAAACATGTTAACCGCGCTTATCTCCAAATCACTTTTACAAGTACTGCGTTTGCAATAAGGAGGGCAGAATGGTGAATGTTTGCTAACAAAATAGTGCAGCAGCATACCCACAAGGTGGACAGATTTTCTGATCTCAAAAGCATAATCTCGCTGGATGCAGGTCACATACAACGGGTCTTATTGTAAATCTCTTGAGGAGACCTATATTCAGCACTTATTACCTATAACTAATTATTATTTGGAACACTTACCATCAACTTGCTCCTGGGTGAAACCCTGAGCAAATCCTTGATCCAGATCAAACATAAGTTGATCGCCTTCCATCTCGTCATCTTCCTTGCCCGTAAGTGATGGGACCTGTCAACATAGCACATTTGGATTTATTATCCATCTTCCATCCGCGGCACCACCTGGGTGGTATCTCACCAAAAAGTAGCCTATTTGATATTCCACACTGTAATTAATGTGTGCCAAATTTCAAACAGATCCTTTCAGCGTTTCTGGTGTAATTAATTAAAAAATATCCATACATCCTAACTTTCGCAAATATTAGTAGGATTTCTATAATAATTAATTTCAGATATGAATAATAATAGGTTTTTCATTTAACTGAACAAACTATAAAAAAACTGACTGTTTCTTAATAATTTATAAATGAAATGAGCCTTTATGTAATGAAAGTTAAGGCCTCTTGCCTTTGCCCCTTAGTGAGATGATATAGGCTAACTGTAAGTTATGTAGAGAATGTTTTAGAAGAAAAATAGATACACACCTGAGTGGCAGCCCCAGAGTTGATGCCTGAGTCAACCAAGTAGGAGTTCTGTTGCCACATAAGGGTCTGCTGCTCCTTACTTGGTGCCATTGGCACATCGGACCCAGCATAGTTGCTATGAGACACTGAAATTAATAGGGCGCACATTATGCACCATCAAAGAAGTTAGTTACATAGGAATTACAAGCGGACTCCAAATTTTTCTAAACACCCTTACGAAACCCCATTAGGTACTAGTCATGGTCCACTGCTTATTTTAGATTCCTGCAGCTAGATTTATTAAGTTTTTCAGTTTTAAACCTATCCAAGAGTTGTTGGTGTTAATTTAGGTACATTTGTTTTGGTCTGAGTACTATATACTATCCTATTTAATACAGGATTTGTCTATAAATAATGGATTGTTAGAGAAAGTTTATGCATTCTGAATGAAACTTAAACAAATATTATTGTACAGATGAAACTTACAATACCGTTCTTATGAGTCACGACACAATCAAGATAGTACTTACTTAGTAGCATATAAGTATATCATTATCTAGTACATGTCTGTCTTACTAGCTTATTAGGTCCCTATTTATGCTTAGAACATGATTATTGTATAGAAATACACTTACTTGTGCGGCTCTGAGATGATGGTATCTGATAGCTCATGGTTCACAGGATGCAACAATGCACCCTACGCCTGTTCAGAAAAAAAAACACCATGATTTTACCGATCGTACCACAGCTACAGTATTGATCTAAGTTTAAAGTAAACAATCGGAAAGGCCCTTTAATTCTCATAAACACTTCCATTTATGCCGCGTTTCGTGCGTATAACTCATCTACATGTTTAAAACAAAACAAACAAGAAATCTGTGAACTAAATACCAATACCACACCCGACCCCATAAAATGTTTGGTATGTATTCAATTTAGTTTAACATTTATTTAGTCATGTATACTTTGTTTTAATTATTTTTTATCACACAACCAATACTTGCCTTAGCTACCGTAAGCCACAAGAGAGTAACAAATGCAATAATACAACAATATACTAAAAATAAATGCACAATGAATCCAGTCCACCACTGTTATAAAATTGACATGACAATATGGCGACCGCTCGTTCGTTATTCGTTCAATGTCGGAGGAGGACTTCGTGGAGGACGTTGGCTGTATTGCTAGCCTGTTTTTAACCGCTAGAATCGTATAACAGGATCTCTTTCTATCATCAAAGTAACAGTAATGCCAACCAATCCAACTTAAGCATTGAATGAAATACGTTTCGTGCCACGCAGTATAAGATAATTAAAAATATTGTTTTAATTATATTATTATTCCTCTTTATTAAAATTATTCACAAAAAATTACATTTTTAAATATATATATAAAAAATACATTAAAATATAAAAATTTGGAGACCCACCGGTATCGGGTACAGGGACCAAGCTACCGGTGGTTAGGGCTCCAGAGAGAGGAACCTCCTCAAAATGCGTGCCGTGTCCAGAAGTACTGCCTTCTGCATCTGGCCCACGACCCATCCACCTAACGCGAGCCTCTTCAGGTGTCGATGGAGGCTCTTGGCAATCAGTCCATTGACTAAGACGACTATCGGAACAATGATCGCCGAATCCACATCCCACATGTCGACAATCTCGTGAGCAATTCTGCTTTCACGAGATTCTCATCATGAGGAACGGTGACATCGATGATCACTGCAAGACACTCTAATTGATCTATCACCACTATATCAGGTTTATTGGCAACAATAGTCCGATCAGTGATGATAGATCGATCCCTGTACATTGTGGCATAGCCATTTTCGAGAACTGGGTCGGGCACATACATGTAATACGGCACCTCTGAGTCCACAAGGCCGTACTTCAGGGCAAGTTGCTGATGGACAATCCTGGTTACTTGGTTGTGTAATAGCTAGAGACAATATGTCTGAGAGATTCTCCGGGACGATGGCATGCCCGACAAATGTCAACCGTTCCGTCCTTCAGTATATGTCTCCGGTAGTTGTTCGTCATGATAACTTCGTCCATAATTGCACAGACAAAACCTTCGGTTTCCCCAAATAGGTCACCGAAACGCATCCAGGATACGGATGATAATGAATCGACATCGGGCATACATTATGAACCAAGGAAGCTATTTTTATTTTACAGTTACGTACCTGCCTTTATCCTTTTTATGATCACTTCCTTTATTAATCTAGCCCCTTTTTATCCGTCTACCAAAAAAAAGGTTCTGGGCCCAACCTCCTTATTCTGAACTGTCCGAATATTTTCGGCCAGAAATATCAGTAAGTATATTTAATGTTAAACAAATAGATGGATGTACAAGAAATCAGTTTTTAATTTTATCTATACGGTAAATAATTTCTAACACTATCTAGTAATAAGTTTTTGATTCTGCTCATTTACTGGCTGTGGGAGAATGAGAATCAGGACTGTGGCTTCATGGTGGTGGTGGTACTTCCACGTCCACCCACTGTAGAAACTTATGGATGACGCGAGTTTCCGCCTCGCTACTTGCTTACGCTTAGGTACACCATAGGTCTCTCCGCACCGTTGCTGCGGCGGGAAAGCTGTCGGGAGCCTTGGACACCATGGCCTGTCATGCAGCAGAAGCGCCAACCGTATTTCGCGGCATGCTAACCTCAATGACGTACTACGTAGGACTCTTGTCATCGCTGGAGTGTCAGCCGATTTAGAACCCACATGACTGTATGTCATTATTAATGGAAAGGCTTTTGGTGTGGGACGATATCTGCGTCGATATCCTTGCGCCATATTATCTTCCAAATACAGCAGGTTGTGCCGGCACTGCTGCTCCTTCTGCTGAAACTTCTAAGCGGCGCAAATAATCCAATCTCGCTGGAGATTATCTATTTGTGCCTTTTGGAATCGAAACCCTTGGACCGTGGGGTTCAGGTGCTCGCGCTCTCTATAAAGAGCTTTCGGGAAGCTTTTGCCCAACGCTTCCCGTGACCAGCAGGCTGGTTATTTTCTTGCACAAAGAATAAGCATTGCCATCCAGCGTAGCAATGCTGCTAGCCTGCTGGGCTCTTTTGCCACAGACAGCGGTGAGCGATGCGGACAAATTGTATGATGCCGTGTTTTAATTTTTTTAGAAATCATAATATTCTCTTTGCTTACATACTTTGTCTTATTTTGTGGATAAATTCTCTTTGTTATTTTGGTAATGTCAGTCACATAGATGTAGTCAGACACAGCTTTCTGTGCAGTAATGATGTCACAAGGAGGGCGTTGCTGTCCTTCAAATATTGTCAATTATGACATTATAACAATAAGAAAACATTTAGTTCCACTCTTTTTCACTGCACAGCTATTTGTGTCAGATTATACTACTTATTATAATAATCATAGATTATTAAATTTATACACTATACGGATGATAATAATTATGTCAGTCAGTTGCAAGAAGCTTCTTACAATCAAGTGATTATAATTATTCTCTTGGCTTACAATCTTCTTGATGTTAATATAAGTTTATGTGCAATTAGTTACCTTCTTGAAACACAGCAAAGAATTACAAAATCATGAACTCCAATACAAGTCAATTCAATGATTATGAGTTACGGGAGATTGAGTCAGATGTACCATATTTTGTAGAGCTATATAGAAATCGTATAAACAAAGAGCTTAAAAAGGAGCAAGAAGCGCCCCAATCAGAATTTTACTCTTTTGCTGAAAAGAAAGTCAGTCTTTTAGATATAAAATGGATCGAGGATAATAGAGAAAAGTTTTTGGAGGCCACACCTAATAAAGATTTGGTGACGCAATATTATTTAAAGGAATGCGGATATATTTTATGTATGGTGTACAGTGCTGATGGAGAAAAAATAATTTTAGGGTTTTCCAGTGGTATGATACAGGTATCTTTGACTTAAGATATATACATTTAAATATATAGATGTAGGCAGGTAGACGTCTCTATTAGCCTCTGATTAGGGAGGTGCGCGATAAAAGTAGTCTAAAATTACGTCAGAGGTTGTTAAACACCTACTTGTAAAATAATCATTAAGTTAGTTGTGTAGTTTTGAAACTGTTAAATTCCTAATTAATCTTAATTAATTGTAAAATCGAGCAATGTGCCTAAACGTACAATGTAATCGCTGCGGTAGGTACCCACAGGACAGGCTTGCCTAGTGTGGGGAAAACGGAAAAGACAATTGTAATTTACTTTTTTCTGGTAATAAATATTTTTTATTATTATTATTTTACTATACAGTTTAAATTCAATGATGTTGGAATTAATGAGATATTTCCTAGTAGGCTTAATTTTTTGGTGGAGACTCGTGCAGCTGTGGGACGTTTATGGGTTGAAATGATGATAATAATAATAATAATATTCTACCACATTCACACAGCGCCATCTAGTCCCAAAGTAAGCAATTATATTTGCTTGTGTTATGGGTACTAAACAACTGATATACTACTTAAATACATTTTTTTTTGTAAAAACATACATATTATAGATAAATTACACCCAGACACAGAACAAACCTTTATGCTCATCACACAAAGATTTGTCCTGGGTGGGGATCGAACCCACGACCTCCGGCTTAGCAGTCAGGTTCACTAACCACTAGACCAACAGGCCAGTCTGATGATGATATTATTATACTTATTAGATACCAACTTATTTTTTTATTTGGGACAAAAAACGGTTTTAAAAGTAGTATTAACATATATACATAAGATTAATGCACCGCCAACTACATTATCCACAACTTGCCATGGTCAAATAATTGACTGCCTGTATCTTTGACCATAAATTCATAATCGAGTAGGCAACAATATGACAGAGAAATCAGTTCTAAAAGAATACGCCGACCTTCTCGAAGAATACTATAACAATGAACAACAACCGAAATTATGGTATCCCATGTTTTATAATGGTGCTGCGAAGCGTCCTATCAACTATGATTGGGTAAATGACAACTACGAAAGGTTTTTAAAGAATACGCCGAACCAAATTCAGTATCACAGATGGTTTTTCTCAGAGACTGGGGCTATTACCTCAATGCAATTCTCTCCTAATGGTAACTACATTATTGTTGGCCATTCGTCCGGGCTGATTGAGGTAGGTACTATAATCTAATTATTATAAAAAACACTACTGACTATCCTAAGCTAAAATATACTTAATTTAGTAAAACTACCTCTAAGGTTTTTGTAAGCTAACCTAAAATAACAAGCTTCAATATAATTTTCCTTACCTGGCTTATACATAGGTAACATAATTTCAGCGTTACAACATTCCGTCGTTTTTCGCTTTAATTTTGCGGCTAGAGGGTGTAATTCTATTTTTTCCGTAAAAGACTTAATTATGTCATAATATCTAATTTTACCTAGGTCATGTTGTATTCCAGCTGATACCTATTTACGTAACGTCTCTTTGGAGGGCCGCGGCCCCGGCATAGGTTCTTTGTTTTCTATTAGGTATAGGTAATGGCTACGTGGCAACATCAAACTGAATCAATGAAAAATAGAAACGCTTTTACGAACATTTAATTTAGTTCTCTTTAAATATAGACGCTGTAGAATTTAAAATTAGTATAAAATATTTAAATTAAGTTATAGGCTTTTAAATTATAGGTCCCTTTGAATAAATTGTTGCTGGCAATTACTTTTAAAGTCATGAAATTGTCCGTAAAATGTTTAATATTCGTAATTAACACTAAAAGAGTTTTTGATTAAATGTAAATATTATGACGAATGCTATTCAATATCCATTAGAAGTTAGCCGCATTGATGTTGAATAATATTTTTCTCGAAAAGTTTTTGAAATTGAGAATTTATCGTAGTGTTGTTAGTCAGGTACTCGGAATCTCATAGACTTACCTATGGCCGATTTCAATAATCTATCTAACTATGGATTTGGCTACTAAAGTTATAATTTTGACATAAGCTCCATACAAAATATGTCAAAATTCTAACTTTAGTAGCCAAATCCATAGATAGATAGATTATTGAAATCGACCGTTAGTCGGAGTCGATAATATTGTCAAATGTTTGAAAATTCTTTAGTCGCTGTCATTACATGGCTGCCCAAAAAAAGGAGTCTTATTTTTTCAGGATTTATGTATGTAGGGTTAGTTTCTTTATTCCATCATAACTTCTGAACGCCTGAACCGATTTAGATATATTATGAGGTATCATTACAATCCTTACATTGTTGTCATCCTCCCGAGTAATAGTACATTATGATATAAGTGCGGTAAGTTGATAATTACAGCCGAGGTGATGTTGCTAGCCCGAGCCGCAGGCGAGGGCTACAAGAAAGCAGAGGCTGTAATTATCAAACCGCACGAATGTCATACGACCATAGATTTAGTATGTACAAGATAAACAATGTCAGATTATAGGCGAGACCAAAACACAATTGAGTGATTGTCAATGTGTGAGTTAAAAATAGTGATTGCAACGGACTGTTGTGCACTATCGATATTCTGCACTTGGGATTATCGAGCTTATGAATTCGGTGTGTAATTGAGCGTCTTGAACTCTTGAATAATGTCGCAACAATTTGTTTTAAGAAGCATTTACAACAAGTTAACTTTTCATGCTATCGGGTAAAATTGTGCTGTTAGGCAATTTGTTTTCCAAACCGCTATCTTTTAGTTTTAAGACTAGGATACCTACCATATATATATAGCCATAGTAAGAAAGCAAAAAAGAAACGATGGTAGCTGAATGAATAAGGAACCTGCGTGCAAATTACGCGGTCCTAGTTCGAACCCAACGCGGCGGCAGTACCAATGTGCATTCCACTTTGTGGAATTTATATGTACTAGTCAAGTGACTTACCATCTGCTGATGGTGAAGGGAAACATCGTGAGCCAGTACCTATTACTAATACTAACTATAAAAATATAAAGTAAATTAATATTTTTGTGTTTTATGACAGATAAATGGTTGTAATTTATGGTATAAATTAATTAAGTTAAAGAATTAAATGTTTATTTTATATATACCTATCATCATTATTTTATCTCCCAAAGTTAATTTGATTTATAAAATGTTGACCACTTTTCTGACATAAAAACTCTTTGCTAAGATTTAAAAAATAGGTACCGTTGCGTTCGTTACGTACGGAGCCCCTTGATTATTAGTATGTGAGCATGAGAAGCCCTGCAATTTACTTTACATTACCGCACTAGTGCGTAATGAGATACATTACGACACTGAAATTGGTGAAATAAGAGACCCGTTTCGAGCAAATATGTTATAAAATAAGTTAATAAAACATAATTTTCCACTTAGTGAAATACTTTCTTATTTATTACCTAAGTCCCCTAGTACGATAAAATTTTTGTTTCTCATATACATACATAATTATATGCAGTAAATAAATACATTTTGTTTTTTGCCTTTTAGTTCTTTTGTCATGGCACTATGGCAGCTGTCTCTTTCTATTTAATATTTTTTGCATTGTAATGTTTCACAAGGACTTTGTTCATAATGAGACAAGTTAGCTGCTTATAAATATCCAAATTCTTACTTCGGTAGGTACTTAATACTGAATTGAACAACATTTTGTTCCAGATGCGAAATGGTATTACGGGTGCTGTCCTCTGCACGCTTCGAAATATTCAGTTCCCACCCAGACCGGTGTACGCTTTGCAGTTTAGTCCTTTTGAGGAAAATATTTGCTACGCTGCCTGCCAGGACGGGTCTGTGTATCGCATCGAGATACCTCACGTATGTTCACTATTGACAGAAACATATATTGTTCCACGCTACCGTTGCGTAATGGTAAACTTTATGGTTCTATGAACCTTTTCAGGAATGTTATCGTTAATTTCCACGTTGTGTTATTTTGGTAAAGCTTTTTATAATAAATAAAAACGTTTATTAGCAAGCAATCTTAAAAAAACATCTGTGTAGTGACGGATTAAGAATACACAATGTCACTACCCCATCTAAAGCCGCAGGTGTCGTAAAAGGCGACTAAGGGAGTAATCTTATGCAGACAAGAGCACTGCAAAAAAAGGTAAGTATACCAACCCGTTTGGCCAGCGTGGTATAGTAGTAGGCTGAATTTCTTCCATATTCTTTGGAGGAGCCAGTAGTGGGACGTTAATGGGTGGCTGATGATGATGATGATCCCAAGGTAGGTAACCGTCTCTAATCTGACTTCAAACGAAACCTAGGTTATCGGTATTTAATTTAGTTTCGCAAATTTCAATCGCATTGCCCTACAATAGGTACGTATCTAATCTTAAAATAATTATGCCTATTTTTATTATTTTATGAAAATATTGTGAACTGCGAAAAAAAATAAAGCCGACATAACATAATCCACAATAATACCCATATTGTTCCCTTCCAAATTCATATAATTCCAGAATGTAGGCATTCAATTCATCAAATGGAATTATTTATTGCGACACAAAAGCGAGTTGTATTCATTTCCGCTGTGTTTGGGATATTGCAAATAACAACAGGGAATAACCAAGATTAAAATGTTATCCACGATTCCCATTGGTATTAGCGGCCTAGCGGTTTGTGTAGATAGCCTTTCACCAGAAATTGTTCCTGTGAGACATTGAAACAAATGTCGGAATTGGAATTTGGTTTTCTATACAATTATTATATTGTTGAGAATCTCGTCGAATTTATTGGCATGTAATAGATAAAATTAAATATTGATAAGAACTATAGTACCTATATAATATACCTAGGTTAGACTTTTTATACTTTCGGTGAAATCTTGTAGTTCCCTGACGAAATTCATCATCTTCATTAAAACCAATAAACGTCGGCACTGGTCTCCAAAGAATGTGAAGGGTATTAAGCCTACTATACCACGCTGGCCAGGTGGGTTGGTATAAGGTTTGTTTCGAATTTTCCTTTTCTCGTAGTGCTCTTGTCTGCATAAGATTTACTCACTTAGTCGCCTTTTACGACACCCATGGGTTGAGATAGGGTAGTCACTACACGGATTACAAAATTATCCAATAGTAACTATAGCAGCCAGTTAATGTTCCACTGTTTTTTGTAAAAGATAGCTGAGGTTTAGATTATTCCTAAGGCTTAGGCCGTAATTCGTATAAGCGCCGCTCTGTAGGGTCCAGCGGCGCTGCGGGTAGATAAATTAGGCTATCCAATCTTTAAAGTCTTTGCAAGATTGATGTTAAAGATACATAAGTATACTAGATACTTATGTATCTTTCTCGATGTGGTGATGGAGTAAAAGAATACATACCGCTCGCCAGCATCGGCAGGGGGTTCATCCCCACACACCTTGGAACTGAAATGGTTTCGTACCACGCGGTTTCACAGGAATTTCGTCCCAAGAGCTATCAGGTTGTGGAATGAACTCCCTAACGAGGTTTTCCCAAAATGATTACACCAGTTGTCTAGTAACCTTAATACAAGCATTAGCTTAGTTTGGGACTACATGGCGCTGTGTGTGAATGTCCAAACATTATTTATTTATTATTTATATCAAGTACGCGAAAGCTTGCTCGGCTAGATGGAGATATTATTTCTTCTTTAATTTAAAACTACTGACTGGATAATGATGAAACTTTGTACACAGATAAAGTTTAATGTTTTTTTTTTGTTCCTGTAGCTAGATGCGCCGCTTGCCCTTCCCCCGATGAGCGCTATTCGAGCTGATCCGACTCTGGAGACAATTAACACACAGTTCTACGGCTGTCCTGGCACTTCATCGTATTATACCCCGTATATTACAAGTTAGTTTATCACTATTCATTTTTAATCTAAAACGTAATAGTATTTTGTTTTTCTTTACCAATCTTACTAAAAAAAGTAAACGTTTGGATAGACTACATAAATATCTACGCAACTAAGTGTCTAGCTCAAAAAAAATTGAATGCACTCCTCCTCTCAATATAATATATTGAGTATTGAGAACATGGGCTGATCATTATCCCATTTTTATAATGACATACCACGGATACGGAAGCTGGTGTTACATTATTGTAGGAAAACAGAAATCAATCTCATCGAAGAGTTAGTCATAAAATAATGACCTCTACTTATCTCCAATACGCAAATTCACATTTCTATAGACTTAAACAGATGCGTGTTTGTGTGAGGCTAATCGCACGACTTATGGCCAATAAAGCGTTTGTCGACTTGCTATATGTTTCCACCAGAGATGTGCTAGAATGCGTAGCGATGCTAGGTATACGAAGCATTTCTATTGATTCTTAACAAACACATCCCTTGTCACGTCAGTTTAACACTGTGTTGCGTTTCGACTCTGCGTGTTAGTGTTCCAAGATCATGAGATTTTGTAATGATATCCGATTATCTCTCATCAGATCGCAACCCGGCAATGTCTATGGGAGTGTTATGTGAAAGTAAAAAGATAGTCGTTGGTTATGAAGACTCATCCATCAAAATATTCGACATGGAAACACAAGAGGTACTTATTTGCATTCACAAATTTATTAAATTATCCATTGGTTGTCGAAGCTATTTAGTATTTATTTATAAATAATAAAAAAATATATTTCGCTAAGCTCAAAAATCACCAATTTGATCATATTTTTTCTGAACATCTGTTGAAGCCCGAAAAAAGTATTGATACGAAGGAATATTGCACTGCTACACAATTCCATGGCGGCTGAGCCGCGGGCAACAGTTAGTAATAATTATTTATCTGATAGAGAATGGTTACAATATATATTATTTGTAATTTCCCTATTTGATTTCTGGCAAAATATGTGTACCCATACCTATATCATCATCATTATCATATATCAGCCCAATGACGTCCACTTTTGAACATAGACCTCACCTAATTTCCGCCACAGCGATAAAAAAAAATCCTCTTAAATAGGTATAGGTAAATCAATATTAGCGTACCTATATAATAGTTTGAAATCTGAAAAAGCAAAAGTTACATAACATAATACAAAATACAGTTTTTATTCGAATACGAATTCAACTGCATGTACATATTTTAAAGGCCATGTTCCAACGAAGGAGGTAAATCGAATAAGTAAAGCAGGTTTCCTTAAGTAGGCGTACCTACTCATTATCATAAGAAAACTGTATGTACATAAGTATAATATATAAAGTATAATGACTATTTATTATTATTATAAGTACTTAGTATGTAGACCTAATACATTTCACAGCCTATAGAAGTGATTTAAACGTTTCCTTTTTTGTATTTCACAAAATTTATGTTCATTGAATGTTTTATTACATTCTGTAGCGTAGTTGTTGCGTTTGCTAAAAGAATTATGGGTACGAAAGTATTTTTATTTTTTACTTAAAATGTAACATTTCATTTGTTTAGAGTCTAGCCGTGAAAAAGCTTTTAGGGTTTAACAGTAGGTACGCATCCCGGTCATAAATAATTTGATTTTCAATTTGAAAATAGTACAGTAATTTGGTCGAGAAAATCGCGGTTATTTTGGCTATTGATCTTGAATAAAGTCGATTTTATCCTTTGTTCCCTCTAGTACCACCAAACTGTACCACCGGTTGTACTAGCGGGAAATTTCGTTCTCTATAGTACCACCACGTATATTAATTAATATTAGTTATCAATGGTTTTCTTTAACTTTAGACCTGACGTTTAAGTTTAGTGCTTTATCCACCACCTACGTAACTTCAAAATATTGTTCATCATTCTACGTAGTAATTAATTCATTAGGGAATAAGATAACGTACTGTGGTGGTAGGAAACATATTATTATTACCGACAAGCGTAGCGTAGGACGTCCACCCACAACGGTGGGCAGACGATCTGCCCCCTTAGACAAATGGCAAATCGTTAATTGTAATCGAAATATTTGTGAACACACATGTCACGTGATCAATGTATCTACTGATTCGAAAGGTTGATAGAATAGATCAAATCGATTGCAAATTTTTTGCTCTTTTGGTACAATAACATTATATCATGTATTACCTACTAGTGTTCATAACATGACCATTTAACAAGTTTATCATTAGATCAGTTGATATAAATCATACAAATATCGGCTATCGTATGATAGCATCGATACCATCAAGTGGGCGAACGGTATTGTGTTGCTCATAAAATTTGCACCCCAGACAAGTATTGTGGTTTATCTTACAAATTAAGTTAGAGCCAGAAATTTGATTATAATTGAAGGGCTTTGTGTGACAAAGGGTCCATTTCAAAAGATAAATAATTTAATCTAAAGCCGACCAAGTATTACGGGTATGCGTAAAATGTAACCTTCAATAAAAGGTTACGGCTTAATCTCGGTTTATTACCGCAATAAATTTGACATTGCTGCATTGGTTTTATTATATACTTTGATGTCCTTGATATTAAAAACTTGGTTGGGATATTTACCGTGAACAGTAAGCGCCAGGAATTGTGACCCCTTTACGAGCTTACAGTTCCAGTGTTCCACTCGTAGATGTAACCAATTGTAACTACAGTAGTGTACTACATGTTCTATGGTGATACCAATATATTAAAACGGCAGGTATTGACGCGTCCGATATTATTCTTTATAGGTTGACAATCGTAGTATTGGGGATACGATTGTCAACCTTTTTCGTGTTATAGATTACATCCCGTCGTTTTTCATGTAATTCATGTCAAAATGTAACAGCAGGTATGTGAAATAAATCGTTATTTAAAGATTATATGTATATACTCCCTCCTTATGAGCGTAGAAAAATAGCAGATTTATCATGTGTAAGATTATGAAAGATTCAATAGACAGATCAGAATTGGTAAGCAAAATAGACTTAAGTGTGCTGTCTAGATTTAGCTTATTATACATACATACCCGTGGCTAGAACAAATTATACAAAACTCATATCTACAGGCTGATGATGATGATAATGATAATGACATTGATTTATTTACCACAAAACTTTGCAATGTTTTTTCAAAAATAAATCATTAATGTTATTTGTACCTAAATATAACTTTTCCACGACTCAAATTGCTGTCTACTAGTATTTAATTTAAGTATACATGTGAAAACTTTTAATTGACCTTTGTTATGTTAAGGATTATTTGGTTTTCTGTATAGCTGTAAGTTTTCCGAACAAAATAAAATAAATTAAAATCAGCCAGACTAACTCAATTTTTTTCCGTTTCAACGTATCTTAATCGGTAAAGGACATATAGATATAGTTAAACAATTCCCGACCTATCAGTCGGGTCTTTTCACTCTTTTCTAACATTATATTTATGTATAATATGATCATTGTTTTTCATCATATAATAATATGGGACTTACAGTGAAAAACTGTTTGAACAAGAGAAATACTGCAGGGCAATTTTGAACCTTATGATTAAAGGCAGAAGATGGAAATTGTGTGACAGACAAATCTCTTCTTTAATATTTTTTATAACATATTTGCTCGTAAAGGGTCTCTTATTTCACCAATTTCAGTGTTGTAATGTATCTCATTACGCACTAGTGCGGTAATGTAAAGTAAATTGCACGGCTTCTCATGCTCACATACTAATAATCAAGGGGCTCCGTACGTAACGAACGGTACCTATTTTTTTAAATCTTAGCAAAGAGTTTTTATGTCAGAAAAGTGGTCAACATTTTATGAATAAAATTAATTAACTTTGGTAGATAAAATAATTATGATATAATTATATAAAATAAACATTTAATTTTTTAATTTAATTAATTTAGACCATAAATTACAACCATTTATACTAAAACATAAAAATATTAATTTACTTTATTAGTAATACTGGCTGTTTTTGTGTTTTTGCCTTAAAAAAAAAGCGCTGATGCGCGCATCGATAATTTGTGACAAGTAAAAATAATTCCACGCGCTATTTCTTTTCGCTGTATTTGTTTTTTTCTAAGAAAGTCCGAATTTTATTTATTTCCTCGCAAATATGTTATAAAACGTCGTATGACACACGTGCGGTTTGATAATTACAGCCTCTGCTTTCTTGTAGCCCTCGCCTGCGGCTCGGGCTAGCAATATCGCCTCGGCTGTAATTATCAACTTACCGCACTTGTATCATAATGTACTATTACATTCGCAGTGCGGTATGTAGATATAATATCTAATATGGTATTTTATTTCTAGCTAGAGTTAACGTATAAAGTTTATAAATCACGGCTGCAGTACATCCCGAAGAAACTTCAACGTATGCATTTTGAGCAGGTGGTCGCTTTGAGAACTCATCCGGAAAAAAACAATATGTTTGCCACTGGAGCTTGGGATAAGACTTTAAGAGTAAGTAGCAATAGATTCTCGTCTTACAGTTGCAATAAGTTGTGGTTTTCTGTGCAAAGAAGCTGATCAGAATGTCAAATGTGTTAAAAATTTAGACACGTAAGTTAAAATAATAAACTATACTTCGTCGAGATTAACCTACTCAATTGTATTTTTAGGGTTCCGTACCTCAAAAGTAACCCGGAACCCTTATAGGTTCACTTCGTTGTTCGTCTGTCTGTCTATCCATTTGTCAACAATATTTTTTCTCAAGAATGTGTAAGAGGTATCAAGCTGAAATTAATAGCAAATACACGGGTCTGCTATCTTTTGGTGCAAACTAAATCAGAGTTCTAAGTTAACGTTCCATTTTTGTCGCATATCTGGACGATAAAAAAAATCAAAACCTAGAATCATGAAATTTGGCAAGGAGCAATATCAAGTTCCACAAGTAAAGGAAAAAATCCAAAAACCGTAATCATATCGTTTTATCACTGAATATATTAGTCCTGAATTGGAAGGGGTGTACAATGATAAACCTGAAAATTAAAGTATATATGAAGTATATAGAAGAATATATAAGAGTACATAAAGATGGTGCACCTACCTACCTTTAGGTAAATATTTATTATAGCTATCCTGTTACCGACTAGGTAATATTTAAAATATAAATATTAAAAAAAATGCATATACTGATCCCTCGGTGCGCGAATCCAACTCGTACTTGGCCAATTTTTAAAGACATTACATCACATTACAAAATACATTCAGATTCAAATCAACGTTATAGACCAATAATATAGTAATTGTCCTCTCTGGGAGCCTACTACGGCACTAAAAACTAGTGTCCAATATTCTCATACTACGGACACTAGATCAATGTGGCACTGTTCTGTATACCGTAAACTGTACATCGATTCCGTAGTGTATACGACTGGTACACAAGAGTTCGATTTACTGCTCGGCCGACAGACCAATCATATCTAGTGAAATATGCTACATCTGCTTACACTTTTAGTAAACAAAGCGTGACACAACGCTATGTTTATTTTCGTCAAAATACCAAACAGGTTAACAAACTTTTTTAATGTTGCTGCTGACCGCATACAATGTTGAGAAACTAACTTCATACGTGTGGTTGAAACAAAAAAAAACTTGTAAAACAATAAATATTGTTGCAATGTGACCGCAGTCCTGACGCTCACAGCTTAGTGTTACCGAAGGTGAAAAAGAGGAACTTAGAATGCGCAATAATAGAGTCGTCGTCGTATCACTACGAGCAGTTACGTCTATTAAATGAAAAACTGTTTTATGCTCCGTTTAAGCTTACACTAAATTTAAGTTGCGCAAAAATTTCATCGCGTTCGGTGTTCACTCGGCGCGGTGCGACACCGCAACTTTTCGACGAAAGGATCGAGTGCTGGACAAGTACAACACTTCTCGCCGTTGCGGTGTCATCTCACTGCCGCGCCGTGGAAGCACATAATTTTTTATGTGTAGGACATCGTTTCGGCTCCGCCAGACCATGTGGAAAGCTTGTTAGGTATGTAACAATGCGGCATATTTTTCTGGCTCAAAGAAAATCAGGAACAATTTTCAAATCCTATTTTAGACGACATCTACATATTACCTTTCTTAGGAAGGTAAGATATCAAAACTAATGATGACTGTTGACCCTCCTTGTAAAGCTACCATTCGTCTTATAACGGCATCTCTAAAGCGTTTAGTGTGATAGACGATCATTTGACTTAGTTCTCCTAATGATGACGAAATTAATGTCAAACTTTGGCAGCTTAGTCAAGTTAATAGATTGATCGATTTGAAGTGTCTATCTATAGTTAGAGGTGATGTGACCTGATTATATCTATTTAATATTTTAATGAGAAAGCAGTTAAGCAAAAGGTAAAGAGATAAGTTACAGACAGATTATCACAATGAGTATTATAAGCTATTTATTGTGAGACTAGAAGTCGCGCGAGGCTTCGCTTCCGTCGCTTTTGTTTGGCACTGCTCAGTTCTTATTTGCTGTAGCGTGATGTTATATATAACCTTCCTCGATAAATGGGCTATTCAACACTAAAATAATTTTTCAAATCGGACCAGTAGTTCGTGAGATTAGCGCGTTCAAACAAACAAACAAACTCCTCAGCTTTATAAAATTAGTATAGATTGTACTTGACTCGGAAAGCAGTAAGAGCAGCAGTTCCTTAAATTCCATTGTGGTAGACGGAAGGAATCTTTATGGATACTGTGCGAGGGTCATTGTTTTTTGGGTCGACAATTTGTTGTCTATCGGAGGGCAACACTGGCAACTTGCAAAGCTTGCTCCTGCAATTTCAATCACTCTAACCGTCAACTGGGCAGTAAGATTGTTCACGGCAATATCAGAAACACATTGAATTGAATTGAATTGAACTTTATTACCAATAAACAATCTTCTTATAGTTTTATGAAACACTACACGGTTCTAACATCGCCATACAGAGATCCACTGACAGTCCAGTACGTGGCGCGAGTAACTTAACTAGACACACTCGGGGCTAGTAAACACGAACTGAATAAAACATGTCGTACAACGACCGCGGACAGACTCAAAGCATCTCTCTGTCGAGATTAAAATATTTCTCTTGGTGGTTAACTGCTCAAATTATTTATTAAGCACTCCTTTTAAATGAAGGCGAGGCATTGTGTTCGCTGTTTGTTGGCTGTTATGGAATATAATTCATTTTAGCTCCGCGAAATTTGCGGGGGCTTTGATGTGCTGGAAAATGGAAATATAAATTTGGTGTAGGTACAGTGAAAGGTTTTTCAATTGGTACCTATAGTTTGTTAATCAATAATACCCGTGGATTATTTTTTATTGTGAGCTGCATGTCGTGGGTCCTGTCCCATCTTATTTAACGACAATATTACTGATTTTAATAAATTTAAATTAATATGTACCTGCTGTTGGTATAAGCTCATTGATAGACGATGACAGAATGCCAAGACCATAGCTAGTTTGGTGCTTGTTTGAAGATGGACTTGTAAATATTAAAAAAACGGCTAAGTGCGAGTCGGACTCGCGCACCGAGGTTTCCGCAATTTTTTATATATTATTTTACGAGCGCGATACCCTCAAATACTATTATTACGTATGCCTACCGAAATAAATATTTAATGGGTTTTAATGAAAATTGACACGCAGATCGACTTTGTTTTGAAATGACACACAGGATAATTTTCCTCTCGGTAGTCTGTTCCCTTCAGTTACATGCGTAAAGTAAGCATGTAAAATAACTCCAAATGTCCTACCAACAAATATACCTAGTATAATTTAATAGTACCAGTTTCCTCTAACTTACAACTTCTGAAAGTCGAATAAGGAAATGGTAATGAAGAAAATATGAGAGGAACTTTGTGTTAACAGCTGTTTGATAGACGATATTCTATGCATAGTTCTGCCATCATTATACGTTAGTCAGGGAAATTTGCAACGTTATTTCTTCAGTGTTCTTTCTAAACTTATTCTATGCTTCTATTGAATGTCTGTAATTTACCTTAGAACCTTTTATTAAAGCTGGAGAGCGGAGCTGTATTTCAAAATTTACCTGACTATTTATTATATTTTAAAATACTCCCCCTTATTATAAAATATGTACTAAGTATTAAACCAGGTTTAAATTGACATAAGCCATTGATTTATAGCAAAGTTGTCAATTTGAACCTGGTTTAATGTTTAGTCCGTATCTTGTAATAAAGGGTTTGAGTTTACGGTGCAAAGACTTTAGAAATGATACAATAGTCGATAATTATATATTAATAGTTGATGGTAGAACGTTCTAGTCTACCTTTTGCAAATTGTCTTCAGCCTTAAACCTTTTTTCAATTTACACCAAAGCGGTTTCTACTTGCCTTAAGATGTTCATGTTATATTTCACTTTCTAAAAAGGGAACAGAAAGGACAAGAACGATAGGGAAAAAGAAAATCGATAAAAGGATAAAGCCAAGCCAAGATTTATTTACAACATAATCTGCTCACTTTGCAGTGAATGTGAAGGCGGTTGGGAGAAAAATATCGTTAAGTTTACGATACACCCCGTTCTCGAATACGTTACCTCAAATAAACACCTATTTGAAAAAATGGGCCGCTCTATTTTTAGCTCAAGCCACAAAAGTAAATACACGAATAAAAAAAATAAAACCCACATTACATTTTCCTTCCTCCTCTGTGCCGTACGATTGTCCCCATTTTTTTCCTTTATCGCGTTTCTGAATAAAATAAAAATCCTTCCTAACCTTTTTATGTATACGTTTGTTGACTTTTAGATCTGGGACGCGAGGTGTAAAGTTGGTTGCATCATGACTTTTGAAGGCGTTGACATTTGTGGAGATAGTATTGACCTCAACGTAAGTATAGCTAGTTCATTTTAGAATACGACATTTTTATTCCTTTACTGATTGAAAGTATTAAATCTCAATTGTAAAAGCAATAATTTTCATGTCTGTGTAAGATAGAATTGCAGTAGATTTGAATTATTTATAGTGCATAAGTATTTTTAGGGTTCCGTAGCCAAAATGACAAAACGGAACCCTTACCTATAGTTTCTTCATGTCCGTCCGTTCGTATGTCTAAGGTATTTTATTCAAAAACTTATCAATGTATATTGATGAAATTTTGAGAATGGTGGTGGAGGTGCCTTGTCTGGGCCGCTACTAGGTTTGGTAGTTAAATAATAATAATAAAATAAATATTTTTAAGGGGGGCACTCCATACATGTAATTTTTTTGTACATTTTTTTTATTAAACATTTAAATTTATTTTTTTGACTTCAACTTTTCAGTTGGAACCTGTAATCATCGCTTTGCACGATTTAAAATGTAGACAGATTTCATCTGTCTATATCAATTTATTAATTTACAGCAAACTCTTACAATCATAAAACCTTTCTATCAAACTCGAAATGGCCATTCATATGTTCAGCTATTTATTTCATTCATCGCATAATATCATTTCAGTCACTCGTGAAAAGATTTTGAAGGTAGACAAGTAATGAGGTCGACATTGACAAATGAATTGGGTTCCATTCACGTAAATATTAACGATTTGATACACAAAAGCCTGTTTCCATGGTAACCTTTACATTGGCTTTATTAGGGTTGTATGTGTAATTCAGGTGTTATGGGTATTTACATTTGAGAAGGAAATTATTTTTGGCGTTCTTATTAAATTTAATGTATACCCAATTACCTATTATGGTAATATTTTTTAAACGATATTTGAAACGTTAATGTGTGGGTAGATCAATTGATCGTTAGAGCACATGCTTTTTAGGGATTTTGATGCATCGACGTGGCAAGCTATAGAGCTCACGATTCATAGGTCTCATGAATAATTGAGTATTGGTTTTTGAGCAATTAATGTTTGATCAAACGTCTTTATATGTCAAGTAGGGAACCCACTTTTTAGAATTACGTTTGTTAAAATACAACCCAATCATCATCATCACCCTGTATTAGTCCACTGCAAGACATAGACCTCTCTAATTGCACATTTCAATATACAAACTAAATCTACAAACCACCCGTGAGCAAAAAGGCTGAGGTCCAAAAAAGCTTGGGTATACGGATAAAACAAAAAATATAGACGTCCCCTACAATAATAATATTCTTCAAAGGCAAAGAACTGTAGAGAAACATCCAACTATCTAACGAGGTACAAGCCAGACTAAGCTGTAGATGAAACACCGCGAACTTATAGCACGACAAAGGCAAGTTTTTTAATTAAAAAGCAACTTGTATTGCCGACCTGAGTGCGCTGTGGGAGATAATATTAGAACACCCACACTATTTATAGTTTTAAATTGTTGACGTCTTAAACTCTTTCGTTGGTCTTGTAACTACTTCGTTGCCTTAATGGTGCAGTTTTGTCATCAAGTTTTGTTAACATAATATTACTGACTTGTTCATGGTCTCAAAAGAGTAATACGATGAGGTATTTACTAGTAGTATTTACTTTTTGTAGGTACTCATATTTTAAATTATCTTAGAAAGGGTTCCTACGTCACGTATTATATTTAAGGAATATGAAATACCTACCTTATTTATTTGCCCGATGTTTCGAATTTCGATCGAATTACACCGACCGTGGTCACGGGCTGACTGGAGCGGCGGCCGAGCGTCGTCCCTGATGCGTGCGGGTTTCTGCTACTCTGACTACTGGTCGGTTTAATTCGATCGAAACTTCGGACAAATCGGACCTACAGGTTGAGATGGGGTAGTGACAATGTATTCTAAATCCGTCACTACACGGATAATACAGATATGTTTGATCTTATGTAATAGAAGGAGAACATTATCAGGACTTTTTACGCAGTATTCATACACACTACCCCTGTGTCATTAAGGCAGTAATCAGCAGCATTAAGGCAGCATTTAATAATGTCTGTCTGTCACCAGGGCGAAGCGGTTAAGTTTCTCGCCTCGCCACTAATAACGCCGTTCTGAGTGACGTCTTTTGTCACACGAGACAAACATTTGTGTGATTCATAGGTTTGTTTCAAGTCTATGTGTAATTTGCGTCCGTTAATTATATTTTTCTAAAATGGGAGATTTTGATGGCAAGGACACAACAAGGACTTGTTCCTTAGTAAGGGCGTCGTCTTAAAAAATAATATATATGTATACCTTTTATTTTTCTTCAAATAGAAAGAAACTCATGTAGAAAAAGAAAGAGGTAGCCAACCAATAAATGTCGCCCTGACACAAGTAACATATTTATTGTGTTCATAGTTAGAAGTTACCCTCACAACACGTGTCATGTTATTTTATATACTTTTATCTCTCCCTTTCTTTTACGTTGCGAGACTTACGAGGAAAATGGTCAACAGTACAAAGAACCACATATTACCGTGTAACTAACGTTAATAGTGTTTTTTACTCAGTAAAAAATAAACCATTTGTTATTCTAACATTTCTAACTGCCATAAATATTATAAAAATGTTGTCCATTGGACTATTTATATTCATCAGCAACCCATTATTAAGCTCCACGGCTGGGCTCGGGTCTCCTTTCCTCTAACTAGAGAGCTGAGATAGTTTAGGCCATAATCCACTCACGCTGGCCTAGTGCGAGTTGGTGGGTCAGACATACTCATAGAATTTCTTCTAGGGTATGTGGGTTTCCTCACGATGTTTTCCTTCACCTCAGATTTCGTGATTTGCACGCCGGTTCCTTATCCATTCAGCCACCATCGCTTACACACTATTTATATTATTATGTTTATATTAATCCATGTAGTGACGGATTAAGAATCCATATCTAATGTCACTACTCCATCTCAATCCGTGGGTGTCGTAAAAGGCGTCTAAGAGAAAAACTTGTGGAGAAAAGAGCACTGCGGGAGAAGGAAAATTCGAAACAAGCCCTATACCAACCCGCCTGGCCAGCGTGGTATAGTAGGCTAAATTCCTTCCACATTGACTGGAGAAGACCCGTGAGAAGACCCCAGCAGTGGAAGTTTATGGGTTGAAAAGATGATGGTGATGTCTATATTATGAGTTATAATTGGGTGTTAAGTCTATGATCAAAATAAATTTCTTTCTTACAGCGAGAACACTGTTTAACCGGGAGTTGGACGACAACTGATGGATTGTGTGTGTGGGACCTAACCGCTCATAAAAGACTTAACATAATACGAGTACAAAACAGAAGACAGGATGTCGATGGAGAGTATATATATGCGTGTCGTTATTGGCATTCTACTGATGTAAGCGAATTACTTTACTTTTCTTATTGAGCGCTGAGATGTTTACCGGTGTTCCCCAGACAATAGATTTTCCATTGTTTCTGGAAGCTTGGTGTTCAAAGTGTTAATTTAGCATAAGGCTATTATATCCATTAAGGATGTCAGATAAAGCTGGCCGGTGCGAGAATGCATAACTGAGAAACGAATTGAGCGTTTCCACCTGATATGTGCTAGGCCGCTGACCGATGCGAGGATCAGTAGTAAGGCTGTAAATCGGTGCGTAGAAACACATCTACCTCTAACAAACATAATCTAATGATCACTAGCAGTTTCTCGTCAACTGGATGCGGGCGAGAAACTACGCTAGCAAACATTCCCCGCACGCATTCCTCCCTCGAATCCATCCCTCGTTTGTTTTCTACGGCCAATAATCTGGCAACTGCTAAACCGTTTCCACAGAACTGCGTTGTGCAATTCTAGGCAAAGGAAATGGTTCTATTGATTCTTAAAAAACACATTCCTCGTTACGCATCGCACATTCCTGGTGAAAAGTGAAAATGTAACCATATGCCGTCATTCCCGCGAATGAGTTGTCTACTCCTACATCACACCCAAATTTCTCCAGACATGTTAGGTCTCATTTTGCATGATGGAACGAACCTTAGTGCCGGCCAGTCTTGACCACTTCTAGACTTCGATTGGTTATTAAGAATATAAAAACAGCAAAACCCAGAACCATTTTGCCATTACAATAAAAGTAGCTAGTTGTATTCAGAAATATTTTCTGACATCTAAAATACATTCAAATTGTTTTATAAAATGTACCAACAGCACATTTACACTCAGAACTCGCTGTTCGTATTTGAACAGAATATATACTTCAAAGTTGAAATGCTGTCAAATCGATTTGGTGCTCACTCAACATTTACAAATAATGTACGTTTACTTTGTAGTACATTTGTTATATTCCGATTTTGGTTATTCGTATTCCTGTCTTACAAAAAGAAGGCTCTTACTTCTTCCTACCTACTTCCTACTTTGAAATAGGTATCATCATCATCATCATCAGCAACCCATTAAGTCCCACTGCTGGGCTCGGGTCTCCTCTCCACTATCTAGACAGCTGAGAGGAACATAAATGTTAAATGAACATAAACAAGTTTGAAATAGGTATAATGGATAATTTTAAAATTTTGTGTAAAACACATAGAGATTACCATTATGTTACCATACACAATTAAAATATGTATTACATAATTACTAGGCTTTTTTTAATTCCGGTGGTCCATCATCATCATCATCATCGTCATATCAGTCCAACGACGTCCACTGCTGAACATAGGCCTCACTTAATTTCTGCCACAGCGAGCGATTTTCTGGTGCCCGTAACCTTTGATATTTTTATGGTACATAGCTGGCGAATTATATCCGTGTAGTGACAGATTAAAATCACATAATGTCACTACCCCATCTCAACCCGTGGGTCGTAAAAGGCTACTAAGGGAGTAACCTTATGCAGTCAAGAGTGCTGCAAGAAAAGGAAAATTTGAAACAAACCCTATACCAACCTATCGGGCCAGCGTGGTATAGTAGGCTAAACTCCCTTCACAATATTTGGAGGAGACCCGTGTCCAGCAGTGGGATTTTTATGGGTTGAAATGATGAGGATGAAAGGTGGTTTGTATATCTAGCACCCGAGCGCTATAGACGGATAAGTCTTGAAATCATCACGTACATTCTAATAGCCTCTATAGCCTATAATAGGTCTTTTGCATCATAACATGTATTGAGAAAGATTTCTCAGTTGTATTATTTATTTACGTAAATACATTTACGTTACATTATGTGTGTAAGTTTATATTTACCTTCCATTATATTACGTATTTACGTAGAAAACACAATTACCGCAGAATTTCAGGAACTTGAGTCTCAGAAACTCTTGGCAACTGTCAAGTACACTAACCATTCATGACTCTCGTTGTTTATCGTAATATGAAACCTATTGCTTTTGAAATATGAAGTAAATTGGCTTTCAGTTTTGTAGAACTGTCTTCAAATTGGATTGTTCTTCCTCTTGATTTATTTTGTTTGATGCCGGATGTGTGTCAGATTGTTTTGCGAATATAATAAGGAAAACGTTCTAAGCAGGAGCAGAAAAGATATTATGTATGTGGGTATAGTCCCTTGTAAAAAAATGGGTACAGGAATAAATTTCATTAAAATATATATTATGCCATCCAGAGGCCATTTTAGAAAATTCTTAAGAGTAAGTTGGTTAAGAGAAAAATAATCATCATCAGCAACCCATTAAGTCCCACTGCTGGGCTCGGGTCTACTCTCCTCTAACTAGAGAGTTGAAAGGGTTTTGGCCATAATCCACTCGCGCTGGCCTAGTGCGGGTTGGTGGATCAGACATACTCATAGAATTTCTTCTAGGGTATGTGGGTTTCCTCAAGATGTTTTCCTTCACCGTTAGCAGATGGTAAGTCACTTGACTAGTATATATAAATTTCACAAAGTGAAATTCACATTGGTATTGCACTTATCCATTCAGCCACCATCGCTTCACTTCAAGAAAAATAATGTTGGCTTTAAAAGTACCTACTGTATTTATTTGGCAAATTAACAAAGGCTAAATAACAGAGTGACCTTGCATTGAACTTTAAGTATTACGTAACAAAAACTTGGAACTACTAACTATGCTAATAGGTATGAAAGTAGGCTGCAAAAGTAGTTTTATTTAAATCGCTTCGCTTTGTTATATTTTGGTAAAGTTCTCGCGTTATATAGTAGCTATTAAACTTTGCTGAAAGTCAAATATTGCGTGAATACATTCATGAGGTTGAATTTAATTTTTCTGATTCGTTTTATCTAAATTTGTTTCTAACCAAGCAGGTTTTATGAACGAATGAACGTTTAAGTATAACATAAAATGATTTTTTGTGCCACAACAATGGATCTGATAATGGTGAAGATAATGAGGGTATTCTGCATAGACCCAGGTGTTTCTATGCAGAAGAATTTCTTCCTCACGATGTTTTCCTTCACCGCCAGCAGATGGTTCACTTGACTAGTAACTAACTAAATTCCACAAAGTGAAATCCACATTTATATCGCCGGTTGGAATCCCCTGACCTAGTGCGGGTTGGTGGATCAGATATACTCTTAGAATTTTGCCGTTTGACCACCATCGTTTAAACGGAGAAATTACATTAATTTTATAACAATTTATTTTTCAGTACAACCGCAAAGGCAAGTATGGCATCATAGGAGGCAGTGGCACAAAATGCGTGGAAGTGATTAACCTTCACAACAGGTACATAACTTGCTCGTATCCAGCAGCAGGCACAGTCCTGGCAATCGCCAGTCATCAAGAACGCATTGCTTTTGGAGGTACATACCCAGCTTTCTGCATCGTATCATTCCATGATCCAAAGCACGAAAAGGAACTGTACAAGCCACCAGTCATACCTGACTATGATTATACGAAACCCTCCTTAACTCTTTTGACTGATTATACCACTACCGATTCTGTTCCGTCTTCTGCTGGAAAGAAAACATAGAAACATAGAAGGTTGCTTTGAAGTTAATGTGAAACTGCTGTTACAATATTATATAGCATCGTGCTGATTTGCTTGTTCTATGTTTTAGAATCTAGATGTATTTATAATTTCATATTAATAATACCATTTTAGATTTTTGTTTTATTAATGGCTAAATTTAATTAAATGAATAGTGAAGCTAAAAGCTTTCAGCAGTCTATATTAAATTTGACAAATGTAAATGATGATGATAGCTCGAATTACAACGGCACGCGAACAGCCCATCACTGAAACAGTAATCCGTTTCAATTTTGTTAAAGAGATACTCGAGTCCATTTCGTATCAACCCCGTTGCCAGTTCAACGTATCGTCGTCATTGCAATGATAATTTGCAAAGCTTGTTTCGACTGAATTGGACCGCAACTGCAATAACCATAAAACCCTTCCAAATACGTGTCGGAATTCAACGCCACCAAATTGAAATCCAGAAAACAATTGCACAAGTTTTCACAACAGAAAAACTCGGCCCTGCCAACATTGAAAAATTAGAGTCAGCATTGCGAATTCAGCCGAGACTACAATGGCGAACAAGTTGCAATAGAATTTAAATAAAGAAGCGTTCCCTAACAGCGCGAACTCGTGTGCGGGGCGTTGGTGAACTTTCAACTTTTACCGGCTTATGTAGCGGGAACATACCTACACCTCCCTAAACTCCCTGTCCCATCCCTCGGCCGGAGCGGGGGAGTCTTTCCGTACTTGGACCGAATATTTACAGCACAACCTAAATATAGCGTGCCGCTGCTCAGCTGGTACGGGCGGGGGTGAGTGGGAGGGTAAACATTCACCCTACACCCTCGGCAGCTCCTAGTAGAAGGCCATTCGGGCGCCGGCTTCGGAGGTGAGCGGACATCTCCTGTATAATACAGAGGTCGCTTCGCGACCATGACCGTAGAAGACAGAGGGGTTGTCGCTCGCCGAAGCTATAAAATCATTTTCAAGGCCATGGTGTAAAATTTGACGTGACATAGTTGTATGAATGGCATGTAAAATTAACGGTAAATAAGAATTGATGAGAATGGGTCTGATACACGCTTGTTTTGGCGTATTTACGTGACTTGTAGTATATATTTTATGAACGGGATCTTCTGTCGGGTTTATAAATGGTAACGTCCTTGGATAGATTAGATTGGATTCATTACTGACGTTACCTGATAGCCTGTAAATCAGTATTCTGTTTGGCGGGGTAAGTAGTAATTGTAGTTACAAATAATGGCTCAAGACTGATATTACTCAAGTGATGCCTGGGTTTATATAAAACTTATATGTCCGAAGAGGTTCTCTCATCTTGATATGAAACGATTATTGCATGGACATGTTAGACCGCCATACTTTAATATAAAATCACTGCGCGGCTTTCACATCTGCCATTGAATAATACGTTAACGATGTTTCACTCGGTAATTATTAGAAAATACACAGTAGAACGTGCGAAATTAATTCAATTAATCACATTAAAATTAACTCGATAAGTATTAAAGTGAACACAGTCTTCCTTTAAACCAATTTACGTACGAATTAGCTAAAGAAGCTATGGACTGAATCAGTTTGAATTTTTCACAAGTCCTTAGCTTAAAGAAATATATTATTCAATTTAATCTTGCGATACAGAACGAGATTACCACCTGACAAACCATCTTACAGCTCTTTGAGAAACGTAAATGCGATCGTTTATTATTTATACGACATTCATTTTTAATGCAGTCAGTCTTATTGGTTTTTAAGCCAGTTGGTGTGGCAGAGGTGCTAAACGTGAAATCCTGGGTCCTGTTTATCACCATCAACAACAACAGTCCAATACGTCATATTTTCAGGCACAGACGTTGAAAAGACGAGTATAGGTATTATACACCCAAATGTCCCGTTTTTTTTTTGCTACGGAACCACGACCTATTGTATTGATGTGATGACACCAATGACATTACATAACGTAAGTATGTTGTGAGTATGACTTTTTATTTATTTATTTATTTAAAACTTCATACACTAAAGCAATGTATAGGCGGACTTAATGCCTAAGGCATTATCTGCCAGTCTACCTTTGGGTGATGCAGAGATATGTCAAAGTAGGTGCATGTATAGAAATAGTAGGTAGTTATGAATTTTGTAGAATACGTACATAGTATATAAATATACATATAAAATATTAATAAATAATATATATAATATTAATATATAATAAATATTTATATAAATAAATATATATAAGTATGTAGATAAGAATACATGATGCGATTTTCGCATATTTACTAGTTTTATAGAGAAGGCGCAGCGTGCAGCGGCGCGTGGTAATAGTTATTTTTTCAATAAAATTTTATTTAATTATCTGACGGAACACAGATTCCTAATGAGCCTTACAGGAATTGCTAGGGTTCCGCGAACCAACTTTTATGGACATTTGTATATATACTTCTGTTACAATGCAGACGGGTTCAGTTCTATTTTCAGTTCGATTCTCAGATTGTAAATAGATGGTTATGAGTGTTTGGTATGAAAACGCTAAGTTTTCAAGTTGGTGTAAGCACATAAAACGTTTATCTTGAACCTTATTTATCGTAGTGCTGTCTAATCAGACTGTGAAAGTAAAAGAATATTAAGTGCACGTATAGACTTGTGCATAATACTATATCCCATACAAACTGCCTCGATAGCGTACCGGGAGTAAATTAGAATTCTGCGCAAGATGTCTTAGGTTCTCGATCGCATCGGGCCGGAGTCTGGAAATGTGCCCAATCAAAGACATTGGGCTCGCCCCATTACATGGGATTCAATATAGCTGGCGAAATTTGGGTGTGAATCACAACCAAATTTCGCCACCATCGCTTAGCAGAGACATGTGATTTACCTCTGCTAAGCGATGGTGGCCGAATGGATAAGGCATGCAAATCATGCGGTTGGCAGTTACAATGTGGAATTCACTTTGTGGAATTTATATGTACTAGTTTAGTGACTTACCATCTGCTAACAGTGAAGGAAAACATCTTGAGGAAACCCACATACCCTAGAAGAAACTCTAAGTGTATGTCGGATACACCAAACCTCACTAAGTCTAAGTGGATTATGGCCTATACCCTCTCAACTCTCTAAATAGAGGAGACGAGACTCGAGCCCAGCAGTAGGACATTTATGGGACGCTGATGATGATACCTCTGCTTACCTCATCCGGAAAAAAAGGCGTGATGCAAAGAAGTTTCTAATCGCATTAGACTCTTCTCATATTATTTGTAACTAGCGCACAAAGCTGCCGAAATATGGATGTTATTATGTGCCTTTTTCTACCATTTAAGTAAGTGGCGTGACTTATCATTTGTATGTTTACTATATAGACCGCCCGCGGTGGCGTAAATTAGGTGAGGCATAATAATATGTTCAGCAGGGGACTTTAATGTTTACTATTGCCCATGTGGGTACTGGTTTCTGATAACAAAATTCATCTAAAAGGACATTATTATTTTAAAACAAAGCTCAAAAAGTTGTTTAGCCAATGTTTCGTGGGCCATTTTGTACAGTTACCAGGTTTTACTCGTATATATCATTTTTGTTGCTTTTTGTTTTCGCGAGTTTTGTACAAAGCCATTAGTTGTCTACCCCTGGTTATTTTTTATGTAGGAAAAGTAAATCGATAACGTAATAGCCCCATGTTTTATATTAAGCGTTGTAACTTCATTTCGGACGCCATTTTTGGATTAGATTAATGAATAAACTTTTTGACGCGTAATTTGAGTAGAACTCATTTTCTTTTCTGGAATCGAGTAATATAATATAATAATAATAATATAATATTCTACCACATTCACACAGCGCCATCTAGTCCCAACGTAAGCAATTATATTTGTTTGTGTTATGGGTACTGAACAACTGATATACTACTTAAATACATCCTTTTTTGTAAATACATACCTACATATTATAGATAAATTACACCCAGACACAGAACAAACCTTTATATGCTCATCACACAAAGATTTGTCCTGGGTGGGGATCGAACCCACGACCTCCGGCTTAGCAGTCAGGGTCACTAACCATTAGACCAACAGGCCAGTCACAATATAATTTAATATTTTTATTAAGTATTTAATTTAATATTTAATATTTTTAATAGAAAGGCTTTAGGAGTTCAATGTTACAGTATATATTATTTCTATACTGCTAGCTTACGACATCCCATTAATGAACTACTAACTGATTTTCGCTCAGTGGTGATTGGGCTCCAAGTCTCCGATATTTATCTGTTCTGTTCTGTTGTTCCATCGCTCATGTGTACTCTTACTCCTTACTCCGTACGTATTATATTCGTATGTATTATATATATACAAATGTATAAATCCAACGGTCGATGAACTGAAGGAAAATAAATCATAGTAATTTATGTGATGTCATAAAAATGTCAGTCCCTAAATTAATCACGAAGTTGTTCTTAAAGAAGCACATAAACAAAGGATTGGGAAAGGCCCACAAACAATACTCTATGAATAGAAGCCTTAAAACAAAATGAAAATATTATGAACGCTAAGATTACGACCCCGCTCAGACTGTTACATACCGCTGACGGGAAATTAAACTAGTAGCTACAACACAAAGCCTCAAATTACAATGGTTTACACACAATGACTTACAACTTTCTATTGTCGGCATATTAAAAAAGATTCATTACTTCGGTGCTGACGAGCTAACCACTTCAACCTCGTTCGTTCAATTTAATCTCGGGAGCCGAATATTTATTACTAAGCGGTATACTCCAATTTCATCAAAGAAAATAAATTATAAACGTGCGATCGAAACTCAACACATTATGACGTCAATAAGAACGATTCCAGGTTTGCGGAATTAAAAAGCTCTGAGAAGGCAAATTTGGCAGATTTAGAGATTCGGGCGTAGTGTTGTAGCAGCGTAGCGGTGGGGGGTAGGGGGGTGGTGTAGCGGGACGTAGCGCGGGCGTCGTAGCTGCATCGATCCGCGGGCCGTGACCTTGACCCGACCGCGTTCCCGGATGTACCAGCACTCGCCTAGTTGCGCTATTGTCGCTATATTCAGCTTCTGCTAGCTTTTATTAGCCCGGGCTTTATTTCGCTTACCTCGTATGCTTAGTTAATGTACGTATGTCTAGACAAGTTGGTTTTCTTGTAAAAATAATGGATTATATTCGGTTTCAAGGTCTAATTTCGTGTTATTGTTTGTTTGACTCAGGATGAATACATATTTTTGAATCTCTAACTTTATTTTTTCTAGTATTCCTACTGCTTTTTATTCAACGCTGGTATGAAATAAATAGCGAATAAATTTAAAAATTTGTTCCTTAATGACGACTATTATTCAACGCTGGTATGAAATAAATAGCGAATAAATTTAAAAATTTGTTCCTTAATGACGACTATTTTCAGTACAAAATGTCCTTTTACTTAGAATACCCTACTTGATGAATTATTTATTTTGCAAATGTAAAATTCAAATTATGAATGAATGGTTGCTTAAGTAATTCTTTGGAAGTCTTCATTTGAGACTTGTTATATAAATGTTCTGACAAAAGTACTGAGTGAGGATAACAATAAAGACGTGGAATGGTCTCATTTTTAATATCTTATTAGCATAGATATTAAAATACGACTATATTAAAATAACAATAAGCTTTTTTTTTGAAGTTTTTGGAATAATTTTTATATCTTTTAAGTAGGTAGGTACACACGAAATATACTTACCTACTTATTTATTAATAATGTCATTATTGCTTGAGTTTTAAAAAAAGTTTAAAGTTATGTAGGTATTTGGTATGGCTGTACCATTGAAACGATGTATAAAAAATGTATACTAATTAAGTTATAAAGCTGAAATGTGTTTCTTTGTTTGGTTGATCGCGCTAATCTCAGGAACAACTGGTCCGATTTGAAAATATGACTGTTACAGTGGCGCAGTGGTTAAGGTGGTCGCCTCGCCACTACATCGCCGTGCTGGGTGACGTGGGTTCGATTCCCACACGAGACAAATATTTGTGTGATTCATAGATATTTGTTTTTAGTCTGGGTGTACTTTGTGTCCATTAGTTTCCTGTTTGTAAAGCTCCCCGCGAGACAGGGCTTGTTCCTTAGTGCGGGCGTTGTCTATATAAAAAAAAAAAAAAAAAACTTAAAACCAATACTGTTGGATAGCCCACTTATCGAGAAAGACTATAATATACGCACGCTACGTTTAATAAGAGCCAAGTATAGATCAAATAAAGAACATGGGAGTGAAGTCCCGGGCAAAAGCTTGTATTTAATAAAACAAAACAAAATCTATTTATAACTAAAAGCAAATAGATGCAAGTGGGTCAAGACTGGCAAACAATAAGGAAAGTCTACGGTCAGTAGTAGCTAGAAGTCTTACTTCTAAAATAATGACGATAGTGATGAAACAGAATTCAAAACGGCATAATGTGTCTAATTTTACTAAAAACATACGTCATTAGTACTCTAGAGACCTAGTAACAACGTACCTGATTAATTGAATGTTTACACTCACATGAACGCAAATACATAATCAAACGTGTAAACGAATACATTACTATACCAATGTTGGTTGTACAGTGGTCTTGTTTCATTTTGATGCATGGGTAATAATGGGTAAAATACATGGGTAATACTCTGTTTAACAATCAAATAATATCCGCAATTCGACATTGTTTGCACGCCCAGTAATAAAACAATCCGTCTGGATTATGGGGTGTATCCCACTATTTCCATGGAAATACAAAATAGAAAAAGTGGGACACGTTGTTTCCAATTATATCCCATTATTTAAATTGCAGAAAAAAAAATGTGTTATTTGAGAATACCACTTTAATATTTTTGATGGCTTGTTACATGACTGATAAATAAAATTCTTAAGAGATATTGAAAATTCAATCAATCGAATAAAATAAAAACACGAGTTCTCGTTAACCAAAAAAAAATCGGGAAACAATAAATAAATAGTTTCAATGTGCCTGCCGTCATAAGAGGCGATGAAGCGTTTTTTGTCGCCGCCCGCAATGGAAATAGTGGGAGACTCTGTCCCAGTATTCAAAGTCAAAGTCAAATCTTTTTATTTCATTTGGATCACATACATGATACTTATGAACGTCATACAAAGCCAGAAAAAGTGTCAGTAAATTTGCCTACGGCAAGTTTACTGACAAGGTTGAGCTCTGAGAAGAACTTGGCAAGAAACTCAGGCCACTCTTTTCAATCGCCATAGTTGTTACAATTTTAATTGGTTACAGTTTGAAATATCACAGAATATTTCTATCAATAGAAATACATAATAGAAATAGTGGGATACACCCTGTATTATATGTGCTGATTTTTTAATACTTGTCTAAACATATTTAGGTACGTGTTGTAAACAGTGATGAGAAGATTAATTTCGCTTTAGTAAAGTCTAGATTTAGGCGAAATTATAATATTGACCCAACAATTTTCAAGTATTACTACCCCCAAAGGCGTTTATTCCGCATTGTTCTATACAAAATTATGCAAATAGATGCAATCTGGTCTGTAGGACGAACGGTGGCCACTGCATAACAATGTATGCTAATCAAAAGATAGCCGCGCATGATTTAAGTGCGCGCTGTGCTTTCGAGAGGCCTTGAATTTTAGTGCCATTTTTTGAGTTTTTAGCATGATATAACACTGTTCTGTTGTTGTCATTTTCCTTGAATTTATAATTTTATTATTTTTGGATTTTCAAGTAAGTGGAATAAGGAAATGGACAGGCAAAAGTTGAAAGCTGTAGCCACTAGGACAGGCCTTTGAGAGCAATGGGATGCTTATAAACTGTTAAAAAAAAGTTTCGTCAAGTATTGATATAACAATATTTATATACTTATGTTTTTATTACCCGACTGTCAGGACGGGTATTGTTTTTCGCGCGTATCTTGTATGTTTGTAAATTTCTTTATTCTCACGAATCTTCCAAACGGCTGGATGGATTTTGACAATTAGGGTATCGTTAGATTCGTCTAGAAAACCCAAGTGTCCTTAGATAGGTTTTAAGAATAAAAAGACTTAAACGGCGGGCTTTTGACGTCAAATTGGAGGAAGTTCAATTTTTTTTTTAACCAAAGCTATCGAGTTGGGTATCAAAATAAAGAGAATCAAATGGAGATTACAAATATATACATATGTTAGGTATTTAAATTTAATCAGGTATAATAATATTACAATAATTTTACGGTCTTTTTAGTGCGTTGCTCTCTGCTGATTTTTTGCAGTCGGGTTATTAAATTTTTTTAATTATATTTACTTGTTTTGATAGTATAGTAGGTATGTAATCTGACTAATTTAACAAAACTTAGAACTAATATAATTGAATTTTAATTTAATTTCGAAATACTATTTTAATTTAATTTCAATATCATCATCATTTCAACTCATAAACGTCCAACTGCTGGGCACGGGTCTCCTCCAAACAATTAATTTAATTTCATATTAAAACAATATCTGTTAACCAGAAATGAAAGAATTTAAGTACCTTGAATAATTAATAAAAATAAATAAATAATCTTCTAAGTTTGTGTCATATCTCCCAGAAAGTCTCCTTAGAATACACAGATGAGATGAGTGATGACGTGAAATATAATTTTATTAAGTTTAATTTACTGTAACGATTGTTAGGAGTGTCATTAAACCAATAGAACCTTCAATAAAGTCTCATTCTCCTAACCTTAGATTGTTACATTATATCTATCTTAACCCTTTACTTGTCTGCTTTAATTTACTGCGTTACGTAGACTATAATTGAAGTTCAAATTAATTTTATGATTAAGAATAGTTATACCTGAGAACTCTTCAGTAAGACTTATGCCTTCAATTAGAAGTATTATTAATATAGTTGTAAAATTTAATATCTCTCCTTGGTACCAAGTAAATATTACTAAGTCCAATTTAAAAATTTAATAATTTCATTTAAGTGAAAATTAATACGATTATTCATTAAGTACTTAATAATCGTCTTGTGATTAAAGAACAAACTGTAATTATTTATTGACTGTTAATTAGTTATTAAATGAAAAAAATAATTATTCATAAAGAATAGACTCAATGACCTACTTTTTGGACGTAACAAAGTTCTACACGTTGTCTTTATTGTGTAAATGTGTAGTGAACAAAACGCTACGAGCGATCATTTCTTCCATTTGCTTATAATAATATAATTATGACAAATATTAGTCACGTTCAAATTTCAATTTTTTATTAAAATTATAATTATATGAGTACATACCATAGTATTTTTATAAGTAGTTTTGTCAGTGTACTAGGTCAGTCCCCCATTACCGGGTTAATATTACCTTTTGAGGCACCCTGTAGATATACCTAATCATCTTTTAGTGAAAGTTTCAAAATTACAATACCTACCAATAGTATTTCTAATTGCTTGAAATATTTTCTGAGATCATTCGAAAATAATTTATCGCTAAGCTGAATAGTATAAAAGGAAATTATAAATGGCATTTTAGATGAGTCTTTTGAGTTTTTAGCTTGCTTTATTTTAATAAATAGAAGTACGTTATTAAGCCTTCTATAAAGTATTCATAACTTTTATAACTATTGTTTGAGAACAGTAGTCCTAGATGTAACAATATATTTTATAACATATTTGCTCGTAAAGGGTCTCTTATTTCACCAATTTCAGTGTTGTAATGTATCTCATTACGCACTAGTGCGGTAATGTAAAGTAAAATGCACGGCTTCTCATGCTCACATACTAATAATCAATTGGCTCCGTCTAAAACGAACGGTACCTACTTTTTTAAATCTTAGCATAGAGTTTTTATGTCAGAAAAGTGGTCAACATTTTATGAATAAAATTAACTTTGGGAGATAAAATAATTATGATATAATTATATAAAATAAACATTTAATTCTTTAATTTAATTAATTTAGACCATAAATTACAACCATTTATCTGTACTAAAACACAAAAATATTAATTTACTTTATTAGTAATACTGGCTGTTTTTGTGTTTTTGCCTTAAAATATATAGCAATATCGCCTCGGCTGTAATTATCAACTTACCGCACTTATATCATAATGTACTATTAATTCATAATTAATTTATAAGACAGTCATTACGCAACGCTTCGTAAAACATTTGCGTTAATAATCTCTATAGATTTAAATTATGTGAATTAAGCCGTAGCAGCTTTGTAAATTAAGTTAAAAATTTGTTTGCCGTAGAATAGGTTGTCGATACGTGAACTTGACTGACATTTCGAAGATTGTGGGGTTGAAGACGACTTGAGGCTCTCGCCTAAAACATAATGGTTATTATTCTGTTTGCGCTAACCCACTAGGCGATGGAAAGGCAGAGTAATTTTAATTTACTAATGTCCTTTTTTGGACAGTCGTGTAATAAAATAAAATAAAAGGAAAAAAAAAAATTATAATAATAATATGGTACTCAGTATCTTTTATTATATAACTATATTTTTTCAATATATTTTAAAAGGTCATTCCTTGCTCATTTTGGAAGCCTAAGCTATATTGGGATTTTCTTTATCATCGTCATTCTCATAAAACTATTCACCACCCATTTCAATTATATCTTTAATAAATAATATCAAATAGCTTTCTTGAGTGTTTTATAAACTAGAAAATTGAATAGATATTACTTCAAATATATTTTTGTCGCAAATAAGAAGCTGTAATTTGATTACTTCGCTTATTGAATGTAGACACTGCCAAATATTGTTTAGTTCACCAAACTTGTATTAAAACAACTGAAATAACAACATTATTTACACAATAATTTATGAATCTAAAAGAAATATATCAAATTTTACCTCTACCCTTTAGCTTTAGACACAAAAAAATCCTTTGAATTGACCTTGAAGAATATCGATGGCCGAAAACTTGTGGGTAATTTTATTATCATCAAAATACCATCGGCACGACCTATCTGTATAGGTTTTGTAAATATAAATAGACGGTGACATTTGGGTTTAAACGACCTTCATAAATTGTAGTGGACCCTGTATTTACACTAAATTACTTGTTGACTTGAATTTTAATGCGGGATTTTGTGGATAGATAATAATGAATATGAAAACAATATTATTGTTATTGTGATTTTGTAATTAGTACAGCAATTGCCGATTAAAATAGTGAATTAGTTAGCCGATTAAAATTAGTTAGTAGGTTCTTATCAAATTTGGCTGGGTGGAGAGAAGAATAGAGACATCCCTTAAAACTACAACTGGAATCGCAACTCCCAAGCACTGCCCCTTTTACTCCACGCACGGCAAATCCATGGAATGCTAAGATATTCGTCTCTTCTTATGAATATTATAAATGCAAATTTGTGTTTCTGTATTTATCCCTCTTTTACGTTGCAACTAAGCAACGGGTAAGTGTGATTTGTTTTTATAGGAATTGCTTCAAGGTCTGAGAGTGACACAGACTATAATAATAAGCGAGGGAAGCCGTGGATAGCAGAACTAAATATATCTAAGAATCAAATATGGTACTCAGTATCTTTTATTATATAACTATATTTTTTCAATATATTTTATTTTATTACGGCGTAGGTACTAACTGCTACCGTCAAAACGTTATTGATATTCTAGCCGTAAATAGAGTTTTATAAAACAGAGCTTTGCCTAGCCAGGGAAATTAATAGCCTATCCTTTTTTCATACCACTATTATTTAAAAAGACTTGGCATACACATAAGATATACTGCAAGTGATTTTCACATTAGTTTTAACTTCAAAAAAGACGCAAAGCCACCAAGAGTGAAGATAAAGTATCGGGTGAGCTGATCCCGGGCTTGTCAAGTGAATGATGGATTAACTTATTAATATCCCATTAAAGCTCACCTCCGTCATTGACATCCTTAACAGTATGACAGCCACTGACCACGTCCTTGACATATTTATTTTGACTGCGAATGAAGCGGCTCAAATTTACACCGTGCACTTTTAGTCGCCTTCTCATTAGTCACTTCGGAATAAGAAGACGCTAAGATGATGGTAAAGTTCATAAAATTCGCTCATTCTTACTAGTATAATCGAGTAGTATAACAATTGAGGAAAAATCATTAACAACTAGAAGTCGTTAGAGGTTTCGCTCCCGTCGTTCTTTATTTGGCCACTGCTCAGCTTCTATTGGCTGTAGCGTGATTTAATATATATTATAATCTTCCTCAATAAATGGGCTATGCTACACAAAAATATTTTTTCAAATCGGACCAGTACTTCCTGAGATCCTAGCGTTCAACCAAACAAACAAACAGGCCAACTCAACATCTTTATAATATTAGTATAGATAACAATACACAAATTTGAGTTTTCTACCAGAAAATTAACGGCCACGGTGGCGCAGCGGGAAGTGTATACGACTGCTGTGCAAGAGGTCCCGGGTTCGATTCCCGGATCGGGTGAAAATGGTATCGGGTTTTTCTATCATGAAATTCCAGTATTAAGATTTTCCCAGAGTTTGGTAAACAAATGTTCCCGGTTGATGACAATAGGCTCGCCCCCTATTTCATGGGACCAAACATAGCTGACGATATGTGGGTGTGAAACACCTCTGCCTACCCCTTCGGGGAAAAAGGCGTGATGCTATGTTATGTTATGTAAAATAAGATAAAAAAATATATATGTATAGCCTATATTAAAGATATCATCATTTGTTTGCATTTCTAGAAAAGTATTAGAAATAGTTTCCACTAGTTTAACAAGTTTCTACGTGCTTATGTATAGTTAAATATGTTGACTTATTGAACTTGAACCATTAATTCAAATAAGAAATTCAAGGTAACACCAACCAAGGCAATAAATTAGCCTTGATTCTGAAGGCCTTCCATTAAATTAACACCACTAAAATGATTTGTTTGAATTTATAATCTTTGAATAGAAAATTATTTATAAAAACCTAAATTAAGCAATTAGAACCGAATAGAATACAAAATAAAGACTATTTCTAAAGTCCCGTAATCATATTTAGATACTTGTTTAATATTCATGAAGTTATTTAAATAACAAACCTATAGAGAGAATTAACTATACGTGGAATATGTTCACGCGTTGACTACATCGTTTTAATTAAAAACGCGTCGACGCAGAATCAAGTAATCAAATATAAACAAGAGCGTGTATACCAAATTAATTATACACGTGTCCCTCGTCATTAGTCTCAACAGAACAGGTATGGTATATACCGCAACATTTTCGCTTTACGGTTAGCCGACTGGCCACGGAAATTACCGTCGGACCCCCCCTCACTAGGGCCTGATCGTGCCCGGCCTGCTTAATGTATTTTAAATGAACGAATCAATTATGTATTTACAGGAAACCGTGCCATATGAAAATGAAAGGGGAAAAGTCAATGAAAATTTTATAACGCCATGAAATTGTTATGACGTTGGAGTTCGTGAAATAGTGTCGGCAGCGCAACGTAATTCATACAAGTTGTACTATAACAAACTTTTAAACTTTTGCGTTGCAATGTATCAGAAATATTAAAAACGGAAATTAACGCGATCAAGCATTAAGTATTTATATACCTTGTTTTGCTTCAAGTTACGACCAGGTTACACAGACCATGGTCTTAAGTGTGACTCCATGTGTAAAGGTTGAAAGGTTCATGAATGATTCCATAATTAATTTGACTGACCGTTAGGCCTAGTCGTTTGTGACCCTGACTGCTAAGCCGGAGGTTGTGGGTTCGATCCCCACCCAGGACAAATCTTTTTTTCTATTTTTCTTTTAAAAAGACAACGCCCGCACTAGGGAACAAGCCCTGTGTCGCGGGGAGCTTTACAAACATGCAACTAACGGCCACAAAGTACACCCAGACTAGAAACAAATATCTATGAATCACACAAAATATATTTGTCTCGTATGGGAATCGAACCCACGTCACCCAGCACGGCTATGTAGTGGCGAGGCGACCACCTTAACCACTGCGCCACGGTGACAGTCGAATCTTTGTGTGATGAGCATGAAGGTTTGTTCTGTATCTAGGTGTAATTTATCTATAACTAGCTTCCACCCGCTGCTTCGCCCACGTGGTATGTATTTTATACCTATAAACGTTCCTCTTGAATCAGTCTATCTATTAAAAAAAACCGCATCTAAATCTGTTGCGTAGTTTTAAAGATTTTAGCATACATAGGGATATAGAGACAGAGAAAGCGACATTTTTTATACTAAGTAGTGATATAAATTTACAAAAAAAAAAGTAGTATAATAGTTGTTTAGTACCCATAACACAAGCAAATTTAACATAACTGCTTAATTTGGGACTAAATGGCGCTGTATGAATGTGGTAAAAAAATCCCGTTTCTAATATTCCTATAATAATATCTTGGCGTTTATCTCTTTGTTTGTTTAGACATATAGGCATCTATTTGTTTGGTTCTAAGCCTTTGTTTAAGATTAGCAATCGTTGTTTCAGCTACTGAAAACCTTTTTCCCCAATTTACAAGTAACAAATTACATTTGCCAAACTATCTAGAACACCTACATAAATCCGTTCACATTCAGCGCACGCACGAGTAACGTAAGCTGTCTTTTTCGACGAATGTAGGCCAATTCTGCTTTAGTATCTCGAAACGCGAAAATAAGACGCTTTTTATGAATATTTCCCAAGTCTACTGAGCATTTTTTCTTATGTTCTATAGATAGCTGTTTATTATGTGAATTTAAAAGCTAATTTATAAAGCGTGTTTCTGGACCGCTTTGCACAGTATGTTTTCCACAAATTGTACGTAACATGGAGCAGTGATACGTGCACAGCAAGCAGATAAGCAAGCCCTAAAAGGGTTCAATTGAAATATACCGACCCTTGCCTTCGTATAAGTGATATCCTTTCGTTTCCACATATTTTTGCGGCAAAATTCTTAAATTGTATTATGCATATCTGTATTGCAAACGGTTTTCCTGCTCCATTTCAAACTTCAGCCTAGCAGAAATAATATCACAAACATCTGTTTAAATTTTTTTGTATGCATCGATGGTGATATATAATACAGACTAGTATTATAAAGAGAACAATTTTATTATACTAATGCCATTATGTACACAGTTCTGCAATAAATGGATCTTTATCTTTAAAGCTGAAGAGATTTTTATTTATTTCTGGAACTACTGGTCCGATTTGAAAAAATCTTTTAGTGTTGGATAGCCCATTTATTGAGGGAGGTTATAGGCTATATAATATTACGCTACAACCCATAAGAGCTGAGCAGTGACCAAGTAAAAACGATGGGAGTGAAGCCCCGCACGACTTCTAGTTAATCTATAAAACTTCATAAAAAAAATGTCTCATCTGGTTACCAAATGGTCAAGTTTGATCTTTCACGTCTCTTAGACTATAATGGACATAGTTACAAGCATAACAAGTGTAATGTAGTACTTTTCACGCCTTATTTTTCAAGAAAGAAGACGCAAGAACCCCAATATATTTCCGATCGATTCCCAGTAAGCTTATAAATTTTACTTGTTTACGTAACTTAAAAAATATCTAGTTTCAAACGTATTATTACTAAAAGTTACCCCAGAATGGCTAGACATGTTGACAAATTTAGTGTACATCAGTAAGGCTTCTGGCCAGGGACATTTGGCATAGAGCCAACTGTGTTTATTTCGTGAAATAGTTCGTGCGTTTAATAAACATCAACAGGGATGTATTTACATGATACTTTACCCGATTCTAACCTAAATAGAAAGACAAACATGAGTTACCTTATTTTAGTTAAGGAAATGCTTTAAGCAAAGTGTCTTTCCTTGTCACGATGGAAAATTGTTTGCTTTTGTATTTTTTCTATTACTTTTTATCATTTTATAGGCAATTTAGAAGGTTTAGTTAGGTTTTATTATGTACGTAATACTCATATTGACATAAACAGTACATTAATAGCTATGATGACCTTGGTTGACAACGTTGTTGCCTATTCGAAGGTATTAGTATATTAGTACTAGGTATAGTGAATTTGTGTGTGTGTTGCTACTAACTTTCTTCCGTAGATAATATTACTATTCAAAATGTTGAATGGTAAAACAGATATCAGTTTTTTTACCCGATTGTTAAAAAGGAGGGTAATGTTTTTATATATAAATATAGCGCTATATTAAAGTTACCGATATAGCTCGTAGAATAAGTAAGTTGAAGTGGCAGGGGGTTGGTCATATCTGCAGAAAGACTGATACACGGTGGAGCAAGCGTGTCCTGGAGTGGAGACTATGACTCGGCAAGTGTAGATTAGGATGCCCTCCAACTAGATGGACCGCCTGACTGGATGTGGAAGGCGGAGGACCGAGTGCTATGACTCGTGTATTTGCTCAAATGATAATGATAAATATAATGAAATATAGCAATACCTTTACTTTACTATAAGTGTCACGTTACTTACAATACATATAGAATCATCATCATCATCATTTCAGCCTATTGCAGTCCAATAATAATAATAATATTGATGACATATAGAATATAAAAAAATATTTCCTTTATTTTTAATTTTTTTTTTAAAGGAATCTCAAAAGAGTTGAATCTTAACAAATAGACGTACCTAAATGTTTCGATCGCATTATTCCTACACAAATATTACAAAGCAATTATATTTTATTCCATTTCAATAATTTGTGATTTGTGTTTTTGTGCACAAATATATACAAAATTTAAACAATAGTATCTATTTTAAAACGTACATTTATTTTCTACTCATAAACATGTTACAAAAGCTTTTCATGTATTTTGTTCATAACTAAAGTACCTATCCCAAACGTATTCTGTTTTAAATGTTCATATGTGAAAATCTATCAATTGTGTTCCCTCGAGATTCGAATTTATTTCGTGTGTAATAAATAAACGGCTAAAAGGCCTTTTTTCTTTGTATGTTTAATGTTCTGTGTTATTTCTGCTTATCAAAGTGAATAAGACTTATTTAATAATACCCTTTTATGAACTTATACTTAAATATAATTTTTTTACTTAGGCAGGCTTAGAATATAATAATATGTATAATTAAATAGGCTACGAGCACATACGACCCTACATTAAACGTTGTAGATTCAACCTGTTTATGAACATCTAGAAAAAAATAAATTACTATTTTTATTGGAGCTCATACGTACCTTTTTAGAAGGAAAACAATGCAGTCCAAAAAAAAATCTTTTCAAATTATTTTAAAAATAATATTTAATGATATTTTATTTATATTGAAAACTGTAGAAATCCTAGCGTATGTATATTTTTAGTGGTACCTATATTTTTGATTAGTAAATTATTTACATAGGAAACTGAGACGAAATGATAGATTTATATTTCGGATATTTGTTATAACACAAATAAAGCTAACAAGGTCAAGTGACGCATTATTCAATGCTACAAGTATATACTTCCCACACGCACAACATACTTAGCCCTTTTACAATCTGTAATAAAACGAAACAGCATTCGTTAATAAAATTGACACGAACAAAATTTGTCCTATTAAATATTTTAGGTCAGTTTCGATACTAAGTTACTAAATATGTGTGAGGTCAAACGTCCTTTCATAAAACACCGTCTATCAATTCAGAAAACAAATCGTGTACAAAGCCAGCATATTTGTTCAATATTTCAAACTGAGGTTTCCGCCCTCACAATTATATTTTGCTCAGCTTCGCTGCCGCGACCTCCCAATCGATTTGCCTATACAGACACATTTGGCATTTAGCCAAGTGTTATTGCATCGAATTCGTGTTGGGATCGCAGGCTACGGTTGCAGACGTGTTATGAAACAGCCTGTGTTTTAAATTTTTCCATTTAATTTGTGGTCGTAATAGAATTTCTAATACTCTATCTACTACATTACTTCAAATTAAAAACTTTTAGTTGAAATATTTATAAAAAAAGTGAAATACAAGTTAATTAAGTCTTAGACGTATTAGACACAATTATACCTAAGTAGTTGGCTATCTATACTTAATATTAAAAAACTAAAGTGTTTGTTTGTCTGGTTGAATTCACTAATCTCAGGAACTACAGTACCAAATTGCAAAGTTATTTTATTGTTAGATAGCCCATTTTTTCAGGAAAGTTTTATGCTATATAATATCATGCAACGGCCAATAGGAGCTGAGTAGCGGGCAAACAAAAATCTACGGGCTATAGCTAGAATATAGTTTTATAGAAAAAGTATAATTTTTTAGCTGTTGGAAACCATGATGTACGAAATATTATTAAATTTGTGGTAATAAATAAAAAAGTATTTGTCCGTTAGAATTTTTATTAGCGTGGGAGTTGAGCTGAAAATTAAATTATAAATAATACATATTGTTCTACGAGTAAATTCTGTAAGTAAAAAATGCCAAAGAGTTTGTTGTTAGGCCAGAAATAGAACAAAAAAACTAGTTTTTATAGGAACACAACAAGATTAATGGTTACTTATCATACTTACGTTACGAGTATTGTATCTTTGTCTCAGCTAAAAGAAGAAAGAAAACTAATCCGGGATGAACTAAAAGCAATATTTTGCATGAATAACTCGGATAGAAAAGGTCGTGGAAACAAAATTGGTCTATTAAACTCTGTATTACCGACTCCCAATGTTTTTGGGTAAAATCGATTTCGATGTTACTTACTGTACACAATGTTTTTGTATCACAAACATTGGAATATTACTGTGCTAGAAGTCACGCGGAGCTTTGCTCCCGTCATTCTTTATTTGACCACTGCTTAGTTCCTATTAGCCGGAGCGTGATATTATATAGCCTATAATCTGCCTCAATAAATGGGCTATCCAACATTAAAAGAATTTTCAAATCGGACCTGAGATCCTGCGATGGTGGCTGAATGGATAAGGGACCGGCGGGCGTGCAAATCACGCGGTCCGAGTTCGATCCCCACCGGCAGTACCAATGTGGATTCCACTTTGTGGAATTTATATGTACTAGTCAAGTGACTTACCATCTGCTAACGGTGAAGGAAAACATCGTGAGGAAACCCTATGTGGGTTTCTTCACGATGTTTAGAAGTAGTAGCGAGATAGAGAGTATCTCGCTCTAGTAAATGACAGTTCTAAGTGATAGAAAAGGATAGAAGTATATAAAAGTGTAATTCAGCTCGGCTAGATGTGGTGCAACTCTTACGCTATTGTCATAACGCTCGCTATGAGACAAACGCTTAAAATTCATAGTAAAATGAACTTTATGTACTCCGCTTCAAATTCAATTTATCGATACGATATTCTATAATTTAAATATGTACTCGAACGAACAGGTTTTTCTTCAGTACCACTCAGAAATACTTTGAGAGCATGAGTGTACTTGTATCTAAGCTGAATTCATGAGAGCATACTTGATTTAAGTATCTTCGCTGACATTTTGTACATATCTTTGTGCTTGATACTTTTGTCTTAACTAGCCTTTATGAAGCTTTGTCTAAAATTTTTGCACCAATTTAAAAAAATATATATTTTGCCTTTTTTACTAAACTGTACCTGCAATGTCTAGCATTTCATTTAACTAGCTAATTTCGTTCGACAAATTGCCATAATAAAAATAAATAATTAAAATATCCCGACTGTAAAAAATCTACAGATAAGCATTGCACTAAAAAGACCGAAAAATGATTGTAATTATTATTCCTGACTAAATTTAAATACATAACATAATATGTATATATTTGTAAAATCCATTTGATTCCCCTTATTTTGATACCATACTCGATAAGTTTGGGTAACAAAAAAATTTACCACTTACAATTTGGCCCCAAAAGTCCGCCGTTTTTTTTTTAATAAACGACACCTTAATTGTCGAAGTCCGTCCAGCCATTTAGAAAAAACGTGGGAATAAATAAATTTTAAAGAAAGATACGCGCGAAAACAATACCCTTCCTGGCAGTCGGGTAAAAAGACTGATTGTGTCTGTCATTTACACTTTGATAACTGTAAGTTGAACTGTAAGTACCCTATCAGCAGTTTTCGTGAGTTGCTAACTGAAATAATCTTGTTGATTCTTAACCAACAATGACTTTTAAGTGTCCTACAAAAAACAAGCTTTATTTCTTAATACAATTAAAACGGAGTAAAGCTTAGGCTAAGGTTACTGTAATTAAAGCAATTAGTATCAAATACAATAAACTTCGTAATAAATTCTGTAAAACTTTGTAACTAACATTGTATAACTCTTAACTGATCTAAGACAGATCAGAGGCGCTTGTAGCATTGTGGTACTGAGATGATTTCGTTACGATCGATAGGTTAAGCAACACTTGGCAAGGTCAGTCCATGATGGGTGACCGTTTGTGGCAATTTCATTCTCGAGCGTCTCCGTGCTTCGGAAGGCATGTAAATCCGTTGGTCTTGGTAATCACTTAATGTGGTAGTTGTTAAGTCAAGTTGGAAGCCTTCTAGGCGACTTAATAAATTCCAACACTAGGGTCTGCTTCAAGCCCACACGATAAGAAGAAGAACTGATCTAAAAATAAGTTAGCTATGCTTGCTTGATTAGAGGACAAACATTTGATGCCAATTCTTTCATTAGTTTTTCAGATTTTGTGTAACGTTTATGATCTTCTGTCCTATAAGCAGTAGTGATTATAAAGTCTCACACATTTTCTTATAAGACTAGATCTTAAATTATTAATGTCTTTTTTCAAACTACGTTTAAAGACAGTCTACCGTAAATTATTTGGGGACGTTAAACATCATACCTTCTCGCAAGTCAGTAAAAAAAGAACCTTACGTGCCCTGTACGCCAAGCTAATTTAGCTTTTAGATGTAGCAATAAAACATATAAAAGTAATGATTTAATAATTATAATTATTGTTTTATATTTTTATGTATCTGTGTTTTGTCAGCTATAGCCGTCGTTGGCACACACGCTTGCGCTCTTCGAGTATAGCCGACATATGTTATCTATAATATAATAAGAATGAGCAAAAATTCAAATAGTTAAATGGTACGTCATCATCAACCCATAAACGTCTCACTACTGGGTACGGGTCTCCTCCAAAGAATGTGGAGGGAACTTAGCCCACTATACCACGCTGGCCAGACGGGTTGGCATAGGGATTGTTTCGAATTTTCCATTTCTTGCAGTGCTCTTGTACAAGGGTTGAGATTGGGTAGTGACATTATGTATTCTTAATCCTTCACTGCACGAATAAATACTAACGTTAATAATAGTACGTACAGATATCCAAAAAGCGCATTGCCCATTTTGTGTTAACGAGGCCTCCGAGAGCGAATGTCAGTGTGAACTACGATTACTGCAGAGGTGATGGTGTAGCGCAATCAAGATTCAGCTGGACGGTAGCCAGGCACAAGTCTAGATGGAGACGTGATACGAAAAGATACGTACACTTTGATTTTAGGAAACGACAATTTCTTTTCTTTGTAACCTTTTGGCTGTCCCATCTCGTTGTTTGCGCGACCTCTAAATTGGAATTCCGGTATTCGGAAATGTGTTTTCTTTTTTATTAAAGCCCTCAGAAAAAATGTTTTCAGGTATAGGTAGGTAGTAGATATATTCGGGTCTATCTTATCAATTTATTTTGTTATTTATAGGAGTAAAAAAATAACTACGCTTTCAGCCCATTTTTTTTATGCCTATAAAAAAAACTAATTTAATTCTAATTTAGTTGATTCTGAGAATTTAGAAAACTCTATTAGGATTGGTTTATAAGGACTAGCCTACCTTACAAAATAACACTGGGACGGAGGTTTAAAATACTTCAATAAAAGCTTTGAGTAGGTACTCATAATATTATCACAAGATCCTTTTGGTTTATTATTGACTACAGTCTTCTTAAAGGATGAAGGTACTTCCCCACGATTCTGAATTTGAAATACTAATATGACGTCAGCAACGTATACATACTTTTCTATATCAATACAAACTAACAACAATCCTGTGAACTCGCTAGTTTCACAACAACAAACATTCATAAGAGTATCGTTGACATAAGAAACGAGATTGCCTTCACGACTATACTACGAGCGTACCTAGCCGGAGCCAAATTCGTTGAGTAGCTGTCATTTACATAATATTGCGAGATATAAATAGTAAATACATTTATAAAAACTTCCCGAACTTACTATAAAGAAATCGAGCAAAATATTCTGCGGAAGGGTTCCCTTAGTATAATATTTATAGATAAATAAGTTCATAGTGCGAACGCGTTGTCACGCCTTTCTGTTATTGAATAAACAGGGGATAAAGTGACACATGGGGATGCTTCCAACTCCCCAACTTGGTTTACTTAGTCCGTGTAAATGCTGCTAGTTTGTCTTTGTTCTGTGTGAACTGTATTGTTTCAATTGTAAGTCCCTAATTCTGTATGATAATTTCAAACATAACTAGTTATAATAGCGGTATTGTATTAATTGAAAGTTAGGGTTTCTAGTATCGTTATCTAATGTCTTAGGGTTTAATAAACAATTCTTATATTGAGTTTTAAAATGCGTAAATAAATAAATGTATATCAAACTTCTTGCACAAGATTTTCATCTATACAAATACATATTATAAAGCTGAAGCGTTTGTTTGTTTGGTTGAACTCTAGGATCTCAGGAACTACTGATCCGTTTGGAAAAATTATTTTAGTGTTGGATAGCCCATTTATCGAGGAAGGTTATAGGCTATATAATATCACGCTACAGCCAAAACGAGCTGAGCAGTGGTCAAATAAAGAACGGTGGGAGCTAAGCCCCGCGCGAATTCTAGTCTGCAATATTTTAAAAAGAAGTCTACCAATAACAAACTTTTATTTGCCCATTAGCTTCTTGTACACCATAATGGAAAAGCAAAGAACACACACAGGAAATATCATCCTCAGTAAAAACATTAGCAAATGTAACTTGTACTAAAACCTTCCGAGTGATACGTACCTACATATTTACTTTTCCGTATTTACCTGACTGTCGGGAACATGCATCACCGTGAAATTCCCGTAAAACATACAAAGGGGGAGTAAATTTCCGGGACTACCAAGGCCATATTTACCGTGTAATGGTCACATCAATCAAATCCCTCTCTGTGCAAGGAACAGGGTAATTTTCAAGCCTTTTTCCCCTAAATTGTCTGTCCTCTTTATAAAAGATGTATTTAATGGCACGTATAATCACTCATCCCTTTTATTTTGAGGTTATCATCGTCATTATCAACTTTGGTATATTTCATACGGGATACATACATATAGATCACGCCTTCTTCTCAACAAAGGGGTAGGTAGAGACTCTTTCTTTCCACTAGCTACGATTCTGACATACATCTTTGGCTCCTTCAACATTCATCAGTCTTTTCATGCATTCTCGCCGGGTAAGGGTACTCCTGATATGTCCTTTCTTTAGAACGCCACCTATTTAGTCATGGTACGTTCTTCTAAGTCTTCCCCTTCCAACGTTTCCTTTCACATTATACCTATATATTTGTTTTTCATACGGAATAGACAGCTATAAGCTTATACTAGATGTTGCCCGGGGCTTCGCTCCCATCGTTCTTTGTTTGGCCACTGCTCAGCTTCTATTAGTTGTAGCGTGATATTATATAGCCTATAGCCTTCTTCGATAAATAGGCCATCCACCACTAAGAGAATTTTTAAAATTGGATCAGCAGTTCTTGAGATTAGCGCGTTCAAACAAACAAGCAAACTTTTCATATTCATATTAGTATGCTGGCAGATGGGTAGGTATAATTTATTTATTTATTAATTTATATATTATTTATTTATTTATTTTATTACTAACATAGTATAAGTTGTGTGTATTACGAACATAAATAATGTATATGAATATCGGTCTGAAATAAATATTTTATTTTTATTTATAATATAGGTTTGTTTCGAATTTATTTTTTCTCGCAGTGCTCTTGTCTGCATAAGGTTACTCCCTTAGACGCCTTTAACGACACTCATGGGTTGAGATAGGGTAGTGATATTATGTATTCTTAACCTGTCAATTAGTTGTAACCTAATACACGAGTACATCACAATTTGAAAAAAAAATTGAAGAACCTTCTGGTTGTAATTTAGAAGTTCACTTTAAACAGAAACATAATACTAGAAACTTAGAACACTAATACTAAGCGGCAGAATATATGGTACTTAATGCGGTGTGGCACCGGTTTAGGCGGGCCTGGCAACAAAAAGCCTATTTACTTGTAAAATATGGCATGAAATTTCTCCCAATCTCTGTTTCATTTTCTTATTTACGTAGATATTAGAGGTATACAGTCTCATTGGTATCGATGTTTCCGAAATAAGGTGAAACTCGTTTACTTGATTATTTTCGCAATAAGGAATTTATTTCAGGAAAATGGAAAATGTATCGAATCTTCCAGAATACGATATTTGGAAATGTTACTTAGAAGGGATTACAAATAAATTAGAAAACGAAACGGTAATATTTGTATAATGTACATTGGATAACTGAATAAGAGGAAAATGATTTTATTAACAGTCAACAGGTATACCTTATGTAGTATCAGATATACTTCATCAGCAACCCATTAAGTCCCATTGCTGGGTTCGGGTCTCCTCTCCTCTAACTAGAGAGCTGAGAGGGTTTCGGCCATAATCCACTCACGCTGGCCTAGTGCGGGTTGGTGGATCAGACATACTCATAGAATTTCTTCTAGGGTATGTGGGTTTCCTCACGATGTTTTCCTTCACCGTGATGGTAAGTCACATGACTAATACATATAAATTCCACAAAGTGAAATCCACATTGGTACTGCCGGTCGGATTCGAACTCGGACCGCGTGTCTAGCACGCCGGTCACTTATCCATTCAGCCACCATCGCTTTTACTTTTAGTATCAGCTAAGTATAGCTGATACTAAAAGTAAAGATAAGTTGTTGAAAACTAAACGCCGGCAGTATGGGGACAAATAAACGCCGAGCGACCGCGGGTTCGGTTTTTTCCGCGGTTTCTTTACTAATATTATAAAGCTAAAAATTTTGTTCTTTTTGTACGGTTAATTTCAGGATTCGAAATTTGAAAAAAAATCTTTCAATGTTCAATAGATCATTTATCGAAAAGGTATAGCTATATCATCACGCTACGACCAATAGGAGCTGAATAATAAACAAAGATCCAAGGGAGTGAAGCTCTGAGTAATAGCTAGTATCTAATAAAACTTATTACCCTTCTCTTTTTTGCGTTAGAGATTATAAATGTCCTCTAACTATAGTTTAATCTACGGTAGTTGCATTTATTAACCTTTTGACCGCCACGTCAAATCGGTATCGCCGTGCCTTGAGCGCCAAGCTTTTAAAATATAGTACATTTTTGACGTGCCATGCCGTCATTGGCTTGGTGAGCACATTTTCATTTTACGTGTATAGACGTCTCTGGCGTTCAAAGGGTTAATTAAATATATGTACTGGTTGTGTTGTATACAATCTCATTCCTACTTAATGCGAAACCTGAGAGTAGTTTGTTTAGAATCAGTTGCAGAATCGATTCCAATAATTTTTATACCATGTTATATGTTTTGTCGAAAATGTATTAAAATTTTGAAAGCTGGACCCCGTTGTTTGCAGTGTATCAATCGCCGCCTAACGCTTTATGCCGCACCGTCTACTCGAAGCGATAAATAAATAAGTACAAATAGGTACATAAACTACTGATATTCGTCAATATTCTGCCGGCGCCTGGTAGCAATAAGCATGAAAAATACTTATAACTTCGTGAGGCTTAAGTCTTTTTAAGTTTAGATATTTTATTCTGATTCTGCAAGTAAAGAGACGTTTGGGGTGTTTCAGCTTTAGTATTAACAAAGAACAACGTTGTATAATATGGTAAAGGTTGCAGGTGTCGTTGGATGCAGGCGGCCCAAAGTCACTCGCAGTGGCGGAAATTAGGTGAGGCCTATGTCCAACAGTAGGCGTCATTGGATTGATATAATGATGATGATGATAATGACTAGGTATTTGTGAAAATCTAAACGACTTTTCTTGTTACTGTTATTTTCACAACCTTGAAGTAAGAAATAAAGTATTGAAAGTTCGTATTCATTGTAACACAAGCCAGGCTTTCATACAATGTTACGTAGAGTGCATGCTTGGCTATGTTCCAAATGTTACGGTTCTATCCTAGTGTCTACATGCAGTCTTGTATTTGTAGAGTTAAGTTTTAATTAACTTAGCTACTAACGTACTAAAAAGTCTTTCAGCTAATTCTCTTCTGTTGTTAAGAGGATAAGGAAACGTGCGAATTAAGTTGTTTCCTTGTTGTTTTTTATGTTCTAGGAATATGTTGAAATTATACTTATTCACTAGAAACTCCTCGTTGTTTAAGCTGAATGCTTAGCCATTCCTCTTGACCAATTAGATCTTAGTAGATTAGAAAGCCGTGTTCAGATAGACCATTTGAACTTAGCCTTTCGAATTACACCTTACTTTGCTGTCGCACTGGTGAGTTATTGTTACTCAGGATAATGTAGCTTTCTAATGGAAAAATAATTTTGGAAATCGGTCCTTTAGTTTTTAAGTTAATTCGTTACATACCTATATATAATATTAGTCTAGATAAGTTGTCTTTATACTAACTAGAGGATTCGCCATGCAAAAACTGGAAAATGACGTTCAAAAGACAAATAAATTATTATGATGTAAAATAGGAGATAATTCCATTACTTATACATAAGTGCGCAAACATTCCCTTCCGACTACTTCAAATAGGTGTTAAAAGACCTCAAAAAGGTTGAGGTCGTACACTTGATCCACGTTGTTGACGATACAATCCTTTGGTCAGCATTGCTCCGTTTATTTTGTTTGCTTAGGACTACCTGTATTAATTAACTAAATTACGACTACCTTTATACGAATACTTACAAGTAATGGGATATTTTAATAGAGTTGGTTTACAAATTCAAATTGCGTCACCAAGGAAATGTTAATTAACAAAATGTTTTGTTATACGTTAAGAGATGTTCGTTTTTAGCTTAGTGTAATTTAAATCCTTTTACGTATATTGAATTAAATTTCAATGTACATACGTGGAATGGTATTCTATTGTTTTCTGTGTTCGGAAAAGTATATTTAATTTATTTATGACTTTTCAAATTGGTTTACAAATAAATCGTTTTGATCTCAATTCAGGCAAATAAAGGAGACCTATTCTCTAGCTCGACATTAAATTGATAGATTTTAATATCTGTGTCAAACATTTGAAAATGAAATGACAAGATTTAAATTTTCGAACATTTGAAGACGATATTTATTCGAAAAATCGAGTGTCGTCATTGCAAGTAGGGTATCTGAGAAATTCTCAAAAAGATGATGATGATGAATGCTTTGATGCATACAAAAAACTAAAGTGGACAACAGATACAGATACTGGTACAGTACGGTAAAATTACTTCTTGGATACATCCAAGAAGTTTTTATTGCTTGCGATTATTGGCATCCAAAAGCAGCGATTATTATATATAGATATTTAGGTGGGTTGTAAGTCTTCAAAATTTAAAAAATATTGTATGTTTTAGTATATGCAGTATCCGCAGAATATTTTACTAAAAAAATAATAAATAACATCCGTATCAAACCGTAATGAAAAGATTCAGCGCACGAATTGACAAAAATATGATTGTAAGCAAGAAATCCATTTATTACCACTTTATTGAATTTCCTAACATTTCACCTCGGCGAGAAAATGCCAACGGTGGAATCTTTTCCTTCCCTAGTATTACGTATAACGATATTATTCACGTAAAAAAAGGTTTTTGAAGAAAATTGACTTAACACGAAAGTTATATCGTAGTATGGCATTCTTTTGGTAAAGTGTATCTTATCAAAACCCTAATTCAATTCCACAATTTGTTATAACGCGACTATAATAAAGCCATTTATATTTTTTTTATACATATAGTACCTACCTATATTTAAGTTATTATCGAAGTATTATTTTAACTATTCACGATGATGGCTATATAGATAAAATTAATAGTTTGGTGCTTATTTTGAGATCTTATTACTTTGAATATGAAAGTTTACAAGTAATTATTTAAAAAAACCAAAAAACCCCGACTGCCTTGCCAAAAAGTAGCCTTTGTGAGTCAATATTATAAATTATTATGCATATTATAACTTTGTGAATTTTGATAGTTCGAAATCGGTCAAGATGTTTAGGTTACAAGATACTAGTGGAGTCGCGGGCAATAGTTAGTGCATATATAATTGAATTAGGCTATTAATTAGCTTTCATCTGATACCCATATTACGATAGCACTAAAAAAACGTCTATTGACAGTTTACGGCCGCCATATTGGTTTTTTGTTGACGTCACATAGCCTATGACACTCGGGGGAAAAATACGAATCTAACGACACCTCACACTTTAGGCTACAGAAGGTTACAATGGAATAGAAATGCCCACATACATACATACATACGCGCGAAAAACGTTACCCTCTGATTTGGCAGTCGGGTAAAAAGAAGATCTGATCAAATTGTAAATGTAAAAATTTCTATTTAACTAGTAGCCATTTTCTTTTTCATATCGTCAGATATCGTCAATTATGAAAATTTCATAAATGTCAGTAAATATAACCTTTAATAATTAAGTAACTCTGCAGCTTTGGCTTTAGTAAAAGTTTAATTGACCTTATAATAATATCTTTTGTTTGACGAGAAAAACTGCTGGGCCTTTTTTAAAGCGATCCGATATCAGTAGCCACAAAAAGAGCCTTCGTGGGTTAAAATTTTTCATTGTTTCAAAGGGATTACTTCCTCAATTATTTATATAAAAACTTTGTGGAGTAATTGCTTTTAGGCTCCCGTTAATCGAAGTTTTTATTACTTTTCGTCTGACTGTTTTGAGGTTTAATGCCAGTACATAAAAGCCAAAGTATTGAAATTCTATAATGGAATACGTAATGAACAGAAAAGTAGTGAAGCTTTGAGTTGAAAACAGAATATTAGATATATGGAACAGTCTAGTTGAATTGTAATGCCTTTGTTTGCGTAAGACCATTAAAGGCCTTGAAGCATCTAGAATTAAAAATGTCACGCAAGAAAAATAATATAGTATAATGTATAATACTAATATCTCACATAAATTGAGTCAATATCATCATCATCATCATATCAGCCCAACGACGTCCACTACTGGACATCAATTACCTTCAATGTACTTTATATAAATAAATAAAAAGTTACTACACTGTTATTTCTGTCAGATTAGATTCTTTCACTTTCAATTTATTTAATAACCCGAGCTTTGTTTCCTCCTGGAATCACTTTCCAACCTCTTAAAAATAAGAAAGTTCACAAAAGATGTTTCTGTTAGTAACTTAAAATATTACGCTACGGGCGATCGTAAAAAACATCTTTGGTACCTTTTGGTAGTCCGAAGGGTGAAAAAACATTTTTTACAAATTTGACAAGAGAATTCATCACTCTTGGAGTATTTTCTACAAAACAAAGAAGGAAATAGGCAGGCAAGTGAAATAACTAGGTCGAGATTACGAAGTACAAAAGCATTTTCCCCAAACGTCCCCAATTCGTGAACAATAGCTAAGATAAATTGGGGTACCCCCGAAGTTTCCTCTTTTTCCTCAATAACCCCCACCTGGGTTGAGGCTGTCATGCTCTAACTTGATATTTACGACGTCACAGATAACGCTATAAACGACCAATCGATTGGTGATGACGACAATAGAAACCTATTTATGGCGGTGTAATAGACGATATTTCGGTTCCCCCGAATTTTAATTTGAATTCGTATGAATGGTGTCTTTCTTGTTAAATATAACGATGGTAATGAAATGGACGTTATTTTGAGAGTTAAAGCGAAGAATTCTACCGCCTGTGTGTAATATAGGTTGTTAAATTCTATGAAGGGAAAATGTATTTTCATAAGCAACAGATGGTAAAACGACACATTGTATTGCGAATTTAGGCCAAAGAAAAGAGGAAAGAAGTAAAATGGTAGACCTCAGGAAGCTATTTCTTTTTGGTAATAGGTACTAGTTTAGGTCTGTAAGAAAGATTTGCTTCAAAGAAAATTGTGAAACTGCACATAAATTATTTTACACAATGATAAATTCATTTTTTAAATACAAAAGCACCTAAATATGATTACAGTTACAACTTGGCTACCATTTTTATACAATTACAAAGGCCCTAGTACCTGTACTAAACTTCAAACTTTAGCTGTAAATTATGAATGTTGTAAAAGGAAGTGCTTACGGAAAGCCGTGAAATTATATAAATATCTAAATGTTTAAACCACAGACCTTATCTTTAATAAAATATAATTTATTATTAAAATAGTGATTACGTATCAAGATTAATTATCATTAAACTCTATTGCTAATCATAGCTAGTCTCTTTCCTAGAATAAATAGATACATAATTCCATTTTCAACCACTACGACGCTACAAAATACACTAGAATTCATATATATTCTCGAGTGTTGACTGTTATGCTAATCTCCGCAATTCGTATTTAGCAAATTTAGCAATTCTCCTACTGAGTAATCTGAGATTTACCTTGAGATAGCTTTCATCAACTTAGTCTAACCAATTCACATTATCATTCGCAGCAAACCTTTCAGTCCATCCCTTTTATATAAAATAACTTTGCCCCACCTCTAATGTAAATTTATGCGGAGTAACATTATTCAATTTTGTGTCAACTTCAATTTTTATGAAAGTTACCCTTTTTTCACAGTGACGGTAATACAAGGACAGCGATGAGGGAAAAGGATACTGTTATGCTAATTTCATATGTGTGAGAGAGATAGATGTATACTGTATTTAACCCTCGGGTAGTAGGTAACGACTGATGTAATTTATTTAATTCAAGTGAAATTTGGCAACAAAAAAATGCGATACAGTTTCGGGCCATTTCACCCTGCGGATGCCGTGTGTATTATATTTTTACCAAATTTTGTAAACTTGGAAGGTTCACTGATTTACAACTTACTTTTTTTTGAATACAATGTACATTACGCAAATATATGTATAAAAGCTTCATTTTTCACCTTGAGAGAAATACAGACATTGATAAATCGAGAAAAGTAGAACACGATACTTAAAATTCTGGAGGGAATTAAAGTTTAGATCCAACACAGATCGATGCTAATTACATCGGCATAAATAAAAAGGCTCTACGTAAAAGTAACTGGAGTAATAGTCGACACTTTGAATTGAATATTTCTAGATTTCACAAAATATCACTGGAGAATATTTTTGGAAAGTTAGTGGAAAAGTTGGAACGTATTCATTAAATCAAAAAGTATTTGGAAGAAAGTGTGGGTGTCGAGCGGTCGCCGGCGGCGTTTCTAACTAGGTTAACAAGTGCCGGTCGCAGTTTGCACTAATTAGGAACAGCTAGGGAATAGCCGAGGTTTCCGTAACTTCTTGTAACCCCTGCTTCTAGTACTTCGAATTAAATTCACTACTTCCCCATACGTTGTACGTGTCATATATAAAAATATGATACTTACAACGTATGCAGATAAGGCTTATTTTTTTAATTCCTGTGTCTCACCCTCACAGACTAGTTGGATGGAGGATTAGATGGATTAGTTGCCTAGTTCGGCGATGTCTTTAAATAGATAAAGGCCTTACATATTTAATAATAAATAATTAATTCTTTTATTATTATTAATTGAAGTCGATCCCAGTAGGAGACAGTTCAAAATTATCAATCATTTCCTCAAAAGAATGGTTCTTTTTCCATAAACATAACGTTTCAATCGACGCAAAACGGTTTTCCTGTTGAAAACGTTCGAATTTTATTTGTCGTTTTATCAAGATTTAATCACGTCTTATCTTTATCGTCCATTAATTTAATATGCCCCAAATTACCCTATTATTATAACCAATTGCTATAAATAAGGAATTTCACTTAGAAATAATTAGGATTCCATATTGTGTCTCGGTACCGAATCTGAAATGGCGTTAGAAGCGAATTGTTGGGATATTTGCGATCGGAAATACTATTGTCTCCTTGACTGATAAATTAGATATAATATTGTATTAGGATATAAATTGTCATCAAGAAATTGTTCCCAGCTTTGATAATTGTTTGTGCTAATCCAAAGCCGAAATGTTGTTTGTTTGTAAATTACCGAAACGTAAAATTGATAAAAGAGACAGTAGGATTGGTCATTAATAAAGTAGTTCATAATAATGTGTGTATGTGATTGTAAAGTCACAGATAATAATGTCATCATTATATACAGATTTAATTTATATTAATGTGAACTTGTGCCAACGATTTACACTCAAATATAACCTAAGTACAGTCACGCAAAAAAGCTACGGAGAGGGAACGGCGAGCACTCATTAATTTTGCGTTTCTCGCTTTTAATTGGACGTATTTAAGGAGTTTTCTCTTCGGCCAACAAAGTGCGTCCCACTTTTAGTATTACGCAACGTTAGTAGCAAACAAATAAATCGTGTTACACTGAAAATCATTGCGTTCAACTCGGCTAAGTTCGAGGACAACCAAACTTGTTTGTTGCGAGTTTTTAAGTTATTGCCGCTAGTTCTTTAACTGCTTTTTAATTAGTTGTGATGAATTGTTGCTGACTTTGTTTTGTTTTCTTATACGAGCTTTAAATTATGGTGTTGTTTATGATAGTTCCTTCAATGTACTGTGATTTTGTTTCTAATTAATATGCGAGGTTCATTTGTAAATAGAAGTATTTGTCTTAGATATAAAGTTTATAAATGCAAAGGATTGCTAACTACGCTGATATCGTGAGAGAGAGACAGAGTAAATTTAAGTTGTTCAAAATATTATTGTGTGCCTAAAAGAAGGCTCCAATTAATAATTTCTAATAACAGCTATGTTTAACCAATACCTAGACTATTTTTAATTTTAAAATATTATCAGTGGGTGTAGATTGTAGTACAGAAGCTGATTTTCTTTTTTATAGAAGACTAGCTATTGTCCAGGGCTACGCTCCCTCGTTATTTGTTTGGCTACTGACCAGCTCCTATTGGCCGTAGCGTGCAGTTATATAGCCTATAGCCTTCCTCGATAAATGGGCTATCCAACACCAAAATATTTTTTCAAATCTAACTAGCAGTTTCTGAGATTAGCGCGGTCAACTAAACATCTTTAGCTTTATAAAGATAAAGATTATAATACTTTTAAAATAAACACCATTTTGAGATTTACATTGTATTGTATTATAAAAATACTTAAAAACCCATCGAGTTAACAGGTAGGTGACTAAGTTTTACTACGTTTTTAAAGTGTTGAAATCATAAAATCCACCGGCGACATCAACTTTAATATTATCCGAACGTTCCTACGAACGTAAATTTTATATGTCTTTAAATTTCCTTTCATAATGTTATCTTTTAGGATATTTAATGTCATTGCACTTATAATGTGATACTACGTTGTTATTGGTTTTTGGCATTAAAAATGTTGTCTAAATAAAATAGTAAGAATGTACCATAGGATTATGTCTGTATTTTCTTTTTAGTAGTATTTTCTTTCCATCTCATGAGATTGAATGTTACAAAAACTAAGAAAGTAATAGCTTGTTGGAGCCTAATATGAATCTCCATGTCAACTTAGTCGAAGTCAGTTTGTGCCGGCTCTGGGGTGAACTTTCTGCAGCGGTGTTTCCTGAGCGCTAAAGCATGTCCTTCTTCAAACGAAATTCAAAGAGAGTTATCCTCTCAAGGTAGGCAGTCGTTTGTCTGTGTCCCTAACATTGCCAACGTCTATGAACGGCGATAAAATCATGTATGCTGTTTCACTCAGTTTTATTAGCCCCAAACGTAAGATTCGGTTTAGGCCAACCAGTTACGGGTGATATATCAAATTAGTTTTACCACAAAGTTACTTACATACAAACCTTATGTGAGATAAGTGCTTGTATGAATTCCTCATTCGTGTGTAAACTAAGTACTAGTATGTTTCGTCATATACTTTTGTCATCAGTCTTGTGATCCTACTCAGGCGAGATGTTTACATAACATGAATGAAAGAGAAAGCAGAGACATACTGACGAAAATCATTCTTTAGTAGAGCTATTTATATATGAAATTCGATTGGTTAGGTTATACCTTTGATGCATTGTCTATGTAATATAAAGGAAAACAACTGACAAACTGACTCACACACGCATAATCTAAACTAGATTTCACACAAAGAACGGAGATTGACCCTAAAAAAAGATTTGAGTAAATTCATCCCCGAAAGATACGTAGTTACTGCGATCATCCGAATAAAACTACCCGTATACGAAGCGGTAGATTATAGCAAGTTGATTTATAATATTCTATAACAAAACAGTCACAATTTATTCATGAAATAAGTATTCAATGAATTGTGAATATTCCTTTGTGTATGCGAATAATAATGTCATTGTAGTTCTATTATTAGTTTGTTAAAACATGAATCATCATTGACTAGGCCAAATGAGCTACTTTGTCAATATCCATCAATTAGCAAATGTAATTTGACAGCTACGAGTTATCAATATCTATTTAGTTGGTGCAGCCGTAAGATAGAATAACTGATCACTTGATTAGATTATACAGGACATTTTGAAATTTATGGGTTATTTTGGATAGGATTTTAAAAAAAAGTTTTTTTTTACTTTACTTAACTTTGTAAAGTTCTCCCTTACAGGGCTGGTTCTATATAAATATGTATATTATGTTACAGTCAAAACTTTTAACCAGTCAAACTTTTGACTGGTTAAAAGTTTTGACTGTAACAACTACTTAATTTTGACTGGACTGACTGGTTGGCATCGAAAACACAGATATTAAATAGACAATAGCGAAAATATCCCAACAAAAATAACCACAAACACCTCAGCCTACTAACCTGACTTATCCATGCCAGATTCACCCTAAAAATTAAGAGACAATTTTTCATTCTCCATTATCTAATTATTTCGCATAAAAAATAATAGGACTTTTGCGAAAATTCAAATAATCAAATCATCTAGTGATATAAAGAAAAAGGTACTGTGTTGCTTCATAAGCATAATAATATTCTTTAATTTTTATTACTGCAATAAAGGGCTATCCAAGCACTAATTAAAACTAATTCCATTAAAAGCTTTTATGCACACTATTTCGCTAAAACATAAAATCTCACTACATTTCGTTCTAATTTATTTCCCTTACAGAGTCACCTAGATTTCAGTGTTGAAACTGTGCCATCCTTTGAAAGTACTCCAGTATTAATAGTTACGGAAAATTTCCTGCTAACATTTTATATTATTTAGTTCAACGAGAAATATAAAATAAATCCTTAGACTATATAAAACTTTCAAGTTTATTTTTAGTTCACATCAGTACCTATAACTTTCTAGAGCTGTTTATTACTTAGTGATTATTATTTTGATTAAGAAGATTGCATCTCATGGGTGTTCGAAGTATAAAATATGTGTCGTAAATAGATAAAGCCGTAACATAGTTATATGAAATCGATTCATTACTATACTAACTACCATACTAACTCCCCAGGATTTGTTAAGTGGGATCGGCTACGAGCCCATACCCCACGCAAGATTAGCCCCGTCATTAAATAAATTCAAATTTGTGAATTTTTTAGAGTCCATACGCCCTTTCAAGGGGCAAATTGACACAGAATTAATTTAATATTTTTTGAGGTGCATCGTGGGATGCAGTGACTTGGTAGGGTCAGGGACAAAGCATAGTACATAGTTATTAGCAACAAGCTATATCTACCCCTTCGGGGAAAAAGGTTTGATCATCAAGGTATTATCAAGCCTTTTTTAAATTCAGACTTCTTTTTAAAAAGAAAAAGTAAATTGAGTCACAAAAGACATTTTAATCTACCCTGCAATAGAAACTATTTTTGCCTGATTACTTTGTAAGTTGACACCTACAAATAGCCTTGGCCGTAACAACTAACCGCACGAGAATGTAACACTTATTTTACACCAGCTGACTCAGTATAAACTGATTCTCGTGTTTCAGCTGAATTTGTACTGCGAGTGACATCGTCGAGAATACTTCCTTGGTCGTCAATCATGGTAAAAGTGGAAGATGTGTGAAGTAGAAAGACAAGCGTTTTAACTATTGAATGCACATTATCTAGTTTCCGCCCGCAACTCTGCCCGTATGTTAATTAATGTCGTTATGTTATTAGATGTGACCTGATTAAATCTAATATTATACTATACTACTATATATAACATATATATTTTGACTGGCCTGTTGGTCTAGTGGTTAGTGACCTGACTGCTAAGCCGAAGGTCGTGGGTTCGATCCCCACCCAGGACAAATCTTTGTGTGATAAGCATGAAGATTTGTTCTGTGTCTGGGTGTAAATTATCTATTATAAGTATGTATTTACAAAAAAAAATGTATTTAAGTAGTATATCAGTTGTTTAATACCCATAACACAAGCAAATATAATTGCTTACTTTGGGACTAGATGGCGTTGTGTGAATGTGGTAGAATAAAAAAAAAATACTTTTGAAAAATAAAATGAAGGATGAAGTTCCTCTAAAATGTTATTTTTTTTAACTCTCTCTCTCTCTCTATTCTTTACGGTCCATGAAATGACTACTGTGAAAACAATTATCATTCTATTTCCTAGAATATACCTACGAGTATTTCAAATCATATTTTGTTGTTAAACATAAAATGATGTCAGTAAACATTGTATATTACACGGTTATTACAAATAACAGAATAGCTAACTGATCTCGAATAAAATAATCTGAGCATTCCCTCTAAAAAAATTTTTACGATAAAACTTTTCGCTAGTTCCTATAACTCGTGCCGTTTAACTAGGGATGCGGACGTGGGCGTAGGCGGCGGCAGCGCTACATCGATCGTGACCCCTGACATTAAATGAAAGACAGCCCGTTCGCACCGAGAGGGCCGGCTTCGACCGTACGCTTCTCTTTAAACATCCCTGTCGAAATATCCACGCACTTCACAATATAAAAACAAAGAAAATATCCTCTTAAAAATATATTTTCATTTCTAGTACTTCCAAAAACTATATTTTAAATGAAACTGTCATTAAAATGGATGAAACATTTCACCGAAGTGTTTATAGTCAACCATAAAAACCTACCAATAAAATGTAAGTAAATTCCAAATTCTCTGTTCCAAACGCGAATGCTCAAATGTAACGATCAGTCAAACTCCATATAAACCTTTAATGTCGGCAGTATTATCTAACATTATACGGGAGCTGACAACCCTGCGAATGTAGGGCACACAGACAGACGCAGCACCCATACACGCGCGCAGACGTCAGCCGGGCCAGTACGCAGTCTCCGCACCGTGTTACCTGCCTCGATCACGACGCTCACAATATCATCTCTACGTCACACTACCCTACTTATATTTAACTCGGCAGTATAATGTTTCTTCGACGCTACTGAATCAGGGGTGTGCGTAAAGGAATTTATAACTTTTTACGCTATCGAGTCGAACTTTAATAAACCTTTTATAGGGCTGTTTCATTGGGGTTCAGGCAGGTCAAGTTTATTGATTCATTTTAGAGTAGTTCTTTTAAGGCTAGTGTGTTTATGCGATTAAACAATTGTATTGTTTGGCTTCCTCTGTTTAAACTTTATTGTGTGTTGTATGGTTTTTAAGAAAATTGTTTGAGATTCTATCAACCTACTATTCTACCTACTACTAACTATAGTTACTACTAACCTATAGTTTCTGCCTGCTGTAAGCTGTAGGTATTGGCAACAAGTATTTGATTTAAAAAACGTAATATCTATACTAATATTATAAAGCTGAAGAATTTATTTTTTGTTTGGTTCAACGCTTGTATGAATAACTGGTCTGATTTGAAAAATATTTAGATAGCCCATTTGTCGAGTAAGGCTATAACATCACGCTACGGCCAATAGAAGCCGAGCAGTGGCCAAATAAACAACGATGGAAGCAAAGCCCCGCGCGTCTTACATAACAGTGTCGTATATAGTTGCATTCGGACTATTAATTATAAATTCTAGGTTATAGTGAGTTGTAACTTGATATAATAACCATTTTAATAATTAAATTGCCTACTCCAATCAATACAGTACATAAAATCAAACCCCTAAGTTCTCAATAATTACATTATGTTTATCAAAACCGCTACCCACACTAGAGCAACCTCCTCATTAATATTAACTAGCCTTTACAAGCCCGGCAATCAATTCCCACATCGGACCAATTCGCTGACGTGGTGACCGGAATATTTATGTATTCCCCTAATTTGGTCCCATAGTAATGTCAAATATATTTTCTTTGTGTGGGTTTCATAAAGCTGACCTTTATAATCGTACGTGTTAGTGTTTATATTACTGAGTTTAGTGAAACTTACGGAACGAAATGTATTTTTTTATGGGGACGTGTTGTCTTTTGTGATGTGTTTGTCTTCGTGTGCTTAAAAATATTAGGAGGCACTGTTGTTTTTTGCGAAGTAGGTATTACTACATAGGAAGAATGTAATAGTTAATTGCACTAATAGCTGTGAAAAGATAGAATGTGTAAATTAAAAACTCAATAGGACTATAATCCACGGTTCACCTTCTTCACAAATCATTCTATTTATTGGTGAAAAGCACTTCAAAATCCGTTGCATAGTTTAGAAGATCTATATTTATATTACTACCAAATATCATCATCATCATCATGATCATATCAGCCCAACGACGTCCACTGCTGAACATAGGCCTCACCTAATTCACGCCACTGCGAACGGTCCTTTGCCGCCTGCAACCAACGGCCGCCCGCAACCCTGACCAGGTCGTTGGTCCATCTGGTGGGGGGCCGTCCCACGCTGCGCCAAATATGTTATCATAATAAAATAATATTGTTTTAGATTTATTACGTGCACTAAATATATCGTTAGGGAATTCAATTTTGTGCTAAAGCAAAGAACAGATGAATAAATTACGTGCGCTAGACAAAACAGTGCGTGTTGTTGACAGCTCTTTGTGTAATCTAATATCATGTTTAGTCATATATCAACTGTAATACCTAAATAAAATCGAATTATTAGTTTATTGTCAAGTTTTCATAATTAATTTGTATTTTATTATCTCTGCTGCCAATTCTGCAGAGTGCCTCAAGAGGCGTAAAATAAATATGAAAGTCTTGGTGAGACTTACATTTTTGAGCCTTTTGGGGTTGAAACTCTTGGACCTTCGGGGCCAAACGCTCACAAATTTTATCGTGAAATTTGTAAGCGTGTTTCTGAGGTATCACATGACCCAAGGGCTGGCCTCTACCTGGGGCAACGCATTAGCCTTGCTAACCAACGCGGTAATGTGGCTAGACTTTTGGGTACGTTTGCTCAGGAATCTGATCCCAATCAGGTATTCTTTTTATAGGAATTTCTTGTAAATAGAGAATCTGGTTCTTTTTTTTTTAAATAGTTTAGTTGTGTATAATTTTAAAGTTATGTGTAAATATTTTATTGAATTTGTATGTTTCATCTGTTCTAGTAGGTACAGTCACCCACATATTTGGTTTATCACTTTTAACAAAAACTTCAAATTCAAAATTAAAATTCAATAAGACTCATTGTTGACATCGCGCTTTGATGACAACTGTCACTTGCAAGCAAAAATAGACATTATTGTTTTGTAATATGCGAACATTTACTCTAAAGTAAAATAAATAAAGTAAAGCCATTTTATTGTCGACTATACTTTAACTATAGAAGATGTAAATATTGAAAGAGCAAACCCTCCCAGCTCTCTTGATACCTGTGGAAAGTGGGACATAATTTTTTTTTTGTATTATTCATTACAATCCAGAAACATCCCACTGCTGGGCACAGGTCTCCTCCAAAGATATTGGAGGGATTTAGCCTACTATACCACGCTAGCCAGACGGGTTGGTATAGGGTTTTGTTTATAATTTTCCTTTTCTTGCAGTTCTCTTGTTTGCATAAGGTTAACTCCCTTAGTCGCCTTTAACGACACTCATCAGTTGAGATGGGGTAGTGACATTTTGTATTCTTAATCCGTCACAACACGGACAATATAGCAATATCCATCAATATACCAATAGTTCGGTCAGCAAGCTCTTTGTTGTCGAATGATAGCATTAGTATTGAAATGTAAATTAATACTGGCATGAAAGCTTCGCAAACCATGTCTGTTTGAAGAGCGAACGTGTAATTATCTCGTTCAAAACTGTATTTTATACTCGAATATTTGAATATGGAATCATTAAATTGATACGTACCTTGTTTCCGAACGTAGATTGAATGTAAACCAAATATAGTTCGAAATATTTGTTTTATTTATTGGAAACTGTACAAGCGTAGTCTTGCTTTTGATATTTCATTCAATGTTGCTTTTATGAAATATTTCTTTTGAGAATAATATCGGAGTGTGTCATAAGTTTTATATTATGTATTTAGAATCTTTCATTCATTCTTGGCTATTTAAATAAAATATTAGGGTAAAAATAGCCCACGCACTATGGTATAATTTATTTCACAATTAAATGTCATAAGAATTGGCTTAGTAATTTTTGGTTTATAATTAATTCAATTTTAATAAGCTAAACTGCAAATACTAAAAATCATAATAGATAAAGTTACATAATAGTGTTTTAATAGTAATAATAATAAGGTTATGTCAACGATTTTGTCTTCATAGTAAGCACGTAGGATGTGTGTATTTCTTATATTTTATAAAAGTAAAATTTCATGATTGGTTACAAAAACGTAACAAACAATTCACTTTCGCGTTTATAATATTAGTAAGTATAATAGTAGTAACATAGAGAAAATAAATTAATAAATCAGTAATGCCCATTGAGGAATATATGACCACAACACGTTGTGGTATAGAGGAAATGAAGCGAAATTTATGTTACGGCTTCATCGATAATCGAGACCACAATGCGGTCCGTATTTTGACAAAGAAATTTATACTCTAACCTCTTTTCAAAAGATTGAATTTAATTTCAAACAGATCATATTAAATTGTCGTTTTGAAAATAACAGGATAATTTACAGACTACATTTACCAATTATAAAGCTTCGTAGACATGTATCTACGCCGTAGCTCGATGCTACGAAAAGTTTAATATCAAAAACATTACCCACATTCATTGAATGAACGAACAGGCATAGTTTTTTTGCCCACAAAAATATTCATCATCATCATTATAACCCATAATTGTCCCACTGCGAGGCGCGGGTGTCCTCCAAACATGGAAGAAATAGAAATAGAAATAGAAATAGAAAACATTTATTGGTACAAACACAAGACATACTACATAACAAATACATAGACAGAACAAATACAAACAAACAACAGTCTCGCGTCTGTACCAAATAGGCACTATTTCAGCATAATGCCGAGCACAAGTGCCCGGCGCTGGTTTTCAAATAGGCCTATTTGGTGTGACGTACGGATGCTCTTTTTAAAAAAAAAAATTAAAATAACAAAAATAAAACAATATTTGTGCTTACAATAGAAGAAAAAAATAAAAAAAATACATTGAAAAACAAAAGAACAAAATACATTATAATATACTATTTTAGGTTTCTACTATTTAATGATCGATTGAGTTAATCGATTAAAATCAAAACTGTCACAGCTGTCAGTTGTCAAAAAATAACAAATGTCAATGACAATTAATTTTGACAAAACTATATAAAAAACATGGACGAAAAGGACGCTAAACTTTTTAGACTCAAACATACAATCAACAAATTATTTATACAATTTTGGTTACAGAATATTTTCTAACATAAGTAATAAATAAATGCTTTATTTTAAATTAAATACATAAATTTGTGAAAAAGTGAATGGTGTTTATAATTAACAGTGTATACATAAAAAAACAGAGTACACATAAACTAAACAAGCAAGGACAGAAACATGTTGAATCTATGTTTTGTAAGAAATTTTTACTCCAGTAAAGCTGCTGTCTAATAGGTAAGTTATTTTTATTTATTATTGCAATTGTTGATCTAGCAAATGTTTTTTATTAAAACTATGTAACGTTTTCAGAGAGCGCAATGGTGGTGGAAGATCATTCCAACAACGGCTAGCTGCAAACCTAAAACTCCCACGAAATGCAGCAGATGAATGTTGAGGAGTAATCAACAAGTAATTGGATGCCCTAGTCTTGTATTTGAAGCAATTTAGCCTACTATACCACGCTGGCCAGACGGGTTGGTACAGATTTTGTATCCAATTTTCCTTTTCTCGCAGTGCTCTTGTCTGCTGAAGGTTACTCCCTTAGTCGCCTATTACGACACACGGATAGTGACATTATGTATTCTTATACCGTCACTATACGGACAAAAATATTGACGGCTCTAATTTTAAACATGAGTTAAGACGAAATATGTCTTGGCTAGTTCATCGGGGAGGGTATGAGTACCTATTGACAGAGTTTAAGAGCTTTTATGTTTGTTTCAAAATGAGAGAGTCTCGCTAAGCTTAAATCTTGACTAGTAGTTGAGAGGAGTGCATATAGATAGAAGCAAAAATTACCGTTGAAAAATTATTTTTTTATTAAAAGACAACGCCCGCACTAGGGAACAAGCCCTCTGACGCGGGGAGCTTTACAAACATGAAACTAACGGACACAAAGTACACCCAGACTAGAAACAAATATCTATGAATCACACAAATATTTGTCTCGTGTGGGAATCGAACCCACGTCACCCAACACGGCGATGTAGTGGCGAGGCGCCCACCTTCATCACTGCGCCACGGTGACAGTCTGGTCAGTCAATTGTACCTTCATAGGCCATACTTTACTAGCATTTAAATCAATGTTAGATAAAATCAATAAAGTACCTACATAGTACCGGGCAGGGTAGCTACGGAAAGTGCAAAGGTAAATGCAATCGCGATTCTATTTATAGCTCGCCCGGGCAAACCTGTACCACTGGAACTCGAACGATATTTTAATCTCTCACATTTTTCATTTATCCCCTAATTTTGATGTCTCAATAATCTTGTTGTCTAGTCTGATAGTAAGAAAACGAGTATTTTATATTCTATTGAATCTTTTTTTTGTCAAACTGTGTTGTCCCACTGCTTGGCGAAGGTCTCAACCGAGTTATTTGATTCTTTTCCATTGAATAATATCCATTTTTATATGATAATTTGATATCTCTGGCGTTTCCCGTTAGCAACTCAGTAAACGTTACTTTTCGACAAGTTGGCAACAGCAATTTTCATACTCAAAGTTAAAGCATTCTGTCTACTTCCAAATTTCTTACCACAAAGAAACGCCAACAACAAATGAAATGCCTCAAAATAGTTCGTTTTCATTAACAAAAAAAAATAAGAGTATATTTTTTCTGTAATCATCCAGCCTGTAGTCAGTCGCATGTAATTTAATGAAACAAAATAATAATACATCACAATTAAAAAAAAAACAAAGAACAGGCTCAACGAAACATTCATTTATTTCAGAACACAGTATATCCAATTTTAAAACTCCACAAAAGGTCAGAATGCGTCCCAGGGCGCTTCAATTTGCTCGGTGAGCTCGCTTCCCTGTTTTGAGCTATCTGTCTCTTTCCCCAGGTCCCGGGGAAACCTGAATTCCTAGTGCACTTGTACAACATAGTTTACGAAATCAGCGCACGCCATTTTCAACTTTACCCCATAGTGATAAGCGTGCAGTGAATATTGCCAAACATCCCTGACCTAGCTGCCTGTTGCGCTCCGCGTCATCGAATCGAATCGATATTTATGTACGTAGGGGATAAATTAATGTAACCGACATGTGAATATACTATCTAGGCTTCAACGATGAAATATGTTGGCGCTTTGTTTAGGTTACACCTAGATTGCGTAGACAAAGACAAAGGCGTTGGGTAAAAGCTTTAATCTAACTTATTGTAAGAGCGTAATATTTTTTCATATGTGTGAAATTGGGTGATATGTCTTCTACATGAGTTAGACTTTAAGGTGTATTAGGTAATGAAATAATACTGAGTTTTCTGTGGCTTAGAACATTGGAATTCTAGATAAAGATAAAGATTTTTTATTTGGTAAATAAAACTTTATACATATGTGTTTCAAAAAATACTTGAGATGCGTAGATACATATTTAGCCACAGAAAGCATGTCAAGAAAAATAGCCATTTTTATTAAATTATTACATTTAAATTATGGCTGATACGTTAAATGTATAATACATATTTAATCTTTATTAAACAAGTTTAAAATGTATGTTACGTAATCAGATTTGTTTGACCTGAATTGGTTTTATGGATTAATCTCCATGATGAATTAATCGCCTTACATTTTAAATAGCAACAATGGTTTAATGGATGTTGTTAAAATGTTTTCATATAATTATAATCTCAAAAAATATGTAGGTATTTTAATGATACTAGTGTAATTAAGTCCATTACTACTTACTTTATAAAGTGAAAGTATATATATATACTTTTTTTATACCTACATAGTAATATTTAGGTCAGTAAAAGGACGAAGAAGAAAATAACGATTATATATTATACCTCTCCCGTAGAGTCTTTTGTGCGGCGTCATAAACCATGTCAACATTAAATTTAAATTATATCCATGTTATTACTTCTCATTTGCAGTAAATTATGCAAGCAGTTTTCATCTCTATAAAAAGGGAAATAACGGTAAAATAGAATATGATTTTGTTATAAATTCTTTGTTCTCGTTAGGTTTCAATGGTCAATTTTCAATGTACAGGAAATTTATACCACGGCACCGGGTATTGAATATTTTATAATGGAATACGTTCGCAATTTAGTACAATTTTATTAATGCATATTTCTTTATTGAACATTTTAATTTACAATTATATAATGTAGTAACCTTATTTGAAAACATTCAAGATTTTCGGCTCATTTGGCTGGACATAGGCCTCACCTAATTACCACCACAGTAAGCCATTTTATGCCACCAGAAACCAACGGCCACCCGAAACCTTTACTAAGTCATCGGTGCCATAGTAGGGGGCTACCACGCTGCGTTTTCCAATTATTATTGGCCGCCACTCGAAAATATTTTTTCCCCATCGACCCTCAGTGGCCTGCCCACTGCTACTTTAACGATGCTATTCGGTTAGCTATGTTGAAAACTTTAGTTCTACTACTGATATCCGTTTCTGATTACAACACGCAGGGAAATTCCGAGTATAGCTCTTTCCATGTTTCACTGAGCGACAGTGAGCTTTCTAATGAGGTACATAGTTAGCGGTCACGTCAGATTATTATCATTATTTTAGGAAGTTATTTGACAACCTGTTCAATTCAATTTATTCAGCCATACAATCAGTAAAAGATACCTCACAATTCTCAACAAAATGTTGTTTTATTATGAGTAAATCAAAAGCCAATTGTCTACTTTATTCATAAAAGCTTTGAAAAAAATTCGAGTTATTCCATCAAACACGACAGACCCGGGAAATAGGCTAGATTAAAATAAGCACTGACGCTTCAGTGCGAACTTTTACGACGTCATAAACCCGACCGTTTGGTACCCTGTAGTTCCACCTTCTATGTAGCTATATTGTGATTTTGTGTAAGTACCTTTACTTTTTTATTTAGTTAGAATGGCGTTTTGGAAGACAGTGATTAAATTTTAAAATAAATTTTATCCCAAACGATAATAAATCTGTGATATTAGTATTCTAGATTTTAGTTAGATATTTCTATCTAAAATTAAATCGCTACCCAAGACCTGACCCTATTAGGATTTTTCTTATCTACATTTGACATGGATTTAGATACAAAAAAACAACTAAACCTATAAAACCATAGTGGCTAATGTGTGTCTGAATTATATATGGCTGTACAGTCAGCTACAATCAAAAGCAAATAAGGTCTTAGAGGTCATTGTTATAGTGAAATGGTATAGATTTTTGTTGGGTGTTTTTATATCTGCCTTTAAAATAACAGATATGTACAATGTACAGATAGAAAGAGTTTGTTTTAGTATACTGCAAGTAGAAATTTTAATTTATTCATTATATTTACGTGAATTTTAGTTTACATTTGCACATTGACTGATTTTTTAAGACAGACAAGATTGACCTGTGCAGGCCAGGCTCACCTGCAGAAGCAGACCTCTCCTGCAACACACAATTTAATCATGCTCTCACAATTACATACATATACTACATAGCATCACGCCTTTTTCCCAAAGGGGTAAGCAGGTATGTCAACACACATTTTACCAGCTATCAGGTCCCATGAAATTGGGGCGAGCCTATTGTCATCAACCGGGAACATTTTTCCACTCCGAGAAAATCTCAATACTATCATTTCATGATAGAAAAACCCATCCCCGGAAAGCGAACCTGGGACCTCGTGCACAAAAGTCGTATACATTTTCCTTTGCGCCACTCTGCGTTCTCTCAAAGTTATGTCAAACAATTTATTTTTAATTTAAGCAGGTATTTTAATGCTACTGACTGTACATTTTCATTGAGGCCAGCCACTCGCCGAGCTGTCTAGACTGAAAGGACGAAAGCACTAACATGGATAAGTCACTCTATAGCTAGCTCTATTGATGAGGACACAAAAGTTTCTACGATAGATACTTATTGTTGATATTACTTCTAATATAACTTGATCAATTAATTTTGAGTGCTTTGATAAAGAAACTGTTATTGTATAGAAGTATTGATTAATTAAAAGGGTCTTTCCCCTTTGGGACCACGACACTTTGGGACTACGGTGTCAATCGCGGAACGGCCTTTTTTGAATTGGCTGTTTCACACCAAGACCAAACCGTGGTCCGTTTGGTTTTGGTGTGAAACAATCTCAATTTTGGGTCTTTCCCCTTTGGGACCACGACACTTTGGGACTACGGTGTCAATCGCGGAACGGCCTTTTTTGAATTGGCTGTTTCACACCAAGACCAAACCGTGGTCCGTTTGGTTTTGGTGTCGTGTGTGTCGTGTGTCGTGTCCCAAAGGGGAAAGACCCAAAATGGAGATCAATTTCTCTGAAGTCAATGCAACAATTCATTTTAATTTATCAGCTGATTCAGTCTGATTAAACAAAGACTATGACAGGAATAAAAATGTAATAATGGTGGCAGAATGTTTAAGAGACCGGCCAATACCAATGTGGAATTCAATCTGAGGAATTTATTTGTACTAGTCATATAACTTATAATGAGTCTGAAAATTTTACAAAATATATAAAAAACCTCTAATTTATGGTGTTGACTCTCTTTCGTGGCAACAACTAACATTTTATTCAGTTAGCCAAGATTTCACTTTATAAAAAGTCTTCAAGACAACAAAAAATAAGTTAAACAATATTCTACCCTATATTCTACGGCATTAGGAATATTACGACTTTTGCTAGCACTTGGACTTTATATTCAAGGCTAAATAGTATCACCCAAACAAACAGTTTGCAACAAACAAGTCTAGCTCTATATACCTAACACGAACCATTTAATTTCTAAGTGTAATAAAACGGGTAGACACATTTTAGTTTTGTTATTCTGTCTGGAGCCCTAATAACCTAATACACAGTTTATATACATATAATAAAATTGTAATGGGACGATGTTTGTACTTTATAGATATTGAAAAAATAGTAAAAAATAGGTATTTTAAGAGCGACATTTTTTTTTATTTTTTCTGTGTGTATGTTTGTTCGTGCATATGCAAATACATGAATTGAATGAAGTTTTCACAAATACATTTTTTTATATTACCAGTTTTCAAGATAGATAAACCTGATACAGCAGTAAAAGCTTAAAAAATACTTTTTTCCCTGGGTTTCACTCCCGTGGTTATTTGTTTGGCTACTAATTAGCTCCTATTGGTCATAGCGTGATGTTTATTAACAACGAAACATAAGTTCTTAAGATGAAGCGTTCAACCAAACAAACAAACTCATCATCATTTCAACCCATAAACGTCCCACTGCTGGGCAAGGATCTCCTCCAAAGAATGTGGAAGGAAATTAACCTATTATACCACGCTGGACAGATGGGTTAGAATAGAGTTTGTTTCGAATTTTCCTTGTCTCGCAGTACTCTTGACTGCATAAGGTTTTACGACAGCCACGGTTTCAGATGGGGTAGTGACATTATGTATTCTTAATTCGTCACTACACGAATAAAACTCTTCAGCTTTATAATATAAAAAAAAATAATGTATAGAAATATAGATAAAAGATGGACCACTAAATAAAATAGTGTAAAATTTACTTTTAGGATTATTCGGCCTCATCATCATCATCATATCAGCCCAACGACGTCCACATAAAACCGAGGGCTTCTATACTAAGCCTCTATAATGCTTCTTAATATTTATGAACCAATTCCTAGTGACTAATGACCGTTGTTATGTTGATAATTTTTAATACATTGCTTAAATTAACTGCTAGGAATGAACGAAATTAAAGGTAAAATGGTTGGATCATGGGCCGTGTAAATAATTGCGTCTGTGTACATTAATCCTGGTTTATTGTGTAATTGTTTGCAGTGTGTTGTACAGGAATGTTTTATTTCACGGTAAAAGTATCACAACTTTAATGTTGATTTTATGTTAAATTATTATATACGAAATACAGATGTAGGTTGAATACATTGAGCTGCTCGTATTAATGTTGTAATTATGGGTGAAATTAAAATTCACGGATTTTAAATACATTTTTAAAAGTTTAATCTAAGTATAATTAGTTCCAAAAATTTTCACTAGTTGGCGCTTATTAAAAAATGTCAATTCCTGAATCGATGCTATTAAGATTCTCCGGGCTTAGTAAAGGATCTGGAAATAAATACATTTTTTGTACTCGCTCCAAACTGTTGTTTTATTTCAACTGTGGTGGAACGCGGTTCGGTGTACCAAACCCGAACACTAAGAAAGGCGTAAAAAAGTAATATTTATAGAAAGTAATTTATACATTTCATTTGTCGTAATAGTACTGTTACCTTATTATGCAGGAAAAGGAAAATTCGAAACAAACCCTATACTAACCTGTCTGGCCAGCGTGGTATAGTAGTCTAAATTCCCTCCACGTTCTTTGGAGAAAACTCGTGCCCAGCAGTGGGACGTTTATGGGTTGATATGATAAAACAAAAAAGCATATTTGTTTTTAAGTTTAATTCAATCATTATTTAGTATTATGTATCCTTTCTGTTCAGTATTTATAATGACATTTTTACCTGAATAAAAACAATTAGAAATATTGGAAAAGCAGCAACTAAACTATTAAACACTCGTAGCAGCAAAGATGCCAAGGTACCCAGCTAAAATTTTCTGTCCAAGATTCTACGCAAAAGTTAAAAACATAAAAGTTTACGGTCTCAAGGGGCTCTCATCCGAACGCTGTCATCAGGTAGTATCGGGATTCCAATCGTAATCTGCTATGGAACTTGGCCTAATCCTTCATCGAAGTTAGTTTGACAAGGGACAGTCGGGCAATTTCCAATAAGGAAAAATCTCCAACTTTAAGATGAGGCGAGTCAAATCTTTTTCGTTTGTAATCAGTCACGTGGGAGTTAAAGGATTTTTCTTCGAGCTATTTCACTGTAATAGGAGTTCTATCTTAAGTGAAAAAAAGAATTGCTCAGTTTCGTTTTTCACTTTCAAATGTTTGAATAAAAGTTAGAAGTGTTTTCAAGAGACGCTGTCAGACTCAAAAACATTTAAATAGCCTGACGCTGTAAGATTGAGAACAAACATACTTATCTCTTATTTATGTATTATTTAGAATTGAAGATTGTGTAAGAAATTATATACTTAATACCTTTTAAAGTCTTGTTAATATTTTAATAAAGACGCAATGTTTGCAAGTTTGAGTGTAATCTTCCAATTTAAACAGAATTTACATTACGAAATAAGTGGCATGCATGATGAAATTTTATGAAATTGGTTTCAGAATTTGTTAAACTTGTTTCTTAAAAAAAAATTGTGTCGTGACTATAATTTAGGTCCATCAGCATCAAAGCTTTACTTCACAAAACGAAACTAGTTTAGCTTCACGTTTACCCGGTAAAATAAATTAAGTACATGACATTAGTTTTAATACGAAATTGCGCGGGTCACGAAACTATTTCAATGATATTATATAAAAAAAAATTAAAAATCTTAATGGTTACTTGTGAAATTGTTAATTAAACTAAATGTCGTGAAATTAATGTTATGCTACTTATTTAGAAGTAAATTCGGATCTTTATGTGAGAAAGACTTAAGCTACTTTTAATACTAATTAACTACTTTTAATTGACTGTCACCGTGGCGCAGTGGTTAAGGTGGTCGCCTCGCCACTACATTGCCGTGCTGGGTGACGTGGGTTCGATTTCCACACGAGACAAATATTTGTGTGATTCATAGATATTTGTTTCTAGTCTGGGTGTACTTTGTGTCCGTTAGTTTCATGTTTGTAAAGCTCCCCGCGACACAGGGCTTGTTCCCTAGTGCGGGCGTTGTCTTTTTAAAGGAAAAAGAATACGTATTAGTATAGACGTATTATTATTGACTTCCAAAAAAAGAACCTCACAATAAAACTGTTGATATATTGTAGTAATATCATAACATATTCATATTACAAATTATCATCATTATACGTTATTGGTATAGCCAAACGGAATCGAAAATTCTCTGACCCTTCATTAAGATATAAATTTATAGGGGCCAGACAAAACATTACTGTCCAACTGTTTATAACCCAGTTTTGTTCAACTCATTCTATAAAGAAGAAGCTACACATATGGTTATAACTTCAGTATACCTCAGTTATAACCCTAGTTATCTGGTCCACTAGGGCAGGAATACATGAATGTAAAATGTACCTATGTTACATGAAAGTAATTTCTTGCATAGATCGTGTATGACGGTGTATAATACGCTGATTTATGCAAATTTTTACATTTTAGTTTTACATGACAGTTTTAATGTATTTTTTCAAAGACGTGTAAACCAATAAGTGTAAAGTTATAACTATAGGTTATAACTTTTCATGTATTAGGGGCTTAATAAACACATATGTGGGTTATGAATCCTTGCTTTACGACAGTTAGGGTACACTCGTCCTCGTGGTTTCTAACAATAAATAACATCTGGTGTGTTCGCAAACTTCGCAAATGCCGAATCGAAAACAATTTTATGTCAGTTGAGACATATGAGCCATAATAACTACACACAGTTTCTCAGAACACACAGTAGGGTTCCGTACGATTATGCAATTTTTTTAAATATATTTTTGTGATTGGAATGTAAGATATAAGAAGGTAACGGGATAAGCTTTTCTTGAGAAAAATATTCTTAACAGACGGACAATGAAGCGATCCTATAAGGGTTCCGTTTTTCCCAATGTCTCATTTCTACAGTTTCGTTTTTGTGTTTTCTAAGTTTCAGAGATTTCGATTATCGTACAATATGTTTTTATTGTCCTTTTATAGGTTTCGCATAATTTAGTTTAAATTTTAGTTCCACTGGGAAATTTAGAATTTTGGGCAACGAATAATTTTGTTCAGGATCTATGTTTTTACGGTCAATTCTTACTTAGAATAAACATGCAAAAGTGAATTAGTTTATTCTCTCGTTGCAATAGAGCAAAGAATTGACATGATTTTTGTAAAGAAATACTTGACAGCTTGTAACTATTACATTACTTAGGTATTATGTTAAAAATGTATTCTGAATCCGATTATGTGTTTCAGTGAATAGCTAGCGGTGGAACTCCTTGCAGTTTACGTCCTACGCGAACGCACCTCTTTTTACCACCTTTTGAAACTCTTTTGATTTCTTTTCGTAATTTACTTTTAATAATTTAAAATTCTAAATTTATATCAGTTCGTAAATTCCAACCAAGCCTTCGTCGGAGCATTTAGTGCTCATTACATTTATAATTTCTAGTGCGGTGCACGTTATTCTCTTGGCCATTATACCTAAATTCAATAATAATAAATAAATATTATAACAATATGATATAAGTTATACAAGTTACATTAATATAACTGGAAGTGAGTTATAATACAGGATCCCTGGTCCAAATTTTTTTTTTATTACTATCAAGCTAATTTTTCGTGAGTAGTTTCATTTCGATGAGACGCCCAACAATTTCGTATTCCAAAAGTTTGATTGTGGTAGCTAACAGACGTAGCAAGGGTATACCGGACCGGGAAGGAAATACCGGGATAACGTACCACGCAATTTGTAGGACAATATGACTGTTCAATTACATAAATATATTTGACTGGCCTGTTGGTCTAGTGGTTAGTGACCCTGACTGCTAAGCCGGAGGTCGTGGGTTCGATCCCCACCCAGGACAAAACTTTGTGTGATGAGCATAAAGGTTTGTTCTGTGTCTGGGTGTAATTTATTTATAATATGTATGTATTTACAAAAAAAAAATGTATTTAAGTAGTATATCAGTTGTTTAGTACCCATAACACAAGCAAATATAATTGCTTACTTTGGGACTAGATGGCGCTGTGTGAATGTGGTAGAATATTATTATTATATTAAGTAAGAAAAAAAAAATCAGCTGGTTAGTAATCATTTATGATGACCTCGTTATCGATACAAAAAATTGGACCAGAGATCCTGTACCTGTGTTTTTCTTTTACGGGCCCCACGCCCTTCGCCACTCAAACCGGATCTACTTTAAATTACTACTCTTGCCTAGCGCCCACTGGGGGGGACGGTAGAGACCGCTAGAAGTCTGTTAAAAAAATGTAATTTAATAAAGCAGTATTGTTTGGTTAATATCAGTTTTATTGGTGTAATACTGTTTGCAAATCTAATACTAGTAGATAAAAAATGCGATATGTAATATAAAAGTCAATTTTAGCAAGTAAATTAATTTTGAACGCAATTATGTGTAAAGCTCATATACATTTTAATAAACTAGTAAGTGATCAACGTAATCACAACACAAAATTTTGTGAAACTTTTTTATGCGTCTAAGTACTTAGCTAGACTATTATGTACATTTTAATGACGCTTACAATCTAAATTAAGATAAAACGCTCGAAATGGGTCTCGAATTTTATTGATTCAAATTTGATGTAGGTATCTTTTTGATATAACAAAATTTGATATTGATAAAATAAAATTGTCTTATGATTATTATGATCTCATCGCCTTTATACGATCTGTCACGATAGCTACAGCTGCGTCCGAATAACTTGCAATATTGGGTATACATTTGGCCTTTTTCTCCGCAGGGGTAGGCAGACATGAATCTATGAATAAAATATATATAAATAAATCAGTTTTCAGGTCTGTAACCGTTCCTCTGCAAAATATCACGTTGATTCCAATAAAGAAACACTTTATTTTAGGGTTCCGTACCTTAAAAGGAATAAAAGGTTAATAAATAAAGGTTTTTTTTAAATTTAATATTTTATTGCACCAACATAATTATTGTTATTATTTATTTAGTTATAGTTATTACCCAAATAATATTTATGTTTACTGCTGTTTCTTAATTCAAATAAAAATCTAAGATACATTGTTGCTAAGTTTAATAATGAAATTTAGATAAGGCCAAGCCCACGTGCTTCAATAAATTTAAAAAGGGACGGCTAAGGAATTTGCTAAAAGAAAATTGTTTTTACTATAATGAATTATTATAGCCTTAACCGCACCATTTTGTCTTTAATATAACTTTATTAAACTGTAAACGCCTCAAGGTTCTTGTCTCGTAGGCACCTGACAGGCTTTTATAGGCATTCATTATGAATAACAATTTCCAGAGATAAACAGGCCTTGTATTCTTTCGTTTCTAGTTACAGTTTACTACTCGTAGCTTTATGTTAAGAGCGAATCTAATATCTTCAAGCTACTTTTAAACTAAGTCTAGGTACTTAGTTTTAAAGTAGCCTGTCAAAACAATTGCTGCTAGAATACTATTCAGTTCTTATGTTTTATGACACTCTGTTCTCCGCCTTCCGCATCCAGTTCGACCTAGCATTTTTTATGATTGATTTATGTATAATATATGATTGCTTTTAAAACCATGCTAAGTTTTGAGTCTATCGCCACATAGAATAATTATTGCATCAAATCACATAGTTGTTTCACACAATCTCTGATAGTATATTATGTGTGTAAGTGTGTACCTATTAATAGCATTCTATGACCTAGTGTCTACACAAAAAAAATGACACTTACCTATATTCATAATTCGAACATTACAGCGCCAGAAGGTCTACTTGAAATCACGATATTGATAATGCAGGAACCACAGAACAGAGATAGGTTTTTTAGCAGGAACAAAACTTAAATTTTCAAATTTTGACAGCGATAACGAGCGAGTCGAATGACGAAATTACGAGTGGGCTTAACCGCCCAACGCATTGTTGGAGCTTTCCTAAAGTACAATTTACCCGCATCGACGTAACAGGAATGTTTACCAAAGCCAGGATAGATTCCTTTTACGCTCGAGTATTCGTATTCGGAAGTATGGGCATCCTACTTGCGCAGTATGCCAAAATATTGCAATCTCAAAATCACGGACAGTAATAGTACTTTTTTACATATAAAAAAGTAATAAGATAAGTAATAATAGAAGATAGATTAAAGATTATGTAACTACATAGTTTTTATTTAGTTTTAAATATGTAATAATATGCTTTAATAAATAAATTACACGGTGATTATTATATATAAAATAATATATTATTATAAAGCTAAAGAGGAAAAAAAGTAATAATAGAATTTTTTTTTCACAAATTCACGCAGCGCCGTCTAGTCCCAAATTAAGCAATTATATTCGCTTGTGTTAAGGGTACAAAACAACAGATAATATACTACTTAAATACATTTTTATGTTAAATACATACACATTATAAACAAATAATCCGTAGTACTCTTAAAACTCGTGTATAAGAGTATATTAAATTTGGTTTCGTTTGTCACTTAAAAGATAGATTAGTTAAATGAAAGATAAGCTAATGAATATTTCATGACAATTAATGTTAAAATTTGTATTGCAAATAAAGTAAGATTTCAGCAATAAATTACGTAGAGTAATTGCGAAACAGATTTTAGTTTTACGAGGTAAGTCATTCTATAATCTAAATTGTAAATGATGATCGATGACAATAGTTTAAATGCATTTAAATCTTTTATTTTTTTTGGCGCTTGTAGCATTGTAGTACTGAGATGTTTGTTAGGATCATCGAGGTTAAGCAACGTTCAGCAAGGTCAATCCATGATGGGTCACCGTTTGTGGCAATTTAATTCTCGAGCGTCTCCGTGCTTCGGAAGGCACGTAAAGCCGTTGGTCCCGGTTATCACTTAAAATGGTTGTCGTTAAGTTGAGTTGGAAGCCTTCTAGGCGATTTGATAAATTCCAACATTATGGTCTGCCTCAAGCCCATACGATAAGGAGAAGAAGAAAAAGATTTATTTTTCTAAAATAGTACTTAAAATGCTGACGATTACAGTTTTTCTCTGTAGATATGTATGATATCCATCCAATAGTTAATTAAATATATTTTATCTCAATGCTAAAATGTGGTTTCTGTAATTCATAATAGTATTCAGTCGTGATAATACAATTCTTAATTGTAATGTTCGCGGGGCTTCGCTTCCGTTCGAATCCTTTAACACCACTCAGCTCCTATAGCCCATAGCGTGATGTTATATCCTATAACCTCCATCAATTAATTGACTATGCAACACTAAAAGTACTTTTCAAATCGGACCAATAGTTCCTCAGATCCTAGCATTCAACCAAACAAACTCTTCAGCTTTATAATATTAAGTATAGATATTATGGAAAGTGGGGCTCAGGCCAGTAAATGATCTTCTTTACGTAAACCCAAACAAACATAAATAAATTGAAAATGTTAATTAAAAATAATTTAAAATGTTATTTAATTATTCTACATAACATTGACCCTTCAATTTCTTTCGTCGATATATACCACGAGTTAGCTTCACGGTCTGAATCGGGAAGAATTATTTTTGAAGTCGTAATGACCACTTCATTATGAATACTAATTGTTCCCTGAACAATGGGAAATGGTGCGAAAAGACAACTTAAAAAATCTTCTAAGATCCTTCTTGATTTTTACCTTGGGGCGAATAACTCGTATGAAACGACGGAAGACGCAATCAAGTCCCCCACGTAGGACACAGAGTAAGCTATTTCCAAGAACAATTGAGTTATATACGGTATTCAATATATGTTATACAATATAAGTCTTGAAGAGTAAGCCACTAAGTAAAGACGATAATTACATTTCCTTCAAGTGAATAACCTTTTAAGTGGACGATAGTTTGAACGGTATGAAAAAAAAGATAAATATTAAACTACCACATTTCGAAAATATCAAGTCAACATTTACCTCTAAAAATTAGGTGAATAGTAACAGTAAAAAAATATTTTTATACATAAGAAGGTATCCATGTAAAGTTTTTAATAGGGAAGAGGTTTATCTACCTGGCTCGTTCTTAACAAGAAGTTATACAGTTACTGTCAAATAAATTTAAGATTTATCGCTTTAAGTTACAGTTCAAAATAGCTTGGAATTTTTCACTGTCTTCGTTACCGAAACTAGAAATATTTACGCACACAAAACGTCACTAAGGGGTTAAATTAGGGTGGATATAAGTCTCGAGGGGGTGGACGCCGAGGCTGACCGCATCTGCAATGCGTTTACGCAGGTCTGCGATGCGGCCATGCCCCGCGTCCGGCGTCGGCCTCCAAAGAGGGAGGTCTACTGGTGGTCCCAAGAGCTGGCTGACCTCCGTGCGGCCTGCATTCGTGCCCGGAGGTCATACACTCGCAGTCGGCGGCGTCATCGCGGTGATGACGGGGAGGGCCAGCTGTTCGACGCGCTTCGGGAAGCGCGGGAGTCGTTCAAGCTGGCCATCTGTCGCGCCAAAGAGAAGGCTAGGCAGGAGATGCTGGAGGGACTCAATCGTGACCCCTGGGGTCGCCCGTACCGCGCGGCGCTTGGCAAGCTCCGCGTGCAGGGCCCCCCCCTTACTGAGTCCCTCCGGCCCAGCTTCCTCACGGAAGTGGTTGAGGGTCTATTTCCGCCTCAGGCGGAACACACGCCCCCGGCGATGGCCCAGTTGGCCGAAGTCCGGGAGGCCAATGAGGATGTTCCGCCCGTCACGGAGGCGGAATTGGGGGTGGCTGTTCTACGCATTCGCGGAAAGAACACCGCCCCTGGGCCGGACGGCATTCCGGCCCGAGCGTTGGCTCTGACCCTCAACCACATGGGGGACCGCCTCAGGGAGCTGTTTGACGCCTGTCTGGCGTCAGGAAGGTTCCCTGAGCGCTGGAAAGTGGGGAAGCTGGTACTCCTGCCGAAGCCGGGGAGGGCCCCGGACTCGGCCGCGGCCTATAGGCCCATCGTTTTGCTGGACGAGGCGGGGAAGTTACTGGAGAGAGTTGTCTCTGCCCGCATCGTCCGGCATCTGCGTGAGGTGGGCCCCGACCTGTCGGACGCCCAGTTTGGCTTCCGCGCCGGGCGTTCGACGGTCGACGCCATTCTGGCCGTGAGGGCCGCGGCCGAGGAGGCCGTCCGAGGAGGCGGTGTGCTGTTGGCGGTGTCACTCGACATCGCCAACGCCTTCAATAGTCTGCCATTCAGCGGCATCGCGGAGGCACTCCGGTTTCATGGAGTGCCCGCTTACATCCAGCTGCTGGTGGCAGACTATCTGAAGGAGAGGAGCGTCCTGTACGAGGACCGACATGCCAACGTTGGGCGCAGGGCGATGTCGGCCGGTGTTCCGCAGGGGTCCGTTCTTGGCCCCCTCTTGTGGAACATCGGTTACGACTGGGTCCTGCGCGCCGAACTTCCCCCCGGGCTGAGCGTATTCTGTTACGCTGATGATACATTGGTGGCAGCCCGGGGGCGGAACTTCGAGGAGGCGGCGCGCCTGGCCACCACGGGGGTCACCCAGGTGGTCGGGCGCATAGAGGCGCTGGGGCTTAAGGTGGCCCTGAACAAGACGGAGGCCCTTATGTTCCATGGGCCCCGTCGTGGGCCGCCTGCCGGCGCCTCACTTAATGTTGGCACGGTCCTCGTACAGGTTCAGGCCCAGATGAGATATCTGGGCCTAGTGTTGGATGGGAGATGGCTCTTCGACGAGCATTTCCGCCGGCTGGCGACTAAACTGGAGGGAGCTGCGTCCGCCCTAGGGCGATTACTGCCGAACCTGGGCGGACCCAGCATTGCATGTCGCCGGCTGTACGCGGGGGTTGTCCGGTCGATGGCGCTGTACGGCGCACCGGTGTGGGCGGCGTCTCTGACCGCCCAAAATCGCGACCGATTGAGGAGACCTCAACGGTCGATGGCGGTCAGAGCCATACGTGGATACCGCACCGTGTCTGCAGACGCGGCGTGCGCGTTGGCCGGTACACCCCCGTGGGATTTGGAGGCGGAAGTGCTCGCCGAAGTATATCGGCGGGTGGCTGAAGTTCGGGCAGACAGGCGGTCCCCCCCTCTGCCCGAACAAGTGCGTGAGTGGCGCGAAGCTGCCCGCCGAGCCATCTCGGTGAAGTGGTCGGATCGGCTGGAGGCGCCGCGTGCCGGTGTCAGGACCGTGGAGGCGCTCCAGCCGATCCTGGAAGAGTGGATGGGTCGGCGGCACGGGGCCCTGTCCTTCCGACTGGTGCAGGTCTTGTCCGGGCATGGTTGCTTCGGACATTACCTGTACCGGATCGCGAGGCGGGAGTCGGGTCCCGGCTGCCACCATTGTGACTGCGACGACGACACGGCGCAACACACGCTGGAGTCTTGTCCAGCGTGGGACGAACAGCGCCGTGCCCTCGTCGCAGTCGTTGGAGAGGACCTCTCGCTGCCGGCCGTCATACGTTCGATGGCCGGCAGCGACAGGAGTTGGGAGGCGGTCGCATCCTTCTGCGAGGACGTCATCTCGCAGAAGGAGGCGGCGGAGAGGGTCAGAGAGGAATGTCTCCTTGCTGACCCAATCCGTCGCCGGCGAACAGGGCGGCGTCAGCGCGCTCATCTGCGTCTGATGCCGCCTTAGTGAGGCTGCGGGTGGGGGATCGGGGTTCATTCCCTCACCCGCACCCTTCCGCGTAGGCCGACGGCGTCCCCGGTGCACCCGGACGCCGTCGTTGGGTGTTGGTGCCCCATTGGGGGCTTTCGCTGGGTGGGTCGCTGATGTCATATCAAGTTCCAGCGACCCACCCGTGACGGCGAAGAGTCGGTGCACAGAGGGGTTTAGTGGGTATTCCGGCCTCAGCCGGCGAGTCCCACATAACCGTCCCGTGTCCCCGCACGGGGCGGTATGCGTAAACGCATTCCCCTCTTAAAAAAAAAAAAAAAAAAAAGGGTGGATATAGGTCAAGGCAGGGTAAGCTCGGGAAAGTTGAATAACGTCGTTGTATAAAGGTTAAAGTTGTTACGGTGCGTCCATTATCGGAAATGTAATTGTGTGGAATTTTTTATTAGAGACGATCGATAATGTTGTTTTAGCGAGAGTAAAAGATGGTTCCCGTAAGTATAAATGTGATTAGTGTTAATTGTATTTTTTTTCCTTTCCGTACTGTTCCGTGTAGTGACAGAATAAGAATACATAATGTCACTACCCCATCTCCTCCCGAGGGTGTCGTAAGAGATGACTAAGGGAGTAAGCTTATATAGACAAGAGCACTAAAATTCGATACTAACTCTATACCAACCCGTCTGGCCGGCGCGGCGTGGTATATAATATAATAATATAATATAATATTCTACCACATTCACACAGCGCCATCTAGTCCCAAAGTAAGCAATTATATGCTTGTGTTATGGGTACTAAACAACTGATAGGTATACTACTTAAATACATTTTTTTTGTAAATACATACATATTATAGATAAATTACACCCAGACACAGTACAAACCTTTATGCTCATCATACAAAGATTTGTCCTGGGTGGGGATCGAACCCACGACCTCCGGCTTAGCAGTCAGGGTCACTAACCACTAGACCAACAGGCCAGTCAATATATAGTATATAAAGTGACTATATAGTTAATTATACCGGTATTTTAACAAAATTAAATCCATCCATTCCATATCACACAAAAACACGAATTTAAGCCACATTACGATAATATAAGACAACTGATGTAACTAAATTATAAATACAATTTACATATACATACATATATATATAGATCACGCCTCTTTCCCAACGGAGGGTTAGCAGAGACTATTTCCTTCCAACTGCTACAGTTGTGACATAAATCTTTGGCTTCTTCAACATTCATCAATCTTTACATACATACTCGCTGGTTTACGATACTCCTTATCCGTCCTTTCTTGTCCCCTATTTAGTCAAATACTGTTTAAATATTTATAATATAATACCGTAAAGTAACTAATAGCTTTACGTAAATTTAAATATTAATAAATATTTAATAAATTTAAATAACCAATAAGTTATTTACGTGTCCACATTGCTCTTCTTTACTCCGCTTTGTTGGAGTAAGTCTAACTCAAAATGAAATTTCATAGTTTTAATTCCAAAAGTAATAAAATACGTGAAATTACTAATTCACATAACTTTCAAACGTCCTACATTAAAAGCTGCCGAATTAAATTTACACCGAAGTTACATTTCAAGCGTATAATTAGTCCGCACAGTTACTCTGTTTATATATGTAAAAGCTATGAATAAATGCTAGCAAATTCTCAAGCGCCTTACTTTTCCCAATTTTACAGCTTACGAGAGAATAAGTTCAAAAACTCCGGCAACTCTAAAATTTTTATTACACTCAAGTTTGTGAAAACGCTCATTACTCCTTAAACAGAAAGTAGGTTACCAGTATGAATTAAGTTTTACTCCGGATAATTGCTTACAAGACACTTTATCACGTTTTTCTACAAAGAAATTTTACTTCGAGATAAAATAAAATTGCGAAAATATATGACCTATTAGGGAAAATTACTTGCTATTCACTTGAAATCGAGTACTCGAGGGATATCAAAGACTGCTTTCAAAGATTGTCGGAAAATCTCAAATGTTCAGCATATAGGAAGTTTACCCTGAGGAATTGCTTTCCGAGTTTGCCGACCCATATAAGCAAACTTGGTCCTCAGATGCTGCGATTTCATAAAGACGGCTTACTAAATAAAACTGCGTATATTGTCATGTAGGGTTGCTTATGACATAATATAAAATTTAATAAAACGACAATGACATTTAAATTAGGGTATTAACGATAATACCCTTATTTAAATGTCATTCAATGTCACAACAAAACATAAATACGGATTTATGTTTTGTTTAGTAGGTTAGTTTTAGATGTAAATATTATTTTCTTGTAAATATAATATTGTATATTATGTGATTAAAATACCATATTTGCTTACAATTTATAATTATAGATTTTACAAACATTTAGAACTGGTCGAGAGAATTAATGAGGGAAGAGTGACAAAACAAATATACCTATTAGGTGAATGTGAAAGGGGAAGACCTAGAAAAAAGTACTATGACCAAATAGGTGACGTTCTAAAGAAGGGATAGATCAGGAGTGCCGTAAACCGGCGAGAATGCATTAAAGGACTGATGAATATTGAAGAAGCCAAACATGTATGTCAGAATCGTAGCAAGTGGAAGGAAATAGTCTCTGCCTACTTCTCTGTAGGGAAATGGGCGGGATCTAAATGAATATGTATATAAATATGGGACTAGATGCAGACAATTATATGAGTACATGTTTGATATTTAACAAGAAATACTCATTTCTATTATATTATAAATTATTCTTTATACAAAGCACCAATAGTAATATAGAAGCATTTCACCATTGGTGCAAATATTTACATTTTAGTGTGTCTCCGCATTGCACCGATTCCACAATGTCCAATAACAACATACACTGCAAGTTTCTTAAAAATTAAACGCCACGAAATCATGAGTGCTCTTGGTTCACTGATATTAGTGCGAATGTTAGCTCTGGGACTCGTTGTATTAGCATTTTTATTGCGCTGTTGAGCTACATAGAAGCAACCCTAAAACGAAGTTTCGTAATAACAGTTAACACGGAACAAAAGTAGAACAGCTGAAAGTTCTGATGTGAACGCTCCACTTGAATTGTCTTATTCAAATCTTGGAGATTTCGCTTATTGTTTTCGTTGTATGGCAAATTATGATTATGGGAACTTAGTGTTTATCTTATCTTATCTTATCTTAGTAAATAGTTTCATTTCTTGAATGTAATTTACTTAGACGGCATTATTGCATGACGATGTCAGGCGCCAAGCTGTCTAGTTTTTAGTTGTTTGTAACTATTCACCAAGTTTACATTTGAAAGAAGATTTATTTCTGCCCCATTGGCACCGCGGTAGTGGACATAAACGGTTGCTGTTTCTGAGGTTTCGAGATCGATCCCCGGGTCGGAAGAAATATTTACATGACCTATAAACGTTTGTTTCGGAGTTTGGGTGTTTTTCTATGTAATAAATATAGGTATATATTACATAGAAAAACACCCAAACTGTGTTTTTCAGTTGTGTAGATCCCAAAACACAACCTTTTTTTGGGCGCTGGATGGAGCTGTGTAAAAATAAAAATAAAATATTTATTACTATTTTTATTTCCATCTTTTATAGTAAATGGTTAACCCGGCATCCAAGTGGATCCCCTTGGATTTCTGTCCACACTCTTTTTTAAATGAAACGATTGTCGAAAAAGAACTACCTTTTAAAGTTCTAATTATATATCTAAAGTAATTAAAGTAATTTTGAAATTAGAATGTAATAAGCGTAAATAAAAAGAGATCAATGGTATCAATGCACACGAAGAGAGAATGAATGTTGCAAAGGGATTATTCCTCTTGTCCCCCAGCTCTTGGGCCCAACTGAGGCCTAATAGGTATTTTTTTCAGTTCTCCGCCAGTTTGGACGTACAGTTTCTATTATGTACTCATTATAATATTTTATTACATTATAGAAAATTTTTGTGCCGTTCATCTTATAATTAGGTGGTGGTTGGCCTACTGTTACCACGCTGGCCAATTTACCACCAAAAATTAGGTACCTACCCACTTATGTGTGGTAAATTTTTATGCGTTTGATGCGTGTAATACAACAAAACAAAAAAGTATAAAATTACTTATAATCCCACATTTATATCACTAAAATACTTAATATATTTTATGTTTCGACATACATTCTACCTAACACACTTAAGTACAGTCGTCATAAAAGTTGATAGGAATTTTTATTACATTTAATATGTTATCGTATGAAATAAAGGCGGTTTTGTCATGTCAGGCACAGATATTTTTGTTGTTTACAGAAGCTCTGATGAGCAGATATTATTGTTTGTGCTTGCTTATCTCTTTGGCCATTAGCTGGGGCCGGCTTTTGTTCGAGAACTTTGACAGTGGTCTGTTGTAATGATTCCATGTCGTCTGATATTATTTTTATTTATTTTACTACATTATTTTTTTACCTTGAAACTTTTTTTAACCTAATATATTTTTCAGAAATCAGAAATGCTTTATTTTTAGAAACATAATGTACAGTACAGAGGATTTAAAAAAAATAGGCATTCGCTATGCTTTGCAAAAAAATATAATTTTCAGAGATTTTTTTAACTAAATTAATAAATTACTACTTTTACAATCATCATTATATCAAACATTTAAATAATAGTAAAACAATAGAATAGTAAAAATAAAATAATGAAATAACAATAACAATCATCATCATATCAGCCCACAGAACAATGAAAGTAAAACCTATCTCTGTTCTGTGTATCAGCCCAATGACGTCCACTGTTGAACATAGGCCTCACCTAATTTCCGCCACAACGAGCGATTTTGTGCCGCCCGCATCCAACGGCCACTCGCAACCTTTACTAGGTAGATTAACAATATTATAATAAAATTATTGCACTATCCACGACGTTTCACAAAATAAATGTCGATATGAACTGTCCCATTGCTGGTCAAATGCCTTCCTCGTGATGTTCCACACTTTTCTATTACAGGCCAATTCTATGTAATCCTAGAAAAAAAAAAGAAGTTTTTCGTTCTTTTTTTCCCGAGCTGTCGGAAGTTTTTCGGCCGGAAATGTCACTTTAATTAAAGTTAAAAAACATAATGTTAGAGAAATAGATAGTTGAAAAAATAAACTATACACTAATCAGTTTTCTACGTTCTAAGATTCGAAACAGTTTTGCAAGTTAAGCAAATAACAGGTAATAGATAAATGACATCAATTACTTCAGACACATTAAACATCTAAAACCCAAATATAGCTTCGCTAAGATTGTTGCTATCAGTTGCAAAGAACTTTTCGCCACTTGAAGTCGTTCAGCAACATTAATGAATCGATAAAGATTCGGCTCACTGAACATCGCTCTAATGATCATTGACCTTCTAATAGCGACCTATATCCGATTCATCCAATTCAATAGTAAAACTTTTTCCATTTACTTATTGTTAAGCTCGCCATACACGTTCGGTTATAACTTAACCTTACGTGTATGGTGGGCTTAAGAATAAGTAACATGCGAGTAATTTTCCCTCATAGTAACAAGTTTCTTTATGTCACATAACCGTAAGTTATAACCTATCGTGCTTAACCTGCTTTATGTTGAATAAAATATTAATCAGTCTACTGTCTAGACGTAAGGAAACAGTAATGTAATAGGTATATTTTTCTAAGTTACAAAAATACTATTTGCTATTTTCGTCGCTAGTGTTAGTTTAGTTCCAAGATATATGAGTAAATTTACATAAAATATATACTAAGTTTTTCTAGGGAAAAATAATGATAAATTTGTGTGTAGTGGCGTATGATATTAAAAGTATCTTCTTTTGAGGAATGACTAGCTTAGCAGTAGGCCTTAATTTTCATGGTTTTGTTAAAACTTTTTGCATGATATAGAAAAATCTAATAGGTGTGGTATTATATTTTTCTGAGCCTAGTTTAGATATCATTATCATATCAGCGCAACGACGTCCACTGCTGAACATAGGCCTCACTTAATTTACGCCACCTACTCTAGCGGTCCTGTGCCGCTTCAGTATTAATACCAACCCGTCTGGCCAGCGTTTATAGTAGGCTAAATTCCCTCCACATTCTTTGGAGGAGACCCGTGCTCAGCAGTGGGCCGTTTATGGGTTGAAACGCTGATCAGACATGTTGGTATGTATAAGATTTTGTTTCCAATTTTTCTTTACTCGCAATGTTTTTAGACAAAAAAAAAAGACAACAACCACGGGTTGAAATGAGGTAATGACATTTTATATTCTAATTCCCTCACAACACGGATAAATCCGTCACTATACCGATAACACTCATAAACATAACCTTTAATTAATGACTACATATATTACACTCTCAGTAGAAAAGAGTTCGAAGATAATCAATTCCATTTCACATTATTATCAGCCATAATTCTGTACAAACAAGATCGAAATTGAATTTTGCACAAAATTTCACTTATTGTCATTTTCCAAAAGATATTTTATATGACGAATGGTGTCGCTTTCACACAAAAATGTCACCGTATTTTCATTGGTTTGTTTCTTTACTAAAGCAACTCAAAAGATAAATGAAAGACGCAATGGATTGTAAAACAGAATTAGATGCATCGTTTTTCATTGTCTTCCTAGTGATTCGTTCATGTCAAGTCCCCCATTATGTCGATATCTGTACACATTATAATAAATTGTTCCTAGGGAGATTGTTACACTCATTTGACTTTAATTTTTTGTTACTCTCTTGAAAAACAAAATATATTGTACAGACACATATTATAAGTGTTCTAAGGTCCATTAATTTTAGGTTTGTATGGCCTGCTGCAACACAGGACTTGTTTTCAATTGCGGACGAGGTATATTTAAAAATAAAAATGTAAGTTTTAAGTGATATAATGTACCTAATCATTTTAGGAATTTTGGATATAACAAAAGGAATTTAGTTAGGCAAGTCTTCTCGAGCGTTTATTATTTGTGGAATGTTGTTAAGTGACCGGAAAATTTGTTAAAATAGGTACCTCGAATTTGACGAAATTTTATTAGGGGTCAGCGGTAAAATGTCCATATATTTTTAAATAATTATTTAATTCATCATTCCTTATTTATTTTCACATCTCATAATTTCTAATCATTATGATAAATGAATAAAAAATTGCAAAAATTATACTTGGTACATACTTACTTTCAACTTTTTGACATCAAGCAAATAGATTATTTATATCCCACTGCGGGGCACAGCTTAGGTCTCCTCTCATCTATTTAGAGAGCTGAGAGGGTTTAGGCCATAATCCATACATGCTGGCCTAGTGCGGGTGGGTGGATTACATCATATAAAGTCCACAAAGTGGAATCCACATTGGTATTGCCGGTCGAAATCGAATCACATGATTTGCATACCGGTAACTGCTACATTCGGCCACCATCGCTTTTTGCTAAATATTTTGAATTAATTAAGGAAAAGACACCTGCAACATATATTATGAAAGCTGACAGTAACTTTGTTTCCACAATATCTTTTGTATAAAGTAGCAAGGATGTGGACGTACACAACACAAAGTAAGAGACACTTAACCCTCTACCCAAGATAAACAACAACAAAAATAGCCCTCTGTAACTTACCTTAACATTGCCTATTCCGCTGTGTGTGCAAAAGAAAGAGGAAATATTGGTTCACGTTTACTTTACGATATCTTTTTTCCCACATGTGTTCCATCAAGGTTCCCTTGTGGAAAGAAAATGGGTCAAGGATCAAAGAATAAGAAATATTCCCTGTGTTCCTAATCGCCAATACTCAAGATGAAGAAATTGGGACAAATTTGCCACAATCGAGGTCTCGGATACTGCCTCATTTAAACGTCTGAAAGCATTTTTAAGAACAAAATTCTCAAGTATTCTCGCTTTGTAGGCGTTTTACTTTCAAGATAAAAATAATGCTTGCTTTTAGGAGTTGCTCAAATATATTGTACCAGTAAATAACTAACGTATAGTAATCAAAATGGTGAAGTGTAAGAGATCATACTTTTATTTTTTCCAACTCTGAAATCTTAACTTAAAAATAATAAATTAAAAAGTTTATTTATCTTTTTTTACGTAGCAACGACGCAACATACCAAATGTGATTCTTTGAATAAGAATAATTGGAAGACCGAAAAGTAAATAGGCTATTCATATTATTTATCCAGACAAAGATTTCCATGTTTCACTCTATCAAAGATGTAGGAGCTAACAAATAACTTTATAATTCCTGAAACAAACTCTCCATAATAGCATAACTTCTAAAATACAATCAATTTAATCTGAGATCTTAACTTATCCTTCCCCTAACTAATATTTGCCTTCATTTACGTAAGAAATGTCATGAACCCGTTGCTAAATAAGTTTTTACCTACTTTCATTAGCTTTTTATAAAGGTTAAGGTCCTGCTTTAAAACTTAGTTTAACAAGTAATTAATCTTTTAAAGTATTTAACATAAAAATAGGAACTTTATTCAATTTTTTGGTGAAAAAATGACTAATAAAATAGTCTGAGATGATGAAAGATATAATATTTCTATATTAATTTCATTAGCTTTGAATTAGAAGTTCGTATCTGAGTTGTTTCAGGCGTTTGTGTTCAATTCTGCCGAACCCCGAGGTGTATTTGAGGCAAGTTTTAATAGACTGTTACTCAAAATATGACAAGAACCAGCTACATCAACTTTTTTCATTGTTGTCTTTATCGAAATAATTTAAGCATAATTACTGAGTGCCTTTGTCTTTCATGGCAAAATACGGAGTACTGACGAGCTATTCTTGAACAAGGAAGGAAAATCTCCGGCATTCTAAGTATCTGTTCGGGTGAAAAGTATTTCTGGAAGTGTTTGCGATATTGTGTTATTTTAATAAAACAAAAGGGTCTGTGCTAAGAACAGGAAAAGAGGAAAATTTGATGTATTCAAAGAGGAAGACGAAAAAATATCTTTAAGCGTTGAGATATTTTGCCTGATAACATGATGAAAATGTTTCACTTGTTAAAGATGTTATAAACTAAACACATTGGTTGTAGTAGTGTTCTAGTGTTTAGAGCCTAATCTCCACACAGGACAATTTTATCCTCGTAACAGAATTATTTGCTTTGCATCTCCCTGTAATTTGCACCCAGAAACTATCCACTTTTGATATTCGATTGATTTATTTGATTTGATTTTAATTTTGTTAACAACTATACGGAAATAGCAGCGACTATATTTAAATTTTCAAACATTTATCAGCGATAACCAGATGACTGATTCGAATGTCAAAATTGCGAGTTTTCGGAATATTCTTGTTAAATATTTACGCATCATCATTATCATATTATTATCAGCCCAATGACGTCCACTGCTTGGCAATGGTATGGTACACAAAGGCCGCCATAGCGAGCAATTTTTTTGAATATTTAGTCAGCAGCATTAATATAAGATTTTAATTATTTTTTTTAATAATAACCCTTAATACATTATGTAATTGGAATATTTCATTTATAGTTCAGTATAAACTTATAGTTCAGAAAAAAATAATCTATTTTCCCTAACAATAACACGTACTAACAAGCACAAGTATATATGTATGAAAGCTCATACATTATTCTATGAATAATATTCCTAATATACTCGTATATTATGTAGGTTGTAAAAGAAAATACGTAGGTTTTTGTGTGTAAATGTAGAAGATAAATCACTAAATATTAAAACTAAAGTAATAAAACTTACATTTATATATTTTTTACCGTTCTGACATCATTATATAGTTTATTAGTCTTCTAAACTAATATACGTTATTAGTTTTAGTATAAGTTAAATTGATGTTTTTACTTCACTTTGTGAAGAGTTGATTTCTTTTTACAATCGCCAAAAAACTTGTTATAAAATTTACTAGCAATATATTTAGTCTAGAGATGATGTTTGTCATTTTATAACTGAAACACCTGTCTCTGTTCTGTGACTAAAACCATGAATTATTAAATAATAAACAATTTATAAATTAAAAACACGTCCAGCCAACTATTTGTATCGTTACGCCCGCGTGGCCACTTAATACTGGATGTATACTCAAGGTCGTTGGCGATATCACAAGTGTTACGTTCTTTTTGATTCACTTTATGGTTTCCATAAAGTGTTAGTTTTTTGTTTTTTTTTTTATACCACGACGGTGGCAAACAGACGTACGGTCCGCCTGATGGTAAGCGGTTACCGTAGCCTATGGGCGCCTGCAACCAGGGGCATCAGTGTCAAACGTTGAGGTGACATTCGATTATACGAGTATATTCGAAATAAGTGAAGCACTGTATCGTTTTGGTTGAAATATTTTGTTGTTATTGTTGAGTCTAAAATAATTAAAGGATTTGTAACTTCTAAGTATTTGTTTTTCCCGAAGACCTTCTGAGCGTTTTTCACAAGCCTTTAATAATGTTACATAAAATCTTTTTAAGAAAAGCTACAAACACAAAAGTCTTAAGTTTAAGGCGACAGGTACGCCTAAAGTAGTTTTATACAAACTTAAATCCCTAGCTTGAAGCAAGAAGGTAGGTAATATAGACGGGTAGGTAGTTGGACGTAAATTGCCTTTTGTTAATGTAGCCAGGGATTCACTGGGCTGGAGAGAGGTTAAGCTGCGTTTACTTTATGTTTAGAGCGTTCGTTTTTACTTCTTCATTTTATAAATCTCGCGCTGGTTTGTCTGGATTGCTATTATTAAACATATTGTTAATTTATTTTTATAGACTTCTGCCGTGGTCTAAAACAATTATTGTCGCTTAGATTATTTAAGAACAGCTTTCGATATTTTGTATCCAACAATCTCAATGTTATTACTTTACATATGAATTACAAAATATCTAGGTAAGATAAAAAAATTTCATATGTAAACGAACGTAAAATGATGCCGTCATGTTACTTTGCCGCTGCCCGCTAGCATAGATGATACACCATAAACCCGAGAGTGACTTGTGATGAAAAGAGGCCGGTAACCTGTTTACACTGTCTTTTATAGGCTACATTGAGATTGCCGTTTGTTTAATTTGATTTCCACATCATTTTTAGTTTCACCTAGCGATACACGTATGTGTTGAAGCACGAGAGGATAAAATAATAGTCCTGAATTCGGACAACGAATTTGTACGCGCATATACGCACGAGTGACTACTACACGATGCTCCCACAGTATTTTGGAGAGGCGGAAATGTACGTGCCAACTCGGCTAAATTGGCACGGAAACGTACCAAAGTGTAGTCGCGTTTCAGATGAAAGATTTATGTACTGTCACACACGTAATGATTTGTTGTATTTGCATGTTAAATATTTACTCTATACTTAATATAATAAAACTGATGTTTTATAATGAAAGAAGTTTGTTTATTTGTTCGTTTGGTTGAAAGCGCTTATCTCAGTAACTGTTTACACTATTTTTCGGATAACCTGTTACATTCTTACCTTGTGACTTTCATAAGAATTATAACCTAGACGAATAAACGAGATTTCAATTCATTTCATAACTGCTTTCCGATTATAAAAAATCGGGATAGCAGTTATGACATGCGCTCACGCTCAATCACGCTACGGCCAATAGAAGCTGAGCAGTGGCCATTAAGAATGATGATAGCGAAGTCCCGCGCGTCTTTTAGTATACTAATGTTATAAAACTGAAGAGTTTGTTTGTTTGTTTAGTTGAACGCGATAATCTCAAGAACTTCAGGTTAGATTTGAAAAAATATTTTAGTGTTGGATAGCCCATTTATCGAGCAAGGCTATATGCTATATGACATCACGCTACGGCCAATAACAGCTGAGCAGTGGCCAAATAAAGAACGATGGGAGAGAATACCTGCGTGACATTAGTTTTTAAAATTTCGTTGACTACCCACTATGTAATTTTTCTAACAAACATACATACTAGTTTAATAAAGACTTATGTAATACCTCTATGTAATATTTTTATTTGACATTTATTCAATAAAATATTTAAACGTAACTTAAAAACATACACAACTAACTTATTAAAAGAAAAAAGAACCAGATACTCTATTTACAGGAAATTCCTATAAATAGAATATCTGATTAAAATCAGATTCCTGAGGAAACGTACCCAAAAGGCTAGCCACATTACCGCGTTGGATGGCAAGGCTAATGCGTTGCCCCAGGTAGAGGCCAGCCCTTGGGTCATGTAATACTTGGGTCATGTAAAACTGGGTCAACATTGCAAATATTTTCTCTCCCTCCCTCATCTGCCCACTTACGAACTAGTTAGTACTGTCTTAATAAATGGTGATTGAACCGACAGGAAACAAAACTTTGGTGATGTAATTAACCTTCTTGACTTGCTATAGTGTATATACGGCAACATCATAGAAAAACTGGTACTAAGAGCATGTCGGATCATGCTTAATATAGGGTTCCGCAGCAAAAGGGCGTATCTTTATAGCGTATACGTCCTTTAACACAAGAACAACAAAAGAACTTCGGCAATATTAATATTGATATGTCTTTTATCTGAGCACCGTATATTAATTACTAACTATGCGAGTACATTATTTATATCTATATTATTATTAAATATTTTGAATTATATATATATAGCGCACACACACACACACGCACATACACACACACACACACAGGGGTACCAGGTCCCACCCCTGTGGTAATTTGTGGCCTTACTCCAGCAACCGGGGCTCTGCTGGAGTGGACTGTTATTTCCCTAGGTTCTCGTGGGAACAGAATGGAGAATTTAAATAAAACAAATAAAAACGAAGTTGATGGGAATCATGCCCAGAAGGCAGCGCTAGTAGCAAGTGCTGAGATGAAGAGAACGGAGACGTTGGAACGTCTGGAGAAGCTTATCAATGAGCTGCAAGAGTACGTTCAACCAAGAGCAAACGTCCACAAAGAAATAAAGGCAAAATCTACCAGTATCGGTAACGCCTTCAGAAGGTTTAAAAATCTTGATGACGAGATACGGGCCAAACAGCAGCGCCCTCTTTGTATTACTCCAAGGAGTGCAGGCACGCCAGCACTTCCATGTGGCCATGCAACCACTAAGACCATGATTGAACTGGACACTGGAGCTGAAGCAGACAGTGACTCGGTGGTCGAGGAAAAGCGTGAAAACAGGCCCGCTAAAAGAAAGCAGCGGACATCACCTGAATCAACCGACAAACGGGTGAAGAAAAAGAAGGATGCAGGACCAAGTCCTTCCTACAAGGAGGTAACACAACCCCCCGACAAGAAGACGTCAGACTGGAAAATAGTTCAGTCAAAGCGCGACAAAAGGAAGCAGCGTGAAGAGCAACTTCTGAAGCAGCCCCTGCCGAAACCTAAGCAGAAAAAGTCGCGTAGGTCAGCGACAAGACCTAATGCGCTGATCATTCGTCCGAAACAGAAGGACAGCTACGCTGATATTCTCTGCCGAATCAAGAAGGACATTCCTGACGAACAGGTCCGCTCTACGGTAGACAAAATTCGCAAGACAGCTACTGGTGACCTGCTGATCATACTCTCTAAGGAGAACGCGGATAAGGGCCAAGGACTACAAAAAACTATCGCTGATCTCTTAAAGGACGACGCTATTGTCATCAGTAAAGGACCTCAAGAAGACCTCGAAATTCGAGATCTTGATGATACCACTTCGAAAGATGACATCCTGGCAGCCTTGCAAAAAGTGGCTGGAGAGGATTGCCAGATACCATCAGATGCAATCAGATCACTGCGCAAGGCCTACAGAGGTACTCAGACGGCCTCAATAAGACTGGCAGCACCAATAGCGCAAAAGGTACTCGGTGAACACGGTAAAATAAGGATTGGCTGGGTCAATTGCCAAATAAGAAGATTGACAAGGCCACTTCAATGCTACAAATGCTGGCACTATGGTCATCTCGCCATTCAATGTAAAACTGGAATAGACCGGTCTCAACTTTGCACTAAGTGTGGACAAGACGGCCACAAAGTTGCTGAGTGCAAGAACGCAGCCCGATGTGCTCTATGTGCTGAGCAGCGCAGTACCGAGGATATTGCCCACCATGCTGGATACAACAGATGCCCTGTCTTCAAAGAGGCACTACTGAAGCTGAAAAACAAACGAGCATGAAGATAATGCAGCTCAATCTTAACCACTGTGAAGCTGCGCATGATTTGCTCATGCAGACGGCGCGCGAACTAGAGCTAGACATAGTATTAATAGCAGAACCATATAAACACCTAGGTACCCAACCATGGGAAACAGACAGCACCACTAAAGCCGTCATTTGGTCCTGCGGCAGGCTGCCTTTCCAAGGTATTATTAACAATAAAGAGGCTGGCTTTGTAGCGGCATGGATAGATGGAATTCGATTCTACAGTTGCTATGCACCGCCTAGTCTTTCTATTGACGAGTTTACTGTTTTCCTGGACCGACTGACCGAGGATGCGAAGCAGCATTTTCCATTGGCAATAGCCGGTGATTTTAACTCCTGGGCAGTGGACTGGGGCAGCAAGGAGACGAATGCGCGGGGAAGAGCACTATTAGAGGCTATGGTTACACTGGATGTGGTCCTGCTCAACAGTGGTGATACACCAACGTTCATCAGAGGAGAAGCAAGTTCCATAGTGGATCTCACATTCGTTAGCAGTAGCCTCTGTAAAGGAAGCTACTGGGAGGTGATGGATACCTACACAGCTAGCGACCACAGCGCAATACTCTGGGAAATAACGACTGGCCAGAAGCCTAGAAGACCAAACAGGCAAACCAACGCAATCGGGTGGAAGGTAAAATCATTTGACCCAGCTGCCTTCACAGTAGCCTTAGATAGTGACTCAATAATAGCTGGGAGTGCTGAAGAGAAGACTGAAAACCTAATGATGAAAGTTACCCAAGCTTGCGATGCAAGTATGCCCCGAAAACGCGGCATGAATCAGCGTTCATCGATGCACTGGTGGAACGATCATATTAGTGTTCTTCGTAAAGAGTGCCTAAAAAAGAGACGAATATCTCAACGTGGCTATCGACGGGCAAACTCTGCGGAACTGGAGGCAGAGTATAAAAGGACACGTCGAGCACTAAAGAAAGCTATCAAAGATAGTAAAAGAATATGCTGGGAGGAGCTCCTCAATGAAGTAGAACGCGACACGTGGGGCAGGCCATATAAAGTGGCTATGATCCACCTAAAAAGCCAACCACTACTGTCACCTACATGCCCACAACTCTTACAGAGGATTGTTACAGTGCTGTTTCCACTACAAAATGAATTCAGCTATTCCTCAACACAGTGTGAACTGGAAGAAATCCCACCTATTACGGAGGACGAACTGATGGAGGCATGCAATCGAGTTGGGAATAATAAAGCTCCAGGTTTGGATGGAATCCCAAATATTGCTTTAAAAACAGCTATCAAAGCAGCACCAGCATTATTCTTAGAGGTTTACGATACATGCCTCAAAGAAGGGACTTTTCCTCGGAAGTGGAAACAACAGAGGCTAGTTTTACTCCCCAAAGGAAAAAAGCCACCGGATGAACCATCATCTTATCGTCCCCTCTGCATGCTGGACACAGCTGGCAAGGTACTGGAACGAATAATCCATCAACGGATCGAGGCAACAGTTGAGCCACTTTTGGCCGACAACCAGTATGGATTCCGAAAAGGGCGATCAAGTCTAGATGCGGTAAATCTGGTCGTGAAAACAGCCAGGAATGCGATCGCAGGAACTAGATGGAAGGGTGGAACTAAGAAATATTGCTTGGTGGCTACACTAGACATCAAGAATGCTTTTAATTCGGCCAATTGGGACTTCATCATGCACGCCCTGGAACAAAAAAGTGTACCTGGATACCTGTGTAAGATGGTGGCGAGCTATTTTACAAATAGACTCCTAAAATACGATACGAAGAACGGTCCAAGGGAATACAGAATATCTGGAGGAGTACCTCAAGGTTGGCCTGCTGAGACTAGTATTGCCAGGAAACGTTAAGCTCGTAGCATACGCCGACGATGTGGCCGTAGTAATCGTCGCAAAGCACCTCGAAGAAATAAATCTTGCGTTTGACATAACTTTCGAGCGAGTCAGTCTATGGATGAGTTCGGTGAACTTGCAATTAGCACAGCACAAGACTGAGGCAGTGCTCATAACTAGCAGAAAACAGGTGGAAACCATCACGCTGAAGGTTGGAGAGCCCTATATTACATCTCAGCCGTTCATCCGGTACCTGGGAGTGATGCTTGATGCCCGACTTAATTTCAAGCAGCAGATAGAGCATGTCAGCGCCAAAGCGTCGGTAGTAAGGACAAGCTTAGCACGGCTGATGCCTAATATCGGAGGTCCGAAACAGAGCAGGAGGTTACTGCTGTCGTCGGTGGTCACGTCGGTGCTGACCTATGGAATTCCCATCTGGGCTGATACCCTCAGAACCCAAGAATCACGAAGGAAAGTTGCATCGATATATCGACTGAGCGCCCTGAGAGTGGCCAGTGCCTTCCGCACGGTGTCAGAAGAAGCGGTGTGCGTTATTGCTGGAATGATGCCTATAAGAGTGCTTGCTGATGAAAGGCAGGCCCTCTATGAGCGACGAAGGTCTCATATACCGAAGTCTGATGAGCACAAAATAGAGGAACGGCGGCACAGCATACGTAGATGGCAAACGCAGTGGGATACCGCAACAACAGGCAGATGGACGCACCGTCTCATACCTCAGGTAGATACCTGGCTGAACCGCAACCACGGTAATGTCAACTATTATCTGACGCAGATGCTCTCAGGACATGGCTGTTTTCGAGCATATCTCCATCGCTTTAAACACGATGACTCTCCAGAGTGCCCGTCCTGCCCCGGAGTTACTGAAAACGCGGAGCACGTGTTCTTTACGTGTCCTCGCTACAACTTACTACGTAATGACCTGGAAATTGTTCTTAAACAGACAATTTATCCAGAAACACTAGTTGGTGCAATGCTCTCCTCAACGGAAGCTTGGAACGCGACCAATACGTTTGCCACAAAAGTCCTCCAGGATCTCCGCCGCATAGAAAGGAAGCGAGCAAAAGACTGAAATTATTAGAAGAAGTGGTGACTTAAACATCCAACTTTGAAGGAAGAGTGAGCACTAGATCCTCCCCCCGTGAAGTAATGCCTAACGGTGGTTTCCGCGGGGGAAACAGAGGCTGGAGAAAGAGGAGGTTTTTAGTCGGTATTGATCATCTGAGTCCGACATACCAGGCTGCAGGCTGCAGTCCTGATGATACGTAAATGTATTTTCCTACCTCTATGAAGAGAAGAAAAAAAAAAAAAAAACACACACACACACACACACACACACACGCACGAACACACACTTTGTATGTATTTTCTCGGCATCCGCGTCACTTACCAGGCTCCAGCAGAATACCAGCGTCAGACTGCTTTATAGTAGTCTGACACAAGCTGAGCTGGAAACCCTTTTTTTAACACACAAACAAAATTATGCACTGATACATGTTTATTATTATTATTATTTTTCTTCTGTACATGTCACGTGTTAAAAATAAAGCTTTTCTTTCTTTCTTTTTTTCTAACAAAAGGACGTGAGAAGCGCAGTTTTCGGCAATAACTCAAAAAGGCCACAATACTAACCACACAATACTACAAACAAACAATACTACAATGCTACGAGCGCCTAATGATAGTAGGCTAATGTTGAATATTGGTTTAGTATATTATCATACAGTAAATGTCTAATTTTGGTAACACGAAAGTGTTTGTCAGTTCTAAATCATTGCCGTCACATGACATACACAGACACTATCCTAAGCCTACATCAACAGACACGTCGTGACATGCGACAAACGTGTCACAATATCTACCTACTCGTATCTACAAGGTACATCGATGTCTACAACACTACCAAAATGTCCACGACATAATTGTAAATAACATTTAAAAAATCTGTAGACACTCAATTATTGTTCCTTATAAAATTCTTTTAATGCTTTTGAATTCTTCTGACCTGAATAACGCACAAATAAATCTTAGTATAAACGTTTATTACGTCAAACGTTTTAGAATTCCACTCAGATTCACTTTGAAATATTTTATAAAAATCTTTTAAAATAAAGAAGCTGTGCTTCAAAAATATAGGGGTTACTCGCTCGTGTATTTTAAATGGTCCATTAAAGCTTTTTACCCAGTAATAGTAGTAGTGCTTTAATTATGAATAAAAATGGAGGAACTTGAAACTTCTCAGTACATAATCGATTTACGGTAGTTGTTAGTTGCAAAGTATCTTAGTGAATATTATATTGCTGCATGAAACAGGGTTAAGACGCTCACTTAATAAGTTTTATGAATGCTCTTTTATATCGTGAAAAGTTTTACTCGCCGTTGGGCTAGTGCCAGTCAATGAGATAGCGCAAAATAGTATTTATAATAAATTTTGCTTTTTTCAGTTGTTTCACTACATCGTTTAGATTCAGAGTCCTCCAAATAGGAAATGAGATGAGAAAGGTAAGACACGTAAATGTTGCTTATAATTTAATGTAAGTATTATATTATAAGAGATCGGCGTGTTAAACACGCGGTCCGAGTTCGATTCCGACCAGCAGTACCAATGTGGATTTCACTTTCTGGAATTTATATGTACTAGTTATGTGACTTACCATCTGCTAACGGTGAAGGAAAACATCGTGAGGAAACCCACATACCCTAGAAGAAATTCTATGTGTATGTCTGATCCACCAACCCGCACTAGGCCAGCGTGTGTGGATTATGGCCTAAACCCTCTCAGCTCTCTAGTTAGAGGAGAGGAGACCCGAGCTCAGCAGTGGGACATTAATGGGTTGCTGATGATGATGATTATATTATATATTCATCATTCAATTCAATCAATCCAATTCATTTTAATATAATTTGAAAATAAATCTATTGACAAGAAAAAATCTCATCACATCCAGTTTATTAAAGAACGGATCAACTAAGAAAAAAAATTATTGTCTCAGTAGATCCGTAATGGATCTGGTCAATGGATCTACTGAGATTGATTGGTTGTTTATTCTGACACATGATTTTATTCTCTTTTCGTAACATCTCTAGTTTGGTGGAGTCCGTGCTTTCATTGAATCGTTTCATTTGATTTCCACGTGAAATGGCTTAAAAATAACATAGCAATCAGTTTGCGGCCCCGGTAATTTTCATATTAATATATTGTATTGTTTCATATCATAGAACTATCTCATAAACTACATTTTATTTTATTTCAAACTCAAATCGTATAAACTGTCTTAAACACGACAACATCATAATATTTTTGTAGCTGACTGTACATAAATACGTCCAGTTTTCACAATCAAGCGAGTTGACGACAAAAAAATAGGTAAAATCGAAAAGCACGCTTGAGTTCCACGCTCACGAGTTGACGAATAAGTCATTTTATGAGAGACTGTTTTATAAAGTCATATAAAAATGAAGTATTTTGTTCGACAATTGATTTTTATATCTATTGCTATAAAATGCAAATCCATTAGATACCTTCTGAAAACTGTACCCGACGCCGCCTCGTCCAGAGTAAGCCTATTTGGGATCAGCATAGAAAATGGACGTCAAACAGCAAATCGTATTACTCGTCCATTAAGGGAACTAAGCGACATCGACATCCTCCTAGTAAGTGGGTTAACGATAATCTGCCTCGCACTAGGTATCCGCGTTAACCAAAATTGCTTAATTCACCATTTGCTGAAGTGACTTCGTTATAATAATGCTTTCAGCACATTATGTCATGGCTTTGACACATAAATTACATTTAGGTACTTTCTTTATTTAGCCATTTTCTAATGTGAGTACAAATAACCATAATGTATGGTGATGACTGTACATTGTCTTATAAAAAATCCAAAATCCACACTCAGCGATCAAAAAATGATGTTCAAAAAGAATTGAATTCTTTTTGAGTACCATTTTTTCACCGTCACAAATTGTTTCGCTGTCGTAAGGTCTGAACGTCAAAATTTTTTTTTGCTTTTTATTAATGTTAATGGTAACTTATGGTAGATCGTAAGATGACGATGAAGGTTAAATCCCGAAAGGATTTGCCATAAAATACATATTTGGAAGAGTACTTTACTTGCAAAATAAAAATTTTAGATAAAAATAAATTTATATATTTTTAATACTCAGATTAGGTGTGATGTTTTGTAACTTTTACTGTAGGTACCTATGGAAATAAATGGTTCTAATTTTATTTATTTTATTTTCAGAATATTTATTTATCGTTTTAATTTATGAATACGTACAAAGAGATGAAAAAACTTCCACAATAGATTGAGGAGCTTTGTTCTACCGATCCATGTCGATTTCATTTTATGTTTTAAACCCTCTTTGATATCAATAGAGCTTGAATTTTATATTCCTTTTTCGAATCGTATTTAAAATATTATGAGAACGTTGGATATTAAAAATCTGTGCTTAAATTATTACATAAATATTTGAAATTTTGTATTTAAATTACTTGTTTTACATTTGGGTAATTTAGTTAACCTCCTGAGACCTAGGACTACTTTTATTGCACCATGTTCAATTAATTTATTTTTTATGGATAGTTATAAAGTAGTGACTTAAAAAAAAATATTTAAAAAAATCCCCCCTCCCCCCTTCCCGTCTTATATTATGTGCTCATATGAGGTCACTCGGAGTGTTCCTCGTATAATGACATAAACCATTTGAATCGTTTTTTTTTTTGCTTTATGATTATATCTTGAATAAAAGAAGTAATAACAGATTTTTTTGTATTTATTAAACTTTAACAAAACAAAAATGTCTTATAGCTAGTAACCACAAAAATCAGACTTGGTATCTTACTTATTAAATCTGAAGCTCTAGAAAAAATATGTGTCATATTTATTATAGTTTAGCAGTATATAATATATAATACTTTACGTATGAAAACTTTGGTAGCAATTACGTTGCATAGTGTTACATAAATAAATATTACATTTTGAACACTTGGTCCTGCTTTTTTGTTTGCAGCCCGGTTGACGGCATCTGTTTTGAACTGAAGTCTTTACTGTTTTTACTGTCTGATGGAAGTAGAACGATTGCTACCTTCCTTTTTTTGTGTTTTGGTTCCAGTATGCCTTCGGATTCTGAATCCGTGCTATCACTTTGACTCGTTATTGGCTTCGATAAAATTATGTCCTAGGTTCATTTTGAACTCTTGCAGTTGCATAATTTTTTTGCGAGCTAATCCTTTTGTTATACATTTTTGGTGATACACAAACCAAGAGTTGGTGACGATTTAGCTAAATCGAACATGTGGAATATAAAACATACTGTCCACTTTTTCGTTCGAGCTCGACATAGATAATTCAATAACACTGGACCTTGATGCTCTTCCTCTGACAATGCCTCACTGTCGGATTTATTTAGCCATTCCAAAATATCCACTTCCATATCTATAAAAAATAACAAAAGTTAAGAACTGATGTCATCAAGTGATGACATTAACTTACCTGAACTGAGAACGGATGTCATCAAGCGATGACATTAAATCTGAGGTTATGGCGTTTTCAATAAACGAATGTTTCGATTGAAATAGTGGTTAAGAAACATAGGTAAATAGTACCTTTATTAGTTTTATACAAAAAAGAATGTAAATGTCGTAAATATGTATGGATTCAACTTGATTGAACTTACCCTGTGGCATGATGGCTCCTCTTCCTCACACTGTCCCGGTTGCCATGACAGATAGGCGATCAAAAACCAAGTAAAGTATTTTTTTTCTTGTGTTGGCAGGCCAGACCTACATTGTAAACTGCGGAAAATTTAAATTTGTGCAAATAGGTGACCTCCGTATTTTTTGTAAGTTTATGTCATCATTTGAGTACTCAGGGTCTCAGGAGGTTAAACTATAATAAAATAAGTTTCTTTACGGAATTTTCGTAACCCACGGCCATCAATTTATGTTACACATCTGCTCCCTAACTATTCCTTTGCAAAACATACCGCATTTGACGTGTTAAACATATCGTCGGAAATGGTGCGCGGCTCAGGTTGATAGTGATTTATTAAAATCACTTGTTGCGGAACGTCTAGTGCTCTTGGATAAGACAATAGATAATTTTAAAGATAGGACAACGTGTAATGTTGCAGTAGCGTGAGGTGCATTTTTACATCACGATAACGTTTTGCACGTCACGCCAACGCACTGCATCACTACGCCACCTCTTTTCGAGTTAGCGACCGTCGGTCGTGCCATGCCGTGGTGTTGTGGTCAAAGCCAAACGCATTTTCTTATTAACTTTGTGTCGTGCAACTTTCATTTATTACACTTTATGAGTAAAGCTTCTATTATATTTTGTATAATTATACACATATCTTGGATACGTTGCGTGTGTGTAGGAGTTATAAAACTAAAATTTATTTATTTATTATCACATCATATTTTCTACAATTGTTTTGTTTCGAATTAAACTTTCCAGACTTTCTGCGATTTCTTTTATTTGTCTAAGTAATTGAAACAACATAATATATATTTAATTTATGTTAACATAAATTTTAGTTTACTTTTGTATTGTTATATTATTTTATGAAATGGTTATTAATAACAAACTTTTCATGTTTATTTGGGGTAATTTTGTTTAGTCATTCAGCCTACCCATTCAAGTTCGACAATGTGGTCAGTGTTTTTCAAAATATGACTTTAATCAGATAGCTTAAAGAAATAGCTGAGGTAAATCCTACAAATTCATATCAATTAGATTGTAAATTAATCATTCCAGTCTTTTCAAAATTATGCATTTATTTGTCTTACGTATGCAAAATCACAATTTAAAAATCGCCCAACTGATTTGTCAGATTATTCGCTTTTATTTCATACAATACTTTTATATTCAAATTTCATAAACAATTATTAATTTGTTTTAAAACTAACTTTTTTGTTTGAGAGTTATAAAATAAACTTTTGCTTACTTTCTTTATTGGCAAACGGCACCTTTTTTTAGAGAAGAAATGCATTTTAAGAGTGAGGCTCGTTGGTCTGAAGATGGCAGAAGGCGATATACCTACTAAAAGCCTCTGTGCACCAACCCTCATTTTATAGGATAAGTTGTTGGAACTTGAAATAAAATCAGTAAAATATGCAAACTGCCCCTTTTTTCCTTTTTTTAAAGAGGGGAAAGGCGTTAGTCATATCGCCCCGTGCACAGGACGGTTATGTGGGCCCAAAAAGACCAAGGGTACCCAAAGAATCCCAAAGGACCAGAATACCCACTAAAACCCCCCTGTGCACCATTGCTTCGCTTTGTCGGGTAGGCAGCAGCTGACGAATTACACCTATGCCAAGCCGAGGTGGGTAGTATGAAACAAACTTAATATATCATATTATTATATTTACCAAGTACATAGAGCAAATACATTGCTTTGAACTAGCTGACACAACTTAGTAATTACTTGAAGCGAATTGTGCACAGAGATAATTAAGTAAGTGCTTAACTAAGTGTAACTGGTGTTAACAGAACTAAGCTCTGCATATTTGCTTCTTGATGAACAAAGTTTTTCACCTGTTTATACCTTTAATTATATTATTTAGATATCGTATTTTTAAACTCGAAGGACCAACGAACGATGGAATAATGGTTCTCAAATGGCGTCCACGTACTAGATGCACAGATATCCTGGTAAAGGTTGCAGGGAGCTATTGGTTACTGTCAGCACAGAGTCGCTGTAGGAAAAGTTAGGTGAGGCCTGTGTGATGACCTTGATTTTAAAGTAACTCCCGAGTATGGTTTTTATCACTGCTGCAACTAATTTTGTTGTAACCATCGTCGTATTCATTTATGTTAGTTTAAAAATTTGAGGGCAGTGAAGGAAAATAAATGTTAAATACACCTGCCTTGATTTGTCTCTACATCATTCTCATCTGCTTTTATTGAAATTAAAATAAAAAATAATTCAAAAACATAATAATCTATTGGCACCTACCATCAAGTAGATGGACCAGGGCCGTTGGTTGCCGGCGGCACAGGACCGCTCGCGGTGTCTTAAATTAGATGAGGCCTATCTTCATCAGTGGACTTCGTTAAAATATTCCTAATATGATGAAGATAATGATGATCAAATAGATTGCCTACAAATTCTAATCATCATCATCATCATTTCAACCCATACGCGTCCCACTGCTGGGCACGGGTCTCCTCCAAAGATAGTGGAGGGAATTTAGCCTACTATATCACGCTGGCCAGACGGGTTGGTATAGGGTTTGTTTCGAATTTTCCTTTTCTAGCAGTGTTGTCGTCTGCATAAGGTTACTCCCTTAGTCGCCTTTTACGACACCCACGGGTTGAGATGGGGTAGTGTCATATTATGTATTCTTAATCCGTCACTACACGGACAGTTTTTATTTTATATATATATTTATATTACAAATTCTAATATTAGCGAATAAAAACGACATTGAAACATAAACACTTTTCACAACTTTTTTGCATAAACAATTATTAAAACCGTAGGGTATCTGAGTCATACATTTTTCCAAAAAAAAGAAGCTGTTTTCTATCGAATATAAAACTTATTCGCTACAATTACTTACATGAAGCAAGAGAAACTTCACCAATTTTTAGCAGTAAAACACAGATAGGATAGTACCACCCAAAGACGGACCAAGTTCTTTGGTAACTAATAGTAGGAGCGTACGACCTTTGAGAACAACTAGATAAGGAACGCTTATTGGAAAGCCGGTCCTTAATTACAGTGTTGCTTAGAAGGTCTAAGCCAATATGTATCTTACCTTATATCTTGCGTAATTAACTTAAGGTGGATGTTCCGACACGCCTCCTCCGTACATTTTACTGAGCATAATAACATGTTATGAAATGAAATGAAATCTCGTTTATTCATCTAGGTTACAAGGTAACACTTATGAAAGTCACAAGAATGTAACAGGTTATCCGAAAAGTAGTGTCAGCAAATTTGCCTACGACTTGTTCTCTGAACATATATTTTTTTTTACAATTAACAGTTTATTTTATCACTTTAAACAAATAGGCCCGCGTATTTATTGTAGAAAAGAAAGAAAAAATTGTATGTGCTATTCAAGAATATAATCCTTTCAGTCGTTCTGACGTGATTGAGTAAAAAACATTCATACAAACAAACATCCATCCATCTTAACTTTCGCATTTATAATATTAATAATAATTGGCTTCGGCCCCATGTACGCCTTTCAAAAGTCCGAGTCACCATTCGGCTCGAGATAAAGGAAAGACATACATAATAATAATAATAATTTAACTTTCGCATTTATAACATTAAAGTAGGATAGGATGTGTGTGCGTTGTAATCTAATAATTGTCTTATGTTGTACAATAAGGTACAATATAAGACAAATTAGAAAAAAAATTGTCTTAGTTTGTTGGTTTCAGGCGGCACAGGACCGTTCGCAGTGGCGTAAATTAGGTGAGGCCTATGTTCAGCAGTGGACGTCGTTGGGCTGATATGATGATGATTATGGTGATGATGTACCTTACCTATTACTTCATTACAACCCATTAACGTCCCAATGCTGAGCACGGTCTCCTCCAAAGAATGTGGAAGGAATTTAGCATAATATACCACGCTGGCCAGACGGTTTGTTTCAAATTTTCCTTTCCTTGCAGTGCTTTTATCTGCATTTACTTACGGTCTCCCTTAGTCGCCGTGACATATAGGTATTCTTAATCCACCACAACACGGATTTACTTAATTATAATTTTGATTATAATTAAGTAAATATTGGTGCTTTGGGCTAGCCGCGGGGGAGGGGAGGGGAGGGGAGGAGCTGGTGAGCAGTAATACAGGTGTTTTTTTTTTAAACCAACCTACCACAGGCAGACTCTAACACAATTGTATAAAACTAGTTTATGAAACCATTGATGAGTAAATAATAATAATATTATTCTACCACATTTACACAGCGCCATCTAGTCGCAAAGTAAGCAATTATATTTGCTTGTGTTATGGGTACTAAACAACTGATATAATACTTAAATATTTTTTTTTTGTAAATACATACATATTATAGATAAATTACACCCAGACACAGAACGAACCTTTATGCTCATCACACAAAAATTTGTCCTGGGTGTGGATCGAACCCACGACCTCCGGCTTAGTCAGGGTCACTAACCACTAGACCAACAGGCCAGTCGCGTCGAATAAATATTAATTTATTGCAGGTTTTGCAATCAAGTTTCAAAATACATAGGTATCTAGTCCTACCTATAGTTACCTTGTCAAACATCAGATTAATGAACATGACAACCTACCACCGATACTGACCGAACATGAAAGCCTCAGTTTATTAAGTTTCCAGGCCACAAGCAACACTACGTACGTAATACTAGTTCCCAGCATCAAAGCTCTAACTTTATCGTATCCCAGAATATCTATAGCATTTATAAACCCTTTATATAGACGACCTTTGGTGCAACCATTGGAACTAGGTCACAGTATTGCTAGGACGTACGAGTCGCTTAGTCCAGGCCGCATGTACGCATACAGATGCCTAATTGGGTCATTCGGCTACATTCGTGGAGCTATTTATATATTCAAAATGGTAGAAAACTCCCACATGTAAAATATCTACAATAATTAATCCCACAGTGGGATTAATTATTGTAGATGACAAAAAAAAACTGACAAAAAATATTCCGAGTTAATTAGTGTTGTACCATTAAACCTCGGGAATAGTCGGCATACACGTACGGTTATGCATGAAGGTTTAGACCTAACAGGCACAACTTTCATGCAAACCCTAGCGTGTATGGCGTGAAACTGTTCAGTTATGGTTGCATGAACATGCATAACTGAGGTGTTCTAGATGAGATGCTCCGCACCACTCACCATCAGTACTTCATCATTACCATTAATTTCGAGCACCGCGCGGTTTCAGAGGAATTTTCTCCCAAGAACTATCAAGTCGTGGAATAAACTCCCTAAAAAGAAAGAAAGAAAGAAAAGCTTTATTTGTGACACGAGACAAGTACAGAAGACAATAATAATAATAAACATTTGGCAGTGCATCATATATTATGTCCCTGTGCTAAAAAGGGTAACACAAGCTGAGCTGGACCTTGTGTCAGACTAGTATAAAGCAGTCTAACGCTGGTATTCTGCTGGAGCCTGGTCAGTGACGCGGATGCGGAGAAACTAACGAGGTTTTCCTAAGGCAGTTAAAGTTAAGTTTTACAGTATGTGGTTTTTCAAAAAAAGGAGTGAATAGGTTTCTTAAGGGGTGATATGATCTGATGATATGATCGCGTTGCCGACCGTGATGCCCCTAGTTTTGCATGCGTTCATAAGCTACAATAACCGCTTACCAACAGACGGGCCGTATGACTGTTTGCCATCATCATGTTATAAAAAAAAAGAGTAAATTATATTAATATTGTTTCATTATATTTAATCCTTCGTTTATGCAAATTATGTTAGAAGAGCATTTTAGGAGGATCCGATTTAATTTTAGTAAGCGGATTATTCCCAACAACCACTAATAATACTCGATTTCACATATTACAGGTATATCTATACTAATATTATAAAGAGGAAAAATTTATATTTTTAGTCTGTAACGAATAAACTTAAAAACTACTGGATCGATTTCAAAAATTATTTTGCCGGTAGAAAGCTACATTATGGCTGAGTAACAGGCTATATATACGGCCAATAGAAACTGAGCAGTGGCCAAATAAAGACCTGAAGCCCCGAGCGGCTACAATCCCGTGAATTTCATGATACATTTTAATTGTTTTGTCGTAGAGCTTTCGTAGCAAGTCTACGAAGTAGCTTTCATCGGTACAACTTCTACGAAATTACTACAAGACTATGAGCCAAGTCATACTACATCATATTACAAAACCCACATTTTGGCCTGTGAATTTATTAGTACTCACTATTATATTCTAACGTTTTATCAAAACTGGCTGGAAGGCAAAAACAAATCTGTATTTGCGTAGGCTAAAGCAATATCCATTATTGGCGACTATGATGTGTAATGTAATTCTGTACGTAAAAATTTCCAAACGTTGGTGTGAAACTATGTTAGCATTATTATTATTGAGTCGTATTTACTATTTTATATGACCTCGTAAATGTACAGGATATTTATAGGGTGATAAAAAATAAACATGGACCACTATGAGATTTCTCAAACGCCACGGTTATAAGGATTAGTGGTCTATTCTGACATAAAAATGGTTACATAAACGTAACTTTGCCTGATATTCTAGTTTATGTTAGTCCAAAATTTACTGTTATTCGACGAATTTTTTTGTGTATATGATCAATTCTACCCATAAAAGTCCAGTCCGATGAATTCCTCGAAGAGCACCCAGTCGCTGCCGGGCACGGGATTCCTTCAAATAATGTGGAAGCAATTTAGCCTATACTAAGCTGGCACGGACGTGTTGGTATAGGATTTGTTTCGAATTTTCCTTTTCTTGCAGTGTTCTTGTCTGCATAAGGTTACTCCTTTAGTTGCCTTTTACGACACCCATGGATTGAGATGCGGTAGTGACATTATGTATATTCTTAATCCGTCACTACACGGGTAAATTGTGTGTGTGATACTCCGTGTGAATTTAAGAAACATTAGAAGACCTGGAAGAAAGTTTGATAGTCAAATCGCGGTCGTTCTAAACAAAGGACAGGTCAGGGCTCTCCTAAATTGCATGATGATACTTCGAGCACTGGTTAGGGTAATCATAACCTAACTTTGTTTTTTTTGGCACGTGGCAGACGAGCAGAAAAGTAACCTTTATACTTTTGATTACAACTTTTACTTACAATTAACATGATCAAACAATATAATGATCTTTACTTATAAATTAAACACAAATGTTTTTATGTAAATATAAATATCATCCAAGAAAACTAAATGAGCTGCCAAGCAGTAGATAAGTGATTCTGTAGCCAAATCTAAATTTTTAATATAAGTTTTATATTTTTAAGTGTTTCTACTTAAAATACTTAGTGAAAAAAATTAAAATTCTTGCCAGACAATTTTAATGGATTCCGACTAAGAGCTCTGTAGGTCAAACAAATAAACCGCTCTATTAATGATGCATGAAAGGCATGATAACACGATATTTCAAATTCAAAAAATCCATGTTTTAATTTATAAAACACAAAAGTTGTTTCTACCTGGGTCCATTGTAAAAGTTCTCGCTGCACAACCAAAGCATATTTATATCGAGTGAAACTAATTTATCAATCATTTTGAAGGTAGGCATGATCAAAGGAATCCATTAAAAATTATGTTATGAAATTCTCATTCTATTAATATACGATGCCGCAAAACAAACAAGAAAATAAATAAACAATAATATGTTCTGCCCACCCCGTGCAATCATTATTATTTAGAGGCAAAGTAAATACCAACAAGCGGTGCGCCAATACAAACAAACCCACACCACAGTGATACAGCCTGTTTATCCTAACTCAAAATATTATAATATTCAGGGGGCTTACTCTGAATTTTGACATTCGAATGTTCGGTTTTGATGTCGCTGTCAAATGGTTGAAAGTGACAGCGACCATATCTAAATTTCGTTACATTTAACAGTGACATTAAAACCGAATGTTCGATTGTCGAAATTCAGAGTAAGCTTCCTGAAATAAAATCCTTTCTGAATTCAATATCGAACAAACTAATATCAATGTAATGTATACCCATTTTCATACAGCTTCAGAAATATTGTTTGCATCACAAGCCTTTGTTTCGGTAAAAGGGAAGAGATAAAACATCCTAACTTTACCGTCGGACATTACGGTAATGTATTTGGGCCTTTTAAGATAAAACAGTGGGTATTGGAGACATGTATCATGGTAGTATCTATAGTTTGGCGTAAGGCGACCGTGTGAAAAAGGTTGCTGAATAGAGGTGCGTATTTTTAGCAGGGTGACCTATTTCTAGCTGCCGGGTGCTTCCCGGGCCGAGCTGCCGTTCTATTGACCCACATGCACGCAAGCTCTGACGTCAGAGGCCGTTATGACGTCACGAGGCAGCTATCGCACTGCTCTTTGTCCCGGCCGATGTTTGCTATGATATTGTCACAAGGAGTTATGTTGTGTGTTTGAGCTTGCGACGTTATTTGTTTTATTATGTCGTGGATTATGTTGCGTGGGAATATATTGTTTAGTATCTAGTGTACTTGGTATTTGATTTAAATGAAGATAGAAGATAATTATTAGTCTAACACGGTATGTCATTCAGTATAAAAATGGAACTAATTTTTATAATGTGTCTGACAATTGAGCTGGTGTAGTCGAAATTTAATTTGCAAAAAAAATAATTTGCTATATATTATAATGTTCACTTTAAATAACACTACCTTCTACTACATATTTAGCAATAATGTCAAGTTAGCACCTAATGTAAATTACATGAAATGATTATTATTATTAAAATCGTTCCCATTGTTAATATTTTTTCCCACATAATTGGGGAGAATTTCATAACGGATAACACTTGCAGCAGTGTGTTACCCTCCTTGTGACGTCATTACTGAACAGAAAGCCTGACTATAAATAAAATTATTGTAGGTCATCATTGGCTAGACACTATCTATGGCGCAGAGGTATTAGATCCGAACTCCAAATTGGAGACAAAACGAAAAGAAAGAGATTTTCAGTTTTAAATAACAATTATTAGAGTCTATATTTTACTACACCTACTGTTTAAAATTTTTCATTACGATTTGTAAAGGCCGCAAACAACCGGCCCTATTGGAAATCTCTTGAGGAGACCTATGTTCAGCAGTGGACTTCCTGCGGCTGATATGATGATGATGATGATGATTTGTAAATGGTAAGTACTTTCTTTTACCTTAGGTAAAACATTGAAACCGCTTTTTAGGTGATACTAATATAAGTTTTCTGCATGTTTTATTTAACTCAATCCTGTATCTGAGATAAGTATCGAAAAAAATTACTGTCCCAAAATACCACCGTAGAAACAAATTTTGCCTTGTTAGGCTTTGTTCTTTAATCTTATTCTTGTAACTAAGCCGATAACTTGTTGGATTGAATAAAACAGATTCTTGATACTAGGTATACTTATAACTGATAAGTTGAAACTAAGTAACTGATAAGTTATAAGTAGATATTGTGGGGAGATGAGACCTTTGTCCATCAGTGGGGTGAAAGGAACTGACAGTAGCAGTTATAACTTAAGTTATTGATCGTTGGTCGATAGTCTAATTTTATAAGACAATCTTAATAGTTCATGAAAATTTAGTTTCGGCATGTAACGTTCCGAAATTTAGTTATGACGGTCTTAATAATTTTACAGTTTGCAGTGCTTGAACTAGTCTGTGAGTGACCAGAATATAAAATGAATTAATATAGACTAAATTAAACATTGGAGCGTCTATAAATGATTATATTTAAAATATTTTTTTCACGTGACATTTTTACCTGACTGCCAAAAACCATACCATATTTTTAGAATTTTGATTGGTCACGCCTGAATTATTTTAAACTTGTTCTTCATTGTTTTAATAATTTATTTTTCATAACAATTACAGTAGAGGATCTTAGATTCTGCTTAATACTTAGGTTAAATAAAGTATGTAATGAAATTGCTGTATAGCCTAATAGATAAAGTGCTTCACGCGTCTGAAATGTACATCTCAAACAAGAATAACTGAAGTAAAAAGCACTATATTCATTTGTCAGATATAAAAGAGGAAATTAAAAATTCAACGAATACCCCTCATCTGTCCAACCTTTCTATCCCAGTACGAGTACAAACAGTAAAATCATTTGAGACATCGGTCGCGCACTTATTGGTAGGTAGCTATATATTTTTTATATTTTCTTGTTATCTCTATTCGTTCGGAAATCCATTAGTTGCACGCGGGAGAAAAAAAGCGAATGATTCCAGTTCAGATGTAGTTTTCAGCTCATCGGAGATTTGTTCTGCCAAGTCGCCCTTTAAGGGACACAGACTAATGAATTAATGTTCTTATTTCTTTATTTATTTTATTTCTTTTATTTAGTTTGAACGTTTCTTTGAATTCTTTGAGTGCAGCCAATCTTTTAACAATCTAATTTCAGTACAAATGACGCCTCCGTATGCTTTTTATTGACTATTTTTCAAGCTTTTATTTGATTTCACTTGTTAGTTTGTTAGCGTGGTTTAATCTTCTAAAATACTAAGCAAATATACAAGTGTAATAAAAATACAATATAAAATGTCCAGTATATACATACTGGACATTTTATTCTGTTAAAACATCAAAATCGTGCTGTACACACAGATATTTGCTTTGATTCTGGGTGCGTGTGGTGGCACATAGACCTAGACCATAGAATCACACAAATATTTTTCTCATATGAAAACTCTGCACAAGTTAGTGACGAGACGAACACCTATACCGCTAGGCCGCGGTGACAATTTATTTGTAAGCATTAATTGAAATCAATTTTCATTTTGGAATTGTAACCATAATTTCAATTTCCAAATAATGAATACATAATAAAATGAACGATGAAATATTGTTAAGAAGACATATTGTCAAACATATTAACTTTAAAATTACCTAATGTAATCGTATCAATAAAATTTATTGAGACTTTTATTTAATATTTCGAAGAAAACATCAATGTCAGCACAATTATATCAGCCTTTTAATAAAATACAATTTGTTATTCTTATAACATTATATTTAAAACCATTCTAAGTATTATCACATATTCGTGTCAATCTTCATTCAAAGTAGAATTTATTGGCATTGTCATATGACAAGAGTTTTGCGAGTTTCGTGGAACGCAGGACAATGGAATTCAATAATAGCAAATATAACAGAATCACTTGAAGTATATTTACAAGTGAGTCAATTCCAGTAATCGACGTTAAAATAAGACGAATTGAAAACCCACAGGAGCGATCTAAAAATAAGGTATACATCATTTATCAAATGAAAAATAAACAATTAAGGATATTATGTATAACTCAGTTGTAACTCTTGAAATACTGGCAATTCATTCATTCATTCTATACCAGTAAGCGCATTCATGTTTTAATTCCTATCACTTTCTTTTTTACATAAATTTGCTCCATTTTTTTCTTCATTCATCTTCAATAGAGGTTCGTAATCAAAGGAGAAATCCCATTTGAGAACCATTTCTATCCCTCAGCTTCAATGAAATATTGTTTAGTTGAAAGCTTTGAAAATACAACACTCTAAATCTTAAGGAATGGGTACATAAAAAGGGAAATTGCATATAGTCTACGTACTTTGTAGCTGAATAAAAAGAAAAATGTGAGGACTTGACTTAAATGGGTCACATATTATTTGCAGCTATTTACTTACAAGTCTCAGTATTGTGAGGGATTTATGACTTTGTATTTTAAGTTTAGAAGCAGATGACAGATAAGCGCGCTGTTAATTAAATAGCAATCGTCTAACTGCCGTACTCAGAGACATTACTTAACTTTCAAGTTTATTTAGTAAAAACGTGTAATACTTAAGTCTATACACCTAAAGTCGATTATTCAATGAAAAAATTGTGTTAATGACAGATTACTGCGAATTGACGTCTCTGAGTGCAGCAGTAAGTGACAAATATAAATGAAATGCATCTTATTTTTTTTTTAATGCAACGATAGTAGCAAACTTAAAAATAGTAGTAGCCTGCCGAGGGTAAGCGGTGACCGTGACCATGCACGCCTGCTACAAGTATCACAGCGTGTTTCTGAGTCTTTGAAATCAATTCCCCTCCCATTACTTCATGCTAGTAGGCAGTACCTAGTGGTACTTTGAAGACCAACGCACTTAACCTTATCAAAACAAAAGAAAAATTCCTTACGCTCGTGTTTCACTAAATTTGATAGACACATTTATGAACGAATTTGAATTAAGAATTCATGTCAACTCAATTCTTCTGCTCCTATTTAAAATATATTATAGTATTCCTATATAAAAAAATATAAAGCTACCAATCACAAATTTCTATATCAAAATAAAGGTCAAGCAATAAATTATGAAAGGTCCTTTTTATTTGTAAAATATTTTACTTCTTTATAAATTGACATGTAACATACAATCAGACTTAGGTATTCGCAAGAGGCCTTTTTATTAAATGGTCTAGATAAAACGTATTATATGACACCCACATAAAATATAAAAAAGAAATAATATATTTGAATTATCAGTCTCTGAAATCAGTCCCTACTCTGTACTGTCATCGTCCAGTCGATAAGGCTTTACTTGTATTTAAGATAAGTGCTGGGGAATAGCGTCCCCTCGTAACTACTGCAACTTATTTTGCTTATGTATTGCTTTATTTACTTTCATATGCTGTAGGTTTACTTCACGTTAGCATTACCTAGTGAGTAGTGGTATCTAGGAAACCAAAGCAGATAATCTTATCGAAACAAAAGAAAAGTACCTGACGCTCGTGTTTTCCTAAACTTGTTGTTCACATTTATGAACGAATTTGAATTAAGAATTCATGTGTTGAAAACACAATGAATTCTTAATTTAAATTCGTTTACAAAACTGTTTACTGAATTAAAGTTTTTATTTTTATTGAATGTTAAATTCATCAAATTGTCATTATAATATGTAGATAATACAAGCTCTTAATGTGTAGCAAAAAAAAAGAAGGATAGTCCTTTTTATGCCTTAAATAATAAAATGTTATCAAAATTTAAAAGACCAGTAATTTATTGTGTCAAATTAAATAATGTAAAGTTTAACCCATATTTTGTACTTTATCGTTTGAAAGAAAAGATTAGAAACAGACGCCACCTTAATTACCGGTTACATAATACCAAAGTCCTTCTATAGGCGATTCTTAAGCGTTAACTTTAAAATTCCATAAGCACCCGCTTTTGTTCGTTTGTCGAGACTAAATCGGCTTAAACTTCAAGTTGAAATGAACTTTATTTCAATTGCAATAAAATTTACATCTCATCTTCTTAGTTTAAAGGTACAAACATTTTTTCAGCGATTATTTTTAAATGGAGTCTTTAATGACCCTTTTAGGATCGAGTGGGTACTCAATAAATTCTTTTGAAATTAACTTTTAAGTTAGGAAGGCTTTGTGTTTAATGTTCGTAGAATACATGTGTTTTAGTTTAGGAGTCATTATAAAGGTGCTTTAAAGGGAATAACCGCTACGTTTTGTTAGAATACCTATTAATCACTTAACCACAACAAGGGCCAATAGGTTGTCTCGACATTCAACAATACGGCGCTTCCATCTATTAAATAATTTTAATATTTATTACTATAATTCATGTTTTTAAGGTTTTTCTAGCATACAATTGAAAAAGGATACTTTATCAATGCATACGAGTACATTTTCATCCAAATCGTAAGAGTCATTTTCGAGATATCATTCTCCATCAAGATAGGAATTTAGATTTATAATTAGCATCATATAAAAATGGCAATAACAAAACTCTTATTCTAAGAACCTATTTTTAATTTAAATCCAAACGAACTCTTGTTTTATTCAATAGAAGAAAGTTCATTAGAATATTTATTCAGGTCGACGTGGCGATAGGTAGTTTGTAATTTGAATCGAGTACTAACTTTAATTGGAGTGCTTCACTTTCCAAAGCTTTTCAGTAAATCAAAGTTGGGTTTCATCGGCATCTACACAGGAACTTGCCCCTTTTACATCCTGGTATTTTGAACAACTTACGAGTATTGTTTCACGAATATTCATTAATAATTTTCACTGAAACCTCTCAATGAATTGTTTAATCTGAATTGTTTTAGTGACGGCTTCAAGATTTATTGAGTGGCCGAATTCTTGGCAATGAATTTCAATGAAGATGAAATATTTTAACGTAATAGTACCTAATATATGATGCGGGTACTTGAGACACATTATTTTGAGAAAACAGGCTTAAATTTTTTAATTATGAATAATTTTGACTGTTTTATAATGATTTATTTCATTATTGATTTCTGAGATACCGATAATATTAAAGAGGGTGATTTTAAACTTACAATAATCAAGCCAGCTTAATTCTTCGGTCATGCTCCTGTAGCTAAATTAGCCAGCCAATCAAATCTTTTTTTATAAAATATCATCATCATTACAATACATAAATTAATGTCCACTGCTGAGCACGGGTGAAATATCATACTAAGAAATATTTAAAAATAAGATTTTTTTTTCTTTTACACAACGCCATCTAATGGATTGTTAATGGATCTAGACAACTTTATTGATAAATATACCTTTATATTTCTAAGTACATACATATATTATAATACATAGAAAACACCGAAACTCAGAAACAAACATTTCAAATTATACAAATATTTGTTCCGACCCGGGGATAGAACCTAAGGCCTCAATAACAGGAACCGTTAACAATACCACTGCACAACTAAGGCAGTAAAAAAATGATAGGTTTTCATTACATTTCTTTATAAGAAAGTGTTTTTTTTTCGTTTTAAAGATTGCCTGTTTGCAAATAACACTACACTGATTTGCATAGATAATGTCAAGTTATTTTACACCCTGGCGACACAAGTAAATCTTCGAGCAAAATCTACTCTTACTCTAACCTATAAAATCACCCGTTTCAGTACATTTTATTATAATTAAAATCCTATAATTTAACTATCACTAAACCTAAGTCTTATTTATTTTTATCGTGCGTTTTGTATCAATGTTATCGACAGACGGATTCGTCACTATTCATGTGTGATGGCGTTCTAGCTCGCTTCGTCTCGTATTCCAATTTTGTGAACAAATAAAACTGGTTGATCCGCTAGACTAGAGAGGAGTGAAATGTGTCTGGGTACTGTTTATGTATTTCACTAGCTGTCTAATCTGTTCATGAGTTTAGATTACACGTAAGGGTTTTATGTTATAACTAGAAGGCACGCGGGGCTTCGCTCCCGTCGTTCTTTATTTGGCCACTGCTCAGCTCCTATTGGCCGTAGTGTGATGTTATATAGCTTATAGCCTTCCTCGATAAATGGGCTATATAACAGTAAAATAGGTTTTGAAATCGGACTAGTAGTTTCTAAGATCCTAGCGTTCAAACAAACAAAAGAGAAATAAACAAAAAATTAAGCTTTATAATATTAGTATGGATTTAAATCTTTTATTGTTACTTTGCGGCACAAAATCGCTCGCTGTGGCGGAAATTAGGTGAGGCCTATGTTCAATAGTGGACGTCATTGGGCTGATATGATGATGATGATGATGATTGTTACTTTTTAGTAACGATAAAAAATTTAAATACAATATGTACTTTTTATACATATTGTTAGTTAAACAATAAGAGATCAGTTATCAGTAATTTTGCTGTTGTTAAATCAGTTTAGCTGATTATTAGAAAAAGTTTTACATAATACATAACTTCGAAATTGATTTACAAAACAAATTTTGAAGAAGTAAGAAATTGTAATTTCTAAACTATACTAATATTATATATATTTATTTTTTGAAATTTTAAAGTAACAATAATTTACTTTAAATTTAATTACAATCTAGCCTGTAAGGCTAATAAATATTATAAATCTGAAGGGTTTGTTTGTTTAGTTGAACAAGCTAATGCCACGAACTTGTGGTTCGATTCGAAATTTTTTATTTTAGTGTTTGATAGCCCATTTATTGAGAAAGTCTATATAACATTACGCTACGGCCAATCGGAGTTGAGCAGTGACCAAACAAAGAACAACGGGAGCAAAACCTCGCGTAACAGCTAGTTCAGACATAAAACTTTAATAAAAACTTGGTCGTCTACACACAATAGACGCATAGAACCTTTAGGGTTTATACCTTTTCCAATTTACCTGCGGTCAACCTGAATAATGTTATTGGCTATCGATAAATTAAATCTTTTAACCAACGTCGACAATGGTTGCTGTAATAAGTTTGTATATGGCTTGCTATTGTTGGTTTGCAATATAGAAGTACAATATATTATTGATATGCTACCTATTTTCCAATAACTTGATTATAATTTTCATTTTGATGTCTAGCCCTCTCACATAAGTACATTATATATCGCCAAGCCTTTTATCCTTAAAAGGGTAGGCATCAAAATGAATTAACAAAAATAGTTCATCAAACTATACGTCACCAGCTGTTACATCAGAGCACATTTCCTAACTTCGAGCTGATAATCTTTATGATGTAGCAGTAGCAAATACTCCATCATCATCATCATTATCATCTCAGCCTATTGCAGTCCACTACTGGAAATAGGCCTCTCCTAACACTACAAAAAAAAATACTCCATGGCTTGCCAAAAATGATGAAATTATCTGATATCTTGGAATACCAACAGTAGAGTCGGAAATAAAAAAATATAGGTTACTGCCTAAGGCGCGGCTATCAATACATCCGAACCCCCTAGTTGCTGAGCTTCTGGAGGCTTAGTATGAATTCGACATTCGAATGTTCGGTTTTGATGTCGCTGTCAAAAGTTTGAAAGTGACAGCGACCATCTAAATTATAGATGGTCGCTGTCACTTTCAAACTTTTGACAACGACATCAAAACCGAACATTCGAATGTCGAAATTCAGAGTAAGCCCCCTGAATACATCTACCATAGTTGGAAGGTTGCAAAGAGAGCAGATAATTTAATTTAATTTTGACCCGCGAATAATTTTAGGAAAGTGACGAAATGAATTGTTCTATGTAAAAAATTGTCTATGTTCAGAAACAATTAAACACCGCCAGTAAAATGTATGGAGCGTATCGGAACATCCACATAAAAATAAAATTCGGACTTCTAGCAGTCATAGAGAAAATAATTATCCCGCTAACCATCAACAAAATCATTTGTTCAATGTATAGGTATACATAATTTATTTGAAAAAAAAAACTTATAAAACATCCCTCATCAGTCGTTCTATTGTCACACTTGACCTATATCTTCCCACAGTCAAGTATTCGTGACTATTGCTATTGAGTTTTAATTTAGGTCAGCGCATAACATTGAACTTGTCACGTTCGTTGAGTAACCTCCCTTCGTAATTTCATTCAGTTTCCACTCGATACGAACTATCTATTCAATTATAATTGTGATGCATGCAATAAATCCATCATCTATAAAAAATACGTGTTGATATTGACGAAACATTTGATAAGGCGCATACGCAGGTATAATAACAGCGACAGTCATTTATTTCAAGTCACGTAATCTTATTGAAATAACTTCATTATTTGGCGTTACTGGAAAATGTTGATCGATAAGTAATTATGGTTTCATCAAAACCTACTTACCCTAGATTAAAATAAATTCTAAGGGTATATCTAATTTACAATGCAGGTTGGTGGATAATATTAATAATAATTCGCCAATCAATTCCAATATAATACTTTTAAAATTCCAATCGCCATTAGGCCAACATGTATTGTGTCGATTGTGCCCTAAACCCTCTCACCTTGCCCAGCAGTGGGACATTAATGAATTGCTATTACTTTTTTTAATTTCATCACAAGAGAGGGTACGGTACCGCTTATTATCAGGCGGACCGCAAGCGCATACGCGTGGTATAAAAAATTAACAAAAATTTAGCCCGCAATGCGACGATCAGATTAAGACCTTCCTTCTTTGGATCATTTCAATAGTAATATTTTTATAACTCTTCGTAAAATATTTTGATGAGATGTGGCGCAGTTATTATTATTTCTGAGTAAAGTTTAAAACCAATTCAATATTCACTGTTGGATTTACACTAGAAACTTCGTTATTTTTAAAGCAAATCTTATGTATCGAAAATTCAACAACCGTCAACTTACCGCATAAACGTAAACACGCTTTGTGTTAGGAATATAAATAAACAATATAAACTCCCTTACACATTATACTCTTACTGATAAAATACTGCAAATTTGATATAATACACCATAATTCTTGTCTTGCAGGAAATTATTCCTTTTGTTCCCTTGATTGAAATTTAAGATAAGATAGAGGATTTATTTATGTAGGTACAATTCAGTTGAGATACCGCGACGTTATTATTGAAGCATTCAAAATTATAAAATGGTATTATTATTGCGGCAGCGGGTATTACAGTGTATATATAGTGTCCTAAATATAATAAGCTTCTTCATTTATATTTCGGCTTACAGGCGTAATCGTGATGAGTAAGTATATGAGAGGGATTGTTTCATGCCTGCATCACATAACTACACGCTTATTCTGGGAAAATTTAAACGTGAGGACGGCCAAACCATTGTTTGATTGTTTAATTTTTAATCGGATGCCTGTTTTTATTGTAGTTGTGGTGAAAGCAATGTAAAAAATATAAAACTGTCAACCCAATACTATCCCACTACCGGGCACTGTTTCATACTAATCTGTCTTAATAATAGTACCATGAGGAAATAGCCTCTTCTGATCCCCTCTATCTAGACAGCTGAAAGGGATAAATCAAAATCCACCCACGCTGAGCCAATGTGGCTTGGTGATCGGACATATCCTAAAGGATGCCACACACTATCAGTTCGCCAGACGATGACGGCCTGTCGGTTAAGCGTCGTAGGTCACCTATTGGCTATTCCGAATCGCAGTAGCCAATAGGCGACCTCCCTCGCTTTACCGACAGGCCGTCACCGTCAGGCGAACTGATAGTCTGTCCCTTTAGATTAGCTTTAAGGATATATCTTCCTCACGATGCTTTCAGTACCAGTCTACAAAGATTAGTTATTTGACTAATTTAAATAGATATATAAAAATTCCACAAAATGAAATATCCAGGTACTTCATATTTTTTATTCTCAAATTACTGTAAGTTTGGTATCTAAGTGTCCTTTAGTCTAGTGATGGTCTTGTCAGACAATTAATTTATAATGAGTATGATAAAGTGACAGCACTTCTTGAAATGTCAGGCCAAGTGCTCATTATTCGGTAAAGCGAGGTACTTGTATTTCTTATAATTTATGGGGACGGAATTCGTCCACTAATTGTTATGCTTCAGTTAACATCTCCGATGATTAAATGTGAAATAAAAATTTCTTTGAATTACAATGAATATTAAAGAACGGAATTCATTATAAATTAGTTTTTTAATTTCCTTTCATTGTCGTAACTTTTTCAGAATTTCAAAAATGCCGCAGACAGTGACTTTTGACAGAGGTCAAAAGTCACTTTTGCTACAACTTACTAATACATATAATTATTAACCAGCAAGTGCGGTGAAGTCTCCTCCAAAGAATGTGAAGGGAATTTAGCCTACGATACCATGAAGTGCGGAGAAGTCTCCTCCAAAGAATCTAGCCAAGGGAATTTAGCCTACGATACCACACTAGCCAGACGGGTTGATATAGAGTTTATTTCTTATATTCCTTTTCTCGCACTGCTCTTGTTTGCCCCCGACTACTCCCTTAGTCGCCTTTTACGACACCCACGAATAGAAATGGAGTAGTGACATTATATATTCTTAATCCTTCGCTACACGGATATACATACTACACCGATTAAGAATGTATCAATAAATAAAGATACTTTAAAAATAAATAAAATAAATATTCTGTACCATTTACTATTCTATAAAGACTACTTTAAAATAAACAAAAACAATAGATGAAACAAATCAGCAATCTTTAATCAAACCTTTTTATAAATTTATTTATTCAATCTGTTCCGTCTAGTCAGTATTGTTTCAGTTCGTATTTCGTATGCAAATTGTTCGTAGGTATCACCGATATACTGCAACCGACCGGTTTTATATTAGCTTTCGTTTAGTTATTGACGCGAGAAATTTGCTAAAGAAAATATTGGTACGTTTGATTAAATTGGTCCGAATGTGTATTTTATGGGTATGCACAGGTGTTGGATAGCTTGGTTTCGAATCGGTCACGTTTGCTGATACTAATAAATATTTGTAGAAAGCAAAATGCCGCATAAATAACGTTAATTTCTACTTTAAAAAAATCCTACCCGTCTCTTTGGATGGTGGCAAATTTCCCAATTTTACCGTGGAAATTTGTCATCCCTTATTACAAGTCTCTAAATAATTATATAAAAAAACAACTTAAAAAAATAACCAAATCGAACAAACCCTTCCAAATTAAGATGCATATGATAATGACGTCAAGATGGCGGGACCCCGCCAGATTTTGTGAATATCATGCGATAAGGATTTAATACACTTTCCCTACTATTTCATACTTTCATAGTAAAATTCTACACCCATAAAATTACTAAATATCCTACAAAGATAGTATATATAATAAAATATCCGACAAAAAATATTTAAATTTTCCATAGCCCAGTTGAAAATTGAACTATGAAGTTTTCCGCACACCAATTGGGCACCCTTAATTGGGTTCTGGAAAACGACGCTACTAGCATAGCGATGGGTTTGTCAATCTACCCTTTTTCTCTCATAATAATGAACTTTCGAGACTCTTAATCACCAACACACACACACACACACATCTTAATGACACTATTAATGTAGTATAATTATGATATTTATTATTGATGCTTTTCATTAGACAGAGACTGACAAGAAATTTAACTATTCTCACCTCTTTAATACAAAATTATTATAAACATCAACCTAAACCAGCTTAAGTCTCTAATCTTATTTTTTTTTTATAACTATCGAACGAAAAATTGTTTGTTTTTAATTTAAACCGTCAGCCGATATAATCATGTAACCCGTCAACATTTATTAGTAAAGTCAGCGGGTTCTTAGTTGAAATACCAAACGTGCCATTGCATATACACGTGTTTAAAACTTTAACGACGTTTTCATACGACCAATCACCTGAGAGGCAATGAAAATTTATAATAACAGTGGTATTTGAAGATAAAATATTGCATTGGCAATATAAAATGAGACGTCAGTAACGTACCTATTACAGTTTGATAAAAGTATTATGGATCTATTTTGGTGCAAGATATTTTTGATGGAAATGGATAAAATTTTGTCTACCTTTAAATATAAAACATATAATTTATTTCAGCATTGATGTATGTTACTTAAATTCAAGGTTCTGAACTCAATCGCAACTATTTCTGCCACTTGAAACTTGAGACAAAGTTCCACAAAATAATTTCTTCGTAGCTTTTTTTATTTTTTACGGTTCACTTATATCATCATCATGCTACGCTGTCTTTTCTTGTCTTATCTCGCCTCGTCTGTTGTATTTGTTCATCATCATCATTTCAACTTATAAACGTCTCACTTCTGGGCACGGGTCGTCTCCAAAGAATATGAAGACAATAACTACCGGACTCAAAGACGTTAATTATCAGTAATCTGTAACACATTTTTTCATTGAATAATCGTCTTTAAGTGTATCGAAATAGGTGTTACACGATTTTACTAAATAAACTTTAAATTTAAGTAACGACTCTGAGTACGGTTAGCCTACTATACAACGCTGACCAGGTTGATATAGGGTTTATTTCAGAATTTTCCTTTTCTTGTAATGTGTATCCCTCCATCGCAACTGGACGGATTCGCAACTGGACAGATTCGCAGCTAGACAGATTATCAACTGGACTGATTCTCAACTGGACAGTTTGGCAACTGGACAGATTTGTTCACAATATTTTAATAACTGATTGTATTTTTCCTGTTGCCAAAACGATTGTATTAATACAATCGTTTTGGCTGAGTAAGGGTCACATTACCTTAAGGAAATGTGACCCTTACTCAGCTGTGATTGTTTATTTTATTATATTGGCCTCCATAAGTAGGTACTATTATTTGATAACAGTGTGTGTCATCCGTCCGTGTATGTTCACCTTAAGACGATACCAACTATAAACATAATATTATTACAAGGATTTCCATTAAATTTTAAATCATAAACCTAGGGAAAAAAGTAAATTAAACCCATAATATTTGAACAAAGTATATTTACAAATAATAATTTGTAATTTAAAATAAGTCATATCATGATTAGTTAATCTTAGTGTCCTGTACCAATAGAAACATACTTTTATTTTGTAATTTGACCGTAATTTTTTTATGTCAATGGTACAGGACACTAAGATACAAGTGCACTTGGCTGGTCATACAAAATATTATTGTAATAAAATTAAAACTAAAATAAAAGTTCACTAGAGTATCAGTATCTTTTACGATTATAATGAACTGTAGGTGGCAGGGAGTCGTTGGTGGCAGGGAACGCCACACGCTGAGTAAATTGGCTGAGGCCTACTTCCAACAGTGGATGAAAAAAGCCGTCATGATGATAATGACGAGAGGAGGTGAGCGGTGCCATTACCCGTAAAAATAATTATTATTTATGTATTGTGAAAACGCCCGTATCATTTGCGATTCTTTTGTCGTCATGAAAATCATCATCATCAACAACCCATTAAGTCCCACTGCTGGGCTCGAGTCTCCTCTTTTCTAACTAGAGAGCTGAGAGGGTTAAGGCCATAATCCACTCATGCTGGCCTAGTGCGGGTTGGTGGATCAGACATACACATAGAATTTCTTCTAGGGTATGTGGGTTTCCTCACGATGTTTTCCTTCACCGTTAGAAGATGGTAAGTCACTTGACTAGTACATATAAATTCCACAAAGTGGAATCCACATTGGTACTACCGGTCGGGATCGAACTCGGTCCGCATGATTTGCACGCCGCTGGTCCCATTCAGCCACCATCGCTCGCCATGAAAATAATGGGATATAATTCAGAAAAAGGCATGTAGCACTACAACCATTTTGTATTTCCATGGAAATTGTGGGATACACTGCAAAATATTGTCTCGTGTGGGCATCGATCCCATGTCACTTAGCACAGCGATGTTATAGACGACCACCTTAACAGCTACGGCACGGTAGTAGTCATTGTCAGATGATACCTTTTATAGAATTATTTAATTTTTCAGTGAACTCAAGAATATGGTGTGTAATAATGTAAAAAATTAATCCAAATATATGCCAAATACTGTGACTTGAATAAACGCGGTCGGAGTTTCTCTATGGATATCAACATAGTTGTCCCGTTCGTGATCCCACAGAAAAGAGACGGCATTGTTATAGCTCTGTGCTCTTTTCTGACCTAGAGTGACGACAGCGATGATTCTGTAGCGGTTTAGTTCCATAGATTTAACCTTGCGCACGAGTTCGCCAGCGATACGAAGAGCCACTGATGGCGATTCCTGAAAATTCAATTAAAAATCTGTATAATTTAGAAAGTTGTGTTTGGTACATTTAACACTACCAAGTAGTTCTTTTGTAAATACCTAGATGACACTGTACGTATGACGTCATTTATTAAAAGTCGATGTTAAGATTCTCCGTCAGCAGTATTTAAGGTGAGAATTTTATCTGTCAATTTTTATTACTCTATTAGTGTGTTACTGTTTAGTAAGGATAAAGGTTCAGTGCAATTATATCAGTATAGTGTTCGGTAAACTGTGGTTTTATTTATTGAAGCCCGATGAAGTAGAGATGTTATATTAGGGTCAATTTCGCATAATCCTAATATAGGATATATTAGTTTCGTCATATTCTAATACCATACCTATTACTCGATATTAGTCAGATAATAGGGTAAGGAGTGAACGTTTTAGTATTATGCTCTATATCTAGTATTCGTTCGCGTAGTCTCTGGCTAATACTTGACTAATATCGAGTAACCTAATAGATGACATTCCTATAACCTATTATGCAGTTACGATGATAATATAATATGTACCTGTTTCAATAATAGTAATATTGCCAATATTCTCAAATACAAATATGCTCGTTCTCCATTACTCTTTTATTCAGTAATCATTTATGTAACTTTCATACAAAGCCCGCCACGTATATAAAATACATCCATCGTAAGAGTAAACGCACACATAAACAAATTGGATGGTACGTGGCGACAAGCAATGAATGTGTTTGAGAGCGCAAAGTGATCTCGCTCCCGCATATCGACGATTACAGAGAGTGAGCAAGACGATACGGCGACCGACGACGATTAACGAAACGACGCACGGCGCGCTTCGTATCGTAATGATAAGTACCTACCTAATACTACTGTATTCGCCTCGTCGCGTTGTCTCTGGCTAATACTTGACTAATATCGAGTAACCTAATATATGACATTCCTTTATCCTAATATGAATACGGTCGCTCGTATTATAATATGCATACCTAATATGAATATATTCGTTTCATCTCTACGATGAAGAACACATACCAGTGCAGGCTAGGGTCTATACGTACAATAAAATTGAAACGGGTCCATGTCTGTACATTTTTGATAATGAATTTATTTAAATAAATCGCTGTCCCGGTTAACTTTGTACCGTAAGTCATTTAAAAAGTCCGTTTTTAGATATTTTTTTTGATTCTGCACGATTTAACACACACAGTTTAACAGTTCAAGTGATCACCGGTTTTTGTTGTCCACCGAGCTTTGCTGTCAACTGAGATATGAGATTTTAAATTGGTATTGTGTATCTCATGACGTCATTAAACACCTAAGTACCTATAATATTAGTACCTTTCAAAAACTCATTGGCAATCAATCAATTGAAACCTAATGGTTGCTACACACATTCGGGTCGGCATTAATTGGCACTACCCTTCGGATTCGAATATGTGGACGAATGTTAAGGAAAAATACCGCTCGGCTTTGGCTAGGCAAGGCAACACCGGGATGGCATTATTTGGCAAAGAACAATTGGTATAACCGAAGATTATGTAGATGAAAACAACGCAAAGACGTGATTTTGCTACCGAGTCGGTTTTGTTTATACGTTAAAACAGGTAAGATCCAACGGAGTATAATTATGTACCAATGCAGATGGTGCGGACGCGTGAGCACCCGCGGGCATTCACAGTCAGAGGCGGTCTTCATGCCGCGCCGTCGTTTGCGCAGCCCCTTATTGTTTATTATTAGTATTATGGTACATACCTGTATATTGTACTTATGATCAAGAAAATATAGATCCAATATTTCATCTACAGCAAATGTCACATTTGCTGGCTTGAATCTTACACTTGGTTCTAGTTGATAAGTGTTTAAATATAGCAATGGTGGCCGTCGAAATTCGGGTGAGAGCTAAAATAATAAGTTTTATTTGAGTGCGAGAAACTATTTTTTAAGTTTTGGTGGCGCATTTCTTAATGATTTTTTGAGCTAATACTATTACAATTGTGTTTATATTTCAACTAGCAACCCGTCCCAGCTACGCCCAAGTATATAGTGTAATTGTGTAGCAGATCGTGTAACTACGAGTATTATGTTCTACTACGTTCGGCGCCAAGCATAATTTCCAAAATCACACTTTTTTATGTTCCATTTTTTTTGTTTATACAGTTTGATTTGTTGTATTAATGTATGTTAAACTTCCCTCTTTCTTTTTCATTATTTTTCCAGCTTTTTCAGTGTGTGTATCAAATATAATACACTGGCCTACCAAATACTTAAATCGTATGGGTATGGATCATTTTTGATACACATTGTATAAACATGTGTGCAAAAATGATACACTGGCACCGAAGGAGCTATACAATAACTTTCCGCTAGTAACGTAAGTGTAAAGGGAAACATTGTAAATATTTTATTCTTCCTATCAATCTAATTTTTTTAATCCAATAGATCTCCACGACGAAAGCGATGGTGGCTGAATAGATAAGGGACCGGCGTGCAAATCACGCGGTCCGAGTTCGATCCCGACCGGCAGTACCAATGTGGATTCCACTTTGTGGAATTTATATGTACTAGTCAAGTGACTTACCATCTGCTAACGGTGAAGGAAAACATCGTGAGGAAACCCACATACCCTAGAAGAAATTCTATGAGTATGTCTGGTCCACCAACCCGCACTAGGCCAGCGTGAGTGGATTATGGCCTAAACCCTCTCAGCTCTCTAGTTAGAGGAGAGGAGACCCGAGCCCAGCAGTGGGACTTAATGGGTTGCTGATGATGATGATGATGAGATCTCCACGACGCTTGGGTAAATCCTCATTTAGCATTGTTGCCTCCCCTATTATTAGCGAGTGTTTCCACCAGAGATGTGCGAATGCGTTGTTTATTATTTGTTTCCACCAAAGCTACGCTGTGTGACGTCAGATAAAGGAAGCAATTCTTGGTTCATAAAACATTGCATCCTCGCACATATCTGGTGGAAACGCAGCCCTACTGCTACGCCATGGTAGCAGTTGCAGACTGGCCTGTTGGTCTAGTGGTTAGTGACCCTGACTGCTAAGCCGGAGATCGTGGGTTCGATCCCCACCCAGGACAAATCTTTGTGTGATGAGCATAAAGGTTTGTTCTGTGTCTGGGTGTAATTTATCTATAATATGTATGTATTTACAAAAAAAAATGTATTTAAGTAGTATATCAGTTGTTTAGCACCCATAACACAAGCAAATATAATTGCTTACTTTGGGACTAGATGGCGCTGTGTGAATGTGGTAGAATATTATACCTATATTATTATTAGTTGAGAAGTTTACCTGTGATGACCTTTCTACAGCCTGCTTAATGCTCGATACTTGGCCGAATCCATAAGAGTATTTTCGCATCTTCAATCTGCTCAGGCTTCTACCGGTCGTCAACAAACTTCTTCTATTAGCGCTCGGCATCTGCATCGCATTGGATAACGTCACTTTGAGCCCTGAAGTTTTACTTTTCTCCATTTTTACTACAATATATTTACTACGCTGATTAAAAAACTCTGATAATGCTCTATAGAAATAGAGAAATAAATTGATATATAAAAAAATAAGAAATGCTTTTCGGCTAAAGTTTCGATTTTTATACTGACAAAAGCAGAAATGTCATAAAGATTTTGATAATTTTTTTATGAATGGACAAGAAATATTAATGATGATGTCCAAGAAGATTATATCACGTTATATGCTGCCTTTTTAGTAAGTCTATTGTAAATAAAAACGTCACCTTAACGCCCGCGCTATTGACCCCACAAGTTGGGAGGAACTTGCATCAAAGAGATCTATATGGCGCTCTGCCGTTTACGAGAAGGTTAAAAAGTTTGAGGAAAACCGGCTCGAAAACATGGATTTGAAACGACAAATCCGAAAAGAAAGACCCAAGAACTCGTATAATTATACATACAACTCACAAGGCCAACTTTACTGCACCACTTGTAACAGAGTATTTAGGACTAAGTTCGGTCTAGCGAGCCACATAAGGGCTCATGCTAGAAATTAAATAAAAATATATAAATAAAAAAAAATAAAAAAAAGGAAAAAAAAAGTGATCGTAATATTTAAAAAAAAAAAGAACATGATAATAGTCTGGGTCGCCGTCATCGAAAACGATGAGGAGGACTATATTGTAAATAAAATCTACTAGCTTTTGCCTTCGGCTCCGCTCGCATGGAATGTCGGTAAAAGTACCATTTAAGCTGTTCCAGTCTATAATCTATCTGTTTGCCAAATTCTGGAGACTGGCCTGTTGGTCTAGTGGTTAGTGACCCTGACTGCTATGCCGGAGGTCGTGGGTTCGATCCCCACCCAGGACAAATCTTTGTGTGATGAGCATAAAGGTTTGTTCTGTGTCTGGGTGTAATTTATCTATAATATGTATGTATTTACAAAAAAAAAAATGTATTTAAGTAGTATATCAGTTGTTTAGTACCCATAACACAAGCAAATATAATTGCTTACTTTGGGACTAGATGGCGCTGTGTGAATGTGGTAGAATATTATTATTATATTATTAATTTGATCCAAATCCTTTCAGCCGTTCTGGCCTGATTGAGATTTTGAAATATAAGGTGCCACGAAGAATAATCAGAATATGGTCTAAAGTCATATATACTTATCTATCTTTCTCAAATAAATTAGATAGTTAATAGATACTATGATATTGAGAGTCTAAAGCTTGGGTCAAAGCCAGAGTCTTTAAAGGTTGTAGGTAGTGTAGCCTTACCTTTATGATCACTGATAATATAATGGATCATCATTGATATCATCACCGTTAATAATCGATTACAATCCTCCATAATTACGTAATCACCTATAATCATCCATTACAGGTTGGAAAGATCAATTGTTTTGCTCATAATTAAAAGCTTGTAAAATTACCTGGTTCATAAAGCATGCTGTATAGTTAAGATATATAAGTTCCCTGGCTCTAATTTATACCATATATCCTCAAAAAAAAATCACTTCTATTTGCGATACGTTCTAAAACCGACAAATTGCGTACGAAAAAATACACGTGAAAAATTTTCCTCTTCACACGTTGACAAAGAGGTTTTTCGGTAAAAGCTGTACATAGCGACCTCTTTTTGGAATGTGGACCTCTTTGTATTCTACACACGCTTTTTGTTAGGCCACCTACAAACATACCAAACCTGCTACCTACCTGAAATTGTATTGTCGAAAGGTGGTTACTTATTTATGTATTTTAACAAGAAAGGTTGACCTGTGGTCAACTTTAGACAACTATCTATCATAGATTTCTTCACTGGAAAAACGCGAATTATGACTAAATGAAATTTTCCAGCGCCATTTCATTTAATTTCATGGTAATTGTAGGAGTTCGTGTTGTGTTGTCCGTGTAGTCATAGATTAAGAATACATAATTGTCACTAGCCCATCTAAGGCGACTGAGGGAGTAAGTAATTTTATGCAGACAAGAGCACTGCAAGAAAGGAAAATTAAAAAACCCAAATCTACCCGCCTGGCTAGCGTGGTATAGAAGGCTAAATTTACTTCAAATTTTTTGGAGCAGACCTGTGCCCAGCAGTGGGACGTTTATTGCTTGTAATGATGACTATAAGAGCGGTTATATATGAAGCGGATATACATGAAGCGTTTAAAAACACTAGCCTTTTGAATTACGCATGTAATTGATTAATTAAATGATGATGATGATGATGTAGGAGTTCATTTCGGTGTCCAAAAATATTAGATATTATAATATTTTAATAATAATCGGCGACAGTCTATCTCGAAACTCCGCAATAAACTAATCAAAAAACTATATCGTCTTCATTGTACCAATTTAGTAAAATATACGCTATTCTTCAAACAAAATGAATAATTTGCCGAGCATCAACCCTCCATCAGAAAAATACAGTATAAAGCATTGAAATGCTGGTTGCATTCTGTATATCGTAGATGCAAGCGATAGTGGGCTCCTACATCAACGATCGTGCTCCCTTATAGGTCAGTTAAACGTTTGTTCACCTCAACGAAGTGGCACGGGGTGGAACTGAGATTTGACCGATAGTCGGATTTAGAGACGCTCGTCAGAAGCATCTTTTTGTGATCAAATTACAAAACGTTAGCATAAAACTGCGCGGCTAGATGTGTCACATAAATAAAAAAAAACGAGTAACAAGTAAATAATTAAAAAATTAAAAGAACCCGACTGCAAAATATCAACAGATAAGCAACGCACTAAAAAGACCGAAAAATTTTAGAAATTATTAATCCTGATTAAATGTAAATACATAAAATATTATGTATATATTTGTAATCTCCATATTTTGACACCCAACTAGATACGCGTTTTGTTAAAAAAAATCCAAAAGTCCGCCGTTTTTTTTTATTAATACCTATCTAAGGACACTTGGGTTTTTGAGAAGAATTTTAGAACCTTAATTGTCGAAAACTATCCAGCCGGCGCGTTTGGAAGAAACGTGGGAATAAAGAAATTTACAAACATACATGGATGCATGGATTTCACTTTGTGAAATTTATGTGTACTAGTCACGTGACTTACCATCTGCTAATGGCGAAGAAAAACATCGTGAGGAAAGCCACATACCGCAAAAGAAATTCCAATTGTGTCTGTGATTCACTAACCCGCACTAGGCCCGCGTGTGTGGATTATGGCCTGAACCCTCTCAGGTCTCCAGACAGAGGAAAGGCGACCCTTGCCCAGATGGTAAATCACTTGACAAGTACATATAATTCCACAAAGTGAAATTCATAGTGGTACTGCCGCTCGAAATCGAACTCAGACCGCACGATTTGCATGCCGGTCACTTATCCATTCGGCCATCATCGCTTCACACTACAAGCTTTGTTATGTCGACGTCGATTTTATTACCATTTACCACTACTTTTGCAGACTGTTCTGTTGCTTCTTCTCCATGTCTTACACTGTCCTCTATGTGAAATCTGCCGTCGTTTAACTAAAAAGCGGCTAGTGACAAATGTGGGTTCTAAGTTGGAGTTATGAAGATTGGTTGAGTAGTTTCAAAGATTACCTGCAACATTCAAACTTATAAACATTACCTCTTTATCATCATCATCATCTGCCGTAGAACATCACTCTTGGAAATAAGTCAAGAGATTTAAATAGTAGTTCGAAGCGCAGAACCGCATAATTAGAACTCTTACATTTTACCTCTAGTAATAGTTAGTGTAATTTTCTTCCAAATACCAGCTTTAATATACATTCGTTTATTTTTTTTATAGAATTTTTAAATACTCCATTTTTCATATAGTAAGTATATAAAGTAAATTTAATTATAAGTCATTAATTTTTGATCTCACAGTCAAACTGTATTATACAGTTCTGTGAGACAAGGTCTCTTAGATCATAAGGTACACACGGTACCTTTTTATTAAACAATAAATAACAACAACAAATCGTAAAGTAATTCCTTTTTCAAAGAAATAAAACTGCATTATTCCAGTAAAATTATGTAACTTTTACTTCAAAATAAAGTTGTCTTACAAAAGCAATGCAACATTCTACCACAGAGTACACAATATAATTTACTTCAAAGGTACATTAAACTAGATACACAAAGGTACATTTTTATAACACAAAGCAGATCTTTATGCAGAGAATGTACTGCCCGAGAGCTTTGGTCTGAGGGCCAGCGACCTAAGTGCATTGAGCTTGCATCGACCATCGTACCAATGTTATGTAAACGTAAGCCATCTTTCACACTTGACTCTTCAACTGCTACTGAACTAGTGATGGATTGGAACGTAGTTTTACTAGCGCTAGTTTATTTGATTTGACAACGTAACACAAATGGTGTAACAATTTGAACGCGTGAATTTTAAATTATGCATCTTTTCTGTATATGAGTAAGTACATAGATATTCATATCGGGGTTTCTTCTTTCGTCAACTGCGGTGTTCTGAAAAGTATTGATGTGATATCATGAATGCTTTAGTGGAAACAGAAGGCTGTTAACAATAAACAAAACTATATTGTTAACAATAAAAATGCTTTATTTAACAAAACATGGATTTTTAAGTCCGAAATAAAACGAACAAAGTTACAATATTATACACAATTATTGACAGACAAATCTTCATATTTATTACTTCTTCACACTTAAACGGATTTACTAATATTGATAAAATTTGGTACAGAGATAGCTGACACCCTGGATTAGTACAATTACATAGCCTTTTTATAATATTCTTTTTTTTATTTATAAAAATAATTCATGATAAAAACATTATGTAGGACTCTAGATATGGGCTGTAGTTTTCATAAATACAACAATGCAGCATTATCCTACAATAAAAGACAATAACAGATTTAATCACGCCCAAAAATTACTAAACACCGAAGCTATGATCACGTCAGAGGGGAAGTGTTAGCAACACAAGCAAACTGTTTGGAATGGTCGTTCCAAGCTATGATCACCCAAATCCAGAGTAATAACAGCTTATGTTTCCGCCCTTTCTGTAAATGTGTACTTTCTCACCGCAATAAAAATAACCATTTCTGTTTATATCCAATTTTTAATGAATCTTTTTGATTATACTACTTAGGTATTTAAAACTGTTGTGATAAAATAGTGGTATTATTAGCTCTTTTGTATTGTAAAGTTAAATATTTTAACTACAACGGTTCTTAAAATAGCTGGACGTCCTGGATACCAACTGTTTTTCTTCTTGTATTCAAATCAATGCCCACACTAGAGTAGAAGTTTTATATCGCGGTGGACTTTATAAATATACAATTAACACACAAAGTGCACTCATCCTCAAAACAAATAATTAAATATTTATGATTATAAAAAGTAAAAGTAAAAAGCTGTATAGCACTCCACTTATTGTTATGCCATTCAATTAACTGCCTAGCCGTCATTAAATGGCGGCGTTCAACTAACTGCCTGAGCGATATTCGCCATTCAATTAAATGGTTAAGCAACAACTTCAATCGACAACCTTTAACACTTACCTAGCCTAGTCATTAAAATGTTATTAAATTAATGTAAATGTGTATCCTAATAAATAGATTGGTACCCAAAATAGTAGATTTATCACCAAAATTATAGATCTGTCACCAAACAATGTTTTGGGCGGATCCGAATTAGGTAAGTTAGGTTAGAAGCCTCAGTCTTCGTGGTTATTTTTTTTTAGCCTTGAAATACCTTTTACTGCAATGACAGATTGGAATGGATTGGTTTTGTTAGAAGGCTAGGGTAAACAATCTTCACTCTGTTAAATGAATGGCCTAAGCATTCGCCAACCAGTTCATTAAATGTTGCATTTAATGATCCGGATGAATTTCATTTAGGCCGTTAGTTGAACGTCGCCAGTTAGTTAAACGGCTAGGCAGTTTAATTGTATGGCTGATTTGGCTGATTTAACCAGTTGGCTGCGACATATGCATGACGTAACGATTGGACTCAAAACTTTTATTAACTTTTCAAAAACTTCTGTTCGTTTGCCGTTTGAATTTGCATTCGTCAAAGTAAAGATATTCTCACAAAGCAATAGAATATTCTTGTGAATTACGCCCGAAGATACAATTTCCATATAAAATGTATCAAACGGCAGATATATTATGTTTGCTCCCGTCTTGTACTACGTTGAGACTAATATTGATTGTTTCGTGATTCAACTGAGAAAAGTTTTGGATGTATTCAATTTTATATATCAACCAGTCGTTGCCGTCACTCTTTGTTTCTTTGGCCACTGCTCAGTACCTATTGGCCGTAGCGTAGTAATGATATAATGGTGCTGGGTAAAACAGTGATCATCTAGTAATATGAAATTTTTACACGCCTGCCTAAAAGAAGGAGCGGAAAGTGTGAAAGAAGTTATGTTATCGGGATTAATGTATGTATGAGCGTATCTTTATTCCACCTTAACTTCTAAACGGCTGAACCGATTTAGATGAATGGGGTATCATTACAATTTTAGAGACACTAAGGCTAGTAAAAAAACTTACCACAAAAAAATTTAAAAAGTAAATACTCGGGGGACTTATTATACCAATAAGAAAGTATTTCACTAACCAAAAGTCCCTCAACTGCGATGAAAATTTTAGTTTATATTTAAATGGATAAATGTTTTGTTTTATTTGTCTTTTATTTAGTTCTTTTTTTTTTTCATGGCAGTCGTGTCTTTTTAAATATTTTTTACGATTTTTACTAAAACCAAGATTGAGTTCGCATACTAAACTATTTAGTAAATCTTGATGTTGCAACTTAAGTCCCATTTGATGTCCATATTCAGCCATTACCGTGGCGTGGCTGCCATAAAAGCTAAGTACAGGTTACACTGCAGTTGTTAAGGGACTTGTCGGCAAGCTATTAGGACAATTAACATCTTACGATCTGCAGTTTATGCCAATTAACGTTTACGTACATATTACAGAGGTTTCAATACGATTTGAAATAAACACAATGACATACCCAATAAACCAGGTTTAAATTGACACTAAAACCATGGCTTGTGTCAATTTAAAAATGGTTTAAAACTTAGTCCATATTTTGTAATGGGGGTAAAAAATTAAAAAATATATACTTTGTTGTACGTTTTCTCAAATTTGAGACAAAATTTTTACGAATCATAATGACAAATTCAATACTTATCTACGTATTTTAATACGTAGTATTTTAATACGTAGTATTGCAAAGTTTTGGAAAATAAAAACATTTTTTGAGTACTATTTTACATTGAATTTATTTATTTGTTTATCTATCTGGTTTACCAATAGAGTAAACATTAAGAGCTTAAACTTATGATAACTACAATACAAACTAGCTTCGAATGCAAATCGAATTACAGACAAAACCGACATCACAGACACAGTAACACTTATACTCGGGCCAGAATAATAATGATGATAAATAATAATGTTTGTAAACAATTCATTACAACATTTTCTTATAAACTCTGTATTTTGACATTCGAATATTTGGTTTTGATGTCGCTGTCAAATTTATGAAAGTGACAGCGACCCTTAATTTCCTTACTTTTAACAGCAACATCAAAACCGATCATTCGAATGTCGAAATTCAGAGGAAGCCTCCTGATATCAGTGGCATGTGTAACTTCTTATTATAAACATTTCAAAATAATCTAAAAGTTTTTATAATAACATTATAGGTTTTTACAAAAACAGAAATTTAAAGGTAAACAATAAATGTTGTTAGTTATTTGTTGTATATAGTTAAAGCCTTCAGCCAGCCAGCCAATTCTACATCCATTTCGGCCCGAATTTAGGTAAGTATTTTGTTTTCCTTTATACCATTCTGCTGTACTTATTATGCAGCTCAGACTTCGGATTCTAAAATTATATTCAAGATATATCTGAAAAAGTACATATCCAATATTTTTCCTTATCATTTTATCGATCGATTGATCGATTTTAATTTCGTTGTAAAATATTGGAGAATTGAAATTTGGTCATATTATTTTTAAACATTTGACAACTACATCAAAATCAACCAATCCCAGGGTAAATTAATTATCATTAAACATTCAACAACAAAAAAGCACTAAACCAACGTTAATCACCCTGTCTTGTGCAGCTCCTTACAATTTCGTTGAAATAACAGTACAAGTTAAAACAACTGCGATCCATCCAAATAAGTACTCATGACTTAACTTATTATCTACCTGTGACTGAAATAAAATGCAGAAGTGTTCACTGTGCAGTTTGTTATGCTCGGTGAATTGCTTAGACTTGGAGCAAAAGTAGAAATAATAATTTATACGCTAGTGTTTGTATTATATTGTTCTGGTTGTCGTGAATTAAGAGTGTATTTACATCCATGGTGGCAACGTTTTAATTTAGTCTCATATTTCTTGGTTTTCTATTTGTATTATTTAAAAACAGCTATATTTTTAAAATATCGGCAACAATTTTTAAAATTACGTGAAAAGTGTGTTAAATGTAAAAAAACATTGCGTTTACTGTTCTATTTATGTGCAAATAACTATAACATTGGAAACGTGCAGGGCATTATTTTCATAGTAGTTAATTTAACTTTAAGCACCACGGATAGGTACTTACTATTTAATACACGTTCACGTCATTCTAAAAATGTTTAATTCTGTATTATTAAAAATAAGTACAATACTGACACTAAGGATATGCTATCGAAAATTCAGCCCAATTCTGAGTAACATTCAAACTAATTTGCATTGTTCGGAATTACCAAACTAAAGTCCAAGTATTAAAAACTTCAGGAGATCACTTTGACCACAGAACAGAGATAGGTTTACTTTGACAATGTTTCATGTACCTACATCAGGGCAGATTTAAATTACACGTAAACTCTATACGTGTTAAAACTAATTCTGTTTGGAATTACACCAAGTTTTACCTCTCTACGTAATTATGTTTGGGTCAGAACTAACTTACAGGACGTTGCAATTACGTCTATTAGTAGGCAGACAGTTTATTTCACGTACGTATATGTACTTCTGTTGTTCACATTGTAGTGACTTATTTGATTTTTACAAAAAAAAAAGGAGACAATTATTAATTGTTTTAGTGAATTGTACCTACTAGATAATTATAACCCTGGAAATGACTTTGCACATTTTTCTTCTATGTAACTTGAAATTATGTATAAAATAATTACGGTATTCACACTGGTGCATACACTATATGCGCATATAATATACACTGTCTCATCACGTGGTGATAATACACACACACAATAATCATCCCTTATGGTGCGAAAAAAAAATAAAAAAAATAATTACGTATTATTTTTTATATTATAAATCTGTAGAGTTTGTTTGTTTGGTTCAACGTAATGATATCAGCAAATACTGGTCCCATTTGAAAAATTGTTTTAGTGTTAGATATCCCATTTATTGAGGAAGATTGTGGGCTATATAACATCACACTGCGGTCAATAGAAGCTGAGCAGTGGCCAAATAAAGAGTGATGGAGCAAAGCACCACGCGACAACTAGTCTTTATATATATATATTTGATTAAGTAAACTGCTATTTGCATAATTATTCCAATCATCACTACTACAAACACACAGAATACAAATTTTGTATTCTAATTTACAGCTACACTTCACGACATTTGAATTAAACGTTACAAAATAAAACGATAATCTCTTACAAGATTAAGTAAAAACATTTGTCTAGCGTTACACGAAAGCAGTGACGTCACAAGTTCAGGGCCAACGACTGATGCACTCCCTGCAGTAGAGTGCATTCAACTGCAGTACAACCTCCGTGCTATGTTAGTACAACGTAATTGTATTGTGTCGTGTAAAAATAGGAGAGTTGATGTTAAAAATCGTAAAGAAGTATTTTTATTACAGTTCATATAATATATTATTATTTTGCCATTTTGGCTACGGAACTCTAAACATCTGAAAGATAACGCTTAATTGAGTATTTCAAAGAAAATATATATTTTGAAATATTTTAGGTTAGGTTATGCCGTTTTTAAGTTATGGCCAAAAAACAGCACTTCTCAATAAATGAACGTAAGCGCTATGAAGATAAGTTCTTTTGTTACGGATCCCTACATTGAGCATGTTTTGACATGCTCTTAACCGGTTTTTTCTACTAAAAACTAAATTTGTCCCACTAAAATGTAAATCGTCCATTACCAACATTTTTTAAACTCAGCACATCCAGAGCTTAAACTACCTACAATTCAGCAATATTTTCAAAAAGACATACTCTAGGAATATCAGAAAACAAATCGTAATATCACCCTTACGCTAAATAATACACGATATTTTTACTAAGGTTTCTCCCGAGTTATTAAACTGCTGTAATTCCTTAAAAAGCGATGAAACTGAAGCTCGAAGGCAGCGCAGCCCGGTAGCCAGTAAAACTTTTATAATAATCCTAAACTTAATTTCTAAGCAGACTAGAAAGGTCGGTGAACACGAAAAGACAGAACGAGAGCGAAGCGAATATATATTCGGACTAATGAACATTCATACCTGAGGAAAGGTTGAATAAAATATAAGTTACGGAGTAGATTTCATCCCTTAGGGGTACTAACTCAGTACGCCACGTCAGTGTACGGACGGAAACTTTGCAATAATATATGACGATTAGATTCCTAGCTCGTTTTGTGGATGTTTGTCATTATTATTTATTTTCACAGTTCATCGTAAAATTCTGGAGATTTAGTAGTTCTATAGAACGGTTGTTGTTCTTACCGATACTTAGTTTTTATATCTTTGAAAAACCTTTAAACTATAATACATTCTTAATTTTATGATCTTTGTCACTTAATGGACGTTGTCGTCGGGCAAAATTATATAATATTAATGAATATATTATTAGAATTTTTTTGTCGAAAAATATAAAGTACTAGCTTGTGGAGTGTTGGTAAAAACTTGCCTGTGTGCCATTCCAGAATATCTGCTATCTGCGCGCTAAATTTCTTATAGATTCTTTCACCCATTCTCGCGTGACTGAGTAACAAATATCCATCCATACAACCATTCTAACTTTCACAATTATAAAATTAATAAGATCAGCATTTAAATTTATCAGTGAAATATAAGTAAAACTGAATAACTCGTGGTCAAACGAATAAACTACAGTTGTAGTGTCGGTAAACCACCAGATCTGAGTTACTGAGCGCTTTATAGACGAGTTCACAGTGCACGAACCCTACCTTCGTACGTATTGTATATGAGCTACAGCGAGCTTGGTGTTTTCCCTTTAGAACTTGGATATTCAATTCAGTATTTTTATTTATATACAGCAAAGTGGATGCGGGATGAGAAGAAATGAGGCGTGTTAGAAACAATCAATACAAGGGCGGTAGGCAACGCGCGCTTTGATGAATCTATAAATTATTCTCAAAACATATTCCGGAAATAAAAATATGTGCAGTGATCGTAAATAATTCACAGTGAATACGATACAAATAAAAGGAATATTTAACGAACTACACACCAAAATATACGTGAGGCGTGCAGTGTTTTTGGTTTTGTTCAGATTGAAAATATGGTTGTAGTTTCCTTTCGAATGCGGAACTCAAAAGCAACATTTGAATTATTCCTTACGTACTCACGCCATCAGCACGCGTTTGTAAAATAAAAGTTTTGTAAAACAAACAAGGCTTTCAGCACATTGTTACGTATGAATTGAGCGGAGTTTTTGAAGCAAAAATCAACTGTACGTTTATGTTGTGTATTCAATGCTGTAATTATTAAAGCGGCGCATTCGTTCATCTAACGTCATAAACATAATTTACATAACAAAATGGCGGTAACTCGTGCAGACATGGTTGCTTGCGTAATTACCTCGGCTAGGTAAATAATTCATACATCACGGCTGATGCTGTGACGAATTCTTTGTTGTAATACAATATGACGCCTAGTGCGAGTAATTGTGTGCTCTCGACTATGTAACTGACTTTTGTTAAAGAAAATATATCTAGTAAAATAAAGAGATTAGTAGACTACAGTTTCTTTAGGTTCGGTATGGCGCTCGTAATGCCTCTGGTGTTGCAGGCGTCTATAGGCTACGGTAGACACTTACCATCAAGCGGGCCGTAATTCTGTTTACAACAGCCACGACGTCGCGTCGTGGTAAAATAAAATGTATTGCAGTTTATTATGAAAAATTCTGAATCGTTGGACACAAATTTGAGCCACAACTACAAACATATTCCTATCGTCTTCCTTAAAAGATAACTAACAAACGTATTTGTGTGTGAATCGTGGGCCCCTGTTATTGAAATGACATCCTAGAATGAAATATGAAAGTGTTCACCTAAATTAATCACTCACACTACGTTCATCATCATCATATTATTATAAGCCAAATGGCGTTCACTGATGGACACACACCATAACACAATGTTACTGGCATAAAATTAAAAACTAAAAATAAATATAAGATGGAAGTTCCAAGCCCCAAGAAGAACAAACTACACCAGCTATAAGACGCTGAGAAGCGCGGCCAGACAGCTCTAGATCCGTTAGTTTTTAGATTGGATGGCAGTCCTGTGACCAGTCCACCGTCTAATTAGTTTCACAACTGTGTATCTTCATCATAATTCCATTGTGTTTTATAATAGAGTTTCAGGTAAAAGATAATAGTGGACGTTGAAGAAAGAAAATACAAATCACATTTGTAACTTAAAAAAAAAAATTAGTTCTGTATTTTGCCTCTATTATTATAACTTATTTTTACCATATTACAGGTAAAGTCAAATTTTGTTGCTGACTTTACCTTATCTCTGATGAGATGAGGTAAAGTCAGCAACAAACTTTTAGAACTTACTTAGCTGAATATATCCATAATTTCAAAAAGCATGCATATTCATAGCATACACAAACTACATAACAATACTAGTGTTAGAATTTAATTATCATTGTAAATTCAATTTTGGTATTTTCTATGTACTTTTGTTGCTGATCGTACATATCACTTAGATAAATAGAAAAACACACCTGTATCGTATCAGTTTAACAATTATTTTACTTTACTCTACGATTTATTGTATTTTACTTAATTCCGTCGTTTAAGTAATCAAACTGTAGAATAAAATAGGCGATGACTGATAGCAGAGGATAAATATGAGAAGCAAATTACAATTGGCGTATATCAAGCAGCAAATATTATAACTTTAAGTCATATTAAATTTACGTAAACATAGGTCATATATGCCATACTATTCAAAACTTGCGAACCTTAGCATAGTTAGTATAAGAGAAACATTTTACGGCATCCTAACCTTCCTCCAATTTCACCCTAAAGTTTTGTATTATACGAATCTTATATGAGATCCAGTTTCGGGTCAAAACAACACCGAGATAATCCCAACGAAACCCCAACTTTCATTACGATATTGCTCAACTAAACACGTAGAATATAACGATGTAATCACCCAAAGAACAGCTTCATACATCAACAGAAGCGCTCTCTTATATGGGTCACACTTTATCACGTTGCCAACGCACCAAATTTGCCCAAATCACCCATATTCCTAACATACGGTCACTATAACTGTACCTACTAAGGTAGCTAACAGGATATTACGACATCGGTAATATACGGTAATTGGGTTTCATTCGGTTGCCGCTATTTTCTTTTTTTCCTTTTGTCTGTGTGGAGTGCAGTTAATCAAAGAATTGTTTCGGTTTCTGTTCGCACGTAATTGTGACTGTTTGTAAACATTATTTCTTTGAGGTAATACCGTTATTTATAGAACAAATGTATTCTTTTCGAGGCTGATGTTGTTAGTTACTAATGCATGGGAACCACATTATTATTTTTACTTTATAACCATTGGTCGTCTTATTGATAGGCAATGATCTCCACGTATTTGACGATGATTCGTGGCCAGTTTTGGAAATCCCATCCAGATACTTCACATAAGCTTTTGAGCTAATAATTTTATATTTAAAAACGAAATATTGAAAATATATACAAAGTAAAAGACCATTTTCATATTTTTACTAGTGTAAAGGAAATGAACATAGAAAAAGTTGTCGATGTATTGGAAAAAGTGGATTAAGTTTTTGCAGCGGCTTGTGGAACCTTTTTCAATAACGACTGTGTTGCTGTTGGAAGCAGACTCACCCCGACAAAGCGAAGGCCGTGACAAAAAATCACACCAGTGAAAATTCGTTTACAGCAAAACTTGTCCATTACAGACTTTTCACGCGACAATAACGTGCAAAATGCTACATGCAACATAAAACGGCGTATATAGTTCACAAACCTGCTGCGAACCTTCTTCTGAATCTGCGATAGTTTATTTTTGCACAATATTCAGTCAATATGCTTGATTTATAAAAAGACTGTTTAAATTAGAAACATAATATAAATATAATAATATATCTTTATTGAGATAAAAAGTGCGTTACAAAATACCACAAAGGACAAAAGTTTTATAAAAAAGGTTTGTAGTTTAAAAAAGTTATATTGAAAAACAGATCTGGAAACAGTTTGAACAGTTCGATTTTATATGCAAATAGATTTAAGAGAGAACCAGATAAAACCAGAGCCAATAGATACTCCTTAGCTTACCATAAAGAAAATACATAACAATCAGTAAACACGACAATGCTTCAATCAAATATATATTTCATTTCTCAGTTGATGGAATACAATCTCTCTCCGCACACTAATTAGCGTCTAGAACAGAACATCTACTAGATAATACTTAGTTTACATGATACACAGAACGTTGCAAACAACAACTTATAATTATAATTACTGTGTCCAGCAGTTCGTATAATGCCTAGCTATTTGCTTGCAATTTAATTAGTGGGTAAGCTCTGCCGTTCATTAATTAAGGCGTGTATCCTCTGATAATAGGGATGGTGATCAAGTTAAGGTATTGAACACATTGATGGCTTGACGCTTGGGTTTGTGTCGGTTGAGTTACATTACAGCTGAAGTTGGTGACGTCATCTTGAGTTTACTTTGTAATGTGCATAAGCACAGATAGGTGCAAGAATTAGCGAAGTGGTTAATTTGGTTGAAACACTGATTCAGTCGGTCCGTGTAGTGATATTTCAACCCATAAACGTCCCACTGCTGGGCACGGGTGTCCTCCAATTATTGTGAAGGGAATTTAGCCTACTATATCACGCTGGCCAGACGGGTTGGTATAGGGTTTGTTTCAAATTTTCCTTTTCTCGCAGTGCTCTTGTTTGCTTAAGGTTACCCTTAATCACCATTTAGGACACCCACGGTTTGAAATGGGGTAGTGACATCATGTATTCTTTAAGCTGTCACTCCACGTATAATTTTATTTTTTGCACTACCCATATAATCACCGCTTTAGTATTAATACGTACTAAATTAAGCTGCTTACATAACAATAGTACCGACTACTTCACGTGACTATACCTCAGTAAATTTCTGTTTATACGTTTCAGGTATCTCTGCTATTAATGGTACCTTGTCTCGGCTTAAGTAAATGGTTACGTAGTTACATTCGTGTTCTACAGCTTAGTACAAACAATTATTGAATTATTTATTTATCATTATTATTTTTAGTAGATAGTTTTTATTTAGTTTTAAAAATATGTAATAACGGTGAAGGAAAACATTGTGAGGAAACCCACATACACTAGAAGAAATTCTAAGTATATGTCTGATCCACCAACCCGCATTAGGCCAGCGTGTGTGGATTATGGCCTAAAAACATCTCAGCTCTCTAGATAGAGGAGAGGAGACCCGAGCCCAGCAGTGGTACATTAATGGGTTGCTGATGAATAACATTATTCTAAATATATGAAATATATTTGTTATATCAAAGCTAATTCTAAAGTTTACTTAATACATAATATATATAGAGATGAAATTTTATTGTACTTCTCGTAATGTTTCTTATGGCCGGGGTAAACGCTACACGAAGTGCTCGAAGCTTCGCCCGAAGTGCCAAAATAGTGGCTACACTCATAGCGATTAAACAAATATTCGGTTTATCGCGATGAGCGTAGCCCCACTATTATTGAAATTTTGTGCTACATCAAAGTGTTCACCCGGGAACACTTTGATGTAGCTTGTATTTTTATTAAAAAAAACATTGTACAATAATAAAATAAGTTACGTCGTAACAAAAACACACATTTTTTTTTAAATAATAATATCATCATCATCATAATTTCAACCCGTAAACGTCCCACTGCTGGGCATGGGTCTCCTCCAGAGAATGTGGAGTGAATTCAGTCTACTATACCACGCTGGCCAAACGGGTTGGTATAGGTTTTGTTTCAAATTTTCCGTTGCTTACAATTCTCTTGTCTGCATAAGGTTATTACTCCCTTAGTCGCCTCTTACGACACCCATGGGTACTGACATTATGTATTCTTAATCCGTCACTACACCAACAATCTAAATTAATATTATAAAGCTGTAGAGTTTGTTTGTTTGTTTGAATGCTATGATCTCAGGAACTGCTAGTCCGATTTGAAAAAATATTTTATATTTTAGGATTTGATAGCCTATTTATTGAAAAGGTTATAGGCTATATAACGGCACGCTACTGCCAATAGGAGCTGAGCAGTGACCAAATAAATAACGATGTGTGTGTGAAAGTGGGAAGCCCGGCGCGACTTCTAGTAATAATATTATCATCATATCAGCCCAATGACGTCCACTGTTGAACATTAGGCCTCACCTAATTAAAAATAAAATAAGTAATAAAATAATAGTAATTCTTTTATTACTTATTTATTTTTAATTAGGTTATTATATTTTTTAAATATTAATAATAATAATAAAATATTGATATTTATTATATATAATATATTACTTATTTATTTTATTTTTTATAATATGATTGAAGGAAACAAATGAGTGTACATACAACTTTATACATAAACCTTTGACATTAAAGAACACGACTTCGTTCCAATTCGTTGTTGTGGATGTACGTCATCGCAGGCAGATAAGTGCGTGGGTATTCTGAATGGCAATTCCTTTAATTGTATAGATGGTGCGAGAATCGATAGAAGATGGAGTATAATTGGAGAAGGTTTTATTACAATGCAATCATATTATATATCTGAGAGAAAGATAAACAGTCTTTTTTGTATTCTTGAAATAAGTCACGGGCAATAAATTCAGTCAACTTTTAATAGTGTTATAGTTTCGCTAGAAAAAATTACATGGGATTAGATTAGAATCCTTTTTAGGGTTGTGTACCACAAAACCTTTTGACTTTTATCACCGTCGGAGAACTTTGGTCAATTTCGATCTTTCTTAAAAATAAACTCTCTTTCTCTTTCTCTGAAATATCTACAAAACACTTTGATTTGTTACAGATCTGAGTAGTAGCTTTTCTAGCCATCACAAGATATGGCTGTTTTTGTCCCTAATTTATTTTCACTCAAAAATCAAAACATCTAAAAAAACAAATCATTTCCACACACTAGCTACCTAGATGAAGAGAAGATACCGGTGTATATATGTATATCTATATGTTTAACATATATCAAGCTACAATGATTTTTATCAGCTTAAAATATCATGAAACATATTATTTAATACCATAAAATTGAAAACATCTTAAGACCGCGTAGATTATTCACTAACATGCTACTAAGCATGTTACATTGAAAACCAAAAGCCTCAAAAAGGATTACCTTAAAAGCCTAACAGTATACATTTTGGTACCTAAGATGATTTTACTTAAGCAGCTTGTATCTTTATAAGACAGCCAAAATGTTAAATAATAATAATAATATTCTACCACATTCACACAGCGCCATCTAGTCCCAAAGTAAGCAATTATATTTGCTAGTGTTATGGGTACTAAACAACTGATATACTACTTAAATACATTTTTTTTTTGTAAATACATACATATTATAGATAAATTATACCCAGACACAGAACAAACCTTTATGCTCATCACACAAAGATTTGTCCCGGGTGGGGATCGAACCCACGACCTCCGACTTAGCAGTCAGGGTCACTAACCACTAGACCAACAGGCCAGTCTATCTATATATCTATAGTCTATCTATATATATCTAGTCTATAAATAATATTATTATGTATAACATAACATAGCATCACGTCTTTTTGCCGGAAGGGGTAAGCAGAGGTGTTTCATACCCACATTTCGCCAGCTTTGTTTGGTCTCATGAAATAGGGGGCGAGCCTATTGTCATCAACCGGGAACATTTGTTTACCAAACTCCGGGATAATCTCAGTACTGGAATTTCATGATAGAAAAGCCTAATACCATTTTTACCCGACCTGGGAATTGAACCCGAGACCTCTGGCACAGCAGTCGTATACACTTCCCGCTGCGCCACCGAGGCAGTTGTATAAAGATATGTATAAATAATAAATAAAGAATAAAAATATTTATTTCATAAACAAAATGCAATGAAAACTAATTTTAGTAGTAGAGACGTTATATTAAGCCAAGTATAGTCGACAATAAAATTGCTTCACCACCCTTAGAGTAAATGACGCTTGCATATCACAAAACAATAATGTCCATTTTTGCTTGCAAGTGACATCAGAACAGTGACAGTTGTCATTGTCATCAATGTGCGACGCCCATTAATAATGAGTCTTACTGACTTTTAATTTTGATGGAAAGTTTTGTTAAAATGGTAAATCAAATTTATGGTCGGCTATACACCTGTGCCAGAAGGTCCCGCTCATCCCATAGCCATACATTATAGAATCCGATAAAAATTCCTCTAGCTAATATACATACATACTTATCTAGACAAAGTGTTAGTAAATTCAATTATTAAATTACGAGTATGTGTTTTACATTTTGAAGAATATTTGTTCAAGATGTGTATATATTATTATAGTTAAGGGAAACATTTCCCTTATAAAACAAAACACCAAAGCTTCAATTACTGTGTGATATTATTTCATTTCAAAATATCACTTCACTATATCAAATAGACAAACAAAATGTAGAAAGCTCTCTCTACGCCTTGGCCAAACATGTGCCAATGTTGGTTACAGTAGGCTATTCTTATGCTGAGGCCACAGGTACTCGAATTAATAGGCTTCAAAACATGCGGGATATCAAGCTACTACCTAAAAACTAAATATCATCGTACAGGTCGTACCACCGTACCTCATGTGCTTTTGGAGGCTTTTGGTCACGTAGGACAAGTGTCCTGCTTAGATATAATAAGCCTTATATCAAGATTCCAAGTACTCCCTCTAGTATCTATCAAACATTGGCTAAACTTGGCCAAACATACGTGAACAATGAAACGCGGAACACAAAACCCTGACATAATGTTATTTATGCATACATTCCCGAAAATATTATTTCATAATCGGACAGCTGTCATTTAGCTGTCACTAAGTTTCGTGAATGTTCATCCGTAAATATATTCCGTGTTTGTTTGTGCGTAATGTAGAACAATATTCTTTGTGTTGGTATGCTATAATTCAATGACATATTCGATTCTTAGTCCGTCGTCATACAAAGGATTGTAGCCTTTATACAAATAACTTTAGTATTACATATTGCTTGTGTAAAGCGAAAGTTTAACATAATAGACTCCATTCTAATTAGCAGATAATTAATTAAACTTTGTTGTTTAATAAAACTCAACAACACACTAACGGTTTCCTGGTTTTATTTACGAGTACTAAAAGCTGTTTATAGAAATAGTTTATTGTTTGTAATAATATGGAATTTGTTTGAAATGCTACTCATTATTTTTGTAGTAGTCCACACCGATCTGTGTGTTTTAAATATCAAAAGTACATGGATATATTATGTTCTCGCTTGAAGCACAGGTTTTACCTAATAATAATAATAATATTCTACCACAATTACACAGCGCCATCTACTCCCAAATTAAGCAATTATATTTGCTTGTGTTATGGGTACTAAACAACTGATATACTACTTAAATACATACATATTATAGATAAATTACACCCAGACACAGAACAAACCTTTATGCTCATCACACAAAGATTTGTCCTGGTTGAGGATCGAACCCACGACCTCCGGTTTAGCAGTCAGGGTCACTAACCACTAGACCAACAGGCCAGTCAGTTACCTAGTTCAGGTAATTATGTATTTTTGTATTACTATTCTATAATTTATGAATTTGTTAACATATTTGTACTTTTTACATAAATAAACAATTATTATTATTTATTATTATTTTGTTGATAAACAATTAAAAAACAAGATTGCAACTTATGACAGATTTTTTGTCGGTAGGTATAGATGAGTTCTAATTTGATTCATGTATTGTCCTTCTCTTCACGAATATACTTTTCCGTAAGAAAAGTATAATCGGTCCTTTTGGGAAGCTTACACGGGGACACAGGTCCAACACGCAGAGGTCCTTGAAGAAATTTTAATTTAAAATAAGGTGAGACACCTATTTGCCGGCATACCAAATCATAACTGCACTATTCTACTGTAGCTATGATCTGTCAGCGGTTAGTATAGAGCTAGGCTATTGTATAATATTTAGAATCAAATAAAGTTTTTGTTAGGTTTGGGTGTTCAGTGGAAGGATCATGTATTTTGTAATAATATGGAATTTATTAATTGCAAGAACATATATAAAATCAACGTGTATTTCTCTTGGATATTCTAGTTCTATGCCTAGTAAGTCTGTAAAGTTTTTAATGATTTAAACAAACTTCATAGACTAAAACAATAATAACTGTAGATATGGGCCAACTAAATATATTCGAAATTCTTGTGAAATCAAAGTTATAAATCAACATATTAGTTATGTATAAAATTTGTTGGTCTAGTAAATTCCATCTTCTGTATATTATTATAAGGTTCTGAATTACATATCTTAATCGTTCTATGTTGTCCACTGCTCAGCTCCTATGGGCCGCAGCGTGTTGTAATATAACGATAGCCTTCCTCGATAAATGGGATATCCAACACTAAAATGATTATTCATATCGGACTAGTAGTTTCTGGGGTTATTACGTTTAACGAAACAAATTCACTCTTCAGCCCCCTGATTCTAAACTGTCGGAAAATTTTCGGCCGGAAATGTCAGTTTAATTAAAGTTAAAATACATAAGATTAAAGAAATAGATGGTTGTAGGAAAAACTCTCAAATTAATAAGTTTTAATTTTCTATCATGTCAACCCATACACGTCCCACTGCTTGGCACGAGTCTCCTCTAAAGATTGTGGAGGGAATTTAGCCTACTATACCACGCTGGTCAGACGGGTTGGTAAAAGATAGACTATTTTCTAACATTAAATAACTTAAGCCGTAAAAATACACCGTACTAAGATTCGAAAAAGTTTACACTCCCGGAGCAATCCGACGAGTCAGAATCAGGGGCTGATTTATAAAATTAGTATAGATTTTACGTTTAAAAAGTACTACGTGCTGAATTTGAGAAATCATCTTCAAAACACATCATCATTGCTTCCAATAATTCACCCAACAAAATATACTTTCACTGTCACAATTATAGAAAGGAACAGATTTAGCATTTGCTCCTACCTAAAATATTTTCTTAGAATACAACGTACCCGAAAAAAAGAAATAACGCTTGAATAAATAAAATTTAGATCTCTAAGTCCTACTACGGATTCTCCGTACCACGGTATTTGGTATAATAATAAAAAAACACCTACACTGAATAAATATATACATTCTCACAGTATTTTTTATCCTTACCTTCATCTAGGCAAATAAATCCCTATGTATATACTACATAATAAATCTTAATGTTTCTACCTTTTGGTTATCTATGTTCGATTAGAAAGTCTTCTTAGGTACGATTCAGACCAACCGGATCGCGTCGCGCCGCATCGGAACGAAGCCGTACGGGTGCCGCGGCAGCCGAACGCGTCCGTCGGAGCCGTACCGTTACCGCAGCATGCGTACGGCTGCCGCGGTAGCCGTACGGGTGCCGCGGCAGCCGACAGCGTCCGCACAATCATATGTCTGAACTAAAGAAATTAGTTTTTCTTCCGTATCCATTTTTGACTTGTAGCTGTCGCTTGAAGAACACAACTTGAATTATTCGCAAGCTGTTGCTGCACCGTAATCTCCGTACGACACACGGCCGACCGGCTCCGAACGGACCCGACGGCAGCCGATTGGATGCCGACGGCGTCTTCGGAGCCGGTCGGAGCCGGTCGGCCGTCGCGACAGCCGAATGCATTCTACGACACGTCGCGACGCGTCGCGGGATGCCGACGGAGGTAACTATGCGTAAGTTGCATGCAAATATGAACTGTAATTACTGTTGATACATTTCAATGTTCTTTACCGCATTGTAAAACGCCACCCGGCCCGGTCCGATGCGAGCCGGTTGGTCTGAATCCTACCTTAGTATATAGTCCAAAATAAGCTTATAAAATAAGAACTTTGGGACTTTCTTTTTACACAGCGCGATCTGCGCAGATGGAATTATAAGCTTGTTTTCTTGATATTGACAACTGATGAATACATTATATATTTCCAAATACATACATAGAAAGTCATATTAACTCCGAAATAAACATTTATTTCATATAAATATTTGTTTCGACCCGGAAATCCAACAACCTCAGAAACTGCAACCATAATATTATTATATATATAAATTTCATAAAATGGTAGAAAATAAACATAAAACTAAACACGCACAATAACATGAGAAACATTCCCATTTAAAATGTATACAACAGACAATGTCATTTAAAACTTTATAGGCTTTATTAATAACCAAATTGGAACTATCTGTTGTCAAAATTCCGTGACTACGCTCAAACAGATATTGCTATAGTTCATGCGAATTTAAGGTTCAACAACCCGTTTATTTAAACAAAAAGATATCTTTATTTTTTTACATAACGCCTCTGACCCTGTTTGCCTAAATAATATAACGGTAGGCAATGAATACGGAATTTTTCGCGTCGGAGGAAAATATTCAATAATATTTTTCATGCGATAGCGAAGGAAAATGATTGTGTTATTGTTTCATTTTCATTCTGAAGTCTTCGAAAGTATTTCTTTTTAAAATGACGAGCTTTATAAGATTAAGTAATTATTTGGAGTTCTTATTGTTTTCATTGGAAAAAAAAAACTTGCTCTTTTCTGTCTTTCTACATAACATAACATACAATCACGCCTTTTTCCCCGAAGGGGTCGACAGAGGTGTTTCACACCTACATTTTGCCAGTTATATTTGGTCCCATGAAATAGGGGGCGAGCCTATTGTCATCAACCGGAAACATTTGTTTACCAAACCTTAATACTGAAATATTATTATAGAAAATTATTTTCACCAGACCCGGGAATTGAACCCGAGACCTCTTGCACAGCAGTGATATACACTTCCCGCTGCGTCACCGAGGCAGTTAGTCTTTCTATAAATGAAAAATAAAGTTAAAAGTATATTTTTCTCACAAATAAAAATTTTAATAGTTTCTTTGACTTTAGTGCCTTAAATTTTTGGTTGGGCTTGCTCTTGGCTTTTTTATAATAACCTTTTTTACTATACCACAACGGTGGTAAACATACGTACGGCCCAGTTGATGGTAAGTGGTTACCGTAGACTATGATATATATACACAGAAAGAAAAAAATACAACTACTTAATAATATATGTTTGTTGACTCTGAATAGTACTATTTCTTACTAAGTTCTTTTTACGCGACAAAAGCAGAACATTTGAACCTTCGATATCAACCACATCAGATCCAGATATGGGTCAGACCGACAGTCAATACGCTCAATTTATGGTGGCACCATAACTTTTGTTACATCCGCGATATCCGTCTGATTTACGACGCGTATTAGGCTTGTATCCGGTTCCAGATTACTGCGCATTCACTATAAATGTTCCTGAATACCCCTTATAGCAAGCTATCGATAAAACACTCGAGTTTATTGTAAAAGAGAAACCGATACTGAGATATCGATTAAGGAATGTTGGTAAATCAAATATGATGGACCAAAAGGACAGTGTCTTTCCAATAGAATTACTTAATAAGCTCTTGCGAAATAGTAAGTTAAATAGAATTACGACAAGGCCTAGGCGTGAGTCTGACTGTTCGAAGGGCGCTGCTTGATACTGATTACTTGAAATATTGAGACGTTTCTGCGAAACTCAGGTCGGACAGATATTACAAAAAACCATTTATGAAATCCAAAATTAAAACATACAACAAAATTTGTATCATCATGGGGGAACATTAAAGATCTTCTTTAATTCATTGAATTTTATATCACTAAGACTGTAGTGCTTCTTGTCTATTTCCAGACAGTAAATAACAGTGATCTCTAACATTAAAAGAATACTTCAAAAGCTCACATTCACATCATAAAATCAATCGAATCTAATGTTCTGGAAACATCGATAGGGCCACTTGGCACGTTACGATTGAATTACATGAGAAAAAATCTCTATCGAATATTTACTACGAGTATAACATCAGAAACTTTTCTCTGGATCTTATTTACAGATATTTCTGAAGGAAATACTTTACCAATAGAGAATCGCGTAGGTATGTGTTCTCGAATATCAAAACGTCTCATATTGATTTATGAGTGTTATTTCTATATTAATATAAGCGACCTTTGCGAAGCCAGGCACTTCGAACGGTTGTAATTTATTGAGGTTTCAAATAAAAATAAAATGTAAACATTTCTTTTATGAACACAAAGATTACAAATACCTACTATGAAGAAAATTCCGGCGAATCAGTCGAGCCGTTTTGCCTTCTTCTCTCTTTTTAAACGACTTCAAAAAAGGAGGAGGTTATATGTTCGACTGTATGTATTTTTTTTTTTTTTTATGTATGTTCATCGATTACTCGGAGATGCCTGAACCGATTTAAAAAATTCTTTTTTTGTTTGAAAGGGTATACTTCCGAATTGGTCCCCTATTCATCACGTCAAGTTCTGATGATGGAATCTCAGGGAAATCGAAGGCAACCCTCAAATGTTATAGGCACATGTTACGTGTTTCATATATTTTTTTAAGTTATTCAAGTATTTACGTCTGATAGTCAACATCTCATGTTGATGAGCTGGTGATGGAAGGTATAACTCCTTAACTGTTAGGAGTTGGAGGATAATTCTTTCGACATTATAGGTTCTTATAAACCAATAGTTGTATTCTTGTAGGTTATTTAGGTGAGCTGATACTGGAAGTTATAACTCCTTAACTATTAGGAGTTGGAGGATAATTCTTTCAATATTATAGGTACTTATAAACCTATAGTTGTATTCTTGGAGGTTATTCAGGTGAGCTGTCAGTGGAAGGTATAACTCCTTGACTCTTAGGAGTTCGAGGATAATTCTTTCGACATTATAGGTACTTATAAACCTATAGTTGTATTCTTGTAGGTTATTCAGGTGAGCTGTCACTGGAAGGTATAACTCCTTAACTTTTAGGAGTTGGAGGATAATTCTTTCAACATTATAGGTACTTATAAACCTATAGTTGTATTCTTGTAGGTTATTTAGGTGAGCTATCACTGGAAGGGAAACTTCTTAATGTTTAGGAGTAAGAAGATGATTTCTTTAAATATCACATCTATGTATAAACCTTAAGTTATTTCAAGTGTCTGAGGTGAGACCTCTTGATGGAAGATAAAGTTGTTTCTTAATTCAAAGGATTTCTTAGATGATATTTTAAGTTTTCGATATAGTATCTAACCTGCATTGTATACCTATACTTGTTACCTGTCGCATTTTATAGGAAAAAAGAAAGACATAAAAAGCTGAGAGTTTTGAGATTCCTCTATTCTACAATCAGGTTGTGTTGTTAGAATATTTAAATAGACGTTCCCTTCTATCGAAGATTCTTTATTTCGGTTTTCCGTCTTAGTTTGCCAGCCAGTATTATAAAATCTGCTAGATAAAAGTACACTAAAAATGGAAAAATAAACTATTTTTAACAAAAAAATATTAAAACGACTTCAAATCAGTACTAAAAAGCGAAAAATAAACTGAATTAGATATTTAATTCCAAGCTAAAAAATACCTACCTCCCTGTTTAAAGTATAATACCCTATTACTAATCTGTTTGAAGTCGGTGCCAGCCTAATGAGGTTGTATCACTCAGTTTGAGCCGTCCACTAGGTACGATCACACGCAAGTGCGAGGTGGTGTGAAGTAGCGAGCGGTAACAGATGTACGTACTAAGTAGTACGTAGCTTAACAAACTTTTTAGGCTTGGCACCGACTTCAAACAGATTAGTAATAGGGTATTATACTTTAAACAGGGAGGTAGGTATTTTTTAGCTTGGAATTAAATATCTAATTCAGTTTATTTTTCGCTTTTTAGTACTGATTTGAAGTCGTTTTAATATTTTTTTGTTAAAAATAGTTTATAGACAACTAATTTTCACCTGCGACTTTATCCGCGTAGTAAATCGATAAAAAATAGCCTTTTAGGTATGTCCTTTTCCAGATTTTGACGTTAACACAGCGAAACAATTGTGTGGCAATTAAACTCTTTATGAGCTCTATTTTGAGTGTCGTTTTCGGTTTGTGTGTGTGTCTTGGGCTTTTTATAAGTCAATGAATTTCATCAGCATAAAAATGTAATGTAGTTATGTATGCTATTTACCGCCGTAATGTAAATATATCGTATAGAACAAAAGTTATTGCCGTAACGTCCGGGACTATATATTGTCTTCACAGTGTCAAAGAAAATGAAATTCCGTTTCTTTTATCTTGTTGCATGAGTAAATATCTGTAGGTATCTGTAACACGAGGATGGAGCCTTTGAATTTAATATGACTCGGGAGTGTAAGATCTGCATAAGATTTTTCTCTGTGTAGTGGCATTGATGTTGAAGTATCTAAGCCTTTTTTTTTTGAATGGGCAAGTGTTTTATATGCTGGAGTTAACCAACTCGGAAAACAGACGGTTCCAACTAAATAAGATCTTTGATCGCTTAATTCTAAATATAAACTCAAAGTACCTGGTATCTACTGAAGATAATACTTCATAACTTGCAAATTTAGATCTTAATACAGGCTAATAACAACTTCCATAAATTAGTATACTAAAATTAAGCTTCTTCTAAATGTTTAATGAATGAAGTAATTTTAGCTATACCTATATTATGTTTACCTAATTTAATTTACAACTAAGTTCTGTTGCCGGGTTTACTCACGTGGTAGTTCGGTAAATATAGTCTTTAGGGCCATATTTAACGAACAACAGCTTGCCGCACGGAATCGCGCTTTCCTGTGTCTTTTTTGTCCTGAGTCGGTGTCTTGCCGCACGGAATCGCGCATTTATTTTCGTTGGATCCCAGTTTTAAATCCCATTTTTTAAGTATTAACGATGGATCCCATTTGCTATTTCCATTGAATCCCATGTTATAACAACATGTGTACTTGTCAGAAGAAAAGTGACTAAGGAGGGAATTGGGGCTCCGGCATTCTGCACTCACCGCTGCACCGTACGAAACATTACAGTACGGATACTGCTACATTACGTCGATATTCTGTGAGAGGGTAGTACTTCCCCGGTCGATCCGGACCATTCATGCTGATATCAGCAAGGATCTACTACCTTACCTTTACCAAACATTTAAAAAGCAGCATGTGTTCGGCCCGCCGACTATTAAATAATTGAAAGAATGAAAGACAGAAGAAACATGAAATAAATCATACTTTATTTGCACACTGAAACCTATAGGTCAGTGGTACCTACCATGAGTTTTCACAGCGTTCACCCAAGACAGTGCTTTTGATTGACAGATTTTTATGAAAAATAAACAGCACCCCTAATGCTATATGTTTGAATTATTAATTCAAATAAGTAGTACTAGGGTCACTGTTCATTTTTACATATAAATCTGGCAATCAAACAGAGTAAAACGCCTTGAAAACTCATGGTAGACAGGTCAACTTTTTACACTACAGTCGAAGTTTTTCCAAGCATTTTCCTACAGAGATATTAGAGATATAAAAAAAATAGTCAGTCAATATAAAGTATACCCTCATTTAATTAATAATTTTGTTGTTGAAAGTACCCGCAGTCAGATTTTTTAAGAATTTGGGATCCAACGGAAATAGTTTTTGGGATTCAACGACAATAAAACGTAATTCTCTTACTTTTTTTTAAATTTGGGATCCAACGGTAATACATAATAATATTTTGTGGGATCCAACGCCAAAAATATTAAACTAGGATTCAAAACTGGGATCCAACGAAAATAATTCGAATCGCGCTTTCCTATCTCTTTCTATCAATTAGAATCATTTTTTACTAGAGCGAGAATGCGACCGCACGCGGCAGAATCGCCGATGCTCTCGGCTCTCACGCTCTATCTTGCTCTAGTAAATAGCAGTTCTTAGTGACAGAAAAGGATAGATAATAATTTTGTTGCTGCTGTGTGAAGTCAAATACGGACTGGCATCTTAACAGAGAAGCCATGCGGTCTAAGGTACGAATGGAAGTTTGTATGTCAAGCCCTAGTATGTAGTAAATTAGAATTTTCTATTATAACATTTCATCTTCCTTCTCGTTTAATCTCCTCTTTAATATAGTCCAGACTTTAGTATAGATTTTTTTACAGCTCAAAAGTATAAGAGTTTTTTAATAGTGTTAACGTTCAATTAATATACCCCTGTTTCGATTAATCTTAACGTAAACATTTCTTTACAATAAATTTCTTTCCCTGCGAACCTTTTAGAAACATTTTGTTCCAGTAAATATGTAAATATTCTGGATTTATTGATGTTTAATATTTCTTAGCTGTGCCTCCCTTTGTAGGCGCGTAACGAATCAAGGTACGCGTTTAAAATATTAAACTGTGTGCCGGATCGTAGAAATGCGATATACTTACGGGACTTTTTTAAGAAAATTTTATTTGACTGTCGAATTCTATTTAGGTACTTAAATACGGTAATTCTGTATTTTAATCCTCTCATATTTATAACATCGCAGGCACATGAATATGATTTTTTTAATTTTCATTTGCATGCAATTGACCGAATGTTTGTAGATTTAGGAGAATTGGAATCGGCCTTGAATGAAGAACGCGCATTGGCAAGCGAAGCGTAGGACGTCCACCGAACAGCAGTAGAATCGCGATGGATGCCGGTCGCTTACAGCCAGTCCTATTGTAAATCTCTCGAGAAGGCCTGTGTCCAAAAGTGGACGTCCTACGGCTGAAATGATGATGATGAATATAAAGCTAAAAGTTTGTTTGGTTGAATGCGCTAATCTGAGGAACTACTGGATCGAATTTAAAAAAATCTTTGGATGTAGGATTTATCGAGGAAGGCTATAGGTATAACATCACACTACAATTAATGAAACCTAAGTTATGGTCAAACAAACATCCACGGGAACAGAGCTCCGGGCGACAGTAATCTGTCGTGCTAAACAAGAATTATATAATTGTAGCACAATTCTTTCAAAAATGGTGTCTACCATATGAAGATTTTAGGCACATTTTTCTCTAAACTTGGGCATGCAGTTGATCTGTTCTTCATTAGTAGGGCAGAGTTAATAAGGTAATAAAAACAAAAATGTCAACAAAAATAAGCATGTTTTTCTTTATATACTCCAAAGCATTCTCTCTTAGTAGCTTCATGTTCTGACCCGCGCAGACAGTAGGTTCCCTCAGACAAATACGAGCTATGATTATTTAATTCGCCTCTGTTTATGTTGCTAAACCGAAAGTACCTTGAACTTGACTACTTGTTGTTTTAGAAACTGAAATGTATGAATATAAAAAGTTAAAAGTAGTGTGGGTATTCTTTTGTAAATGTATAGCACTTTTTAGGGTTTCGTAGCCAAAATGGCAAAATCGGAACCCTTATAGTTTCGTCCATCCGTATGTCACAGCCATTTTAACAAAAAAAAAAATACTTAATTTTTATTGATGAAATTTAGAAAACAGGTGTCTTGTTTGAGCCGCTACTAGATTTGGTAGTTAAATAATAAAAATTAATATTTCTAAGACACTCCACATGTAACAGAAGCTGAAAAATTTACGAGTAATTGTTCGACAGATCTTATAAAACACTAAGGTTTGAATTGTTTTAGATTATGTGAATATTTTCGGAAATAAACGCTCCAAAAGTAACATAAATTGTCCCATTCTCCTCTATTTTCTAAAACGTAAAACCTAAAAAATCTGAAAAAATATCACAAACATACATTTACACAACTGAAATTATTTTGAATATGATCAGATGTACCGTTTTTGAGTTATTACCGAAAAACTGCGCTTCTCAACAAAAGGAAGTAAGCGCTGTGAAGATACGCTCTTTCGCTGCGCAACACTACCTTGAGCGTGGTCCGACATGCTCTTAACCGGTTTTAATACAGAACAGAGATAGGTTTTTTAGAGGATAGAAAGGCCATCGAGAGATTTTTGTACTGAAACCGCTGTCGCCAGTTGCACACACTTACATGTTACAATACATACAAAACTTAACGCTCATTGGTCAAGTTTGCACGATACTCTCAACAATTAAAAACTAACCTTGAATCATGTCTATAAGACTTTTTTTGATAATTTTGTGACAATTTGTAGAATCGTGCAGTTTTGACATCATAGTAATTATTGCCATAAATGGCATTTGCACACTTTATTGTGCAAATATAAAATGGTAAAACAGAGAAAAGATAATAGTTTTGAAACTCCAATAAATGAAAAATGTGTGCAATGTTTTTTCTTTTAAAAATACATACTAAATAGTAGTAGATTGTTTTAAAATAATAGAATAAATAAGAAAATATGAATTCCACATTAACATAAATATGACTTTTACTGGTATCCCAGAGAGATGTATCCACTACCTTCCTGTTGGTATCGATTTATCGATTAACATGCGTACGTAAATGCATCATGTCATCATAATGTCCCTTTTAATTTTTTTACAATAATGTTAAATAACGCTAACTAAACCGTAGCTTGTTGCGGGCAGCACAAAATCGCTCGTTGTGGCGGAAATTAGGTGAGGCCTTTGTTCAACAGTGGACGTCATTGGGCTGATATGATGATGATGATGATGAAAACGTAGGTGTTCGCGTTTGTGAAAAGAACATAAAAGAGATTTTTTCATAGGTTCAGTATCTTCTGAGAGAATTAATGAAATTGATTGAATTTAAATTAATTATGAAATTATTTCGAACATTGTAATCATATATTTTTTTACGTTACTTATGTGACAACAGATTTTTTTTTGTGGAATTGCTCCTAAATTCTGATGTATAATATATATTGTCTGACTTTTTTATAAGAAAAAGGTATTTTTTTTTAGATAAATGAACTAAGTAAATTGTACTACATTTTGTGTATCCACTCAGTTCTACCAGTTCTACCAGTTGCCGTTTTTTTATTTTGATATCTTTTGGGCATTCCAAAATAAAATTATTGTTAAACCTAGGCCTATGTCTAGCAGTGTAGGTACGTTATTGGGCTGAAATGATGATGATGATGAAAACATAAGGTACATAAAACATATTTTCTGAAAAATAACAAAGTTTAATAATTTCTGTTATTAAATTAAGATAAAATAAAAACCCACTTTATTATATCGACACTGAATGCAACTTGGTCCGCACTATCTATATGTACTACGAAACTGTGCCATTGGCTTTGTGCAAACACAATACATTACGCAGCCACTAACGTAAAATAAGGTGAAAGGTATGAAATTGCCAGCAATGTACAATGTTTCATCTGTTTGAAATTCTATCGTTTTCGTCTGTAAACTACATAATACTTTTACAATAATGTGATATATTCCTTGTATTTTAAGATTTTTAGACTTATCGGTGAAAAGATATCCCTCCTCGGGTTACATTATATACCTGGCTTCTTTTGCTATAGGTTAGGAAAGCGTTAGATAGCATAATTTATTTTTTAACGCGTAGCTGTGCACGACAACACACTACGACAGCGACTATTTGACGTTACAGTGAGATTTTCAAGATATATGATCAGTTGATCATATATACGCGCGCCCGCCCCGCCCACAAGGCCATTCTAACTACTTTCATTGTTCTGTGGGTTTTAATTTCCTATAATTATTTGATAAAGGTAAAAAAATATTTTCATTAATATAAGAGTACAAGCCAGTTCTAGTGATTTAACGCCATAGAGATAGTTTTAGATACAGTCAGTCAAAAAAATTGCATGCTTTTAGTACAATACGTTTAGTAGTTATCGCAAATTACTTCCCATTCAACATGCCCCTCATTTCTTAAAGCATCAAGAGCACCACTTGCACCGAAGCCTTTAATGCCAAGCAGTTCTAATTTAGGGATCGCTGGCTTACTTTGATGGATCTACTGGTAAGATGATTGCAGTGGCAATAAAGAGGACGCGCTCCCTATAAAATAGTATTGAATTCGGGAGCTGTTTTTTCCTTTTATAAATAAAAGAATTGGTTGTTTCAGTTTTTTAGTTTTACATTTAAATTATGTGTATAAAGTGACTTCAGTAATTTATTTAACTTCAATGTATATTTGGCTCTTAATAAAGCAATTTCACAGTTTTGGTCAATTTTCAGTGTGCAAAAATCATTTCTCCTCATATAAAACCTGCAATCATACACAGAAATTTTTTAAAATATGTTGACAATATAAAATTTATTATTTTTATCGATCGGTAAATAAAATCTCTAAATAAAATGTTTTATAGTATATTTACTTAAATAAAATACACGTGCATGAATATATTTTTAGAATAAAAGATATTATGATTTATACATAAATATTTACACGAAACCCGTGAGCGCACACTATGATTTTATGACATCTGATGTAATAAGAAGTGTCAATCTCCAGATATTGAATGATATTCTATCACATACCTACTTATATTTACCATTACCTTGACATCAAAGGAAAATGAACCAAATAGCTATCACATTTCGGTTCTGAATCGATGAAAAGAAAAATAAATAGGAATTAGGTATGTATTTCAGGCGTTGCTACGTTGATGCGCAGTAAAGTTGTTCTATAAAGTTTTCCCAGTTGCGGAAAAAACAAGATTTAGGTTATACCTGTTCTAATATTTATATGCTTTCATTAAACTTACCATATTCTGATTCATCACAGTTTGAGACTGACATAAGTGAAGGTCAAACCTAAGTTTTCGTATAAAAACATGCCTAGAATCCCGTAAGTCATTTTAATTTATATTTTGGAGAATACCATTCAACATTTACGCCTTCTCAGCTAAAACTCACAATATGTGAGGGTGTTATCAATTATTAGCTTAACATAACACGTGACATAATGAAGTAAATTATAACAGTCTTAACTGAAATAATTTATGTTAAAATTAAATTACTTGGGTATACCAAAATAAGTGAGTATTTTCACTTCTAAATAGCGTCAAAATCAACGTAGTATTTCTTACAAAATTTAATAAATCTAACTTCACTTGACGCTATCTGAATTTTCCGTTTAAGAGGTGAAGAATTTCCTAATTTATGTAAATTGTTAGTACTTATCACGGTTATAAGGAGACTCGATATAGAAAATAATTTTCTCTAAGATCCCTAAAGGAAATGGAACGAATATTACGGAGAGCTCACCACAATTTATGTTAGAAAGGTATATGTATATACAAATGGTTTTATTATAATTTGAGAAGGCGTATGGTTCAATCATGAGAAAAATTTATGAAGTGTGGATTCGACGGAGTGGAAGTAATGGAAAAATAAATATTATACTCGCGAGATGAACGTTCCCTAATTTGAACATATATAATATATACACTCGACAATTGCGTGTCGACCTACTTTTTCGTACATATGTATGTTTTACTCGATCAATGTAGCAAACATTATTAAATTTTAGGTTATTATAATTTTAAGTTACGGTATTTTTTCTCTACTTTTAAAGTGACTACTATACTGCCTTGCTAATGAAAAATGGAACAACTACATCTCAAGTTCAGAGAACAATACAGCTTAAGTGATTTGCCTTACGTGCTTTTTTCTGTGACCAGATTAGTGTAAATGCGTTGTTCTTTCTTAGCAGGCAGTATATAACCTCCTCCTTTTTTGAAGTCGTTTAAAAATACAATTTTGTTTTAAATTCTGTGTAATAATGTTTTATTTAAAAAAAATACTACATATAAACTTTGCTTTTAGAATTTTATTCTGAATGTGAGATATTTTACAACCTTACTTCTAAAGCTTCACAGCGGTAAATTGTTTACTCCTGAGCTACAGAAATTATCTATGGGTCCGTGGGTGATCATGAAATTTGTGGGCGATATTTATTCCCAAGATAAAATTAAATTAACCGTAAAGCCTTGGCCTTGAATAGATAACTAATATCTTTTGATATTTATTTTAGGACACTTATAAAGGAACAGTAATTAATTCTATTTAAAGAAAAATATTCTAAATATCGTTTATATTTAGCTTGTGACCAAAATTCGTTTAATTAATAAAAGTAATTAGTTTTTGTGATTGACGCGTATAATTCCTATAATTAATTAATTCTTAGAAACGTAAATTTGATGTTACACGATGTTCAAGGTTTGCTAAATATAGTTAATTCCGTAAATCTATTAAAAGAGTGAATGGAACGAGTGAACGTACATTAATCTCGTTACAATCTCGACACAGTTTTCAAGATAAGCGATAAAAAGTCGGAGCTCATCTCCGATCAATGTTTTTGTTGGACTGGCTCTGTCAATGGGCTGATTCTAAGGAACGACAATATGATATTTCCCAATCTAGTCCCAAATTAAGCAATTATATTTGCTTGTGTTATGGGTACTAAACAACTGGTATGGTAAATACATATTATAGATAAATTACACCCAGACACAGAACAAACAATCATGCTCATCACACAAAGATTTGTCCTGGGTGGGGATCGAACCCACGACCTCCGGCTTAGCAGTCAGGGTCACTAACTACTAGACCAACAGGCAAGTCAAAGTTAATTATATGTTTGTAAAGTCTCCCGTGACAAAAGGTTAGTTCCCGCGGCGAAAGAAAATAGTCTGTAAGACTTCTTGGTGTAGGAAACTAAAGATACGATAATTTTTCTGATTCATATCTTGTGGGTTAGGTGCTTGTAATGTGTGAACACAGGGATTCATCACCACGTCCGACAAATTCTAATTGAAATTTTTTATTTGTTTATTGTCTTTATTATAAACAAAAAACTGGACTACTATGACCACTGATAGAGTGGCATGGTAGTCATCGGATGAGGCCCAGCAGCGGATGAGATGGGCTGAAAGCAAAAGTAACAGTCTCTATAATATATTCAGTATCATTATGTTTGTTTTAAAAATATGTTTAATAAACTTTTTAGAATTAGATGAAGTGTGTAGAATGTAGGAAATCATTACGTTTAGAGTTCTATTTATATGCAAATAACACATTAGTACTTGCAAGACGTTATTTTCTTAGTAAAATAACTGTAAGCACTGCGAAAACTTAATTTATGACAACATGTTCAAGTAATTCTAAAAAATATTTTGAACATATTTTTATTTTTAATCTAAATTTAAAACCACGAAATACGGCACTAAATTGCGACGTTGCCGCTCATAAGTATAAACGCTCTTAAAACCGTTTTAACATCGATTCGTCTCGTGATGCTGAATATGTAGCGAGCAATTCATCAAGTGTACCATCTATCATTGTCACGGCGTCGGCGTCGCGGTCTGCAGTGGCCTTGTGAACCTTCCCTGATAACGTACAAACCGAATCGGTTCCGAGACTTCCGAGATTAAAGTGATTGAAATCACATTATGTCACGTGAAACATACGCAGTGTCAGTTTGACAAACTGTTTTTTCTATTCGAATAATAGAAATTTGTTATTATTCTTACGAAAAATAAGGTATAAGATTTTTTGTCGTGTGACATTTTATCTTAAAAGGGTCCTGCGCAGGGGGCAAAAAAGGTATTTTTCAGTAATTAAAATATTTTTTCTATTCAAATTTCTATTAATTTGTTATTACTCTTACGAAAAATAAGGTATAAGATTTTATGTCGTGTGACATTTTATCTTAAAAGAGTCCTGCGCCGGGGGCAAAAAAGATATTGGGTTTTTCAGTAATTAAAATAGCAATGGGAACAAAATTAGCTGGTGAAACTGTAGGTATTTTGGGCTAGAAGCTTTTGGCTTCGTTGCTACTTCGACCAGTGGTTGATATACTGTATCGCCCTCTTGTGACAAAGATGCACCCCTGCTTATCTATACACTAATATTATAAAGAGGAAAACTATGTTTTTTTTTTAAGTAAATGATGAATGAGCTAAGCAATGGCCATATAAAGAACAACGGGCGTGAAGCCCCGTGCGTGTTCTAGTTCTTTATAAAATGCGATGCTGTGTTGTTCATTAAATTTAATGTAAATTTTTGAAATCACTGTCTAAATATTTCTATTACTAAGCTTACAGCTTTACAGCAGATTATAAAAGCTACTTTGAGATTGCAATGAAAGCTAATCTTTAAACCGTCAATTGATTGTCAGTCCAGACCATTAGTCTATTATCGTTTACTAGAAGTCACTCGGGGCTTCGCTCCCGTTGTTCTTTATTTGGCCACTGCTCAGCTCTTATTGGCCGTAGCGTGATGTTATATAGCCTATGTTACTCAGTGATAATGTAGCTTTCTAACAGCGAAAGAATTTTTGTAATTGGTCTGGTAATTCTTAACTTTATTCATTCCTTATAAAAATACAATTCTTTACTCTTTATAATATTAGTACCTATAGGTGATTGTTTACCCACACAGAAAAACATAAACTTAAGTCAAAGTCTTCAAACTAAGCACCGAGAGAATAATTTCCAAAGATTTCACCAACTATAAACACTTGAGTGGACTTTCCAAGTTAGAATTTAATCCACTTATTCACGAACATGGCTACCAACTCCTGTTCAAACCACAACTTAATACAACAATGAGCTTTGAAACGTAGGTATGGAAAGCAGTTCGCCAACAAGTGATTTATAATTTCTATTACAAACTACGGCGGCTGCGATTCGCGAATCTTTACGGGTTTATACGGGAAATGTGAGTTGAGATGTATGTTGTTTGATATTTACGAGTAAGGGAAGTTTCTTGAGAAAATTACTTACACGAATACATATTTGTTTGAGAAATGTAAACATAATAATTGTGTATCTGTGAGTGACAACAAGGAAAATTGTCATGTACATTATGTTGAGATTTTTCCTTTCGTTGAAGATTCATAAAATGTATTTAAGCATTATAATGGCGCCTTTGTAGCCAGCAAAAAATGCTATCCTTCAGTTAAAGATCCATAAATGTATTTAACCATTATAATATTGCTTTTGTAGCTAAGAACGATATTGTATATATTAGAAATGAGGTTATTTTTGAGGCGCCTTTTTTTGTCTGATTGTCAATAGTCACATCATTTATTTTATATAGATCACATACATGATACTTATGAACGGCATACAAAGCCAAAAAAGGTGCCAGCAAAAATGGCTAAGGCATGAAGTTAGGATATGCTTATGTTTTTCTACGATATAACAAAAGGATAAATTGGCATACATGTTTGGGCCCAAATGTAAAAAGATGAAAATTATGTCAATTAATAGAGAGCACAGCTTATAAAACACTTTCTTTTCTTTTTGCGCGTCGGGCATGTTCGCTGATGCTAGCACTGATGGCTTCGCAGCGATCAGGCGTAAACGTGCCGCGTCGCTGCTGCAGAGGGTTCGGGGCATCACCAACGAACGGTCTCTTGAATGTGATTGCGGGTAAATTTGATTGTCCATTAATGTATGTGATGTCGTATTTACATGTTTACTAACATAGTTATTTAAGTTCTTATGTTTACTAACAATATATGATGGTTTTTTTTACTGAAATAAAATTATTATTATTATTATATTATTACTTAAGATTTTGGACTCTTAATCAATCTGATAAGAGAGATAAATGAGATTAGGTACTCACTTTATCATTAAGAAAAAAGCAACACAAGTTTCAAAGAAAGCAACTTTAGTAGAACAATTTAAGTGTTTTTCCATAAATTATAACTACGTCCAAACATATTAATATAGTCCTTATCTAAGCCTAAGCTATCGTTTCAACAAGTATCACAACAAAAGGTATATATCGGTAGCGAATACCAAGCGACAGGTATCACGTTACATGTCCACAGTTAGTACTGGCAGTTGCAGCGTCCATGACATTTCAATTAATCAGAATACCTCTGCAATAACTCACTTACAGCATTTCAGCTTAAACATAGAGCTTACTCTGAATCTCGAAACCGACGTAATAAGAAATGATATCGCTATCAACTGTTTATTAATTTATAAATATATAAATCATTGCTGCCATTTCTAGGCATTTGATAGCGATATCGAATTCCACTAATTCCCTTCAAAATATTCTGAGTTGACCCGTGCCCAGCAGTGGGACGTTTATAGGTGGAAAAGATGATGATGATGATTTTATCCCACTAAGGGTTGCACCATATCCATTCGCACCGAACCGCACTTATTTATAATTATTTTCTTAGAGCAGTCATTTAATTCAACTTAGAACCGTCATTTACTAGAATGTGACAGAGAGTGAGAGCCATTGACTCCGCCACGTGCAGTCACACTTTCGCTCTCATTCTTGGTCTAGTAAATGACTGTTATAAGTGACAGAAAGTAATAGGAACATAGGAAAGTGTGATACCGTGCGGTCGGTGTGGTCCAACCCTAAGTCGATGTCGAAATTCCGACCTTTGTACTTATAAGAGAAACACGAAATGGCTTTAATAGAACTAAGAATAGTCGTCTAAAACTGTGAGTATATTACCTATAATAATAAATGGTAATTTTCTTTTATGAAAGTAGGAAGGTTAGTAGAAAGTTAGGTTATACCAAACTCGGAACTCTAAACTTTATGAAAGTTCCAGATTCAATACGGTCCGTCCGATAAGATGCTAACTCAGAAATGGAAAAAAATATTTAAATATCTTAAAAGACTTAAGTTTTCAGAATATTAATGGACTACCTTTTAAGGAATTTCATAAATCATACCTATTCGGAAAAATATATTTCTCTAGAGAAATTAATAAACAATTTAGTTAATAGGAAGATTCTTACTTATGTTGTTCGGCCCACGCACACAAAAATTGTATCTTTACAAGGAAAATATATCTATTTCTTTTTCCTACATTTTTTGCTATCATATTCATTAGCTGAATACGAGATTTCTTTTTTCCGTTTACATAAATGATAGTAAATTAATGTTTCTTATAAGGAATAGATCTTAGGTCCTCTTATCATCCTATTATTCGTTTTAATTATAAGGTTTCTTGAGTACATTGACCTCAGAAGAGGTCATAAGTTTGAGGCGATCTTCCGTATGAGTTCGTAGGATAAATTGGGAAAGATAACAGTGAATGTGCCAATATCGGGGATCTAACGGACCCACGTAATCCTGAGGAAATTTATTAGTTAATGCTGAGAAGGCTGTACGAATAGGAACGCTTGTTTTGTTTTGTTCAACAAGAGGCATGCAGAGCATGAATCTGACATTTGTTATGATTAAATACGAGAAGTAAGTAATACAAATTATTCGCTTCATTAACTTTAGTATACCAACCAATAAAATACCAATGAGTCAAACAGACAAAAGAAAATTGGAATAACAAAGCCTAGTTTAAGTTATAACTTATTGTGGAATTACGATTCTAAGATTTCTTGAGATAATTTTAGTATATTCTGTATAAACAAGGTTTATACTTTAGCCTTTATTATTCCAATGCTGGGATATATATAAATCCTAGGGATAGGAAAAGAAAACGGGGAAGGCAGTTTAGGATGATGATTAAGATGAAATCAAAACAGTAGCAGGCTCACAATGGTCGCGGACTGCCAAGACGAGAGAGAATTGGAAGAAGTTAGAAGAGGCCTTTGTCAATACAGACAACAGATACAATTGTCGATGTAAAACTAAAAACTAAAATTTTTGTAACAAAAATTATCAGAAATAAAGGCTATTATTTTCATTATTATTCCAATGCTGAGCTAAGGCCTCCCCTCAAATTTCTACTGCTGTCTATCTCCAGCCCTATTCCATCAGCCCTTCTTATAGGTATTTAAGTAGTCACATCAGCGTTTTTTGGGCCTATCCCGGCGACGAAGCCCATCTCAAGGTACCCACTGTGTGACAATTTGTACCCACTTATCTGAATGCATTCGTGGAATGTGACCCACCCACTCTTCTTATAACTTAGCAGACTTATTGCCACCATCCGTAAGCCCAGTCTGCAAGCATTATTGAATTTCGCAATCAAAAAATTCTTAAATGTTCTTTTACAAAATGCATTTTATACAGTAATTCAAATCAGATAGATCTTTCAACATCCCAACGAAATTCAAACGAACAATGTGGTTAATCTCTAACAGTCTCAGTATCACCTGAGCACTGCAAGCCAACTCCTTGTTCGTTAATTACATAGATAAAATCAACGAAAGTTTGTTAACAAGACACCGCGAATGATCTGACAGAAGTTTATCTTGCTAAACTTAGATGTACAGAACTTATCTAACTTTACTTTACCTCTGGCGTCTCTTCAATTCGGTTGGTTTAATTATCAGGATTCAAATCTGTCTGTTTGTAGTTGGAGCGTTGTTATCTCATCGCTGTAATCGTTTCTTGTTTCATTATTAATTACTTTTTCCTGTACATTTCCGATTGTTGGAGTTTCCTCTGTTAATTACAGAAAGTAATTTGGTAGGATATTGTTTTTGAATGTTTACTTAGAAATTTCTAGATGAATCGTTGGGAGATTTGCAGGTTAATTAAAATGTTAGGATGGTTGGAGTTTTATTTTATGAATATTACAATACACATTGTATACCTACTGGCAGATTGTTATAATTCTGTGATATTTTCAAACAGTCTCTAATTGAAATTGCTACTAATTTGACGATTAAAAAGAGTGGTCTGAGTTTCTTGCTAAGTTCTTCTCAAGGCTCAACTTTGTCAGCAAACTGTCCATAAGCAAATTTGCTGACATATTTTTGGCTTTATATGTCGATCGTAAGTATCTTGTAAATCTATATTTAATTATGATATAAAGTTATTGACTATTGGCTGATTTTTAAAGGACTTTCGTGAAGACAAATAGTCGTTTTGTAGTTTGTTCGTAGATTAAATTAAGAAGACAATTTAGAGGAATGCTCTGCCTTAGGGTAAAAATCACAAAGCACTCGTGCAGAAGAAGGAAAACTCGAATTAAAACCCTGTTACCTTTTGACCTTTCTAACCCTCCCTTTGGGTCTGCATGGTAACAGAAGGCTATTGACTTTTGTCTCAAAACTCGTGCCTAGCAATGAGACGTACTGAGTGTTGATAAATGTTTTTATTAATAATGTTTTTAGTATACAGCAGTTCGTTATCAGCACTATGGTCTCCATTTTGATCGTCCAAGTTAATTAACACGAACCCTCTTGAGACCCATGAACTCAATGTTGTTTCGAGAAATAGGTTGTGATATTTTATCAATCCGTTGTCAATTAATTACCTATGTATAATTTAAAGTATTTCGATATTTACAACTACTTCTAAATCATCAAAGTGCTAAGATTGATATTTTTTTCATAATCAATATAATAAATACGTCAAGAAATATATCAAATTCAAACAATATTTCAGAACGCAACATGTAAAGTTTTGAAATCATTGATAGCGTGAAAATTTATGAGCAGTTTATTTACATAAATCTATAACGGGATTGGAACAAATGTAAATATAAAATGACAAAAAAATGTATTTGAAATTATAACTCAATTAAAATGTCAATACAAAAACAAAAGCGTTAATTCAGTTATATGTACAAAACTGAGATTTTCACATGGCGCTCATATTCATATGACCACATTTGAGCGCTTCTTTTCTACTGAAAGCGAATGCTTGCGTGTGCCGTATCTGAGGGTAGAAAATAAAACTATTTCAATAAGAATGCGCGAAAAATAATTTCAATATTTTATCTACTCATTCAATCTCTGTAACCTTAAAAGTAGTTTTATACAAAACATTTCCCAAATTAATACTATCTCGGTTTTGTAAACCTAATTCAAATGAAAAAGTCTACCAAAAACTAAACTCATTTCATTTTCACGAGCCAACACCGTAATACAATCTTGCCTCAGGAAACCGTATTTCTGTTGAACAGATCTAAAATTGTAAAGGTCAAAATATCAATTTGATGAACAAGCGATTGGTGCTGAAGTGCTACATGACGATAAATGGTCAAAATTCAATTCTGAGACTTTATTGACTGATGGACCATTTGGTTCATCATCAAACGTGGATTATGAACTGATGGTGAATGTATGGGAAAGCGACCCGTATGCTGATTAATTTGATTTACATACATCATACCATGCAACAGCATGGTCCATCATCCAAAGCGATGGTGACTGAATGGATAAAGGACCGGCGTGCTAAATACGCGGTACGAGTTCTATTCCGACCGGCAGTACCAATGTGGAATCCACTTTGTGGAATTTATATGTACTATTCATGTGATTAGCCATCTGCTAACGGTGAAGGAAAACATCGTGAGGAAACCTTAAACCTACACTTAGAATTTCTCCTGGGGTATGTACCCCAGGAGAAATTCTAAGTGTATGTCTGATCCACCAACCCACATTAAGCCAGCGTGTGTGGATTATGGCCTAAAAACCCTCTCAGCTCTCTAGACAGAGGAGAGGAGACCCGAGCCCAGCAGTGGGACATGAATGGGTTGCTGATAATACCATCCAACATACCTCAGAACTCAGATTACGACGATTATTCAATATTTCGTGAACAAATAGAACCTTCGTCCTTGACATTGAATAGACAATCCAATATTCAATATCTGATTAAATATTCATAAATCCATTTGCGTATAATTCCTATAAATCAATAGAGCTCCTTCAATTCCGGGACATTTATTATTCATGAAACTCGTCTTTTAAACCTTTAAAACTAAAAAACTATAAAACCTAAAAATAATTTTACGTCTTGTAATCTTTTACATTAAAAAAAGTAGTCGCGAGCCACCTGAGAGCTTACTCTGAATTTCGACATTTTCAAGTTCAAGTTTTCTTACATTTGACTGCGACATCAAAACCGACTAAGTCGAATATCGAAATTCAGAGTGAGCCAGTGAGCCCCTAGGGAACTTTATGGAGTCTTGGATCTATAGGAGTGATATCTACTTTTTACCACCATACCACATGGGCAAACCCGCGGACGGAAGCTTCTAAACAATATAAAACTAAATGAAAATCTTACCTATTCAAATTAAATTCTTTACACATTTATGTACATGATAAATATAATAAGAATACATACAAGGTCCATAAAGTTTCAGTCAATTGTTTGTCTCACCTTAGAAGAGTTAACAAAAAATCCAATCCACTCAGTAATTGACAGTTACAATTTCATTATGTTATAATTGGAAATGATATGGAATTCTACAGAACTAAAATGCCAATGCAAATGTGTCTTAACTTGACAAGCATAGGATTGCTTTTCAACAGCATATAGAGGCGCTTGTAGCATTGTGGTACTGATATGTTCGATACGATCATCGAGGTTAAGCAACACTCGGCAAGGTCAGTCCATGATGGGTGACCGTTTGTGGCAATTTCATTCTCGAGCGTCTCCGTGCTTCGGAAGGCACGTTAAGCCGTTTTTCCCGGTTACCACTTAATGTGGTAATCGTTAAGTCAGGTTGGAAGCCTTCTGGGTGACGTGATAAATTCCAACACCAGGGTCTACCTCACACGATAAGAATAAGAAGAACAGCTTAATTATGTTGCAAGATTGCTATCATCCTATATTAAATGGGCATAGTAGGTTGATAGAACGTCAGCATCATCATCACTACAACCCAGAAACAACCCACTGCTGGGCTCCGGTCTCTCCCAAAGATTGTGGAGGAAATTTAGCCAACTGTACCACGCTGGCCAGACGGCAGTTGGTATAGACTATACGGTACAGGGTTGTTTTGAATTTTCCTTCTCTTAGAACGCAATCTGAACAAAAACAACGATACACTCACAGCTACAGAAGCTACAGACTTTTTCTTTATGATCGTTATACATGTATAATTGCTTATTAAATTAAATGACTTAATTTGAATAAAATGCCTAATTTGAATAAAACTTTTAAATAGGCCAAACATAGCGATGTTATAAAGCTGGCGTGGTCATAAAAACCCTCTTGAATGGTATTTAATTGCCGGCGGCAGAAGTACGTTTAATTATAATTATATTAGTACGTGAAAACTGTGGGGGGAGACTTTAATGTCAACCGGTGTGGTTTAAATACCTAATTATAACTTGAGGCTATTTTTCCCACCAAAAGAAAAAACGAGACAATTCCCATATACCCATCACCGTGACTCCCGTTGTTAACACAGACGATGTCTTGTAGCTGATTTAAAATAAATATTTATTTTCTTCTTTCTAGATGAAACCTTGTGAGCACCGAATCATGACATTCAGAAGTGCCAGGGAACCTAATGTCAAAGCTTAACTGTCTCCGAACCTGCAATGAAATCAATCAGAAGTAAATTAGAGTGACCAAAAGGAAAAAGAGACCGATGATTCAGCCCTAAATACTTGACTGTGGTAAAGTCAAAATAAAAGATATGTATTACAGAATTGAATTTCTTTTGACCAATCAAAAAGAGATTCAGTATTCTATCTATATACTTATAAGTATCATCAGCAACCCATTAAATCCCACTGCTGGACTCGGGTCTCCTCTCCTCTAACTAGAGAGCTGAGAGGGTTTAGACCATAATCCACTCACGCTGCCCGCTCCGGTTCTTTATCCATTCAGCCACGGTCGCTTATATAAGCATAGTATACTCGTATGTATATTTAACTGTAATTTTCCAAAAACTTTTTACAATAAAAATTTTCTTTGCTATTTTAACCGTCGTAAATTTAGTAACCCTAGCACGTAAATGATTGATTATAAATATATTCATGTTCAATTACAAACAAATATTATTTCTTCTTTACATCTAAAATAAATAGCCGTAGTAAATACGACACGTTCAGGTTGCGTAACTAGTGAGATTATGCAACCAAATGTTCAGTTATTTCAGATTAGTAGCATAAACAGATTTGTTTAAGGTGGATATTCCGATACGCCTTCTCTATACATTTTACTAAGGCTATTTTTTTTAAAAATAGACACTTTTTACTTACACAATTCATCGTTTCTATAATAAATAGGCCGACGTATTGACTTTTTGTTATTAACTTACCTAACTAATTTAATGAAGAAAAAAAACGAGGACAATTTTACTCTTGTTAATAGGCAGGCCTATTTATCGTTGAAAAGTGATAAAATGAATTGTATGAAATGAAACTGACAAAATAGCCTCAGTAAAAATGTATGGAAGATACGAATTTTAGAAAGATTTCCTTTTTTACCCGACTGACAGGACGGGTATTGTTTTTAGATACTACGCTCACATTGAAAATAATACTATATCGGGAAAATACCGCAGTGAACCTAATACTTACACGTAGTATCATAAATGTTTGAAAATTATTCAATTATTTTTCCCCGTATTTGATGTCTCGGTACAATGGTAATGAAATGGAATGGCAACGGTAATGGAATCTTCGGACTTAAAATTAAAAAGTGATATCAGACCCTTTAGACAAGTGGCAATGGTTTCGATCTATCTATTACATGTTAAATTAGTGCACTGATCACGTGACATGTCGATAGGTTAAGTCAGGGATGTATTCAAATTTATTGAAGTGACATTTTAATGTTTCGAATAGAATCAAAGACGCTAAAAACCACTAGATTAATTTCATAAACATGAAACACGCGATAAAACAGCTTAAGGAAAGTATTATGACTCGGAAACGATGAAATTTGTTAATATAAACATCATCTTTTCTCTTTCTCTCTCTCGGAATCAGTGCTTACCCGTGGTACTACCAGTAGTACCATTGGGATTATTTTTTGCCCGTCGTACTACTACGTACGGGAGATGTTGCATTACCCCTGGTACTACTTATTAATTTAACATATACATGTACGTTGAAGCAATAGTTGTAATAATACATATAGAGGTCAATAAAAAATCAAATTTACCGAAGTAACAGAATTCGTCCTGTCAAATATTCGAGGTAATCCTACAAAGTGCCGAACCCGAATAAAAGAATATGTAAATATAAATTCCTTTTAGGGTAAACACGTGGATGTCCTTTCGTTACAAAATCCTTCAAAATGTACCTTATCTAGTCTATTTACTCTTGATTAATTAAAGGGGTTAGATGAAAAACCTGATGTGTACTTTTCACATGGGCCGACGTTGTGACGTTGTGAAACTTAAGTCTATAGATAATTCAAGGACACGGCTCCCTAATCTAACAAAGTATAAAATTGGTGGACGCTTCATCATACGGTACGGTACATCTGTTCTGTCTTCTTATAATGTTTGGTCAGGAAAAGGAGTAAGCTTACAAAAACTATACTAAGTATTTCTTGTATGTAGATATTGTGATTGTGTGAGTACATAGTAGCTCTTTATGTGTTTACTATATAATGCCTGGTGCTTCGCTCCCGTCGTTCTTTTTAACGCCAATGCTAGCTCCTATTGGCCGTAGCGTGATGTTTTATTGCCTATAGCTTTCCTCGATAAATGGGATATCCAAAACTAAAAGAATGTTTGAAATTTAGATAAGCCCTATACCATTTTTTCGATCGATGATCGAACCTCTTGCGTAACAGTCGTACAGATCCTCTGCACCACTGAGGCATTCAATATGACGCAATCTTTTGATAAAAAAAAACACTTAAACTGTGAATAGGCTATATGTATAATTTCATGGACTAATAAATAATTAGCAACTAAAAAAATACGTCACACATATATGTGACGTATTTTTTTAGTAGAATTAAAAATAATATCACGACAAAGTTTCTACCGTTCCGTAATTGGCTTATCAGCCGCTACACCTGAGCTGAGACAAATTTTGGCACAAAGTACTTAAAACTAAATTATGAACGCCTTCCAAACGTGTGAAGGTACCTCTTGAGACCAAGATTGATTTTACTACAGACTTTAAACTAGATACGAAGCCCAACAATGTCACACAACAAGCAACAGTAAAGGAACTACACTAGAATATCTTATGTCCTAAACTAACAAACTAGATCTGGAAATCATTGGTCCGAACTCAAACTTAGAATAAACTCTATCCAACGAATTTAGAATAAGGCCGAACGATACACAAACGACTTTGACCTTTATAGTAAAATCCTACGATATATATTCCTAAGGTTAATTTAGGTATTGTGGCTCTTTATGTTTGTAAGGCCCTTTCTTGTTAGACTCATTAGGGATATTAATTAAACTAACTCTCACGCGTTTGGTCCACTTTCTATTTTAGAACGAAGTTTGAATATTTAAAATAAACAATAGAATGCCTACAGCTGCAACTATTGTACTTTTGAATTAAGAATAGTTTGTCATTGCTCTGATACAGTGTCATTGAGTTATATTGTAAAATCAGTCTTATATTGCAAGTAAATTCAGTAGAATTTGCCAGTTCTTTAACAGCGTTTAAAATGGTAATAAGATATCAGTACAATACTCAAGTAATATGCTTGCAAATGAGTGCTTATTAATTTCATACCTTTAAGAGAGTTCATACAGAGGAATGGCAACGTCGCAATTTAGTGTCATATTTCGTGGTTTTCGATTTTTGTTATTTAATTGGAGCTAATGTTTTAAAGTTGTCTACCGTATGGAAAATTAAAAACTGATTAATATAAGATTTTTTCCTACAACTATCTATTTCTTTAACATAATGTTTTTTAACTCTAATTAAACTGATATTTTTGGCCGAAAATATTCCGACAGCTCAGAATCAGGGGGCAGGTACATTTTGGTACTAGAAGCTATCCTAATAAATTTTAGAACGATAACGCTGGAAGAAACACAGCAGATAACAATAAATTTAACATAGTATCGCTGTACTAGCAAAATGTGTACTAGCGAAACTAAATTACGACACCTAGCTATGTCATCTACGTAATTCTCATTCATATTCATGACTTAATTAAAACAAATGACTCGAGGTATTAATTTCTAAACTCATTCCGACTGAAGAATACCGTTCCTTTGAGAATAACAGACGTGAAATATTCATTAATAAGGATCGTCGCCAAAAATTATACTTTTTATAAAGATACCTATTGGGCCTCGTTTCAATAAAGTTTTATATGATGTCTAAACTGGTTATAACTGACCCTTGAAAGGTCTGAAGTCAAAATAAACAAGTTTAAATCGTAAATTATTATTCCCAAAGGATTTTTGATGACTCTTGTGATTTTTTGTGACTGTTCATAAAAATAAGACACTTTTATATTTTAAACCTACCCTCTCAACTATATCGATAGAAGAGAGGAGACCCGAGCCCAGCAGTGGGACATTAGTGGATTGCCGATGATGATGATGATATTTTGAATATTTTTTGACGTTATTTATTCAAATTTTTAATTCTGTACCTTTCTTTGTTACTTTAAGCTATTTTATACTAGCGAGAGATACGTCTAGGTATATATTTTTTCATTGGATTTAAAAAAAAAAGTATTTCAGACAATGTAAGCTCTAACAATTTACATGATATAAATAAAAAGACAACGATCTCTTTAATGGCTAAAACTGAAAGCAGTGGAGTATTTTCCCTAAATTATTTTTTTAATGATCTTTCATTATATTATGTAGTAATAGATTTGTGAACAACCCACGACGTGCCACAGCTGAGCACGTGTTGTGAAGGAAGACTCGGGTCTTCCTTCAATTTCTCAATTTTATTTTATACTTGGTCATCCAAGTATAAAATAAAATTGAGAAATTAACCCAATATACACATCATCACCATTTTAACCCTTAAACGTCCCACTGCTTGGCACGGGTCTCCTCCAAAGAATGTGGAGGGAAGTTAGCCTACTATACCACGCAGGCCAGACGGGATAGTATAGGGTTTGTTTCGAATTTTCCTTTTCTTGTAGTGCTCTCGTCTGCAAAAGGTTTACAACACATAACAAACATTTCACGTACGCAGTCTCAAAAACGGCAAAATTACTCGACTGTTGTTCTTTCCAAGTGATTGGCAAAAACAAGACCCTATTAGAGGTTGGCAACAACACGGTACTGTTACGTAAAAGCATGTTACAGCGATAACGTCAACAGCGTTGCACAAGTATGAATAACGAGTTTGATAAGGAACCGAACGGTCGCCAAACAGCAGAGTAAAACAACAACATGCTGGTGAAATTTGCACACATTCTGCGTATACACGGGCATGTTTATGATTAGGCCTTGAATACATCGATCGAACGAACAATGACTTTTTTGCCTGAAGTGCCAGACGAGCAGGCACCTGATGGTAAACAGCCAAGCCGTTGCCTGACGAAAATAGAAATTGACAAATAAGTTCTGATAATTTAATACTTACAATATCTCAAATCTGGTTGGCTACATTGACACGCTGACTGCGTTGCCTCGGGTATAGGCCAGCCTTCAGATCTCAGCAGTAAATGGTCAGAAATTTTTGCCATATCGCACGATAGACGGTCACACATTCAACAATTTGATTTACATCATATTCGGTTTGATTTGTGTTCCGGGTTGTTATGGTTGCAAATATAACATTGGCCAACTCTCAGCCTATTGCAGTTTACAGTTGGACCTTCCGCCTTCCTCATCCAGTCAGACCCATCCACCTTTTTTAGTTAGTTACAAGAAATGTTAGCTCTAGATAACTTACATTAGAAAATGAATACTGCTAACATAATTACTAACGTTAAACCCACCAATAGTATGTACATAGTTACTCTCAATCACCCTCACGGGACGTTTGACGCAATAAATCCGTCCAAAGAAAAGATCACACAGCTTTCCTAAAGAAAAAGTAAAATAAGTACCATTAATTATGTATTTGTACACTGCAAACTAGCTCTTACGACCTCTTAAAGTTAATACCTAACTAGAAAGAATCACACGGCAGTTAATATATTATATTGAATTAACTAGTCCTTCTCTTAACTAGATGACTACTACTGGATTTCAGAAAGATTTTCTTTAGTATGCTCTTATTTCTTATACAATTAGAGTTGAAAACCTAAAGTTTAAGTTTGGAGTCTAAAAATAGAAGATGTTTTGGAAGCAATCAACAGAATTTCAATGTTTACATAACATAGCCTTAATCGCCGTAGAGGTGGGCAGACACGTGGATCTAACAAAATACGACGTGGGCTTGGGCAGTGACCTTTATAAAATAAACATAAAAGTTTTAGTATAATAGAGAATTCTATGAAACTACTTTCACGATGAAATTATTGCATTAAAATTTATTTCTAAAAAAAATATATAAAATAACATTCCTCCGTATTTTATTAAACCATTTTTTATCCAGAAAATTTACCTACATTTCTTATTTTCCTTGAAATTACGAAATTGTGTTTGCAAGGCGAAAAAAAAATAGATTTATTTATCATTCGAAATGATTAGGGTTTTAAAGGATCAGCATCGTGCATATTATTATGGTGCTCTTGATGTTTCAGGCTTACATAGCCATCATATTCCTTATTTCATATAGATCACATACATGAAACTTATATACCAAAGAAGTTACAATTTCAATTGGTTACAGTTTGAAATATGGAACACACAGAATGGTACAGAACCAAAACACCATACTAAATTAAATTAAAAAATTTAGATATTAAAAATAAAAGTAATATTCTATCAAACTTTAATTTGTTTTCGTCGAACAGTTATAGTACGTGGGAAATGGATAACCGCCTAACATCAGTCGGGCCTAAGCTTGTTTGCCACCACGGTAGTACAATAATAATAATATTCTACCACATTCACACAGCGCCATCTAGTCCCAAAGTAAGCAATTATATTTGCTTGTTTTATGGGTACTAAAGAACTGATATACTACTTATATACATTTTTTTTTTGTAAATACATACATATTATAGATAAATTACACCCAGACACAGAACAAACCTTTATGCTCATCACACAAAGATTTGTCCTGGGTGGGGATCGAACCCACGACCTCCGGCTTAGCAGTCAGGGTCACTAACCACTAGACCAACAGGCCATGACAATAAAAATATTGATGAGACATCTAGAAAGTAGAATAAAAACTTAGCGTTTGAAAGTTGTCTAGAGGGGTTACTTTAAAACTAGATCCCTAGCTCCCTACATGAAACACGTTCAAAAAAACCGAAACTCATTCAGTTGAGTCTGTATTTAACTTTAGTTAATGTTTAGGGTTGGTTTAATTACATGGAACACTGATTTAAATTTAACTGACTTTGTTAAATAGATTTTGGGACCCTACCCTTTTCATGGTTGCGTTAAATACGTTGATAAAATCGGCTCAATGGATAAGTACACAACGTGTTAATTAAAACTTGACTTGTTGACTGTTCTTTTAAAGCAATTTTTGGTTACCTTCTTGACAATATAAACATTATATAAGTACCTCTACCCTACAAAAGATTATAACCATTAGCCTTATTTTTATTAGAGCTTTATATTTTTATTTTTTATTGCGCAAAAACGGCGGTCTTACCTCCAAGGCTTTCTTAACAGGTAATTTTTTTAAAGTTGCACAGAAAAACAAAGATGCATTTAGTATATTGAAATTATGTAGTATGTTATTTTGGTAATGTTGATCTCATTGGAGAATCTCAGCTGGTAGTTGAAGATTCCTTCTATCTTTATAATGATAAATCATCATCATGAAAGTGCATAAAACAAATTCTTAAAAAATCGCAAATATATTTAGCTACTTACTATTTTTTGTGTTTCCATTTTTGTGAGCCTATGATCGATGAGTGATTATGACAGGCGCTTCATTGGTGATGTCATGTCAAGAATCATTCTATTATAAGACAATGGTAGTAATTACCTATTATGACTTTTTTTAAAGAGGGAAGCTTAAAAAACAACTAAGACTAAATATTTAGTTTTAATAGCATTAGTTTGATAATTATAATCAAACCTGCGGAACATTGTAATTCGATACGCAGAAATCGTTCCAATCTACAAGTATATTAGTTCAATCATTAAGACCGTCTAATTGAACCACTTAGTAGTTTGTACACAACGAAAATCGTTGTTTTATTCATCTTAATTAAAGCAAGATAGGAGGCTTTAGCGTAATTCAGTGGAATTATTAATTATAAGGATAATTGCCTGGCCTTGTCTTCGGCTCCCTATGTTACACTTTATAAATAATATATTAGTTACAACCTTTATACTCAGTGATCGTTTTGTTCCTTTGTTATGTACTTGCGACAGTTAATGGGTATAATGTTATACTAGAACCAAAGCTAATATTAATAACGACGTATCACAAATTAATAATAATAGCCTATTACTGCTACTCCTGTATAAACGGCTTCTATGTAATAAATGTAATTACCTTGATATTGTAACAATATTACTATATTAAATAGTGCGATATATACTTGTAGGGAGTTCATCATAAGCAAATAACAACACTGTCGTAGTTTTTAGCACATAGGTTCTAAAAAACCGGTTAAGAGCATGTCGGATTATGCTCAATACGGGTTTCTCAGCAAAAGAGCGTATCTTGATAGCACTTACGTCTTTTTGCTGAGAAGCGCAATTTTTCAGCAGTAACTCAAAAACGGTACATCCGATCATTTTTGTGCGTTTTTCTCTTGAGAAGCGCCCACAACCGACCGCTTTTCTAGACTTCAAGTTTATACAGAAAAGTAAAAAACTTGCTTGCAAGGAAACTTATCATCCGCCTGATGGTAAGCGGTTACCGTAGCCTATGGACGCCTGCAACACCAGGGGCGTCACATGCTCATTGTGAGACCCCCTATAACATGTTCACGCCCCAATGAGACCACACCACTACCCGCCAGCAGGAACACAACGCTAATATTATTATGGCTGGAATCTTTTTAACGGTGGAGGTACTAGGTCTACGCTAGGCCCTCGTTGGGCGCCAGTCTGGCGGTTTCCTACTTCCTCTCAGGCGGACCGCTAGGCAAAAGAGCCAGGAGTAAGCAGGCAAGAGAAATCTTAGATTGGGAAAGGGCGAGGGGGCCGTAATATAATAATAAACATAGCAAATAAGTAAAACATACATAGGTACATAGCATCACGCTTTTTTTCCCGAAGGGGTAGGCAGAGCTGTTTCACACCCACATTTCGCCAGCTATGTTTGGTCCCATGAAATAGGAGGCGAGCCTATTGTCATTAACCGGGAACATTCGTTTACCAAACTCCGGGAAAATCTTAATACTGGAATTTCATGATATAAAAACACAATACCATTTTCACCCGACCTGGGAATCGAACCCGGGACCTGACCTGAGGCAGTTATAAATAAGTAAAACTGTATATTATATTTGATTTATGACAATATGTGTGCACAGCACCAACAATTATATAGAATAGAATCAGCTCCGGGCCTCCGACAGGTGATCTGTCGAAGACTCAATTTTATTTATTAAATATATAAAAAGTAATCGAAAGAGGTAGAAATATGTAGTAAAAGAGGTGGGATCGTGGAGGATGCAACCTGCATGAGTGTAACATTACAATACTTAGACGCCGATCCCACTTCGCGCGGTCTAGCTGTCAGAGTTCAGAGTTCTGCGTTTCACGATCACTGTAATCTGTATGATAGCCAAGAATCCTACACACCTAAAGCAAGCAGTATGCCAGTTGCAATGTACGCAAGTGTGAACTCGGAACGCAGAACTCGGAACCGCTGGGGTCGGCGCCTTACCCAAGCGGGCAGCACGTTTTGAGTAGAAGTTACCTTCTGTGCTTTAACTCTATTGGAATGAATATTCCACAAGCCTGTCTGAAACAATCCATGCCCCACATAACGGTACTGTTCGCCTTCTAAGTACCCAAAATTTAATTATCCATCAACACGAGATAACGTTCGCAAAAAAGTTTATACAGCGATATAGAGCAGATCCTGTCAGTTTGCTTCGCAGTAATCGTTGAACTAATTGCTCTAATTGACGTTGGCAAACTTTATATAATGAAATTTAAAGTAGTGTAATTAATTAAAATAATTTAAGGCATTTTTTTCTAAATTTTGATTATTAGGTACACACTTTAAAATTTAAGGATTCAATAACGTCCAGTAATTAAAATCTTTATAATTTACTAATTTTCTTTTTTTTATTTCTTTACAAAAAATTCTTTACAAAAAAATGTTGCTGGTATGTTTATAATATTCGTAAAATCAATGTTAATACTATGAAGCTGAAGAGTTTGTTTGTTTGGTTGAACGCAATAATCTTAAGAACTGCTGGTCCAATTTGAAGAATTCTTTTAATGTTGAGTAGCCCATTTATCGAGGAAAGCTACAAACTATATAACATCACGCTACAGCCAATAGGAAATGAGCAGTGGCGACAGCTAGTTACATTATAAATATATTGTATTTCTACGTTAAGATTTTTTTCATCGAAGTATTCGTATGTGGGTACCTAGAATGAAGGTAGTTTGAAGTTTATCTTTATTTCTAGATAATAAACATAGTTTTAGATTACCTCGTAAAATTATTATTAATTTTCAGAACTAAATTTCCCAGAAATTTATAAAAGCCCTAGAATATAATAATAATAATATTCTACCACATTAACACAGCGCCATCTAGTCCCATTCTAGAATATAAGGGCGTACATTGTGCAAGTTTTGCATGCTTTGCTTATTATAAACACAAAAGGCATGAGTCTTGCAGTCTAAATAGGCTTTAATATTTGACGAACTGTTCGTAGCGTATCTTTTACCTGACGTCTATTATTACCGCAAACTATTGCCAAAAGTATACCAATTGTTATAAGCCTGACATAAATTTTACCGTTTGGCAGCGAACCGTTTATTACACGGATATTTTACATTAGTAGCCGCGTTGATGCCAATTTATTTACTTACGTACGTACGTATAACTAGTTACTTTTAATATTGCTCTATCCTTCCTAAAGATAACCGCCGTCTAAAGACATGATTGACATCTCTTTGCATTGAATAAAAAATACGAAAAAAAATACAACCAGCTGACTACCGAAAGAAAATGGAGGAGATTGAGAGGAGGAATTAGGCCTCCGGTGCTACGCACTCACCGAACGAAACGCAACAACATATAGGTACTACATAAAAACTTATACTAACAACTCTGGCGAGTTGATGACACCGACAGCTTCGTCTATTTGCCCAACTTTAGATTAGCTCAATTCCATGTTTATGTGCTCTCATGTCCATGTTTTCCCAGCATATAATACAAAGCATACCTATACATATTTTTGTTTATACGTTTTTGTATATTTTTTATTCTAGAAATACCTAAGGCCGTTTTAATCCTAGTATATGTTGTAAACCCTAGAACTTGAGAATCGAATCAAATCCAGGTCTCTTGTACACATTGATGAGATTATTCCAAGACACGTTTATCCTAGATTTTGTTTAATAATTATTCATTTAATCATAAAATTCAAATTCAATTTCCTAAATAAATGTATATTTTTACCTCCTTCACAATACAAACAAGCTACAAAATCACATTACCTATTGTGAATCACTTGAGAAGATACCGTTGTGTGGCAACCTTAGATATTTTTATCTCACTTCTCCGGGCGCTCTGATAAAATAATCTCCGTATTGATATTACGAGATACCGATAAAGATACGAACTAGTTAGCTATCAGTGTGTCGAAATAAACTATAATATTCTGTAGAAATATTACAAAATGTCTAATCTTATTCAGAGACTTGTAATCACAAACGTTTCTTTACTTATTATACTTCTATTTCATATCTTTCGTCTAGTTTTATCTTAATAATTGGAAACTGGACTTCACTCGGCGGTATATTATGTACTCAACAAGTACTGTGTGAAATGTCACGTTTTTCATCATAATAATTAACACATACCGATAAATTAATACCTAATAATATTTAGAGGAAAGAGTTTCCTCTCCCTTAACAGGAGAGCGGAGACGGTTGAAGAAGACACTGCTCAATGCGATAAACTGATTGCTCTGCACTGGTTCAAAAGAACAAAATCACCATTACATTCTCAGACAACCCAATGAACATAATTAAAATTAATAATAATAGTAGATAGATGTACATATTAAAAAACAAAAGTGTAGTCAGATGACGGCGTAGTAGTAGGGTTATCATTGTTTTACTTTCTGCCTAGCTCGGTGGCGCAACGACAGTGTCTGACAAAGTCTTGAAATCTGCCGCCGAGTTGGACAAAATTAAAATCTTTTAAACTTTCGCGACTTGTACACATATTAAATTATTATATAACGGGTCTACGTCACGTACTATATTTAAGCGAACAATAGCGGAAAGGGTCAAGGAACATATCACAGCCGTCAAGAACCGTCAAACTAACAAGTCGGCGATAGCTGAACACTTGCTGGAGTCAGGGTCCAACCACTGGATTGAGTTGCACAGGCCTCAGGTACTCTCCAGCGATCGTCACTATTACTCTAGAATAGCACGAGAAGCGGTTGAAATTAAGAAACATAAAAATTTTAACCGGGAGGATGGGTACCGCTTATCAACATCTTGGAATCCAGTCATCAGCAAGTGTAAACATCGCCGATATGACAAAGTAGGCCCGTGTGTAGACGTTATTAGTGTAGTGTGTCGAAGTACCGACAGTTCAAAAACTATAAATATAAATGACCAAAGTGAGGGTAGTAGCAGAAACCCGCACGCATCAGGAACGACGCTCGGCCGCTGCTCCAGTCAGCCCGTGACCACGGTCGGTGTAATTCGACCGAAACGTCGGGCAAACAAATAAGGTATTTCATATTCCTTAAATATAGTACGTGACGTAGACCCGTTATATAATAATTTAAGTTGGACAAAATTGATTAAGTATTTCTGTCATTCAATTTTCAGAATATGCCTAGAGACTGGACATGTGCCTGGTGAATGCCAATAAACTCGTTCTGGCAAAATGTGGATGTAAAGTAGCTCTGCTTACCCATTCGGAGTTTAATAGCATCAAACTATGTACCTAACTATATGTATGTTTTCGAAACATAAATCTCCCGTCATCTCGTTTTGGTGGCGTTCTGGCCTCGTGTTACACATACTTTATGCAAAACATATTGCGATAGGTATATTCTAATATATTATAAACTTTACTGCCTTTTACGACATTCATGAAAACTCATAATGGTAAAAAATGTTCCACACAACAAGGTCCGACAAACATATATAAATGCTGGCAATGTATCCAACTCGGATTCGGCTAAAACAAAAAACATGTCAACACCATAAAAACTTTGTAGAACAAAGTAAACAGAAGGACGCGAATATGGAACAAATAATAAAAAATATGGCGCCTATTCGATTGAATTCGGGAAATGATTACTTGTACGCTATTATCCGCGCTGTTGACCACGAGGCCCTTCGTTTTTCAACAACAACAAGTTTTTCTTGCGGAATTCAAGTGGGAAGAGGGAAATGCATCTTCGTCCTTGCAATGCATTGATTCAAATACTTCTCGAACATTCTACAAATTAGTGCTAGAATTCCGTGTTTGTAAACAAAGGTTGTTAGGTCATACTGATATTGCATAAAGCCTTCTGTGTTTTGGTTCAACTATTACGAGCAAATTGGGTAATTTACGGCATTTTCTTCACGTTTTGCTCGTAAATCAATGTTACGTAGAAAACTAGTTTATCGTAAAATGCGGGCTATAATCATGTAAATTATTACGGAAGGCCTAATAAATGATAGTCATTAGGAGATATAGGTACATGTGTTCTACAGTCTACACATAATAAACTTTTTTCGAACAGATATTGAGTAGTTTACTGTTTTATTATAGTTTTATAACTACTGTGTCACCGGCATTCAAAAATGTTACGAAAATAAAAAAAATAATTTAGATCCAAATTTAAACTTAATTGTTAAACTCATTTCGAACATAAACTTCAAAATTAGAAGACATTATTAATTTTCTGTTTGAAGTTTGTATGAAGGATAAGTTTTCTCTTGTTTTTGACACAGGATTTATCTGAGTAATGAACATTTGATACCAAGTCTACATACTCGTGATGAGCCTTAGACAAATTGAGACACAAAACTTAGGATTTCACAGAACATAAGATTAGATTCTCATATGTACACAAGCTTATTAGCTTGTGTACATATGAGTTCTTCAAGTTTTTGGATTAAATCTCTAGAGTCTAGGGTAAGTTTGTGTTTCGTAATTACTAGACAAAAAAATGGAAATTTCTTATCTGATATTCGTTATGAATATAAAACTTTTTTTCTCTTATATAAACTTAAAAAACGAAAAACAAACATTGCTTTATTCATGTTATTCTCACATTAATTTGGAAGTGTTTAAAAATACATAATTACATCTACATTATTTTTGATTTTCGAACCTCAAAAGTAAAAAACGGAGACTTAGGAATATTGTTGTTTATCATAAGTAACAGTGGGCAGGGCACATAGCTTGTAAACTGATGGCCGATGGGGGAAAAGGATTCTCGAGTGACGGCCACGTATTGGAAGGCGCAGCGTAGGACGGCCCCCTACCTAGTAGTTGCGGGTGGCCGTTGGTTGCAGGCGGCGCAAAACCGCTCGCAGTGGCGTAAATTAGATGAGGCATATGTTCAACAGTGGACGTCGATGGACTGATATGTTGATGATGATTATTATTGTTTATAACATTGACAATCATATCCTGACAAAAGATTCTGAAGGGGTGATATATCTCTGCATATACCTTCGGGGAAAAGGTGTGACGATATGTTATGTTTGTTCATGAACCATGTCCTATTTTCATGTCTCGTCTCCACTTTGGCGGAGTCAAGGCGTAATAAAAACGTCCATAAAATTAATTGTACTTAATGAAATATGACAATAAAGTGAAATGTCTTTCATTTATTTAATATCTGATGTATGTATATGATCCTGGATAAGAAAACAACAAGCGACAGAAAAAGCGTACGATATTGTTGGGCATATTCTTTGTGGTCCTTATTTCAATACGTTCGATCTCAATTGCAAAATGTCTTACCTAACATTAAATAATTCTCACCTAAGAATTACATTACTAAATATTTTATGCAAAATTAAATAACATTCAATAAATTAAATTAAAAAAGATTAAATTATATTTATTTTTTTATTATCGAAAATCATTATTAACCTATTAATAGAATGTCATTAGTAACATATTGATATTCTCCTTACAGTTCAAAAATTATTATGGTAATCAGATTCCATTTCCTTCACGAAAACTTCATAATACGAATTATCTTCAGTTCAGAACAAAATGTATTTATTTAATTTTAAACACATCGTCTATAAAAAAAATTCTAAGAAAAAAACGTTTGGGCAAATAAAAGGAACTCGTGTATATTGAATTATATATGAAATGAGGTAAGCATGAGTCCCTGAGACAGGTTTAATCCCATCGTCATGTTCAAAAGGGTAAAGGTCAGATCACACAACATGATAAAAACTTTTTAACACAAACACGTGTTGTTGAAGGGTTGTAAAAAGTATTTTATGTTCTTAGAACGGCGTTTTTATAGTATACGCTTTCGCAATATCCTTGCAATGCGATTATTTTATTGTTTATGTTTTCCGGCTGATTCGATTTCTGAATTATGAAAAAATCGGAGATGAAATTTACATATTACTTTAGTTTAGCTAATGAATATATTAACGAAATATCTATTATCAAATTATCAAATTTTATTCAGCGGTTCTCCTCATTCCTGATTCGTCGATCACGCAGAGAGACTCCGAGCATTGCCCTCTCTATAGCTCATTGAGTTACTCTGAGCTTACAAACGTCTATGTTCCACTTTTTTTTTATTGCCCGACATGCCAGGCGAACATGGTGCCCACCTGGTGATGAAAGGTAACCACCGCCCAAGTACATGGTTGTGTTCTTTAAGCATTAATTGCGAACAAAATACAACCGATCGAAAAGGAAAAGCGAAATAAGAACGACGAGGAAAATGAAGGAATGAACTGGGAGAAGGAATTTGGCCTCCGGCGCTTCCATTAAACAAAACGCATCAGTATAATATACTGCTACTTGACGTTGATATATTTTTTATACCACGCAAACAGACGTACGCGCAGGCACACCAAGGGCATCACGAGCGCGTTGCCGACCCCTAGAATCCCACACTGTGGTCCGTTGAGGAGTTCATACCAACCTCGTATTTTCTGTAGGACGTTTTATGCTGGAATACCAAGGAAGCACTACTACTATCATACCACTTCTATCAATAGTCACAATTTAGCGACCAAATTACTACGGTACTATCAATAAATAATCCCCTATGTAACAGCTATGGATGTATCAAACGTGAGTGCAATACAAACTCATAAAGTAGGTATAATTAGTCACAATGCTTGGCAACAGAGGCCACTGATTTTGATACGTCACGACGGAACAATTAATCACCACTCCTGAAGGCTGTACCCCATACCCTGTGGCCTAACAATGTAAAATCAATATTTGGCACCCCACAATACGGTTAATGTGGGTAAAGTTATTTTTAGATGACATTGATAAGCTTACTATTAAAATTTTGTGTTAAAGAAATGTACTAGAACGCACGCTTGGGTGCTACACGACAGGGTTTCGTTTCCGCTACAATAAAAACTATGATTTTGTTTTGGTTGAAGGAAGGTAAAACTTATAGTGCATGAATAATTGTTTATGACCTCAAACTGGCCTTGTTTGTAAATAAGATGTATCTTTTTGCGGGAAACCTTCAGAAGATTGCTTATAAAAGCAAGATAAATATAAGATTTTGCTTATATTCATACAGGCATATATTCATATATTTAATCTAGTGATCTAAATTGCCGTCAATAATCAAATCAAATTACTTATTTACTTTTTACAAGGTAAATTAAAATATTAATGTAGACCTTAAAATTAACAATACATACATAAATAATAACAAGATTATGGCTTAGGTTCGATCACCACACGAGATAAAAAAAATCTATTGACTTAGAAAAATATTCTAAGTCCAGAAGCAACTGTGTACTATATTTACTTGTAAGGTTCTCCACGAAGTTTAATACAATATCCTTTAAAAAATAGACTAACAAGGCATCACGCCTTTTCTCTGAAGGGGTAGGCAGAGGATAACACACACTTTTCGCCAACTAATACAGAGCGAGTCTATTGCCATCAACTATTTTTTGTTTTCAAACTCCAAACTTTACTACGGAAAATTTCTAACTAAAAAAACTCAACCCGGTTATCAAACCGGAACCTCTTGCGCAGTAATCGTATACACTTATGGCAGCGCCACTGAAAATTTAATCGAAAATATCAAGTCAAACTCTTGAAGATTAAGGAGTGCACTTCTAATATAAATTAATTCACCCTTACTACTTAAGATTTTCACACAATATTAAGCACAGCATTACATATTCATTTCGAAAATTATTAATGGTTAATAGCAGCAAAAGTTCCCTTCTAAGGGTGGAAGTGACTGTAAAAATAGCCATGTCAATTATGTTAAAAATGCCCTAAAGTATTTCGATATCGCCTTCTTGCCACATAGAATGACACTTAAGGAAAGTTTGAATAGAATGAGGGCCGGTTTGTGGTATCAAGGGATGTGAAGGGCTTTCCTCTTATCCGTTATCAAATAGAAAAACAGATATGTCCTCCGCCTTTATTATGAGAGGGATATATACACTTTCACGTCATTGAGAGCCTAAGCTTTCAATACAATATAAAGAAATATGTCTTATTATATTTTAATCAGTATCTGTCTCCAGGCGCTTTTTATTTGGCCATTACTCAGTTCCTATTGCTTTCTTGATAAAAGGCTATCCAAAACAAAAAAGTATTTTTCAGTTCGGTTCAGTAGTTCCCGAGATTAGCACGTTCAACCAAACAAACAAACTCTTCAGCTTTATAATATTAGTATATATAATAAAAATAATATTAATATTCTACCACATTCACACAGCGCCATCTAGTCCCAAAGTAAGCAATTATATTTGCTTGTGTTATGGGTACTAAATAACTGATATAATACTTAATTTTTTTTTTTACTAAATTTTTTGTATATAATAATATAATATATTATTACTCACTTCCAACACAAAAAGAACAACGAGAGCAAGCCCCGCGCGCCTTCTAGATAATTAATAAAATCATGGAATCTTGCCTTTAATTTGTGTGCATCACACCCACATTTTGTCAGCTATGTCAGATCCCATGTTATCGCTATCCCAGGCTGAGACTTGGAGTAGTTTGACAGAATAATCCAATATTCGCATTTGCACATAATCCCGCTGTGCCAATCGTCTATTACCAACAATGAATTATTTCGCAAAAATATCGTTCAACAATGGACTACACAAAATAGTAAGCTTAAGCCACAAAGTCTAGAGTAATTCAACGCAAAAGCTCAAGCTTAATTAGTGCATAAAAATAAGTAATTCCAAAAAATTCAGCCATTTCCTTTCACAAAAAAATGTAAGCGCCATTCAAATTAACATAAAAATACGATAAAAATAATCACAAAACATTATACACGCAGCTTTACAAATATTTTCTTTCATGGCAACTGCCGAAAAATTCTTATTTGGAAAACTTAAGCGGCTAAACCTCAGGGCTTCCTTGAATATATTTGCCATGGCGTTTGGCAATTTTCCCTTAAATATCCCGGGGGGAATCTTTGTGGCTGAATTAATTTCGCGCTTTGGTTTAATTTTAACAGTTTCATCGCCTAACACTCAAGTGGTTTTTGTGGGTTAAAGCGATGGCTGTTTGTGTAGAAATTTGAGAGCTACTTACTGTATTGCATGGTTATGTGACTTCGTAAAGAAGTAAACAGTGCTTTAACCTTTGTTTAGTCTGTACGTTGTAACACAGGTTTGTGGCTATTCACAGTGGGAGCTATCATTACCGTATCTTCCTACGTTACCTCTAGAACTGCTGAACAATTCTGTTAGAGGTTTCGATTATTCCAAAGTTTATTTCTTATTCAAAGTTTGATCTGACAAACTGTCTCTTCAAAGTACGGTACGGTGAATGCAAATTTTAACAAGTCTGAGAACGCTTAGTTTCAAACGTTTCAAAGAACTAATGGTTTTGTCTAAACTTCTGTTTTATATGTAAATTCTTAGCTAGAATTCTATATTTCACCAGGTGCTGTAGTCATTGTTTGTAACCAAAATAGGTAGAGATTCTATTACGAAATCAATCCATCTTTTTATCTGCACACATACGATTTGACCAAAAAGCGATAGAAAAGGTTTGTTGGCACTTTGAATTGATTCGAGTTCGCTCATAATAAAGGTAGGTATTCCCTTTGGGTTACTTATTTACATTTATATGAAAATATTAATAGGTTTCGCGAATTTTAATCCGAGAACAAAGAAGGTATTTGTAGAGAATATTGTACTTATTTCAATAGAATTAAACCGCTCTCAAATAATCCCGCTATTGTTTGGAGTGGAGCTACATAAAGCAGTACAGATGTCTTAGAGACTTGATATGATTAAATGTAATGCATAAGTATTGCATTGTGTACTTATGCAACACTCAGCTAAATTGGAAGCTGGAGTTGAATGATCTTTTCAAACCAAGACTTGTGAATTTATGTCGTACGTATTTCAAGTGAATATTGCGCAATTTAATAATAGTTACAATTACAATTCAACGTTCGGAAAGGCCAGTCCAAGATGGATAACTGTTTGTGGCATTTTAATTTTCGAACGTCTCCGCGTGCTTCGGAAGGCACGTAAAGCCATTGATCACATAAAGTGGTAGTCGTTAAGTCAAGTTGGAAGCCTTCTGGGCAACTAGATAAATTCCAGACCTGGTTCTGTCTCAAGGTTTATTGATAAGAAGATGATAACTCTTTATCATTTTTAAATTGAAATATGTCTGAATTATGAAATATATTATTTGACTGTCACCGTGGCGCAGTGGTTACGGTGGTCGCTTCGCCACTACATCGCCGTGCTGGGTGACGTGGGTTCGATTCCCACACGAGACAAATATTTGTGTGATTCATAGATATTTGTTTCTAGTCTGGGTATACTTTGTGTCCGTTAGTTTCATGTTTATAAAGCTCCCCGCGACACAGGGCTTGTCCCCTAGTGCGGGCGTTGTCGTTTAAAAAAACTAAAAAAAAAAAAAAAAAACCATACAGAATTGTTCCACTAATACTAATAAATATATTGCAAATAAATTGAATTTCGCTGAGCAAATAATTACAATTCAATCAAATAAGTTTCTTTGTCGGTAAGTAGTACAATACATTTGTTTCATATTACTTAATCGAAAGCGTCACTCTAAAAATTGGCTGCATGATGCAAAACACATCTATACTAATATTATAAACACACAACACAACAGTTTGTTTGTTTGATTGAGCAGATATCAGAAACTACTAGTCGATTTTGAAAAAAAAAAGTGTTGGATAGCCCATTTATCGACGAAGGTTCTAGGCAATATAACATCACGCAGGGGCTATTAGGATCTGAGCAGTCCTCATATAAAAAACGAGGGAAGCGAAGACCCGCGTGACTTCTTGTGTGACTTAGCTGTTACCCGGAACTTCGCTCTTGTGGTTGGCCACTACCCAGCTTCTATTAGTCTTAGCATGATGATATATAGCTTCTAAATATGCCATCCAACACTGAAAGAATTTTTAAATTAGAATCAGTATTTCCTGAGATTACTGCGTTTAACCAAACAGAAAACTTTTTAGTTTTATAGTAGTACTATAGATATGTGTAATTGTCAGATCATGGAAACGGTTGGTATACTATTCTTCTTCTTGTCGTGTGGGCTTGAAGCAGACCCTGGTGTTGGAATTTATTAAGTGACCCAGAAGGCGTCCAACTTGACTTAACGCCTACCACATTAAGTGGTAACCGAGAACAACGACTTTACGTGCCTTCCGAAGCACGGAGACGCTCGAGAATGAAATCACCACAAACGGCCACCCATCATGGATTGACCTTGCCGAGTGTTGCTTAACTACGATGATCAAAACGAACATTTCAGTACAACAGTCTCTATGTAAATAATATAAATGGAGAAAATTTCGAACCATTAGCTGGAGAAACTGTACAATTGTACATCAATAGACCGCAATCCTTTATGCTCCACATATCAGACACCAGTCTAAGTACCGTAAAACAAAGCATAAATAATGGTTATTGGTATTATTTAGAATCTTGTACTGTCACAGTGAAAACGCCATTATGGTAAGAGCCTTTCAAGGCTCCCCGCTCTCAATTCTCAGAACAACCCTAAGACAAAATGTATTGGGTATTGGCGAAGATAAATTTGGGCGAACGATGTGCCTCTTCTTATAAAAGTAGGTTAAAAAATGGGCTCTTACAAAATGGGAATATATTTTTTTCTTTACGTTCTATATTTAAAACAAAACAATTGACCTTTAATCTTGATTCCTTTGTCCTAAAGTTACTTTTCTGTTTGTTAGCATAATACTCGTATCTGAAGATAAGAATAATCTTATATTTCCATGATTATAACTTCAATGCTTTTGTAGTAGGAGACTTTTTGTTAAGCAAATCGAGAAAATCTGAGATTGAAGCTATCAAGTGTAATGGTTCGTTCTACACAATTGAAATCACTAAAATGAAATAGGAAATTACAAAAGAATATTTCTTTTATTAAACAGTTAAGTAGAATTGTATGTAATCATAATAATATCTAGAAATTCAAGCCTAGGTTTGTTAGGCTAACGTACTGACGTTGATTGGACTGCCAATGCATGACGAGCGACGAGACCAAAATTTCTACCTGACCCTACTACTGACAGCGACCATATCTAAATTTCCTTACATTTGACAGCGGCATCAAAACCGACTAAGTCGAATGTCGAAATTCAGAGTAAGCCCCCAGGACACTAAGTGGTAGTAATTTTGGCTCATAATTTGTTCCCACGGCGCCGATTTACTGTATCACGGGACTGACTCTGAATTTTGACATTCGACTTAGTCGGTTTTGATGCCGCTGTCAAATGTTTGAAAGTGACAGCGATCATATCTAAATTTCCTAAACCCCTGATACAGCAAATCAGCGATGTGGGAAACCACGAAAAAGGTAACGTATTATTTATAGATAAACGATAAAGACACGTCATGGCCATAGACGTGACTACTTTAGCCATTTATAAAGTAGTTAGCCATTAAGAAAAAACATAGAATGGGTGGAAATATAACTTTACCCAGCAGCCTGCAATGGGATTAGTGCGCTGACAGTAATTTCCCCCGTTTTTGTTTCCCTCCGAATTTTTTTCTATTATAAAATTACGTAATTATTTATGATTATCATTATTATTTATGGTTATTATCATTAACCCAAAAGTTTAGCTAACAAATCTGATGAGCACAACTGACGGTGCAGTGGCCGTAGCCAAATTTTTGGCTGATACAATTTAAAACGATTTGCTGTCGACACGATAAGAAGAAGAAGCTAACAAATACTCCTTATAATAATGAACATTGCAAATTGATACAAAAGCATTATCATCATCATCATATCAGCCCAATGACGTCTACTGCTGGACATAGGCCTCACGAACTTCCCGCCACAGCGAACGATTATGTGACGCCAGCAACCAAAGGCCACCCACACAAATGGGCCCATTTATATTAATTTATTTGTATAAATGGGCCCATTGCCTCTATCACAACAAAATAAATAGTTGTAAATAAACATAGCGTTTACTTTATTATTAATCCTGTATTTTTCACGTTAAATAAATAAATAAAAATATATATATACAGTTGCATCCTTAGTTGTATCTATTCACCGATCGAGTGGCCCTATTCTGTCGCTTGTTCCGTCAGAGAATCTAAGCACCGGCAAGAACCTTCCGAGCGGTACAATTTATCGCCGTGTTTTGTATATCTAAGCAGTAAAACGTGTGTACATTATTCCCTCATTGCGGTGAATCTACGAGTTATGCTATGTGCATACAAAGTTCATTGGGGAGGGAACAGGTTTTAAAGTGTAGGGTAGGTGCAAGATACTCATGGTGTGTACGCCTGTACATAGGCAATAGTAACTTCTGTCACCACAGTATTTTCTTCGAGAGTTCTGGATATCAAAAATCATCATGCTATTTCAATCCAGTATTCAACAGCATTGTTTTGGGTGTTTGTACGCTGCCGCTTGAAGTTTTAAGCTAAACAAACATTCAAAATTTGCAGCTTGAAGTACAGTACACAGTAACTTTCAGTTTGAAGGTACAGCCATATTAACCATTAAATTATACAAAGAAAAATAATATTTTAAATCATCGTTTAAAACTTTAAACAAGTTTAAAACATTATTATAAAGCCACTGATTTCAGGTTTCCAACTCCCGGCACAAGTAACTTGCTCGAGTAACTCGTGCAAACCTCTCTCCATTTACACACCACCATATATAAATAAAAACAACAAACAGTGTATGTAGCAGTAAAAAACGAAGTATATAGTACGATGCTCCCCAGTCTGTATCAAAAACTTTTAAATTAAAACTTCAGACAAGACTTCATATGACCATAATACAAGTTCATACAAACGCTAATGCACTCACAAGGAAAGTTTTGTAAAGTGACAAATTTCTAAATGAAAAACGTCTGATGAGAATTGGCTTCATACACATGTATCGTGAAGTTAGTTGATGACTGGACGCTTCACATGACTTACATGTCACTCGACCATATGTCAATACATCTACAGTTTTCGTATCATCAGCGTGAAAAAAGACACATTAAACAACTTTAGACTCTTTTTCTTTATCAATAGAATTGGTTTTATTTAACACTAGTTTCTAACTGCGCCTTACCACTTCAAAAAAAAATTGTATTTTAGGAGTTATCATATCAAATTTCAAGTTTATAACCATATTTAGGGTAATATACCACGTTAATCCTGATCCTGTGAGAATTTCAAAATTCTGTTTTATAGCGTGTAAGAAAACTTAAATTTCAATTTTAACCCAATAGTTTGGGCTGTGCCTACGCACAGCCCAAACTATTGGGTTAAAATTGAAATATATATATCTACATATATAATAATAATATAATAATAAATGATTTATTCTCTCTTCACAATGATTACCTTAAATCTAGGCATATCTAAGTAGATACAAATGAGACTGGTGCCCAAGGTAGATATATCTTCTCTTTATATATTAATATATAATAGACGTCGGCCGGGGCTTTGCTTACATCGTTCTTTATTTAGTCTCTGCTCAGCTCCTATTAAGCGTAACGTGATGTTATATTGCCTATAATCTTCCTAGACAAATGAGCTATCCAACACAAAAAGAATTTTGAAAATCGGTTCAGTAAATCCCAAGATTACTCGCAAGGTTAAACTCACAATCTCACAAACACATTTATAATAGTAGTATAGATATAGATTCAAAATGTAAAAGAGGATATGCTATCTTGCAATAAATTTGCTAATTTACAACTCTTACTGTTCGTCTAATGTGTTCGTCCACCTTAAAGAAAATACTTTACGGAAAAGTTAGAACAAAGTTGATTTAAAAACATTATTTCAAAAGTACTTCATAAATTAGATTATCGGATTAAAAGTAATAAATGTATATATAATCCCAAGATATTTATGGTAATAAGTAATGAGAAAAGTAATTGAAAAGTCTTGATTACATTCACATAAAGATATTCCCATTTCTTATCAAGAGATAAAAGATAAAGACATAAAATCGCGGAGGAAATTGATCTACATACCAATACCGAAATTAATTTTCCATTTGCGACGATCAAAGCGGTGACACTATGAGGGTTTTTTCATAAAATTAATTCTCTATTTCACCAACGGCAAATATGTTTTAGATAAATTATCAGAGAGTTTAATGTTTGGTGCCTGCACTAGGAATATTCCTCTGTCGCAGGCAGTTTATGAGCACATTTTATTTTATTGAACAAAATAAATGTACAAATTACAAGTACAAATTTTTTGAATAAACTTGAACTTATTATTTTATCCGAATGTTGACGACTTCATCAAGTACTTTCAAGTTTGCATAATTCACATAAATATGGCATAATTCTACATAACTTTTGACATGTCGCAGGTTACACTCCATGCCTAATAATGCTAAAAAGTTATATCAAATAAAATGTCATTGATGTATTTGTCACAAAATTAGCAGTTGTCAAACAAATACATATGTAGTCACTTTGTATATGGCCACAGCCATATGTCTGTCAATTTTCATTCATGTTGAGAGACGTTGACATCGATATCTTTGTCAAACTGACATTACCTGACCATACAATTAAAAATTGATTTCACATTATTGTCTGATTTCGAATCTATACCATTTTCTTGAAATAGTGGCTACGTTTTTTGTAACACGATTAGAGACATAATTTTTGTCCTTGATAAAGTAAGATAATTGTTTTTACGTATCTGAATATATAAATAAAAAACAAATATATACATGTCATGTATTTTATCTATGGTCTGTATTTAAAAATTGGAATACCTTTACCCACATCTTTTGTTTTTATAGTTCGACCGATGTTTCTTTTTTATTCAAATAAAATTAGGACAATAATTAAACGCATATAGGGATCAAATTAGAGTTCTTCAAGTTATATAGCTCAATGTACAATTCTCGTACAAGAAGTACGCTTGTTAAGATATAACAAGGTAAAATAATTTATCATTGTGTTAGGTGCAAGTTGCGCAAACTTAACATTTAGATGGTTCATAATATTTGTACAAGTTATATACAAATATGTTCTAAAATTATTATCTGTAGTTGCGTTTTCTAAACAACTGCGTTTAGTTAAATTAGTAAATGTCGTAAATAAGCATAATATATAGATGCGTTTAGTTCAGCCATTTTTATCTAGTACTGGCTGTGCCCGCGACTTCGTTCGCGTGGACAACTATCCCGCATTCATGGAGTTTTAATTTTTTTTTACAGAACCCTGATATTTTTTAAAAACTAAAGTATCCTAAGTTACTCCTTGTGACATTAGCTATCCGCCAGTGAAGTCCTGTCGAAATTGGTCCAGCCGTTCCAAAGATTAGCTGGAATAAACAGACAGAAAGATAGACAGATAAAAATTGAAAAATAAATTATTTTGGTGTATGTACCGTATACACATTCAAATGCATGTAGTAAAAAGCGGTTATTTTAATATTACAAACTGACACACCAATTTTATTTATTTGTATAGATTGATTAATATTAATATCATGTCTTTTATGCAATATAGTCTGTAATATCACATTGGTTACTACTTTTACCGACATAAAACGCGAACTGAACCGCGGGCGAAAGATATCATCATCATCATTTCAACCCATAAACGTTCCACTGCTGGGCACGGGTCTCCTCCAAAGATTGTGGAGGGAATAGCCTTCTATACCACGCGGGCCAGACGGGTTGGTATAGGGTTTATTTTGGATCGGTCGGAGTAGTCGAAATGGTCAGAGTCTAGCTAGCCAGAGTGCCGAAATTAAATTTACTAATCCTTGACTATGCGATGGTGGCTGCATGGATAAGTGAGCGGCGTGCTAAACACGCGGTCTGAGTTCGATTCCGACCAGCAGTACCAATGTGGATTTCACTTTGTGGAATTTATATGTACTATTCATGTGACTTACCATCTGCTAACGGTGAAGGAAAACATCGTGAGGAAACCCACATACCGTAGAAGAAATTCTAAGGGTATCCACCAACCCACTAGGCCAGCGTGTGTGGATTATAGCGTAAACCATCTCAGCTCTCCTGATAGAGGAGAGTACACCCGAGACCAGTAGTGTTAAATTAATGGGTTGTTGATGATGAAACCTTGAAATAATAGTAAGTTATAAGTAAATCAGTTGTAAATCGTGACTCCCTGGCTATTAGCAGTTATAGCTGTTATTTCTATTATTCTATTAACAAACAATCACGGTGGACGAGACACTCCACAATTTCATTAACGCGTCGAAGCCACTTTAAGGAAGTTCGTGACTCTAGTGCAAATCAATTATGTACCCAACGTAGTATATAATATAGGTAAGTACTATGTACTGATTATATTACTGGACTAACAGGCATTCTATACAAAGTATACAATCCCTGATTATTGTGTACATTACCTAGATAAAGTTGTAATGGACAATAATATTCATAACATTTCATACATTTCTTCCAGTCACCAGGTTATAGGATACCTGAATTAAATAGATTGCCCGTAACATACACTTAGAACAGCATGTCTGTATATTCGAAATTAAGAAGTTATAACAACTTCCATCCGCATGAAAAAAAAAGTTTAGTACTTTGATTTTGTTTCGTTTTTAATTCATATTAGCTACGACATTACAATATTTTTTTTTGTTTCAAGAAAATATTTGTTATTAGAAACGATATAAATCCACAAAACAATTTTTTTTTAATATTAATAGATGTATTAGACAACTAGAGGTGATTTTAGAATAAATATTTTAAAAGCATTTCTACAACGCCTTTACAATAATTCCCCAAGCGACGTGTTGACGACAACAAAACTTAATTCACAGGAAAAAAATGTTATTCCCAAAACTTTTACAATTCTCATTTCTACAAAATATGTTTTCTCCAAAAGAAACCCTCTTCCTATTTTGTCCTTTCAAAACTTAGAAAACAACATAAGTGCGGTCAAGCGCACCTCTACCACTTCTACGATAACACCCGCGCTACGAGAGCTACGCGGCCAGTCTATATATAAATTCGTAAAAGTGCATATGCGTATACAATAAGTATGCGGAGCGCACCTAATCACGACTAGTTATGTCCTTAAACTTGTCAAGTGTATCAGCACGGTAGAGTGGGCAAGTGCAGCCCAGTCCCCGTGACCTACATCCGACGACCCTCGGTCGGGAAGCTGCTAATTTCCACCATCGCGGGCTGTAGCCGACGTCACAGCGGGGGCAGGGAGGCACCTCGACGGCTCGCTGGCTGCCTCGCTCGGATCAGTCCAACGCCCCACTCCGAACAGAAAGCACGCGCCGGTCGCGACCCGACGCCGCGGATGATCGCGAACAAACACACAACCTCACAGACGCCGCCTGATTAAAATTAATAAAGTGTTGCATCCGTATTTTTGTAAAGTGCTAAAACGGTGAAAGTATTTTTTTTTTTTATTAGTAAACTGTGATAGCGAGTCAGGCGGGCGGAGGCTCGGGTGGGGCGCGTTCTGCTGACACAGTGGCTCAGTCAGCCGCCGGTCGTCGAGTGGCAAGCACCATCGATTTTCTCCATACGACTGTACGCGAGGTACGTAACTGTCACGTGCTCGTATTTTCACCGCGGCTATTTCCACGCGCCGAGTATTTTCAGGCGATCTGCTTAACGTTCAAGGCCGCGTTTGTTTGCGTCCGGGTATACGTTCCGACGAGTTTACGTTTATGTTATGATCGATTGTTTAGATCGTAAGCAGACTAGTTATCTGTTATCACACAGTGGTTCGGGAGGAAAACGAATCGTTTTCACGGCTCCGCGATCTTCGACGCGTGCTTAGAATAAGTAATGCGATAACGCTGTAACACCAAGGCTGTGCTGTGGTTGACAACAGCGCATTACGATTTTTCCTATTGTTGTATGACAACAGACGCGGTAGAGTTGACGCTTCAAGAGCTGTGTGGTGTGTTTGAAGGTGACATATTGTATGACCTCTGGTAGGTATCGTTAGTTCGGTAAATAATAAGTATTACATGTTCGGCCAGGTGTACAGTGTACAGTGATATGATCATGAGCGCGATCATGACCTACAGAGTGAACACTAAATCTGAGTGTATGTGATATGAGATCTGGCAACCGTTCAGACAGGGACTCATTCAAGCGATGTCAATGTTTATGTTCGTTACATCATGTGAACACCACGGTTCATCTCTATTAGTGGAACATTAAATTAATTAATTGTAAACTAAAATATCTAAATTATGAAGAAAACTTGATATAAATTTCTAAGTGAAACTTTATGGTCATAATATATTCCTAATATTGGTAATTCATCAATTTTCAGTATATTCGTTTCTAAAAAAAATAAATATATTTGCCATAAAATATTTACAATCTAAGTTTTAAAAAATATTCATAAGACAAAATTAAGTTACAAAAGAATAAAAAAAATAAAATAGGGATTTAATTTAATTTATTTCTTTTAAAACATAAAGATATAAAATTATTAAAGAATAAATCATATATCGGTAATTTATATTGGCTCGAGAAATTAAACTACACATTTAATTTCATAAAAAATAAACAAATTTAATTTTCTTTAAAACTACATGAATAATAAAACAGATTTCTCAACTTTGGCATTTGGCTACTTTTATGCATACATAAAAATGAGGTATACCTAATCAGATACGAAATTTAACCAATAAAAACCTGTGTAATATAAAGTGCATAAAGTTAGCTATGTGAATTTTTGCGCTTTAACTATGTCCGTAAATAGGTATTACTATATACGTAAATACAATTCTAGAATGTAGGCAAACCTCCTATGTACTGTAGTGACGTGCGTCCGTAAACGTCTTGTTCATTATAAGTTCTCGAATTTTATGGACTGTGTAGTTTTTGTTAAACAAATTGCTTTTATCCAATCTCGTAACGTTTCGCACTGAAGCAGTTATTGGATTCTTATCGCTTTCTGTCGACGCGTGTTCAAAATATACGAAAAATATATATATTTATATTTTTATGTTAATGTTTTGGTTCTCTCCTCACGAAAACTTCGCTCTATGTTAATAGTATTTTAGTTACTCGTAAATTATGAGAGGATATCTCTTTGCAAAGTTAATTAGTTATAAGAACAAACCAGTGAATAACAATTCTACAGACTTTCGTCAAACTAAAAGTTACAGGTATTTAAAACTGTCACACTTCATAGAACTAACGTAAAATTGCATTCTAAACAGAAAACTAAACTTCTAAAAAGCAAACTAAACTAAGACTAAGAATATTCGTCATATTTATTTTTTATTTTATTATGAAAAATGTTATAATATTTTCTCTGAAAAACAAAAGAAATAATAAGTATCATCAGACGAGATACAGCCAATTAAATACATTGAGTAAAATCAAAATAATGAGAAAAATAACGAGTATCGGAGAAATAAATCACATAGTAATTGAAAGGTAAATAAAATGTAGCATTGTTACCAACCGTAATGGAGCACAACACTATTTGACGTAACTGTTACCAAACAACCAATTAAATCGCTGTGTTTAATACGCAAACACGTGATTATCAACAGTTAGAAAGAAAAAGTATAGCAACCAAGCAAAGATCATTTAATTAGGCAATTTGACATAATATGTAATTTTGTATTATCATTATGGTAGCCGTGAGGCGTCCACTGATTTGACAATAGAGTAATGGACATAAGCCTCCCTCAGATATTTCCAATAGGAACGGTTAAGTGCTGCTTGCATTCAGCGCGATCCTCATATTCGAATTAAATTGTATAACTATTAACAAGAGACCAAATAAATACGTTGCTCGTATTCGAAATTGTTCGCGTGACTAATTAAGGCATAATTTTGCATGCTTATAATTACTCTAGTAAAGAAACCTTTATTTTTAGTTTATGACAAACTGTAATAATTTTGGTTTTATGACTAATAATTGCAGAATAATAACTATCAGTCTAAAAAATACGGTTGAGTTTTTTATTATTACGTATGCAAATAGGGCAATTCTAATCTAATCTGTCACTCATTAGACGTTGGAAATATAATCGAGCTCAAATTAAAATAAGTAAAAAACGAAAACACAGACAGAAACTATAACATTAAATATAAACTTATAATTAATAATAAATATAGCAAACATAGCTTATCGCGTGCTACATGGATATAAACAGCTATTTATGTATATTTCCGAAACTACTTCTTACTAAAATCATTAAGATTAAACCAAAATGTCGCATTATTCATTCACCATGTTATTAAGGATTTTGTGTTTATAGATTGCTTTTACTCTTTATATTATAATAAACTAGCGGACACGATGTCCTGCATGATATACCAATCGATTGCAGCGCCATCTGCTGGGTTTATTTGTCATAAAATAAGCCATCACCATCCTCGAATCCACTTGAACACATACACAAAAATTCATTCAAATCCGTGTAGCCGTTTAGGAGGAGTTCACTGTCAACACACGTACAGAAGAATTGCATATATAAAGATATAAACTATTTACATTTAAAATTTATATTTGTAGCGAAATAATGATATTTGCAAATATAAACTAAATGTAAAAAAAAATATTACGTTTCATAAAATCGATATAACGTTTCCTTTGCTGCAGATGAAAAGTTGCGATAACCATCACAAAATGAGTTCTATCTTTGTCCTCTTAGTTAAATTTAAAATGAAATAAATTTAAATCTTTAGTGATTGAAAAGCTACGTAATTACTCCCCTATTTAGGTATAAGTATACATAATGAAATACATATTCACAGCACTCGCATGCATAAATACAATATAAGTAGTCAGTGTCGTTATAGACTGATTATAAATAATCTTCAATAAAAAAATCGTTTCTCAAAATCGATTTTGCGTTGCCTTTTAAGGCGCTGCAGATAAAAAGTTATATATAACCATCGCAAAATGAGTTCAATCTTTGCCCTAATATATTTCATTGAACTATAAGTTTGTATGTCAAGGCACCGTCACGAATCATCTGGCATCATCGGACCGATGGCAACGCCAAAATGCCAGCAAAAACGCCAGATATCATCTGCATGGTTTGCCAGATCGATTGGCAATAATTCTACGTTAGGTACTGGAAAAAGTGGTGCTATTACCAAGAATCTGTTGACTTAGTTTTTATTTAAACCATAATAGGATGAATGGTAAAAAAAAACCATTTATCTTAATCCATAGCCCGTTTTACATTTAATTTTTATAGCATTAGCTATTTCGAAAAGCAAGACACGATTATTACAAGATCACTATTTAACTGGCAATCAATAGGTACGTACTTGTAATTTAATTTGTAATTTATAAAGTTTGACATCTCTCAAAGGTATCCTTTTTTATTTTTATCGTGAAATGTTGTTTTCTTTATAAAACAAATTAAATCATATCGAAGCAAGTGCAGGAATGTAAAGTAATTTGCCACAAGTTTTTACTCTAACCTTTGGAACGTAACCGATTTACCGTGAAAGGCAAATTCGTTTCGGACATCGTTTAAACCAATTCAGTTTTTTCTTTGTTTATCATCTAACTCCAACAAAGTAAACAATCTTATTGTTCCCGAAAGCTTGGTGCTGACAGTTTAGTACTAAACATTGGACGTCAATCCTTTAACAGAGTTGTAAGAGCTATTTATAACACCATTTATACCGAATTGGAAATATAACGGCCTCTTATACACCGACTTGTTATCAACAAAAAATGTCACTAACAGAAACCGAACAATGATTGCCTCCAGCATTCAGACAGGATTTGAAATTCTCCGATGAATATACGACCTTATTTGATGATATGATAACCATACCTAAATTTACATGACGATGTCGTTATGCTACAATCAATGCCGAAAAAAAAATATTTGGGTGATATAACATCATCTTTACACTACAATGTCAATTGAAATTCATAAAGGATAATTCACTAGACGTCCCTAATTTCAATTTCTGATGTAACTCCAACTTATTAATAGGGTTAGCGTAACGTGAAAGTTAGGCCGGCTATTGAATTATTCCATAAACGTTTGTTGAAGATAATTGAAAAACTTTTATCATTCGGCCAAGATATTAATTACGTGCAACGTTGAACTTTTAAGAATAGAATACATGACTGAATATTGTTTAGCCTCCAATACGGTAACCTTGAAGTGACAAGGTTAAGTTAACCCTCCTGATGACACGTTGTTTTCTATGACAGTTCGGTGCGCGCTGGCCTAATTTATACCACCTTCGTATCGCCTCAGCAGGTCACGCAATCACGTTATTGGAGGCCTTTTCCTTACACTATACGCTTTTATTTCTGTTTTCCTTTATCAATGCTCCTTTTCTTTACAATTTGTTGTGAAAGTAATTCGTACATCGAATATCCTAAAATTAGTCATACAATTTGAAAACAAACCTTTTAGGGAAATTAATATAACATCTGTAGTTACGTTTTTATGTGATTGTATAGTGCGTTACGAAATGTTACGTGCCCAAAATATCATTTTAGAAGTGCCTGTAAAATACACGTTCGAGATGGTGCGATTAACACGCAATACGCCTATTTGCTCAATAAAATAACGATTAAGTATTTTATATTTATCTAACGTTATCGAGAGAATGATACGATGAATAGTAGGTACTACCTCAAATCGATATATCGTCTCGTTTATATACGAATTATCCAATCTACCGCAGCCGCATGCTGTAAATATTCATTCATTCTTGTGCGTATAATTAGACATAAATATAATGAAACCGAGCCATTACTCGGGACCCTTTTAAAATGAAAAAGTAATTAATATGAAACGACAGCATTATCTAGTGAAGTTCAAATATAAATTACACTTTATGAAATTAATTTCGTTTGGAGTAGTTGAAAGCACTTAAAACTAAATAATTAATACTTTGAGAGTGAAAATGAGCCAACTCTGACATAACACAAGAGATATGAGATTGCCAAATTCAGCGACATGAAGCATCACGGGAACTAATTTCAATTATGTAAGAGTTTCAAAGTCTTTAACGCTGCAATGCTTTGAGTAAACTTTTGTGAAATTATAAATAAAAAGCCTTTACGCCTATATTATTTAAGTGTAAATAAATGAGAAAATACACTGATTTAGATTTATGCTTCTTCGTATTTCGTAAAGGGATTTTATCCTTCATCGCGTTTGCTTTAATTTACTTTGAATTTTAAACAGAGACTTGACTAGTGAGATTAATAAATTATCCTTTACGATGAAAACGGTCGATATTGGCTGGAATTCAGAGACTATTTGGGAGCTATTATTTATAACTGGCTGTCATAATTTTTACTCTATAACAAGTTTAGTCAAGTCGTTTATGACACTAAATTTATTTTTATATGATGTTTTTTTCATTCATTTTCCCCGTGTGTAATTTGTATCTGAACTATGATATCATTAAACATCTCAAGGTTTCTGCATGATCGAATTAAAAACTAACTTAATTAATCGGTTTTACGTCCCGGTCATCACGGTTGATTTAATGTCAACAAAGAGTTACATATTCTGTACACAAGTGTTGTTAAAACGACATTCTTAAACCGTGTATTGAGCAAATTATATCTCACAACTTCTAAATATTCAACAAATTGTTATTTTAAAGTGTCGTTTTACGCAAACTAATTGCCACGTTGTACGCTGACACCAGAACAAATGACATACTAACGAACGATTGATGAAAAAATAACCTCAAAACAAGCATATTTACATAATGATCAATGTAAAAATAGAGTTTATATACAAGCTTAAACGATTGTTTTTCGAGTAGTCAGTAATTGATATAACTACATAATAATATCACAATTATAAACCTAGAGTATCTAAAAACCACTATAAAAAAAGCTTAAACGATTGTATTTCGAATAGCCAGTAAATAATCCTATGTAATGCCTGAATGGATAAGAGACCGGCGCGGTGTACTAAACACGACGAGTTCGATCCCGACCAGCAGCACCAACGTAGATTCCACTTTGTGGAATTTATATGTACTAGTCATATGAATTACCATCTGCTAACGATGAAGGAAAACATCGTAAGGAAACCCACATACCCTAGAAGAAATTCTATGAGTATGTCTGATCTACCAACCCGCACAAGGCCAGCGTGAGTGGATTATGGCCTAAAACCCTCTTAGCTCTCTAGATAGAGGAGAGGAGACCCAAGCCCGGCAGTGGGACTTAATGAGTTGCTGATGACTATAAAAAAGCTTAAATAATTGTATTTCGAATAGCCAGTACTTAATCGATATAAATAATAATGTATTACGATTTTAAATCTGGAATACCTATTAAAAGACTTCTTTTATAAATAGATTATTTTACAAGCTTTTCTATCACAACACGTGCTCGGCGGTTGTCAACGTTGTCGTGTTGCCAAGTGACTTATTGCGTTTAAAAAACATTTTTGAACTGACAAATTAGACTAATAATTCATTATTCGGGCGGCCTTCTGTTGCTATACAGGTTCTAAAAAAATGTGGTTTTTGTTATTGAGTGTACCCTTGTAAGTGAACTTCAGATTGTCATCTAATCGGAATATGAAATCTGTATTTGTTCACTACATCTCATAGTCTGTTATGAGCCCTTGCCTAAATTTTAGTAAGAAGATTTAATAATCTCATAATCTCCTAATGCCTATTCTAATGATTAAGTTATGTAGCATAAAATTTAAGGCCTCTATAAATAACAAAACTCTGAAAGAGAACCAATCCTATAACAGCATTAAATTCATAGATTGACATTTCTATGCGCTATTTACGTATACAAATAACGACCATATACAAATAAAGTATATAAATAAATAGATAAAGTAATTTATTTATTACGCATACATAACCGATAGAAGACCAGAGTTTTTCTGTTGGAAAAACTTTAGTTCGTAAAGGCCCATATTTATAATATCAATCATAATTAAAGAACCACATACACTATCGTCCTCAAATATTTACTATACTATTACGTCACTTTATACTTTGACAAGTAACCCTAAAATAGATAGGCACTTATTATACACCAGGCAGGTATTATCGTAAAACAAAATCACTTCCAAAGTACTCATACAGGCATGATTCAACCTGTGTTACACCAGGCCCTATCATTAATCTATATTACAGAGGCACAAGCGTGATATTAAGTCGCAGTCGCTAATAAAACTTGTTTAACTAAGCTATTTGTTTAAATATATTACTTTTGCTCTTACATTTTGTAGGCAACATGAATAACCCTACAATGCTCATTGAGTATACAAATATACAGTTGTTACACACGTTTATTATACGACCCATTTGGTACTACTATTCTCTTTATTGCTTTTTATTTTTGTCACAATTTTATTTACGTCATGAATACATGATAGAATTGAGATGAAGTCTAAGATAGGTAATTTTATCAACAGTATATTTTCCCAAAACGTTTGTTACCGTGAAGGATTTTTTAACGTTTTGTTTATTTCATTTCCGCCTTATAATAATACGTCTCCGTGTTATGAAGAATAAAGTATTGTTTTGAATAAATTAGTAGGTGGTTGCAATATTCAAGCATGAAAAATGCCCGCTAATAAGTAGTCTAGACTAAAAACATGACTATGAGTTTTCCACTAATAATACCGTGTCCTTACACGTAGGTATTTATAGAATCTTTAGTCAATATTTCATCTTTATCTAGTGACATCTCGGTATTATGAAATTTTAATAGATTGTTTACTTTCGAATAATTAATTATATTTAACTTACTAAGCGACCGACAAACATTTGGAAATGTGTAAACTAATTCTTTATAATCGTTTGTTTTATATTATAAAGAGTTCTGTCATTTTTCAAACATTATTCTTGGGCAAGATAAAATTCATATAAATTTCCTAAATAGTTAGAATTTTTACAAACATTTTCAGAACTTAACAAAGGGCAATTTTATTTGTATGTTCATAGGGTTGCTACGCAAAATTATACCATTATACATATAATATAAAAAAATACCAATTTCTATTTAGGTCACAGTGAAATTTTTATGCCAAAACTTAAGACATATTTGTATTGTACTATTTGAAACTGGCAGCAGTTCAACATTTCAAACAATATTTTGTCATGGTAAGCACTTCCGATATTTTAGTTTGTCAACATTTGCTTCCAAACTTTTACGTCTCAACAAACGGCTTTTAACTTTATAACTTCATGAATAAAATAATAAATACACCCAATTTTATTAAACTGTTCATAAAATATATAAACCGATGGGTTATAAAAATTATAAGATCAAATTCCAATTTTGAAATAACAAACTTCAGTCTAGCCCGTCAAGAGATATATACAACCTACAACCTCAATAGTGAATTACCTCTGACCTCATTTGTTTAATTACATAGTTTAAATTGTGGTAATAGTCACTGTCAAAAACACTGGCTGTTTTAGAAGATGAACTAAAACCTAACACAATTTTTTTAAATTAAAAATATAGAGAACGTACTCTGTATTTCGGCATCGACATAGTCCGAGTCGATATTCATTCTTTAGGACAATATGAGTTAAAAATAAAATCAGTTTGGGCTAAAAATCAACGACATCACGAAATTAAATCATCAGAAATCCACTAAAGCATAGATAAATAAGCCTGTCAGGTGGGTGAACGTTTACGCATTTCACAAACAACAACGTCACACAATCAAAGAGTCTGTTTTCCAGATCATTTGCTGTGTAAAGCCGTTTGCTAACTAGTATTGAGACAGATGGTCGATACGCAAACATCAGCCGATTGTGACACTTGAATTGTGAAACAGTGCAATTTACTAGTTAGGGCGGAATTGTGTAATTTGTGATTCGAAATAAAGTACTAAGATTACAAGTAGGCGGGTTATAGTTTATACCTCAATAACCTATTAAATTTACTTTTAATTTCGTTATTTTTTTTTTAATCAATAATATTTATTTATTAATTTTGCTTATCACGTTTCAGCTGCCTATTAACCAAATTACTAAAAACCAAAATTGAAAATTTTACGTAATCCCCGACAAGAGCTGGTTATCTTGGAACGGCTGCACTGATTTTGATGAAATACCTATTCAAGAACCATTACTATCACGTCATCATGGGTCAATTTTAAAAACGGCCCATTTGTTTAGAATCTACGATTCCACAGACAGACATACAGGCACAGATTCACAGACACTTCAAACTTATAACACCTATTTTTTGCTTCGAGAGTTAAAAATTTATAAAAAACAATAAACAAACATTAAACATTACGTTATACTTACGTTACACTACGATACATTCAAATATGTATAATAATGTCCCATTGAAAATGAAAACCATGATAAGTTTATATCGCATACACAGTGGAAAAATTAAGAATCACCGCTGAGCAATTTTGAATGTTATACTTATAGATAAAAGTTGAAAATTATATCACACACAACTCAACTTATATCTTTTTTCTTTTCATTGGCAGTGAGATATACTTCGCCGTATGCCCTCGTAGTCGTGGCCCTGACACTTAGACCGCAGCAGACATTCGCGTATCATTCAAGACACTGACCGTATGCTTACATTAATCAATAAATTTTATATCGCTTAATTTTCATTACTTAGACCATACACCCTTCATACGCAGTCACACACTTCACATAACAAACATATCCGATACTTTTACGTATCCACTTAATTCTATAATATTGTAACAGATTGTTTCATAACAATAGCCGCCCTCTTTTAATCTAAAAACTTTGTAAATTTTTCTTGGTAACAATTTACTTGAAACTCGTTTAAAATTCTGAAACAACTGTATTCAGTTTCTAAGATATTTTTATTATAACAATACCTATTTAATTTTAAAACATCATATTTCAAATATTTTGTAAACATTTTTTATGTATTATTATTATTGAATACTTTTAAGAGAACCTAAAGTTTACGTTAAGAATACCAGAATTAATAAATATTTTATTATTGAAAACTTTAATGAGATACATTTTTCTATAATAACTGTGTTAAAGTGAGAACAAAATAAATTATTTTTCATTCTTATAAAAAACATTTATTTAGCTGACTATGTTCTCGCTTCGCTCAATATTTCGATAAAAACCCTACATAAACAACGACCCTTAAGCTAATTTTATGATTAAAACCACGTTGAATTATCGCTCCCTTGGAACGCAACAGAAAACAAAAAGAAACAATCCCATCTATAATAACAGTATAAATATAAACACTGCCGCACTAGTACTAACTAACTGCCGCACTCAGAGACGTCAATTAGCAGTAATCTGTCATTAACACAATTTTTTCATTGAATAATCGTCTTTAGGCATATCGACTTAAGTATTACACGTTTTTACTAAATATATAATAATATTTACTGTTGCCAGCGACTCTCCCCGCGTGGTATATCGATAAAAAGTAGCTATGCCAGACTATAATCTATATAATCGCAAAATTTCTATCCTTTCAGCTATTCTGGCATGATTGAATAACAATCATCCATCCATTCATCCTAACTTTCACATCTATACATACAAATAAATAAAATTGGAGTGTCTGTTTGTAATATTAAAATAACTGCTTTCTACTACATGCATATGAATGTATATACGGTACATAAAACAAAACATTTTTTTCAATTTTTGTCCGTCTGTCTGTTTGTTCCGGGTAATCTCTGGAACGGCTGGACCGATTTCGACGGGACTTTACTGGCGGATAGCTAATGTTACAAGAAGTAACTTAGGCTACTTTGGTTTTTAACAAAATATCAGGGTTCTGTAAAAAAAACTCCATGAATGCGGGATAAGTTGTCCACGCGAACAAAGTCGCGGGCACAGATAGTTTATAATATTAGTAAGATAAGCACTTATAGTAATATAACAAAGTTCCAACTAATTCATCAAATTATAACTTTAAAAGTGGTTTAGTATCATAATTTATAACCAAGCATCAACAAGCCAAAGTAAACAATATTACAAACACGTCATAGTGCAAGGAACTCGTAAAATCTCGTCGGCTTTAGTTGGCTGCAGTCAGATGTAGCCAGTTAACCAGGATATTGGATGATGAGGGACCTCACATCCGCTAACAGAATATCATACAATTAACTCTTCAATACGGAATAGCATCTGTTTATTCTATCAAGCTGTTACTTGGAGTTCCTCCTCTCGCTCCTGTGGGGCGTTGTTTGGCCACTACTAAGCTCCAAATGGTCATAGCGTGATATTATATAGCCTGTAGCCTTCCTCGATAAATAGTCAACAAATCAACAAAAAAATCATTTTAGTCAATTAATTCCTGAGATTAGCGCGATCAACCAAACAAACTATAATATATAAACGTATACATTTATTCAATAAAATATTTACACATAACTTGAAAATTATACACAGCTAACCTATTTTTAAAAAAAGAACCAGATACTCTATTTACAGGAAATTAATTTGTTATTATTAATAATATAAATTCAGTTTATTTGTATATTATTATAGTTTATTGTATATTGTTGCATCTACATCCAAGTACTTCAATTAGTTCAAATTCGCGTAAAAACAAAAATGAAGCGATTGGTTGCCTAAAATTTTATTTTGATACAAGTTTTACATTCGATATCTAATACCCCGTTTAAAGTTCTAATTCTTGCTTTCGAATATAAAATAATAGAAAAAGAAAATCATCAACGGATAAAAAACTTAATTTCTAACATGTATTTATTCTCATAGGGTAAAATACTTTATTTTATAGCATTATTTATTTCTAGAAGTGCTATGACTGATTGATCGGGCTCCAACGAATAATATAGTCAATGTTTTATGTTCACAATCCATGTCACAAGATTTTATTAGCACGCGGTTTGAATGTTATCGTTTGTCTCTCAATCCAATGTTGTTTAGAATGCAACGAACCAAATACACTTTAAAACTACGTGAAAGAAATTGCTTTGATTGTAGTGCCAATGTAATGATAGCAAGTTTAGAACAAATTGAAGATCTCGACAGAGAAAATACCCTCCGGGTAACTGTAGCTACAATAACACTATTAAGGTAATATTGTTTCTACTGCAGTTTGTAGTATTTTTTAAGATAATTGACATTGATTAAAGACAATAAAATGGACAGATGATCTGATCTGAACCGTAGGATTTCACTGGATGTAAACCGTACACCCGATTCTGTTGGAAATCCCTTGGGGAAGCCTACATGCCGTGCTAAACAAAAAGGAAAAATGCTATCTAAGGTTGATGATTTTAGACACATTTTTCTTAAAACACAGGCATGCAGTTGAACTGTTCTTAATTATTAGGCAATGCTATGTCCAGTTGTAGACGTCCGAGCGTCCTACTGGCTGATGACGATGATGAAAAATAAAATCACGAGCCCTACTTCTCCCACAACTATTTCCCAGGCGCCAGTATTCTCACCATCATCATCATATCAGCCCAATGACGTCCACTGCTGGACATAAGCCTCACCTACAAAAAGGTTCTCGAGTGGCGGCCACGTATTGGAAAGCGCAGCGTAGGGCGGCCCCGCACCAGATGGACCAACGACCTAGTAATGGTTGCGGATCGCTGTTGGTTGTAGACGATACAAAATCGCTCCGAGTGGCGGAAATTAGGTGAGGCTTATGTCCAGCAGTATTATATCTCTCTCTTTTGACGTAATTAAGCAATACATATATAGTATTAGTCTATAAAAAAATATTTTCTTATAAAAATGTCGGTTTCGATATTACCACGTCTAAAATTGATTATATCAAATCACCTTGAATCGATAGTGTATATTTTACTAAACATAATTTAAACCTTCCTAATTAACTGAGGAAATTTATAGGCATATAATTAAATTTTATAAATTAATCAAAACTTTACATGAAGTTTGTAAGTACTAACACAGTAATATTATATTGTAGTACGAAACTAATTTCAAATTATAAAGGTCTCGCAGCGAAATTTGAAAATTTAATCATAGTACTTGTTTATATTCAATAAATTAAAAATTAACTGTCATGTACTAAAATGCGAAACTCTTAAATTTACGTCGAAACGTATAACATATTAAATTATTTTGAACAATGTTAGAAGAACAAATATTGTTACAAGAATCAATTTATATTCAACAGGCAAACAAATATTTTTTTTATTTTGGGCCCTTTGGCTCCGTAGTTTATCGAGATTTGACCTAAACATACAAACTAACAGGTAAAGTCAAACAAATGGACTTAAAATGCTAGCAATGTTCAAAACAAACTTAGGACGAAACAATTTAATTTTAGAACACAAAAAAGAATATAAAAAATATTTTTTTATGTCTTTGATCAAAGGCTATAATAGTCTGCTGTTTTTCTTGGCGGCCAGTACCTTGGCTTTCCGGTGCACTTGTCTAGTCATACAAGTACGCTCCGTGAGAAAAACTAAATAGAAATAAAACTGTGTCACGCATCGGTGACTGTGTGCGTGCCAATATTAGGGTTGCCAGGATGCCATACATTTTAGCCTCACGAACAATTTATAACAAAATTTCTTGGCGTGAATGTTGGATGGTTTTAAAGTAATTTATTTAACATTGTGTTTCTATAGCAAATTGAAAGCAACACTATGGTATAGAATATACCTTCTAAAACTTTTTCCATATTATTTTCCAGACAGTATTTCTTTACTCATGTTTTGTAACAATTAATATCAATTTTTATGCCCATAAAATAACAAATACTGTTACTGAGATGTAATATTCTCATGAACAAATTGACCAGTTACAAAAATAATAAATGTATTTTTATAGCAATTAGTGAAATTTTCCTTTTAATAACACTCTTTTTAGACGGTTTTCTTATTATAATATTTCCAAATAAAGACTATTTATTTTTGCTTACATATAGTAAGCAAGCAAGCAATTTTGATATAAATTGAAAGTTACATCCAAAATTTACTGTTACTTAATTATAATAATAATAAAATTCTACCATTTTTTTTATTGGACATTAACAATATAAAGTTATTATTAGTTATTATTATTTATTCATGATTACGCAAATCTATTGGCACAATGTTTTCGCAGATGTCTATCATTAATTAAAATTTTCCTATATGTTTAACAATGTGAGGCAACCCTAGCAGTTCTAATGAATGACCAGCGTGACATTGTGCTATGCACGTATCGTGACGTCATTGGCCCTCAATGATTTCTTTGCCAGTCTCGTGAATCGATCGTTTACAATAAAATGTTTATTGCAAAAAACACATTGTATAGTTCATTCAAAAACCATGCCAATGTTTACTAGAGATAACGTTGAAGCTATATATTTTCATGAGTTGAAGTACATCCCAAAAGTACCACCTAGGAATAGACCGGAGCCTAACATGTTCTGTTATAGCAATACAAGTGTTTTGCGAGCGCATAATCAACTAAGCAATAATCTGGGATAAAACAAAATAATAACCCCTTTTTTGTAATATAGATTTTCCGAAGATGGCAGCTATTAATCAATACACACAATTTTATCAAAATAGTTGGAACAGTTTTTTGATATACGAGTACGAATAATAGTAATGGGAAAAATAGAGAGATATAACACTTATTATATAGGCTGCCAAGGCTCACGTTCATTTAATAGTTAACAAAATAGGCCCTGAATTCTACAATACGGTTCTTACTATAATGCAAGCTATTATATACCTAAATAACATACATATAGACAATAAAATCGCATTAAAATATGCTGATAAACAATACATAGTTATAGGCGAATATGTGCACATAATATGTGTTTTGCAATCAGATGTTACTATAAATAAGAGACCTTACAGATCAGAAAGAATAATGAGGAAACTAAATGGTCTGACAAGGTGAGCATTGTTATTCAGACTGCGTTAAAACATGAATTCATAGGCTTTTCATGAACTGTACTCGGTTAAATCTAAGAATTATTGAGATATCATCACGCTACGACCAATAGGGACTTTGTAGTGGCCAAAAAAATATTCAAGGGAGCGAGATCTTAGACAACAGCTAGTATTAAAAAAACCTAAGTTAAAATCCATCTCTATCTACAGAATCACACAAATCATACCAACATGATGATCCCTCCACATTCTTTGAAGGAGACCTGTGCCCAGCAGTGGGACATTTATGGGTTAAAATGTTGATGATGATACTGGCAGGAATGCAGGATGTTAAGACATGTGTGGCAACTGAAGATGTACTAGTCATATAGAGATGTATCAATAAATCCCTGTCTAGTCCGCACGAGCAATTTGTAGACTTAAAAATGGTCTGTAGTAAACACGAAAATACATAACTAGTTTAGTGGCAGACCTCAATCAGACATAATATTATGTCTGATTGCCACCTTACGCCACGTGAAGGGTTAAAGGAATGAAAGTAAACAGGCAAAACCCTACAGATAACTGTAATACCAGGCTGTAATAACTTTACCTTAATAAACAGAAAAATCTGTACAATACAGGCCTAGTGTTAATCAGATGTGACCTTATAATGACCTCTAAATCACGAAGGTCAATTTCATATATTACAGGTATTATTCTATCACGTACATTAATTACTGTATAATTTCCATGGCCTTGTGACGTAATACTATGTTTATATGTGTATACGACGAGTGGATTGTCTTCTTTGCAGTACATCGCTGGCTTGACCTCGTCAATGTCAAGGACGCTGCCTATTGTGAAGTCAAGCGAAGTGAGGCTTGTCGTTATTTTTGTTTCATCATTGATGGTTGATTGTGGATGTAGATTTACATAATGCCTGTAATATTTATAAGGTCAGTGGAACAACAAATTAGTTGTTTTCGTAATACATTTTCCTTCCTAGTTTTTTTTTGTTGGATTTTCTTTACGTTATGTAATCGCGTGGAAGTTTTGAAAATGTATCATTTTTACAAACTAATAGGATTGCAAAGAAACGAAAATTGTGAATTTTCTTCCATTTACGAACAAAAGGTCATTAGAAAATTACATTTTATTGTTTTTGATTTCATTGCTAATGCTGGCGATTTGAGGGTAATCCTTCAATTCGCTTCGCGCAATTCGCTACAATGTTAGGTCCCATGTAAACGGCGATAGTGACCGAATGGATAAGTGACTGGCATACAAATCATGCGGTCCAAGTTCGATTCCGGCTTAGCAAAGAGGCTTCGTATGAGATCTAACTCATAAATAATAACAAATAAGTCCCATGCAATAGGTGAGCCTATTGTCATTATCAGTACACACGTTTCCAAAATCTGGGCTGATACTAAGAATTTCATATCAGAAAATCCAAAAATCAGTTTTACCCTATCCGGGAATCTTCCACTCGACCTCTTGCACAGTACGGCAGTAGCCATATACTCTTCCACCGTGTTACCAATAGAGGTAATGATCCCTCCATTACCCCTATTACTAATTGGAAAGGCTATTTATTCGAATGGCCTTTAATCTGACTAATCTGAGCTAATCACAGCCTTATTTTAGCCGACTCATTTGAAGGGATAACGTTCTTTCAATGATTCAAATATAAATCGTATTGCTAATAACGTGTTTATAGCAGATTAAATCTTTTTAACTTGTTATAATTATAGCACTGTTGTAAAATTTGGAATGTATTTATGGATGATGATGAGGATGATGTTATGAAGGATGTATTGACTGTCTGACTGTACATAAAGACGTATATTGACAGAGAGTGATCTTTAGATTAAATACATTATTTTATGAATATAGATTGTATCTTCATACAATCTATATTCATATTATATTTCGCTAGTTATTTTTTATTCTATGCTGTAAATTTATACTTAATAATATAATAATAATAATATAATAATATTCTACCACATTCACACAGCGCCATCTAGTCCCAAATTAAGCAATTATATTTGCTTGTGTTATGGGTACTAAACAACTGATATACTACTTAAATACATTTTTTTTTTTGGAAATACATACATATTATAGATAAATTACACCCAGACACAGAACAAACCTTTATGCTATATTATGAAGCTGTTGAACATAGGCCTTACCTAATTTCCGCCACAGTGATTGGGCTCATATCCCTCATTAGACTGATATGATGATGATGATGATGATTATAAAGCTAAAGAGTTTGTTTGTTTGGTTCAACGCAAGGATCTCAGAAACTACAAGTCCGATTTGAAAAAGTCGCGCGGGGTTTCACTCCCGTCTTTTTTTTATAATTTAATTTTATTTTTGACTAATACGTATTATACGAGTCTACGTAGCTCATTTGTTTATAATATCTATGCGATTCAATCGAAACGTTGGGCAAATAATACGTTATTATATTCTCTTCTGTAAATATGATTACTATTTCTATTTTATATCACGAAAACACAGGTGGGAAATGAACCAAGAATTTCACTTAAAGTCTAAATTAAACCAACCTACGTAAAATTTACTACACATACTATGTTTTGTTTAATAATTTAATATCTCGGCGTTCCAAGGCCTTTAGTATCACGGTCACGGGAGGTTATACCTCCCACAGGCTTCGAAGGTAATGCTTACGATTTAAGTTAAGCCTTGGAATAACACTGAATTATTTACAATGCTTATAGTAAAATATAGGTTGTAGTTTTAATTCGTAAATATAAATTTAGGTTTTACTCTTTTTTGGCTAAGTATTTATATTATGCTATTTTATTTCATCATCATCATCATATCAGCCCAATGACGTCCACTGTTGAACATAGGCCTAACATGCTATTTTATTTATTTAACTATAATACTATTATTTTTTATTGGCTACCGTAACTAAATTTGCTATAGGTATATGGGTTGTTATCTACTTGAACAAAACGCTTAGGATATAATATTAGCATTTTTTTTGCATATCGAACACCACAGGGTCAGTGCCTTTTTCTGTGTGTACTCTTTCATACAAATTCAATTCCACATGTGTATCTTTCTAGCGCATATTATATATTAGCAATTTATTCGTAAAGTATTAAAGGATAAAAAAAATATATAAAAGTTTTGTAGTAGTTAAAAATATTAAATATATAAAAGTTTAGTAGTTTCATCCGGATCCTAGGTCTATGATAAGCCAAACCAAAATTGGTATAATATACTAATACTTTTTTTTTATTTTCACTAATTACAATTTTGGCATGATATTTATAATAGATACAAGATATTAATGGTACTGTTTCCCACACTAAGCGAGAGCTATTACATGGGCGACAGGGCTCAGTCAAATTAACTTTGTAAAAACTGTTTACATTGTAAATACCTATATTTAAAAGAAAACATTAATGTAGTATAAAAATAAACTTTACGTATTATTATCAAAACTAGCATGCCCCAAAATCTCAGTATCTTATTCAATGCGTCACCCTCTCAGAAACCTTTCAACCAATAAATAGGGGACCAATAACCCACATACCCACATTTAGAACGAGGAAATAGCAGAAAAATATTACCCACTAACCCTCTGGCAAGCCTTCATCAATCAAGTTTTTCCTTCGAAGTCTATAAGAAATAAATGGATAACATTAATCATATTATAGATGGACGTAGTTCGGCAAAGCTTCCTGCGATGGGTTTATCATTTCACACCACTATTTCTATATTTTATGACAATGTGTCAAGCAATGAAAAGGGGAATATTATGGCACAGTGTTGTATTAATGAATATAACATTAAATTGTAAGAACACCTAGGCTCTGTTTATTTCATCACTGATAGATAAGAATTACTTGCTGTTGCCTGGCTTCGCTCCCGTCGTTCTTTATTTAGACACTGCTCAGCTCCTATTGGCTGTAGCGTGATGTTATATACAAACACAAACTTTACCTCTTTATAATATTAGAATAGACACATTAGTTTTAGTAAAGATTTGCAGACAAACAGATTTTGTATGATAAATAACGAAGTTTGAGATAGGCTATCTAGTAATTATTTGCCAGTGGTGAAACAAGCCTATAGTGTTATCTATATTTTTGCCAGCCTATTTGGCTTTACAATATTTTAATCTTACCAAAACAATTTTCTGTAGTCCCTAATCTAAGTTTAAAATACTGCTGATTCATCATTCGATTTTAAAGTCTTTTAATATCATGACAAGTCTAAAAGTAGGTATCATTTATTATTTTGATCTTACGTGTAGGTACTTAGATGCCAAAGTATAAAAAATTTACTATTAAGTTTAAGATATTTTTTGGAATATCAATCTAATTACGTTTCCAATATGATTGATGTTGCTCTAACTTCGTTGTAACTTAGAGGATTTTGATCAATCTTTTCAAGCTGATCCACAGCAGCGATATGTGAATATCTACTGTTTTCTTATTTAGTCCATAGTACTGTTTTCTGTTTGCTATCGATCAAATTACACTCAGAAAAGTACAAAAACTTCATGCCTTTTTTTTTTTAATATAATATTCTACCACATTTTACACAGCGCCATCTAGTCCCAAATTAAGCAATTATATTTGCTTGTGTTATGGTTACTAAACAACTGATATAATACTTAAATATTTTTTTTTGTAAATACATACATATTATAGATAAATTACACCCAGATACAGAACAAACCTTTATGCTCATCACACAAAGATTTGTCCTGGGTGGGGATCGAACCCACGACCTCCGGTTTAGCAGTCAGGGTCACTAACCACTAGACCAACAGGCCAGTCAATATTCATCAAAAAAGCCTTCGTTTTTATCTCCACCACTTAATGAAGCTCAAAGACCTGTAGTAAAGTATGTTTTTAACCTACATAGATACAAATTTATTACTCTTCTTGAATATTAAGAGCCCATAAATTTGTGATCACCCTCACATAAGTTATTGCTTGAGATGATCTATATAACCTCGTACACGTACATAGTCTTATCTTTTAACTTGTTACAGCTGGCATAGTGAATTCTATTTTATAGCATTAATTACTAATATCTTTGGAGAATTTATAACAGTTTGGACATTGTAGGAGAAATTTATTTGCACATAGCACATTTTGACTTCGGCAATATTTTCACGAAAGAACAGACACATATTATTATAATATAATAATAATATATTAGGTTAGGAGTACTGCTACTGCTACTCCGAAATATTATATGAAGAATGTTTGACTGAATTGTAATATAAGCATCGTGAAAGAAATCGTAGAAGGACTAATTCACTGTTAGAATAATCTAATTTTGCAAATATTTACGTAAGATCTAAATTAATCATTCGTAGAATTCAATCTCGTCTATTGCAATATAAATCTAACAATGCAGTCGCCGTAAATTGTCTATGGCTCAATCTAAATGACAGAAAAGGACAACAATATTATTAATAGTTACTCCAGATAGTTAATTAAAGTAATATTTCAGTCTGGCAACAAAGAGAACGTTTTAATTAAATTGTGCAATTTAATATTGGTCACATATTAGAAATACAAAATAAACCATGGCAAAAGGAAAAATAGGATTGATTCTAATTGGATATTAATTTTTAGCAATTATTATTGATAATGAGGATATTGACTTTCAATTTCATATATATCCGGGAACATGAATCAAATTGAAAGTCAATAATTATTCCTTTCTTTCATTCCGAAGATGTACACGGCATCATAAAATCTATACCAATATTATAAAACTGAAGAGTGTTTGTTTGAACGCGCTAATCTCAGGAACCGAGGTCTGATTTGAAAAATTCATTTATAATGTTGGATAGCCCATTTATCAAAGAACGCTTTGAGCTATATAACATCATACTACGGCCAGTAAGAGCTGAGCAGTGGCCAAATAAGCTCGCTAAGTAATAAAACTGAAAGTTTACCATCGATCCGCTGACGTTAAACCAGTTAATCAATAAGTAAGTAGAGCACATTAAGTATAATCACCATAATCCTGGGGCCGCCCCCGCAAACAGGGTAGATGAGATATTTCTCCAAACATGTTCAAGAGTTTTGGAATAAATTAACCACCGGATCCCCGGGAAATTTACGCTGGAATTTGCTCATTAAAAATTTTTGCACGATATATCGCTTACTTTCACCGTGAATATATATATATACGAGTATCTATAAAAAAAAATCTCCGTGTAGTGACGGATTAAGAATACATAATGTCACTACCCCACCTCAACCCGTGGTGACGTAAAAGGTGACTATGGGACTAACTTAAAGCAACAAGAGTACTACGAGAAAAGGAAAATTTGAAATAAACCCTATACAAACCAGGCCACCTGGTCAGCGTGGTATAGTAGGCTAAATTCCTCTACATTCTCTATATTCATATATAAAAATGTAAAGTTTCTGAGCTTGTGACGTTGTGGGGGTAATCTGGGGATCTTCTGAATTATAGTTATTTCCGTAAATATCTTGGGATTATATATACGTTTATTACTTTTAATCCGATAATCAAATTTATGAAGTACTTTTGAAATAATGTTTTTAAATCAACTTTGTCTTAATTTTTCCGTAAAGTATTTTCTTTAAGGTTTCCACATTAGACGAACAGTAAGAGTTGTAAATTAGCAAATTTATTGCAAGATCGCATAATCCTCTTTTGCATTGTTAATCTATATCTATACTAATATTATAAATGTGTTTGTGAGATTGTGAGTTTAATCTTGCGAGTAATCTCGGGATTTACTGAATTGATTTTCATAATTATTTTAGTGTTGAAAAAACCATTTATTGAGGAAGATTATAAGCTATAATAACATCACGCTACGCCCAATAGGAGCTAAGCAGTGAGCAAGTAAAGATCTAAAGGGAGCGAAGCCCCACGCGACATGCGTTTTTTATAATGTTGTTCATGCTGGCACTTATTTTGAAAAATGATATCTGATTATTGCCCAGATAACAGTAACTTGACACAATGTACTCGCATGTCCTAAGCATTGCGTACTAAGAATAATATTTCACAAAACATGTGTCATTAAAATTCCAGCTCGCATTTGCGTCAAGTGAAGATATTATTCGACCTAAATTGCAAAGCAGTGCAGTGAAACACGAAGCGTGTTTATAGAATAATTTACGTCACCATCTGATACTGTGCAAGCAGTGTAGACAGGGTTAATTTCACAGTAGTTCTTACGTCACATTATGGTGTTTTCGTGGAAGTTTGATCTCAATATTCAACTGCATAAGTGCCATTTCCCCATCCGCATTCCCCGACGGTCGACCGAGACCTAGTAACTTTCCTAATGCGAAAACTTTGACGTCAGTGCCCCACATTACCAGTTTGCTAAACCGCGCGTTTTAGGCTTACCATAATATTATGGGGTTGTTTTATAAGCTTTTTGTTTCGAAGTGAGATACACGCACAGAAAAGTCGTGTTTCTTGCGTGTTTACTGTTTATAAAGGTACAAACATTATCTGCCATAAATCACAATATTGAAAAAGTTTCGTTTAATGTATCAAGGTCGAGGGTAATAATGACATAATAGCTTCTTATCGCTACAAAATCTGACTAGATATATGTTTGATTCTGATAATTATGGTTAAAATCGATAGAAGAATTTATATATACATTAAATTTTGTAATGGGACACCATTTAGTAGTAGGTCAGCGCTATTACGACTAAATAATCTATACTTTATATATATATATAATATTATTATAAAGCTGGTGAGTTTGTTTGTTTGATTAAACGCTAGGATCTCAGGAACTACTGGTCCGATTTGAAAAAATATTTTAGTGTTTGATAGCCCATCTATCAAGGAAGGTTATAGGCTATATAAATTAAAAGCGATGGTGGCTGAATGGATAAATGACCGGCGTGCTAAACACGCGGTCCGAGTTCGATTCCGAGTACCAATGTGGATTTCACTTTGTGGAATTTATATGTACTAGTCATGTGAGTTACCATCTGATGACGGTGAAGAAAAAACATCGTGAGGAAACCCACATACCCCAGAAGAAATTCTAAGAATAAAAAAAAAAATTATGTCTGATCAACCAACTCGTATTAGGCCAGCGTGTGTGGATTATGGCGTAAATGCTCTCATCTCTCTAGATAGAGGAGAGGAGACCCGAGCCCGGCAGTGGAAATTAATGGGTTGCTGATGATGAAGAGAGTTAATGATATATTATATCCTAACGCTTGCAACCCAAACAACCAAACCTTGAAATCCGCAAAATTATTGTTCACGATAAGCAAACGTAGAATTGTAGTCGTGTAGCAACAACTACAATGAAATACAAACTCTATAATTATGTATTAGAGCACGTGCAATAGTTGTGCTAATATGAAGATCAATAGGACTTGTGCAGGACTGTTAGTTCGTGAATTAACATAACAAGCGTAAGCAACTATATGTAAATACTTGGAACTGTTAACAATGTATAGCAGTTGACAGTTTCGGAAAATACTCGTAGCATCTAGAATGACAGGCAGGACATAATGACATCTAGAATTTATGACATGACAGTTATGACATGTATAAAGTTAAGCCAAGAATTATTTGTATACTGCCGCACTCAGAGGCGTCAATTAGCAGTAATCTGTCATTAACACAATTTTTTCATTGAATAATCGTCTTTAGGCGTATAGACTTAAGTATTGCATGTTTTTACTAAATAATCTTTAAAGTTAAGTATCGTTCTGAGTATGTCAGTTAGTCTTGTTTCTTTTGTTGTATGTTTGTAATGACAATTGTGTTGTTTTAGTTTTTTATTTGACTGCATCAGTGACACAGCCATAGTGTATACGGTCGCGGTATCTAAAGCCTTAGGTTCGATTCCCGGGTTGGAACAAATATTTATATGACCTGCAAATATTTATTGCGGAGTTTGTAAATTTTCCTTTTCGCAGTGCCTTTTACGACACCCACACGTTGAAATGGGGTAGTGCCATTATGTATTATTAATCCGCAACTACACGAAGAACTTAGACTATATCTGTGTAAAATTTCATCAATTGAGTAGTACTTAAAGCCGTGAAAGCATAACAAACAGATACTAAGAAATTATGACTAAGTAAGCATTTATTTTGGCCTACTGATATTTTACATGTAAAAATTCACTGTTATCACGAAGAATAGCTACTACAAATAGTTTTAATATAATTATTTCGAGACGGCATACAATAGTTTACGAATTTACAACAGTTAAGTTATAAAAGAAAATAGGCTAAGAAAGAGAAACATTACAATTCTGGTTCAATCAATAATCGAATTGAACCAGTTACGCACGCACGCTTTGCGAATTGGATGCCTGCTGGGAGTAATACAAAACCCAATTTTACTTTTGAACGACTTTTAAAATGAGCCTTTGTATTCTGAGTGTTTCTTGACACATTCCATAACGTTTTATTGCAAACTTAAACTGAGATATACGATCGTACTTTGAATAAATATGAATAGAAAACAATCATCTTTAAAATATTCGTGCAATAGGAAATAATTGGGACTATCTAGCGGAATTTTATAAAAATATTATCATTGTCATTTCAACAAATAAACGTCTCACTGCTGGGCTCGGGTCTCCAAAGAATGTGGAAGGAATTAGGCCTACTATACCACGCGCGCTGGCCAGACGGATTAGTATAGGATTTTGTTTCGAATTTTTCTTGACTCGTAGTGCTCTTTAAGTTGTGTGTTGTCTTTAAGTGCCATAGTCGTCTGGTACGACACCCACGGGTTGTAATGGAATAGTGACATTATGTATTCTTAACCTGTCACTACACAGACGAGCACTAACGACTTAATAATATATAGCCTCAATAATATTAAAAATCTCATCAACACTATATTTAATCTACGAACAAACATTTCAAAATAAAACTTCAGAACAAATATAACCCTTACCCTTAACCCGAGCTCATTAATACCTATTGTTATCCAGGTCATTTTACCCATTGACATTTAGCCCGTATCAAAACTGTAATAGGGAAATACCTTGACATGATTGCGTTAACCCATAGTTTATTCTAGCATTGTCAAATGTTACCGTCAATGTATTGTGTTGCAGTAATTTGCACGCCGACGTTTCACGACCGTGACTGTGTGTCGGTTAAATTGATGTCGTTCTATTTTGTTCTTGTAATGCATTATTATCTTTGTATAGTAGACATATATGTATGTGTAACACACTGTCAGTCTAAAAGAGGCATAAGTTAACATTGGTCTGTCTGGCAAATTCAGTCTTTTACCTTTTATTTTAAGGTTCAAAATTTATTTTAATGTTCTTGTAATTTATAACTCTTATAAATGTTAGTGCGATTTGTCGATGGAGGTTATCAAAATTGTTTATTTAAAGACGTCGACAAGATTTGGGAGACATGTCATTCAATAGTGACGAAGTTGGAAATAATTAAGTAAAAATCATAAAATCGGAGACAAACTGTGCTTGTCATTGTGTGATGGTGACAAAATCTTATTAAATATTTAACTACAGGCATTGTAATCTTGTTGCTTTTAATATCTCGAGAGATTTTTTTGATTTGTCAGTCTCGCACCGACAGATTTTATAATTTTGTATACCTAAACAAAACCAATGCGCCTTAAAGTAAACAGAAATATTATCAAGCATATTTACTTCGACTGTCATGTCGGTTGCATACGCGGTGCATTTCTAATGAAATATTTAGGTTCAAATTAAAAAACTTAATTTTCATTTCACCATCAAAACGCACTGTAAAATCTTTCTTTTTAATTTTCAAATTGCAAACCTTCTTTGTTTTAATTTCAAATACTAATTGCAATCTCATTGGACATTCTATTTCTTCAGGTTTTTCAATCGATAGTTTCTTCTTGTTGCAAAAACAAACCTCCGGGGCTTCTCTAGGTTTGTAGGTTTGAGCGTATCCGAAGGAAAAGCCATTTGATTGTGTAAGTAAAATTTATCATTAATTAGCAAAATTGCTGATCGATTATTTCTAATAACATGTAATACTTACTCATAAATAATGACAATTTTATTTGGAATAAGAATTCAAATTAGATAATATTGAAATAAACCTAATCGTGTCGGAAAAACTTTTTTTGAAAAATCCTGTGCGTGCACATGTGTAATCTATGCTGGTATTGATATCACTTAGAAGTTTTATAAAACTATTATATGAAGCTTTTTTAGATCTGTTGTGTCACTTTAAAAATATATGTTAACAAGATAACGAGAACGTTGCTACCTCTTTCTTTTATATTATTATCGCGGATAGTTAGAAAGGGATAGCTATATTTAATTATATCCAAATAATTTATCATGGTAATTGATTACGTGAGGGCTTCACATCATCAATTACTATGCTAGACACACATCTAGGCTCACGTTTTGAACAACGTATTCCTTACGCAATCTGTTCTCAAGACGTAAATCTCCTAAGCAATCCGAAAGTATTTTTAAAACATGTCCATAAATAGTTAACTGCACGTTCTTCCTATCAATACATCAATCATTCAGCTACGTATTGTATAAAACATATATAGCCATAGATAGTAGCTAGGTACTTCATCTGAGTCTGAAATATTGTGATAACGTGTAATCCATCAAATGTTAGATACGTGAAATTTGTAGCTAATCCTTGTACAAATGTACTTTTACATTTGTTTTCAAATAAGTGATTTATGGATTTATAAGTAAGTAGTGTTTGAAGGATTTTTTCTTTATTATCTTGTAATTGATTGATTACTGTAAGTTTAATTTTACAGGCATAAGAGTTAAATGGAAATTATATCATACGTAGATTTGTTAGATTCTTCCCAAAAATAGGTTGGTATAATTACAAATTGGAATATAGAACAATATTGGCAAAATAAAGCATCGTAATGCAAGACTTGAACCCAATGGTTATTGATTTGAAATGTAGGGATAGCAAAGGATGGACAAAATATGCAGTACTTGTAAATAGCTTAAGTACTAACTTTCATATACGATAACAAACGTTGAAGTAAAAACTAAACTTAATATTTTACTCAGTTTAAAACCACATAAGTACATAAATTATTTATATTTCTCACTGTGAAACATGTAAGATAAGTCTTATAAAAAACAATACAATTTAAACTTGATGTTAATCGACTCAAACAAATAAATAATAATAAAACAGTATCTGAAATCTCATGTAGATTTTTTTATACCAATTAAAAAATCACATCCACCACTTAAATTTCAATCTATCATAAAGAACAATACAATTTGAATCTTAAACTAATTACAATAGCATACAAAATTCAAAACAAACCAGAAAGAAAGTGCAATAATGAAGTTTTCTATAGCTGAATCAAGCGCAATTCAAAAAAATCCTTTTCAATACATAAGTAATTTATTTTATTTATTTATAATAAGGTACACTAACGGCAAGACATACAAATATTACAAATTTAAGCACTTAATTTATACAACGTTGGTATATATGTTTGCCAATTAAAAGCATACACATCGTTCGTATTAAATGTATAGGTAACATTGATGGTAACTTAACTATGAAATAAAATATATAGGTAAAAGTAATAGTAATAAAAAAGTAATAAAAGTAAACAAGCGTAATTAATCTTAACAATCGAGCAGTTTCAGCAAGCTGTTTCAGAATTTATTTTCTGGCGTATTAAATATATCTAAGTCAAATTTAAAGTAATAACTAGAATGCACTCATACAACGCACCAGCTCTAATAGAGCGGCCTTGTAACCGTCTCTATTGCTATTTGCCGTACTACGGACTCACGTGTGCATTAACTAACTGCTTCCGTTAAAGCATAGAATACATTGACTTAGTTTGTATTTGCGTCTTAAATATGAGTATAAGATAATACGTTTATTAATTTGAGCTACTAGCTTCCTTTTAAATCAACACAATCGATGTTCTCCATGTGGTGACAGAGATAAAGAATACGTGTGTCACCACTCCCTCTCATTTTCGAAATGTTGTAAGAGACGATTAAGGGAAAATCGCGCCATAACAACTGCGCGAGAGAAGGAAAACTGGAAACAAAACTCTGTTAAAAGTCGTATACCTGATGAATTTCCTTTCAACAAACCACCGCTAAAACTACACCCGATATATTTATTAGTTGAAAAGCGATTATAACCTAATATCATTAGTATTAAGTTCTAATAAGCTATCATTATTACTGATTACCGAAATTAGCATAATATACAATAATAATGATTACCCTAAATGAGCGGACTTAATTGTCTAGAGGCGTGTCTACACAGTACAAGTTTGAGGAAATTAATGTTATGTCCTCTATTATTTGTCAAATCAACAGGAAAATACTGCAAAAAACGAAATGCAGAATTATCATTATAGTTTTATACATTTTTATCTTATTTGGTATACCTACTACAGTTTATCAAACATGCATACCTACGTATTCATATTCATGTGTTTTTTCTGCGCATACATTACGTATGTACCTATACCAGATGAGTCCGTAAAATAAAGGTCACTTTGAAAATGCTATTATTGTACCTGCTCTTATTGTAACTGCCTCGGTGGCGCAGCGGGAAGTGTATACGACTGCTGTGCAAGAGGTCCCGAGTTCGATTCCGGGTCGGGTGAAAATGGTATTGAGCTATTCTAACATAAATTTCTGAATATTGAGATTTTCCCGGAGTTTGGTAAACAAATGTTCCCGGTTGATATATAGGCTCGCCCCGTATTTCATGGCACCAAACATGGCTGGCGAAATGTGAGTGTGAAACACCTCTGCCTACCCCTTCGGGAAAAAAGGCGTGATGCTATGTTATGTTATGACTTATGATGCTATGTACCCGCTGTGATGGTTGCATTATTAATGCTCGTTAAATAACTAAATAAATATTTAAACTTATCTAAAGCTAATCTGTAGCATGTCACTATGACAAATTATCTAAAAGAATTTTAACTAGAGTTTTAACGATGTGTTTCTTTCTAATAGGCTTAATCTCAATGTTATCGAACTACGCGCATGAAAATCAATTCTATTTACGCATTACTACGATACGACGACACGAAATGAACGGCAAATTACTACTATTTCCAAGAAACTACGTGTATCTATAAATAACCATTCATTTTCTCTTTCACAGGTAAGCTACTTACGTCTTTCTTAGAATACTACGACTTCGAGTAAAGCTTCGAGTAAGTTTCAGTTGACATATTCTACTTATAAGAAAACTTTACACACGCTTATAGGCTTTTTTAAGCGACAGAGGTAGGCAGAAATGTATCTTAAATCGTAATAATTCCAATCTTATAATAAGCTAATACAGAAATTTTCTTGATCATCAAACTAAAACCAAAAATTTGCAATCGAGCCCCATTTTAAGGGGTGGTCTATATTGTCACTATAAATAAATAAAAACTATTACATAAAAGTATGATAATAAATAATATTATCTAAACATTTTGTAACTTAACCAGTTTGTACAATAAAATTGATGATCATAAAATTCCATGATTCAATATGACAATGTATCAAATTACTTTCGTAATAAAAGGAATTTCCCGCACTCATCATCAAACCGTTATTATCATTAATTTAATAAAATATGAACGCGTCTAATACATATTTTCATTCAACATACATTTAGCAGTCCCATATTTCAAGTCCCGGAACGAAACGTTTTTATCTCATTACCGTATTTATGATATATTATGTTATGATACGTGAATCATTTGTTATAACGTCTAAACACGCGTCGTAGATATTTCACGACATGTTTTTCAGAAGATAATGTTTGGTCTTTACTCACGTGCTACTGAAAAAAAAACTATGTATTTAATACGCAATTCAAGTGAAAGTTTGTACGAATTACGTTTGAATGTTGACGTTTCATACAAGTTAATAAAAGGAGACCATTAGTTAATTAGAAGACTTGATTATAATACAGGATAGATAGATGCTTTTAACCATAGCTATCTCCTTCACACTTACAAAGGTAGGTTCTTCAATTTAGTACTAAAACAATATTGGAAGTACCATTACAATTTTTTTTTGTTTGTAGTTTAGTTTTGCTAATCCATAGTAGAGCATATTATTTATTAATATAGTTTTGAATTATATTAGTCCTTGTATACACACAAAATATCACAACAACATAATTAAGGGAAATTTGCACTAAATTATAATACTGCAGTTACTGATAAATTATGCAAATTGTGATTCATTGAGTACAATGATGAACATATCGACACAGTTCACCTACGCTTTTAGTAACCGCTTTGACCGACTTAAATCTATATTCCATTCTAATATTATAAAGCCAGAGTTTGCTAATTTGTTTGTTTCGTTGAACGATAAGATCTAAGGAACTACTGGCGCGATTTAAAAACATCTTTTAGTGTTGGATAGCCCATTTATTAAGGAAGGTTATAGGCTATATAACATCACGCTACGGCTAATAGGAGCTAAGCAGTGGCCAAATAAAGAACAACGGGAGTGAAGCCCCGCTTGACTTCTAGTAGCATATAACCGTGGTGGCATAGCGGTTACTGATATAGTAAACTGTTGTGGTTTGGACAAGCTTCACCACTTTATAATATTAGTACAGATGTAGGTATAACTATATATATATATGCTATGTTGCTCATAATATTTTCTGGTACCAATTGGCAGAGACGAATGCTTCCCGTTCCTTTTACGTAACAAACTAGTGACAAGTTCTAGGTCACATACAAACAAATGACGACCTTAGTGGCGCAGCGGATATGTGTACAACTGTAGACCCCGATTCCTGGATTAGGCAATCACGATATTGGATGTTTTGGAAATGTACGCGGTTATTTGTATTAGAAATGAGGTGAAATCACGTTATGACGCACCACTACTACCCTACATTTGGGAATCAACAGTATTCATATATACTTTATTGCATGCACAAAAAAATACAAAAAATAATTTTACAATATACACATTAAGCATGTACATACAAATACGAGATTAACTAATTCATTTTTAATTAATATTTTCTACAAAAGAAAAAACGTCGAAAGTATTCACTATGATTTGAAATTTTGAATTCAGTCATGCTATTTTCAAAATAAACATAGAATGTCGAGATTCTGAATAGGGTCCCAGAGCAGTTGATTGGGGGCTGTACTTCGACTGAATAATTTGAAAATAGCATGACCTGAATTAAAAATTTCCAATATTTGCGGGTGTGAGTATAGGATCCCTGTAACCAATTCTTGTGGTTCCTCTACAAGTCTACATCAATCCTTTCATACATGATCAATAGTTTCGTACTTTCAAAGAAGCATCCTACAGTACCTTTTTGAACTTATTATTGTTCAGTGACTCCTTATATTTGAATCTAAATATAGAGGAAAGTCAATAGCCATGAAAAGCATTTTCATGGAGACCAAAAGGTCTTTCACGGGTCAATGCACTTTATACATCGCTACATTTAGCTCACAGACTCCTCACTCTTCAATATCCATATGTTTTTAACAGCCTATTAAGAGCACATCTCAGATTGAATACGGTAGAAGCCATTCTATTGTTTAGTGCCATACATTTATTAGTTTATTGTGCTAATATAATTCCGTAACTGCATCTAATGGGGCACCCCTTGTCAAAAGCGCGTATACCATTACAACCGTTATTATATTCACGTAAATGCCATGATGGCTTGCGTCATTATGACGGAGGGTATCTTCTATAAATAAGTATTTTTCAATAATTCATATCAAGCATTTTATTATAATATAATAATATAATATTCTATCACATTCACACAGCGCCATCTAGTCCCAAATTAAGCAATTATATTTGCTTGTGTTATGGGTACTAAACAACTGATATACTACTTAAATACATTTTTTTTTTTGTAAATACATACATATTATAGATAAATTACACCCAGATACAGAACAAATCTTTATGCTCATCACGTTAACATTTGTCCTGGTTGGGGATCGAACCTACGACCTCCGGTTTAGCAGACAGGGTCACTATAGTGACTGGCCTGTTGGTCTAGTGGTTATAACCACTAGACCAACAGGCCAGTCAATTTTAAAAGATAACGCTGGTATTAGGCACGAACCCTATCTCAGGAGACTTACAAACAAATAACTAATTGAATAAAGAAAACCTAGGACCGATATATAAAAGAATTTTCCAAATCGGACCAGTAATTCCAGAGTTTAACGCGTTCAACTATAAAAACAAAATCTTCAGCTTTATAATATTAGTATACGTTTAGAGTTGAACATTGATCGTGTGCGTAGTACTGAGTAAACATTGTGCGTAAACGTCAAACCGCCTATGTACTTAGTAACAACCAGATTACATGATGAAATAGACTTCATGCGTAGGCATTGATAAGTGATAACTGAACTAAAAAAATCGTAGGCTCATAGGCTGTAAGTTAAATCATTTGATATCATATAGTCCTTCCTTTGTTGTGAATATATGCTCAAAAGAACATCGATTTTATAAAATCTGTTCTCGAAAACCTAATGTCAAATAATATCGATTTTTGAGTTCAAAAGAATCTTTCCGTGTCGAGCTCTGAAAAACGAATTCGATGCTTTCATTACGTTCTGTAGCATCGATTCTGTCTCTTTCTTTTAGTATTGGTATAGCTGTATAACAACATCGTTCGAAAGAGCTCCCAATATTTAATTGTATAAAAATTGTTTTTCAATTCAGTATTTACTAACTTACATAACATCTAGCTACAAATACACTACCTAAATTACCTATGTCAATCTCCAATCAGATTGGCAGACTAAAACTAAAACATAATTGATTTCGATGAAATAAAATTCCAATTATTTCCGATCAGGGCTCGTTAGTACAACTTTTGCTATAAAAACAAAGTACAATCGCGTTCAAAACAACTAGATATTCAATACTATACGAGTATACGAATAGCTGAGGCGATCGCTTCAAAGAGTAGCGCTTGAATTGCGGCAAATTTAGTCTTTGTTTTGTTTTATGGTGGTAGGTTATTCTGTGTAGGTACAATGAACTACTAAAGTGTTACTACGTTTTATGGGCCACCAAAACACGTACTTCATTTTTAATGATAATTGGCATTGTAAAATATTCGTCGTAAAATAAGTTACGTAAAACATTCACCAAATGACCGATTGATTCATAAATAAGTAATTTAGCTATAACAAATTGTACAAGTAATCAAAGAACGGTACAAATTGTAAATAAAGTTCGCTATTTCTGGACAACTTCTTGAAATGTTGAGACGTTAATTTATCAAAGAAGTTTTAATAAGTTTTTAACTTAGGGTAATTTAGATTTTCACGCTTTAGAAATTACATAAAGACATAATAGAGAGAGAGAGTACGTACCTCCAGTGAGCTTTCTTATTGAAATTGAATAGCAATTTTAGGAAAATACCTCCGTCCAATACGAATAGAAGAACGCGGCCAATGCCTCTGAGCGAGATATCATAGAATATACAATCTATGGAATTAGAAAATATGATTCTGCTGCTATTGTTCTACATATATATAAGATATGTAGGAAACGTCAGAACCACAGAATAAAGTTAGGTTTTTAGAAACGTTACGAAATTTTTCTGGTTGATAGTTACGATGCCACAAATAGACGCATAACACATCAAACATAACACACCAATTTTTTTGCGTCAGTTATTGAAATCATAAAAGTAATATTTCAACGTCCAAAATAACATAACATAGCTCACGCCTATTTCCCCTAAGGAGTAGGCAGAGGTGTTTCACACCCACATTTCGCCAGCTATGTTTGGTCCCATGAAATCGCGGCGACCCTATTGTCATCTACCGGGATCATTTGTTTACCAAACTCAGGGAAAATCTCAATACTGGAATTTCATGTTAGAAAAGTCCAATACCATTTTCACCCGACCCGGAATCAAACCCGGGACCTCTTGCACAGCAGTCGTATACACTTCCCGCTGCGCCACTGAGGCAGTACATCCAAAATCAAAGTTAAAAATATTTATTCAATTTGATTTTCTGGTTGATACATAAGAACACCATACCAATCAAAGTCTGAAGCAAATTATAATCTTGAAATAGGTACGCACTCATATATGCAAAGGTTTATTACCCCATATCCCCAAGTCATCAATATATTATGCATGAGGTCCCAATATGGACCGTCTTATGGTAAACTATAGCTATGTAAGTAGGGTTACAGTTTACAATCCCAAACATTATAACTAGCACGTTATATATATAGCCTAGTTAAGTATTTAGGGTAGTAAAATGTAACTTGGGATCCATTAATCTTTGTGACGGAACTAGAGGCATCTTGAGTCCACTTTCTAGTACAGTCAGCGTCAAATAGTTAGTGACACTCAAGGTATTCAAATTTATAGATAATAATAATAATATTCTACCACATTCACACAGCGCCATCTAGTCCCAAATTAAGCAATTATATTTGCTTGTGTTATGGGTACTAAACAACTGATATACTACTTAAATACATTTTTTTTTGTAAATACATACATATTATAGATAAATTACACCACAAATTTAATTATTATAGATGCAACCAAAAAGTCAATAATATCGGTACAAGCTGACTTTTTGGTTGCGTCTATAAATTCGAATACCTTGAGTGTCACTAACTATTTGACGCTGACTGTACCTACCTAATGTAATCTTTGGAATAGTTGAAGTTCGCGAATATGTACGAAAATGGTTTTAGGAAATACTTTAATTATTTTTTTAGAAGACGTGGTAAGATATCTATACAAATATTTTTGAAAAGAGTTTGTTTGTTTCATTGAACGCATTAATCTCAGGAACCACGGGTTCGTTTTTTTTATAATAATTTGAAAAATTGTTTTAGTTTTAGATAGTCCCTTTATTGAGGAAGGCTATAGTCTATATGGGTATAATATCACTAATACCTACACAAATAAATTTTAGTACTTATAGTAGTTTCCTCTGAATTAATTAAATTTATCTCAATAGCATAAATCCTAATTAACACAATTTGGAAATTCCTATCGTTAATTAATTTTATAACAGCAATCTGTTGCAATGCGAGGGAAACCAGTCAAGCGTGAAACGGTGTCGCTGTCAAAAGGTTCCGTGATATTAATTAAGTTTAATTAAAATGTGGTGTGTCTTACTGGCTTTATTAAAATGAGTATAAAAAGTTCTATTGAATATTCATCTTTTCTATTCAAATTTATGTCTAAATATAAAATCATTGATGCCGAAAAAAATTTCCTGCCTCAAAAAACTTTACTTGTCAATCGACTTTCAATAGAAAGAACTAAGTAATTCATATATCTTAAATAGGAAAAGAATTAATTTATTCTGACCAAAATGATATTACCGCACATTTACTCGTGGAAACGTAAATTTAATATTTAGTATCAAATATTGAATACCACAAAATTAAGTCCTTTCAAACCCTTTCCTTTGTATTTTTACCGACTTCTACGAAACAAAAAACAATAGCTGTTGGATATTTAATTTCAACAAAGGGTAACTTCATTTATTAATTAGCCTTTCTCTCTTCTAAAACTAACTTTTAATCTATTCTATTTTAGACTAACAACCGAATACACTAAGGCTGTTGCTAGATTCATATAATACTAGCCTTTGCCGGCGGTTTCTCTTGAATGATAAAAAATTTCAATGCGACTAATATGCACAAAATCACTTTAATTTGTTACTTTGTTGGAACTTGTTAGAAAGAAAAACAGACTCACTATCCAATTTATCACATTGGTATTGACTTATCAAATAAAAATTAATCTAAATATTAAAAATACTAACTAATAAAAAACTAATAAAAATTCTTACAGCAGACATATCCCTAATTACAATTTTTATGTATGTTCACATTTAGTTTAAAGGTTCTATTCCCATACAAAATTTTCTCCCATGCATTCATCATTTTTAATTTCCTTCTTCTTTTGCTGGATATAAGGGACTCAATACCTACAATTTGTTTTTGATAGCTTAGCATAGCCATTTAAATAGTTTCATGAAGATTTATCTCGATGTTCCCTTACCTCTTTTTCTTTCTACATTTTAAAAACTAGTTATGTATTTTCAAATAAAATAAAACGTGTAATACCGTTTTGCAGAATGACTACATACTCCATATTCATTTAATACTGAAAATAAAAAGTTCATTGACACACAAACGACAACTTTTAATTAACCAGCATTAAACCAGATTCAACTAGTGTTGTGAAACTGCATTATATGCATATATATACGTAGATACTCTACATAATTAGCTAGCAACATTGTAAAACCAGATAACCTACATTCGGAACGTTTATCCCGAAACATGTGAAAGTATGCATGTGTGTAATTTGCATACGTACTCTACTGATAACGGTGTTTATGATAAGGGCTCTGTCGCCCACGTTGGTATAGATTAGGACATACCTACGTATTTTTGAATGATAGTAGTATGCTAATATAGTACCTATGATAGTACAGTCTACTGTGACAAAAAATTGTGTTATGCATCCATTGGATATAGGCCTAAAATGAACCGTTTAAAAATATGTTCACTTATGTAAAAGACAGAACAGAAGTTGTGACTAATGTATATTATTTTTCTACAGTTCTGAAATATATATTTGTTCCGAATTTGGGTATACTTTGTGACAGTATATTGTGAAGTATGATTTCCAGAAAACAATTGCATATCGTTGACATTTCGATTTTAGATTGATTTTTATAGCTCCATTTCGTTTAGAAACCGAATGCTATTTTCCTAACTAAACTAAACATTGAGTATTGAGTACCTACGCAATATGTTTTCTACAATTATACATCACTAATTCTATACATGAAAGTGTATTTGCATTCTAATGGCGTAATCGATAATCGAACTCGTAATGTAATTCAACGATAAATTAGCATTTGTCACATACTAGTTACCTATGTACCAATGTGAATGACCCTCGGTGTCTATGCACTGTAAATGTGTTTTGTACTCCGGAAGATAATCACGAAGAATAGGGGTACCTCAGCAACAGAAAATAGAAATATTTAACTTTTTATTCTATAAAACGGGTTCATATATTTTTGTATTTGTCAACGTACGTATCGTACTCCAGTTGCTAAAAGATATCAAGTGAAATAAGTTCATATAACAATTTCCTTCTTGTATTAATACCATTATGGTTGTTAATTGTGATATTGATTCTATCATGTTTTTCGACTCTCTTTTATTTAAATTTCAGTCATGTATCATTGTATGATAAACTATACCAAGGGATAAAGCTATAAAAATATAAATATAAAATGTCTAAAAATAACAATTCAGACACATAAATTGATGATTTTTTTTTATATCGAAAACATATTGAAAAATAAATGAAAAATAAAATTAAGGTCATTAACTCTTTTGATAATGTAAGTTGGTGCTACGCTGAAAAACTTATTCGTTTAAATATTACGTAGGTCCCTTTTGCACATATTGCTGTTGCGCATCGTTCGAGGGGAATAACATCATTTGGTAAAATCAAAATCGTTGATCTAAGTAGGCCCTGAAGACAGATTTGAACAAATACAAGTCGTAATCTTTCTCAAAATAAAAGTCTGTATTTATCAAGGTTTGTTCTAGATTCTTGTTGTACAACAATGAATGTAACATTAAGCGGTCTACATAATATATTTATCAACATCTTCAAACAGATTGTACTGTCAATCTTCTTTAAATTATATCTGGACAAAAGTTTTTCTAGTTTTGCCCTATTTGAGACTGGCAAAAAACATGCTGACGTCTCATGAGCCTTGAAAGGACCTTATAGAACCAGCAAATCTAGATTACGTTTAGGATTTTATGAATCGCTATTAAGTACCCAGCTGGGCCCAACGCGTTGCAACGATAAAATCAAAAGCGGGTCTGACAGATAGACGTTCGGAAATATGAGATATACTTAAGTGTTTTTATGTGAAGAGAATGTTGTAACAGCGGCTCTAAGGCTTTGTCAGGATTAAGCATGAGTTTATAAGGATGGATTAGATAAATTTCTTACGATAGCGAACTGATGCCCGGTTTCTGAACCGTCCAATGGCGGTTATTTGTAGGATAAAATATAACTTAAACAAATTAAAAATTACAGTTGTATGAAAAAACTAGTTCTATTGTTTTACTTTTATATTCAATCAGGTTATATTTTAATTGATGAATAACTTTAACCTGAGGGCTCAGAAACCGGGCATTAGATCTGATATATATGGCTATACTGTCCCGAAAATATAGCCAAAATATTAATGTGTATCGCTCATGCGGCCTCATGAACTAGTTAATTCTACGTAAAATCCCCATTTGACGAGCTTCGAAACAATATACCTACACGTCAAATTCAATCCAGAAATAATACATTAGATTGATTATACATGTTTGTTAGGTAGGGGAGTGTGTACGACCCGTTAAACCAAGTCAATCACACTAGAGCCTACTCATAAATAATACATGTAGGCGCACCGACAGTCAGCTGTGGGTACCAATCAACGATGATTGTCATATATAAACAATCGACGGTGACTGATTGCGTCACTTGACTTGATTAATTCTATGAAAGTACAAAACTGTCTAATGTTAGTTTCTAAGTCTGTGATTTGTTCATCTAAACGTCATCTACACGAGCTATATCATAAGGGAAATGAGACAAAAGACAAACGATGACTTATTCGTCAACTCGCGAGCGTCGAACACTTCTAAAGTAGACAGGAAAAAGAGGGCAAAAGGATAAAAAAAAATTGTTTTTATACTGTGTTTTGCGCAGAGTAGGTGCGTGCGAGTTGACGACAAAAAAAAATTGGTAAAATCAGAAGGTGCCAACTCGCACGCGCGAGTTCCAAGCTCACGAGTTGACGAATAAGGCGAAACGATAGGGGTCGCTGGAAATACCTAATTGAATTTAGAAATATTAGGTATATTCTAATTTTCACGCGGGGATTTCGCGGGTTTTCGCTCCTCTGGATCTTTGTTGGGCCACAACTCAGCTTCTATTGGTCGTAGCGTGATGTTATATAGTTTAGAACTTTTCTTGATAAATGGGCTATCCAAAACAAAAATAATTTTTCAATTCGGTACAGTAGTTCCTGAGATAAGAGCGTTCAACCAAACAAACTCTAAAGCATTAAAATAGTAGTATAGATATTGACGTCACTTATCGGACATCTATTGATTATTGAAACACTAGCGTCTGCTAAAAACTCTGTTCTGTGGTCCTTCTGCGTGTGCTTATGTACTATTTCAGACAATTATCATGTGTGCCAAATTTCATACAGATACTTTCAGCCGTACTGTCGTGATTGAGTAAAAAATATCCATCCATACATTTACTTTCGCATTTATAATATTAGCTGGATATTCATTCTTGTTTCTTTTTATTGTGAATAATTTAAAGCCCAGAAATAACCACGTTTTATTCTTCTTCTTTCTGCTTATTTCATCCGCCTTGATGGAATTGTTCCCAGAAAATAACTTTCAAATTATTGTTAATTTAATTTTTCATCTTGAGTTGACCTCAGGCAATTTCATAGTCTCTACAGCAATGTGGTTAATATTTGAAGTTACCCCACAAGTTTCCTCTTAATTAACTTACCCATACACATAGTATACTGCGAACTATATGAGGTAGTCTGGACTCAACCGAACTCATCGATAGCCTAGGCTTAGTCGTAATATTATATCAATACGTTATATGTGCCAACCCAACAAATGGAAGGTCAGAATCTAATCAATAGCGAATTTACTGTCTGATATTGCTAACGGTTCCTTACGTATAAGGTATAATCTACATATCCCAATACTCTCGTATTCCTAACCAATCATTTCAAAGCCTATAAAGATAATTAGAATTTTGCCCTTGACATACCTATATGATTGCTAGTTGAAGGTCCTTTGGAAAATTGTTCTAGCATCCAGAATTTATGTTAGCCTCGTTTATATGTTTATATTATAGAGAATGACAGTCAGGGTGTGTTGAATATTCATGAATAAGGTATTGTAGATCAACACCACGTTATTATAGTCAATGTAGGGTGAGTGCACCTGTCCACGGATGTGTAAGATAGCTCCGATGCGCTGTTTGGGTGTGTTTATTAAATATTTTAGTTTCAAGGCACGTACTCGTAGTGTTGGCACGTGCTTTGTTGATAATACTATCAGACTGGAGTCAGTCACCGTTTGAAGTAGTTATTTTGAAAAGTATATACGTTGTAAACAGTAAATTTATTCGTGGTTTATTTAAGCCACTGATCGAGTGTTCTTATAATAAAATCTTATCTTTGAAGTTTTATTTTGAATTTTTATTAAAGAAAATTTACTCTTTGGGGAAATCATCTATGAAGTTTATTTCAATACCTAATGTCACTAAATTCGATCTAATTAGTTACATTGGCTGCCACGCATTTTGATATCCTTGAATACCGTAATGGAAGCCATTCTTCAACCGCATATTAATAGCATTCTGTCGACTTACAATATAAAATAACCTTTAATACTTTAATCCAATTCAAAGGTCAAATTATTTAAGCAAACACTAGCGAGTGAATTCGATAAACGTGTGACGAAATAGTGAACTTCAATCGCCTATGTAAAGTAACCTAATTTAACAATATCGTTAATAAATATCGAGAATATCCTACTTTAAATTGCTATAGTTTATGCTTTAAATTTGGTCTAAATGACTTAATTAAGAGAAAGAAAAAGAATGCCTCCTATATTTTACGATAACTACTTCATTTATCTATAATATAATCTCAACTTTTATTTCTAAGTGATTTTTCAAAAGGACACATAGGAAATATAATGTCTGTTTAAAATACTTCTTCTCTTCTATTTTGTAGGTACCGCATTATTATTCAAGTCACCCTAACTAGTTTAAATGTGTGTTCGCCCCAATTCTCTTTTGGGCAATGAACACTCAGCGGTTTAGTTGTATACTGAAATTTAAATTGTTGGCCGTGTTAGCATTTTTTTTTCAAACACGTAACATGACAATTCCATTACCGTTTTAATTGTAATGTTAAGTAACTATTCCACAGCGTGTGATTCTATTTACAAAGCCTAAAACAATAACTTCATCTAGGTAACCTCCCAAACCGTGTTAGGAAAACTTAAATCATTAACTTGGCTTGTGGCCAATAATATGTTGTTTTACCCTACTTACGTAGGCTTAGATAACAATGAGTCTGCAATAACAAGCACACAGACGGACAGACAATACATATGTAAATACAATGATTACGCTGATTCAAGAGCAGACAATAAACTTAGTTAATACTTTACATGACTTTGGTGCTTTTATATGTTAAATGTGTCATGAATTCGTGCCAAGAAACGCTTTATAAACATTATTCACATTTAAAACTTTACCACAATTTGAATGTTGTTACCTAATATTGATTATGTTCAACATGGCACGGTTCAACATAATTTTCCTGAAACATTTTTACAAGTGACGCATTTTATATTAATACCTCGTGGGTTAAATGGATAAGTGCGATCACTAATCCATTCAACCCACGAGGTGCAAATCACGCGGTCCGAGTTTGATCCTGACCAGCAGTACCAATGTGGACTCCACTTTGTGGAATTTATATGTACTAGTCAAGTGACTTACCATCTGCTAAGGATGAAGGAAAACATCGTGAGGAAACCCTCATACCCTAGAAGAAATTCTATGAGTATGTCTGATCCACCAACCCGCACTAGGCCAGCGTGAGTGGAATAGGGCCTAAACCCTCTCAGCTCTCTAGTTAGAGGAGAGGAGCCCCGAGCCCAGCAGTGGGACTTATGATATAATGGGTTGCTGATAACCTCGTGGGTTTATCTAAGACTACAAGTTGAGAGAGGATTCTGCTGTCTTTCTTCGTTTAGCCACTGCTCAGCTTCTATTAGCCGTAGCTATATAGCCTTTCTCCATAAATGGGCTATCCAACACAAATTTTTTTTTCAAATCGGAATAGTAGTTCCTGAAATGATCGCGTTCAAACAAACAAACTCTTCAGCTTTATAATATTAGTATAGATTATTTTTGATTAATAAATCTTATATACTTTGGCTATAAGGATTTTATTACAGAATACTGTAGATTTAATATGCTTATTCGTAATAATGAAAGAGAATGTGATTACGTTATAGGTTTCAATCAGATTGGTATTGTGTTTACATTATATAGATTTCTTTGCTTGATGTTTTAGCCAGATTACTAGAACTGGCCGTGAACTAACGTGATATTTATACCGTGTTAAAGAAATAAGGTGTTATGTATAATATAATTACAATCTTAAATATTTATTGAAAACATTACGAATTGTAGGTCACAAAATAAGTACCCTTAATACTCATATATATCATCAATCATTAATCATAAACGTCCCACTGTTTGGCACGGGTCTCCTCCAAACATTGTAGAGGGAATTTAGCTTACTGTACAACGCTGGCCAGACGAGTTGGTATAAGGTTTAATTTCGAATTTTCCTTTTTTCGCAGAGCTCTTGTCTGCTTAAGGTTACTCCCTTAGTCGCCTTTTACGACACCCACTGATTGAAATAGGGTAGTAACATTATGTATTCTTAATCCGTCACTACACGGACTCATATGTATACTTAATAATTACTTACTTAGATAATTACCTGAGAAGCATTTTAAAGCTAAAGGTGCATGACTTGCCAAATGCGAGCTATTAGTAAAACGTAATACATTATACATGTCATGCAATACAACTACGCCATTAGGCGTGGATTATGGCCTAAAAACCCTCTCAACTCTCTAAATAGAGGAGAAAAGACACGAGCCCAGCAGTGGGACATTAATGGGTTGCTGATGATGATGATGAATACAACTTCAGGTAGAATTTTAACGCCAATAGTTATTTAACCTATTGTAGCATTTTAGAGCCCATATAAAGTGTATATATAAAGTGTTATAATGACACTAATAGTTTGGGGTACTAAAATGTCGTCTATAAAATAAGTAAATTGTCAAAACTCACTAAACAGTGACAAATTACAGGGCGGATTATACCGTCGTAACATCTATCACTTATTTGATGGAATTCTCCCGAAGCTTAGAAAGGCACCCTGATCGATTAGGTCATAACAGTAACTCAGCCTTATACATTTATTCATCAGAATAAGCCCCAGAACTCATATTCATCAACTATATTTGTTTTGCGGTTACGACTGTTCTGTCTGTTGACTGTTGTACTACTTTCAACACTCTTAGTTTCCTAATTTTAGACTTGTTGTTTATAAGTCAAATTGTTAAAAAACTAAGGCAGATTCTTTAGCTTTTATGTGTAAATATATAAATAATATTTATGTAAAGCGTTGTGCCGATAGAAAGATCTGTTAATACGTCTCTTAATGGACTTCTATGTAGGTATACTATGTATAAAATTTTCATTGTATCTATTTTCGTACTACCTACTATTAACTATATATTATAGTACAATAAACTATCTGGCGAATATCAAGATTCTACACCTGTCCGTAAATTTGGCAGTAGTGTAATAGCTGATATCTCAGTTAGCATTTCATGTTGCAGTGAAGAATTATAAATGATAGGATTGAACAAGAGCGCGTATTCTAGGTCTATGGGACTGTCATAACTTTGTAAGGTAAGTCCCTTTATAAAATGTGATAATAATTTTGATTTAATAAATTAGTTCAACTTAACCCATTAATCCATATTAAAGGTAAACCCTCTCATAAACCAGGTTTAAATTGACATAAGCCATTGTTTTAATGTCAAAGTTGTCAATTTAAACCTGGTTTAATGCTTAGTCCGTATTTTGTAATAAGGGGAAAGAGTTTGTTTCTTTAGTTGTTTGGTTAAACGCGCTAACTAAAGAACTACTGGTCCGTATTAAAAATTCTTTAAGTGTTGTATAGCCCATTTATTGAATAAGGCTAATAGCTTATATAATATCACGCTATTACCAATATGAGCTGAGTTGTGGCCAAACAAAAATACGAAAGAAAAAAAAGAAAAAGAGCGAAGAATATTTATAATTTTTTTTTTTCTGATAACTGATTTTCATAAGAGTTACTTTGTATCCTAGATGAATAAACGAGATTTCATTACATTTACACGCATTCACAAAAATTGAGCTTGATCGGAGAAGCAACATTTAACTTACTTTGTCTTAGTAATAGTAGAAGATGCCGATAGATGACCGTGTTGGTGGCGAGAGATTATTAAGCTGTTACAATACATCAAGCCATTACGTGAGAGAGCCGTATAACGTAGATGAATGCGGTGCATTTATTTTAGCCGGCGCAAGTGACAGAATTGAGCGGGGAAACGATCGAAAGTTTTATTTGAGAAAAGTTTTCGGGACTGAAGTTTTAGAATTGTTTATAGATGTTTTGAGAATTTTGTTTTGAAAGAAGGATAAAACCAGAAACTTCTTGAATTGATAAGCTGGAAAGTATTGTTTTATTTATATTTACTAGTCAAGTGACTTACCATCTGCTAACGGTGAAGGAAAACATCGTGAGGTAACCCACATACCCTAGAAGAAATTCTATGAGTCAGACATACTCATAGAATTTCTATCACCATTATCTTCACCATATTCTTTTATCCACCAACACGCACTAGGCCAGCGTGAGTAAATTATGACCAAAACCCTCAATGCTCTCTAGATAGAGGACAGGAGACCCGAGCCCAGCAATGGGAATTAAAGGGTTGCTGATGATGAATACAACAAGCCAAATAATTTTATCATCGATATGTCCCATGATAAATCTATAACGACATAATGTACTTTTAAATCAGAAAGAACAACAACACAGTAATGACAATATTATCCTTCACAACATCAACATCGCTCTCGCTAATGCTCATAATTTGCTGCACCTTTGCATCTATAGAAACCTACAGGACTCAACACTTATATACACTGCTGCAGATAATAATGTAATATCTACCGCTTTAATGGCTTGAATAAATACTTTATTATACACATAGAAATACAAGTAAGGTATCAATAAATTTAGCCATAAGACGATGTAGCTGACCTCTGAAAATTATTTTATTGGGGGCGATATTATGACCAATTTGTTAAATGTAAATTAGACATCGACTCAATGAATCTAATAAATTTGAAAATATTCTAGTTTGTATTTTGATGGTAGCTTATAGCAGATATAAACGAACACCACGAAAATATTGCGCCATTTTACAGGTTCCAAACAGACACGTACATGTCGTACATCATAAAGTTAACAATTTCTCAGCTGTTTGATTTTTTTAATGAAATTAACGTACCCAATATAATTAAATAATACTTGAATATATCCGTGTAGATTATGTCACTACCCCATCTCGACCCGTGGGTATCGTAAAAGGCGACTAAGGAAGCAACCTTATGCAGACAAGAGCACTGCAAGAAAAGGAAAATTCGAAACAAGTCCCTATACCAACCCGTCTGGCCAGCGTGGTATAGTACGCTGAATTCCCTCCACATTCTCTGGAGGAAATCCGTGCCCAGCAGTGGGATATTAATGGGTTGAAATGATGAAAAAAGCTTGAACAATCGTTTTAATCTAAACGGTACCACACTATTATTTATTCTGTGGTGATAGGTAGGTAGGTATAGAAATTTATTTATATTACGATAGTACGTAGGTATATAATAGAATATACCTTCGAACCTACATAATATCAGAATATGCCTCATTTAAAATTCCACTCCATTACATGATAATCGTAAATTTAAACAAAAACCTTTTACAACGTTCAATATCTACGAAGGCATAGACATAAGATAGTTATGAAACTCATCGTCTAATTTTACTTACAATCTTTTTGTCCCATGTTAAATGACCCGAGAGCGAGCTAATAAAGCATAAAATAATCTCTTTAAGTGCGAATTTGTAAAGCTTCGCATCCACAGTTAGGCTAACCTAAATCTTTTTCCGATAACGAGCCAAATCGGTCGGGTGAATCAAAGAATCTACGAGGAATAAGGCCAACTCAATCTACAACATTTTTCTTAGACAATTCATACATTTTCAATGGATGTTGTTAAATTCATTCAATTACTTTCACTTGAATAAATACTTACTTCAAAGTAACGAATTAAATATAGATTATGTGGATTTTGGCCAAAATCCTCACTGCTCTCAGCCCAACAGTGAGAGATGAAAAAGTTGCTTTATTTTTTTACTAAAATTTTCCCGTCATAAAGTCCCGGAAGTAACTATGGTCAAAACAACAGCTAAGCCAAAGCCCCCTATGAGCTAATAAATCGAAGTAAAATAAGTATATTGTCATCATCAAAGTACTAGGATAACATAAACTAACGCAGGTATCTTTCTATTTACGTTACGATTTAATTCCGTCGTCCTCCATTCTCACTGAATACAAGAAAAACTCACAGCACCAAGAATAATGTTGGTATCAACACAAGTCGGTCCACGTCGACTATTTAAATCCAATGTAAATGTACACGCAAAGGAATTTAAACTCAGTTCCTTGGAACTAAGTGATAATGTCGCGTGTGCGAAGATAGAGGGTTGTCGGCTAGTGGGGCGACAGATCGATACCGGGTTACCGATATAAATAGGACAGGCGAACTTTAAGGCCGTATGTCCTCAAAACGTTCAGTTTCGTTCGTGGAGTTCGATTCTGGCTGCGTTAAGCAAAGCATCGAGATGAACTGAGTGAGACTGGACTTTTACTAATCACACAAAGCGTGAGATAACTGCCTGCTTACTATTATTGATCAATATTTTCAAGGTCATTCGCTGCAGAGAATCGATATGAGTCCTTACTAAATATAGGTTTAAGTCCTCGACCCTTCAATGCTCCATTATAGCAGACTCAAAGAAGTACAAACCTGATTATTACTTTATACTTAATCATTCTTATTATCATTATTGCATATATTTAGCGAAATATATATGGAATTAATAAGCGTTATAACACAAAAGAGAAACTAAAAATAATGGCAGTAAAAAAGTCATGCCATTATAATAAAAACAATGCTAAGCAGTTTTTTCTGCAATTGTTATAATTATAACAGAGTTCATTCACAGCTATTTAACCCGTATAGCCAATTACATGAAACAATAAACAGATATCTACAAATAAATGTTCGCAAATTAGCAAAAATTGCGAAACGCGAGTGACTATGTTAGATATATACCTATAACGTTATACGAAGATAGCGTGTTATCGCCCTATCGTGACGGGTATAGCCTTTTAACGGTACATGTATGTTTCCTGATTTTGTTGTTTATTTAGCTTGTTTTGTTGTTGTATTATCTCATATAGTAGATATATTTATTCAAATACACTGATGAGAGATTAATGCTTACTTTTATTACTGCTTTTCAAATACACGTGGTCTTTACCGATGACGCTAATTCGTGATGAACGGCACGCAACTGTCTCGGTGGAGGAAGGAAATGGGTTCCATTCTTAATATCAGTTCGGTGATATGCTTTTATTCATCATCACAACTCAGAAACGTCCCACTGCTGGACACGGGTCTCCTCCAAATATTATGGATGGAATTTAGCCTACTATACTATGCTGGCCAGACGGGTTGGTATAGGATTTAGAATTTTCCTTTTCTTGCAGTGCTCTTGTCTGTTTAAGTTTTTTCCCTTAGTCGCCTTTTACGATACCCACGGGTTTAAATGACCTCATTTCAATATGTATTCTTAATCCGTCATTACTGATGATAACATTTACTGCTAAAGACCTTCACAATCCATATCCAAATAAAAATGACGCGGTAAGTTTTATTTTGTGTCTGGGTTCCATTCCCGCGCCCTAGGTATACTTTTTTTTAAATCTATGTACACAGTTTTTTTTCACTAAAATCGATGACATGGTTACCAAGATCTTCGTATAGATAAGATACGTAAGACTTATCAATACCGACCGATCTTAATGTTACAACCTGTATACCTAATCCTTGGAGAGCTATAATCGTTAGAACTATGCTTAACCCAAAAAAAAACACTCTGTAATTCAAGCCAACATTTTAATGAAGCTCCGAAGTCAATCCTTGGCAAGAATATGTAAATTTGAAGTCAGGAACTTGCAGCTAAGTGATCGACTTCCGCAATTCTTGACCCACTTACAACAATTTGATTTTACCGGTCTTCCATTTTGATGTGACAGTTTTATTACAGTGATTTAACTTACAAGTATTACCTTTAGTAGTACTCACGATCGTTTGAAACACGAAGACTTACCAAATACGTGTTTTACATAGCAACTGTTTGTTTAGGGGTCTTTCCCCTTTGGGACCACGACACTTTGGGACTACGGTGTCAATCGCGGAACGGCCTTTTTTGAATTGGCTGTTTCACACCAAAACCAAACGGACCACGGTTTGGTCTTGATGTGAAACAGCCAATTCAAAAAAGGCCGTTCCGCGATTGACACCGTAGTCCCAAAGTGTCGTGGTCCCAAAGGGGAAAGACCCTTTGGGTACTTAAATTGTATCTTATACCCCCTACATCGACATTTTGGTAACGGGCAGTTATAATTAATTTGTAATTCGGATGATAGAGTAAAAGGAGTATACATATTAGTTAATTTTAGTAAGGTAACTACAGCTCTCTACACAGTGAAGAGAAAAACTGAGCCCAGCAGTAGGACATTAATAACTTGCTGATGATGATGATGATTAATAATTTTCCACTACTCAGCAACGGCGCGCCGCTCCGACATTCGATCGTCGATTTAGATATCGCTGTCAATTGAAAAATTATAGCGACCACATTTAAACTGCGATTTGAACGTGTCAGACGCGTGCCGTATCAGACAAAAAACCAATTTATATCTATTGTAACGTGGGCGCACAAACGCGGATCGAAAGGAGCTGTCAAATTCTATAGAAAAAATATAATTTTGTCTGACACGGCACGTTCCATGTCTGTAGATACAAATGCAGCTTTATACGTATATAGTTACAGTACATATGATCAGAAAATCATGGACATCATGTAAAAAAAATACAAAAATAAACGAGTCTGACTTATTGACAAGATATGATTGATCAAAAATTACATTACTCACTAATGTATTTATAACAATAACACAACAGTAACAGACAAAATAATGTAACTACACCTGACATACCGATATCGAGCCCACCTCTATAAAAGTCCAACCCATCAATATTGCTTTGATCTCGTGTAGTGACGCTTCATAAAGGGCTTTAATCGTGAATCGGCAACACGTACACGATTAATCTTAGGTAAATTAATTACCCCGACCTTCATACCTCACTGCTCACATGTTTAGGCAAACTGCCGTGGCTTGGGAAACCGCGATATGTGTACAAAGAGGCATAGGCTGAAGCGGTTTAGCCGAAGCTTTAATAAATTTAGACTTAATGATAATGTGGACCAAAAGGTCCCGGTAATAAAAACCCTAAAATAATTAAAGTATGTGTAATATGTAGGTATGTATAAATGTAAACCGGTTACATTCTTCTACGGAAGATTATAATAGCTTATACATAATAGTCTTGTTTTATAATTAATATAATATATATAATATTCTACCACATTCACACAGCGCCATCTAGTCCCAAAGTAAGCAATTATATTTGCTTGTGTTATGGGTACTAAACAACTGATATACTACTTAAATATATATATTTTTTGTAAATACATACATATTATAGATAAATTACACCCAGACACAGAACAAACCTTTATGCTCATCACACAAAGATTTGTCCTGGGTGGGGATCGAACCCACGACCTCCAGCTTAGCAGTCAGGGTCACTAACCTCTAGACCAACAGGCCCGTCAGATAATTACTTAATTAAATATTATTGAACTAATTTTATGTTCCCAGTCGGTCAATACATGCTAACCACAAGCATTCAAAATTAACTGCCGCACTCAGATACGTCAATTAGCAGTAGGTAATCTGACATTAACACAATTTTTTCATTGAATAATCGTCTTTAGGCGTATCGACTTAAGTATTACACGATTTTCCTTAATAAACATTAAAGTTAAGTAATGTGTTATGTCTGCGTACGTCAGTTAATTTAGGTAACATAATTTTTCAGTCATCTGATACGAACGAACCCAACGATTTTTTGAAGGTAAAATGTCTATTCTAAAGAATGGACTAGATACATTCACGAAATACAAAATCGATAACAAAAATAACAATAATATTCATTCGCTACCCACTCACACTTAAACCAGAGGCTTAGCCCGCCATTTCTCATCATGACCTTCCTCGTGACAAGGGTGGCTTTGTTTGAGATATAATGGTGGGAACCATTTAGCTGGAAAATGTGCCTGGAAGCCTCTCTGTATTATGTCGACTGTAACCTAGATATTTGTTGCTACAGAATTGTAAGATATATTAATGCATTACGTCTGCCCCAAATAGATGTCACTTTTGTGTTGTGGAATTAGGTATATAGGTTATGAATCAGTACATGTATATTTACTAAGTAATAGGTATTGTAACAAATACATAGGTACGTACATTTTTGCAAAAACATAATCGGAAAATATTCTAAAATATTTAATCAGACATTGATTGACGAACGGGTTGTTTGATATTTTCCTGGGAAATAGAAAACACAAAAAATACATGAATTTGATGATCAAAGGCCAGATAACATTGATTGGCATTCAAAACAGAAATCGCTTCGGCTATACGTGTTGTTGACGTTTTACGATCTTTTTATACCTTTTCAAAAGTCACCCGAAGGCATTACGTTTATTGCCAAACGTAAGGTGCCTTAAGCCTAAGCAAACATGAAATCTTGTTAACTTCTAAGTTAATGTTAAATCGTTTTTATCCGTTCTTGGCAAATGTCATTCGGTCCAAACAAACTTATCTAGGTACTTGAAGTTTGTAGAGTCCTTCGCAGGGTCTTTGGGTCCCTTTCATTTATTTCCATAGTGATTGTCTGTGCCTTATCTCAAGTCCTGTGTGTAAGGATGAATAGGTCAAGAATATATGTGATCATTACGAGTCCCCAGAGATATGTCATTACCACAAGGATTTAGTTCAGTTAGAAGTAGTTTGATGTAGGTTACTACTATTATGTGATTAATTATGCTGTATCTGTTAAGTATTCGTGTTTGAATAGGCAATAAATAAAATAATACCAGAACATTAGACGTTTGATTAAGGGAAGCTGTGTGTTGTCTATAGATTCTAACTTTAATAAGCTAAAATAAGTTTTACGATGTCGGCCATTTTTCTCTGTCCAAATGAAGTCTTTAAAATCTCTTATGAAAGACAAAGATCTAATGAATGGTTTACAAAATTATATTTTCCCTCCGTGGTGTTACGTCAAATTATATTACCCACAAATACAGAGACCACTCACGCTGGCCTAGTGCGGATTGGTGGATAAACATTGCTGCCATCAAATAGGAAGACCATTTATGCCTTTGCGATAGATCTCTTGTGATCTAGATTCGACAAACTGTGTGAAAGCATTTTGTACTGCCTCCTGAGAAAAAAACTTTTTATCACGTAGAAAATAGTCCATATCGCGAAAAAAATGGTAGTTGGAGCAAGGTCTGGTGAATACTGTTCCACAGTAGGGGTCCAAGCACCGACCCCTGGGGAACACCGCACGACATCCGCCTTTGGCAGCGACCCTTGTACCAGGGGCAGGAGGGTCGCTGCCAAAGGCGGATGTCGTGCGGTGTTCCCCAGGGGTCGGTGCTTGGACCCCTACTGTGGAACATCGCCTATGACTGGGTGCTCCGCGGCAGTAACCTTCCCGGCGTGGGACTGACGTGTTACGCTGATGACACGTTGGTGACGGCCTGTGGGCGGGACTTCCGTCAGGCGCAGTTAGTCGCCACGGCGGGAGCCGCCCATGTCGTCGGTCGTATAAGGCGGTTGGGCCTAACTTCGTCTTGTAGACAAATATTTGTGTTTTTCTTCAAAGCGTGTTGCCAATTGATCTTGAAGAAGAAAATATTTTTTAGAAGCAGCCATGTTTTCCCAATCTATCTCCACGATATTTTTATTATATCCTGCGATGTATATATCTTTTCGATCGCTGCGGGCATACGTATATACGGACGACGAAGAAAATAAGGCTATCATTCTTAATTTCTGCGAGACTTGCAAACGTAATAGTCTTGTACCGTAAAATTAAGTACTTTAACATTTCTGGAATAACAATTTTCCTCTTGATTACTTATATAAAAAGACTTTCGTTTATCACGAATTCCGAATGAATATACTTATTTACATAATTAAACACTGTTTAAGGAAAATATAAATTAATATCTACTGTAGGTACCTACGCAGTAATAAATAAGGTAGTCTTCCTATAATACTTGAAGCATCCCATGAGGTACCTAAATTAATATAAAGTCATGAGAATATGTAATAAATTTTTAAGAGATCGAATTTTTTCCCTTTTATCTTATTTAAAGGTATCTATAAATAGATACCTAGCTATAGCCACCCGAACTATGATGTAAGAACTAATCAATGTCACATCTCAGCAATACATAGGAAAGCAGAAAAAATTGCTGATTAAAAAAGCAATTAACGATATTACGTAAACCCACACGTAACTACCGACTTCGACTAATCAAAAGACGTAGTCATCAAATCCAATTTGAAAACTGAGATTTTACAGCACAGCGATAAAATTCAAGACTATAAAATAAATATTTCTATCGTACAACGTATAATGATTATTCTACCACCTTATGAGAATGACGATCACGTACGAATGAAATATCTAGCGAGTAGCGACATCTGAGCAAAGAAAATGTACTTCTACAACTCTCCAACGTTGTCTAATCTACGAAATACTTTACTACAAGACATATACAGCATCTAATAAACGTGGAAAGGTAGTGAAAATAGCATTTTAGAATTCTACGCTTGATGTTCTTATATTTATTCAAGTTACTTTAATCCAATGTCTATTAAAAAAACGCAAGACGAAAAGATGCTTTCCTGATTTTTACTTTTAAAAATTCCTTTTCTGGAAGTTGCGGCCTGAATTGTGCCGATAAAGACCGATAACCGCCCTCCACCACTTTGCCTTCGGCAAACTGTATAAAACCAAAATTACGTTAGGTAAACTCAATGATTTTCACCGGATAACGAGGAAATATGATTATTTTATTAAGAAGCTTTAATTCTTACGCCAAGACGATTCTTTAAATAATATTATTAACGTCTTCTTCAGTATCGTGCCAAAAATATGAGTTCATTTTGTGCTGCAATTAATGTTTTGAGTTTGTCAAACTTATCTATCAATCTGAAACTGACGTCTGAAGGTTAACTACCACATCGGTACTCTTTTTATTGGCAAATGTCAGCACAAATTGAGCAGTTCATCAAATTGGATGCCTCTTTTGTTCTTTTTATGTATTACAAAGTTGTATATCATGTCGAAATAAAGTAATCTGCTGGCGATAGCATAAAATAAATCTCAATAGACGAGTACATTTAGTTTATTTGTTATCCTACCCTACACTCGGAATTGAATATGAGCAACTCCTTATTCTAGAACATCGAGAATGACGTGAAAATAAGTCACACGACAACACATAAACTAGAAAATATGATGATATATTTTTAGGTGATAGTTTGCTAAAATATAGTTTAGTGTCGGAAAAAACCACGACAGAAGTCACGGACGAACTCGCACGTGACCGTACCACGCAATATAAAGTGGGTAGGTAGTCCCTACTACTGTAACTAGACAACTCTACTCGCAACGCTAATGATAATTACCAACACTTCACTCGCCAAAAAGACTACAATACTTGCTTCGTGACGGGAAGCAGTGACTCTAAATAAATCTAGATATTAATCCTTGTATTAACATAGCTAACATTAGTTCCATTCCGTGTTTAATCACGAGTTTTGATATTATTAGACTGGCTTGTTGGTCTAGTGGTTAGTGGCTCTGACTGCTAAGCCGGAGGTCGTGGGTTCGATCCCCACCCAGGACAAATCTTTGTGTGATGAGCATAAAGGTTTGTTCTGTGTCTGGGTGTAATTTATCTATAATATATATGTATTTACAAAAAAAAATGTATTTATGTATGTATGTAACATAAGCAAATATAATTGCTTAATTTGGGACTAGATGGCGCTGCGTGAATGTGGTAGAATATTATTATTATTAAAAATGTAAAGTAAACTGTTAATCAAACCTCGTTAGCTTGACCACGGAATTAATTAGAAGCAAGAATACAATACAATTTAGTAACTACTTGTGTAGTTCCACATTGGAAGGCTAAAGTTAATTCTGTACGGAAACGTTAGCAATAGATAGGTAGAGTAAACTGGGGGCGACGACCAGATATCACAACAAACCAAAGTGACGGTTTACGATATTTGCTATTCTACGAGACAAAAATAAGTATGAGTACATACTTTCCACATAAGTACGTTCTTATCTCTTCTTTATACAAAATATTTCACAACTAGGTCACATTTACTCACTCTCATTGGACTACAATACAAACCAAATATTCATAGATAAACTTCTTTTAAAATGCAAAACAACATCGATCAATATGTACGTAGAATCCTCTTCAAAGTAATCACCATTTAAATATTAGATTTGCAAATCACCGAACAGCAACTATTCTCGGTAGCGAATCGATTCTATTTCATCGATTTGTTTCGATTACGTCGCATAACAAAATCGATTTGTGACCATACTAGATGCAATAAAGCAATTGATTACGGAAACGTATTTTTATATTATTTGCGTTGTTACGGTTCGCTTGTTCTCATTGTCAGGGCCATCAGCGGGCATGATATAACATTCGAATTATTATACTAACCACTTAGCAAGAACATCAAGCCGAAAAATTTAGCAAACATATCAAATAATAATGTTTCTTATGAACATTGCATTAATGTTCTTTTTCTTTTGTCCACAGTGAGCTCAAAAATGCATATTGAAGTGCAAGTTGCCCTAAACTTCGTCATATCGTACCTGTACAACAAATTACCAAGGCGGCGTGTAAACATCTTTGGTGAAGAACTGGAAAAGGCGCTCAAGGACAAGTTCCGGGGTCATTGGTACCCAGACAGACCATGCAGAGGGTCTGCGTTCCGTTGCCTCAAGACAGGAGGTCCTTTAGACCCCGTTTTGGAGCGAGCAGCGAGGGAATCAGGTGTACCCGTCCGAGACGTGCTTGAACACCTTCCACGAGACCTCGCCGTGTGGGTGGATCCAGGTGAGGGATATAATAAAATAATTGTATATTTTTTCTACCACATTAGGCGTGCATCTATGAATAGAAACGAATGATAAATTTTAAGATCTTTGCGATGATCGTGCGTTTCCAAAATCGCGTAGTTTCCACCGTGACTGAACTCTGAACAAAAACTAACTTTAACATGCTATTCCCGGCGCGTGCACATATTAATATTGAACTGAAAATAAATTGATTTAGTTTATAAATACTAAAATAAACCTATCATACTGGAAATGATGTAAATAATATCAATCATCTCTAACGAGAACTTAATGAGATGTCAAAGTTACATCGTTAGGCGGCATTTCCTTTCGTTGTTGTGGGTAAATTTGAACACACGTCACGAAATATGAAGTAGTCTCGCGTCTCGCCTCACTTGGCTCCATCGTTTGCCAAGTTGTGACGTTATAACACAATCTATGTAGACCAAACGTTATCGTCACTTCTGGCTAACTTTGACGTTGAAGCCGAGATAAAATTGCCTTCGTTTCTATTATAGCTTCGATTATATCGGCACAGCTTTGAATGATCTATTTACGCACGTCGAGTTCTAATAGGTTCTGAATAAACTATTTATTTTGTTGGCCATCAATCGACACGGCATTTTAATTGATTTCACGTTGTTTAATGATTATGTGACTCAAACACGGATCTTTTAAAAATAAACAATACGATTAAATAGACAAAGCTAAATGAATTAGCGTAAAATTTTAGATTCTGTTAGCATATTGCTCAATGGGCTAAAAGCTGAGGTCGACTTACAAATGCTCGATGGATAATAATAACAAGTTATGATTGTAAGTAGTCTACGTCAGTGGGTTGCAACTGGACCGTAATCTTCACACTGAACTACAATGAAATACAAACTGACAACTCTCGTCACTGCCGGTATTCTGTTCGCAGATAAATTGATGTCAAAAATTAAGGTTGTGTATATACGTCCAGCAGTGGACTGCAATAGGCTGAAATGATGATGATGATGATGATGATGATATACGCCAATTTTCAATGTCCGAAATACTTTATAAGAAAATGTACAGCCTACCTATGTAATTTATCTTATACCCTAAGCGTAATCTAGATTGAAAAAAGTAATAATGTAGGACCGCAATTTTACAAGGCTTTGAGTGCCGACTCGGTGAAGATTGGGTGACGATCGAAATTTAAATGAGATTTCTCTCATGTTTCAGGCGAAGTGTCGTACCGCATCGGAGAAAAGGGCGCAGTCAAGGTGCTCTTCAGCAGTGACGAACGAGCTGCTGACGAGAGGACCGACAGAGAGGTAAGCTCAAAGCTAAGAATTATCTTAACCAACACCAAATACAAAAAAGAGAATGTCAAACAGTTACATACCTATACTACATACTCGTACAACGTCCACAATTATAAACGCCTCAGTCAGAGTAGAATAACAATTAAATTACATTTATCGTTTTGAGAGACAATTGGCGAAACAATTAATGATGACGATGTCTGGCTATGCGTTTTGGCAATAAAGATCGTCAGGTGGTACAACCCAGTTATCAAAGATAATTTGTTTGTTTGTACTAAAAGAATCTAGACTTTTGTGTCGCTGTACGCGTACTTAATGATATTGGTGCCAATTTATTAATGAATGACGTTGTTGTTTCAGGTGACTCGAGCGTTCAACCCCGAAGCGCAGTGCTTCCGACCTGTAGAGCCGGCGGCAGCGCCTTCGCCCCCCGCGCCAGCCGCTTTCTCCCCCGCGCCACCTTTCCGCGCGCAGCCCCTTACATTCACGACGGCGACGTTCGCGCAGACCAAGTTCGGCAGCACCAAGCTGAAGACGAGCAGCAAACGCGCGAACCGTATGTCGCCCACCGAGTTCAGCAACTACATCAAGCAGCGCGCGATGCAGCAGCAGATGGCGGCGCGCGCGCTGTCTCCGGCCTCGGACCCGGCGGCGTACTTCGTGGCGCGGCGCGAGCCGGCCCCCTCCTCGGCGCCCCCGTACCCGCCGGCGCCCGCGCACCTGCTGCTCGCCAACTGAGCCACGCACGCGCGTTAGCCGCCCCGCGCGACCCGCTCATAGAGTCTTTACTTTTTTACGAGAGAGACGCGCGCCGCGATTTATTTTTTTATTTTCCGCGGGGGCGTCCCGCGCCGCCCGCCGCTTGTGATATCCGTACGATTTTCCATAACTTTTTGTATTCTCGTTCGTTACGTCGATGTGTAAATTTATCGATAGGAGCAATAATCTGCCGCGCGACTCGCCGGCGATTTATTTTCGTAATATTTAATGCTGAGTCAAGTTTTTGATGTCTTCGTTCGATATCGATATATTCGTAGGGTGTAAGGGAGCGAACGGCCGTATGGCCGCGTGCGCTTACGACGACGTACCTTCTAGAGCGAGCCTGTATACATACGTCCTCCGATCTAAGAAAAATACTGATATTTAAATATGTATACATAATATATATTCGTACGCGATAATCGTCTAATTTTTCACGTGGAAATGATGGCCAATAGAGAAATTACGTATTTTTAATATTGAAATTGATAATTCATACTTACTATTATAGTGTACTGGTACCTATGTATTGTACTCGTATGTTGTAATAAAATGTTTGCATATCCGGTCGGACGTGGTCGGACGGCGGCGGGCCGCCCGAAGGCGTCGGAGATCTCACATAGTGTAATCATCACTCGTACGATTGTACCCTTATAATAATAATTATTATAATATACATAATAATATATTATAGGTTTAGCTACGTTTCAATCTAACAGTATTTTTTTAAGAAGATATTAGTCCTTGTGTACATTGCCGGTCGTCCGCGTCGCGGCGTCGGTCTTAGTGTGTATGGTATACTTATATTGTTAAAAAAGACATGAATATGAATAAATGATAGAAAAAATATTTCTCAATTCATAATGATAACGGGTGCATGCAAATTCATAAAAATAAATACTATGTGTTATTTATCTTTTTTATATTTCACTTGGCAGTCGGTACAGTTTTTCAATGGAGGTCGGTAGGAGAGTATGTGTATGCGTAGTGTAGTGAGTACTGTATAGTGGTGTGGGTGCGCGTGTATAGACAACAGCTCGCGTGGGTCGATGCACAACACTAACGTTGTACCTAAACTGATATGTACAACTATTTTTTACTATTTTTATATTTTGATTTAGAATTAAGCCTAGTTGTATGATTTCAAGTTAAAATGTACTTTATTAATACCCTATGATTAAAATTATTACGTAATATGTAATAATGTCGGTGATTGTCGATTGAGAAACTGACCGAATAGCTACAGTATTTTGTAGATAAAATCTATAATGTAAGTTTAATAATAATACAACTTAGCATAATGAGATTTTTTATTATAAAGATACTTTTTATTTTCTTTCTTTTGTAAGATATATTCGATGGAAGTGTTAAAGATAATATAATATTTGCATAATAATATAGTAAATGCGGCTCTCCATGTCCGCTAATATAATTAGTCAATAATAATTTTTCATATTGTTGTACGACTTTTTAAGTTTATATTAAAATGTTTTGTGCAATCTATAATGTGTATTACTTCTACAAACCCTAACAGTGCGAAATGTGATATATGCCCAGGGATATTCAATGAATAATAGACCATATTTAATAATCATTAAGTCACTTTATTATCAAACCACAAAGATGACAAAAGTTAACCTCATCTATGGACAATTTTCAACTATAGACGCCACAAGTACAAGATAATAATAAGAAATAATATACCAAGGATTACAATTAAATCTTATCTGACTGCTCATGAAAGGTAAATAAAAAAAAGATGATGAATACAAAAAGAATATTCATTGAATACTATTAACAGCCACGATGTCAATCGTCCATAAACCGTTCAGGTCAGTAGATAATGTGCTCCTAATTTATATCATAATAATTTAGGGCATAATTCCATTTGCCGATGAGTTTTGATGGTCAAAAAATTAATGTAAGTGATTAAACTTTACATGAGCAGGAAACTAACTATTTGATATTATAAAACTCTTTACAAAAGATATTGATATTAACAATTCCATCATTCAATAAAGACGTGGTTAGAAAAACCACTGCATGCAAAATTAAAAACAAGTATTCTTTATAACTGAATTAAAATTAATTAAATATAGTTCAAATGCAAAATATTGCATTATATTTTTTTATATTATTATGTTATTTAATAATACTAATGGCGCCTCAATATTAATATAGAAAATAATAAGTTGATGAAATTATATCTCTATAAACCTGGGGCCATACTCTACAAAAACAAATCCAATATACAACATATTTCTATCTCACTCCCACATATAGTCCTCATCTATTCTTAGAAAAGGAACACGATATTTTATATTAGATGTTTTTACAGAGTAAGGTACTGTAATAATTATCGCACTCAATTCAACGAGAAGGAATAACTACACAACCGTTTATAATAATTTGAACATACAAAAGTCCACACATTGGGCCAACTTCTGCCAATATAAGCCATACATTACTTTTACGGGTTATTCCACTTATTCCCATTGAAAATCTTAATCAATGGGGATTTAAGTACTTTTCTTCCGGATTTGTGCTAGAATCGTTCCCAAAACCCCATTGATGGCGATTTTGAATGGGGGTAAGCGGAATAACCTAATTTTACTATAATAAACACTGACAATCTGTGTTAACTTTTCTGGGCAATATAGTTAGACACTATGGTCGATATTGGCTCATGCTGGGCCAACATGTGGAGGCGGAATAACATATTAAGAAATGCAATTTTTTAAACAAGCATATCTTTTTCATACAGATTTGGTTAGGAAAGGTAACAATATTGTTCCAGATACACTAATAGATTCGGAACATTTATAAAATGCGTAGAATTATTTTTATACCATCCTAGCAGAGTTTTAATGTGTACAATTTAAGAATATACATTTAACTTTAAATATACAGGAACATTTTATGTCTAGTTATATAATTTGACTATTGTTATGGAAAACAAGATTGTTCGTCTTGGCGAAGGCACTACCGTGCCCCCAGATTTTTTGGCACTGTTCGTTAGCTGAGAAACGCAAGTTTTATTTGTAAAAGTATAAAGATTTAACAGTATCCAAAATCTTAAAATATATCTTAATAGTATATTTAACATGTAATATTTCCAGATTTTTTAGGCCTTTACATCTAAAACTTTTACAAATCCCTTATTATTTACCATAGATGAGGAGATATGCCCTATGTGGTTCACATAGAATATGTATTTAAAATTACTAAAAATAATCAGTACATTTTAGTGAAACACAAATGACCTTACCATGTTTATACCAAATCAATAACTCATTAAATCCCAAATTACAATAAAATAACCACTAAATATTTACAAGGTAAAGTAAAACTAAGTATACGACACTTAATGAAAAACGCCTCGAACTGTGAAGTTCGTCGATTTTAAAATAAAAGTATATTTTAAAAATGATACTTAAAATTTAAACTGGTTTGACTGATTTTGACTATGTTTCACAATTTTGGCCCGTGATTCCAATATTCAAAAATAGAATAGTTTGCTATTAATATTTACTTAATTAACCATCATAATTCATTTAGTAAATCATGATAAGTACTTACACAACTATAGACATAAGTACCCAAAGTGAGTCCACATAAACCATTACGTCAAATTGAATTTGCAACAGTCTTCATCACTAAGGACAGATAAGAATAAATAACACAATTCGTGAGCAAACGCTTACTGACGACAATATTAAGGAAATAAAATAAAACTTGATTCTCATTTAAATCAAAAGTCAAGGAATGACAACATAATGATAATAAAATAATATCATTCTGAACACAGTCGAGCTGTGGTGATTGTCTTTATGTACAGTGTACCGACGACGCCAGCCTCTGGCAACTTAATAATTAAAAATACAGGTATAAACGCGCATCGCTTTCATATATTCAATTATTGCTATTGAGGATTATCAATTGCATCAGGCGAAGATCAGTGAGCCATCTCAATGTGCCGCTGTAAACTCTTCTTGTTCATGTAAAATCTGTCACACATGGCACAAGGAAAAAATACCTTCTCGTTATCGGCGTGTCTCGCCCTTGTATGTGAGGAGAGGTCAAGTGCTCTCGCAAAGTACACTTTGCAAATGTTACAGAAAAATTTGGTGGGAGTAGCATGCATTGTGCGGTGAGCGATCAGGTCCCGAGGTGTAGCCACGCCATCTCCACACTGACCACAAGTGAATTCTCCTGGTTGAGCTATGGGCACGTTACCATCGTCTCCGTCGTCTTCTTCCTCCGACTCTTCGCCGTGGTGCCTCACACGATGCGCTCTTAACGCTTCTTCGTCATCATACTGAGCACCGCACAAATCGCATGTGTGCGTTTCCTCTTCGCCTTGGCCAGTTGCGTTTGAACTGCCTTCACCAGTTTCATAATGTTTCTTCATATGGATAAGCAATGTCGACTTTCTGGTAAAGCTCTTATCACAAACCGGACAAAACACAGAATTAGGTTGATGAACTTCGTCCATGTGACGCTGATATGCCGCTCGCTTAGTAAACTCCTTATCACAAATTGTACAATATCTATCTTCGGCAGAGCTAGAATTATGTTGCTCTAATTCTACGGAATCGTCGGAGCGCATTTTCTTATTTGGATTGACAACTGTGACTTCGACTTCTGGTGGCAATCTTCTTTTGGCTGTTACCGTAGCAGCGGGGCCCGCGGGTACAGGCCTGGCAATTGTCGTTGCATCGACAACTTCATGTTTACTTATTTTGCTCGTAACTTTGTGTTGTGGCATCCAAAGTCCGCTATTGTTAGCGGCTGCTTTACCATCAGGTGAACGTAAATGCCATCCGCGATGACTTTTTAATGCCGATATTGATGTGTAACTCTTGTGACAGATTTCACAATCGAACGTTTGTGGTTGTGGCGGTGCCTGATTTATGCACTGGTGGTTTTGCAAAGCTAACAAACCAACGAATTGTTTGCCACAGGCATCACAAGGGTAACGAGCCTGATAATCCACGCTAGGGTCTATAGGCTCCTGATCATTCTCATATTCGACTTCCATCTCTGGTACTACCTCTTGAGTTTTACTGGAACCTTGATTAGCATTGTAACCTAGCAGTTCTCTTGCGTGAGCAGCCTTTAAGTGCTCATACAATTCCAAAGTCGAATTAAGAGGTTTACCACAAATTTTGCACATTTGAACTGTCGACTTATGGACATTCTTTCGATGACGATAATAAGATTTCTTATCTGAAAATGTAATCCTACAAATTGTACAACTAGATCGGCTACTACCTTCACCACTACCCGATGGCGTTTGAGCCTCCGTACTGCCGCTAGAGTTCGGATTAACGATTCCATGTTTGGCGCGTTTGTGTTTCCATAAACTAGTTCTGAGTGGGAATCGTTTGAAACATAATTCACATGAATAGGGCATGGCATCCTGTTGCGGTTGCTGGACGTTATTTGGGAAATTGGTAAAGTTGAAACTATTAAATTGAGGTGTGGAGAGCACAGCTCCATTTTCATCTGGATTAAACTCGTCTTCCTCGGTGGACGCTTGCATAGTATTCTCCTCACTATCATTCCTGTCGTTCAATATATCGGCATGTAATACTTTTTTGTGCTTCCATATATTCTTCTTGTGCATAAATCCTTTTCCACAAATATCACATGAATAGGGAGCATTAGGAATATTATAATGTGGCTTGAACGACACAACTCCAGGTTGCACCATCGGGTAAACCTGTTTAATGGGTTTACCGATGATCGATGGTGAAAATTCATTTCTTTTACTGGGCGGATCGCCAGGTTTTCTATTTGTAGTAGGCACTTTGGCGTGTATACGCATATGGTTAGAATACGCTTGACGACTTTTGAATGACCTTATACAGATGTCGCAGAAAAATTCTGAATCAGCAGCGGCGATTGCGCCGATACCAGGGTGAACTTGCTGTACATGTTCGGACAATTTCTGAGGTGTACTGTAAGAATTAGCACATACGCTACAAGGGTAGAACTTAACTCTCAGGTGAGTGTTCTTATGTTCAGCGAGTTCGGAAGGACGCAAGAATTTCTTGTCGCACTGGTCGCAGTGGTGGGCCACTTGGTTGTGCTCGGCCACCTGATGGTCGGTCCATGCATCTACAGTTTCAAATATCGCATTACATTCAGTACAAGAATAATGATACTCTTCCGCCTCTTCCTTAACAATGGACATATCTGGTTCATTGTTTTGCATGCCTAGTGATCGGTCAGAATGTTCCATGTAAATATGTTTGTTAAGATCTGCAGCTTGTTCGAATTTAGAGTCGCAATGCTGACAATAATGTGGTTTTTCTTCATTATGAATAATTTTCAAATGTTTCACTAAATTAGGATAGCTGCTATTTTTCTTGCCGCACAATGTGCAGTCAGTAGGGCGACCGTCAACACATTTGCTTTGGCTATCTGACTCGAAACTACCGGCGTGAACCGCTAATGCGTGATCATTAAAGTCCTGCATATTCAGGAACTGTTCTGGACATAAATCGCAAGCTACATATACAGTGCAATCGCCTTTACGAATGTGCTTTTTAAGCAAACTTTTATCTTTGAACCTAGCACGACAATGAACACAACCAAGAGGAACCCTAGATTGTCCATCTTCATGTGCGTCTAATACGTGTTTCATTATGAACTGTTTCAATTGGAATTTCGCTGGACATAGTTTACAAGCGTAGGATCTCGCATTGAAAATATCTTTATATTGAACTTTCACTTCCTTGGGCTCATCCTCTAGAACTAAATCGTCAGTAATACCATTTTCATTGTAAATAATCTTCCACAAATTGGTACAAGAATTCGATCTCATATGACTAAGTAGTGCGCCAATATGCCCAAATGTGATTACGCAATTATAACACGTGTGCTTGGGAACTTTGTGACCATTTTTCTGTAAGTGTTGTATAACAGCTTTCCTTCTCGGATGTTCTCTATCACAACACAAACAACGCTTCGTATTAATTTGTTGGATTATGTCACGATACTTAAGAATGAAGTCTCGTTGCGTTTTGGTCACATAAGTTTTGTTAGGGTCGAGTTCTTTGATCTCCTCTTCGTCGATGGTTTCATTTGGATCAGCACTCTCGTCAAGTTCATCATCCTCTTCGCCACCCTCGTTGTTTAACGAGTTAACTTGTAAGTCTTCGTTAATTTCCACGACAGGTTGTATCGATATTGGGAGGTCGTCATCGTCATCCTCATTCTCATCGTGATTCATTTCCATTTCTTCTTGTTCTTCATGGTCCCTTTCCTCATTGATTTCATCACCCTCCTTCATCTCTTGTTCAGCCTTAATGTCGAGGCCATCTTCCATTTCTTGACTGTCTGCTGTATCATCAACACCATCTTGGTCATTATCACTCTGACCACCATCCATATTATCATCCTCATCTTGATCAATATTTTCATCACCATCACTATTTTCGTCTCCTATATGATCCTCATTACTCTGCTGTCGAGCAATCTCGATTTCATTTTCAGAATTCATGTCCACCGTGTCATAATGCTGGCTTTGGTTATTATGCATTTCACCATCCACATCATCGTCACCCTGATGTTCATAACCATCACCGTCAGGCTCGGAAAGTATTGCCTCCACTTGGAAAGACGCAATCTCCGGCTCCGATATTAATGTTTCTGGGCTTTCGGGCCCAGAGTTTATTATCTCCGGTTCCGAGACTAGAACCTCAGGTTTAGAGGTCAACAATGTCTTTAAAATTTGAGGCTCCTTCTTTTTAATTTGTAAATCTTTAAGAGCTTTGATACGTAGAGGATACGGTAACTTATTTTGGGCCGATTTTACCGATTTTGCCGGTTTAACGTGCGCAATAACTTTGTTACTGGGCACTATTTTTGTTGGGATAGTGGTCGACATAAATTGCATCTTATGGCTAATAGGATTCGGCCTCCACCGCGCTTTAGGGTTAAACGGGTTAGGTCGTAATTTTGGTTGGAGATGAGGTAAATTCTTTTTGGGCGTTATTTTATTGGTGTATCTGTCGAAACTGTGAGCGGTAAGTTCATGTCGCCGGGCATTGTGGGAGTACCTGTACGTACGGCCGCACACGAGACAATCTTTAGAAGCGAGCTGGTGGATACCTTGCCGGGCGTGCAGCGTCTCACCCGTGGGCCGCATCACCGTTATAGATACCTCCGGCATATGAGGCATTTTTGGGAACGGTGGAGGAACTTCATTTAACTCTTCTTCGTCTCCATCCTCCTCTTCCTCCTCTTTGTCACTTTCCACTCCCTGTAATTAAACATATTTCCAAATAACATAGTAAAACTAAAGTATAAGCGAGCTTCACAGTTTAAAGTTTTAAAAAGTTATTGACTTACGTTTAAAAAAAAATTAAAGTAAAACAAAAAGTTCTATTATCATAAGTATTTTACTAGAATATGACACTTCAATTTCTTTATGAGAACACAACCAAATATATATTTTACTAACACTTTATTTGCATTAAAAAAACAATATTTAACAAAACCCAGCACCAATCACTAAGTACTTGAAAAAATTATACTCATTCATAGTGTACTATGAATATAAAATAATAAGTTGTATAGGTCCAAATTAATGATTAGTTTGTTATAATCAAACCTCTTTGGGTAAATATTAGCTGCTTAAATGAAATTTCGTTTATTCATCTAGACTAGTTTTACTTACACAAGTTAAAACTCACAAGAGAGAGAGAGAGAGAGAGAGAGAGAGAGAGATAAGAGTCACAAGTTAAGAATGTAAAGGTTATTCAAAAAAAAGTTTAAGGAAATTGCCTTTGACTAGTTTACTGACGGTTGAAACATAAATGTAACGTTTTTCAAATATTAACGGAAGTCCCAGCTCAAAACCAATAATATATCAATCAAAAATCAGTAGTACTTTATGTAATAGATAATAATAATTTACCTAACACAAAGAAAAATGATTCTCATTTTTTTTGTAATTTTGGAATATTTGAATTTATAAGTACAAAAATTTTAGAATGTCAGGAAATATACCTATCATGTTTTATTGTATTAATGTGTTTAAAAAATTCACAATTGGATAATAATTATAAACATAACAATAAACGTTTTTTTAACATATTAACAATCCAAAAAAGTAATATTTAAATAGAGTAAAATATTCACTTTGATTTTAAAATAATTTTAAGAATCATTAAAGCCCCATTTAGACTGTACAAGTGTTGCATGCCTTCTGTTTTACTTGGTAAGACGTAGCTAGCATTATAAGTACCATACAAAACTTGCACCGTGTAGTCTTTAATTCGCACACATAGTACAAATGTTCACAGAATGTTCTTTACATATAGGTTGACCGCATTTGACACATGATTGTTTCGTTCTCCTATCACGCTTCGTTGTCCGTACACATATTCTACATCGTCTCCTGTTGTTGTAATAAGGTTGTAACAAATCACGCATTACAGATATATTTTGTCTCCTTTCTACCATTATATCAGTTAGTTTAACTTGACATACTGGCATGGTTTCGTCTGGCACTAACAAACTCAAAGCTAAGTCTTTAATAAATAGACGACGCTGGGCCACATTATTATTTTGACTACTCCATAGCACCTGAGCATTCACTGAAGCTATGTTCAATAGGGTGAAGAAGAGGGACAAAGTCCAATCATTCGTATGTTGCATGGTTGTATAATAATTCATAAGAACATCAATAACTTCTACCGCTGACTGGTTTTTCTTATAGACCGATACAACAGTAGTTTGATTCACATGACCTTTTCTATAAAATCTGGGCTCATTTGTCATCACATTTATTGCTTTCAATTCAGAATTTACATAAGATGTAAGTGACACTTCATGATCAACAAATCCAGACATAAAAGTTCTACTTTTTCTGTACTGTGAAAGAAACAAAGGTGGAATCCAGTCATTGTTTGGATTCAAAGCAACTATGGTAAATAACTGATATTCATTCCTTAGGCGTTCCATTAATGGAGTTGATGTAAACCAACTATCCATAACAATAATTCTACCTGATCCAGCTAAATGCTGAACTAGCTTGTTGGTTATCTCCTCGGCCCCGAAGTAGGGGTCAGTAATGACATCTAAATTGCTCATATAGAATGTGGATGAATCGACAAGTAACACCATTTTTATGCCGCGCTTCAGCGGTTTCTTATCAATATCATATCGAAATGGGCAAGGTCCATAAACTGGCACGATGATCTCATCAATTACCGCAACATTCTCGATCTCATGAACTGTTCTGCAATTCATGGCGAAGATTTCAAATACCTTGCGCATGCGTTTCATAATGTCATACTGTATAATGCTGTCGTCGTCCTCGTTGTCGAAACATAAGTTTTGTATAAGGAATTTAAACCTGTCATATTTCATAGAATTTCTAATACAAGGTACACCACATTCATTACTCCAAAGGTCAGTACACTTCTGATGCGTCGGCCGCATTATACCATGTAAATACAAAATGCCGATAAGAGTTTTTATTTCGCTGACATTAGTTGCAACTGAGTTACCTTTTCCACTTTGCATAATATTTTCATTGGTTGAAGTGACAATTAATTCTAGTAGGTCATCAGTAAATAACAACTGCCAAGCATTTTTGGGTTGTGGGCAATGTTGTTTGGGTAAGTCCATATTGCGTTTCCTAACTTCAAGAGCCTCTCTGATTTTGATGTTATTCATAGACGGGGATAGTTTTGGATTTTTCATTAAAACTTTTTTATTTTTGCATAAATAGCCGCTTTTGCAATCTACATAGTCATCCTCAATGTCTGGTTGCAGTTCAGCGTCTGTGTCAGAATCATGATCAGAGTGTTGCAAAACATCACACTCTTCCTTTGATTGTAGAGAGTCAATCACCTCATTGTCTTGAACCATGTCCAAGATAGCATGGACCCGGTGCCAATCCATTCGAGGATCCACACATTTCTGTGGATGAAATTAATTCAATTGAACTATTCCTGCACTGTCATTCTTCACAATCAAAATGGGCCACTAGTTCACTAGTTAATTAAACAGCATCAAAGAAATTTTAAACTAAATAGTTGTCATTTAAAACTTGGAGTGTCATATTAAGTAAAAATATTTATGTTACAAAAACAACAGCTTGATTAATAAAGTTATAAACTATTTGAGCATTTGTAATCTTCACCTTATCACTCCTTGGTGTGAGCCCCAATGAAGCCAGGATCGGGGGACCTTCAGGTTGAACTTTGTTTGCCGGACTGGCATTCTGAAAACATCAAAAGAAAAATATATTATTTAGAAAAAAATTATGTACAAGAAATGTTAATGAAAAGAAAATATTTTCAGACCTGTTTTGATTCAGATACATATTAATCATTTCTTCAAAAACAGAACAAAGTAACTAATGTAAAGAATTTATCAGAAATAACTGATATCATTTGTAAACTAATGAGTCATTCAAGAATTTTCAAATGAAGTTTGATAAAATACTAAGTTACATTTCAGATTTATTGAAACATGAAGTGTCGGGTATAACCCAGACTAACTAGACACAGTTATAAGGAAAACTCAAATAACTACTTCATACTGACTTATCATAAACATGCAGCATTCATAGCTGCTTTATCATTTCACAAAGTTCACATGTCCTTGACACCAAAATGCTATAACTAGCAGTATAAAGATCTGCACAAGTTCTAATATACTGTCACAAGTACTAATAGACAGATAACAGTCAACACAGAAACAATTTTTTTGAGTCATACATACCTCACTGTCAGGGTATGAACCATCAATGACCACTCCATCATCATAGGCTTCATCAGACAATGGCTCACTCTTTATTTTCACCTGAAAATGCATATTTCCTTTTGTAAACAACAGACTCACAAAATCATATGTGACAATTCCAAGCTCAAATATCAAGAAAGATAAACCCACCTCTTCTAGTTGGCTGCCATCTTTACTAATCAGAGACTGTAGTTTGTTTTGTGTCCTTTCACATACATTTTTAAATTTATGCCAATTATTGACATTATCCATGCATTTCCTGCAGACATTTGTAGGCAGGTCGTCATTTTCGTTTATCTGAAAAAACAATCATACGTAATCATCGCACGGTGGACAAATAGGCGCTCTCCACGACGCGGTCGTTTCATCAGAACGAACGAGGCGAAACCGCGCCTCGTGTATAGATAGCTACGCGAGGAGAAACTAAGTAGGTAGGCGTAGGTACAGTCGAGCGGCGGCGAGCCGCTGCTCCTCGACCGAATAAGTAGAAGCGAGTCGAGTGGCAGCCAGCGAGCCCCTCGAGGGTTAGCGCTCGATATACGCACACACGTATAGCGCACTCACGCCGACACCGACGCTCGACCCGTTCGAGGGACGAGCGTCGAGCTGCAGGCTGGTCTCGTCCGATAAATCAATACGACCGACGTCCAACACAGGTCATACCGGACGATACGCAGCCCCCTCCCAACCTGACCCCCGGGAATAATGCCAACCCGACCCTCATGATACGCGCCATTCTTCGCCGGCTGCACGGAATGCGACGCGACGCGGCCACGAGCCGAGCGATAGCCGTGGAACATTACAAAATGGTGGACGATCTTACGACATCTCCACCTAAGCGCGCTGCCTGTCATTGCTCGAACGAGGCGGATGACGAGTTCTCACGTATGCCAAGGGTCTACTTTCACTAAAAACTTCGTTATATCACTTATTTTACACGTTACGTACCTGTACGGACACACAATCCTTGATTTTCGAAGCGAGGACGGGAGGTTCAGAGTCATCCGAACTGGTGGTAGGAAAAATCGGCAGTAATTCGCCTCGAGATGACAAGCACAGTCTACAAACACGATCATAGTTCACATTCATTGTAAATAAACGATATTTTGAACGAATATAACACTTTCCACAATCTTTAAAATAGGGACGCCATGTCACCACGAGCACTTCAACACAAAGCACTGCATAACGTTCTTGCTAGAGCACGAAAGCGGCTGATGATGAGGATGAGAAGTCGATAGGTTCGGTCGGGACGGCTGGTTCGAGTCGGCGACCACCTGTCGTTCTGCGCATGTGCGCGTAAAATTGCGTCAGGATGGCCAACATCAGAAACAGAAAACGTAGTTTATGTCAGATCTCACAAACCTTTGGTCTGTAAAGTTGTGGAACAAAACTGTTTTTGACATTTTGAACAAGTTAGTATTTATATGAATATTTAAAAATAAAATTGAGCTGTTGTTGTCATAGTTTGTTTTGTATTGCAGGAAATGTTAATATTATGTTGTGATAGTTTAAAAAAAAAACTAGCAGTAATTATGTAAATAATTGTCTTGTCATCCCAAGACATTATTTACATAATTACTGCTAGTTTTCAAGTCAATTAAAGTATAATGCATCCAAAGGTAAATAATTATATTATTATTGGGAGTGAAATTCGTACGTTTTTAGAAAACTTTGATTATGTAGAAATAGGTCGCATATACTTTTAATGCCATATTTGAGTGAAAATTGATAAAATAATAAAAGAAATCTAAACTGGTAATTCGCACACAATACCTAGTTTCACTTAAAAACTGTTTATGAGCACTGGATTGAGTAACAGAAGTAGTTCTATCTCTGTCTAAACCATTAGACTCGTGGCGGCAGATTTGAACTTCGGGTAACTTCGTCCTACATTCCTAATGGCGGGAGTTTACAAAACTATGACAACTTGTAATTTCTTTTTGGATATAAGTTTTTATTTACATACGAATTGTTATATCTTGAAACACTATATTATTGCAAAAGCAAAACGATTTCGTCATTATATATAAGCTATTGTAATTCTTTCAATTATATAACGGTAAAAGAATAAGTTAGCATTCACACAGTCGTAAAAACATGGTAGTGCCAACTTTAGGCGCGACTAGTATACAAACAGAATAGAAAGAAATTAGTTTGACTCATTCATGGAAAAGTGGGGACAAAAAACATGAATGAAAACGTAGAATGGATTACTCTAAGTCAAAAAACGTATAAAAAATTGTTCAAATTAAATTCAATGACCTTTGAACCTAAAATGAACTTTTGAAGTTTTTTTTTTATTTGTGAATAATGATCATGTTGTTCCTTTCTATTAAGATTAAGTAAGTATTGTATTATTATATTTTATATAAAACGTAGAATGGTTTACTCTAAGTCAAAAAACGTATAAAAAATTGTTCAAATTAAATTCAATGACCTTTGAACCTAAAATGAACTTTTGAAGCTTTTTTTTTATTTGTGAATAATGATGAATCATAATGATATAATATATATATTTTCAAGTAATAATAAAAAAATTAGAGGTAGGTATATTTTTTTTTTTTTTTTTTATTAACACTGTTTATACAGAAATGTATTTACAAAGGCGGATTTAATGCCAGAGGTATTCTCGACCAATCAACCTATAGGATGATGTAGAGTCTACTTACCTAAGTAGTAATATTAGTAGGCTAATAAGAATTTATTCATTTTTACTACTCACCAAACTCAGTACTCGGGCCGTAATCAATGTAGGTACCTACCTAGGTAGAATGTTTGTAAACAAATCACTGTCATAAAATTGATTTTAGGATATAATAATTTATACATAATATACCTAGGTATTTTCTTGCTGATATCAGTGGCATAAGCTGTGGTACTTTCTTATCTAATTATTCTTTTTATTTAAAAGACTTCTACTAGGTACCTACCTAGTTAGTTATTCATGAGCAGCAAATAAGTATCAAGGCTAGTAATCTATACTTACTACGTAGGTATATACTATAAAGTTTGTTTGTCTGGTTGATCGCGCTAATTTCAGGTAGGTAGATAGATATCTACGTACTATTGCCCCCTGATTCTGAGCTGTCAGCATATTTTCGGCCGAAAATGTCAGTTTAGGATTAAAGTTAGAACAAATATTAAAGAAATAGTCATACGGTAGACTATTTTCTAACATTAAATAACTTAAGCCGTAAAAATACGTCGTACCTACTAAAGATTCGAAAATTTTACAATCCGGGAGCATTCCGACGAGTCAGAATCAGAAACAGGGGGCTGGTCCGATTTGAAAAATTCTCCAACAGATAGCCTATTTATCGAGGAAAGCTATGGGATAAATAAACATCACGCTACAGCCAATAGGAGCTGTGCAGTGGTTGTAGTTTAGATAATATTATGTTAATGGTCAGTTTTAAATTTTCTATACGATTAGGTACCTATTTTTAGGTTTCAATACTAGCGCGACCATAATGAACCCGGACCCTCTATTACAAAATATGGACTAAGTATTGAACCAGGTTTAAATTGACATAAGCCATTGTTTTAGTGTCAAAGTTGTCAATTTAAACCTGGTTTAATGCTTAGTCCGTATTTTGTAATAAGGACATTTTCCCTTCCTTTAAGGACCCTTTGACATCGCTAATGGCAACTTACCTACCCTTCTTTTTGGCAAACGGGTAAAAATATGTAGCGGTTCGGAACTGTTTAGTGAATTATTGAATTCAAATATCTATTTCGGAACGGGGCGTGCCGGCTTTGCCGCTCACCTACCTAGGTACTGTTCTTTTTACGTAACTAGTAGGTAGGTAAGCACCGCCGCCCGCACCGGCCCAACCCTAGAGCGACCGCTGAGCGTAGGTATGAAAAGTGAAGTAGATAGAAGAGTTGGCCTTCTGTACGTTTTTATTTTGTGGCCCAATTTAGTTTTTCGTTCATCATTCGTTATTATTGTGCCCAAAGAAATCAGTGTATCTATCATTGATACACTTTTATACTATTATTATTACTATATTATTACTAAACATGATGAAATGTTTTCCAGATTTGTATGACGCGATATCGTGAGATACATCGCCAAAATGATATACCTACCTAGTAGTATTGTGTGATTTAATAGGGTGAGACACAGTGGTGCACGAGGCACAATGTGCAGATAAACTTGACATCTCTAAAACGCTCCTTTGTTGTGTGAACTTACCCGTCATGACGCCATCATGACGGGTAAGTTCACAACAAAGGAACGACAGTCAATAAGCTTATGGTATTTTACAAGAAATAAATATTAGTCAAAAGAGAGAGAAATCAAATAACAATATTTGAACCCATCGGATTTATTACATTTTTGCACAAGCAACATTCAACGCCACACAACATTTAAATGAAAATTTGCAACGACGACAGATGATATAGGTAATTTACAAGTACATTTTCATTATTATTATTAATGTATAACTATTACTGTTAATAATTTTACATTTTATGTATAAGCATATAATTAAATATGATTAGGTTCTTATTATAAATGTAGGTAAGTATAGGTAGGTACAATAAAATGTTCAAATAAACTGACATTTCCGGCCGAAAACTTTTCGACAGTTCAGAATCAGGAGTTGAACTCGTGAGTAATAAAGTATTAGGTACCTACTATCTTTATTTTGTGAAAGTATGCACCAGAGTCAAATAGGGATAATGGGAACAGATATGAAAATAAACCGAATGGAATATTATAAACATTATTATTTTACAAAAATTAGATTGTAAAAGTCAAATTTCAAATATTAAAATGACAACATAACTAAAAGCAGTCTTAACGTGTTAAAAAGTGGTCCATCATTACAATATTTTTTATTTATGTAACTGCTTCAAAATAAATAGAACTTGATTTCCTCTCTATCCAGGTACACCACTCTGTCTTGTAGAGTTGTAGATATTGGTGTGAAACACATAATTATCTTGCACTGACTCTAAGTTCATTGCAAATCAACAGTCCATAAGTCCTTTTCAAACCTTGGTACAATTTGTGTGGGACTGTCGCTTATCGTTCGTTTACAAAATCACGAATCATGACTTCTTGAGTTTATAACTCAACAAGAAAAACATTAATCTGCTAATAAATAGCAATACAAAATGATTGCTGAAGTTTGATATATTTACCAGAATATTAGGTTTTCTAAAATATTCATCGATATGTAGGGGTGTAATGAAATATCTATGATATTATTAATTAAATTATCATTATCACAGGGATAAGGGTTTTCACTTAAATCTACTCTATATTAAAAATAATTTTAATTTCCGTGATTATGTAGGTTGCAGTGTATAAATACACACAGTCATGGATAGTTAAGAATGCTGTTTAATGGTAGTAAAAGAACATTTTAGTAATGTAATAAATAATATTCATTTTAAATTTATTAGGTAGCAGCTCATAAATATAAAATAGAATTATCACAAGGATAGGCTGGGAAAAGTCACCATTAACAACATTTGTTTTGAATGCTTCTCAAATTACTCGTTTTGTGTCATATAAGAAGTTATAATCACCTTGCAAAAATTTTGTTGTAGGAATGTTTAAAATCCTTACATTTACATAAATTTTAATAAATTAATTATACAGGGTGTATACGACGGTACGACATTAAATGAAACCACGTGTAGCATGTGATGTTAGAAGACTATACCAAAAAAATTTAACAGAAATTTGCAATAGTTTAGACGCAAATGTACTTTCTTTATGTCACAGTTGTTCACAGTTTTAAACAACCTGTAGGTATTCATCGTTATGTCGAAAACGTCATGATAGAAAAATAATGTGTAGTTGTATATTCTTAAATTTTTCGACTTTAAATAATGTGTAAGTAGCATTTTTTTTTTTCTTTATTATTTATATTAGAATATGTTTATAAGGGTTAACACTGGCTGCCTTGTCATTTAATGTCGTATCGTCGTATACACCCTGTATATCTTGCAATATTGGACGTCGATATCTATTTAGTTTTATTTAATGGTTTAGAATCAATCGTTCTTGAATGAATAAAAAGAAATACCTAAACATGATTACTTTGCCCGGCTTTCCCCTTCGTTTTAATTCAACATAGGTTAGCATTCGATATAAGAAAAAAACGCTTCACATAGTAAATGTCGTTAACTCATATAACATACTCATATGTAGTTGCATTATAAAAGTACACTTGTACAAGCATTACATTACATTATCCAAAAAATAGGTAGGTAGGTAAGTACATGTTTTATATTTAGTTTGAAATTTTTGTCAATTCAACATAAGATAATCATGAGCAGCGTTGACTAACTCATAGTAGGTATTAGTGATATGCCGGATCGTTAAAAATACACATCCGTGGATAGGGATATTTGGTGTCAAGATCCGCGGATACGGATCTTAAACTTTTTTACTCAATTGGTGACGTTGCAAATTGCAATAACCTTGAAACGATAGTTGCGCCACTTGATACCTATTGTGTGTCAGGATTTTTATAATTCGCATTGCACAGGTCTTTATTTTGTTTTGTTAAGGAAATAAAAAATAATTTGAATGGAATTTAATGGCTTCTCATTGATAGGTAATCCCCTATGCATATAATTTCATCCCTATGTATGTATTGAAATTTAATAAGGTAAAAGATCCGGCAAAAAAAGTATCTGGTACGGATCAGGATCTTTCTCCTGGATATCCGTAGCCGCGGATATCCGAGTAGGATATCCGGCACAGCTAAGTACTTTAACCAATGACATGAATTTTATAAGTAAGTAAGTGATTAATATACATATTATAAGAATGGGAAACATATATACACTTGCTAGGTATGTAGGTAATTTCCTCTTTAAACATTGTTCTTAGGTGGGTACTTATTATAAATATAATAATATTATATTATCTATAAACATGAACTTAGTACCGTATCATAATGAATACAATTAAAACCGGTACTTTCGCTACCGTACAGATTATAATACTTTTCACAATAATAGAACAAAGTTCAATATTTCGTGTGATTATTTTCCTCTTCGAAGGCATCACATCACATCAACACATTGCATTGGTCTACTTCAAACTCGACGAATTGACTCACCGTTGTCGCAACAAGTTCACGATAGTTAAAACATTTGGTCCACATCGCAAAACGAAACTGTTCTATTTTAATTTCAAAATGGCGCGAAATTTAATTTACGAACACGGTGGACACGAAGATCGTTGTTCCACAGATGGCTGCGCGCGCACCGCTAGTCTCGAAGGGTCGACGGGGTTCGCTTTCGCTACTAGAGAGCGTGCCACATGGGCAAATGCTGCTTCGACGTTCAGTCCGGTTTTAGCTGATGTCTCCATAAACGCGACTTGATATTCTCTCGCTAGACGCTGCCCCTCCTCCCTCCTCACTGCCCTCTCTAAGCCACTGTCAGATTTGTTACCTGCAAGCATTAAAGATATGTATATTACAACCCTCGTTTGTGAGTCTCGTGATCTCGTCCTTTAATTTAAGAGTCTACCGTGAATTTTATTATGTACTATCAATAATAGACTATTTCAGTTTTAAAGTTGGAATTGTCTATCCATCCACAAACTTACAGGGCAGAATAACTATAAAAATGTCATCAGACATTTATGAAAAATGAACTTTACAGAATCATACTAAGTTTCAGAAAAAATCTCGTCTAACACTTTATTCTGTATCATCATAAGTTCGTCGTGTACCTACTAATTGCTTAGTAGCATTAGCAGAACAATATTTCAATGTTGTGTAGCAGAATATTGCTGCTTTAATACAAAATAGCCCGTGAGCCAAATGGTTAAATGATATCTTTGGATTTAAGCGGTCCCTTTCTCCCTTTGTTCCCCGTCCCGCTATTTTTCTTGTGCGTATTAATTCCCTTGCTAAAAATATTTATATTGGATGTGTGTTAAACTGGTACAATGTCTTTCTGTAGCTGTCCTATGATTCCATTAATTTTAAAACTATAGGTATGCTAATAGAGTATTTGTTCATAAATTACGGATTTTTACAATCTATAGTCTATACTAAAATATAATACTGAAGAGTTTGGTTGGTTCGACGCACTAATCTCAGGAACTACTGGTCCGATTAAAAAAAACTTTTAGTGTTGGATAGCTCATTTATCGAGGAAGGCTATGGCTATATAGCATCATGCTACGGCCTATAGGAGCTGAGCAGTGGTCAAACAAAGAACGATGGGAGCGAAACCCTGGGCAACAATTAGTAAAGGTTATGGGATCTTATGCACGATGTATATAAACTGGACATAACCAAGAAATCGATATGAATTGTGCACTTCACTTATTGTCGCAACTGACGCGCCACCGTGAGTAACTCCAGTACTACGGGTACTTAGACTTTCACCGCACCGTGGCGTATTAGTTATGATGGTCGTCTCGCCACTAACATCACCATGTTGAGTGGTCTGGGTTCAATGCCCACACGGAACTAATATTTGTGTGATTTAAGTATAGATATTTCATATCTGTATAAGTAGGTAGGTAGGGGATATGTGTCTAAGATGATCCCTGGAGGTGTGTTGTTGATCCTAGACATTTTGAATCTCGATTCGAAATCGATTTTGAATCTCGATTTTGAATTTAGATTACCTACTTCTAATACAGGCATGTTATAACAACGACTGTTGTATGGCTTTGTATAGTACATAATTATGAGGTTTTAATGGCGTAGTAACAATGTTAGTCTGCCCAGAATAAAAAAAAATAGGTTTGGGGTACAATGATCCTTCTGTTCTAAATAAATTATTTGAAAAATTAATAATAATGAAATAATGATTTATATTACATAATGAATTATATTTTTTGATATTCATATATTTGTAAGATATTCATATATTTGTAAGATACTCCGAATGGTCCTGTGCATATAATCGTAATGTTTTTACCAATTTTTTTGGGGGTTTTTGTAAGTTTTAAAAATATTGTTTCAAATTATTCCGCGTACCTACCTAACTACTTTCCTAACTCCATATCTTTCCACCCACAAGGTACAACTGAAACCTGTCACCACCTGTCTTAGACGATAGCCAGCCTGGATATTTTAATAGGTATTACATAAGCGTAGATAAGTAACATCTGGTGCTTAAGATACCACAACTACGCCTGGCCGAAGCCTTGGCATTTAGTGCTCGAGATCCGTATGTTTATTTACCTAGAAGCATAATGACGACGTCATCTTGGGCGTATTCTCGAATCTCCCCGAGCCACGCGCGGATGTTGTCGAAGCTGATCTTGTTTGTCACGTCGTATAGAAGCAGTAGGGCTGGTGGAGAAACAAAAAATGTTCACTAATAGGTTCACTGTTTTTCTAGAAGTAGTAAAAATTACATTTTACCGTTTCAAGTTGCAAAATGTAAAGGGAACGTACAGACCTACCGTTTCAGACAAATTTATACTTTTTTCTATAGAATTTGACAGCTTCTTTCGATTCGAATACCTACAATCTGTATGGAAGAATATTTTTTTCTCTGAAACGGTCTTATAGCATTAATGGTTGAAATGAAATGAAATGAATGAATGGTAGGTACGCGTTTGAAACGTTACGTGTCTGTAGAAATAAATGCAGCAATCAACAAAACCGCTGGACCTAGAGACGTGAAATTTGGACGATGTGTTCTTTGTGATAATATGTATTTTATTGAAATTAAACTCCTAAAGGGGTGAAACGGGACATCAAAGTTTGTATGAAAAAAATATATTGAAAGTGTCTTTTACTTCGAAACTTTCATGTGCTAAAATACAAATAAACAAGCACATGTTATTGAAAATTCAACCGCCAAGAGGATGAAATTATGATAAATATGTTTGAAAACAGTGCTTACTGACACAGTTATGTGATAGGGTGAAAATTATTACAAAATGGATGTCATATGGATGTCATTTTCGGGGTTTTCAGGGACGCTGATTTGAAAAATATTAACTGTTGTGACATAAAATGAAATGCCTGGCATTTCAAGATTTGCACTTAAAACAAAGTAGGTACCTAAGTATTTTTGTTATTATTGAAATTTAATAATATAATATTTATATGACTGGCTGGCCAATAGCCATACAATACCTACATAATACACTCATGTCCATATATACATAAATATACCAGAGCGTCTCGTCTCGCTGTACCTACTGTTTTTAATGATGCGACTTCACGCACCATCTGGTCATCAATGATGTCTAGACTTAATACTTTTTTCCCATCTGGGTAGGACATAAGGTATAACTAGTACTTTTTTTTAGTGGAATGCTAGAAGATAGCAAACAGTGCTTTTTTTATACCACGAAGGTGCCAAACAGACGTACGGTCCGCCTGATGGTAAGCGGTTACCGCGTAGTCTTTAGGCGCCTGCAACACCAGGGGCATCGTCTAAATACCTACAATTTGACAGAGATTTGTTTACAAACATTCTACCAACATCCAATTGTCCGATAGATAAGAAAGAGAAGATAAGAAAGTGAGATAATATCTCACTTTTTGTTAACGTAAGAGTTTGCCTTCCACCTAGTATATCGTAGTACGGTTAGCATATTTCGTTCCACAACTTTTATTATATACTTACCTAATCACTAATACATCACAGAAAGAATGAAACGATTAGGTAGGTACAAAAATAGAGCCTCGTTCTCGTACCAAGAATCAACGGAATTATAAGCTGGCCACATAAGGATACCAGACACCAAGTTAATGACATGATGTGGCTGGTCGTGTATGGCCCAATCTAGTCTCGCACGTGTGCGAATGCGTGAGCTGTAGCCGGTTTGAAGTTGGAAACGGGTCGAGGTCACGCGCCTGTTTCTATCCTGTCATAAGACATGAGACTACCTAATTACTTTAACCACTTATGCCTAGATCCATACATATTTAATACTACATTCCTGTATAAACTTTGCAACTTTCATTAGAAAAATGTCATCAATAATATTATATTGTTAATATTTTGATTTGCTATTTAGGAGCTATTTAAAAAAAGAATGAAATTGTTTTAGCAATTTTTACAACCAGAATCCAACCCAGCCATATGGAGGTTACACATTAAAATTAGTTTACAATGCTAGTCAATAGATGGCGCTACTAGTAAAATAGTTAAGAACCAGACTTAAGAAATGTTGTAAAGAAAAGGATCAGATATGTAGTGTTAAGTTTTATATTAATTGTAAGGTATATAGAAAAATAATAATTGTACTAAATATTACCATGTGCGTCCCTATAGTAGGCATGCGTTACGCTACGAAAGCGCTCCTGTCCAGCGGTGTCCCAAATTTGAAGCTTCACCTTCACGCCGTCCACAGTTACTACCTTATTCTGCGAACAGATGGCGTTAGTTGTAAGTGTTGTAACCAGTATAATAGGTATGTTACAAAATTTTATAATAATTATTATGAAATAAAACAATATTCATAATATATTAAATAGGTATTTTATAGTGTCAGTATTTTGAATAAAAATATGCCATAAAGTTCTAATTAAATACATTTTAAAAATAATAATAATATATACGTAAGTATAGAAAGTAGATACGTTTTCTAAAATGGTCATGTTTTTTTTATATTTATCTGCAATAATAGCTGCAATAAATCAAAATGCAAAACCGAACATCTTAAAAAAAAGACCTTTGCAACAATAAATCACTCAGGCGAGCAGGCGATTCAATCACAGCTGTCATGGGCAAGGGGCGGGAACAGAAAAAGCGCGGCAAACTTCGAACACCAATGGCGTGCGAGGAACGGGCCGCATGCAGCCACTCACTGGCCCATTTGAACTTAGAACCCTTGACGGTCATTAATTACCTTTTTTGCAGGAATAAAAAATAATAATGGTCAAACGACTTTTTGTACCAATCAGAGCTTTTTATTTATTTTTTTCTTCTGATGAGTCTTAACTCTTACCTACCTATCTTTCACCCTTTTGATGTTTCGTTAGTAAATTTAAATTATTATAGATTACCATTACTATACCTAGGTATACCTAAAGTAGGTAGATGGTATATTATTAATCACCTAGGTAAGTATTAGGACTGTAGGAAAGGAAGGAGGTAGATGGTACTTTAATAGGTGATAACTCTAAGTAAGTAGGTAGATACAGATACTTACCCATTAACTTAGGTAGGTAAGTAACCTATCAGATATTTTTTCTTTTCTGGTAAAACTAAGGAAAGTAGGTAAAAACAAAGGAAATAACGATAGCTAAATAGATGTAAGTAACACTGTGGCTACTGGCTAGGAATTAGCACGTGCGCATGTGTGAGTGCCACGTGACTCATTGTACCCGGAAGTCGATGCCGACGGTGGATATGTAGTTTCCTGCGAGGAATGTCCCATCCCGGAAACGAACTAGCATGCAAGTCTTGCCAACACCACTGTCGCCAAGGAGCATCACCTGCGAAAATTTAGTTTTATTTAATCCTCTTTTAATGTAACGGCGAGTGTCCGCATCTATATCTACAAATTTGTGAATGGCACCTGATTATAGGTTGGCTATTCTATCCTAGGTATATGTAGACACATTTGAAAAATAATGACTATTAGGTAATTATTTTCAGAATTAGGATTAGCATAAAATTAGACCAATGTCTGCAGGTACCTATAATCATCATCATCATCATCGTATCAGCCCAATGACATCCAGTGCTGGAGATTTCACTGGTGGCGTAGCAGCGGTGTTTGTGCATAAAGCCCTGGATTTGAGCGCCGAGTCAGGAAAAAGCAATTTTAATTTTTTCTATTCCGGGTAGAGTTTGGTAATGTTTGCGGTTAATGGATAGCCTATTGAGGCTAATCACCACTACTACAGAAGACCTTACTATCCCTTCAAGAAATAAATTTGATAAAACTTACTTTTCCAAATACGTCATATTTGTCCTCTTGCTTAGAATGTTGTTCCCACGTCTCCGTAGGGGACGGTGGCTCACTATGAGGCATGACTCCAACCTCATGTTCACTCTTGTCATCATCTTCTCTCGCTTCTGGTAGGTTCCTGGCCCATGTAGGACGAACCCTACCAACCACCACACGTTTCTCCATTGGTCTGTTGTCGGTAGCATTTGGATTCCACATTTTTAAGGATTGTTTAATACCTATATCTTCAAGGTTCGAGGTTTTTAAAAGCTTTTAAAATACATTTCCGTGAAGTTCATATTTTATTATTTAATACTGTTTCACTGTTTGTGGTTTTCACAAAGCTTCCTATTTTCAGTCACTATCTTTTTCCAGTACGTTTGTGAATTCAAAACACACACACACACACACACACACACACACACTTAAAATGCTTTCTAAAACAGAGAAAATAAAGTATTTTAGTATTTCTTTAGATAAAAGCTTTTTGTGTTGCAGGAATCGCCAGAGGAGGAGATTTGAAACAAACTTAAGTTGTGTTAAATAAAATTATCAAAATATTTATCCGTCATAGAATTGGGTAGTGGGCAGACTCCTTAATACTTACGGACAGAAGAAAACGACAGAAATAAAAAAAAACATTTATAGGTAAGTTTCGAAGAGTTTTTGGTCCCTTTCGTACAATGGTAGTTTTAGAACTATATCTAAGTTTTAATTTTGTTAGTGTTTACAATACTGGTCCGCGTCCCAAGTTTGAAACACAATCGCGTTGAAGAATATTGTGAAACGACAAGGTAATTGCTGTTGTTCATTGAAGAAATAGGTACAGTAGACTTATTCTACAAAGTTTGAAAACTCCGCAGTCTTCTCAGCCAAGGTTAATTATTAGAGTTTTTGCAGTCACTTTGTTGGTAGTTTGTTGAGGAACCTAATAACGATTTTTTCTCCTTTTTGTTTAAAGATTGCAGTTTTCAAGTTTTGAGATAGTTAATTATAGTTATGTTGGCAGTAAACAGAACAGAATCTGCTAATTTGTTACGGTAAGTACGCTGACAGTATAGAGTTATAGGTAGGAATCATCATCATTATTATTTCAACCCACAATCGTCTCATTGCTAGGCACGGGTCTCCTAAAAGGTAAAGTCAATTTAGCCTACTATACCTACCACGCTGGCCAAACTGGTTGATATAGGCTTTATTTTGAATTTTCCTTTTCTCGCAGTGCTCTTGTCTAGATAACTCCCTTAGTGGGCTTTTACGACACCCAGGGGTTGAGATGGGGTAGTGACATTATGTATTTTTAATCCGTCAAATAAGCAAGCACAAATAGCAGTGGAAATAAAAGTTGAAAGTTCACTATCGGTGTTTTACTGCTGTGTGCCTGATTCTCGACCTCTCGGGAGGCAACGAGATAGTGTCTTCCCCATTCCAATCTCTCAGAAGAGCGACCACGTTACTGTACCCACTGGTATTAAGTGTTTTCTCGAATTTGATATCTGTATCCTCTGCTTCAGTTCCAGTTTATTATGTTTACTTTGGTTGTATTTGTTTAGAAACAAAGTTTATAGAGTTATGATGAGCTTAGTGTCAATACGTCTGTCGTTTCCTAAGTTAATGAAATTTCTAAATACCTTTAGCAGTTTGTAATATCTAATAAATTTTGGCATTTATGTTGGAATTCTTGTGTAATTACTAACTGGAGCTACACGTGAAGCGTCATACTATTTGCCGTAGGGGACTTGGGGTAGGCGAGGGGCATCACATCCACATTTCATACTAAGCACATTTCGTAAATTAACACGGTTTTCAGGGTTCTTTTAAGGCACCTCCTAAACACCGTTTAGTGTGATATACTAATGGACCAATTGACAATTACACTACAATACTATATTGTGTTTAGGAGGTCACTTAAAGGGTGTAGTGTAATAAAGTAATAAGCTCTTTAACTGGTTGCCATTAATCGGGAATATTTCCAAACTTTCTTATTCTTATAGTTCCATATTGTTTTCACAAGGGGGTGGGGGGATGGTTCGAGTCATGAAAAATGTACAAAGATATACTCATTTTAGCCAAAATTCTGCGAGATTTACGTGCTAAGGGGGCGGAGGAGACAGGAGGGTGAAGGGCAGGAGGCGGGATCCGTACCTACATCTAGGACAACTTTAAAACAATATCTGTTACCTCATTGTAGTCACGTTAAAATCATCCACATCCACTTTTCAGGACACTTGCAATCAATGCACACAATGGAAAATTATATATTGTCAAATCAGTTTAGAAGTAGGGATCATGCGATACTACGAAAAAGTCATTACAGCTCCCATTCAAACTATACCCTATAAACTACTTAAGTCTCTAAGTCACATGCAAGTACATGGAGCATCAAGAGCTTTCTTCGCCTAGTCTCACTAAAAGGGTGTGCCATGAATCTATAAGTACCTAAACCGCTGTGATTTTCGACTATCCTCCCAGAGACCACTCTAAGCTGTTTATATTCATAAGAAGCCTTTTACTTGACATCCCTTGCGCTCACTTAAAATTCTATTTTATGTATGAACGACCTTTATTTTTGTGATCGAATAATAATGTAGATACAACGCCTACTTACTTACCTACTCCTATGTTGTTATGATGTTTTTTATAAAATAATAATAATATTCTACCACATTCACAGCGCCATCTAGTCCCAAATTAAGCAATATTTGCTTGACACAACAAAAATACATACCTACATATTATAGATAAATTACACCCAGACACAGAACAAACCTTTATGCTAAGCACACAAAGATTTGTCCTGGGTGGGAATCGAACCCACGACCTCCGGTTTAGCAGTCAGTGTCACTAACCACTAGACAAACAGGCCAGTCGATAAAATAGAGAAAGGTTAAGGTTGGGTTTTTAAATTAGAGACTGGCGATAGGTGAGTAGGTGTGCACAACAGTAAAACTAAAGTTGCCGTCATAGCTCTCCGAATCGCATCGCTGAAGTGGCAGTGGACAGGCCACATACCTCGCAGAACTGATAGCCGATGAAGCAAAAAAGTTCTCGAGTGGCGGCCACGTACCTATTGGAAAACGCAGCGTGGGGCGGCCCCCCGCCAGATGGACCGACGACCTAGTAAAGGTTGCGGGTGGCCGTTGGATGCGGCCGGCACATAGTCGCTCGCTGTGGCGGAAATTAGGTGAGGCCTATGTTCAACAGTGGACGTCATTGGGCTGATATGATGAAGTAGGTCTGTTAAAGTGTATCCAGAAATCATCTTTTTTTGCATAAGCGTAGTAAGTTTAGAAGAAGTGGTATGTTATTCACACAATGTTATTAATATCTTCCAAGTATAGATAAATTCACTCTACCTATTCCGATCCATTACTTAACGATAAATATCTACCAATATTTAATATAACAACACATTTATTGAACAGAGAATCAATTATTTCTTATAAGTACTTATCTGTGACTAATCGGATTATTTCTTCCATTAACATTTAATTATCTCCTTCAACTCAGGTATGTAAGTAATTATTTCTTACTATTACATGTATCGGTATTATTCTTTAATATATAATTATACGGGAATTAATTTTAACAAATGAGGATGTCAGGTGTAAGAAAAAGATATTAAGTAAATGTAAGAGTGTTAGTAAAAGTTGAGAATATGAATAAATTGGTCTGTGTACCGATGGCGACTAAGGGACTTTAAGGAGACAAGAGCACTACGAGAACAAGAAAATTCGAAACGATTCCCTATACCAACCCGCTAGCGTGTTATAAGTAGTACCCAGGCCAAATTCCCCCCACAATGTTTGGATGAGACCTGTGCAGTGGGACGTTTATGGGTTGAACTCGCGTTGAGAGTGCTCCGTCCGTAAATAACGAAAAATTAAATTTGATTGCTTCCTTGTTACAGTTTTTCCTGTAACCTACAGGTATTTTTTCTGAATTGATAGGCCCAGTGAAGTAGTTTCAGAGATTTCATCATCATCATCATCATCAGCAACCCATAAAGTCCCACTGCTGGGCTCGGGTCTCCTCTCCTCTAACTAGAGAGCTGAAAAGGTTTAGGCCATAATCCACTCACGCTGGCCTAGTGCGGGTTGGTGGATCAGACATACTCATAGAATTTCTTCTAGAGTATGTGGGTTTCCTCACGATGTTTTCCTTCGCCGTTAGATGGTAAGTCACTTGACTAGTACATATAAAATTGGTACTGCCGGTCAGGATCGAACTCGGACCGCATGATTTGCACGCCGGTCCATTCAGCCACCATCGCTTTATTTCATTTACTTCAAGAATATCAAAATTATTTATTTAATACACATACTACTTATACACACATTAGTTTATTGTTTTTGGAGAAAATTGGCTCTGACGGAGGAACCGAGTGATCATTTTCTTTTGAGGTACGGAACCCTAAAAATTATTTGAAAAATAAAAAAGCATCACAACCTATCACCCTGTAAATAAACTATGTAGTCTATTGTCACGGACTGTTTACTAAAATATAGGTAAACCACCTCAGAGCCATCAATCTTGTTGTCAAGAGTGTAGGAAGATAAATATGTTCCAATATCCTTCCCAAATTGTTAATTTAGCTGTGAACAGGGATCCTTCTACGGAAGTCTCAGAAGACGTTCACCAGTCATTTATATTGATTGATTGATTTAAATGCCTTGTATAGTCGTCGTAGTATATATAGTACATGCTGGACACGAAGTTAAGGGGACGATGGGGTTAGAAGCCGTCGGCTTCTTAGTTACCTCACCTTGCTTGATCTGTTGTAGCGGCCTTGTTATTTAGAGTTTTCATCTTAGTCTTGTAGAAGCAGAGAAATTCTGTATCTCATCAGGTTGCACTCGATGTTGTCGTAAATAGATACTTGTTTTGTGCATGAGTGGCCCACATAAGCAGAGGACAATATGCAATGCAGTTTTCTCTAACTCTTGGCAGAATCTGCACATTTTGGACCGGCTCAGTCTAAGTTTAGTTAACAGTGGCTGATAAGGGTTCTTGTCACTGCCGAAGTTTTGTACCTACTGAGTTGGAGCAGGTCTTTGGTACGTAAAGCCGTAATCGACCGGCGAGTTTTACAGCGGCTAGGTATATGGCTCATCGATAAACGCCATTCTACTTCGGATTGATCTAAATTTTAGATAAAAAATTTAGATAAATATAATTCTTCGAAATTAGCTGACGTATTGAATCAACCCTGCGCAACAACGGTAAATTGAACATTATCATAATTAAAACAGCTGGAAACTTCCACAAATAGAAAATAACAATTCCGTCATGAATGTTTAATGAAAATGGGGTGATTCTACCCCGATTTCCTCACAGTTGACTAAATTCTATTGTTGCAGAAGATAGAAGTGTACCTTTACTATGTTATTGAAAGATTTGATTCAATTTGTGCGGGGCAATTAACAATGTGTAATGGGGTGGTATTGTATACAGAATATACGTACCGACTGTGGATCGAATCCTCTGATCAAACCGGTTCGGTTTAAGCACATTTCAGTGGTTATGTTATTAAGGTACCTATTTTGGCGTTTGGGATTTATTGATTTATTCACGCTGTTAATAAGTATATAAGTAAGTTACTTAGTGGTTGTATCTATACTAATATTATAAGCTGAGGACTTTGTTTGGTGGAAAGCGCTAATCTTTTCGAATGAAAAAAATAGTGTTGGACAGTCCATTTATCGAGAAAGGCTGCTATATAACGTCATGCTACGAATAAATAGCTGAGTACTGACAAATACACGGAGCGAAGTTTGTATTGAAAAAACCTTTTTCATATTGATTTTAATTTATATTTTACTTTTATTTGGGAGTTACTAGATTTTTTTTTTTATTGCCTGAAGTGGCAGACGAGCAAGCGGCCCACCTGATGGTAAGTGGTTACCGACGCTCATGGACGTTGGCAATGTAAGAGGTACAGCCAAGCCGCTGCTTACCTTTGGAGAATAGCTCTCTTTAAACCTCGTTTGAAGAAGGACATGTCATAGCGCTCAGGAAATACCGCTGTAGGAAGTTCAACCATATAGGGTCACACCATATAGAGACAAAATAATTCATGTATCTGTTTACGTACCTAATTAATAAAGTACAACTACAAAACGGCGAAAATAGGGGGATATTCTAACTTGAACTTCATCACCATCATCATTACGACTCATAAATGTCCAACTGCTGGGCACAGGTCTCCTCCAAAGAATATGGAGGTAATTTAGCCTACTATACCACGCTGGCCAAACGGGTTGGTTTTTTTCGACTTTTCCTTTTTTCGCAGTGCTCTTTGTCTGTATAAGATTTCCTTTGTCGCCTTTTACGACACCCACGGGTTGAGATGGGGTAGTGACATTATCTATTCTTAATCCGTCACTACACGGATTGACTTGCAATTAGCGTGACGTTATTTACATGTTATGCTGTATGTGTAAGGTGAAGTAGGTAATTGTACGAGATTATAATTATAATCTATTATGGAAATCAGAGTCAAGTCGTTAAGTACAAGTCGATTTAGAATTGTGTATCTACATTTTGGTTAATTTCTATAATTAAGCAATCTGTTCATTCGGTTAATTGGTAGCAACAGCAGGTAAGCTTTGATGTTTCAATAATCTTACTAAAGTAAATCAGATTTAAGGCTTGGTTCACATTCAAGCGAAGATGAACCATTTGAAATCTCATTTTTTTATTTATCTTTTTTAATATAAAAATTATGTTGAACATACCACTTGCTACGTTTCTGACATAAGTACATCTTTTAATTAAATATTAAGCAATTTCCTTTGCTTTGGTTTAACATTTTCATATAAGCTCTGCACACGGAATGGTAGGGTCGCGGGTTCAAGTCCCGTCGTGGGTTTGAATTTTTCCATTACTTATTAAGCATTTGGACTGGCCGGTTGGTCTAGTGGTTAGTGACCCTGACTGCTAAGCCGGAGGTCGTGGGTTCGATCCCCACCCAGGACAAATCTTTGTGTGATGAGCATAAAGGTTTGTTCTGTGTCTGGGTGTAATTTATCTATAATATGTACCTATGTATTTACAAAAAAAAAAAATTAAGTAGTATATCAGTGGTTTAGTACCCATAACACAAGCAAATATAATTGCTTACTTTTTTTAACATTCATCAGTTTTGAAAAGAAAACATAAAATTGAAGAAAAATGGTGACATACTTTTATGAAAATCTGTTTGTGGATGTATGACCGAAAATATTGTATGAGTGCTTGCGGTTCTGTGAGCGTGATGCATGAATGTGTTCTTTTTCTTTTATTCTTCTTATTTCACTGTATCATATTTTTTCTTTTTTATTAATGCTGTCAGTGGTATTTTACCGTTGCGTTAATTATAAATAAAATAAATAAAATAAATAACTTTAAGATAAGAATGTAACAAGTAATCTGAAAACTATTGTTAGCTAAAGGGGTTATTACACTACAAAATATTCAGGGTCCCATTAAGGCACCTCCTGGACACGTGTAGTATAATATATTATTAATAGATCAATAGTATATTACACTGCATAGTGTTCAGAGGGTCCCTTTAAGGGACCCTGAATATCTTGTAGTGTAATAAGCTCTTAGGCCATGAGAAGAATATTGGCCATGAAAAAACAGGCCATTACTTTTAAATAGAGACTATTATTTTGTTCAAAAAACAATAAATACGTAGGTATTTATATGGTCATTAAGTCCTACTGCTGGGCTCGAGTCTCCTCTTCTCTAACTAGAGAGCTGAGAGGGTTTAGGCCATAATCCACTCACGCTGGCCTAGTGCGGGTTGGTGGATCAGACATACTCATAGAATTTCTTCTAGGGTATGTGGGTTTCCTCACGATGTTTTCTTTTACCGTCAGCAGATGGTAAGTCACTTGACTAGAAGGTACATATAAATTCCACAAAGTGGAATCTACATTGGTACTGCCGGTCGGGATCGAACTCGGACCGCGAGATTTGCACGCCCTTATCCATTCAGCCACCATCGCTGTCTGACTAAGTATATCCATAGATATATAGTACCTATACTATAACTTTGATAACATTTTAAAACGGAGTGCACAAAACTGCTCGCAGCGGGAAGTGTATACGACTGCTGTACAAGACGTCCCGGGTTCGATTCTCGGGTCGGGTAAAAATGGTATTGGGTTTTTCTATCAGGAAATTCTAATATTTCGATTTTCTCGGAGTTTGGTAAACAAAATGTTCCCGGTTGATGACAATAGGTTCGCCCCTTATTTCATGGGACCAAACATAGCTGGCGAAATGTGGGTCTGATACCCCTCTGCCTACCCATTCGGGGAAAAAGGCGTGATGTTTGTGCACAAAACACCAATAGAATTCCTTTTTATTTACTCTCACTTACTGACTAGCCCCTTTGCCATAACTACACAAGTAATGTACTAAGTTTATGGCTTAAAATACTCTGTACCCATCTACTTCGTATAATTTCAACATTCAACAGATTTAGCAGCCTTAAAGGAGAGATTTGCATAAAGCGATGTTTAGTGGAGCGAGTTTTAACAATCAATTGGATTACGAGCGGTATCCTTACGAAGCAGGCTCCTCTCCTCTCTCGCTTCAATGGCACCATGCTTAACTATAATCAATCATTCACCGTCTAGCCTAGATAATATCGTTACAGTATAACAAGGCTGACAAGGCTCCGAGACTCCTAATGATGTTAGAATAAGAATATTACAAAACGCGTCTTCGCTTCCTACGGCAATGGATTTCTTGGAAATTGTGTACTGTAAGTACATATCAAACTAGATTTCACATAAATATTTGATAGCTAGAGGAGTGTTTTCTTTGTTATCTTCTTGTTAATATATTTTTTTTTATTGCAATTTTGTTTTTTAAAATAAATAAGTCGAAAATGATCGCTGTCTGTTACTCAATCATGCCAGAACGGCTGAAACGATCTGTTTGAAATTAGATTCACAGAGACAGATAGATCTGGAATAACACATCGCGTCGGCTACGTTTACCGAAATATCAAGCGAGCGGACAGAAGCTGGTATTTATTATAAGTAGAGATCGGATATTCCAGTGGTATTATCAACTCTATGTTGCTTACTTCCACGAAGTTTAGGTAAATATGCACTGGAATATCCGATCTCTAATTGTAAGATACACAGCACCGTGCCGTTTACTACATGTTTAGACATCTCTTACCAAATGGTTCTTTAAATCACAGCTCCCTTCTTCTCATGTATCTCGCCTCATCTACGCTTGATTAGAATCCAGACTATAAGTATTAGTCTGCAATTACAAATACTACTACTACTAATACTGCAATTTATCTCATTATTGAAAGGCTTGTACCATAGATTACAAATTTGCTCCTCTATGAAATATGTTTTTTGGGTAAACCTTAATTATATTAAGTATATAGTAATAATAGTAAGTTAAAGAAGAAATTGTCTGTAACAGTTTAAGGTGTGAAATATTTTTGACTTGAAAAACTTGCCTGTAGTTGGTTTGATATAACTTTAAACAACTTTTAAATCCCTTTTCTAGGGGGTGTCACTATTGCCATTACATCAAGTGCTACAATTAAGTGCCAGCAAGATAGTATTTTTTTATCCATGTAGTGACGGATTAATAATCTAAACCCATGGGTGTCGTAAAAGGCGACTAAAGGAACCTTATGTAGAGAAAAACTCGCGAATTGCAATTTAATATTTAATTGTATTTAATTGATTGTGTTTAAAATTGTAATAGTAATTAATTATTATATATTTATGTAATTTTAAGTTTAATTTAAAATGTATTTTAAATCTTTAGCATAAGAAAGTGTAGGGCCTACCAGACATTGTCTTACTTAAAGGTAGGCTCCAGTTTCTATGTTTGTACTCAGCTTTGAATTTTGAATTAAATTATAGACGGTAAACTGACAGTAATGATGTCACGCTACAAACATAAGAGACAAAGCAAAAATAATAAATGGCAATATTGACTGGCCTGTTGGTCTAGTGGTTAGTGACCCTGACTGCTAAGCCGGAGGTCGTGGGTTCGATCCCCACCCAAGACAAATCTTTGTGTGATGATCATAAAGGTTTGTTCTGTGTCTGGGTGTAATTTATCTATAATATGTATGTATTTACAGAAAAAAAAAGTATTTAAGTAGATATATCAGTTGTTTAGTACCCATAACACAATCAAATATAATTGCTTACTTTGGGACTAGATGGCGCTAAAAAAAAAAGAAGCCCATTCTTACAAATATATGAGAAACAAATTCGTTGATTCCTTACAATAAAATTAATTTCCGTTTAAGTCTAGATGTACAAAAACATCAAACATTGGCTGCTTTATGTACAATCTCATCGCAAAAAAGGGCGCAATCTGAATATTATTACAGAATAAATTATTGAAATCTCTCAACGGATCTGCATATTTAATTTCGCGCTTGTTATCCCAATTTACGGATCAGCTGATTACACTGAACACATTTTGTCAATCTCACCCTCGTGCTCGCAAGCTAAATTATTTTAGGATTCCTTTTGTATATATTTTTATCATACACGTTTTGTGAGCAAAAGCTTTCAAAGAAAATTGTATGTAAAAGTATGGTGTAATTTAATATTAGCTGAATTTGTGGAATATCGCGCTGTCAGAGATTTTGTAATTATATTCCATGTCTTGCGAACATTTTTTACTTTGACACAGGTTAAAAATAGCGGACGGTTTTGCGTTATTTTTTTTTGGCTGAATAAAGAAATACCGCTGCACTGAATATTAAGTACTCGTATCTATACGTCACACGCATGCCTGGCTGTGTCAGTGGGAATCTATATATAGGTACCTTTTCAATTTATTTGTGAATATTGGCAAAACTATTTTTTATTTGGGAACGCTATGGATAAATAACCCCATATTAATGACTTAATTCTTTGCAAATATACTTTCTCGATTAATAAATTGCCTGCCTTATCGATTCATCTAAATAATTTTCAGACAACCGATATGTAGGAGTGAATAGGTTTCTTAAGGGTCGGCAACGCGCTCGTGATACCCCTGGTGTTGCAGGCGCCCATAGGCTACGGTAACCACTTACCATCAGGCGGACCGTACGTCTGTTTGCCACCGTCGTGGTATAAAAAAAAAAAAAAAAAAGCATACGCACGGTACTAGATACGATTATTTGAATGAATTACAAGTTAGTCAATTCAGTGTAATAATATTATAAACTAGTGCGTGATGTATTATTATTTTGTTTTTTTTTTAATTTTTTTACAACTATATATTTACAATAGATACACATGACATAATATGCAAGTCATTATAATACTAATGTACTATAATAGCTTGCATATTAAACAAAGGCTTGCAAAATAACATAGGTACTCACGTGAATTGTGAAACAAACGCAATCGAATTGTTTCTAAGACAATAAGCCTTGTAATGGGACATGTGAAGTTCACAGACTTTCCAATTTAAAGTTAATTATAGTGTAATGAAAGTAGATCTTGGCTTATTGCCGTAGTTGGAGATACATGTGAGTTATTATGTTGTTGTCTACATATATTTCTATCTATCTTCTATCTATTTATTCTAAACGACATGTCATTTCAAGACATTTGAACACATGTAACAATGTACTAATTTGAGATGTCGATAGAATAGATAGATCGAATCGATTTCTACTGGCTAGAAGGGGGATTGTCGGCTTGAACATATAAATATAATAATAATGGTATGTTATCCCAAGAAAAAAATATTATTGGAATAGAATACACTTACATAATTTAAAGTAAAATATTTTATTGTAAATTAATATATTATCGTTGATTTGTTCATGACTCTCCATCAGAAAGTGATCAAAAGTTGGAATTGTTTACTTTTATTGACTTTTAGAGAGAGCTGAAATACTTTTATTAGCTTTTTACATAATTATCTTGGAATTATACGTGATGAAAACCAGAAAAACAAGAAGAACGTGGGTAAAACAAGAAAAACGTCATCGTACAAGAAAATATGTTTAGTTAGATATTTTGACTTTTATCTTGACGCAAACACCGATTTCCAGGAATTTTATTTCGGACTAAAATTTGTTGTTGATCCGCAGATAGTTGTAATGTATCAGTTGTTTATTAAACACTTAATTAATTATTATGATCAATTGGACCGGTTTAAGCAAAAATTATCCAATGAACACAAACCTCATTTTGAAATATTGTACTTTAAAATTCATTAGAGTATTTGGGGCTTTGTAATGCTCTGCTATGAATTTTAAAGTCAAATATCTCAATATAAAGTTAGTGTTGATTTGATCATTTTTGCTTAAATCGGTCCAATTTCTGGAGTGGAGACACTGACTCAGCAAGCGTAGGGTTGAACGCCCCCCAGCTGTTATAGCGAGTGAGTATGAGCCACTAATGACGGACACTAGTAATAAAAAATTAATCTTTTTTTTTTTTATTAGGTGAGGCCTATGTTCAACAGTGGACGTCATTGGGCTGATATGATGATGATGATGATGAATCATTTTATTTTTACTTTTGCACAATTTATATAAACTGATAAAAATTATGATAATATCCAATGATATTCTATGTTCATACAATATCATTGATAATATCACATAGTCTATCTATTACAAACCTCATTTTAAATTACGTACGTAAATATCTATCCATAACTCCTACGTATAACACAAGTAATTTGTATTATATGCAAACAATTACGTTAAAAGCTCAATTTGGCCTTTAATTAAACATTTTCCAGGGCGAATGTCAAAACCAACAGAGCGCGTTGATTCTGTTACAAACAGGCTATAGAATTGGGACTGCTCTCAATTTACATCTGACTTTTAAATTTCGATTTGTAATTTATAATCCGTTTGTGAAGTGTGTAAATTGAATTTCTACATTCCGTTTACATTTATTTTTACAATTCAATAATTGGATTTGTGTATAATCGATTTCTGTTTAACTGGATTTGTGTTTCGTTTAACTGTTAACACGTAAGTTAAGATCATATTTGGACACTATGCAAAGGTTCATGCGTCTAAACTACAAGTGCAGAAAAAAAGCCAATTTGAAAACGCTCTTTTATAATTGGGATATTTGCCTACATACACATAATTAATTGTTCTGATATAGGTCCAGTTAGATCGTGTCCACGGTCAGTGTAATTTAATTGAAACGTCGCGTCGGGTAAATAAATAAGGTATTATTATTTCATAAAATATAATACGTAACATAGACCCGTTTCGAAACAAATTAATTAAATTACTTGTGTAGCTTTTCTGCAAACCCAACGTTAGTAATAATAATTATTTGCTTTGGCAAATAATTACTTTGAAAATAAATGGCGTAAGTACATATACATAAATACGTAAGTTTATTTTTTGTCCCTTATTTCTTTCTGTCTACAAAATTCCATAGTAATATTATTTTTCAAGGAACACCTTTGTGCTTGTTAAAAAGAGATAATGTTAATTAGTTTTCTGTTTTGCGTTGAAATATTTGCAGTAAATACTCGCTTCTCTTTGTTGGTAATTGTAAAAAATGCATCACTTAATAAAGTTAATTATAAGGTGAGTTTTGCCAATACAAAGGTAAAAGGTTAAAGACACAGCCAAGTAGCCTATCTTAAAACAAAATTGCTTTGTGAAATAAACATAGTCCATTTCTGTACGTTTTAACAGCATTTTTTACTCTTCTATTTTTAGAGACCACTACTTTCCAGCAAATATAACTATCGAGGTAGTATTATTATAAATGCAGTCTACTGTAATGGAATTTCCACACCACTGACACAATCATGTTTTGTTATGGAGCCTTTTATAAAGTGGAGGTACTAAACCAGTTGGGCTGTTCCATTTCAATAAGAAATTTTGCTAAACGCTTCGTCTCGCCTGCGCCTACGCAAATAAATAAAAGGAAAATATAATGTAATAACTAGACTGTAACTCTTGAAATAAAAATACTTTCATTACTTCACGTCTTACGAAATCTTACGATGTTGGCTGGTAATGAAGGACACAGAAAGCTAGAATAGATAGTATACTTAAGTAGCCTCCATACCAAATTGTATAAACACTATTCATCATAACAACCCATAATGTCCCACTGCTGGGCACGGGTCTGGCCTAAACATTTTGGAGGAAATTTAGGCTACTATCTAATCCAGCCAGCGTGGCCACACGGATTGGTATAGGGTTTTGTATCGAATTTTCTTTTTCTCGCAGTGCTCTAGTCACCTTGTACGAGATCCACGGGTTGAAATGGGGTAGTGACATTATTATTTATTCTTAATCCGTCGCTGCACGGACAAAATAAATAATTAAGTACTACATCGTATTTAATTAAAGTGACCCGACACAATGCATGCATCAGTACCTAATGTTGCAATTAGATATAAAATACCACAGAAATCATGAATAAACAGCAATAAAACCTGTTGATAAACACACAGTAGCCAATCGATCATTCATTGTCGAGACAAAGAGAGCAAAAATGTAAAATAATGGGAAAGAAAGCTTAATAGAGTGGAATAGACGTCGTTAGCAGACAGTCCATGTCGTCAACTTGACGACTAATCGCGTTTCAATTGTTTCCACTTAGTCTTATCAAACTTATGTTGTTCTATTGATTTGCGTTTTATAGCCGATCTTATTTTGTTTTTAAACAATCTATTGTTTTCAGTTTATGTAGTTTACAAAATGAATTTATAAGGTGCGTTGTATAAGGTTTAACTGAAGGTCCTTTAATAGTTCTAATAGCCTTAATGTGATCGTTTTTTATTTGCACATGCATATTAAACTTTATATTATGCGCTTTTTCTGTAGTTCTTTACTTAATTTTATTAACTTTTGTTATACAAATAAATAAAATTAGTGTGTCTTTTTGTAATATTAAAATAACCGCTTTTTACTACATGCATTTAAATGTGTATACGATACATATACCAAAATATATTTTTTTTAAATTTTTGTCTGTCTGTCTGTTTGTTCCAGCTAATATTTGGAACGGCTGGACTGATTTCGACGGGACTTTCACTGGCGGATATCTAATGTCACAAGGAGTAACTTAGGTTACTTTGGTTTTGGTAAAATATCAGGGTACCGTAAAAAAAAAATTAAAACTCCATGAATGCGGGATAAGTTGTCCACGCTCGCGAAGAAAGTCGCGGGCATAGCTAGTATTTTCATATAAAAAGAGATCCGAGACAAATTTTTGGATAGCTTTTTATATCATTATTCATATCTAATAACATTTATTATACCTATTACCCTTCTATTTTCAATGGATAGTTAAATATAGCTGATGCAATAAGCTATCAAAGATACGTGCAAAAATGGAGCAAATGTACATTATATAGGTCAATCTTGTTTCATAAACGTAAGGGATCGGACATGGCTTTTTCATAAAATACATAAATACGTCTATGTTATCCTGAAGGCAAATCTAAGGAAAACAGGACATTACTGGATAATTTTTCCTCGAATAAATTGTTGCGGTATAGTTATGACTAGATTCCGCCTGCGGCTTTGCCCACGGCATCTAGATAAAAAGTAGAGATGGGTTGCTCTACGCCGCGCAATTGCGCCAACTCAGCTCGCTGCGCCGGATGTGTCAACCCAGTTTTTTAAAACGTGTTGGCGCACAGTGCATTTCAATTTGCTCACTCGTTCGCGTGAAAATGTCAGGAGTTTGTGAGTGCGGCGTGCAGGCAGATGGCACCCAGCCCGCCTGCTTCACTTTACTGTTCTATTTAATTGCGCCATTGCGCAATTTTGAGTTAACTCAATGGGTCGGCGCAATAAACTGCGCCTGAGTTACTGAGTTGATGCTATTCCAGACAATAATCCACCTGTGTGCCAATTTTTTTACACAGACCCAACCAACCAACCAAGACCAACAACCATTCAGCCGTTTTAGCTTGACTGAGTAACAAAAACATCTACATTTTAATCCATCCTAACTTTCACATTAATCTATATCTTTTTAAAAATAAATGCCCATTTCCCTTGGTCACGGCATTACGCGTGAATGGTTGAACGGATTTGAAAAATTCTAATAAGTCAAAGTCAAATCTTTTTATATCATTTTGATCACATACATGATACTTATGAACGTCATACAAAGCCAAAAAAAAAAGTGTCAACAAATTTGCCAACGGCTAGTTCATTGACATGGTTGAGCTTTTACAAGAACTTGGCAAGAAACTCAGGCCACTCTTTTTAATCGCCATAGTTGTTACAATTACAATTGGTTACAGTTTGATGATTTACAGTGTTGGATAGCCCATTTATCGAGGAAAGTTATAAGCTATATATAGCGCTACGGCCAATCCGAGCTGAGCAGTGGCCAAACAAAGAAGAGCTAATAATATAATATTAGTAGAATTGCGGGTCTTTGAAATATGCTAAGTTTCGAAAACCAACTGCACTTGCCCCAAATTTCACCAAATTAGAGTAAAAGTGTGATGTAAACAATCATAATTATGGATTTCAAGTCATAAGTCATAAATCAATGTACAATGAAATTCAATGTACGTCTATTGGTTTATATAACAATCAATACACGTGGCACTCCACAATAATCTATTGCCTAGTATTCAGTGCAGTCTAGGTCTTAAGGCGAGGCTTTCCCAACGTGATAGGCAGCAATAAACAGAGAGAGGCATCAAAGTGCGTGAACTGGAAAAAATATCGTAATTTTCGAATATCGGGGTGGATTTTTCAAATTTATAATGATTTTTGAGGTATTTTGCAGTTACGAGTACGACAGTTCAATTAATCTATACTAATATTATAAAGCTAAAGAGTTTGTTTGTTTGAACGCTGGGATCTCAGGAACTACTGATCCGATTTGCAAAATTCATTTAGTGTCAGATAGTCCATTTATCGAGGAACGTTATAGATTATATAACACGCTACGGCCAATAGGAGCTGAGCAGTGACCAAACAAAAGAAACGGTACCGAAGCCCCGCGCGACTTCTAGTTATTTATAAAAATACAAAATCTAACACAATTAAAATCATTACATATGCAAATTTTCAACCTATCTTTGTAATATTATCGTGATAAAAGTGACATATATACATATATAAATCGTGTATCGAACACCGTTGCCGTTAGACTACCATACAATTTGTTTTAAAACTTTATTCCGTGTTATGAGTACAAGTAATGCAAAATAAATTTACTCGGTACCTTTACTTAAAACACTACGGCGTTTACCCCTTCTATCCACTTATGTATCCAACCCTCTTTGTTCTAGGGATGGTTGGATACTATAAGTTGGAGGTAAGGCGAGACTTAGCCTTAGCTAAATATGTTTTGTCTGTGTTCCGGGGTAAATTGAGAAACCCTCAGGTTTTGGAATCGTTAAAGTTGCTTGTTTCAAACACAAGACTGCGGCAGGCGCCAAGAACTAGGGTCTTTGATATACCGTCATCGCGCACTAACTTGCAGAAATTTGCACCAATAAGCAGGGCTTTAAATATTATTGATGAGGTTGGCCAACGCATAGACATTGAGAAGGTGACACTAGATTGTCTTAGTTATAAGTTTAATTTCTAGTTTTGTTCTCTGTTGCTGCATTGCTGTATTGGGTCTTACCTGTAATAACAATGTATGCATAATAAATAAATCAATAAATAAAGTAAAACTCATAACTAAACATTAGGTTTTGATGACTCGCCTTAATTAACTAGGCCAATCGAGACTATACGCCATAGTTCGAACATCTCTACAGCTTGTTACTGGCTTCCGTCATGCGAGTGACGACAGAACTCACTTGAGCTTAGCTTTGGTGTATTCTTCCGTGATGTAAATCTAACAAGGCTCGACTCATTTGCGTTGAGCTGTATAACTGAACCAAGTACAATGGAGCTTGATGGAAACTAGAGACTCCCATTTTATTTTTGCATTAAGTAAGCGTTACCCTTATAGAGCTGAGATATCTAGATAGAGGATAGGAAATCCGTGCCCAGCAATGGGACATGAATGGATAGTGATTATAAGCTTTACTATGGGTACTCGAAGATTTTGTTATAGGGATTATTCGGAGACGGACCGCTAATTTGTGAGGCTTCAGGGACAATCCCTCCCACATATCCACCGCTGTGATTCATGTGAGCCAGGATTAATAATGATGAACTACGAAAACAACAAGCTAAGAGATTTTGAATTGAATTTATCAGAAGTAACATTAAGGAGTTAAAAAGGAATTTTATCTTGTTGTAATCTTGCGTTTCAACAGAGCTCGGAGTGTATCCCATCTGGCCCGGTGACTTGGCCCGGCGCCGGGCCACATGGGAATAAAAAGTATTAACTGGCCCGGCGATATATTTATCGGGCCAGATGACACTAGTGTATCCGATCTGGCCTGGGGACTTGGCCCGGTGCCGGGCCACATGGGAATAAAAAGTTTTAACTGGCCCGGCGATATATTTCGCTATCCTCATCGTCATATCAATGAACATAGGCCTCACGTAACTCTCGCTTAAACTATAGTTACATAAAATTAGTTATAAGTTTTGAAGTTGATATTCTATTCAGTATAGTTATTTGTGTGATTCACGAGTCTCTATTTAAATGAAAGAAAATTGTGAAGTCAACCGGAGATCCTTTCAACACAGTTACATTAAAGAACAAGATTTATTTTATTATTTTTCAGCCATCTTTTAGTCTAACGAGCTGCTACGGCTCGAAGTTATCCCAATAACAACCTCTTCATTATGAATGTTTACCGTTTTACATTAGGTACCTACTTTTCTTTTGAATAAATCTATTTTCTATTCATCATCATCATTTCAACCCACAAACGTCTCACTGCTGGGCACGGGTCTCCTCCAAAGATGAGGAGGGAATTTAGCCTACTATACCACGCTGGCCAGACGGGTTGGTATAGGGTTTGTTTCGAATTTTCCTTTTCTTGCAGTGATCTTGTCTGCATGGTTATTCTCCCTTAGTCGCCTTTTACGACACCCATGGGTTGAGATGGGGTAGTGACATTATGTATTCTTAATCCGTCACTACATGGAAAATTTTCTATTAATAAAATAAAAATGGTTAAGGAAACCAACTCAGATAATTCGTTTTTTTTAATACTCGTTAAATAACCTTATTCAGACTTTCTTCTGCATTGCGAGAAATGGTAAATTGAAAACAAAACCTATACCAACCCGTCTGGCCAGCGTGGTATAGTTGGCTAAATTCCCTCCACATTCTTTGGAGGAGACCCGTGCCCAGCAGTGGGACGTTTATGGGTTGAAATGATAATGATGATGATGAATATTCGTTGAAGGCCAAGGAAGGTTCTTGTAATGTTAATTGTAAACCAATGACAATCCAATTACACGCGGGCGGAGCCGCAGGAATATCCTAGTATTATTCTTTTATGGTAATAATTACATTATCATGTTATCAAAGTTTGTTAAAAATACCCTTGTTTGATCAAACTTATAAAAGTAAGAAACATGAATATTCCATTATTTTACACGACTGCTCAAAAAGAGGAGTATTATGTTTTCAGGATTCATGTATGTATGTGCATTTACTGCGTTTCTTTATTTTATCATAACTTCTAAACGGCTGTTTTAGATGTAAAAGATATCATTACAATCCTTCCATCTTCCGAGCAACTAAAGGCTAGTAAAATTAAAAAACACTTTCACTAAGAGAAAAAATCAGAATATCGCATGATTGCTTCGAAAAAAGTTACCTAGCTTTTTTTTCGCGCAGCTCGTTTTTCAAGAAGCGTAAATATCGAAGCGCTCAAAGAGAATCACCGTTTTGTAAACCAATGTCGGAATTTAAAATTGCTTTGACGAAGTTTTAATAAAGTTCGCGCATCCACTCAATGCTTACATTGCGCGTTGTTGTATTTGTACGATTTGATGTAAGTATTTGTATGAGTTTAAACATTAAGTTTAAATCGCAATCGATTTCTATTAAAAGTAAGTAGGTATCCGTAATGCTTACAGTTATTTTACCTTGAAAATAACGCCTTGCAAGTTTCCAATATGTTATTTGCATATAATAGAACTGTAAACGCAATGACTTATTACCTTTTATACACTTTTAACTTAATTCTAAAAAGTGTAGCAAACATATTTTCAAAATAAAGCTCCGATTTTTTTTAACTCGCCCCGTGGCAAGGGATGAGTCACTACACCAAAATAATAAAAAAGGGGGCGAGTGGAGCATTTTAAACGCAAGGGCCGAGATCGAGGGGGCGAGTCGAGACTAAGCCAATCATCATACGCACGCCCACTGTTGAACATAGGCCTCACCAAACCTGCGACTAAATAATAAAGATTGAAAACCACGAGTATATTACTAAATTGCGACGCTACCAGTCTATTTGTAAATAGTCTGTGGCGAAATCATTAAGCTAGTAAAAATATTGTTCAGAGTATACTCTGAATTCCAGGATTTCATAATAATGTTAAAGTTATTATTATTAAGTTACTAGCTGTCCCGGCGAACTTCGTACCACCTACTTAATTTATGATTTTATGAAAGTATACCTACCTATGTAGGACGTCATTGTTTACGTTATTATGTATATAATAACGTCCTACAAAGCGTACTTACGTATCATGAAATGAATGAATCAAACCGTAAACCAATGACACACTTTAGCTGCATCATCGAGGTATTTGTCAGGCTTCTACATAATAATAATAAAAAAAGAATCTTTACGTTTCAAATCTTCTCAAGGAAAACTCATTACAAGTAATTGTATTTGTATAAAAAGTATTAGATTTGGCACTCTACGTCAACTAAAGTTGTTTAGTAGCCTCGACAACCTATTTAGACAATTCCATTTACTCTAACAGAATAATCTCGGGATGTAATCTGGAACTGAAATTTGTTTTTATAAGAGAGAAGTTTTGTTTGAGAATTTTGCATGAAAAGAACTAACTTAATTATTATAGGGATTAAGAAATCTTCTCCACAATGGGCCATAATTGACGAATAGGAAATAGCTCTAATAAACCATAGCATTTTTTGAAAATATGCTTGAAAAGAAAGGGCTTTATCGGAATCGAACCCACGTCACTCGGCATAACTATAATATTAGTGGCGAGGCGACCACTAACCGCTTCGCCACGGTGCGCGGTGACAGTGAAGTTATGCTCTAAAATATTCAGGTATTCCATAGACTTCCAATCCTTATGGAAATAAGGGCCCGTATTTCTAATCCCAAATTCGATATCTCCTCTTGTTGAATAACTAATACCTACTAATATAAGGGTAAGGAAGGGAAAAGTGGTCTACAGCTAAGGCCTATATTAGGTAATATAATCTTACTATATAGCCCAAATATGCTACAACACACAAGTTATAAAATCTACATACAATAGTTCTATTTTTGACATATAGTAGGCATATTACGAAAAGCGTATTATCATGTGGGTAGTCTTGGAATATTGAGGTTGAAAGCTGCGTACTACTGAAACATAATTATTGTAACTGTACAAAATAAATAAAATTATTGTAATCTCAAAAAAATATCTGTAATCGAACTTCAATGAAAAATACGCCTGTCAGTAGATGGCGTTACTAGTCTTCAAATGAAACAAGTTTGAAGAACGAGCATAGATTACAGAATGCTTGATTGGTTAAATTAGAATGAATTCTAGAGATTTTGATTCAAAGTATTTTTCGAGTCTTTCGTCGATTCATTCAATTTATTTATTTTTAACTGTAACTAAGTAACAACAATTGGAATAGGTAACATTCTTCAAATCAATAATTTTTACCTAACAATATATTAATTCTATAAAATTCAATAATAAAATAAAACCGGTATACTGCTAATACTGGTAAAATACCGATCCGGTATTTCAGAGGTGGTATTATCCACTCTATGTTACTTACTTCCGCACAGTTTAGGTAAATATGCACTGGAATATCCGATCTCTAGTTATAAAGCTTGAACAAGACTGATTACAAAATCTATAAACACGGTTACAACACAAGCCCCATTGTCGTGCCGCGCCGTTGCAAAGCGGTGATTAATCCAATTTGCGGGTAAAAGCCCTTCCAGGGATATGCCTACTGTCATCCTACGGCTTTGTTCCACTAATCCAGTACCGATACGAGTATTTTCAGTAATTGTTACAAGTTCTAATAGACATTTTATTTCAGTAACCGTACAGTTGTGAATAAGTAAGGGTAAAGTCTGGTTGCAAGAACCTATACAATGCCTCGAATATGCATATATTATCATATCATGGTTTAATATATTAATGGGTTTTTTTTGTAAATTTTTGAAACAAATCTGTTCCATTTTAATCAAAACTGTTGTAATAAAAGAAAATTTAGAAGTTTTTAAGAAATAAGTTAGTTTAATGTGTAAATATTTAAGTGTACTGTTAACTGGCATGCTTAATTGGGCACTTTTAAAACTTTGATGTTTTTGTATATAATGAACTCAACTTTACTAAATCACAAATAAGGTCAAAATGTCATATAAATCCTTCACTGGTTTTTCTTCTTAATTATTTTCATAAAATACTCGTATTTACAATTAAAAAAATATAATTGACCGAAAAGTGTGGTCTTAAGCGAGGCACTTTATCCAGCAATATCACGAGATACCGTAGAGAGGGGACCGGGCAAAAAAAATATGTGTCATCAATTTAATCCAGCGTGTCATCTTTGGCACGTGTGTCAATAGCCTTGCCTTACGCAGACTATTAGCAACAGTGTTTAAATAAACATTTATTACGGTAATATGATGAAAGCTTACGAGCAACCAAATTAACTCTACATGAATAAGCTCAATGAATACATGCCATGTTGTTATTTTTAGTCAGACAAGGGTTAAGTGGGGTGTCCATCAGTTTCGGTCGAAATGAGACAATTTGCTTAATTCTATATTGACACGTGTTTATTTAGGAAACGGTTTTGTTTAGGGTTCACGATATTGGGCCGACTTTCTATTGTTTGTATTAGTTTGCCATTTATGCCGTCAATATGTTGAGGACGATGGATAGAATATTATCTTATATTATGAATACATTTAAAAATAAATATTTGTGGATAAAGAATTTTGGGATGGTTTAGAAATTGTTTATGTTTACAATATTGCCCTATGTTATAAGATAGATATTTCCTATCCTATAAACTTATTTCAAAGTCAAAGTAGTAAAAGTTATGTTAAAACAATTCTAGCTAAAAAAATATTTTCATCGTTGAAATATTTGTCTTGAACAGATTACATTATATAGATAGATATACAATAAATGCTAGGCATTTATATAAGATTATTTTTTTACCTAGTTTTATCTAGTATTTTAGTTTTAATACTTGCCACTTAAATTGTGAATGTTGTATAAACCTATAATTGGCACACATATCAGAACAGTACCTAGTTTTTATCTTAGTTTTAAGAACTTAATATGTTATATTAATATGTATGTATAGCTGTTGGTGTGTCTTATTAAACAAATAAATAAATAAAGGTTAAATGCCTAGTTGTTAATACAAAGTATTATAGGTGTTCTACACGGTTATAAACTTGCGTTCCAACAGAGTGACCTTGGTGGATGCTTCGTTGCCATCCGCGTAGTTTGTATGAAATACACAGCCGGCTACATGGTTGGAATTCACCAAGGGCACCTCTGTGGAAGGCAAATTTATAACCGTGTAGAACACCTATTACTCATATCAGAAGAAATTTATTTATGAAATAAAAAACGTATACCTATTAACAAATTAATCATGATGAAAAAATATGTGTAGGTTTATCATTAACTAATTAAAATTCAATCACTAATACATATACTTACCTACTTAAATTTCATAAAGTTATTAATTTCTTAAAGATTTTAATAACCAAATTACCGAAAATTTGATTGATGAAGAATACTTTATTTTAAAAGTTGTAACCAATTAACGTTATACGTCAATCCGTCCAGTCAACTTTGTTTGTCTTTCAAAGTATAATCAGTTTAGAGACGATCTGAGGTTATTGCTAAACATTGCGCGTAGCTCTGATAGTCAAACTTGTTTACGACCAAATCGATTCGTCTCGAACCGGTTTGCTTGACGACAATTGAGTGAACACTTAGATGCTTTTGCGTTTCTTTTTTAATTGCTAGACTTAGGTATTGATTTTTTTTTTACAAAAAAATCTTTTCGCAATCTCAACATTTTATTGGTCAATACCAATACCGTGATCAAGTTTTCGGAAATATTAATTTGGTAATGTTATTTTTATAAATTATCCAGCTCGGTAGAAAAAACTTCGAGAAAGGAATTATTATCAATTTTATGTTTGGGCAGCATTTGGCCAACTACGTGGGTTTTCTCTTCGCCTTTACCGCAATGCTTGAAGGCTTAAGAGCTTGAAGTCTTCTTATACAATATAGCAGGGGACTGCAATAGAATGAAATGATGATGATGACGAATGTTATTTTCATAATTTTTGCAGCAATATCAAATCGATCAATCTGTCACCGTGGCGTAGCGGTTAAGGCGGTCGCTTAGTCAATAATATACCTATGCCGAGTGACTTAAAAAAAACAATATACTTAATTAATAATAACTCATTGCAAATACAATGTTCCCCGTTTATTTATACCTACTTGTCATAATTTGTCATTCACTGTGTCAAGTTGCTTTTGGAATTATCATTAATTTCTCCAAGCTAATCTATAGACCGTAAACCCCAAGGATTTCCTATCACCGATCCAATATTATCTCATATTACATTTTCTATTATTGTCACCCTATGGAAAGGGATACCTAACCGTTTTAGCTCATTGGTGTCCACGTGTGAACGGCTACGGAATTAATAATAGGGTTTTAGTTCATGCGGTTTTATTCTATTTATTAGCTACGTAATTGTTTTGTAACTCATGTATTAAATATTGGCTAGCTAGTGGTCTTTAGAGCGTACCTTCTGGAAGAAATCGTTATGAACGTTACTTTTAATTGTCTAGTTAAGTTAGCTTGAAAAATAAAAGTTGGTTTCCAATAATTCGCATACAGCTTGGTGCAAATTTTGGGCATACCATTATTAAATTATTTAATTATAATTTGACAACTCCAGCAAGCTGTGTTCACATCCAGCAGGATACAATTGTCGCTGTTTTTATTATGTAAATATTTCTCTCTAGTATTTATAACATTTGATCTAGTTTTGAGAAGTCTCATAAAATATCATGTGAGCAAAAAAATTGTTGAAAAAAATTTGCAAATATGGTTCTTTGTAAGCCAATCAAACTGCTAATAATTTTATAATAAAAATTGGTCAGATAAAGTAACAGATACCTATCATATTTTAAAAAAATCATCTAATTGACTCTCTCTTTTTACTTTGCCGATTCTCATAGACCTATGATCAAACACACACACACACATTAATTGTATTTCTATGGGTTAATAGATACCCGAGGTATGGTATAGCCACATAGCTTCATGCCTTATTTTCCTAAAGGCATCGCACACAAATTCTGCACATCTCCCAGGCACAATTTCGAATCGAGACTGATATGAAGGCATTGAAAATTTCACGATGAAAAAATCGCAATCAGACAATAGTGAAACCGAAAATTGAGAATGTGCTGGCATTTCGTTTGCCAGTTTAATTGGCTTTGGTTGCAAAACGGTTAATACTCTTGCTGATATCACCCGCGCACTTCTAGTTTTTTCTTTCATAGCGATATATGCTGCGGCTATAATTGTAGCACTGTATGCAATTTTGTAATAAACAGTTTTATATTCTACTATATGACTAACATCGCTGTTTAGAGTGACATGGGTTTGATTCCCATCATAATCAGTCTAATGCCACTTCAACCAACGGCCACCCGTAACCTTTAATAAGTCGTCGCCGCGTCGGTCCATTTGGTGAGGGCCGTCGATTCTCATACGAGAAAAATATTTATGTGATTTATAGATATTTGTTTCGAGTCTGGGTGTACTTGTATCCGTCAATTGTATGTTTATAAAGTTACCCGAAGCACAGGGTTTGTTTCCTAGTGCGAAAAAAGAAATGATAGCAAAAAAAATATTTCTTAATTCTTTATTGTACACAAAAATTACAAAACATAACAAACACAAGAGAAAAGACATGTAAGTACATAGGCGAGCTTAACTCAAATTTGAGTTCTACCAGCAATCCCTCAAAATGTAGAGGAAAGATAAAAATATAGCGAGAGAGCAAAAGAAGTGTACAACGTTAAGGTGAAAGGAAAACAAGAATAGAGTAGATTAGGTATACATACCGTAATGTATAGGTACCGTTGAAATAAGTACATAAAATAAAAATATTGAATAAAATCCATCAATAAATAAAGATATTGTGAAAAAAAAACATTGTGCATAACTAGACCCTATTTCATTACTTATAATATACCGTGCGCAGTAATACGGCTGCATATTTTGCTGTCCAGGAAAAAAAACTCGTAATGCGCGCGTGCACTTTTGTGTAGTTTAGTTTTTGCTAATTAATAATTTAATGAGATTAGTAGGTATAAATGCAAAACTATAAACTTAACACCCGTGCCATTAAAAAGTTGCATAGACATTATAAATTAATGATGTTATAGTTTTAAAATTGGTAAACACGTGAACTTTCTAAAGTGGATGTCCTCGTTTTATAATGGATAGCATCATATTAGAACATTTTGATTGAAATTTACTTTGACATTATTATACCTACCTAAATGCGAATTTAGATTCAATAAATAGGTCGCTATAATTAGTAAATAAAATTTAAAGATTATGTTTGTTTTGCATGTACATTACTTTTATTACGATTATGATTTTTTTGGATTCGACAGCGGCGTTAATAAATAAAATAAAAATTGTAATATTTTTTTTTTGCACGCGCCGCCACGATGTCTTTTACGGGGTGAGACTAGACATGCTGTAATTCACACAATACCAAATACCACCTTGTAACTATATTATTTATATGTTTCTCGCAAGTAATTCAAATTCAATTCTTAATAAGAGAGAGAATGAGATATTCTTAGAGCACAACTAAGTGTAACTCGAAAACAGCTGGACCAATTCGAGTAATCCTTTTCACAGGATTCAGATTACACCCTGAGCCGCCTGCAATAACGAGTGCACACTAATTATATGATTATTTTCCGACATTCATAAAATTATGTCCAGCACACTACGAAACTAATACGTTAAACGAGTACAAATTACATAATTTAATTATATTTTTTTCTACTTATGTTGGTGCAAATACTGCTCTCAGGCTGACCTGAGAGCACACCACATGTACCTGCTGAGTACATGTGGTGTGGAAGTCCACGTCACAAGTTAGGGTTTTTCCCCTTGACCAAACCTTGACCCCAAGACCAAACCGTGGTCCGTTTGGTCTTGGGGTGAAACAGCCAATTCAAAAAAGGCCGTTCCGCGATTGACACCGTAGTCCCAAAGTTTCGTGGTCCCAAAGTAATCAATTATATTTGCTTGTGTTATGGGTACTAAACAACTGATATATAATTTTTTTTTGTAAATACATACATATTATAGATAAATTACACCCAGACACAGAACAAACCTTTATGCTCATCACACAAAGATTTGTTGTGGGTGGGGATCGAACCCACGACCTCCGGCTTAGCAGTGAGGGTCACTAACCTCTAGACCAACTGGCCAGTCATTCATTAGTTCACAACTATACTAACGTTTGTTCAAAATATGCATAGTAGCTTGCTTAAGATTGTACTTAGAAGTTTGCGTACGTACTTACCTACCTGTTTCCCTAACTACGATCACACTAATTTGCATAGGTGCGGGAATCGATTGCAATTGACGCCTGACTGACAGGTTTATTACTACACACACTGGCAATGACAGTGCAAGCGATTATGAACTCTAAGTTATAAACAGTACTAACACTAATCGAATATTTAAATAATGCAAATATAGCTAAAGCTATTCAATCGTTATAATAAATATTTAATAGAGATCCAAATCCATTTGATAGAATAATGCATAATTATACTATTAAAGTTAGACGTGATTAATTTCGTAATATAATTTGCATAGATAACAAATCAACGAGGTTATGTTAGCTTAAATTTGACTTTAAAATAAGACATTAATTTGCTAATCTTAGTTATGTTCTATTAAAGCAAACGGATTGGGTTTCTTGATTAATTTCGAAGACTTAATTTGGCATCAAATATTTATTAGAATATCATTTTTGTAAAACCTGTTTAAAGATTTTTTTATTATTAGAAGTAGAATAGCCAAGTTCAAAAGTAAAGATGTTTATTCAAATATTTAAGTAAGTTTCAAATAACGCTAATAGTATTTGGTATGCTATTCTTATTTGAAACCTTTTTTTATATCACTGAGATTGAAAAATGAATAAAATCTATAAGAACCCTTAGGACCTATTGCTGTAATACCTACTGATTTTAATAGAAATTGAAACAGATAGGCTCTGTCTTATAACCACGGTAAGGGTCTCCTCTCATCTATCTAAAGAGTTGGGAGGCTTTAGGCCATAGTCCACACACGTTGGCCTAATGTGGGTTGGTGGATCAGACATACCTTTAGAATTTCTTCTAGGGTATGTGGGTTTCACCACGATGGGTTTTTTTATTTATTTAATAAGGTACACTAACAACGTATTTACAATAAAATCATAGAATAGTAACAGTATTTCATCAAGGTTTAGTAATAATACATTATACATTACAATCATTCTAAAAATAAAATATAATAAAATTAAAATTGGTTATTTAAGTAAAAATTTGACAAAAAAATAAAATTAATTAATTAAAAAGGAAATGAAATTTAATTTGTTAGAAATAATAAATGTGAATTAGCTTTAAAATAATTATATTTTTAAATTGCTAGCTTTGTAAATAAAATGGAATTATAAAGGTTTTTTAATTCCATTTTATTTACAAAAGCTAGCGATTATTATTATTACACTATGAAAAAAAAAAAAATTCTAATATTTTTAATAGGTGCTAACTTGCTACTAGATACATCTTGTTCTTATCTTCTTCCAAAACCTTTTACTAAGAACTGCTTGCTAGTAAGCTACATGAATTTTATTAATAGAGATCTATTTTTTTTTATTCAGAATAAATAAAGTTACTGGCAAATGAGACAGCCGGTAAGCTGCTGACTGATTTAAAAAGAAACAAAATAAGGAAAAACATCCGACCTACGTCACATCATGTATTCTTCAGTGGTTTACTTTATAAGTATTGATTTTATGTTTAGTGACTTTATTTTGAATCAACAGCTTCCTCAAGCGAGGTACTTGTACTTACATTTTGTACTACACTCCGACTCACCTTCTTAACGCAATGTTTGAGGCAAGAAGTTTTTAACAGTGGTGCTCTAAATTTCAAACAATCGCTCTAGAAACAAATTTTCCTTTCGCCCGTTTGCCTTAATTGCTACTTTATGAGGCAACCTACTATTAGATATTTCACGTACTTCTTTCATGTCACTACGGCTCACCTTTATTTAACGCAATGCTCGAGGCAAGCAGTTTTTAACTGTGCTCTAAATTTCAAACAATCGCTACAGAAACAAATTTTCCTTTCGCCCGTTTGCCTTAATTGCTACTATATGAGACAATCTACTATTACATTATGTCCAGTACTTCTTTCATATTTTTTTGATGAGTTATTTCATACATTGGGTGCCCATTTCTCTTTGCCTCGTTATATTTTGATGATATAATCGTAAAAGCTGAAACGTTATAGTGGCATTTAATGTTAGTTCTGCTGGAAAACTTTTGTTAAAAGTTTAATTAATTTATATTATATTTAATAACATAACATAGCATCACGCCTGTTTACCCAGAAGGGTAGGTAGAGGTGCATCAAACCCACATTTCCAGTTATATATGTAATATTGTTAATAATTATATTTATGTCATGAACAAATTGTTATAAAATACAATTATAGAGACCTTCTATTAAGTGAAGTACACATGTGTTAGAAGGTTCTGCCCTTCCCATAGCCATACATTACAGTACCCGATAAAAGTTCCTCTAGCTAAGAAATTTAATAGGTTGGTACCTATACAAATCTAGATATTGGCCAAATAAAGAACGACGAGAGAGAAGCCCCGCGCTACGTCTAGTATCAATATAAAGTAGTCGCTTATGCCCGTTTTCTGAATCAAATAAAAGATATTGATAGGAAACAAATTAAAACTAACAGTCGTATGAATAAACTAGTTTCATTGTTTATCTTTTATATTCAGTCAGGTAATACTTTATAGCCATTCTACACGGTTATAAACTAACGTTCCGTTCCAATAGAGTGACCTTGGTTGCCATTCGCGTAGTTTGTATGAAGTTTGGTTTACAACAGCCGGCTACACGGTTGGAATCCACCAAGTTTATAACCATGTAGCACGGCTTTTAATCGATGAATAACTTTAATGGTTCAGAAAAAGGTTATATCCAAAGCAAAAGTATTAGACAGCAAGGTTAAATGTCGACGAGTTTACCTATTTAGAAAGTTCGCTCGAGTAAACTGGAAACTCGCTTAATTAGCAAAGTTGCTCCTAAATAGGGAATATCAAATATTTAAGACACATAATATACCTAAGCAATTTGAGATTTTGAACTCGACTTCAATAAATATTGTTAAATCCATGTTGATTAATTAATTGGATCAAAATTCTGTTCGCCATAATATAATTATAACTGTTTTATTTTTTGTCTGACAGTGGAATGACGTTGTTTCACAGTACAGTACCTACTTTACAAAATATCCGTATTGGAAAAAACTTAATGGTTATCAAATTGTAAAGGAAAAGAAAGAATTTACGAAATCAGAGTAACTGTTAAAATTAACGGTTGTAATGGATACCTACATAATATCTACCATAACTACATGTTGATTTTAAATTACGAAAAATAAAACCCAACCTATCTTAAAAATTACGGGGCGAGAACCTCTTCTGTTTTTCGTCATAAAAAAGAGGAAAAAATAACGAGAATAAATAGCTATGGCAATTCCAAATAAAGTAAATATAAATAGCTTTATAAAAATAAAGCAAAACAAGATGTTGGTTGAACTCCTGTTACGGATCGTATATATAAGACGTCACCATACTACGTATTAGGTTTATCTGAACGAAAAAGAATTTTAACAAAATTTCTAATGGGTTTAATCAGATTATAGGGTCGTTAGGCGAAGAGGGTGTACTGTGCCAACATGTACTTTATCTGATTTTAAGGTTTGAAGGGTTGAAATTGTTAGAAAGTTTGTGTGGGTTGTTTCACGTAGAAAATTAGGATTTTATGCTAAAGAATGTCATTTTCTAATTACCACCTATATTATTCATGATTATGTACAGTCGAGTTCATTAATATATTGGCACCATCAAGGATTCAAAATATTGTGAGCGTTGAAAAGCTCAATAAATACTATAGAACCTATGGATCAAATATATGTCCTTATGTGAATGGTTCAATAAAATATGCTGTACATTATGCAATAAGTTGTAGTCACCCTTTTCAACCAAAATATCTAATGATGGTGCCAATATATTAATGAACTCGACTGTACAAAGAACTTCCATGATCTAACGCAATAAAAAAATGGTTGATGTAGTTACTATGTATTTTATCTTCTTCCAACTATGGCTCAACAAAAGAAGTTTTTTATATTTATTTAGTGTTAACGAAAATGCATCAATGTTTTACTCAACAGCAAAGAGCAACGGACCAAAACAACAGCTGGTTTTTACACATCAAAAGGAACAGAATATTGTCCGCAGTTTAGACAGCACTTTTCAAATAAAGCCGATAAAGCTGAAATAGGAAAACAGTAGCTGTTGTGTAAAAAGGGAAATATTGATCAAACGTACAGAAGGGACAGGATTTATTATGTTACTTTTTGTAGTTAAAAACAAAATATTAAAGACTATCTTTTGCCCGGGGCTTCGATCCCATCGTTCTTTGTTTGGCTACTGCTTAGCTCTTATTAGCCGTAGCGTGATGTTTATATAGCCTTCCTCGATAATTCTTTTTTTTTTAGAAACAACGCCCGCACTAGGGAACAAGCCCTGTGTCTGTGCCCTGTGTATAATCGCGGGGAGCTTTACAAACATGAAACTAACGGCCACAAAGGACACCCAGACTAGAAACAAATATCTATTATGTCTATAGAACTATCGAACTATGAATCACACAAATATTTGTCTCGTGTGGGAATCGAACCCACGTCACCCAGCACGGCGATGTAGTGGCGAGGCGACCACCTTAACCACTGCGCCACGGTGACAGTCAACTATCCTACACTAAAATAATGTTTCAGATCGGACCAATAGTTTCTGAGATTAGCGTGTTCAGTCAAACAAACAAAGTCTTCAATTTTAATATTACTATAGATAAAGAAGTAAATCAAGTAATAAATATAGATATAAGATAACTTAGTCACAGACATAGGGTGCACATATTATGACTATTTTCGAGAATTTTTATTATTATCCTCTTTATTAAAAAATAGATTCACAAAAAATTACATTTTTAAATAGGTATATATATAAAAAATACATTTAAAAATATAAAAATTTGGAGACCCACCGGTATCGGGTACAGGGACCAAGCTACCGTTGGTTAGGGCTCCAGAGAGAGGAACCTCCTCACAATGCGTGCCGTGTCCAGAAGTACTGCCTTCTGCATCTGGCCGACGACCCATCCACCATTATTATTATTATTATTTACTAAAATTATTAAATATACAAAGAGCGAATTATTTGAATAAGTTTGTGTACCTTGGTTTTCAAAAATTTTGGAATAACACGACAGACTAGCCTACCATTTCACATTAAGATTTAAATAAAGCAAAACTTAAATAAACAACGGACGCACCGCAAACCAGAGAGAATATAATTAATTAATCTAACGACTACCTCGATAACATTTTAATTAATTTGATGGTTAAAGCCTTCCCACAGGACACCTCGTCTAATTTGTTTAATGTAATATGTACTTAATTAAAAATTAAAAAATCACGACTCGCTATTACAAGCGATGAAATAAACAGCGGCGTGTATATAGCTTTACCAATATCAATTTAATATTACCTAGTTACTAAACGTTATTAAGCCGATGTTAAAATCCATATTCATATACATTATAATCCATACATATTATAAAAGGCTTTGTCCTGACTGACTGACTGACTGACAGACAACGCACAGCCTAAACCGCTGGTCGTAGCGACTTGAAATTTGGAGAGTGTGTTTGTCCTAATGTCTAGAGGTGTACCTACTAAGAAAGGGTTTTTTAAAATTCAATCCCTAAGGGGGTGAAAAAGGATAAAAACGATTGTATTAAACTTCTTTGTTTTTTAACTTATAGATTTGAAAATTTGTTTTAGGGTACTACTATCAAAATAAAAAATACCCTCATCAATATTTTTGACAAGGGTGGCTTTGGAACGGTGAAATTGGGGATGAAACGTTGTATGAAAAGATCTTTGTTTTGAAGTTAACGTTTTGCAAATTAGTATTGGGATAGGAACTTAAAATGTTGTTTTTAATATTTTTGATAGGGATGAGTTCAGGGGGTGAAATATAATAATAAAAACTTACCCTAAGGGATGAAATACATACATAGCATCACGCCTTTTTCCCGAAGGCTACCAGACTACAGAAGTGTTTCGCACCCACATTTCGCCAGCTATGTTTGGTCCCATGAAATAGGGGGATGAAATAATTGTGAAAATTATTAGAAATTCATATGTCATTTTCGAGGTTTTCAGGGACGCTGATTATATAAATGTTATCTTTACTGACGTAAAATGAAATTCAACTCCTGTGTTGTGGAATTAATGAATTTCACTTAAAACAAAGACCTATGTAATATCGAAATCTACGCGGACGAAGTCGCGGGCAAAAGCTAGTTTCATATAAAATGTTTTAATACCGGTTGGTTTTAAAACTTAATGTCTCACTGGTGGGCAATGTTCTCTTTCTTTAGAGAGCTGAGAGTTTAGGCCTCAACCGACACACTAGCCAAATGGTACGAGTAGATCATCATTTTCACATACAAACGTCCCACTGCTGGGCAAGGGTCGCCTCCAAAGAATATTGAGGGAATTTAGCCTACTGTACCACGCTGGCCAGACGGGTTTGCTTTGAATTTTCCTTTTCTCGTAGTGCTCTTATCTGCATTAGGTTACTCCCTTAGTCGCCTTTTACGACACCCACTGGTTGGATTGAGGTAGTGACATTATGTATTCTTAATCCGTCACTCAAACCACACCGGCAGAAGCTAGTACCTACTTCTACGTAACTATTTCTATACTTCATCCAATTTATTTCATAGTCTACGTGTAAATACGAATAAACTACGAATCCATATTTACTCAATTAATACCTATAAACAAAACCTCATCAGTGAAGACAATATTGTTCAATGAAACTGAACCCTTGGCCTAGTAATATTGTTAGTAATAAATAATCCTTTGTGGCACATACAAAGAATTTATGGTGTCTTAGTAATAACGTGAACTGCATCCAATATCACTTAATAACAAGGAATCTTCTCCGTAGAGAATATAGCTGTATCATGAATATGTAATATCATATTCATTATGCTTTGTCGATGTGGGATGAAGATTATGAAAGTAAAACTATTCTCATTTATATATAATTATGTATATATAAATGAGCAACTTTTGTAATAAATAAATATGTTATGATTATGACTATTATTATTGTATTGACTATAATAGTCAATAGTCGATTGGCCTGTTGGTCTAGTGGTTAGTGACCCTGACTGCTAAGCCGGAGGTCGTGGGTTCGATCCCCACCCAGGACAAATCTTTGTGTAATGAGCATAAAGGTTTGTTCTGTGTCTGGGTGTAATATATCTATAATATGTATGTATTTACAAAAACAAAATGTGTTTAAGTAGTATATCAGTTGTTTAGTATCCATAACACAAGCAAATATAATTGCTTACTTTGGGACTAGATGGCGCTGTGTGAATGTGGTAGAATATTATAATTATTATTATATCTGAGGCACTGATAGAAAACGAATTTAACGATTTGAATGGAAATTGTCTCCCTGATATGTGTTGCTTTTCAAGTTTAACACTTCTACGTGTACCTACGTCTCATCATCATCATTTCAACCTTTAGACATCCCACTGCTGGGCTCGGTCTCCTCCAAAGAATATAGAGGGAGTTTAGCCTACTATACGTCGCTGTCCAGACAGGTTGGTTTGTTTTCGAATTTTCCTTTTCTTGCAATAATCTTGTCTACATAAAGTTACTCACTTAGTCGCCCTTTACGACACCCACGGGTTGAGATGGGGTAGTGACATTATGTACCTATTCTTAATTCATCACTACACGGATGTGTATCTGGGCTTTGATGAAAAGAGATACCCAATATATTTGAAATTTTCATGTAGTAATCAATAAAATAATTCGTTGGTGCAGATATATCCCTATAATCATGATTTATATAACTTTGCCTCATGAAATGTAAATCTTATGTAATTTTCTTTATCTTTGCATGTTAGTTAAAATCAAAATAAATGTAAATAAACTGTGGGTGTAATTTATCTATAATATGTATGTATTTAAATAGTATATCAGTTGTTTAGTACCCATAACACAAGCAAATATAATTGTTTAATTTGGAACTAGATGGCGCTGTGTGAATGTGGAAAAAAAAAAAAACTTGTAGGTAAACTGTACTGTCGGAAGAGCGGAGTTTCCTCTCACAAGTATAATTGGTAGGTACCCAATTGTTAAAAACTAAATATTTTTTTTATTTATTATTATTATTTATGTATTCTACAAAAACAATTACTTTACTTAACTGTTGTAGGTATTTTAAAATTAAGTGTTAGTTCAACTCGTTAGATGATAGTGAAAATTGCTTGTCAAATTCTGTATAAAACAATAAAAAATGTTCACAGGTGTTGTGAAGCATTCTCGTTGTTGACAAAATAAGTATTCATTCAAAAACAAACGAGTTCGGTTGGCTGTTGTGTACGTATTGGAAATCGATATTCAAACGTCAGGTCTAATGAATAGGGATCACCGGATCACCCCACAATCGGCGGTAATTAGAATGCTCATTTAATTCTTGTCAATATTATAATTATCGCTGTTAATTTGGTTTGGCTTGTATAGAGAGTGACTATTTATTGACAATCTAACCCTAAAATCTAATATAAAAAAGGACGTGTTATAAATCGGAATGGTTATGTGTTTGTGATCTTGTAGCTGCAAGAGTAGCATCGAAATTAGATTAGTAAAAGTGATAGATTTGCGGTTGTTGAGTAAAAGCCACTTAACATATAGATAAATATCTGCAATTTTTCATACGTCAACGTTAGGAACTAAGTCTGTAAATGATGTTAAGTTATCATACTCAAAAAGAAGAACCCTCTCAGCTCTCTAGAAAGAGGAGAGGAGACCCGAGCCCGATAGTGGAACATTAATGGGTTGCTGATGATAATGAATATTTACTGCACAAAATGTTGACTGGCTTTAAAGTTACGTCATCCATATTAAAAAGTTAATGCTTTTGTGACACCCTGTAAAGACATTTGTTCCTCGAGCTGTTTATTAACCAAGATATATTATATAATAGGTAACTAAAGATTCAGTTGTCTGCCAAACCATAGGTGATGAGTTTTGATCATGTTTTACAGAGAGATTGTTTTATTGTCTTAGAAAACTCGATGCATGCTGCTAACCGGTCTTCAGATAGCACAATTAGAACTGTTTAAATTTAATTCAGAAACGAGAGATGAACGCGAAATGTTTGGAACCAACTTGTTTAATTAACAACCGGAGCTCAGATTCTCCGAAATGCGCTGTGAGACTTGTATTGACTCCACTTGGAGTTGCCAGGGTTGTAGTAAACGAGGCATCGATTGAACGAGGCTTTGAAAGCCAACCTTGCAAATATAATATCGCTTTGAGATGCAGTATTGACTTCATAACATCATAGGAAGATGTTATTTCAAATTGAGTGGGTAGGTATTTATTATTTATGAGAGATATTCTTGAGAGGAATATAATGATATAGTACTTATGATTATTAGAAAAGAGTTCTCACTAAATGAAAATTGTAACTAGGTGCTTACTAGTAATTGCTTGTGATTTTCGATACTCGTATTCGTATTATAATTGCAACTATTTTACCTTTATTTTATTACTTTAATTTTTAAAGATTTTTTATCTATACTGAAATATAAAGATTAAAAAATTAAAAACAAAACTTGAAAGGCAGTTTCTACGCACAAGCCATCGAAATAAATTAAAAAAATTAAATTATGATACAGCTGCTGGACCAATGAGGTTGCAATGCAGTTTTTATACAAAATCTATTGTCGCACCGCAACACGCATGCGCAATCAGCAAAATGGATATTGGCGCTAAACGTTTACAAATAAGTAAAAACTTATGCTGTAAATTTACACAAATTTAATTATCTACCTACCTATTTCATGAGATTGAATAAAGTAGTGTATGAAACTGCACATAATTTGGTCTTAAAACACTCGTGTGTAACTTCACAAACTATTATTTTGCTATACTAATAAATCATAATATAGATTTGATCATAGAGGCCGATCTTTATAATATAAATTAAATATAATCGAGTCCGTGTAGTGACGGATTTAGAATACATAATGTCACTACCCCATTTCAACCCGTGGGTGTCGTAAAAGGCGACAAAGGGATCTAACTTTAAGCAGACAAGAGCACTGCAAGAAAAGGAAAATTCGAAACAACAAACCCTATACCAACTCGTCTGGCCAGCGTGGTATAGTAGGCTAAATTCCCTCCACATTCTTTGGAGGAGACCCGTGCCCAGCAGTGGGACATTTTTGGGTTGAGATGATGATGATGATATTCGATTATGGATAAGGTTCTGTTAATTACCATAACACTTTAATAATTGACTTAGGTGTTACTCCGATTAGCCCTGGTGTTTGGTGTGGCACCCCTAACGTATTGCAGGGAGTTGCAAATTAGTTGGTCTGCGGTAACGCGTGCCAATAACAAGCAACAAACTGTGTTATGATGAGACAACTCTGTTATTGTGCTAACATTGTAATTTGTCGTATAATGTTTTTGGTTTCATTGTTCATAAAACCATTATTGCTTTGCAAATATGTTCAATCGCAGAGATGTTTTCGCTATTTATTGCGTAAATTTTATGGATGCTATTAACCGCACTTCACACCTTCTTGAAATAACTCCCTTTCACACACAATTATGAATGGATCCCACCAAAATAATGACAATACGAAAAGATTTTTATGAAGTGTTTTTATCGTAAATGTTAAAGGTGCCATGCACGTTATAATATTCATCGTAAATATTAAAATAAACAGCACCTTCTTTTTCAGTCTCGTCCTCGATTAGGTGGTGGCAACCGCACCACGCCATCCTATGTGGCGTTCACAGACACCGAGCGCCTCATAGGCGACGCGGCCAAGAACCAGGTGGCCCTCAACCCCAACAACACAGTGTTCGACGCCAAACGACTCGTTGGCAGGAAGTTCGACGACCCCAAGATCCAACAGGACATTACACACTGGTGTTCGGACCTTATTCTTTCTTCCCAATAATATTTGATGATCTCAATGTCGGTAACAATAACACCATGCTGTGTCATATATTTATTTTAAACATAATTGTCGTGTTAATTAAAATAATGGTAAACTAAAAAAAATAACACATTTCTTGGAAGAGACCCGTGCCCAGCATTGGACGTTTATGGATTGGTATGATGTTGAAGATGAATATAAAGTTGCTATGTGATACCTCTTTACATATTTCATAGTGAATAGCTCAATTGAAAGTAATCAACTATTTCATTCAACGTGATTTCAACATCATAAATACGTCTATATACATAATACTTATATGTCTGTGGTTGTCATACAATACACAGAGCTTAGGTATTATAACAGTAGATTCAATTGTCAATATCTCTCACACACAAGAAGGCATATCTATCCTTTTTAAAAGCAGCTTGCTTTTTAGATAGATACTTTTTTGTCGAAGCTTTACCCGGTTTATGCTTTCAACGAACGTAAATAAACGAAGCCGTTGACATCAACTGTACTCTGTAAACGTAGAAAAATAAGGGCGAAGGGTTGCGAAGGGAGAACTCAATTTAGATTTTAAGTACATTTGAATTTATGATGTGAGAAAATCTCTTTTACTTTTGGAATAAAAATGTTAATATTTTTGTGTTGGATGGTTAAAAATGCAGATTGTTGTATTTATTCAAGTCACGACTGACTGGTGCTGCTGTAATTATGAGTATGACATTCTGAAAATTGTTATTGTATGAGTCATGGACATTGAAAGTTTTGCTAAATTTTATGCACAATGTTGATATTGTCAAACATCATTTGTTCATGTTACGTAATAAACCTATATTTTGGTCCAAATATTTACTGTCTACCTCATTAAGAATACCAGTTACAGTTTAAGTGTTAAGTGTAAGCGATGGTGGCTGAATGGATAAGGGACCGGGCGGCGTGCAAATCACGCGGTCCGAGTTCGATCCCAACCGGCAGTACCAATTTGGATTCCACTTTGGGGAATTTATATGTACTAGTCAAGTGGCTTATCATCTGCTAACGGTGAAGGAAAACATCGTGAGGAAACACACATACCCTAGAAGAAATTCTATGAGTATGTCTGATCCACCAATCCGCACTAGGCCAGCGTGAGTGGATTATGGCCTAAACCCTCTCAGCTCTCTAGTTAGAGGAGAGAAGATCCGAGCCCAGCAGTGGGACTTTATTCAAAATTCAAAATTCAAAATTCAAAATTTTTTATTTGCTTGAAACATGGTCGACAGTGTTGTTTTTAAGAAGTCATAAAAGAACAACATGTTTCGCCTGTCTGGCGGCATGCAAATGTTTACATATTTTACTTAATCATAATAATAATAAAATCTAAATACACATAATCATTATTACACTCATTATTATTATTACATACACAAAAATTAAAATGTCAACACACACATAAATAAATAAAGTTCATAAAAAATAAATCAAATTAATATAAAAATAATGTCAATAATAATCAAATAATTTACTTAAAATGTCATACTTTGTGTGTCAAAAACTCATTAATAGAATAAAAACACCTTTCCACAAGCCAATCATTTAGTTTTTTTCTAAATAAATTTATAGGCAATTCCCTAATTGCTCTAGGTATCCTATTGTATATTTTTACCACCATACTATGACAATTTTTTTGGTGTAGTGTGCTTACGGATCTAGTCACAGCGAGTTTAGTTTTATCCCTTGAGAGGTACATTTTGTGTTCGCACGCTTTTGGGAATAAGTGTGGCTGGTTTCTCACAAACATCGCTATCTCAAGTATGTACAGAGAGATTACTGTGAGTATTTTGTTTGTTTTGAATAATGGCCTACATGAATCTAAAGGCCCGGCACCAGAAATGGCTCTTACACATTTTTTTTGGGAGATAAGTACTTTGTTAATTTCTGTTTTATGGGTTGCTGATGATGATGATGATAGTAAACAGTAAGCCTGAGTTCTTCAAAGCGGCGATTAAAGGCACTGAAAAAATTAACCACAACATCAAATCTTCAAGCAGCTTTTTTCATTTACGTTTGACACATTGCGTGATAAAGGCTAATAATGCACGAGGGCTGGTACTTACCCGGAAACATTGCGGCTCTGTAATTGCAGCCTTCATTAGGTCCTCTTGGGATCAGCATAATAGACCTTGAGCATTTAATGTATCTATTGTATCTCACTTATCGTAATTGTAAATGCTGAGATCTTTTGGAGCCCAAAAATTATTTATATGGTGGTCTTATAAAATAATGTCTTCGACTTTTGGATTGACAGGAATATTTACTTTAGCGAGTTCAGTTTTTCTTTTTTGCAGCCCTACATAAACTAAAAAGGTGCCAATCCACTTTTTAGTGTGACAAGTAACGTGAAACTTATTTTTCTTGTCAATAACAGAAATTTGCCAATACAAAAGTTTTCATGATTGTTCCCTAACTTTTAGTTAAAGTTAAATGAATTTAACATTGCATCGGACAGTATGAACGGCTGGTTTTGTACTAAACCAATTACTTTTAGCTTCAAAGGACACGTGCCGAAGTGGAACTAGAAATTAATTAATCTGGCAACTCCAACCGGGGACTTTTTGATAGTGTTGTTACATGTTCCGACATGTTGGACTTTGTTTACTCCAAGAGTTGTTTGTTCAAAGTTTTTTTCATGTAGGACACGAGTACCTAACTTCTGACTTCTGCTGTCTAACTTTTCTTAGTGTAATTTGTCAGATTTTAATGAAAATATTTCTATGTTATATTAGCCACTGACTTAGGTATACATTGATAATGATGTATATGAATTTAAACAAAAAAATGACTGCGGAAACCAAGTGAGAAGAGTGTTATTATTTTTTCAAAACTGTAGGAAGGAAGTAAATAATAACAATAGAACTTTCAAGAATAAGCATCCAATTTAAATTTATATAGTAAAAAGATTTTAATATAAAAAATATACAGTTTACATTTAAAATGCAAATAGTTGACCTAGTGCATCACTATTTTTGTTTAAACGAAGTGAGCGAGTCGGGCTTTACTTTGCCGAGTAGAAGGATTGTTCTTGTTCAACGACGCAACTTTACCTGTCGACTGCTAATGAAAATTCTAGTTGAGCCTCATAAAAGTAAGGAAATTGGTTTTCTAACCGTCAATGGCTCTTAGACTATGATAAGGTGCAAGTTGTAATCATCTGTTTAAGCGCCCGGTTTAGAGAAGATTCACACTGGTTCTTAAAGGTTTGTTATGAAATTAATTTGGTATTTCTAGTGATATTTTTAGGTTACCTATCTCGTTGGTCTGAGATGGGATTATGGATTCAACGATATGGGTTTGGGTCATAAAATATCTCAAATATTAATGTCTAAATTTATTCGGAATCGATAATTGTATATCCGAGATATTAGAAACCAGCCCGCAGCTATGAACTCGAATATACCTATATAATAAAAACTCCAAATGTGGGTGTGGGGGGTGTGTGTCTACCTCTTTGAGAATACAGGCATGATTTTCTAGATTTATTTTGTGGTACTGAGGTGTTTGGTACGATCCTTGTGGTTAAGCAATATTTGGCAAGGTCAGTCCATAGATGGGTGACCGTTTGAGGCAATTTTACTTAATAAATTATTTTATTACTATATACTTATTTTATTTTGACCTGGGGGCTAATTCTGAATTTCGACATTCGATTAGTTGGTTTTCATGTCGCTTGGTTGCTGTTATGTCGCAAATGTTTGAACGTGACAGCGACTTAATTTCCTTATATGTGACAGCTATATCAAAACTGACTAATCGAATGTGGAAATTCAGAAGAAATTAATTTAAGTTTCCTACAAACAATACTATACTTGTATTCCATTTCCATTATTAAGTACGCGAGGCTAGTGAGTAGCGGATATTAAGTCTTTCTATCCAAACAAAGCATTTATATATTATTTCCTGGAAATATTGAGCGCATTTTCTCTACAACACTCTAAGTATAATATGGACATTAATATCCTGTTCTGTGGGGATTTTAGAACAAAGTAGAGGATATTTGAATAGTATTTAGGTCATGGTTTATTTAAACATACGTGTATTATAATAACGAGTTGTTTTATGACGATTTTTGGATATTATAAATACAGAATGACCTAAAAATAGAATTGGTACTACCTATTTATTTGTTCACATTCGTTACTGATCTTTCATAACCAGCTATGAACAGGGAATCAAAAAATAGTTAGAGGTCGCTTTGTTAGAAGACAAATTCAAAATAAAAATGTTGTCAAATCATTATAACAAAACCCAGTAATTGGGACACCAATAAGTTTGCCAGTTCGCAACATAAACTGAAAAACTATTTTTAACAAAAAAATATTAAATCGCCTTCAAAACAGTACTAAAAAGAGAAAAATAAACCGAATTCGATATTTAATTCAAAGAAAAAAACTTATCTACCTGAAACTTTAGAAAATATATGAAATAGGTAACATGTGCCTTTAAAATTTGAGGGTTGCCTTCGATTTCCCTGAGATTCCATCATCAGAACTTGACTTGGTGAATATGGAACTAACTTTCAACAGAAAAATATCGGCTCAAGCATCTCGGAAAAATCGTTGAAAATACATAAAAAAATACATACAGTCGAACAAAAATTTAAGCTCCTGCTTTTTTGAAGTCGTTTAAAAAATAATAAAAAACTCAATTTGTTAATATGTAGGTACAACTGTTTACGCTCATTGATATGAGCGTAAACAGAGTTGAAAGGAAAGAAAACATATTTAAAGAATGAATTATAAACATTATTATATAAATATGTATGAAGTTAGAAGTTAAAACCCACCAATAGTGCCTCAATCCATATAACAATATTTTATTAAATTTATACAATGTAAATATAAACAAAGTAAAAGTAAAAAAATCAAAACAAAATAGCAAAATGTTTCATATTACAAAGCTTTGTATTAGAAAATTCGATACTGTTTAAAAACTGGAGGCTTCTACGAAAACGTGTGATCTTAACTTTCAAAGCGTATGTGGGTACTTTATGGTTTCAGTCGAGCTTATATATTAACAAGCTCTGTAAACATGGTTAATGGGCTGTTTTAACAAACAATTAATTTGGTAATATGTATTATTATATATAAATAATATATTTTGTTCAGCATCATAACACCTTTAGATAATATATTCAAATTTAAATACATACACAAAAGAAACGTATCTTCAAACATCAAGAGACACACTTGTACGTTTACACCATAGTCACAGAGTGTGAAAGGGTTGCCCAATGAGCAGGCTACTTTGTCCCATTTGTGCAGCAGCTCGCACGAATGTTCGGTACGGATAAGCAACGTAATAAAACTAATAATGTCGCGCAACGCCGCTCGATTTTCGCGCGCTACTGCCCTAGAAGAATGGGCCTATGCATCGTTGCGCTTGGCGCTCGATACAGTGAATATATATGAATAAACTGGGCCGGTGGTAATTAAATCGATACACATTTAAGGTCCATTTTTGAAGCATGTGTCGGTGTAATGACAGTGTTTGTGTATTTTTTATCTAGAAAACTCGATATAGACTAGGTATATACTAGACGGACGTAATTTGGTAAGATACGGTTTAAGTAGGTACTAAAAATTTACGTAACGCCCGACAAGAGCTGATAACTTTGAAACGGCTGCACATATCTAAGAACCCCCACGATCAAGTCAATTTTAAACAAAAAAACCGCATTAAATTATGCCTATTGGTTTAGGTGCTATGATGCCACAGACAAATATATGGGCACACAGATACACGAGCGCATCAAACTTAAACACACCCCACTTTTTACGTCGGGCGAGGGGGAGAGGGGCTTAAAATAAACCAACAGAGACTATCACACGAAGTCATAAAAGGTAACATTAGCTTTAAATTTTTGAAAACAATCCATGGCGATTGTGGCAAATGATTTTAATATAAAATTAACAAACCAATATTGCGCATGAATTGTACAGGATCTTGTTTAATGATAACAAAAGATAACCACCAATCAGCTTTAGTCCAAAAACCATGACATATTCAACAATATTGTGGGCGTCAGATGATATTATTTAACTTTTTGCTTATTATTGTTGTATGAGTGATGAGCAATATTTCATTATGAATCCGTGATAAAATGTCATACATATTCATAATTATTATTTCTAGGAATGTTTGGATAGAAGTTGTCTGTACTAATATTATAAAGAGGAAAAGATTTGTATTTTTGTATGCTTGTGTGTAACGAATAAACTAATGATTGAACCGTTTTCTAAAATTCTTTTGTCGTTAGAAAGCTATATTATCAGTGAGTTACATAGGCTATATTACGTCACGGTACGGCTAATAGGAGCTGAGCAGTGGCCAAAAAAAAGAACGACGGGAGCGAACTTCATGCGACTTCTAGTCATTGATAAATATATTTAAATTATACGTAGTATGTAGTTAGTGAAGCTTTACCAAATAATATTTATATCAATAGCAATTAATCGCACCTCCTATCTATTAATTAATATAATACTAACTCTACGTCTTACCTTCTTCAGCCGAAAGTCTCGCTAAAACTCGAGAAAGGCGTAGCTTTTCTCGAATATCAGCTAGGCTAACGAGACTATTAGAAAATAGGTTTAAAGATACTTTATTTTCTCAAAAGAACTACAGCCCACTTAAATGAGATATACATTATACATAAATTACAAGTACAAAAACGTGTGGCGAGCATACCTAATAATGGAATATTAATAATAGAATACATTTAGTCGTTGAAATAACAGAGATTATACGGGACCTTGGTAAATAGAACAAGGACCTGTTTAAACAAGCATAACCTGAATAAGTAGGTTAAATAATTAGAAAGTAATTAGTATTTTAAGAGAAGGATTGTATGAACTCGACTAAAACAGAATGTTGCTTAATAAATGTATGACAAAGAAAAATAACATAATGTTTTATCTAACGTTGGTTTCTTATTATTACCGACGTTTATAAAATAAATATTTATTTTCATTTTATCGCATCGTATAGAAGCTTGTAAAGTACATACCATACAACACAGGACTTATTCCCTAGAGCTAGCAATCTTTTTAAAAAGAAAGAAAACAGAGAAACAAAATATTCTTTCACGATTCTGATCCTTAGAGGAGAGCAGATTTTTTTCACAGTTAAAACAGAGTTTTGAAACATTGAAATAAGGTTTAGTTTTACGTGTCACTTCATTTATTATTGACAATGCTTGAGAGCAAACCTATTGCGTTTAGTATGAAATAATAAGAGGAGCCGATCGGCTGCCTCTGATGATGTATTTATCTGTGCTCGCGCAGCCGATCGGCCCGTGAACGGACCCAAAATATGGAAGCAACTTTGTGTTAGAACGCTGGTGCAGCTTAGAAAACGCGCCATGTCTAGGTAAGAATTCGTGTCGTTTCTACATACGAACTGTTTAGGTACATAAAAACAAGAAAAAAATCTTAACTACGCTAGACAAGACGCGCTCTATAGGTTTATTAAGATTAACGTTATATGATCGTTTTCAAAATTCGAAAATTTTGTGGCTAGATCCGACAAAATTCTTATCGTATACATGATGAAATTGGTTTCGGTGGAGAAACAATACGATTTCTTGTAGTAGACCCGGTGACTTTTCTTTGGATGTATTTTTTTTCATGCTTTAAACACTATTGAGTTTTTAAAGCATGCAAAAAATACACCCAAAGAAAAGTCGCCGGGTCTCGACGAATGCTCGAAGACGGATTGCCGTCTTCTTGAAATTTCACAGATAGGAGAAGAAGCAGCGGGCGGAAGCAAAGCACGTTGATTTTAATATTTAGCAGGTTTTTATTTTATTTTACCATTTGGCTGAGACAATACGGTTATCATTATTTTAATGTCTAATTTAAAAGGCAAATCATAAATTGAAAATAACACAGCTCTCTTCAGTAGTCTGTCAGCCGAAAGGAAAATTAAATACTAAATATTACTAAGTACCCCGCCTTAAGAGCCTTTTTCGCACGCGTTAACCCTAAAGCAAGGTATGAAGGTTGTTTGCAAGGCGCGTGCGGGTTAAGAGAGCTCAGATTTCATTAAATTCTACTGACAATAAAATTTGAGCTTTATTTTGTGAAATATGATCCTATTTAATCTATTTATTCGCGATATATATATCGTAATTCGGAGTCCTTTATACTATTTTTATCGTTATTGAATCACCGAGTGAAGTTCGTGTGATCAATAGGTATACGAGTAGTTTCAAGTTTTATTGATTTTACCTACTTATAGGTATGAACCGAAAAAAGAAAACTAAAAGTTGTATGGGTAAATTAATTGAGATATGTAACTAAATAAGAATTTTATCAATTCCAAATAATGCTGTTCGAAATTTTTAAAGCAATTAAAATAAAGAAGTCAGTTGAATACCCATTACCCAGTCCTGAAACAATCCATATCGATAAACAATGAAACAAAAAAATTTGTTTGTATATTGTATACGATAAGAAAACTCTGTTCCCATAAGGTACAAACATTTTCCATGTATTTTAGCTACTAAACCCACTTGGGTACACGAAAGGATTTCTCTGAAATCCAATGTTCATAACGTAGTACATGTGTGTTCGACCCAAATCAATTTCCAAGGTAATAATTCAGGTCGGGAAAACAAAACACTCGACAAAAATTTATTGACTTTAACTGGCCGGTATAGGGCGGTGTCGGAATTCATGTTTTTAGGAAGGGTCTATTGTACAGCCATCACCATTAAATTTGTATTGGACAGTAATTAACAAATTTGTTGTTGTCTGTTAATACTCATAATAATAAGAAATAAAGGTTTAGACATATTATAATTAACCAACATTGTACCTAATTTAGATTGATATTGTGAAAAGAAAAATCCTAATTTTTAGATTCCTCCTTTCAGAAAATGATGTTGTGGCCACGGAAACTAAATTTTTAGCGAACGGAGTATTTTGTGAGTTATAGTTTATGTGTAGATATAAAGGTTTTACAAGGAGACTAAACAAAGGGACTGGAGATGAGTCATATAATATATAATATTACTAAAAACCATAGGCGTACGGGCTACGCCGAGTAGCGTAAGACTTCAATTTACCACACAAAAGTGTATATTATTGATACATAAAAGATTAAGTAAGTTCATAGTATTTTAAAATCCATGTTCTTTTTTAGGGTTCCGTAGTTCTGACTAGGAACCCTTATAGTTTCGTTATGTCCGTCTGTCTGTCTGTCCGAGGTTTTGCTAAGAGACCGTTAGTACTAGAAAGCTGTAATTTTGTAGGAGTATGTATATCAATTACGTCGACAAAGTGGTAAAATAACATTTTGGAAAATATTTTTTTAGGGTAGCTCCCATACATGTGAAGTGGGGATGAATGACAGGCCTGTTGGTCTAGTGGTTAGTGACCCTGACTGCTAAGCCGGAGGTCGTGGGTTCCATCCCCACCCAGGACAAATCTTTGTGTGATGAGCATAAAGGTTTGTTCTGTGTCTGGGTGTAATTTATCTATAATATGTGTGTATTTACAAAAAAAAATGTATTTAAGTAGTATAGGTATCAGTTGTTTAGTACCCATAACACAAGCAAATATAATTGCTTACTTTGGGACTAGATGGCGCTGTGTGAATGTGGTAGAATATTATTATTATTATTATATTAATATTTTTTTTGTCGTCTAACCCATTGTGTGGGGTATCGTTGAATAGGTCTTCTAAAATGACTTGGGGGTTATTAACATTATTTTTCGATTTAATTGTCCATTTACGAAATATTAAACTTTAAAGAGCAAATTTTTGTTCCAGTAGGGCATCCCCCCCCCCCCCTCTAAAAGCTAAACTGCTGGCTTGAAAAAATTTAAAAATTCATGATGATAATGAATGGCATTTCATTAACTTTAAATGAAAATTATAGCGGTTAAGATAATTTTATTAGTTTAGCAGTACCTAATAATAGTCGTTGAACGTAGTCGTGTTGGATAATTTTGTACCAAATACAAAATCCTTAGCATTAATCCTTTATAGTGACTAAGATAAAGTAGTTGCTTGTTTTGTTTTCTATAAATACTGCGCTTCTTAACAAAAGGACATAAGGCAGTCGGGTTATTTGGTTTTTTAAATTAACTCTTGTTTATAGAACATTTTGCAGCGTTAACAAAAAAAACTGTTTTAGTTTTTTGACAGTTTGCTGTTTGCAGTTGCAATATATATACTTCTTTAAATAAAGTTCTATTTTAGTCTTGCAACATTGATTGATAGGTTCACAAATGTCCCCACTAAAAAACAACTAACTGACTATGTAAAATCGTATGTAAAATTTTTATTGAAACTACATAAGTTTGAGTTGGTTTATAGACATAATAAAAATACGAAGTAAAACTGGTATTCAACTTATAAAAATAATAGTTATCAAATATCTCATAATTTTTTTTTCTTTAAATTATTTTTGTTGGTACTACCTACTACTACCTAGTACCTATTACTACCTAGTACCTACTAATATACATCATGTTTATAAATCATTTTAATTAGAGCAAATAAATAAAAACTATAAAAATATTTTACAGTTTATAATTAAGTAGATACCTATGCTAAATCTACAGCCCCCACTTACCTATCTAAAATCCCGCCATCAAGGAAACGTCTTTGTTACCAATATATTAAAATCACGGCTCGGTGCGCTACTGTAATTAAAAACCAATTATCAGTAATTGTCGGACTTTATAGACGCTTCCGCTCTGTTTTGTAGGATGTATATTAATTGCATGCTATTTTGTTCAAATTCACCTCCTCTGATGAAAAAACACACTAGGTATACCTACATCGAAATTAATTTTAAATTATATTTCTTTGAATTGTAAAATTAAAAATAATATTAATAATTTTTAAATCACACACTATCTCACAAAAAAAATGTTGGCACTCACGAAAAACTAAACACGTTCAAAATATTTGAATTAGGAACGCTGAACTTCACAGATTATAAGCAAAAAGTTGTCGCGAATTTCCCGCGCAATTGCAGTCCGTATTGGAAGTGATCGCGACCGTCGTTCTGTACCGACTGCTTTACTCTCCGGGATGAGGGTCCCGGGCGTCCCTGCCTCCCGTCGCCTCCCGCTGTTTCTCGCTTGTCGCTCTGGATACGGCATTGAGCCACTACCCTTTGTACCCGCGCAAATTGGATGCGGTTTGTACTCGTGTGACACTATGAAAATACTTTGAACCGTTCGCAAAGTTGGTAATTTGCTGCAATTAGTATTGGATAAAGTTTTTGATTGATCAACTGTTAACGTTTATATTCAGTACATGGCCTGAGATTTACTTGACTTTCCATTTTCGACATTAGGTACACTAAAAACTTATAAATGACAAATGAGAAATTATAAACAGGTCACATTGTTTAAAATTACTTCTCTTTTTTAACACAAAATCTTATGACCTCATTAACATGATAATAAGCCGTAGGAGGACACAGTGGTAAGGCTCCAAGAGATTTCCTATAGGATCGGTTGTAAACGGCTTACAAAGTTATGTAGGTAACAAAAAATATTTTTATTTCTTACATTTTAGACTCACTTACATTAAAAGCGTTCATTATAAGAGAGAGGTACCTAAGTAATAGACAACCCTTTGAAAGCTTCACAGTTCGCTAACGAACGCACAAACGAAACGAAGCGAATATAATTTTTGCTTGAGAGTACAATACATTGACTACTTCACTAGTTTCGATGTCGACAAAAAGCGAAAATAAGAATCGCGAAAATTTGCGAGACTGGGTAGATATTTGTTACGTTTTCGCGCAAAAACAACTGAATGGATATTGATGAAAGCTAGTTTACTTACTTTTTTTTCGATGTAATACAAATGAATCAAATTAGCATAGGTACTATTTGAATTTAGGAGGTAATCCTGGAAACTGCGAATCCGGTTTTGATTTTCAGTATTAAGAAGTTTAATTATCATCATGATTTCTACATATTTATTGCGACAATGTATCTAAGGACATGTGAGGGAAGTCGAGGGCGGAAACTAGCTGTAAATAACATTGTTATAACAATATAAAGTTACTGAACTAGTAGATAACAATCTCCTTTATACGTTCTATAAATCCACGTGACAGTTCAATTATAGTCCACCAACGTATTTATTATAATATATCATTCAAATTACATAGCTGACACATGAAATCGGTTTACAGTTTCATATGTAATTGACAGATTAATCTAAAATTCATACATCAGCAGTAACAATACCTACCTCCTTTTTAGATCAATAATTAGTTATTTAAGGGATTTTATAAAGGAAAGTCTGGGTACGGAAAACTGGAGATAGTTATGAAATTTACAAAAATGATGAATGATGTCATGATGAATTGACTAGAGAGTTACAGCCGCTCAAAGTTCAGTTTATTGATCTTTCAGCTGTTTTTTTTAGGGTTCCGTACCTCAAAACCCCAAAAGAAAAAAACGGAACCCTTTTAGTATCATTCCGTTGTCTGTCTAAAATATTTTTCTCAAGAACGCGTGGAGGTATCAAGTTGATATTAATATCAAATACTTGGGTCTGCAATCCCTTGCAGCAGTATAAGTCTGAGTTCCACGTGTTCAACCAAACAAACAAAACTACCTACATTGTCTATTAAGTATCACCAGTTTAAAAGAAATTAATTTACCCGTCTTTGTATGAAAAAGAACACATTTCAAATGTATTTGTGGTTGTGTATAAGGAGAACTTTTGTATTTGAATTTGTATGGCACCCACACTTCCTTATGAGGGTACTGTGCTTGACTTTTTTACCTACTGAGGTTTTGATGTTGTATAGTAGCATAATTAATAAACAAAATATTAGCTTTACTCGTAGCTTTGCTTGCGTTAACCCATTATATGGTTTGATTCGAATGTAAAAATTATAACGTTCTTTTTCTTTCTTTTGAGAAAAGGAATATGATGTCAAAACTCAAATTAAAGTAGGTATAAATTTTATTGGCCTATTGTACAAAGATTTCAAACAATTTACTATTTAAGAACACATAGATATTCAAACTTGTTGGCTTATTTGCCATATTTTTGAAAATGTGGGTTGGGCCAAGCCAAACACTTCAATGTTATACGTATCACGGTATCATCGAAGTGGTTAGTGTGTTTGTGAGCGTGAAAATTCAGAATAGTTTTTTGTGCATGTTGTAAAGTTTATGAAAAGAAAAAAAAATCTTTATAAATCATGATATTGCTCGTTATACCAAATAGCATTTATTTTCTTCTGTTGATAGGCATAAGGATCTATATCAAAGTTTTTACAACAATAAAATAAATTACAATAAAAATATATTTATCTCGCGATTGTAAAGAAAAATGAAACACAATCGTATGCGTACGGAAATTCCGGTCCGGATTTCCTATCTCACAAAGCCTGTACAAACGTTGGCATCAGATTTTCCGGTGCGGACGCGTGTGTCCCGATTATCTGTTCGTTTGCAACCGGCTTATTGTCATTATCAAGGTTTGGTATCGATTAAGATATTATATAGGTAGTAGAATTTGGTACTTATATCGATTTAAATTGAGAGCTCTTATCTAGTTAAACGTTTAGCAAATTTGGATTTGTGTGTTATATTTATTACAAAGCTTATTAAACTACCTGAGACTTTTTAAACAGATTTTATATGGAAAATACGTCAAAAATCTGGCAAATAAGTGAAGTTTCATATAGGCTATCTAGCACCCGTGTCCAGCAGTGGGACATTAATGTATGGGTTGTAATGATGATGAATGATGATCTAGCACTTATTTGCCAGTGCGGTGAAACAGGCGCTTAGTGTGTCATCTCCTTACGAAGGATGGCATAATAATAGCAAATTCCAGGACATCGCAGCTCCTAACAGGCAACGCATAAGTTTACCTTACCATGATAAAAAGTTTTTGAACCACGATATCCTTCTGCGGTTAGGCTTCCTACTCAACCTCCTTCCGTATATTTTTTTTCTGTATCTATATACCTACATAGGTCTATCTTACCATCAGTACTTAAATCTCGAGTAAAAGTAAATAACAGCGGTTAAACGATGGCAAATATTCATTAAATTTTCAATTGTCCATAGGTGGGTACTATATTTACAAAGTTGATTTTGATAATTTTCCCATTCTTATTTTTGTGGCTCCACCACCAAAATAAGGATGCAAAAATTATATAAATTACACAAAAAATTTAAAATACGAATGCTGTGCGATAAGTTCCGAGTTCGATCCCTAGTCGGCCAAAAATTTAATATAATTTTAAGTAAAACCCTATTTTAAAATTTGTATAATAAAACCTAAGCCCCAGGTTTGGAAATATGGTTAAAAACATTAAACTCGCCCGTCAATACATTGGACGAAACATAGCCATCGATATGTGGGTGTTATGCGGGGGCTTTTACAATATTCTAAATCTATGGAACGACTTTTGATTCTAAAACATAATTTAAACTTTATCACCTCCCACATTTCCAATTTCCAACTTATCAACATAAAATGTCACAAACCATGAACCTAAACAAGTCGTCGTATAATTTGTAACTTTTTGCAGGTAGGTAAAATTAATAAGGTTTTCAAATAACAGTCAATTTCAGCAAGCCTCCTGAACTCGCCGGTAAATCGAATATTTCCATTAATAATTTACTTTCGCTCTCAAAAGGGCTGTATAAATGTGCTCTAGTTACCTTTATAAATTGATACCGATTTTGTTAAACCTTTATAATTTGTCACTGATGATGCTTTCCACGGGTTCGGGTTTAAAAATCAATTATCTTTAATTTACTCATAAATGTTTGTTTGTTTACTAAGGCACTGATTCACCACTGGCATGTAATTAATGCTAGATAGTCTCTCTTAAATCTAAATTTAATTGACAGATTTTTCACATATTTTTCATATAAAATAGTCACTGAAGTCTTAGATACTTTACAAGAATTAGAATCAGAATTGCTTTATTTGTAATAACATAGGTACAGTACAGAATCTTAAAAAAATAGGTGTCAGCTATGCTTTCTCACTTGGGCATACAAATATAGGTCGAAAAAAATAAATATTATATAAGTATATTAAATAAATATTTATAAAGGTATTGTAGATTGCGGGTGGCCGTTTGATGCGGGCGGCACAAAATCACTCGCTCTGGCGGAAATTAGGTGAGGCCTATGTTCAGCAGTGGACGTCGTTGGGCTGATATGATGATGATGATGATATTGTAAATTGAGCCATTATCATTTGATAAAACAAACTTATTAGATAAAAGCATAAAGATCAAAATTGAATATAATTATGCACGAAAGATGCCAAAAAGAGATCATAGAACTTAGGTTTATTATAGCTATAAAGTTATTTTTCAATGTCACCTCATCTTTTTCTGCTCTGCCCGCAGTGTGTGCTCTAGTTAAGCTCTAGTTAAGAAAATATACCCCATAAGATTTCTCAATGATACCAACCATCTCTTTCTATCAATCACATTAAAGATTGAGGACTAATCTATATTGCCGACCTGAAAAGAAACGATATATTCTTCCAACAATATTTATTCGTACAGGTTTTATTTACTCAGATCAATAAACCGAAATAACGAAACACTACGGCCTGCTGTCACTGCACGTAAGCGTAGAATAAGCGGAAAATTACGAATCGAGCGCAGAACCGAAACTACTGGAAGTTATCCATGAAACAAATTCAAACGAACTAAAATATATGAGTACCTACCTATAACAGTTTAAATCATAATAACGTATTTTCCATTAACAAGTAAAATGAGAACAGTAGTCATCATAAATATGTATTAATTAACTCTCTCAAAGTGGTCTCAAATAGGCTCCAAAATGACTTAGGACTCAATTGATTTAAATGAAAATTTGAGGCTCATTAATTTATACTTAAATTTTCAATTCGAGTTATTTAGACAGGTACCTAAGTAGGTAAATACCCGTCTAAATAACTTAAGACATTAGCCCCTAGTATGTTTAAATATAAAAAGATGTAAATAAAATAAAAATAGGAACTGACTTAATTGAGCAATTGAGAGCTACGAATACGAGCTACAAATTCCTAAAGTTACGCCTATTTAATACATAACCAGAAATATATCCAGCCTATAGCCTTGTATGAGGTTATACATGTGTATTTTACGACGGCACATAGAAAGCACTCATTAAAAGCGAATTCATAGAGTTATAATCCATATTCAGTATGTAAATGATCCAGCATACGTCCATTACGCTGGTAGGAGCCCCAATGTGCCTGCCATTAGCTTTCTGCAAATAAACCACTCGAAAACAAGATACGTAAGTGTAGTAACAGCTAAGTGACGATAAAGAGAATTGATAGACCGTGAGTACTCGTAATTTCATCAAACGATTTCATCTATCGTATGCTTTTTAAGTTGTTTGAGTACTAAAAAGAAATAGGTGTATTAGTCTTGATACTATATTGCTCTATCGAAAAGACTCACTTGCTGGTCAATTTCTGTCTTTAGCATAATGCTAGAAGATTCAAAATTGCTTAATGGCTTCACCACTCACAATTCTTTTACTATAATGATGCAATTTCTGTTTTCAGAGAATCTCTATTCGTCTCTTTATTCAATATCAATCTTCAATCAAATATTAGGATAATATTAATGATAGTGCTCCTGCCCGATTGACTCATTTTTGTATGAATTATAGGAAATAGTTAAAGTTAGACTGTATCATGCCACTGCCACTGCTGGATAAAGATCTCCCCAATGACTTCCATACTGTTTGACCCATAGCCAATACAAACCAATCATTTGGGTATTTGTTAATTTCTTCATATTTGTGGCACCGATGATATTATGCTTTTAATTTTAGCAGTAAATAGCAAGACATGCTCTTTTCTTAAAGTCAAAAATATCCAACAAAATCATCGTTGACTATTCTACAGAACAATCAAAGTGATATATATAAAACCTTATACTTATAATAATGAATGTGTTAATATAAATTAATATACATTGTACATAAAATTTTTCCTCTAATAATCTCAAGTTACCGAAACCCAGAAACAGGCATTTATATATAATTAATTAACTTCACAACTCTGCAAGAAATCTTTCTTGTTATCTCGGATATAATATTTATCATAGCCGCAACTTGTGAGGAAAAGAGCGATGTTGGCTTACGAATAAAAAATAAAGCCATGATAAAAATGTTGGGTATAATAAAAGAAATTTGAATAAATTATTTTTGTATATTCAGTACTAAATCTGTTTAGCGTGATTGTAAACATATCTTTAAGGTGAAAAAGACAACAAAGTCATCATGAAGATAGCAAGGAACCTTTTTACAGTCTTGCTGCAATCAAGTGAGTGTTTACGTAACATATTTTTATGTATTTCGTTTTTTTTATCTTGAAATATTACTAGACACGGGTGGATTATGTCATCCACCCGTGTCTAGTAATATTATATATTTAAATGTTTAAAAATAAATGAAATTTAGCTCTAGTTCTCGTAAAATTCGAAGAATTGCTTGTGAATCAAAATTTTTTACTACGTACATGCTGAACTTCCAAGTTGAAAATATATCTATCTTAGACTGATTGAATTCGCTTTTAAATACATTTGAATTAATTTAGACGAGACTTGAAATTATTTTGTTACTTTTATCTAAAAACAAAATTGTTCATGACCCTTCTCTCTTTTCAAATAAACGTAATGACAAAATCCATCTTCATTCAATTACATTGCAATCTATACCGACCATTCGCAATTCTTTGGCGAATAATTAAATCAGTTAATTTAAAATGGCTGGCTTTTTCATCGACTGAGATTCGTCAAGCTAAAAGTAGACTAATTTAGCATTAAGTTACTTACGCAACGTGGTAATGGCCTCTAAATAATTGACCAACATAATTTAGGTCCGAACTAAAATAGACAAAAAGTGGAAACTATGTGACAAGCTGTTCATTAAGTTTTTGTAAACGGCTGATAAAAAGCTGTCGAAATCATTATTATAGTGACCCTGTTTTAAGATCGTCATTTTGTAAAATCTTGTTACCTAGAGATTGTATTCAATTTTACCTCGTACCTATTAAGTAGTACATTTTTATGACTTTAATTTTTTTATTAAAATCAGTTAAAATTATTTAACCTTTTGAACGCCAACGTCATCTATACTTGACAAGCGCAAGCGTGCCCTGAGCACCGATGTCGTCAATAGGTGACAAAACTCAGGTCCATAAAAATACAAGATAAAGATACTAAATCATTAGTTTTATGTGTTTATGTGTTAAATCTTAAAAACTGAATTTTATAGCTTGGCATCTAGGGCACGAAGATGCTGATTTGACGTGCCTTAATAAATTATAATGTAGGTATGTAGTTTCAGCAATGGTATCTGATTTTAAACCAGACAATATGAAAATAATCTAAAAATTTGAAAGAGTTCATTATGAAAGGAAGGAGTTTTAAAGGGTCGGCAACACGCATGTGAAGTTGCCGCCATCTATAGGCTTCGGTAACCGCTTACCATCAGGCGAGCGGTAAGTTTATTTGCCAACACCTTGGTTTCAAAAAACATAACACTCCTTTTTTGGGCAGTCGTGTAATAAACATTAAACGATATAGCAAAACTGTGTTTACCATTTCACTTACGTCATCGCTGTAAATCTGTATATACGAACGCCAACGGGTAGTTATACTGTCTGTCGGCAGGGGGTGTGTGACATGCTTGGTCGCTTACACTCAATACTTAGAGGGTGGCTACCCTTACAACTCACTTTATAGATGACCGATTTTTTTGTTCGTTGTAATTTAATTCTCAGTCTAATGATTTTGTTTCTGTTATGAATATGCTTTTGTTAAGATTTCTTTTGAATTTTTAGTTGGAAGCCTCTTTATTTGTTTGTGCTCATAATTATGTTGTTAGAAGTTTTAATAGCCTTTTTAAAAGGGTTAGGTTGGTGATAGTATTCTAGATTGTATACTTTAATATAATACAATTAAAAAGTATCGAGTATTTATTTGAAACTTAGTTTTATTTTGATAAAAGGCCGTAATTAGAAGAATAAACCATTTTTTTTAATATATTTTTTTTAAATAATAGTTAACGACAGGTTACTGTCGTTATCTAAATAGCTTTGAATCTTACCAAATTTGTAAACCATAATGGAACAATTCACAACTAAGAACGTATCTTAGATACTTATTATAACTTAATTAAATTTTAAAATACTTACAAAAAAATGTGTAAAACTTGATGGCATATATTATTTAATTTTTATTTTGTTTTATCAATATAATATAATATATTTTGTATCAACAGTTACGGCACACGCCTAGTGAATAGTGATATTTATATATAATGTAATTCCAATCATATCAATAACAGTTTAAGGACTTGGATTCACTTACCGTAAACCCGATCCCGACGGTAGCGGAGAAGTTGCCTGCTTGAAACTTGCCCGTCTCGAACTGCACTAATAGAGACGTCTTACCCACTCCACTGTCGCCAAGTAGAATTGTCTGGGAATAAAATAAATAGATATTTTTATATTCTATACTTATTTATTAATTTAGTATTTATCGTGTACAATCAATACCGAAATCGATCCAGAGACTACCATAAATACTTTGGGATCGATTTATCGTCGAAAATAATTAATAATTTCATATAAAACTTATGCAAATATTTCATTGTAGCCTTATAGATGACGTTTGTAATAAAACATTTGGCACAAATTATACTGAAAGTGTAAACACCTTTTAGGTCAAAATTACTACGCAGTCGTTTCATCTATAAATTACTTATGCCTCCATTTGATTTATATCGACGGAATGACAGTTTTCTTCGCCGTTTCATTCAATAATTTTAGTAAAATGAAGTTTAAGTAATTCGTGTAGTGACGGATTAAGAATACATAATGTCACTACCCCAGTCCCCAGCTTAACCCGTGGGTGTCGTAAAAAGCGACTAAGGGAGTAACTTTATGCAAACAAGAGCACACACACATAAGGAAAATTCGAAACAAACCCTATAACAACCCGTCTAACCAACGTGATACCTAGTAGGCTAAATTCTTTCCACATTCTTTGGAGGAGACCTGTGTCCAACAGTGGGTTGTAAATATGATGGTTAAGGTACTTTTAACATAGCATCACGCCTTTTTCCCCGAAGGGGTAGGCAGAGGTGTTTCACACCCACATTTCGCCAGCTATGTTTGGTCCCATGAAATAGGGGGCGAGCCTTTTGTCATCAAGGTACTTTTCTATTGATTAAAACAAACAAAAGCCTTAGGTACATTCTACAATAACATTTCAAATGTTTGACACAATCGAGTACACATTGGGGCAATGGATTAGGTAATTTAAGTCCTATACCATGTTATCCTTTCATTCTCATATTTGAAACAAACAAAAGTAGAAATAACACTTTCCATTTGAATAACGAGGAACAAAAATGTTGTTTTGAAAATAAGACACAAATTGGGAAACGATGTTGCCTTTGTGTGTGAAGTTCGGTTTCAGTAGTCAAACATTTCGTAAACATTAGAAAGTTAATCAGTTAGTTAACCTGGTATCTGTGTTATTCTCGTATGTTATTTACGTACAATAATTATTTATTTATATTATAAAGCTGATGAGTTTATTTGGTTGAATGCTAGCATCTCAAGAACTACAACATACATAGCATCATGCCTTTTTCCCCGAAGGGGTAGGCAGAGGTGTTTCACGCCCACATTTCGCCAGCTATGTTTGGTCCCATAAAATAGGGGGCGAGCCTATTGTCATCAACCGGGAGCATTTGTTTACCTAACTCCGGGAAAATCTTAATACTGGAATTTCATGACAGCAAAACCCAATACCATTATCACCCGACCCGGGAATCAAACCCGGGACCTCTTGCACAGCAGTCGTATACACTTCCCACTGCGCCACCGAGGCAGATTTTATAAGAACTACAAATCTAATTATAATATTATTAATTAAAAAAAACCTTGTAGTGTAGGATAGTCCATTTATCAAGGAAGGTTATAGGCTATATAACATCACGCTACGGCCAATAGGAGCTGAGCAGTAGCCAAACACAAGCGACGGGAGCAAAGCCCCACGCGACTTCTAGTAATAATACCTATTATAAAGCTGAAGAGTTTGTTTGGTAGAACGCAAGGATCTCAGGAACCACTGATCTGATTTGAAACATATTTTTAGTGTTGGATAGTCTATTTATCGAGGAACGTCATAGGTAATCTAACATCACGCTATGGCCAATAGAAGCTGAGCTGTGGCTAAATAAAGGACGACGGCAGCGAAGCCCCGCGCAACTTCTAGTCTAAAAATAAGTAAGTACCTATATCTTCATATATTAACTAAAAGTAATTGCTACCTATTTGCAAGATATCACTTGATCACAGCTTATTAAGTTGTTTTTTACCGCAATGCCGAAAGACCAAAGTCTTCGACCAATGCGTCCTACCTGTCATAACTTTTACGGTGCCGAGACGTGGACACTCACTGTAGGACTACACCACAAACTTAAAGTCGCTCAACGAGCTATGGAACGAGCTATGCTCGGCGTCTCTTTGAAGGACAAACTTCGTAACGAGGTAATCCGAAAGTTACCGACATAGCTCGTAGAATAAGCAAGTTGAAGTGGCAGTGGGCTGGTCATATCTGCAGAAGAACCGATGGACGGTAGAGCAAGCGTATCCTAGAGTGGAGACCGCGACTCGGCAAGCGTAGAGTAGGACGCCCTCCAGACGTCCTCCATTAGGTCGTCGTACTAGATGGTCCGACGACCTAAAAAAGGTCGCTGGGTCTGACTGGATGCGGAAGCCGGAGTACAGAGTTCTATGGCGCGTGTTAGGAGAGGCCTACGTCCAGCAGTGGACTGCAAAAGGCTGAAATGATGAAGTTGTTTTTTTGTTGTCATCGTAATTGAAAGGAGTAGGCATATCAAGGATTTTTTTATGAAAATATCAATTATTTGCCTCTATCCGAAGGTTAATTCACGGCTATATTTAGGTAGTTGTTGTTTAGTTTATTATATATTGTTAACGAAATATTCTACACAAAATTACTTATTGTATCTACATTATTATTAAAAGGTATTTTTTTGATAAATAAAGGACCGACTTTATAAATTTAGATTTTATCAACCAACTAACATCAACGTTTTGAAAATTAAAAAGAAGTAAGTACCTATCTAAATAAAAAGTTTTGTTTCATATTTTCATTTATCTAAATGAATTCTTTGTTGTTACGTTTCAAACCGAAGATTTTAAATAAAACCTTTTCTTTAATCAAGACGTTTCATTCCATTGTTTTTGTTGAAGAAAGTTAATTAATCGCTACATTCTAATTAGGCGATGTTTTCTATCTAAAGTTTGAAAGACTTGTTTCTCAGCGTTGTTAAAAATAAAATTGTTTCAATGTTTTTTTTTATTTTGTTTTGATATGAAGAAGTTTATTTATGAATTGAAAGAGGCTACTTTATTTCTTAATGAAGTAAAAATAATTTAACTTCACGATTTTTAAGATTAACCTTAAAAGTAATTATAAAAATAAATAGGTATGCATTACTTAAATTTTTTACAAGCCAATCCGCACTTGTCCATTATATTATCAAACAAATCACGTACTTATTTAAATAGTCTAATCTAAATTCTGATTAATCTAATTAATTATCATCGTGTCTGTTTATAGTAGGTATGCTACTACTATGATACTTTAAATTATGTCCATCATTAGTCTTAGTAAAGATTTTACTTAAAACTAGCTGTACTCATGACATTTTTTCGCGGAGTTCTGATATTTTTTCAAAAATTAAAGTTAGCCTCAGTTACTATTGACATTAGCTATCTGCCCGTAAAAGTCTCGTCGAAATCAGTTTAGTAGTTTCGGACTTTACTTCAAATTAACATATAGACCAAAATTTTACGTGTTCTTTTTAGGGTACCGTAGTTCTGACTAGAAACCCTTTTAGTTTCGTTATGTCTGTCTGTCTGTCCGAGGTTTTGCTAAGAGACCGTTAGTACTAGAAAGCTGTAATTTTGTAGGAGTGTGTATATCAATTACGTCGACAAATTAATCCTTTATAGTGACTAAGATAAAGTAGTTGCTTGTTTATAACAGGTATATAAATTTGCTTACTCAGCAATTGAACTTACTTATCAATTTTTTTTTAAATAACACGATGTTCTTTTATGGCATAGATCTATAGGTTCAATCATAAGGATTGAATTATCTAACAAATGTGTTGAAATAAATAAGAACAAAACCAAAATTCCACTCTGTATGTGGTCGTTATCCTACCAACAATGATCCAATCTTTCAAGCTGAAACAATTTGACAAACTCATGATATTTAATTAAAAACGGTTGGATTATTTTCAAATACTAGTGTATCAATAGATATATATGAACATCGTAGCTCTTTTGCTGCGGAACCCTACATTGAGCATGATCCGAAATGCTCTTTACCGGTTTTTCTTCTTTACATTTCATTTCACTTTCTGACCATTATAGGTAATTGTCATTGCTAGCAAATGAAAATGTATCCTATTTTAAAAGTAATAAAAGCACATTTCTTATAAATCAGTTTACTGGCAAATTACTGATGATGTAGCTGATTCCTTTCCACAAATGAGCTATGAAGATCACTTTACCGAATCACTATTTACTTTGCTACATAATACATAATGTCTTCTGTACTGTGAATGTACTTTTTCAGTCAGGGTGCTAATGCTAATCGTAACCTGAGCCCTGGGGGCTTACTCTGAATTTCAACATTCGATTAGTCAGTTTTGATGTAGCCTTCTAATGTTTGAACACCAGCGACAATATCTTAATTTCCTTACAATTGACAGCGTCATCAAAACCGACCAATCGAATGTCGAAATTCAGAGTAAGCCCCATGATTAACTCATTGGATTGCTCCCGGATCGTTAACTTTTTAGAATCTTAGAACGACGTATTTTTACGGCTTATGTTATTCAATGTTAGAAAATAGTTTACCGTAGGTATAGAAAATTAAAAACTGATTAATATAATATTTTTTTCTACAGTCAAAAGTGAATTTAACATTATGATTTTTAACTTTTAATAAACTGACATTTCCGACAGCTCAGACAAGGGCTTGAACTGCCACTGTAGGTACTCGTATCTTGCCTACATAATCTAAATCACCTCATTCAAAGCTCACATAATAGCAACATCTTCATCAAAAATCATATTCCCAGCTGAACAATACGCTAATAAATCCGTATCAGGTTGTAGTACCGAGGTGGTTCAATTAGTTTGTATGCTCTGCCGACGGGATTAGCGAACAATGCCGTGTGCCTCCGATGTTAATAAAGGCTATAGTGTAGTAGCTGCTATGAAGTGCAGAGTATGACGTCATAACCGTTTAATTGAATGACGCAGCGTTAATCTGATCATTTTTACATGTAATACACGGGCACCATGTTATGCTTATAAATCTATCATTAATAATAATTATATTATAATAATATTCTACAACATTCACACAGCGCCATCTAGTCCCAAATTAAACAATTATATTTGCTTGTGTAATGGGTACTAAACAACTGATATACTACTTAAATACATACATTTTTTTTGTGAATATACATATTATAGATAAATTACTCCCAGACACAGAACAAACCTTTATGCTCATCACACACTGAATTGTCCTGGGTGGGGATCGAATCCATGACTTCCGGCTTAGCAGTCAGGGTCACTAACCACTAGACCAACTGGACTCAACAGGACCACTAGACTCATAGACTCGTCACACACTCGTCATAGACTAATACAAAGTGGTTTAGTATCTTTTATCTCTCATCTGTTTGTGAACCGATTTTTTTTAGTTACTATAGTGGACGACCTGGGATCATATAGGTAACTGAAGTTTCATATAACAAGTCTAGGAAAATGTTCGTGTATGTATCTTTATTTTATGTAAATATTGTTACCTTTCATTTTTCTTTTTGTATTGATATAAGTGTGTGTGTGGCAGAATAATAAAATTAGAGGCGGCGTTGAGTCGTATCAAGAGGTCAAAAAGAAGGCATGGCACAGATAAGCGTTGGTTTTGCTCTACTGACACGAGTTGGTTGGATAGTGAGTATCGAAAACTGTAGCGATCGAAGAGATGGAGTTCAAGAGAATTTAGAAATCTCAACATTTGTCTCAGTCGATGTCATTTCATTGTTAAATGTTTGAACATTAAATTATATGCTCGGTGTAATTTTCAAACCGGATACAACCGGTATTGGAAATCTGTTATGGCCTATGTCCAACTGTGGAAGTCCAACGGGTGGTTTGACAATGATAAATTTTCTAGAGATTCTGAATAAGTCCTTCTTTCAATCTGTATGTCCTTTCTAAACAAATGTCGACGGTTCTAGAAGAAAACGAATATTCATCATCTCCAACGATTGTATAAAAATAACATCAATTGTATATTGACTTCTACTTAATTTGTCACATCATCACACACACGTGCATAGGGTTAATGACTTGTGCAAACGAATGATCTCATCCTAATCATGTTGACCGAAGTCTAGCAAGGTCATTCAACTTGCAACTAGATTTTGTGTTTAGAAATAATTTGTGTATTTTTTGATACTGAGTTTGTTTATATTTTTTAAATTTGTTTCATTTATGGTGTACAGTTGGTGTCCAAATTTATTAAATTTACGTTACATTTGATTTTTTGATGAAAATGGAATAATCCATTATAATAATTAATTCTTTAATAAAATAATAAAATTTGATGTCTGAATGTTTGAAAAGCTAACTATTTATAATGTTTAGAATATTTTAACTAACTAGAGCGGTTACTCATTAGACATTAAATATTGTCGGTGAATTATATTTAAAAATATTCCAAAAAAATATGAAAAATAATGTGCGGTTTAGGGGCAGTTAATAGATATACAAATAGACAGGCAAACTTTTAAAGCGACTTTGTTAGAGTATTATAATAATATCAATCCCCGACCGAATTTTTAAACAAGAATTAAAATTTAAGCAGCCGTAAAATAAGTGTACACAGAACATTTATTTCATATCCAAAATAGTTCAAAATCAATACAACACTAGTAAACACAAGGAGCTCTATTTGACAGACATTTTGACAGGTTGACTCCCAAAGGTAAGTGGAGACCCTTAACTCATCACAGCTATAACGGTTTAGAAGCCTTTGAACTGTTTATTAGGTTGTGTAATAATTTACCGTTTATTGTTTGGCAATTATAAACGTTATAAATTATTAAGATATAGGCAAGCCGCCTACCCACCATCGATTATCTATATATATATAAAAATCAATTGTTGTTCGTTAGTCTCGCTAAAACTCGAGAACGGCTGAACGGATTTATCTTATCTTGGTCTTGAAATGTTCGTGGAGGTCTAAGAAAGGTTTAAAAGGTGAGAAAAATTCGAATAATTGCCGGGAAAACCCTAAAAACAGCCCTTAGATTTGACAACCAACTAATAGGGGAAGGTTGCGATGATTGGACCACCTAACTTTAAGGTATAATATCGAACTAAATAAAAGTGATAGAATAAAAATAATAACTAATATATAATCCTTTCTAGATATAAAAACTATAAAAAATATATTTTAAATTTAAAGTGGAACGGTTTTAGCAATATATAGATAAAACTATTTTTAGATTCGTCGCTTTCTTTGGACCACGGTTGCATTGAATGGACCGCCTTGTTGCCATCATTGGACTTAGAAATTTTTGCACTAAAGGTCCAATCATGGCAACTTAAATAAAACACATCATTTTAATAAAACTTTTTTAATAGGAAAAATCACTTAAATATAATTATAACCGTCAACTTTTAAAACTTAAAACATAATCAGGTTCATTACTTAGTATTAGATATTGATAGAATCACAGACAATTACAATAAAGATTATACAATACAAACAATTTGGGTTATAATTTGAGATCTTAACGCGTCATAATTATTATAATAATTGAGGTAATAATAGTACTACTAAGTTATACATACTAATTAAGCAAAACAGTTATAAAAATATATATTATTTTTGTTCATCCCAGGCGTAATACGAGTATGTTTGCTGACGCCATTCTGTAAAGAAAATAAACAAAAGTTCAATATTATTAAAGTTTCTTTGATTGGACCAGTCCATTAATAGCTCCACTACGGTGGTCCAATGATAGCAACTAGATACTCTATCAAAAATACTTTTTCTATTAAAAAAGGGAACGTAATTGAAAAAAGTCTCTACAACCCACTAAAATACAGATAAATATCCTATTAATATAAAATATTATCAGTAAATTAACAAAAGTATAACAGTACTTACATCGATGTTTTCGTTACGTAATTTTTATATCACCGACCACTCAGACACATTCGAACACGTCACACCGCGATGCGTGGCGCAGCGACTCTGAGGTTTGAAGGACACTAGCCCGGCTCAGTGCTGTTGCCTACCTACCTACTGGTCATGTTATAACGTGTATAGTTTTTGAAATACTTAGGTGGTCCAAAGAAAGTGCCGGTCCAATGATCGCAACCTTCCCCTATGTCAATCCATTCTGTCGCACTTCAGAACAAGAAAAAAGTAATACGATATTGTGTTACGATATCTATGAGTGCGCGAGAACTTTCTTTACTTTTTTATTTCTTTTATTTATCGATTGAGGCAGTACGAAGTCTGCCGGGTCAGCTATCAGGAATAATTATGCTGATGGGACACGTGCAAAACATTCATTGATGAATATTATTTAATAAAAAAATTCTAGACGTCGCGCGGGTAGTCGTTCTTTATGAGCCATTGCTCAGCTCCTATTGGCCGTAGCGTGATGTTATATAGACTATGTTATTCTGTGATAATGCAGCTTTCTAACGGTGAAAGAATTTTTGAAATCGGTAAAGTAATTTTTAAGTTTATTCGTTACATACTAAAATACAAATCTTTCTTCTTAACAAGCAGTAATGGCCAGTTTCAAGGATCACGTTATAATCCTCATTTATTAGATTGGTAAATATTTATTCAAATTTGGAACGGGATGTCAAAAATGATAAATGAAAAAACAAGTAAATACAAAATACATTAACAAAACAAACATAACTTCAAATTACATTAGCCCGCCCACTGATTTGTGGAAGTCGAAGCTATCGGACAGATTAATAAGTTATTGGAACAGGACACTCCAGTTTGTTATCATAATCAAGCAACTTCATTAATTTGAATTGCTTTTTTTGATCAGATACTGCACTTGAACGCCTTTTTAAAGGCTCTGACGCTCAATTAATTAGAACTTTAAAAATAAATAAATTTCGGACAAATAAAATAAATAATTCATCTTTGGTAAAATATATTATTATTATTATCTATTAATTAATTAAATTCAATAACTAGGTACTTATTAAAACTAGTTACATACCTACAATTAATTACAAACAAAAAAAAGAACAAAAACTAAAATAAAAACAAAGAAAAATTGTTTAGGCGTCGGCGTCGTAGACTCATCACTGTCATCTTTGGGTAGAAACAAAAAACCCGAGCCGAGTATATTATATCTGGACCTCACCTTATGTATAATGACATCATCGTCAGGTTGCGAACGAGCGGGAGTTTCAGCTGGTGGGTGGTAATCTCGGTACCCGGTGGGAGATGGGGTGCTGCGCTGCGCGGGCGCACGGAGCGTGTCGTCTTCGAACACGTCGTCGCTCATACTGTCGTCTGTCGCCATTTGCTGAAATGAAAAAAACTATTTTTAGCTTCACTTTCCATTAATAAATTATTAGTTATTAATTACTGGAATTATGTTTTAACCCACCTCTAATTTTACTATTATATCGAAATGAAAGTTTATATAAATTATATTATTGATTGTCATCCAAACGACAATCAATAATTATAATATCTCACGCTAAAGACTATTTGGTTTGAACACATATTTTTATAACCATATCTACCAACAAAGTCGTTATTTTATCCAGTTATATTTTAAATAAAATGTGACCAGTTTTATTTTAAATGACTACGAAATTACGTCGTCATGAAAATGAATGACACATTCGCTTTAAATTTTACTTTGTAAAGGAAATTAAAAAGCCGATGGATTTAATTAATACGTTACTGTAAAGGTACCTCTATCACATCACATTCCTGTTTTAAAATGACCAATCGTCACATACCTATTTATATCTAAACTAATATTAATAAAGCGGAAGAGTGGGTTTGTTTGGTTGGTAGAACGCTAGGATCTCAGAAAATCGAATCGATTGGTCGGATCGATTGAAAAAATTCTTTTAGTGTTGGATAGTACATACGAGTATATGTTAGTTTATGTAAATAGGTAGGTATATATTATGTCAGTTTTTAACTGTGTGACATGTTAAGGTGCACCATTTGACAGCAAGATAGGTAAACCTCCAGATCTTAATAAAGTCGGAAAGCTTTACCTACTGCTTTGAATGATTATTGAAAGTCTACTATTTTAAATTTTAACCACAGCGCGCTGCAGCGACATAATTTTCCCGAAACGTACAATAACGTCATTATCCTGGCAACCTAGTCCAATCCAATCATTAGCGAAGCTAGCGAACATTATTTACCGTATGTCCTGTAGCCACAGAGCCCCGATATTTATTCTGCAATAACATATCGCTCGCTACCGATGTTTATGTATTTTTACGATCCATGGAAGTTATATAAATATCAGAAATAATCATAAGGAAGACTACAATGTAAGAAAGAATACAACGTGTTTATTTTTAGTTATTTTCAATAAGACGGTAGGTATGTACAATTTGATTGAATGTATATATTAAAATTATGATACCAGATGTCATTGTTTTTGACTTCGATATTTGAAAAACTGTGAATTTTTGTGAATGTCATGATAAATATATAAGTAGACATAGTTTACTAAATTCAGCCATAAATCGTAAAAGTGCCGAAACGTGGGTTGCTATAAGTGATTATAGTGCCTAGTTTAAGTAATATTAACAACAGGTATCGCCTACTTAGGTAATTAATTACTAATGAATGCTAAGTATATCGTAAAAAATATTTACTATGCTATTATAAATGAGTCTGTTTGTGAGCATATCAGGATACTGACTAGTGACTTCAATTTTAAATATAGTCATTTATTCATAACGTATTTAAGTAGATGATACATAAGATCTTCATACACAGATAAAAACATATCAGAAAATTTTGATTGCAAGATTAAGCCTTCAGAAAAGCTATCAATAAACTCAGACAACTCTTAGTAATCATCAAGTAATTACAACTTCAACTTATATTGTTTCAATTAGTTAGTATCTACACTTGAGCGCACGAGCTACTGAATTTAATTGTATGAAGCTTTACAGTAATATAACTTACATATTTATAGGTAAGTTAATATTGTGTACTCGTTTGTGAGGATGGAGGCAAAGGCTAGTACCTAATTTATAAAACTTTCTTCATAAGTTAAATTAAATATAATCCACGTTGAAGAACCAAAACCGAGCTTGACATTAAAGCGCTTTAAAGAATCCAATTTATTGGCTGATTTATTGGTTTATCAGGTTGCCTGACATTTAAGATCAGAGAGATTACCTACGTGACGCTCTTCACAAATCGAACAAGCGAGGCTGAAGTTCAATGGGATAGTAATTTAATGTTTCGTCGGAAACATGGTGAAGACCTCCAACCAATTTTGTATTATAGTAACCTTGAAATAAGACATAAAATGGTTTTCACTGTCAAGAAAGTTTTTCGTGGATAAAATTCGAACTTTTACAATTCAATACTTTGTCAATTTACGAGTAGTAAAATGTTAGTAGGTCTTACATTTACGGATGCATTTTTACTATTGGCTATTAGCGTCCACTTAATGGTTCGACTTCGGCAAATAAATGGTAAGGTAATTTCTATCATCTCTAGAAGTTAATTATACCTATAGTCAATGAAAATCTTCATGTTTTGAAGTTCTAAAATCATGTATGTTATAAATTGGCTTGTTTCTAAATTCTTGGTGCTTTTAAGCCCCCAGCTTCGGTCAGAAATCAACTTTGTGTCGGATACCATTAGCTTTAGTGATATAGGCGGTCTGGATGTTCAAAAACACAAGAACAAAGACCGGATCTAGACAACATCTGTCGCCCCAATCGCCCAGTAGGACGATCACGTGCCAACTTTTCTAACTATAATCTTAGACTTAGATGATCACGAAATTCAGAACCAAACAACAAGAATTAACAACACATAACATAGCGTCATGCCTTAAGGGAATCATACTTAGATTAACGATTAAACGAAATAGGTGAACTATTGTGTTTAACTGACAAACTGATTTTTTTTTCTTTTAGTTAACAAACAATTTCATAACTTGCATAATTCTAATACCACTGTATTCTTACGCAATCAACACCGTTATCTACATCATAACAAACATAAATCGCGGTAGTAGAGGCCCCCTCTATATCCTCGAAGGAGTCGATACCGGCATACTCTACCTTAAAGCTTATCCATCGATGGTCGATTTTACAGGATTATTAATACTATTGATAAATGACTGCCTCGGTGGCGCAGCGGGAAGTGTATACGACTGTTGTGCAAGAGGTCACGGGTTCGATTCCCGGGTCGAGTGAAAATGGTATTGGACTTTTCTGTCATGAAATTCTAATATTGAGATTTTCCCGGAGTTTGGTAACAAATGTTCCCGGTTGATGACAATAGGCTCGCCCCCTATTTCATGGGACCAAACAAAGCTGGTGAAATGTGGCTGTGAAACACCTCTGCCTACCCATTTCGGGGAAAAGGCGTGATGCTATGTATGTATGAATTGATAATCCAAATATTTTGCTACTTAAATACATTTTCTTTTTGTAAATACATACATATTTTAGATAAATTACACCCAGACACAGAACAAACCTTTATGCTCATCACATAAAGATTTGTCCTGGGTTACTAACCACTAGACCAACAGGCCAGCCAAAGTCTCACTTGGGTCCCAATAATATCTTCATCATCATCATCATCATTTCAAACCATAACCGTCCCACTGCTGGGCACGGGTCTCCTCCAAAGATGGGTGGAGGGAATTTAGCCTACTATACCACACTGGCCAGACGGGTTGGTATAGGGTTTGTTTCGAAGTTTCCTTTTCCTGCAGTGGTCTTGTCTGCATGGTTATACTCCCTTAGGCGCCTTTTACTACAACCAGTGTCACAGTGTGTGACAATAGTATTCCATTACTTATTCTGTGATAATGGTTTGATAACGATATATTACGAATAAATCAAATTAACCCATTGGTATAAAAAAACTAACTCTAACCCTCTCAACCCTAATCATCTGGCAAACAAAACAAATGGATCAACCTAGAAATCAATCTTCATTCCGCAAAATAAATCTCTTTGGTACAAAATGTTTAGTGAAAATAGAAATAGGTGTTACTACAGTCAGTAGGGGACACCTGCGTTATCAGATGTCCCGTGGAGCCCCTTTACAATGGGGAGAGATCTGTGCAGCCTTAGTAGCCAACATTAGTAGGACGAATAGGATACGAAAATAGAATAGGGCGTGCATACACTGACAAATTGTTTATTATAACAAATAGGTCATATAAAAATCTATACTTAACATTAGTAATGTTTTTCCAACTACAAGCTCAGCAAAGATGTGATAGATTAAGTCTGTAATTGATAAAAGCGAACGGTGTATAACCACATTCACACAGCGCCATCGAGTCCCAAATTAAGCAATTATATTTACTTGTGTTATGGGTACTAAACAACTGATATACTACCTAAATTCCTTTTTTCTTCGTAAATACATACATATTATAGATAAATTACACCCAACACAGAACAAACAATCAAGCTCGTCACACAAAGATTCGTCCTGGGTGAGATCGAACCCACGACCTTCGGCTTAGCAGTCAGGGTCATTAACCACTAGACCAACCGTCTCGCCAGTCAAAATAACTTCGATGTTTACAAACTCATTAATGATTATCACGTGAACATATTATGACATTTACTGTTAAATTTAATCACTAAGCGGATTTCAGAATATCGTTAACTCATATCGTTAAAAGTGACATTTATAAAGGGTAACGGATGATGACATATGGACGAGATAAATAGTTTACACTCTTCCCACACAACTACTATTGTACATATATACATACATATAGATCACGCCTCATTCCCAACAAAGGGGTAGGCAGAGACTATTTCCTTCCACTTGCTAGGATTCTGACATACATCTTTGGCTTCTTCAACATTCATCAATCTTTTCATGCATTCTCGCTGGTTTTAGGTACTCCTGATCTGTCCCTTCTTTAGAACGTCACCTATTTGGTCATGGTACGCTCTTCTAGGTCTTCCCTTCCGAAGTTTCCTTTCACATTCGTCTCATATATTTGTTTTGTCACTTTTCCTTCATTCATTCTCTCGACATGTCCAAACGTTAACATTCCTTTCCCTATTCGTGTCACAACATCTATTTTTAAGCCACAACGTTCCCTTATTACACTATTTCTTATCCTGCCACTCAAATTTACTACTATTGTCTATTAATATAATTACATATTAAGTATATCACTTAAATAAGTGTAGTATAGTATCCGTGTTTCCCCATTTCAACCCGTGGATGTCGTAAAAGGCGACTAAGGGAGAAACCTTAAATAGACAAGAACACTGCGAAAAAAGGAAAATTCGAAATAAAACCCTACATCAACCCGTCTGGCGGTATAGTAGGCTAAATTCTCTCTAAATTCTTTGGAGGAGACCCGTGCCCAGCAGTAGGACAGTCTGGTATGGATATAGCAACGTTACCTTTGTTTTTGGTAACATTTTAGAGAAATTATTTTATTATGATTGAAATTTGATCCTGGGCGGGCTTTACGTAGGATTAAATTTATCTAGATGTTTAATTTGTTATGAAACTAAAAATAAGTTACAATTTGTTGTAATATATAAATAATATATATTTTAATATAATATTTACACATAACTTAAAAACATACACAGCTAACCTATTAAAAGAAAAAAGAACCAGATACTCTATTTACAGGGAATTCCTATAAATAGAATATCTGATTAAGATCAGATTCCTTAGGAAACGTACCCAAAAGGCTAGCCACATTACCGGGTTGGATAGCAAGGCTAATGCGTTGCCCCAGGTAGAGGCCAGCCCTTGGATCATGTGATACCTCAGAAACACGCTTACAAATTTCACGATTATTTTATATTGAATATTGTAAATGTACAGTCATATAGGTACATATATATAGACCACATAACAAGAGTACCTACTGACTAGTACCAGAATTGAATTTACAACGATAAGTCAATTTTGGCACTACTCTTGTTAAGTAGTTTATGTATGCTACGGTATACCTATATCATCATCATCGTTATTTCAACCCATAAACGTCCCACTGCTGGGCACGGGTCTACTCTAAAGAATTTGGAGGGAATTTAGCCTACTATACCATGCTGGCCAGACGGGTTAGTAAGTATAGGGTTTTGTTTCGAATTTTTCTTTTCTCACAGTGCTCCTATTTGTTTAAGGTTTCACATAGGTTATACCTATTGAGTCGAAATCAATGTAGAGCCGCGGGTTAAAGCTATAGTTTATAATAAAAAATACTTATCTATTTCAAACATACTCCAGTATAAACTATTCCTATGCAAGAACGTGTAATACAAGATTTCAGCGAACAACGTACGTCTATTGTACACACACAAGTTATACAATAACATATTGTTCGTCTCAACTCAGAAATGGCCGCCGAAATTTCATCTGCTTTACTATCTACAGTATATACCTATTGTTTTAATAAAGAGGGTTTTATATATTTATGAATATAATATTAACAGTTGTAATTTTGTTTTACTATGTATGCCGTATGGTTAATAATTATGATGTTAGAAGTTTTGTTATTAACACTTTCTTCGATGTACTCTTGGTCCCACGGATCTTTTAGGAATGCTGCATACATTTTGCGAGTGAGTCTTTTGTAAAAATGCTTCATCCAATTCAGCCCGAGTATAGTCATTCTAACTTCCGTATATATAAATAAAAATGTATCGCTGCGAAGTATGTGATGGATTGACGTGAGAACAGCTCGACCGATTTGGCTAATTCTTTTATTGTTGTATTTGCTATTGTCGAGGCAAGGCATGTTTGTAAGAAATTATACAAAGAAATTAGTGTAAAATTTAAAATTTTAGGTTTTAAAATCTCTATTTAAACATTTGAAAATGAAATATTATCACGTAATTAAATATGGCTGTACGAAGTTCGCCAGGTCAGTTAGTTTATAATATGAGTAGGATTATTTTACTGAACTTTTAGAGAAGGCTCAAATCGCTCAAATTATAGCGTAAATTAACCTTTTTAAAGCATTTCTGCAACTATAAATCGGTATCGGTAACCTTCTACGATAGAGTACCCATAATCCAATTATGTTTCAGCTTTATGCATGTAGAAGGCCGGAACTGATTTTAATTGGAGTCTGCTACGATGACAATGTAATTATTACCCTTTGCCGGTGTCCCTATCGATATTTAAAGCCCGTTCACGTTTCTTTCCAGTCTCCTGCCTACTAGGCAGATAGTTCAACTACTTCCTATCAAATTGCTTGTACCTATAATTTAATTGGTGTCACCTTTTTCGTGTTTCTTTTTCCTATAGGTAGGTATATTCTTTAAAGATATTTCAAAAATGTATGTATTTTTTTTCCCATGAAATAATACATATTTCAAATGTAAATCGCAATGTATTGCCTAAGTATATTTTTCCTGCTTGGGGCAATGTTTGAATCCAACTTGAACTTTCTGAAAATTATTTTAACAAGAGTAGACACTAGCGCCATCTTCTAGACGTTTACGAAACAACGAGACGAAGTTTCAGCGAAAGCGCGGCTCGTGAAATTCAGGCAACGACCGTGTAACACCCAAATTTTCTCTTCCTTTAGTTCCCAAGCTTTATTCAAGATGGCATTGCGAAGAATTGTAACATTTTATTTTTAATACGTACAAGAACTATTATTTTTATGCTTTTGAAAAATTATATCCACTTATATGTAAAATATAAAAATTATATAAACCTAATTTGGTTAATTTAATAAATAGTCTAATAATGAAATATCATTCATCATCATTCATTTATTTATTGATTTAAAACGGGAATTTACGCGATTATGATTCAGGTATTTACATACCTTATAGTGCTTGACGTTTTGACCAGGTTACGGCCAGCCGTGGTCACAAGCTGACTCTGATGACTGAAGTCATATAGTCATATCAATAAATATTATCATGAAACGCGAAAGTTTAAAAGTAAATATAATTTAAACCCATAAATGAAATATAGTTAAATGGAAATATAAAATCTTCCATTTGAAATGTATTTTCACTGTAAACGTTTCAGCTGCCAATCAAAATTTAAAATGTACTCACGTTACACTATGTTATGTTCAAATAGGTCCCGTTCTCGTGAACACACAAACAATACATTTCCATGAATAATTAGTATTATTTTAAGTACACTTCTCTTTCATTTCGCTTAATATCCGAGGGAAATTGAAACAGTTTTTTGGAAATTGAAGCACTTTACAATCGCTATTAAAAATTAACAAACCTGTTTTCAATTTTAATTGAAAATATTTATGTTATTATTTAATCATTGGAATAAAAGTTGCAGTTAGTTTTTGTCGTCCCACTGCTGGGCAAACGCCTCTCCCATTTCACATTTCAGTTGATACATGATTATGTAAATATTACAGGAAATATAAATCGATGTTTCTAACTAGCGCAATGTTTTTGTAATCACCAAAAAAGCCCGACCGCATAACTAAATTTATTTGCTTTTTGCTAAACATTGTTTTTTTTTTACTTAAAAACTTCTTATGTCCATAGCTAATGAGACCAGTCTTGGGAGTATTTTCCAATCTCATAATGTTTTCATCTTTTGTTCTTCTTAATAAGCAAATAGGTACTTCTTATTTAAAATAAAATAATATTATGTTTTTTTTTACAACATCGCACAAGGTAACAAGCCCTGTGTTGCGGGAGACTTTGTACAAACAGACTCAAACACACTCAGATTCATTGTAAACTAGTGCTTGTCTCAATTTACTAATAGGAATAAACAGAAGAATAATTATTATTATGCACCATATTAACATGTAGTTCCTAAGCCAATTGCTATTAATCGGTCATAATTCCAAATTTATATAGGTATAAATCCTAAGATTTGCCTTCAGAATATCCGTTGGCAAATTTATTAGACCAGAAGAAACTATAATAACACGTCTGACTCTGACCCGTAATTTAATACGATTTGTTTTTAAAAATAATCTTATGATCAACTTTTACTTCTTTTACTTTTGCTGAAATAAGTTATGTTAATGTTATTCCATTTTTAGACTAAAATTCTATTTCGTATTCTAAGAGTTTGTTACCAAAACCTAAATTACGAGAGGGGGGATTGTTATTATCTGTCCAATATGCATGCAAAGTGAAAAGAAATGAAATTTACATACAATTTTATTTTTAGTCGGGGTTGACAAGGCCCTTTTTCCTTCAAAGTAGGTCAATGTCGCATTCAACTGGTGAGCTTGGGGTGAGAAGGGGCACGTCAATGATGTAATTCTGTCTATTTACATTGTATTGATTCGGGATTATTTTGTGTTGATTGACTCTCGAAATTTTTTATAGGGCATCCGGGGCTCATTGGGGGAAGTGGTCATAAAGGGTTGGAAACGCGCATATGATGCTTTAGATGTTAATAGGCTACGATAACCGCTTAGCACACCACGTGAGCCGTCAGCTAGTTTGAACTTGTCGCGTAATGGTAAAAAAAAAATCACGCTGCTGATGCGCGGCTGAACAATAACCGTTCAGTCAATAAAGGAGTTGTAGAGTGCGTGAAAAGGAACCTTAGCAATTTCTTCGGAAACTTGTGCTGTTTAAGAAGAGAATATACTAAAAGTCCTGATTCAGATGAATGTCTCGGAGGTGAGTTGTAGGTGGGGGAGGCGGGTAAAGGTATATTCTTGAGTTTTTGGATTATAACTCAGAAACGGTGCGTTCTAGGAAAAAATCGTTCTACTTAACGAAAGCTTATTAAATTATCTACAATTTTAGTGCTGTCACTTTTCCAAATTTCAAACCTCGTGCCTCGGTAAATAATCTATCCTAAAAAGTTACTGAAAACCAATAATTTGCATTGTTTATTGATTGGTTTATTATAATATAATTTATTAATTTTTATTTGAATCCACCTGTCTCGTTGGCTGTATATCATAAAGTCTTGCAAGTTAAATTTAACTCACTTATTGATGTCTGATTTCAGATTAAATTTGGGATGCATATATAAATCGGATGCATTGCTATATTTTAATAAAATAGAGTAGATCTGATGATGGAACCTGGGAACTAGGTCTTCAAATGACGCAAACCCATCGAGTTAGGGCTCATTTGACTTGCCTTGACGAGTAGTTTGAAAGCTTCTAAAAAGTGACTAAATCGCTGATCGCCAATACTACAAGTAGCGTGAGTGCTATGGCCGTGTATGACAAAATTAGGTCACTGTGTTACTAGTCATGTCTACGTAACATGGTCGCACTGTAATCATCCATTAAAACTTTGACAATGTCGTAATTTTATAATGACATTAGGGACGTTATTCGTTGCCCTTGTACTACGTCTGTGTGTACTATGCCGCCTCAAACATTGGCCCAACATAACGTCAATGTCATCACACAGTGTATCCATATTACAATTTATACAAATAGACAAGATTTAAATTTTTAAGAGAGACAGGGTACAGTGGTTATCTCCTCCCTACATAAGACCGCAGTCATAATAACACTTCGGTAGTTTTGTGTTCCAGCTGGTGAGTAGTGGTCTCCAGAGCTTATTGGAGAAGAAAGGGATTTTCAATTTTTTATTTTATTAGTAATAGCTATTGGCTTCGCTCCCGTCGTTTTTTGTTTGGCCACTGCTTAGCTCCTATTAGCCCCAGTAATGTTATTCCTCGACAACTGAGCTATCCAAAATAAAAGATTTTTTTAAATCGGACCAGTAGTTAGCGCGTTCATCTAAACAAGTTCTTCAGCTTGGCCGGGCCTCGCTCCCGTCATTCTTTATTTGGCCACAGCTCAGCTCCTATTGGTTTTAGCGTGATGTTTTATAGCCTTCCTTTATAAATGTGCTATCCAACACAAAAAGATTTTTTTTAATTCGGACCAGTAGTTCTTGGTATTAGCGCGTTTAAACAAACAAACAAACTCATACCCCCTTATTACAAAACACGGACTAAGCATTAAACCAGGTTTAAAATGACAACTTTGACACTAAAACAATGGCTTATGTCAATTTAAACCTGGTTTAATACTTAGTCCACATTTTGTAATAAAGGGGTTCAGCTTTATAATATTAGTATAGATTATTTTAGCTTTTTCTGTAACTACTTAGGCATTTTTATGATGTACATATTCCTTGTTACCTATAAACGATAAAATTATCAAAAAAGATTACCTATCAGAAATTTGTAGTCAGTACTTGTACTAAAAATGTATTGGAAGGCTTACATATATACAACCTACCACATAACCTTTACGCTTTCCCTCGTCGACATCGTAAAACGATGTTACAAATCGTAAAACCCGCGATAACATCGGTGACCCTCTGTTACATTGCGTATTTATTACCATGAACCGCTTACAGTAGGACTATTAAAAATACAATGTATATGTAAATAGAAACATGTTTCGGTTAATTCTTCGATTTTATTAGGACCGTAGTTATCTTATTAGGACCGTAGTATTTAGTGAAAATCATCGCTAGAGAATTATGTGTCAGATGGTGCTCACTGCTCATGGTTCAAGAATCTCAATTATTTTTTCTCTTTTAGTTAAAAGATAAATAATATAAAAAGAGACGAGCCTATAGGCCGGCCCGATGTCTAGTGCAGCCGTGGCGTTGCACGGCATGCAAAGGAATTTTGACCTTCATCATCATCATTATATCAGCCCAATGACATCCACTGCTGAACATAGGCCTAATTGCCGCCACAGTGAGCGATTTAAGCCGCCCGCATCCAAAGGCCACCCGCAACCTTTAATAGGTCGTCGGTCCATCTGGCGACCATGAAAGAAGACTTTATGGCCTTTATGGTCCGATCCGGGAATGTTTAGTAGAAGTACCCTCAGAATATCAACGTCAAGTAGCAATAACAGTACTGTTGCGTACCGACTGGTGATTAGGAGCGCCGAAGGCTCAATTCCTTCTCCCAATCCCCCTTTGCTTTTCGGGTAAGCAACTTTGTGTGAGCGGTGTGTGCTGTGTTTTCTTTGCAACAAATGCTAAAAGAACACAAGACAAATCCTTGGCGGCGGTTACCTATTACCATCAGGTGAGCCGCACGCTAGGCCGCCGTCAGGCAATAAAAAATTACGTCGGGAGATCAAAAAAAACGCAACACATAATCAAAGCGCAAGACTTCTTGGGCAGCAGTCATAGGTATACAATTTAACTACGTCACGGAGACAGTTACGACAGTGAGTTGACAACAGAACGAACTCAATGGGCACAGAAACGTTAGAAATGTTTGGCTACCCTTAATAAAGATGCTTTACACTTTTACGTCACGCAAGAAAGTGACGGGTGACGAAATTTATTTATAATGGTTCTATATTTAACTGGTTTTAACTCCCAAAATAGATGTCAGTCATTCTATTTTGAGGGACACGTGTTTATAACACGCATGACTTGGTATAACGTCACGCTTTTATTCTCAAGGGGAAGGCAGAGTTGTATTACACCCACATGAGGAGTCTTTTGCCATTGAAGCCTCCGCGGCTCAGTGTTGGTGTCCCTGATTGCTGAAACAGAAGTCGTGAATTCGATTCCCACTCTGAATAAATCTTTGTGTGATGTTGTTGTGAAGTTCATTGAATATACGTTCAGTAGTTTTTGAGTAAATGCCTGTGACATACGGACGGACGCACATGACGAAACTATGTTTTTGCCATTTTGGCTACGGAACCCTAAAAAGGTATATTACGATACAGTTGTCCATAGCAGATCCGTGTCATAATTTAATTCTTTTAATTTTCTTCGATGACTTCTGCGTAAAGACTGTCATTCAAGTTTAGTTTTTAATTTTTATATTTCAGGCTGCGTTTCCACTAGAGATGTGCGAGGATCGCTTAACGCGAACGCAGCCTTAGAGTAGATATAATATTTTTTAAAACTACCCAGGTGATATATTTTAAGTTACGTTTAATAAATTATTCCCTGCAATTACATCAAATAGATACATACATACCTACATCATCATCAGCAACCCATTAAGTCCCACTGCTAAGCTCGGGTCTCCTCTCCTCTGACTAGTGAGCTGAGAGGGTTTAGGCCATAATCCACTCACGCTGGCCTGGCTGATGGATCAGACATTCTCATAGAATTTCTTCTAGGGTATGTGGGTTTCCTCACGATGTTTTCTTTCACCGTCAGCTCACTAGTACATATAAATTCCACAAAGTGGAATCTACATTGGTACTGCCAGTCGGAATCGAACTCAGACCGCGAGATTTCCACGCCCTTATCCATTCAGCCACCATCGCTGTCTGACTAAGTATATCCATAGATACGAGTATATACTATATAGTACACTATAACTTTGATAACTCTAAAAGAGCTTTTCTTCACCGTTAGCAGATGGTAAGTCACTTGACTAGTACTTATAAATTCCACAAAGTGGAATCCACATTGGTACTGCCGGTCGGATTCGAACTCAGACCGCGAGATTTCCACGCCCTTATCCATTCAGCCACCATCGCTGTCTGACTAAGTATATCCATAGATACGAGTATATACTATATAGTACACTATAACTTTGATAACTCTAAAAGAGTTTTTCTTCACCGTTAGCGGATGGTAAGTCACTTGACTAGTACATATAAATTCCACAAAGTGGAATCCACATTGGTACGGCCGGTCGCGATCGAACTTGGACCGCGTGATTTGCACGTCGGTCCCTTATCCATTCAGTCACCATCGCTTACAGATACATACATACTGTTAGTATATTTAGTAACTTGAATATTTAACGCAACTATTAACGGTATACCAAGCGAACACGATATCAAAGGACTGCCTATACAAACATGCTTCTATCACTTTGAACATTGAACCTACATAGTATGTAGATAGATAGGTTTAACACAGCCTCGCAATATTGTTACGCAATATTGATGCTGCAGAGACTTAATCGGAAGCGAATTGGATACCCTTCACCGCCTTCCTGAAGTCAAACTAGCCGTAAATTACTATAATCATAGGTTTATATCAGAATTATTCATATTAGTTATAAATTCAATTAAAATTATTACCTAAGATTAAATATCCGTGTAGTGAGGGATTAAGAATACATTAAGTCACTACCCCATTTTAATCCGTGGGTGTCGTAAAAGACGACTAAGGGAAGTAACATTAAGCAGCCAAAGAAAAAAAAACCCTATACCAACCCGTCTGGCCAGCGTGGTATAGTAGGTAGGCTAAATTCCCATTCTTAGGACGAGACCCGTGCCCAACATTGGGACGTTTATGGGTGAAAATGAAAAGATTAGATGGGATTTTAAACTATCAAATTTCATAAAACGACTCAACGAGCAATGCTTCTTGTATTTATTTATACCTCAAAACTTAAGTACCTAAGTAATTTTCACGATTACAATAAAATTTTATACCTACTGTAATAAAATCTCTCTTTCAAGCCTAACCAACAAACGCAAGTTAAATAAAAGCTTGAAATTAATTCCTATTAATTATTATAAATATTTAAAATACTTTGTAAAATACTACCAACTGTTTAAGATATTAAATCTTCTCCAAAAAAAATAAAAAAGCCAAAAAATATCGCGCTAACATGTCGTAAGTTTATTTCAAATATTTTTATAAAGAATAGGCATTTTCGGAATTTGCTTTGTGTCCGATATAAATAATTGTTTGTAAGTCGCCTACGTCACAGGGCTTGATCCATTGTGCTTGTGATGTCTTTTTAAATAGCATAAAAGTAAAATGGTCGTCGTCAACTGTTGTCCGATATAATATACGTTATAAAGTCTCCACTTTCATATGTATTATCACTAAGTAATTCATGTGTGTAAATCGAACCCCGCTGCGTAGGTACTCGGTACAGAGTGCGTGTCATTTCACCCTCAATTTGCTCGCAACCGGCTGTAATATTGACGTAAATGACATCCATCTCACAAATCGATCATCTATAATATAAATATAATGGAATAGGGCTTAGGATAAACAGCAGAGGAAAGTTTAGTGGAAGGCCTTTTGCTCAGCATTGGGATATTGCAGGCTAAATAAACAAGAATTTATTTAAAAAATCAAAAAACCCGACTAAGCAACGAAAGTAGCCTTCGACAGTCAATTATTAATTATTATGTATAATAATAATTAATAATGCGATGGTGGCTCAATGGATAAAGGCCCGGCGTGCAAATCACGCGGTTCGAGTTCGATCCCGACTAGCAGTACCAATGTGGATTCCACTTTGTGGAATTTATATGTACTAGTCAAGTGACTTACCATCTGCTAACGATGAAGGAAAACATCGTGAGGAAACCCACATACCCTAGAAGAAATTCTATGAGTATGTCTGATCCACCAACCCGCACTAGGCCAGCGTGTGTGGATTATGGCCTAAACCCTCTCAGCTCTCTAGTTAGAGGAGAGGAGACCCGAGCCCAGCAGTGGGACTAAATGGGTTGCTGATGTGATGTGATGTATAATAATACCTTCTTTGTGAATTTTGATAGTATTATTTATTTATTTATTTATTTATTTTTATTGTTCAGGTTAACAACAGCCACTTAAAGTTAAAAATACTAAACTATATTACATACATATTTGGCCAATTATAGTTAACCACAAAATTACAATCCAAACTTGAGAGTGTTTTAAGTACAAGATTTACTGAAATGTGTATTTTATTAATGTTTATACTATTAAGTACTAGTCATATACAAATACCTATTATAGGCAGCAGATATTTGTGATAATTCATCATCAACTAGCATATGATATTACAGTTCAACAATTTTGCGTATACATAAAAAACGTGATGTGAATCTCTTTACATGACCCAATAATAAATGTCATAACTGGTTAACGGTTATGTCTATGCTAACATAATAGAACGATCGGTTTGAATGTGAACAAAAAAAAAAAAACTATACATTTATACTTGCTTCTAAATTTAGTCAACCATACTAACCCTAAGCAATTTCAGTGTAAAATGTGATGTAATAAAATAAATATTATTATCCTGTGTTAATTAATAAATAGCAATGAATGAAAATATGTGATGACTTGTACCTGTTTATGGGTGTGTGAATGTCCATGTGTATAACTGTGTGTGCGTATGTGTGTGTGTGTGTGTTTGTATCTGTGATGAGTTATGTACGTGTGTTAGTCTGTGTTTGAGTGTGATTAGACCTGGAAGCATCGATAGCGGCACCTGTCAGATTCATACTAATTTGTTTTTTAAAAGATAGTTTTGATCCAATGAATGGATCTGCGGTATTGAACATCGTGTTGTAGGTCCTTGTTAAGCGAGTTAATGTGCTATTTTTGCCATAGTTTGTAGAATGAAACGGAACCTGGAACAGTGTAGTTTGCCTAGTGCGTTTCTTGGGAATCTTAAAATTAATTGCGGCTAGAAGCTCAGGGCTGTCGACCCTACTCGTACCTCGTAAAATATCAAACAATAATCCCATGTCTAAAACGTGACGTCTTTGAACCAGTGTCAAAAGGTTGGCCTGTCGACAGCCTTGTAGGTATGAGCGATATGGTGTCCTAAGTTTGTAGGTCATGTGTTTTATAAATTTTTTTTGAACGCCTTCAATACTGTCTACGTGTACAGCGTAGCAGGGGGACCATATAGGGCTTGCATATTCTAATAGACTCCTGACATAGGCTGAGTAAACAATTTTAAGACAGTGCGGGTTCTGGAAAGGTTCACATGTGCGTATCACGAATCCTAAATTCCTAGTAGCTCTGTTGGTGATAGCTTCTATATGGTTACGCATGCTTAATTTTTCATCTAAAAGAACACCCAAGTCACGAACTACTTCAACCCTTGCCAATCCTACACCATTGAAGTTATAATTATAAATAATAGGATTGCGTTTATGTGTAAAACTAATTGATTGACTCTTCTCAATGCTGACCCTAATATTATTCTGAATGTAATAATTATATAATCTATTTAAATCCTCCTGCAACAACTCACAATCAGCTATAGATCGCACTTGCATATAGATTTTCATATCGTCGGCGTATAATACGTGTTTAGAGTTTGATATATGTTTATAAATGTCAAAAATGTAAGCGTTGTAAAAAAGAGTTCCGATATGCGATCCCTGGGGTACCCCAGATGGTATTGAGACATATTCTGATCTACAACCACCCATTACTACAGCCTGTGAACGGTTTGTCAGGTAAGATTTTATCCACCGCAACAAATCGCCATGGATTCCCAGCATCTGCAGTTTTTTCAGCAGGATGACGTGATCTACACGGTCGAATGCTTTTTCGAAGTCTGTGTAGATCACGTCAACCTGTCCACCGTGTTGCATGCTTCCTCTAACGTATTCAGTAAAACACGCCAAATTTGTAATAGTGGAACGTTTTCGCATAAAGCCGTGTTGTGTTACTGGGATGCCATTCGATATGATATTGTAGACATTATTAAAGATTATTTTTTCAAATACTTTCCCCAAAGTGTTCAATATTGAGATCGGGCGGTAGTTTTCAATTTTTATTTTCGAGCCCTTTTTATGAACAGGCACTACATGCGCGTTCTTCCAAATTGAGGGAAACGTACATTGTTCAAGTGAACGTTGGAAAATAATTGTGACTGGGTAAGCTAAGCTCTTGGCGCAGGAAGATATAAAAATGGGAGGGATGTTATCACTGCCCGCCCCCTTTGATTTATCAAGGCGTTGCAGGAGTTTAAGTACGACATCCTGGGTTATACAAATATTAGAGAGTGTCTCGTTGGGAATATATTGGGACTGATCATCATCATCAACAATGCTACACTGAGTGTTTGAGTGCGTTTTATTAAATACACTCTCGAAAAACTTGTTAAAAGCTGTACAAATGTCCTCATTTTCTGTGTGTGTATTCTCGCCTAGAGTAAACTGCTTAGGGTAATTTGATGCTCCCCTTTTGGATTTAACGTAACTCCAGAAATACCTCGGTTCACTTTTAATAATTGATTCAGCATTATGTGTGTATCGCTTAAAGCAAATGTCTCGCATTCGAAATTGCCTTTCTCTCAAAAGAGCAAATTCGTCATAATCACGTCTATTATTATATTTTTTCCATTTTTTGTGCATTTTGTTTTTTTCTTTTATCACTTTAATCAAAGACGAACTATACCAGATGGGGTAATTACTATTACGAGTTGTGAGTGGTACAAATAAAGCCAAACACTCATGTAACTTTGTGTAGAAATTATCGAGAGAAGTGTCAATTGCATCCTCATTTAAGATTTCATCCCAGTCTATCTCACTAAGAAAATTATTAATGATGTCGTAGTTACACTTACGGAAGTTATAACTTACTCGGGAGCGCTCCTGCAACGGCTTGACTAATAGGTCTGTGATGTCAATGGTGAAAGGTGGATGAAAAATGTCGATTTTAGAGATAGGTGGCGATTCGGTTATCGATAAGGGAAGATTCGAAAAACAAAGATCAATTATATTATTAGAGGTATTAGGAATGAAGTTATATTGACTAAAACCCAGAAAACCAAGTTCTTCTGCCAGGCCAACAGCAGCATTTTGTACCTCGGTACGTCCTATATGTGAGATTGAGTACCCATCAATGTTCCATTGTAGACACGGCAAATTAAAATCTCCAACTAAAACATAATTACAATTGGGTTTTGTATGAAAGATGCTGTTGAAATTGATCCTGTATTCGTCTACCAGTGCGGCTAGGTTGCCGGTATCCGGTGGAAGGTATGATAATAATATACATAAATCTGCTGCTGACCTAAGAGTACGCGCAGGTATATTAACGCACAAAGATTCGTATTTTGTAGAACTACAACCAACATTACACCTCCTCCCGAACGTTTATTAGTGGCACACAGATCGCGGTCGCAACGAAATATATCATACCTATCGTCACATACCTCCGAGTCCAGTACGTCATCCTGTAACCACGTTTCAGTCAGCAGTAAGATGTCGTGATTGCTTGATAGAATGTTATTATAAATGTCCACACACTTGGTACGAAGACCTCGCACATTTTGGTAAAAAATATCTAACTTTTTACCCTCCATTAGTGATAAAAGTAATATTCACATAATGTATATTACAGCTGTTATTGTTATGATTTTTATAATTACATTTTATACCAAGTATGAGCACAATCATAACAGCTTTTAATATCGACATTTGTCGGGTAGGATATGCCGTCAACAAGTACAATAATATGCGAAAGTTAGCTTGCCATACGTATACAATACCGAAGTATGCAATATGAATATAACGTAGTATGCTAGACATTAGGTGGATAGTAAATAGTTTAGTTTTATTTGAGTTGCATAGGTAACAAAGTAAAAATAATGACACAACAATAATTGATATCGATGCTTCGCGGCCACTTAAGTAATGGATGTGTTTATGTATGTTGTAAGATTTTAAAGTGTAATATGGAATAGTTCTGTTATACACAGTTATACAGATAGAACAGTGTTTGTGTTTTACACTCACCACATAGTCATTCACGCTTGGAGTCATTAATTGCTGTACACACTTTGCTAAGGGTTTTACAGAACAAGAATAAAAGTATGATAGCTTAATAATATTTATCTTTGTGTTGCTTTTATTAAAGTTTATGAAAAAATAGTACAAACCAGTAGATTGAACCAAAATATCAATATTACAAGGACCCTGAGAACGATTTAGTCACACTATTTTCCGTAAGTCACTATTGTCCATAATACGTATAGACGGAGATGTGTCATCCTTCCTCACGAATATTTTGCCGTCCCGTATCCATACATACTGGTAATGAGCAGCTTTCGCCTTATCCCTAGTATTTTTATGCAGAATCTTATTTGCCGGAGTGAGGTGCTCGTTGATATATATTTTCCTGATATCGCCCGAGACTCCAATGTCCTGCGTTGTAAGTCCTTTTTTGGATCTGACCGCTGATATGATGGTATCACGGAGAGAACGCGACTTGAGCTTAACCACGATCGCTTTAGGACGTCCAGGGGTTTTAGATAGAGGTTGCACCCTGGTGATATGGTCTAAGTCCTGAGGGGTTGATGGGAGTTCCAGGTATGTCATGATGCTGCAGTAAAGAGCGGTTAGGTTCTCACGCGATTTCTCAGGCAAGCCTGTTATTTCTAAGTTGAGTGCTCGATCACGTTGCTGTTGTATGTTCAATTCAGATTGAAGTTTTAATATCTGACCGCTTAATTGAGTGACAAGTTTTTCACTGTTATTTGTGGAACTTGATAATTCATTCACTCGTTCTTGTAAATCCTTCTGCACATTTCCGTGAAACTCTAATGAATTTTTGATAGAGGATATGTCGGTAGAAAGCTCAGACTGTTTTGCGTCCATGCTTTTTAAATCGGATTTAATGGTGTCCAGCTCATCTTTAATTAGACTTTTTATGTCACTGTGTATATCTGAGATTTTACATTCGATCTCGGACTTCCAATCGCAAAGTTTATCTGAGATGTTACTAGTGAAACGCTCGAATAGTTCCGTTAAGTCGTCATCCATTGCCTTCCTTTTCTGAGCTCGTAATAAAATTAGACGATCTAATTCATCTTCTTTTTCTCGTTTATCTCTTATCTTGTTTAGTTCAGGCACGGAGCCGGTTTTTGTGAGATGCGGCAAGCTTGAATCTGCCATAGTTATATTTGTGTGAAGAAGGTAAGCGCACAGCACGATACAATTGACAGTTCGCGGACACTAACAGCGGAGCGAGACAAGGAGGGCGCTACTATGAAATGAGACACAGATGTTTTGCGATAGATTCGTAAACTAGTAGAAATTAAACCGTATGTAATGGTCATTAAACACTTATTCGAAAGTACTTTGACACTTTTTTAATTAAATAACCGATAACACGTCCACTCTCAACGACCTCGCACGAAGGAAAAAAGGTATTTAATTATGAGTGTGACTTATTTCCATCTCTCTTTAGTCCTTTTTAGGTAGTAAAAAATAAGGGTTTTCTGCTGACGTCATAACTTACTAATATTAGAGAGATGAAGTGTTAGTTCTTAGGCATATAACATCATTTTACGGCTAATAAGCACTGAGCAGTGGCTAAATAAAGCACGATGGGACCGAAACCCCGCACGCCGTAGCATGATATTATATAGGTAGCTTACAAACAAATACACTCTTCAGGTTTATAATATTAGTACCTATAGATAATAATTATAGAGATTCGGGAATGAATACGAATATAACAACACCTTGCACTTCAAAATCGGTCATGCTATTTAGGTTACAAGAGACAAGTGGAGCCGCGGGCAGTGCATATATAACTGAATTAGGCTATTAATTAGCTATCATTTGATATCCATATTGCGATAGCACTAAAAAAACCCTCTGTTTTGACAGTTTACGTACGCCATATTGGTTTTTTGTTGACGTCACATAGCCTATGACCCTCGGGGGAAAAATACAAATCTAATGACACCTCACACTTTAAAATCAGCCAAGCCGTTTAGGCTACAGAAGGTCACAATGGAACAGACATGCCCACATACACATACATACATAGATACATACACGTGAAAAATATTACCCTCCTTTTTTGTAGTCGGGTAAAAAAGGAAATAAATACAAACATAATTTTGGGAATACTACGAGAACTTTGTACTAACTTCTTTTTACTTGTACTTAATAATTTAGCAATGCATAAACTTATAAAATTGCTTTGGGTTGGTTAAACAATTAAATACATAATATATTATATACCTATTAATATTCTTTCACTTTCTTAAAATAGACCAAAACAAACTCTTTCTATCCTCCAGAGACCGCATAAGAATTATCATCATTTTGACAAAAGAAACGCGTCGAAATGCCAAGTGTGAGTTTTCATTTCATTTATCATGCTTAGCCTGTTCACACCCACTCCTGCTTACACAAACCTTACATTCTGCTGACCTTCTAAATTGTTTTCATTCTGGGACCTTGTTTGGACGTGTATTGAAGATGCTCCCCGGAATAATTTATGAGGAGGTCGCCCTATTTGTAATGATTTAGGTAAAAGACTTTTTTTTGCCAATTTCGTTTGGCTTTTAGGCTCATTGATTAAGGTAGGAATTACGGAGTTATTCAAAGACTCGGTAATTAATGACTGGAGTAGTAATTATTAAATTAATTGGGTACAAAGAGCTATAAGATCGTGTTTGATAAAGGTATACGTAATGGAATTAGAAGCTAAGATCTACTTTGATTCTTTTTGGTTCAAGTTTTAATACCTAATTTGTGTGAATTGTAAAATCAGGCTTGAACGGCTCGAAACAAATATCTATCAATCACACATACATTAGTCTCGTGTGGGGACCGAACCCACGTCACTCGGTGCGGCGATGATAGTGGTTAGGACAGTGACAGTCAATAGAAAAATTAATTATTTAAATCGAATATCAATAAATAAAATGGCTTTTAATACAAAACTCGGGTCAGAAATACATATATCGTGGATAATACATAATATTTTCGGTCCAGTACACGTTTCAGTAGTTTATTCAACGAATAATGTTAGTACTGAGACGTAGTTGGAAAGGGTCAGAAAGGAAAAGTGAGTTATAGAAAAATATATTTGATTAGGTGGGTACATGAAATAGATAGACCTTTTTGTAAATGATAGCGGACTAGTGAATAAATGTTTTGTATATTTTAGATTGAATTCAGTTGGTATAATGTAGTTTGTATATTAGTATAGCGTGTTTGCATGCAGCTTCACTGCGAGGTTAGGTAGCTTTCTGATTGTACAGTCGAGTTCATTAATATATTGGCACCATCAAGGATTCAAAATATTGTGAGCGTTGAAAAGCTCAATAAAGACTATAGAACCTATGGATCAAATATATATCCTCATGTGAATGGGTCAATAAAATATGCTGGACACTATGCAATAAGTTGTAGTCACTCTTTTCAACAAAAATATCTAATGATGGTGCCAATATATTAATGAACTTGACTGTACCATATGCACATGTATCCTATATGGTTCACTGGCAGTCGCTCCCTTATATCTTTGTTTGATCCTTACTAATTTCCTAATGATCCTTACTAAGTTTTAGCGTGATGTTATATAGCCTATAGGTACCCTTTCTCGATAAACAGGCTGTCCAACACAAATAAAAAAATCTATTCGGTTTCAATTCTTGAGATTAGCGCCTTCAAACAAATAAACAACTTCTTCAGCATAGTATAGATTTATAACAAGAAGAATAAACGAATTAATGGTCTAATACAAAATTAGCAATGAGCTTTGAAAGTTTGAAATAGAATTTATCGCCCTTTGTCCTGAAAACAAACAATCTTCACCATTATTAGAAATAGGAAAGATTTGCATTTTTGTATGTAACAAATAACTTAAAAACTACTGGACCGATTTCAAACATTTTTTGCCGTTAGAAAGCTACATTATCACTTAACATAGGCTATATAACATCACGCTGTGGCCAATAAGAGCTGAGCAGTGTCCAAATAAAGACGACGGAAGCGAAGCCCCACGCGAGTTCTAGTATTAAATACGAGAAAAAGTTTTATATGTTTGTTATTATTAATCAACCAAACGGTCTATCTGATGAGCTTCTGCTTAAAGCACGCAGTCGCCTCAAATTAGCCAGTTGCGCTGTGCTGATTGAACAGAGGAGCAGCGGCAGAGGCCCCTAATCTCCAAATTTGTATAAACTATCAACAAATGTGATCAACTGATCATATTCTGTCGGATGTAGTTATAAAAGGAGAAGAAATAAAAAGTTGTCAGTAATGTTTTGTATAACATCAAGTATATAATGTATACTTGTACCTATATCTTGTTATGACAGATATATTAAGTTTCAAAGTAAATTCCGACGAAGTGAAAATTACATTCACGAAGGATTCAGTTTGAAAATTTGAGAAGTTGTACGACGAGAAAATTTGAACTCTCTTTAACATTGATTAAGGATTAAGCAATGAATTATTAATTTATGTATATCTGTTCCGGATTTATAATAATTTCTTTGGACTTGCCGACACGTAATTTGCTAAAGTTATCAAGTCAAGACGAGAATACGACATTATGTTTTATTAATGGAGATAGAAGACTAATTCGCCAAAATAATGATACTGTTAGCGTACCTAAAATGAAATCGATTCTAAAGGTAACCTAAGAAATAACCTAATTTATAATATAGGTAAATAAACTAAATGATAATTTTAAATACGTGTAAGCGATTCGAGCGAATCGATTTCAACATGAATAATATTTTATTTAAAAACGAATCGTTTGGAAATTTCATTTGAAAAATATGAAATATTTTTCGTTTTTATTATGCTAATGGTAGACCTTGTATGACATTGAATATTAGTTACCTAGATAGCATCAATTTCAATCTCCGGTAGCACAAGGCAGCTTCTTAAAAAATAGATCTAAACGACCACAATAGGTACGACTCAAAAGCTTCCACCCTATTTTCTCACCACTCTGTTATATAATGCAACAACAAAAGTAATGTTTGCGGTATCAGCGGTATGCCATAATTTTGGAGAGAGCTACCTTTCACAGGAATGAACTACGACAACCTGCAACAGGTTGGTAATTTCATATCTATAAATAAATATATACGTTTACAAATATATGGTGTAACGGGATAAGTTTGATTAGCTTAATGGGTTTAAAATATCTACCTTTAGACCCTCACATAAAAAACATTCAGAGGAAAGTTTTTCAATACCTTTTAGACGGTTTATTACCACTCGTGATAATGCTTGAATAGATTACGACTGTAGAGGAGGTAAACAATATAATATAGGTATATGGTAGAAAAATGATTTTAACGAATTTAAATTTTTAAATAATTTATCTATAATATGTATGAAAAAAAAATGTACTTACTTATAATTTGGGACTATTTGGCGCTGTGTGAATGTGGCAGAATATTATTATTAATTTATTCAATTTGACTTAGCGCCACTACTACCTATGTACCTATATACTACCTACTTAACTATGTCAACTCGAATGAAAATTGAATTTCTATTGAAAATTCGTATTACAATATTCAGTTCGTGTTACGTTGTTATTGCGTTTTTAAGGTTCCGTACCAAAAAGGTTCAAAAGGGACCCTTATGGTCTCGTTCTGTACGTCCGTCATAGTGTTATATCTCTAAATCTACTTATGCTCTCATCATGAAATTGTTAATAGTTTTAAACATTGCCCATCCAAGACTAATAATAGATTTATTTAAAAAATAGAGATAATGTTTTTATATTATCTGTAAAAGCAGCCGAAATGGGGCGAATGGGGTTTAAATTTAAAAATTGAGACCATCAAATGGGGTATCAAATGAAAGGGCTTTGTTTCCATATTACAAAACCTATTTTTATTTATATTTACGCTCAACAGTTTTAAAGTAAGGATTAAAACATCAAAAACAGCACTCTTCTCTGATTCTCTGCTCCTTCGCTTAGGTATCTCCGAAGTTTGTCACGAGAAAAATATAAAATAATTCCAGTTGATATACAATGTACATGTTTATGTAAATATTACAGGAAAATTAAACGATCTTTCTAACTAGTACTTTATTTAAACATTATGTTTTTTGCCATAATAATACTTTGCCATATACCTATAGTACGGAACCCTCGGCGCTCGAGTCTGACTGGCACTTGACCGATTTTTTATTTTTATCTTATCGTTAAAAGTTCTAAATCGTTTATTTATCAAAAGGACATAAAAGTTCTAGTACCACCTACAGTAGTTTATTAATTTTTAATTGTTATTTCAGTAAATAGACTTGTTGCCAAATGCCATGAGCCAAACCCGGAGAAGATCGGATTACGTGGATAGATAGCCGGCTTGACGGATTAAGTGGTAGTTCTCGACACGCACTGTGAGAAGGTTCCTATTTCTGAAACCTTAACCATCACATTTACTTTATTCCCTACAGTAGCTGTGTCTCCCTTAGAAAGGGTAAGTGATGTATATTTATAAACTTAAACTACACTCGTACCTATATCTAAAGAAACATTATCTTCAAAAATAGTTCTGCTGTATTTAAATATTCAATTACTGGCAGATATATTAAATTTTATTTGGTTATGGTTATCGCAAAGGATATCCATATTTCATTTATGTATATTTTTTAATGAACTGATTAATTGCCTTGAACTATATTATTAACTGATAAAATTGATATGGCTACCAAGTCGCTATTGAGTCTACTGTGTAGAATAAATATAGAACAATATACGTCCATAATATAGTAGGTATGAGAAAACAGAATGAAAAATCGAAGAATAAAATAAAAATGAAAGCTAAATAATCAAAAATATTTCAATATTTTTCAATCGACGCTTTCAATAGAAAAGAAGACACACTTTTAAGTATAATTGTTAACTTTCAACATCAATAATATTTCAGAAAAAGTTTGTAAAAATTTCGCAAACTTTGGTGACATTAACTAACGTCAATTAATATCACAATTTATTGAATTAAAAGTAGTACTACTTACGCTCATTCTCTTCCAAGACGTCGCTTGCCACTCATCTACTTTTACGCGGAAAACACTATCATAAAATGAGCTCAGATAACGTTAGCACTCCACTCCACATCCTACAACTGACGCGAACCAGACACAACAGAATATTGGACCGAAAATTGTTCCAAATTGTTACCACATCACTATCACACCCACTCTTAGCAACACACTGACAAAACCGGCACTACAAAATTTTTGCTGTACTCACGGCTAAAGTCAAATGAAAACTGCACGGTCAGTAGCATGATTTTCGTAAGGATCAAAAACTTAAATTTTGAGGTTAGCTTTGGGATCGGTAAATGTAGGACACATTGAGAGTAAGCCAGTGACTGTAAGGGCGAGAATTGCATGCCGCTTCGTCTATGTTTGCGTTGTTAAGTAGTATGGGAGTGTGCCTGTGGGTATGATGCCGTGTTTGTAGTAGTGCGTATAGGGTGGAAAAGTTATACGAATGTGTGGGTAAATACGGGTATATACGGGGTGAAGATTTTCCTAATATTCTTAAGATAAGTAAGTATTGCAAAATTTTATAATTATTTTAGGTAGGGTACGGTAGGTAGTAGGTATACCTATTTAATAATTTTAGTAAATTATTTAAGAGGGTTCATACATTTTCAAGTTGCTCGCAAATAGGTTTTTAAATCACGCACACAGAGCCGAAACATGCACACTTCTCTAATGCTGTGTGGTACAACAATATAGCGCGTACTAGTGAGTTTGGTATTTTTTAACCTCGTATTTTGTTAAAGGTGGATAAGATAAAATTTCAAATTAAATTAATCAATAATTAATTGTAATTAATCGTATTGTATTCTATAAACAATTAAAATACAATTTTATTAGAAAGATAGAAAAATACAATTAATTTTATATTAGACTAACAATTAATTTCTCAATAATAACTGCGGCTGATATGATGATGATGATGATGAATATGACTATTTGAGGTCAAAGTGGTGAATATGTCCGCCATTTTGAACTTTGTTGTTTTTGGGCTGATCGACTCCAAAATCGATATCTGACAATCCCACTGATCACTGGGCATAGTTCTGAAGTCAAAATTGTAAAAATGCTCGCCATCTTGAACTTTGTTGTTTTTGGCCTGATTGACACCAAAATCGATATCTGACGATCCCATTGGTCACTGCGCATAGTTTTGAAGTCAAAATTTTAAAAATGCCCACCATCTTGTACCTTGTTGTTTTTAGGTTGAGTGATACCAAAATCGATATCTGACGATCCCATTGGTCACTGGGCATAGTTCTGAAGTAAAAATTGTAAAAATACTCGCCATCTTGAACTTTGTTGTTTTTGGCCTGATTGACACCAAAATCGATATCTGACGATCCCATTGGTCACTGGACATAGTTCTGAAGTCAAAATTGTAAAAATGCCCGCCATCTTGAACTTTGTTGTTTTTGGGCTGAGTGATACCAAAATCAATATCTGACGATCCCATTGGTCACTGGGCATAGTTCTGAAGTCAAAATTATAGAAATGCCCGCCATCTTAAATTTTGTTGTTTTTGGGCTGAGTGATACCAATATTGATATCTGACGATCCCATTGGTCACTGGGCATAGTTCTGAAGTCAAAATTGTGAAAATGCCCACCATCTTGAACTTTGTTGCTTTTAGGCTGATTGATACCATAATGGATATCTGACGATCCTATTGGTCACTGGGCATGGTTCTGAAGTCAAAATTATAAAAATGCCCGCCACCTTTAACTTTGTTGTTTTTGGGCTGAGTGATACCAAAATCGATATCTGACTATCCTATTACTCATTGGGCCATAGTGACCAATGGGATAGTCAGATATATGATTTTGGAATCACTCAGCCTAAAAACAACAAAGTTCAAGATGCCGGGCATTTTTACAATTTTGACTTCAAAACTATGCCCAATTAGCAATGGGATAGTCAGATATCGATTTCGGTATCACTCAGCCCAAAAACAACAAAGTTCAAGATGGTGGGCATTTTTACTATTTTGACTTCAGAACTATGCCCGGTGACCAATGGGATCGTCAAATATCGATTTTGGTATCACTCAGCCGAAAAACAACAAAGTTCAAGATGGCGGGCATTTTTACAATTTTAACTTCAGAACTATGCCAAGTGACCAATGGGATCGTCAAATATCGATTATGGTATCACTCAGCCCAAAAACAACAAAGTTTAAGATGGCGGGCATTTTTAAAATTTTGACTTCAAAACTATGCGCAGTGACCAATGGGATCGTCAAATATCGATTTTGGTATCGCTCAGCCCAAAAACAACAAAGTTGAAGATGGCGGGCGTTTTTAAAATTTTGACTTCAGAACTATGCCCAGTGACCAATGGAATCGTCAAATATCGATTTTGGTATCACTCAGCCCAAAAACAACAAAGTTCAAGATGGCGGGCATTTTTACAATTTTGACTTCAGAACTATGCCCAGTGGCCAATGGGATAGTCAGATATCGATTTTGGTATCACTCAGCCCAAAAACAACAAAGTTCAAGATGGTGGGCATTTTTACTATTTTGACTTCAGAACTATGCCCAGTGGCCAATGGGATCGTCAAATATCGATTTTGGTATCACTCAGCCCAAAAACAACAAAGTTCAAGATGGCGGGCATTTTTACAATTTTGACTTCAGAACTATGCCCAATGAGCAATGGGATAGTCAGATATCGATTTTGGTATCACTCAGCCCAAAAACAACAAAGTTCAAGATGGTGGGCATTTTTACTATTTTGACTTCAGAACTATGCCCGGTGACCAATGGGATCGTCAAATATCGATTTTGGTATCACTCAGCCCAAAAACAACAAAGTTCAAGATGGCGGGCATTTTTACAATTTTGACTTCAGAACTATGCCCAATGAGCAATGGGATAATCAGATATCGATTTTGGTATCACTCAGCCCAAAAACAACAAAGTTCAAGATGGCGGGCATTTTTACAATTTTGACTTCAGAACTATGCCAAGTGACCAATGGGATCGTCAGATATCGATTTTCGAGCCCATCAGCCCAAAAACAGCAAAGTAAATAATTTGAACTTTAATAAAAAAAAAATTCCATAACAAAGTATCAACTGGTATTGAACTCTCTTGAAATATACAAATATTACGTAAACATCGGACCGGGAGCGCGGGAAGCAAAGCGTTACGTCCTCTCTCTAGAAGGCCTCAGCCGGTACTGATTTCTCACGGCCTGTGCGCCGAAATATAAGGCGTTTTTAGGCTCTTTTCAAAAATCATTTTAAAATATTTCTAAAGGGATTTCGAAAATATTATGGACATTTATGAATGACCACATCTTGCTTAATAATTAAATGTAAAAAAATCGACTTTTTAAACACATATAGTGTACCAAAATTGTCATCAAACTTGATCAAAGTTCAACGTTTTTGAGAATTTTAGTTTTTAAGTTTTAGTTATAAAAAAATGAATATTTCTAATATTTTTTCAATACACTAACTAAAGGACTATATGTAGACCTTAAAACAAGCTTTTTTTTCTATGAATTTTAATTACTTTAGTCCCTGGCGAATCAGAAAGTAGGCTTGTTTCGTAGAATTTCTTAAAACGTTGTGCGAAAGAACTGTTCTAACTAAAATACTAATAATAAATAGTCGGTTTTTCTTAATACACTTTTTAGACAAGAAAATTGTTGTTTATGTATGCCAAAAATTACTTCGCTACATATAAAGACATATTCTGTAGCGAACGTGGAAATCTCTTGATTTCATCGATTTCTGTATGAACCCTCTTAACATTTTGTTCTTCGAACTCCCTCAGGCAGATATCAATACTCCGAATTAACTTAACTAGTCTTCTAATTTAGAAAAAAACTAATATAGAGATGTTTCTGGTCTATAAAAATACTTAGTTACAAGATTTTATTTTATTATTTAGTGGATCACTATTGATGACTTTTTGTATTATCAACAAAGTCTCAAGCAGCTCGTCAAGTACCGGGTATTTTGACCTAAAAAAAAATCCATAAACTAACTATTAGTTGAATTGTTGAATACATGTTTATTTAGTAGACCACCAGGTGAACACTAGAATAGATAAAAAGGTGAGGTTGAAAGAAGGGATTTTATTCATTCGTAACTCCAGATAAATCCACATAAATAATAATGGTATACCTACTCTTAAACTGTAGGTAATTCCTCAGTTTTTCACTTAAATGTTCGTACTAAAATTTCTATCATACAAATTATTCACGATAGATGAAATCGTTCAGAAAGATAAGAACACTTATGATAAATATAGGTATATCATCGCCGCGTTGTTAATTATAAACAATCAGAAATGTCACCGAATGAAGTATGCATTTTTTTTTCAAATTTTCATGTTTCAATGTGAATAGGAAAATAACTTGTAATTGAGGAACTCTTATAACAAAAACAAATCTTGTAATGCCTGTATGTCCTGACTGTGACACAAAGTACTTGTACAGCCGGCAACGGAGTTAAATATACAGGGTATTTTTTGTTTCATATTTTGTAAATGTGTGTTTGATAGAAATCACAATTATGTTACTCAGTTTAAGTGAGTTGAAATTTTTCATATTATTGCAAACAATCTTTGAGTATACAATTATCCATATATCTGTGAATGCTAAACCTCGTGTGTACCGCACTTCCGTAACAGATCGATCCTAGCGCTTAAGGGTGAACCTTACCATAGAAACTCTCTGACAACTCACCATACTTATCCTATACCTTACCTTGTCTAATGCTCAGTGACAGAACGAGAGGCTAAATATGTCAAACCAACAGTTTTCATTTTAATGAATAAGCTTTCATTAGTAGCCTTCCTTTTTTATTTACGTGGGTGGTTCTTAGTTCGGAATATATTTTTGACGATTTTTTTGAAAAAAATTAAACCTTGCGGCACAACAATATTATTATGCTAGAATTATTCCTTGATCAATATAATTGAAATTGGTAAAAGAGGCACCATTGTAAAGTTAAGATTTTCGGAGAAAATTCAAATTAAACAAAAAGCACTGTTGGAGGTAATGACAATGTGTGAAAGCTAATGATTTTATGGCGAGGAAAGATGACGACTGATACGAATAATGATTTTATGTTGGTTGTAATGTATGATAACTCGTTTAAAGTTACAAAAATAATGAAATAAAACAAGTCAATTAAGAATCAACAAAACATTTTAATAATAAAATCACAGTTGTTCTTCGTACCATTTGTGACCTGAATCCTGATATTGTGGAGAAAGATGATAATTTAGTTTTACCTTGTTTTAGGAACTTGGAGATGTTTGTTTGTCTATGTTTGTTCTTATTTTCTTGCTCTTGAACTTTCTTATTTAATCTTTGTATTGTTTTTCTTTGGGCTTCAATTTTCTTTTTATATTTATTTATAGTATTTAGTAAAACATGTCTTTTCTTATTCTCATTATAACGTATCCTTCTTACCACCGCTTTCGTAGCAGAAGAAAAATTATGCAGCGGATCACGTAAACTCTTCGTCTTCTTCTGTCCCTCTGTCTCATCTACAGCCTCTTCTGCAGCTTCTATTACAACTGGCTCAAATGTAGGCGATGGTTCTTCTTGCTTTTTTATTAGTCTGTACCTATTTTAAACAAAAAAAAACATATTTAGATATTTTCTATCTATATTATTAATGTATAATAATATAGATAGAAAATTTCTAAATGATAATGTTTTTTATTTTATTTAAGTATTTATTTAAATATACCATTTCAAATATAGCTAGGTTAGGCTATAGGGTAAAATTTTAGTACTTCTTGGAATTCTCCTTCCATTTTCTTCTTTGTTCACGTTGAGCGCGAGGAGTTCGTTCCTTTATAGGCTTAATTTTACCTTCTTCTTTTCTTTTTTGGTACTTGTTACGTCTTTTCTCTTGTTCTATAGCTAATAATTCCGGATCATTTTTTATTTCTAAATATTTTTCTCTTTTTACACAGTCGTTGTTGTGCTCGACGGTGTTCTTCAGTTGCCTTTACGTTTTTTGGTGGCATTTTAAATAGATACCTTTAAACAAAAAAGTCACCGTTCAAAATGTTATAAAAATAAATTTGCAATATTTTAAAAACTCTATATAGAAGTACACAAACCTTTAGTACATTATAAGTTTCATATTCATAGTCATATTTAGAAATTATTGGCAATATTAAACTAAACGGGATATTTAACACTGTATGTATATGTACTGTATGTTTTACTTTATCAAAAATGGGAGTTACTAAGGTTTTGTGTACGTTTACTAAACATACTAACTTGTAATTAAGTATACACACAAGTAAAAATCATTATCCTCAACAGCTGGGAAACAGAAAAAGTCATTATATTCGCTATTGGTCATTATACTCAACACACATTTTGAAGCTAATGATGTTGGTAAAAATGACGAATTCGAGAAAACAAGTTGTAACTTGTTGAAACCGAATAAATTCTGTTTTAAAACACATTGATATGAATAAGTTCACTTTGGATACATAATATAAGCAAATAATATGATTAATGTGACAATTATTTGCAACCAGAGACAACAAAAATATAATGACTTATCAGATAACAAATTTGTGAGAACGAAATATGTGCTTACCTGGTTGACAAACACATCACTTCCACTCCGCTTAAAGCGCGCAGGCCAACTGAGGGAGGTGCGGGGAACGTATCGCAGGCTTCAAACTCAACATATATTGGAAAACCGTTGAGAATTATTTGAATCAATCCTTGCTGCGTTTAATGATTTTTTTTTATGACAAACTTTAAATGCTTTAGTTTTATATAGTAAAATGAATTAAATGTATATAATATACGGTAATTAGAGACTTTGGTCGTTTGAGGGCGATTTGCCGTATAAAAATTAGACGTTTAGGTTTGTTTGAATTTTTTATCAGACGAAATGTCCACGCGGAGCCTTGTGGGACATGCGAAGCTAATGATGTTTGAAGCACATTTTGGCTTAAATTTGAAATTAAACTATGTTTAATATTTTTTTTTAGGATGTTAATAGTTGCGCCGGTAGTTAAAGTATCTTAAATCCTTGTCGTAATCAATTACACTTTTATTACGAAAAAGTATTGGCACTGGACACGTTTTATCCTCACTTTCTAAGAATTACCCACGTCCTAGTGAATCAAACGCGCACATAGAAATGAATTTGACAAAATGATAACATGATGATATGGTAAATAACCTCTACCTCAATAGAAATAGGACTGTTATTGCAATAACAAAATATCTTTCATAAATTTTGTTAATTAAAAGGATGACTGAAAGATGCAAGAGTGGGATGCGAATATGATTGTGTTTGAGAGGGAATGGGAGAATAATAGAAAATAATCTGATAAGGTATTTTGTAGGTGTTCTATGAGTACGTGACTTATCTTTATTTGTACAATCAAACACGTTCTACGTTAAGAAACTATTATTTCGCAGATGTGATTCTGATTGCTTGCGAATGTGTGGGACATGATTAGATTTTTGTTAGACAAATTGCTTTTTTATGTTTTCTCCATTATTGTTGACATTTCCAGATGTACGAGAGTAATCATGAAATCATCTTAAATATATACATAGATACTTATTTTCTTTTTACCCGACGATGGCGAAGCCAAAAGGATGGGTTATGTTGTATGTATGTTGGAATACTATTGATATACCTAAAATACCATATTTTTTCTTTTAATATACCTAAGTTACGGTTCATCATCATCATCATCATCATAATCATCACCAGCGACCCATTAATGTGCCAATGCCGGGGTCGGGTCTCCTCTCTTCTATCTAGAGAGCTGAGAGAGTTTAGGCCATAATCCTCACACGCTGGCCTAATGCGGGTTAGTGGATCAGACATACACTTTTGAATTTCTTCTAGGGTATGTGGGTTTCCTCACGATGTTTACCTTCACCGTTAGCAGATGGTAAGTTGACTAGTAAATATAAATACCACAAAGTGAAATCCACATTGGTACTGGGTCGGAATCGAACTCGGACCGCGTGTTTAGCACCCCGGTCACTTAGTTATGGTACCTACTTACTTATGAATTAATTCGGTAGGTATCAAAAACAGACGGAACAGTCTCCCCTAATTTCTTCCCGCCAGGAATTTAGTTCTAAAACCATGTTCATTTTCCCTAACAGCATATCAAAACGCACAAATATACCAATATTAGATAAATTGCTATCTTATCAGCCAATATGAAGCTCTCGTTCAGCCACTCGCGACTCAATTTATTTTTATCGAAATGCACTTGACATGCGCGCCTGACCTCCGAATCGATGCCTCTTTGTTATTGTTTTGTCTTTATCTAACACAATATAAGTCGCGTATATCTATCTCATCTGTCAAGGTGACGGCGACGTCATTCTCATCCAATAGTACGCACCGCACTCTTCTTAGTTCGCATACATTCTAACAGATGGCGTTAGAAGTAAGTCATGAAAAGGTTTCACTTTGTTTACAGAAACATTTTATTAGTGTTAATTGCCAACGTTTCGTAAATACTCGTATTAGGAATTTTAAAGTTTTGTAGGACGATAATGTGTTTGTATGCTAATTGAATTTTTCTTTATATTAGAGTCGTAAGTCAATATTACTTCTTGATTGTTTTGTTATCAAGTCGTTTTGTTCTGGGTGTTAGTTTTAACAATACCACTATCGTTATCGTGTTCTGACGTTATTTTTAGTACCTGATATTGTAGGTATGTAAAGTTTGTAAGCAAATTATTTATTTCAGTTTTTATAGAAACTACTATAAATCTTGAACTAGTATTAAGGTACCTTTTCACTACGTTGGCCATGGATGCAGGCCGCATACAAACGGCTCTAATCATTGGAAATAATGCTACGTCTGATATTACGATTATTATGATGATAAAGTTTATAACATTCTAAGTGGTGGTACCTACCTACCTACTATAAAACGAAAAAGTTGTAACTAATGGTCGCCATCCACGTGGACTGCATGATTATTTTAATCTTGCAAGCATAACAGTTGTATGCTGCCATATATGCTAGGATTTGCCTGTCACTTGTGCATGCAAGGTTGAAATCTTCATGTAAAAGAAAACAACTCACTTATTAATTTGTAAACATAGGTAATACAAGTTCTAGATACCTATAAATGTTTAGACCGCTATGTTTGCTATTACTTGGCGTACATATACCTATTTATCTAACATAAAACTATTTGATGTCCTTTATTTACTATACATAAACTACTTATTTACTATACTAAACCCTAACGTGTGTTTGCCCTCTAAAATTTATTATACATACATATAGATCACGCCTCTTTCCCAACAGAGGGGTAGGCAGAGACCATTTCCTTCCACTTGCTACGATTCTGACATACATCTTTGGCTTCTTCAACATTCATCAGTCTTTTCATGCATTCTCGCCGGTTGAGGGTACTCCGTACTCCTGATCTGTCCCTTCTTTAGAACGTCACCTATTTGGTCATGGTACGTTCTTCTAGGTCTTCCCCTTTCAACGTTTCCTTTCAAATTCGCATCATATATTTGTTTTGTCACTCTTCCTTCATTCATTCTCTCTACATGTCCAAACCAGCTTAACATTCCTTTCTCTATTCGAGTTACCACATCTATGTTTAAGCCACAACGTTCCCTTATTACACTAAGTATTTCTTATTCTATCTTCTTCTGCCATACCCAGCTTTCAGTTCCGTACATCAGTGTTGGACCCTAATTAATCGACTTTGTATCTTTTTAATCCTAGTATGGTATAACGTCACTGAATAAGATATCATCATCATCACAACACATATACCCAGACGGGTTGGAAATAGGGTTTTGTATAGAATTTTCCTTTTCTTGCAGTGCTATTGTCTGCTTTAATTTTGTCTGTATAGGATATTAACTAAACTATTTTTTTTAAACTAAAATGCGTAGGTTTTTTTTAATTTTTTTATTGCTCGTCTTGGCAGACGTGCGGCCCCATCTGATGATAACCGCCTCTCATGGACATTTTCACCGTAGGTATTCTTTTGGCATTGATTGCGAAGAAAAAACAACAAAGCCGCTGCCTATAAAAGGAAAAGGGAAATAGGAAGAAAAAAAATTAACGTAGTTCTAAAAAGTGTATTGAAAACATTTTAATAAAATAGCTCCGATAATATAAATCGAAAACCACGAAATACCTATGACACTAAATTGCAATGTTGCCATTCCTCTCCAAAAAATCGGACCGTTGCTAATAACTGTCTGTTTTTATCAAATATTCTGTTCATATTGAAATCAATAAAGAATAAGTCTAGACTTCAGCCTTGAGACCAAGATCATACAGAGTGTATTCAACCCTTTAGTCTCTCGTCTCGGGTATCGTTAATGTTTTTGTCAATATTATCAAATATGGGTCCAACTTACTAAGATTTTCATTAGCTTATAAAAAACTGAACACCCTCACTCAGCGATACACAACGGCAGCGGCACTCAAATAGAGCTCAAAAACAATTCTCACACAATTGTTTCGCTGACGTGAGGTGTGAACGTCAAAAAGTTTTATTGATTTTTAATTAATGTTTTTTAAAAGACTGATTTTACAAAAAATATTTTATAAAAATGTAATTATAATCTGATAGTAGAGTCTAGATAGATACTATTATTAAAAAAATAATCCTATCCATAACGATCAATATACATAAATTTATACGACTTTATTATATTTTTCCATTACCCACTCAAATACAAAGAAAAACCTGTTGATAATAATATAAAAATAAGTATATTAATCAAACAGTCGATCACCTTAACGCCTCATGAACCAAAATCACGTTATTTAATTGAAAAATTACGCATTCACAATAGCCGGAAACACGGACTAAATCCAGACATAGCTCCGGGCTACAAAAAGGCCCTTAAAAAGATATAAAAATCCAAGATGCATTGGAGCGACCGCCTACCGCAGCCAAAAATAGAATACGAACAAACACAAACTAAATTATTTTCGACAACTTATCTCCCAACTTCTTTTAACGAAAAACTTACTGTAGTCACATTCACATAGAGTCTAATTTTCTATATCAATTGATGGAAAATAAAGTGTTTTGGATGTGAGTAGTCCATGGAATTTGTGTTTACATGTTGGCATGAGAAATTATTCCCTGGACGTGTACGGCTGAAGGTTTTAAATAACATGGCACACGCGAGATTTTTTGGGCCACTGATGATACGACGCCGCTTGGATTTCACTCTATGGATTTGAATGAGATTTAATAAAGTTGTTGGGATTTCTCGCCGTGGGACATTAGGGGATAAACTCAAATTGGTTTATTATTTTTAACGAGTTTCATAATGCTCAGTACAGTTTGAGTTCGTCAGATATCGATTTTGTTTTAATTTTTGCCATCGAAGACTGAGTCTCAGTCTTTACTTTGGTGGTTAATTGCTTTACAAGAGGTTTTTTTTTTGACCACATTCACACAGCCATCTAGTCCCAAAGTAAGCAATTATATTTGCTTGTGTTATGGGTACTAAACAACTAATATACTACTTAAATACATTTTTTTTTGTAAATACATACATATTATAGATAAATTACACCCAGACACAGAACAAACCTTTATGCTCATCACACAAAGATTTGTCCTGGGTGGGGATCGAACCCACGACCTCCGGCTTAGCAGTCAGGGTCACTAACCACTAGACCAACAGGCCAGTCTATACCAACAGGCCAGTCAATTTGTTGTCAGTCAGGTCGTGTAGGAGAAATATTAATAAAGTCCACAAAGACCCGGTCAGCTGCCTCGGTGGTGCCATGGGTACGACAGATAGGTACGCCTGAGTTCCCGAGTCTGGACGAAACAGTATTGATTATTTTCTAGCTTAAAAGTCTTAGGTCTATTCATAGACCGCACTGAGAAGATCGACTTTTAACCAATATGAAATTTCATAATCCTGTCAAACTCTTACTTTACTTTCCAAAACCATCCTTTGCTTACTTAGTAGGTAAAGGCAAAGGCCTTGCTTCGGTCACTTTAAAGTTTACTTTGGGAAGCCTATTATGCAAAGTGAAAGTCACGACTGTGAATTTGGCTGTAGTCATACATAGGTAACGGTTACATGAATTTAAAAGCTATTAGAGACCCCCCACACTAGCGTCTTCCGAGCGTCGTCGTTGTGTCAGCGTCCGCACAGCGTCGACGCGACGTCGACGCCGTCGCCGCGGTGGCGTGACGCCAGCGCAGCTTTTTCGTGTTTAATTTAGGCTTGCTGTAGGTGCAATAAATCGTAATTGTTACCACGATTGTATAACATAAAAGACATTCGCGGCATAATCTCAATTGCGGAAGTTGTGTACTTTAAGACCATACTTTTAGCACCGATGACCGGCGATTTAATCGCTTTTTAGAAGCTTAATGCAGCGACAGAATATTTCAAATCGAAACGCAGAAAGTCGCCAAATCGCAATGCGATATCAATGCAGTCGCAAAATCGCCAAACGCCGAAGTTAAAAGTAGCGTATGTACACATTCCCTACTTTTAACTGGCTCTAGCAGTCTTCAACATATCTATATCTAGGTATAAATAAATAAATAAATATATTTAATTAAATAAATAAATATATTTATTTATTTCGGACAACAGAGATCCATAGTTGGTTAGTATTACAAATAAAGCTTATACTCTAGGGTTAGTAACTTAAATTAGATACATAAAATAGTTAAAAATAAAAAAAACAAGTGATGATTACGCAGGAAAATCACTATCCTACTTAATCACCCTATGCACAAAACTCTTAATATTAGGAGTATAGCTCTCCGCTACAGCTCTCAAGATATAGTTGCGACTACCCCGCACTCTGCACAGCAGCGAAGCAGTTTTCTTGCGGATTATGGCTTGGAAGCCGTCTGTGTGGGCCTTGGCAAACATTTCTGAAGCGCTGCAGAACCGGGGCAGTCGCAACAACATCCTGAATACATTATTATATTGTACGCGTAGGACATCCAGCGATCTCTTGGTGTAATCGACCCATAGGTTGCTCGTGTAAAAACTCTGACAATAGGCCTTGAAAAGAGTAATTTTTACTTGAACAGAGCACCGAACAAATCTACGGGCCAACATATTACCTCTGACCGCCAGTGCCCTACGCTCCCTCTCAATATCTGTATCATCCTTAAGGTCGTCAGTGATGAAGTGTCCTTGAATTTTGACACTCTGTTTAATTGGAGACCATTTAATCGCACAATTTCAGGTGTAGAGTCAGGACATCTACCGCCGACCTTAAAGATCATATATTCTATACTTATATTAGGTATAAAGCTGAAGAGTTTGTTTGTTTGAACGCTAAGATCTACTGGTCGATTAGAAAAAATCTTTTATATAACATCACGCTACGACTAAAAGGAGCTGAGCAGGTTAAACCAAGAACTACGGGAGCGAAGCCCCGGGCATCAACTTGTACAATTTATTTAAACTCAGACGATTGTGTTACACTTGCTGTTTATTTAGCCAACGTGAACAAGGATTAAAGGATTAATTTCGTGTGCTACGAACTAAAGCAAGCACCGCGGCGAGTTGAAAGCAATTAGTTTGTACGTCGAATAAAGTTGGATAAAGAACTTTCTTTTTTTTTTATACCACGACGTTGGCAAACAGACGTACGGTCCGCCTGATGGTAAGCGGTTACCGTAGTCTATGGGCGCCTGCAACACCAGGGGCATCACGAGCGCGTTGCCGACCCTTAAGAAACCTATTCACTCCTTTTTTGAAGAAGCCCATACTGTAGTCCCTTAGAACTGTAGCCCAATAACAAAATATATGCGTAATCGTAACGTTATCGCATCGAGGGCTCGATACGTTTACGTGAGTCGGCATCACGAACTCTTACTATCGACTATCGAGGGCTCGAAACATTTGTCGATACCATTACATTAGGAATTTAGGTAAACATGCCCAGTTGTCGGCGTTACAAGATTACAACTGACTTATTTTATTTATATCTAAGCTTCCGAGTAAAAAAAAAGTATAGGTAAATATAGTGTATTGAAACCGTAAATTTATATATAAAATAGTTATTAATTAATTTAGAATGCTTATTATACTAATTTTTTAATATTTTTGGTTAGGTTAAAGGCACTTGTTGCAGCCACATTACATTACACACGATTACGTTTACATTAGAAGTTCGTGATCGGGCCTCTGAAGCATTTGCATAGCTTTTGAAGTATTTACTTATTGGCTACGGTGCTTCATTACGATAAACTACTACAATCAATTTTGGTTAGATTGTCAAATAATATACCTATGATAATATTAATTTTATGGGCAGCAGAAAATAGCTCCCTGTGGCGGAAATTAGGTGAGGCCTATGTTCAACAGTGGACGTCATTGGACTGATATGATGATGATAAATATGAATTTTATTTATATAGACATAAGTATTGAATCGTGACCAAATTTTAAAATTATATATAAGTGCGAGTCGGACTCGCGCACTAAGAGTTCCGTATAAATATGCATATTTTCATTTTTTTTTATAAAGGCAAGGCAAGTAACAACATCAACAGGATTGTTATAAGTTAGAATAAATCTTCATGTATAAGTAGGTAGGTGTACCTACTATCTTTACGTTTTGTCAGTCCAGACTCTTAGGTACTTAATTTTTTTACGCGTGTCATTTTACGTCTCCGCCAACATATTTCAGTGATATAGCTACACGAGTACGATTTTCGGAATTTATCTTCTACTTGTGTAAATTGATATTGCTTCTTGCCAAATTTCATGATCCTAGGTCAGTTTTGTGATTGTTAAAATATGCTATTATATGTCATATATTTATAATAGGCTGTATCTTTTGATTGCATTTAGAACTATGATTTTATCCATTCACCATCGCTTTATTTTTATTATCCATTTATATCGCCAGGCAGTTACATAGGCTCATAATTATATAATACCTATAATATTCTACCACATTCAGATAGCGCCATCTAGTCCCAAATTAAGCAATTATATTTGCTTGTGTTATGGGTACTAAACAACTGATATACTACTTAAATACATTTTTTTTGTATATACATACCTACATATTATAGATAAATTACACCCAGACACAGAACAAACCTTTATGCTCATCACACAAAGGTTTGTCCTGGGTGGGGATCGAACCCACGACCTTCGGCTTATCAGTCAGGGTCACTAACCACTAGACCAACAGGCCAGTCAAGTGTCAACATGCCGACGAAAGAAAGAAGAAGCGACTCTTTGTATCGTTACTTATTATATTGTAAAGCTCTAGAGTTTGTTTGTTCGTTTATTTGAACGCTAGGATCTCAGGAACTACTGATCCGATTAGAATTTTTTTTTTGTGTTGGATAGCCCATTTATCGAGGAAGGTTATAAGCTATATAACAACACGCTTTGACCGATAGGAGCTAAGCAGTGGCCAAATAAAGAAACGCGACTTTTAGTGTAGGTACCTACTCATAACATCTACTTAAACAGTAATGTAGAAATGTGGATGAAATAAAATTATATATCAAAGATGTATCTTATATCTTATCATATCTATAACAATCATCATCATCTTACAGGTACCTCTAAAATGCCTTAAAATTTCATACTTATTAGCATTATAATCTAATGTATAATGAAGCTGCACTTACCGCATAGTTAACCCTTATAAAGACTAATAACAGTATTTTAACTAATTATCCAGACAGCTTACACTTGAAAATCAAGATACCTAATAACCCTTCGTCCAACCCAATACAAGTTACCTACGTCACACTTGATAGTCAAGATTTATAATTTTATAAAATAACCATATATAGGTGTTTACAATATAACTATAATCTGTGTACCAAATTTCATGAAAATACTATAATCTGTTCTAGCATGACTAAGCATCAAAAACATCCATTCATGCATTTCAAATTTGGAATTCAATTTGCAATACTTGCTTTAGTAGCTTTCCACCCGCAGCTTCGTCCGCGGGGTAACTATTATTATAGTAAATATAATATATCGGTTTATATATAGTAAATATAACTGTATTATATCGGTATAAAGATGGGATACATAAATTATCTATATCCTACTAGCTGTTGCCCGAGGTTTCACTCCCGTGGATCTTTATTTGGTTATTACTCAGCTCCTATTGGTTTTAGCGTGATGTTATACATCCTAATAGCCTTCCTTAATAAATGGGCTTTCCAACACAAAAAAAAATATTAATTCGGATCAGCAGTTCCTGAGATTAGAGCTGAGCAAACAAAAAACTCTTCAGCTTTTTCATAGATACTATACAATATTAATATAGAATATCTGTGAGCCAAGTTTTATACAGATATTTTCAGTTACTCTTCCGTGATTGAGTATCAAACATTCTATTCAAACTTTTTTATTTATGATACCATTCATCATCATCATCAATGACGTCGTCGTGATGTTCATAATATTAGTATAAAAATATGAAATAAAGGAAGTTTAAATTGAATAATAAATAATTATTAAATTATTATACCTAGCATAACGTGTATCGTGACAAGGTCACCGCGTACGGCGCGGAGAATTGACAACGTCGCGTGACGGTGTGAACGAGACAGAAATACGGTATTTACAAAAGTTAAAAGGAGACGTCAGTATTCCTATTGTGCATTCAGAAGAGACGGATGTTGTGAAGTTGTGACCCGCGAGAAAGCGGCCGATCCAAACTGAATTTGTACGAATAAATTAGAAAGGTTTTTAGTGAGATTTTTTGTTCATCTAAAGGACTGTATTATTTTCAGATTTATGGTTAATAAAATAAATTTGAAGCTATATTTTTATGTATTTCAAACATATATGTAAAGAAAGGTACTTATGGTATAATAATTTAAATAACTTTTTGTTAAGTAAACCTATTTTGCCACTAACAAACTAGAAAATTTTAAGTCACACGTTTGCACCAATTTACCTAAATAGAACATGTCAAAGAACCATTACAGCAACCAAAAAAACCGCATCGAAATCGGCCCATTCGTTTAAGAGAATCTGATGCCACAGACAGACAAGTCAAACTTATGACACCACTCTTTTTGCGTCAGGGGTTAAAAAAGGAACCCAATGCATAAAGTAGGTAAATCAACATATCTTTGCTTTAACGTTATTATTTCGTATTACACAAACAGTAGATTTATAAGTAGATTTATTAATAAAAATATTATTATTACACTTACCTAAGTACCAGGACACATTGAAGTAGTGCCAAAGAATATTTGCAGAATGGTATATCCTCCCAAGTATATATTACTGGACTTAATATTTTTGTAATGATTTTAAATGCAATTTATTAGCTCACAATCTACAATTAATATTTAAAGCTAAGAAAATAGTTACGTACATAACACAAATAAGTGTATTATACAATTACAGTTAGCCGGTATCATCGCATTGCAGGGCAAAGGGATGATGCCTCATAACTTCTATATTGTTCAGTCCGTAGCCATTGATGACTAATCTTTGCAGTATTAGTCCAAGTCATCTCGCCATCTTATCCGAGGTCTGCCACGCAACGATTTGTTATGTGACAATTTTGATCCACAGCTCCTCAGGCATTAATAACTACAAAAAAAACCAATGAAACAAATAAAAAAAGAAAAACAAATTTAAATGTGATATGATCATAAAATTCTGTCGCAATAGCCTTAATTAACTGTTATTAAGACTTACCGTCGTAAAACTATTGTAATTTATTCATCATCATCATCAACACTGCTGGGCATTAATCCTCCTCCTCCAGAGATTTCATTTATTATTATAAGTTAAAAATATATCGATAAGTACAAGTCAAGTTAAGTACTTAAATCAAAAAGATTATAACTTGCTTTAAAGATTGAGTCATGTTCTCTGCCAGAATATTGTAACCAATCTAACCAATCTTATTAAATATAAATCCCCAAATAACGATTAGTGAATAACATTAATAATGTAACACATTATTAGCTTTATTAATATAACGGCCATTATTAATAATAACTCAGTGCTATTAAGCAGTTATGAGTTATAATGAAGCAATAATTATAACAATTTGTACTAGGAGAGCAGCGGGCCGCGCAAGCAAGTCCGTCGTTTAGGCCTAAATATTCAGCTACGCGGCAGCCGCTCGCCGTAAACGGGAACGATTTGACTTGAAATTGTTTTAAAATTGTTGATTTAATGACGATTTTATTGTTTTTATAATGTAATTCTATAATAAAAACATGTTTTTATTATTATTGTTGTTTAGAAATGGAGAAAAATCGATATTTTACCAACGTTTACGATAAGTTTTCAGTTTAATATCGCAAATATTATGGTGTTTTGAATTGCAGAGAATTGTTGAAAGTGAAAACATAATAAATGTCATTGTAACATTATTTATTTGTATCATTTAGTTATAGGTAATATAGGTAGGTACTTATTGTATCTGTATAAAATGAAATATAGCATAGAGCTATTTGTTCAAAAAGTGCTTGAACATATCTCCCACTGTTAACTTAGATGACTTTAAAATAATGTATCTAGAAGTATATGTCGTGAAGTATTTTACTTAATATGTACTGTAAACATAAGATGTATTAAACTTTAGCAAAGATAGTTTGTTTAATTATATTATTATTGTGTTTCAAAGTTTACTTCGTTTATGTTTCGGAAGTTAATAATTGTGTTTTTTTGCATATTGCAGTATCTGCCATATCCGTGTCGTGACAGATTAAGAATAGGTACATAATGTCACTACCACATTTCAACCCGTGGGTGTCGTAAGAGGCGACTAAGGGAGTAACCAAGCAGACAAGAGCAATGCGAGAAAAGGAAAATTCGAAACAAACCCTATACCAACCCATCTGGCCAGCGTGGTATAGTAGGCTAAATTCCCTCCACATTCTTTGGAGGAGACCCGTGCCCAACAGTGGGACGTTTATGGGTTGAAATGATGACTGCAAACATATCAACTATTTACTAAATTTATTACTACAACTGTTAGTAGATCGTTTAATTTTTTTTTTATACCGCGACGGTGTCAAACAGACGTACGGTCCGCCTGATGGTAAGCGGTTACCGTAGCCTAGCCTAGCCAGCCGGCGCCTGCAACACCAGGGGCATCACGAGCGCGTTGCCGACCCTTAAATTAATTAATTTTGTTACTAGTTTGCCGTATGTTTACACAGTCCAAGTATTTAGTCCACAACGTTACAAATATACACCTGGGCTTGAATTTAGAAATTATTCAATCGTCAGAAGCTTCTGCAGTGGTGGAATATGAATATGGGTGTACTGTATAGTCGACAATAAAATTGCTTTACCACCCTTAGTATAGTCGTTTACATATCACCAAGGAACTTATATCTTCTAAATAATCCTAACAGATACAAGTTCCATGCATATCACAAAACAATAATGTCTAATTTTGCTTGCAAGTGTCATCAGTACAGTGGCAGTTGTCATCAATTACTTCAAAGACTTCAACATATATCTATACAGACATTTTTGAACCCTTGGACCCTCACTTGTGAAAACTATAAGAAAGAAAGAAAGAAAAAAAGAAAAATATTTTTATTTGGTGACCAAAAAACACAATACACAAACAGAACACAGATTAACATATTTATATTAAAGTCACCAAAATAGGCTCCAGTTCAGCTTAAAATACATGGCATAAGAAGTTTTTGGCTGTGATTTTGACTGTCTGTGTATGTGTATGTATAATAATAATAATAATAATATTCTACCACATTTACACAGCGCCATCTAGTCCCAAAGTAAGCAATTAGATTTGCTTGTGTTATGGGTACTAAACAACTGATATTAATACTACTTAAATACATTTTTTTTTTGTAAATACATACATATTATAGATAAATTACAACCAGACACAGAACAAACCTTTATGCTCATCACACAAAGATTTGTCCTGGGTGGGGATCGAACCCATGACCTCCGGTTTAGCAGTCAGGGTCACTAACCACTAGACCAACAGGCCAGTCAGCCAGGCCAGCGTAACGAGAAGCATAATTAAAATGTTCAGGTGCCTGTCAGGCGACGATGAAGTCTCATTACTGCCTTTAATTTATAGAGTGGCGTTGCTTCCAATTAATGTACAATGAAAAACGTGTTTATCGTCATGAGAAACTGCTAGTACCTAATTAATTGAAAAGTAATTAATTATTTATTTACTCTGCAAATTTCTTACAATGAATTTTGACTTTATACTACCTATTTGATGAAATACTATCCGTGTAGTCACGGATTAGGAATACATAATGTCACTACCCCATCTCAACCCGTGGGTGTCGTAAAAGGGGACTAAGGGAGGACTTTAAGCAGACAAGAGCAATGCAAGAAAAGGAAAATTTGAAACAAAACCTATACCAACTCGTCTGGCCAGCATGGTTTAGCAGGCTGAATTCCCTCCACATTCTTTGGAGGAGACCCGTGCCCAGCAGTGGGACGTTTATGGGTTGAAATGATGATGATTTGATGAAAGAAAATTAATTTTATAATATAGGTATAATTTTTTTTCATTATGCCTATATAATAATGAATTTTGACTGAAATATTGTTGCCCGGTTTCTGAACCGTCAAATAAATTTAAACAACAATTAAAATATAACCTTACTGAATATAAAAGTACGAGTAAAACCATAGAACTAGTTTATTAACCTTTTGAGCGCCACGTCAAATCGGTATCGCCGTGCCCTGTGCGCCAAGCTTTTAAAATACAGTACATTTTTGACGTGCCATGCCGTCATTGGCGAGGTGAGCACATTTTCATTTTACGTGGACGTCTCTGGCGTTCAAGGGTTAATACAACTGTCATTTTAAATTTGTTTAAGTTATACTTTATTATATCTATGACCTCCATCTAACGGCTTAGAAACCAGTAATTAGCGTCACTAAAGATGCAGCGTCTCTGTCAGGGTTTAAATGACTACCTAACCATTCTAATCAGAATATCAGCTACGGAAACAGAAGATAAATTCGACAAACATAATAACAGAGTTGGTAAATATTAATTAGAACATGACAACCCCATAATCAGTTATGGGGTGCAAGTATCAGTACTTGCACCCCACTGAGGGTTGGCGCGGAAGGGATGATAGACACGTAGTTAAACCAGTTATAGTTTGTCTACGGCCTTATCTCCTGTGCTATGTTGGAGTTCCATAAAATAAGTTGGCTTCTCTCTAGTCTATGCTTTTCTGTTAGTCTATTTTGGGCAACGATTACGATATGAAGAGGTTTTACCATCATTTTTGATTGCTGTGTTTTAGAAATTCGAATGCGAATTTAATGGAAACGAAATATTTAAACCGATGCGATGGCGTATATGGTATTAAAATACAAGTATATTGAAACGCTGAATGTGAAACCGCCCTTACCGCCGCACTCAGAGATGTCAATTACGTAGCATTTCGTCTTTAGGCGTATCGACTTAAGTATTACCTACACGATTTTACTAAATAAACTTAAAAAAAAAAAAAAAGTTCAGTTCGTCTCTGAGTACGGCAGTTAGTGTATTTCAATAATAAAAAATATTCCAATTGCGTCATTCATCTATCAGAAAAATCACGAAAATGACAAATATTGATTTATTTAGCGGTAATTCAAACACTTTATTTAATAAACTTATATATCTTATACAAACTTTTTCAAAAAACTCTTTAAAGAAATTAAATTTTAATATCTACCTAACTATTAAAATTATATTAGGTTGAAAAGAAAATTCTGCACATTCATAAAATAAATTTGAATGATGGTTCTTTTTAGACTACACGACTTTTTGTTCTGAGATATTACTACTTATCTAATAAACGAGGATAACTGGCACCAATGCTATCATAAGCCCAGAACTTAATGAATGTTGTACTGGCAACTCCTTTAAACTGCTCTATATCAATCATCATTTCAACCCATAAACGTCCGACTGTTGGACACTTGTCTCCTCCAGAGAATGTGGAGGAGTTTAGCCTACTATACCACGCTGGCTAGACGGGTTGGTATAGGGTTTGTTTCGAATTTTCCTTTTCTAGCAGGGCTCTTATCTGCTTATGGTTGCCTTAGTCGCCTTTTGCGATACCCACGGGTTGAGATGGGGTAGTGACGTTAAGTATTCTTAATTCGTCACTACATGGATATCTCTGTATCAATATAAGATAATATTATTATGCAGACCATATTTCATAGAAAAAAAAGTTTACCTACCTATTTATTTCAGCTTTAGTCTGCTTGAATTTTCTAAAGCTGCATATTTAAAATTCTATATAACTTATTCATGAGCAATGCTAGGCTCGAGTCTCCTATCCTCTATCTATCTGAGAGGGTTTCGGCCATAATTCACTCACGCTGGCAATGCAGGCCGGTGGATCAGACATACACCTAGAATTTATTCTAGGGTATGAGGGTTTAAAATTTTAATTTTCAAAAATAATATTTCTTATTCTTTAATTAAATATTTTTTTGGAATTAGTATAAACTGAATAGGTATTTATTTACCGAAACTTACAGCAACGTCACCAATTTTAAAATTTCATACCACGAGAGGATTCCGATCCGACAACGTTACAACACGATTTCTTCCACCTGATAATTTGAATATCGTATAATATAAACGTCTCTGCTCACCTCCCACTCCCCAGCGGGTGGTAATCCGCCGGTCGGTCGATACGCCACCCTACCCTCTCTACCCACCCCCTACCCTCGCACCCTTCGACTAACATTGTAGGCAGTACGTGGGTGATTAGCCGTGGGTGTTTCTTTGAATTTCTTATGACGATAATAAGACTACGCAGTTTATATAATTGCAGTAGTCAGTAGAGAAGTTGTAGGTGTATTTTTAATGAATAAACTCTTTTTTTTAAAGAGATAATTTGCAATTTACGCATGTCGCGCCATTCGGGGAAATGAGATGGTTATGTGGGGCTGCCATATATGTATATGGCAGAAGATATACCGATTAAAACCTCTTTGTGCACTACAGCTTGCTTTGAGAGATGAGCTGAGCTAATATAACATCAGCGACTTACTTAACTTTAAAGTAGATATTATTTTAGTAAAAACATATAATGCTTATGTCGATACCACTAAAGAAAAAACGATTATTGAATGAAAAAATTGTGTTAATGACAGATTACTGCTAATTGACGTCTCTGAGTGTTGCCGTTAATGAATAAATAGCTTCTACAAACGAGACACATTCACGAAAGAAAAGCATCCTAATGTTAAACCATCACCAAGTTCATTCAAAACCCATTCAGTTGTTCTTGTGTGAAAGAATAACAAAAAAAAATTTAGTAGCCGAATCCATAGATAGATAGATTATTGAATAGTACTTACTGATGGATGGTTACTTTTTCAAATCGAAAAAATCTATCGTTAGTAGGATAGGAAATCAGCCGTTAGTAGGATAGGATGTATGGCATAATTGTATGCACGTATTTTTATTATTGTAACATTTTTAATCCAAGCACAAACTTTAGTAGGTAGGTAAGTACCCAGTCTCGCCAATAGATGCCGTTAGCATTGCAGTGCGCGGCACTTGGGTTGAAATTTTGAAGAATTAGATTAGTGTTGTTAAACTTAATTTACACTGACGAAATATTTAAGAGTATTAGCTATTATACTAATATTATAAGCGGGAGAGTTTGTTTGTTTGTTTAGTAGAACGCGCTATTCTCAGGAACTAGATACTGGTCCGATTTAAAAAAATATTTTATTGTTGAATAGCCCATTTATCGAGGAAGGTTGGGCTTTAAAATATCACGCTACGGCCAATAGGAGCTGAGCAGTGGCCAAATAAATAACGATGGGAGCGAAGCCTTCTACAAATAAATATATAGGTACCTAATTAAATATAATAATATGGTCTAATTACTAACTCTTACTACTGATGAACTTAAGTACCTGGTACCTACTTAGATGTAGCAATATCAAGTTATCTTTCCCTTATACCTACTCTGTAGTACCTACTCTGAATATTGCATGAGGATAATGCAATATTCAGAGTAGGTACACATTACGTCTCGTATTGTTTACAAAACTAAATCCCTCGGTAAACGGAGGGAGATGATTTATTGTCGATAGACGTGCAACTCGTGCAAGTACCTTCAGCCTTGCTAAGAAGAAAAGTCGCAGTTAAATTACATAAGTTACGGGAAAGAAGCATGTAAAGTTTTCTTTTAGATACAATTTCCCGTGCGCTTGATATGCAGTTATGACGTCTTTCTTTGGTAGGGCAGACCTATCTATTATAGATATGTGATTTACTTGCTAATAGATCTTAACCTCCAATCCAAGAACTCGCCATCTACCATAACCTCTGATACCTTCCTGGCTCACACCAGGAAACGCGGTAACCCCACTGCGCGCGGTCTTGCGGTCAGAATTTCGAGTTCTGCGTTCCGCGTTCACTGTAATCACGATAGTTAAGGAACCTACACATCAAAAGCAAGTCTGCCTTTTGCATGTAAGTATGCAAGTGTGAATGCAGAACACAGAAGGAACTGACCGCTAAACCGCCCGCAGTGGGGTCAGCAGCGCCTTAAAGATCATTCTTCACAAATTGTTTAATAGATTCTATCATAACGATTTTAGCGCTTATCGACACTTACATTAGGTACTCATTATTTACATTAATTATTAATAAATTATTATAATAAAAAAATATAGGTAATATCTGTGCCGAGTTTCATGGGTTTGATTCTCACACAGACTAATATTTGTAAGTTTATAATCGTAAGAGCCGACTAAGTACTTACCTGTACAAAAGCAGGGAAACTCGAAACCCTACCAAAATATCTAGCCTGGTAGGCTATCTTTGTTTTCTGTAGATACCCGGGTACCCAGTAGAAAACCTGCTTAACATCTTTTTTCTTTGACTAACCTGACACTTCTTCACTGACCGGCTAATTTACTTCTCGACATAAATTATTAAAATTTCTCTCGATATTCCACATTTTGTTTACTTTCCATATATATTTAAAATAATTTCAAACTAATCACATAATTATCCACGTACTTTAGTAGGTACTTATCTACTTTCATTTAAAAGCCTTATCGGCCGTAACATTCTCAAGTGACGCAAACTGACCAGCAACTTCTCCTAGGTACCTATCTATCATAAATTCATAACTTCTAAAGCGTACCTACAGTTATGAACAGTAATTCAACGTATTAAAATTTGAGTCAGCGAAAACCTCCATGGATCGCTTCCACATTTGTCTTTGATTCTATAAAAACCGTAATACACATGATTTTAGTCCCAGTCAGTTAAATACATTATTTAGTTCTTTATATTGGCTCTGCCAATACCTACCAAGTAGTAAGTTCAGTGTAAAACCTATTTTTGTGTGTTTAATAAAGTGATTCATTTTAGCCTCTAAAAAGTGTTTTTTAACAAGTAAAGAATTAACTGGCGCCAGAAGTCCGCTGTTTTGTGTTTTTTTTTTATACCTGGCTAAAGACACTTGGGTTTTTGAGAAAAATCTAACAATACCTTGATTGTTGAAATCCATCCAGCCGCGCCGTTTGAAAGAAACGTGGGCATAAAGAAATTTACAAACATACAAGATACACTCGCAAAACAATACCCTTCCTGACAGTCCGGTAAAAAAGAGCCTACGGGGCGCCTTCCTAACAGTACGTAGATAAGTACCTACCTATATCTATTACCAACCTAACTGCCGTACTCAGAGACGTTACTTAACTTTAAAGTTTATTTAGTAAAAACGTGTAATACTTAAAACTATACACGTAAAGATGATTATTCAATGAAAAAATTGTGTTAATGACAGATTACTGCTAATTGATGTCTCTGAGTGCGGCAGTCAGTATTGCAAAAAGTAGTCTAAATATCAATAGATATTTCTCACCATTAAGACATAGAATAAGTGCTACCGTACCTAAGTTGCCTACCTAGATACCTATACCTAACTAATAAAAATATCTAGGTTCACACACATGACATCTATGCATTTCATTTCCCCTTCTTCCTTAGCAGATGTCCCGCCTACTTATGGTAAAACCCATCCGAAAGGCAAAGAATTTCAATCCGAACGCAAACCATGTCAACATCGAGAATGAGCTACTAATTTCGAATATTATCCTTTTGTTTGATGGTTCAGAACCATCAAACAAAAGGATAAAATATAACATAGACAAATTAAAAATGACAGTTGTATGAATAAACTAGGTCTGTTGTTTTACTTTTATATTCAGTCAGGTTATACTTTAATCGATAAATAACTCTTATTTGATTGTTCAGAAATCGGACATTGGTAAGTATTTTAAATTACAAAGGTAAAGTAGTAAATTAAAAAAAATGTGGATTTTGTGGACTTTGTGGAATTTATATGTACTAGTCAAGTGACTTACCATCTGCTAACGGTAAAGGAAAACATCGTGAGGAAACATAGGTACATACCTACCCTAGAAGAATTTCTATGGGTATGTCTGATCCACCAACCCGCACTAGGCCAGCGTGAGTGGATTATGGCGTAAACCCTCTCAGTTAGACGAGAGGAGACCCGAGCCCAGTAGTGGGACTGAATGGGTTGTTGATGATTGATGAGGTAGTAAATTACACAAATGCCAGAAATCAGAAATTTAATCGTGGAACATAGGTACCTATCTAGGTAATTTACAATAGATAGGTAGGTACAAGTAATAGAGACATTAGTCCCACCAGTATGGAGTACAAATATATAAGCAGTAGTTTCAAATAAAATTTTAATAAATTAGAAAAATATCATCATCATCATGTCAACCTATAAACGTCCCACTGCTGGGCACAGGTCTCCTCCAAAGATTTTGAAGGGAGTTTAGCCTACTAGGTATACCACGCTGGCCAGACGGGTTGGTATAGGGTTTGTTTCGAATTTTCCTTTTCTTGCAGTGCTCTTGTTTGCCTAATGTTAGTCCCTTAGTCGCCTTTTACGACACCCACGGGTAGAAATAGGGTAGTGACATTATGTATTCTTAATCCGTCATTATACGAAGAAAAATATAGGTACTTACTAAAAAATAACAGTTCGTTTGAAAATTATAACTAAGAATAAGTATAAATGTCAAAATTAAATAACATTATCAAATTAACAACAATTTTCTTGAGTCCACTTACACACACACTTGATGAGGCCAAGGTATTGCTAGCAGCGGGAGCATTTGGAAAAGAATTCTACAACCATCATGCAGAATTTGCAGCAGTGTCATATGATCTCAATTAGGGTTCATGATTTCTCGAGCTTTTCAATTTCTCGGGTCTCGAGAATTCTCGAGGCTAATTTCTCGGGTCTTCTCGGGTTGTCGAGAAATTTACATTTACGTACGTTTTCTCATATTATTTGGTTCCAATAACGTCAACAAATTCAGTGTACCTCTCAAATGAAAGTATCAAATTAATTATAAAGCTTTTATTGATTATATTCAAAAACATTAATCTTATGAATAAGCTAATTAACTTTTTTTAACAAAATATAGAAATAATATTATTCAGACTCAAAAAGACTCAAATTATAATGACAGCACCATTTTTTGCTGGTTAGAGTGCAGGAGACAGGGTAAAATCTATAACAAACGCAAATCAAATTAATAATAAGCACTTGGAGTAATATGTGATACACACGCACACAACACAACTGGCAATATTCGTCTCACAAATTTGAAATGACACATTAATTAATTTCAACAACCTACTATACGAAAAACATATCAGAATAATTAAAAACTAAGCTTGTGTGTTGTTGTTTTACAAAAATAGGAAATATAATTAGACTAAGTAGTATAATTAATGTATCGTGAGTTATTTTATGTATTAAAGTTTGACTAAAAAATAATAGAAAAGAACAGATAGGTACTAGTAAAATTGAAGATCATATTTAGATTATATTATTGATAAAAATAATATGAATAATAAAGCCATATTTAGTGTCGTTTGTAACAAGTTCACGATTCTGTGTACCACGTGTCCATTGTCATATACAAGCCAAGTCAAGCCATGAAGTGTCAATAAAAGTGAAAAGACTTACCTGTTTGATTTCAATTTATCTGTGAAACACTCGCTACGTAAACTATATAATAGGTACTCTGCTAGAGTCGAAACATGAAAGAACGTGTAAAAACGACGCCGCAGAGCGTTTACAGCGAGATCAAAGGGTGCCGTTGCGCTTTGGCCCGCGCCACCACGCAACACAACAAACGGCGATTTAGTTTCTATATAGGTACATGATTTCTCGAGTTCTCGACTTTTCTCGAGCTTGATTTCCCGGGAACAAAGCCCAACGATTTCCCGGGAATTCTCGGCTCGAGAATTCCCGGGAATAAACCCTAATCTCAATGCTATCCAATACGTCATTAATGCTGGTTACGATTTAATTAACAACCACTATAGGGTATAAGATTTAATAAAGGAGATAGGTACATACAAAGAATACATCTCATACCTACATAAATTTTGTTAGTTAGTTAATTTTATATTAGGTATGCTAAGTATTAGAATTAAATAATGTTAACTTCACTGTCGCAATAGGCTAAACCTGTAATGATAGCATGTAAGTTTATGTGGAAATAAAAAAAAAATAATGTCACAATTAAATAGGTAGGCACAATGTCAAGCTTAAATTGAAAAGTGTCAAAGACGAACAAAATAATATTAAAATACAGGTTTATAGACCAGTGTTCCTCAATATAAATTAAAATTATCATTTTGTCACAGAAGTTTGTCATCCACTAACATCATCATCCAACATCAATCCAATCAATCTTTCATCATCAATCAAACTTTCACATTTAGGTATAATATTAGTAAGATAATACTTTATTGAACACTAAAGGTAGGTACATAGGTATAATATTTTTATAATCTAAACAAATTTAGAAAGGCAAGCTTATCTCATATTTAAGTTCTCTAACAGTAAACCTTAAAATTAAAACTTTTACAGAGTAGTGGAGAGTACGGCCAATGTGCGGGCGTGCGCGCTTGCGCAGGGCCACTCCCGGGGGCGGTGAATCTTGCCCCGCCCACCGCCCCACCTTCTAGCCCTTCGATACTGTGTACTATGACAAAGGGCTTGATGTTGCCTTTTGGAACATTCGTTGAATACTTAATAAGTGTTCTTTTGTTATTCTTAGTATTAAAGATATCTTGAGAAATTCTGATATTTTGAAAGGGCTTCGTGAATGGAGATGGGTAGGTGTAGTAGGTACTTAGGCTCTATTTAAGATTAAAATGTTGGTTTCCTTTTGTGTGGAAAGTATTGATGAAAGTAATTTTAGCTTTTAAATAAATTTACAATGCTCTATGAAGGTGGAGGTGTGTGTGTCATATCGCGTGTTAGAAGAAGTCTATGTCCAGCAGTGGACTGCAATAAGCTGAAATGATGAATGAAGAACATGATGACGTAGGTAGGCGTATTTATCGTAAAACAATCTTGAGTGATTAGTAAGGGTACTTACCCAGTTATTTCGGCTAAAAGATTAGACTTCTACGAACCATAGCCAATTATTGTCAGCAGTATACAAGGTTTTGTATCAGTTAAAAGATTTTTCGGCAACTCGCATGTGCACGTAATGTTTCTACTTTACAGGCGTCGGTTACCGCTTAGGGACTATCAGGCCTAATTCTTGACTGATAATTCTTCTTTGACTGGCCTGTTGGTCTAGTGGTTAGTGACCCTGACTGCTAAGCCGGAGGTCGTGGGTTCGATCCCCACCCAGGACAAATCTTTGTGTGATGAGCATAATTGTTTGTTCTGTGTCTGGGTGTAATTTATTTATAATATGTATGTATTTACAAAAAAAAAAATGTATTTAGGTAAGTAGTATATCATTTGTTTAGTACCCATAACACAAGCAAATATAATTGCTTACTTTGGGGCTAGATGACGCTGTGTGAATGTGCTGTGATGACGCGCTGTGTCCAGTAACGTATAACAATGCTTTCAGAGTGTTGTTGCGACTGCCTCGACACTGCAGTGCGTCGGGGATGTTTGCGCAAGCTCGTACGGACGGGTTTTACGCCATTTGTACGTAAAAAGACAACCTCCCTACTGCGTAGAGTGAGAGACAGTCGCAACAGCATTCTGAGAACTGTGGCGGAGAGCTACAGCTCTCCTATTATAGGTAATAAAATTTGTTCGTAGGTTAATAAATACTAACACTAGCATGTAAGCCTAAATTTTACTAACACTTAATTATACTATTGATGGAATTATTTTTCTGAAATAAAAATCTTATTGGTCCAACGGACGTTTTGATCGAATCACAGCGATTGTGGTCACGAGCTGACTGGAGCGGCCATCGAGCGTCGTCTTTGATGCGTGCGGGTTTCTACCACTACCCTCATTTTGGTCAAATACATTTATAGGTAAGTAGTTCTAGAACTGTCGGTACTTGGACATCCTACCCTAATGACTTTTACACGGGTTCTGGGGGGCTAGACAAGTGGCAGTAGTCATAGTCATAGTCATTAGTCATAGTCATAATCTTTATTTCATATAGATCAAATACAAGATACTTATGAACGTTCATACAAAGACAAAAAAGCTGTCAGCAAATTTGCCTAAGGCCAGTTCACTGACAAGGTTGAGCTCTGAGAAGAACTTGGCAAGAAACACAGGCCACTCTTTTTAATCATCATTAATTAATTCAATCTATTCGATCTATCTATTTTTACGACATATTATTAATTAATATAATTATTTTTATTTCATATGTTGTTAGTAATATACCTACATTCACACTTATAACTATTGTTAGTAATATAAAAAAAACATAAAATATATTTTTACAACAAACACAAACAGAAGGGACGGGGCTGTCCGACCCCAGGGACACCATCTACCTACCTACTTGACCGCATGCAGTCGTATCCAGCGCCCCAGGATCGGAGAGTCCCATTGATTAATACATTGATCACGTGACACGTCGATAGCTTATATCAGGGATGTGTTCAAATGTATTGAAGTGACATTTAATAATATTTTGAATAGAATCAGCGTATTTGTACACAGAGAGCCGGACGCCCGCCGCGTCCTCGTTCGATATACTATATTCGATATATCGCTCATTTGGAGTGACAGTGACATAACTGCAATTTTACACTACGCGAGATTATTTTTTCGTATACCTAATGCATATTCATACCTAACATATTATTTCACCAACGTTTTCGTTCTCTAGCGGGCGTTTTTTGAACTTATACCTAAATGCGACATTTTCACTCCTAAAGTAGATTTTTATCAAGATCATTTTGATATAATTAGGTCAGTTTCGCATTTTTTTGCAGTTGTGTCACTGTCGTTCCAAATGAGCGATATTATTATATTCGATAACCAGTAAGTTTTTAAGCGCCAATTATTTAGCGGACACTAATCTTACACCTGTAGTCTAGATTATAATTAGAGTGCTAACTTTATCTGTGTAGGTAGATTGTACCTTTAACTTTTCTCAATATATAGTAAGATTGTTCACCCGTGACGTGGGTGTTTCGTTTTTTCCATCTAGGTACTTACCAACGTGAACCCCACACGAAGACCACACGTTTACAAATTGTTATACCTATGTTACAAAACTTACACCGTTCCGTCTAATCCATCTGATATTTTCTAAACTTGTCTCGATTTTTTTTTAATAATATGTAGAGCTGGCAAGCGGGTAAGCTGGCCATCTAATGGATCTCCGCTACCGGACATTGACAACACCGGGGATCACAGATGAATTCCTGGCCTTTAATTCTAATAAAGCAACCTTTTATACACCAGATGGCGTTACTAGTTAAATCTCCGTAGGTTGCCGCGAGTTATCTACATAAGCTACATAGGTATCCTTTTTTACGTGCTGTGTGCATGACATAGGTACCTAATATTGAATATATAGAAAAGTCGTAAGTACTAAGAAAATCATATACTTGTAATGCCTCTTTCCATTTGAATAAGCTGAGATTAGACTTGTAGCATTGTGGTAATGAGATAGTCGTTACGGTCATCGATCGAGGTTAAGCAACATTCGGCAAGATCTGTTCATAAATGGGTGACCGTTTGTCGCACTTTCATTCTCAGTTAAAGTTGAGAGCCAGATCTCAGAGACATCCGTCCGTGTAACTTTAGTTGGAAGAGTACTGGACTACCTACTAGTAGCCTACGCTAGGGACACTGGTTTAAGCACCGTGCGTTGTGAGATCAATTTTTTCCATTAGTTTAACAATTCTTTAAAATACCAACTGATAATCTCTGAAAGCACCCAAAGGTCTACTGATCCGCAAAATGACTGTGGGTACCTAGGGAATAGACCGGCGCGGCGCGGCGTCATAATTAAACTTTAAGACCAAGAGAATTAATCAGCAATTGCTTTTTATAAAATTGAAGACATCGCTTTACGTTTCCTTATTACTGTCAAGCATAGGAATGTAGGAACTATAAGTAGGTATATGTACGACTGCTGTGCAAGAGGTCCCGGGTTCGATTCCCGGGTCGGGTGAAAATGGTATTGGGCTTTTCTATCATGAAATTCCAGTATTGATATTTTCCCGGAGTTTGGTAAACAAATGTTCCCGATAGATGACAATAGACTCGCCCCCTATTTCATGGGACCAAACATAGCTGACCAAATGTGGGTGTGGAACACCTCTGCCTACCCCTACGGGGAAAAAGGCGTGATGCGATGTATGTATGTATGTACTTAGGTATATGTAGGAACTTACGTTTAGATTAGAAATTTTAGCGCTTTTGATAACTACAAAATAGATCAAGAACTCTTTTAAACGTCATTAAAAAGTTTCCTACTTTTTTGGATTGATGGATAAAAAAATATCGAATAGTCCCACATCTCTAAAAGGAAAAGATCCACTGAACTAAAGAATTGGATTTTACTGGACATGTTTGTCTCTTGCTGTTAATCATTTCAACCCATTAACATCCCACTGCTGGGCATGGCTCTCCTCCAAAGAATGTGGAGGGAATTTAGTCTACTATTCGTCGAATTTCCTTTTCTTGCAGTGCTCTTTTCTGCATTACATTACTCCCTTAGTCGCCTTTTATGACACGCACGGGTTGAGATGGGGTAGTGACATTATGTATTCTTAATCTGTCACTACACGGATACACGAGAAGAATAGATCATAGAAAATACCTACAGGATCGTCATTTGTTTTTACAGCGAGTTACGTACTAGGTACGTAACGTTGCGCTAAAAAGTCAGACTAGCTTCAACTAGTCTCACTTTGACTTTCTTGCATTCTTGCAAGAACATTTTTTGATTCATCATCATCATCTCAGCCTATTGCAGTCCACTGCTGGACATAGGCCTCTCCAACCACGAGCCATAACACTCGATCCTCCGCCTTCCGCATCCAGTCAGACCCGGCGACCTTTTTCAGGTCATCGGTCCACCTAGCTGGAGGGCGTCCTACTCTACGTTTGCCGAGTCGCGGTCTGAACTAAAACAGCGACTATTTTTGAAAAATTATCTTAGCTAATTTGATATTTTAACACATCTCACAGCTCGGCCGTGAACAAACGTGTTCGCTATACCAACGCTACATAGAGCTACAATTCCTAAATACTTACCAAGATAACAAAGTATGTCAGAAAACAACATTGTATCAGTTGTTTTTACTGATCTACTACTCGTTTAGAGCGCTTATTTTATCGCTTACCATTATAACCGTGCTGATAACAATACTAAACCGTTATCAAACAAAATGTATACCTACCCACATACCTATATTTATAATTCAACGACATAAATATTTGATAAACACTACGTCATGTTGAATTCCATTTTTAAATTTCAAATATTCTAAAAATAATGCAGCGCTCTCTATCTCATGTGTCGCTATCCCTCTTTGCCCTTTCGCGAGTAGAGGGGGCGACGCTTTGTGGGCGTGCCTACTGTGTTCTGAGCTACAAGTGGTGTATACCACTGTGCGTTTCTGTGCTCCTGGTACCATGACGTCATTTTTACCTGCGGGAGAAACGCGCGGAAACGGATGAGTTGGTTTGTTAAGAAGTTGTGGGAGTTTATGGAGTAACATAAATTAATTATACTGAAGAAATAGGCAACTTTTGAATAAATAACCATTATCTGAATAAATTTGCAAATAGGTAAGTAGATTAGATTAGATTTTAAAACACGATATTAATAAACAAGTACAACCGAAGACTAAAGCCAGCTGTCAATTTATTACATTCATATTCAGTCAGAATATTTTTTTTATTTATGTAGGAACGATATTTACATTCACAATAATTATTACCGTTTCAGAGCCAATGACGTTAGGACCGACTGCTTGATAAAATATTTATCTAGAATTGTTATTGTTGCAGAAAACAATAGATTAATGATCTCTTGGAGTTGGTACCATTCTTAATCGTCTTGACCTTTAAGCAATCGTATTTCGTAGAAGTTTGTAATGTAAGTACGGTAAGTACCTATATGAATCGACCAACGACGTCCACTGCTGGACATAGGCCTCACCTAATTTCCACCACAGCGAGCGACTTTGTGCCGCCAGATACGAACGACCACCCGCAACCTTGACCAGGTCGTCGGTCCATCTGGTGGGAGGCCGTCCTAAGCTGCAATTTCCAATACGTGGTCGCCACTCTAGAACCCTTTTCCCCCATCAGCCATCAGTTCTACGAGCTATGTGCTCTGCCCATTGCCACCTTAGCGATGCGATTTGGTGAGCTATGTTGGTAACTTTAGTTCTCCTGCGGATCTCCTCATTTCTGATTTGATCACGCAGTGAAACCCCGATCATATCTCTTTCCATGGCTCGCTAAGTGACAGTGAGCTTTCTAATGAGGCCCATAGTTAGCGGCCAGTCTTAGTACCTTAAGTCATCACTGGCAACACAGATTGGTTGAAGACTGGTGTATCGTGAAGTAAAAACAGAGCGTAACTTCGCACGCTGCCCAACCAAGTTGGATTCGGCAGAATTCAACAAAAAATCTCCATACACGTATACAATTCCGATAATATATCTAACCTCTTTCGTACGTTCGCACTTGGATATTAATGATGTTAGGACAAAACAGTAGTCCAGAACAAAAACATATTTATTTATGAGTTATTCAAATCTTATATAAATGCTTCAAATATAAAAATAATGTCCCACAAAACCGTATTACCCACTGTTCTGGACAAAAAGAAAAGACTCCAGTCTTCTGTAAGCCGAGATAATTTGTCTCTTACTCCACATAATTTAGCTAACAGAAATTTATATAAGTTTTACTACATCCAGTATTATCAATTAAAAAAAACCCTAATATAATTCCACCTAACTACCTACATTGTTATAATAATTATATATCCAAGAAAGAAACGTCAATAGATAGAACAAACGTAATCAAAAATAAAGAAAACAAAACCTTAAAAACTGCGCATAAAGTACACGAAATAAGAAAATGTCTTATAGGTATATGCGAACATAAAGTTAACGATACAGTCAATAAACTTTTGTTTATTGCAATGACTGTATGTGCTACATAAACTAAGAAATAAACGAGATAAGGACGCTCGAAATAGAAACTACAGTTATTGCTGATTACGGGCTAGCGTACAATTCAATTTAGTCTTCAGAACTACTTTAAATTTATATTCAAACGCAAAACCTCTTAACGCAACGTAGAGTAAAATCCTATTAAATTTTACTATTCAAGCTATTTTTCTACTGATAAGAAGTAATGTAATATTAAAGATAGATAAAGTAAACGATACAGCAGTGCAGAAGAAATAAAGTCATTGATATCGCTTCATTGCCATTTGTATGTCTGTATCAAACAGATCAATGACGCAAATTCCACCAACCAATTCCAACGTCATCGGGGCCGTAAACTCTCGATACTTATGAACAAAACGTGGTTCGTGTACATGAATTTATTAAACAGTCAAGGTGACGATCGATGAGGTCGCGCAATCGCATCGAATGCCTAACCACGTGGCGCCCGACAGATGGCGATGCTATACACAGCGCATGCGTCACAATATTGAACGCACGCACACATTTATAAAACACCCAAGCACACAGATCCACTCTGACATAAATCATATGTTGTCCGCTTCTAACCATACGGCTTCAAATTACTTCTGAGGCGCGTAATGACGAAAATATTAACTTGCAAGGGATTTTGAAACATATTTTTATGACCCAGAGGTACGTTTTTGGTTGTATTAAGTTTTATGGAGTAACAGAAGTGGACGAGTGAGCTAAATGACTGGCAGCGAGCACCCGTGGACGTCAATTACCGTCTTTATCTGTCGCCGTTTACGGGACAACATACCGCTGCTTGGTTCCACGGAATATCTCTGCATTCTTCCTGGTTTGGTTATTTTATGTTTAGCTGTTTCGAATGTCGTTTTAGATACGCGTACGTGATAAGTTTTACATTATTCATTATGTTTATGAGGCCGAATTTGGAATTGTTCCGATTTCTGGAATTAGGTAGAAATTAATTTAATTTCTGGAATTACCTACATTATTTTGATATGAAATTATCAATCAACTTAAATACTCGTAAGAACTTATTTCTTCAATATTACAAGTTATTTGTTTTACTCGCTAAGCAGGTAGCTTCATCTAGCTAAAAATGAAATTAAAAGGAAACCTTTTATTACTTCGTATTTACCAATTGTCACTTCTCATTGTAACTTAATTTACCTAATAAGAAGTAATATAGAATATATTATTATAGCTATAACAAACATTAATACGAGTATATTTCAGGCTACTCCGAAGAGAGACAAAAAATTCTTATGAAAGAAATCTTAAATAAATATATTCGCCTTTATTTCATGAAAAATTCGAAGAAGTAGGCCCTTTATTCTCCTTAAATTCCGCGGAGAATATTCCAAACAACAATGATAAAAAACTTCAGCACAAAGAAAGTATTCCCATTGCAAATCCCATAACAAAAACTAAAATAGGTAAGTACTGAATGCGGAACAGGGTCTACGTGATGGTAGTTGCCAACAAACTCCATACTTTATGGCTTGGCTATGGGAAGTCTGTAAAGTTCTAGACGGCAATTTATGGTGTTTTCCTCTTCGGTACGAAGCCAGAGTTTGTGATCAAACTTAGCTTGTTAACGTACTTAGCATTTTGATTGCTCCGATGAGAATTTAATTAAAGTTGTGTTTCGAACGCGCCTACTTTTCTTGTCTTGGGAGAATTTTCTTTTCCTTTTATATAAATCGACTATAATTGACTTTTTTAATTTGCATTTAGTAGTGTTATATTAATTAGTATAAAATTACGGCTGAAAGCAATTTGAAATGATTTGTTAAAACCTTTTTTTCTGAGAAACTAACTAAATAACCTACCTAACAAAATTAAAATAAAATTATTTGAAACCCATGATAGTAAAGATAGATGACAAAAACAAAAATGCGATCTGAAATAAAATCCCAACAAAAAGTAGGAGTGTCCCTTTGTAAGTCAATAAGCCTTACGAAGCCGACCTCTTTTCAAAGGAAAATAAAGGTAAAAACATTTTACATAAAAGTTTTAACCAACCTTGTGTCAGTGAACTGAATGACAACAATGATTTACATTACAATGATCCATCATAAAGAATGTAATTAAAAAAATAAACTAAATACAGATATTATCTATACAACAGTCGATGATAATATTAAAACAAAGCATGATAAACAAAGAAATATTTTTTCATGCTTTGCTAATGAGAGCGACGCGTTAAATGCTCAATCGAAACTGGTGACAAGTACCAAGGCAACATAACGCACGAGGATGTTTGTCGAGGCCGAACGACGACGGAAGCGGGGAAATGTCTCTTGAATATTGCTGCCACACACGCACGCGACAATACTTTAGAATTGTAGATAACCGAGTTTGTTCCACACGAACCGGTGCAATTTATTCGATTACACTCGATAGAATTGTTATTCCATTTTCGTAATCGATTTTGTTGCTTTATTCAAATCTTTTTTTTTATTCGATGTCAATTGTTGTTTTGTTTCTATTTTCAAAAATAAATATTCCTTTTTTTTACATTGTTTTACTTTATAAATATGTTTTTCTGTTTTTTGACATTTGACAAAACAATGGCGAACTAACGAGGAGCGGTATTGTGTAGGTTTCCGTTGTCTACCCACATATTTTTACCCACCAGCTGATTAGTTACAATACGAATTGGACTTCTTGGAATCCCGTGAAATTGCAGAGAGGGGGATCGGCAGCGTGTGGGCGGTGTATCATCATTGTGAATGGGAGGCGTTAATTTATTATCGTGCCATTTAGTTTTATTTATTATGAATCATTTTGAATGCTTATGCCAATTTTCCGTACCTTAGTACATAATGTAGTAGGCTTATGTACGAGTATCTACGTTACCTATATCTGTATTAGGTAATTAATTAAATGAAAACTTTCAAGAACTTTTTAGAAGATTTTTGGTTTAGAAGTTTCAAGAACAATGTTGACATATTAATATTAATCCAACGTTAAGATTAGTTTGATAATAACATTTTGGTTTGATTAAAATATCCGTATAGTGACGGATTAAGAATACATAATGTAACTACCCCATCTCAACTCGTGGGTGTCGTAAAAGGCGACTAAGGGAGTAACCTTATGCAGACAACCGCTCTGCAAAAAAGGAAAATTCGAAACAAACACTATACCAATCCGTTTGGCCAGCGCGGTATATTAGACTAAATTCCCTAAACATTCTTTGGAGGTTACCCGTGCCCAGCAGTAGGTCTTTTTGGGTTCAAATGATGATGATAATTAAAATAAAGAATATTTCAACAGGCTGTTTCCAATCAATGAATCCGTAACAATGGTATCAGCCACCTCTCTCAAATTCCTTTCCGGTTGAAAGGAAGTTACACAACAAGGGTAACGATTTCTTTTCCGTACATTATTAATACAGGATCCAACATAAAAAGTTTATTAAGCCTTCAAAACTTCTTCTAATCCGAAGCCAACGTTATCAAAGTTTGTGTCACTGCCGAAGCAAACAAACTTACAACATCTGCCGTTTTCTCAGGAACGTGCCAAGTCCCCCTGATCGCCTTTGATGGTACAAAGGAGCCATGCGGTGCGGAGACAAGGATACCAATATATCCGATGTATCAGGAGTGAGCAGGAGAGGTAGAGGACCGGAACATTACACAAGCCCGTCTCGGTTGACGGGCCCCGAACAAAATGAATGGCTGCGGCAACGGATTAAAATGCGCCGTAACATCAGAATGAATGAAAATAATAAAAAGCTATAATTGCGTAACATGAAGCTAGAAGGAAGTGAGAATCATTGTAATGATACACTCAACATGTGTGCTATGCTTAGGTAATCTTGCAAAATAGCCCTACAAATGTTTCTTTTTAATATAAACAAGTAAATATAATTAAAAAAATTTAATAACCCGACTGTCGACTGCAAAAAATCAGCAGAGAGCAACGCACTAAAAAGGCCGTAAAATTATTGTAATATTATTATACCTAATTAAATTTAAATACATAACATATTCTATATTTGTAATCTCCATTTCATTCCCTTTAATTTGATACTCTACTCAATAGGTTTGGTATAAAAAAAAATAGAACTACTTACAATTTGGAACCATTCAATTATGTATAATCTCTTTTTGAATATATGTAATCTCCTTTTGATTCTCTTTATTTTGATACCCTACTCGATAGGTTTGGTTAAAAAAAAATTTGGACTTTACCTAAGGACAATTGGGTTTTCCAGACGAATCTAACGATACCCTAATTGTCAAAATCCATCCAGCCGTTTGGAAGATTCGTGGGAATAAAGAAATTTACAAACATACAAGATACGCGCGAAAAACAATACCCGTCCTGACAGCCGGGTAAAAATCAAGACAATTATTTAGAAAGAAAAAAGAAAACAAAGAAAAACATTTTATTTGCTTACATAAATAACTTAAAACTAATGCATTTACCAAAACTTATAGCAAATAAAGGTCCCTGCATCAGCTCTATTGTTGCGGTCTAGACCACAACGCTGGTATTCTTGCAGATACCTAATAAATACCTACTTGAGTGACGGCGAAATAACGGATTATTCCACTGTCACTCAAGTAATTTGGAAATTACACTTATACTAAATTACCCATCGCTGATTCACTGCACACTTTAGCAGAAATTAATTTAAAGCTTCAACAATTACTGATGATTAGTGATGTACTTTTTTCAAAATTTTTTAAAAACTTAACACAAAAACTAAACCAAATATATAAAGATGTTATGGACACAATTGGAAAAATAGGTCGGTATAAAACTGCACTGTGTACTTACTACCTATTAGCAAAACAAGTAATAAACTCGATAGATTGTTATAACTATGCAATTATCTATGAAAAGGAGGCTAAGAACTTACAGCGTATGAAAATAATTGGGAAATTAAAAATACTTTACGACCTAGGCATGTACCTACTTACGAGAACCTATATACAAAAAATAATCACTGATTTCAATCAGTTGAGCTGTTTGGTAAACACAAATACCGTGACACGGGATTTTATACGCTAGATTTATTCAAATAAATATTAATTTAGGCAATCATCATCGTCATTACATTAGCCCTATGACGTCCACTGCTAAGAAATGACTATGAAAACCCAATATAGGAATATTGTAAACGTGATAATAATTAAATTTATTCAATAAAATATTTACACATAACTTAAAAACATACACAGCTAACCTATTAAAAGAAAAAAGAACCAGATACTCTATTTACAGGAAATTCCTATAAATAGAATATCTGATTAAGATCAGATTCCTGAGGAAACGTACCCAAAAGTCTAGCCACATTACCGCGTTGGATAGCAAGGCTCATGCGTTGCCCCAGGTAGAGGCCAGCCCTTGGGTCATGTGATACCTCAGAAACACGCTATCATGAATGCACGTTACCGATTCTAATTCCCAAAAAAAAAATATTATATAACTTGAAAATTTGAGATTAAATTTCCATTAAAGGGCCCCACAGACTATCAGTTTGCCGGACGATGACGGCATGTCGATAAAGCGAGGAAGGTCCTCTATTGGCTATTCCAAGTTGCAGTAGTCAATAGGCGACCTTCCACGCTTTACCGGCAGGTTGTCGTCGTCCAACGAACTGATAGTGTGTGGCGCCCTTAATATAATTAGGAGTACAAAATACTCTTAGAAATAATGATACCATATTAAAGAGAAATAAATAATTTGCTGCTGTTTTTTACATCATATCAATTTGACCCGAGTTTTAAGAACCACAGAGCGGATGTAGATTATAATCAACTTCCGTTATAACAGGTAATATGAACAGGTTAGGAAGATTCAAGTAAAATTAAATTATTAGCAAGAATTGGCAGATTACGATGTTGGGCAGCCAAACAGAAAAGGCAGTGCATTAATATCCTATGGACTTAAGGTAGACTCTGGTGTTATTCAGACATTTTGTGGTCATCGGGTTCAACGGCTATAAGTGACATCCGAACTACATGTTTATACCGAAACATGGAATGACGATTTTGTGCTGCCCCCATCCGCTGTGGCGGAAATTAGGTGAGGCCTATGTTCAACAGTGGAGGTCGTTGGGCTGATATAATGATGATGAAGTAATTTGTCAGTCAACTAATTTTGTACTGTTCATTTATATTGCAGTTTATTTTTTCTCTTTTCTAATACTTGTGTAAACAAATGCAAGCGATGTACTACACTTAAAGTAGTTGGTACACTTAAATTGTTATCTTTTATTGTTTTTGTTTTCATTCTAGTGTAATCAACTGTTGGTGGAATCAAAAAGCAGATGTGGTACTGAATAGATTCATCAGCGACCTATTAACGTCCCACAACTGGGCTTCGGTCTCCTCTCCTCTATCTAGAGAGCTGAGAGGGTTTAGGCCATAATCCACACACGCTGGCCTAATGCTGGTTGGTGGAACAGACATACACTTAGAATTTCTTCTAGGGTATGTGGGTTTCCTCACGATATTTTTCTTCACCGTCAGCAGATGGTAAGTCACATGACTAGTACATACAAATTCCACAAAGTGAAATCCACATTGATACTGCTGATCGGAATCGAACTCGATCCGCGTGTACCACGCCGGTCACTTATCCATTCAGCCACTATCGCTGAATACTGAATAGATAAAATGATAATATTTTCAGAAATGCCAGCCAGTCCTAAACGATAATTACTTTACATCAGGCGAAAAAAAGCCACTACAACTACTGAGCTTCTATAAAAAATATAGACACATCCTGAATTTAATATGACCCGAATATATTACTAGTCAAATCAGTTTTATACCCTTATCTTTTTGTTCCAGTACTAAGCTTGTTTGTTGGGACACATTTAAAGTGTCTGCTAAATATTTATAGCGTAGCGACAGCCAGCCGAGCGCAATTATCATGTCTATCTGTCATTGAATCTTCGCAGGAAGAGCTGTCTTCACCTCTCTCATGCTCCCCTGGTCATAAACTCGAGTGTCTCTTTGAATTAATTACTGATTAGGTAAATAATTCAAGAGTTCTTAGTATTTAAACTGAATTGGCTACTGTTTTGATTCTTAGAATGCTATCATTATCTAAGCGAGAAGAAATATTTATTGGGTAAGCTGTTGAGAATTTGTTTTATTATACAAATTGAATGACAAAACATGTCGCTTATGACTATGAATGAATATAAGTATACGTTATTCATTGACAATCGGAAAGGTATCAGCAATTTATTCATTCAAGCTTACCAAATAAGTTAAAGACAATATTTTTTCTGGATTATTCTTCTAAATATCAATACTAATATCATCGTAAAGTTGAAGAGTTTGTTTGTTTGTTTTATTGAACGCGCTAATCTCAGTAACTAATGATTCGATTGAAAAATGATTAGTGTTGGATAGCCCATTAATCGAGGAAGACAAAAGCATCATATCATCATGCTACGGAGAATAGGAGCTGAACCCCGGCAAGACCCGGGAACAGCTAGTGATTTATAAAATATGGGTATGGAAATTAACAATATTATGAAGACAAAACTTCTAAGCGTTGGAAACTGCAGCATGTCCAATGAAACGTGTCCAATAATAAAATCCAATCTCTGTATGATTGTATGTACTTTTACCGTGCGGGCTAATGGTGCCGTGCCGGGTCGACGGCCGTGCAACAAGGACCGATATACAAAACCTCATAAGTTAGAGCGAGAAAGGGAGATGAGAAGTGCTGGCAAATACGGTCGTAAAGTAAAACACGGTTTGTGCTTTTTGTTCGATTTAACTTAGAAGTTAGTTTGGAATACGAGCGTAGGCCGAAAATTAGAGAGAACAGTCTTTGTACACATAGCTAACGTGCTTTATTGACTAAACTGGGTGATGTACCGGAGCTGAAGTCTCTCTAGTTTATTGTTTCTTCTTTATGTCCGATCTAATGCATCACCACTGTGGATGTAGTTCAAAAAGATCTTGATAACTTTTATCAAGTTATTTTCGAACTCTAACTATGATTAATGCCATTGTTGATTGAACATTAGGTCTTAGTAGATCTGGCACATTTCCAGCGACATAATATTATCCGTGTAGTGACGGATTAAGAATACATAATGTCACTACACCATCTCAACCCGTTGGTGTTGTAAATGGCGACTAAGGGAGTAACCTTATACAGACAAGAGCACTGCGAGAAAAGGAAAATTTGAAACAAACCCTATACCAACCCGTCTGTCTGGCCAGCGTGGTATCATCATCATCATATCAGCCCAACAACGTCCACTGCTGAACATAGGCCTCACCTAATTTACGCCACTGCGAACGGTCCAGCGTGGTATAGTAGGCTAAATTCCCTCCACATTCTTTGGGGGAGACCCGTGCCCAGCAGTGGGACGTTTATGGGTTGAGATGATGATAATATATATTGATAGAAAGCTTAAACTAATAATAAATGTATTCTTTCATAGATTTAGAATAATAATAGGATCCTAATTTCCCATTTACACAATAACTGATTAATGGATTATAATGAAACTTTGCACTTTTGGACTTTGCAGATAGATTTGATTCATCCGAGAAATATATTTTGAAAGGTTACGCGGGCAGTGTCAAGTGAAGCGAAGAAACATCAAGATACAGAAGCAACTAATTTAACGGTACCTAATACCTATAATATCAACTTAAGTAAGTATAGAAAACAATATTTCTAAAACAAAACAAATAAACTATTTTTAACAAAAAAATATTAAAACGACTTCAAATCAGTACTAAAAAGCGAAAAATAAACTGAATTAGATATTTAATTCCAAGCTAAAAAATACCTACCTACCTGTTTAAAGTATAATACCCTATTACTAATCTGTTTGAAGTCGGTGCCAAGCCTACAGCCTACAGCCTAGTTGTAAAGCTCCCCGCGACACAGGGCTTGTTCCCTAAACAAGCCCTGTGTCGCGGGGAGCTTTACAAACATGAAACTAACGTCACTCTTTTTTCTCCGAAAGAGTAATTTCATTGCACCCACGTTTCAACAGTTGGTATGTTAGAATGTCCTATGAAATAGCTAGCTAGCCTATTGCCATAATTAAGAATTTCAGGGCTTACTTTGAATTTCGACATTCGAATGTTCGGTTTTGATGTCGCTGTCAAATGTTTGAAAGTGACAGCGACCATATCTAAATTTCATCAAAACCGAACATGTCGAAATACAGAGTAAGCCCCTAGAATACTGCTTTCCCCGACCCGGGATCAAACCGAGCAATCTTACGTAGAAGTCGTATAGACTCCCGCTAACACCGAGACAATATTTCTATGCCCACGCATTTTCGAAGAGCGACCACAAATCGTTTCACCACAACTTCATTGAGATCAGTTCCCGTCGTAACTGTTTCGATAATTTAGACAACGGTATTGAAGACTCGCTTACTAAGTACATTTCTAAGAAGTTTACTATCACAATGTAATAATATAAGCCTTATTACTGGCTGTTGCCCGTTGGCCGTGGCCGTTTCTTTGTTTGGACACTGCTCAGCTTCTATTGACCGTAGCGGGATGTTATAATATATATCAATGTAGTCTATTTATATATATAGCCTTCCTCGATAAATGGGCTTTCCAATACTAAAAGAAACTTTCAAATCGGACCAGGGTCCTGATTCTGAATCGTCGGATTGCTTCCGGATCGTAAACTTTTTCGAATCTTAAACATAGTTTACCGTATAGAAAATTAAAAACAAATTAATTTTTTTCTTCAACTTTTTAACTTTAAATAAACTGACATTTCCGGCAAAAACAAATTCTGACAGCTCAGAATTTTTACAAAATTAGTATAAAGTACCTATCTATTATTCAATTCCTACAATTGACCATAATAAATTATAGAACATAGTGCTCTCTATATTTTCTCTTTATACGAGTATCTATTGTAAATTACCTATTTTCATAACATAACATAAACATAGCATCACGCCTTTTTCCCCGAAGTGGTAGGCAGAGATGTATCACATCTACATTTCGCCAGCTATATTTGGTCCCATTAAATAGGGGGCGAGCCTACTGTCATCAACCGGGACCATTGTCCATTGGTGTGAAACTCCGGCAAAATCTCAATACTGGAATTTCCTGATAGAAAAACCCAATACCATTTTACCCGACCCGGGAATCGAACCCGGGAACTTTTGCAGCAGTCGTATACACTTCTCGCTTCGCCACCGAGGCAGTTTTAGACCTATTTTCCACGAACAAATGATTTATTGATTTACATTATCAAGCTGTGAGCATCTATTTATAGACCTCTCAGCTCAAATTCACTTTGAAAATACAATATCAGAAACAAAAACGAAGTAGTTCACGAATAAATTGAAGAACATGAACAACCATTGTAGGCATTATTAAACATAATTGAACATTTAAGTACGGTATTAATTTCCACGAAAACGTTCTCAATAGAAGCTCGTAGTACCCTCAGTGGTACAATTAACTCGGCTACCCGACCTACCGTAATGGCTTTACTAAGTAAACAACGGGAGGGCGGTGCGGTATCTACAGGTAGCGAGCTGAGGGTTAAGCCTCGTGTTATCGGACTTGTTTTGTGTTTTCCTCTTTTGAGTATTCTGTTTGAATACGTAGATTCGATGGGAAGGAAGTATTTGTGTTCGGTTGTTTGACACAGCGTAATTAAATTGATAATTTTTATTTATTACATATAGGCTGAATTTAGATATTATTGATATGCAATTTAAGAGAAAAATCTATAAAAAAATACATAAGAGACTCCTAAACCGTTAGTACTATTACGTTCTGTGCCCAAACTATGAATATTTTCTGAAGAGTCGAAAGCTTTTTAACCACCTATATCTACAATAGAGGATATTAATATCTTGTCTACATTTTTGTACAATCTAACATATCAAATTGGGCTCCTACTTTTGCAATACCTTTAAGAAACATTTTTTCGTGAACTTTTGTAAAATGAGAAATAATCTCACTTTATTATAATATTATTAGTAACAAAAGGAACCCTCATGGTCTCGCTCTGTCTGTCCCTCTGTCACATTGTAATATCACATGAAATTTGGAATAGTTTTAAAGATAGCTGATCCTAGACTAATAAAATTGAAAAAATATTTTTATTTTCTCTGTAAAAGCGGTGGAAATGCGGTGTGTAATTTTAAATTGAGACTATTGTGTATCAGAATTTCCTCAAGATGAGATAGTTAGTTCAAGACTGATATAGGAAATATAACCCTTCGGCCGTCTACGTAACCGTAGTTTCAAATTTCATACGTTTCATAATAATAAATTTCAAATTGAAATCCACATTGTGCACCAATAAATGGATTACTATGAAACGTAAATCGGATAGGTAATAAATAAATCGGTCGGTCCTGTCGCGTACCCGCGTCCCGTTGTCTCGGGGCGATGGCGGGCAATTAGAGTAGCTCTGAATTCAACCAACCCTTTTCACCTGCGCGTGTCACATATGAATCCACTTCATGATTAATTTACCAACTTTACAATACTGACATTTGTTTTGACTAGCATCATTTTCTTTTGTAATGTGTGTCAGGACTTTTTTAATGTTACGATGCAGTCATGATCCTCAGAAAGCTTGTTGGCATAATAATACTAACTAACGTACTCAGAGAAGATACTAAACTTTAAAGTTTATTTAGTAAAAACGTGTAATACTTAAGTCTATACGCCTAAAGACGATTATTCAATGAAAAAATTGTGTTAATGACAGATCACTGCTAATTAACGTCTCTAGTGTGGCAGTAACCTAAATAAAATAAATTATAAACAGAGAAGGTAAGTAGAAAGCTGGAATTGGAATTATTAATCCGTAATTGGAAATTCTATGAAACGGGTTATTCTAGATGAATGAAATTAAACCTACGTGCTACCGCATTTCGCAGTTTTATATTCTATTATTTATTATTATTTATATTTATATTATACGATTCGACATCTCAATAACATATCTATACCTAATACGCTGACAGATTCGTCGAAACGTGATTTGACTGATACTAATAATATAATTGGTATTTCCACACAGAAACTCTAATTAGTAGTGCAGCAGGGCCAATATTGCTGAAACTAATTTCATTATGTTCAAAGTGTGACATATCGTTATCCGATTTCATTCGATTCCGCTACAGGATTCTCGCATACAACCCGGATATGATTTCATCAAACAGAGATTACCTCACAAGTGAATATTCTCTGCTATAAACTACCTGTTGCTTTATTTCTCGGACGCTACTATAAGCCAACTTCAGGGAGGTTCACGAAGATCTCTAAACTTAAAAGCAGTCTCACTGCACTTCGACGCATATAAATTTATCGGAATAAGGGTGTCTACATTTTTGTCACTGGTTAATAAACATACCATTAACATTAATATTTATTTGTAACATTCTGAAAGCGTAACTGTAGGCCTTAGTTATTATTTATAGAACAAAAAAGTTAGTTTAAAAGAATTAATTTTAAAAACCGAATAGCCTACAGCCTAAAAGTAGCCTTCGACAGTCAAATTAAAGGAATGAATTCGAAGAATACACTGGTATAAAAGGTTAATAGGCTTAGTAATAGAGATTCGGTGATGAATACGAATATAACAACAAATATAAAAAAGACAACGCCCGCACTAGGGAACAAGCCCTGTGTCGCGTGGAGCTTTACAAACATGAAACTAACGGACACAAAGTACACCCAGACTAGAAACAAATATCTATGAATCACACAAATATTTGTCTCGTGTGGGAATCGAACCCACGTCACCCAACACGGCGATGTAGTGCCAACCTTGCACTTCAAAATCGGTCAAGCTATTTAGGTTACAAGAGACAAGTGGAGCCGCGGGCAATAATAATTAGATATTGCGATAGCACTAAAAAAACGTCTGTTTTGACAGTTTACGTCCGCCATATTGTTTTTTTGATGACATCACATAGCATATATGACACTCGGGGGAAAACTACAAATCTAATGACACCTCATACTTCAAAATCAGCCAAGCCAATTTAGTGTACAGAAGGTCACAATGGAACAGACATATAAGCCCACATACATACATACATACACGCGAAAAACATTACCCTCCTTTTTGGCAGTCGGGTAATATATGTAAATAGCATTCTTTACAAAATACAAAATAGTTTTCATTTTTACACAAGTCTCTATTGTCAGTTACTGTTGTTGACGTCTCCTTTTAGTCAAACAAATGTGTATCAGAAGACGTCGTTTAGGTACACAATGACATCATATCCCAACATGAACCCTATTCTAAAATCTAATGCAACAATAAAAATATAACAAAAAGCAAGCAATTGACATTCACCCCTTACTGACAAAATTTCCAATTGACGTGATTAACAATATGAGGGTAGAATCAATATATTAGGGAGACAAGTTGCCACCGTTTGAACTTCGGGCGTTTCTGGCGTGACTGACGACTAGATGTTAACGTTAGTTTGATTCTGGTCGTCAAGTAGCGGAAATAATTTGGTATGTTTGGACTATACTGTCATTAGAGGGAATGACGGGGCAATATTTGAGTCCTATGAATTTTTAAGTTGGGAAAATTTAGCTTCTTGTATTTCTCGGATAAATTCACACGAGTTTTGGACGAGATGTGATCGTGTCATTTAGTTATTCAATTGCTGCATTGTTCAATTTGGAGCGATAAACTGATGTGAATTACTCATTCGTAAATATTAAGGTTTCTATTTGTATATGACAAGTACTTTATAGTATAAACATTAATAAAACATACATGGTAAATTTCAGTAAATCTTGTACTTAAAACACTCTCAAGTTTGGATTGTAATTTTGTGGTTAACTATAATTGGCCAAATATTTATGTGATATAGTTTAGTATTTCTAACTTTAAGTGGCTGTTGTTAACCTGAACAATAAAAATAAAAAAAATAAAGTAGCAGTCAGTGGCTTCGAAATAGAGTTTTAACATAATGAAAGTCACAAATAGTCACAATATAGTTTTGGTTTCATTCGTTTTTACCCACAACGGAACGGAGACGGTATATGCGTTTGGGGTGAGAGGTTGTGTGTTTGTGTGTTCCCACATATTGCCATTTATCACGGAAACGGTTTGACCGATTTAGATGCGGCTCTCGGTAAAGTGTGTGCGATTTTTGGGGAAAGGTTATTAGATAGGTGTTATGTTAATAGCTCGCCAGGGGGCGCGCATTTTGTTAAAACCTTTGTGCTCTCCTATCTCTAAAACGATTAGACCGATTTCGATACGGTTTTCTGTATGTATTTGTGATTTATCGAGGATGGTTTTTAGATACACGATGTTGTATTTTTTCGCCAGGGGGCGCTGCAATAGGTTAAGCAAAGCTATGTTTACAGTTATCTGTAAAATAATTAGACCTGTTACTGTATATAGGGACACGCAGCATTGTAGTACTGAGATATTGATTACACTCATGAGGTTAAGCAACTTCGGATAAGGTCAGTTCATAGATGGGTGACCGTTTATGCAATTTTAGGAAAAGAAGGAAAAAAAGGAACCCTTATAGGATCACTCCGTTGTCCGTCCGTCTGTCTGTCTGTCCGTCTGTCTATAATATTATTCTCAAGAACGCGTAGAGGTATAAAGCTGAAATTAATATCATATACTTGGGTCTGCAAACCCTCGGGGTGAAAAATAATTTAAAATTCTTAGTCAACGCAATCAAAAGATATAGCCGTTTATGCTCCATAATTGTCGATTTATCTTGACGATCATAAAGTCAAAACCTATAGGAAACTTACCGTTGACCTAGATCATGAAATGCAAGAAGCAATATCAAGTAGTACAAGTAAAGGAAAAAATCCGAAAACCGATCTCGTGTACTTTTATCACTGAAAGTAGATACTGGGGTATACAATGACAAGCCTCAAAAAGATTTGAGAGTTTATTCCAGACTAAAACACCTCTCGACGGATTTTCTTGGGATTGTTGTTACGCTACTTTTTTTGCTTTTCTTCGAGGATTTAAAATAAAATTATTTAAACCTTTTTATATGTTGCGGAAATTAGGTGAGACCATGTTCAGCAGTGGACGTCATTGGGCTGATATGATGATGATGATGATATGTTTCGTTTCTCCTTTTGTACAGAAGATTTTGTCGTGGGTTTTTTCAAAATTTTTAATTTTGTTTTTTACTAGTGTACGGGAAATGAACCTAGAAAAAGTTGTCGATGTATTGGAAAAAGTGGATTAAGTTTTTGCAACGGCTTGTGGAACCTTTTTCAATAACGACTGTGTTGCTGTTAGAAGCAGACTCACCGCGACAAAACGAAGGCCGTGACAAAAAATCACACCAGTGATAATTTGTTTACAGCAAAAACTTGTCCATTACAGATTTTTCACGCGACAATAACGTGCACAATGCTACATGCAACGTAAAACGTATACAGTTTACACGCCTTCAATCTACGATTGGTTATTTTTGCACAACATTCAGTTAATAATAATAATAATATTCTACCACATTCACACAGCGCCATCTAGTCCCAAAGTAAGCAATTATATTTGCTTGTGTTATGGGTACTAAACAACTGATATACTACTGAAATACATTTTTTTTATAAATACATACCTACATATTATAGATAAATTACACCCAGACACAGAACAAACCTTTATGCTCATCACACAAAGATTTGTCCCGGGTGGGGATCGAACCCACGACCTCCAGCTTAGCAGTCAGGGTCACTAACCACTAGACCAACAGGCCAGTCATAAGTTATAAGTTAAGACTGTAACTTTTATTGAATACCTACTTGATTTATAAAACAGTCTGTTTAAATTAGAAACAGATCTAGAAACAGAACAGTTAGATTTTATATGCAAATAGATTTTATTATGTCAATAGCAATCACATTTCCAGGTATATGGGTATTCCTACTTACTTGTGTATTATGTTTGTGTTGACTTTAAACCCAACTTTACCTCGTGACGAACGGAAATTGAAGTGGGTAGTCTATTCGCGTCACCCTCCAGCACTCAGACTATTTCTATATAAAATGTGTTGATCCATATCTCCATCGTATCGTGAAAGAAAAAACATAATTTCGCACATTTATAGGTAGGTATTAGGTAAAAATAAGGAGGCGCTCGAAGCTTTGTAGTAAAAAGATGTTTATTACTATCATCGAGGTTAAGCAACGTTCGGCAAGGTCAGTTCGTAGATGGGTGACCGAATGTGACATTTTCATTTAAGAGCGTCTCCGTGCTTCAGAAGACACGTAAAGCCGTTGGTCCCGGTTACCACTTAATGTGGTAGTCATTAAGTCAAGTTGGAACCTTGATCTTGGCGTCTTGATAAATTCTAACACCAGGTCTGCGTCAAGCCCACGAAGATATAGGTTTTTAGTTCAAGCCCATTCGTTAAAATAAGAAAAATAAAGATTACCTACTGTGTCGTTTTTCCCTAAGGTATGTTTGCAAATGGGCCAACATGGGCCAACAAAGTGCCAAATATAGCATTTCCAGGATGAGATCAATACGGCGGGCGAGTTTGATTGAGCGCAATGAATAATTTCATTTCATTGCTTTCAGTTATGTTTGTACCTACTGAATAATGAATAAATGATTAAGCACGTTGCCTAGCAACCGAACAGACGACTACCTCGATTCTAGCGATCAAAGTATGTGGAGTGGAAAAAAGGGTCGTAGGCTTGATTTCCACATTACCTTTATTGTAACACTAGAAGTCGCGCGGAGCTTTCTTTGTTTGGCCACTGCTCAGCTCCTATTGATGCGTGATGTTATATATAACGTGAACAAACGCGCTAATTTCAAGAACTATTTGGTCTGGTTGGAAAATTCTTTTAGTGTTGGATAGCCCATTTATTGAGGAAGGCTTTAATATAATATCATGCTACGGCTAATAGGAGATGAGCAGTGGCCAAACAAAGAACAATGAGAGCGAAGCCCCTGGTAACAGCTAGTTAATTCATTTGCGGAATCGTATTTTTATGTGATATTTATTTTATAAAAGAGAAAATAAAAACGTTTTAAATAAACCAAAATTAAAAACCAATTCTACGTATTATATTGAAGTATTTATTATGAAATATTAAAATTACACGTTATTACATTTTACAATAATTTTAAACTGAATTATTCATAAATATGAATTAAGAATACATTTGTTTTGAAACTTATATTTTGATTATATTATTTATAATTTGAAGAATATTGGAAACAGACATATACCTACCTAGATAAAAAGAGCTTTTTAAATAAAACCTAATTTATATTCAGAAGGTAGGTAGTTAAAACAGTATTCTATCTATTGATTATATTTATAGGTAGGTACCTAAGTTACGATTAGAAATGTATGAAATGATCTCCACAAGTAGGTATGAGGTATATCGAAAAAACATAATAGGTACATACTTACTTAGGTACCTATTACTGAAAAAAAAGCTTAAATTATGTTCTATTTATTAAATGGTTAAATTATGATAAACTTCGGATAAGTATAACCACTGTTACACAAAATTAGACATCAACAAACTACCAAAAAGCTTTTTTTTAAAACGACTTTACCCATTGGTAGGTACCTACAACAAATACTACTAAACATCTATTTAAGAATTATCCCCTGAACTGTATCCTTCCATCATCAGCCCAGCAATATGAAGTGATGTTTGATGACTACTAAATAGAAAATATAAAAAAAAACATCTAATTGATAGGAATGCATCATCAGATCCTAATCTGATGTCATGACAATGGAAAAGTATCCAGCTGTCATCTAGTAATCGAGTAACATACGTGAAAATATATATCTATACTGTGACGGAATGAGAACTTCCTCATTTTTTGAAGTCGGTTAAAATACGGTCGGTCTAATTAAAAAACTACCTCAGCTACTCTTACGGATGACAGAACATTATTTTACAAAGCAAAACTTGTTTTTTCTGTTCCGTGGCAAAAGCCCTATCCTAAGGAAAACATCTCACTGTGTCTCTCTTATTTAAGAGCATTGCTCTTGTCGGTGAAGCAATCGCCATTCTTCTCTATTCTTATCTCTTCTTGATACGACACAACTCCCAGTTTCTCCTTCACTTGCTGGATGAAACTTCTCCTAGGTAGACCCCCTGCCTCTCCTTCCTTCTATTTTCCTTCAATTATTGTTTTAAAGAAGTCATCGTGTCGTATCAAGTGACCAATTAACTTTCCTCTTCAAAGGAAAACATACACAAAAAAAATAATATTATGATAATTCTGCATACCACAGTAGGCCAGAATTATCATTATGTACTGGGTATAATTATTACCGAGTTGAATATGCATACCTATAATAAATTGTCTATAATATCCTATAACATGCCAGAGCCTATTCCGATTCTCGTATCACTATCAAATGTTTGGAAATTTAAATTATCGCTTACATTTTCAAACATTTAACAACGACTTTAAAACCGACTTAATCGAATATCAAAATTAAAGCTTTCCTACTGTAATTTTTAAAGATTACACGACCTTTAACTTTACTTCGAAATTTCCACATATAAATTCCCACAAAGAATGATTAATCTGCATATCGTATTACTAATAAGACTTATACTTAATAATGTAACAGAATTGAAAATATACTTATATACACCTGCTAAAACGCTCCTATTTAAAATTTTAAAGACCACAGAAATGTTATCACTACTTTTAAAATGTACTTAGTATCCACACATTAATCCCCTACATGGGGAAAATGCGTTATCTATGACCATGACGTGACATAATATGTAACATATAGTCCTAGATCACGCATTTTTCCCATTTGCTACGATTCCGATATACTTCTTTCGCTACTTCTACATTCATCCCTGCTGAGGCTCAAGTCTGCTAACACAATCGTAACACAATGGTAAGCCGATGGTCTCATTGGACAGCTGTAATTGGCTTACTAAGTCAATCACGCCATATTGCCGGCATGTGATTGGTCGATATTAATCCATTGATCGTGTGTAATTTAGCAGAATCAGCCCCCTGATCTGTCTTTAGAATATCCCCGATTTGGTCAATGAATGTTCTTCTACGTCTCCTTCTTTTAACATTCTCATTTTAACGTACAGATAAACATACGGATATACATAATATTGATTATATCATAATCGATTCCAACACAAAGGATTCGATGCCACGTTAGTTCACGGCCAGCTATCTAGGTTAACAACATAACCTGAAGCGTCAATAAACAAATGTGAGTAATTCATCAACTCGCCCTTCATGCACAGCGCCCATTCAGGACGTCTAGACTTGCAGAAAATCAAAGTAAATAATATTTTCATTCTACCAGTCGTCTCATACGTAACTGTACCAAACGATGATAAAGTTTAAAGTTCCACACAAAAACAAAAGTGGACGAGTTGCAGAATAAAAATAATATATTATTTATTTCGACTTTTCCTTAGTTGCGTTACATGGACCGTAGACAAGTCGATGAATTACTCACAAATGTTTTATGTTAACAGTTGATAACCCTCGCTCTTTATTAAAACCGTTTACGCTTATAATTACAATATCCAGTAGATACGTTGACTCATTAGTAGATAGCTCAGAATTAAATTACGTACAGAGACAGGCTTCTGTTAGCACCATCTACTATCGTATAATTAATTATCAGTGTTCATTTTATCCGTCAACAAGTAGGATGGGTCCTCAAAGCAAGATCTTCTTTTGCGAATCCCCATAAGTTGCTTGTTTTTAAACCAGTATTCTATTATACATGCGAAGTATGTGTACTATCATTCCTTTCTAACAATATACGAAGACAATATGTGTGAGCAGTGTGAGCAGGATCACAATATATTGGATTTTTAGAGTTAGGATGCTTATATTTTGACATTATATCTAATAATAATGGATAAAGGTACCTAGTGTTCACAGAAGCAGACATAATAAGCGCTGTGTAAATTAAAACAAGTACAGAAAAGACGTCTCAGGACCAAGAAATATTTATAAGCTAAATTAACGAGTCGTAAAATGGTCGAGTTTTCTCCCAGTTTATTAATCAGACGTACGTACTCTGCCTTTGTAGGGGTACAAAGGTAATCTTCCATTACCTATCGGCAACGGCGGAAATAATTAGGTCGCGTTCCTTGTTCGCAATACTATAGATAAAAATTATGTTACTGCTAAAATAGATGACTGAACATCCAGACATACGTTTAAAGGATTATATTATGTGAATAGATATATTTAGGCGGAACTAATAAAATACTTATTACCTAATAGCTAAGAAATATTTGTGACTAATCCACGCTTGATGAAACATAATAATTATAACGTTAAAATACTATCGACTAAACATCAGAGAATAGAATCACTACACAGTCATTTTGCAACTGTGAATATTTTCGCACCCAATCCATCGATTGTCCATCTATAAACTTTTCCACTTTAGTCCTTGTTACAAAGAAGCAAGACTTAAATTGCAAGAACTTTACTCGGTGGAATCGAGCGACAGGCGTCGTTGTCATCCATTGATAATGTTCACGTCCTCTTCCTCGCCGACTTGAAGGATCGCCTTCTGGATCATACGCTTCAACTTCTTACGGGACTCATTAGAGCGAAGAGTACGCAGTTCTGAAGCAACGAAATCGCCAAAGATCTGTAGACAATGATATCTATTGAGTGGAATATCGCAATCGCAATGAAAAAAAGTTATAAATTGAGAAATACCGCTCGGCAATTTTGAACCTTATTCTTATAAAAAGAAGATACAAATTTCAAGACAGATAAATTTCAACTTATATCTGTTTTATGTTGTCAATACAATATAGAGGTCCGGGCCATATAGTTCGTTAGTCAAGTTTAAAACTAATGACTGATTCTGTACTTCCATTTTCCTTTATAAATTTTATTACATGCAATTTTATAACAAAACATATTCTGATCGGGAAAATACAATCTGGAAATTAAAATCAATAGAGATACTGCAAAAAAAAAAAATGAAATGTCTAGAAATCACAAATTCCAAATTGATCAAATTTTGGAGACTAGAAACTTCACCAGACAATTACTAGTTGAACAATACATGTTAGCTATAAGATTCACTTTCCAAAAATTTTAAACGCGTCTTACCTGGCATTCATCAGCATTAAGTCCAGGCCTAATTCTCGGTACAGGTTCCTCAGGCCACATGAGGGGGTGTGCACTAGGGGGTAGAGGTGGGGGAGCCGAGGCGGCTACCCTTAAAGGGGGCTTGCCTGCCCGTTGTTTGCTAGGACTACCATCGCTGTTGTTCTGAGCTATCAGGCTTGCGTGTGCCCTGGCAGCTGCTCCAAATTCTTCTTCTTCGTCAGCTTGGAATTCAGCTAACTGTGTAATAAAATACGTTGATGATAAAATAAGTTGTCTTCTATATACTGAGACTGTCACCGTGGCGCAGTGGTAAAGGTGGTCGCCTCGCCTTGCCGTGCTGGGTGACGTGGGTTCGATTCCCACACGAGACATATATTTGTGTGATTCATAGATATTTGTTTCTAGTCTGGGTGTACTTTGTGTCCGTTAGTTTCATGTTTGTAAAGCTCCCCGCGACACAGGGCTTGTTCCCTAGTGCGGGCGTTGTCTTTTTAAAAAAGAATAAAAAAAAGAATACTTATAATAATTAAATAATAATAATAAGTATTTATTGATTCAAATACCTTTTACAATTATTGTCCTTAGAACTAGGGTACATAAAGGTGAAGGTTATACAAATAGTTTAAAACCCTAACTCCCAAACTAGGTATTCCTGTGACTTGGGAGTTAGTGTTCTGCCGTCACTATAGTTACAGTGATCATCGGTTGTAATTCATACAATTGTATGTCTATAAAGGTTATGAACAATAAAGTAATTAAATTGATTATTGATATTTGATAATAGTGATTAAAAGTTATCAACAAATTAGAATTCGAATTAAAATTAGAATTTTTTAAATCTGGCTGTATGATGAATGAATATGGGAAATAAAGCAAAATTTAAAATATAATTAATAGTGATTTGTGGTGTGTATGTGTCTTTTTATATGTATTGGAGTGTGGAGTGTGCAAGAGCATGCATGTTTGCCTACTTTTGTGTTATATTTTTAATTTGGACTTAGCTTCATGATGGTTTAGACCACATAATGGAGAGATTCTGGATAATTTCTTGTAAACTAGACAGCTTAAGATATAGAATTGGCGACCAGCGAATGCAGTTCTGAAATTATCCATTGGGCATAGAAGTCTTGTTTTACGCTTGCTACTGGCAATGGGACTAGTCTATGCCCTAGGGTCTAGGTCTAGGGCAGCGCTAACAGCATTTTGAGCATGATAGCAAGCAGGTTAGACTGCTCGTATATGATTCGCTGCAGTGCTATCTCTCATGGGATGGTGCTGCGGTGATTTAATTTGATTTTATAAGTTACTAACATAGTCTTAAGTATTACTAACCTAATGAGTCTTAGTCACTTAATAAAATATTCTATTCTATTCTATTCTATGCCTCCTAAGAGTGGCTCGTAGCACAAATAACTGTCTCACAGTTAAGTACATTGAAATCCTTGAACCTTATTCTTATTTGTTGTTGTTCGTTTTACAGTCGGAAATCTGAAGAGTCTACAAAGACTACCTTACGAACAGCTCTTTGTGCGCGCTCCACTTTAAGGAATTTGATTTTGGAAGCGCCACCCCAAACTGGAATGCAATCATTGAGGACAGACTCACAAAGCGCTTAAAGCTGAAGAGTTTGTTTATTTGGATGAACGCTTAGATCTCAGGAACTACAGGTCCGATTTTAAAAATTCTTTGTGTTGGATAGCCCATTTATTTAGGAAGGTATAGGCTATATAACATCATGCTACAGTCAATAGGAGCTGAGCAGTAGCTAAATAAAGAACGACGAAAGCGAAGCCCCGCGGGACATCTAGTGTTTATATAATAGGTATAACAAAAATGCTTAAAGCAATTTGAGAGAAGTTGCCTTTGAGCTTGTTTTATACCATAATTTTGAGGGAGGTATAATACATACAGCACACATCTACACACTGCTGCACATTCATGAGAAAAAATCTACGTTTCTATAAAAGCACATCAAAATAAAATCAACGTTTCTATAAACGCATAGGTACTACACAAATCGACACAAACTAATTGTTTACGTACTTTGGGAATAGAGAGAGAAAACAGAGGGGAAAGCATACGCTTGGCTACTCTCGTCTAATTGCTGTGAGCTATAAAGAAATGAATCACAACAACTTGGTAGATCTGGCGTAAGTACTGTCAACTGCTATAATAATATTAATATTTGTACTGGTTACATATTAATTGTAATTTAAAACTCACTGTACTAAAGTATTATTAATAAGTTGTAAAAAAAGAAGTATTACTTTTTTTACAACTGATTATTAACACTTTATTCTCACTCTGATTATACCAACTGTTTCTGACAGACCATTTCACCCCACTGCTGGTACGCCTACTTGCTTTCCTATCTGTGGCCAAAGTGGTCCAGTCTGTGCAATATTTGTCCATTTTATCACGACATCTCTCATTCTTTTTAATAACAATGTTTGTGTAAAATAAAATATGTTCACTTATTTTTTAAACAACGGACAATTTCACTTTATCCTTTCGTAGTTGCAGTTTCGTTAGCAATTATGCACACAATTTCTGATATAATATTACATATCCAAGTATACACCAATTAACTTGTTGAATCAAGTAGTACCTACCTATTAATTTGTTTGAATTTTTAATTTGATTGAGACAATTAAAAGGAGGAAAAGGGATAGCACTTTCTGCTCGTATTTTTACGCATTTTTCAAGAGGGACAGCAAGTTAAAAATCTATTCTTTATTATTAAAGTCTTATTGAAAATACGTTACGGTCAAAGTGGAATAATTATATTACTATCATACCTATTAAAAAGTATTGTTTTGAGTGTAACGTGTTATTCAAAAGCAAAACAACCAAGCAGTGTACGAAATATATCTAACTACCTAGGTTCTCACTAAAAATAAACTCTGTATGTATGATAATACGGCGCATATTCTCATGAGACTAAGTTTAATTTCAATCTGTCAATAAAAGACTTGTGAATTGTGATGATCCAATTTTATCTTAATAATGCCATAACAGATCTCTTTGCAATGTGATAAAGTTAACAATAACTGATAGCTATAAATAGCTATCAGAAGGCAAAGATAGATTTTTATTTTTTGTATATTATATATCTTATTCTTTTTTTTTTTTTTTTTTCTCCACTTATTTATTGTCAAACTGCACCTACTTCGATCATCTCTGCATCACCGTGGTTGACTGGTAGATAATGCCTGTGGCATTAAGTCCGCCATTGTACATATGTGCATTAAGTATTAAATTAAATAAATAAATAAATAAATTAACTTATTCTTGGAAGTTTTTTACGAAGAAATTTATTATTTATTATAAATTTTATAATTGCTCATCTGTGGAATTCTTATAAGTAAATAATTGAACAGATAGGCAAATGCACTCATTTATTATTTATATGTTATAATAACATCTTTTTATTTCATTTATCATTAAAAACATTTCTTGTAGGTAGGTAATTAGAGTACCTACATTATACCAAATAATTAGAAAAGAGTATCCTTGAATTTGTTGATTGTCATAGAATTTATTTTTCATCTGTTGCATAATTTCTGTGATTGTTTTTTATCAGTTGACATCTGTCATCATAAACAATGCATAAAAAATACTACAGTATAAAATCAATGTAAATATTATGTTAAGGAGAATCATTAAACAGATAGTGTGAACGCGTGACACGAGTCGTAGGTAGGCAGAGCACTTACCTCAAGATTGACCGCGTCACCTGAGTCGAAGGGTTCGGCGGCGGGCGTCCGCATCAGGAACGACAATGCGTCGAAGTATTCCCACCCACTACGCACAACCTGACGACGCTTTATTTTCCGCAATTCGTTGTTAAACTGCGTCCTCAAATTGTGCACTTTCCTACTGATCTCCTCCGGTGTTGTCACAAACATCTCCGCCAAATATTCCAACTTCGAATGCCGCGCCGTCCGATCCTTGTTCAAAGGATTTTTCAAATCCCACAACTCCTTACATTCTTTTTCCATAGTCTCAATCAATTTCATAGTATTCTCTGTATTCCAATATGGTTTATAAGAGCTAGATTCCCGCCTAGAGTACTCCTTCTCGCTCTCCGAATCAATCTCTAGTTTTGGTGAAAACATGTCGTTCGAATTGGAATTAGAATCCATGCTCGCAATTGACGTTATAATATCGGAAGCGCTCTAGCGAGACTGAGGGGCTGAACGCGGTGAGAGCGGCGAGACCGGTGTCTGTCGGAGCGGCAACGTCGCTTACGTAATAATAGCCGCGTATTGCGAGGTTGCCGTCCCGCCCGATAGCGCGTGTACTCGCTCGCATTGCGTTACTTGCTAACTTCGAGGCGCTAAAAAGGCTAAAGAGTTGAACCACATAGCCATATTAGAGACTATTAGCGTCGCTTGTATTAACAAAGGAAGTTTTGTTGGGCTTTAGCCGCCTTTGAAAGTGGGCTAAGTAGATACCCACTGCGATCAAAAAGTGAAAGCGCAAAACAGCGATGGTATTTAGCCGAGGGGAATTAAACGTATAGTTTACACACAATTATTTGCTACATGTATGTGAATTGGTTGTTTCATTTGTCAATTAATAACACTACGATGAGTCTAGTCGTAGTAATGTGAGGCGTGAAATAAAGATTTAATGAGTTGCACGTGTGTGTAGTCATCAGAACTGGTCGTAAATTGTGTCCTGTTTATAGTACCTGTATAGGCACGGTCATGTGTGGAGGAATAGTCGTAGAAGGATTGCCGGCGCGGCGTACTTTCATTATTCATGTAGCATATAGCGTATCTCTAAGTTAATCTAAAAATACCCGTCGAAAATACTAGAAGTCCCGCTGGGTTTCGTTCCCGTCTTTTTTATTTGGCCACTGCTCAGCTCCTATTGACCGTAGCGTGATGTTATATAGCCTATAGCCTTCCTCGAAAAATGTAGTATCCAGCTCTAAAATATTTTTTTCAAATCGGATCAGTAGCTCCTAAGATCCTAGCGTTCAATTCTTCAGCTTTATAATATTAGTATAGATATTTATTTTCTAGAAATGTTAATATAATCATCGTATCAGCCCAACGACGTCCACTACTTGACATAGGCAAATGAATTTTCATTTTTTTTAATTTTTGTGAAAATATACTTTCATTAGAATTATAGATATAAATTTTTTCTTTGTTGTTTTCTTCTGTTGTTGAACAATACACAAATAAGAAAACACATAATAAAGTTCACCTATCTATTTATCTTCAATAACAGTTTTCTAAACCCTTCATATAAAAATTCACGCCTTTACAGAATCGAAGTTATTCAAACATTCTATATAGACAAAGGGACGCGATACAAATCAAATGGTTCATGGTGACCACGAATTAAATGATAATAAATACATTTGGGGTGCCTCTTGGGATGTAGGGTTCACATAATTTTCTTTTTTATAAGACATTCTATTTGTATTTGTATTATATATTCTACTTATAAATTAAATAAATTGTCAACAAAATAGATATAGGGTACCTACACCTAGTTTATTAATATTCATGAGAAATTGTACAATATTTTTTATTTTTTAAAGTTTATTGTAACCTACCTATCTTTATTTTAGTAAAAAATCCTATAAGGTATTATATCTAAATCTACGTAAATATTTATTACTTTTCTTAATTAGAAAATTTTAAGCTCTAACCTAAAATACTCATTCATAAAAATATGAAAATCTGCCTGAAATTAGGACGAACCGAGGCCGACACCGACGCTGCCGTGACACCATAGTGTTCTTTTTTTTTTTTGATTGAAAATCATATGATGAATCAATCACAAAACACATGAAAAACCTATAGCTGTTTTGTAAATGTAAATGTTATTCAACTACTTGTGACAATTTAGCGTATAATTAATTCATGCAATGTGTTATTTAGCTAATTTTGAACACTAGTCTTGTTAAGCAATTTAAGTAGGTATGCCACGGTATACACGAGTCTTGGAAATATGGATGTATATGATGATAAGTTAAGGAAAATGTACTGTTTTTTTTTTAAATAACATTAAGTTAGGATAATCAGATAGGCTTCCGTGTACTTACTCTAGAGGGGGCACTACCTAATTATGAGACCTGGACAATGCAGAATTTTTGCTATTCGTAAACACTAATACGGCCAGATTGATTAGTTATTATTACTATTTCATACAAGCTCTTGCAGCCTAAAACCTAAACACAAATTTTCTTTCTTTTTAAAAGGAGATACTTTAATGGAACGCAACCAAATACAAGGCGCATGTACGGAAAAAAATATGATTTTCCTTTTTTGACAGTCTCAATCTCAATACAATTAAACTATTTTTCATGCCTTTTAAATCATTTCTACAAATACCATCAGGCGAAGTAGCCTGCCATGCAAATAGCTACTCAATTCTGCGTGTAAATAATCCCTCGCAAGCTATTTATATCCGAGATAAGTATAAAACCGTGGGTACACTAGCACGATACAAACACACACGTGTCGTGGCGCGCTATCGTACAATATGTATTATAGCTTCGAAACTATAAATTACGCTACTGTTTATGATGTTGATATCGTAATGACTTCCACTTAATAGCTGCTGCTAGTCTTATAAATGTTTGTTTTTTTAATATGTTTTTCTATCAGAGTCTGTTCTTTAGTATGGGAACGTTTGGTTTTGTAGATTTTTTTTTTCTGACACCGCTCACTCTTTTTATCGAGCTCTGTGTTGCGAAGGACTTTACACACTTAAAATTAAAGGACACAAAATACACCCAGACTCGAAATATTTGTGTTTGTGGATTTCACTTTAAAGAATTTATATGTATGGTCAAAGACTTACCATCTATTAACGATGAAAGAAAACACTGTGAGGAGACTCACATATTCTAGAAGAAATTCTAAGTTTTTGTCTGATCTACCAACCCGCACTAGGCCCGCGTGAGTGGATTATGGCCTAAACCCTCTCAGCTCTCTAGTTAGAGGAGAGGAGACCCGAGCCCAGCAGTGGGACTTACCTAATGGATTGCTGATGATGATGATGAGTGGCCAAACTAATCTACACGGAGGCGAAGCTCAAAGAAATATCTGCGAGTATAACATAACATAAACATAACATAGCATCACTCCTTTTTCCCCGAAGGGGTAGGCAGAGGTGTCTCACACCCACATTTCGCCAGCTATGTTTAGTCCCATGAAATAAAGGGTCTATTGTCATCTACCTGGAACATTTGTTTACCAAACTCCAGGAAAATCTCAATACTGGAATTTCATGATAGAAAAGCCCAATACTATTTTTACTCGACCCGGGAATCGAACCGGGGAGCAGTCGTATACACTTCCCGCTGCGCCACCGAGGCAGTTTATGAGTATAAGTAACTGAAAATTACTAGGTGAGGCCTATGTTCAACAGTGGGCGTCATTGGGCTGATATGATGATGATGATTGAAAATTAACTATAGCAGTTTTTCTTTTAAGTACCTTGACAGCCTAGCCAACAGGTTATTGTCGATGCCTATTAGGTATAGTTTTATAGGTTTACCTTCCACTTGGGGTAAATTACTTTAGTTTCAAAGCTTCTATCACTTCATCCCATAAACGTCCCACTGCTGGGCACGGATCTCGTCCAAAGAATGAGGAGGGAATTTAGCCTACTATACCACTGGCCAGACGGGTTGGTATAGGGTTTGTTTCGAAATTTCCTTTTCTTGCAGTGCTCTTGTCTGCAGTTTGAAATAGAGTAGTGACATTATGTATTCTTAATCCGTCACTACACGGACTTTTAGTTACAAAGCTTCTATAATATACGAATAAAAAAGCGGTTTTATTTTAAAGTGCTTTTGAATCAAACCAAACACCATAAATCCCAACACAGCAACATTAAACAAGTTCCTAAACAAAAACGAAACCAGTCGCCCCTTCAAAACTTTTACATTACCATTACAAAACTGCTTACAAACCATAAGACCCATAAGTCAATAGGAAACTTTATATTACAAAAGTGTAAAGTAAAAAGCCGGAACCATCAGTCCCACAAGTGTCGTATATTAATTAAAATCAGACGACGCGTCACCCCCTCCCTCCCCTCCCTAGGAAGTCACCCCCGCACCCCTCAACATTGCACAGGATAGAGGGAGAGTGGATTAATATCTAAATAATGAGACTGGCGCCACGCCCTCACTATGGACTGATAGCAAAAAAAAACCTTTCAAAATTATTCATTAAAATCATAATGTTCAACTTATTATGTAGATAATTATTTTACTTATCTATTATTATCATCTTATGACGTCCAATACTGGACATAGGCCTCTCCTAATTTCCGCCGCAGCGAGCGATGTTGTGCCACCTTCAACCAACGGCCGGTTCTCTAATCAGATTAATATAACTCACAGGAAGACAGAGATGAAACTTTTGCGACGTAACTAAATAGTTAAGACAGTATAAGAAGACAATCAAGCAAACTTCAGACTGCCTCGATGCCAATGACATTAATCGAGCTAGACAATCTCATCAAGTAAATCAACTAATCTCTATCTGTGATGATGATGATGATGCTCTTCGACCGATTCCAGTCACGGCGGCGTCGCCTACTTCAACTCGTTTCGTGTGCTCGCATGTGGCTAAGGTAAGTCCTCTCACACTGCGAGCATGTGAGCACACTGCTTTATAATTGCAGGTGTCAATTAATTAATAATAATATTGTCCGCACACAATCTCTGTCTATATCAGTTAGGTAAAAGGCAAAATTTAATATCTCTATGTTTTACAGTGTGGCCATGGTTATGGCAAAAATAGGCTGATTCTGAATTTCAAGCCAGACAATCCTTATACTTTTTTTGCCCGACCCAGCGATCGAACCTCTTGTGTAGCACACTCTAACTGCATCATTGAGGCTGTCACCACCTTTTGACTTGGCGATAGTACACTTTTATATATGCAAATACTGGCTTCTGCTCGCGGCTCCACACTCGTGGTAGGTATAATCTATCTGTGTCGGATACGTTCTGGAATGTTTGAATAAAAAAAAACCATCAGTCTATCCATCCATCCTAACTTTAACATTTAGTTTAGCTATCACTCTCTATTGCTCCTACTACGACTACGAGAAAGCCTTTATAACATCTACATTAGGGCCAACCCTAGTGTAGATGTTATTATAGCCTTCCTCGATAAACGGTCTATCAAACACTATTAATATTAATAATATCAATATTAATAAAATAATATATAATTTATTTGCATAAAAAGTGATAAATACAAAAGATGATAATATAATAAAAACTTTAAGCACTTAGACACATTTCGCCATATAGATAAATAACAATTTAAATAATACCGTATTATTCTGCGGACGCTACTCAATGGCATATCTCTCGAGACACCACTCGTCGTACTAGGGGTAACTGCGGAAAAATGTCGTTCGCTGTGATTTACCACCTGTCGCCCTGTCTACCCACCCGATCCTGAATATGCTGTCTACTATCCGCATCGTTCACGCTTCGATTGATGCTTCTCGATATTGGATAGGGTTAGTCTACTTAATTTATGACGCGCGGATGGGTGGCGAAAGATAAAATGTCACTGTATTTCATGGAGCCTATTTGGGGTACCTCTTCGGATATATTTCTTAGTTATACGGTCGATGCTTGAAATGTAATGTTAGGTAGGTACTTAAGGTAAAAAGTAAGGATTGAGGTAATAAAATATATTTGCATTACTTATTTAAAAAAAAGAATGAAAAAGGTGGAAATATTACATGTATCAATTACTAGGTTATGCTTTTAGAGTGAAATAATGTAAAAAATAAATAAAAAATAATAACAATTTAATATTTCCATCTACTATTTCCTTTTTTCGTGTAGTGACGGATTAAGAATACATAATGTCACTATCTATATCTCAACCCGTGGGTGTCGTAAAAGGCGACTAAGGGAGTAACCTTATGCAGACAAGAGCACTGCGAAAAAAGGAAAATTCGAAACAAACACTATATTAACCCGTCTGACCAGGGTGATATAGTAGGCTAAACTCCCTCCACAATCATTGGAGGAGACCCGTGCCCAACAGTGAAATACTTATGGGTTGAATTGATGAAATTCTGTGTTTCGTCTGATTGGGATGAATGGCTTAGGACGAAACGTTGAATGAGCTAAGAATTATGTTAAAACATCTGATAGTATTTTGTTTCTGGTTATCAGTTCGTATAGTCGAAAAACTCGAAATTTCATCCAAAGCTTTGTACCTAATTTGTGTTGTTGTAAACCTACGTTTTTGGGGTTAAGATTTACTAGATCCCGAGATGTCGTTATTTATAGTTTTATCTGTTTTTTTGTATGTTATGTAATATCTTCCGTTGTTACTGTGTTTTGGTATGCAATATAGTGGGGAATATTCTTAAGTGACTGATTTTTTTTAGTGTTGGATAGCCCATTTTTCGGGGAAGGCTATAGGCATATGTTTTACATATATATAACAACACGCTAAGGTTAGTAGGAGCTGAGCAGTAGCCCAATGAGAACGACGGGAGCGAAGCCCCGTGCGAATTCTAGTATAAATATATATATATATAGTATAAATATATAGATATCTGTTCTGTGGATCTATTATATCTATTAAGAGGCTAAGTAATTACCAATATTTTTTTTTATACCACGACGGTGGCAAACATACGTACGGTCCGCCTGATGGAAATAAAACATATAAATAATAATATAACATATAATAACAATAAATTAGAACATACAAATAAATAAGAAACACACAAATGCTCGAGTTATTTCTGTTTTTACTAATATTTAATTTATATCTATTAGTTTTTATGTTACATTGAACAATTATTAAAAAATCGACACCAACTTGGAAAACAAACTTACTGAATCGCCTTGCCTCGCTAACAGATGGCGCTAGTTGCTCTATAGAAGTTGTTCCGGGGAAGTTGAAATTACTCTGTCAATGCCATACCTTACCAATTTCCTATTTGAGATATGTGTTGTAATTAGAAATGGAACTTTAACCTGTATTCTATATAAAACACTTGTCATTAACAAAGGAATTCAAATGTTTATGTTTGGATTTGACAAAGAAAACCACTCAGAACCATTCCCATCTAAATGCCAGACATTCCAAAACGATCCAAATTATAATTATCTGATCACAATGCATCACCACATATCAAAGGTAATTCATTATTTACGAGCACTCAAAGAAATTTCTCGAGAAAGGCCAAGCCCGAACCGCATACCTGACGGTCTTAACCCCGGGAACCCGAGACGGTCGCAAAAAAACGCTCGCAATCTCGGAATACATTTTAATAGCCGTTATTTAGCCGACCGGTGACGGCACAAAGGCGGTTATTTATCGCACGCCCTCTCTCATTGCTTCGCCGAAGCACGCTTCTAAAACAACCTACATGCTCACGGTATATTCAAAAACTAACCTTATTTCATACGAGTTACAGTTACATTTTAATTAGTATTCGAAACGAATACGACGTTCGTATTCAAACACGCGAGACTAGTAATCATTCGATGTCCGATTCCAGTTTGTCTTATCGGTTTTGTTTCAACGATGGATTATCGACCTTCCATATTTGTATTTAAGGTTTAAATTAGATATGGGTTTTAAACCGGAATAATATTCATGTTACGTCTGGAAGTCCGATAATGAATCGACGACGTCGGCGACGAGCCGGACCGATTCACGTCGTTTTCATGTACAGGTGCATTAAAATTTGAAGAATCAAATATGGATTAAGTATAAGGTTATAATTTAAGGTGTAATCAGAAACGTGCAGCTTAATTCAGTTTCTGTCTTATTAAAATGATTGATCATGTTCATTTTGTTACAGTTCTAATCAAGATTTAAGAAAATGATGTCTTAAACCAAACAGTTCGGTTGAATCAAATATGCTAATTTCAAAAAAAAATATTAAGAACTCCCAAGAAAAACCAATGTGGTATAACAATAAGAAAAGAAACTCATACTCTTGAATAGCGCTAGTGAATATAACTTCACAAGAACAAAAGGTTTAAGGTTATAGATTAGTTGTAGGTTGATAATATTACTTCGCTATTGTGATGGAAACCTACATAAGTTATTTATGAAAGTAAAAATATCTCAAGTAAGTAGCGAAAGCAACCCAAGAGATGACGAAAAGGTCAAATTTAGATGACATTCACTGGTTTCTGGGAGCCTGGATTTCCCGAGTGACTCACATTTACATGAGACTCAGAATCTTTACGCGAAGAAAGATTTGCAGAATATTAAAATAGAAATGCAACGAAATACGTCGAGCTTCCAGAAAATTTTTATTTTGAAAATGGTAAAAACCATCACTAGCTTTCAAACTTTTGATAGAATTGAAATCAACCACACGTATGTCGAAATTGTATCATGTACCTATCAAATAACATTTTTTTTACCTAGGTTTTTTTAAGCAAATCACATAAAGATACACGCCTACGAGCACTTTTAAGTGCTCGTAGATATACGCATACGATGCTTCGGCGTGTCGTTAATTTGGTAACCAAATTTTTAATGTATGAAATATGAGGATTTTCTCGAGATAAGTGAAAAAAATGCAAGCTAACACGATATACAAGATCCAGTGACGCAAAAAACACGCAACATAACAACATCCACACCCAAAACCAAAGCCTTATAACATTATAGGATCAAATTCCACTTTTATCTTTAACGAACCAGAAACCCTGAATAAACTAAAAGGATCACTTGATCCCATCACAGCGCATTTTTCACGACACAAAACGAAATAAAATCTCTCCGTTCAAAGAGCTAAAACCACAAAATAAAGCAAAATAGAGGTGTGAACATAAATTATTCAGTACAAAGGAAAAGCCGGGGGCACAAGGCCGTGAAATTGAAAGAAAGCTCCGCGTAAAAACAAATAAAATTGTATACGCACTTATTTACACGGGGAAATGTTTGAGAGGGAGTTGAGTACAGGGCAGCGCGCAGCGTGGGCTTGAAAGCCACAGGAGTGTTTTTAAATTGAAAGAACGATGTGTTGTTTGTAGTCTTAAGGAAGCCCTTTTTGTATAATTGGCAACTTATATTTTAAAATAACATTATAGCGTTGTCAGATTGACTTCAATCAACAAGATTGACGTAATTGCAAAACAAAAAAGATTATATTGACTTTACTTTGGAAAATTAACAATTTCTAATAGAAAATCGTCTAGCTTGAGTATATAAACTGATTGTTTAATCGTGGTAGCAAATAGATAGGTATTTTAATTTAAAAAAAGGGGTTAATCGCATAGGTACTAATACGACGTATAATCGTATACTTACACTACCCCATCTCAACCCATGGGTGTCGTAAAAGGCGACTAAGGGCGTAACGTTATGCAGACAAGAGCCCGGCAAGAAAAGGAAAATTCGAAATAAATCCTTTACCAAACCGTCTGGCCAGCGTGGTATAGTAGGCTAAATTCCCTCCACATTCTTTGGAGGAGACCCGTGCCCAGCAGTAGGAAATTTAAGGTTTGAAAAAATAATACTTTATAAACCATCTTTGCCATAATACATTTAACATAAGACCATGTAGTGATAATACTTTTTACGACAAAAACAAAACATCAAATAAAACCAGACATAATCACTATCGGATGTTGCCCCTTTGTCGGCAAAACTTTACAAAAAGGTCTCTCCCGAGGGCGCCGTCTTACCCCTGACCAGACACCAACATGCCACCATCTCCCTTATGCTAATATTTACAAATAAATATATTCAGCAACATAATAAAACTGATTTCTGTTGAGTGGCTCGTAAAATGTAGATATGTTTATGATCTATTTTATAGTGGAATGTATAAGACAGGAATTTTAGAGATCCATTGCCAAAATTGCAAAAATGGAACCTTTATAATTTCGTCATGTCCGTATGTCACAGCCATTTCATTCAAAAACTACTCGCTGTATGTTGATGAAATTTGGAGAATAGCTAGGTGTCTTGTGTGAGCCGCTACGTAGTTTTAAATAAGTAATATAAAAATAAAATACTTTCAACGAAAATTATTTTGAACATGATCGGATGTATCGTTTTTAAATAATTGCTGAAAAACTCAACTACTCAACAAAAAGTCGTAAGTGCCGTACAGATACGCTCTTTTGTTGCGGAACCCTGCACTGAGCATGGTCCGAAATGCTCTTAACCATTTTTTTATAATACTTAATCTTGTTGGGTTAACTACCTTAGTACCTACTTGCGTACCATCAGTCCACTCAACAGATCCCAGAATCATGAAGGACATAAAAAGATTTAAATTGAGGTTTATTGATTTTATAAATTTATCCGTAGTTTATGTCTAGTACGGTATTTGACTAAACAGTTTTATGGACGTATTGAAACCAACTAGGAACCTACTTACTTAAGTAGAAAATTGTACTTATCCAAAAAATAATAATTGAAAAGAAAAATGACCTACGGCAATAATAATATTATGCTATTCCGTGTAGTGACGGATTAAGGATACATAATGTCACTAATAGCTATGTTGGCTGAATGGATAAGGGACCGGCGTGCAAATCACGCGGTCCGAGTTCGATTCCGACCGGCAGTATCAATGTGGATTTCACTTTGTGCAATTTATATGTACTAGTCAAGTGAGTTACCATCTGCTAACTAAGGAAAACATCGTGAGGAAACACACATACCCTAGAAGAAATTCTATGAGTATGTCTGATCCACCAACCCGCACAAGGCCAGCGGGAGTGGATTATGGTTATTATAAACCCTCTCAGCTCTCTTCTAGTTAGAGGAGAGGAGACCCGAGCCCAGCAGTGGATCTAAATGGGTTGCTAATGATATCACACCCACATTTCGCCAGCTATGTTTGGTCCCATGAAATAGGGGGCGAGCCTATTGTCATAACCGGGAACATTTGTTTACCAAACTCCGGGCAAATCTAAATACTGGAATTTCTTATATTTCTTAGAAAAATTCAATACCATTTTTACCCGTCCCGGAAATTGAAATCGTACCTAGGTATTATAATCTTACCTACATAATAACCAACTTTGTTCATATTGGACATCATCATTTCAATCTATAAACGTCCCACTGCTGGGCATGGGTCTCCTTCAAACAATATGGAGGAAATTTAGCCTACTATACCACGCTGGCCAGCCGGGTTGGTATAGGGTTTGTTTCGAGTTTTCCTTTTCTTGCAGTGCTCTTGTCTGCATAAGGTCCTACTCCCTTAGTCGCCTTGTACGACACCCACAGATTAAGATGAGGTGGTGATATTATGTATTCTTAATCCTTCACTAGACGTACTTTATCTTTGGCATGGTTAGTTACAATGAATTAAGGGCTAGAGGAACTAGCAGAATAAAGAAATTTACAAACATACAAGATACGCGCGAAAAACAGTCCCGTCAGTCGAGTAAAAACTATCAAGTACGTGTTCTAAGTCCGAAAATTTTAACAGATTTTCTATTGTTTTTCAAAATTCTCAAAACATTCTTGCTGGTTCCATAGAAAAAACTATCAATCTGCAATTGCTGCTTAATTTTATGACGAAGTTCCAGTTGTTAAATAAATTCAGGCCACTGTAATTTATTTTATTGTTTGTACCTATAGTGTCTATTTAAATATGTAAGCACTTACCAATGTACTAATGGAGCTACTACTTACAAAGTGCCTAAGTAACTACTAGGTCATAGGCTCAACATGCAACAAAATTATCTAATTAACTCCATAATTGTGCTAAAAACGTGCTCAATATTCAATACTGTTCATGCGCCGCTCATTCATTACAAAAGCCACGTTTAAAAATCCTTGCACACTTATCTTACTACATTACATCTCAAACTCGTATCGGATATAAAAATAGAACGCGCTAAGAGCTCATCAGTAGTCGGCGCGCGCGCAACGCGCGAACCTTCGGGGGAACAATAACTAGCTGTTCGGCCGTCGGTGTCGAAACACGAGGTCGCACGAAGGTGAGCCGAGTGCTAACACCACGCTCACGACATACGCACACACGTAACTATGCATATATTTAAAACAACCACTTTAATTGAGCTATCATTCTTATCCTTAATTCCCCTATAAGACCCACGCTTCACAAGATTACGCAAGACGCGGTAGCTCAATATAAATTGGTCAGTAGTTCACGTGTGTGGTATTTACGTACAGTCTCGCCGTGTATGTATGAACATCAACACACACATGTTTGCTCGGCACGCAAAAGCAAAACATGCTGTCGAAAATTTTATGTATGGTCAGCAGCTTGCCAAGTTGTTTATTTGATTTTCTTTAAAAATACAGTTCATTTACTTAATCCCAATGAACGCTTGTTGAGACTAAATAGGTAGTTCGAATGAATTATCGTAGGTATGCCGTTAATAGCCTGAGTGTAAACATTGGCTAGAAAATAACACTTGGACGCCGTATGTTTAGCTTTACTTACTTGCTAATAGCGCAAATATTTTCGTTATCAATATCAGATTATAGAACGTAACATAAGATTGCGTCATACGTTTTTCTCCGAAGGGATAGGCACAGGTGTTTTACACCTATATAGCCATTAACCGGGTCTACTTCCATACTTCAACGTGTTATTGAGAATTTTGTGACAGTAAACCACTGGAAAACAATGAACTGGCCTCTCGGAAAATTTTCGGATCACTATGTTGTCCGTCTGTTTGTCTGTCCATCTGTCAAGACCCATTTTCTGAGGTACTACCTATCTACTCGTAGATAAAATTATTATCAAAAAATTATAAAAAATATAAATATGTATAAATTTATGCTGGACTGACGTTACATACAGATTTTGTACCTAGCTACCTATACCTGAATATTTATATACTTATTATACATTGCAATCACAAAAACAAAATTTGAAATTGCATGTTTGTATAGAACTCTTAGTGCGCGACTCTGATTCGCACTTGACTGGTCATAATGATAGATCATTTTCAAGTCACCACTCTAAAACATTCCAAGAATGTTGTGTCGACATCAATCTAAACATTAGAACATAAAATAACCTAATTGGTTCAGAAATTCCAATATTAGTTTGTAATATAGGTATAACACCAACAATTTTTTTTCTCATTCGGAGGTGACCCGTGCCCAGGAGAGGGACGTTTGTGGGTTGAGAGGACGATGGATAGCACCTAAAATGACTAATTAACCTTTAAAATAAGTCCGTCTGGCCGTCATGGTAAAAAAAGTAGTTTCTGTATTCGATATTCCGATAATATTTTATTATTTAAAAAAAATAATAATAATAATAATAAAAAAAAAATTAATCTTAACTTCTTACACTGGCCAGACGGTCCGATGGACTTATTTTCGGTATCAATTAAATGACAGATCTAGGAAACTACCAACCATACTTTTAGGCACCCCTGTTAACGACCTAAGGTTAAAGCAAGATGTAGGGTTACTGAAGTCTGTCTTAGGGCTTAGGGTATTGGCTTATCCTACGATCTGATTAAATTTTCAAAACGAAAGCGTGTGAGTCTTGGCCACCAATTTTACATGGGTACTTATAATGTTTTAGGTGAGGAAACATTGGTAATTTTAACAAAAAAAAAATATATTAATACAAAAATGTAAAATACTAAAATTACAGTTTGCTGTCGGTACTCAACAAGCGGACTCAATAGGGCGTCATTTGCATTGGTAATGCGGCCGCGCGGCGTATTGGTAAACAGAGTGATTTACCGCGCCTCGCTCCGCACCGCTCGTGCTCGCCGCTCGCCGCGACTAGCGACAACCACTCCGCTCCGTGTCATAACATGAACGATCAATCATGTCGTACTAACACTTTGTGTGGTCTATGCTAACAAATGTAGTACTTTCCATATTCGGATTTGGTAGAGATTTTGAACAAAATAACAAAATGATAGTTTTGAGTAACGTTTTTTATTTGCGATAGATATCGTTATATAACGTTATTATTATGATTAGTAGTTAACTTCTATTTTGTACTTACGATACCATAAGGAAAACTCACAAGGACTAATTGAGTAGGCTAATTTACAATAAAATTATTACATAACAATATTAATAACACAATTCAATTTGACATAGGCATAAGTTTATGTTTTCACAATGGCTTCAGAATATTTACCTAAGTACGTACCTAGGTAATTTTTCAATTTAATTTTTATTTGTCCGTATGTCGCAGACATTTTTCTCTTAAACTATTTGATGTATGTTGATGAAATTTAAATATCTTATCCTGGGTGGCGCGCTACTTAGATTAGTAGTTAAACACTCTAACATGACATGTAATAGAACCTTTTTAATGGCATAAACTTCGACAGACTTTCAAAGACACTTTAAGGTTTCTAAACAACTATTTGGTTAGGTGAATATTTCGGAAATAATCGCTCCGAAAGTAGCATAAATTATGCCCCCCCCCCCCCCCTCTTTTCTAAAACGTCAAACTTAAAAATCTGAAAATACAAAGATAATGTTTAAAATTTGGTTCCATTAATAAATTTATAACACGTAATAAATCACTCAAAGTTTAACACATTAATTACATTTCCTTACCTACTTAACACTAATGATTGAATCATCATCATCATCATATCAGCCCAATGATGTCCACTGAACATCGGCCTCACCTAATTTCCGCGAGCGAGCGATTTTGTGCCGCCCGTATCCAACGGCCACCCCCATCCACCTAGTTACGATTGAATACAGACAGCTATTTATTCATAATTCACTATAATCCGCATTCTTTACGGCCCAACCAGATGAAAATATATATGTTATTGTGCATAAAAAATACATAAACGCAGCAAAACATTACTATCAGTAACTTTCCAAATTGTTTGAGAGAATTTCTTAATATCGCAGTGTAAATAATCGGCTAATAGGCTTAATGTATGCATTGTAATGGATATTACATCGAATATGAATTTTGGGGAGTTGTTACGTGTCATACCGACTAATGGCTATCGATTTTATTTTACTGTTAAGTAACAAGTCAGGAAAGTATTGAAAGGCAAGAAGACCTGTGTCCAATACTGGGACTGCATACATTTGAAATTTAATCAGCCTAGAGACTATTAAAAACAATAGTAATTTTTTTGGGCGTTAAAACAGCCGGCAACTTTCTGAGTTCTTTCGCAAAGCGAAAACTAGTACAACTTCTTATGTATATTGCAATTAGTGCAAATTCTTCATTACTCGTCGCTGCTTATAGAAACTAAATCTTCTAGAAACAAATCTTGTTTTTTTATTATTTTAACAAGCTTTTATACTCTACTATTCATTACGTTTCATAGTGCCTATCGCAGAAAAAGTAGTGAATTAATGTTAGTAATGAACCCGCGAAGGACTTTTTTAAATGACCGAGGACGGTCCTTAAGGTACGCCTTGAAAACGCCGGTGAAATGAATTGGATTCCATTTTTGGGACAGAGGTCAATTGGAGAGTCTCAATTAGTATAGCATGGAAGGCCATAAGAGAAGCTTAACAAAAACATACTCCTGTGTGGCTTAGACGTCATTTACTGTACTTAGATGGTCACCAAATATCAAAGTCATCATGTGACACTGATCCGGAAAAATGGTCATAAATCTCCCACGCATATGAATTTAATTAACAGAGGATTTATTCTGAATTACGACATTCTATTCTTCTTTATGGCAAGCGTGCCGATGACGACAATTCTGCCAATGTCAGATGTGCAAAGGAAAAGCAAGTGTACGTAACGTGTCAATTGAAGCTGGTAAATTTTTCGTTGATTACGACATTCGATTGGTCGGTTTTGATGTCGCTGTCAAATGTAAGGAAGTTTTGATATGGTCGCTGTCACTTTCAAACATTTCCGACATCAAAACCGACCAATAGAATGTCGTAATTCAGAGTAAGCCCCTAGTTCACACACAAACAGTAGATAAAGCATAGGTATATTATCTATATCTACATAGATTTTTTTCGAAAAGTAATTAGAGTCTTGTTTTCGATTCATTAAATACACGATAGCAGTTGCTATTGTCAAGAGCACACGTGGTATAAATGTGGCGTGAGCGCGGCGTGTTTGTCGTGACGTTGACGTCATGATTAATAGAAATGCGCCGCGCGAATCGTGCTCGCGCAGTAGAAAGCGGCGCGGTTTCACTTCGCGTTGTGCCGGCGCAGCGCGGGCGACTACTATTGTACACACGATTTATTTGCGCTATTTATTTGCCGTTTTTTGATGTTGTAGGTTCTTTTAAATAGATTTATTTAGGCTACAGGCATGTTTTAAGTAGAGATGATGAATTGGGTATTTGAATACCAAAAAAAGTCTATGAAATACGTAATGAAAGAAGTTTATAGTACATTCGGCTTATAAACGGCTTATTCCCACCCGCTCCACGATTTTGTTCCCAAGGGCTCCATAACTAAAATTTAGGCTTTATTTATTATTTTAAAATAAAAATCCTTGGAGCTCCTGGGAATGAAAAACAATAGATTTGGAGCGCGTGGGAATAAGCCTTATAAACATCTCCTTTTTTGTTTTTGCACCAATGTTTACCCGTTAGTTGTCCTAATTTTTTTTATTTATATGATAAATACAAAAATCTAATCGAAGAAAAACTCTGGATTGCAGGCTAACATGGCCCGAGACGTATTATCATTAACTGAGCCCATTTCCAAACTCCGAGCTGATATCCAAAACTCAATACCGTTTTGTCCAAACCTGGGACACACTCCCGCTCCGCTACCAAATCAGTTAAAGTAAACTCAACCAAACTCTGACAAGCGTGATGGCGACGAGTATTTTGAGTAGGGTGTCAAAAGTTACTTTCAGTATACCGAAACAAAACAAAAAGTAATTAAACTCTTGACTTGTTGAAATCGAAATTGAAATCTAAAAGGTGAAACGGCGATCGATAGGGGGTAGCAATTAAGGTTTATCGTCACTTCGACGCCCCGTTGTTTTATTTGGACGGTTCGTTAGAGACGTCAGAGACAACTTCATTATAATTGATTGAAATGTCACCACGTTACGTTGGTGTTTTCATTAATAGTAAAGTAGATGTTATTAGTTGAATACGTAATGTTTTTGCATCATCATATCAGCAAAATGACGTCCACTGTTGGGACGAACATAGGCCTCACCTAATTGAGTAGATTTGTATTTTATTTATAGATAGATAAGTTTAACTGAATCGAAAAGAAATCACTTAATTTGGAGAAAAATTAACAAAATGATAAAAAAGAAATTAAGTAAGTATGTAAGTAATTTTTTAATGTTGTTTACCTACTAAACATACATATATATACAATATAATATGTATTACTTACAGCTTACAAAAAAACGTTAAACTAAGAAAAATAAAAACTTGTTTAGGAAAGTAGAAATTAATTTATTTATTACATGTGTTTGACATAAGAGTTAAGAGTACAATAATTAAATACAGAAAAGAAACAAATGAATTAAAGAAAACTATTCTCTTCTGACTGGATGCGGAAGGCGGAGGATCGAGTGTTATGCCGCGTGTTGTCCAGCAGTGGACTGCAATATGCTGAGATGATGATAATGATGATGATGATTCTCTTCTAACTGACTATAAATTTGATCATTGCAACGTAGCCCCAGCTGATACATTAAATTAATAATTTTGAGCGAAAATAATTCGAAAACAAAAGGTACCTACAGGCCGGAAGTTTAGATATCACGACTAACATTAGATGATTTGACTTCAATTTGAAGACGGCCATTTGCGTAATTACACGTTGCATGTAGAGAGTAACTCGAGACTATATATTTTGATTATATAATAATATAATATTTCACTACATTCACACAGCGCCATCTAGTCCCAAATTAAGCAATTATATTGGGTACTAAACAACTGATATATTACTTAAATACATTTTTTTTTGTAAATACATACATATTATAGATAAATTACACCCAGACACAGAACAAACCTTTATGCTCATCACACAAAGATTTGTCCTGGGTGGGGATCGAACCCACGACCTCCAGCTTAGCAGTCAGGGTCACTAACCACTAGACCAACAGGCCAGTCATTATGAATCAAATATAACTATTTTATTTTTAAGAAGACTACGCTCGCTCTGGGTTACTAGCCCTGTGTCGCGGGAAACTTTACAAATAAAATAAAAAAGAGTAAACTGACACAAATAACACCCGGACTTGAAACAAATACATATTATATAACCCATAAACGTTCCATTACTGGGTACAGGTGTCCTCCAAAGAATGTGAAGGAAATTTAGCCATATATACCACGCTGAAGAGACGGGTACCTATAGTTTGTTTTTAATTTTCTTTTTCTCGCAGTGCTCTTGTCTGCATAAGGTTACTACTTCTTTAGTCGCTCCTTACGACTTGGGTTGAGATTGGATAGTGACATTATGTATTCTTAATTCGTCTCTACACAGAATCACAAATATCTATGGATAACACAAATATTTGTCTCGTGTGGGAATCTAACCCACGTCACTCTGTGCGTTGGTGTTAGAGGCGAGGGAACCACCTTAACCACTACGCCACGGTGACAGTCTACTCTGTTTATAACTTTAAGAAGCGGGGATGACTGATTGGGAATGTGACCGACCATCAAAAAATAAGATCAAAGGGTTTTTCTGATCCACCAATCTAATCCGCCACTGGGTCAGCGTTTGTGGATTGTGGCTTAAACCGAGAGTAGAGAGGCTCTCTTTATTGGACCACTGCTCAGCTCCTTTTAGCCGTAGCATAATGTTATATAGCTTATTACCTTCCTAGATAAATGGGCTATCCGATACTAAAAGAATTTTTAAAATCTGTTCTGTAGATCCCAGATTACCCCCACGTCACAAACTCACAAACTTTACCTCCTTATAATATTAGTATAGATATAGGCTTAAATCTGTGCTACACGGTTTTAAACTTGCCTTCCACAGAGGTGCCCTTGGTGGATTCCAACCGTGTAGCCGGCTGTTGTAAACCAAATTTCATACAAACTACGCGGATGACAACCAAGCTCCCACCAAGGTCACTTTGTTGGAACGCAAGTTTATAACCGTGTAGAACACCTATTATTGATAAATGGGCTATCCAACAGTATGAATCAAAACAGTAGTTCAGGAAATTAGTGCATTCAACAAAACAAACGAATAATCATACTCTTCAGCTTTATAACATTACTAAGATCCATCTTTTTTAGGGTTCCGTAGTCAACTAGGAACCCTTATAGTTTCGCCATGTCTGTCTGTCTGTCTGTCTGTCTGTCTGTCCGTCTGTCCGTCCTCGCTTAATCTCTGTGACCGTTAGCACTAGAAAGCTGAAATTTGGGACCAATATGTGTATCAATCACGCCGACAAAGTGCTAAAATAAAAATTGGAAAAAAATGTTTTATTAGGGTAGCCCCCCTATATGTAAAGTGGGAAGTGTTTTTTTTTTTAATTTTAACCCTAATGTGTGATATATTGTTGGAAAGGTATTTAAAAATGAATAGGGGTTTACTAAAATCATTTTTTGATAATGTCAATAATTTCGGAAATAATCGCTCCAAAAGTAAAAAACAAAGCGTCCCCCCCCCTCTAACTTTTGAACCATAAGTTTAGAAAATACGAAAAAAATCTGAAAAGTACAACTTTATAAGGACTTTCTAGGAAAATTATTTTGAACTTGGATGGAAACAACAGATGGAAACTGCAGTTAACCAATATAATTTGGTCCCTGAATCGTATGAGCGCCTATACAATCCAGAGGTCAAGTTTCATTTGCCCGTATTTTTTTTTTAACTTCGTTTACATAATATTTTATTATCCTGAACGTATCTTTTTTCAAACAAAAAAATAATTATTAAAATAGGTTCTCGCAATTCAAAATTACCATCGAAAACTTCTGGCACGTCTATGTATTAAGGTAAAGGCACCTATTACGGAGGTAGTCAAAATCGGCTCCTATTACGGTGGTATTTCTATTTTCGAGTTTTATTCCTGTCTTACTTAGTTTAAGTACACCAAAACGGGACCTACATATTCTAAATTTATTACTTCATGACATAACTGAAGTTTGCAAGTATAGCACATTGACAACACAACAAGATCAAGCAGTTTGTGTAACGGCATCGACGTAAGAGGGGTTTCCATACAAACGCGGAACGACAAAACTAAGTACACTAATATTTAGAAACTAAGTTTTTCGTATTAATAAGCCGTTCAAGTTTGTTTATGTGTTATTTATAGCATTTTCTTACTATTACACTAACTATTTAAATAGCTTGTTTTATATTTGCAACTTGTTTTATACCCAAGAAATAAGAAATAAAACACCGCCGTGATAGGATACGAATTTTATAGATTAATCCTAATTCGGTGGTATAACTCCGAAATAGGAAAAGTACTGGGTATGTTTAATTGTTTATAACTTTCAAATTATTAACTTATTGACTTAGTTCCAAGTTTAGTTGAAATAATTATTAATCTCATAAATTAGAAACCATATTCTGCGGTATGTGTTTTTAATTAGAAATCTGGTTAAATATGAAAACTGTTGAGTACAAAATGTTGGTTTCTTAGAAGGGGTAAAAATAGGAAGGTGTATTTTAATTTATCACAAATCATTTATTTTGTATAACTGTTGGCTGAGTTTTACAAATCTGAACCAAAAAACTGTTATCTTTTGATTAAGCATTTACACTCTTTTGTTTATCGAAATTTTTAACGGTCAGAATTAGGATTATTAAAAACACGAGTAGTTTTCCTATTACGGTGGTAGTTATTTCCAGGTAACTCTGTGTTAGGTTCTATGATCTCCTATTACGGGCCTATTCATCATGGAACATAAATTTACAAGTTTTAGGGTTTCGTAAATAGTATTATTTATTTTAGTGGATTCTTGTTTGATACTTACTTATGCATGTTTTTTTGATAAAACCAGAAGCGATAAAAACTTTTAAATTTATGTTACTTTTACAATCTTTCTATTAACTTGCAATTACTACTTAATATGTAACATTTGTTTGTTTTTTTTTTGTTTCTTTCAATTTAACTCAAAACTACGAGACCGATTTAAAAAATTCTTTAACCGTTTGAAAGATACGTCTTTACCGAGTAACATAGGCTACCTATATTTATTTCTAAAAATATTTTGGGATCCCTACTAAAACTTGTAAAATGTAATCATTTTGTAACTATGTACCAATTTCAAAATGTAAAATCTATATAAATTTTAAAAGCTTGAGGCACTGATATTACTTATATGCCATCTGTTATGTAGGTTTACTATCTCATATTTTACTGAACGTAAAAAGAAAAATCAACGTTATTTTAATAACCTGAAACTCTTTTTAAAACGCGTGTGTGAATGCACGGTTATACTATATTTGTAAATTTTATGAAAACTGAATGAAACATTTATATCATTTAATAAATATTATTTGTACGGAACTTAAATGAATATAATTTCTGACCCTCCGTATTAGGAGCCGTCTACCGCCGTAATAGGCTCTGACCAAAATTTTACCTCCGTATTAGGGAAAATCGACCCGACTATTTAAATATTTTTTTAAAATAAGAAATATCATAAAAAGTAACATAGGCTCAACAGCAATTCAAAATATAAATTCCACTTTTGACGATAAAATTAGTTTACACCTTTAAAAATGCTTAGAAATGCTTATTTTTGTTTCTTACTTTCAAATGTTGCGAAATACCTCCGTAATAGGTGCCTTTACCTTAATTAGTAACCCAATTCATGAATTTATAGTTTTCAAGAACTAACACTTATTGTGACGGACGGGAAACTACGGAACCCTACACTGAGCGTGGCCCGACACGCTCTTGGCCGGTTTTTGTCAGTACATGCTTGCCGGTTAAGGCTAGACCTAACCCATCCTTTCTTTAGAACCGTTTTCAACCCAATGTCATCAATCAGAGAGAAGAAAATAAGGGTAGGTACAACTTCCTAGATTTCTGAATTGACCCCATATTGGGCTTATAGTACATTATAATATCAATGAGTGTAGAAAGGCGATCTCTTAGATGAATTTTAGAGTAACAGAGCGAAATATTAAGGTGAATGTGGTAGAATATTATTATTAATTATAAATACTAAAAGACCGCGTTACCACCATCAGTAATGATTGTTTGTCATGATTATCTTCTCTTCGTTGGCTGAATTTAATAAGCGTCGATAGCCTTAGGCTACGGGAAATAAAAAAGTTATTACTTTGAATCTGAATTATAAACTCCCTTCCCTACCTTCAAAGCGCGGAATAATCTTCCTTAAAGGCTCTAATGACTATATCTATCTCTTTCTCCCTCATTCATTTTGTTAAAACGCTCAATTAACATGCGTTCAAAAGTTGCGGGAATGTTTTGTAAAAGATGAAACGGAATCCATGCTTTTGTTTATGTAGAATTCTAGATAAGAGTGGTGATAAAAAAAACTGGTTAAGTGCGAGTCAGACTCATGTGCCGAGGGTTCCGTACTAAAAGATATTATGGCAAAATATTATCATGGCAAAAACCATAATGTCAAACATAATGTAGGTATAGCAAACAAATTTAGCTATGTGATCGGGCTTTTTGGGTTATTTAAAAAAAGTGTGCACGTTAAAAACAACGTTTTATTTTTCCTGCAATATGTACATAAACATGTATCAACTGGAATCATTTCACACTAAAAGAGACGCGGGGCTTCGCTCCCGTCGTTTTTTATTTGGCCACTGCTCAGCTCCTAGTGGCCGTAGCGTGATGTTATATAGACTACAACCTTCTTCGATAAATGGGCTATCCAATACTAAAAGAATTTATCAAATCGGTTCAGTAGGTCCCGAGATTACCCCCTTACAACGCCACAAACTACCTCTTTATAAGTATACAATGGGCCCGATTTTGTTTCTCTTCAACCTTAAATAAAGATGAACTTAAATTTGTAAAATAAGGACACATTCTTAAATTTATGCGATCGCGTTAGTACTTAATTAAGGATACGTTCTTAAAAAACTACCAAATGCTAAAAACCTTATTTAAGGACACTACAATAGATTATAATCGGAAAAAGTGTCATAAACGTCATGTTGTTTATTTACTTTTAGATGTTAAAGTCAAAGTCAAAGTATCAGTTTGTAGATTCACAAGTTATATTTATATAGTTTACATAAATCTAATATGCCGATACATAAGCCTTCTTTTTAATCTAAAAAATAAAAAGGACCAAAATCAGAACTCGGCAAAAGTGAGGTTAGATCATTAATAAAACAAGTTAAAACAAAGTAATACTTGCCGTCGAAGATCTTCATTATACCTTCTTTGTAAAATAACAGCATGAAAAGGGAATATTTTAAATAATAAGTGTTTAATTGAGCCAAGAAATATGAGTGAAATATTTAGTACACGCAAATTAGGTGCGACTTAAATTAAGGTTGCACTAAGATCACAGAACTGTCAAATAAGTCGAAAGACAATACCAATTAAGAAACTACCATCTCTAATTAAGTCAAACCATACTTATTTAAGGTCACGTCCTTAAATAACACAAACGCAAATACCAATAAGGGCTTAAAATTTTAGATCAAGTTTTACACTTAATGCACTTTTTGCACTTATTTAAGATGGGATAAGAAACGCGATCGGCCCCAATAGCCTCATTTATTCCTTAATAAGATTTTACATCATAAAATAAATCATTAAATTTACACTTTTTTAAATAAACTGAATTAGGTTTTATATAACTATAGTATGACATAATATATATTATATACAATATATTTATATTTTTCATTTATTTATTAAGAACCGCGTAGTGACGGATTATTAATACACAAAGTCACTACCCCATCTCAACCCGTGGGTGTCGTAAAAGGCGACTAAGGGAGTAACCTTATGCAGACAAGAGCATAGCAAGAAAAGGAAAATTCGAAACAACCCTATACCAACCCGTCTGGCCAGCGTGGTATAGTAGGCTAAATTCCCTCCACATTCTTTGGAGGAGAGCCGTGCCCAGCTGGGGCATTTATGGGTTGCGATGATGATGATGATATTAAGAACCTTTCTACGAGTAAAGGCCTCTTTATAATATGTATTATTATACCTAGATATATATTTGGGATGATACTTTCTTTGATATTAAAACTGTGGGGCGTACGAAACCCTAAAAATGATATAATCCCTATCGATTTTGTTATTCCTTACTAACCTTTTACAATTTTATTATGAATGCCGTCAATAGGCGAACTGCTCGTAATACCTCTGGCAACGGAAATTCTTTATAAGAAGCGGATCTAAATTGAGCCTTTTCAGGAAAAATATTGGCACCGACAAATTGCTTTTTAAAAAGTTAACACAGATTGTGTTTTATTGAAGTTACAAAAGACTTCATTCTTATCTTTATTATGTATTTATTTGTCTCTCAGTTTTTCACGCTTGAAGGATTGATTGATTAAATTTTACAGTAACATAGCTTTTATAGATCAGCATAGGCTATAGGTAATTTGATTGATGAATTACGTTCACATAAAAGACGCGGGCAGATAATACCAAGAGGGTATGTAGACTAGGTAATACCTATTACAAAATAATTCTGTCAATTGGTTAAAAAGCCTGTCAACATAAAGACGTGTGTATAGTTCGGAAAATGCGTGATCGATCTAATAATAATAATGTTTGGACATTCACACACAGCGCCATCCAGTCCAATGCAATGCAAGCATTAGCTTAGTTACAAGTAATGGATAGGTACTAGACAACTGATATAATACCTATTATAGTCAATAGTCAAATCTTTTATTTCATTTAGATCACATACATGATACTTGTGAACGTCATGCAAAGCTAAAAAAAAGGTGTTAGCAAATTTGCCTACGGCCTATAGATACATTACACCCAGACAAACAATTTTGCGAATTACAAAAAGATTTGTCCTGAATCGAACCGACGACCTCTGCCTCAACAGTCAGCATCTCTAACCACCGAGCCACGGAGGCTTCTTCTATGGTTCCCTATGATGAAAGAATTACCTACTATTCTACGTTCGTATATTACGTGGCTTTTACGAGTTTGTTTATGAACAAAAATCGTGAGTCTCAAACACCGTTCGAATGACGTACTTACCCACGTAAGTCATGCGTGTTGTCTCTAAAAGAAAGTCGTAAAAATGATTGGCGTGGCAAGAATATCTTTGGTCACGGCGCAAAGTGAAAATTTTAACTATATTCTACCGTTTTAGTTAACCGTGGTAAATGTAAATACATACCTAGTTCCCACATTGTTGGCTTCAACTTAACTTCTTATTGTGAATGAACTTTCATTGCTGTTTTCTTCATTGGATGTTCTCAAATTGTTTTGTACCTAAATAATGACAAAATTATAAGTAAGGTAGGTAATCATTCCTATTGCAGACCTAGATGGTGTTAATCTTTTATTCACAAAATTGATTATATAAGTCATCAACAAACATTTTTTAAAAGGTAAAACCAACTTAACTTTAGACAACCTGTTGATTGCGGTCTTGGAAAATTTAAGTGTTTATGTTATATTAAGAGTAGAGTTTATACTCTATTGCTTTCGGATACATGCGAATACTAAAGATTATTCCATGATATGATATGATATGAAGAGAAGTAGCCCTAATGAGAAGTAGCCCAAGTGAGAAGTAGTCCAAGGGAGAAGTAGCCCTAATCAGAAGTAACCAAAATGAGAAGTGGCCATAATGAGAAGTAGTCCATTAGCGAGTAGGTTGCCATAATGAGAATTAGCCCTAATGCGCCTAAACCGGATGATGGTTAGGTTTATATAATATAGGTCTACAAATTGATAATGGTGTATTATCTAAGGAAATAAATTATAGGTATTAAGTAATTCTACGAATAAATTCAAAATTCATCATCATCATCAATTCAACCAATACATGTCCCACTGCTGGGCACGGGTCTCCTCCGAAGATTGTGGAAGGAATTTAGCCTACTATACCACACTGGCCAGACGGGTTGGTACAGGGTTTATTTCAAATTTTCCTTTTTTCGCAGTGCTTTTGTTGCTTAAGGTTAAGGTTCCTTAAGTCACCTTTTACGACACCCAAAGGTTGAGATGGGGTAGTGACATTATGTATTCTTAATCCGTCACCACACGGTTTTTTTTTCAAATTCAAAATTAATTCTATTAAATTAAAATTAATTCAATAAAAAACATACAATTTATTTCCTTGTTCGTACAACGAGTCTGTGTGTGACTGCTAGGCTAGAGGCCCCGGGTTCGATCCCGGGTATGGCAAAAATGGTATTTGATTCTTCTGTCTTAAAACTATCACTGATCAAGAAATGTGTCTGGTGTATAGTAATATGCTCGCCTCCTATTTCATGAGACTAAACAGGTCTCATGAAAACGGAGGGTTTGGTGTCATGAAATAGGAGGCGAGCATATAAATGTAATACACAATGAATAGCCGAAATATATCTTTAATGCGTCTTTACCTAACCCTTCGCTAACACAGTCACTGCACGTGCAAACAGCAGTTGCAGTCAGCAGTGGAATTCAAAATAGTTCCTTAAAACTTTGTCTTTTTTATTGCCGTGCCAGTTGGTATCGAACTCGGACCGCATGACTTGTATGCCAGTCACTTATCCTATCGGCTGCCATCGCTTTGTGTAGTTTGTGAAAAAAAAAATGTAAGTACCTAGTATATCAGTTATTTAGTACCCGTTACACAAGCAAATATAATTGCTTAATTTGGGACTACATGGCGCTGCGTGAATGTGGTAAAAATATTATTATATTATTTTTTTAAGTCTAAACAAACGAAATGTAAATAACGATCTTATTTCTCAAAGACAAACAAATCATTGTCAATTTTTACCTTACCTAAATGACGGCACGTGGCTTATTTAAAAACCACTTCATCAGGCATTGACCACAGCCTGTAATATAATACCAAGCTATTTAAAGATATAAAAACAAATTAAGGCATTAAAGCTCTATGTCGCACCGTTGTTATACGATAACAGATAGCAACAACAACGAGTAAGATAATAAATTCTGACGATAAACTTTACTTAAAATCATACGATTTCTAAATTCCTATTTAACTATTCAAAAATTGTTTAGATACCTCTCCAGCACATTTGCTATTCATTTATAATGAGGTCTTTATGTGTTTCTAAAGTGGACGTTATCTCGTAACGATTCTTATCAGATTTTACGATTAGATTGTGTCATCGATAAATTTTGGTTGTATAAAACGACATAAAATCGAAACTTTTATGTTTAATTAAATCGATTTGACGAGCAGAATTGGGTTGATTACATGAAATTTATATGTTTCTTAATTTAGTAGGTTTATCTGATCTTTTAGATTTTATGGTTTAACCAGCTTAAAGAATTAATGAAGGTGACTAATGTCATATAGTTATAATAAATACTTTAAAGTAAATATACCGTGTTATATATTGGCTTTTTGTTTTTGACGGTCTGATATATCGGAACTTCAAACTAAAAATAAAAATAACAAACTAATTGCCCTACTCAGAGATCTTACTTAATTTTAAAGTTTATTTAGTAAAAACGTGTAATGCTTAAGTCTATACAACGAAAGACGATTATTCAATGAAAAAAATTGTGTTAATGACAGCTAATTGACGTCTCTGAGTGCGGCAGTAAAAGCACTAAAAACTGCTGCTCATTCACAAGTTAACACAATATCAAGTTGCACAAGTAAAGGAAAAAAACCGAAAACCGTATTCGTGTTGTCACTGAAATAATTGGAAGGGGTATAAAATGATACGATTATTTTTGATGACTTGAAATGGAGCATAAACGGCTTTATCTTTTGATTGCATCAGCAACCCATAAGTCCCACTGCTGGGCTCGGGTCTCCTCTCCTCTAACTAGAGAGCTGAGAGGGTTTAGGCCATAATCTACTCACGCTGGCCTAGTGCGGGTTGGTGGATCAGACATACTCATAGAATTTCTTCTAGGGTATGTGAGTTTCCTCACGATGTTTTCCTTCACCGTTAGCAGATGGTAAGTCACTTGACTAGTACATATAAATTCCACAAAGTGGAATCCACGTTGGTACTGCTGGTCGGGATCGAACTCGGACCGCGTGATTTGCACGCCGGTCTCTTCTTTTGATTGCGTTTACTTAGAACTCTGATTTTCAGGGTTCCGTACCCAAAGGGTAAAACGGAAGGCTATTACTAAGACCCCACTGTCCGTCCATCTATCTGTCTATCCGTCTGTCACCAGGCTGTATCTGATGAACCGTGGTAGTTAGACAGTTGAAATTTTCACAGATGATGTGTTTCTGTCGCTATAACAACAAATACTAAAAATTTCAATAAAATAAATATTGAAGGGGGCTCCCATACAACAATGTTTTTTTTTGCTCGTTTTTGCTTGATATTGATAACGGCAACAGGGAGACGCTTGAGATATTTACAGAATATTGAGTTAAATTATGCACTTTAAAAATAAATAATAGAATTGAAATAAAATTAATATTTAAGGGGCCACCCATACAACAAACGTGATTTTCACAGTTTTTATAGATCCGGAACCCTTCGTGCGCGAGTCCGACTCGCATTTGGCCGGTTTTTTTATTGTTCCAAGTGATTGCAGACTCTAAGTATTTGATGTATATATAATTTCAACTAGATACCTCTACGCGTTTTTGAGAAAATTATTCTTGACAGACAAACAGAGGAACAACAAAGCGATCCTATAAATCCTATAAATGATCCTATAAAAAAATTGAGCATTGAAATGTAATAAGTTGTTTATAATGATGAATGATATAGGCTATTGTTATCCTTATTCGTTCCTATGGGAACCGCAAATAAGACATAATTAAACTTAAACAACGACACGATAGTCCGTAATGTTCTCACATACGTAATAACATGTAAAATAATGCAATTTATTCGCACCGAACAAGGTAAGCAGTATCAGGAAGAGTATTAGTATGCGTACAGTACACATGCAATAGTGCAGGAAGCTATGCGTTAGCGATCTGTGAGGTTGATTGTAGGACAATACCTTTGTTGGATACATATCAGATGGTATTTTTGACTGCTCCATTGATCTAGTATGATCGAGACGAGCTGCTCCGAAATCGGATGAATACGTAAGCAGCTGTTTGTGAGAAAGTAAATAACAAGTAAATATAATTAAAAAAATTATAATAACCCGACTGCAAAAAATCAACAGAGAGCAACGCACTAAAAATACCGTAAAATTATTGTAATATCATTATACCTGATTAAATTTAAATACATAACATATGTATATATTTGTAATCTCCATTTGATTCTCTTTATTTTGATACTCTAATAGATAGGTTTGGTTAAAAAAAATAATAGAACTAGGTACTTACAAATTGGAACCATTCAATAATGTATAATCTCTTTTTGAATATATGTTATCTCCTTTTGATTCTCTTTATTTTGATACCCAAATCAATAGGTTTGGTTAAAAAAAATTACACTTCTTATAATTTGGTGTCAAAAGCCCGCCGTTTAAGTCTTTTTATTCTTAAAACCTATTTAAGAACACTTGGGTTTTCTAGACGAATCTAATGATACCTAATTGTCAAAATCCATCCAGCCGTTTGGAAGATTCGTGGGAATAAAGAAATTTACAAACATACAAGATACGCGCGAAAAACAATACCCGTCCTGACAGTCGGGTAATAAAAATATTACCTATGCAATTATAATATCAGTGGCGTGCCTAGGGTAAGAACAAGGCAAGCCCGATATACCTACCTACCTATGCTTTTTACCCGACTACTCCAGAATAGGCAGAAGGCAATGATATTGTCTTTTATTACCCACGACGGAACGGAGACGGTATATGCGTTTGGGGTGAGAGGCTGTGTGTTTGTGTGTTTGTGTGTTTGTGTGTTCCAACATAATGCCTTATATCACGGAAACGGTTTGACCGATTTAGATGCGGTTTTCTGTAAAGTGTGTGCGGCTCTGGGGGACAGGTTATTAGATAGGTTTTATGTTAATAGCTCGCCAGGGGGCGCTACAATACACTGATTTCGTTGAATCCTTTGTGCCCTCCTATCTTTAAAACGATTAGACTGATTTCGATACGGTTTTCTGTAATGTATTTGTGATTTATCGAGGATTGTTTTTGGATTCAAGATTTTGTATTTTTTCGCCAGGGGGCGCTGCAATAGACTAGGCAAACCTATGTTGATTTCGTTGAAACCTTTGTGCCCTCCTATCTTTAAAACGATTTAACCGATTTCGATACGGTTTTCTGTAATGTATTTGTGATTTATCGAGGATGACTTTTGGATACACAATATTGTATTTTTTCGCCAGGGGGCGCTGCAATAGACTAAGCAAACTTATATTTACAGTTATCTGTAAAATAATTAGACCTGTTACTGTATAGAGGCACGTAGCATTGTAGTACTGAGATATTGATTACACTCATGAGGTTAAGCAACTTCGGATAAAGTCAGTTCATAGATGGGTGACCGTTTATGCAATTTTAGGGTTCTGTACCTCAAAAGAAAAAAACGGAACCCTTATAGGATCACTCCGTTGTATGTCTGTCTGTCTGTCTGTCTGTCCGTCTGTCTAGAATATTTTTCTCAAGAACGCATAGAGGTATAAAGCTGAAATTAATATCATTTACTTGGGTCTGCAAACCCTCGGCGTAAAATAAAAATCAAAATTCTAAGTTAACGCAATCAAAAGATACAGCTGTTTATGCTCCATTTTCGACGATTTATCTTGACGATCATAATCTATAGGGAACTTACCGTTGACCTAGAATCATGAAATTTGGCCAGAAGCAATAACAAGTTGCACAAATAAAGGAAAAAATCCGAAAACCGATCTCGTGTTGTTATATCACTGAATATTTGTACGGAGTTATACAATGATAAGCCTAAAAAAAATTAGTAAGAGTGAGAGTTTATTGACTGACGTTAAATAAACACCTACCTACCTTATTTATTCTAACTTATAGGTATCCCGTGCTCGGGGTGTAACCAAATTTTCATCATTTTTGCGATAGCACGCACCGTTTTCGAGGTACAAGCTATTATAGGTGGAAATCTGCGCTAACGCCGAAGGCAGTCCGGCTACGGCAATCAATGTGCGATAGCTAAACTTAACACCCCCCGATTCAGAGCAATCCGAATCGGACTGGTTAGGTTAGGGTTATTTTTTTTTTTCAAACCACCCAGAAGTAGGAGCCCCGCGGTTTTTTCAAAATTTTTAATTTTTTTTTTTTATAACATACAATATCATTGGCAGAAGGCTATTTTTGTATGTACTTAAATATAATAAAATGAAAAGTAAACAAACTTGACTGCTCCGTTGATCTAGTATTCCGTACCTAATATACCATTGTTGAACATAAACCTCAAATATTTGAATCACTACATAAAATTAAAATTTCTGCAACCCACAAATACATCGTCCCATTAGAAGAATAATGTCTTATCTTCAGATAAAACAAAAATGAAATTATTATTAATTTGGTATCAAAAACCGTAAACTATCAATTCATCAAATTTGTATTTTGTAAAATACTGACTAAAGAATAAAACAAAAATTTATCAATCGATAGTTTACGGTTTTTAATGCCGAATTTTTTAATAATTTCATTTTTGTTTTTTTGTGAAGATAAAACATTATTCTTCTAATGGGACGACATAGTTGTTTTGAGTTTAAGAGGGTTCATACAGAAGACTGGCAACGTCGCAATTTAGTTTCATATTTCGTGGTTTTCGATTTACATTATTTAATTGGAGCTATTATATTTAAGTAGATAGTTTTTATTTAGGTAGTTTTAAAAATATGTAATAACATAATTATTAATTACACGTTAATGTAAAAGTAAATTATAATTTATGAATTGGATTTTGTTTTAAATGTTTTTTTTTAATATAGCTTCGATTAATTAATAAAAATTGAAAATTACGAAATATTACATAAATTGTGACGCTGCCGTTCATACTAAATTCTGTATTTGCAACGTTTCATCACTGTTAATCCTGCCTGACACTACAAGAGCCATAGCAACAGTTGAGTGGGAATTGGGATGGCTATTTGGTCCCGTTAATCACACTATAAAATCTCTGCTCATCTTAGAAAATATAAGCGGGTGTGAAAAAGTATCAAATTTCACTTTTTAAGTCTCTGCTATAAACACGAAACAGTAGACTCAAACTAATTTTATTGGCCATTACGGCAATGCGCGCGTATGGTATATGGTTCTATGTAAATTTCGACATTTGTAAAACATGAAAGAAGAATTCATTTTTTGGAAGTGAAATTTTGATACATATCTAGTGTTATGGATGGCCAATACCACTTATTTACGTACTTACGTATTTATTTGGTATTTATTATATGGTGTAAACAGATCTATTGCTTATATAGGTACCTACTTACTTACCTAATACATGAGTGTCTGATGATGATGATCGACACCATCGAAATGAGAATTGACACACACTTGCAGGTTCAATTCTAATTCTTTATTCAACAGAAATACGGATACATTTAAGAAAACAATTCATACGTCCCCCTGATTCCAAGCTATCCGAAAGTGTTTCGATCGGAAACTGACAGCTTGAAGAAAGGCATTTTGATGGAAACAATAGGTAATATAAACAAGGATCCGAACGAATACTCCTCGGAACAGTTTTAGAATCCGAGAAATAGGTGCGTTTACCGTTATACAATGGTAGAAAATATACCTAAAAGTTGTGGTAGAAATGAAAATATGCAAATATTACTACTTTGAATTTATTAATTTAAAATTAAATTAAGTTTCAACTTAAAATAAAAATTTATTGATTTCACAAATTTATAAAATAAACTGGCTATGAATGTCAACGAATTGATGTTAAAGTGCACTTTGAGTATAAAATACATCTAAGGTTATAATGTATGAATTAATGTTTTGTTGAAAAATAAATTCATGTAGATAATAATAATATTGTTTTTTTTTTTGTCATCAGCAACCCATTAAGTCCCACTGCTGGGTTCGGGTTTCCTCTCCAACTAGAGAGCTGAGAGGGTTAATGCCATAATCTACTCACGCTGGCCTAGTGCAGGTTGGTGGATCAGACATACTCATAGAATTTCTTCTAGGGTATGTGGGTTTCCTCACGATGTTTTCCTTTACCGTTAGCAGATGGTAAGTCACTTCACTAGTATATTTATATATATAATACTAGATATCTAAGGGCTTCACTCCCGTCATTCTAATATAATAATATTAAAAAGCTGAAGCGTTTGTTTGTTTGGTTCAAAACTGAAATCTCAGGAACTTCTGGTCCCATTTGAAAAATTCTCTCAGTGTGGAATAGCTCATTTATCGAGGAAGGTTATAACTTATATAATATCTCGCTACGGCAAATAGGAGATGAGCAGTGCACATATAAATAACGACGGGAGCAAAGCTCCTCGTGACTTCTAGTAATCTATTAGACTGGTCGCTACAGTGATGTTATTTTAAGATAAATTTTTAAAGCTTTGGTGACAAATTTCCCAATATTAGACAGCCACAATATTTTTTTTTATAAATAAACATAGTACCATAGTTTTTTAATTACTCGGTGATGTTCACAAGAGATAAGAACTTCACTAAAGAATTCAACTAAAAACAAAAGCAAACCTGTTAATTTTATCTTCACATTCTGACATCAATAGTCAGTTGTTTGGTTTTAAGCAATTTATTGGACGGTTGGCATTTGAAATCTCCAAAAACTACTTACAGCCACTGTCATTCTGAACAATAACTAATAACTAACCCCACAGTCAGTCGAGTACAAAACAACGACATCAAAAAAATTCTATTCAATTCTAAATTTCAATTTAAGAAAAATAATTGACGTTCTAAATTAAAATTTAACAGCCGAATATCAAAAGTCATAATTACCCAGTCATTATGGAGAATGCCGCACGCCTGTTCAAACTAATTCGACTTAATGAGCGCGACAAAAAACCGACAAAGGTGTTATGAATAAATAACCACTTAACAATCGTAAAAAAAAGTTTCAAATAAAAAAAAGATAAAAAGAGGTTTTATTGACTGCGCCAGCGACGTCTCTCTCTTCCTGATGTAATTCTTGATGCTATCTTGTTCTCGGAAGGTCTTCTTGCATCCTTATCTAATACGTTTATGGGGTTATAGTGGTGTCCCTTTCTGACATCAATCGATACCCCTAGACACCCACGACAACCAGTTGTGAGCGCCGCCGGGTTTTGTTAATGGAATGGGGAATCGTTGTTCCTCACAATTATGTATTTTCAAAAAAAAAAATTCTGATTTAGTAATAATACTAATACCTACTTTATTCACATCATCGCGTGAACAATATCAACAAAGTAAGTTATTTAGCTAATATTTATACCGGTTATGCATAGGTCTCTAGATGCTGATCTATAAATAAATAAACTTGTAACTATGTTGTTATAAAACTTTTTGGAATGTTACATTGTCTGCCACTGTTTGTAATAAAATAAAGTATGTGCATTTAAATGAGCTATTATTATTTTAATTTACTTCTGTTTCTGTTATTTCGACGTACTAGCGCCCGGTTTCTGAACCGTCAAATAAAAGTTATTCATCGATTAAAGTATAACCTGACTGAATATGAAAGTAAAACAATAGTAGTTCTATTGTTTATTCATACAAATGTCATTTATAATTTGTTTAAGTTACGTATATTTTATCCTATCAATAACTTTTACGAGTATTTGATAGTGGTGTCTAATAACAGTGTTCGTAGCTGTTTATTTTTGGTTATATACAGAATCATACATTACTATTTAACTCATAATTACTGAAAACAATAATAACCCTCTCAGCTCTTTAGTAGACGAGAGGAGATAGGTTTTACTATGATTCAATAGCACAGATTATGTAATGATTCTAACGTTCAATAATAGGTACTACTACATCTTAAGATACACATTCATCCTGCTAATATTACAAATGGGAAAGTTAGAATGGCTGTTTGTTACTTAATTACCTACGCAAGAACGGCTCAAAGGATCTATTTGAAATTTTGCACATAGATAGGATATAGTCTGGATTAGCACATACATAGGCTACTTTTTACCGACACACCACGCAGGCACTAGAAAGAAAGAAAGAAAAATAATCCATTTTTTTTCTCACTTATACATGTGGGATAGGCAAAATTTACACTTATAAATTAATACTAACTCAGTAGGTAGGTATGTACTTTTACTATTTAGGAGAGACAAAAATGGTCTTAACTCTATAGTTACCTTGAAATATATCAAGGTAGCGCTGGTATTCTGTTAAGACCCTGTGTGGTTAGGACAGACATCAGATGTCAACATTAACTAGTAGCTAGTTATTCTATAAAAAGAAGTCCAGAAAATTTCAAAATATTAAATTCCTTTGAACTGCGACGTCTCTCGACCTCCACAGAATTCTTATTGATAGTCTGAATGAAATAAACGCAAGCAGCGCGCGCTCGCTTTGTAGCTCACTGGAGAGCGGCAATTTATTTTGTTTTTAGAGATCCGCACGCTTGATAGTAAGACGTGCTGGAAATTCATTAAGTTCGTCATGCCAGCACGTAGCTATCGGCTTGTGAACACGGCGCTTTCCAATAAATACGAATATTAACGATGCTGGACATGACCGAGCTAAATCTCTCTAAATTATTCAATATCTCTGTCTTTTAAAAGCTTTTAGAAAAGGATAAAACAATTTTAAATGTTTAATTTATTTACTTTCGATATTGATGATATTTTATTTCCATGATATTAAATTAAAATTACTTCTATAAATTTATCTAGCCTCTAATAGGTTTCCCCCACAATTGCCGCATGTTTGTCTTTCTGTTTGTCTACACTTATGATCAATTCATCTGTTGTTTAAGTAGCATATTATTTTAGGATCACATAATGACCCTCACAACAGACAAATTAACGTCTAGTTTCTTGGTCTAATCTTATTATTTTGAAATATATACATGGACTAGAAATCGGCCGAGGTTTCACTCTCATCGTGTTTATTTGGTTACTGCTCAGCTCCTATTGCCCGTAGCGTGATGATATAAAGCCTATACCTTCTTCGATAAATAGGCTATCCAACTCTAAAATATTATTTCAAATCAGACCAGTAGTTTCTGAGATCCTAGCTTTCAACCAACCAAACAAACTCTTCAGCTTTATAATATTTGTATAGACTAGACATCGCGCAGGCCTTCGCTCCCGTCGTTCCACTGCTCAGCTTCTAATGGCCGAAACGTGATGTTATATAATATAGCCTTTAATCTACCTCGATAAATGGGCTATCCAACACTAAAATAATATTTCAAATCGGACCAGTAGTTTGTGAAATCCTAGCGTTCAAATAACAAAAAATCTTCAGCTTTATAATATTAGTAGGTATAGAATCTGATATTATGTTCACGATATTAAGTTGTAATATTGAATTCCAATTTATACTAAACCTGAATATAAGCCATGCATTGTACAAATTCCAATACTGAAGTAGATAATCCCCAGAGTACCTACCTATAGTAAAATCCAATATCATTTAGGTAACAATAAGCTTTTCGATCCGCGCTTTTATCACAGGAATTACCGGACCGTTCCTATAATCCCTAAAAAAATAATAAATCCGGCCCGAAACAATAACATCGAAGCAAGAACCTCGAAATATTTAATTAAAATTTATATTCACGGAACCATCACGCATCCGCTGTTATTTTTTAAGCCGGATCGAGCCCATTTCCCACCGGAGTACCGACCACCGTCACTAACGTCCTACACCGCTCTAATTAATTTTATTCACTTTTTATGTGTGAATTAATCTAACTTATGTAACGACTTGTAATACCTGTTAGTGTAGAGTACTAGTGTACACTACTCATTGATTTTTGAAATACTAATCGATGTTTCAAATACCCAGTGATGTTTTTGACTGCCAGTGTGGCGTAGAGGTTAAATTGTTTTGGTATTCATCTCCTTAGTTTAGTCACCAGATGGGACTAAAATAAGGAGATAATATAATAATAATAATAATATTCTACCACATTCACACAGTGCCATCTAGTCCCATAGTAAGCAATTATATTTGCTTGTGTTATAGGTACTAAACAACTGATATACTACTTAAATACATTTTTTTTTGTAAATACATACATATTATAGATAAATTACACCCAGACACAGAACAAACCTTTATGCTCATCACACAAAGATTTGTCCTGGGTGGGGATCGAACCCACGACCTCTGGCTTAGCAGTCAGGGTCACTAACCACTAGACCAGCAGGCCAGTCATAGGAGATGAATCCCAAAACACTATCCTGGGAATTAAATAAAAGGATCCATACTTATGTATGGAATGAAAATTTCAGGGTCCCACGTTACCACTGCGGGACCTGAATCCGTGACGGACCGCGGACAGACAGCGGCCTGCTAAATCCTGTTGGCCCCTTCCCCTTGGCACTGGCTACGGACATCCTACCATGGCACGGAAACCAGGACAGCACTTCCTTGCTATGAAAGAACGACGCATTTACATTAAACTGGTAACAGAAAAACGCACGTAAAGTAAGTCAATGAAGATGTATTATTCTCTGAATTTCAGGTGCAGTCATACCGTTTTTTATAAGCAAGGCAGAGTCAGTACTCTGCCTTGCTAATGAAGGAAAATGAAATTTTCATAGAAGTAAAATTTGTTGACAGGCTTTAATATCCACGCACCCTTAATAATAAAATTGTAAGTAGTCTTGAGTGTGTTTGATTTACCTACTCTCATTAATATTAAACACACCTCACTCTCGTTACTGACTCGGGATGCATTCATGTAGATTACATTGGCACCAGGAACAGAATTTAACTAATTAATTTTAGTTAGGTATGCAAAATTAAAAAGAACAAAGATTCAACGTCACAAATTACAAGGTGAGTATGAATGAGAACGTAAGAAGAATAAGACATAGAAGAACGTCCCATTAATCAGCGACGGACGTTCTTAATAATAGGACAAGATTACCCTAATTCCCCAGCGAGCATTTAATAAGAGATTAGAACGTTAAACAAGCGAAAGATATACGTCAGTATTTTAGCAGGCGGAAGAAACAAGACCTTAGCAAAAAACACACGCCTATTCAAGCTGTGTTCTTAATAATTTCTTTGGCGTCAAGTTTAATTTAATATTCTATTGCGAACCTATTAAGGTATTAAGGCATTGAATGATCTAGGAGTAAATTGTTTATTACTTTGTTGTCTTTACCTTTGATGTAAAGACCTTACATTATCTACAAGAATATCAATTAATTATTGAGAATCGATCGCTACTTATTAAGTTTTTTTTTATACCACGACGGTGGCAAACAGACGTAGGTACGGTCCGCCTGATGGTAAGCGGTTACCGTAGCCTACGGGCACCTGCAACACCAAGGGCATCACGAGCGCGTTACCGACCCTTAAGAAACCTATTCACTCCTTTTTTGAAGAACCCTTTTTTACTTATAATAGATCGTATTGCAAAGACAACGTAATTCTATAACAAATACGGTTTTTTTATATTAAGAAAACGTAAATACGTATCCGCGTAATGACGAATTAAGAATACATAATGTCACTACCCCATCTCAACCCGTGAGTTTCGTAAAAAGCGAATAAGACAGCAAAAGCACTACCAGAAAAGGAAAATTCGAAACAAACCCTATACCAACTCGACTGGCTAGCGTGGTATTGTAGGCTAAACTCCTTCCACATTCTTTGGAGGAGACCCGTGCCCAGTAGTGGATCATTTATGGGTTGAAATGATGATGATGATGACGAAATAAGTAACAATCTTCTAAACATTTATCATTTGTAATACCTAGGTAGGTACTTAGTTAACGGATGCATAGGAAGCCTGACTAACTGACTAGTACCTAAGCATAGATTTTAACATAATTTAATATGCTAATAATAATAAAAGTTAAAATAAATTTAAAGTAAGTAATTTTTAGTCCATTTTTATTTTTTGTGTCTACAATTTGGTAACCAAGCTGTTCTTTGTTGGACTATCATATCGTTCCAAGCGATTTATATGGATACTTCAAAGATTTTTCAACGACATCCAATCATCATCATCATCAGCAACCCATTAAGTCCCACTGCTGGGCTCGGGTCTCCTCTCCTCTAACTAGAGAGCTGAGAGGGTTTAGGCCAAAAAAAAAATAAAAAAAGTAAATCCTCTCAGCTCTCTAGTTAGAGCTTTCTCCTCTCAAGTTTTAGCGTGAGTGAATTATGATCCACTCATGCTGGCCTAGTGCGGGTTGGTGGATCAGACATACTCATAGAATTTCTTTTAGGGTATGTGGGTTTCCTCACGATGTTTTCCTTCACCGTTAGCAGATGGTAAGTCACTTGAGTTGTACATATAAATTCCACGAAGTGGAATCCTCATTGGTACTGCCGCTGCCGGTCGGGATCGAAATCGGACCGCGTGATTTACACGCCGGTTCCTCATCCATTCAGCCACCATCGCATTTGTTTAGTGTCTACAATTTGGTAACCAAATTCCCCATTCCTGGACTATCATATCATTTAAGCGTTTTATATGGGTACTTCAAAGATTTTTCAACAACATCCAATAAATCTCAGTTTTATAAGCAGAGATACAACACAGAGAGTCTAAAAGCTCTGGATGAGAATTTATAACAGCAATAACAGCTACTTTCACAGTAACCTTTTCACCACTTCACACCACAAAACGACGTATCGTTTACATATTTAAATACCACACAGATAAAATACAAAGTGTCTCATTTACATAACATTATTCAACTACTTTTATAGCTCTCATATCGAATTAATTGGTATATGGGATATATTCCTATGGGTACCATGTATCGTTTTATGGGTGTTTAATTCATTGGTTTACGGCTCGGTGCGATTGTACATGATAATTGACACCGTTGGTACTAAGATAGTGTTGAGGTCGTAAATCGAATGTTGGTGAACGTTGTACGACTAGTCAATGGCTTTTTATAATTACTAGATTACGGCTGCGTGTTAATCGTTTAATTTGAGTTTAAAAACCTTTTATTTTTAAAATTAAAAACATAACATAACATAGCATCACGCCTTTTTCCCCGTAGCGGTAGGCAGAGATATTTCACACCCACATTTCGCCAGCTATGTTTAGTCCCATGAAATAGGGGGCGAGCCTATTGTCATCAACCCTGAACATGTGTTTACCAAACTCCGGGAAAATCTTAGTACTGGAATTTCATGACAGAAAAACCCATTACCATTTTCACCCGAACCGGGAATCGAACCCGGGGCCTCATGCACAGCAGTCGTACTTATACACTTCCCGCTGTGCCACCGAGGCGGTTAAAATTAATTAGGATGGTATTACTTTTTTAATCTAACAAGTGAAGGAACGGATAATATAATCAGTTAGTTGTTTTTGAATGAATTTGAAGACTTACAACTGCTAGTTCTTAATTTGCCAGTTCCATTGCAGAGATCTAATATATAGAGGCAGTACGGGTCCATTCGTGACTGGACTTCCTATCAGACAGACAGACTACAGATCTGGCTGTAACATCATACCTAAGGCACTATTTAAAAGTTCATACCTCATCAACAACCCATTAAGATCCACTGCTGGGCTCGGGTCTCCTCCCCTCTATCTAGAGAACTGAGAGGGTTTAGGCCATAATCCAATCACGCGGGCCAAGTGCGAGTTGGTGGATCAGACATACTCGTTACTCATAGAATTTCTTCTAGGGTATGTGGGTTTCCTCACGATGTTTTCCTTCACCGTTATGATGATGGTAAGTGACATGACTAGAACATATAAATTCCACAAAGTGGAATCTACATTGGTACTGCCGGTCGGGATTGAAAGATCATAGTCATGTAGAAATTCAGGCATGAATTCTGTATAAATTTCATGCCTGAATATCTTTTAAAAAAATTTAAAAATTGATAATATTTTGGAGTATACCAAAATATTTTACGTAGATACTAGATCATCAGCAATCCATTAATGTCCTACTACTACATAATCCACACACGCTGGCCTAATACGAGTTGGAGGATCAGACATAGGTACCCTTAGAAGTTTTTCTAGCGTATCTGGGTTTCCTCACGATGTTTTCCTTCACCGTTAGCAGATGGTAAGTCACTTGACTATGTATATGATTTCCACAAATTGAAATCCATCTTGGTACTGGCTGGTCGGGATCGAACTCGGACCGCATGATTTGCATGCCGGTCATTTTAACCATTCGGCCACCAAAAATGAACATGTATCTATAAACTAATTTATCGGCACGTCTATTTACATCAGACCACCAAGAGTAAGTACGACACCGTAGTTAATTAAAAACTTCTTAATAAGATAAGTATATTTCTAGCATAAAACTAAATACTTTGCAATATTACTACTTAGATAATTTTATTAATAACTAGTACATTATTGTTATGTAAATAGCTACTTTTACCTTTAAATTGAGCCCTCTTCCTCTCTCCTAATTATTGTGCTGTGCCCGACAGGGTCCATAATTATAACCTACATTATACCTACCACCTATTTGTACATTATGGAAGCAATAAATGATTGAGTATTGAGTATATTACGTCCTCTCGGCATCGCATCGACTTAAACAAATTGGTTTCTATACATCAGAGCCTATTAGAGGTGCGCATTGACCTCCCGTAGGTGCCGGCTCCACACTAACGACCACCTTGAAGTATATTTAATTAGATAAATATCAACATTCCTATAATTCCTATTCGGGAACGATTCATTACACATTGAAGTGAAATAATTTATGATTATAATTTACTAGAAGGCGCGCGGGGCTTCAGTCCCGTCGTTCTTTGTTTGGCCACTGCTCAGCTCCTATTGGCCTAAGCGTGATGTTATATAGCCTATATAGCCTTCCTAGATAAATTGGCTAACCAACACTAAAAAAAAAATTTCAAACTAGACCAGTAGTTTCTGAGATTATCGCATTCAACCAAATAAACAAATTTTTAATCTTTCTATATGTATACATAATAAAATTGTATTTTACAACTTAAACTACCGAAACTCGATTCTCTAAACAAATAATTCTGTACGTAATTAAAATAAATGAACCAATTTCGGAAAAAAATGCCTTTATAAAAGTAAGATCCTAATAAAAATGTAACTAAAAACTTTTTCTTCAGTCCCCTTACTTTGAAAGACAAACTTTCCTAAAGTTGAACGTGTACGAATACAACTTTAGAACAAAGTTTTGACATCACCGAGTGCGAAAACTTGTAACAATGTGAATGTCTTTCGTATTTGCACGGAGAATGAAGTTTCGCAATTAATTATCCGTATTTTTGGAAACTGACGTGGGTAGATATTGTAGGGGTTTAGTTTAAATTCTCGGTATTACTAATTTAACGACATAAGTCACAAATACACTGGTATACAAAATTGAAACTTTTTTTTGTTTTATTAAGTTTCTTAACGGTTTCTTACTAATTTGACGTCGCTGATTCCAAATCTACCCTCAGTTTTCACCCAGCAGCTCTAGTTTTTGAGATACAGGTACCCCCTGATTTAGCAGTATTTAACTCACATTACCTTCAGATCAGATGTGTAACTAAGCAAATTTCCAAAATTGTTCGTGATAACAACATTAAGGAGAACTTGTGTAAGAAACCCAAACAATTTTTGTGCCATTTGTGTCGAGTACATGTTTAAAGATTGTCATTAATGTGTTTCCAATTTTGTAAAACAAGCTTCCTTTAAATACTTTGAGAATCCATAAGAAGTGAATAGTAAGTCCTAGATACCAAATTTTGTGTGTGGAAGCTGTCTGTCATCTTTACGTTTATGGGTTAACAAAAAACTACCCTACCATAAGTACCAAAGTCCTATCATAAGTCGTGAACCATCTAATCACCAAGACGACTGTTATTTCTGCGTAGTGAATATTACCGGCATCAACCGCAAAAATCGTTGGCTCTTGAGGGAAACTTTGGTACCTGGACCTGTAAATATGATAAATACACCACTAGTATTTATAGATCGTATAATACTGCCTCCTTTTCATATAGAATTAGGGATGACGAAACAGTTCGTAAAAGCTCTTAACAAGAATGGTGAATGTTTTAAGTATATTGTCAAAACTTTCTCCAAATTGAGCACTGAAAAAACCAAGACAGGAATTTTTGATGGTCCTCTGATCAGGCAGTTAGTAAATGATCAAAACTTTATCAACTGCAGGATAGATCTGGAAAAAACCAAGTTTATTTGGGTGATCCTAAATTTCTTAGGAAATAAAAATTCATCGGATTATTCTGAACATATTACGCTGGTGCTGCACTTTCAGCAACTTGAATGCAATATTAATATCAAGATGCATTCCCTCTTTAGTCATTTAAACTAGTTCCCAAAAAAATTTTGGTGACGAGTGAAAAACAGGGAAATCGCTTCCATCAAGATATTCGTGTAATGGAAGAGCGATACCAAGGTCGTTGGAATGCTAATATGATGGCTGATTTCTGCTGAAGTATTCAGATTAGTACTTCAGACCCAGTTCATACTAGAAAGTCTTATAAAATAAAATTATATTAATTTTAGATTGATTTAATAAATATTTTAGTATTCAAATTCATGTATTTTTGTTAAAATCTCTTACCATTAATATCTCAAAAACTAGAGCTGCTAGACAAAAACGGAGTACAGATTTGGAATCAGCTCGGCAAAATTATTCGGAATCAGTCATAAAATTACTTAAAATAAAACCACTGTTTACCAGTGATATAATTGACAAAAGTCAGTTAGGTATATTTGTAAATCTGTCTAGAAGTTTGATAGACATGATGGTTTTGGATTCAATAGTAGACGATGTTGGGAAGGCAATGTCTGGTTGGCTAGTAAATAAAAATATTATTAGGTATAGATAATAACTGTTGGACCGCGATAGCTCGTCTTCATTTATTTCCTTTTCTCTCCACTTTGATGGAGTCGATTATGATAAAAACCAAAATTTAAAATAACTTTTACTTGGCAGCACCGATTTTGACAAAACATGAATAAGAACCATCACGATTATATCAGTTTCCAAATAAAAATAAACTGTATCGAAATTGGCCTAACGAATTAGGAGCTATGATGCCACAGACACACAGACACGTCAAACTTATAACACGCCTCTTTTAACATCGAATGTTAAAAATAACAAGGCCTATTCCCCAATTCAATCCCAACGGGGTGTGCCATAAATCATTCCATTATAACCTTTAACCTTCCATTTTATCAACCTCACAATCCTGTGCCACACGAGAATCCTCTATAAGCTATTAAAAAGTTTTCCCGGTCCGCTCTGTCTCGTTAATCCCCGGGGATTGTCTCGGACCACGCGCGACTCGTTCACCGATTACCACAAACGCTTCCACGAGGGTACGGGCCATTCATTTCGTTTAATAGAACGAGTTAAAAGTGAAATAATGTAATTTATCTAAAAGACACTTTATTTTGTTTCACGCTGAGCTCAAATTTAGTTTTAAATACGTTTTGTAAATCGAATAACAAAATAATCGAATAATCAAAAAAACAATAAGTACAATGATTGTTGTTTACATATTTTACTTTATTGTCATACACTTTAAGCTTTTATTTACTCAAATTCGCATGTTCCAGTAAGTATTTAAGTACATCTAGATCTAGTGTCAATATAAATCATTTGCTACTGATTGATCAGCAATATTGACAATACCATACATACAGGTAGGCCAGGGGTGGCCAAGTGTATAAAATATGACGTAATAATCTTAGAAATTAGTATTAAGATAATGATTCTAAAGACTATTTAAGTAAATACCGCACTCTGAAATGAACATTTAACAACTTGATTAAGATATATAGTCTATAGATAAGTAATTTATCTATAGGCTATAATTATTTTAAAATAACTTTTAAACTTTCGCGATTTGTACACAAATATTATTACATTATTATAAAACGAGTCTACGTCACGTATTATACGAGTATTATAAGGAATAGTAAATACCTTAATTATTTGCCCGACGTTTCGATCGAATTGCACCATAGGTACACGGGCTGACTGAGGCGGCTGCCGAGCAGCGTTGTCCTCGATGCGATGTTTCTGCGAATCGCCCTTATAATTATAATTAGTTATCCCGTGCCTACAGAAAATTCTGACAAAGCCGCGAGCGTAGCTAGTTCTATATAAATAGAAGATAAATTTACTCATTGTAATTTCATACATACATACATAGGTACATAGCATTACGGCTTTTTCCCAAAGGGGTAGGCAGAGGTGTATCACACCCACATTTCGCCAGCTATGTTTGGTCCCATTGGGGACGAGCCTATTGTCAATGTAATACTGTAATTTCCTAACGTTAAAATGAGTCTTCCCCACGAACCGTTACAATTAATAATCTGGCTGCGACATTTTCTACTCTTCTGACAGAAAGATTGATGATAATCACAGGACGATATTAGAGAGTCGCCACTTATGAGCTAAAATGGTCCCTACCTTGATAGTATCACATCGCCTCATTAGTTAGCGAAGCGTTTGACACAAGATGCAAGATTAAAGGAACGAGGGATTCCATGCGTCAAACATATAATTATAATATCTATTTATTATAATTATATGTTTAAAAAGTAAAATTTTCAGAGTTGTTGTGCTTTGTGCGTAACCGCGAGTGGAGCCGCGTTGGAACAAGCATCCAACGCGGCGCCACTCGCGGTTCCCCGTGGTATGTCGGTAAAAAAGGCCTGCCTACGTGCTATTCCAGACTATAATCTATCTGTGTGCCAAATTTCATGTAGATCCTTTCAGCTGTTCTGGCGTGATAGAGTACATCCTAACTTTCGCATTTCTAATATTTTTATGATTTTGAAATTTCTTTATTTATTAATAAAAGTATACAAAACAATGTAAGAACAATATTGCAAGTTGATTTCAATACAATAAGATCTGCTTTGTACAGGCTTAGATAGCACCTTTATAAAACATTTTGCATCTATTTATAAAATTGTAAGATGAAAATTTATACAAGAAATAAATAAATGATAATTAGGTACTATCAGTAAGTTATTGTGTGCTATATGTGTGGGTGGACAATCAGTGGATTTCCTGCTTTAAACGGAAAGGTTAGTTGTGTTGCTTTTTTATTCACTAAGTAGTGTTATATAATGATATGTTAGGAAGAGGCTAGCATCTAAGATACAGGCTCCGCCTAGTTTAGATGCTAGTGTGTCATAAATACATAATGTAGATTTAAAGTAAGTAAGACAATATAAAAACTAAAATGTACTTAACTATGTATTAAAAATATAAGCACTTTTATGTCAATAAAGAACATTATTATTATTAATGTGTGAAAATAAAAATACCTAAAGGGATATTTTAGTAACGGCTAGGTCTGACGATTTAAATGAGTATTATATTTTTGTAGTACGCTTAGATAGGTAAATTCAATGGATCAACGAGATTTTGCTTATAAAAAAGTATGTTTGCTTAGTCTGGTAGATTTCTGGAAAATAATAAGTGCGATATTTAAGGCTCTGTTCAACATTTACTGATAATCAACCTATCTAAAGCTTTTGTGAAAGAGTTATGACATATTTTCATTTAACACGTCAGAGATCCGTAATTTAAGTTAACTGCAAACTAAAGAGGGCGGTGGATAAGTTCCTTATTAAGCTATGTAAAAGTCTCAACTAAAATATATTTTACACTCAAAATACAACACGTCCGACCAACCTAACATAAACAACGGATAGCAACTCCAAAAATCCGACCGCACCTCGCACTGGTGTCACTCTCACACCCACAAGGGATTAAACCGTAATACGAATTGTTTTGTCGCATAAATTTTGGCCTAACACCGGTCTACACCGAATCCCTTGTAATTGGCACCTTCGTACAATTGGCTACCGTCATTAAAACAATAATTTACTGCAAGTATTCGCGGTGTAAATTTATACGAAAGTCAGTAGTAAAGCCATTTATTGGTGATTTAAAAGGTTATAAAGACATGCCCCGTTAATAGCAATAAAATTACAATTAGTTATATAAGCTATAAATAAGTTGAGTTCGTCTTTATAGTTAACTGGCTAATTCAACGGCTTTGTTACAGGAATGCATACGAAATAAAAGATAGACTGTAACTAGCAAGGTAGGTATAGTATCTACCTGAAATTTGGAACTGCTTTTCAAAATCAAAAGTCAAAGTCAAATGTTTTTATTTCATTTGGATCACATATATGATACTTATGAACGTCATACAAAGCCAGAAAAAGTGTCAGTAAATTTGCCTACGGCCAGTTCACTGACAAGGTTGAGCTCTGAGAAGAACTTGGCAAGAAACTCGGGCCACACTTTTCAATCGCCATAGTTGTTACAATTTTAATTGGTTACAGTTTGAAATATCACAGAAAGTACAGAACCAAAACACCATACTAAATCAAATTCAATAAAATTTGGATATGAGAAAATAATAATAGTAATAATGAGCAATCAAACTTTAATTTGTTTTCGTCAAGAAGTTTTCAAAATCCAATCAGTAGTTTTGGAGTAGTTTTGGTTTTGTTTCAATATCCCAATTGACAAACAATCGTTCGTTATCTTCTTTTTCATTTCATAAAAAATAATAAAAAAATTTTTTTTTTATAAAATCATTAAAAATCTAAAATATTATATAAATGGAAATCAATAATCTTCTTTTATCAATCTATCTAGCTGATAGATTATAAATGATTTTATTCAATTATGAATTTTCAAAAAAAAAACTTTTTCCTAACTCAGGACTCATTCGTGACGCTCATTACTGCCTTCCCGCATATCATTAGCAAGCGTTATGTCCCGTTAATTGGCTTCATTATATGCAGTAGGTATGGGGTAGTAGCCTTACGATTGAGGGGTGTGTGTAAGGGATAACGTGGGGCTTATACGTGCCGGCTTAAAGCGACGAATGTATTTTATACTATGGGACTTACGGCCGCACTCAGAGAAGTCAATTAGCAGTAATCTGTCATTAACGCAATTTTTTCATTGAACTATCGTCTTTAGGCTTATCGACTTAAGTATTAAGTACACGTTTTTACTAAATAAACTTTATAGTATGGCAGTTAGAGTATAGTATTATTGGTGTGCTGAAGATTAGTAAAGTTAATAACGTCATCTATATCAACCTGCCATCCTAAAGGACTATACCGTACTTAACGAATTTAAAGTAACATTGCCGTGTGTACGAGAATCAAAGTACGAAGCATTTACTTCTGCGGGTTACTCTCTTATCAGCAAACCGACGGTATTATGGAAAAAAATCTTTCTTTTTTGTTCGGAAAACACTCTTATTGAAACAGAAAAATCTGCCAAATCGTTCACAATTTAAATTCTGTCATGTAAAAAGGTATGCGACGAATGATATTTATTTGTATAAAGATTTCTAGATCATGAAAACATGATCACTTACAGCCCAAATAAATATTGTGAAGTACTTTGACCTATAAACTATGGATTTAGTTCGCCGTAGCGAAGCGGCACGTCACAAAACGGCCAATACTCCACCCCTCACTGTAAGGGGAGTGGGTAGTAATCTGATTTAGGGGCACTTACTAACAGGTAAAGTGCTTTTGCACGCCGAGTTTCACTTGTTTACGATACGCGCCGGCCATTTATTGGATCACGTTTATTTAATTAATCGTTCTGTTGAAACGGTCGCTACCTATGGTTTTATCGTACTGATAGACCTGAGCATTCACTTGTAACAAAACATCAAGTATTCGCCGATTTTAATTAACGTCGAACTGAACAATGAACAGAGCAAACATGGAACCAAACAGCGCTACGTACCTACATGTCAAACTTGACGGCAGCGTGTGCTGCGGCTCGGCAAAAAGCTTGTAGTAAATTTGAGAGCTTACTAGAATGCTCGCTAAAAAGCTACCGTATTTTTTCTATTGTAAAATTCACGGGAATATTCATTACAAATTAAGGCTTTAGATGTGAGGAAAAGCAATTTTGTTTCATAGGGCGCAGAAAAGAATTTTTACCGTGAACTATACGAGCATAGAGAATCCTATACTACGAGTACAAACGCATACGGCGACAAAAAAGACCGCGCCGCGCGCCGCAAGCTCCCGCACGGCACCATACTGAAAAACTGTACACTACAATAACACAACACTACCTACTACATCTACTACCTTTATAAAAAAAATAAAATGGCATTACAAAGAATACAATGCTATGCAGTATGCACATAAGATTAGAATTTTGATGACAATAAATACAATTTATAATTAAGTGCCCCTGAATTTGTTGTAGCGCTGCTTATGTGCATGATCTAATCAAAATGGCTGTGGCAGCGTAGTGAACATACAATTACATCACACCTAGACTGTATCAATATAATTCTAATCTATGGACTGAGAGATAAAAAATAAAATTGTGCTTTTTAAATGTTATGACTATGGTGGTCAACCGCCGTCTCGTAAATGCTGCCAAAAAATCTCATCTTTTTGAAAATCATATAATATATTATAAAAGACGAATAAAATTCTAAGCTTTCGACAATCGACACTAAATCACTTCAAAAATGTTCAGCAAATTACCACAAATATGAACCAACTCATCGCGGGTGTTCACAGTTCAATCTTCAACCATATCGAATTCTCGGCTTCAGTTTAACCAATAACCATTGTAAACAGACCCCCAAACTGTACAAATATCGACCTTATTGCCTAGTAATAAGGTGCATCAAGAGTTGTTAAAGTTAAAAGCAGAATGACTGCGAGTAACGCTAATGGTCCATGAAATTGGCCGTTTGCCGATAAATGTAAGATTTTTTTGGCATTTCAAATATACTGTTAGGATAGGCTTGCGTCGTTTATATACCGTGTCCTCGAAATTATAGTGCCCAGTAGACCGATTGTCCTGATTCCAGTTGATGTAATTAACAAAACTTTAATTATTCCTGTCAGGTATTTGGAAAAATTATAAGTATAAATATATAACTCTATGGATCTGTGGTCTGATAATAAATGATTTTTATTTTATTTTTATTTTTTATAAGCTTGAGATGACTTATTCCCGACCGCTCCACGATTTTGTTCCCAAGCGCTCCATAACTAAAATTAAATATTATTGTTACTTTGTAAAATTGTTCCCAAGGGCTCCAAAAACTTATGCAAATTTATTTCTTCAAAACTTCTGATTAATTAGCTCTTACTATTTACGTATTAAAAGTAATTCGTGGTAAGATTCACAAACCTTCAATTCTATAGTCTTTGATGTTGTGTGTCCCTGACGAGTACGTAGGAAGAAGATGGCAACAGCCGATTCTGTCGGTGCCTCAACCTGCTGCAGCACGCACCCCACACACGCGCGCTGCGGGCGCTCAACATGTTAATTTGTTTAATGGTACACAGACTGAATTCACAAGAGTTACTTATTATTTGATAGCATTGGAGTGTATGAATATGAAACCATAGAACCTTAAATGTATTTTAATTAATAGATATTGTCAGATTTAAATTTTAAAGGATGTCCAACACCTGTAATGATAGTTGTATGTTTATTAAATAAATAAATAAAAATTAAAGGTTCTCTATGGAAGCGAAACCTGGACTATGACACAAAGAAAGATTGGAAGCTTTTGAAATGTGGTGTTTGCAAAGAATGGAGGGTATAAGCTGGACAGACATGATTACCAACGAAAAGGTACTGGAACGAGTACAAGAGAGAATAACTATCATAGAAACTATTGAGAACAGAAGAAAAATGATTGTACACCTGATACGATACGGTCCGTTTATAAAACACATCATAGAAGGAAAGATAAAAGGCAAGAGAGGAATACGTAGGCCAAGGAGGACTTTTATTAAACAAATCAAGAAGGTACGGATGGTGTCGTATCAGGAGGTGAAAGAAATGGCAGAAAAAAGAAAAGATTGTAAAATACTCCAACGACAAAAGCGCAGCTCTCAAATGAAGAGAGAGTTCAAGCTAAGTTAAACGATTATAAAAGGGTAAAAGTAAGAGTATATTCATAATGGCTATGCATTGCATATGAGACATCATCATTTCAGCCTATTGCAGTCCACTGCTAGACGTAGGCCTCTCGTAAAACGCGCCATATCACTCTGTCTTCCGCCTTCCGCATTCAGTCAGACCCAGCGACCTTTTTTAGGTCGTCGGACCATCTAGCTGGAGGGCGTCCTACTCTACGCTTGCCGAGTCGCGGTCTCCACTCTAGGCCACGCTTGCTCCAACGTATGAGACAAGATATACCTAAATAAACTTTAAGAATGAAAATGATATATTCACAGTAACACTAGCCTTCATAACCAACATTATTCATTCAACTATCAACCCGTCTGAACATACATATATTTATAAACCAGTGCCATTGTTTGTAGGTTGTATGAACGGTGTTATTAATTTGCGCAACAACGCATTCCACGTTTCAAAACAAGCAGGAAACAGCCGTGACTAAATGAAAATATTTCTTCCTCACTTGTTTCAACAAGCTAATAATATAGCAACCATTATAATTAGAACCATTTACCACTATATATTTTCAGTTGTGATTAGGGTTACCACCCGTACTATATTATATAGTGTCGTGCTATATTTCAGTTCGTTGTAGGTACTATATTATGTTATAGAAAAATAATATAGTACCTACAAATAATACTAAATATATATTTTCATCGGTAATTCAGGTTTCGAGCTTTGGGAATTTTAGAACGAAACGCATTCAATTGCTCAGATTCCAATAATTATTTTAAAAATAATAAGATTTTTCAACCAAAGCTAAGACTAATAACAAAATATACACATGGTCAAATAAAAAAATTAGCAAAAATAAATGTGTAATTTTTTTAGGTACCTACTATATTTTTTGCAATGTTTTCAAAAAATACTATTTTACCTTTAAAAAATAGTGGCAACCCTAGTTGTTATGAATGTTTTTGAAGTTGAGTGGGAGGGGAGGGAGGTCTTTATAGCTGGTTGGCAACAGTGACGTCAAAGTAAAGTAAACACAGTGATAAGCGTACAACCACGTAGTTGACTGTTGATAAGACATGACCATACCAATTACAGCCACGGTCCGTTGGCATGATGGCGTGGTTTAGGTAATAGGTTATTTTTATGTCGTAGCGATTGTGTTCACTAATTTTCCTGTGGAATTCTATTTACGAATGTGCGTGTCAAATCATTACAATAGTGATAGGGGTTCTACAATTGAATTGTAGTAGTTAATTTTGTAATACTTAACGTCTACTTACGTCAGCGTCATTGAATTGATATCGAAGACAATAATTAATGTGCTGCAACTGTTTTTACAATTTCGCAACATTTGTTAAGTATAATTGTACGGATGACGTTTGTTTAAATGAACGAACAACAAATTTAATGTGTTCTAGAGCTGTATATAGGTTTAAATAAAAAAAATGCATTGATATTAATATTGTATGCCTGTCGAATCGCAAAGTAGGCTTGTGTCGAAGGATTTCTTAACACGCTGTGCGAAAGAACTGTTCTAAATAAAATACTAATAATAAATTGTCTGTTTTTCTTAATACACTTTTGAGACAAGAAAACTGTTATTCATTTATGCCAAGAATTACTTAGCTACATATAAAAATATGTTAAGAAACGAACGTTGAAATCTCGTGATTTCATGTATTTCTGTATGAACGACCGTAAATTGTGAGAAGAAAATAAACATTTTTTGCTTTCCTTCTTTCTTTTCTTTTTGTATAAACGTAGTAAGCCCGTGCGCCCTCCGTGGACCGACGACCTGGAAAATATAGCTGGGTCTGACTGGATGCGGAAGGCGGAGGAACGAGTGTTATGGCGCGTGTTAGGAGATTCCTACGTCCAGCAGTGGACTGCAATAGGCTGAGATGATGATAATGATGATGTAGGTATGTATTTTATTCAAAATCTCTTTTACCTGTGCAAGAGAAGAAAATGTCGAATTAAATCCTGCACTAACGATAATTTTTAGATCGACGTTTTATACCATTTCCCATTGTTCACTGGTATAAAACGACGACTTCAAAAAGTATCTTTTCCGATTCATACCGTGGGGCGAACAAATCGTCGTATGAATTGACGAAAGAAAATGACCTCCATGCCTGATTCTGATGATGAAAAAAAAAGGGATGATAGCCGAATGAAAAACTGTTGTTAAAATCGGTTCAGTTGTTTCGGAATTTACCTCAAACAAACAGACAGATAGACAGACAGACAAAACATTTACAAAGTCCATTTGTTTATAAGTAACGTTAGTAGCTACTCTAAAAGCTGTTATTTTAATATAAAAACTGACCCTCAATTTTATTTAGATATACCCAGTTATCGCTCGCAGTGGTTTGTTTGGTGAGGCCTATGTTCAGCAGTGGACGTCGTTGGGCTGATAATATGATGATGATGATGATACTCAGTAATAAAGGCGACAGTTCTAAAGAAGGGACAGATCAGGAGTTCCCTAAACCGGCGAAAATGCATGAAAAGACTGATGAATGTTGAAGAAGACAAAGATGTATGTCAGAATTGTAGCAAGAAGGAAATAGTCTCTACCTACCCGTCTGTTGGGAAAGAGGCATGATCTATATGTATGTGTACCCAGTTATGAGTGACCGTCCAACTCGTCTTGTTACATTTCTATTTGCCACAACGATTTGATGTTTTTAAGATACCTATGACAGATTAATGTAGAACATTTGTGTTACTAGAGAAACTTAAAATGAAATTAAATGAAATCTCGTTTATTCATCTAGGTTACAAGGCAACACTAATGAAAGTCACAATTTAAGAAGAAGGTTATCCGAAAAGCTATGAGAAGAACTGGCAAGAAACTCACGCCACTCTTATTTAAAAAAATGGATAGTTACAATTTTTTGTTTTATCCATGTTTCTTGCGCGTGTACCTTCGGGTAATTTTCGTTTGATCGTGCATAACTGAAAGCTATGCACGCATAAACTATGTTGAGTATTTTATAATTATTTATTCTATTTTTTTATATTTAATTTTTTTAATATTTTAACGTTTTAATTTTAATATAATTAAAAATAAAATTAAGAGCATCTTTCTACCATATCACCTTCTTTTACTCGATTAAACAGTCAGTAATGACATGATGAGGTTAATCAATGTGTTTGAAGTAGTTTGCCAAGACATGTGCGCCATGTTCAACCTTGGCAAAACATCAATGGCATCATTGGCTTCACACACTGCATTCGTGTCACCTTCGCTATTAACATCAAACGATTTGGCACAATGCTTGCCTAACAGACCTGACCTATGAATTATCTTGAAGATCTTTAAAGACGTTTTTTTAGGGTTCCGTAGCCAAAAGTTGCTCATACTTCGACAGATCTTATAAAAACACTTTAAGGTTTCTAAAATTGTTTTTTTATTAGGTATGTGAATATTTTCGGAAATAAACGGTTCAGAAGCAGCATAAATTGAATCCCTCTATTTTCTAAACCGTAATAAGTACCTAAAAATCTGAAAAAAAATCACAAAATATCACAATAACACTTACCTAATAAATAAATACATCCAACTAAAATTATTTTGAACATGATCGGATGTAACGATTTTGAGTTATGGCCGAAAAACATTGCTTCTCAACAAAAGGATGTAAGCCCCATAGCGCTTACGTCCTTTTTATGCAGAGCTCTTTTGCTGCGGAACCCTACATAGAACATTAAATATAATTTAGAAAATGTAATAAGCTTGCTTTTCTGTATGCATGTACCTATATGTAAGTAAAAGTTAAGCTTAAAATATTTTTTTTTTTAAATAAGACCCATTTACGCTGTATAGGTAGCTATATTTTTCAACACAAAGTATTAATCGTATGAAATTATCATCCGTCACATAAGAATTATGATTTTAGTATAATTTGAGTAATCATACTAAAATCATGATTCTTATGTCTGATACTTAATACAAATGTTTGGAAATTTATTTATTTTAGGCCTACACATCACCATGGTAGTTTCCTCCAACCATTAACAGATGGCGTTAGCTTACCTTTGAAATTAATCAAGCGCATGGAAGTCGGACGAAAATACCGTAAAATGTGGATATATGCGAGTAAGGATATTGGTTTATTTATAGTTTATTAACACCAATTACATAATTATTTATGGTTACATACTGTTTGTTTTCCAAATCTATACAAATAAATAAAATTGAAATGTGTCTGTTTGTAATAGCTTTTTTGAGTATTTTACAGTACCTACTTACTACTTATACACCTAACAAAAACACACTTTTGAAATTTTTTATCTGTCTGTCTTTCTGTCTGTTTGAGTTTGAGGTAAATTCCGAAACGACTGAACCGATTTCGACGGGACTTTCACTGGCGGAAAGCTAATGTCACAAGCCCCCGGCTGTTGGAAAAACAAATGTTAAAAAAATTATGCGTGTAGAAAAAAATCTGGTCTGGATAGAGGAGAGGAGACCCAAGGCCGAGCAGTGAAATAGTAATGGATTGTTGATACCTATAGCGTTCTAAGGCGATCTAAAAGACTTTATAAAACACTTAGCTATTTAAAAATCTATTGAAACAATGTATTTTATAAAAGCTAGTTATTTCGGGAATGTTTGCTTCAGTCATGTGTAAACACAATCTTATCGGAAACAATATTAACACTAATCGCTTAACTGCACACGGGTATTTCTAAATTGCTTTTTGTTAAGATAACAGCAGTGGCGACTTTATGTATACGTAAAGATCTTTTCCTTTTTGTATATATTTTATATATTATCCGTATAGTGACGAATTTTGAATACATAATGTCACTACCCCATTTCGACCCGTGGGTGTCGCAAGAGGCGACTAAGGGTGTAACCTTAAGAGGACAAGAACACTGCGTGAAAAGGAAAATTCGAAACAAACCCTATACCAACCCGTCTGGCCCGAGTGGTATAGTAGACTAAATTCCCTCCACATTATTTGGAGAAGACTTGTGCCCAGCAGTGAGACGATTGTGAGTTGAAATGAAGATGATATATTTTACTTATAGCTTAAGCCCGCGGCCTGGTTCCTGCCTAAGGTAAATAATAAAATTGTTTAATGTTACCTTTTTCATGAATCACTCTATACAACGTTTTTCTTTGTTAATACTAAAGCTGAAAACTCCAAACATCTTTTTCTTTGCAGAATCAGAATAAAAAATCTAAATTGAATAAGAATTAAACCTCACAAAGTTATAAGCATTTTTCATGCTTATTCTGCCTTGCTAAGAAAATAAGGCGCAGTTGCATTACGTAAGCCATGGGAAAAACGCATGTAAAATAACTGTTTTTGTTACAATTTCCCTCGCGCATGACATGCACCTATGTCGTTCTTTTTTGGTAGGGCAGTATTATGCTGAATATAGGCGAATATCAGTAGTTCAATATTTAGTACTTATTTATTTTATAAGAGTAGACGGTGCGGCTCAAGGCGAGGCTATTGATAAACTTCAAACAACGGTGTCCAGCTTTCAAAATTTAAATACATTTTTGACAAAAAATATAACATGCTATAAAAATAATTAGAATCGATCCTGCTACTGATTTTAAACAAACTACTTTCAGGTTTCGCATTAAGTAGGAATAACATTGTATATTGGTGAAAACTACATGAGATTTCAATAGTTTTTGAGTACCTATATCGCGTACAAAAGCGGCGCGGCGGAAACCTTATTTTATACTCAGTAATGATATGGGTATATTAAAATATTTATAGTTACGAGGACGCTATTGTTTACGCCCAATGCTATTGGAATTTTCCATCATGAATACTCAATATTATTTTAATTCCGAAGTCTGGAACTGTACCTGGAAACAAACAAAATCGTTTTTTTTCTCTGACATAGTTAACATGCATATGAGTAAGTACAATATTTAGTCGCATATTGAACGGTATAGCGCGTGGTGGTTTACTCTTATAATTTTAAATTCTCATTATCTTTTGCCCGGGGCTCCGCTCCCGTCAATCTTTGTTTACTCTGCCTTTATTGGTCGTAGAGTGATGTTCTATACATACCTAGTCTAATCTCTTTCTCAATGAATGGGCTATCCAACACTAAAATAATTATTAACATTAAAATAATATTCTTTTGCCGTTAGAAAGTTACATTATCACTGAGTAACAAAGGCTATATAACACCACGCTACAGCCAATAGGAGCTGAGCAGTTGCAAAATAAAGAACGACAGGAGCGAAGTCCCGCGCGATTTCTAGTAAGTATTTTATATTAATTACTCACAGAAGTTCATAAACATAGTTTATTACCCGTACTAAAACTTTTTGTCATCATAAATTACCAACACTTCCCTCCATACAAACCCTAAGCTCCATCAACAATAGCATTTAACTGTATCAATAAAATAATTATCCAATCATGAGGCAATTTACTCGGATTGTCCCCGTTAACTCTGTCTCTTTCACTCTTATTTATTAAGCATGTGGTTTCTTCTCGCTCGTCACGAAGCGGCAACATTTGAGGACGGTGACACGGTTCGCTCTTGGCGTCTGGGATACAGTTCTACCAACATTATTCTTCTATTGTTTTGAACTCTATTTCATTGAGATTAGGTTGAAATTGCTGTGTTTGAGTGTTGTTATAAGTTTGTATCAAGTGTACACTTTGGTCAACCAGTTTGCGGTGGCCTCCTGTGCATTTTCTCTAGTTTCAAGGTCTGAACGCAAGTAGTTCTCAGTGTAATTTTCCAAATAAAGAGATGTAAATTAGTTTGATTGCGTCAAGTACCTTATTAGATGGTCTGACTGTTATGGAAAGTCGTGTTTGCATAACAAGCAGATATACGTATGAGTTGTGAGAAATATTCAAATATATTTATTGAATTCATTTCAATTTAGAAAGTAAATGGGTTTATAAAGTAGTTTTTAATAGATATTTATTTAAAAACCGGACAAAGCCGTACTTTTGCGATGAAATAAATGTGTGCCTGCCAGTAAAAATATAAACAGTTTTAGGTAAGACAAAACAAGGTTTAAACGATTAATAGTTAACTACCATGACGTTATTGAAATCAGGTTTAGCAGACGTGAGACCTTGTTCTGTAATAAGACCGAAAAGGTTTTGTTGTCACTGGCTTGTGCATAAGAATGAAGAATACTCATAGATTAAATTTCTTCTCCAGAATTTCTGTCCTGACAGATCCATGTATCCAATAAGGATTTACACTAAAGTAGAACTTCAAATCTTCTAAATTAAAGCGATGATGGTGGCTGAATGGATAAGAGACCGGCGTGCTAACCAGCAGTTGGACAATAATGGATTGCTGATGATGATGATGATGAGCTCTAGATACTGCAGAATAATTGCTGTATTGATTGCCTTTGTGCAAATGAGTAAGGATTTTAAAAAGGTACAGCTAATTAGTGAAATATAAATTACTAGAAATCGAGCGGGCCTTCGCTCCCATCCTTCTTTATTGGGCCACTGCTTAGCTCCTATTGGCCGTAGTGTGATGTTATATAGCTTATATTACTCAGTGATAATGTAGCTTTCTAATGGCAAAAGATTTTTTTAAATCGGTCCAGTAGTTTCTAAATTTATTCGTTACATACAAAAATACAAATCTTTTCTCTTTATGATATTAGTTTAGAAGTTTAGATATAGACCTAGCGGTAGAATATGAATAATTCTAGAGTAGACAAAGAAGTCTAAGTATTGCATTAATCTTAACACTGTCTGTCAGTTGGTGATGCGCAATTGTCGCATGACTAGCGTCTCGATGTAATAAGAAAACTAATAAATTATAAAATCCGAGGAAGATATTCAGAGACTAGTATAACATAAAAGAAATGTTGATGTTCCTCAATTACTTATAATTATAATTTAATTAAATATTTTAATTTTATTTTATTTTTTTACTTTTTATAATTTTATTAATGTTTCTATTAATGCTTACTAACACTAGTTTTTAATTTTTTAATTGTTATTCTTGTTACTAACACAAATATGGATTTATATGGTCGGAAATAAATTTATTATTATATTATTATTATTATAATAATATTCTACCACATTCACACAGCGCCACCTAGTCCCAAAGTAAGCAATTATATTTGTTTGTGTTATGGGTACTAAACAACTGATATATTACTTAAATACATTTTTTTTTGTAAATACATACATATTATAGATAAATTACACCCAGACAGAACAAACCTTTATGCTCATCACACAAAGATTTGTCCTGGGTGGGGATCGAACCCACGACCTCCGGCTTAGCAGTCAGGGTCACTAACCACTAGACCAACAGGCCATATATATTTAATTAACCCAAAAAGTACCGATCGTTTTATTTAAGGTTAGGTTATCGATTTCAAAATCGGTTTACCTAATCTCCTATTTTGAAGTGCCAATCATGCTAAGCTTCGGATTTGTTTCATGTTAGGTGTACGTAGCTGGTTTCCATATTAAAAATCCAATATACATGACGCTGCGATTTCCATAATACTGATCCAGACAGGATCATCAATCATTGGCTTTGAAGGTAGCTGAAGAGATCCTAATCAACCTGACAATAACGCGTTAGTCCTGTTACTTTAAAACTTTTGTGCGGTAGGTACTTTTTTGTTTTTTTTTTTTTATACCACGACGTTGGCAAACAGACGTACGGTCCGCCTGATGGTAAGCGGTTACCGTAGCCTATGGGCGCCTGCAACACCAGGGGCATCACGAGCGCGTTGCCGACCCTTAAGAAACCTATTCACTCCTTTTTTGAAGAACCCCATACTGTAGTCCCTTGGGAAAACCTCGTTAGGGAGTTGTTTCCGATTGTTTGACTTCGCTTCTGGATGAGAAATCTTTACTAGTATTATAAAGCTGTAGAGTTCGTTCTAGTCCCATTTGAAAAATTCTTTTAGTGTTGGATAGCCCATTTATCGAGAAAGGTTATAGAGTAGGTATATTACATCATGTCACGGGCAAAAGGAGCTGGGCAGTGGCAAATAAAGAACGACGGGAGCGAAGCCCTGCGAGAAAAACGTCAGTTTCGTTACGAAAGTTGACGGTACATTGGTTTTGGTATTGGCAGAGACCTTTTCTGCAGCAAGCTCGATAAAAAATAGGATAGTATATCCTATCAATTTTGTCGTTTTTTAATTTTATTATAATAAATACATTAAAATATATATTACTATCCGTGTAGAGACGGATTAAGAATACATAATGTCACTACCCCATCTCAACCCGTGGGTGTCGTAAGAGGTGACTAAGTGAGTAAGTACCTTATACAGACAAGAACTGCGAGAAAAGAAAAATTGAAAACAAAACCCTATACCAACCCGTCTGGCCAGCGTGGTCGCGTAATTCTCTCCACATTCTTTAAAGGGGATCCGTGCTCCGCAGTGGGACATTTATGGGTTGAAATAATGATGATAATGATATTAAAACAGTAACTTTCCTATTGACCCCAGGAGGTGTCACCTAAACTTGTTGAATAACATTTTATTTACTCATTAACCCGGAACCGTTCACCACGCATCATAAAATCATTAAGTACCTATTGATTTTGAATGAATTCTGAATTAATTCATAAATATTCAATTAACTGTTTCACGATATAGCGTGGGTGTTTTAATAATCATTTTATGAATAGTTATTAAGTTTGTTTAATTAATTTGGTTTTTTCTTATGGTACCAGTTTGCGATACTAAATCGTAATTAAAACACTTTCTTCATGCTTCAAATCATCACTTTCTAGCTTTGTACTTCGCACTGAGGGTTCCGTACGATCAAACATTTTCGATTTTTTTATTGTAAGGTAGGACAAGTAGCTACTTGTCATAAATTCCAGCTTAGCTAAACAGAAATAAACAGACAATAGATTCTTCTAAGTTGGACGAAGAGATAGGAGAGAGGAGAATAGGATAGAGCCATTTCTTGGCTAAGCCACTTCACTAGATGACCTTCTTCTTAATATTGACATTAATGCTCTATCTTCTTACATTTAACGCAGAAAAAGTCATTAAAAAAATGTATTGACATTAAATTGCTTAGAAGTTGTTCTATTCTAAGCTAGTCTAAGTTTAAAGTCGCATGTCCAATCTGAAGAACACTAACTGCCACACTCAGAAACATTTAATGTAAGTAAGTATACTTTTTGCTTTATATTATAAAGCTGAAGAGTTCGTATGTTTATTTGGTTGAACGCTAGGATCTCAGGAACTACTGGTCCGATTTGATTAATTATTTTAGTGTTGAATAGCCCATTTATCGAGGAAGGCGATAGGAACTGAGCAGTGGCTAAATAAATAACACCGGAGCGAAGCCTAGCGCGACCTCTAGGAATAAATAATTAGGATTAGGAGTCCACTAAGTAAATAATATAATATTAAAATTGACCCTGAGTGACAAAAAAAATAATTTTTAATAAAAAGTAAAAAATAATGATAATAAAATGAATAATAATATATAATTTATTAATAAATAAATACATTTTTAATGTATTTACTTCATCATCATCATCATCAAGATTTTTGATCTTATGGTGTTTTGATGATTTTTCATCATCATGATGATGACGGTGAAGTAAAGTAAATAATTATATTAAAATTGACTCTTGAGTGCGGCTGTTATTTAGTTTGACAATGTATGTCACTCAACACTCCGGCTCATTAGGCTAATGGCAATTGGGCCGTCAAAACAACGCAATGCACGCAGACCGTTATCGCGGTTTGCATCCACGGTCGCGGTCGTTGCCCCGCATTCGCGCACTCACTACAAATCACAACACAGATTTCGTACAACTAATCGTGCAGGGTTGTCACTTGCATTAGCTCTAATAAAAAAAATATTAAAAATATTAAAAATATTCTTTATTTTTCGTCAATGGTTTATTAAATTGTATTTTTGTTTCAACAAATATAACTGTGTATTTTTGTTTAAACAAATATAACTGTATCTGAAACTACTACATTTACTTTGGAAATATTTTTAATTAAACATAACATAGCATCACGTCTTTTTCCCCGAAGGGGTAAGCAGAGGTGTTTCACACCCACATTTCGCCAGCTATATTTGGTCCCATGAAATAGGGGGCGAGCCTATTGTCATCTACCGGGAACATTTGTTTACCAAACTCCGGGAAAATCTCAATACTGGAATTTCATGATACAATATTCCAATACAATTTTCACCCGACCCGGGAATCGAACCCGGGACCTCTTGCACAGCAGTCGTATATACTTTCCACTGCACCACCGAGGCAGTTAGTAATATTAAAAATAATTAAAAGCTAATTATTAAAGACTAAAGGTACTGTAACTAATAACTTTCTGTAATTCTAAAGGTCTTTAATTATTTAATTAAACCAGTGTTTCAAATTAGAGCTTGTGTCAGTACAATCACCACTAGTTTTACACTAAACATAGCGGCTTTCAATCATGAACGTCATCATCGATATGTAGTTAATTCCAACATTAACACTGAGTAATATTGACCGCGGTCAACAGCTATATGAAGAAACTAATATAATAATAAAAAAATAAGTTTCTGCAATCTAAATCGAGTGGCAGCCCTGTTAATCGAGCAATTGCTTTACAGTGAGCGGTGCGGTCAACGTACTGAGCGTCACGCGACGCCGCGCGCTCTAATACGCTTAGATTACTGCCTACTACATCGTCCAATTCATCTAGACCTCACAGCATAGGCCATGCTACCCTTCTATCTCCCTAAATGTTCTATTGTAGGGAGGGGTGAGGTAGTTCTTTGTACTATGGTCTAGTGCGTGCTGCATTGGCAGGTATTGCGAACACTGCTATTTGCTGAGGTTTCATTTGTACATGCCCTTTATTGTGGAAGTTTTTTACTATTCATTTGTTGCATACTTATCTGTTGATCAAAATTACCTATTACTTGTTTTTTATATAACTTGATGTAGGTACCCCATGTACTATTGCATTCACAAATGAATCCTCTTTAAGATCGTCGACGTCGACAAATTTGATGACACTATTTTTCGGATAACATGTTTTATTCTACTACTATCTAACACCATTTACATATAATCTGCTTTACGTTTGGGTGCTCCATGTATTTCTTTGCCTCACTGTCACTGCGGTGAAAGCGTCGACAGCCTCGGTCATCATGGCCTGTCCTGCAGCAGGAGTGCCGGCCGTTTTTCCCGGCACGCCCAGCTTAATGACATTATCCGTCGTGCTCTTGTCAGCACCGGCGTTCCATCCTTATTAGAACCTCATGGTTTGGCACGTGACGATGGGAAGAGACCTGATGGTATGAAGTTACTGCCTTGGAAGATGGGCAGGCCTTTGGTGTGGCTACCTGCGTCGATACCCTTGCGCCATCACACCTTCCGAGTACAGCGGGTTGTGCTAGTGCTGCTGCTGCAGCTACAGAGTCCCTTAAACGGCGCAAATACAGTAATTTAGCTGATAATTACTTATTTGAGCAGATTGGGGTCGAAACATTAGGCTCATGGGGTCCGAATGCTCTCCGCGTTTATAATGAACTAGCGACGCAGTTAATCGATACTTCACGTGACCAGAAGGCTGGTTTTTATCTCGCACAGAGAATCAGCATTGTCATCCAGCGTGGCAATGCTGCTAGCTTTCTGGGCACTTTCCCTTGTGACAGTGATGCCGATGAATACTTTGACGCCTAGCCCGCATTACCATTTGTATTATTATTTATTTATAGTATTGTAAATAGAAGTTGTAGATATGTAAGTAAGTAGGTAATAATGTTATATTTATAATTAAGATAATTGCATTTAAATGTAACTACTATTCGCAATAAATGATTTATGAATTTTTAACTTGTGACTTCCATAAGAGTTATTTTGTAACTTAAGCGAGATTTCATTTCATTTGATCAAGAATTCAATGGGGAAATACTGAAGCAGAAATGTTTAGCTTTTAAATGTGTAAGAATTGCGTTTATAATACATAGACTCTGCTTTCTATGAGTGTAACGTGTTAGACTCATAGAAAGCATAGACTTTTGAAACATTATCTAACGGATAACAAACACATGTGCACCATGTAGTCTACTATGTTTTTTGATATAGGTACATATCTGTTCTACTAACCTTACAAGAACACATTTGTATCCAAACTACTCACATTAGAAACAATTAAGTGCTAACTTATTCTCACTCTCACACAACACACACAAGTTTAGTTTAATTTGTTTAATTTCTTTACATTTTCATTTACTATTATAACTTCTCAGTGTTTTATTATTTTGGTGCTTTACATACTTTATTATTTTGGAAAATTTATTGTAACTCGGGAGAGGGCGTTGGTATCTGTAACACAGTTTTATTACTTCCTCAGATATCATCGTTTCAATTGTTATTTATAAAACTTGTTATTTATTCCAAATAAAGATCATTATTATTAGGTATTATTAAAATATAAAATGTACTCTTCAATTTATATTTCTCTAAAATAAAGAAAAACCCTAATTTAATAAAACACTATGACTAACTCAATTGAGCGTAAATCCTGCTAATGCTTTAATCAGCTTACGTTCAACTGAAGACTGGGCAATCCTGCCAGCAACATCAGGCGATAATAGGATTGTCTTCGTGCGATGGTGCGATACAACTTAAACAGGTATTACAGATATAAACTAGGTACTTGAATAATTTTCAAATTACCTATGTGCAGGCTTACTCTGAATTTTGACATTCGATTAGTCAGTTTTGATGTCGCTGTCAAATGTTTGAATGTGACAGCGAGCATATATAAATTTCCATACATTTGACAACGACATCAAATCGAATGTCGAAATTCATAACTAGAGTAAGCCCCCAGACCACTGTTTCTAATATTTTTTTCACGCGTATCTCTATATGTCTATGTGTGTGTAAGAATACTCTTTATTCCCTCAAAGCATCTAATCGGGATGATTTTGTTAATTGTGTCTATTGATACGTCTAAACCGTCCACTGGTTATATAGGTTTTATAGGTTAGGTTTTATTTTGATACAACCAAAACGGCGCGGCCGTAAAGTACAAAATACCGGGAGAAAAGAAAAACTTTGCGCACCATGTTGAGTTTTAGATCATTGAATAGCTCTTTCAAAACCAAAATGCCAAAATAAGCTTCGTCTTTAGATTTATACGAATTTCCTGTGAATATGATAGTATAGTATTTAAATAGGTTAGATGTTTGTAGTTTTTAAGAAATGATGTAAATATTTTATTGATTTATAAGAACTTTTCTATGGGAAATTGTTATCCTGGTAATAAAATATAGCTTCGTTTAAGAATGAATTAACCTGAAAGTTGTTTAGGTGTGATTTCTACGTATTTCTCGTTACGTGTAATGATTGAATCCCCATAACAGGGATAGCTTTTGAATCTGTTGTATTTCCTGACCTGCGTATTGAAATTACATTGTGTAAAAGACAAAGTTGGTCTATATGAATTGCGTAAACGAATAAAAAGTACCTAAATAAAGAAATCCGGCGGCATTAAAAGCGAACTAGAAAGAAGAGGACATCGATACAAAAATTATCCAAGTCGTTGGCATACACGTACGTACGTAATCTGACTCAAGGGAACCGTAATTTTTTCCAGCATAGAAAGTAGTTTAATATGTACTTTTATAATCTACTTATCTGTGTGCCAAATTTCATAGAGATTCTTTCAATTAATCTGTCGTGATTAAGTAACAAACATCCATCCATCATCATCATTTTAACCCACAAACGTCCCACTGCTGGACACGGGTCTCTTCTAGAGAATGAGGAGGGAGTTTAATCTAGTATACCACGCTGGCCAGACGGGTTGGCACAGGATTTGCTTCGAATTTTCTTTTTCTCGCAGTGCTCTTGTCTGCATAAGGTTTACTTCCTTAGTATTATATTATGTATTCTTAATCTGTGTAGTGACACAGTTACACAGAACATCCATCCAAACTAAGTCTCAGTAAGTAAGTAACAGTAAGATATTTCCTCTCTTTACGTCTCGTTTCTCTCCGCTTTGATGGAACCCAGGCCTACTGAAAGAACCGCTAGATTTATCTGTCGCAAAATTATTATTATTTGTTATGGTCACGTAAAATATTATGCCCTACAAACGTCTTTATTATGGTACTATATTTCTTTTTGCTCCGTAAAATGAAGATTCAAGTATGGATTTACTCGTTCGTTCGTCTAAAATGGGTTTTATGTTACCAATTTTGCAGAATGTGGACTGTGGTTGGCTAAACACGATAAAACAGCGAAAAATGTGTTGATATTAATTTGTTTATTAACAAATTAAAATAAAACAAGGTAGCGAATATAAAGATGGAAAAGAAAATTATTTACCTTAGGTACTTTCTACCTAAGTTACCTACATTTATTTCTGACGTTTCCCAGCTCGCAAGTTATTGAATTCCTTAAAGGAAATGTCCGTGAAACTGAATCGAAATACATAGAGTTAAAGACATAAAAATTGTCATTATTTTTCTGTTAAAGATTATTATATTATTGTGTTCTCGTTTGTTTATTAAGTCCATTCAGACCATTTATCTCAAAAACGTGTTCAAAAGGTCGAAATTATACGAGTAGATGTTAACTGTTCAACCAGAATGAAATGGAAATGAATGTTTAGGGCTTTTTATTCTCTTTCTCGTAAAATCTACTAAATGGATTTCGTTGAAATTTTACACTTATCTTGTAGATATTCCTATTCCCAATTCGAATATTCTTAGTGCAGGCACCAAAGATTACCGTACCTTATCTTTATCTTAAGAATTATGTAATTGTGTACTATTTATGCTGAGTAAATATTTGATTTTCTATACTATAGTTGTAAGTTTCCAGAACAAAATAATGCAACATACATGATACACGCGAAAAACAATACCCTTCCTGGCAGTCCGGTAAAAATAAACAATTTTATTATTAAAAAATAATATAAACAATTTATACCTATATTTTTGCCGCAGGTAGCAAGTCAAATAAAGGTAATCATTGCCTATACCCATAAACCAATCACAAGCCACTTACACCTATCCAGAAATTACGAACATACACACATGAAACAACGAAAATATGAACTGTTATGACACTTCATCCATCAACACCAATTCATATTTTCCTCAAATAATAAAACCATGTTTATACAGCGTGGTTCTCCTCACAAATCACAAGTCGTGTCAAAATAAGGCGCCGAACATACTACATCCCATCAAATGCCATAGCAACGCCATCAAATAAAGGGCACAGGAAGAGAGACTCTAATGGATTTATTTAGATGTCATTTTTTATGTGGGCGGGGGCACCGACATACGCCTGTTATAAATAGTGTGGATACGACATCACATTATTTTTATATTTAAAGTATTCGTGGTTTTTTTTAATTCGAATATATTTAAAAAAATATTCATTCGTAACTCGCTTGGCTCGGGTCTCATCTTCTCTATCTAGATAGCTGAGAGGCCATAATCCAGACACGCTGGCCTAATGCAGGTTGGTGGATCAGACATACACATCGAATTTCTTCTGGAGTTGGGTTGTTTGCGATGCGCGATGTTTTCCTTTACCCTTAAAGAATATATCTGATATATAGGTACACTTACTAACAGAGGACCTAAAATACATTTAACTACTTTTAATAGCTTTATCTTTTGCTATCAATGCCTATTGAGGGTGAACTTTTTTTTATCGATTATCGATAGTTAATAAGATTTTAAAAATACGATAAGTGCCGGACTGAAACTTATAGTCGAGCAGTCTTTTGGTTTCCTTGAAGACCTTGAAGTCATTCAATGTAAAGTAAAAGTAGATATGACAATATTCATTAACCGGACCTAATACAAATCAAAGGCAATTAAACTCTAGAAGTCTAGACAAAGAATTTCTTATTCGCATTAACAATTCAAATAAATCAATTATGATACCGTAATAATGCATTGCAAGACAATAAATAAGCCACAATGGCCGACCTAAGAATGCTTCCGTGCTCTATAGTTCATTTTACATAATACAATGAATCGAGTTGTTATTTGATATTTCAACGTATTATGCAAGTGGTTACGACCGAACTGCTATCACATTGCGTTACGCACTTTTAAGTGAAATAACTATAAACTGACTCACTGTTACTTATCAGTTCTCTATCGAAACACTTAAAATTATTTGTTTTATTCGACAGAAGTTATTCTTCAGAATAAAATCCTTATCCAATTATGTATACTTGCCCAAACAGAAGACTTGTCCTTTTACATCCTAATATGTGCCCAGCAGTGGATTTAAGAGGTTGTTGATAATGGAGCCCTAAAATTGGTGTAGAACTTTTTAACGATTAATGCCACCACGACGAGTAAATGAAAATGAGATCTATTACTAAAGCAATAAATCGCATTTTCAACTGCCGTTTTGTCCACTATTCACATCTATGGCATGCAAAGATTTGCAGGCAATTACTGTACTACTATAGGTACCTATACACTACCTGTACACTACATGTCGATAGTTCCTCTATTATCTGCAGAAAAAACATTTGTAGTTTTTTTTACTTGTTCCACAAAGGTCTTTCTTGTTTTTGTCCGCATTAACCTTTCTTTTGTTAATTGAAGCCAAACGCTCACAATTGATAATTATTGTATTTTCAAGTATCATAACATCAACAAAAAATTCTTCATACAACGGTACAAAAATATTGGAATTGCTTGCGGCAAATATATTTCCAGAAATCATATCCATATTAAGACATCATGATAAATGTGAACCCTCCGTTATCCCTCGAATGAGTGTTCCATCTCACTGAACACATTCTGTGTGTGAGTGAGCAACACACTAACACATGCACATTTTAATGCATTTCTGACGCACACATACACACAACTGTTGTTCATACAATGATGTTATACAGTGTGTTTGTAAGCGTGACCCGACATTGGTATTTTGATTGGTCATGCATTTCTTGAGTTTACGGCCCGCGGGCCTCCAGTGCGAGCGAGCAATAAAAGCGATAATTTACAGCTGCGTACCTAAGGAGGCTGTATTTTAAGATTGGGATTGCGGAGATAAGAGCAAATGTATTGTCGTTGCTGTTTCGTGAGGGTTTGTAATTTTGTATCGTGTCATGTAGGTGTTTCATGGTTTGTGGATATCTCTTGTGGTATATTTAGGATTTTAAAGCAGGCATTTAGCAAATATAGTATATGTAATTACGTTTATTTTAGTTGTACTGTTGAAAATTTGGGTAGATGTAGTATATACTTCATTCCTATTATTGTTAAGTAAGGAAGAGGTCGAAACATTGTGTCACACACAAATCATATAGGTTTAAGTGGCATTTTTTGTGTAAATAATATATTGTAAGGTCTTTTTATTTCGGAAATAAAAAAAAGGGGGGCTAAGGGGCTCGCCTGGATTTCACTTTACTAAGTAGATACCCAAGCGAGGCCCTAGAATTTTAAATAAAAATCTGTAAATTGGACTTTATTCTTTAATAGAAGGGTTCGTTACTTTTAATACCTAATTATCTTTATTCCTACAAAAAGACAAACAAGCATTATGGTTGCATATTCGGTAAAAATTTTGTAAACTGAAAGAGAAAAACGAAAAGAGAAGGTGATACCACTAATTTTAAAGCAGACAGCAACTTGGCTGATAAGCCTTATGCAATGATCATTCCCTTTTCACTGCCTTGATCGAGAGGAAATCGGCATGATGATCTCCATGCGCAACACGGCAGTTACTTACCAATATGTTTCATCGAGTGACGTCTATCACTATCCAAAATTAAAGAAAAATATTTGATATCTGGATGAATATTGAGCTCTAAATCATTTACTTACTGAAATTAAAAATATCCCATTGGAACAGTGAGTCTTTCATCTCTTCTAACTAGCCGACTATACTATTTAACAATATAGAATTGGAAAATAACTTTTATATTTAGCTAAACTACGTAACTCTATTCCAAATGGTGAACAAATTCAGAAAAGGTGCTGATTCAAACAGCACTCAACTCAATTTACAAACTATTTTCTTCATTTAAGTTTCCTTCGTTCGTTTTAACTTTTATTCCACTCAAGATATAAAAGATCTCTGTTACGTATATATAGTTTTATTGTAAGCTGAAGACTTAAACGTCTTAAATTTAAGTTCCAACATGAAATAACAAGAATAAATTATGAAATAAAGTCAGCCTTCTGACGACGGAGTATGCTAGCAAGACCGGTCACGATTTACTACAATCACGGAACTGCTTCCCGAAGTAGAATGTATAAATTAAAAACCGTAATACCATACATTTTAATATCAGCGCGAATTATCTCGTCCAACGCCTACCTGAAATCAAATGGTCGTGAGTACTAGCAGATAAGAAACCGATGCATATATATTCCTTAATTTATATCTATACTAATATTATAAAGCTAAAGTGTTAGTTTGTAGCTGTTTGTTTGTTTGAACGCTAGGATCTCGGGAACTACTGGTCCGATTTGAAAAAATATTTTAATGTTGGATAGCCCATTTCTCGAGGAAGGTTATAGGCTATATAATATCACACTACGGCTTATAAAAGCTGAGCAGTGAGCAAATAAAGAACGACGGGAGCGAAGCCCCGCATGACTTTGACTGGCCTGTTGGTCTAGTGGTTAGTGACCCTGACTGCTAAGCCGGAGGTCGTGGGTTCGATCCCCACCCAGGACAAATCTTTGTGTGATGAGCATAAAGGTTTGTTCTGTGTCTGGTTGTAATTTATCTATAATATGTATGTATTTACAAAAAAAAAAATGTATTTAAGTAGTATATCAGTTGTTTAGTACCCATAACACAAGCAAATATAATTGCTTACTTTGGGACTAGATGGCGCTGTGTAAATGTGGTAGAATATTATTATTATTATTATTATTATTATTACTTCTAGTCTATACTCATATTATAAAGCTGAAGAGTTTGTTTGTTTGAACGCACTAATCTCAGGACATTCTGGTCCAATTGGAAAAATTGTTTTAGTGTTGGATAGCCCATTTATCGAGGAAAGTTATAGGCTTTATAACATCACGCTACAGCTAATCGGAGCTGAGCAGTGGCCAAACAAAAGCGACGGGAGCGTAGCCCCACGCGACTTCTAGTTCTCTGATAAATATACAATGAAGTGAACTAACAGGATATCTGAGTAACCGTTGTTTATTTGTATTTGACTTGCTATCTGTAATTAGATACGGTAAACGTTACTTAAGGACAATTTGGTTCATGCTATTGTAATTACAGGTGGAGTTGTTTGTAAGTATGGCAATAGTTGTGAGAAAAATCGGTCGCACAACAGATCGCATGCTTAATGGAATACTGAATTAACTAAAAAATCAATTTTTGGACATTCTAAAAGAAGATCTTGCTTTGAGGACTCATCCTACTTGTTGCCGCTTAAAATTAACACTTATAAATTTAATGAATCATCGATGTTTGTATTCTGAAGGTTTGGTACGTATACGATGGTAGATGGCGCTAGTAGAAGCCTATCTCTGTAGGTACGTAACTTAATTCTGACTTATCTACTCATGGGTCAATTTTCCATTAAGCATGAAAGGTGTGGTAAAATCTAAGATGTGTTTAATGTCTTCAAGAAAGGTCTTTCGAAGCTTCACTTCGAAATTCTTCAACATGGCGCTGAACGTAGTTCGCATATTTCCATATTTTGAAATTTAAAAAGCAACATTACAAAATATATTTTGCTAAGTTACATTAAACAACAAGGTGGACGTTTGACCAGCTGGACTGATATCGTAGGTTGACGATGATAATATTGCCGATTATCTCAATAAAGTCATCAGACGTCACGAATTTTTTACTCCTTTAGACAAAATTTGCTGGTTCTATTCTAAATGGGACATGTCGATAGCTTACGTCAGGGATGTGTTCAAATGTATTGAAGTAACATTTAAATATATCGAATAGAATGAGCGAATTTGCGACTTGTCTAGGAGAGCTGCTCTTCGATCGTAAAATAATTGAATACGATAAAATTGAGTGAAATCAAATAATATTAATGTCGAAGTTCAGAGAATAAAGTGAATTGCAAACCGCACTTAGTTGGCAATTTTGATTCGGGCAATTTTGTTTCGCCGATTCTCGGAACACCGCGGGAGGTTCAATCGTTTGCAGAAACCCGTGAAACTTGATACAGAATTCATTATTTTTGATAAAGCTTAACTTCATTGTATCCACGCTTAGAAGGAAAAGGGATTTCTTATTTGTGGCCTTATTTTTGTTATTGCTTCCGAAAAAGGTTACTTAGATATTTCCATTTATTCTGTTAGATTGAGATGACGCTGACAATGGCAGTGTATGATTTAGGTGTTAGAATTTAAATATCTATACTAATATTATAAAGCTGAAGAGTTTGTTTGTTTGAACGCTAGGATCTCAAGACCTACTGTTCCGATTTGAAAAATTCTTTTAGTGTTGGATAGCCCATTTATCGAGGAAGGTTATAGGCTATATAACATCACGCTACGGCCAATAAGAGCTGAGCTCTGGCCGAATTAAGAACGACGGGAGCGAAGCCCCGCGCGACTTCTAGTTTAATTGTATCTGATTATATTTACTTATTTCTTATTTGTTGTTTGCAGGATCTCGATGGATGCAAGTTGCATAGAAGCGGTCCTATTGAAAATCTCTTGGACGTTCTATGTTCAAAAGTGGACGTCCTACGGCTGAAGAAGTATAGTTTAATATCTTCTTAGATTATATAATAAAGTACTTTATATAAAGTTCGCCTGCTGCTTCTTTTCTCTGAATAGCCTCTTTACCTTTAATAAGATTTCATACCTACATAACTGCCTTGCCTGAGTCAATTTGGCCGTATTTTAGGCTGTTGTTTATCCTTAAAGATAATGTAAGTAAGTATTCGCAACGTTAACAAAGAAAACATTTTTAAATTTAAAGGATTTTTGGAACACAATTATTATTTTATAGCGTAGCAAATTAAAGGAATATAAACTTACTAAATAGCGTTATGTGTAAAATTGCAAAACTATCAAACGCAGATGCAATAGGTATGATTCAATAAAATTGACAAAATCAAATTTATCCTCTCAGACGAACAATTTTATTTTGTAGGTACAATAATTTATTCTATAATTCTAAATTCTAACACCCTTTTACACCCTTCACACACACCTATGCATACTAATATAAGAACTTTTATAAACATCATCGTTGGTATTCATACCATGGCACGCTTTATCGCTGTATTTGAATTGTGACGTCTAATCAATGGAAAAATCCTACAGCAACACATCGCTTGAAAATTCAAACAACGAATGCTAGTGTGCGTCAAATCAAGAAGGGATAAAGAAGCAGATACAGCGCTGCAGATGTCAACACGGTTTAATAAAAGGAAGATTCTTAAAGCGCTTCAATCGCTGAACGCTGATGTGCAAGATCGATACAGCGGTCGTGCGATGTTGCCGCACTGCCTATCCCTGTGGGTCTTTGTACTCGAGTACTCTCTGAGCCCAACGGCGGCCTTAACTTGGATGCGTCGATTATTTTTGTTAGAAAATCTCAATATTTAAATTCGTAGAGATATTTCTGTTTTGACACTTATTATATTAAAAACAAGGATCGTAGACTATAAATTTGTATAAATTTCCATAAAATAACAATTAGAAACATTAATATTGAGACGAATATTTATAAATGTGAAAGGCGGTCTTAATTGGAGGCTCGTTTCTAAATTTCGGATCAAATATTGCGACAGTGTGGAACGAAATCGCGACAACAAAATTTGTATTCATTTTAATTATCAATTAAATTAATTCTAACGCAATGAATATTAAATACGTAGCCTTGGGCTATACTCAACTTATCTGATTTCTCTGTAATTAGGTACCTACGAAGGTAGGTACTATAGATACGATAGGTAACTTACCTATCTTTTATTTATTACCTAGGTATATATTTAACTTAATTGTGCTGCTTTTATGTTAGGCTGCATTTCCACCAGAGATGTGCGAAGATGAGATGTTTATTATGAACCAATAGAATCGCTTTATTTACCTAACGTTTACCTGACGTTAGGTAAATGAAGTTGAACGTCGTATCCTCACACATCTCTGGTGGAAATGCAGACTAGATCTACAAATTAAATAGCTATATGTTTGTATTGTAGGTAGGGTAAATGCGCTAAATATCGGCCATGTCAACATTTTTCGGCATATAACTGCATGTTTCTTTGATATTCCTGGCATTTGATACATACTTGATGTATTTTTATGCTATACGTTACTTAATTATTCATTATTTTGTCTTTATTTGTTCAATTTATTCCCAGTTATTTTTTTATAATTTTTTTTGCGCAGAGTTGTCAAAAACCCCTTAAATCGGCCTTTCATGCTAATTATCGTCCGTTTGGTTGCCTTATATCGGCATATCGTTACTTAGGAGGGAACCAAGCAGAATTTTTTCAAAATAGCTAAAATATGTTAAAAAACTATCAGCTATTAAATAACAGATTTTTTCTTTTACTAATTGAATATATAAATGAGAAATTTAAGCCCTCTGGTAAAAATAAATCCATATAGCAATTCTAAAGACGTTATTTTAAAATTTAGTTAAATTCTAAATACTGGCTGATGCACGAGTAAAAAACACATCTCTCATAAATTGACCGCCATGGCCAGAATAATAGTTTGTACCTTTTATCCACTACAGCTGGTGAATGTTGGAGTAACGAAGAGGCCGAATTTAGGCAAGGTTCGATTAAAAACGTACCGGCCACCATGCCGGTTTAACGTTTTTTAGTTCATTTTAATCCCTAACCTCGGCTGGGCTTATATTTAATAAAATAAATAAAATAACAATATTATTTCTTTCTCACATGTTATTAAATTAATCAAATTAACGATATAAATATTTATTAGATAATGAAATAACAAAAATATGTATAAAACTTAGTTCCCACCCATAGCTGATTCCGTGAATCTGACTACGAAATGTCTCGAAATTTGGGTTTTCGTACAGGACTACAAACATTTTCTCACTGAGCGTCCAAGCGACGTTTGACAGCAGCCATATTTAATAGTCTTTTGCTCAATGAAATAAAGTATCATTTCGCACGAAAATTAGGCTAATAAAGTACAGATTTTAATAAACATTTCAAAAAGAGTGTAAATGGCCGATATTAGGCAGTGGCCGATATTAGGCGACTTTACCCTAATACTTGCATTTTTTTGTTTTTTGTAATCTAATTTGTACCTACCTATTGTATAGTTTATTACAATTCTTTTCTTTGTATTTCATCTAATCGGCACGGAACGACGGTTCCAGATGAAAATCAGCGTCAAGCACATTATACCTATGTGTTTGGCAAATGCTGATCTGGACACCTTTTTGAACCGTGAGATGCATATTAGGTATATTATTACCTGAACAAGTAATTTTATTGTTATTTGTATGTATTTCTTGTTTGAATTTGTGTACTGTATTTTGGGTCTTGCGTGTTCAAATAAACGTTTTTTCTTTCTTTCTTTCTTTCATTGTTATTCTATTACGTAATAAAGATTAGAAAAGGAAATCTTGCTTGAAATACGTTGATATTTGGTCGTAAAGCTTATCGTCTGATACCTACTTGATTTTAATACACTTTCACGTAATTCTAAAAAGTGTAGCGAACATATTTTTAAAATATAGCTCCTATTAAATAATAATAATTGAAAACCACGATATATGACACTAACTTGCGACGGTGCCATTCTGTTTGTAAATACGTTCTTAAGTGGCGCATGCAAAAACTTCGAACTCGACGATTAACACTTACTTTGAGATAAATTTGTTGAGAAACAGCACTCTCTTATTGTATGGTCACGAGCAGCAATTAGAGCACTTTAGGTTTAACAGGCGCTAGCCTGGTTGGACCACCTTGAAGGATTTTTAAACGCATGCGCGGCACAAAAGAATACATAATTAAGTATGCAAACAAAAATTATCGTCAACTTTTTGAAAATGGATTATTTTTTAAATAAGCAGTCTTACTTTTCTCTCTAAAGGTAAGTTCAGACGGAGAATATTTTGAGACGCCTAAATTACGACGCCAGTATCTACTGTTCAGCACTAATTCAGACCGTTTAGACAGAGAATATTTTCAGCCGCCTAAATCTCGCCGCTGGTGACAGCAAACCGACACTAGTCGTTTATACGGTGCCTTTTCAGTACCAGTCATTAGCCTAGTCTGAAAAATAGGCGCGGGGGCAGCAGCGAGAGACGCGGGTGGAGGTCACTGACAAAAAATATGGGCGCGTGTTCTATCCTGTGCCAGCGCTGGCATGCAGCGAAAAAATGGCACTGAAAGTGTTTATACTCGACGATGCCTTTTTTTAGGCGCCGTAATTTCGGCGGCTGAAAATAGTCTTCGTCTAAACCTACCTAAGATTAGGATCTTACCTACCTACATTCTCTAAATTCTTCCTAGTGAATAGCCTAGGAATTGGTTATTGATCTATCTAAAGCGTAATTAGAAACATTTTCAAGTCACATACCAACGGTATCTTCTTGAATTTAGCTAGTTGCTAATAACGCCGAATCCGATAACAGTAGATAGACTTTTTCTATTTATTTACGTATTTTCTCACACTCCGCTGTGTTTCATGAAATTACAGATTGTTTTGAAAATACTAAATGGCGGCCTTCTGAATTTATTTCAACACGAATGATTTTATAGGATGAATCGAATATTTTTTATTGTGACTGAAATTATTGTTTGTGGTACCTATGCCTTCTGTAGGTTAGAAGTTTCAAACTTCTAAAATTAGCCATTACTTAGGCATCTGGGATCTCTTAGAATCTGTTAGTATGGAAAGAAAATTAATTGCAAAATGTATTAATAGTAATTGATTCTCTAGAATCTCTCGAAGATGATCTCTAGTACAATTTGTTAGAACGCTATTGAATTGATAGGTTTTCAGAAATTCCACCGCCAGCAATGTATTATAATTTATCAATTTCGAAAAAGGCGACTAGGAATTCGCCTCATTCGAAATCATTGTGATGAAATGAAGGGTAACACATCCTTAATCGATCACCAGACAGCGATTTTTTTTACTCTTTGTGATGATTCTTGCAATAATGCTTATCATTTCACCTTTACGCTTAGAATATAAGGTTTTTTATATTAGGACCCAACAAATTCTTACCCTGGTTTTGGTATGGCAGCTTAAAAACAAAGAGGTATTAATAGATTAAGTTATTTAATAAAGTCCGTGTAGTGTCGGATTAAGAATACATAATGTCACTACTTCATTTCAACCCGTGGGTGTCGTAAAAGGCGACTAAGGGACTAACCTTATGCTGACAAGAGCACTGTAAGAAAAGGAAAACTCGAAACCAATCTGTCTGGCCAGCGTGGTATAGTAGACTAAATTCCCTCTATATTCTTTTGAGGAGACCCTTGTCTAGCAGTGGGACGTTTGTGGGTTGAAATGATGATGAAGAATTTTCTAAAATAACAGAAAAATACGTAGGTATAGGTTCGATTGATCTTTATTACATCATTCGTTTCAATATAAACCGGGAACAGTTTTTTCGAGAAGGAAGTTTAAAAGCATTAGAAAACCCGTTACTGTAATTATAGATTCGTGCGCGAAATGACGTTGCCAATTTGAACTCACTGTCGAAGCCTCGACGAAATTGTTTAGTAATAAAAAGGCTTTTATTGGTGAGGACTAGTTTCTTAGCAGTTACGTTATTGCGTTTAGATATTACATCAATGGTAAGAAATCTACTTTTAAAATATTATTATGATCATTTTCAGAGGTGTTTTAACAAGTCTTCCAAATGGTGCTTAGTTTTTTGTCGATAAAAATATGTTATAAAACCCCTTAGGTATACCCTATTTAAAAAGGCACCCTAATTTAAAATTCGTTTTTTAAGTTGATCAAAAATGTAATGCAATATTGGAATGTACAGGTAATTTCGATGAAGTCCCGTAAATGTTTCCACGAATAATCATTTGACCGTGATCAACGATCGTTGGGGAAATAAAATCTGATTCTAACGCTACCCATACAAGTTCCTCTTTAAATTAATGGATAGTTTGGAATTAATTTTGATGTGTGTAGCTTTTATCCCATGGTAGAACTTTATTTACTTTGAACATACTTACATAACTAGTAAAATAAAATTACTAGCGTAAATGTTGTTCTAAGAATCCAAATCCTTAAATCCAAATAAAATAAAAAACATCGCCCATCAATATTCCAGATAAGCCGTCCCACGTACCGCAGCTGTCGAAATTCACAATCGTTCCCTCTCCTTTTCACATATTGTAATGGAGTGAGATAGAGCTATGGTTCGGTTTCCGGTCACAGCCGATGATAGCCGAAGCACATGTCTGACAGTATATTTAGGACTTTGATATTTTATCTGCTTTTGAGGTTATGTTTACGATCCATAGACGTAAATAATGTAGCAACTGTAAAAGAAGTTGGGCCCCGTTTTCTAGTGGTTTTATTGCTAATGGCAGGAAAGGCGGTAGAGGTGAGACATACGGTACACCCAATTTAAGGCATCGCCATTGACGTGGACAATGAACAGAGTGAACAGTCAGTTGAACTCATCAGAGATTATAAGTGGCGCCTAGTGTTAACACCATCTATTTTAGAAAATGCAAATAGGATATTAGGGTGACACCCCTTAGCAAAATAGGTATAATACATAGGTATCGTACGTACTCTCGTTGACATCAGCAATGCCAGAGATACTTAGCTCCTTCCTCAGTTAAATCCTCCTTGCTTACACACATTTTGGGTCCAAATTCGTCACGGACGATTCCAGAGAAATCGTCTCCCGCAAACGCGTTTTCTCAAGGAAATGCAGTACCTATGTGATCCTAAAAAAGGGACCAAATTGGCTTTTAATGGGACGGCAACATATTATATTCCTGGGGTTGCAAGTGTTACTATATATATATACCTATATATATAATAATAAGTATATAGGTTATATGTAGACTATAGTAGACTACCTACTACCCCTTATTACAAAATACGGACTAAGCATTAAACCAGGTTTAAATTGTCAATTTTGACATTAAAACAATAGCTTATGTAAATTTAAACCTGGTTTAATACTTAGTCCATATTTTGTACTATTACTTTGTACTAATACTACTAACTATAGTTTAGTTTGTTTGTTTGCCACCATCATGTTTATTATAATTAAGAACCGATTTTCATGAAATTTCACGTAAGTATTATAGTCTGTAGTATATGCGGGCGGCAAAAAGTTGCTCGCTGTGGCGGAAATTAGGTATATAGTCTACATGTCTTGGTCCAGGGAGCTAGTAATTAAGCTACTAGCTTGAACAGGCGGGCGAAATGAGCGGCTAATGTTGGTAATTATATAGTAACAAAGACATTTTATATCACTGTTTTACCTCTCCAAGGATTCGCTTTCCATTTCAATGCTTCAGTGCTTTTAGTGGCACTCAGTTATTAGTCCAGGGTAAGGTAGAAGGCACAAGACCACGCGGGAGGTCACCCATACGATGGACCGACCAAGTCAAGTCTGCTGTGGGCGGCTCATTGAATGACTGCAGCAGAATGACCATCGGCAGAGAGAGATGGTGAGAAATCGGAAGCATCATATCTGCTCAATCAACAAATTACGACATGATGACCACACAACCACTCTGGCAAGAGCGTAACGACAAAGAAATAGTTATTTTGCGCAACTAACACCAAGTTATCGTTTGACTTTGAAAAATAATTAAAAGTGTAGTGGTTTCTTTACAAAAGGAAAACTTTTACGGAATCTGGTGTTTGAAAAGTTTCGTCGCTGTTATTCCTGGCTTACAGGAGTTCCAGTGATAAGTATGCGGGTAAGATTACCCCAAAGCTGTATTTGAAATTTCCTTTATCTTCTACTAGTATTTATCCACCGTATTATAATAACAGCTCTCTAGTTAGAGGAGAGGAGACTCGAGCCCAGCAGTGGGACATTATGGGTTGCTGATGATGATGATTATTATCGTGTTCCTTCCTATTATCGAAACTTCAAGCCGATTTCAGTATTATTCGAAATCGATTATAAAATGACTAAGAAGAACTATCATTATCGGCACGCATATGTAGATAAACAAGTAAAATATAATTATATGATTACTCATACATAATCAAAATAAGCATGATTTACCTATGTATATGACAGGAAATCTGAAATTAAAAGTCACAAAAAGGTATATGTTCAGATTTTTCAGTCCGGTCATTTTCATCTTCTGATTATAAGCATAAAGGTCAAAATCGCCCAACGGTGTTTCAAATGTTATTACTCTTTTCCACTGTGAGTGTGGTATTATTTTCTTCACCCCATTATCACATTTACTTAATAAAAGTGTAATATAATTAAAGATTGTAGTAAAAATGCATCTTTTCATAGTAATTCCAAAAAATAATCGCTATTATAATAAAATAAGCAGAGTTAGGATCTGTTTCACAATATCTAAATGAATAAAGTCCCGAACACGCTGTTTATAACATATTTGTCAAATAAATTGATAATTATCTACATTTGTGATTCATAGCATATATACACATACTCATCAATAGCTACGTGTAAAGAGTTGAGTGAGTTATTTAAAAAAAAAGAAATTTCATATTGTCATTGACGTACGCATTGTACGTCAATGACAATATGGAATTTGTTTTTTTATAATATCATCATACGACTCAATTATCGAAGTTATTCGAACAAGTTTATCATTTTAAAACACTAAATTATAGTTTAGAAACCGTGTCGTAAATTTCCCTCCGAAAAATAATATAAGGACATAGAACTGTAGATACCGTGCGTCGCTTCTGTTGCTATTAGAAGCCATTTATTTTAATATCTTAATGTAATTTACTTATCTCTTGAATTATAAGTGGCAAATATATTAATCTGTAATATTATAAATAGGAAACTGTCTCGGTGGCGCAGCGGGAAGTGTATACGACTGCTGTGCAAGAGGTCCCGGGTTCCATTCCCGGGTCGGGTGAAAATGGTATTGGACTTTTCTAACATGAAATTCCAGTATTGAGATTTTCCCGGAGTTTGGTAAACAAATGTTCCCGGTAGATGACAATAGGCTCGCCCCCTATTTCATGGGACCAAACATAGCTGGCGAAATGTGGGTGTGAAACACTTCTGCCTACCCCTTCGGGGAAAAAGGTGTGATGCTATGTTATGTTATGTTTATGTCTATGTTTATAAAGAGGTAAAGTATGTGAGTTTGTGACGTTGTAGGGGATAATCTCGGGATCTACTGAACCGATAAAAAACAATCTTTTAGTGTTGGATAGCTCATATATCGAGGAAGGTTATAGGGTATATAACATCACGCTACGGCCAATAGGAGCTAATCAGTGCCCAAATAAAGGACGACGCGACGCGCGACGATAGCGAATCGCCTCACGACTAATACATAATATATTTCCGTGATGTTCTTATTTTATATAAATAATAAAAAATACTAGCAACGATAAAATACTGATTAGACGAGCATTTATATTTCTTGCCAGTTATAAAATTATTTTTTGAGTTTATTTTCAAATGTCGAAGAATTATCTATAGGTACTTACTTACCTTTTTTTTTCCACTGTGTAAACTTCTTAAGGTACCTATATAAAGGTCATCATCACATCATCAGCAACCCATTAAGTCCCACTGCTGGGCTCGGGTCTCCACTCCTCTAACTAGAGAGCTGTGAAGGTTTAGGCCATAATCCACTCACGCTGACCTAGTGCAGGTTGGTGGTTTAGACATACTCATAGAATTTCTTCTAGGGTAGGTATGTGGGTTTCCTCACGATGTTTTCCTTCACCGTTAGCAGATAGTAAGTCACTTGACTAGTACATATAAATTCCACAAAGTGGAATCCACATTGGTACCTACTGCCGGTCGGGATTGAACTCGGACCGCGTGATTTGCACGCCGCGCCGGTTCCTTATCCATTCAGCCACCATCGCTTATATAAAGGTACTTAATTATTATTGTCCTGAATATCAGACACTATTTTTTTACTACTATTTCTACTTACTTACCTGTTTTGATAGTTTCGTTCATATCTGTATTACGTTCTATAAAGCACATAAGAACAACAAAAACATGACATCATGGCTACGGTAACTGCTTACCATCAGGCGGGCCAAAGAGCCTGTACGATAGGTTTCCAATATTTGCATCGTGATAAAAAAAAACATAAAATTGAGAAGATTGTCATTTTTCTTCTTTCACACGGGAAAGGCTGTGTGTGAAATTGGTTCCTCAGGCTATAATAATAAATCTACTGTTAAAATAGTTTAGTATATATTAACAAGACGTACGTAAACAAGGTTTAGCGCAGTATGATATTTTCCCAGTAAAACCATTCGCAGTTTTTCGATATAACGAAATATCGCAGTAAGAAAACGTCGGTTTAACAAGGTGTTGCAAAATAGAGATGTCGCTGAAAGGTTTTCGAAGAAACAAAATTCGATCTCTTCTTTCGTACTTAAGTAATGTATTACAAAATGAGATATGTAGTAGATGTGTTTTCTCATGTGTTTACAGTACAAGGTTACAAAAATAAACCAACAGTATTATGTTCTTAGCCGATATTAACATAAATTATAAATGCATCAACAATATTAATTTCAATGCCAAACACTTTTGTGTATAAATTATTATTATGAAACGTCCTAGAAACTGTTCGATTCGAGGTCTCCGCGCAACTTGAAATTTTTCAATACATTTAGCAAGTATTGCGTACCAGCGTACGTACCTATTAATATAAAATAATAATAATTAAATACTAACAGGTTAACGAATACAACAAAAACAATATTACAAATTTAAAATTCTTTTCAAATTAAATTGAGAAAAAGTTGGTATCGCAATAATTCACAATGAATTAATCCATTATAATAAAAATTGATATGTATATAGATATGTAGATAGATTTTCAACACTGAGGTATAACTTCTGCTTATTAAATAGGAACAAAAAATACATTACGAGCAAACTTTTCCTTCACTATAGCAAAACAACATTAATGACTACGTATCATACTCGTACATACTGAAATATCTCATCGACCGCTTTATTAGCAGTAAACAACGAGTGGCCGTGTATTAAGCATGTGTAGGTACTTAGTGATATTTGCAGTGACTAGGGACGCCGCGCCGCCGCCGCCGAGCCGACAGCAAAGGGGCCCCGTTGTCAAGGGACCCTCCCACGGCGCGTGCCAGCCAAGTACCGACGACGCGACACAGCCGACCTCGCTCAACGGCAACAGCCGCTGCCGCCGCGGTCTGCGATGCGGTCGCAACCTGCCGCACTGTACGCAGCTTACTAGGAGCGCAGAACCAACAAAGAGATGTATCATACTTACGATCACCAGTTACAAAGACCTCCCTTGCTTCAGTATTCACATTTAATTTCAATGCAATAGAGAGCTCTGTATAAGTTGGTCGTTAGTACATAAGCGATACAACTGTTTCTGTGTGCATAACTGAACTCCAATGAATGTGGTTAGGTTGATACTGTGTGTGTGTCTATTCATTTTGTAAATGTATGTAATGTAGTTTCATTGTATTGTTTGTTCGTTAGCACATTGAGATAGACAGTAGTAATAAAATATTAAAATAATTTAGTACTATAGAGAATGATAGAGATTGATTACAATTTTGATATAAATGATGAATTTATTGTCTTATTATTTTATGGAGGAAGCAACAAAATATGCCTTAATTTTTTTGGTCAATCGTGATTATACTCTAAATACAAGTAAGATGAGGTATGAACTAGAATTCTATTTATTACTTTATGGAAAATGTAAATTATCGCATACGCCAATAGGCCTCTCGTAGAAAAAAATATTTGATAAATTACGTCATTTTTCAACAAAAGCGATACACGATAAAGTATATTTGCCTTATATTAGCGATGATAGCGCGTGGCGAGCCAGTCGAATAGTTATTGTTTGCATAATATCTCGCTCAACAAACCTTGTGTGTTGCTGTGTTGCTTATGGATTGTGTGTGCATAGAGCGTGCGTGACGACGCTCGTGTCGGGGGAGTTGCGCAGTGCGCGCTGATCACCCGGAGAGCATATTGCAGAAGCAGTGGCCGGACACATTCCCTTGACTTTACCCACATGTTTTCCATACCACCTCATACAAAAGGAAATCTTATTACAAGTGAATAGATTCCAAATTTGGAGTAGCGCTGTAGAGAACATTAAAATACTATGAATTGTATGAAGTGGGAATGCGCGGCGCGTTTCAAACTCTGTGCGTTTATGATGCCCTAGTAATATCGGCCGCTATGTCGCGGCCCGCGCCATCTTATCTGCCGCAGCAGGGACTGGACTAGCAGCGTACTCCACCTCTCAGCTCTTATGTCGCACTGACGACAATCAACCAACACTTTATTTATTCGTTGTATAAAAAACCTTGGCGTTGTTTATTTCTCAAGTTTGTCAATACGGTAGAACTGGTAAGTAATAAAAATTTAATAAAGGTATTTTGAAATAAATTAAAAGGTAGGTTGATACCTTCATCATCATCATCATCTCAGTCTATTATTGCAGTCCATTGCTGGACATAGGCCTTATTAACTAAATAAAACCTACCTTAAAATACTTTAATAATATTCAAAACGCTAGAGTGGAACAACCACATGCCAAAATATGAAATCTTCATTGATGTTTGATTAATTAGTTTGTTCATGTGTTCACGTTACGTCATTCATTATTTAACTTCAATGAAGATACAAAAAGAGTACCTAAATAAATATCAAAGAATAGTCGCGCATCGCACATAATATCTGTGAGATAATACGTGAGGCAACTCTACCACGCTCTACAGACGGACATCGTCGTTTTGGAGCTGACAAAAAGTTTATTTTTTATCGGACATGGCACGACTGCTAAGTTCTCGGGTTGTTTCAAAGCATTCTCCAGTCGCTAGTTGTGTACAAAAAAGGAATGTCAACCACGCCAAAATGATCCGTAAGCATCGATGTTATTAGGGTACCATAAGTTAACGAAATATAACAGAAATTCTTCACGTGTTTCAGAAAATGTTTCCATTTTCGTAGTACAATAGAGGTTTTGAGGATGGGGATCATTAAAATCAAACGGGGAAGGAGTAGTTACTCTAGATAGGTCTTTATCTCAACGGCGTATGATTCTATTTTCCTTGCATGGGGAGCTGAGAAGGCCATTTGCCTCGTTCCATCGAGCTGAGGTCGTCGATAGCGCGAGCGAGACGGGTATAAGATGAATAACAGAACGGTTAAAACAACTCTCCTAACGTTCTGAGAGCCTGGTACTTGAGATCGTTTGCGTGTCGGTCGAGGTGGCGCGGTGCTCGGCTGTCAACTCCGTAATTCTAAACATCCGCTAGAGGAGACACAATCGCGCATATTTTTCATTGTTTTTGTAAAGAAAAAAGAATTGACAAAGCTATAAATTGTTAAAACATCGAGGTCATTATTTTTGTTAGAAACTTAGCAACTTCATCATAAAATACAGGATTTCTGATAAATATATTACTTCGCAGTTTGAAATAAAATGTTCAACAGATGGCTCTACCGAGAGACTACGGCAAAGGAGTGAAAATTAAATGCTAGACTGATAGGCAGGGCTAGAGCATTTGGTTGACGCAGTTTACTGAGTTAACAACTATGTTGAACTGTTCAGAAATACAGGTAAACTTTGACTACTAAATTACGGCTGGCTGCTAAAATAATTAATTTGTAAATTGTAGTTCAAAATCGTTTAAAACAGAACGGGGAGTCGCGTAATCACGCGGTATTCACAGAATAAGTTTTAATTATATTTACCTGTAGCATCAAAGTTTCTTCTCCTCTATCTATAGAGCTAAGAGGGGGCCATAATCTACCATAAACCCTAGAATTACTCCTAAGTTATGTGAGTTCCCTTACGATGATGTCCATTACCGTTGCGTTAGAATAAAGTAAGTCATTTGACTAGTAGATACCTACATATTATTAAAATTATTACTGAAATTCTCATTGGTAATGCCGCACCGGTCGGAATAATAAGAAATACGATAAAACTTTCGTAAAAAAAATATAAAAACTAGAACCCAATTAATAAGCAAGTGCTAAACGCAATTAATTTTTCGCTCACTTTCATACCACTAATCTTGATAGAAACTTTTCAACTTATTATGACTGTAATAAATAACAGTATGTATTTGAAATAACGTAAATAATACAACAGGGCCCATAAATAGTGGCACATATGGCTTGCTAGCTATTTCGCATGACATATTGGATAAAGAATGACACGCTTGCGTAATTATTAAGTCGTATAATATTTCTTTTGGAATTCTTTATGTAATCGATGCTAACATGACGTGATCTTGTGTTAATTCTGTGTATTACAGATTTGTTGAGCTCCTATTTCGTGTGATTTCAACCCATTAACGTTCCACTGCTGGGCACGAGTCTCCTCCAAAGATTGTGAAGGGAACGGGTTGAGATGGGGTAGTGACATTATGTATTCTTACTCACTACTCGGATCACACACTCCTAGTATGAGGTTCTTCAAAAATGGAGTGAATAGGTTTCTTATGGCTCGACAACGAACTCGTGATGGCTGCGGTAACCGCTTACCGTTAGAAAGCTACATTATCGTTGAGTAATATAGGATATATAACACCACGCTAAGGCCAATAGGAGCTGAGCAGTGGCCGAATAAAAAACGACGGGAGCGCAGCCCCGCGTGGCTTCTAGTGGTTGATAAACAGGTTCAAATACTGCTGAAAAATAAACACCCACTTAAATTTTTGATGTTGTACTTATTATTCTCTTAAAAACAACAATATTTACAGTTTTATGATACTAGCGAAAAAGTAAATATATAAATTACACGAGCGACTGATTCATCAATGCCCATAATACATCGGCTGTAATTCTTTTTTATAGCCCAGATCTACAAATGTGAATGTCTCATCAGCAACTCATTGATGTCCCACTGCTGGGCTCGGGTTTCTTCTCTTCTATTTAGAGAGCTGTGAGATTTTTAGGCCATAATCCACCCACGCTGGTCTAGTGCGGGTTGCTGGCTCAGACATACACTTAGAAATTCTTCCTAAGGTATGTGGGTTTCTTCGCGATGTTTTTCTTCATCGTTAGCAGATGGAAAGTTATTTGACTAGTACATATTATAAATTCCACGAAGTGAAATCCATATTAGTATCGTCGGAATCGAACGCGAAAATGTGAATGTAGTTGCTTATTCAATGACATATTTACAAAATAAAGCAATAGGTACTTGAATGAGACATAGCACGATCCGAAGGCTAGCCTTTATATGGAGAAAACAATTATCCTTGCGAAGCAACGTAACAATATGGCCAGTTTTTGGGCACCTTCCCCCAAATAAGGCAATAAGCGACCGCCTACCTCAATAAGGTACTTTATTTACTAAAGTATAGATATCATGCGGGGCTCCGCTCCCGTCGTGCTTATGCTATTTGGCCACTGCTCAGCTCCTATTGGCCGTAGCGTGATGTTATATAGTCTATAACCTTCCTCGAAAAATGGGCTATCCAACAGTAAAATATTTATTGAATCGGACCAATAGTTCTTGAGATCCTAGCGTTCAACCAAACAAACAAACTCTTCAGCTTTATAATATTAGTATAGACTAAAAGTCGCGCGAGGCTTCGTTCCCGTCGCTTTTGTTTGACCACTGCTCAGCTCCTTTTAGCTGTAACGTGATGTTATATAGCTTATAACCTTCCTCGATAAATTGGCTATCTGACACTAAAAGAATTTTTCAAATCTGATAAGTAGTTCCTGAGATCCTATCGTTCAAATAAACAAACGAACTTTTTAGCTTTATAATATTAGTATAGATTAATATTTATAACAAAGTCACGAGTGATACAAATAAAAAATAGAATAAACATAAAGTTAAAAAGATTATCTACATTTTAACTTAACCAATACTTAAGTATATATTATACATATATGTACCTGCCAATAATTAACAATTTATAACGTCTTTATGATGAATTTCAACATGCAATTCTGTCACTGAAGCTATTAGATAGCCTAATTGATAATGGTATGATAGCTGTACAGGCAACCATTTTACGATTGAGTTAATTGCATGAGAAGGGAACTAGTAGGTCTGTACATCTTGTTATTAGGTCAATTAATATTCCCCGGCGACCGCTTGCCCTTCAGCATTAAACAGGAAAATGATCAGGTATGACTTTAGATTAGAAGAATTTGTTAATTTGATTGTTTGTTGGGTTAACGCGCTAATCTCAGGAACTACTGAACCGAATTGAATAATTCTTTCAGTGTTGGATAGCCCATTTATCGAGGAAGACTATAGGCTATTTAACATCACGCTACGACCAATAAGATCTGAGTAGTACTGCCTTACCAACGAAAAACAGTTCAACTGCGTGCTAACAGTTTAGAGAAAAATGTGTCTAAATATATCAATCTTAGAACCATTTTCCAAAGACTTGAGAAATGCAATTACGACGTTCTTGTTTAGCACGGCAGAGTGGCCAAACAAAGATCTACGGGAGCGAACCCAGCAACAGCTTGTTAATCATAAAATGATGATGATGATATGTGAGTATCGACACCATAACCTCGTGTTCACATGATCAACGAATGAGACAATTAATATCGGTCGTTTCGCCCGCCAGTTTTTGGCCCGAGCAGGCGAAACAACCAAGTCCAATTTTTTTTAGGCGATTCGCCCGATGGAACTTTTATTGCTTTTCATGTACAGACAGCATTAAAAAGATTGCGTGTTAATACGTAAATAAAACAAAAACTCAAATGTTTCATATTATTTCTAACTTGACTTTTCTAACTTGCTGTCGTTACTTGGTGTCTCAATTGTAATAAAAATTCCATCGGGCGAAACGCCTGATCAAATATTATAAAAATTTAACTTGGTCGTTTCGCCAGCTCTGGCGAAAAACTGGCGGGCGAAACGACCGATAACTCAATCTAAGTATCAGGCAAAAACTCCCCAATTTATTAAATACGTAGGCAATGTCAACAACCAATCACGGCATGAGAAAATAGATCAAAAGAAACAAGTCAAAAAGTATGACAGCTACCTGAAGTCCTGAACCTTGTTTAAACGTGAGGCTCAAAGCAATAAACTTTTCCCTCCTAATTTCCATTTTCCCGCCCAAAGCGACAACGCAATTTAATTTGATTGTCATCATCGATACTGAGGCCTTCATCAATCGTGAATCAAGCTAAATTACAAATGTCGTCAAAACTACACAAATTAATTGATTGTACACCTTATTTTATAGGCACAAAGGTGGAAATCCATTTTCTATAACAATAAAAATAACTTTGTGAATGATCATACGAATTCTGTTTTCAAAACTCGCGACGATGCTTGAGGCGTTTGTTCGGAGTTTTTCGCAATCGAATCGTAGTTTGGACAGAGATAGATAATAGAATAAAGTCTGTGTTAGAGTGAGACAGCGTATAGTAATAGAAGAGGGTTCAATTGATTGCGGAGGGTGTCGCGCCCTACCGTGCATGTCTATTCATTTTGCACACCCCGCGGCGAGTGGGGGGAACTATGAAGCGTGCCACATGCATTTTTTGTTCTGTCTTTATTTAATTTTGCAATGGAGGATAATTTGAATATGCCATTTACATGGCCGACATGTTTGCGTACGGACATTACCTAAGTGCTCAACATGATACCTAATAAATAGGTAGGTACTCCCGGTAAATTGTATTAAAATACTTAGGTACGTGAAAATAAGGAAATTATGTTTTTGTTTTAACAAAATATAAATTATCTAATTAAAATAGCGCTTTAATGCCGATTAGCAAAGTATTCACTAATAGATAAGTAGCTTATCATATCATCATCATCATCATCATTTCAGCCTATTGCAGTCCACTGCTGGACGTAGGCCTCTCCTAACACGCGCCATAGCACTCTGTCCTCCGCCTTCCGCATCCAGTCATACCCAGCGACCTTTTTTTTTTTAACCTTTTATATATTTGCCAAAAATTTCGCTGAATCTCTAAATAAACGACTCAAAAACTTGATAATAACCTAGTTGTCACCCGGGGCTACGCTCCCGCTGATGTTTATTTGGCCAATACTCAGCTCCTATTAGCCGTAGCGTGATGCTATATAGCCTATAGCCTTCCTCGATAAATGGGCTATACAACACTAAAAGTATTTTTTAGTTCGGTTCGATGGTTTCTGAAATGAGCGTCTTCAACCAAACAAACAAACTTCAGCTTTATAATGGGCATTCGTTAACTCGCTGAACACTATCTCGCGGAGTTTGGCGAGATGGCACTTTTCAATTTTACTTATTTTTATTATCTACATCTCGCTGAAATGCTTAAAATACAGTCAAACAGTAAATAAATCTGGTTGCGTCCGATGATTTATTTCAATATATTGTTTTATATCAGTGTCAAATCTCTATTATACCAGATGGTTTTTGTGGTTGACCGTACAAACACTCCATAGGCCAACAACAAAAATAGATGAAATCCAAACCACTCGCCAAATTTAGCGAATTTTTCTTCAGCGAGTTGACGAATGACGCTTATTATAGATTCGAACACCTACACTTAAAACAAAGTTTTTTTAAATAATTTTGAACCATCACTATAGTATTGATATAAATAATATAATCGATATAAAATCCAATGATACGTAATCCGAAAACAAGATATTAAACCTCTAAATATGCACGTGACCACGATTGGTACATTATCGTACTATTCCTTACGTCACGTAAGGAATAGTACGTAAATAATAGTTTCTAGATCTATCGTTCAATATGTAAAACTATAGTAGGTAGGTAAACAAAGTTTTTAAACCTCGCAAGTTTAAAAGGATCCTGAAATATTCAGAACAAATATATTTTTAGTTCAACATTCTCTCATTCTGTTTTAATTTCATCATAAAATATGTAGGTACCTAACTGTCACTGTGTTTTATAATCTGCATACCTAATAACTTTCCTAGCCAAGCCTCAAAGTAGTCACGCATTGACGTGACAGCCGTAAAGCAAAATTATCAAAGATGAAACGAGTTTTGGTAGCTGTAATAAAATTATTATCTCTACTAGAGACGATTTCCGAGGACGGATATACGATTTTAACTGTCTTTTCAAGTATTCGGCTTTTTCACAATAACCGAGCTTAGGTACTTTTCACGTTACTGAATCATAAATCTAAAGAATATACCTACTTGATTTAATCGTATAGTATCAAACAGTTACTTATAACATCAAGTTATCCAACTATTAACGTGTTGGTAGCCTTTGAAAGCGCTAGCAGCCTAAATCTCCTTCACTAGTGCCTAGTATCACTAAGTATCTACTGATTTCTCTTTTCCCCCAAAAATCTGTTGGAAATCACATAAAGCGAAACACATCCTGTGTTCTGTTTTCTCCTCTTTTTGTTTGTTTATTTCTTCGAACCTTTCTTTCTTCTTTTCTCTCAGAAAATTATGTATTGTTCAAAAATTAACTCGCTTGCTAATGTTTGAATATGGCAGCGACTATTTTCAATATTATAAAATTACGGTAATAATCTTGATATCTAGGTATTTTCAAAACGCGCAATGGTTACAAACAAAACCTAGTAACCTTTAAATCGTCGGTTTTATAGGATTTTCCTCCCACAAACTCTCAGGATATGGAATCACCACCCTAACGAGGTTTACCCAAGGGAAAACAGTATGGGGTTCTTCAAAAAGGAGTGAATCAATTTCTTAAGGGTCGGCAACGCGCTCATGATGCCCCTGGTGTTGCAGGCGCCCATAGGCTACGGTAAGCACTTACCATCAGGCGGGCCGTAGAGACTGTACCTACAGACGTACGGCTCTAAAAGAAGAAAAAAAAACCAAAAACCAACTAAAGCGTACACGATTGGTTTCTTTTTACTCTTCTTTTGGATAGGTATGTTTGCCACCGTCCGCATCGTGCTCCTGGTATAAAAAAATCCTACTCTGATCCCTGCTCACGCTTGAAATCCTCATAATTACCAACAAAATGTACTTTTCATTGCTTTATTTCAGTCCATTCACTTCATTTGTAGGTAGATATTTTATCGGTATTCGACGAACTCGTCCAACGCGGCGGTGTATTAAATTAATCACCGCACATTATCTCTGTTAATGACATTGTTATCGTGTAGGTAGGTTAATGATAATGACCATGTATGTATCGACCGACTGCTTTAGAAGGATATTTTATGAACAAACAACTATTACTGGCATTATTCTCGCGATACTTTTGAGAATTAAGTTATAAAGGGTTATTTCAAAATGTTTTCTCTTGTTCTACTTATATGGTCTTATATGGTTTGTGTATCATTTTACGTAAAGTAGTACCAGTTATACAATATTTGAAAGTGAATACTTTTAAGTACAAGTCTTATTAAATACGTACCTTTTTGTTAAATACATAGATTAGTAAGTATCTGTTCAAAAGTCGAAACAGCATAAATGAGGCAATTTGCATGTTTTTATAGTAGGTACGTATATGAATACGAATTAGATAAATTATAATAATTTGACAGTAACCGCTTATGAGGACAATTAAAAGAAGAAGGATACGACCATAACGATCTCCCGTAGTGCGGAAGAAATAACGCAAAGTAACATAAAGATAAGTTAATAATTAAGTACCTACATTAAAAAAAGTATTTGGAAAAACAGGATAATTAAATAATAAAAGTAGAAACGTGGAAATAAAGAAATTTACATACAAGATATGCGCGAAAAACAATACCCGTCCTGACAGTCAGGTCAAGTCATCACTATACTCGACAAACTTCCCTCCTATCATTATTATCTCTCTTCATTATCTATTATTATTATCCTATACAGGCCCTATTGATAGCTGTCATTGATACCTGGACCTTACACAACACATTTCTCCTAAAACTTCATGTTTATTACTCTAAGCACCACCAGCTACATTATAATTGACATATAAGACATCACGTGACGTACGCACATATCTACGGGTCAGAGACTATCTGTCTGTCTGTATGTGCCGCTTGATAAGCCTAATATATACATAATTATGTACGTAGGTATGTATATAATATGTAACTGAATCATGCAATACAATGTAAGTATTTGTTAATGCATTTGTAATTAATGGTAATTCTATATTTATACTTGAAACGAAACTTGGGATGTTTAAGATTTTCGACTATGTTTAGAACTGGTGGGTGATGAGCCGAGTAGGGACAAGAATACATACTTAGTGTCACTACCCCACCTCATGGGTGTAGTAAAAGGCGACTAAGGTAATAACCTTATGAATACAAGAGCACTGCGAGAAGTGTATACGACTGTGCAAGAGGTCCCGGGTTCGATTCCCGGGTCGGGTGAAAATGGTATTGGGCTTTTCTATCATGAAATTCCAGTATTGAGATTTTCCCGGAGTTTGGAATACAAATGTGCCCGGTTGATAGGCTCGCCCCCTATTTCATGGGACCAAACATAGCTGGCGAAATGTTGGTGTGAAACACCTCTGCCTACCCCTTCGGGAAAAAAGGCGTGATGCTATGTTATGTTATGTCTTACAAAACCACCATCAGCAATACTTAAAAGCCAATGCACTTTAAACTTCTAGCCATCTCCAGCAGTTTCTCAGAAAAAGGTTGACACGTAATCTTGAAGAAGTTTCTTTGAATTCAATCCTGCGCATCGCCCCGATCGATAGAGTGCAAGCAAGCGTGCATATATAGACGCTTTTACTTAGAAACCCAATCAGTGTTCTGTCAGAGTTAATTAAAATAGTATTAAAAGTACAGCTTTACGATCTGCCCGCTCATTTCCTATTACTTAAGACTTCATTGTTCATTGCCAATGTGGCTGTCGCATGGTGCCCATTTTACCCCTACTACGGTATTCTGCGAAGATATTTTGGAAACCTAATTTACGCCACTGCAAACGGTCCTGTGCCGCCTGCAACCAACGGCCGCCCGCCACCCTGACCAGGTCGTCGGTCCATCTGGTGGGGGGCCGTCCCACCCTGCGCCTTCCAATACGTGGCCGCCACTCGAGAACCTTTTTAACGTAAATTAGGTGAGGCCTATGTTCAGCAGTGGACGTCGTTGGGCTCATGATGATGATGATGATGATGATTTTGGAAACCGCATTGAGTTGGCGTATGTGAACTGGTGTTCCAGGTGACCGTAGGCTACGGTAACCGCTTACCATCAGGCGGACCGTACGCCCGTATGCCACCGTCGTGGTAAAAAAAAAATCTACTACCTAAACACTTCCAGCTGTCATGAGAGGAGAGGACATCTTACTACTTAACTGTTGATTTTTATAGGTTGCTAATAAGATCGGAACTTTAAAGGCAAAATAGGCTCACTCAAGGCAACTCAATCACTAACAGCTTTATTTTGCCCAAGTCATCGCCGTAGTAAATATTTGATATAGTCGAATTTTATCTTGAACAATAGTTGACTTGATTGGACAAACTTCGAAGACATGTTAATGAGCGGTGATGCAAACTGGGTTTCATAATTTAATCACTATTTAAATCTAAGCAATGAGGGTTTTTTAGGCGATGCGAATTCGATTTTTCGCTTTATCCGAGAATATCGATTGAAGCGTATCGAAACAATTCGACCTGATATTATTGTGTTGATATAGTTAGGTAGGTATCATAGGTAAAAAAAGGCAGGCTCCAGAAACGAATTTTACTAATTGCGTAATACCTTTCGGTTTAGATTCAGTTTACCGAGAATCAAACAGCTAAAATGTTGCTAAATGTTAAATAAAAATAACACCGCTGGTTCATTTCCCGGGTGTTAGTAAACGAATTTCCGAAAATATTTGATTGCAATTATTTTGTTAGAAAAAAAAGGATATTTCCTTTGCGTAAAATGATCAATTTTCTATTTAAAGTAGCTATTTACTTTCCCTCCAGGTGTCGTTACAAAATTCCAACCTGTACCTAAGTAGGTATATAGAAAAAAATGACTGACTGAAAAATAAACACATATCCCAAACGATTGCTTATGAAGCCTAGGCGCACACTAAGCAATAATTTTTCGAATTTCCTACGGTATATAGGGAATACCTAAACAAGATTTTTTATTTACTTTGATGATGTCGTGTCTGTGCTTTGCACAACCGTGGTGTAGACGAGCATCGTATGTTAGTAAACGGGCCCGGACGGGACACGGATCATACACTGTTTAATATAAACTGCTTCATACAAAATGTATTTAACGTTTCAAATCCGTGCCCCGTCCCGGCTACACACACGGCTCGCCCAGGGCACGGCTCGGTCTAATATAAACCTTCCCTTAAGGTAATAGAGCCTTTCATTACCGTAAATATGGTTACTAAAATTTTCGAATCTAGCATGTTCAAATTCAGATGCCTTAAAAATTTTCTGGGATAAGGTATATTGCAACTTTTTACCGATTTACAACGCCGGAAGCCGAAACGCCCGGAAGCTAGTACCTATCATATAAACAGACAATAACATAATTCTCGTTAATTTAACAACACAACACTGAGACATCTCGTCATACCGGAAACAACCTCGGCAACACCGGTTAAGTTTTTCAACAAATGACGTCACGAACTCTAATGGCGGACGAAGGCTGTTTATAAAAAATCTATTAGTTTTATAAACAACATTATTGGTGTGTGAAGGTTATATTGTAGAAGTTATGTTTGATATCAATACGGAAATGTGCCGAATTTGTTTTACGCGCGACGTGTCAAGGCAAATACGTTTTTTATTATCTACATCTCTACCTAATGTATACCTAGCAGTATAAATAAATAAAAAAATTAAATGTGTACCTAGCTAATGGCTCAACTCTAGAACGTCTGGACCGATTCAGCAATTTATTTTAAACTAGCTTCCGCCCGCTGCTTCGCCCGCGTTGTACCTATAATACCACATACTATATAGGTTCTACTAAACCGCATCAAAATCTGTTGCGTAGTTTTAACCTTTTGACCGCCACGTCAAATCGGTATCGCCGTGCCTTGTGATAGATATTTTCAGGTAATAGTTAGATTATATACCTATGCTTGAAAATTCTTCAATAAGAATAACATAAATATATAATCCAGGCTTCAGCTTTCCGTAAGGGCTACACGATAAAATTAATTATTTTCGTAACATAACATCATTTCATCTTTCATTTCACAGTTAATTGGACTGTGAAATACAGTCCCATTGACTGCGAAATCAAAAACTGATTCGGCCATTGTTTAATTAATCAAAACCTCTGTATAGCAGCTCGTTATGAAACATGTTTTACTTATAATTGTTTTCGTACCTTTATGCAACTAGGTATCCAATCATTTAAATATTTAATTAACCCTATAACCGCCTACGGATTAATCCGACAAATATTTTCGTGTCCGTGTCGTCGAGTCGAGTCAACATTCATCGTCATTATTTCAACCCATAAACGTACCACTGCTGGGTCATCAGCATCATCATCATCAGCAACCCAATATGTTCCACTGCTGCGCTCGGGTCTCCTCTCTTCTAACTAGAGAGCTAAGAGGGTTTAGGCCATAATCCACTCACGCTGGCCTAGTGCGGGTTGGTGGAACAGGTTTCCTCACGATGTTTTCCTTAAACGTCAGCAGATGGTAAGTCACATGACTAGTACATATAAATTCCACAAAGTGGAATCCACATTGGTACTGCCAGTCGGGATCGAACTCGGACCGCGTGATTTGCACGCCAGCCGGTCTCTTATCCATTCAGCCACTGCTGGGTACGGGCTATATATTATATATTCTAAGTCCGTAACTACACGGAAAAGATGGAATTGTATATTCACGACCGAATACCCCGACTTGTTTAATCCGCTTTTGTTATTTAATTACGCCACATTCTATCGAAATAATGTTTATATTAGAAAAAATGTTAATTAAGTAATCATATAAAATTTAATACACTTTAACTGATAATAAGCCTTGCGGTTAAAAGGTTAAAAGTGATATCATTATGAAGTATACCGACCCATAGATATAAGTATATTACATTTTAGCTTGATACATTTAATTTAAGTTATTAAATCCATAAACTCCGAGATAAATAGAAGCTTTCCAGTCAATTCGAGCGGAAGAAAATAAATGGACTTCCCCAACAATTTCTGGCAATGGCCCTCGCCATAAAAACATCGTGCGTTTGCAATGATTAACGATCGCAATAGGACATTGCTCAAGCGGATGCGGCTCGGACAGAATATCCTCGTAAATATGAAAAATGAGTTCTGAAGAAATGGATTACATTTTTATATAATGCTGCGTAATCTTATTTGACGGACTGTTAAAATTTTCTTTCTCTGTGGGGTGACGATAAGGAGGCAATATATTTAAAAATAAATAAATTTTAATGATTATAATTATTGATCGGTTTGGCGGATTAAGAATACATAATGTCACTACCCCATCTCTACCTGTGGGTGTCGTAAAAGGCGACTAAGGAAGTAACCTTATGCAGACAAGAGCGCTGCAAGAAAAGGAAAATTCGAAACAAACCCTATATCAACTCGTCTGGCCAGCGTAGTAAAGTAGGCTAAATTCACTCCACATTCCTTGGAGGAGACTTGTGCCCAGCAATGTGACGTTTATATACGGGTTGAAATGATGATGATTGATTGATTTCTCATCAAGATCGATGGATCGACGATCGAATGGGAGAAGCCACCACAGATTGTAAAAAATTATTATTGTCTGTACTGTGTATAATGTGTTTTTTATTTTATTTTCTAAGATTTACCTATGTATTATGCGCCGTGTCTATCGGACAGAATAAAATATTTTTCTTTCTTTCTTCCTTTCTTTCAAGATGAAGAGCATACGAAGTGACTAGTGGACCAAATTACAACACGATGCATGTTCATATTGCTTGATATTTATTTTTCTCACAAGAAAAGGAAACTGAATGTGATATCGCGCGGTATCGGTTGCCAATATCGCGGAACTAATTTCTCCGGTATATGAACCTCAAAGATTAACGGTCTGAAACAAACTACGATAGACCAAATATAAATCTATTCCTCGAAGACGACTCGCAACTATCCGAGTTTCCTCATGGTAGAGGTTCCGAAGCAAACACAAGCAATAAAGTATTTTTACGAGCCATTGTGAGCACTTTATGACTGGACCGGCCACGATTGACTTCTGACCATAAAATGTGTTTTCTATGTCGTTCTTCAACTTTATATCTTGGTTTTCATCAGTTTGTATATACAAAAGTATATATAGATAGAGTTATAACACCGCATGGTGGTCGATGGTAACCACAAACTCCTGTGACATTGAAAAAACAATGGAAGTTAATATTGTATGGAAGTATTCAATCATGACTAGCCTTCGCTTACAATGCCGAAGACTTCTTATTGCAAACACTTTTTCGTTTTAAAATTGATTTACTCTTTAAAGTATGCCATACAAAATTTGTTTGGTAGTAGCCGTAGTATTTATCATCCTTATTTACCTTATATAGACATCGATAATGTTAGATGAAAAAACGCGATGGTGGCTGAATGGATAAAGGACCGGCGGGGGTGCAAATCACGTGGTCCGAGTTCGATCCCGACCGGCAGTACCAATATGAATTCCACTTTGTGTAATTTATATGTATACCTACTAGCCAAGTGACTTACCATCTGCTATCGGTGAAGGAAAACATCGTGAGGAAACCCACATACCCTAGAAGAAATTATATGAGTATGTCTGATTCATCTACCCGCACTAGGCCAGCGTGAGTGGATTATGGCCTTAACCCTCTTAGCTCTCTAGTTAGAGGAGAGGAGACCTAAGCAAAGCAGTGGGACTTAATGGGTTGCTGATGGAATGTTAGATAGAGATACGATAAGCCTGTGTCCAATCAACCTTTTACCCGCCAAAGTCATACCGAAAATAAGACCTAGTTAACAGAGCTGTTGATACTATTAAGTAAAACAAACATAATAATCGTGAAAATATCCCTTTTCAAATATATCTTTCCTTTACCTACGCTACACTCAGTAAATAGGAATTATCCATATTATTATAAACTATACGTCGCGTGGGGCTTCGCTCCCGTCGTACTTTATTTGGCCACTACTCAGCTCTTATTGGGCGTAGCGTGATGTTATATAGCCTATAACCTTCCTCGATAAATGGGCTATCCAACACTAAAAGAAATTGGATTTGAGAATCGGTACAGTAGATCCCGAGATTACCCCCTACAACATCAGAAATTATCCAACTTTATCTCTTTATAATCTTTACTACATAGTATAAAACAAAGTCGCTTTCTCTGTCCCTATATCCCTATGTATGCTTAAATCTTTAAAACTACGCAACGGATTTTGATGCAGTTTTTTTTAATACCTAGATAGACTGATTTAAGAGGAAGGTTTATAGGTATAAAATACATACCACGCGGACGTAGCAGCGGGTGGAAGCTAGTTATATATATAATTCTTCTGTACGTGTGTTGACAGTGAACTCCTCCTAAACGGCTAAACCGATTGGAATGAATTTATGTGTATGTGTTGAAGTGGATTCGAGGATGGTTTGGATGTTGTTGATGGGAAATTATTTTTATTTGTGAATCTATCACAAATAAAAATAATTTAAAAAAACAGCAATCCATTGGTATAGCATGCAGGACAACGTCTGCCGGGTCCGCTAGTATTAGTATAGATTTTGTTTGTTACAATTATCCTCAAAGTATTTATTCGTAGCTAAGCCAATCAATCCCATACTGTATACACATAAGTAGATATTTGAATATGTAGTACCTACCTATATAGATATTATGTACCTACGTACCTACCTACAAGTTTATTGTTTTCCTTATTACACTACACGACTGAACACACACACACGGTGATCAGCCCCTGATTCTGACTCGTCGGATTGCTCCCGGATCTTAAACTTTTTCGAATCGTATGACGTATTTTTGCGGCTTAAGTTATTCCATGTTATAAAGTTATCTACCGTATTGAAAATTAAAAATCGATTAATATAAGATTTTTCCTATAACTATCTATTTCTTTAACATAATGTTTTTTAACTCTAATTAAACTGAGATTTCCGGCTGAAAATATTCCGACAGCTCAGAATCAGGGGGCCAGAGGTGCCTTGTAAAATTGTGCAGTGTAATAATGCCTTTAGAAGCTATTTACTAGGAGTTATAGCTACACACCTGCTGTTTCCCGAGCTTCGCCTAGATATTTTATTTGTTAGGTAATACCTATGCGCTACAATTTATTACCACAATAAATAAGGATAAAACATAATGTCAACGTAAACACCTCGATTATTTATCACTTTAGATGTTGCCTAAGTAATTTATTGACAGTCTATTACGTTAGTCTTTATTGTATACTTAATATATTATTCAATTTCATCGACTAAGTAGCTGTCACCGAGGCTCTGCTTGCGTGTAATTTCTATTAATAACACCCTTTTAGAGAAGAAATTTCTAAAAACTATTTTATAGGTAATCATCAACATCATTGGCAGCAACCATTACGTAATATCCCACTGCTGGGCTCGGGTCTATCTAGAGAGCTAATTTACTGTCATCAGCATCATCAGCAATCCCATCATTAGGTCCCTCTGCCGGGCACGGGTCTCCACTCCTGTAACTAGAGAGCTGAGAGGGTTTAGGCCATAATCCACTTAAGCAATTAGTTATTCATTTTTAAATTAGTTCAAAACTACTAGACTACTAGACTGTCACCGTGGCGCAGTGGTTAAGGTGGTCGCCTCGCCACTACATCGCCGTGCTGGGTGACGTGGGTTCGATTCCCACACGAGACAAATATTTGTGTGATTCATAGATATTTGTTTCTAGTCTGGGTGTACTTTGTGTCCGTTAGTTTCATGTTTGTAAAGCTCCCCGCGACACAGGGCTTGTTCCCTAGTGCGGGCGTTGTTTTAAAAAAAAGATAAAAAAAATAAAAAATAATAATAAGTTTTTTTTTTATATTAGCACAGCATTATGGTTCCTTTTCGCCTGATGGAAAGCAGGAAGAGGAGTCCAAATTGCCTGCACAGATTGCCCATCCCTAAAAAAGAAGCTAGAACACTTTCAATTGGAACGAATATAAAAATGTGGTTTTTAAATTCTATTTATGTATTTTTTCTCCATATAAGAACCATCTACGGTAATATATAATAATAATTATATAATAAAAATAATAATTTTTTTTAAATAAATTTAAAAAAAATGACGAAATGTGTTGCTGAGCACAGAAAGAAAACATTGGGCCATTTTGTTTTGAATTGAGTAAGGAACATAAATAGGCTGAGTAAGGATTAAAATATGAGAAGGATGATACGTCATAGGTTGAATACGGAACAAATCCATTTTAGTCCCACCTGGGCAGATATCGAAACCGGGACCTCTAGCGCTGCAGTCATCAACATGTAATATTATATAACCTTCATATACCAGTGAAGAAGTAGGTAATGTTGCGAAACCTTACACAATAATGTAAACAGTTAAAATTGCATATCTAATAGAATTCCTTGAAATTAGTTTTGAATCACCGGAATTCAAGAAGGATATTATGTTCATTGTGTTGAACGTTCATTCAATCATTCCTCTACTGTCGTATAAATATGTATGTTTCCGTGAAACCGCGCGATTGACTATGAAGGTGGTGTTTGTAAATATTACATAAATTAATGTAGGTATGTATAAATGTACATTAATACTTCTTATTATTCATGAATGGTATGTAGCAGGGATGTTATGGAGCTCCGTATCCGTAACCGAAACTATCGGACATCCTAATATTTATTATAACAATAATTAATTTATATATAATTATCTAACAAAACCAAGTTTACTAAGATAAGTAGTATATTTCTAGCATAAAACTAAATACCTAATTTGCAATATTACTAGGTACTTATATAATTTTATTAATAACTTACTTACTGATACTTTTACTTTTAAATTTAGCCCTCTTCCTCTCTCCTAATTATTGTGCTGTGCCCGACAGGGTCCATAATTGTAAGCTACATTATACCTACCACCTATTTGTACATTATTATTATGGAAACAATAAATGATTGAGTATTGAGTATCCGAAATAAAAATCTATCCGTTTCCGAATCCGATATAAAAGTTTCGGATAGTTTTGGATAGAAGCGCAATTGGTAAGAAATCGCAATTAATTAAAATTATGGCAATATCTTTTTATTTATATCTTAGCTTTACAAATCTTAATAAATCTAATATCCGTTACCGAAATTATCTGAAACTATCAGGTAATCCAAAAAAGCGATGGTGGCTGAATGGATAAGTGACCGGCGCGGCGTGCTAATCACTCGGTCCGAGTTCGATCCCGACCAGCAGTACCAATGTGGATTTCCCTTTGTGGAATTTATATGTACTAGTCAAGTGACTTACCTACCATCTGCTAACGGTGAAGGAAAACATCAAAACCCACATACGTTAGAAGAAATTCTATGAGATGTGTCTGATCCACCAACCCACACTAGTTCAGTGTGAGTGGATTTTGGCCTAAACTCTATCAGCCATCTTGTTAGAAGAGAGGAGACCCGAGCCCAGCAGTGGGACTTAATGGGTTGCTGATGATGAGGATGATGATCGGCTAATCCGAAATAATTTAATATTCTTAACCCTAACCGAAACCGGAGGTATAATATTTTTCATATACCTATCCGGTACCACATCCAGATCCGAAAAATGTCTATAGATGTTAATAAAACTTATTTTATTCTGGCAATCTCGCAGATCTCAATTGTGACTCAATCTTGACATTTGATTGGTGGTTGGGACATTTGATTGGTTTTTTATGTAGGTACCTAAGTTTCATACGAATCGTCCCATGAAATTAAATCGATCCCAAGGACTATTTATATAACGATCCATTCCTTCAAAGCTTTCGGAAAAAAAAACGAGGTTAAATATTAACATATGTTATTGATTTACACTTAGGTACATGGTCATAATTTAATATATAAATAATTTCATTTATTTTGAGCCTGTTAGTTTTTGTTCATTATATGATCACAAATTTAATACGGCATCATTCCATCAATCAATTTCGCTAATGTTATCACTTTAAATGCATATAACAAACAATTGAGCAATTAGGCCAATCAAATTTAAAGTCTTATAAGACAAAATCGACCTAATATATTGTAATTATAAGGTATGTTTTATTATGATTCAATAACTAACACATAGAAATAGTTACTGCAAAATGACGTCATAGTCGTTGCTCGCATCGTAAGCATGATTTCGTTCGATATCTTCATTATTTATCAGGTTTATTGATTTGATTCATTGTAAAATACCTAAAATGTATGTTGTATTTTTACTAAAATACATAATAACTAAACTACACACATAAGTAAATAAGTAATTTTGTAACAAAACGCAGTTATAAGATCCGAAAGACCATGATATAAGATCCGAAAGTGCACTTAAAAAAGCAGGAGTTGTCCAGTATTAATCTAATAGGTTATATAATAGGTTTAGATTTTTTTTTTTATACTACGACGTTGGCTAACAGACGTACGGTCCGCCTGATGGTAAGCGGTTACCGTAGCCTATGGGCGCCTGCAACACCAGGGGCATCACGAGCGCGTTGCCGACCCTTAAGAAACCTATTCACTCCTTTTTTGAAGAACCCCATACTGTAGTCCCTTGGGAAAACCTCGTTAGGGAGTTCATTCCACAACCTGATAGTTCTTGGGAGGAAATTCCTCTGGAACCGGTAAATGTAACGTTCCACTGCTGATCAAGGATCATCTCAGAGGGTTACAGGCTACAATAATTCACAAACATTGGTCTGATGCAGATTGGTGTATCACAGATACGCTTAGATTTTCTTCTATTCTTAGTTGGACGGTGTTACACAAAAAGGATCCAACCCACAAAATGTGACTTTTGAGATATTGAAGTTTGAAGTTTAACTTGTATTTGCACATTGATGTACTATTATACCGTCTTTGTTTCTTTGGGTAATATGTGTATATATTTATATTAATTTTATAGTCTGAAGAATTAATTAGTATAAGCTTATATTTTTTGAAATATTTCAATAAACAGAGGATTGGATCCTTTTTGCTAAATGTAATTTTTAATTAATCTATGTTCATTTTTAATTTCACAAAAACGATCCAATTTGGTATATTGATGTGAGATAATTGATTTAATTAATTATATATACATATATATAGCATAGGTGAGGCCTATGTTCAACAGTGGACGTCATTGGGCTGATATGATGATGATGATGATGATAATATATAGCATACAGCTGCGTTGGAAGATGTTTTTAAGCTTGCCTGGGACGGATTTGGCATCAACATAAATAGCCAGTACATCACCAATTTTCGGTATGCTGACGATATTGTGGTCATGGCAGAATCACTGGAGGACCTAAGCACAATATGCTCGATAGCCTCAACACAGTTTCTCAACGGGTGGGCCTTAAAAAATGAACATGGAAAAGACTAAAGTCATGTCTAATCGCTATGTAGTGCACGCCCATATCGTATGCATAAGCAATATCTCAGCTTTAATCTCGAAGTTGTTGACGAATAGGACCTAGGACAAACGGTCCGGTTAGGTAGGTCCAACTTCGAAAAAGAGGTTAATCGCCAAATCCAAAACTCGGTTGGGCAGCGTTCGGTAAACTACGTACTGTATTCTCGTCCACAATACCCCAGTGTTTAAAGACGAAGGTTTTCAACCAATGTGTGTTGCCAGTGATGACTTATGGCACAGAGACGTGGCCGCTAACTATGGGGCTCATTAGAAAGCTCACTGTCACCCAGCGAGCCATGGAAAGAGTTGTGCTCGGAGTTTCCCTGTGGGATCGAATCCGAAATGAGGAGATCCGCAGGAAAACTAAAGTTGTCGACACGAGTTGCATCGCTGAAGTGGCAGTGGGCAGGACATATAGCTCGAAAAACCGATGGCCGATGGGGGAAAAATGTTCTCGAATGGCGGCCAATCGACCCCCCCATAAAATGGACCGACGATCTGGTCAGGGTTGCGGGGGGTCGTAGGATGCAGGCGGCGCAAAGCCGCTCAATGTGGCGGAAGTTGGGTGAGGCATATATATAATGGTTTTTTTTTTTTTACTGAAATAAAATGATTTTTATTATTATATGTCCAGCAGTGGACGTCGATAGGCTGATATGATGATGATGATGATGACATATATATATATATTTAATTAAGAATATCAATATATAACTATATATATATATAAATAAAAAAAAATCCACTAAAAAAATATTTTGGGTTTCTTAAAAAAAAAATCTATTTTATTATTTTAATACGTTGACATAAAATAACTTCTAAATTTATCAAAACTCATGTGGTTAGGATTATTTTTGTTATTTTAATTAGAACCTTATCATAACAAAATCATTTAGCAAAAACGATCCAAACCGCTTGAACCCTTTGTATGATTTTGCAAATGCATTCTTTTTCATTTAAATATAATTTATCAAATACAATCCAAGTAAATTGGATCCTTATTCACATTTTCATTGTAGACTAGTTTCTTTATTTGATAATTTCACTTCAATGATCCAAGGAGGTTGAATCGTTTTTGTGAAAACAAAACCGAAACCCGTCATAGATGTGGGTTGGTACCCCATGTCGATAAAAACGTTAATATTCGTATTTTGATCTGGTTGTTTTTGCTATATGAAAATATAGACCATAAAGACCACTTTGGCGTACTTAACTCATTTTCGACCATCATGTGGGTTGGATCCTTTTTGTGTAACACCGTCCAGTTTCACTTGCCAGTCACTTTCCTAAGTATATCTACTTTCGCAATAATACTAACATTTCTTTAAATTGTTTGATAATCACATATTTCATATACCTAAGTACTTGAGTAATAAGATTTTTTTACGAATTGTCTCGTAGTTACACTGCTTCATTAAATTGAATTTTCTTTTTTACTTTGATTGTTACTCAGATATAGATTTTTTTACATTTTCATATATTTTTCTAAATGTTCCAGACATAGTTTAAAATAATTTTGATAATATTATGATAAGCTGCTGTAAATTCATCAAAAGTAACCTAAGAATATAAAATACATACGATTCATTCAAGCTGATACACTAAGCTGATCGAAGTTTCTAGAACGTTTTATTAGTGGTCCTTTAAAATATTGTACAACTTTAAGTTATACAGCTTTTGTATCAATAACATAGTAATAATATAATAATGATATTTGTTACTTATTTTATCTGAAAATAGCGTCAAAATTACGCGATAATTACAAAATAATCATGTTGGTAGAGTCAGTGTGTCAAATTTAAAAGTGAATTTTCTTTAATATTTCAAACGTACATATAATTATATGTTATAAAAATCATTTGTAGACATTTTCTAAATATAAAATTACTAAAATTATGATTGTATTAAAGGTCATCTTCGTAAAGAAAACGTCTTTTCCATGTTGAAGAGTTAAAATAGATTTCTATGCTCAAATGGTTTTTCTGACAAAATGTGTTTATTTACGGACCATATAATTTTATAGGAATACTAATCATTAGTAGAAGATACAAGTTATATTGAGTGATATTTTCATATTTGCTACTCGTTTCGTTTATTAATTAACTGATCTTAACAAAACATCGGCCATAAATCCGCTGCGAAAAATGACCAAATACCCTTTAGTTTCGAGTCTTATCTGTGATTCTAATGACTAATCTTATATGTTAAGTTATCAGAATAAAAAGGACGATATGTTTTTTATTATTAATAAAGTTGTTAATATATATTTCATAGTAAAAACTTGAAGAAACGGCTTTTCTATTGGTTAGTGAAGCACCGAGCACGCAGCCACAATACCAGCATCGAATAGTCTTAAATGATTTATTCTAAAATATAGACTGATTTGTATTTTATGTAATATGTGATAGGTACCTTATTTAATAAGCTACCTTTTTATAATAGTCATTCATTATTTTTCCTACTAATTCCTTTTAAAATAACAATTTGAAGAAATATTGGCAGCAACAGATAGAGTCATACGGTGATTGGTGACGACTTCAAACATCGTTTTTTTTTATAATATCTTGAAATATTAAGAAAAGTCCGTATTAAATAGTTTCTTTAGGTTATATTGCTTTAGATTTTAATACGTTATGAATGTATTTGAATTTTGAATTGACTTTTTCGAGCATTTCAACTCTGTTAAAAGGATAACCGTATAAATCGTCCGTATTGATAGAACGCCATTTAAAGGCACTTAGCTCTTTATTTGTGGTATTTTGCTAATTGGAAGTTCCCTGAAATGTGTTATTAATTAAACGGTAGGCACCTATTGGGAATTTTGGTATTTAAGTTTATCAGAATGTTATTACAACCCAATAATGAGGATAAAATATTATTTTCCCCAACACACAATGCAATGTCGTATCTCGTTTTCGTATCGTTCATTGTCTGTATCTATTTGGCGCAAACGAGGCCAAAAAACGGTAAAATAAAAATCTGCCAACTGACATCGATTCTATCGCGTCAAGTAAAAAAACGAACACAATGCGTCGACAACGCCACACGTCCCGCTACCCTCGGACAGCCGAGATTCCACTCACTGTTACAAAGTCCCATAAGTAAAAATGTCCTAAACTTAACTTTATGCATATAGTGATAAAGTTCATTTTGATAGCTGTGATAAAACCGGTACAAGTGAAGAACCTTGTCAAACTAGAAACATTTAAATTGAAGCAAGCTTGGAATCCGTCAGCAAGCGTGCGACGTTGCCGTTCTTGGCAAGCTACAACGTCGCTTCTTCTATGTATATGTGTGTTCTGGCAACAACTGGCGCCGAATATTTATTGTATACTAACAGAATACTGACGATCGCTTAGGGTGACAGGGTTCTTTGTAACACACGCTTCATAATCTCCACTCTATTGTAGTGACGTTAGAGTTGAATTTAGAAATGTGTTTTTATTTAGAACAATGTACAACTAAGTAGTTTTTCTATGTGACCGTCCAGGTGGCTATGTATAGGTTTAGTTCGATACGCGGTATCGCGGCGGACTTAAGTTGGATCGTTTCGCAACTAATAATTAATTTTGCAGTGAAGGTTTTATGAAGGCAAGTACAGTGATATCTGATAATGTTCTCACGACATAACTTGGGACTGTGATGATGTAGTGATGTTGAATAATTGATATTGAACAATAATTTAGCTACAAATAAGTATATTCATTAGGTCAACGCGTCATAAGACTGCACGACTTAAATATTTCGTTGTAGTAATCAAACGTAGACTGTGTTTACATCTGCAGGATCATGTTACATAACATCCTATCTAGCGATAAATTATATAAGTAGATACTGTAACGTTAAAGCAGCCATGAATCTTATAAGGATGAATAGTTGCCTATTTTTCATTGAAAATGAAAAAAATCCTTCCATCCATACTATTATAAATGCGATATAATACAGTAACGAAAAACGAATGTACGGTGTTACGGATACGGCTTCAAAATTGCGTTTTTCAATCTATTTTGAAGATTATGGTCTTAGTAGGTTTAAAAAGGAATGGTTTGCAGTTGGCTATGTAGAGAAATTCTCTACATACGAGTTTAAGTAGTAACGTGAGCCTACAAGACAATAATTTAAGTAGGATTCATGAAATTATACGCATAAGAAAGAACATTGTACGGATATGACTCCAAAGTTAAGACTGCGAAAATTTTTCTTTAATAACTTATTTTCTGCTTTGAATGGTCGAATTTGGATACATTATAATGTTGACCTATAAATTGAGTATTCAATTGTATTTTTAGTTATGGATTCTCATTGAATTTTGTTGAGAGAGAATGTCAAACGCGCAATTGCTGTGTAGGGTTAATTTCGACGTTGCGTTTTTGTGACGTTTTAGTTCTTATTTAGATATTTTAAAAAATCTGAAATATACTAAATAAACAATAAACAATAATATACCTACTAAATAAACAACGGAGGTGAAAAACAATATACCTATATATGCGAATTAAAACGACGCACGTAAATATTCTCACAGAGTACAAACACATTTCATTTATATTGTCTCAATGATTAGGCATATTTCAGAATTGCCATAAAATATGTCTAATATTCATCATCAAAATAACAAAATTTATAAATGAACTTCTTTCTTGCTTTGCTAAAAATTAACATAATTAAATTACCTACTATTATCACTAAACAACTTATTTACTACCAAAAAAAAACATGAATTAAGAAAAAGGGAGAACTAATTAAAAAATGGCATCATAAAATACTTCCGCATCTAACTTTTCTTAACTAGGTATAGCTGTCCGCGTTATCACGTAGGTTTGAAATCGGTCCAGTAGTTTTTAAGTTTATTCGTTGCATACAAAAATACTTTGTATTATAAGTATAGTAGGTATAGATACTATAGATATAGATTCGTCTTTTTCAAAGTCAAAATTGTTTTTAGCGTAAGTTTAATTACGGCTATGATCAGAATCAACGTCTTCTTTGCAGGACGCAGACTTCTTTATGCACTGAAGATTCATAGCATAAATATTGAAGAAATTTTTTCTATTTTTTTCCTTTTTGATTTCAATTTACGTAAGATTTTGACATAAAAACTTTATTACCTAAAAGGTCTTAGTTAATAGGTAAGTAAGTAAGTATAGTTTAAATTATGAGATTGCAGGGAAAATGAAAAATTCGAATCGTGTTATCTGAGCAGGACTGTCTATTTGTTTACATATTCTTAAAGTCTCTTATCGGTTTCAGAATATGATTAATCGATTTCGTAACAAATATATACTGTACCTAGGTCTATATCTTATAAGTATGTACCTACTTATTTATCAAATACAAATAAGTATGAAATATACAAATTCAAACCTACTTTCTAAACACGATTGCTTTTGACGTTCCAAACTCTGCTAAATACAATAATTAAACAAACTTTAAACTTATACTTTAGCATAAAAATATCAATACAAAATGCAAGTATTAATAAAATGTAATTATACAAAAATATACATTCAGCCAAATCACTGGCAGTATACATACACATTCGAAATTCGAACGGTGTTCAAAGCGGCAACGTGAGTGGCCGGTCCAAGTTAGTGCCGCCTCTGGTAGAAAGCGGCGCGTTTCTAATCTGGACTGCGCCAGTCATTGACTCCTGCACGCGACACTTCACAGACATAATACGATATATGCGCTTCTAACTGTTGTTTTTATATCATTTTAAAGTTTTGTGGCTTCAAAATTAGAAAGGTTAAGTTTATTTTAAGGTTTTCTACGTAATTAGCAAACGTTTTGCTATTGCGAGGGAGTTTTCTGACAAACCACTAATACCTTATTAATAACCCTATATTCCCAATTACACAGCAGATATTACATAGGATTCCTTCATACCAATTCAATAAATAAATAATTTATTTAATTATATAAGTGTAGGTGTATCTACAGAGTTTTAAAATAAATTCTTCCCTAAAGAATGTACCTATCCCGCGGCAAATAATGCACTAGAGAAATTCTCTCATTTTATGATTTATAACAGTCACATTTACTACCTATTACAAAAATAATCATATCTACAGCTATCTTCATCTTAACCTTTTAGTGATGCTGCAATATCTCAATGTGTCTTAAAAATATACAGCTAAGTGTGTTGTCACGATTTTGACATTTGTACGAGGAACGAATTGAGCCAAAGCGTCATTTTTGGTTTGTTGGCTTGTTTTGTGTTAGTTCAAAATATAAACACACATAGCGTCACGCCTTTTTCTCCGAAGGGGTAGGTAGAGTAGACACCCACATTATAGTAGAGGGCTAGACTATTGCCAATATTGAGAGTTTGATACAAGCACAACGCTGAGTAATCGAGCCCATTTAAAAAATAAATCAATATGTACCTACCTAAATTGAAGTACGTTTAAATATATTATACTAATATTATAAAGCTGAAGAGTTTGTTTATTTGAACGCGCTAATCTCAGGAACTACTGGTACGATTTGAAAAATTATTTTAGTGTTAGATAGCCCATTTATCGAGGAAGGTTATAGGCTATATAATATCACGCTACAGCCAAAAGGAGCTGAGCAGTGGCCAAATAAAAGCGATGGGAGCGAAGCCCCTCGTGACTTCTAGTTGTAAATAATTACATAGATACTTAACAATTTTCCTGATATAGGTATTAAAATGATTTTTATAGAATCTATTGTAAACTAAATAAAAAACGCAGATTAGACAAGCCGTCGGGCGGCGTCGTAAATTTAAGAATCTGGCTAAATAGAAAATACTTACATATTTGACGGGTTTATCCGACCTAGGCGGTTAAAGGGTTAAACAGTCTTGATTATCTTAATTATCGAAGAAAATTAGGTAGGTCCGTATGTGTGTATCCGAGGAAGGCGGTCTTAATCAGAGTTCGACTTATAAGGTATTATATTTAAATGTCAGTCTTTTTTTACGACATCTAAAGCCATTTCTGGCTCTTTGTGAGGTTTTACAACATATATAAGTTGAATGTGTAATTATGTAGAATGCTAAATCAGAGTTTTTATCCATTTTTCTGAACTTAGTCACAATAATAATGGGCTTCTATCTATGCTTTTCTGAGAGAGTATCGATCAAGTCATCCACCTAGAAGCAATATTTTTTATTTTTGAAAACGAAATGAGTGCGTCGTTTCTTACTTTGTCTGAGCAACCAACTCTCATAGACAAAAGGCAATCGATTCTATTCGAAATATACAAATGTCACTTCAATACATTTGAACACATCCCTGACATAAGCTATCGACATGTCACGTGATCAATGTACTAATTTGACATGTCGATAGAATAGATCGAATCGATTGCCACTTGTCTAGAGAAGCTCAATAAATACTTATACTTAAACTGTATTATATGCCTTTATCGATATTGCAACGCATTTTTCGATATCGCTGTCAAACGTATGAAAATCTAATTATGGTCGCTGTCATTGTCTATCTATGTTCGAACGTTGAGATCTGAATAGGTTCTCTGAATGGAAATTCGTCGAATTCATACGAGTAAGCTGTTATTTTTATCTACCTATGCTTTTCTGATTGACTTTCGATCTTGCAGTAGGTATGAGTAGGAAGGCGTGTGTCTCAACGAGATTAATGTAAAAAATAAATAGGGAAAAAATAAATAAAACTAATGGACGGAAGCTAAATAGATTGCTGCATTCGGCCAACGGATTATGACCCTTTAAACTCTAGATAGAGGAGAAGCGACTAGAGCCGTAAGACAGTAATGGGTTGCTATTAATTTAATATAGCGGCATTCTTCCTTTACTAAAAAGAGAAAAAACCTATTGATTAAAACTACCAATGACCGGTATGACGTGGCCAAGAAACATCTTTATATAAAACGATCACGTAAGTGAACACATAAACACGAATGCTCGAGTACGTACAGTACGTCCAGGTGTCGGTGTGTCGGTGTGTTCGTAAGCGACAAAGCGTCGCTATCGCTACTGATAACACTATCAGCTGTTATCGCCTTCCGCTGCACGCGCAGCTGCCGACGATCACGAGTAGCCTTGATGCATACCGAATATCTAGCGAGATGTTTTTGCGTGATTGTTTTTAATATTTCATTGTGTGAGCTCTCAGATTAAAGTTATTCATCGATTAAAGTATAACCTGATTGAATATAAAAGTAAAACAATAGAACTAGGTAACTAGTTTATTCATAGATCTGTCAATTTTAATTTGTTTAAGTTAAGTATATTTTATACTAAAAGTCGCGCGGGGCTTCGCTCGCGTCGCTTTTGTTTGGCCACTGCTCAGCTCCTATTGGCTATAGCGTGATTTTATATAGCCTATAACTTCCTCGATAAATGGGCAATCCAACACTAAAATATTTTTTCTAATCAGACCAGTAGTTCCTGAGGTTAGCGCCTTCAAACAAACAAACTCTTCAGCTTTATAATATTATATAAATATTATCGCACGATGAAATCGCATCATCGTACGAGCGACGACAATAGGACAGCGCCTAAGTGTATGTCTGATCCACCAACGCGCACTAAGCTAGCTAAAACCCTCTCAGCTCTACAATCTAGATAGAGGAGAGGCCAGCACTACATTAATGGGTATGGGTTGCTGCTGATGATACCTACGTAAAATTTGTACTTCTAGATAATGGAACCTGTAGAAAAATGTAGCAGATATATTAGTTAGAAACGTAATTATCTTAGAACTCATCTAACGGTACCGTTTGATCCTAGAGTAGGTACCTACCCTGTAAGCACCGTAACACGTGGGGAACGTACCTAAGGATGACCGCCGTATGACCAAACTATTCACGCGTCTCCCCGGGGCTCACGTAAATATACGGAAGCACGAAAAAATCCATCATATAGTAAGAAGGTTCTATGCGATTTTTGTTTCCCTGTTGTACCCTAGAAAGTTCTAGGGTTATTTAACCCTAGAACTTTCTAGGCTATTTGGCCTTAGTGGTTGTAGTCTATATGACTGCTACAGTAGGTCCTAAGAAAAACGGTATTGGGTTTTTTTATCCGGGAGTTTGAAAATATGCTCGATTAGTGACAATAGGCTCGCCTACTATTATTTCTATATCGCCTATTATTACATAGGAACGAAAATAGCAAGCTAAATTTGGGTACCTACGTCATCATACCCAAATTTGTTTTGTTTAAAATACAAACCGAAAAAGCCCTGTCTCCTAGGTAGGTAAGTATAAACAAGAGAAGCCCTTACACTATTCAATTTGTAGTAAGTAAGTCTGATTAGGAAATCGAAAGACTGATGTCGAAGTTTGAACAGTTATTTTTGATTTATTTTTTGGAAAACAGTTAGATTCCAATTAAGTCCGATTGGAAGGAGTTTTCAGTTCGGTAACCGCTTCCAACTATATCTATAGGTACTTTTGTACGCCATCAGCTACCAACCGACTTTTCCTTTTCTACCAGTCTATCCAAATGTTGTGTGTGTTGTCTGAAAGAATTCGCTTTTAGCGATTAGACCGCCCATTGTCGCTACCTTTTTGTTAAATTGTTATGTTCTGTAATTGTAATGTAAATCTGTGGTGTACAATAAAGTGTAACCTATCTATCTATCTGTCTATCTAGGTAGGTATACCATACCATATCATCATCATCATATCAGCCCAACGACGCGACGTCCACTGTTGTATATAGGTTTCACCTAATTTCCACCACAACGAGCGATTTTGTGCTGCCCGCATCCAGCGGCCACCCGCATTATATATGCGGGTGGCCGTTGGATGCGGGCAGCACACGTATCTTAAAATTGAAGATGACAAAAAGTAATGAAAAGAAATTTGCGTCTAGCTTTCCAAATTTTAGTTTTCACTTATACCTTATACTCACTTAGTCAATATTTTCGTAAGAAATTCCTAAATTTGTTAAGTAACATTGCAACGAGCTGTACATTACAAAATTGATTAACTCAACAACCTTTACGCATGCGCGTATCGAATTGATTTCATACTTGTGTACGCTTAGTAACTACTTAGAAGCTATCAGCTTCAAAAGAAGGGTTTAATTGAGTTTTCAAGGAGAATTTATTGTATGGACATAGGTAAATTGAATTAGCAAGAATGTTGAAATTATCTACTTATTAAAATGAAGGCGACTAACGACTAACGGCTTAATAATGTGACTAATTTATGTGCCCAAACACAGGATACATATGGTACCTACATATGTTCCTAAGGTTGCCATCTCTAAAATTTGGCAACCAGGACAAGACGCGTGAAAACTCTGGATTTTAGTGCCCAGAAACCGGACATGTCATCAGGTTTTTTTTCAGGACGTGGGGATGGTGAATTTAGCGAGTCGGTTCGTTAGTACACTACACACACACACACAGTACCTACACTGTGCGTACACCGCCGAGGCCCCAGGGCCAGAACTTGAAATTTTTCCCCGGACTACAAATGAAGCCCCACCCGGACGCTCCTATATGGCAAACCTATACTTATGTAGCATATAACATACCTATATAAGTTTTATCTTCATCATCATTTCAACTTATAAAGTCCCACTGCTGGGCACGGATCTCCTCCAAAGAATGTGGAGGTAATTTAGCTTAACACCACGCTGGCTAGACGGGTTGGTATAGGTTACTAGGTGTGCCCGCGACTTCGTTCGCGTAGACGACTAATCCCGCATTAATGGATTTTTTTTTTACGGAATCCTGGTGTTTTTTTAAAAACAATGTAACTTAGTCAAAGTAGCTTTATTAGTCCTTGTGACATTAGCTATCCGCCAGTGAAAGTCCCGTCGAAGTCGGTCCAGCCGTTCCAGAGATTAGCCGGAACAAACTGCCAAAAGAAGCTGAGCAGTGGTCAAATAAAGAACGACGGGAGCGATGCCCCGCGCGACTTCTAATCTATACTAATATTATAAAGCTGTAGAGTTTGTTTGTTTGAACGCTAGGATCTCAGGAACTACTGGTCCGATTTGAAAAATGATTTTATTGTTGAATAGCCCATTTATCGAGGAAGGTTTTAGGCTATATAACATCACGCTAAGACCAATAGGAGCTGAGCAGTGGCCAAATAAAGAACGACGGGAGGGAAGCCCTGCACAACTTCTAGTAATAGGTATATTATAATACCGCTATGAACTTTTCCCGTATCCTTGCATGCATTAAGGGCACAGCGTCCTTCTGCTGACATTAATTATACCTAATGATGATGATAACCTATGCATGCAACATGAGCTGATATTTATGACACGTTAGGGTTTGCATGATAGTTTTAACCTAATCGCCAGGCAAGTCCTAGCGTGTATGCGACATATTTGTACAGTTTTCTCACATACACGCCAGGATTTGCCTGTCGGTTATGTGTGCAAGGTTGAAACCATTATGCAAACCCTGACGTGTATTACGGCTACTAGGTTGTATTTGTAGCTAAAAATGCTATGGTTATAGTCTAACTCCTCTAGCAATAAGCGAATTATCTCACGTCTTTCCTTAAATTTTTAGAAAGAGAAAGGCAGTATCGAACTCAGATCAAGTCTAGTATTTTCATTTAATTTGGTAGGTAATAATATTTAAATACCTAATTACTAAATGAAATACCAACATTCGTAAAAGCACTTTGTCATCCACAAGTGGCTGTCTGTCGGTATGTGTGAGTTATTCTCGATAATTGCTGAGTCACTATCGGCAGTCACTCGTCGCTCCGCAGCTTCGGTAGCAAGTAGCTACTGGCATTGTTTGTTCTATGCGTGTTGCGTCTCTAATTGTTTGAACGGCCATTGTGCTTGTACAATAGTCATTGGAGTGGAGTCAAAAGATCATTTTAAACTGAACATTTTTGTTTTGCTGTCTAAATAATAAAAAACTACGTACTAAAAAACACGAGTTGACGCATAATGATATTATTTATATAAATAGATAATATATTTATTATCTATTTATATAAATCATAATAATTCGGCCCCAGTTGCGAAGTTTTTAAGAGCCGAGATAAAGAACAAGTCGATTCTCCTAGTAATTGATGATTATAACATAAATTAATATAATTTTAATTGTATTAATTGGCCTAAGGTGCTGAGATGCCAAATAATATATATAAAAATAATATCTCGTAATGAGTAATGATTGGAATAGTAATTACAAAAACATAGTTACTGACCCTAAAAAATGGTTGCCATAAATTACGGTAGGTAAATAGGTATCTATTTACCTACCTACCTTCTTATATCCAGAAGTTGATGATACACAAACCAATATTTTATTAGGTAGGTATGTATGTCCAGTTGTCGACTGCTATGAGTTACCTAATATTTTTTTTTTTTTTTTTATAAAGAATACGCCCGCACTAGGGAACAAGCCCTGTGTTGCGGGGAGCTTTACCTACAAACATGAAACTAACGGACACAATGTACACCCAGACTAGAAACAAATATCTATGAATCACACAAATATTTGTCTCGTGTGGGAATCGAACCCACGTCACCCAGCACGGCGATGTAGTGGCGAGGCGACCACCTTAACCACTGCGCCACGGTGACAGTCTAACACAAATAACATCTCGTAATGATAGTAATGATTGGAATATTAATTACAAAAACATAGTTAGGTAGGGGAGATCCTTGTAACTTGGGACACCTTGTACCTCGGGACAAGCTCATTGCGTCAGAAATTTTGCATTTAGAAGTGGTAAATAGTGACTTCTAGTAGCTATTTCTTTATAACATTCAGGAAGCATGCACTAAAGTTGGCCACTTTGCTTCGTTCCTTAGATGGGGTATGCAGTGTGACTTTTTCGCCAGATTTTTTTTTTGTAATCCACTTGAATCTTTGTTTTAGACGAAAAATTTTGAGGTGAGTAATTTAATTATGATACAATTAGTTGTTGTCTATATTCTTAATCACTTATTTTAATATAATTTCCTAGATTTTTGTAATTTAAAAATTATAACCACAATTTCTATTATAGGTTGAAATTTGTACCTTGGGACAGTGAATTTTTTGTACCTTGGGACTGTCACAAGGTACAAGCCAATGCTTATTTCAACTATTTATTTTAATATTATATTTTTAATTTTTGTTTTCATGTTTTTAGATGCCGCGAAGTAAAGATAAAGTTATCCGGCCAAAACCAAGTGAGGAAAATGTAAAAAGTGCAATTAAAATGGTCATTGAAAATCGCTTATCTATTCGAAAATTATTTATTAATATAAAATTAAGAATATCTTTGTTTTTTAATGCTTTAAATACCTTTAACCGAAGCATTTAAGCTTCCCAATCATATCTTAATTTCCAGCATAAGAAATAATATTCATCTGGCGGCAGTTTAAGCTTACAAAAATGTGTCCCAAGGTACAAACATTGGTGTCCTGAGGTACAAGCCATGATTGTACCTTGGGACAAATTTCCTAAAGTAATTAATTGTCATTTTCTCATTAATAAAACATAGTAGGTCGTGATTTACATCATATTATTGTGATGTTATTGGTTACCTAATAGAAAGTTCAACTTTCAAGGCCATAGATCAATTTGTACTTAAATTATGGAGGTTTAAAGAAAAGCGTCCCAAGGTACAAGGATCTCCCCTACTGACCCTAAAAAATGGTTGCTATAAATTACGGTAGGTAAATAGGTATTTACCTACCTATTTACCTACCTTCTTATATCCAGAAGTTGATGATACACAAACCAATATTTATGTATGTATGTCCAGTTGTCGACTGCTATGAGTTACCTAATAATGTTGATAATTTGGCGATAAAATTAACAATATAACAGTTAGCATATTAAAGTTTAATTATAGGTCATTATTTTCTTAAAGTAGTCAATTAAAAGTTCTGCCGGTGAATATTAAATAAAAACTGTTGGCAACAAAGCGATGTGACGCGCCGCCGCCGCCGCCGCCACCGCGCGGCATCATCTTTAACTTTTTTTTTTTTTTTATTTTTTTTTTTTTATTTATTTATTTATTTAAAACACATATAAAACTATTATTACAGGTACAACCTAATGCAATAGCCTATGTACATAAATATAAAAATTAAAAACTAACTTAAATTTACAATCGCACAATAAGCGGCCCGTATAAATCCGTTCAGTGTGCACGAAAAGAGATCCACAGTTAGAGCCAGCGTGTTGAGCGTACGTAACGCGCGCGTAAGCGGAGCGCGCTGCAGCAAGCACGTGCGCGCTCGCGGCACGAGCAGAAGCTCCGGCAGCCGCCGCCGCCCTACGAACTCGTCCGGGACACAGAACTGGAGTATCTCCAATATGCGAGGATTATGGAGTTTACCGCGCATTACTTTGAATACGTATACGGTGAGAGCTACTTCCCTCCGTACCTCGAGCCTGTAATACCCTACCATACCCAGAACAAATAATGTAGGGTACAGCAGCGGATAGCCTGGGTATATCCCATATTGCTTTAAATAGATGAACCTAACAAATTTGTTCTGGATACGTTCCAGCATCAGCTTGTATTTCTCCTCGTGTGGTGACCATATTACGGCATTACACTCCAGGTGGCTCTTCACTAGTGCCTCGTATAGTGCTTTCAAAGCTTGTACATTTGTGAAGTTGTTTGCTTGGCGTAATATCAGACCCAGATTGCGCCAAGCTTTCTTGCACACATCGGTTATATGCTGCCGAAACTGGAGATCCGTAGTGAAGCGTACACCCAAGTCTCGAACCTCTGTTACACGCTGCAGCGGCTCTCCGTCCATAAGGTATTGGTAATGAAGCGGGGTTCGTGCGCGACTGAAAGACATCACGGAGCACTTACTCACATTAAAAAAAAGTCTATTTTTTGAGCTCCAACTTACTATGCTGTCTATATCTCTCTGTAGTGCGACGTGATCTATGTTGTGTTCAATTTTGTGGACTAGTTTTAGATCATCCGCGAATAGTAAGGGTGTAGACTTGCTGGCCACCATCGGTAAGTCATTGACCGTCAAAATAAACAAAAGAGGCCCTAAATTACTCCCCTGACTCACCCCAGATCTTGTCGGGTAGGGATCCGAGAGGCGTCCACCACATTCGACATATTGACATCTGTCCCGAAAATAACAAGCGAAGAATGTTAGCGTGTGTGGGGTAAACCCCATGCCGGCCAGTTTGGCTAGTAGGATGTCATTGTCGACTGTGTCAAAAGCCTTTCGGAAATCAAAATAAGCGACGTCTACCTGTAATCCAGCATCCACCGCAGGTACCAGGTGTGTCATCAAATCCAGTAAGTTCCCAGTTGTCCCCCGCCCAGGTCGAAACCCGTGCTGAGCGTCGGACAACTGAGCGCTCAATTGTGGATAAAGACAATCGTGGATGGCCGCCTCGAATATCTTCGCTGGAGTACATAAGATCGCCACCGGTCTGTAGTCAGTGGGCGCTGACCCTCCTTTGCCCTTCGGTACGGGCACCACACGAGTAAGTTTCCAGCGTTCTGGGAACGTTGCAGTCTCGATACAGATGTTAAACAAATGAAGCAACGGCTCGACTAGTACTGCTCCGCAATCCCTAAACACAAACGCTGGTATTCCGTCGGGACCCGCCGAGCGCTTGGGTGGACAGTGCGCGAGCGCACGGCGCACGTCGGAGGCGCGCAGGCGCGTGAGGTGTACGCGGGCACCCGGCGCCTCCGCCGCGCACCTGAGTTGTACACAGACTCGAAGTACCGGGCGAATTCTCCCGCACACTCAAAGTCAGACAATACTTTACCGTCCTTTATTATTTTACGTTTGTAAGAGTTTCCAGTCTTAGATCTTATAAAATCCCAAAATGCTCGCGGTTCTTTTGACAGGTGACTCTGGACGCGGTCCCGATATTCATCGTGAGCCCTGGCGGTCTCAGCTTTAACCCTTGCCCTGCACCGAGAAAACGCTTCATAATCCTCGCACGACTTACTAGATTTATACTTTTTATGTAGCGCATATTTGATTTGAATGTCCTTTATGATCGCACTCGTATACCATACTGGATATACATACCTACTGTTTCTCGAATCAGTCTTCTTTAGGGGCACATCACATACATACTAAAGATCTCATAAATTTTATCATAAAATAAATCTAAAATAATGTCCGGCTCAGTATAACGATATAAATCAGACCAGTCTATTTTACTCAAAGATTGATATAGGGTATTAAAATCGGTTTTGTTAAAATTCCATTTTTCGCGGCATATCGATTTCGGGTATAGGTGTTGCCCATTCGGCTCGGGAGTATAGCCGGGCACGGGGTGGTGTGGGGGCGCGGGGCGCGCGGTGAGCTCGAGGTGCACGTGCAGCGCAGGGTGGTAGGCGTCGATGGGCCGCAGCGCTTCGTCCGCGCCGCGCACGTGCACGCCAGCACCACGCGCGCCCAACACGAGGTCCAGTTGTCTCCCACTACAGTTCGGTATTTCATTACACTGAACGAATTCACAAAATGCCATAAAATATTCAAAATAATTAACAATGTTACTATTACACGAAAATAAATTAAAATCACCTAAAACTACTAACTTATTTTTATACTTTACACACATATTTTCCAATATTTTAAATAACATCATATACTCATTCTCGTCAGTCTGCGGAGGAATATATACCGTACAACATGTAAATAAAAACCGATTTCCTTTGTACACACTAGCACACACTAATTCGAACTTGTGATTATCGACATTAATGTTACCTGGTATCGTCACTCGCCGTAACTCAAATCGCGGTGTGGCCACTAAAAGTGCACCTCCTTGTTTGCGGCCGTCAGCGCGATCGCATCGCAGTATTTGGTATCCTGGCACGACGAACTCCGAATCCTTTATTGATGCATTGAGTCCAGTTTCTGTGATTGCAAATAAATCACACCCTGAAGATTCCAATAATGATAAAAATTGAGTAGTTTTTGTCCGAATTCCTCTCACGTTCTGGTATAATATATAACAGTTTAGAATATTAAGTCTGCAATTGGTTTGGTTTGGTTGGTCGACGAAACCAATTGATCCATTCACATATTTCTACATTTAATGGCCACAATTCTGGGTTACAAAGCTTGTCAAAATCAGTTACACTAACGCCTATCTTAAAGGACGCATATTCCCGTTCAATCTTTGGTTTTAACTTTTCAATAGAAATTTCCGACTCACTGCCCAGTACTCCTAAAATATACTCTTTTAATATATCTTCCGTAGTAGTTTTATCCAATCTCCAGATATGTAAGTACTTTCTCCGTTCAACCGCTTTTAATAATTGAACTGATGAATTGCCGCCTTTTATTATCGGGTTTCTTCTCTTATTCTTCTTAACTTCTACCCACTGGCTATTGCTCTGTCCATCCTCCTCAAAATTCGCTGGTTTACTGACCACCGAAGCGTCGCTGAGGGCAGGCTCCATCTGCGATGGCGGCTCCGGTACGGTCGCGGGCGTCGTGGCCGCGGCGACGCGGCGTGTTGGGGGCGCGCTCGGCGGTTCGCGCGGGAGCTCGTGCGGCGGCCCGCGCGGCGTCCTGCGCGCTCTCGTTCGCGCCGGCGGCGGCGGCGCGGCTATGGCCTGCGCCCAAGTGCCATTCACGATATTATTATTGTTGCTTGACGATGTATCTACGTTAGTTATTCCTGGTGTAATTATGGCACATTCTTGTTGATTATGACCGATGGTATCACTGTTTTCTTTATAAATTAGTTTTTCACTATTTATTAATGCAATCTGTTTCTCATAAGAACTACATTTCTCGTTGACTTCCTTTAACTCTTGCCTTAACTTACTATTTTCCAAAGCTAACACGTTTATCGTAGTTTTTATTTCTTTCATAAGTTTTGTTTCAAAATCGCTAAACTTTGCCATAATTATGCTGTTGACTGTTTCCGTCATCTGTACAAAATTATCGGGCTCCTTCAAGGTCGATGATCCCTTAGGAGCCTGGCAATCATTTTCCCCCCGAGCTTTAGAAAGCTGGGTGTCTTCTTCCATATCCACAAAGCCTGAACAAACACCACGTACTGGAGTTTCATCCGTTGAGCGTACTCGCCGGGTTACATTGGAACACGAGTTACACTTGAAAGTACGTTTCAATTGTGCCACACTCCCTTCTTTAAATGCCAACGACATGTTCAAACATTTATAATGATAATTTTGCTTACAACCGTTGCATCTAATAACCTCTCCCGAATTTATTTTCAAATCGCAAATTATGCAGTTCATGCAGTTCAGTTCTTAACGTTGTCATCTACTTAACTTGCAAATCACGAGTTGCTGAAGTTTCTAATAATTACTTTATTAATTTTTTTTAATCCTCCGATACTTACCATTTTAATGTTAGAATTGAAACGCTTGCATAAAAGTCCACCAACATTGTAGGCGGGATGAGCAAGTACATATCGCCGTCATAATCGCTTCCTACTGAATGTACTCTTAGATCTTCCAAACAACGCAATGGATTTTGATCCAGTTTTCACCAATTCATAGAGTGATTCATGAAGCAGCTTACGGTAAGTATATAATTTCGTTAAATACATACCTAGTTGAAATCTAGTTATTTTATAAAAGTAGGTACTCCGGAATGATGCGGCCGACTTAAATGTTTCTTTATTGTGTACGCAGGGATAATATAGCTCGACAATATCTCTAAATCCAGCAATACTTGGTAACCGCTGCAAGGAAATCGGCAATATCTAACATGGTGCTTACTTAGCTAAGACAGGCTAGAAGCAATTTGTAGCAGTAGGGGTTGATGTCTCGCACCGACAAGTTCTAATAGAAGAAATCACTATAATGAATCTAGTGTCTAGAAGTGGCACATGAAATTTGAGCTAGAACCCTCGTCATACTGTCTTCCATTTACACCTCAACGCGTGTCGGATGTATATATGATGCAGGGTTTATAAACCCTGACTTTGACAGTTATTTGACTGTCACCGTGGCTTAGCGGCTGAGTCACGTCCGTCGCCTCGTTCGATTCCCACTCGTTACAAATATTTGTGTGATTCATAGATATTTATTTCGAGTCTGGATGTACTCTGTATCCATTAATTGTATGTTTGTAAGTCCCGTGCGCCTCAGGCCGCGTTGTCAAAAGTGTGCGTTGTCCTTAAAAAAAACAAAATAATAATCCGGACTGCTAAATACAGTCTTAAAACGCCACTTTAAGCTATGAAAATACAAATGTTTCCTAGCCCACTCTACCTTACTAAACCATCACAAAATATCTGCAACTAAATATAATTACGAAAGAATAAGGATTACAGATAAAAACGAGTGTCATTCCAATTTAAACTCTTCTGTAGACATGGTACTTACAAGCGTCCCTACAATTAAGAGTTCTAAATCAGAATACATAAAGTTCTATTTAGACTGCAAGGGGATTCATCTCTCATTATTATTCACCATCCACAAGTAACTTGACGTGAAGAATATATTAATTAATATATTCTTCACGTCAAGTGTAAAGTCAAAAGTTCACAGGAATAATTATTTTAAACGTAAATACCTCACACTAAAGAGACCTAATGAATAGGCACATTACAAGCCTTGCTATAATAACCTTACTGGTAAATTAATACTATGCATTAATAATTATAATTTAGTCAAATTTAATTGACTCCGTTGTATGAGTACACTCACACATATGACAACATAACAGATACTAGAATGAACATAATCATCAGTTGATATGGACACGTAATGATAAGACCACAAGGCACAGCAACCAGGCAAGTACTCAAAATAGAAACCAGGCCAAAAAAAAACAAAAAACAAAAAAAATCAGCATCCGTCATCAGCAAAGAATTTTATTAAAAACAACCCAAGCATCACACGCCGACTCAAAATCGCTGCTTATGGAAAAGAATGAAGAGGAGAGCCGACCCCAAATGACGTGAAATATGGCTAGGCTTATCCGTGTAGTGACAGCAGATTAAGAATTAATGGCACTACCTCATTTCTACCCGTGGGTGTCGTAAAAGGCGTCTAAGAAAGTAACCCTAACCAGACAAGAGCACTGCGGAAAAGGAAAATTCGAAACAAACCCTATACAAACCCGTCTGGCCAGCGTAGCGTACGCTAAATTCTTTCCACATTCTTTGGAGGACACCCGTGCTCAGCTGTAGGACGTTTATGGGTTGAAATGAAGACTAGGCTAAGATAGAGATTAAAAATATCATAATTTAATAAGGTGTTTAGAAACAACTCGTGATGATGGCAAAGAATTTGTTACAATACTATTGATGTTATCATTCCATCGCCTGTCTTGTTGTTCTAATGACTGTAGAATGCAACTGTTAAACATCAGTTTAGATCAGATAATAATGGAATGGAAAAATATTGGTGCCAGGAATAGTTGTTCTAAGCCGGGTCTGGTACTTCGTATTAGTTACTATAAGGTAGGTGTTTTTGTAACACAGAGCTTATTGTCTTATTTAGCAACACTAGAAACATTCTTTAATTTTATTAGTAGGTAACTAGCCCACGACTTTGTTAGCGTAGATTTTGAATTACTTTTTTTTGGTCATCCTTAGACCCTGAAAGTAACAGGTTTAGGTAGGAGTAGCACGTTAAGCCACCTCATTGGAAATGTGCTCAATTAATGATATAGTAACCAATTCCAATTTCCAAAACCAGCTCTGTTCGTTAAATCTGTAAATATCGAACAATTCTCTCTCAATTGGTCTCGCCAGTTTCACCCCTCGTGTAAGGATAATGTGATGCAACTTTCATCACCCCTTCATCGATTAAAGGTGTGAAACTATGTTTATTACACATAATTGTATTTATTTACCATATATGTAACAAGGTAATTTGTCATGGTTGCGTGTTTAAACGTCGTTTTCGCAAATATGTCCGTTCATTTTACTTCTTTCTTCAAACATTCTGTATCAATTATCAAGTTAAATGTGTTTGTTTATCGTTTATTTGATTCATTTATGTACCTACTATTATGAAAGAAACTATTAAGTATCATTTGTAAAGTCATTTTGCCCAAGTAAATGTCACAACTTTCCATTCCAATCATAATAATATTCTACCACATTCACACAGGGCCATCTAGTCCCAAATTAAGCAATTATATTTGCTTGTGTTATGGGTACTAAACAACTGATATACTAATTAAATACATTTTTTTATTGTAAATTCTTACATATTATAGATAAATTACACCCAGACACAGAACAAACCTTTATGCTCATCACACAAAGATTGTCCTGGGTGGGGATCGAACCCACGACCTCCGGCTTAGCAGTCAGGGCCACTAACCACTAGACCAACATCATCATAATCTTATATTACCTATTTCAATCATCTTATATTATAATCTATAGGTAGCTAATCTTATCTATAGAAAGCTGTAGAGTTTGTTGGTTTGTCTTTTGTTTGAGTGGTCCGATTTGAAAAATTGTTTTAGTGTTGGATAGCCCATTTATCGAGGAAGGTTATAGGCTATATGACATCACGCTACCGCCCATAGGAGCTGAGCAGTGGCCAAATAAAGAACGACGGGAGCGAAGCCCCACGGTTCTAGTTATAATATAAAAATATATTCACATCTCACGTAACTTTTAATAATACTGAAAAAGCCTAATTTAATAAAAATCGGAAACTTCCAAGGTACCGATAGCTTACCAGAGGCATACAGTTTTAATCTATCTATATTCATTTTCTACTCATAGCTGCTGGACACAGGTCGCCTCCAAAGAATCTGGAGGCAATTTAGCCTACTATACCACGCTGGTCAGACGAGTTGGTAAGTATAGGTTTTGTTTCAAAATTTCCTTTTTTCGCTGTGCTCTTGTCTGCATAAGATTACTCCCTACTCCCTTAGTCGCCTTTTACGACACCCACGGGTTGAGTATTTACATAACAAACTAAAAATGCAACTTCACAATTTATACATAAATAGACGAAACTCATAACCTATTGTTCTTTTACAGCTAGTAAAATTTACAGTAGCCACGTGAATAGAAAACAATCAGTGTAGCCCGCGCAGTTATTATTACTATTGCCGAGTAGTTCCCGCATTAGGTAGCTACAATAGGGCTGCCTCATAAAATTATTTTTTTATTATACTCGTATTTTTACATTCAACTTTTTATTATACAAAACGAGTAAAAGGGTGAAAATATGAAAAGGAAAGTGTACTTTAAGAGACCTCGTTAATTTTATGAACTGTTTTACGGTCTAAGCAATGAGTTGCGCGAACCGTCTCTTTACATGCCAAGCAGGTATTAAAATGTAAAGGGGCTTGAAGTTTCATCTTTGTGGGTACTTACGTCGTATTGGTACTTAGCGTATATGTTGACAGGTCTTGTTTTTGACTTAAGTGCACTGCATGCTAGGTGCAATTTTGCTCTACGTGCGTGCCATCCAGTTTTATATCGTTGTGGTTATTTTTTATGGATAATATAAATGGATTACAATTTTTAAGGCCTACGATCACAGAACAGACAGGTCTTTCATTGTTCTGCGCCCACGATGAAACAAATTCAAAATTCCCGACTAGAATCTCACCTTTAACATATATCTTAAAATTTCCAAAATCAATCCGTAATTTTAAGTATTATTTCGGTTTTGTTTCAATGAAGGTTACCTAATTTGTTACCTAATTCAATTTGGTGAAAACGTGAAAAATATTTTTACTGACAAAATGTCTTTAGGTTTTTAGTATTACCCAAAAATTAGGAATATCTCAAACATAGTTAAAGCAAAGCCAATGATACAATGTGATATATTAGGGTCGACTTAATCACCTGAGCCATTTCCTGTACCTATACCAAGTATTGGTTATTCCCGAAAGAAGACTGTACCCACCAATATTGTTCAGTTTAGACGAAAATTGCAAATTCCGTACACTGTCATCGCACGAACGTAACCAACAAAATATATCGTGCAGGGAAACCATTTTAAACTGTCTCTTGTCGTACATAAATTACGATCAAATAGACTATCTATTAATTATTCATCATATCTTATTTTTAATTTAAAGCACTTTTTGTAACGAAAGTTGACAAAGTAGAGTCTTAAATGCATTGCGTAACTCACAAAGTAGATGCGAACCAAAAAATCAGGTCGCCCGTCTTCGAAGAATTTCTCGAACATTCTCGAGGATTCCCGTAGCTACTCTCGGCGCCATCATTCTGCGATAAGCCAAAAAATTCCTTACTTGAGTATTAATATAATATTTATACATAAAATAATAGGAATTGTACAAAATTTAGTACGAATATTCATGCAATACAAATTATTCATACGAGAATGAGCGAAGTAAACGATATTATCGAACGAAGCTTAATCAGTATGCGTGCTCAATACATGCATGTACCTATGAATAAATTTCAAATTCGCTATTGTATTCGGCTACATGAATTTTACAATCTGGAGACTAACAAAGAGATGGCGCGTAATATTTTTATGATGACCATAAATTTATAATATAAGTCGGTGTGGTCTTACCTAGAATAGACCACCGCATCTCGATTGATGTTGTAAGGGCGTTAAAAATAAACTTTTGTGAAATACTCCTACTATTACGGCATTATACTTCTAAGAATATTATATGTTAGTCTAGTGTTTAGTAAATTGCTTCTTTCAGTATTTAAATTTGTGTATAAAACGCGTAAATAGGTATTTAATTGAGGATATCAGCAATAATTAAGTAAGATATTCCTCGATGCGCATTAACTTTGAACCGCACTAAATGTAACGTATAACGTATTTTGTGGCTAGAGATGTGGTCCGCATCGAGAAATACCCCAATCAGGTATGATAAATAAAAAACCACACACCTCAGTACCTATATGTTGTAATAAACAAAACATTTGACTAATTTAAAATAGTCCTTACCTCCTTAATAAAAAGAAATATCTGCTAAAACCAATCACAACCCAACCAACTACGTGCCAACATTACAACCAATAATTATGTTCCAGACTTATCGTGTGCGGGGCCCTTGACTATTGATAGTTAGAATTTTATGGTATACTTACTGGAGTGTAGGTTTACCAAGAACCAACTTAAAATCACATAACTAAAAACTGTATTGGTTACACTATAACTTTACTGACAACCCTATCACGTTTTCCGCGCCACAGTAAACAGCGCAGTGATTCAACACCTTCATTAATGTGCTCCGTAACAAAGACATAGCGCTTGTAGGCAGGTAGGTAGGTAGGTAGACAGGTAGGTAGGTAGACAGGTAGGTACTGTGCACTCGCCTCGTCGCCTCGAGCTATGTGCGACATACGTTTGTTACTAATTGTGTCCCCGCGTAAGCTTTCCAAAAGGACCGGGTATACCCAAGGAACTTTTATTCTTAATAAATAATAAGTTCTTCTATCTTAATTAGTTCCTATGTACCTACTTTTCACCTTAGAGAAAAGTATAAGTAGTCATGAGAATAAGTAGCTAATACCTAGGTAATTAGTAATAAAATTTTTGACGTTACTTTCATAGAATTTTTTTCGATTAAATTTCAGATAGATCTTTTCTATCCTTTTTCAGCAAGTGGTGAAAGCATATCAGCCCAACGACGTGCACTGTTGAACATAGGCCTCGCCTAATTTCCGGCAAAGCGAGCGATTTTGTGCCGCCCGCATCCAACGGCCATCCGCAACCTTTAAAGAATAAGAAGATAATATATTAAAATATTATGCAAATTTTTAACTTTGATGTCCGTATGTAGAACACCCTGTTGTGAATATCCTCTGTTACTTCTGTCCTCTAAATCTAAAGCATTAAGCTCACACGTGAGGTTACACAGCTTCATTAGTAAAGATAAAGCACTATCAACCACCGTTTGACGTCACACAAGTAGGTATTCTCGCGACACAGTTCGTTCTAATTAAACGACTTCAAAAAAGGAGGAGGTTATATGTTCGACTGTATGTATTTTTTTTTTTTTTTATGTATGTTCAACTATTACTCGGAGATGCCTGAACCGATTTAAAAAATTCTTTTTTTGTTTGAAAGGGTATACTTCCGAATTGGTCCCCTATTCATCACGTCAAGTTCTGATGATGGAATCTCAGGGAAATCGAAGGCAACCCTCAAATTTTATAGGCACATGTTACGTTTTTCATATATTTTTATAGTTATTCAAGTATTTACGTCTGATAGTCAACATCTCATGTTGATGAGCTGGTGATGGAAGGTATAACTCCTTAACTGTTAGGAGTTGGAGGATAATTCTTTCGACGTTATAGGTTCTTATAAACCAATAGTTGTATTCTTGTAGGTTATTTAGGTGAGCTGATACTGGAAGGTATAACTCCTTAACTATTAGGAGTTGGAGGATAATTCCTTCAACATTCTAGGTACTTATAAACCTATAGTTGTATTCTTGTAGGTTATTTAGGTGAGTTGTCACTGGAAGGGAAACTTCTTAATGTTTAGGAGTAAGAAGATGAGTTCTTTAAATATCACATCCATGTATAAACCTTAAGTTGTGTTATTTCAAGTGTCTGAGGTGAGAGCTCTTGATGGAAGATAAAGTTGTATAATTCAAAGGAATTCTTAGATGATATTTTAAGTTTTCGATATAGTATCTAACCTGCATTGTATACCTATACTTGTTACCTGTCGCATTTTATAGGAAAAAAGAAAGACATAAAAAGCTAAGAGTTTTGAGAATCCTCTACTCTACAATCAGGTTGTGTTGTTAAAATATTTAAATAGACGTTCCCTTTTATCGAAGATTCTTTATTTCAGTTTCCGTCTTAGTTTGCCAGCCAGTATTATTAAATCTGCTTGATAAAAAGTACACTAAAAATGGAAAAATAAACTATTTTTAACAAAAAAATATTAAAACGACTTCAAATCAGTACTAAAAAGCGAAAAATAAACTGAATTAGATATTTAATTCCAAGCTAAAAAATACCTACCTACCTGTTTAAAGTATAATACTCTATTACTAATCTGTTTGAAGTCGGTGCCAGCCTAATGAGGTTGTATCACTCAGTTTGAGCCGTCCACTAGGTACACGCAAGTGCGAGGTGGTGTGAAGTAGCGAGCGGTAACAGATGTACGTACTAAGTAGTACATAGCTTAACAAACTCTTTAGGCTTGGCACCGACTTCAAACAGATTAGTAATAGAGTATTATACTTTAAACAGGTAGGTAGGTATTTTTTAGCTTGGAATTAAATATCTAATTCAGTTTATTTTTCGCTTTTTAGTACTGATTTGAAGTCGTTTTAATATTTTTTTGTTAAAAATAGTTTATTGGTTTCCGCGTTGCCTCTAAGCGTCTCATGCGACAACTGTTTGTAATTATAACCTGAGTTGCTTAATACGTGTCACTGTACTTATTTATCTACTATTTTTATAGATATCTAAAGTAGAAGACACGCGGGGCTTCGCTCCCGTCGTTCTTTATTTGGGCACTGCTCGGATCCTATTGGCCGTAGCGTGATGTTATACAGCCTACAACCTTCCTCAATAAATAGGCTATCCAACGCTAAAATATTTTTTCTAATTGGATCAGTATTTCTTGAGATTCTAGCGTTCAAGCAAACAAATAAACTCTTCAGCTTTTTAAAATTAATGAATTAGAAGTCGCGCGGGTCTTCGCTCCCGTCGTTTTTATTTTGCCACTGCTCAGCTCCTGTTGCCCGTAGCGTGATGTTATATACCTTATAACCTTCCTCGATAAATGAACTATCCAACACTAAAATAATTTTTCAAATCGGATCAGTAGTTCCTGATATCCTAGCGTTCAAACAAACAAACAGCTTCATAATATTAGTATAGGTAGTAGATAAATATCATCACATCACATCAGCAATCCATTAAGTGCCCACTGCTGGGCTCGGGTCTCCTCTCCTCTAACTAGAGAGCTGAGAGGGTTTAGGCCATAATCCAATCACGCTGACCTAGTGCGGGTTGGTGGACCAGACATACTCATAGAATTTCTTCTAGTGTATGTGGGTTTCCTCACGATGTTTTCCTTCACCGTTAGCAGATGGTAAGTCACTTGGCTAGTACATATAGTCCTCCTCATCGTTTTCGACGACGGCGACCCAGACTATTATCATGAACTTTTTTTTTTTTTTAAATATTACGATCACTTTTTTTTCATTTTTTTTATTTTTTTTTTATTTATATATTTTTATTTAATTTCTCTTCAGCCACCATCGCATATCGCACCATCGTGCCATTGCAGATAAATATACCTACCTACCTATACCTAATTATTATTGTTGATTACTTCTGCCCGCAGTCTGTTTGCTATTCCTGACTATAATCTGTGTGTCAAATTTCTTACAGATCCTTTCAGCCGTTTTCGCGTGATTGAGTAAAAAACATCCATCCATCCAAGCTCGCCTAGTGTGGGGTCAATGGTTACTATGTGTGATATTTTAGATAGATACTCTTTTGGTAAATAAATAGGTAGGTTTCTTTTTTAAATTATTAGGTATCCTAGCTTTCGCTTTTATACTATTAGTTAGATACTTAATTATATTTAGCTGTGTGTGTTTATAATTATAGCTTGTAGCTATATCTGCGTTTATACCTAACTTTTAACTTTATTCCCAAATTATGTAATCAAAGTATTTTCGGCCTCAACTCGCAAATTTAAAACATACTTAACAAATAACCTTCCCATTCTTCATCGCAACCTTAAAGAGAAACCAAATTTATCTGCAAATTACATTCATATACTCTCTCATTTAATTCGAGAGCCATATAAAAGGTTATTTAATGAGCCTCCACGTATGGAATCGAGGCATCTGCTTATTCACCGAAACCTCAGTGTTATAAACAGGGAGTTTTAATCGCTTCGCTTGGAAATGCATGTCTTTTCACGATTAATAATGGTGCAAATTACAAGAACGTAGCGACAAAAGTATTTTATTTAATTTATTTATTTAGGCATACCAACAGCTATATATATTTAGTTCTTAAGAGCGTATTTACAGACAGAGTGGCAACGTTGCAATTTAGTATTTCGTGGCTTTCAATTTTCATTATTTTAGCGGAGATATATTTTAAAAATATGTTTACTAAACTTTTTAGAATTACGTGAAAGTGTATTAAAAAGTAAGTAAGTATCCGTAATGATAACAGTTATTTAACTATGAAAATAACGCCCTGCAAGTTTTCAATGTGTTATTTGCATATAAATAGAACTATAAACGCAATGATGAACTTTTACACACTCTTCACCTATTTCTAAAAAGTGTAAAGAGTTGTAAAACGTTTAACTCTCCTTCTCAAAATAATATTTCAAAAATCTTAATCTTTCAGATTCATACCCGACACCCGTGAACAATGGAAAACGGAATGAAAAGACGACTTAAAATGATCATTCCCTATTCATACCGTGGGCCCAATCGACGAAAGACCCGAATGAATCTATCTATGATGGAATGTTGGACAGATAGTCTTATTAACTTGATGACTACAAACATTGACACAATAAAATAAAACCCTTATTTATTTTTGGCAACATTGCCCACTTACTGCTGCTATTTATCCGGTAGCTATTAATTTCTTTGTACCTACAAATTAAAGTATTCGTAGAAAAAAGATCAATTAATTAATTTCGAAATATCAAAAACGTTCATTTTTCTCATTAAAACCGCTTTGTCACTTATAATTAGAACACTTAGCAGCGAATGTCAGCATTTTATTCAGAGCAAATTAATTAATGATAAATTCAGGATTACCAGAATTTAAAATAAAAAACTTGAAGCAACATATATCTATTTCATTATCTCCTGACATTTAGTATCAATTACGTACATATTTAAACAAAAATATAAAAGTAGTGATCCTTGACGACATTCAGTTGTTGGGGCCACCGGTCGATAGCAATTTTAAGTTTTTTTTCTCTCGCTCTCGCACCAGTTCTGCGAACGTGAAACAGGTCGGACTGGCTGCGCAAGAGTTTTTTCGGCGAGCAACTCTGAGCATGATTGTAGCTGGGTTGCCAGATTACACTGTTTATTTGGGTCCGCATTTATTTTTTAAATCCTTAATAAAATATATAATAGGTACTATATATTTTACTTACAGTAAGTAGCTTATAATATTTTTATAACTCGGTTCTTGTATTACCTACCTCTTTAATTCTTTTATCAATGAGTTATATTTTTCGAATTTCTAATAATAAATGTATTAAATCAACTCATACAACATATACCTTCTTAGCACTGATTCAACTTGACTTGCTTGTACAAGCGAATTATAGTCCATAATTTATTTTCCAAATTGTTTGTTTTATTTTCCAAATCTATATCTACTTTATAATTTATACCTATTTGGAAAATAAAGCCATACATTAGGAATTACCTAAATTATGATTAAATGTCTCTGAGTACGATACTATTAGGTATGTAATAAATAAAGATGCATCTGTTAAAAGAAAACCAATTAATGTATTTTAAATTAAATGTTAAGCTGATATATCTATTATTAAATATTCATATTTAGTTCAAAAACAGATACACCGAAGTTCAAATTAACTGAAATTACCAACTAAAATTCTTCGATACATTGAACAACAATCAATTTGTTGCCATAACAAGGTCGGCCATTTGCCGTAATTAAAATAAATATTTGTTAAAAAATGTAAAAAACTCGCTGTTTATGGGTAACGTTGTAATGTGGCAACACTTGCCATTCTCCTAATTGACGACGGCCACTGGCATACTAATGGGTAGATTAAAATAGTTTTATGGGCTATAAACGTTAGTCAATAGCGGCATGGCGGCTATGTTGGCGTCAAATGTATACTTGTACCTACCTAGAAGAGTAGACGTGGTCCGTGGACTGACGTGGTTACATTCAGCCTTGAAAGTACCTGATCACTATCCGAATTTTCTAAACACATGTATACGGTAGAATCCATAAATTGCTGGCTAACGTGATCCCTTTACGGTAGAAAACTTCTCTGCATATATTAAAGAGTATCTGTGTAGTGACGGATAGATACATAATGTGACTACCCCATCTCAACCCGTGGGTTTCGTAAAAGGCGAGATAACCTTATGCAGACAAGAGCACTGCGAGAAAAGGAAAATTTGAAACAAACCCTATACCAACCCGTCTGGCCAGCGTTGTATAGTAAGCTAAATTCCCTCCAAATTCTTTGGAGGAGACCCGTGCCCAGCAATGGGACGTTTATGGATTGAAAAATGATAGTGTGACAGAGAGAGTATGTTGAACCCTCAGAGAAACCCGCTGAAACTGAGCTGCCCGTCTGGGAAAGTACCTTCGCCCTACAGAAGACCACATAATAACATTAATGATGTGTTCCTGCTGGTAGTAATGGTAACCAGAGCTCATTGGCTCATTGGTTAGAGAAGGGGCTCCAAAAAGGTTGCGAGTGAGTGAGAGGTGAGGCCTATGTCCAGCAGTGGACATCATTGGGATTAAGATGATGATGATGCTCCTGGTATTACAGGCGTTCATAAGCTACGGTAACCGCTTACCATCAGGGGACGATTCTGCTAAATTACACGTTGCGCGTTGATAGCAGACCAATTGACTAATATCGACCAATCACAGGCTGCCAATATCGTGCGATTGACTTAGTAAGCCAATCACAGCTGTCGAATGAGACCATCGGCTTACCATTGTGTTAGCAGACTCGGGCTCCAGGTGCGTCGTAAACTTGTTTTCAAGGAAGGCAGCTAGGTACTTGGCTGTGCCCCTAATATTGCCAATTTCCATGAGCGGCGGTCACCATTCTATCGACTGGGTCGCTTGCTAACTTAATCAGTATCATTAGCAACTCATTAATGTCCCACTGCTGGGCTCGGGCCATAATCCACACACGCTGGTCTAGTGTGGGTTGGTGAATTTATACACTTAGAATTTCTTCAAGGGTTTCCTCACGTTGTTTTCCTTCTCCTTAAGGAGATGGTAAGTCACTTAACAAGTACATAATTCTAAAGAAATCCTTCAAGCGAAGCGTAAAGAAGCACCTTGTAGGCCAGTATGGCCATGGCACTTCGGTATCCCGTCAACTACTGTCAGTGCAATCCGGGCTCCTTTTTTAGCTTTCCATTTGGCGACGAGGAACTGCTACGCTGAGCTTCTATAAAAATCGATGGCAAACAAACTGATGACCTGATGGTAAGTGGTTACCCTATGGACGCCTTCAAGAATATCACATGTGCATTATGTCACGTAACACAGGCGCAAGTGTCAGTGTAAGAAGTTTTTACACTTATGTATTGCATGTACTGTACATAAGTGGTATCACTTATGTATTATTTATCATGTTACCACACGCTATTCTATAGTGAAAGTATATGAAGAAGTTTACTACTTAAGTATTACTTGTAAATCGTTCAATGGATTTGGTAGACACAGCTCGTATGTAGACCATTCTTTGTTTAATATCTGTTCTTGTGGCATAGAAAGTTTAAGTAAACAGAATGATGTAATCACGCCTACATTTTACCAGCTATGTAGGATTAGAGGATTAGAATAGAATATTAATATGAAATAATTAATTAAGTCCTTTATTTCATATAGATCTCTAGCGTCTCCACTGTCCCTCCAGTGGGCGCAAGGCAAGAGTATAGGAGTAGATCAGGCTATATGGGGAAGGGCGTGGGGCCCTCAAAATAAAACACAGAACTGGTCTTCGGTAATATTAATTGGGTGTTACTATAAACTGTTATAAACTTATAGTATTAATTTAAATAACCAGAATAGCGTGCACTGCACTAGAAATTAAAATTGTAATGAGCCTCAGGTCTCACTCTGTTCGAATTTAAGAATTTGTATTAATTTAGGATTTTGAATTTTAAATTATTAAAAGTAAATTAAAAAGAAATAAAAAGAGATCCAAAAGGTGGTCAAAAGAGGTGCATTCGTGCAGGACGTAGCCTGCAACGGGTGCAACCGTTACAGATCTATCTATCTAGAGGATGAAATTTGATCTGTGGTGGTTTCAGTAAAATAATGTACGTGGTGCCACATTCAATAAAATAGGTTATATAGGTTATTAAATATAATGAATTCTCTTTGCCACGTTATGTTACCATGTCACGTCAGTTAGAAGACAATTAAAATGACATCTTGATCTGACATTTACAGAAGCACCAGCCATATTTTTGTAATTTATAAGTTTAAATTTGTTACACTTTTTTTTTATTAACTGTTTTTTTAAATTGTGCGTCCGTTTTCAACTGTAAACAATAAACATTTTTCTTTCTTTCAAATCACACCTACCTATTGTGTAATTTATTTCTAATGTTTGTCAGCAATGTTATATATTCATATTAATAAGTAGTTTGATTTTTTTTGACGATGTTACCAGGAGTTATTTAATGGAACATTAAGGCAACTAGTAAAATCTCTTACTCAAATTGGAGGTCATTATATAGGAGGATTTTTCTGTCCCTATTAGTATTAGTATTAGTGTTAGGTATTAGTCTTTTAGGTACTAACATAGTTTTTAAGTAAACATTGTTACTAACAAACTATGGATTCAGTCTGATAATAAATCATTTTTATTTTTATTTTATTTTATTTATATGACTGATTTTCAAACCACAGCTAAAAAGAACTTTCTCGACAAAGAATGACGTATGTTAAATATATATTACCTACATACCTACTATATAGTCTATGGATAAGAAAGGCAAAGTAAAAAGAATAGTTTATTATACATTACATTAGAACAATAGGTACACTGCTGTATATAGTTATCTATTGAATATATACATCCGTTGTTATAACAATAGAGTTAACACGAAACACGTTTCATTCTAGAAGCCAAGCTTATCGTTTCCTAATGTAAATATAATAAAGAAAGTTATTTAATGTTAGAATATAGTTAACCGTATAGAAAATTAAAAACTGATTAATATCTCTAAGATTTTTTTCTACAACCACCTATTTTTACCCGACTGTCAGGACGGGTATTGTTTTTTAACATTTTTAAATAAAATGACATTTTCGGCCGAAAATTTTCCGACGACTCAGCCCCCCTAGACAAGTGACAATCGCTTTTTATCTTTTCTAAACGACATGTGACTTCAATACATTTGAACACATCCCTGACGTAAGCGACATGTCATGTGATCAATGTACTAATTTAACATGTTGATAGAATAGATAGATCGAATAGATTGCCACTTGTCTAGCCCCCTGAAGGCCGGACTCATTTCCAAATCCCGGTAGTGAGAATTACAAGACAGAATCACATCATTCTTACCACGTAACATTACGGTACTGAAATGGTCGTGTTCATCGAGGTTAAGCAAAGTTCGACAAGGTGAATCCATAGATGGGTAACCGTTTGTGACATTTATTATAGAGCAACATGCCTCGGAAGAATGTAAAGGTGTTGATCCTGGTTACCACATAATGTGGTAGTATTTAAGTCAAGTTGGTAGCTTTCTGGGCAACTTGATAAATTCCAACAACAGAGTCTGCTTCAAACCCATACGATAATATCAATACTTTTACATAAACTGGGAATCGAACCCAGGACCTCTTACTCAACAGTCACACACAGCCCACTGCGCCATCAAGGCAGTCATCAAAAGACTTGTTCTACAATTACTTCAATAGACAGATACCGGTGCGTTAATGTCGCTAAATTACAGCGCATGCGTCGCAGGCACGTTTGCGCGTGCGCTCGACCAAGTTTTTGCGCACTACGCTTAATGACTACGAATATATGCGTTGTGAATTCTTATCTGCTCTTTGTTTTGGTACATAATTAACTTAGCTTGCAGGTGATGGCCGAAATTGACAGGTTGATAAGAATACAGTATTATACCGATTATTTATAATAATAATAATATTCTACCACATTCACACAGCGCCATCTAGTTCCAAATTAAGCAATTATGTTTGCTTGTGTTATGGATACTAAACAACTGATATACTTCTTAAATACATTTTTTCGTAAATACATACAATTACATAATATAGATAAATTACACCCAGACACAGAACAAACCTTCATGCTCGTCACACAAAGATTTGTCCTGGCTGGGGATCGAACCCACGACTTCCGGCTTAGCAGTCAGGGTCACTAACCACTAGACCAACAGGCCAGTCTCAGTCAGTTTACATCGAAAAATATATTATATTTTAAGTAATAATGTGATTTATTGATAAATTAATAATATATATCTCTAATTTTTATATAGATATTTATTTTTATTGACATACTTATGTTGTTATAGTATACAGGGTGGAATTTTGTAATGTAAATTTTTCAATTAATATCGTAACTAGCTGCGGGTAATGCTGCTTCACTCCCGTGGATCTTTGTTTGGTCTCTACTCAGCTCTTATTGGTCGTAGCGTAATGTTATATAGCCTTCAATAAATAGACTATCCAATACTTAAAGAATTCTGTAATTTGAACCAGTAGTTTCTGAGCTTAGGGCGTTCTACCAATCAAACAAACTCTTTAACTTTATAAACGTTAGCATAGATATATTTATCATACCATTTGTCGGTCTCTATGGGATTTAAATGACTTTTATGATTTCCAAACTCTGCGCTTATAACTACTAAGAAGTTTGTGAGCTAAAAACCTCTGGCATATCATTCGTATACACTCCCGCAAATCACTACATAGTATAAAACAAAGTCACTGTCGCTGTCTGTCCGTCCCTATGTATGCTTAAATCTTTAAAACTACGCAACGGATTTTGAAGCAGTTTTTTTTAATAGATAGAGTGATTCAAGAGGAAGGTTTATAGGTATAAAATACATACCAAGCGGGCGAAGCAGCGGGCGCAAGCTAGTTATTTATATAAAGCTGGTACTTTATTTAAATAATTTGAGGGAGTATTATCATCATCATAATCATCATATCGGCCCAATGACGTCAACTGCTGGTCATAGGCCTCATCTAAACAGGTGGTAGTTAGCTGTTACCACGCTGGCCAGACGGGTTGGTACGTTTCGAGTTTCCCTTCTCTGGTGCTATTTTCCCTTAATCGTCTCTTACGATATCACGAGAATGAGAGGTAGTGGTGACACATGTGTTTTTATATATAAAGAATATTAAGAAACATAATAAATTTCAACGATGCCGCGATGGCGATGTTACAATGGCCCTATCTCTGTATTATGACGTTGTACTGATATTTTGATAGAGTACCTAATACCCGGAGCCGTCACGTGTTCGCTATCTATCGCGCTTTACTAATGGTTACATTTAATTAAAACAAAGGAAATATTAGGTACTAACCAAAATCTTGTTTCAATTTAAAACTAGTTTGCGACAGCGACTTCGCTTATGCGTCCAACGAGTACCTACTACATTGGAATAATATATCTTCATCATCATCATCACATCAAGAGGCGCTAGTAGCATTGTTCTACTGAGATGTTCGTTACGATTATCGAAGTTAAGCAACACTCGGCAAGGTCAGTCTATGATGGGTGACCGTTTGTGGCAAATTCATTATCGACCGCCTCCTTGCTTCGGAAGGCACATAAAGCCGTTGGTCCCGGTTATCACTTAATGTGGTAGTCGTTAACTCAAGTTGGAAGCCTTCTGGGCGACTTGATTAATTCCAACACCAGGGTCTGCCTCAAGCCCACACGATAAGAAGAAGATCATCATCATCTCAACCCACAAATGTCCCACTGCTGGACACGGGTCTCCTCCAAAGAATGTGGAAGGAATTTAGCCTACTGCACCACGTTGCGTTGGCCAGACGGGTTGCTATAAGATTTGTTTCGAATTTTCCTTTTCTTGTCCTGGGTGGGGATCGAACCCACGACCTCCGGTTTAGCAGTCAGGGTCACTAACCACTAGACCAACAGGCCAGTCAATAAAGGTATAATACTATGTTATGTTTATGTAGGACACTTTGCTGCTAATCAATATCATCAAAGAGACATCCCTAACACAAACCAGAGACACAATACACAATGGCCCCTAAACCGCACCTCTAAAAGCTTGTATTCAACAACAACTAAGTGCGAGGCAATCTACTAAAAGCCAAATCATTTTCCAATTCCATATCCGTTGTCCGCGTCTGGAAAATGGTACGGAACAAAGGGATCACAAAGGCTGTCCGTTATCCACCCCAATGTCCCCCTTCTCCCGTCGTAGGGGGAATGTTGGGTGGCGGGGACCACCCCCGAGGGATCGCGCTCACTAATTGCACGCTTAAATTGGGGTAATGCATGACGCGTACGCATTTTAATAAAGAATGAGCTCGGATCAAAGTTGCCATTTATTTTAGTTAGTCGAGATTTTCTTGTCTCGTTTTGTTTGCTTTTAATTCCTCGTGTGTTGTGGCGTTGATTCATTAGATTCGCGAGTAGCCATTTATTAGTTAGTTAGAAAATGTTTCTGTTTTATACTTTGACCCAAATGGTTCAGACACTTGTAGGTGTCAGTCTTAGTTTTAACTCTATCGTATTCAAAAACTGTTATCTCTATATATTTAGATCGAATCGATTCGATGTAAACTGACTGAGACTGGCCTGTTTGTCTAGTGGTTAGTGACCCTGACTGCTAAGCCGGAGGTCGTGGGTTCGATCCCCACCCAGGACAAATCTTTGTGTGATGAGCATAAAGGTTTGTTCTGTGTCTGGGTGTAATTTATCTATAATATGTATGTATTTACAAAAAAAAATGTATTTAAGTAGTAGGTACCTATATCAGTTGTTCAGTACTAGGGTTTATTCCCGGGAATTCTCGAGCCGAGAATTCCCGGGAAATCGTTGGGTTTTGTTCCCGGGAAATCAAGCTCGAGAAAAGTCGAGAACTCGAGAAATCATGTACCTATATATAAATTAAATCGCCGTTTGTTGTGTTGCATGGTGGCGCGGGCCAAAGCGCAGCGGCACCCTTTCGCGTCGTTTTTACACGTTCTTTCGTGTTTCGACTATAGCAGAGTACCTATTATATAGTTTACGTAGTGAGTGTTTCACAGATTACGAGATAAATTGAAATCAAACAGGTAAGTCTTTTCACTTTTATTGACACATAATGGCTTTATTATTCATATTATTTTTATCAATAATATAATCTAAACATGATCTTAAATTTTACTGTACTAGTAAAATTTAAGATCATATCTGTTTTATCTGTTCTTTTCTATTATTTTTTAGTCAAACTTTAATACATAAAATAACTAACGATACATTAATTATACTACTTAGTCTAATTATATTTCCTATTTTTGTAAAACAACAACACACAAGCTTAGTTTTTAATTATTCTGATATGTTTTTCTTATGTAAGTAATTTGAAATTAATTGTCATTTTAAATTTGTGAGACGAATATTGCCAGTTGTGTAATGTGTGTGTGTGTATCACATATTACTCCAAGTGCTTATTATTAATTTGGATTGCGTTTGTTATAGATTTTACCCTGTCTCCTGCACTCTAACCAGCCAAAAATGCTGCTGTCATTATAATTATGAGTCTGAATAATATTATTTATAACATATTTGCTCGTAAAGGGTCTCTTCTTTCACCAATTTCAGTGTCGTAATGTATCTCATTACGCACTAGTGCGGTAATGTAAAGCAAATTGCACGGCTTCTCATGCTCACATACTAATAATCAAGGGGCTCCGTCTAAAACGAACGGTAACCTACTTTTTTAAATCTAAGCAAAGAGTTTTTATGTCAGAAATGTGGTCAATATTTTATGAATAAAATTAATTTTGGGAGATAAAATAATTCTGATATAATTAAATAAAATAAACACAAATCAATTCATTATCTGTACTAAAACACAAAAATATTAATTTACTTTATTAGTAATATTGGCTGTTTCTGTGTGTTTGCCTTAAAAAAAAATCCGCGCGCTATTTCTTTTCGCTGTATTTGTTTTTTTCTAAGAAAGTCCGAATTTTATTTATTTCCTCGCAAATATGTTATAAAACGTCGTATGACATTCGTGCACTTTGATAATTACAGCCTCTGCTTTCTTGTAGCCTTCACCTGCGGCATGGGCTAGCAATATCGCCTCGGCTGTAATTATCAACTTACCGCACTTATATCATAATGTACTATTATGTATTTTGTTAAAAAAAGTTAATTGACTTATTCATAAGATTAATGTTTTTGAATATAATCAATAAAAGCTTTATTTAATTAATTTGATACTTTTATTTGAGGGGAAAACCACTGAATTTTTTGGCGTTATTGGAACCAAATAATATGAGAAAACGTACGTAAATGTAAATTTCTCGACAACCCACGGTGGTCGCCGCTCCGAACAAGAGCGGTCATAAATCTATAACTTTATGAATTTAGGTTTCTATCAATGGAAAACTGTTTTAAACCATTAATCAAGTTATATTTATTTGCTTAAATATAAATACATACATAATACAAAGCATATTAATAAATACATATATATAAAAAAGTCACCGTTTACCTTTTAAGAACGCCTCTAGCAATTATAACAAAGATTTCTATAATAGAAGTTATATTTTATTGTATTTTTTTTTTTTGTATTTAGTGATTTTAACTATTGCACATACATATACTAATATTTTATTTTATAACTAAAACTTAAACATTACCACTATATTATAACAAAAGGACCTAAGATAAATAATATACTAACTTAATTTAAAATTGCGTTAACAATCACATAACTACAAATGACTTATAAAATAAACTTAAAATTATACTATATATAACAATTCTAAAACCTGATTCGACATTGCACTTTTTTTCTTAAGGGGAAGTTTCCGAAGACCTGTAATATATGGATCTGAATTCACTAAAAGTTTGTTAAGTAAGTCGGTATGAGTAAGTTTTCTACACATTTTTCGGGTAATATCTCGTCTAAAAGCCCTATAATTTTTAATTATCCAATATTTATCAAACATTCTACACAAATTATTTATCTTACTCTTAGTGAGTAAGATAAATAATTAAACACATAATATCAAAATTTTCTTTATCCACTGATGACTGATAAAACCGACTCTAAGGCTTGCTGGCGTTTTTTTCCAACACTTCCTCTCAAGGATGACCAAATCCAAATAAATATAACCTTGAAAAGGTACATTTAATAACAGATCCTGAAAAGAAACATTTATAAACTTATTCATTTTTTCGTAGTTAGTGCTACGCAACAAATACACAGCCGTAGAGGGCTTATATTTTCCAAAACCAACAGTAGACGGTAGAAAATAAACAATATTTTAAAAATAGATATTATAATGTTCATTTTCAATAGATATTATAATGGTCGACGCCAAATTAAGTTTATCGTAGGACTACGTAAAGTTAAATGGAAAGAAAAAAGACTAAGAAAATCTTATATTGCGTAGCACATAAAAATATATATGAAAAAGCCACGTAAGGGTAACAAATAAATATAATTAATAATAAACATACCTTGTTCTTGCAAATCCATTATCACAAACACCACTCAAAACAAACAATTCTGAGAAATCACTGTTGCACTAACACGTGTTAATAAGTTAATAATAACGAAGCGTACAAACGCTGATGATACTTTGACTTTAGAGGTAAATAAGTAAATGATAATTAATTACAATGGTCAACATATTCATATCTTCGAGTAGCCTGTTTAATGGTGTATGGTTTTATGTTAACAAATTGTGGGTATTTGATGATTGAAGTTTCTTATTTATGACCTATGGCGGGACCACCGTGCAACCCGAGAAGACCCGAGAAATTAGCCTCGAGAATTCTCGAGACCCGAGAAATTGAAAACCTCGAGAAATCATGAACCCTATTCAGTACCCATAACACAAGCAAATATAATTGCTTACTTTGGGACTAGATGGCGCTGTGTGAATGTGGTAGAATATTATATTATATTATTTACTAGTACCTGCATAAATCTTTCATAATAGATACCAATATGTAAAAAATCTAGCACGTGACAAGTATATTTCAGACATCCTGAAATATATTTTCTTAAAAAACATTCAGAAACCCGGTTATGTCTATTTATCAGTGTCGATCAATATCTAAAACGGTTGCGTGTCAACACAGCTAATCTCATAAACGGACCATTTTCCGAAGCGCAATATGAACGTTACACGACGCCGACGTCACGCGGCGGTGCTGTCACGCACACGTTGCGTCCAAGTGCTGACTCATCACCCATAGTACGCTCCGGAAAACCAACGGAGCTCAATTCAAAAGCCGTAAATAAAACATGTTGCCCTGTCTCCCTTCGAAATATTCGCGTTATTGAGTTACGAAGTCCCTGAAGCGTTTTGCCGCCAAAACAACGTACATTTTGCCCCCCGGCGCGCGTAAAAACATCCACAGAAATACCCCGCGCGAGCGATAGAGAACAACATCGTAGGACGGAAAGGGACGGACACTTCAATATTTTATCAGGCATCTTCTCATCAGGAAATAGCTAGCTACGGATAATTAAGTCTTACTTGCAGAAATATAGAGTCGAATATCGCTCGTGAAGTTCTCAGATTGCGTGTGTGCCCTTACGTCGGTGAAAGGAAATTACAACCACACCCACGTATAATGTTGCCGCAATAAAAAACGTGTGAGAAGAAATAATGAGCGGTTAGTGGCGCGAGAGTCTCGAGCGGCGATTTCATCTTTTTACCTTCATCCTCTAATTGATTAAGGGGAATCATCGTTTAAGACCGTCGTTAACATCATGTCGAGGAGGTAATGAATGATGGATGAAGCTGGGAGTCCCGCAAATCTGATTACAAATTCAAATGGTAGATGCAGATGAGTCTGCCGGCGGCGGCTGTTGATATCCGATGTGAATGGGGCCATCGTGTTCATGCATCGAGACCCACGAGATTGTTCTGACAATTGTCATTCAAAAACATCTTACTGCTTTGTTACTGAACACTCCAAGTCTTTCACTCGCCTTTGTACAATAAACAAGGCATTTATATCAATACGTTGGTTCGTTCAATGTTATAGCCCATTCCGCGCTTTTGCTTTCTAATAACATACATTACTTCTAACAAGCCTTTTCATATTTATGTTTCTACGTCTATGAATTGTGTGACTGTGAATAACTTTGTGGTGCCTATTATTGTTTCTAACAATGCAAATTTTCATTTCAATACATCTCTTTCAAAGGTAGCCATGGATAGGATATCCAATTTTGAAATCGCTAAATTGATCCTTCTCAAAGTTTTCTCTCTTTCTACTTATATAATTGCATTGTCTGAATAGTACCTAGGTAATACGTCAAGTAATAACATAAATGGTAGGGTACGCAAGTAAATAACTGCAATTCTCTAGAATCATCCCGAATAATATCTACTTTGAAAAACTCCGAAATAGTCCGAAATGGTAGATTAAGGTAAGACTTACCTAATTACAAAATCAATACGAGTGCCTTCCATTCTATTTTGTCCTTTGAATACAAACAAATCAACAATGCTTTATTAAAAACGTGTTTAGTATTTTTTCTAAACAAAAATCTCCCTGTGTCATTATCAAACAAAAAGATGCTGTCATTGCCACATTATGAAAAGCAAAGACTGCCCGACAATTGCTTTACAAAAAACATATTTTTCTTATTTGAACCTTCGCCCTACGAAACTTTGAATATATCTACTAAAAAAAAACATCAGTATAGATAGACTTCTTTTACCTAAGTTAGGCATATTCTTACGTAAGACCATCTCTACCACTAATTATATTCCAATCCGATTCGTTTTTTTTATAAACAGATAACAATAAAGTCTTCAAAATGACCATCAAAAAATAAAACTAAACATCAACTTTTAGCTAGGAACCAGCTTAAACCACAATACATGACAATGATTGACAAATATTGGAGATTGAAGACAGTACTAAAACTAATTCCTCCTTTTTATAATACAAAGAAAAAGTTACTCACATGGGCGTAGCCAAGGGGGATTTTGGACCTCACTCTCCCCCGAAATGTTTAAAATATTACATTTATATTTTATCGAATATATAATTTTGTAGATTTATAATCTTAAACCCCTCTCCCCGAAAACAAAACCTGGCTAGGTTTTCCTTGAAAAGTCCACGCTCATTACAAATCGGTAGATAGGTGCTACGTACAAAAACTTTATTAGTACCTAGATACGACAAATTACGCAAACATCATATCAGAGATCATACGCGTAAGTAATTATTATAAACTAACAAAAACTTATCAATTTTACGCGCATCGCAATATTATAAATCAATCGATTTGTTTTAATCGATGACGCCAACTCAACAACACAACAGTCACCTTCAATGTCTTCTGACGCATACCGAATGCCGTATGCTTGACGCATGCCGTACAAGACATCACAAAGAGTAATTACTTGGCAAGACTACATTGCCTGTATTATTGTAGCTTCACATTCTGTTATTTATTCATACTTATAGTAGATTTTGTAATTTTTACCTTCAGTCAAAGTTTTTTTCTACCGTGAATTACCTTTGGCATTTCACATTAAACGAAAACCTTCGCCAAGTCTTTTGACTGTAGCTTATGAATCAAATCCATCCATCCATATACATTGAATTTACTACGTTGGTTAGTATATTATGTCCTCAAAGCCCTTTTGAACCCCTTTGCTGCTACAGCGATATGCCTCCCTAATTAAAATTGAAACAAACCTAGACGATATCTTATCTCTGTATAAATGAGTATTTTGTCATTCAAACCTTTTTGACTAAGGTTATAATTTGTAATTCATCTTTACTTACCTAAAATCCTGTAACAGGTACAAACTTATTGATGACTGTTGAAATGAATCATTTAAAAACCACAAATTACAAAATGTGGGCGTATTCAACGCAAGTTCTATGAAATATATTAATCATTTGAAACCAATACCTATCAGTGGCTCTAAACAAATGACTAAAGGCTAATATTTCAGAACAAACATGCGTTGGATGCAGGCCGCATACAACCGGTCCTATTGGACGCCTCTTGAGGAGGCCTATGTCCAGCAGTGGACATCGTACTGATATGATGATTATCGAAGCCGTCTGATACTTATTTATACATATATCATCATCTTTATTTTAACCCATAAACTTCCCACTGTTGGGCACGGGTCTCTTCCAAATATTGTGATGGGAATTTAGCCCACTATACCACGCTGGCCAGGCGGTTTGGTACGGTTTGTTTCAAATTTTCCTTTTCTGGTAGCGCTCTTTAGTCGCCTTTTACGGCACCCACGGGTAGAAATAGGATAGAGACATTATGTATTCTTAATCCGGATAATTTTTGATAATATATATCCTTACATATCCATTTAGCTAATCTACCAACGAACGCTGCAACGGCTCCTCCTAATCGTTGGCTGGAACGGGCAATGAATCGCTGTGGACAATATTTCGTGTAGGTAATTTGTTTGTAATTTTTTAAATTATTATGATGATGAACTAAAGTATTTACATTGTTTTTCTACTAATTCTTCTTTAAAGAGGTTTCTTCTTGAGCGTTCATAGTCCCGACTTTTCAGCTTTTCTCCCTGCTGGTGGTCATTTTGCTGCACTCACTTCAAGAAGTTAGGTATCCACTGCCATTCCACTGTCTCAATGTGACAATATTTGGTGTAATTTGTATGTTTTTAATTTTATGTTAGAATTCGAAGTCCATCGGGGCTTCGCTCCCATCCTTCTTTATTTGGCCACTGCTCAACTTCTATTGGCTGTAGCGTGATGTTATATAGCCTATCACCTTCCTCGATAAATGGGTTATACAACACTAAAATAATTTTTCAAATCGGACCATTGGTTCCTGAGATCCTAGTATTCAACCAAACAAACAAACTGTTCAGTTTTATAATTTAGTAAAGATTGATGACCAAATCCAGTATTTACTTTGATACTACTCACCTAATAACAGTTTTGTATGTAATTGACTCTACTGAATTTTGCCAGAATCATGCCGTCTAGATTATAATTATCCAGTCTTATATTTATATAAAAGCGATGGCGGCTGAATGGATAAGAGACCGGCGTACAAATCACGCGGTCCGAGTTCGATCCCGACCGCCAGTACCAATGTGGATTCCACTTTGTGGAATTTATATGTACTAGTTAAGTGACTTACCATCTGCTAAAAGTGAAGGAAAACGTCGTGAGGAAACCGAAGAAATTCTATGAGTATGTCTGATCCACCAACCCGCACTAGGCCAGCGTGAGTGGATTATGGCCTAAACCCTCTCAGCTCTCTAGTTAGAGGAGAGGAGACCCGAGCCCAGCAGTGGGACTTAATGGGTTGCTGATGATGATGATGATGATATTTATATACAGATATCGTTAAAGGCAGTCAATAGTTTCAGGTAGTTATACCATCCAGTCAATTTAGTGACAAACCAACGTGTAATCTACTTAACAGCTTTTATTTACAGTTATTGTAGCTAATGAATCCAGAGCTTCTTGTCGATTTATAAACGACGTTTTTCCCGAATAAGTAGATATGGATGCTTCATACCCACATTTTGCAATTTATATTTGGTCCTATAGAACCGAGCCAATTACCTACTATAAACCGGGATCTAGATTGATACTGGGAATTTGAAGAATTTCAATTCAGAAATACCCAATACTAAACTTCTAAGTTGTTTGGTGTTTCTACATACAACGACCACTGAGCGTCCTAGCCAACAGCGAGATAGCCCAAACAAGTGTTCTTCCTGCACTGAAACATTCTTATCAGGAGCCATAGATATTGACAGAAAGATCGCAATTGTAATTTAGCTTGGTATAGAACTTAGCTGTCCTCTAAAAAGTGGAACTTCTTACCCGACAATTTTTCTAGTCAGGGATACCGGCTAAAATTTAATCTGAATGCTAGAATTCCTGATTTTTTCCATTTCTAGAGTTAGATAATATGACAGTTTAACGACAAACAATAAGTGCCTAGGAATTTATAGTTTTAATAGCCATAGTTATTTGACAAAATATAACGATAAGAAAGTTTTCCCACCGCTAATCCATCCAAATTTGTGACGCCTCTCGAATTGTCGCCATGCCTTTACTTGTGTTACCTTTGTTTATTAGAAATAGACTAGAATTTGCTAAAGTGATAAGTAATGTACGTAAGTACTCGTATTGTTACATATAACAAGAAGTACGTTGCTGCATGGGCTGAAATAAATGCGTTTAAATTTTAACTCTAAGTACTTCACAAGTTCCAAGGCAATTAAAACAAATATAATTACAAAAATATCTCCCAAATGAGCTAGTTTTAAATGCTGTTTTGGTTACAAACGATCAAGATTACATTCAAAATAGGCATCAATTACTATAAAATGAGTGGAACATTACACGGTAAAGGTCTATGCACAAAAACTAACATTACCATACAAGTTGAAGTATGTACGTCTCATTAGCGGTACGAATACTCGAACGCATTTTTGCGTCCAACGGTAACGTAACAATTCTTAGCAAAAACACATCAGCTCTAAAAATACTCCGCAATCGAATCGCACTGCGCAACTATCCAAGTTAGTGCCGCCGCTGGCACCGAAACGTTGAGCGTTCCTACTCACACATCCACACTTTCCCTGTAAAAGTCCCGTGTTGATACACGCGCTTTACTTGCTCTAAGTGTGCGTGTGCGTGTTTTCGAATTAAATTACTCTAGTGTGCGTTAGCTATAGAACGTTTCTTGTATGTATGAGTATGTTTTCGAACGTTTGATACGTCCGAATGAGGTTATCGTTTGAAGTGTGTGTGTTTGTTGAGTCGAAGTGCGTTAGTATGGGTTTCATTTTATTCGTTTTGATAATTTCGTGGCGCTATTATACCGAAAGGGTCAAGTGCGTGAATGCTCGGCTTTATAAAGACGTCCGCAGATGACGTGGGAACTCGTATGAGAGAACTTAATCCCTCCTTTTTGACATCAATGTGTATTGTACTAAGAAATATTATATTTACGATGTGTTGATATTTGTTTGATGTTTATGTTTTGATTGATACCTACCTACCTGGTGTTGTGTTATGTTGTGTGGGAGGGTGTTAATGTCTGTAGGTATTGCCTACGTGATTTATTATTGTATCTTTAAACGTGATGCTTAAGAATTTTAGTATTAACATCGACAAACGAAACAAACTCATTGATGTAGAGTTTGGTAGAGTATTCAGCTCTCTGGATATTTTTTTTTTTTAGGTATACCATGATAGTGGCAAACAGATGTACGGACCGCCCGATGGTAAGCGGTTACCGTGGCCTATGGGCGCCTGCAACACCAGGATAACTAGGATCAGGAGGATTCACGAGCACGTTGCCGACCTTTAAGAAACCTATTCATTCAATTATTTTAGTATCCTAGAGCAGGGCCTAAACGTATGTGTTGCCTAAATCTAAACCATCAAATGTTAATCTCATTAAAGTACCTACATAATGGTTCCTAACGAATGATTCGCGATCTACTGGTGGCCTCTGAAGGCACTAAAAGAGGTCCGCGAAGTGACCATACCGACTGGATTGCCGTAAGTTTTTTTTTATTGCTCGACGCCTTGGCATACGAGCATGCTGCCCACCTGATGGTAAGTGGTTGTGTTCTTTTAGCATTGGTTCCGCTTGCGGAGTAAACCCAAAGAACCGCCGCCGAAAAGAAATATGTATGTATAAAAACGATGGAGATTGGGAGGAGAATATGTAAAGACTTATGCAATCATCATTCAATGAGATTATTTTTTAGTGGTCCTGACAATATAGATGATTGGTCTAATGGTCCGTCAGTGCCAAAAAATTAAAAACTACTTGCATTAGAGCATACAACCTAAATACAAGATACATACATACATACATATAGATCACGCCTCTATTCACTATTTCCTTCCACTTGCCGTAGCAAGTAAATAGAATAAGAAAATGCGATTAAAGAAAAGAAGCAGCTCTCAACGCGTTGTGGTTATTGTAGAAACTTCATCAGGAAATTCTTCTTATGATTCTTAAAAACGCATTGTGGTCGCTGTACACTCCACATGGCGAAATTCTACTTATGGTTCCTATGCGAACAATCCACATAGTAAAATCACATAGAAAATAAGAAATAAATAAGAATCGTAATTCTGACATACATCTTTGGCTTCTTCAATATTCATCAGTCTTTTCATGCATTCTTGCCGGTTTAGGGTACTCCTGATCAAGGGACAGATCAGGAGTACCCTTTAGAACGTCTCCTATTTGGCCATGGTACGTTCTTCTAGGTATTCCTCTTCAAACGTTTCCTTTCACATCACATCACACACAAACACACAAGATCACAATCCAAAATACAAGATCACAATCCCAATAAATTCTCATACAGTTGTCGGCAAAAATATACGTACAAACGAAATCAATACACTCTCTAACATCTAAAAAGCAAACAGTAGGCTACTCAAAATTCGACAGGCACATTTCTCTGAACTATTCATATGCATCGTCTCGAGTGCGTATGCGTTCCTCATTAGCACGCTCCTGCTTTAGGCTGCTCATACATGTTTATAAGAAATCCATCGCAGTTACTGCGATAAGACTATCGTGAGATACGACAAGGATTTTGTTGGTCGTAGGCACGATATATTGTTGTGTCTGCTGCTAAATAGAGGTTATACTTGTCTGTAATTGTTTCATTCAGTTACCAAGCGTGGAACGTCGCCTATTGCGATTCGGAATAGCCAAAAGGCGACCTTCGGCCGTAGTAACTATTATCTAATCTGTGCTTCCTCGCTTAACCGACAGGCCGTCATCGTCCGGCGAACTGATAGTGTGTGGCGCCCTTAAGGAGCCTTATAATTATAATAATATTTAGGTATAAGTATTATTTCTTGATTGTCATTTTCAATAGTTACATTATATTATAGTCTGTCACAGCTTTCTGAGCAGTAATGACGTCACAAGGAGAGCTACACTGTCCTTCAAATACTGCCAAATTTGACATTACAATAGGACAACATTTAGTTCCTATCTATTCTCATCATCTCTCCTCTATCTAGAGAGTTGAGAGGGTTTAGGCCATAATCCACTCACGCTGGCCTAGTGCGGGTTAGTGGATCAGACATACTCATAAAATTTCTTCTACGGTATATGGGTTTCCTCACGATGTTTTCCTTCACAGTTAGCAGATGGTAAGTCACTTGACTAGTACAAAGTGGAATCCACATTGGTACTGCCGGTCGGGATCAAACTCGGACCGCGTGATTTGCACGCCGGTCCCTTATCCATTCAGCCACCATCGCTATTCTACTGCACAGCTATTAATGTTAGACTGTTACCTATCATCATCATCATCATCATATCAGCCCAACGACGTCCACTGCTGAACATAGGCCTCACCTAATTTCACCTATACCTAGTTCTTGAAAATTTCTTGACACCTTACCTGTCTCACCACCCACCTGACTGTTTTCAAATTTAGATACTTCTTCTTCTTCTAGTAGTGGTAGGCACCTACCAGCCATTTTATGAAGAAGAGTTTACGTTTATGTGACAAGCTAAAAAGGAATTTGTTCTTTTAGTGCTATACCTAATTAATAATATAATATAATAATATTCTACTACATTCACACAGCGCCATCTAGTCCCAAAGTAAGCAATTATATTTGCTTGTGTTATGGGTACTAAACAACTGATATACTACTTAAATACATTTTTTTTTGTAAATACATACATATTATAGATAAATTACACCCAGACACAGAACAATCCTTTATGCTCATCACACAAAGATTTGTCCTGGGTGGGGATCGAACCCACGACCTCCGGCTTAGCAGTCAGGGTCACTAACCACTAGACCAACAGGTCAGTCAACAGGTAATTCATTAAGTACTAGTCTAGTATCTAACTGGAATCGCATTCCTCTAAGACCGTATTAGGTATTCTGCCCTATACCGTACTTATACTTATCGATATGGGTTCGATCCCCACCCAGGACAAATCTTTGTGTGATGAGCATAAAGGTTTGTTCTGTGTCTGGGTGTAATTTATCTATAATATGTATGTATTTACAAAAAAAAATGTATTTAAGTAGTATATCAGTTGTTTAGTACCCATAACACAAGCAAATATAATTGCTTACTTTGGGACTAGATGGCGCTGGGTGAATGTGGTAGAATATTATTATTATATAGCGCATCGTTTCTCGTTTAGTGCTGAGGCAAAGGACACATTCTTATACAAACATGACCTCTTTTCTTAACGTGTGCAAACGGCCTTACATACAACTTCAACATGTCCGAAGTTATTAGAAATTGTTGACAGTTAAACAGACTAGTTCCACTACAACGTGTACGATAATAGCTAATGGATTCTTAGAAGAAGTATTATTGAATATAATCACTTGATTAGCTCTCAAGAAAGTGCATGACTTCACCCGAGTGATGTCGGTAACATAGACATATATTATACATAATAACATAGACATACCTGTATAGATGTAAGTTTAGTTATTTTATATTTAATTACTAATTGAAGTTCTTGTAAAATTCGCATGCTTTAAAAAATCGGCTCAGGCGTTTGGTTTGTATAGTGCTTCAAAGGAACATACAAACATACATACATAGGCTGATAAACACATTACCACTCCTTTGCGTCGCGCAGTCGGGTAAAAAGGTGAATATTACGTTGGATTTTAAGTCACAACTAACAACCACTGTACTATATTCTTGGCGAATCCGGAACGGAACCCTTATCCGATCACTCCGTTGTCCGTCTGTCAAGAATATAATTCTCCAGAACGCATAGAGGTATACAGCTTGAATTAATTTCAAATACTCGGGTCAAAAGTCTAAGTAAACGCAATCACAAGAGACAGCCGTTAATGCTCGGTTAACGCAAAACGGCCTAATAAAAAAAAAACAATTATTACACACCTAATACACAATACCATTGTCTAATTAACGTACTTACAAACTACAACCTCAAGAAAGTGCGCTGATGCATAGAAAATTATAGCGTTTGTCAAGCCACATGTCTGTCATATGGCGCAAAGACGTTGCCAATAGCACCGCTTATGGCAAATGATGGGGTTTTCTGGCAACAATAGCAATTGTCCACACCACTAATGGGATAATACGTGCTTAGATATTGTTCTTTTAAAATGGTTTTAGGAAAAAAATTCGTTTAGGTTTCTAAAATTGCATTTGTGGCAATCATTGCCTCATTATGTGGCGTTTTTGTACAACCGAAAATGTTTGGTTGAGCTCTGAATAAGTTAACTATACAGACGATTAATGGAGAAGGGTTTGAAATACACTTTTGGTGGCTAATCATATTGATACGAGAATGACATCCTATGTGTTGGAATAGGGCATGTCATTCTCCTATTCTATTATATGCAACACAGAATTAACAAGCAAAATTGGCGGCAGAAGATTCATTATCGACTAATATAAATGTTGTTTAAATAATTAAAATATATCTATATTATCCATAGGTAGAAACTGAATAACCCAGTAGCTATTTAATTCTGTGTGTCTTTAAGAAATCTGCTTTCAAGACTAAATCTTGACACAATTCTGATTAAATTCATGACGGCTTTCAAGACAGCAAGTATGGCTCTCTTTGGGAATTTTAATGAGTTATCGTGGTTTTCAGGAGTCAGTGATAGGCGCGTGAAATGAATTGTCCCGACAAAAGAATGAGTGGAGTCCTTTGACAGCTTACAGCAGTCAGTGTCGACAGGTTCAAGCGGTCGCTACTCTGCAGTTTCAATACAAACGCTTGAAGCTGTTCGCTCCGACTGTTCCTCCGCCTTTTCGCTTCCTCTAAGATCGTAGCAGTCGGTACCGGCTGCTCTAAGGTAACCCTGTATGGCGCCTCTTATTCTTTTCTTGGAACTAAATTCAAAACATTTCTTATGTGCTGATAATATATCACAATCACACACAAAAACATTTTATTGGAAAACATAAACTTGTATCGCAAACTTAATTTTCTGTTGATTAATCCACGGGTTCAAGTCTGGCAGGCTGCGTTTCCACCAGAGATGTGCGCGGATGTGATTTTTATTATGAACCAATAGAATCACTTCATTTATCTGACGTCATCTCGAATGAAAACGCAGCCTAATATACGAATACATTTAAAAGTTTAGAAATCAACAAAACGGTACTCAACTATAAAAGTCACGTAGGACTGACGTAACAACTTCCTTCATTAGATCCATATGTGATTGTGTAAGCACTCCGAGTTTCTGAGGGCTCGTTAGGCCGCTCCCAGTTGTCATGTCAACATCTGTGATCTGGGACACTCGTACGGCATACAGTTGTATAGTTTCGACGTATTGATAACTACTTATAAGTGAAATACGTACTACCTATACTTAGTATAATGCATGTTAGAGTGTGCTTTTATATACATATCATCCTTTCCTAATAAGTAAAAATGCAGTAAATTGATAGCAGTGGCGTAACTATAGGGTGGCAAGGCTGGCAAAATGCCGCGGGCCCCCGACCGAAGAGGGCCCCGGCCTAAGAAGCCCCGAACTCAGAAGTAATTTTACTTCAAAAATATACTTGTTTAAGTATCTGCTTAAAATCTATTAAAGTGAGACAACTAGAGTAGACTATATTGGATTTTAACACAACTTATTATGAAAATTAAACTAAGTACAACGTGACGATTCTTACTGATAGGGCCCCATCAAAAGAATTTGCCACGGGCCCCAGGTGTATAATTACGCCTCTGATTAATAGTGACGGATATTTAAAATATTATGATAAAATACTATAATTAAAAGTTAAGTATACCTAATGATTTTAGACCGAGATATTTCTAACTTTAAAAATCATTACTAAACTCGTATTACCCGACACTTCGCTACCGTGGAAGTATATTTGGCCACTATTGGTCGTGATGTTATAAAGCCTTGATTATCCAAGCCTAAAAGTTTTTTTTTAATTCGAATTTCCTGAGATTAGCGCGTTCAAAAAAAACAATTCAATTAAATCTATGATAGCACGTAATCTTAATGCTATATTAATCAATTATAAACATAGTTTTTACTAAATCTTATTACAGGTAGACGGACATATTAACAGAACAAAAAACAAGGAAACATTGGCAGAACTTCATATCAGTTAAAATTAATAGCATAAATAGTCAGCGTGAGAGTTTGTGTCGTTCGGAGAGCGCCGCGGTTCGTTTGTGTGGGACCGGGTGACGTCACAATGGACAACAATGATGGATGGCGACCCCTGTCTCCAGCACACCATTGTCTTGTACATATTACTGACACAACTTATAGATGACAACTTATGAATGAACACCTATATTGTTTTAAGTGTGTTAAGATTTCTTACTGCCGTAGTCAGAGACGTTACTTAGCTCTAAAGTTTGTAAATTTTGTAATACTTAAGTCGATATGCATAAAGACGAATCTCGTATTCAATGAAATAAATGTGTTAATGACAGATTACTGATTGACATCCGTGAGCGCGGCAGCATAAGGCAAAGATCTAACTAAGTTCTTAACTAGTAGAAATGGTTGATAAAACTATTTTTGCATAAAACCAAAATGTTCATTCAATTCTAGTTTATTTATTTTTTCTCAGGTTAAAAAACAGTTCCTTCAATTAAATGTTTAATTTAAAGATTGAAGAATTTCGAATGAATAATGAAGTCACTGGTGATTACCAAAAGATAGATTTTCACGTGAGATTTTCTCTGAAAACTGTAAGCGTGAAGACGCATTGAATATAGATACATGATCCTTGATACTTTCATAATCAGTAAAGAAAGAGTAGAAGCGACAAATACCTAATAACAGACAGCTAACATCTAGAAATTCTATAGGTAGCGATTGCCCGAAAGGATCCATATTGACCAGTTTGAGAGTCTTGTGGCGTCTGCAATAGTACACACATACGATGCATCCGTGATCACATTCTTAACGGCAGCAGCATTATGCGTTTTCATTCCTTGCTATATAATATTATAAACAGCCCAATAAATTTCACTGGCAATGCTAAGCATCATCTTCTCGCAAAGAACAAAAGAAAAACTTAAAACTGAGAGACAGAAAGTCTAAACCCGTTGTTACTCCGCTGCTTCTAGCGCTGGTCAGAAAGATTAATCATCATCATCATTTCAACCCAAAAACGTCCCACTGCTGGGCACGAGTCTCCTCCAAATATTGTGGAGGGAATTTAGCCTACTATTCCACGCTGGGCAGACGGGTTTGGAATAGGGTTTTGTTTTAAATTTTCCTTTTCTAGCAGTGCTTTTGTCTGCTTAAGGTTATTTCCTTAGTCGCCTTTTACGACACTCACGGGTTGAAATGGGGTAGTGACATTATGTATTCTAAATCCGTCACTACACGGAGAAATAGGGATTAATGCAGTGTTTTAATTCAAGACTTCCATCTTTTATAGTGCAGTACAGGTATAGCGTGATTTCTTTTTCTACATTCATACAACCTTACTACACCATCAAACTTTATTTATAAGTAAAATAAAAATCATAAAATTATAGTCATATCAGTATTTTATATTAGATTGGTCGTTATTTAGACTCGACTCGAGATATTGAATGTATAATTAGGCAGGGAAACCCGTTTACAACGAGTTTTGTATCTTCATATCAAGAATAAATATTATGTTTTAGTGTAAAGATATTGACTTGAGTAAAGTCGAGTCAAGTTATGAATCAGCTTACTTGGAAATATGTGACAATCAATTTGCTGACTTATAAAAATGAAATATTGTAATAATTTGGATTGCAACAGCGTGGCATTGAAAAGGGGTATAGCATCATATATAACATATGGGTATATTATTATTATGTATCTAAACTTTAAAAAAATAATTAATATTTTGTATCTCCAGGTACGTCTAGTGACGGATTAAGAATACATGTCATTACCCCATCTTAATCTGTGGGCGTCGTACAAGGCGACTAATGGCAGATTTCAATTATCTATCTATCTATGGATATGGCTACTAAAGTTAGAATTTTGACATAAGCTCCATACAAAATGTGTCTAAATTCTAACTTTAGTAGCCAAATCCATAGATAGATAGATTATTGAAATAGGCCATAAGGGAGTAGAGCTAAGAACCTTAAGCCACAAGAGCACTGCGAGAAAATCAAAATTCTATACCAACCCGTCTGGCCAGCGTGGTATAGTAGGCTAAATTCCCTCCAAAATGTTTGGAGGAGACCCGTGCCCAGTAGTGGGACATTAATTTATGGGTTAAAATGATCTTCAGGTAGGTAAGTGTAATAGTATTCCAAGATTCAGTGTCTAGGTATTTCACTCTACCTAAATTAATAATATAATCAGGTCTTTCGACGATTCATACCACGAACTGTTCGCCTCTCGTTATGAATCGTGAAGGAACCTTTTTGAAGTCGTCGTTTCGAATCATTTTCCATTGCTTACTAGTATGCAACGCAAGGGAGCGCGTTTATAATCTAAACTACTATTATAAAGCTAAACGGTCTGTTTGTTTGAACGCTAGGATCTCAGGAACTACTGATCCGATTTGAAAAATTCTTTCTGTGTCAGATAGGCCATTTATCGAGGAAGGTTATAGGTTATATAACATCTCGCTATGGCCAATAGGAGCTGAGCAGTGGCCAAACAAAAGCGACGGGAGCGAACCCCGTATGACTTCTAGTAATATTATAAAGATGAAGAGTTTGTTTATTTGGATGAACGCGTTGATATCTGGAACTACTTGTTCGAATTGAAAAATTCTTTCAGTGTTGGATAGCCCATTTACCGAGGAAGGCTATAGGCTATATACCATCACGCTGCAACCAATAGAATCTGAGTAGTAGCCAAATAAAGATCCACGGGAGCGAAGAGCCGGGTAACGCTAGTTTATGTAGTAGGTACACATACTTCTAATAAAGTAAGTAGGTACAGTTAGCAACAAAAGTTGCTAAAAATATCCATAATTTTAAATTATAAGTTCAATTCTGGCAATAGTTTTTTTAAGTAATTTATGTATAGGTACTGCGGTATACAAACGTTTTGAAATTTTGTATATGTTCAGCTAGTTTTGTTGCGACTGTACCTTTAGCGTCAATTTGAAATCTCCATCAACAAACAATAGACGACATTTGTAGGTGAGAGTTGAGCATTTCTATTTTACATTGATGTGAACCGTAAACCATGCTTTCACCGGAGAGCGGTCTGACCGCGACGCTGTCAAGCGAAACCAATCGGATTGAATGCTTCATATTAAAGAATATAGGCAGAGCCGTTTCTATATTATATCATTTTTTTACTACGTGAAAACGACTCCTACTTTATCTCTTATAATTTAACTATCGGATGTCGGCCACGGTCTTTCATAATATGGGAATTCATTTTATAAAAAAAATGATGGTATTTATTTAAAACTTAGGTAATGTACAATGGCGGACTTAATGCAAAAACAGGTAATAATATGTATAGGTAATTAATATATAAAAATATTATGATAATTTTCAAGTAGATAGTGTCCTAGGATCGGCCTATTCCATTTCAGGTGTTATTTTAAAAATATATTTCAAGTTTTCCTTTTTTACTACTAACAATTTTGACGTAAGTGTGAATCTATATTACCTACTACCTATCAAAATAATGGATCTTATTCTGAAACAAAAATAATTTTATTTTTTTCAAATTAAATAATTTAAAAATATTTAAATATAGGTATCTATATTAATATTAATTTGGGTGAAATTGCTCGAATATTAGATATAAAAAGTAGTCTTTTTTTACGTACAATTTTATTTTCTATCCAATTTTATCCATCTTCACCACACTTCCCAATCCATCTCGAAATGTGTGTGTGCAATATCACAGATAACGGGGGTGGATGTGCGGCGAGGTTTTCAATTTGAACCCCCAACCCCCACCCACCCTTCGGAAGTGCGGCTCGCGGGTCGACCCTCGCCCGGGGGGTAATTTTATTAAAAACACCACGCCAACTCTGAATATTTATACCTTCATGCATTCAGATACAATGGGGATGTTGAGAAAAAAGTTTTAGTAATTTTGCTTTGCTTTTGAATTAATAAGTGATGGGAGCCGAGTGGATAATGCAAATCATGCAGTCCGAGTTCGATTCAGCAGCAGTACCAATATATATTTCCTTTGTGGAATTAAAATGCAAAATTGTATTAAACAAACTACTACCTACAAATACTAAGAATTTTTAAAAAGCAATTCTCAGATTTTCTTATACATAAATGTTATTACTCTGTAGCTGACTTCTTAACTGATGAGTCATTATAATTTTAATGTTGTTCAACTCATAAGTATTTTTAATTTTTGCATGCCTTACAGGCAGAATGTAGGTACAAGGATTCGCTATTAGTTTGTAGGACCTTATTGTAATAACTACATTCAATACTCAATACTTTATTTGCATTCCACAATGTCAATTAGATGGTAGGTTATAATTACAGGTTTCATTATGGACCCTGCCGGGCACAGCAAATGTAGGAAGGAGGAAGAGCGCTTTAATTAAATTCTTAGCAAATATTAAATTTAAATTCTATTCTATAATTTATATATATTATATATAGACTAGTATGTACTAGTCAAGTGGCTTACCATCTGCTAGTGGTGAAGGAAAACATCGTGATGAAACTCCTTTCCTACTCTAGAAACTCTAAATATATGTCAAATCCACCAACCTGTACTAGGCCAGCATGGGTGGATTATGGCTTAAACCCGAGACCGAGCCCAGCAGTGGGACAATAATGGGTTGCTGATGAATTTTGCTTTGCGCTTAATTTAACCAGTTTTTCCAAAATTTCTCATCTGATACCTCGTTCCACCAATCCTACGTCTTTCACCGTTTCATACCACGAGCAGTTCATCCCACGGTATGAATCGTCATATCATACCGATCCATACTTATCAATCATCAGCAACCCATTAAGTCCCACTGCTGGGCTCGGGTCTCCTCTCCTCTATCTTGAGAGCTGAGAGGGTTTTTAGGCCATAATCCACTCACGCTAGCCTAGTGCGACCCATACTTATACTCAAATATTAATGTTACAGTTCTCTTTGGTACATTTCCAAGTACTGGCTCGAAACAATGATCTCTTATTTCAGAATAAATCGATATGGCTTAAACTGTCAGTTTATAAAATGGCTGTTGCTAAATAAGTAGGCAACGCAATTTGTTCTCTAATCCATCGATTAAACAAGATATCAAACAAGAACGGAGATAAATCGGTAAGGCTAATTATATGAATAACTAACTCTTAGTCAATAGAACTTGTTTTATAGTCGCTATAAATCTTGCTTGCTTGTTTGATCGTAGGAGTATTTACAAAGAAGAGTTCTTGCATGTTGATTGTGATTCATTGAATGTATCATCATCATCTTATCAAGCCAATGACGTCCACTGCTGGACATAGACCTCACCAAATTTCCGCCACGATTTTGTGCCACCTTCAACCAATGCAACGGCCAATGTATGTTATGACAAAGCTATTCAAAATAATTAACAATTTCTGTTTGATAATAAAATCCACATTAGTTCATGTACTATTAATAAATATAGTAAACGTTTTAACATTCAAAGAAAACAGCGCAATGCTGTTGATGTGGATACGATCAATTCAATTTAACCTAATTCGGACGGAATTCGGTGTTGCAATCAAAAATGTGATCTGTAGAACCCATGTTATCAACAATAATCAAGTTTAGTGCATCTGAAAATACGTCTTTCGTCACAAAAAAGAAGGTAGGTATTTGGTTTTAGTTAGGATGCCAAGTGTGTTGTTACTTCTTCTCTTTTTTATACCATGACGGTAGCAAAGAGCTGTACGGTCTGTCTAGTGGTACCCAGTAACTGTAGTATAGGACGTCCCTGCAACATCAGAGGCATCGCGACCTCGTTGCTAACCCTTCAAACCCGTTCCCTCCCCAATGAGCTCTAAAGTTTTCTTTTGCTTATATTGTTGTTGTCTCCCTTGTCGCTTCTAACAACATCTTGGGATGCAAAAGAATTGTATTTTTACTCCGTCATTGACGTACTGACATTGACATTTCAGAGCTTATTGAAAAAATTTATTCGCTGAGATGGAGAGGAGACGATGTTTTTCTTATCAAACAGTTCTCTTTGCTGTTATATCAAGCCAGCGTTTTCATTTAGAGTCAGGCGATAGATTATTATTGTCTCTGAGATTGATGAAATTCTAAAACACCTCACCAACATCAAGTTAGCAATAATAAGGGGTCGGGTTATCATTCGTCAGATTCCTTAGTAGCAAGTTTCTCTAACTGGTCAGTTTCTTTATTCGTCAGTTCCAGTGTATACGAAAAGGTTATTATATTATCTTAAAGGCATTGCAAATACCAAAAGTGGCAATTCTAAATAACTCACCGACACAGAAGCCCATAATGTTGATGATAAAATACCATTCTGAGAAGAAGCTGATGTTATCTCAGCTTCCAAAAACGCTTCAATTAAACCAAAACTATACCAAATATATATAATTTCATCCCAGCCGTGGCATCCGAGCCATTGTTTTAAGAATCTGCTTTCTTACCATAATTATTGCAACTCGTTCCTTTGTCATGGCATGCGGTGTTCGTTCGCAAATTTGTACAGAGCTCGCAAAAAAAATTCGCTTCCCAGAATGCCTATTGTCGGTGCATTATTACAACGCGCAATTTTGTGAGATCTCACATCCCCTTTATGTAAGCCTGGGTTATTACAAAGCAACATGCTGTTTATCAAATTTCAACTTTATTTCTGACGCAGTAAGATTCCATCTGCATTGACAAGTTTGAGCACGGAAGGGATCAATGGAATACCCCAGTTATTTCGCTCCGAGTCTCAGCTATCACTTGCACAACTTCAGCGCTGTTCCGCTTTTTTTCTTATAAGGTTCTGTAAACCGCTGACTCTTAAAGCGCTTTAACGCTGTAAGTTACTTTGAATAGAAATGTGCTTGGGATTTTCAGTATCATTGTCTCGGAACCTTTTCCTTTTCTTACAAATTTTAAATAGGTATTTACAATAACTTTTGTTGGTTTTTGTCGAGCACATATTTTTTGTGGCAACCAGTTTGGTGAAGTATCATAAAGATTTTATTTATGGCGGTAAGGCGTGCCATTATGTTATGATTAGTTGGCTCCGGTAGATAATTACAGATGATGAGATAATGGTTTTTTCTTTTGTTTTGTTATTGGCGCTTTTTGTTCTTCATTGTGCAAACAATGATGTTTTTTAAGAATATTGGATAGGGAACGTAAGCCTTGTCAATACTCGTGGTACTTACTTGGAACATTGCAGTTTCATTTAACAAAAATTTAGAACTTAAAAAATGAAGTAGGTAGGTATCTAAATGTATATGGAGATCGAGAATTTAATATTTTTTTGGGTGAATGAAGTATTCTTATAACATTAAAATCTTACTTTCTAAAAACCAAAATTGCCAATAGTAATATGCGATAGTTTTGTCCTTAGTAGGTAGGTACTTAGTGTACTTACCCAGGTTAATCGTTTTATTTTTGGCATTTTTTAAATCGTTTTTACGTCTAAACAAAGCGTCCTTAGTAGGCATTACCTACACTTAAATTTCCATATTTCTTTTTGATTGCGTTTGTATAAAAGTTACCTGTTACGTAAGTAACTCCTACATCTATTCGTCTGGTTAAAGGAATAGAAGCTGTACTTTAACCAACGCTCGATTTTGAGTAAAATTTTGGGCCACTCGAATTGGCACTTCAGGGTTAAGATTATTAATAGATTCGAAAAATATCCTATAATATCGATATAAAGAAAATATATTAAGTATTTTGAAAATTTACGACGATTGGGACAATCGAAATCACCGATGTCTAACCTACGATTTGAAGAAAGATAGGTCGAAATTAATTAGATATATATATTACTTCTTTTCTATCTATATAGGTATTTAGTTAATATAAAAATAAGTATGTCTACCGACGCGATATAACCACACAATCTACACATATTGAAAATGATCCACTATAATTTTTTCAAACGAATCGTATACCAGACAAAAAGGGCATTACCATAAAAACGACCGCTCCATCTGACTAACCCCTTCAAACAAATATAATAAAGGTTTTACATCACACTCATAATAAACCGAAAACTAAAACGAGTAGGTACTTAATCAAAAATGACACCAAATTCATCATGTTCCAACAATATAAAGGCACCTTGGTTTCTTTATATTGTTTTATATCATCACCTACAAATGTTTGGCCAACTTACGCCCTGAAATTTGTACTTTTTAAAACGTGATTATAGCAATAATGATCAATCCGAAACCGTGTAAGCCTAAGAATAAGAATAAATGTATTTTTCACCCTAAAATTACTACCTAAATGAATACCTATTGATGAAAATTAATACCATCTATAAACTTAATCTATACTTATATTATAAAGCTGAAGAGTTTGTTTGTTTGAACGCTACGATCTCAACAACTACGGGTCCAATTTGAAAAATTCTTTTTGTTGGATAGCCCATTTATCGAGGGAGGTTATAGGCTATATAAAATCACGCCATCACATCCAATAGGAGCTGAGCAGTGGCCAAATAAAGAACGACGGGAGCGAAGCCTCGCGCGACTTCTACTAGTATCTAGATATAACCTGTGCTCAACGAACCACTGATGCTTTCAAGGTATAAAATAGTTCGAGAAGCAATCATGCTGTTACAGAATAAACCGCTGAACGAGTTTTCCACCCGCGGTAACGGCGGCTAGCCTCACAGTAACACGTTACCGATATGAAAACTATCCTGTGTTTTAATCTAAGAAATAGTCCAACTGTACGCAAAGTTTCATTAAAATCCATTCAGTAGTATTTGTGTGAAAGAGCAACAAACAAAATGCTGTACAAACGTTTGCATTCATAGGTAACATTTGTAGATTAAAGTAGGTTTGTAATATACCTATTGGCCTATATTGGCCGATGGGTCCAACATGTAAAGACTTCGAAACATCGCCTTTACACTTACATTTTTATTTTTATTGCCGCCATACGTCCAAAAGTCGTTAGAAATTTTCTAAGTGATTAATTCGTGTGTTGTCGGCTAACATCGGACAGATAACGATCTCGACCCACGCGGGCGCATACATTTGATATCCTTAATGTTCTTACCGAACTTTTTAGTAATAAGTACAATTTGTTTGAATATTACAAATTTAGGTTTAATTTTTGACATGGTTGTTAATTATAAAATCTGTCATAAGATTCAGATAAGTTATCAGACATTTATGAGCAGTGATGAAACAGTTAGGGCCTTAGTTTTTAAACAGAATAGATTTATGTTTGCTGTGATGTTATTACCTTAGTGTCTATCTAAGTACCTAGTGACCTTGGTGGGAGCTTGGTTGCCACCCGCGTAGTTTGTATGAAATTTGGTTTACAACAGCACACGGTTTACCTTCCACAGAGGTGCCCTTGGTGGATCCAAGGGCACCTCTGTGGAAGGCAAGTTTATAATCATGTAGCACGGCTTTAAGTTAGATTTCTATATACTGAAGTAGGTACAAAAACGGCCTATTCAGTATAGTACTTCGATTCGCACATTTTTCGTTCGCACCAAGTGTGCTGATCGTTTCGCACCCATCCAATATATGTAGATATTTAGGTAGGTGCGAAACGACTAGCACAGTTGGTGCGAACGAAAAACGTGCGAATCGACGTAGGTAGGTATATGCCCAAAAAACTAATGGATATTTTAAGGACTTAAGTAGTTACTATTATCTTATCTGTGACTCTACAAAGGTGCCAACTTCTTCGATCGTCCGATCTATTGACGGAACCAGTGAATACCCGTTGCCGACATAAGGCCGTCAGCGGGTTTTGTTAGCGGCCTGTCTGGCTTCAATGGTCGGCAGCTTGCCTATAGGGCTTTGTCTATAACTACGAAACAGTGGTTACGCAGTTCCTACGTGAGCGTTTCAAAGCGAACTCAATCTAAGGCGATGCGGTGCCACGCGATTCGGAGCGACGCGAGCGCACCGCGACGCCATACCATCAACGGCACCACGATCAAATAACGCGGGAATACCAAATCAATTAATCGCGGTCGTGCCACACCGGTTACAGAACGGAAAAATATACTAATTAGACAGGTAAATCATCATTATCATTTCAACCCATAAACGTCCCACTACTGGACACGGGTCTCATCCAAAGATTGTGGAGGGAGTTTAGCCTACTATACCACGCTGGCCAGACGAGTTAGTATTCTTAGTAAGTAGGTACCTATAGGGTTTGTTTCGAATTTTCATTTTCTCGCAGTGCTCTTGTTTGCATAAGGTCTTACTCCCTTAGTCGCCTCTTACGACATTCACGGGTTGAAATGAGGTAGTGACATTATAGTACTTATTACTACTTATCCTTAATCCGTCATTAGGTACGTGAAACTTTAGACTCTACTCCGTATAATGACTTTAATATCGTTGATCTATAATTACCTACGCAACTGCATTTTCGGTGCTCTACATTTACGTCCTAATTCCGCCACCAATTGGCCTACGAGAACCAATCGCGGTTACTATAAATAGTAACTAATTAACTACAATGTAGGTTAGATAGATACGCAACTGCATTTTCGCGGCTCTACATTTAGATACTTCTTAGTTCCATTAATCTGTCTTAGAGAGATACGAGAACCGATCGCGGTTACTATTTAGCTCCAATAATTAATTAACTATTAGGTAGATTAGATAGATACGCAACTGCATTTTCGCGGCTCTACATTTACTGCCTAGTTCCACCAATCTGCCTACGAGAACCGATCACGGTTACTATTTAGCTCCAATAACTGATTAACTACGAGGTACGTTAGATAGATACGCAACTGCATTTTCGCGGCTCTACATTTAGATACTTCTTAGTTCCATTAATCTGTCTTAGAGAGATACGAGAACCGATCGCGGTTACTATTTAGCTCCAATAATTAATTAACTATTAGGTAGATTAGATAGATACGCAACTGCATTTTCGCGGCTCTACATTTAGGTACTGCCTAGTTCCACCAATCTGCCTACGAGAACCGATCACGGTTACTATTTAGCTCCAATAACTGATTAACTACGAGGTACGTTAGATAGATACGCAACTGCATTTTCGCGGCTCTACATTTAGATACTTCTTAGTTCCATTAATCTGTCTTAGAGAGATACGAGAACCGATCGCGGTTACTATTTAGCTCCAATAATTAATTAACTATTAGGTAGATTAGATAGATACGCAACTGCATTTTCGCGGCTCTACATTTACTGCCTAGTTCCACCAATCTGCCTACGAGAACCGATCACGGTTACTATTTAGCTCCAATAACTGATTAACTACGAGGTACGTTAGATAGATACGCAACTGCATTTTCGCGGCTCTACATTTAGATACTTCTTAGTTCCATTAATCTGTCTTAGAGAGATACGAGAACCGATCGCGGTTACTATTTAGCTCCAATAATTAATTAACTATTAGGTAGATTAGATAGATACGCAACTGCATTTTCGCGGCTCTACATTTACTGCCTAGTTCCACCAATCTGCCTACGAGAACCGATCACGGTTACTATTTAGCTCCAATAACTGATTAACTACGAGGTACGTTAGATAGATACGCAACTGCATTTTCGCGGCTCTACATTTACTTCTTAGTTCCATTAATCTGCCTTAGAGAGATACGAGAACCGATCGCGGTTACTATTTAGCTCCAATAACTAATTAACTACGAGGTAGGTTAGATAGATACGCAACTGCATTTTCACAGCTCTACATTTTCTTTTTAGTTCCACCAATCAGCCTACGAGAACCGATCGCAGTTACTATTTAGCTCTAATAACTAATTAACTACGAGGTAGGTTAGATAGATACGCAACTGCATTTTCACAGCTCTACATTTTCTTTTTAGTTCCACCAATCTGCCTACGAGAACCGATCGCAGTTACTATTTAGCTCTAATAACTAATTAACTACGAGGTACGTTAGGTAGATACGCAACTGCATTTTTGCGGCTCTACATTTACTTCTTAGTTCCATTAATCTGCCTTAGAGAGATGCGAGAACCGATCGCGGTTACTGTTTAGCTCCAATAACTAATTAACTACGAGGTATACGTTAGATAGATGCGCAACTGCATTTTCGCGGCTCTACATTTACTTCTTAGTTCCATTAATTTGCCTTAGAGTAAGTATCATGTATGTGATCCAAATGAAATAAAAAGATTTGACTTTGACTTTGAAGAAAACCGAAAATAAAAAAGCAAATAAGAAGGAAAAGGTAAAATTAAGGGGACTGGGGAAGGAATTGGGCGTCCGGCGCTCTCACTCACCAGACGAAACGCAACAGTACCTATACCTATAACTATGACTGGCAAAACTGAGTTTTGGTAAGCCTGGTATGTACCTACTCCACACCCTGGTGCGGAGACGGTCAAGACAAAACACGTACCTAATAAAAATTAAACTAGAATTTTTCGCCTTCATAAACATAGGTAAATTAGTAAAAAAAATTAATATAACATTAAAAAGGTCAGAGATTATGTTTCTGGTTCCAGACGCAGAGACACGAACAAACTCGTGTCTCATTAAAAAAAAAAAAAAATTCATGCTGCCATGCCAGAGAGGCACTAGTTACCTACTACTAAAAATGTAAGGTCTCATGTACTTACCTACTTACCTAGGTAGGTAGTAGGTAGGTACCTAATTAACAGAGGACGAGCCTATGCCGTCAACTGAGTATATTTCCACATTCCGTGCTAATAACACTGAAAAAATTGGTCCGTGTAGTGACGTACCTAGGTCCGTTTAATGACGGCTTCTCATCATCATCCTAATCAGCAACCCATTAATGTACCTACCACTGCTGTCCTCGGGTCTCCTCTCCACTATCTAGAGAGCTGAGAGGGATTAGGCCATAATCTACACACGCTGGCCTAGTGCGGGTTGGAGGATCAGACATAGGTACTAAAAGAATTTCTTCTAGGGTATGTGGGTTTCCTCACGATGTTTTCCTACACCGTTAGCAGATGGTAATTCACTGGATCAGTACATATAAATTCCACCACATTGGTACTCGCTGGTAGGGATCGAACTCGGACCGCGTGATTTGCACGCCGGTCCCTCATCCATTCAGCCACCATCACGTAATGACGGATTAAGAATACATAATGTCACTACCCCATTACAAACCTGTAAGTGTCGTAAGAGGCAACTAAGGAAGTAACCTTATGAAACAAGAGCACTGCGAGAAAAGAAAAATTCAAAACAAACCCTATAGGTACCAACGTGTCTGCCCAGCGTGGTCTACCTAGTAGGCTAAATTCCTCCCACATTGTTTGGAGGAGACCCGTGCCCAGCAGTGGGACGTTTATGGGTTGACATGATGATGATACTAACTGAAAAATTAATTAGGTAGCCGCATTTCAATAACAAAATTACCAACAAGGTAGATTGGTTAGTTACCAACCTGTAAATGTGACTCTACCTATTGATATTGTAAAGCTGAAGTTTGAACGCTAAGATTGCAGCAACTACTGGTCCGATTTGAAAAATTCTTTTAGTGTTGGATAGCCCATTTATCGAGGAAGGTTATAGGCTATATTACATCACGCTACAGCTAATAGGAGCTGAGCAGTGGTCAAATAAAGAACGACGGGAGTAAAGCCCCGCGCGACTTTTAGTAAGTGACAATCTAGTTTTATGGATTATCTGTATTAATGCGCAGATAACACCGACATCCGCTTACCCATGAAATTTATATTTTATACGACAGATAGACGAGCTTATAGGTACAACAAATAGGTAATTTAAAACTGACTGGCCTCTAAAACCTGCCCACTTTATACCATGACCTGTTAGGTAGGTATGTAGATGAGACATTTTAATATCAAGGATGATTCCGATACAAAATACTATCAAATATATAAACAAGCAACGATACAGACAAGTTATCATGCTTATAACATCGCCAACTGAATTAAATGCAGCGGTCATACATCAATAGTGACAGTTTTAAAAATAGCCCAGCGGACGTGTCTCGCCGTTCTATCTATTTATCGCACCATATCTCTCGCTGCGACCCACCCGGGGCCACACTATACAACAATACACACTAAATAAATAAATGTGTTCCCGGATCCAGCGACCCTTCGCTCAGCGCCTAATCCATTCCAAAATGTCCGTTTATTTTTCTATGTGAGTCGTTCTACGTACAAAAAACACGCACTGATCGACCGAACGAATGTGCGAGCGAGATACAAACTACCCACTGTCGCACTGAGCCGCCCCGCCCGCTGTATCGAGCGCTCCGATTGGCCCGCGCTGTATAGTGCCCGCCGCCTGCAATCCTCAACCAATGAGAACTCATCTTGTTTCTCACGTCCCGCGCCCCGCAAGGCCCAAAATACCGACCTTTCACGAATGCCAACCCGATTCGATACGACCGAAAATGCCTTAGTTACTTCACGCGCGCACTGTTGACTGGTCGCTTTCGCTCACGTTTCCAGCGAAAATACTAACGAACCGACTTCGCCGATCCGGAATTCGCACCCAGTCTCGCTAGACATGTTCTACGCTCTACATTTCTGAGTGCCACCAGCTGATCGATACAGGTATACACTAAAATTATATGTTAATTAACTCGTCTAATTGTAATATTACAGGGGGTATATTTGAAATTTCGATATCTATCGAAATTCCAAAGAAAAACGGGTATTTATGTAGCGGATGATCGAACGTAAAAGCGGTGTCCTCGTAATCAACGTAGTAGGCCGTTCGAGCTGGCAACGTCGCGCGTAAATAATAGGGTAGGCGCTCGGTCTTTCTCTCGCAGCTGGCGCGGCGTGGCAACGTGGCGCGCGCTCGGCGCGTTTATTGTGCCTCCACCGCGGGCTCCCGTGCCCGCACCGCACCGCCACGCCACCGACTCGAGCGAGACGCATTCACTACGCTACGACACCGACTTTGCCGACGCAATATACCTACAATAACGACATCAAGACCAGTTCAATCACGATATTACTTTACATTTTGCATTTTACTTTATAGCACAGGTCAGTCTTCAGACTCCTACAACTTAAATACTAATTACATGCCTATTTACTTAAACTATGTACTATGCTATATATTTAATTATGTACTATATAGATTTGTATACATCCACATTTAAGTGTAAAATGTAATAACACCTTTTCTAATTAGCTGGTAATTAATAGTACAATAATTAAGTCATAGATTGTAAGCGTGGGCGCTGAAAACACAAAACTGATGGAAATAAACATTGTTTACAGAATATCGAGCGAGTGTTGTGTGGACCGGTGGCGCTCTCTATCGGGTGCGCGTGGAGTGTGGTACGGCGGTGAAGGCGGGGTGCGCGGGCAGGGGACACCTCCCCCTACTTCAGTTTCGGCCGTGACGTTGTGAGGAGAGGACGTACTGCTGCGCGTCAGCGATAAGGATCGTTCGCGCGCCAACTTTGAACACTGACAGAGCCGACGAGTGCTGTGTTATTGTGACAGAGAATGTGTATCGGATTGCAGTGCCACATCAAACGGATGCAGTGATTGGATCACAATACCTGGATTGCAGTGCTATTTGGATTTTGGATTATATTTTTATCGAGCAAACTGGGGATGCACAAGATGGAGCTTGGTGACAGCGTGTACGCCGCTGAGCGTATCATGAAGAAGAGAGTTAGAAAGGTGAGCTTTAATCTTTGCCTAAGCAGTGCCGTAACAGATTCTAACCTTGCGAAACTTGCATGCAAGATCACATATCAGACGGTGTTTCGATTGGTGCGTTTTATTTGTAAACTGGTGTGTTGCAATACCAGCGCCGATTGTTTTCGCTTGCAATTTCAAAACATGCTTTATATAAAAATGTCAATCGCAATTTAGATTTTGTGTATTTAATCCTAGTATTGTGAGGTGGCAGCTGTACAGAAACTCGCAAGGGTTTTGTGTTCCTTCACGCGTGTTTTTCGTGCTTATTATTATCAAGGCTCCCCTTACATAGGCTCGTCGAAACCGGGGCCCGCTGAGAGAAACTGAATACTTCTTTATAAATGCCCTTCTTGAGATTACATTAAGTTTTTGACAGTAAACAAGTTTGGAAGAGCCGAGGGTAACCTTGTGACATAATGCTTTTTTTTACTATAGTTAATTCTCAGTCCCTACAGCTAACCTGATCCCGCTATTGATAACAGTATTACCAAATTTAGTTTCTTTGCATGAGTTTTTGTTCGTGTTATCTGAGGTCAATGGGGGATTCTTTAACAATTGCCATTATTTAACGACTGTTTAGAAGCAGGAACTTATCTACATAATTTAGATATCGCAGGCCAAGAGTTGTTGATAATATAAATAAAACAAGTCTACGCAGACAAAAAATTGATACCGTATAGCAAAAACAAGCATTTCTTAACAATTATATCGGCAATCTGTGTAATGAATCCCACCATTGTGTTTTATTAAATAAGACTTGGGGCCGTAAAGGTAAGTCGAAAGAAAACCTACGACGAACGAGTTCTACCTACATAACAACGACCATCAGGTAAGTGCTGTTAGGGAAAGATTTGCCATTACTTGGAAAAGATTTATAAGGGGTAAAACATCTAAACTCACTGTAAATTCGCTCTACATTCTCGCGCACCTGAGCTCCAATATTTTTATCGTAGGGTGAAATTACTTCGATTTCCCGATGTTTTCAGTTCATTCAAATTGTAGCTCTATCTGTATTCAATTAAAGTGCTTGCATATTTACGTATTGTTATAGTTGGATATAGCCTTGAAATTCAGACACAAATATAATTGCCAGAAAATATACTTTTTATAGGTCTTCTTTGACACACTAGTGTTTGAATTTTGAAACATGAAGAATAAATTTAGGACGCTCAAATCAATCAATAACTGAGAATTGCTTTTAGTTGGTATCAGACCTTTGGCTACAAAATGTAAGTCATAGATTGATCTAATAGGTTTTCTATGTGTCTACCAAAAACATGGTTAAAACACAACTCACATTAGGCTTGTCCAATTAATCCTTATCTGCACCAACCTTGGTTGCAATACAACCATTCAGCATACCCAATATAATCTAGATATAGCTAGTCACACGTCATTCTGGACGCCACTCCTACAAACAGCACTGTAATGTACTTACCTATAAGTATTCGTCAGTTTTCCACCCGCCCACCAAGATAAGTAGGTTGCATATTGTCTTATAGGAACTTACCACACACATTCTGATGTGGCATTTCTTTGTCGTTCTGACTCGGCACTATAAGGGCAGACTGATTCATTTCATTGTTGGGCAAATATTGGAGCCAATGTTACTCTTTTGACGAAATTTGATCCAATTTTGGTATGTCCAGTATCGTTTAATAACAGCTTATTTGTTAAAATTGGGGATGACAACTCATGAAGTTTCATTAAGAAAGATCTTAACTAACATTAAAAAAAACGGACAACGGGGACGTTCCGTCCGAACTATTGTATTAAGAGCAAATACTTATTTTAAAACAAGTTGTGGATACATCAATTTGGCTTGATTTCGAATTAAGTAAGAAGTATTCCGAATTGTAGTAAGTTTCTCCCTTTTCGCACACTAAAATGCGGCAAAGAATTCCCTAAAGAAAAGGTTGCAAATTAAAATCGGCCCTTCTGACAACATAGACACAAAAGAAAAGAGTTCTCTAAACAGTGACACAAAAGCTGCAGTCAACATGTTGAGTTTATCTTTAAAATATAAAAACAGCAACATATAATACCCTTAAAGTCTCATATGAAGATAAGTTCTCGGCAAAGTTAATTGGTTTGCTAATGTAGGAAGGCAGTTATTTGAATTTTTGTGTGGAGGATTTTCGTAAATATTCTGAAGCGTATTTTCAAAAGATATCATGGCAAATCTTTCTCTTTCTTTATTTAGGTATAATTAATTAAGACTAACCATAGGTAAACGACACTTCAATAGTAACGTGTAAACTGTATTTTAGTTATTTTAAGGAGAAAAAGCAGCTAGGTTGACTAATCGGCAAAATTTGTACCAAATCACAAAACACCTTTTATGGGGATGGTAACTGCTACTCGGAATGAAATAATAACCCAACGACTATTTTGGTGCCTTAGCTAAGTTCAGGAACCCTACTTGCAATGTCGACATTCAATTGATAGTTCGTTTACTGATGCAATTGTCAAAAGTTTCAAACATTTGACAGCGATATCGAAATTGACTTCTTCTGAGTAGGTACCTAGTTAGTTCTTAGATACAATTTCTACGTTCAAGTACCTAATAACATATTTGACGGTATTTCCACATAGTCCATAAAGTTTGTAGTTTACGAAGAAAGAACAAAGTGGAGCAAAAAAAAAAGTCAGAAACAGTCGACATTTTTAAAGATTCTTTATCGAGTACCTATCTAAATACTAAGAATGAAACCTAGTAGCCTTATATCTATTACATCCTTAATGCTGCAAAATATTGTCTTTGGATACAAAGCTTAAAAAGTTGCACGTGAAACATTCTAAGAAACCCAATTTGCTGATCACTTCTTGATTTACCAAAGACAACTAAACTTGCCTTTGTTAAATTATCGTGATATCGTGATCAGCAAATTTTAATTGCTATCATCATCATATCAGCTGAATGACGTCCACTGCAGGACATAGTCCTCACCTTAATAGGTGGTACTTACAGCCTACTGTGACTACGCCTGGCCAGACCGATTGGTACAGGGTTTGTTTCGAGTTTTCCTTCTCTAGCACAGTTGTTATGTCATTATTTACCCTTAATCGCCTCTTAGGACATCCCGGGAATGAGAGGGAGTGGTGATACACGTATTCATTCTTCCATCACCACACGGAGTTGGTGATATGCCATGTTGTTGTAATGTGCCTTATGGATTTCTCCAACAAACCCAAATTAATCTTCTACTTCTTTTATTAAAAATTGTAACAGTGTAGGTACCTAGAGCATTTATTTTACCAAAGGCTTACAATTTTCAGAAAAAAATAGGTTTCAAACCTAACTACCTATAATTATGTGAGTTCCTACCTACTTTAACTATCATTCACGGCATGATGATGTCAAACGTTTTCTTGAAGACAAACTTGGCAAATAGGCAATCTTAAATTTTTAGACAGTTTGTAACCGATATAGCTACTAAAAAGGTATACCATTCTGTTTTAAACGCAACCAAAAATAGAACTTTATTCCATATTTCCTATCTAAAAGTGCAAAGCAAAAGCCAACCGTCTCGATGTCATTATTCACAATTATTCAATACATAGAATATTAGTACAGTACCTATACAAATCACGTATCAAAATTGATTAGACTAGCAGCAGAAACAATTAGCCAGCCACGACTGCAATTTTATTTCCCTCCATCCATAACACTGATAGTCTGGCTCTCACTGCCGCCAAAAGAATCCGAGAGCCAAGCGCCGCGTGTCCGCTTCCTAGCGCCAGTGTCAATTTTAGGAAACTACTCAATATCAAAACAAACTCTCTTAGACAGCATAACCAACTTTACTGCCTTGGAATAAGTTCTTTATTCGCTTACCTTTCATTCGCCTTGTTATCTGCCAGCGTGGTCAGCCATAAACGAAACAACAGATTATGCGTTCTATTTCCTTAGCGATAAAGTCTAAATTTCATTAGCAAGTAAGCGTAAACATAGCAACTCCTACAGAGCTCTGCGGCCCTGGTATCTCGGAGCAAACGCGCCAGTATTCGACTTCGACCGAACAACCATCGAACTGCGCATGCTCCCCGCCGCTTCGTTCGGCCAATCAGCGTCGAGCAGTATTAGACTGAGTAAAAGTATCGTAGTGTGGTTCAATGATATAAATTACAAAGAAGTTTTTATTACTTACTAGGATCATTTTATCATTTTTTCTTATCTCTGTTTACAAACTATTTTATATTAAAGCCAAGTAATTAAGTTATTAATTTCTACGTGGAATTGATATTTTATTACCTCGTAGCTTACGCTGCCTGGTGGTTGTTAGCCAAATATCGGACTACATAGTTCCTGGGTTATTTGTTAGATGGCGCTATTTTGCATTATTGAAAATAAAGAATTGATGTATTTTGTGGGTAAATATTTTTTACTATAATGTGATTGTATTATTCTGTTGTAAATTTCAAAAAAATATATGTAATGAAAAATCTATCTAACGTCAAGGGAACTTGTATCTGTATTACGTTAACTATGTATTTTCGAAATAAATGTATTTGATTTTTTATTGCGCACACATGACGTGTAGTAGGTATTTTTATACGAAACTAGGTATGTTTAGGTACCTACTTTAATTTGAATTAGATTTGTTGGTAGCTACCTATATTCAATGTTTGAAAAATAAATTATTATCTTTTGTATCTCTATTTTTTGTATCTTATTATCTTTCTAACTGCTTTTATAACGGTATTCCCAAATTTTGTAAAAAAATACTTGTTAAAAAAAAACAAAAAAAAAAGATAGGCCGTTATAGGGTCACGCGGGTAAGCGATAATAATTCGAAAGTCGTCCGAAGTGAACACTCGGAAGCGACACAAAGCGACCAAATTTTCTATAAATAATTGGTTCACAATGGTTCACCGTAATTTTATCCATCCCTGTATTGGAATGAAGTAAAAAACTAACGAGGGAACATGGGAAGCCGTGGAGTAGAATTGAGTTTTCATTCCAATTAAATTTTATCTTTCTTCTGCACTTAATTTTTTGTTAATTTTAAAAAACGAAGAAGGTATCTAAGAACTTACCTAGTATATATTTTCATTCCATGTAGCCGATGCCAATGTTATTTTTGAATTTTGTTATGTTAAAATATACCTAGCTTAGCTATTTAGATAATTTTATGCTTTAGATAAATTAAATTTAAGATTCCTATCGACAAGATATTTTTTCAATATTACTCTACGAAAAAATTATAAAGGGAGGTGCTTTTACTTATAGGTATGTAGCCGAAGATATTTAGGTACATCTGAGAACCTAGACAATTCAAGCAGGTAGGTTATACTTAGGTAAAAAAAAACCATAAACACCTGCCATAAAAATACCATACTTACATTAATCTTAATACTTAAGCGAATAGTGTAGAACCTACCTACTTAGATAAGATCAGATTTCATCCGAGTTATTGTTACTCTTGATAAAGGCCCAATTCGACTATGCAAGTTTTATCAGACAATTTTCACACCTCTGTTTTTCTCTACGAGAGCACGAAAAATTTTATGCAACCTTGCACCATGTAAATCACCCTTTATAATATGACTAAGTACTTAGATAAAACAACTAGTTACCGACATGACTAGGTAGGTACCTACCTATACAGGTATTAAATTTATGCTTAGATACTTATGCCTAATAGGTTTTGCAACGCAGACTAATAAAATCGATATAATCAAAATAAAATTACCCTAAGTCTATTCCACGGATATCCATATTCCTCATCTTATCATAACTAGGGTCTTATATACCAGCCCGTAGGTAAAAGCCACCCCTCTATAAAAACGCTATATAAAGCCCCCCTATATTTAGAAAGCACACTTAATCGCATACGTACGGAATATTAAACTGAAGGGAAGCGTCATATGGGAGCCCCGCAATTAAAGCGGAGACTGCATTGTCTCATGCACGCATTCCGTTATACCGCAGCCGAGTGAGAACTTACGATAACGATACTTTCACGGCACTCGAGTGAACTCGTTCGATAGTATCGAATATTTAAGTTTTTGACACCGTTATCAATATCAAACAAAAGGAAAGCGTCACGTGGGAGCCCCTGCAATTAAAGAGGAGACTGTTTTGTCTGCACGCATTCCATTATATACCAAAATCGAGTGAGAACTTGCGATAATAATGATCGAACTTACCTACTATACGATAACGACTCGAGTGAACTCGCTCCATATCTAGAGGTAGGTAGAATCGAATAATAAAGTTTAGGGCACCAAATTTGAAGCAATAATAATAAAACGTGACTAGATGTTTGACATAAAGATTTGATGCTGTTATTTACCTAAAACTTAACAACTGTTACTTTAGTAAATATAAGAAAGCGATATGAGTCTATTACAAATCACAGTCAGAGCTAAGTCCACAGGATTCGTAGTTCAACAATTCAATAACTTCAGCATCAGCAACCCATTAGTGTCCCACTGCTCGGCTCGGGTCTCCTCTCCTCTATCTAGAGAGCTGAGAGCTACACAATACCTTACCAAAACAAAATCAACATAGGTACGGGTAGGTCTATAATAGTCGTGGTCATCAGTTCGGGCGATAGGGAGCTCACTTGACAAATTCGTCTCCATTCTGAATAGGCAAACATCACAATATTATTTATTGAATTAAAAACTGAAGTTGACAAAATTAAACATCGTAGAAAAATAACATGTAAACGCGCTAAAGTAAATCTCTACAATTGTTTTAGAACGCAGCAAATCGATTTCTTGCAGCTATCCATCTTCTTATCAATTACATTAACAGAAATAAATTGACAAAGCAGTCAATCGTATAACGGACTCGAGTTAATCTAACCCACAATCGAGCTGTTTAAATATTGTACAAGAACCTCCCTAGACACAATAATCGATTTAATTTCGAATGTACGACGGACCCAATACTTATCTTTGACATTCATCTTTATTTCGGCGCTTCCGTCTGGTCTTACCGTTACAGGAGTTGAATAAAAACTTGCCCCTGTGGACGTAATTTTGGGTCCATTTTGTGGGTACAGCGAGCAATGTTTTCAACGAGTTTTGTGTCTAACTTTCCGGGTTTTGTGCTATTTTTCTCCACATAAGTTTGATTTTTTGGCTTGCGAAGTTCCTTTTTGTCTGGATAAATTATAGGAAAGAAATGGAACTGAGTTACGGGAACACAGCAAATAATACATATTTTCCGGGCATCTGCTTCAGAGGCAATTTGAGTCTTTTCTCATGCCGATATGCTATTCTCCATTTAAAAGTTGCATTCATAACCATTCTTCCGATGACGTACCTACTTTTGCAATCATATCTAAAAACATAATTTTCCAAATTTGATCTCACATAAAAAAATCCATAATCCTTAAACACGTTTTTTTAACTAACCTGTACTGAATACTGATAATACTAGCTTCTGCCTGCGTGGCATTTCGGTCATAAGTAGCCTATGTACTATTCCAGGCTATTATTTATCTGTCTGCCAAATTTGATACAGATTCATTTGGCCGTTCGCGTCTTTCGATTAAGTTACGAAAATCCATCGATCCAATTTTCCGAATTATAATATTTGTAGGACTATTATAATATTAATCAAAGACTTTGCCAATCGTCCCAATATCCAGCTGATTGGAATACAAAATCGTAGGGGCTATTTCAAGACGACTTCCATGGCGCTCTGTCATTATTATAATGCGTCCGACCCATTCGTTATGCCCCACGCATTATTATGTAAATGCAACAAAAAGGAAAGGTCCCAGTTTTTTTGTACCCCGCTATCTGATTCAGATAAGGATGGTAATTAAAAGGATATATACCGCAGGTGAGATGTTCCCACGTGATGTGTTTAACAACTATTGTTATGTAGTGAAATTGTGGTTGTCTGACGTCATGGCGGTGATGATAGCAATAGTGTAAGGTGGAGCATGGGACGCCAACACGCATCATGCCAGACGTCTTCTTGTGGCCTGCGGATTTTGTTCTTATATTTATGAAAAAAGTAAATAATTAGTACACACCGCGAAGGCAATGATACATCAAACATCGTACATAATATAACATTTAATGTTTAGAAAATAATAATGACACTTTTTTACAATATAAAATAGTTTGTACAAAAATTAGCCCTCCAGAAAAAATGGTTGGCTACCACTGGTGTAAAGCGTTCAGGTAGTAATGATGCGATGTAATAAGTTCTTATTAGATACAGTATTAATGGTTTCCAGAGCTCATTGGGTAGGGAGATTTCTAAAGAGTCAGCAACGCGAATGTGATGCTCTCGGTTTTGCAGGCGTCCATATAGGCTACAGGTACAGTTTGTGAGTTTATGACGTTGCATTGTAGGGGGTAATCTCGGGATCTACTGCGTTGATTTTCAAAATTCTGTTAGTGTGGGATTGCCTGTTTATCGAGGTTGGTTCTAGGCTATAAAACATCACGCTACGCCCAATAGGAGTTGTGCAGCAGCCAAATAAAGAACGACGGAAGTGAAGTCCCGCGCGACTTCTACTAGGTATTAATAGTATAACAAATAACAGCTCTCAAATAACAACAATATTTGCACATTGTTTAATGCATTCAATAACAATGGAATGTAATCAGTTACGGGGATGTTATGTAGGGTGTGCGAGGGTCAGATTATCACAAAATATTTGTAGTACTCCCCCTCCCCCCACAGCTAACGCCGCAGCCACCCGTTCGACACCATTGTGTTTTTTCTTATCGTCCCCAACCCTTATCTCATACAGTTTGGGGTGTGATGTGTAATAGAGTTATTACTGACGTATTTATTACGAGATTACTATAAATATCTCTAGGATTCACACCCTTTTATTTTAGACTTTCTTTTTAATCTAATTTGGAATCTGAATTGTCATTGTGAGATTACTTTTTAAACGAAATATGAATTATTATGAAATACTTTGTTCAAGCCTCAAGGTCCTGTGTGAATTTAGATTTTTACAATTTGGGTTTGTGCTATTCCTAATAAATTCTTTGCTTTTATATGTAGAGTTTGTAATGAAACATTTTTTTGCTCGTTAATTCTCAAAAATTGCTTGTAACTATAAATTTGTTGCGTAATATTTTTAGTTTATGATATTGATGTTACATTCCCAACATAATGAGCAATCATTCATTCCCATTCAACGTCGTCGCCTAATCTCCGGAACACTTCTTACGAAGCTAACGAATCATGCCAGTGGCCAAATCACACGTCCCCTCACATCGCAAGTGTTTGCTCTCCGACTTGCCACAAGTGGTGAGGGTTCGCTCGCCCCTTGTCAACCGACAACGACCTGCTTACCTTGCTGCTAGCCCGATCCTGTAATTTGTACAAATAGATTCTTTGGGGGAACATGTTCACATTGATTTTGCTGAACAGGTATTTTTGGACCGCAGATAGTAATCAATATTCTATTTTATAAAGCAATCAGTAACTATTTAGATCCTAGTTGTCAGTGCCTCTATGCAGTCATGAAGTCCTAGTATTTTTCGTAACAAATTTTAAGAGTGCAGCCATAGTTGTGAGGCAACCGATGACATTCGGTACTTCACAAGTACGCCAATTTAATTGTCTCAAGAGTCGATGACCGTGCGACCGCTAGCACAGTCTCCGTTCTCAACAACCGTTTTACATAATATACCGATAGATTTTGTACTGTTTATCTACAATGTATCAAACTATTCCCCCAGGAATCCATATTAATTCATTGGGCGTGCATTGCGTGCGTTGCATTATGAAACCCTACACCCACGTGGCTGGCTCTACGTTACTTATCAACGGCATGCACGCCTGCTTGCATAATAAAAGTGCACATGTTCTTCATAAGGATATCGAAACACAGTACCGTTATACAATTAATTGCGTCTTCACTAAATTGGAGCATAAATAGAAACGTAAATCTATCAGCCTAGCGCATCAAGCGAGACCGGAATCACTAGCGTAACTTATTCAATTCACACTTCTTTCGCATTATAAAGAATGACTATTATTATAACATTTATAACCTTTGAAAACGATAATAGTTAGTTAAACACTGGAAAATAAAATTAACATAACACATCCATGTAGCAGCACAGTCGCGAGCCGACTGTCGACTGACGCTGGCCGCGTCGTTTCACCGACACCAGCCGGCAGACTTGCTTACCTTGTCTGACATATCAATTTTCTCTTCGCACACATAGCTCCGGTTTCAAACATTCTCCTCAGCAGCTCTGCGCTCCTGGTATTTGAGTTACGAAAGAATACGCGCGATGCCGCACTCTGCAGTAAAAAAAACTACTTAAAACATGTTATTTATTCTCTCGCCTTTGACTTAAAAAATATTAGTGGAGTAAAAGGTTTTCTTTGCGTTTATTGTTGTGGTATTGTTATCGCACGTTTTATGATTTGATAATATCGTTCTAGGCAAATTCGTCGTAATACTGGAAATAGATTTATTCGCCTATTCAAAGTGAGTCTAGTAATTTGTTCAGCGATGTCGATGTACGAATACGCATACAGAGAGGTTGGCACATGTTGGATGCGTGGCAAATGGACGCTGATGAGTACGTCACGTCCGTCCGGCTTCGCGGAGGTCCGTACGTGGTCTGAATAAACACGAGAGGTGTCCGGGGTGTGAACCTCGTCCAATTTAACCCGTTTGTGATGCTAAACGCAAACGAAGTGCGAGACGACGACAAACCATCGAAGCTAATTGTTTTAACGTTGAACCGTTGTTTATATAACGTGGCTATGTAAGTGCACGTTAGGTATGTAAATAAATGACGTGTAATGTAATAATTTCAAACTCGTTGGGAACTATATATTATTAAATATCCCACAGTTATCAACTCGTTGGTAAACATTAAAATACCGTAGTTTATCACATAGATGGGCTAAATTAGATATTGAAAACCTGTTATTACATACACCGGTTTGAAATCTATTCTCAAAATAAAATATATATATATACTTTTGAAATTGGTTAAACACGGACAGCAAATATAAATCTAAATCAACAAATCATATTACCTATATAAAAATGTGTCTCCAAAATAAATCACAACATATAGTTACTATACGCCAATTGCCCGCGGCTTAGGCTCGAGGTTCTGTCATTTTTGCACCCTCTCCCACCCTCTGTGCCCCCAGTCCCTCCATCCTTTTAACGCTTCGAGATTCCCTCAACAAAATTAAATGCAGCAATTGAATTATATTCGAATCTACACCGTCGGGAGCTCCAATATTAGGACTTTTATGCCTTGCTGCGAATTTGGAAAGCGTTTAGATATTGAATTTTAATGTTGTCGAAGTGAGCAGTGCTTTATCGAAGGCAACGTACGAGTATGATACCATTTGTGAATTAGGTGTGAAAGCGATCAGGTAATCAATACCTACGTGAGAGTGAGGTTGAAAGGGGATCTTTAACTTTGATAACCTCCTTCGGGCACAATGTTATATTGCTGTAATTGGTATAATACAAGTATACGCTACAACTTAATACTCAGTATTTTTCTGTTTGTTGATATTGAAAGTTTAGCTTTGGAAGGTTATTTGGATCCAACTATACCTACGTAGTGAGATATAGATTTGAAATATTGCCTAAAGCTATTTTTGTTTAGGAGTCTGGATAGATTTTGGAAATTTTGGCCAATTTTTCAAATTATTATTTTGATTAGGCCGTTTCACCATTGGCGGCAAACTGCGGCTGACCCTAACAGGTATGCCTTCGCTCCCAGCCTGGGCCCATTCTTCCTGCTCGAACCTGCTCCGCATCTCGAACCATCTGTGCGCGAAGTTTCTAAGCTGCCGAAAGTTTGCCTCGGTGGCAACGAGTTCGCGGTAGTAAACCGGGCCCGCCGCCACGTACTCCATCCCATCCATCAATCTTGTTCTAAGTGTCGCGTATAGGGGGCATCTCCATATAATACATGATCCAAGCATTCCTCTTCTTCCTAACAGTAACATGTCCGATAAATTATCTGAAATATAAGCGACAAATTTTCTACGAAAAACCTGCATCTGTCAAAATTTGTTTTGAAAGTTCTAATTCAATTCAAGTTTCCTTTATATATAAAACTAACTTCTTCTTTACAAACCTAACCCGGCAAGCGACAATTTTATCTCCAAGTACTAGTTGCAATAAAAACTAGTGCAGTATTGGTTCCTGTTGTTGTGGTACCGTAAGGATGGCGTTAATGAGCACCAAGTGTCGTGATTGCGTCCGTCACGCTTTCTGTGCCTGGTAATGTGATGACGAGGCTACCTGCTCGGTCACGCACCTGGTTGCTTCGTGAATGTTGCCTTAGGATTGTGTTCTTATTATAATTTTCACCATCAGCTATTGTAGTTATCCATTGCTGGACAAAAGTTTATTCATATATTATCACGAGCAGACCCGACAGACGTTGTCCTGCACGATATACCAATCGATTGCAGCGTCATATTTTTTTTTTAAATCTAAACCATCCTCGAATGCGTTTGAACACATAGGTACACAAAAATTCATTCAAATCGGTTCAGCCGTTTAGGAGGAGTTCACTGTCAAGACACGTACAGAAGAATTATAGGTATATATAAAGATAATAAGACCTTTTTTAAGAAATCAAGTTTCCAAAGTAACGCTTGATTGGCAAGGGAAACTTTATGAGGGTGCAGCTAAATGGGTGATGTAATCGATTGACTAAACACACCTTTAAAAACCAAGGCAAATCACGGCGACTTCTAGCTTTTTACGTAGGTCCCATTTATAATTAACGATGTGTAACTATAGTCTATTTGGTACTTTGAAAACTGCAACAAATTCAGTATTCGAGTGTTACCTTAAATGTAGGAATGAAAATAAGAATTGTAATTGCGACAAATTGTACATTTGAAACATTGAACAGAATTCCAGCCATTTCAGCTCGTTAAATAAAACTGAGGCAAAAGTTCTGGCTTTTAAACTTAAAGTTAGCTATCGAAAAAGAACTCCGTCGCAGTTGGGTATAGTTGCAGTAATTGGTCTGCGTTATTCACTGCTGGACAAAGCCATTCCACTTTACTTTTCGGTCCAGACAATGAGGAAAATTGCACACTATGCAAAAAAGAAATCCTACACAAACAAGAGGGCTCTACACTTCTACAGTGTCTGTTTGGCGCCGCTATTTGTCAATATAATAGATAACTACTTAGTTTCTTCATTGTTAGATACACCTGGACACGGTACCTATGTTTTATATTGCTCAGTGTACACAGACGTCGGCGTCGTTTGCATTCCTTTGCCAACAATCACCTTAGGAAAATGCTTAGAATATTTATGAAGTATCTCCAGTAAAGTATCTATATATATAGATAATACTTCATATCAACCTATAATATAGATGATATACTTAGATATATCTAACCGATGGCGCTGTGTAGGATTCTTAGCTATCGCATAGATTACAGTGAACGCGGAACACACAACTCTGAATTCTAACCGCTAGATCGCGCGCAGTGTGGCCGGGGCGCAGGTATTTCAAAAATAGCGGAGAACACGGTTTAACTGTTTAATTTTTTATTAACCTTCAGAAACCTTCAAATTAACATTTTGACTTCTAATAACAAAATGTGAACTGCTAACTTCTATTGCACATACAAATTACTCCGAAAACTAAACCATATAAACCCTTTGACGGCTTCGCAGGCCCTCTGTCCGGGCAATTTGAGTGGATTCATGTTTAAACGGCTGATCGGTCCCGGGTGACGTGCCCAACAGGGCTCGGAACATTAATCTAACCCCCTCGCCTCCCTGCTGTCCCCGGGGGAAGAGAATACAGATAGAGCGACGATACTAGAGTACCAAAGCGACTGGATGAGTAATATAGTGTTAAATCGGAATATAGAAAGGTTTCCTTTTTATTTTTAAGGCCGGCCTTTTTTTTTACTTTAAACAATTTATAGCGTCAACATATTTTTCAAATTAAAAGACATGTTACGATTTGCACATGCGGTATAGTTATTACCTATCATTTTGAAGCATACACTGGTTCAGTAAAAAAAAATAAGGTCTTTGTCCTCTGACCGTCTGACCTATATGCTCTGTAGGGATTAAGGACTTACAAATAATATCAACCCATTTATAGAAAAAACTACTTTATATAGAAAGTCCCTAGGGAGATTTTTAAATTGTCACTACACGTTAATACATTTTCATATAAACTGTTGAGCCAATATGTCGAGAATTTACAAAAAGGCTTTATTGTTCAGCGAGGCCGACATAACACGATATTTCGGAAGGCCGCGCTTATAATGGCTTTGGAAAATAACATGATATAGATTCCAACGTTCACAAATTTAATGTTGAAGTCGTATTGCTGACATTGTATCTTTTTTTGTCATAGGTACCTATATGTTAACGCTATGTTGATTGCTCACCCATATCAAACGAAGCTGTTCCAATAAACTATTCTTTAGTGAATAATTAACAGGTGTTCTACACGGTTATAAACTTGCGTTCCAACAGAGTGACCTTGGTGAGAGCTCGGTTGCTATCCGCGTAGTTTCTATGAAATTTGGTTTACAACAACGGCTACACGGTTGGAATCCACCAAGGGCACCTCTGTGGAAGGCAGGTTTATAACCATGTGGCACGGCTTTAAGTAAAATACCCACCTACGACATGCCTTTTAAACTAAAGCCAAGTATGTATTCAATAAGCGCTTTACACGCCATCTCTCTAAACAAGACATACCGACGTAAAAATCGTCGATCATATTTTATTCTGCAATTTTCTCCCGCCGTCTAACGCGCTTTTGAGTGCAGACATCCGATATATGGACGATAGCGAGCTGGCACGGTGCCAGAGCGGACAATATTTTGTACATCTACCCTATTTCCTTTGAGAGTGTTCTCTTCACTTTATTAAAAGACATTCTTTAAGCACTTTAGAACAATATTTTATTATGAGAAGAAATTGCTTTCACATCGTTGGATTATTTCGGTTGAAATTTGAGGGTGAAAAGATGTACGTGTAACGGCTGCTTATTATATCATATTGTAGATGGGGGATGTTATGACAACGTGTTACCATATTCTGTTTAATATTGTAGGATATAAAGAGAACAATAAACTACTTTGTTGGGAAATAGCTAGATACGGGAGGAAAAAGCACTTAAGTCAATTTTAAGTTCTTATTGTCGCCGCTTGATGGACCTACAGCTTTGATATAAGTTTTATGGTACAGTCGACTATTAAATTTTAATCAAGCCTCGTTAACTTACGTACTTATTCCAGCTGGTATACCGTAGAATATCACGGTGACTGTATTTTTGCAACTTTAGACCAAAATTTGACTTAAGTGTTCTTGGCCGCCGTGTCTGTTCGCAGACTTCAAAGGGGCCAAACTTTAAGCTCTAATAATAAATTCCGATTATTAAGCTTCCGAACTGTCCTGCAAAGTTTTGAACGTACATTAAATTTGTAATAATAACACCTATAATATCTACACTACGTAGGTAGATATTGCCATAAAGATACTTGAACGGTAGATACTTACGGTACATAAAACAAAATAACATTTTTTTTAATTGTTGTCTGTCTGTCTGTTTGCTCCGGCTAATCTCTGGAACAGCTGGACCGATTTCGACGGGACTTTCACTGGCGGATAGCTAACGTCACAAGGAGAAACTTAGGCTACTTTGGTTTTAAAAAAATATCAGGGTTCCGTTAAAAAAATTTAAACTCCATGAATGTGGGATAAGTTGTCCACGCGAACGAAATCGCGGGCACAGCAGCAGCTAGTACCGTATTAGTATAAATGTAGGTACAGACTTATGACATCTTTGTGGCAGAGAAAATAAATCTATTAGGTACAATTAGGTAAAAAAAGTCTATCATCTAGTATTACTGTCACTAGCTGGAGTTGATTGCATCATTTGTTTTTTCACAAACTTTTGTTGAATGTCGTGTGAATGCGTAATCCGGTGGTTGTTTTTGCGATAGGTAGAATACTAGAAATCAATTAAATAATATAGGTAGGTATATTATATAATGCTGCATCCGTGCCCAACGCATCACCCGCGCTGTTGCCGCGCGGAATCCGCTATGCATTTTCATTTTGTCAGTGTTATTACGGCTTCAGTCGAGGCTGGTTCGTCGCGTGCGTTGGTCGCTCTTTTAGCAGGAAGAATTTAAAAATAGTTTATATTTTTAGTACTTACAATGAAATTTGATTGCCATATTCACGTGAAAATGTAGCTGAATTTTCAGGTGAATAAAAATATCATGTGAATTTTGAGATCATAAAGTGTCAAGTCAATCCAATCAATATGCAGCGGCTCTAGAGCCACTGCATATTGATGGCATCTAAATGCCATTAGTTTGATTCCTATTAATGGAATTATACCTACCCTGGATGCGGCCGGGAGCTTTGTAACCATGTCAAGGACAGCGCCATTTCAATCTGTCGATACTAGTAAATTCTGTACAGTGAATTACCTGCTTATTGAAAGCGAATATTGTGGCACTGTATTTTTAGCGTATTGATTTTAAGTATATTTTTTTACTATAAAAACGGAACAGTAACTGCCTCTGTGGTGTAGTGGAAGCGTGTACCTATGAAAGAAGTTGTAGGTTCGATTCCCGGGTCCGACAAAAACGGTATTTATTTTTTCTGTCATGAAATTCTTAGTTCTGCTCGAAATTTGGAAATGTGCCCGTAAATGGCAAAAGGCTCTATTTGGACCAAACTTACCTTTTTTTTATAAAAGCGGTGGCAACCAGCAGCGGATCACTGATGTTAAGTAATACTGCTTTTGGACTGCTATACTACATTTAGTCATCTACAACACCGAGGGGGGTGACAGATGCGTTACCGGCCTTTTAAAAAGAGATTTTCTCGTTTTTTGAAGGCCCTCTAAATAGTATCTGTCTAGAAGTACTGCCTTAACTACTTGAAATATGGGTAATACTGCTATTGGACTGCTATACTACATTTAGTCATCTACAACACCGAGGAGGGCTACAGATGCGTTACCGGCCTTTTAAAAAGAGATTTTCTCTTTTTTTGAAGGCCTCCCAAATAGTATCTGTCTGGAAATGCTGCTACTACTTGAAATATGGGTGTTTTACGCCTCTGCGTTCTCATTTGGTAAAAAGGGCGTGATGCTATGTGTGTTTTCTTAAAACAATACAAGTGATGACATATTAAGCCCAGCGACTCTGTCTGACAAGGCCTTAAATGCTTCAATAGATGCGGCGACGTGCTCATGATACCCCTGGTATTAAAGGCGTCCATAGGCTACGGTAACGCTTACCACCATGCTATACGTCTAAACAGATTTCTTTTTAACATTTTTTTTTAAACCACGACTGTGCCAATCGCCACAGTCGCCACAAACACCATGATACGCCACAAACGCCATGATACCCCTGGTATTAAAGGCGTCCATAGGCTACGTTAACGCTTACCACCATGCTATACGTCTAAACAGATTTTTTTTAACATTTTTTTTTAAACCACGACTGTGGCAAACGCCACAGTCGCCACAAACGCCATGATACGCCATGATACCCCTGGTATTAAAGGCGTCCATAGGCTACGGTAACGCTTACCTACCACCATGCTATACGTCTAAACAGATTTTTTTTAACATTTTTTTTTAAACCACGACTGTGGCAAACGCCACAGTCGCCACAAACGCCATGATACGCCATGATACCCCTGGTATTAAAGGCGTCCATAGGCTACGGTAACGCTTACCTACCACCATGCTATACGTCTAAACAGATTTTTTTTAACATTTTTTTTTTTAAGCCACGGCTGTGGCAAACGCCACAGTCGTGGTTTAAAAAAAAATGTAAAGCTCTGTATGCATGAAAGATATCCATGTCAATATTTCCACAATCACACAAATGAACGAAATGTCCTCACTTGACCTATGCAACTCGCAGCTTAAATGATTTATTCCACACAATCACTGCTATATTTGAATATGCGGGCGTCTAATTTGTGTTCAGATGAATATAATTATAACCGTTATTTATGTAGGTAGGTAGTTGTACAGCTTATTGTGGGGTAAATGGACGGTTAAGCACTTGAATGTGCGTATCATGATTGCTATAGCATCGTATTTTATCATCATTAAGTCTGGTACAAAGGCCTAAATGGTATCTACTTGCGACCCGTGAATCATGCTCGTATTACAAAAAAAAGTACTTAAAACTATCAAATAATGAACTTGATTAACAAAAAAAGTACATGGTGATCTAAAACTGTCTTTACAAAATCGATGTTCCTGCTGAAAAGTTTAATCGACCTTCTAAATTCAAAACAAAATCACTAAAAAGTGGTAATACCATACGATCCGATTTAAAATTGTCGTTACAAAATTCATGTTCCTGCTAAAAAGTTTGACCGACCTTCTAAATTCAAAACGAAATCACTAAAAAAATGGTAATACGACCCGATTTAAAATTGTCGTTACAAAATTGATGTGATGAATTTTGACTGAACTTCAAAACTACACTCAATATGAGGCCCGGTCTTCACAAAAGCAGAAACGTGACGAGTAAAGAGAATGCGTTATAAATAAACAGCAAAAACAGTTTCATCCATAACTACAACTGATGGTCATAGATGTTGTATTAACAAACTGATTAGAAACCAGAAACTGTCATAACTTCAATGAATGAACGTATTTCAAAAGTTTCGCTAAGTAAACAAGCGATAGTTCCATTCTAATTGAATACCTTGAAATAATTGAAGCTGGCTTGACAATATACATTTTTATCTGCCTCGAAGGCGCAGCAGGAGTTAGATTAACTGCGTACTTACGTAACAAGTCCTAGTTCGGTAGAAATGTTTTTTGGGCTTTCGCTTTAAATTTTCCAGTAACACAGTCTGGAAATACACACGGACAGGCCGGTGCGGTCATTTCGGCAGTCATTTTCAACGCGAACTAGAACAAAGGGAATCCTACCGTCAAAAGTATACGGAGGCAAAAAGTCCGCGCCGCCAGTGCCTGCGACTGACCGTCGTTAATCGAACCACGCTTTGTATGCACCAACACAGAGAGCGGCACGGTGCGGGCAAACACAGTCAGACACGACGCACAATGGAACGTTTGTATGGTGAAAGGGGCGAAATTAATAACTCAACAAATATTGAAAACGGAATGCTTTTAAAATTATAACAGTCACAATATTAAACTATATTTATAAAAAAAAATAGAATAACACATTATCCTACTAATATTATATTTATAAATATTTTTAACATAAAAAAATAATTAAAAGAACGTAAATTATTTTACATTATTCCTCATGAAATTCTTCACTCTCAGTGTCGCTGAGATTTACCTGGGCAGGTAAATTAAAAAAGTAAGAGGGTTCAGATTCTGACAATTGCAGATATTCACATCTAAGTTTTTATGCGTAAATTTATTTCTGTTGATTTTCCTAAGGGTAGATATAAAGGGATCAGATGTAATGAGCATAATGTTTTGTGATGTTATGTGATGATTTTCTCGTATGAGAAAGGCGATTTTTCTGAAATTCTTTGTGTCTTTCTTCTAAAGCTTCTTCAGACAAGATTCCAAGATTGGCAAATCAAAAGATGATATTATATCTGGAACATGAATCAATATTTTATGCATGCTACTTGTCATATAATACCACTCATAATTTTCTAGATAAAGTTGTTTTGTATTATTAATTAGAATTTTGAAATTTTCTATATTTATTTTTTCTCCACTAGCAATCACTCTCAAAATTATATTTAAATTATTTATTAAGTTCTCATTAACCACTGTTATTTATGATGATAATTTGGCATTACTAAAAAAAGTTCGAGCGGTATTGCCATCGTTTGTTGTACCATAACCTGGCTTGGGAATATCAACATTCAACCCTATTTGGGACTTGAATGCCGCTTCGATAGCTCTTTCGAGAAATTCAGGTTTTTTTTCAGCCTTAATTTGCCACGTTTTAAAAGGAATTCTGTAACTAACATTCAAGATACATTGAAAGCATCTGATCCACAATCCACATGTAACGAAGAGAGACCAAACTTAATGTACACTGTAATGGTCCGTATTTGATGGCCGCTGCCTAACAGAAGGCAAATTCATCTCAGTTGGTTTTGAACCACATATGTAACAATTTAGGGCTGCATTAGCACGAGACAGTATATTAATTGCACTTCGTCGTCTAACATGGTGAATAGCATTTCAAACTCAATTTTTATACTTATTCCTGGGTAAAATTGTAGTGTAATCTACAAGTTCATTAATACTGGCGTTCATCCTAGCTTTTTCTGTTATAATAACATTATCATCTTCGTTTCCATTGTTAGTTTCTGTTATTACAATATTTTCAGGAACAAGGCCGTCCATGTATTGTTTTAGTTTGTAGTAACTAGGAACATAGTCTGGGTGCAGTGTGTTCACCACTGATCTTAATATACTATCTTCCTCTTTGATAAATCTAAGTCTAAATATAATGCCAGGGTTTGCTAATAGTTTCCTTTTCCTGTTTTGATGGAGACCCTGACAGGCGCATAGATAAATCTGTTGCGAAACGTACTACCGTGCTAAACAAGAACAACATAATTACATAGTACAAGTCTTGCAAAAATGGTATCTAAGATTGATGATTTTAGACACATTTTTCTCTAAACCATTTCCAACCATTTCTTAGCCATGCAGTTGAACTATTCTTTCTTAGTATGGCAGCGTAGTTCTTCTGTACTTTTGCTTTGTACCAACTCTTGAACACGAAGTCTTTTTACTTTTCTGCTACACTCTTCAAATTGTTTTTGAGGCCTACCCCTGCTGGTACTTGGGACACATGGTATTGCTATTGCGAATAAATACGATTGTACGTCTTTAGGAAGACACAAGTTCTTTTGTAGCCACGCAACATTTCTCTTTTGAAATACTTCACGTTTCCGAGAACTTGCTTTTCATTTACAACCAATTCTCAAAGACTAAAATTCCGACAGTTTCAATATTTTTTAGTAATAGTTCCTGTATTTTATTCGTCACTAAAACTTTTTTTTTTCTTTTTTAGAACTTAGAAGCCAAGTTTTGAAAAGATCTTTATTTTTTTATTGGTTGACTTGATTCTAAAAAATGCAAATAATTATCAGGTCTGCTGACAGTAGGTATGTAACTGAACTCGAAATAATATCATTCACAGAAAGGGTTATTGATGTATGTTTTAAAACTCTCGTCAAAGTAGAAATTTTCGTTTCATTAAGTATCTAAATTAATATCGTCTTTTACGAACTTCTAAATCGTGATATTATTTTATTGTATATTACTTACGATCAGTTACGTCCTCTATAATAATATTCAAAACTTAGAACAATACAGCTTAGGTACAATAAGAACTTCGTAATTATTAATTGTTAGATGCCTTTATTAACGTAGCGAATGACAAGATATTTACACGACAGACTACACTGAGTGATAACTCATTAATCAGGAGGGTAATATCCATTATTTAATGTTATTTATAGAGGGTATTTATCTGTGTTAACTTACCTATATTTTAAATGTACCTCCCTTTCTGTCGATTTTTTTATTTTTATTTATGGGACGTGCCATTGTGTGACGTGGTCTTCTCGATTGCGCTGCCCCGTCGTTTGGGTTAGGCCGTAATGACAATAAACTCGGCCCTATAAACAAGCTGGTGAAATGTCGGTGAGTGACTATCTACCACTTCGGGGAAAAAAGGCGTTCGTAGAAAACATAGATAGCTATAATAAGTATTCTAAGTCTGTCAACATCATAAACCTTTCCAGAAAATATTAATTTATAAGTATTTTAATTCACGTTAAAACAAACTCGGGGCGTACTACGTAGTTATTAAAGGTACGAGGTTTAAAATTAAAACCTTCTAATGCCGTAATGAACATCCGTGATGAACATACACAACATCGGAGTTTGGAAACACTGATTTCAGAATATATATCAGAATTTAAATACATGTATACCTACAGCAGCAGTAAAATAGAGCTAAATCTTATGAAATATTATGAAATGAGAAAAAATCAAATCAAAAAAATCATTTGTTTAGGAGCTACGATGCCACAGATTCGTAAAACTTAACACACCTCTTTTTGTGTCGAGGGTAAAAAATCACTTGTACCTATCATTTTGAAAAAGAGCACTATAGACTATGGTGTATGGTGTATCGTTCTGAGTTGGTGTAGAAAATCCGAACCAATGTTCTATAATTATTTTAGATTTATAATTATTAGATTTGTAATAGAAATCTCTCGCAATAATTTCACTGCTCTCTAAAGCCCTGCACCGCTAACCACAAGGTTTAATTAAGTTTTACTGCATGCAAAACGAATAGTGAAACTCGACATGGTTTCGAGAAAACACGAAGCATTTTCCCTATTTCAAACACAGAGTAAAACTGAAAGGTTTCGTGGATAATTACAGCCAACGGCAAAGTTTCGTCAGAGCGTTGAATACGATATTTGCATTCGCAAACTTGCATTTTGTTTTATTGTGCAGTTTCTTGTGAATTTTGCATATAACTAATGAAAACGTCCGTGTTCTCTGAACAAGGGTTACGGAAGAAAATAACGAATACAGATTTGAAAGGATTATAAAGACTACCTTTCTATAACCACCTAGGTAAGCATTTACTGAATAACTTGGGAAAAATACCGACTTCCTTAGGTTTTCAACGTGATGTAGACTTTCTTCTATGAAGACGATTTCTTTGTGTTACATTTTGCTATTTATAGGTATCCATGAGGCCTATGTCCAGCAATTGACGTCATTGGACTGATACGATGATCTATACCCACTACGAATTTTAAATAAACGGCCCACAGATTCGCCGGATGATGACGGTCTGTCTGATAAGCGCGGAAGACCGCCTATTGGCTAATGTGATTCGCAAAAGCGCGCTTCCTTTTGCAACTTTCCGTGCTTAACTGATAGGCTGTCATCGGCGACGAACTGATAGTCGAAAAAAATAGGAGATACCTAGTTTATAAAAAAAAAAAAGCCAATTGACGTGCGATGACTGGTCAGCGTGCGTCGTACGTAAAAATTTGTCACGCCTTTTATCCTCGAAGGAGTTAAGCAAAGGTTCCATGGGGTGAACCTATTGCCATGAAACTGCGGGTTGATACTGAGTTTCATGATAAAAAATCCGAATATCTTTTTTCCCCGACTCGGAACCTTTTTAGCACCAGTCGTACATACTTCCATATTTCTGCTGCACCACTGCGTATTTCAAGTACGCATTATGATTTATTAAAAGAAATGAAATTCTATTTGTTGTTTACAACGCATCTCCGTTCCCATCTCCTCTCCGTTGTACTGCAGTCCAAGACTAGAGTTATTTTGTTGTCTTTTAAAAAAAAAAGTTATTGGTTTTTCTACTCCATGTCCGTGATTTCAAAGCCTGTCGCCTGCGACAAACTTTGTTAAAAATCTGTTTGAACTAAAATTTGGTTCATTTTGCCTAAAAACGACATAGGTAGGTATTCTGTCAAAAAAAAAATCATCAAAATGAGAAAACGAAATAATATCTACTTGCTTTTTACGAAGGAAGAATCGACTCTACGTAATGATAGAGTTCGGTATGTATTTCGTTTGTTCCTATTTATCTTTAGTATAAAGTGTATTACCTAGAAAACTAGAAGCAAATAAGTACAAAGCAATCAAAAACGTAAAAAGAAAGCTATACACTATAACTTTTTGAACTGACAAGCCCCATGACCCATCATTTCTCGGGCAAGTAACCTGCCATCACAGCATCAATCAATCTATTCATAAGCTATCAAAGTCCTCTATCAACACCACAGATCCCATCACACCTGTACTAGCTGAACATTAATTATTCACGATAATTGCCACAGGCTTCCGACCGGCGCTAATTGGCGTCTCTGCTTCCGAGACGCGGTCCGCCCATGGCACGATTAATACCATCAACACCACCATATTACACATACTATTAATACTTATGAAAAGCGACTTTAAATTGAAGCAATAAGGGCTATGATGCCGATATAGGCAATGTTGTAGGCCGGCACGGGCTTGCGGGGGTGGAGTACAACGAGGCGGGGGTGTAGAGCCGCTCCCCTTACCCCGCTTGCCCCGCCTGCCCCGCGCCTCGTCCAATCGCCGCTCGACAACCGAACGACCTCACCTTGCCCACACGTCCCAACGGATCCTTTTTATTTTATTTTTTAAAATGATAATGTCTTGGTTTGGTTTCTGACTTTGAATTTAATGTCTTGGGTTTATTGGTATTGTGAATACAATAGTCACTTTTGTTTGATTTTTTTCTTTTTCTTGTTGGGAATATTGGACTTGGGTAGAATTTTGTCGATTACGTGGATTTGATTTCTTTTTATTGTATCATGTTTGATAAAGATAAAAAAAAATATTATTATGTTATTACGAGCTAGGTATTAGGTATTTATAACTCTCTTACTTCTTTTTCATATAGGAATGTGCGATGCATAACAAGACTTCATTTAATTATTTTTTATCTGTGATGACCTGCTAGCTAATTTCCTATCCATTCTATTTTACTGACTAACCTAAGCTGATACAGAATTTAGATTTTTGTTTACGTCACCAAATTAACTTTTTTAATAGCTATAATACTATATACAATTCGTGTGAATGCAAACGTAACTAGCTACCTACATAATACCTTAGGTATGTGATTGAAAAACTATTATATAAATATTTTTAATTCATGACCATCCACATGAATGTACAAAAAAGCTATAATAAAACACATTTATTAACAACCACTTGTACCCTAATTTGTCTATGTACATTTACATAAATTTGAGAGACATCAATAAAATATAATATTTACACCAAAACAACAATAAAATGTTCACTTCTAATAGACGCCGGTGCAAGGTTAGCGCGTGCAGACCAATTTTCACTCACCCTTCGCCAGTAAAACCAATAAGACGCGAGGGTCTGAAATCCCCGCTTCGTTTACGTAACGCCCTAAACGTCAAATGCTACAAATGAGTTTATACCCTATGCTGAAGTTTTTGCGTGTGTTTTTGTGAAGCAAGTTTAATCAAATTAAGTGGCTAAGGTGAAAGGTTTGTAATAAAATATGCTATTGCATATTGGGGAATGTCCGCAACAGTAGTGTTACGACAACGCCACAGACGTTTTGGTCTATGAATGAAATAACCACGAATGAGTTTTATTTATAACAAAATTCGCATTTTTGTATTTCGTTCCTTTCGATACAAATTAAAAGTTATTTGATTTGAAATATGGTTTAGAATTCTAAAAGCGTTCTGAACTTAACTTTTTGATCATCAATAGTCATAATCAACCAGGCTGATGATAAGATGTCAGATACTGCTGTTGCTGAACGTAAGACGTCTATGATAGATAGATGGTAGTTGCTGTCATAGCCCAAAATAAGGCTAATAATTTTTACATATTTTATATTATTATTTATAATATATTTCTAAATAAATTCATATTTTACATACCTAGAAGAACATCATAACAAACTTTTGCAGATCATACAAATATTTTATCCGACCCGGGGATCGAACCTGAGACCTCAGCAACCGCAACCGCATGCTATACCTACTTCGGCGCCACCGATACAGTTACAAATTATACTTAGTTATCAATTTTCATCTAAGTACCTACCTACGTAGCTAACAGCTAGCTATAGTACGTAATCAATAAGGCTATTTAATTATCAGTCATAAACTAATGATTAAGGTAAAACTGACTCAAACTCAAACCCCCTTATTACAAAATACGAACTAAGCATTAAACCAGGTTTAAATTGACAACTTTGACACTAAAACAATAGCTTATGTCAATTTAAACCTGGTTTCATACTTAGTCCATATTTTGTAATAAGGGGGAAAATGTTTATTTGCATAATATGGGTATACATACATAAGTTGTTGCATTACACAGTAGTTTCACCATATTCAGCCCTTCAGCATGCAAAATTTTATATAAAGTCGAATGTCCCTATTTAAACATAGTTATTATAATATTATATTAAATTTTATATAGGTAGTGCGATCATCAAGTATTCGATATATTGATATATAAGAAAGAAATGCAAGAGTTTTTTCAAAAGTATGAAGTTGTTCTGATTTCTGAGCTCCGTAGGCAGCTTATTATAAATTTTAGGAGCCATGCAGAATATACTTTTATGAAGTAGTGTTGTATTTCGAGTTTGCTCGAATGCATAATTTGACAGCAAAACCTTCCGTGTAGAAATAAAATAAAGAAAGAAAAAATAAAGAATGCCTGAACCTATACGTAGTAGGTAGGTAGGTACCTACTATTATTTATTCTGTGGCCTAGTACCTACACAAAAAAATCAATAACTTCGCCATGCATCGTAGCACTAATTATTGGTTTAATAATGTAGGATTCCTTCCTACAACCTTGTGAGAAATGTGTCACCAACATCGATTGCTGCTACAATCGATTGCTACTGCAATTATTTCCATGCGTCAGTACCTTATACGTTCGTGTTCCCTGTCACTCGCAAGACACATGTACACGTTACACTACATCGATATCGTTGACTCGAATAGGGTTTCTGAGTATTATTAGCTTTTGTTTGTAGGTAAGTTCTTACCTATATATCTTATGTCAAAAGTTCGTTACAAACTTACGATAAACTCATTGGACTAAAGTAAAAATCAGTGTCAAACTAGATTTATAGACAAACTAGACGTCGCGCGGTGTTTCGCTTCCCTCGTTCTTTATTTGGCCACTGCTCAGCTTCTATTGGGCGTAGCTTGATGTTATATAGCCTATAACCTTCCTAGATAAATGGACTATCCAACAATAGGTAAAAGAATTTTGAAAATCGGTAAGTAGATCCCGAGATTACCCACCGACATTTATTATGTCATCGTCACAAACTTACAAACTTTACCTTATAAGTTACTATGTATAGAAATATAGATTAGCATTGAATGAGTGCAGCAGGGGGATACCTAAAAATCGTGAGGCGCATCATAATTTGCTTCATCTAATAACTATAGGGACTATGACAAAGACTTAGAAGAAGAGAAGAAAAAGTACCTAGTAAATTATTCAATGATAGTGTCTTCAATTACTAATTTACATTTTGGCTAAAGTTCAAACAGTAGCGGCAATAGTGCAACCATCCAGTGCAAATTTTGTGGGAAATGCTTTTAGTTAATGCGCCCAATTTAATAGCCCATCAATTTGGGTGCGCTCGCGGAAGCGACCGTTGACAGGGATTCATAGTAACATTTGCTATTAAAACAAATACATTACCTATATTAAAGGGACTTTAGTTGTTTTAGGTTCTAAAGTTCAGATAACAAGCAAATATTTATTGGGAACTCTGAAAGAGAGTCCTTTACAACGCTGCTTCACTATAACTGGGCTGATGACCTTATAGTCTTTGTTTACGAATTTCTTTTACGAACTTTTATAAATGCCTGGTCTACATTATCTATCAATATATAATTAAACCACGTAGGTACCTACTAAGGTTATAAACTAACTAAAAAATTATGCACTAAATTTTAATTAATCCGATCATTATACAAGTAAACCCAGCTGCTTTAATTAGTGAACTTAATGAGACAACTTATTCTAAATGGTAACCAACAGAAGTGTCTGTTGACTGTGGCTACTAACTTATAATTATGTAGATTTAAGGCTTGCTAATTTTTAAATCGATCGATTGAACTGGTATCAAACAAGTGTCACTAAATAATTCGTAGAGTTGAACGATTGGCATGCATTTTGTGTCTAATATTAGATATCTGCTTATGTCAACTATTTTTAAGGCATGTTTTAAATAGCATTAAGATCGATATGAGTCGGGTTAAATAAATATAGACGTTATTGTAATGGCCTTGAGGTGCATGGCGCCTGGCGGTAGGCAGAGGGTGCATCACTAACGGGGCTTATGGTATATGTTCAGTAAGGGTGCAGGGCGCGGTGTGATCGCGACAGCTGGCCCCCGCCGGCAGCGGCAGGTGCGCGCACACTCGCAAACTGCGCACTCTAACCTACCCACTGCTTTACGTGTAGTGTAAAGTTACCTGTCCGTCCTACACGTCAACAGTAACCCCCGCCGTCTTCGTTATTTTCAATAATTTCCAACGTTCACCTACATCGCACGCATCGCAGCCCGCCTTAATACCTATCCGTTTTGGCCCGTAATATTATCAAGTTATAAAATCTGCAAGGCTATGTGCAACCCCTCCGCGCGCTGCACGCCACCGCCAGTCGCGCCACGTCGCCCAGCTAACCCGCACGTACATGCACTAAACGATTTTAACCGACGTGCTCTCTCTTTTCAGAACAAGGTGGAGTACTACGTGAAATGGAAAGGCTGGAAGCCAAAGCACAACACCTGGGAGCCGGAGGAGAACATCCTAGACCCTCGCCTCATCCAGAGCTTCGAGCGCGGCGAGGAGGTGCGCCGCCAGGGCCGCAAACGTGAGCGCGAGCACTCGCCCGTGGAGCGCGCGCGCAGCGGCTCCGAGGAGCGCCACCCTCCTCCCGGCAAGCGCAAGGCCGAGGTGCTGTCACGCGAGTCTGGGAAAATCGGCGTGACTATCACTATGAGCCCGCCCGCCAAGCGCCACGATCGACCTGATCGTCCCGACCGGCTCGATCGGAATGATCGCCCTGAACGCACAGATCGCGTAGAAAGACCAGAACGTCTTGAACGCCCTGACCGACCAGATTCTGCTAAACTAAACGGCTCACGGACACCATTACCTCCCCAGCCACCGATCAACTTGCCTCCCCCATCGGCAGCGCCACCAGGTGGGGAGGCTGCGCCCGCATCCCCCGCTGCCGAGGCTGCGGCGCCTCGCACCGGCCCACGCAGAGCGCCCAACTCGCCCGAGGAAGCTGACGCGCATACCCCTCCTGAACGAGAACGACGAACTGATACTCAACCGACCGCGACAGCACCGGCGGAACCTAAAGGAGCTCAGCCACCACCTCCACCTGCGGTGCCTCAACCCGAAGAAGAGGAAGAGTGGGGTGAAGTACCTGTGACGGTGGTAACTCCAGCGCCACCTCCCCCACTGGCTCCTCGGCGCACTGCAGCGTACTGGATGGCACGCTCACCTGTTGCAGATCAGATCTTCATCACGGACGTGACCGTAAACCTACAGACAGTGACGATACGAGAGTGCCGCACTGAAAAAGGATTTTTTAGATCTCGCGAGCCCCGGCCGCTCGACGTCACGTAAACAACTTGCACTAGCTGAGTGATGGACTATCGAACATTTTACAGTCATAGGTAGCTAGTGTCTATTTATTTAGTTCTACGAATGTTAAACAAATGAAGAAGTGGAATGCAAAGTCCTTTGTTAGTAGGCCTAATATATCAGGACTAGTGTAGTGTTCACCTATCTACCTGCTTTGAGGTTGTTGGTATGCGAATATTAGTAGATAGTGAATGATCGGTCGACAAAGTTACAGTAGAGTAACCATGTTCTATCTGTAAACTTTGAGACAGATTATTATTTATATTATAACGACCACCAGATTTAACAAATAGACAAATCGTTGTCAATTGTTGATAATAGAGACTATATTTTATAATGTTGAATATACTGATTACCTGGGTGTACCTCCGAGAACATAATTTAAACATAATTATTATTATTGTCTACTATTAATTAATCATAAAACTAATAGTGTATCCTCGTCATACTAAATATTTATAATTTAAACCCAGTGCATAATTATTTAATACTTTGTCTGATACAAAGAATCTCTCGTATAATTCAACATTTTGTCTGTTGGTGATACAACAAAATTAATTAATTATTAAAGTAATTTTATTTATCTCCATTTTTGTAAAGTATTTCCTAGATTTGTTTTTTTATTGTTATTGTTATTTATGTGAATATGATTTGATGTTTCTTTTCACACACGATTTCACCCAATGGCTATTTTTATCAATCATATTTAATGCGATATTAACATTGTGAAACTCTGTTACATGCAAAGATGAATTTTAATTGAACGGTTATACATCATCCTATTTTTAGAATTCGTAATTATTATTTTTTAACTTGTAAACGTAGTTATGATGATTTCTTAAAATTGAATGCAATAGCTACATTGTTTCTTATTTTAAGCTTAATGAAATATTACATTTCTTTGTATCCAGTTCTGTATAGAAATTACCATAACATGTAACCTGACAAACTACCACTGAGTCTTAGCATATTCTAATGCTCCTTACAAACCGTTCTCATTAGAATTCTAATTATGATTTAAAAAAATATAATTAAGTTATAAGCGTTCTAGGGCTGCGATTGTAAATTATTTTCTTCCCATGGTAATGTCATGACTGTTGGTTTATAAAATGAACTGATTGTTTTTCTGTAAATATTCACTCTTGTTCTAATAAGTTATTTTAATATAATTTAATTTTAAGGTCCTATGATTCCGAACGCTTCTGTTCTTTTAATTGTTATTTGGTTCCTTTAATTAATTAAATAATAATAATATTATTGTGCGTAATGGATGTGGAGTCCTATTGAGTTTAAATGTATGATATAATTTACTTAATGCATTTTTCTGTGGAAATGGTTTATGTAAATATTGTAAATATAATTTTAGAGCACTTGTTTTTTAATGTGATAGTCTTCTTACATTATAGTCTGTAAATAAATGAGAATGATTTAGAGACTCTTTTTTTTATTTTCCCAGTTAAACTTGTTCCTTATCCATCAATTTACTACTTTAAACTGATGACAATGAAAAATATGACTGGCGGATTAATGGAGGATTTTGTCAGCTGACTTACACGGTCTAAGTTTTGCCACTTTTTGCGCTCTCTTTGTCTTTCCCGTAGAGAAAAACAGAGAAATTATGAGAATTAACAAAATAAATGATTATTTCTCTAACTCATTTCTGAAACGTAAAGCTTTAGGCGAACAGCGAAGGAGGAGAGACGGCCATGTGACGCTGGGGCGAAGAATGTCTATACGCGGACGCGAGTGGCGCGCTGAGCGTGAAAGTTCTGTGTGCCATGTCCCGCCCCGCTTCAATGTGTGCCGAACCCTTTACTTCTCGTTGTTACATTTTGTTGCACTCTACTACTTACATTTTCTTCCCTGCATAATATACCACGAAAGTAGCAAACAGCAACACTCGGCGATCAAAAAATAGTGTTTCGCTGTGGTGAGGCCTACATTTTCCCTTGTATCAGTACATTAATTTACCTTGAATATATTTTGGTCAATAAAAGCCAATAAAGAAAATAGAGGTAGGTAAGTACCTACTAAAATTAACATTTCGAAAATGAAGTTTAATGAAGCCTCAAAGGAACACCGCAAATGTTTCTATCAAAGAAGTGTTAAGGTAGGTAGGTAATTAAAATTGTGGAACACCCACCACTGGAAGTCAGGATTAACAGCGATATGAATCCTTGTAAACACCGATAACACACTCACTACTGTCTTGGAACCCGCAACGAAATAAATCAGAAACAAATAGAGGAGTTGGAAAGAAATGATAAAATGATTTTATATTCATCATTTCAAATAATGCTCTGTCATATCCATGACCCATAATAAGGTCCCGTTCTGTTTTTAGTTCGAATATTATTCGAATGTCATTAAGATGAAGTCAAAAAATTTTGAACGAAGTCATGTCAATTCCTTAAATTATTTATTATAATTATTGTTCAACATGGTCATCCTACCTTTTATCGTTCCAAATCGTGCTTTTGAAATATTTTATTAGTTAGCATAACGTGACGATTGAACAACCGCCTTAACAAGAACGAGATAGCAGATATTTCGTGCTCAAGTATTGCTATTTTTTATACGGAACTCTTCTTCCCTTGACATGAATGACAGACAATCAAGTGAATTTATTGACGTTTGGTGAACCGACGAAGTTTAGTGAAAAATCTAACGATCGGTCGTTGATCCAGTGTTTATGTTTAATTTATCAGCCGTACGCGGTACGATATACGAACGATGGAGTGGTCGAAGGATAAGACTTTGAAGTTGATCGAGTTATTGCAAGTAAACGCGACGCTATGGAACCCGTCATTGTGCGACACTCGTAGAGACAAACAAAAGCGTCGGGAGGAATTACGATTAATAGCCGATATTTTGGGGATTTCTGTGCCTGACGCTACTAAAAAAATACAGCACCTACGAACACAGTACAATAGGGAATCGGCCAGAGAAATTCGCGCATATTTAGAAGATCCCAACGATAGATATGTCAGTAATTGGTATGCGTTCGAGTATCTGCATTTCTTGAAAGACTCCAGCAAACCTTACAGAATATTTTCGGTAAATAACATCTTGTAACTAAGTCCCTCTCTCAGCTCTCTAGATAGGTGAGAGGAGACCCGAGCCCAGCAGTGGAACATTAACGTTTTGCTGATAATGATGAAGTATAAATAATCTATTAGAACTATCATGTTTTGTGCACTCATTTGTAAGAAAACAAATAGCAACTCTAGAGTTAATCCACTATCAGCTTATTGAAGTCCACTGCTGGACATACCCTCTCACGTACCATCATTTGCTCCTCTGCCTTCCACATCCAGTCCAACCTAGCAACATTTTTCAGGTTGTCAGGTTAATAAATTTCTAAAAATTAGAGACTATAATTTTAAATTATTGTTTTAATACTTATTACAAAATTTTAGATCTATATAGACTATTTCAATACATACACTATAATTATATTTTCAATTTTCTAAATAACATTGAACCTAAGTATCTTCAGTAAAAATTCAACTTAAATTTAGATGAAATTCATATTAAAATTCACAACTTTTTATGTTTCAGGGAGGCAATTCAGAATTAAATGGTACCTCATCCCAGACCGAGAATGGCTCCAATGACTGCAAACTTGCTAGTCCATCACCACCACACAAGATCTCTAGAATCTCTGAGAGTATACACTCGGTCAAATCAGAAGTAGTCTATCCAACTGTAGAGAGAAACAGGGATGAGTTCTCAGTATTCGGTGAATACATAGCTAATGAACTAAGATCTCTAAAAGGTGAGAAGAACCTTCTTGTAGCAAAAAAGAAGATACAAGACGTTATATTTGAGGTCAAAATGGGCATGATCAATGACCATAGAGAGCCTCTTTGCACAGTATTTGCGAATACTACCCAACCACATACTACAATGCACAGTAGTAAGCTTTATAGCCCCCCTGTGATGACTACTACGGCTCATATTGAGCCTTTGTCTACATCCCACACTCCACCAACCACGGAGATCAATGAAATAATAATCAGTAACAATAGTGCGTGTCAGTACCCTAACTTTAAAGTTGACACACAATAGCAATGCCATCCACTTCCAAGTGAGGAAGTGGATAAAAATGAAAGATATACTATTACAAATTAAATTTAAGGACTCTTTAATTAAATTTTAAGTTATTTTAGCATGTTCAGGTGAACTTAGAATAAGCTAGTGTTATTTTTGTGAAGCACCATATCAAGACAATTTTGATTAATAAATTAATGTTTGTAATTTAATATATATTTAGCCTAAGAAGATTTATGAGTATGTTTGGTATAGAGCAGATAATTTTAGCAAGGTCCTGTGTAAACAAAAGAAGGCAAATTTTAAGTAAAGAAAAGTTATGATTGAAGAATCAATATGCTGAATTGTTTGTCACCATACAGTATACAAATTTTCCCAGGACAATATTCATTATTTTATTATACAATAAAATGTTTTATTCTCATGGTTCTTTAACTTAACCATGACCTTATAAACTAAAATTCAGACTTTATTAACTTTCTAACAAAATTTATTAGCTATTGCTTCGCTCCCTTCGTTGTTTATTGTTCCACTGCTCAGGCCTCAGCTCCTATTGGCCGTAGCGTAATATTATATAGCCTGTTAGCCGTCCTCTATAAATGGGCTACCTAACACTAAAAGAATTTTTGAAATCGGACCAGTAGTTTCTGAGATTATCGCGTTCAACCAACCAAACAAACTCTTTAGCTTTATAGTATAGAATTATAGATTATGTTCAAATTTTTAAACATGGCCTCACCTCAGTACCTAATAATTAGAAGGTATATTTATTATAGTATAGGTATAATACGTGTGGGCGTGTTACGTGTTCTGAACTCGTTTAGCGGGTCGGACAATAACATTAAATTTTCTGTCATTCATGACAGAAAATTTGTGAATATAAGAATGAATGTGAATATAAGCCTGAAGTTTGAGAATTTGCCCATTTAATGACAATGTTTGCACTCTTTTACATGAGATCTTACATAGCTGGCGAAATGTGGGTGCGGCGGACTTCTGCCTATCCCTTCAGGGAAAAAGACCTCCATGACGCTATAGGCAATTTTTCACCATGACTTTAAAAATTTAGATGTGGTTTATTGATTAAAGGAGCCGTGATTTTTGCAAACTATACTCGGGCCGAAATCTATATAGATGTAAACAAATCACTGTCACATTGGATTTTGAGATTTAATTTAAAATATACTAATAAATAAAATTGGAGTGTCTGTTTGTAATATTAAAATAACCGCTTTCTACTACATGCATATGAATGTACCTATATATGTATAGGGTACTTACATAATTTTTTTATTTTTCAATTTTTGTCTGTCTGTTTGTTCCGGCTAATCTCTGGAACGGCTGGACCGATTTCGACGGGACTTTCACTGGCGGATAGCTAATGTCAAGGGGTAACTTAGGCTACTTTGATGTTGGAAAAATATTAGGTTTCCGTAAAAAAAAAAAACCACGAGTACGGGATTAGTTGTCCACGCGAACAAAGTCGCAGGCACAGCTAGTATTAAATACATTTGAAAATAATAGAAGAAAATAATAGTACTAAGGTTTCTTTTTATTATTATAATTGGTATTACAAAAACAAGACATAAGATAGTAGAAAATCTTGTTAGTGTTTGTTCTACATTGATTTCGGCCCGAGTACATAATAGTGAAAATGTTACACAAATTGTAGCAAAAACTGCTAATTAGCATACTATCGAATCATTGTGTTTACAAAGGTTGTTCTTAGATATTAATTATTATGTAACTAGATACAAATTAAATAAGATTTTTCTAATTGTTTTCTTTACTTCCAAGACACCCTTTAATGGACAGCGCGCTGTCCATTGAAGGGTGTGCGGTGGGTGTGTTCCATTCGCTGCAGCGAATGGAAATGAAATTGCTGTGCTTGTAATGGTAAAATTCCAGCCGCTGCGCTGGCGCTGATTCGACGGGAAGAATATTTAAAATTTTAAACTATCTAATTTAAAAAACATGGTAGTATTTAAGCATTGACTGACAGCAACCTGCTAAGTAGTTGCGTTTGCAATTTACACCCCCTGCAAGGTAATGAAATACATATCAAAGATAAAGATTTATGAAGTCTGAGTTGCTGTCCTTCGTAGGTATACACCTTTTATTGTAAACTAGCTTTTGCCCGCGACCGGCGTAGATTTCGATATAACATAGATCTTTGTTTTAAGTGCAATTCATGAATTCCACAACACCCCCACTACTGGAGTTGAATATCATTTTACGTCAATATAGATAACATTTTCGTAATCAGCACCCCTGAAAACCCTTGAAAACGACATCCATATCAATTTCTAATAATTTTCACACCTATTTCATCCCTTAGGGTAAGTTTTTTATTCCGGTATTGAGATTTTCCCGGAGTTTGGTAAGCAAATGTGAATGACAATAGGCTCGCCCCCTATTTCATAGGACCAAACATATATCTTGAAAAACAAAGAACTGTCTAAGTAGGTATTTAATATACCCCTGAACCCATCCCTATCAAAAATATTAAAAACCACATTTTAAGTTCCTATCCCAATACTAATTTGCAAAACGTTAACTTCAAAACAAAGATCTTTTCATACAATGTTTCATCCCTAATTTCACCCTTCGAAAGCCACCCTCGTCAAAAATATTGATGAGGTTATTTTTTATTTTAATAGTAGTACCGACGATCTGGTAAAGATTGCGGGTGGCCGTTGGATGCGGGCGGCACAGAATTGCTCGCTGTGGCGGAAATTAGGTGAGGCCTATGGCCTATTCAGCAGTGGACGTCATTGGGCTGATATATGATGATGATGATGGTGAGTAGTACCCCAAAACAAATTTTCAAATCTATAAGTTAAAAAACAAAGAAGTTTGAAACAATCGTTTTTATCCCTTTTCACCCCCTTAGTACACCTCTAGACATTAGGACAAACACACCCTCCAAATTTCAAGTCGCTACGACCAGTGGTTTAGGCTGTGCGTTGTCTGTCAGTCTGTCTGAAAAGTAGTGTTAATAATAAATACTTTGTAAAATACATTAGGTCGTTAAAATAGCAACTTAAAAAAAACAGGACGGATCAGCCCCCTGATTCTAAGCTGTCGGAAATTTTTCGGACGGAAATGTCAGTTTAATTAAAGTTAAAAAACGTAATGTTAAAAAAATGGATGGTTGTACGAACAAATCTTAAATTAATCAATTTTTAATTTTGTATAGGGTAGACTATTTTGTAACATTAAATTAATAACTTAAGCCGTAAAAATACGTCATACTAAGATTCGAAAAAGTTTACGATCCGCGAGCAATCCGACGAGTCAGAATCAGGGGGCTGTACCGCCGAGGGTACAATAACGGGGGAAGGTTGGAATCAAGGAGGTTGGAATAATTCGAGAAAAGGGAGTAGTCAGCGAACAGGCGTAATGAAGGGTCATTACGCCTGTTCGCTTACTACCTACTCTATAGAACATCGACACTATTTTGACGGTATTCATCACGGAATTCATGGTGTTACTTAATATTTAAAGTAGGTATTTAGAGTAGCTACATTTACAGTTCACATTAATATCATACTTTACCTTATTTGTTGACGCGATCCGCGATAGTAGAATCGATGTGTCAGTAATATCTAAACTTCGGTCGAGTGTGGTCAGTCAGTGTATTTTGATTTCAGCGAAGTCCAAAAATACCTGAATAACAACAAGGTAAAATGTAATTTATTTAATTTAATTACTAATTTATGTTTTATCATTTTTATAAATAGATTTAGTAGGTACTAACTCACTCACACACTAGGTTTTTAAGCTTTATAATTTGTCAAATTTTTACAACTAACACACAACTAACCATTAGGTACTCTATTTGGAACATTCTGTGCACAAATATTTAGAGTTACAATCTAGTTTTACATGATACCTACCTATTGCTCTGTTAACCTCTGTGATTGTAATTTGTTTTGTGAGCCATATAAATAAATAAACTAATTGATGGTTGGTGGACCTATTAAAATATAAAAATATCTAATAAATTATATTAACTGCCTCGGTGACGCAACGGTTACTGACACATAATATTATTATATTCTAATCTATGACTGACACGGTATAGGTACCTACAGTTGGTTACTGAGGTCTCTAGTTCGATCCCCGGGTCGTTGTTTATCAGTTGTCTAGATCCACACAAGCTTAAATTAGCTTAAATTATTATTGGGCAGATGGCAGTGTGTAAAAAAATATCCCAAATTTATGTGTTATCCTAGTCCTACGCTACTTAACTAGGTATTGCATGGCTGCGTTTGTACATAAGTTTTTTAAAGTAGTAATGAAGAATGTTACTAGGTATGCCAAATCGCTTGAAATTTTGTCTCAGTAAAGCCTCTATGTATACAAATACACTAGTTTTTGTTGTAGTCAAAAATACCTAGTAGTTTTGATTTTATAGGCACTCAAAGTTTCGAAAAATATCGAGTCCCGCTAACAGTCACGTGACCGCTTGTGACGTCATGTCACAACGCGCCGCGCGGGCCGCGGCCCGCTTAGTATAATACACAGAGTACTTTTTTTATATGTATCTCGATCAAGTCGCCACTGACGCCGCGGTTATAGTAGTAGGTGTAAAAGCTTGCGCAGTATTTTGTTGTTTTCGTCCTAATAATAGTAAATATTATTCGATTAATAAAATGGATGAAGGATTCGAAAAAGGGCAATCGGATAATGTACCTAAAATAGATGGATTAATGGTTGCGCATTATTTATCAACAAATAGTGATTTCGTTGCCGCCGAACTGCGAGGAATAACAATGCAAAGGCCAAAGGTGAGTGAACTTTCCGTGCTACTACTTATGCTTAATAGTTTATCTATTCTAAATTGTTTTATCAAAACAAAATACCCAACTAATGTCATAATGGAAGAACGTAACTCAAATACTTAGTAGAAGTACCTACCTACCATTAAATTTTTACGTTAAAGACAAAAAATATGTATTATAGTTTTGTAGCTATTGGTAGGTACGTATGTATATATAGGTAGGTACCGCTCTTCTTAGTAAATTTAAATGAATACATAGGTACATACATTGATTTATTGCATTTGCAAGCTAGCTTCCGCCAGCAGGCCAGCAGCTTCGCCCCCGTTTCCCTCGGGAACTGTACATTATGTGTTATTCCAGTTTTTTCGTGAAAGATAACAAACACACACACTCACAAACTATCGCATTTATAATATTCGTAGGAAGTAGGATAGTTCCTTAGGATGTAGATGTAATGGGTTGAACGTTACAGATGTACTAAACCTTTTTTTTAATTTGTATTTTTTTTACTTACAAAATATGTAAGGCCATTTATTTTTATTTGAAACTTATTTCAGATCGGCTAGAGACAGCTATGGCGATGATGCTATTGGTTATGTTCAAATAAAAAGAGTAGGTGATGTATGTACGGTTAAATGTAGAATCGCGCCAGACCACCGCGTACGTACCACACCTTATCATTGCAGTTTAGAATGCAAAGAAAAGGATCAAGAAGTTTTAAATGTAACCTGCGAAGATTGTGCCGCCAGCAGAGGTGGCTGTAAACATACTATAGCATTTTTAATGTGGCTACATCGTCGAAGCGAGGAGCCTTCAACGACTGCTACCAAGTGTTATTGGAAAAAATCTAAGCTTTCAGGTATTGGTACCTGAAATTTGAAAATAATTAAAGCTAATGATTTTCCAAGTGAAGTTCCAATACAAGTTGTATAACACTTCATTCAGCCGGTCAGAATGGAAATATTATTTTTGACAAAGTAGCATTAAAACTTAAAGAGCTTCAAATACAGTGTTCTCTTTCACATTTTATATGTGAAAAAAAAAGGAGTTGAAAGATGTCTATTCATTATTTGATTAATTGTTTCAAAAAATCCTGTGTTGATTTTGACGTCGAAAGTTTTATAACATTTTGTAAGAACGAAATGACGGAATCAAGATGTCTTCAAGTAAAAGAGGGTACAATAGCTCAATCAGATTCAAATTTGTGGTTTGAGATGCGCTACGGACGTATAACAGCTTCAAAAATGCATGAAGCTGCTCAGTGTACAACAAAAGATGGCTCTTTAGTTAAAGAAATATTTGGTGCTGTAACTTTTAATGAAACTAATGCTATCAAAAGAGGAAAAATATTAGAAAAGGATATCATAAAGGAAGTCGCGAAGATACATAATATAAAGATAGTGGAATCTGGTCTTTTTTTAAAGAATGAGTGGCCTATGATTGGTGCCTCGCCTGACGGGCTTACTGATGACTGCGTTAAAGAAGTAAAGTGTCCAACCAAGGCAAAAACTTTTATTACGTATTATAGTAAAGGTAAACTAGGCAAAAAACATTATGCTCAGATACAAACACAAATGGAAATGACTGGAAAAAGAAAAGTCCTATTTTGTATTGTACACGTTGATTTTGAAACCTCAAGGCATGTTGATGGGTGAATTTCAACAGGTCCATTAAAATATTCATTTCCGTGGATTTTTTTAACTTTAGTTTTATATAAAAAAAATTAAAGTTTTTTAATTTACGTGTCTTTTTTTTCATTGCCATAGCAAATTTTGGGCACGGAAACCATAGCAATGAGAACATGGCGATGAAAATCAAGGCAAAAATATAAAATAACAAAAAGTCTATTGTTCGAAGTAAACAAATAAATAAACAAATAAACAAAAGAAATGGCGTTCTATCGAATGTATAATCAAGACGACAAACTTATTCAATAGAATGTTATATCTATCCATAGCGATGAAGATTTCATCGATGCCACGCAATTTTTGGTCCCGGGAAATTCACCCTGATGTGCATGAAGTAGTTTATAATAAAAAATATTGTGATCTTTTAAAAAAATATGTAAAGTTTTGGAAGGAAAATATTTTTGACAAATTAATAAAATAATGTTATCCTCATGTAATATTGTTTTATTAAAACTTTATAAATGCCACAAACATTGGTGGAAAACGGAACGTACATAACTTAAAAATCGTATATTTTTAATACAATAAAATAAACTTAAATGTATTTTGCTTTAAACACTAGGAACTAGGAAGTTACTTTAAATGAAACAGACTGCTTTGAAGATTAACTATTGCACATGCAGAAATCACTACTGAATCTAGCAGATCAACTTGTTTTAGATCTACACAAGCGTGTGGCAACATGAACTCAAAGAATCTAAGTCTGCCGATAGCTCTTTCTACGTGTATCCGTAACGCTGCAATATTTTTTGTCTCCAAAACTTCTTTTTTGGTCGGTTTTACTTTAGTGCTCACGCTAGGAGGTCTGATCAGAGTATGTCCATTTTGTTGTAGCAAATGCGCAATATTTTTAAAACCTCTGTCTACTAATACTGCTGATCCTTCAGGTAAAGTTTGCAAAATACCACAATTTTCAAAAATTAATGAATCTGTTGCTCTGCCGCCATACCCTGGGGAAATAAAATTTATTAACCCGTTGGGTGTTATTGATATTAAATATTTTATTGTGTTACAGTTTTTGTAATCCGACCACGTAAGAGCTTGTTTTACGGCATCAACAGGCTTTTCAATTTGAATCTCAAAACAGTCGATAATGCTTTGAACTTGATTGTATTTTTTTCTAAATGGAATAGGTAGATTCATCTGGACATCGGATAAAGGTGGAAAGTACACAAGTGATTTAAGTACAGATGCTATAGCCGGAACAGTAACCCTTATGATTTTAGTAACAGAACTAGTCGACAAACCAAAATCCAAGGCTAGAATAGTATTAGGTTGATATAAGCGTATTTTTTTTAAAGTTATCATTATATTTCGCGAAGTACATTTTGTTGTTTCAGATAACATATTAATACAAAAATAGCATTCTTTAGGTAAACCTAACAACAGTTGTGGTTCTCTAGATATGGATAAAAGAGCAGCCTTTTGCATATAGTTTCTAAAAAAAAGTGTTTCGCATTCTGGTTCCGAATCTGAATCTTCATTAGGGTTCTTTGATTCTTGATCAAGGTTAAACATTTCATGTGAAGAGGCGTTTGAAGATGTGTCGTTCATACTACCAAAAGATACTGCATTTGGTGAAAATATTATATTCCTCTTTTTTTTTAAACATTTGTTAACAGTCATGGTTGATTTATGCACACCTTTAGCTTTCAGATTTACTTGCACTCCCTTACTTTTTTTTGATATTTCTAAACACTGATCATTATTTCCAAATCTTAATGGATCTTCCATTACTATTTCGTCTTCACAGCTAACAACAAATATCTCTTCAGGTGTTTCTAACGTCGAAGTTTCATCTTTATTTAATAGTTTCTCAAAATATTCTATACGATTACGTTTTTGTACTGCAGATCTTTGAGGTTTATCTTCCTTTTCCTGTTGACATTTGAATTTGTGTGGAACTATACCCTGTTTTAGTTTAATTCTTCCCCCGACCAACTTATATTTAGTATAGTTCTCCATATCATTTTCAATCTAAAACAAGAAAAAATCTTATTAGCCATCTACACTTAGCCGACGCGAGCAGAGCAGTAGGCACAGTCTAGTATAGATTAAAACTTGTATAGAAAACAAAGGATAACGCCAAATAGCTGCATTGTCCTCAAGATATTATAATATGTAATACCTACTATGTAAAAACATAACAGAAAGTTCTGACACCAAAGGTTTTGCACCTCTGACCAGATTTTATGTTTATAGGTATTAAATAAATGTAAACTACAAAAGATTATAATAGTAATGTCTTTGGTATTCACGATCACTGTATTTTATAATGAAACTATTTTTAACCGGATTAATCACGTACTTATTGATTTTACATTTTTCCTGCCAATGTAAAATCAATAAACACGCAATTAATCCGGATAGAAATAGTTTCATTGTAAGATGAAAATAATTACTTATTATTACTTATGTACCTACATAAAATATGATCACTATACTTACGTCAAAATGATCTTCACAACAATAAACTGTACTTTTATCTCCAAATGGATCTAACCTCTTCATAGCTTTAATCCATTTTTTTCGCATTTTAACATCTTTTGGAACTATAAAAAACAACTTTTCCGGCGAATTGGTAGTTGTATTTTTACATTTAGGCACAACACATGATTTCCTAGTATTTGGATTAGACATTTTTAAAAGTATTTAGGTAAAATTTCAACGGCACGGGCGCGCGACAGCTAGCTGACTGAATGAGCCAGACTGAGCGTGTTGTGCGATGACGTCACACCGTAACCGGAGGCCCGCGTCGTCGTACGGTTACAACTTGTTTTACTTATAAATCGGGAACTAATTGACGTATCGACGTAATTCTTTCACTAGTATATATTATAAAATTTTTGAAAATTATTTTTTGTCGAAAATTGGCTATTTTATTATTCTATCGTATAATATAGCCTAAAATAAAAGGTTTTTGATCTTGGTACTTTTTGTCTTACGCCAATAGTTGATCTGCAAATCGCGATTAATTTTTACGCTCAGATGCACCGTTTCGGAGATATGGCGAAATTACTTTTTAGTTCATCCTGACTTGGATAGGTTAGGTTAGAAAGGTAAGGCGGGAGCGAAGCGAAGCTCCCGCCTTTGCCTTCGTGGTTATTTTTTTTTAAACCACCCAGAAGGGCCAGAAGTAGGCCGTCGACCATGCGTAAAAAAAGTGTAGTACAGGAAAGTAATAAAAAGTTCTTTTTTTCCATAGTGCCCCGTTTCGTATCGTCTGACCGTAATCTTCCTTATGTCATATTAATACGTAGTATCCCTTATTAGTCTGTGGATGTCATTCATCACATCGCTTGACTGACTTGTTTTAGTTTGTTTGTTTGTTGGGTTTGTTGTTGAGGTTTGATAATTCTTTGATATCGGTATGACGGGGACGGACGGCGTTATTTTTTATCAGCACGGGTCGGGCGACTGTTATACTGAGTGTTAATGACTTTTGTAAATTTTATTGACGAAGCCTTATTAATTTGACACCCAATCTTTTTATTTTGTTTACAGTACAATGAGAGTACTGGTTTTGTGCGCGTTTATATATTTAGCGACTGCTGAAACAAAGGAAAACTTTGCAAATGAAGAGACTAAAATTAGATATAAACCAAATTGGCATGATCTGGATACCCGGCCACTGCCTGAGTGGTATGATAAAGCCAAGATAGGTATATTCCTCCACTGGGGTGTCTACTCTGTACCTGGATTTTTTTCAGAATGGTTTTGGGCTGACTGGAAAGGTAATTTTAAATTAATGTATTGTTTTTAACAGTTTTTAAATTTTACCGCAAATTTTGTCAATAAAAGAAAATTTTCAAAATGTTATTGCAGGAGGGCAAAAAAAAATCGCAGATTTTATGAAAAATAACTATCCTCCAGGGTTTGCATATCAAGAGTTTGCTCCTATGTTTAAAGCTGAATTCTTCGACCCTATAGAGTGGGCTAAACTATTTGCCAAAGCAGGAGCAAAGTAAGTACCTAATTAAATATTTACTGATTGATTAATTACTTAGTTCAATAGAATTTGTACCTGTGTCACTGAACCCACTGCCTAAACAGTAATATTATAATAATAATAATAATAATATAATACTATATATGTTTATGTAAGTACCTACTAAGTATATCTACAACACAGCTCTTGTGCAATCCTAGCTAGTCTCTACATTTGTAAATGTAACAGCATCATTCCTGATTGTAAATGAATAGCAAACCCTTTAGTAAAGATTATGCCACATCAAAACCATAAGTATCTTACAAAAGTGATGAAACAAAAGTTCCTTTCTATTTTTTTATTCTAGTGTGCAATATTTCAAAATATTAGTATTTATTAATTACAGTGAAATTAATTTAAATTGCTAGATATACCTATATGACCTGTAGATACAATTATACATACATACATATAGATCAGGCCTCTTTCCCAACAGAGGGGTAGGCAGAGACCATATCCTTCCACTTGCTACGATTCTGACATACATCTTTGGCTTCTTCAACATTCATCAGTCTTCATGCATTCTTGCCGGTTGAGGGTGGTCCTGATCTGTCCCTTCTTTAGAACGTCTCCTATTTGGTCATGGTACGTTCTTCTAGGTCTTCCTGTTCCAACGTTTCCTTTTGTCACTCTTCCTTCATTGATTCTCTCAACATGTCCAAACCAGCTTAATTACCCCATTCATACTTCTCAAAGCTCTCACTTCCACAGCATTTATTGTACTTTAACAACATATGTCTTTATAATACAATTATAATTGTTAAATAAATAAAATCACAAACTGCAAGTCCCAATAATTACAACCATAGCTGAACCTTTCACCATAGTCTCCTTTTACGACACCTACGGGTTGAGATTTGGTAGTGGCATTATGTGTTCTTAGTCCATCACCACACAGTTATTATATTTCTTTTTTCCTTTCTTTCTTTTTATAAGACAACGCCCGCACTAGGGAACAGGCCCTGTGTCGCGGGGAGCTTTACAAACATGGAACTAACAGACACAAAGTACACCCAGACTAGAAACAAATATCTATGAATCACACAAATATTTGTCTCTTGTGGGAATCGAACCCACGTCACCCAGCGCGGCGATGTAGTGGCGAGGCGACCACCTTAACCACTGCGCCACGGTGACAGTCAATATATTATTATACTAATAATATTTTTGTCTTAACTAACCAATTTATTAAGATTTTTTTGCATTGCTTTTTTCAGATATGTTGTCCTTACTAGTAAACATCATGAGGGGTTTACTCTATTTCCATCAAAAAAATCATTCAGTTGGAATTCTGTAGAAGTTGGCCCTAAAAGAGACTTAGTTATGGAAGTTGCTACTGCTGTGAGAGCTCAGAACTTGACATTTGGTGTATACCACTCACTGTATGAGTGGTACAATCCTATATACAATGAAGACAAGCAAAAAAAATTTAAGACTCAGGCATATGTTGAAACAAAACTATGGCCTGATATAAAGCAGTTAATTAATGACTATAAACCTTCAATATTTTGGTCTGATGGTGATTGGGAAGCTCACAGTAGTTACTGGAAGTCTACTGAACTACTAGCATGGTTGTACAATGATAGCCCAGTGAAGGATGAAATTGTGGTTAACGATCGATGGGGTATTGGCATACCGGGGAAACACGGAGATTTTTTTAACTATGCTGATAGATACAATCCTGGTTAGTATTTCATGTTATTATTTATACATACACATTATTGTTTTGCTATTGGCATTGGCTTTGTTTAACTATATTGTGTGCTAGTTTACAATCTTTGGAATTATCTGTAAAGGAATTGAAGTTTTAATAATAATAATAATCTTTATTGTTCAGAAAAAATTACATAATAATAATCAAATAAATCACTGGTCTCCACACTAGGATTCCCTGTGTTGTGGAGGCCAGTCTCTTTCATCGTGGTACAGACATAAAATAAATATGTATCACAAAAGTAAAGAAAGGTTACACAAAAACAAACAAATAAAAGTGAAAGGCATGGCATGGCATCTTGTAGTGTGTTTGTGTATGTGTGAGTGTTTTGTTTTAAAGTTTTGAATTTATTAGTTTCTCTGTGTCGTCATAATCCAAATCCTTTAAAAAGTCTTTAGGGTGTGTTTTGCATTTCAATCTCTTCATGGGTAATAGATTAATTTTGTCGTTGAGCTTACTGTAAAGAAATGGCCCCATATAGTTTTGGTTTATGCTATCTATGTTACCTTCGAGAATTTAGTTTGGTGTCCACTAAAGCCTCTTTATGGTACCTCAAAACTACGGCCATAATATATAACTGTAGCCATCGCGCTACCTCTTTTACGCCAGACTCTGCTGCCTCATAAACAGACTCCCACATCTTATCATAAAACACTATAGCTGTGTCATCAGCATAGGTGAAAATATTTGCTTTGCCGAGTGGTAATGAACAAAGGTTATTTATGTAGATAAAAAAGCGTAGGCCCAAGTACACTGCCTTGTGGTACACCATAATTAAGGCTGGCATAAGAACTGTATTGTTACCTATAGTTATCCTCTGTATGCGATTGCAGAGGTAAGTCTGAAACCACTCATGAGCAACACCGCTTATTCCTATGTCCTCGAGTTTTTTTAAGAGAATGCTTCTAAAGACGGTATCAAATTGAATAATAAATATTAAGCAAATATTTTCCTTAGATGACATACTTAATTTTAATGCAAAACTTTGATTTAAAATCTATGAAATATAATTCTAGTTACAGTTATTTTTATTGTCCATGTAGTGACAGATGACATAATGGGAATACATAATGTCACTACCCCATTTCAACCCGTGGGTGTCCAAACTAAACCCTAAACCAAACCGTCTGACAGTGTGGTGTAGTATGCTAAATTCCTTCCACAATCTTTGGCCGTCGTCGACGTCATACGTAACGATGATTATGAATTACTATGGCAAATAGTAACATTAAGCTATTAACTCTTATTTTCTTTTGAGATTTTATATATCACTAGAAGTCATACGGGGACGGGAGCGAAGCGCCGCTCGACTTCTATCTATATTTATTTTTCAGCAAATCCCGTGTCAAACAGGCATTCTTATAACAAATGTTTCAGGTAAATTACTACATCACAAATGGGAGAATGCGTTCACAGTGGACAAATTATCATGGGGCTACAGAAGAAACGTAAATATAAATGATATATTAACCAATAAGGAACTTCTTTATCAAGTTGTGTCTTCGGTTAGTTGTGGAGGTAAATATGAAAACATCTTAACCTTTTAACCGCCACGTCAAATCGGTATCGCCGTGCCTTGAGCGCCAAGCTTTTAAAATACAGTACATTTTTGACGTGCCATGCCGTCATTGGCGTGGTGAGCACATTTTCATTTTACGTGTGTATAGACGACTCTGGCGTTCAAAGGGTTAAATAAGCAATTCTAATATTTGTCCAGAACATTATGGTTCCGGGGAAATGTTCTCCTGCAAACACTGCGATTTCCGAGGTCTTCTGAAGGATTTAGTCCCTATCGGGTTCTTTGAAAAGGGAAGAGCGTTTATACATATGAACGGCAACGTCGCAATTTAGTATCTTAATTAGTGGATTTCAATTTTATTATTTAAACGGAGCTATATTTTAAAAATATGTTCAATACACTTTTTAGAATTACGTGAACGTGTATTAAAAAGTAATCATGCTTACAGTTATTTTACTCTGACAATAACGCCCTGTAAGTGCAAATGAAATTTTAATTTAACTGAAATTGCTCTTATGAATGATTTGAACAAATAATTCTAGTGTTGTTTTTCAACATTATTAGCTTTTTTTCTGGGAAAACCAATGTTTTTCATTATAATATACCATTTCTGGTAATTTTATGTGCACCAGCTGAGAGAAGCCTTGTCTCCCAGAAATTAAGTAAAAATTCATGCATAACATCTTTTCCAGGTAATGTTTTAATAAACATAGGACCAACTAAAGAAGGTACAATAGCTCCAATTTTCCAAGAACGCCTCCTAAGTTTGGGCTCGTGGCTATCTATAAACGGTGAAGCTATATATGAAACTTCCCCGTGGTATGCCCAAAACGATTCTTTGAACGGGAACGTATGGTACACTTGCGTGAAAACAGCATACAATTATACGAATGTTATCGATGTACCACATACAACAGATATAATAGCAGTTATTTATGCTATTATTTTAGAATGGCCATCAAATAACATGCTTAAATTGAGAGACGTTACACAATTGCTGCATAAAGGCAATTATAAAATTACCATGTTAGGCGGTGCAAAACTTCCATTGCGGGTAAGTAGCTAATTTAGGTTAAGTTGTATGTTATATTTGCAATATTATCTACTTGAACTTTTAAAGAGGGCAGATAAACAAGAATTAGATATCATTATTTTGTACTAAAAACGTTATTCAAGAGTACCACTTAGTGATAATAACTAATAAACAATATTATTCAATTGCTATCAACATAAAATTGCTTAGGCTAAGCGTGCACTTTGAATTTATTCGTTGCGATTTTTTTAAAGTGCGAAATGAAATCGTATGCAAATTGACGAAAAATGGAATTGCGCGGTTTGTAGTGTATTTCTGTTGTTTACAGATTTGCGATAATTATTCGCAACGATTTTTTTTATCGTAGTGCGCGCCTTGCCTTACAGAACCGTCATTAAAATTTAATGAAAAACAAAAGATAAAATTTTATTATCGACTTTAGAAGAATTCTTACTGAACTAAAAGTGTTTATTATATTATTTTATTTTATATTTATCGGCATAAATTATTTGAAAATTCAATATTTTCTCTACTGGGTCATTTTCAAATTTTGTGCAGACACTGTTACTATCTGTAATAATATATAGCTTACCAGTTACTACATGGGCAGTGTAATGGAAAACTTGAGAAAGATTCGTGTAGTGAGGAATTAAGAATACATAATGTCACTACCTCATTTCATGCCGTGGGTGTCTTAAGCTGGAGTAATCTTAAGCACACAAGACTATTGCGAGAAAAGAAAAATTCAAAACAAAACCTTATACCAAACAGTCCGGCTAGCGTGGTATAGTAGGCTAAATTCCCTGCACAATCTTGGCAGGAAACGTGAGCAGAAGTAGGACTTTTATGGATTTAGAATTTTTTTTTTTTTATATGGCTAGATGTTTTATTTATCTGATTAAGTACTATGACCATGCATATAATATATTATGTTCTAGGAACGTATTTTCGTATGAAAAATTAACAAGATTTTTTTTTTTCAGTGGGAGATAAGCAATGGAGATGTAAATGTAAAATTACCAAATAAGGGTAGTGTCACATCTGAAAATGCGTGGGTGTTGAAATTCACTCTAAAAGATTTTCAAGTTGTACAACCATTGGAACTTGAAGTAGATAATATAATTAATGGTCCATCAGGATGAATAAGGAAGCAGGGGTGAATACGTACAAAAATGGTTATTGGAAAATCTCTAGTAATATATTTTACAAACTTGTAATGTTAATTAATCTACACTCGTTGACAATAGGTATTGTAAAATGGATCTTAAGGATTGCATCAAATCTCGCTATTTACTGTATATATAGAGAGTGAGGAGCCGAGGTCCTCGTCGATTGCGCCGCGTGCGGTCTCTCTCTTTCTCTCTAGTAAATAACGGTTCTAAGTGACAGAAAGGGATAGAAACATAGTCTTCGATTCAGTACGACTAAATTTTGGTCTAAGATCCCATTAAGGAATACATACCCTCATCTGTTATTTATTAGTGATAGAATAAAATATATTATCCGGGCGCGATTTAACTAGGCAACCTATTTGCAATAAGTCAATGTGAATATTACCTATCATTTATTTCTTATTACTAATAAATAACAGATGAGGGTATATATTCCTTAATGGGATCTTGTACTATGTGGTCCAACTCTAATATAATTATACATATTTGCAATAACCATTTTTTTACCTATTCAACTTTGTCCTTATTCACCCCGTTTGACGGTATTTATCAATATTTAAGCTCTAACGAAAAATATAAAATGTTATTTACCCTAATTGCTGTAATCACAATTGTTTTTATTTAAATGTTTCGTGTTATACACAAAGTTACAAATTACAGTACTTACCTAGAACATTGTACATATTTCATGTTGTATTTATAAGAACACGTTTAAGATTTGTTTTTAAATTTTTTTATTAGTAACATAATATACTATAATAATCTCTGTTTTATTTTTCATTTCCATTTTTATAATATTAACCTTTTTACGCCTCGTCAAATCGGCATCTCCATACACTGAGTGCCAAACCATGAAATTCAGTTTTCAAGATTTAGTATCTTCATCTTGTATTTTTAAGGACCTGTTTTACTGTGGGCTATAGTAGTCAGTTATAGTTTTACAGTGAAAAAAAATAATACTACAAAATAAAACTAAACAAAATATTTTTAATTCGTTAAAACTTTTCATATTTTTGTCTCAATTTCAGAAGTACAGCTCTAGATGCGCAATATTTTTAGTTAATGTTAAAGCTGAGTTCCCCATATAAAAACAATAACTCCGGAAGGCGTAAAGATAATAATAAAATAAAACCAATATTTTAACGTCAAACAAGTGTATTCACTGAAACTTGTATATTATTTCAATATCGCTACTTACATGGACATGTTTATCTTAACGTAAAAGTAACAAATATAACATTTTGTGCTTAATAAAAAATATATAAGGCTGTAACAAAACGATGGCGAAGTATCAATACTTTCAAACTAACATTGGCAACATTTATACACAATGTGACCAAAAAAAAATCGTGACATCGTACATGTCATATCGCGATGTGGGTAGATAAAAAAAAAAGTATTGCTAAATAGTATTTACACACTTTTTCAATTAAAATATAGAGCCGTCAAAAACACGAATATCGATCTTAAAGTAATAAGTGTAAAATTTGATTTCATAAAAAAATATAGGGTGTATCGACTCTTCGCCGTCGAAATGTTACTACAAACGAGATACAATATTTAAAAGAAATAAGTACATAATTACGAATTTTGATGTAAACACGAACAGATATGAAAATTACCATCAGCTGGGCTCGGGCTCCTCTCCTCTATCTAGAGAGCAGAGAGGGTTTTAGGCCGTAACCACACGCTGGCCTAATGTGGGTTGAAAATTACCATAGGTAGTACATGTTTAAAAGCAAAATTAAAAAGCTTGTTCTATAATTATATTATTGGACAATGTTTTAAATATACGTGTATTGTCAACATATTCTGCTGTCAAACTTTTGCAGAAGAGAAAAGCATTTGATTTTCTAAAGGACCACAAAATTTTCCTACTTACATTGATTTCATGTATTTTGGATAATAAAATTAAAAACCAATTTATAGTCTGCTTCGAAATCATTTAATGAATCATGTTTACATGTGTTTAAATATTGAAACCAGTCATTATGATACGCCTCAAAATTTAATTCTTGCTAGATTAGTGCAATATAAAATCATCTTTATCACAATACAATATTAGTTCATTTCCATCGGCAATTTTTTCCTTTAAGTACGTTGTTAATGCGGTTAGCATAACGCGGGCAGCGTCCAGCCACTGATTAGGTTTATTAATATCGTATGCAATATGTTGCCCCTTCTGCAATCGAGTGCACCTATATAATAAGCTTTTTAATATTAGTTACAATTTTATATCTAGAAACTGTGGCATATAAAAATAAATACGACTAATATACTTGTCTATACGTATTGCTTGTTTCAATATTTATTTTATATATTTATATTGTATTATTATAAAGCTATTATGTTTAAGACACACTGATACAGCGGCGGCCAAAAGCTAAGCGGTGAGAGTAAAGAATCATTTAAAACCATATATTTTTACCGCATAATTTCGCTCTAGAGGCTAGAAGCTAACCACAGCAATTACTTTTCTAATTAATTTGACTTTCAAAGAAAGAATAAAAAACAAGTTAAAACAGACAACAGATGGTCGATTCTTGTTAAATTGGGACAATAAAATCAACTATAAGTTAATTTTCTTTTGACTTTTTAGGAGTCAACCACTGCCATCTCGTTAAAGTCCAATTTGATTTTCTAAGGACCGAAAAGTGATTCGTTTACATTTTCCAAAAAGACAAATTTTCAGAAGTGGTATATGATATTTTTATTAACCTTTTTACACGCCACTTACGTCATAGCCACAAAGCTACAGTTGAAAATGAGTTGTTATTATTCAAAAAATAGATCACATTTTAATTTGCCAGCTATGACGACGTAGTTCCGAGATGTCGTATGAATTATTGATAATCGAAGCACAAATCCATTATGAATCTATAGGCATTGCTATGTACATCTTTTAGTATATTATTTTACATTTACATATATTGGCTGTAATATTGAAGCATACAAAAATATTTTTAAGCAATGCATACATCTCTATGTGGTGTTATTTTTATTTCATTGTAATTTGTAATATTCTCTCTGAAAAACCTGCTCAAGTCTAAAAGAATATTTATTATGTACATGTATTAAAAAGACTTAATCATTTTAAAACAACGCAATATTTGAAACGAGTATTTTAGATGATTAAGTGTATGTAGCAAGAACATACAATTGTAATAATATCAAACAGCCAAAGTAAGAATAACCGACAAATAAAAATATATATATATCATACCTTTATATTACTATCGTAGCTAGCGTTTTAAAATACAGTATCAATAGACACTTTCTCATGGCTGTATAATACTATACAAATTTTATGGGTATTTTTAAGCTTGGATTTGCTTATATATTACACGTTTAAATATTCTTTTAAACTTGAGAGACAAAGAGATCTCAAATAATATAATACATAATGCAGAAAATGCTACTTTATACTAAACCTATTTATATTATAGTATATTTAATAACATTTATTTAAATATAACTTTATAAGGATTAGGTACCTACAAATATTTATTACAAATACTCTTATAAATAATATGGCTACGCATTTTTAAAATAAACTAATAGATAATACAATATTAAATTTTCTTTTGGAATGTATTTGTGAATATTTTACATAATTTTGATATCCAAGTATAAATACTAGGTTAAACATAATATTTAAAGAATTTCGCCGTTAACATAGGTAGTTTATAGGTTGTCGATATGCCATACAAGGGGATCTTTGGAAATTGCATACATAAAACTTAGGTAGCTTAGGTCTAGTCTTTAAAATAATGACTTAAAAGTAACTGTCCCCTATATAACGTGTAATATAGACATCTAAAACAAGAATTTTGTTTTCCCACCAAAAATAATTCCACGGTCTTTAGTTAATTATTCCAGTTCTAAATTTACATAATTCTAGTTCATTCTAAATACATTGTTTATGGTTATAAAGCGATTATATTTAAAGGGCGCCACACACTATCAGTTTGCCGGACGATGACGGCTTGATAACTGATAATCTGTGGGGCCCTTAAGTGTTTAGCAAAATTGGTGAACGCGTTACATAATTATGACACATACTAAAGCTACCTCCAAACGTTGGGCCAATTGAACCATATAAGCCACAGCATAGATAAAATATATTTACATAATTGAACTACTGCCAATTTGTGTAAACTTATCATTCGATTTTTTGTACACTGTGAACGTTATTGGCTCATGTTAGGCCAACTTATGGTGGCGACATATGGCCATTATTCCACATATTGCGAATGTGCCTTAGAATTTTTTAATGCGAATGAAGTATATACTCTTCATTGTCAATCTTATTGTAAATGTTTAATAAACTTTCATGCTAACATCTAGGCATAAGAAATAAAATAATCAGAATTAATTTCTTTCTAATAATCCTGACAATTACAACTCGTATATATCTTTAATTACGAATATAGATTAAAGGCTCATTTAAAACAAGCAAGCTCCATAATAAGGTTCATTTAGGATCTTTTTTATCATCGCTGGAAATCACTTAGGGATGTGACACATAGAACACGTTCTTGCGTTCTTCATTCACTGTTTTGTTTTACGTTACACAAGACCTGCCCGATCAGGAGGCGTTCTGACTGCGTAGGTCAACCAGTACAGCTCAATACATCATAAGAACGTAAAACTGACCGCTTGAACGCATGATCACATGAACGCGTTCTGTGTGACAGATCCCTAATGCACCTCAGCGAACCATAAGCGCTTCGCCGAATTGACCTCGATATTGTACCATTCGATGTTGAATTTGATCGGCTTCGTTTACGAACTGCGTAGTCCACTAAGCGTTAACACAGATATAGAGATATTGTTTAATAATAAATTATATACATCCATTTCAGCCGAAGACGTCATATTAACAAAGTAATTATTCCACAGACAGCATAAGGCTGCGTTTCCACTAGAGATGTGCTTCATTTACCTCACGTGAGGTAAATAGGGCGATTCTACTGGTTGATAATAAACATTGCATTCTCGCACATCTCTGGTGGGAACGCAGCCTAAGAAGTAGGTACCTTAAGAAACTTGCATCGTGTAAATGGCGATTCTATTGAAATCATTTGATGATCGCAAAATTATTGTGTCAGTTATGTGGTAATTTCGAGATATAGAAAAATTCTGTGCCTACCTTTTAGCAGGGTCTACATACCGACGCTGAAAAGCCCGGCTATTTCTATTAGCTATGAGACAGAATGCAGCCTATCTCTCTGCCTCAATTCCTCAAGCTGTGGCAGAATTGATACCTGCTTATTGAAGTATTCTTCGAGTGCTTGTTCAGTTAGCATCGTGGCTAAAAACTGTTCGAGAGTTATTGACCATACGCCTTCTGATCCTGTTTCTTTCGACGGTGAAGGCTTTGCGCTATCTTGTTCGGTTTCTGTGGAATTTCCGTTTGGATCCAACTGGAATAAAAAAAGATATTTTATTTTTACAATTTTATGGCCAGGACTAAATAAATACAAGACACATCACTAATAAATAGCACAGTTTGGCGATCTATCCTTTAATTAAAATCGAATAGTTGCCCATTGGTAATAATTCTTATCAATGTATTATATCATAAAATATCACAACATTTTAGAAGGTTAATTATCTGTAGTGAGTTTCAGATATGAAGCCAATTCATGTAGCATTTTTTTAAGATAATTAAAACACATACCTGTGTTTCTGGTTGTTTTTCGGCGGCGGCAGCTAGAAACAGGCTGTCTTGTGAAATCTCGCGGTCGAACTGCCGATGATGATTCAGTTCACCCAGTTGTAAAAGACGTGTGCCTAAAGTAAGAGATAATTTAAATAGTATAGCCGACTTTGGCGTTCAAAACGTTAATGTTGGTTGGTATACGTAATGTATCCACCAACACGTGGTATGCGTAATATTATACATATCGTATAGGTCTCGCACAAACTTCTAGTTCGCTCTGAAGTTGAACCCCGTTGTTTTTAAAATAGAAAATGAACTTCGTTGCTTTGTGTTCGGAAATTTTCGAGCCGCTGTCCCACGATACAAACGGACTCCCAACACACCCGAAGGAAGTTAATTTACTATGTTAAACAGCAACGGGCTGCAACTTCAGAGCGAACTAGAAGTTTGGCGAGACCAAGGAACTTATATCTCTAACTAGCTGGAATGCTTACCTTCACGTCAAAAGCGTTCCGAAAAAATCTAGGGATATTGTCTCTCTCTACTGCATATCATTGTTAATTACTGTCATTTGCGAGAAAGGGACAGATTCCCTCCATATCTCGCTTTCATAGAATTTTTTTCCTGTCATTATTGTAACAAACAAATACCAACCTTATTTCGTAAATCACAGAGTAGCTTTTAATTTTTCTAATATCGTCCCGTAAGCATTCCAGTTAGTTAGGAGATATAAGTTCCTTGGGCGAGACCTACCCACCATGGAGAATGGTATACGTAGTATTTATTATACGTATACGTACCCGCCAACACGACGGCTTCATAGACGACGGGGTCATGTTGCGTCAGGTCGTGCAGTACGGCCAGCAGCTGTAAGAAGTGGTCCCTGGGCAGCGGCGGCGCGGCGGGGGGTGCGGCGGGGGTGCTGGCGCCGGACGCCAGCCCCGCCAGCCCGCAGGCACGCACGCTGTCCGCGCTTATGTAGTTGCTGCTACCTGATATAACCGAACGTTATACGTACAGTGCGCAAAAGAGATAGGTAAGCAGGGTATAAGGATTCAGAAAATATTACCTATTATATATTTTTGAAGTTTTTATTAACCATAACAACTACTCTCATTTATTAACCATGGCAAATCTCTTTAAAATATTATTATAATTCTGAAAAGAATTTCATCCTTATAGGCGGCTCTGCATACGTATCTTCTTTGGGCTATAATGAGTAACTCCACATAATATTATGAAACTTGTGAAATTTTAGATAGATTTAGAATGTTTTTTTTTAGAATGATAGCTATAGTTAACCTTTCACCGGCAATAGCCACCATAACTGGCAAACGAAATTTAAACAATACTATAATTGTGGAACTGAGTTAATAACAAATCGTAATGAAATTACACATAGACTAGAACCTGCAAAATAACAGAGGCTACTTTGTAAAGTGGACAAAGCCGCGTGCTTAAATAAGTGCTTGTTAAAATAATAAGAGTACAAATAAAACTTTCGGTTTATTGACTATTGATATTTTTTGAATTCTAAACTTAAATACGTTTTAAAACCGTACCGCACATGCATTTAAAATCGCTACCTACACCGTTAAACACCGGATTAAGAAATGTACTAACAAAATATATAAATAAGAATTTAAGTTCTAAAGCTATTTACCACATGGACTATTATCGGAGTCACTTTTGTCCAAGAGATTGCCATCGGTGCACACTTCGCTTATTGATCTCTGCATAGATCCCGGCAGGGGTTCAGGTGTCGTTGACTCGTCGTCTACGCTGCAAAACGATTAAAAAAGAGCTTTATTAAAACAATAATGACAAGTGACAAGAATCTGGGGGCGTATTCTGAATTTCGACATTCGATTAGTCGGTTTTGATGTTGTTGTTAAATGTAAGGAAATTTAGATATGCTCGCTGTCACTTTCAAACATTTGACAGCGACATCAAAACCGTCTAATCGAATGTCGGAATTCAAAGTAAGCCCCCAGATTCTGTCCCGGAAAGGCTTGGTTCGGCCGTGGAATTAAACTTCGGAGATAGTCAATCATTTAAATTGTTAATTATGTTTATTTCGAATCACACGGAAAATTCTTTTTCCCAAAACGCGGCAATACGTAACTGTTTATTATTAAATATATAATTTACTATATACATACCTATCAAAAAACGATATAGCATCGGTAGCGAGTTCTTCACCGGTGTCAGTGAAGTGGGTAGGTCTGAGGTCTCGTCTCGGCAGTAGGGGTGGCGCGTGGCACGCGTACAACGCTTGTAGACGTCTTGCGGCGTCCGCGCGGCAGCACAGCCCTAGCGCCACGGACAGACCCCGAGCACTCACTATTCCATCATCGTCATAGTCCATAAGCTATACAACAATCATTATTTCGATTATTTATAAAACTGATGCAACTTAAGGCGCCGACCCCTCTGCACGCGGTTTAGCGGTCAGAGTTCCGAGTTCTGTGTTCCACGTTCACTGTAATCTATATGATAGCCAAGAATCCTACACACCTAAAGCAAGTGGTCTGCCAGTTGCAATGTACGCAAGTGTGAACGCGGAACGCAGAACTCGGAACTCTGACGGTTAGTGGAGTCGAGGCTTAAGGCTAGGGTAAAAGTGTGTGTAGAACCCTCATTTACTAGAGCGATATAGTAAGAGTCGAGTGCATAGTCGATTCCGCCGCGTTTGGCCGCACTTTCGCCCTCGTTCTAAGTGATAGAATGGAAGAAACAGGAATGTAGGCATTCAACTAGAAAGGGTCGGGTAATAAAAAAAGTAATTAACGCCTTGTTTTACCTTCAGATAAGTGTCGTCTAAACTATCTTTTTTTTTTTTTTTTTTTTTTTTTTTTTTTTTTTTTTTAGTTTATCTAAGACATAAATGACAGATTTTAAATTAAAAAGACGTCAAAATTATGTGATGAAACGAGCCCTGTCATTGTTTTAAATTTTTTTAATTGAATAATCGTCTTTAGGCGTATAGACTTAAGTACACGTTTTTACTAAATAAACTTTAAAGTTAAGTAACGTCTCTGAGTATTTGAATTAGTACTCACTTTAAACATCCTGCCAGTGATTGCTTCAGCAAAATCGCCCTTAGCCCACGGCGAAAGTGCAGAGTATAAAGTTTTAAATTGCGTGTAATCCAATCTGTACGCTTCGTAAGGAGCTTCTAATCGCTCGCATGGAACACGTTTTGCCCAGAAAAGCTCTTCACGTATGACGCTCAGTAACTCCTAGGATAAAAAAGAAAGTAAATTTAAAATTATTTATAATATAATAAATAAAAATATATAAGAAATATACGAAGGGAATCTGTTCTAGATTATTGATTATCATCCAGAATAATTGCAAACCAAGGTCCATATTTGTGCCGTGACGTGTTTGTTATTTACCACAAAATAGAAAAAAAATCCTTTTTTTTAAATAATTGGTAGTTAATTTTATTACATCATCATCACCTTCACCCATGAATGTCCCACTGCTGGGCACGGGTCTCCTCCATAAATTGTGAAGGGAATTTAGCCTACTATACTACGCTGGCCAAACGACAGCATCAAGAGCCAATTATTTTATGACATCGCAATAAATAATTTGTGATGTCATAAAATTAACGTAGTAAGTATTAGGTTTAACTACATAATATATATTGAAATGTAATAATGATTTCCCTGTAATATTCTTTTCTTTAATAAAGTAAAATAGATATTTTCATAGCTCTCCAATCTATACAATTATTTGTATCGGCCAGAGATCCTATCTCATTTGGACAGGCCTATTCTATAACTAGTGTAACATACTTGCAACTCGTTGAATTCAAGCAGCTTATCATGCTGCAAAGCTCTGAGTGTATTCCTCTCTAGACTGTCTTCTAGTTGGCGTACTACTCTTAGCCGATGTTTCAACCGTAAGTGTTCGATGTTCTCACTCGATACACTCGTCCCGTAAGTGCGGTACGACTGGTATATTAACTCTTGGATTTTTATCGTCTGAAAATAAAATTACGCTATTAAAATCAAAAGACAGAAAAATCAAAAGACTGAAATTGACAAAGATAAATTTAATCTTCGAACGGTTTTTATACTGACAATGTGATACAAAGATATTAAAATTTAAAAAATGATTGCATTCTCTTTATTCAGAGATGTTATATTCTTAAGTAAACTTCTACTAAACTATGTTCGCTACTTAGATCAAAAGTTTCGATTCTACAATTCGCTCGGTTAATCTTTTAAGAAATTGATACGACTTTTCGTTGGCATTCGTCACTCGTACCGATTTGACGCGTCGTGCGAGCGAGATAGTAATATTTTTATCACATCAGTAATTATGCCATTAGTGTAGAGGCAAATGGCAATCTATATTATATATATATATATATCTATAATCTAACGACATGTCAGATTGATCACGTGCCATATAAATAGCTTATGTCAGGAATGGGAATAAATGTATTGATGTGACATGTAATATATTAGGATGGAAGCGGAGCATTTGCAACTGTTAAGGAGGGTGGGAGAGTGGCAGAAAAGAAAGAAAGAGAAGTAGAAAGTTGAGTAGTAGATAGTTTCTATTTTATCATTATTTACCCTTTCAGCAGTCCGTGGCTCGGTAGACAGCGCCATGGCTTCTTCATTGTAGATACCTCCGAGGTAGTCGTTAAGTACCTGCATCGCCTGGCCATCTTCAGAACATTTCAGCAGCTTGTCGCGGTTGATATCCAGTATTGTCAGGGTCACCTGTAAGAACATCATCCTCATCATCATCATCAAAAAAAGTTATTTTTTATCGACTGATAAGTTTTATATAAGGGTGATCAAGCTTCGTCAGGAGAAAGCTAGCAGTACAGCTTGTATACAGTTGTCTCAAAATTATAAGAGAGGGCGCTACTAAACTTTAGGGTGTTTTTTTTATTTAAATAAATATTTACTAGGGATGACTACACAAGTGAACTTAAAGAGATAAATTGTATAAAAGTACAAATTTACATTCAGATCGTTAGCGCCTTTTTTTTAATTAAATAATTTAATAATTTACTACCTTTAATTTAATATTTTAAATGTTAGTATAAAGTAATTTTGTTTGTACTTTCACGTCTTAACCACTCAACTGATCTTCATGAAATTTCACATAGGTATAGTCTAGCACCTGGAAAACGACATAGGCTACTTTTACTAACACACAACGCTGGTGGAAGCTAGTATTTATACTACAAGAGTTCATGTATATTAGCAGAAGATACGTTACGTAAGTTCAGTTCAAAATATCTCTAATATCTATAACAAACGGTACACAATCATACCTGGAATATAACTTTAGCGCCATCATAAAAGAAGCAGTCCATAACATTGACAGCGCACTCGTAAGGCATCACGCTAATGAACAGAGTCAGGAACCACGATAAAGAGATCATCTTCATCATGCCAAGCTCGTCCAGCTTAGCGTGAAGTTCTGGTAGGTGGACCTCTGTTAACTCTTCGAGGACGCCTTGATCCACCTTTAACAACGTATATGGGAATTATTGGTGCTCCGGATGCCCGTATATTTAAATTACAAAAAGTTTATATAAATATACAGACATTGAACGTGTCAGACACGTGCCGTATCAGACAAAAAATATTCTACTATAAAATTTGTATAGTAAAGGTAAAGGTGGCCGTTGGATGCGGGCGGCACAAAATCGCTCTCTGTGGCGGAAATTAGGTGAGGCCTATGTTCAACAGTGGACGTCATTGGGCTGATATGATGATGATACAATTTGTATTAATCCATTTATATCTCTCGTAACGTACACTACTCGGGCGCACAGACGCGGATCAACAAATGCTGTCCTATTCTATAGAAAAATATTATTATGTCTGACACGGCACGCTCCATGTCTGTAGATATAAACGGCTAAAACTATACAAACTAAGCAGTGGCCAAATAAAGAACGACGGCAGCGATGTCCAGCGCGACTTCAAGTACTTACAATAACATATATTTATATATTATTTATGGCAATAATAATTATATAGAATTTAAGAACATAATGTTGTTTTATTTACATCCTCTAACGGCCGATTTCAATAATATATCTATGGATTTTTTAATAAATTTTACTTTACTTTATTTGGCTACTAAAGTTAGAATTTTGACACATTTTGTATGGAACTTATGTCAAAATTCTAACTTAGGTAGCCAAATCCATAGATAGATAGATTATTGAAATCGGCCATAAGTGAGTAAGTAAACACCAGCGTTACAACAATTTTATTTGATTAGTGTAACATCTGTACTCATATATTTGAATGAGTCATTTTGTAGTTACTAAACTGATACAAACATACAAATTTGCATAATATTCGTTTAAAAATAAATTATTTTTCCTTCAAACTATACTTTCAATATACGTTCAGAATACGTAAGAGCTGGTTCTGCGCTCATTGTGATATTTTTATAATATTTTAAAAACTTGGCGCTCAAGGCACGGCGATACCGATTTGACGTGGCGGTCAAAAGGTTAAATAAAACATTATAGAATGGTATGTATTCTCAGTAGATCGATCTTTCTAGAAGAAAATAACACTCACCAAAGCACCAACCACTCTAGTATTGTAATAATCAGGTAACAATGTTTCACAGATGGTAGCTAACAACCAGAAGGCCTGTTCTTCTGGGCAGTATATGAGTAGCACTGAAGCTACAATGTTCATCGCTTGGCAGTACCCTATTGTTGGGTTCTTTAGTGCGTATGCGCATAGTACACGGCGTAGTGCTGAGATGCCTGCGGAAAAATATGACTTAAATATTCTAATTCCAAATTTTGTTTAGCAAAATTTGTTTGGAAAGAACAATGTTGATGTCGAACAAAATCATCATCATCATCATTTCAACCCATAAACGTTCCACTGCTGGGCACGGATCGCCTCCAAAGAATGTAAAGGGAATTTAGCCTACTGGCCAAACGGGTTGGTATAAGGTTTGTGTCCTTTTCCTATTCTCGCAGTGCTCTTGTCTGCATAAGGTTAGCTTCCTTAGTCGCCTTTTAAGACAACCACGGGTTGAAATGGGGTAGCAGTAGACACTAGCGACATTGTGTATAATACTGGTCCGATTTGAAAAAATATTTTAGTGTTGGATAGCCCATTTATCGCGGAAGGTTATAGGCTATATAAAATCAAGCTACGCCCACTAGGAGCTGAGCAGTGACCAAATAAAGAACGACGGGAGCGAAGCCCTGCGCGACTTCTAGTCGTAAAAAACCCTTACCAACATCATTCTGGAACGCTCTATGCTCAGGTAGGGACCGATGCAAGTCCCTTTCAATCTCATCATTCGCTGGATTCTTAGACGATAACGCTTCGTTTACATGACGCTCATATAACCCCTTATTCTGCGTCTTCTGAAGTATAGACCCTGAGAACACACTCCATAGCTCCCCTCTAAGAGACTCCGGTATACCATTGACGACAAGTTCGCTGCCTTCTGTGGTTTGGTACATGCTGACACCGCGACCTACTTCTGCCATGTGGTCTTCCCATTGCTTCTCCTAAATGAAGAAATGTTTGGTTATTATGTGCCTGCTTTCTACGAGGATGTTGTCTTTATTTAGAACTAGGTAGATTCTTAAGCCCTTTACAAAATTATTGACTAAGTATTAAACCAGGTTTAAATTGACATAAGCCATTGTTTTAGTGTCAAAGTTGTCAATTTAAACCTGGCTTAATGCTTGGCTTAAAGGGGGGAAGTTCATCACACACCATTAGAATTCGATGAAATAGAATGGCTTGAAGAGCAGAGCAAATATTAAGGTGGATGTTCCGAAACGTCTCCTCCAAACATTTTACTGAGCGTATTTTTTTTCAACATAGACATTTTTTTGTTAGTACTTTCATCATGTCCATCCATCCGTATTTCAATATCCACTGGTGGACGTAGTCTCACCTAATATCCGCCACAGTGAGCGAATTTGAGCTACCTTCATCCAATATCCATCTACCTGTTATCGGAGATGTATTATTACTGCAAAGTACCTTTTTCTGCTGCATCTGCCTTATAGGTGAGGTCTGATGTGTCTTGAAGAGCGTCATGAGTGGAGGCTGAGGCGTCCACCCGTCCCCCTCAGACCGCGCCACAGCTTTCGTCGCCTTCTCCCTGTACACATCACTATCATTCACGAAATTGAGTCAGTGAACAAAAATCAACCTTAAATATATCATGCCCAGAGTCGAAAGTCCGTGTTAGCGATGGCAGGAACATGTTGTTAGATGAAGATCCCTGTTAAATAAATGATAATAGAAAAGACACAGATGAGAAAATCGATGTTGCCAATGCAATCAAATGTATAAAAACCTTAAACACAGGTACACCAGATACATCCATAAATAATTATGTCTATTGCAATTCCATTGCCGCAATTTAAGGTTAACAGAAAAATAATTTCTAATTAACTAAGAAAAATATTAAAGTTTGCTGAATATAAATTCATAAATCAAAAACCATTCTAGCAGTAAAAACCAACAAAAGGATAAATTAATAAAAGCTTAAAAAATCAGTTACTGATAAAACGCCATTTCGCACATACATTTGAAGCGATACAAAATAAAAAATAGGACTTAGCAACTTTAAACCTTATAACAAAATAAGCCGACAATTACGCGAAGACCTTGTCTGATTGTCCCTGTTTTACTTTAAAGGTGTGATGTGAAATTACACGATATTAGTCAGAAAAACATGCATGAAACCAAATGAGACTTACTTCGGTAACTTAGCGAGAAGTTCTGAGATCTTGTGCACTAAGAAATCTCTGTCAGATATATTCCCGAAGAGGAAGCTGGTGTGATGTGCTGTGGTGATGAGGATGCTGCCGGAGTCTCCTGAGGAACTGGCAGCACCTCCAGAATCTGCTCGCTCCACTTGGTGTACGTTGCGGAGAGCTATCGTCAGGCGAACTAGATTGGTAACCTGAGAAAATATCAAAGTTCATTTTACAATTATCAAAATTCATTTTACAATTATCAAAGTTCATTTTAGAATTATCAAAATTTATTTTACAATTATCAAAGTTCATTTTACAATTATCAAACTTCAATTAACAATCAAGGGGAGACCGCAACTTGGCAAGCGTAAATAGGACCCTCAGCTAGATGGACTAACGAGCTTAGAAAGAATGTGGAAGGCGGAGGACCAATTTTTATCTTTAACACATCCCTAATAAATATATGAAATGTATTTTATTAAAAATCTTCATTATAATTATGTCTGAAGTATGGAAATGTGTCCGATTTAATTCAGCCCGTAATACACCATAAAGTACTAGACAAATATGAACCAATAGGAATGCATTACATCTCAGCGCGGAGATTTTATGGAATCCTATTGGTTAATATTTTTCCGTTTCTCCGTTCTGCCAACTCACTCCGCGCCAATGGACACGCAACCTAATGAACCTTTGGTCTACTTTGGGTAAAGAATCAGAATAATATTTGCCTACTTCAGGCAAATACATGTTATTCTGTTTCAATTGATTCGTGTACTACAAAATGTCTCTGTGGCTGGCGGAACTGAGTCTACTAACTTATGTAACGACGATATATTTATAATTATCGCTGGTCTCGTATGGTATGTATCGTAGATTAGCATTGAAGCGGTTAAGCAGTGCTTTCAAAATTGTATTGTATATTTCCACATAAAACATAACAGCTTAAAAACAAAATTAAAAATTTTGAAAAAACCCACGACGATAACATCTACCTATACAAAATAAGAAACGCAACATATAAAAAGGTTTAAATAACTTTATTTTAAATCCCTGACGAAAAGATAATAAGTAGCGTAAAAACAATCCCAAGAAAATCCGTCAGGAGCTGCCATACCCTGACTTGAAATGAACAAAAGTATTGCAGTTTTACGTATTTGATACCTACCTAATTATTAACAATATTTAGTTTACAATATATATTTAATACTAGAAACAGTAATGATATTGGCAGCCCCCGACGAATTTTCTTGGGATTGTTTTTACGCTACTTATTATCTTTTCGTCAGGGATTTAAAATAAAGTTATTTAAACCTTTTTATATGTTGCGTTTCTTATTTTGTATAGGTAGATGTTATCGTCGTGGGTTTTTTCAAAATTTTTAATTTTGTTTTTTATTTTAAATATTTTCAAAGAGCGCCCTATCTTACTAACTGTAAGTAACTCGTATAAAATTTTAAGAACCTTGACAGATAAATAAAAGTTTTATACTAAGATAGAACAAACACATTTTTTTTTTATTTACTGTTGCAGTAAGTCTTATAACTTGAAATTATCATTTTAATTTTCTTATTTTAAACTTTTTAATGAGCGCCTTATCTTACCATGTAAGCTCTAGAATGAATGGAATTTGCATGGAGCTTCGACTATATTATATATATTTTATTTTTTGTTGACTTGTGTGCTCATCCGTCGCACAAAGGTCGCCGGAGCCCCGCTTCGCGGGGCTCCTACTTCTGGGTGGTTTGAAAAAAAAAATAACCCTAACCTAACCAGTCCGATTCGGATTGCTTTGAATCGGGGGGTGTTAAGTTTAGCTATCGCACATTGATTGCCGTAGCCGGACTGCCTTCGGCATTAGCGCAGATTTCCACCTATAATGGCTTGTATCTCGAAAACGGTGCGTGCTATCGCAAAAATGATGAAAATTTGGTTACACCCCGAGCACGGGATACCTACAAGTTAGAATAAATAAGGTAGGTAGGTGTTTATATAACGTCAGTCAATAAACTCTCACTTACTAATTTTTTTTAGGCTTATCATTGTATACCTCAGTACTAATATTCAGTGATATAACAACACGAGATCGGTTTTCGGATTTTTTCCTTTACTTGTGCAACTTGTTATTGCTTCTGGCCAAATTTCATGATTCTAGGTCTACGGTAAGTTCCCTATAGATTATGATCGTCAAGATAAATCGTCAAAAATGGAGCATAAACAGCTGTATCTTTTGATTGCGTTAACTTAGAATTTTGATTTTTATTTTACGCCGAGGGTTTGCAGACCCAAGTATATGATATTAATTTCAGCTTTATACCTCTATGCGTTCTTGAGAAAAATATTCTAGACAGACGGACAGACAGACAGACAGACAGACATACAACGGAGTGATCCTATAAGGGTTCCGTTTTTTTTCTTTTGAGGTACAGAACCCTAAAATTGCATAAACGGTCACCCATCTATGAACTGACCTTATCCGAAGTTGCTTAACCTCATGAGTGTAATCAATATCTCAATACTACAATGCTACGTGTCCCTATACAGTAACAGGTCTAATTATTTTACAGATAACTGTAAACTTAAGTTTGCTTAGTCTATTGCAGCGCCCCCTGGCGAAAAAATACAATATCGTGTATCCAAAAACAATCCTCGATAAATCACAAATACATTACAGAAAACCGTATCGAAATCAGTCTAATCGTTTTAAAGATAGGAGGGCACAAAGGATTCAACGAAATCAGTGTATTGTAGCGCCCCCTGGCGAGCTATTAACATAACACCTATCTAATAACCTGTCCCCCAGAGCCGCACACACTTTACAGAAAACCGCATCTAAATCGGTCAAACCGTTTCCGTGATATAAGGCATTATGTTGGAACACACAAACACACAAACACACAAACACACAAACACACAGCCTCTCACCCCAAACGCATATACCGTCTCCGTTCCGTCGTGGGTAAATAGGTAGTGAAAACCCGGCAACAATATAATTACATAGCCGGTCTATTATCTATAACAACAAAGATGACATAAGCTAAGTTAATGAGTCAATAGAGATAAAAGTAGAATTCCTATTTAACGCACTTAAGGCAACACAGAAATATGTTTTTACACCTTATTGCTGCCAGATAAGGCTGATAGTTGCATAACATACTTTAATAGAATTGTATAATTATACAGCAGCCGGTTTAATTAATAGTATTCTTATTGTTATCAATACTCGTTCCATATCGCTCTTAGGACCTTGATTAGAGACTTAATGCCAATAAAAGGCTGTCTATATTCGGGTCTTAAATGTCATTTATATTTTTTAATATTATATAATACCTATACTAGCGACACACCAGTTTCTAACAGGTACTATTAATAGATATTATCATACAAACATTTGATTAATAATTTGTCCCATAGATTTTCTAAGTTAAATAATAGTACATAATGATATAAGTGCGGTAAGTTGATAATTACAGCCGAGGCGATATTGCTACAAGAAAGCAGAGGCTGTAATTATCAAACCGCACGAATGTCATACGACGTTTTACAACATATTTGCGAGGAAATAAATAAAATTCGGACTTTCTTAGAAAAAAACAAATACAGCGAAAAGAAAAAGGGCGCGGAATAATTTTTACTTGTCACAAATTATCGATGCGCGCGCATCAGCGCTTTTTTTTAAGGCAAAAACACAAATACTGGCTAGTATTACTAATAAAGTAAATTAATATTTTTATAACATATTTGCTCGTAAAGGGTCTCTTATTTCACCAATTTCAGTGTTGTAATGTATCTCATTACGCACTAGTGCGGTAATGTAAAGTAAATTGCACGGATTCTCATGCTCACATACCAATAATCAAGGTAGCCGTAGCCAGCAGTGGGACGTTTGTGGATTCAAATACTGAATGTATAATTTTATAGGCTTAATAGCTTTACTCGATTAAAACAGAAAGAATATTCTTACTAAAGAACAATATGGAAAACGTTATTATAAATAGATAAAATCTGATATTATATTACACAAACACATACAAGCAATTTGTTTTCCAGTATCTAACAACCACTTCAGTTGCTATCTTAAATTTCACACACCTACACTGTACATATAAATAAAATAAGTACGTTTTCTTTCTAACAATTCCATTCAAAATCAGTTAATAAAATATTATTGTAATGGTTATCTATGTAAACATGTAAAGTACTGGATAAACAAAAATATGGATGTTTTAAGATATCAACATCTACGCCAGTGTACAACTATTCTCATTGCGTAATTTTATGGATGACTAGATCTGCCCGCGACATTTACAATGCATCTGCAAATTTCGTTACATATCTAAGTACTTCTGTAGCTATCACATTGATAAGCCGTATGGCGCGCGACACGAGGGCAAATTTAAGCAAGTTCCTCCTCGGAACTGGTGGGCAGAATGTGTAAGGGGCAGTAGGGGCGCAATAATAAATTTAAATTAGGTACGTGTATAAATAATTGTAAAAGGCGACTTAGGGAGTAATCTTTTGCAGACAAGAGCACTGTGAGAAAAGGAAAATTCGAAATAAACCCTATACCAACCCGTCTGGCCAGCGTGGTATAGTAGGCTAAATTTCCTCCACATTTGTTGGAGGAGACTCGTGCCTAGCAGTGGGTAGTTTATGGGTTGAAATTATGTATGGCCTAACCTGCCTTGCTAAAGTTGCTTAATTTCGATTATCATAATTAATAGAACTGAAACTGTATCCTTTCTTACTAATTCGTTTCGTATTTAAACAGTTGACGAAAAACGTGATTGCCATAATCAATTATTTAAGCGACAAGAGTGCATGCAAATACATACTATAGGTAGATAAGATTATTATAATAATTGATAAAACATATTATCAACATAATTTATATTAAGTTATCACTTACCCGACTGTCAAAACAAATGAAGTTCTGCGACAAATAAAGCCTTCCCCAGTTATGTCTCTTATTGTATGGTGTCCACAAAGTGCATTCTTCTGATCCATCCAATTTCTCATTTTGTGGTAACCTGAACCGTAGTGTGAATAAATTGGACTGCTTTCTCGCGTCCAAGTCCCTTTTGAGAAATGAGGGCTTTTTTGGTACATTCTTGCTTAGTTTCGTTAATAGATCCTTGTCGATATTGAAGCTTCCTGATTTGTCGTCTATTAACCTGTAAGAGGAAAATATATATTATTTTATTTATTTTATTTTTATCCGCTGTGGCTGAAATTAGGTTAATCTATGTCCAGAAGTGTACCTACGTCATTTGGCTGATATGATGAGGATGGTTTAACTTTACGTATACACATAGAATTGTACAATGGGAGATATAATAGATATGAAAGTAAATTTAAAAATCGTTGAACATACATAAAAATAATTACATAGAACCTCCTTCTTTTTTGAAGTCGTTTAAAAAATATATAAGGTACCATAACGTCCGCCCGCCTAGTGTTTCAATAAAAATAGCCTAGGTTTTCAAGACTATAATCTATCTGTTTGGCAAATTTCATACATTTCCTTTTGGCCGTTCTGGCGTAATTGAATAACAAACATCCATCCATAAATTCATCCGTCCTAACTTTGGCATTTATACCTAATATTAGTAGGATCTAAATTATGCAGTAGATATTAATAAAGAAAAATATTAAAATAGCCCATCTTTCTTTATTAAAACTTTATAGATTTATGGAATTGGCGTTCGGTGGCGCATCGGTAATGTATACAACTGCGGCGTAAGAGGTCTTGGGTTCCTTTCCCTGATCGGACCAAAACTGTTTTGGGGTTTTCATTTATGAAACTCCAAACATCCCGCAGTCTAGAATTATGGCCGTTTGATAACAATAGGCTCACGCCCTATTACATGGGACCTAACATATCTGGCGAAATGTGATACACTTTTTACACAAAAAACGGCAGTATTTCCACTTTACGCCAATTCTCAAATGAGTTATAAAAACAAAACAATCAACAATCAAGTTATAAAAACAACACGGACAATTTACTATAACTTGACGCCTCTCACATTAGGAAAACAAAAAAGCCAAAGACATTCGATCACCGACTCATTACCTAAAAGCCTAATGACATTCCCCATTACGATAATTAACTAGAGCACAAAACACATGTAAAGTTAGACAAAGCACTTTGCCGATTACCGAAATAATTAATAAGATTTCGATAGTAACTAAAATAAGAATATTGTTGGTAGGGATACTAAGTCACAGTATTTTAAATAAATTACTACAATACTTCAGTGTCTGGTATTGTACCCAATAAATGACAAAAAGCTCGCTCCGCATAGTAAAAACTTGAAAAAAATTTGCCGCGAAACGTTGAATTTTTCGCGCAATTTTCTCAGAATTCGATATACCATGCGGGCAAAACCTAGTCCGAAGCTAGTCATTCAATAAAGCCATTTTGTTTCGACCAATAGGTAGGTAGAAACAAAAATATGTTTAAGACAATAATAAAAGTTATATCGACAGAAAACAGCTGATTCATTGAGTGCTGGTAAAGGCAATTCGTTCTAGTTTCTCACCGATTTCAGCCTAATTACAAACTATTCTCGCGTCTTTTGTTTTTATTTTTTGTTGCCAAGGTCATATGAAACACAAAAAGACGCGTGATTATTCTCATTCAAAACATTAAAAACTTTCTGGACTCGTGCATAGGATTGATTTTCGTTTAATAGTTTGCCTGTTTCATTTCAACATTATCTGTCTATTTAACTAGCAATGTTATGGACACGATATTATCGGCACAGTCGAACAGTTTATTACACAACGCTTTGCACACCGGTATTGTTCATTGTAATTATAAGTATTCGAATCAATGAATGTTATTTTTCGAATTATCGTTTTTTACGCAGTAAGGAGAGGACTGTTATTTTGGTTTATATTCCTGACTATGGCAGGGCATCACGACGAACGCCATTCATCAGATCACCCACATGATACTAAATTATTGTATTGTCATCCAAACTATACATATTAAAAGTGATTTCCAAGATTTCGATATATTAAAATTTAGGCGCTGACCACGACCGACGGTTTACATTCTGCGGTCGAGTTCTACGTTTCGCGTTCACATTTGCGTACAAATCAACTGACGGTCTGACTGTTTTTGGTGTGTAGGATTCTAAGATCGCATAGATTACAGTAAACGCGGCATTTGGAACTCGGAACTAGTTATCAGTGAAGCTAACAAAAGCCAGTTAAAAAGACACTATAAAAGTACTTACTGTTTCATAGCAATATTGGCTAATTGCTGCATCAATGCAAACGTCTCATTTTTCCTCAGGAATAGAGTGAAGTAATGTTCGCCCTCTCTTGTCACCACTTTGATTGAATCAGGAAACAAAAGACTGTTGGTTTTAGCCAGCTCAGTGACATCAGCCCATCGGATCTTGATCGAGGTCTTGCGTCCAAATATGTATGAGTAGAAGCACATGTAGTGTACTGAAAGGTACATCCAACCTTGCCTTGGCATTTTGCCTTTCCAGTAACTGTAATATAAAGAATCATTATTAACTCTGTCGGTATTAACGCTGTTGTCTCCTATAAATGCCACAATAGCCGTATAAGCCAGCGCCCAGGGTGGGACAGAGGCAGAGCCTTAATGACGTTGTGTATTCGAATTCGATAATATGTCACATAGAAGGCGTGGTCTCAGCTTGCTGACAGACGGCGCAAACCACACATTACATCTTCTTACGCCCCGACATGGTCACATGGACTATACAGCTTAACCTCTACGGTGTCGGTAGAAGCGTCTCTAAAGTTCTAAAGGTTGTAAAGAAGAACAAAACACTATCTACCTATAAGACCTATAAGGCCACGGGACACACATGTGGCGGCGCAACCACACGAACACGGAGACAGGTGAGGATCGTCCATAGAGCTGTATACATTTTGTACTGGTTGCGCCACCTTTCCTAATGACATATGCCTGAATCTATAGTAAGACGCAGCTTACGGCGTGACGATAAAAGTAGCCAATGGCGTTTATAGGAGACCATAACCGTGGACACACGATGTATGTAGTAGGTAGGCTCCAACTTGCCACCTTCACTTGTTTCATTCACCGTTCTTTTAAAACCCTTATTTAAGCCCCCCTTATGGCCTTTATTTAAGGTTTTAGAATAACGTGGGCCAGTTGGTAGCATGCCTGCCATACCTACTTATTAAGAAGGCTACGAGTTCGCGATGTAGAAGTAATTGTAACAAGAATAACAATTATACATTTGCTAGGTTTGCTTTAAAACAGATGTTTGCGCTTAAATAAATTATCCGTAGATAGTAATGCGAAAATTTCTTTGTTTGCTTTTTGAATTTTCACATGGGAACGGTGTATCGGATCAACATGATTAATAATGAATAGTTGGAGGGCCGACAAAAACATAACCTATACCCTCTGAGTAAGTATATACCTAATTATCCCGATCACAATCATGTTCTCAAGAGTGACATCTAACCAAGCCGTGGAGGAAAGCAAGTTTGTTACTAGCCAGTTGGCGAATTAGGTATGTGGAGTCACTAACAACAATTAATTAACAATTGTTATCTTGCATATAAACAACAAATACCGACCCCATTGAATACAAATAGAGTCAATAACTTTCATATAAAACAAAAGAATGATTCATAAAGATCCTATACTTGGTATGGTTGCTATACCAGTTATAGAACATCGCGTGAGTAAAACTCTTTGTCAATGTGATGCGAATGCGACACTCGCTGGTCGACCAGACGGCCCCACATAGGGTGAATCACCCAAACACAGACGCTGTTATAAATTGATTACGTCGTTAATTCCAATTAATTAAAACACATTCATAAGATTACTTACCTACAGGAATAATAACAAACAAGTTTCTCATCTTTCGGCATCCGAAATCTTTCGTGAAATTCATAATCAACATTTTTGTATGTGATTGTATCTTCATCTAAATGAGACAAGAAAAAATATTTAAATTATTTTTTTTATTAACTATTAACTAAACTTAAGTACTAGGTACAAAAATAATATACTATTATATCAACATAACGGACATTAAATCACTTATAAATGACTGGCTGCATGTGGTACGCTCAGAAACAAAAGTACCTGAACATGTCCATAATTACAAAACGTATGTATACCGTGATAAAAGCGATGGTGGCTGAATGGATAAGGGACCAGCGTGCAAATCACGCTGTCCGAGTTCGATCCCGACCGGCAGTACCAATGTGGATTCCACTTTGTGGAAGTTATATGTACTAGTGAAGTGACTTAACATCTGCTAACGGTGAAGGAAAACATCGTGAGGAAACCCACATACCCTAAAAGAAATTCTATGAGTATGTCTGATCCATCTATCCTTTTATACAACCAGGAATCACTTAATTATATATCGTACAAAGTCTGTTACATTTTTTGGCACAATAAAACTTATTATTATTATATTATCAACCCGCACTAGGCCAGTGTGCACTCACACTGGCCTAGTGCGGGTTGGTTGGTTAGGCCATAATCCACTGATTATGGCCTAAACCCTCTCAGCTCAGCCCCTCCCAGCAGTGGGACTTAATGGGTTGCTGATGAATGATGAATGTATACTGTGGTACATAAACTACTTAACAAGACCAGTGCCAGAATTGAAATTACGATGATAATTCAATTCTGGCACTTATCTTGTTATGTTGTTTTTGAAATTATGGAAATGTTCACCTACTTTTATTGCTAACTGTATCAAACTCTCATAGAATCTTAATCTCTTTTATTTGGCTACTAGCACCCGCCTGTGGCTCCACCTGCGTGGCATTTCTTAAAAAGTTGCCTATATTTTGTTTTGTTGTTTTATTATAAGAATAATATATAATAAATTTATAAGAAGAATATTATAAGTTATTATAAGAAGAATATTATAAGAACCTATCTGAAGTAAAACATATAAAATATAATTCATTTTTGCATTTGAAATTGGACCCTTATGAGTTCTGTAGTATATACATTCATCATCACCATATCAGCCCAATGACGTCCACCGCTGGACATATGCCTCACCTTATCCCCGCCACAGAGAGCGACTTTGTTCCCTTTGCATATTATATATATACTACACTAAAGAATATTTACCTTCAGTTAAGTTTTCTTGTTCAGTAGCTATAATAGAGTTGATTTTGCAACAAACGAAAGCAGTAACTTCTTCTTCAGTGTCAAATGAATGAAGAGTTGGACATACATTGTCAAACAACCATTGCCAGTCTTGGCGTATCTCTTGTTCTGTTAAAGCTGTTGCTATTACTACAATAAATAAAAAATTATATTAAGTCTCTATTAACATTACCCTCAATTAGATTCAATTACAGAAAGAAAAATGACTTTTACGAAGTATTTCTTACTTTGCACTATTATTATTTATTATAAGATCTGTTTCATATGTTTGTAATTCATAGCCGTAATAAAATTGTTCTGATGAATTCTATTTTTCTATCATTTTATTTTATGATCATCAGAGAACCGAGCTCAGCAGTGCGGAACTAATAGGTTATTAATGCCTTACTGCTAGGATTGGGTCTCCTCACCTCTATTTTTAGAGAGCTGAGTGGATTTATTATTAAAGGACAAATACACTGCTCAACACGGACAAGGGATAGTTTTAAAAGGTGAATTACTATTAACGCGTTAATAATTTTTGAGTTCCATATATTAAAATAAACTTTGTTTAATAATCTAGTTTTTTTTAAATAAACGTTAATCATGATTAAATTTTTAAGATTTTATTTATTTTTAATTTGAAAAAATCAAAACACTAACCCAACAGTTCAAAAATTAAATTTTATTTCTGGACATAAATAGAAAATAAAAGTAAAAATGGTCTTATTAGGGTTAATAAACTTAAGTTAGTAATTACACATCTACAACAATTCATCATGCTCAGAATAAGGTTCAATATCTTTCTGCGGAAATTGACTGGTCTGTAGACCAAATTGTTCGTAATTTATCTGGGCATAGCTCTGAATTCAAATTTAAAAAAGTATTTTTTTGTCATAATGGTTAGGAAAGCCAATTTTCATAAGTGAAACATTTAAAAATCAGTTTTTTTTTCATTTCGAAACTTTAAATTTACTGCCAATTGACATGTTATGTTGTCATTCAACTAGGGAGGAAATGTCACTGTCTTTGGGAATGCTGGGAGCTGGGTCTGTTCAACGTGAAGTCACTGAAGCAGTAGGCACCAAAACATAATTTCTCGATAGTGGACATGCTATCCTGTCACAGGTGAAGTAGCAGAGAGGCATGGGGGCAAAATCACATCTCCACCTCAGATAAGGTCGTTTTTGTGCAAATTGCTGCAAGAATTCATTTTATTCTTGGATGGGAATTGAACCCACTACCTCCAACTTAGCAGTCAAGGTTACTAACCATTAGGGCAAAATGCCAGTCAATGTCAGACACAAGATGAATGTAGCCACTGTGAAATTTCAAATCTTATGGTTATAAACAGAAGATGGAAATTACCTGACAGATAATTCTACCTGTTAAAAGTACCTGTTTTAAATTGGCAGTGTGATATATTATTAATAAAAAAAGTGAGTGTTGAAGAGTTAGAAGTTGCATTATTGGATTTTTTTTATTCATAAATCACTTGAAGTAGCCTTGATATTGTTATTAAATCTATTTCTAAATAGTTAATATACTTACAAAATAATAGTAAACACAGAACAAAATATTGTAAAATATTTGGCTGAATACAAATTAATTATCCTTGGAAACTCAGAGAGACTTTTTAAATAATGTATAGTATTTCCATGATTACCGTAATATATTTCAGAATTCGGTGTCTGATGTAAAATTCTGTAGGGCGCTGGTTTTGTATCTCGAACGCTATCTAAAGTACCCACAAGAAGCGAAGAGAGACCTTTCGATTTGCCGTGCCCTTTTCTCCTTTGTAAGACAAAATACAATGTCGTTTCATCAGTATCCCTAGAATAAAATAATCTAATTTATTAATAAATTTTCATAACAAAAACGATGATAGATAAGCAATAATCAGCCGTCGTAAACATAATTACCACAATGCAGTTTTCAAGAAAATTTCTTGAGGTTTAACCCACATTTCGAAATTTAGGAAAAAGGAATAACAGACAATAATTAACTTTCATTAAATACACACATATTCCTAATTATCAGAATTAGCTAAAAACTAAAACTGCAAGAACAAAACACACCAACAAACAAGTATCTTTTGACTTTTGTCACCTTATTTTCGAATATGTCACTAGTGTCACTCTTAGGGTGGTATTCCAAATAACTTTGTCTAACTGTGACATTGGCAAAAAGTTCAACAAATTGCCATAGAAAAAAATCTTTTTCCAATGCAGCAATGTACATTTTGATCAAAAACTGAGTGAAGTTGTATATCATTTCTTTAATCAAAGTAATGTACATTGAACAAAAAGATGTTTGAAAAGGGGAATACTACCCATACCCATGCACGGGTATTTTTGAAACAACACATTATAATATATGACAGAGCAGCAGGCACGCAAAAATATTGTACTTTGATCAGCCAGCAAAAAATATAAGTCAGCAAAAAAATGATTGTATAGAGTACCTAGGTAAATTATGAAATGGCCAATAATATTCATAATATTTCATACATTGCCTGAATGCCCCAGGTATTCTTTGCATAGGTATTGTATAGAATACCTGAATTATACAAATTGCCGGTAAATACATCGAGTAGTTTTTGAGTAAAATCCCTATGAAATGTGACATACGGACGTACATGAGGAAACTATAAGGGTTCTGTTTTTGCCCTTTTGGCTACGCTCCTTACGGAACCGCGACGGAACCCTAAAAACGCTCTGAACTAGAAAAATATACAAATTTGTACCTACTAATTTGAAGCCTTCGTGGATTATTGACCCTGACTACCAGCTGCAGTCGACAGAAGGTCGTGGGTTCAATTTTCACCCAGGGATAAATCTTTGTGTAATGAGCACAACTGTTTTTTCTGTTTCTGGGCGTAATATATCGTTAATAAGTAGAAATTTACAAAAAAAAAGTTATATTATGTATTAATATAGCAGTTGTGTTGTATACATAATACATTATGGATTTGCTTAGTTTGGGATTTGACGGCACTGTGTGTTAATGTCCAAACATTATTATGTTTATTATTCAATATTTAATAATAAAAAAATATATATTCACACAAGAATTTCAAATTGACTACACATCTTATGAGATAGAAGCATAAAATATTATTTTAATGGTGTTCTCCATGTTCTTTTTCAGCATTTTTTCGTTGAGTTTCTGCCCAAGCGTGTACATTTCCTTCTGAATTAGCCATGACGTGTATTTTAGCAAATAAGTAAAACCCAACTAACCAACCCATTGGGTAATACATCCAAATCCAATTATTTTTCAAATAAAAGAAAAATGGGAATTGAGCTATTTTAGCAGACATCGTATATGGAAATATCATATGACGACCGGACTTTCTGAAAGCAAATATTAATTAATAATTAAAAAAACTGGAATATACTACATAACGATTATTAAAAAATATTTTGTAATGTTGACTATTTACCCTGCTATAAGTCCAGTTTGTCGACATATACTCTCCATTTTCTCATAAACACTCCTTAAAATACGTGGGGTAGGCATTTTTCTCTGATTCAACTTAAGATGACATAAAAACTAAAGATAATAAATCAATACGTTTTAATGACATTTACTTAAACCTTTTTTTTCTTTATGTTATTGTAGCCACCTGACTTGACCTGAGGTCAGTGATTGTAACCAAGAAGGTTAGTTCCCTATTAGGTAGGTACTTGCCCTATCAGCGGTTATCTTTGCTTGACACTACATATCTGAAAGTATAGTTTTCCCTTCACATTCTTCAAGACGATTGCCTTTTAACAAATTTTAATGACTTCTGTGCAAGAACTCCGTCGATTTTATTCATTTTTATCAACATTCATTTTCATTTTACATAAGAGTGGCGAATTTTTATTGCGCGGTTTTAATTTTTAGGGTTCCGTAGTTCTGACTGTGTATGTCCGTCTCAGATAGGGGTATTTGGTCGATCTAGGCGGTCAAAATTATTTTAAAGGTTTTTAATACTCTAAGTACCTAGTGTTTTATGGATACATATTGCGTGAAAGGTAATTAATTTAGAATGATAAATTAGAAAAACTAAATTATTTTTGCTTTAATTTTTTTAATAAAATAACAAATATTGAAAATATGTTTAGTGTGCATGTTCAATAAATTAATAAATATTAACAATGACTATTTACAGTCATGATTACGACAAATACTACAATAGCTCTTCATCAGAAGCGTCCTCTGAGTCTCCTTTAGATTTACTTGAATCAGAATCATCACTTTTATGTGGTTAAGCAGACACCAACAATTCTATAGCCTCTTTCGAAAAGACTTGATTTTAGGATCAAACATAAAGCGATTTAAAATAAAAAGAAAAAAATTGCTATTTTCTATTAAGATCCTAAATCACACTGTACAACGCACCGAGTAAACAAGTATGCAATAAGTTTTATCAAGTTCCGACTGAGATACTGGCAGCGCGCGGCAGGTTTGGGTTAATGGGTACTATATAGTTCTACATCTATTTAAAATGTCAGACCATAGACCTAGGATCCGCGCAGTACATACTAAATCTATGTGTCAGACAGTAATTTTCATCTACCTACATCAAGTTTGACAAAATTGACTTTTGACCGCCTAGAATCACGAAATACCACTATGTGCGTCTGTTTGTCTGTCTGTCCGAGGTTTTGCTAAGAGACCGTTAGTACTAGAAAGCTGTAATTTGTAAGAGTGTGTATATCAATTACTTCGAAAAGTGGTAAAATTAAATTTTGGAAAATATTTTTTTTTAGGGTAGCTCCCATACATGTGAAGTGGGAATGAATATTTTTTTTATCGTCTACCCCATCATGTGTGGTATCGTAGAATAGGTCTTCTAAAATGACTTGGGGGTTACTAACATTATTTTTCGATTTAATGGTCCATTTACGAAATATTAAACTTTAAAAAGCAAATTTTTGTTCCAGTAGGGCGTCCCCCACCTCTAAAAGCTAAACTGTTGGCTTGAAAAATCTGGAAAAATTCATGATGATTAAGATAACTTTATTAGTTTAGCAGTAATAGTCATTGAACTTGGGTGTTTGATAATTTTGTACCAAATACAAAATCCTTAGCATTAATCCCTTATAGTGACTAAGATAAAGTAGTTGTTTGTTTATAACGGGCAAAGACTTGCATTTAAAACCAAATATCAAGTAAATAATAATATATAAATTTGCTTACTCAGCAATTGAAAAACTAACTTATCTAAAATTTAAAAAATAACACCCTGTACTTTTATGGTATAGATCACCTTTTTTAACATACAATATCATTGGCATAGATCTATAGGTTCAATCATAGGAATTGAATTATCTAAGTAATGTGTTGAAATAAATAAGAACAAAACCAAAATTCCACTCTGTATGTGGTCGTTATCCTACCAACAGCGCCACCTCTCTCTCGAAATGATCCAATCTTTCAAGCTGAAACCATTTAATAGACTCATGAAATTTCATTAAAATCGGTTGGATTATTTTCAAATACTAGTGAATATGAACATCGTAGCTCTTTTGCTGCGGAACCCTACATTGAGCATGATCCAACATGCTCTTAAGCGGTTTTTTTATTTAATCGGAGCTATATTTAAAAAAATATGTTTAGTACCTACACTTTTTATAATTAGGTACGTGAAAGCGTATTAAAAATTATGTATCCGTCTGTAATGCCTATGTATAATTACTTTACTCTGAAAATAACGTCCTGCAAATTCCAGTTTTATTTGCATTTATATATAGAACAATTTTATTATTTCTTACCTTTTACACAATTGTCACTTAATTTTAAAAAGTGTGTATTAAAGATACCTATTAACTAAATAAAGCCCCAATCAAATACTTAGTAAAAATTGAAATTGCGACTTTGCAATTCGTAAGTGATAACTTTGTTAATTGACGTACCTACTCTACATACCCAGGAACTTATTATTCCTTGTACATACCATACACTGCATACACATCATACAAACCATAGAGCATTAAACCACAAAGAAATAAGTAATTACAGAAGGCAATCTCATGTATGTGTTGCAGCCTTAGAGCATTAAACCAACAGCCAGTTGGTTTAATGCTCTAAGGTTGCAGGCAGCCAACTGGTTAAATCAGCTATTTAATTAACTGCCTAGCTCTTTAACTAAACGGCTGCATTCTTCTAGCGGCCTAAAGTAATTTCAGCCGTATCGACAAATGCAACATTTAATGAACTGGCTAGCTGATTCTTAGGCCATTCATTTAACAGAGTGACGAGTGTTTATCCTAGCCTTCCAACACAACCATGTCCGATTTGCCATAAAAGGTTCCCCAAGGCTAAAAAAAATAATCTATAATAATAGCAAGGCTAATGCGTTGCCTCAGGTAGAGGCCAGCTCTTGGGTCATGTGATATCTCAGAAACACGCTTACAAATTTCAATGAAAGCTGATAAAATTTTCTACAACTCTGGCTTAAACCATTTTTATCTATCTCCAATCGTTGTCTAGCTATAAGTTTCGAAAAATGGTCGATTTTCAAAAATGTGTCAAATTCTCTAGAACAGGTATCATTTTTTGTTTTCTGCTTACATCTCGAAAACAGTGCGTCGACGTCGTACACAATTTCATTGTATTGTATTACATAATGAAAGCTGATAAAATTCACTACAACTTGGGCTTAACACTTTTTACCCAACTACGGCGAAGCCAAAAGGAAGGGAAATGTTTTTGGTAGTCTATGCATATTTGTATGTATGTATGTTTCTTTATTTCACCGTACCGCCTAAACTAATGAACCGTTTTTAATGAATGAGGTATCAATAGATTCGTAATAATAGCCCGGGTGACATAGGCTATATAATTTTTTTCATAATATTATATGACGGAATTTAAACCTCAGATTTTAACCTATTCGAGTCTATTACATATACGTTAAATCACATTATTATTAAAAATAACATTTCTGAACGTAGTTGTAACTGTCAAGAACATCGCTTCAATCCGCCCTCCTCCCTTCAATAATAATTCAATTGAAATATTCTCGTGCTGCAGCGTATTCAGCGTATATTCCACGGAATATTAATAACAAGTTTTCAAAATAAATTATTGCAATGTGTGACAACGAAAAAGAGGAAGCAGCAAATTTGGTTTGTTAACGTACAGGCTTGTTATGAAACCAATACATGAACAGATTTACTTCACACGTAAACTACTTTTATTTTATTATTCATTATGTGCAATTATTTTTAGAAAGAAGAATTCGAATGGGTTCTTCGTGAAGAGGTTCATTCGATATTACATCAGCTGCATTCTGTTTTAGTCGTAAGTGGGACTTGAGATACAATATTTCGATATATTTTTGAATAATTGTTTTAATACCAAGTTTTTACATTTTAGGAATGCGCTCACAGATTTCCAGTACCATTGTACGGTAATGAAGGTCAGAAACAAGATAAATTTATTTTGACATCACAGCCTGAACAATTAAAATGTATTGTTACTCTCACTGGAGACAGTATAACACATGCAGTAAGTAATTATTGGCATTTTATATACAATGAAGTAATTAAGGGTTATTACAAATTGGCTACCATGAACCAGAATGCACAATAGAGAGCAGTCCTCTACTAGATGGACTACCAACTTACAAAAAGCAGTGGGAGGAAGCTAGTTAATGTAGGCTGCTGTTATAGTTGTTGCATGAGACTGTAGATGAGCTGACAGTGATGTGGGCAACTTAGATTATTATATAAATTATGCAAGAATAATTATTACAAAAAAGAAATATAATAGATAGTAAATTTAGATTTTAATGCAAAAATATGTTAATGCTGTACCCACAAAATGAAAAATGTGCTATAGAACCAAAAAACTTAGATATTTCAGAAAAAAAAAACATATTTTATATACATTTCTAAACTATTTAACCTACAAATTCCGAAAGAAAGAGATTCCCCTAAAGCCATATGTCATCAGTTAGTCAGGCATCAGTTTAATATATGTTTTATTTGGTTCTATTCTCTATACCCAGGACATAAGTTTTAAGGTGCTCCGACAAATGCACACCATATGTCGCACTTCCATCAACCAGGATGGGCCATGGAAACTGCAACAGATACAAGATGCAGCTAATCACCTGCAACAGGCTATTGGTTATATTGATAATGTGGATAAACACTATGTATTCAGGTTAGTGGCAAATCTTTTCACTGCCTAATTAAATAAAAGTTTAGTTAAGTAATCTCCAATAAGAATATTTATTGTCCTAGTATACCTGTACTAAAACAGCTGTTATAAATTGTTTTTACCTAATTCCTAATTTATTTATAAGCCACATTGATTTGCATCTTTACTGAGTAAATGTCTATTCTTAATTTACTTACTTTAGAAAACCTTTGTAGATGTTTCAAGTCTTCAACATGATTGACTTTTTGTTAACATGAAATCTACAACTTAATTGCATTAAAACAAAAAATAAATATTTGAATGCAAGGTCAAACATTGTTTTAATTTGACATCTCAATTAGTGTCAAATGGAAAATCTAAAATGTGTTGTTATTATTTTACTAATAGATTGCTATAAAACTATTCTGGAATATTCCTACATGCTAAGAAGTGAAGCAAATAAAATGCCACATAAAATATTTATAATACTAAAATGTGAGGTGCTCGTAGCATTGTGGTATTGAGATGTTCATTGCGATCATCAAGGTTAAGCAATGTTCGGAAAGGTCAGTCCATGATGGGTGACCGTTTGTGGCAATTTCAATCTCGAGCGTCTCCGCGCTTTCGAACGTACGTAAAGATGTTGGGCCCAGTTATTACTTAATGTGGAAGTCATTAAGTCAAGTTGGAAGCCTTCTAGGCGACTTGATAAATTCCAACACTAGGGTCTGCCTCAAGCCCATACAATAATGAGAAGATACTAAAATGTGATCGCTTCAGTGAATTATCATAAAAGGTATACAGTTTCAGCCTTCATAGTCTCATGAATGGCCTCAAGATAATTATTGTAGAATAACTCAGGGTCATGTTTATTTTCCTCCTGTTTTATTTACATTATGTAATATAACAGATTATAAGCATGTGACAAATTAGCACATTGTGTTTCAGCTATACAGAATTGAATAGGTGTGAGTTAACCATGTGGTAGTGTAATTTGTTTTCATGAATAATGCATGTATGAGCTAATAATACAGTAAGACTGCAGATGAAGGTTAGCTTAGATGACTATTGCATAATCATATTTTTAGGATTTAGTAAGTAATATTAGATTTCCTCTAAGAATTATATAAAATACCCCTAACCTGACATGTGGGTTGGTATGTTATTTTCTTACATGTCATTTTTAGATTTGATGAAAATAAGAAAATCTTGTAGAAATAGCCATTTTGAAATATGATACAAAATATTTTGTACAATATTAAAAATGTCTAAAGAGATGTAGGTATATATTTTATACTCCTGAAAAAATAAGCTCTTCCTAACCACTAATGAAGGCCAAATGCCTTTATTAGCCATTAGAATTTCTATATAAGGTGGTGTTACAAACACTTGACTCGCCCGAAAAACAAAAAAATATTGCGTCCAAAAAACGTACATATGCATCATTTTTCACAGTATCTTTTCGTAACACAGTAACGGTTGAACCATCTACCTCATTGATTCATTTGTCACATCAATATTGAATACTTTACAATCCAAAGAATCATCATCATCATCATCATGACAACCCACAAACCTCCCACTGCTGGGCACGGGTCTCCTCCAAGCATTGTAGAGGGAATTTAATTAATTTTTATTTTTATTTAATCCAACAAATAACAAGGGGAATTAATAAGGTCAAATTAAAACAATAATGGCTGTAGTTTTTATCTAACTTAAGACTTTATTTAATGTTGATAACTGATATAATTATCCATTTGAGCCTGTTTTGAAATATTAATTAATAATTCGGTATCATATGTCTGTGGAGTAAATCACGTATTGATACAAGGTTTTCTTTTTACAGGTCATCAGAAGAAGTATTGCACATTATTCAGTGTTTGATTGGTTCTCTACAGAGAGCGCGTACCGCCTTAGTATTGCCTAAGAAAAAAGCAATTGATGAGCTTATGAAGAGTAGGAATATGGTATTTCCTTTTTTATTCTAGATAGCTGTTGCCTCGCATTTCGTTCCCATGGACTAAGCTCCTATTATATATCTTACCCTGTAAGCCTTTCCCGATAAATGTGTTATCCAACACAATAAGAATTTTTCAATCCGGTTCTGTAGTTGTTGAGATCAGCGGTTCAACCAAACAAACTCTTCAGCATTATTATATTAGTATTACAGACTATCCAATAAAAACACTTACGTTTCTCATTTTTTTTAATGCATTCTCCACCCATTTAGATTTCCCAAAGTTTTTACAATCTCATGATTTTTTCTCTATTTTCTTATGATAATAAACAAATAACCATATTATCCCCCGCTCAAAATTTATTCAATCATATTTTAATTATGAACATATATAGACTAATCAGTCCAGTTTTCAAGTAAAGTGTTTTCGTACGACCAACATTTAACTCTTAACAATATGTTACTATGCTATCAGATAAATACCTCACACATTTCATTTATGTTTGCAGAAAGCCCTATCACCAAATCTACCCGAAGACTTAGCAATATCATTCTACATTCAGTCTCATAAACTTATATTCGTTGCATACCAACTAAGTTCAGTACATGGTACGATGCGGATTGATTCGTGCCAGGCGGACTGCGCAGTGCCATGGCTTAGCGATGTGTTATTCATGCTGACAGCTGCACTTCATATGTGTCAACAACTTAAGGATAAGGTATGTTTTAAATCAATATTTGTTTATTTGCTCAATATTGGCTAACGATAATAGCTGGCATTGGGACTTGATAATGGTTTCATGTATAGTAGCTCGCAAGAAATGTATCCTATAATAAAAAAATAAATTTGTTAAATAAGTGTCTCATAAAATATAACCTATGCGGAACAGCTTAGTTGATGAATGTCCACTTCGTATAATGCCCGACAGCTTGAAAATGTCTTAATACCAAATACGTAGTGTTGAAAATACCACTTTCTGGAAATGCCTTATTCAAATCAACCAATCAATTCTTTATAGGAGCAATTCTTATAGACAATAATTCTTAAAATAATTAATTAGATCAGGGTTTCCCAACCTTTACTTCGCTGAACCTCCCCAAAATAATATTTTCATGCCCCCTTAAGTTTCAACAAAATTAAGAAATACATACCTATTTATTTTATCAACTAAATTTTTTATTTGAATTTTAAAATAGATACAATACTATATAACTTTTTCGGAAATGTAAACGTGCCTATTACGCCCCCCTGACATATTTCTTCGCCCCCCTGGTTTGGAGGCCCTTAATTATGATAGTGAGATCGTAAATAATGTGTATTAATAATAAATAAATAAACAAATGTTTTTATTTCAGAAAAATAATTCCATCAATAGTATTATTGTTAGTAAAATTTAGGCTTACATGCTAGTGTTAGTATTTATTAACCTACGAACAAACTTAATTATAATAGGAGAGCTGTAGCTCTCCGCCACGGTTCTCAGAATGCTGTTGCGACTGTCTCTCACTCTACGCAGTAGGGAGGCTGTTTTTACGTACGATGGCGTAAAACCCGTCCGTACGAGCTTGCGCAAACATCCCCGACGCACTGCAGTGTCGAGGCAGTCGCAACAACACTCTGAAAGCATTGTTATATTGGACGCGCAGAGCATCCAGCGATCTTTTGGTGTAATTGACCCATAGTAGTAGTATTTGTGTACATTATATCTGTATTTCCAGTGAAAGGCCTTTTGTGAATTGGCAATTTTAAGAAACCTTTTGCAAATTACCCATTTGTAGAATGCTATGGCATTAGTCATATTATTTCATGAGCATTTTGTGTTTTTTCATCTATTTGGGAACAAAAAATGTATGACTAATATTCGCTTTTGTCCAAATATATTTCCTATAATGGTTTTTTCTTATCTGCCACACATAGAATCTTATCTAAAAGAAGTAGCGAAAGTATGTATAAAAAATATTTTTTTTATCTTAATTCGTGACGTGAAACTTCTGGTATAGTTTCCTAGTGTGATAAGATTTCGGTACTTAACAGAGTTAATTACTCGTATATTGATATCAATTTCTGATACAAATATTGTTTGGGATTATTAATAATATAATTAGGCCTCATATCGTCAATATAGATTATGTTTTATCTAAAAATGATGTCATTATTTTATGATTCATTGTTATGTAATTTTGTAGCAGATTTTTTTATCTGACATGCCCCCCTAGTCAAGTGGCAATCGATTCGATCTGTCTATTCTATCGACATGTCAAATTAGTACATTGATCACTTGACATGTCGATAGCTTATGTCAAGCATGTGTTTAAATGTGTTAAAGTGACATGTCGTTTAGAAAAGATAGATAGATGCGATTGCCACTTGTCTAGAGGGATGTATTATCGTCATCATGAGCTTTATGCAATTTGCAAAAGGCTATCAAAAGCCTACCCCAAACTCGTCGTGCCCCTTTAAAGTCTATTCATATCTTGTATAAAAATATTTATTTATATACCGGGTGGAGATAGACAGCAGTGGAAGGTTCAGGGGGAGGCCTTTGCCCAGCAGTGGGATGACACAGGCTAATAAAAAAAAAATATATACCGGGTGTTCGGCAAATGCAAATAATTATATTTCAATCGAGAGTAGTGTAACGTGAGTAGTTAGGTGCTTACTAATTTTCATGTTTCTTTTTTTTCATTTTTCTTTTCTAATTATTTGGTTAGATTAACTAATTAACTATTAAATTTAAAAAAAAAATATTTTTACACATTAGTTGTAAAATAAACCAAAGTTTTAATAAAAAAATGTATACTTTAGATAGTCATACTTACCTACTCATAACTTATGAACGGATAGATATTTTCATAATCAATCTCTAAGTAGCTAGTAGGTTTGGAGTAATGAGTTCTTGCCTCCATTAAATCGCCCCTTTATCAGGATGTCATTAAGGACCTATTTTTACGTATCTATGTATATAATGATAACGTATATGTACATTTACTGATATACCTATATAATCTCTCTTGTTCTATGATAAAAATAGTCAATTAAAACTTTTGTTTATTACCCATAGCACTGGTTTCATCCAGTTGCATCCAGCGCGATCCCGTAGTTCAGATCAGCCGATCAGGAGAGCTATTCTCGCGCAATAGAGATATCATCTCAAAGAATGACATATTCTCATATTTTCTCAAGAAATATGTAATTCTTTTTTCAAATATCTTTATATAGATAGTATCTATATTGCCGAGAATACGGTCCCAGATAATCTGTCAGTCCACCTTGTGGATGGATGTCCGACGCTGCGCTTGCCGGTGCGTAGAACCGTCTTTTGTTTATAATATTTTTTTCTTTTTTTTCCAGTTGTGCGTGTTCTCCCAATACAAAGATTTCACCGTGGGATCAAGATCTGCCTCTATGGTGTTAAACTAATAACAAATTGGGATGATACCTAATTCTCAAATGTATTAAAGCATTATACCTATTAGGTATGAGTAATATACAAACCAATATTGTATGTAAGTACATGTATTTATTTAGTTATAGTTATTGAGTCCATTGTTGATATTCTTGTTGAGTATGATGTAATATAATGTATAGAAACTAATGTTATAAACTAAACATAGGGAAATACTAACATTGGGTCTGCCATGTGTATATTTTGAGTAATAGCAATGGGTATTAGTTGTTTTATTATTTATTGACTAGTTAGGCGTTGTCCTAATAGAATGCGATCATGGTTCGTTCGTTCGCGCGAGTGGGATGTGACCTCATTGTTTATTTTGTAATTACAACCGTGTGGCAAGCGCTTAAGTATGTACTACTTAAGCGCTTGCCACACGGTTGTAATTTTGCGTTCTAACAGAGGTGACCTTGGTGGGAGCATGGTTGCCATACCATCCGCGTAGTTTGTATGAAGTTTGGATTACATCTGCCGGCTAGATAGATGGCATTTCATAATTACATACAAGGTCACCTTTGTTGGAACGCAAGATTACAACCGTGTAGCACACGGTCACAGCCTGCACCGATGCAATGTAAACTGTGAAGTGGGCTCGCTGTCGCTCACATCGATTATTCGCGCGAAGGAACGATCGCGTCGCGTGATCGCGTTCTATTATGACACTGCCTTACATTATTTATGAGCAGGTTTATTCAATAATTTAAGAGATGATGATTTTAAGGTCCTATTTCCTCTAGCAGATAAGCGTCTGATAACCGAAATTTAATTGACAGATAGGCTTCTTACAGGTGTGAATAGATTTTGTAAGGGTCAGCAATGTGTTTGCTTTGCTCGTGGTGTTGCAGACGTCCATAGGCTACGGTATCCGCTTACTATCAGGTGGGTCGTATGTCTGTTTGCCACCGACGTGGTATAAAAATAAAATATTTTTCAAATAAAATCTGTCAGTTAAGTCTCAGATAGTTTATCAGACACTTATCAGCAAGTGGTGAAATAGTGACTGAATTAATTCTTTTATCTAATTCTGAGTGGTTATGTAGACAATTTTTAGCTTATAATAGTTATGAGCACGAGTGTAAGGTATCCTTTGGTGACTAATAACTAGTATGTCGAGGGAACAGATTGCACTTAGTGACACTTTTGAAGTGAATATTTAGCTCAAGGTGACTTAGTTCGATTTTTATTGAGTTCAATGTACTACCGGATGGCTCTTGTTAGAGTAAATGCGAGTTCATAGTATGATAGGCCGTCTGTTTTATGAGGTGATATTAATGATTGTTAACTCAGGAAAATTGTTTCCTACAGTAATTTCAGAGGCGCTATTGTGATCAATTATTTCAAAACGACAGTTGTTATTCTGTTGTTCTTATTTTATTCACATATTATTCGAGAGGGATAGTTATATTTCAATATGTTCAAATATTTGACCCTAGGCCTCCCGCAGACATACAATAGTGAGTTGGCCGATAGCAGGAGTATATTAATAGTTATAGTGACATTGCTATCTCGCACATATTTTCTACTAAATCACTTCCGATTACGCACAGTTAAAAAGTTGGTCAACTAAATTATAAAAGTACACAATTTAGTTGTTCGATAGTCGGCCGATAGTTCGATAGTGTGTTCGTAAGGGAATCTTGGAGTTGGAGTGCGGGGTAGTATGTGTCACTATACCTATTACCTAGTATAATCTGCGATTTAGTTTGCCAACTTTCAATTGTATGTCTGCGGGAGTTTTAAGAGTCGGCACACGAGCTCAGTCGCTATGGAAAACAAAGACCATTTTGTTTTAATAAACATTTCGCGGTGTTTTCAAGCTAAACAGATGTCATAATATAATATGAACTCGTCTTTACATCACAGCATTGTAGGATACGACAAAGCAATAATTTTCTACAGACTAAAAAAGGTATGTATAAGAAATAGCCCTTGATTATGGTAATGTTAGTACGTGTTGCAAAGTCCATTCAGAATGATGGTCCAATGTTTAAAATGAGTTTTTATTCGTGCCGTACGGTATTATTTTATTGTATTTGTGTAGAGGCTATTTTTAAGGCAAGTTATGTTCATTCTATGTATATACACCGGTTGACGAGTTTTAGTTTTAAACTGCTCTCCGTTAAAAACTATTATCGCTAAATTTCTAACCAAACTTGGGTAACGCCTTGTTGCAAAATATAACACATTTAATAAGTAATAGTAAATATAAGTCTATTGTCATAGTATGGGACGACATTCCAACCAGAGAGAAGTCAGACGCAGGGCTTATAGCGGTTAATACCGCCAACTTCTTGAAGCTGCCAAATGTTATTATTTCGGTCAAATCGTCATCATTTCAACCCATAAACGTCCTACTGCTGGGCACGGGTGTTCTCCAAAGAATGTGGAAGGCATTTAGCCACGTTGGCCAGACAGTTTGGTATAGGGTTTGTTTCGAATTTTCTTTTTCTAGCAGTGCTCTTGTCTGCAGTTACTCCCTTAGTTGCCTAGCCTGTTACGACGGTGATGGAGTAGTGACATTATGTATTTTTGCGGTCCAATACGTAGCCAATACTGCCGTGCTAAACAAGAACGTCGTAATTGCATTTTACAAGTCTTTGGAAAATGGTTCTAAGATTGACGTATTTAGATACATTTTTCTCTAAACTGTTAGTTGGTAAGGCAGAATATTGATCAGTTAAACTTGATATTCATTCAAATAAAACGAATATAAAACAATCATTGCCCTATTTAATTCTAAAAAAGTTAGTGCAGCTATTCGAACAAAATACCTATACATGCCAAGACTCGTCAACCGACATGTATATATTACTAATGAGTCACTAGGTATATTGTATATTGGTAATTAATTAGCGGTCGTTAATTTGATGTTTATTGATTCTGTTGCGTGATTCATTCACATCACTATGTTGATAAAGTTTAATACTAAAGTTATATAATGTAAACAGCATTCAAAGGATTGATAATGTCCATAAATGTAATAACAAATTGTTTAGTTATTAATTTGTTTAATACAGGGATCCCCAAACTATTTTGGACAAGTGACCCCTTTTCCAAAATGAACTGTTACCTCAGACCCCCATGGCCAAATTACCTACTATTTTTAAGCCCGAAAGATGTACGCTCGAACTCATTATCTTGCACAAATTTGTCCACACAGACTTGCCGAGTTTTTCGTCTTGTACGAACTTGAGACTTTACATTGCTACAACAATGCTATTTTTAATAAAAAAAAAAAAAAAAATATTGTTAGTACACAACATAAACAATACAGTACCTAACCTATCTTGAAAGAGTTTTAATAATAACTTGTGTTAATTTAATAGGGGTCGATTTTAAGACCTCGTCGACCCCCAAAATCAGTTTTCATTTATGTCGACCCCTAGGAAACCGAAGGGGATCGACCACTTTGGGAATCCCTGGTTTAATAGATCTGAATGTATAGTTAATGAGAATTTAAGTATGTAACTTGAGGCAATAATGCATTGATTTTAATTCTGTATTATCATGGTTCAGTATAACGAATTCTTATACTCCGTCTTTTCTTACGTGGCCAAACTGGAAAACAAATATAGCAAGGACGGTCATAGACAAGTATAGTGACGGGAAACGTTATTTTATTTACAAAAGCATCGATCGACTTCGATTATTTCTAAGTAGTGATAAAAACGTAAGGAAAGACGGAGTATACACTAAATAATAGTTTGTAAACTTAATCAAATGTTAAGTAAAACTCCGTCAAATGATACAATTATAGATATCTAGCTTTCTGAAATCGTGGATGTTACTTTTTATGGAAAAATGTAATCTATATTAAATGTTTCTGATAATATGTAATGTGACAGTAATTGCCAAAGTATCATTTAATCTAACACGTATTTGATTTCTATACCATTATATTTATGTAAAATTACTATTGCAAAAGTACTGACAGCAAAAAAAACTGCAATTTGCAACATGCAAGCCAAATCCTTAACTTGAAAAAAAATAAAGGTAACATGATATTGTCTTAGTCTTAGTGACACTTGAGCCTTGTAAATATGAAGCTTATAGTATCACTGACACCATACTTGTAAGTTCTGCAAAATAGTTTTCTGTTGTCACTGTCTAATGCCCGGTTTCTGAGCCTTCAAATGTCTGTTATTGAGATAAAATATAACTTAAACAAATTAAAAATGACAGCTGTATAAATAAACTAGTTCTATTGTTTTACTTTTATATTCAATCAGGTTATACTTTAATCGATGTATAACCACAGAATAAGTAATAGTACTATCGTAATCTTTAATCTGAGAGCTCAGAAACAGGGCATAAGTCGAGTAAAACATAGATATATGAGACATACCTTGCGACACTTACACTATCGTGTTTTATGCATCTAACTAAAATCCGAGATCTGGTAAACATTTTTGGTTATGTAACACAAGAAGGATGACATAACAACAACCCGACTCCTGCGCACGCCGAGTCATCGCGGGCGATCCCTACCCTCCACCGAGCGCGCCTTCGTGTGTTGTGCTATTTGAGGCACGCTCAAAATTTATTCTGACAGTTCTAAACTAAACCGGAGACCGGAACTAAACACAAAACCGGAGACCAGGCGGTAGCGGCAGAGGGACATAGGAGAAGTGTGAGAATAAGATTTTAGCGTGTCTCAAATACCTACCCATATTGTCTACCAGCTCTCTGGTTATAATGCCATTGCTCATCTGCAGAATAAGATACTTGCATTGAGAAATGAGAAAACTGTTTATTCAGTATCAATAGTACATAATTCATTGATGCTTTGATTGTATATTGATTGAGATTATAAATCTTTTTATCTACCTAAACCAGTCAATCATTGACAGTATGGTGTGAAAGCACCAAAAATATTGACTTCTCATAATTTTTATTGATGTAATTCTACTTATATGAATTCCAATTTCTTATAAAAAATGTGATAAAAATTACATCGTTTAGTAAGAGATATCTAATAAGGATAGGTTTGCTTCCCAAAATGCTATTGAATTGAAATTTCTTTGGATACTAAACTACCTAAAAATAATTCTTAAGAGTTTCACTTAAACTATGCCTTTAAAATAAAACTTTTCGAAGCAATATAAAGGTCACAATGTTAAGGATTAAATATAAATGTATATCTAAAATTACTATTTGAAAAATAATAGGTACATTTTCCTATCTGTAATCGTAATTGTAATATAAATGTTGATGCTCATTCAGAAATTTACTTTGCATTAGTTAACTACGTCTTTATTTACGAGACTTATTTATTATTAATGTTACTCGCAGTATTAAAATTATAAAAATTATAAAACAGAACAGCAGTCTCGGGCGATGGAACGGGTGTTTATTTTTTTAATTTATCGCTTAGTTACAAACATTCACACCCGACGCCTCGACGCCCTGTTGACAATGTCCGCTCATGTCCTGTCGCCGTTTTGTCCCTCGTCCCTCCGCGTCCCACGCCCCTTTGCGCCTACCCTTTGTCGCCGTCGCTTCCCACGCCCTATTGTTCCCACTACCGCGTCGCATCTCACGCCACGTCTTATGCCCCGTTGTACCCACACGCCTTGTGCTATTACGTCCCACGACATGTCGCCGTTGCGTCACGCTCGCTGTGTGTTTTGAGCTTGAAGGGTAAAACAGATACCATCTTTTGTGTGTTAATCCCAACTAAAGCAACCAATACTTGCAATACTAATGTCTTAAACAACTAAAGTGTTTAGAATCAAAACTTCAAGATTAGCAAAAATAAATATAAATTAAAAAATGTAATTCATTTATTATTTCTGTGCTAATATAATAATATTATTACGCGATATACTTTGATTAAAGAGGTTGTGTATGTTAAATTTGTTTAAATTAAGTATCAAATATGTAAAGAGACTGACCAGATTGAAGTAAATCGGTTGTGGAAATCTGTACCGAAATGTATCTTTCAATTCAAGAACAGAACAATCGTTCGTTCGATTTTGTATAACATTGTTCCATTCTAAAGATCTCATTTGGCCAGTACTCAATACCAATATCTTATAGGCTCCTATCTTTTGATGTATTGTGATTTATTCATTCCATTATGTGATCGGATGGGTAGATTCAATTATTGGGAAGCATTTAAACTTTGGAATGAAATATACAAGTTACTGTGTGATTGTAAAATAATGGCAATGGAATCGGAGATGAATGTTAAAATTGTATTTTTATGCACTTATTGATAAGATTGATAAAGTACCTAATAAATTGTTAAAGCACTTTCTCAATATCGCTACTATATAACCTTGTAAAATTCATCTATTCTATACATTGTATCATTTTTATTTACGTGAATCCCACTGAAGTCATAAAGTGGTTCTATTCTGGCTTCCAAACATACTTAACATGCATTTATTTGAGTGTATTCAGCAGTTATTGGTGGGGATTTACCTCAATTGTATGATAAACCATCATGTTAAAATTATTCATTTGACATGTTTGACAATAAAATTATTGTACTAGTATTATTAGGTAGTCACACGACTATTTTATCTATACCTACTGTATAAACAGTTCATGTGATTGTGTTGTATTTCAATAAATCAAAATGCTGTTAAGCAGTTTTTGTTTTATTATAAATGTTAACCAGCCCCTTGATTCTGAGCTGTCGGAATATTTTCGGCCAGAAATGCCAGTTTGTTTAAAGTTAAAAATAATGTAGGGGTCTCTTTTAATGCCACAGAACGCAAACAAAATTTTTTGTAATATTTTGGTCTGTCTGTCTGTGTGTTTGCACGCGCATCACGCATAAACTGTTTTATGGGATTGGATCGGTTTTCAGCAATGTATTGCTAGAGATCTATCTATTTATCTAACTTAAAATGTTGGCCCATTTTACTTCAGAGTCTGATGATGATCAGAAAGATAGGCAACTCCATGTAAATATCAAAATCTACGCGAACGAAGTGCGGGTAGCCGCGCGCTATGTAGGAACTAAACTGCTCAAGAAAAGACTACGAGTGTATAATCTATGAGACTACGCACGTGGGGTCGTGGGTCTGCCCGCCTCGGCACGTCGCTACCGGCCGCTAGCATTCCGGTATGAAGAGGCCCTAATACGCTTGAAACTTGCCGGAGCTGGTCGGCTGCGTGTATGCGGAAGAGTACGTCATCAGAAGCGGCCGTTCGGCTCCTGTTATTATTTCACACTAAGCGCGTTCGGTTTGCTCTCAAGGCATTCTCAATAATAAAAGAAGTGACATGTAAAAATAAACCCTAAAACAATTATTCAAAACCCTGTTTTGATTGTAAAAATCCTGCTCTCCTCTCCGAGCCGGCCTGTGTGAACGGACCCATCGTTTTAATTTATTTTATTGCAAAAATAAAAATAATTACTGATTACTAAATTTTTAAATTTTTTGTTAGCTGACTTCATACACTCTTTTTTTTAATTAATAGATAGTGCTGTCCGATGATATTATCACAGTAAAAAAATTATCGATATTTTATCAAAATAAATAATATATGAACTTAATTATATACAAACAAAGATGATATTTATGTATCATAGTCTCTTGTTCAGTATTAGTTCATACCACATTATTATTTGAAAATATAATTTAATCCAGGACATTCTGACTTACTTTACCTTCCGCATTTAATATTAGGAGTAAGACGCTAAGTTGTAACAAATTGAAATTTTGAGAACATTTTGAATTAATTTGGATGACATGATGACACAATACGTCTTATTTATTTCTTATATGACTGTGAATCTGTATGCGACTTAAAATTAAACCGAATTAGTGATCTTACTCATCATCATCGCCCATCCCTACACCTTATGACATTTTGTAGAAATGAAATGACACTAATGACAACAATGTAGTCAAATTTACAAAAATAAAATCGTCAAGTTGTGGCGTTGAAGTTTGTTTTCACTTTTATTTTATTATTAAATTGTAGTTGTTTTCTAATAAGTACAGTATGGCTGTAAGAATTGTTGGTTGGTACTGTCTAGTAACGATAATTATAACTGGACTATTCGGTGTTGGATTGTACTTAACCGTTCTTACATTACTCGTTTCGTTTCTGATTGGGTAAGTTGATAAGGACGTATATTTTCTAGTTATAAATATAATATTATTGTTAACGATACGCCTATTATGATAACTTTCTCATAACGTTCTATGATTGCGATTGCAACGTCAATAATTATGGATAATTACGGCTATGATTCCACAGCTAAAACGTCTTTACGTTTTATTACTATTTGCACCAATTTCTTAGCATATAGCTGATTGACGCAGGCGTTCTTATACTAAATTATCGTATTGTTTTCGTAGTTTGTAACAACACTGATCCTATCTTTTCTTTTCTCTTTACAGGGTAGTTACAGTTCTTTATTTCACATATGATCACAAAAAAATTTTCTCAGTTGACCTGGACTCTTTGGATGATCCACTACATCAGACAAATTTTTCTATTCAAATACCTAAGGTATGTAACCCTTAAAATAATTTGGGGTGTCCTTTTTAAAGATAGAGCCAAAATGATAATAGTCTGAACTTTCGGCTGTCTGTTTGAAGATACATCACGTTAAAACAACTGCATGGAAGTAAATGCAAATTCACCAATGTATTTCTAGAGGTCTAATTTACAATAATCATTTCAACCCATAAACTTCCCACTGCTGGGCACATAATAATAATTTACAATATAAGACCTAAATTAAATATTAAGTAATTTCTTTTGCTTTGGTTTAACATTTTATATAATCAATTTTATATAAATAACAAGTAATGGAAAAATTCAAACTTACTACAGGACTTGAATCCCCGACCCTGCCATTTCTACTTAAATTAAATTTGATATTGCAATTTCAGGTGATAGAATTATTTGAAAAAGAAACAGCATTACCCAAATTTGACAACAGAATCACAGGTAGTGAAACAGTTGACTCATTTCTAAATGAGATAATGACAATAATAATAAATGACTATGTAACACCTTGGTATGAGATTCTCACCAATGATGAGGAGCTTACAACACATTCTATAAAACGGTTGGTGCTTGCCGCTGGTGCTAATGTATCTAATAGGTAAGAAGTAAGGTACTTTTTCCTTGACTGTAACTTTTTGTTAGCATAGTAGATTAGAAAAAAAATATTGGCTTTTTGGGAATTGAACCCAACAACGAGCGCCGCTAAGTCTATGGTTGGCGTACGCGTCATCCGGCCCACGTCACACAGCACGACGAGTAGACGGGGGCTTGTCGGTTGCGATGACGCGTCGCGTCGCAAACTCATTTTTTTTTCAAAACCTCGTCCGGAACAGTCGATACCCAATCAAAATTGTATTACCTTGATACCTTTTTCGGAATTAACAATAAATTTGTACACTGAACAAAGAAGCCTATAATTATACAGTCCACACACAACAACAAGTAAGGCAATCCTGAACAGGCTAATGGTGCTAAAATATGTCTATTTTAACCGATTTCCTAAAGGAGGAGGTTCTCAATTCGATTGTATTTTTTTTTACCATTAAAACACCTATCAAGAAAATATGTTTTAGAGTCAAATGTGTGGATTGGATCCACCTGCTGTCCACCCGGTTTGCAGAAGAACTAACAACACATTTGAAATTATTTAAACAATCAAAAGTGAGAATGAAACATATAGATTTGTCAAGTGCCAAAGAAGTGTCTAATGGTAACTCAAGACATAGCCCCAAGAAACAGGATGAGAAGAAGACACATAAGAGAAATAAAAGTGATACTGATTTGTCTTGGCCACCAGGTACTATAATTTATTATCATTAGGAGGCTGCTTATGCATCCGGTGTACCCACGTGCATGTCTATGCTTATGCGTAGACATGCACGTTCCACTGAGATGTAATGTATGGAACTGTATCAGACATGACACATTGCATAACATATACTTAATACATAGCCCCAGTTCCACTCAGTGATACGTGCACAACTACAGTGAAGCTTACACATCTGGTGTGCCCGGGCTTTTACAGTTATGAAGTATCAACTGCATTGTTCCATATTTTATTTTCATAAAAATGATATTAAATATATAGAAATGTTTCGTTAAATTTGGATCAGTAGTTCAAGTTCAAGTTCAAGGTCACCAGCTCTTGTCGAGGGTGACATATAGTTTCAATTCTATTTAGCTAAAATAAATAGAATTGAAAACTATATATACGGTTTTGAATTTGCTTTTTTACATACAGATAACATCCTCTTGCAAAAATTTCGCATGTTTCGTTTAAAAAATAGTGTTAATAGTTTGTTACATGTTCATAATATGTTATTTTAGATGTCCAGACCTTCGGCAAATCAAAATTTTACGACAGTTCGGAAAACATAAGTGGTAAAACATTGAAAGATATATTTTTTGATTTGGAATGTTCAATTGAAAATAGACAACAGTGTCGGGACATATTTTGTACGGACCCGGAAAAAGAATATCGTAAGTTTCCTATTTTACTAGTTCAATTATGTATTATATTTATTGAAATTGTATTTAAGGGGCGTCCATTAAATACGTGGAATAAAGACTCGTGAGTTTAGGTGCCGAGAGAGGGATTATAATATTACTAGAAGTCATGCTGGGCTTCGCTCCAGTTGTTCTTTATTTGGCCACTGTGCAACTCCTATTGGCCGTAGCGTGATGTTATATAGCCTTCCTCCATAAATGGACTCTCCAATACTAAAATATTTTTTTCTAATCGGACTAGTAGTTCCTATATCTTCAGCTTTATAATATTATTAGGATTAATAGTCTCTTAATATATCCCCTAAAAGGTTATTATACACCCTTCTAAGGGGATATATTGGTTAAGTAATAACATTACCCTCCTTTTTGGCAGTCGGGTAAAAATAACTGATCATGTATTAGGTAATAATGATCAGATAGTTTTTCTTATTCATACAATTTTCATTTCAGAATTGCTATGCGAAATATCGGAGGCAGTATTATACCTCATAGCGCCCGAAGAAGCATGGCGATGTCATGCACTGAAATTAATATTGATTGAATTGTTGTCATCAGTAGTATTGCGTCCAATTTTAAATTTGTTAAGTGATCCAGATAATATTAACAGGACTATTCTTAGGACGGTAAATATGTATTTACAGTGTTTTAATTTTTAAAAAATTGTGTGTAATTTTTTATGTAGAACTGGCTGTTGCCCGTGGATTTTTGTTTGGCCTCTACTCAGCTCCTATTAGTCGTAGCGTGATGTTATATAGCCTATAGCCTTCCTTGATAAATGGGCTATCCAACATTAAAAGAATTTTTCAATTCGGACCAGTAGTTTCGCGTGTTTAACTAAACAAACCACACTATGACATGTCTGTCTTCAAACAAGGTTTAAACAGAGCTATCTTCACAAGGTAGGCAACGGCTTGGCAGTGCCCTTAACATTGCTAACGGCCATGAGCGGCGGTAACCACTAACCATCAGGTGGGCCGCTTGCTCATATACCACTTGAGGCAATAAAATAAAAAATATGCATGTTTTGCCAGAAATTATTGAAAATTGTACATTTGAAGCTGACCGGAGACCCGGAGTGTTATATTGAGTTAAAAAAAAACTTAAAAACTTCTTCATTTATGGGCCACCTATTGCCTATCGCGGGGACAGCGAATTATTGTGACGTAGTGGGTGTTCTTCATAACAATTTGTCTTTAAAAAAACATTCTGAACATCGTATTTATTTTCTATCGGCAGTGTTGTCGCGAGTCCAGTTTGCCGTCAGATTTGTTCTTGGTAGTAGTAAGGTGCTGTGGAGATGCAGAAGAGTTAGACGCTATATTGGAACTCGTTCAAAAGGATATACAAAAATTAGTAAGACATTGTTTGATACTACTAACAATAAGTTATAACACAGTTTGTTAACATTTTTTGCTATTATTTATATATCACGATGGTGATAAACTAGATTGATAGACCAATATACATAGAGTTATTTTTGAGTAAAATACCTGTGACATACGGACGGACGAACAGACATGACGAAACTATAACGGTTCCGTTTTTGCCATTTTGATTGAACCCTAAGAATGAGATCTTCAACATTGATTTTAAATAATATTATAATAAAATTATATGTTATATTATAAATTATATTATATGCTTCTCTTATAAATAGTTTTGTTTTATAGCATTCCAGAGACAGTGCAGGAGAATGGGAGCTACCAGATCGACAGAAACTTTCTTCTTTACAATACGTTGCTCGCATCGTTCAAGCCAGAAGAGCTACGCTAGGTCCACAAGAAGGTACACATGAAATTTACAAAATACTTGTTTTGCTCAAACATTTTATACATTTTACTATTGACTGATTAGACTCTATTCGCACGTACCACAACCAAACTACAACCACACTACGTGGTCGAGCGCAAATTTCTATGATAATCAATAGTTAAATTCACACGGCCTCTATTTTGTCGTCATTATCAACCACTTGTGAACCAACTAAATCCCAGCCACGTCGCAACCACAACGCAACCACCAGCGACACCGCAAACTAGCGGCCGCTGGCCACATCGCAAACAAAGAACCACAACCACATTTTGTAGTTACCATAATGCAACCTCAAAGATCTGCAGCGATACTATTCACATGTAACCAGCTTGATCGCATTTGGTGCTGTGTGGTATGGTTGTGGTCGTGTGAATAGACCCTAAGTGTCTGATAACTTATCTGAAACGTAGTTGGCTGATATATATCTGTCACACAATTCCAATATAAAGTTTATCAGGCACTTATATTTACA